>OY728125.1:395273892-400273892 GCA_963277665.1 Viscum album
ATAGGATACTAACATATATTTCTCTCCACTAATGTTTTTTATTTAGTATTTAATTTTATTTATCACTATCACTCAACTCAAACAAGAAATTTAAAAACTTTTTTTTATACAAGAAGGTTTCTCCCATTTTAAGATACCTTTATTTATAATAATCTCAACACACTCCTCCCACCATTATAATTAGAATTTATTATATAAAATGATTGATAGGGAATTATATTTATAACCACATATTTATATTAGTCTAGAAATAAATTATTTCACATGAAATAAAAATATTAGAGTAGATTCTCATTTCTCTACCCCCATTGAAAGACAACTTCCATTAATTCACCACCATGATCTATTTTCAATAAAATAAACATCCGTGAATTAATTTTTAAAAAATGTACATTTTTTTAAGAGTAATCATAATACCTGACAATTATCTTTTTTAGGGTTAGATCACTATTTTTTATAGCCACCAAAAAATTCAAGATGTTTTCTCGCAATAAGAATAACCATAAATTCCATAAATAGAAAACAAAATAATATTTGGATATTTGGTGAAACCAAATTATCATATTGTTGAGGGAAACATGAATGTTATTTTAATATAAATGCTAAAACTATTTTATTTTCAGGAGAATTTTTGTGGAAAAATTTTATTAATCTTCATCTTTTTATTTTATAGACTTTAGTATTCTTGTGAAGCATGGACTTATTCATTTCTTCTATGCTCTACTTATTCAGAATCCCCTTTTTCACATTAGTTTATAATATACATACATTTTATTATGATTTATATTTTTGTATTTCAATTTATAATTATATTTTAAAAATAATTATGTGCTATTTATAAACCCCACAAATTTCATCATTAATCAATACGGCCCATCCGGAGTTCCTATGTAACATTTATTTTTTATCCTCTAATGAATTTATAATTATTTTTAATATATGTTATTCAATAAACAAATCAATTTTTTTAATTCATGAATTGATAATATAATTTTTTCAACATAGATCTAAAAAAATTTATTTTTATTGATTTGTTTAAATTATTAATAGTGTGGTCATTTCTCCCATAGTAGAGAATATTTTCCATGGTTTAGTATATTTCTCAACATTCTAATTTTGTGTTCATTGTTCCACACTCTTATTTTTTCAATATTCTATTGATATATAGAATTTTTTTCTCAATTTTATTTTATTGTGTTGAATTATTACTCTAGAAGTATATGCATCCTTCTTTGTTTGTTAATTGACTCAGCCATCATCACATTTATGGTTCTTATTCTATTTACAAATTTATTATCTATTTTTTCAAATATATTTTATGTTCATATTTTTACATTGTTCTCTGTACTTTTCTTATAGTAAACCTTGTTATCCCCCAATATAAGGCTTATATAATTATTATTAATTGTAATTGTATTCAAATATTAGACAATATTATGTACAAGCATTTTATATTACAGATAATGAATAATAAAACACGGCCATTCTCATTTATTTGTAATCTATCTCATATGAAAACTTTTATTCTTTTAGTGAAAATTAATTTATTTTAGAAAACATTTTGAGGGTATCACTTCTCAAATTTACCCTCATCTAACCCTACTATTGATGTTGATTTATTGTTATCTGTAAGATATATTTTCCCCTTGTTTTAAAAATAAGATATCATTTTCATTGTGAAAATATTAGTAAAAAAATAATAGAAAAAGTTATACGTTTTTCTTTGATTAGGGAATATATACATACATAGATAATTAAAATCACTCATTATCCATATAGTGAACACCTTTAGAGAAATACTTTATTCAAAACAAACAATGAATGACATATGTTTTGAGCTTCATGTAAACATTTTTCTTCTATTACTTACAAATTTATCAAATTTACATGTATCTAATAATATTTTAAATTCAAAATGTTCTTATGGATATAGATTTATAATTGTATCAAAATTTTATTATTATCATCTCTATATTTTATTCTTGATTTTTATTTTCTGATTAAAATTAATTTTAAGGCTATATTATTCATTAATACATTATTTATAATTTTAAGTGTTTTTACATCTATGTATGCTCTTTGTTTATTTCTCATTTATAGATTATCAATGTAATGTATTTGATTTTCTATTTTTATCTTCGAATCGCTTTCAAAACTATTATTTTAACATGGATTATTTATATTATAGAAC
Source organism: Viscum album (assembly GCA_963277665.1). Classification (NCBI taxonomy): domain Eukaryota; kingdom Viridiplantae; phylum Streptophyta; class Magnoliopsida; order Santalales; family Viscaceae; genus Viscum; species Viscum album. The sequence goes on from OY728125.1 coordinate 395,276,084, forward strand.
ACAAATAATTCCACATACTTGATTAAAGTATTGAATATTTTCAACCTCTCTTCTAATGTATCTTACATTAGATAATCTCCAAATACCATTAATTTTTTTTTTCATATTATATACATTTATATATTTCAGAACATATTCAAAATATATATGATTATTATCTTGAAATATTATTTTGATTTTATTTTAAAATGTATAAGACTATAAATTGGAATATAATGACCTAATAATAGTATTAAATATTCCAGAGGATAATTATAATCACATATTACAAAATAATTACCATATATATTTTCATCAAAAAGTGGTTAATCCACTATTTATGTTATCATTTATGAGTGATTAATGATGTTCATATCAACAGTATTCTACATAATCAAAAATATATTTACAAAAAAAAACCTTATCTGATTTCATAGGGTACTAAAACTATTCTTAAAAAACATTATTAATATATAACATATAGTAATCCCTATGGAATATTTTACATCTAGTTATATGTTTTAACCTAAAATCGGACACCACATGTAGTTCCTTGGGATCCTATGTTGTCAAAATAAAGGTGGGGGTGAATAAATTTTCCAAATTGTTTTTCTATTTTATACAATCCTCTAAATATTATCTCCCAAGAATTTTCCATAAGTCCGCTAAATATCCCTAATGAAAAAATATTATTCACTGCTTCACACTTCTCTAGCCGCTAAAAAAGATCTTCTACCAAAATCAAAGTCTTTAGAAACTAATATATAATATAATACAATAACAAGTAATCAATTCTCTTTATTTCAAGTAATTCATTATAATGATTTATTCATGTAAATAGTAGATTCATTAATTTTATTTTCTTTCTCCCTATCTCATTCTTTTTCATCAGGAGGTTCAAAAAATAATCTCTATTTTATTAGTATTTTTAATGTATTTCCAAAATTTTTATGCTACATTTATTTATATGATACAGTCGTATCAAAATGTTTAAATTCACTACACATCTTATTTGACCTATATGAAATAAGGTTATTATAGGTTGGGTCTCCACTCTTGTTTATTCTAATTCTCATCTAATCATAATAGGGTAGGCAGTTACCTCAAATAATTGTAATTTTTATTATTCTATTAATCTTCCTATTCATATAGGATATATAAGATATTGAACATAATGATTTATTTTTATTTAATTGTACAAATTTAAAGGTCATTTTATTATAATACTTTATATTCTAATAATCATATGTATATTGTTTACATATTTTAAATTTGGAAATTCCATGTTACTTAACACATTTTTTTTCTTGATATTCTCAATTAACTTATCAATTGAATCATATGATTATTATGAAAATGATCTCCATATTACTTACTTGATTCTCTATATATTTCTGCATCAATTATTATCTTTCTCATGAAGATAATATATATAGAATATTATCATTAAAATTTCCTATAATACCAATATAATGTTTATCCTTTTACATTCCTCTATTTTCGATCATCATAAAAGATTTCAGATCCTTATTCTTGAAATCCCATAATTATCTCCCCATGATCTTAACAATTTATTCCCATAAAACCCTAAAATCAATATCTTTAATAACTGTTAATTACCAATAAAATCTTAACATATAATATGATAAATATTGTAATAAATAAATTGAAATTATCCAGTCATGTTTTTCCCAATTAAAATTTCCATTTTTTTTTGGAATATCATCATAAAAAAATCTATAAAAAATATCAACAAAATTGATAAAACATAGCATTTTGGAAAAAACATTCAGTATTTTAGATAAAATAACACGTATATATCACTTAACTTATCTAGATTATAATTATTTATCAAATTACACCTCTAATAAATTTCTAAATACATCTCTTTAGACAATTCATGGATTTTGGAGTAAGTCCTCAATTAAATATAATTATACATTGGTTTTATACAATAATATTAAAATAAATTTTTAATACATACTTGAAACTCATAATTTAAATTCTTTATGATCCACCAAAAATTACCTATCTTATTGAAGTATATAGTTTCTGTTATATATGAGAATTTTTCCCTTACAAATAAATAAGTATATATATAATATTAGATTGGATAAATTTACTCTTATTGATCCACTAGAAACATTTAGATTACTATTAGTGATACCCCATTATATTGAAACAAATCATGTACAGGATGTTTTTAGTGAAATGAAACATAAATGTTGATATTATTACTTCCAGAACATAACATCAATGAAACCATGGTCCTTCTAGGAAACCAATTCCTTTAAAACTAAAATCTTTTAAATTCCATGGTATATTCCATATTCCATTGGCTGATTAAATGAGTTGTATAAAGGACCTGACTTCTATTCATATTAAATCTTACTTGTATCTTATTTCTAGAAGAACATACAATCCTACTTTACAAGAATGATCCCCATTACACAACGTAATAACATTATTATGGAAGATATGGTGATTATCCCCTTAAATATCTACCCTGCACTACATTTCTCACTAAATTTACCACAAAAACATCCTATAGTTAGAGGAATGACCCAGATGATACAATCAAAATATTTTAGAAATAATCCACTTATGTACACTATATAGTCTCCCAAATTTAATATATGTGACATCCTATGCCTAACCACAAAACAAATATTTGAATCATGGTGTAATTAACTTATGTGAAGAGTTTAACATTAAAATATGACAAAAAACATTTATATAATGCTCTATTAGACTAAAGATAATGATCCAGTTTTAGAAGAAACATATTAGTGTTACATTTGGAAAACTCATCTTGAACACCACTGTACTAGGGTGACAAATTTCCTAGGAGTTCATAATATGGTGACACTCTCTGTAGGCCTCCATACTAGTGTGAAACATATCCAATACAAATATTCAATGGTTATATGTTAAAATATTGTCTATAATAGGGAGACACTATTATTGGAAAATATATGAGGGTGAAACCTCTCCATAGCATTCCAATATTGGAGAAACTCCACCCGTGCCTCACAAATTGGGTAGAAATTATATGAAATTTCTATCCTAGTGTAACCTTTATCTATTGATTTTTTACCAGGGAAACACTTACCCTAGTAATTTAATATAGGAATACAATTCACCCTAACCTACATACATAGGTGACTATTTACTTGATACTCTATACTAGGGAGACACTTTGTCCACGATTCCATTCTATAGGGGAATTTCTCTGAAGCCTTTATTATTTAGTGAAACATAACCCATTCCAATATACTAGGGAGTTAGTTTATCTATGAGACCATACTAGGATGAAAAAAAAAACACTTTATTAGGGTGACACATAACCCAAGATTCTATTTTTAGTGAGAATTTTCAATACCTCTCTCATATGGTGTAACTCTTAATAAGTATTATAATTGTATTCCAATAAAACATAGTGTCGTGGATAAGTAACCCATATCACATATCACTTAAATTAGAACCCCCTTCATCTATGAGACTAACATAAGTACCAATAAACACAATTCTCCTCTCCCAGTTCCTAAAATAATTATTTCTTTATTTAGAATAGAGTTAATCCATTAAATCATTTATTTATTAGATAATGTGGACCACCCACCCCACATGAGACCACCACATGGAATTAATCTATTACCGACATGATCATCATGGTTATAATAATAATATATTCCTAAGACGATGAGGGTCCCTATTGTCTGGATATTGATAAAAACCCTCATGTATTTGGATTCTATTCTTTGATATCCTATATCTATCAGTAAGTTATCATTCATGATCTAGGGAAATATGTTATGTGTCTTCATCTCGATGTCAGACCCAAATCAACCTTCAACTGAGAAATCTACCAAGTCAAATTAGAAGGTCTAGTAACTCAAAAGTCTAGCACAAACTATTTATTGGTATCTTTTAAATTGGAATCATACCAACATAAAAATAAAAAAAAATTATCCTCTTGCCTATATTAATTAAAACTATATAATATATAGTTTTAGATGAATTGACTTAAACTACACATCAAATAGTCCATAATTCATGAAATTAATATGATTACAAGATGTCCAAGTTAAAAAAATCCAAAAATGCATATCATGTGTCTTGGATACATGACAAATAAAAGAACCTAATTCATTCATATATATATGATCTAAAACGGAAACAAAACTATCCTTTTTATCAAATATAAAAGGTATGTATTGAATAATTATCTAGAATAGATATATATTGGGTTGTATTCCCTTTATAGGGTTATTTAAAATAGTCATCTCAAGAGCATGATACCATCTTTGAAACACCTATTGGCTCCATGGATGGTGATAAATTATAGAGTTCCTTGGTGCGAATCTTTTAAACTTTGTATAACCAACCAGAATATAAATAAAGATAAACTATAAAACATATTGATGTTTACATTGATGTATGGAATTGATCAATAACTATAGCATCCAAGGTAACTTGTATTATTTTTTAGATAGATTTATAGAGCCTACATGAATTTTACAATAGAGTATTAGGCATGGTAATATACTCCCTTAAGATATTAGTTGGTGTAAAATACTATAAAGAATCCAAATTTTTATGTGTTTCCCTATATATAAATGGATCATATATTTGGAAACTATCCACACAACCGACAAAAAAATCATGGAATAAAAATGGGTAACAATAAATCCTTTACAAATTAAAGATATTGATCTATAATGACCATTCAATTATAATGTGTCACTGATATGATCCTTGTATTTTGGTTTACTCATTTTGGATCTCCTACTGAACACAAATAACTCCAAGAATGAACTATAACTTTTCAATATCCCTAGACAGGCTGGTGGTAAACATAGTGATCTGTAAACTGTTATGCATAACCAATTATTTCTCCAGATATACACCTCAACTTTAATTAATTATTTTGATAAAATAAAACCTAATTTTTCTTAGATTATTAAAAAAATTTAATAGATAAACTATGTAATAGTCATACATTGAAAGATAAAAAGGTTTAGTAGCTTTAGAAAATTAAGATCATACATCACTATTAAATAATAAATTAAAAACATTATTATAATCATTCATTTTTATCCACTTATAATCTCACACATTATCTTTAGTACATATAGACTCATTAGAATAAACATCAAATAATGGTATAATCTAAAATCATCATAGGAGGATGAAGAAGATACAATAATCAATATAACACAGGTGAGATTATTCATCATCATCATATCATAATTGTTGGATCATTATCACAATCAAGTGGGAAAAGTTGATATCGGAATGGAATATAGTGATTCATAAAAATGGAAAGTCATGTTATACTGGTCAAACACCACAAATAGCTATAAAAAATGTTAGAATATTACTCATGGGTAATAAAAATAATCCCATGAGATACACCCAATTTCCTAATGCATTGGAGGGTTGTATAAATTCAGTCCCACTCATGACATCATAAAATTTAAAAAATCATACATGACACATTAGAATGATTAGCACATGTGATGTGTAGGTTCATTGATTTTTTCTTATTACTCTTGATATTCTTCTTCTTATTCAGGTGGATTAACACATAAAATCTATTTTATTTACAGATTTACTAAACCTTAAAAACTTAATATCATATTTCTATATCTATGATAATGTCTTATCATAATTTTGTGATTCTACGCATATCCTCCTGGACCTATATGATATTTTTTATCTTTGGTAGGTTCTTCACTCTAGTTTTTCTCTTATATTATAATAATAATAAGTTATGTAGTTTCCCAATTACATTGACCATTTTATTTTTATATTATTATTATTATTCTTCTCCATCTATATTTTCAGATTTTGAACAAAATAATATATTGTATTATACTTATACACATATCTAGTACATTATATTGTAATACTTTATATTTATAAACTCACACAGATGTTTTTAGTATATTAAAAATATGGAATTTCCATATTAATCAACACATTGATCTTTTCTATATTCTCAATTAACTTATTTCAATAGAATCATATAGGTATTATCCACATGTTTACATGTTCCCCAATTTATTATAGTCAAATATATACGTTAATTATAATCTTCCTTATGGACATAATAGATATATAATATTATAATTTAAATTTCAATTAAAACACATCCAATGTTTCCCCATGTATAATTCTTCAATGATGATAATAAAAAATGGTTTCAAATTTTTATTTTTGAAATCCAATAATTCTCATCCCATTATCCTATCAATTTTTTATCATTTAAACAATATAATAAATTTATTGAATAACTTATAACTACCAATAAACAAAGACAATTTAAAAATTAAAAATTTTAAAAAAATAAAATAAATTATTCCATTTTTTAAACCCATTAAAATATACATTTTATTCAAGTAATATTGGCATATAAATCCTCCAAAAATATCCAATGAAGGTAGAAAATATAGAATTTGAGTAAACTAACAAACAACATGTCATTTTAATAAAGACTAATATTTTGATTTAACTAACTAGATAAAACTTATGTATCATTTTTACCCAAAAATAAATTTCCAAATTAAATTATTTACAGGCATCATTCGTATAAAATCCATTCTCAAATATCATCTAATTATAATTTGGTCAAATACTAGAATTTATATGTTAATACATATTATATACATGAATCTCATAATGAAATTATTTTATGATCCAACATACTTTTATCTATCATAGTGAATTCTAGAGTTATTATTAGTTATGGTTATATTTATGTTAAAAATAAAAATGTATAAATATACTCTTATATAGGAAAATTTTAAACTTATGTATCAAATAGAAAAATCATGGATTCAACTATTGAACCCCATTTAAATAAAAAGTGAAATTGTACTTGTGTATAAAATTTCATGTGAATCAAAAGATATATATTTATATTGTCCCTTAGAGAACATATCATCAATGAACACATGGACATTTGATGAACTCTAATCCTTTAAACCTCCACTCTTATAAATTCCTAGGTATCTTTTTTATTTTGTAGGCTGATTTCAGGAATGGTGTAAGGCGTCATGATTTTATTATTATACCTACTTACTTGTATCTCATTTTGAGAATAACATACATTCCTACCTTCTATGCCCGAGTAACCTTGCAAAAAGTACTTATTTATTAAGAAAATTGAGTTATTTTCATTTTACATATGCACCACACTATAAATTTACCTAGATATTGGCCTCAAAATCCCCCTTCATGTAGTGGTGTGACTTATATGATACAGTCTCAATGTTTCAATGATAATACACATCTTAAAAATCATTACTGTCATAATTTTTTTTATGTGACTTCTTATTTCAATGTATTAGAAAAATATTGGAATCATAGAGTAATTAAAATATGAGAAGTGGTTAATAGTAAAATATAAATACTACTATATACAATAGGATAATGAAACTATTCTATAAGGATCATATTTGTGTTCCACTAGCTCAAGTCATCCCAAAGTCCACCATAATCGGGTTCCACTTTTCCCTAGACTTCAGATTATGGTGAAACTCCACCCAAGTATCCATACTAGTGTACCACTTCTCCATGAATTATATTCCATGGATAATTATTACCCCAAAATCCATACTGGGGATATACATTTCTAAGGACACTATAATATAGAGGCACCTATCCATGTTCTTCAAACATGGGAGAAACTCCACCCATACATCTCAATTTTGGTGGATTTTCTCCCACATCTCAATACTTGGGTGCCTCTTTTTTCATGAATTTTTACTAGGTAAAAACATCACCTAATACTTCACTGTAGGAAGACACTTCATAGTTGCATACATATTGGGGAGACAATTTACCCAGTACTATATACTATGGATACACTTCACTTAGTATTCAATACTATGGAGACAAGTCCCAATGGAATATATTATCTTGGGAAGTATCACCCATGACTCTATAATAGAAAGATACACTACCTAGGACACTGTACATGGGTGAAAATCATTCAGAAATCAATACTAGGGAGACATATAACCCATTACTCCATTAGTTGAAAATAATTTTCAATTAATCTATAATAACATCACAATTATACTATGATTTTATATATGTATTCTATTTCACCATAATCCCATGGCTAACAACACCATCTCTCAAATCACCTGTAATGTAACCACTTTCATATATGTCACCTACCTCTGTACCAATCCACTTAATCAAACTCCCCTAATTTCTAAATAATTATTTTATTAAGCGCAACCTGGAGAACTCATTAAATCATTGATTTATTTATTTGATAACATAGACCACTCACCCTACATGATACCCTCCCTGAGAATTCAATTATAACTAAAATTATCCTTTGGATTTTATCAAATCATATATTCACTAGAATATGAGGGTGCCTATTTTCAAGATATTGATAAAACCTTAAACTTCTTAGGATTATCTTCTTTGATACCCCATATCAATAATTTAGTTATCATTCCTGAGTCAGTGACATAAATTATGGGTCTTTATATCAGTGTGAGATCCAAAACCAACCTTAAATTGATTAATCTACCATGTTTAATTACAAGGTCTAATCACTCATAAGTCCATAATAAACTATTTTATATGGTACCATATATCTAGTATTTATACCAAGGAGGTAGTATAATAAAAAAGGCACAGTCTTCTTTAAATGTATTGAAACAATATAATAAATAGTTTCAGATGAATAAATTTAAATTATATATCATATATTCCATTCAAGATAAATTTAATATTAATAGAAAATTTATTAATTGAAAAAACATAAATAACATATCATGGGTCCATGATATAAAACAAAATAAGGATCCTCATTTAGTCAAGGATATATAACCTAAACATGCACCAAAATTGTCTTTGTTACATAAATAATTAATGTATGGAATGAACCTTTATGTAGGGAAGAAATATATAGTATTTTTTCCCATTATAGGTGTAAGAAAAAGACACATATAATGAGTCTAATATAAAATGTAAAATTCCAATTGGCTCCCTGGATGGTGATCTATTCTAGAGATCCCAACTAAACAACTTTAAACCGTAGTATAACCAACAAAAAGTGAATGATAGAGATCCTATAATACATATTGATGTTTAAATTGATGTGTGAAATTGATAAATCACCACAATAACCTTGGTAACTAGTATTGTATTTAGGAAATATTTTAGGATTATTTTTTAAATTCGTAACAGAGTGTTACTCTAGGTAATAAAATCCCATAGCAGATGATAGGGTTTATCCTCCTATTTACTAATAAACATTTTTAAGTGTATATGTATGTATTTGTGGATATTTAATTGGAAAGTATACACATAATAAATACAATAATAATTGAATACCAATGAGAAATATAACATGAAATCCATTAAAAATTATGAAGATTGATAGGTTCGTTGTTTGTGGTTTTTCCCATTTTCGACCTCTAATCAAATCATAATGATGTCATAAATTTTTGTATCACTTTTCAATATTCCTAGATATGCTCATGTAAACTCCTAGGCTCTGCAAGTTATTATACACAACCAAATATTTAACATGTTATATTCCACAGCTACAATTAAATATATTTATTGAAGAAAATATTGTTTTTATTACATTTATAATAACTAATTTTAATGATATAAAATTTAAGAGATATACATTAAAGGATATAAATGTTTTATTTCTTTATAAAACCAGGGATTTAGTGGTAAAAATATTAATAGTTATATATTAAAGGATCTAAATTTTTATTATATTTATAAAATTAGGATCATACTTGATTTGTACATGACAAAATTTAATCATTACTAAAATACTACATCTTTATCCACAAAAAAGCTATCACATTCTGCTTAGTAGATATAGTCACCTGAGTATGTTCATCAAATAAATGGACGAGATAAAATCCAAATAATAGGGTAATATGATACAAGAATAAATATAAAATGGGAGAGAATAATCATATTCAATATATCAAAATTATAGGATTATCATCATAATCATTCGTGACATTTTATATTGGCATGGAATGTGGTGACACATAAAAATGAAATATCATGTCATAATGCTCAAATAAAACACAGAGTTGAGAAAAATGTTAGAATATTATTCACTAATAATAAAAATAATATCATGAAATTCAACAAATTAACCATATCATTTTAGGTATATAAATGTTTAGGCCCACCCATTACATCAAAATATTTACAAAATCTTGCATGGCACATATAATGTTTGCAATAACACATGGAAGAGAAAGGGTTTTATAAGGATTTCATTAGGAATAATTTCATGAATAATCATGGGGTTATAAAAGGATTAATGGAAATCATATTTATCATAACCAAAATTATTATTGAGTGAATTATAAATATCTCAATATATATATATATATATTTGAATGAAAACACTTTTTGGGAAATCACATTATTTTGATAATAAATATAGGGGTAACATGTATTTAATTGAAAGAAAAGTTAATAATAGTGAAATTATATCCCAGTAAAATTATATGAATATCAATACTAAAAATTTTATGAATGAGGGATAATGAAAAGGAAATAAATTGGGTTCAAGAATAAACTTTCCATAAATCCCACATTATTTCCATGATTTTCCACCTCATGATTAAAAAAATTGATTATTAAAACATAGATCCAAAATTTAATTATGTTTATTAGTTTCACTATTTATCCATTATATTTATTATATTCTATTTGATGGAATTATTTTCTTATACATGGATTGATTGGATATCATGTTTTCATTAAATTTTACTGGGTTCTATGAATGTTGATATTTTAATTACCAATCATTTTATTAACTACATAAGAATAATGTAAATGTATTTACACATTTATATGAAAAATATAATTTAATCATTCTATAATTGGGTTTAGTGACATGAATGTTATTAAAACACCCTCATTATCTATTAACAGACAGTTGATGGGGCATTGTCTAAAGGGCATAAAAGGGAAGTTTGAAATTTATATATTCAATAACTAAGATACATACAATAGGACAAAATAATAAATATAATAGTAAAATGTTTTATAATTAATTTTATAATATTTTCCTTTAAAGGGGATTTGGGAGAAAATATATGTTGAAAAAGGGAGAAACATTGATTGAAACATACTCTTTCCAAGGTGTACCTTCTCTTACAAGGCACTAAAACATCCTCGATGTTTGGAGTTGGTATACCCTATAATTTAGAATGGTATTATAATGTGATTAATATGAAGTATTTGGGTAGATCTTAGGATTTGGAAAATGATGGATGAGTGTATTTATAATTGTAATAAGAGGGGTTATTTAGACATCAGATGAATGGTAGTTTAGAAATTGTTTTTGAATAAAATATTATATCAAAGTTAAAACATTGAATATTAATTTTTTTCAACATAAAAAATATTTAAAAATAATATACTTAATTTATTACATTAAATATATTAATAATTATAATTAAATTAGTTTACTAAAAAATAAGTAGAAAAAAGAAATATTTTATTTTCAGCAATCAATTTTCACATTTTGTTTTAAAAAATGAATTGTAGTTTTTAAAATTTTGTTTATTGTATTTTAATGAATTATATATAAAATTTAATATATTATTTTGAGAAATAATATTATATAAATTATTGTATCATTATTATATCATGAATAATGAAATTTAATATATGACCGTTATGCGAGACACGATAATTTTTAATATTCAATAGAAAATTGAAGTATTCAATAAAATAAAAAAACCCACCATTATAAAAATTATACATGAAAATTTAATATTTTTTATTCTTTTATTAAAAATATATTAATAAATTATTGAATTTTAAATTTTTAAATAAATGTTATGATTTTTATAAAATACATTAAAATACAATTTTTTAAAAATACGTCTAATTTTTCATTGAGTTTTTTAATCATGATAGTTATTTTTCAATATTATAATATTTTTATTTACATATATTAATCTTGATTAATATTATTTATGTCAAAATTCATTTTTCTGATTAAAACATATTATTCCCATGGTTTGTTTAGTATTCCAAATGGTTATATTACTATTATAATGATCACAATACCTCTTATAAATTCTTATATATTCTTTATTTCAATTTTAAACTAAATTCTTGTCAAGGTTATATATTTAATTTTTTTATAATGGTTTTTGGTTTACTAATATTCCATTATTTATTGTAATATTTTTCATGGGAGGGATGATTCACATTGATTGCGTAGATCCATATTTTCCAATATAGTTTATTTATTATCTATTTAGAGTCTACTTGTAAAAATTGGAATTTTAAATTGTTTATTCATTGAATATTTTATTGGTTTTCAATTATAAATTTTTTATATTTTTTCAATATTTTTTCTCTATGTGTTTAATACTTATAAAATATAAAATATCACACCTTTTTTGGAAACAATTAAAAATTAAAATGTAATGGTTGTTACGTTATTTAACCCTATAAAAATTTCTTACCTAAATCTTGAACAAATAATATTGGTTGAAGATAGGTTATGGTATACTTTTTTCATTGTTTCCTCAGGTTATTATGTTACCTCCACATAAATATGGTATCTCTAAAATACATTGGCATGCCAAGTTTTCTATTTGTATTGAAATGTTTCCAAGTGGTACATGATCCTCACTGAATGATCCCCATATTAGAGGGAATTATTTCATTCTACTATCTCTAGATTTAGTACATGTGGGGAAGTAGGTGTGTACTTTATCGTGAGTGAAACATGGAACACATCCTAAACATGAGCCACATTTTATGGATGTGAAAGATTATATGATACTAATCCAGTGAAATAATGTATCTTTATGGGGCCAATATATGTAAGGATTTAAATCCACTTAATAAGAATGGTATGAGTACTTTATATTTTTGTTTTCAATGAATTTTTTTCTCCAATATCAATCTTCATACCCCTTTGAAATTTTTTATCATAACCCTTTTACCAACATATATAATATTTCCAAAGTTTTTGGATGGGTGGATCCTTCTATTCCATCTCTTACACAAGATTATGTATAAGAAGAATTATTTTACTAATATTATTTGAAAATATTAGAGCTATGACTCACATCACTTATAGATAATCATATGGATACATTTGAATACCTGAGTAGAAGATGTTGTTGTATGAGAACTTAACTAATGGGAGATATTGTTCCCATCATCCATTAAATTCCATTGATCATGCTCTCAACATATCATTAAGTATCAAAATAGTCATTTATTATTATCCATCATTATGGGGGTGATAGGTCATAATGAAATTCAATTATATATTCATATAATTTGGAAGGAGTCTCTAGAATTTATATGTGATCCTCAAATTATGGTTGAATATGATTCAATGTGGAACTACATGTAGGCTCTCCACTTCCTTGATTTATATCATAGAAAATTGTTCAAGATAGAAATCTTCCCAAATGACAATGAAATGGGATTTTATGGTGAGTAAATACAAGACTACCAAAATCACATTGTTTTATTTATATTAATTTAGGAGACTGATGATAATTTTTATTGAGATTTTGTTTGGATTTTCACATGGGTTTATGAAATTCTTTCATCAAACCCTTATAATTATATCGCTTTGATTTCATTTTATGATATATAAATAATATTTTTATATAATCATAAATATACTTGTTCAATTTTCACAAGAAAATGTGTTCCTGAATATCACAATACATCTTGGTACTTCTTAGATGCATGGATAAATATGGGTTACATTCATTATCTAATAGCTTCTTCTTTATCTCATTTGATGTTGGCAAACAAAATATTCTTCCAAAATAAATAAAACCATCAAAATAAATTTAAAATTCATGTTTCTTCCACCAATTTATTTATTTCGCCCTATTTTGATGTTTAATATCATTCCATTATTTCCACATAATCTTCTATTATATTTATAGTTTAGAAATAATTTGAGAAATGCAGGTTGTACTCCCTACCATTATGATTTCTATATCCATAATTTGCATATACCAGATAGTAGGTTCCTTAAAAATAATTATAATGGATAGAGTAGAAGCTTTCATTCTATAAAGATCATTAGATTCATTTTTTGACAATTCCTTGGTGGTAGTGAATAGAGAAATCATAGTCCTTGATTATCTATAACCATCTTCTATGGCACATGATGATATCCTTCTCTGTGAAAAAACACTATATAATTATTGATCCATTTATATGTCACAATTTTAACCATTGAGGTAGTTCTACAAAATAATAAATGAAAATATCATAGTTTCTTACTCCAGATTATGCGTTGGGTAGTTTTCATAATGAATCCTCAACTATCTTGATTCAAAGGCAATCATATTTTTTATTATACTCGTGTACACAAGCTGTGAATTTTTTTGAAACAATATTATATATCAAAAAACATTATACACATGTTGATATTGTATGTTTAGGTTCATTTGTTATCCTATTAACAAAATATTTAAATCATTCTTCATATTATTCTGTCTAAAAATAATATACTCCTTTCTTTGATAATTATTCTAAAAGACTAGAAAATTGTTTAAAATTATCAAAACATAAAATATTAGTAGAATTAGATTACAAGAATACTATATATTTATGTTAAAATAGTGGGTCTAGGACATTACTTAATTTCCGTTGTATTTGGAGGGTGCACAAAAATTCAATCACATGGGATCACATTCCCAAGAATGGGACTAGTTACATCCAAAATCCACACTTTCTGAATCGAGAATACATTTCCATTTCTTTAATGTTTCCATCATAGTCATTAGATACACGTCATGTTCCTCCATTTTCATTGAATAATTTAAATATTGTTATTGAATAATAAAACTTTTATTAAGGATGTCTCTAAAAACACTATTGATCAAATCCCTGAATGTTAAAGTAGAATTATTATATTAAAAAGAAATCACTATAAACTCATATTGTCCATACATTGTTCAAAAAGTCATCATTAGAATATCTTATTTCATCACATTTTAGTTGATGATAACCATAAAAAGATCCACATTTGAGAAGTACTATGATTTTCATAGTTGATCAAACTAGTCATTAATCCTTGACATGGTATATTTTTTCTTTATGGGGAACTTTTTAAGATCATGGTAATTGATACAAAACCACATTGATCTGTCCCTTTTCCTGGAATTATTAACCGGTGCACCTTATGGTGATAGACTAGGGTGTATAAACCGTTTTTTCCAATTCTATTGTATCTATTTCTTTAACTCCACCAGTTTTCTAGGGGCCATCGTATAGGGGAATTTTGAAATAGTATTGTCTTTGGGTATGATCTCTATTGTGAACTATGCCTCATGATCTCAGGGAAATCATGGTATCTCTTTATAAAATACATCAATTGATTCCCTAAAAATATTAATTTTCTCAAGATTCATGATTTTCTTCAATGCATGATTTAGGATTGGTATGATTCTTCATAGGGTGCCAACACCCACACCATCAACCAAATTTCAAAAGGGGATTCATGATATTATTCTCATTTTTAAATGATCATTGGACAGTTCAAAATATAGAGTGTTATTTTATATTCCTGATATTTAATATGTTATTTATATAATGAGATCCAATATAAGACTAGTATGACATATAATTCAACCAAAGGATGGATAATGTTATTTTTTAGAAGAATCATACTAGAAACATTAATAAATGAAGGTTCCCATACTCATGTTTCAATGATCACGCCACTATGTTCTATTAAAGATATATGTGCTTCAATATATTGAAAATTTAGTTCTCAATTTTTTTAAAAATGTAGGATATATTGAAATTTATAGAATAATATGGATAATGTTTACATATTTAAAATAATTTAATTATGTGTTATTCAATACTTTGATATTCTCAATTTTATTAATTAACTACTCAATAGAATAATACTAGTATTATCCCCATGATCTTGATGTTTCTCATTTTCTTCACCAATTATATATATATATATCATTTATTGTCTTCCTCATTCACATAATATATATATAATACTCTAATTGAAATATCAATTAATATTTATTCATTATTTCTCCATGTAAATTCTTCCAATGTGGATCATCATAAATGATTTGAAATAATTATTTTTGAAATCCTATAATTGTTACCCCATGAACGCATCAATTTCAACTCATTTAAACACCATAATGAATCTCTTGAATAATTTATAATAACTACTAAAATCATGAAATTTAAATATTTAAATACTAATGTATATGAAATTAAATTATCAACATTTATTTTCCACATTAAAATGTCCATTTAATTCTCAAAATATTGGCCTTAAAATCATCCAAAAATATTAGATGAATTAAAACAATATACATTTTTAGAATACAAACATAATATAAGTAACACTAAATAACACATATATGTCACATGAATTACATAGATTACCCATATTTCCCTGTGGTTTAGTGCACCAACTTCTATAGTTCCTTTTCTCTATAATATTAAAGTATTAAATAATATGTGGTGCATTAATATGTTCCTTCCTTTACAGAAACTTGTATGTTATATACCTTATTCATCTTGAACATTAAATAGTATATTGGATATATATCTAAAAATTTATTATTTCCCATAACGATTTATTAATACTCCCATGTTATTTCTTCAAGAATTTTTGATAGAAGAGTCATTGGATCCTCTTTCCTCCTTGTCTATTTGACCCACCATCTTGAAAAATTATTCTGATCTTCTTATCCCCATATATAAAATACTCATATCTGAACACCACCACCAATTTAAGAGAAAATAAAACCACTTCATCAAAATTCATGAAGTATTGGATTGATATATACATTCAAATGGTATGGTTTTAAATCACAAAAGAATCTATCTATTTTCAGTCATTATTGATAAAAATACACAAGGAAAACCATACAAACCATGTAATGTTTTCTTCATAATGTCTGATAGATTCAAATTTGTTTTTATTTAAATCCATGAATTAAATCTATATATTAGTTCGATGAGTTTTTAGGGAAATGCATAATAATAAATATTTTCTTATAGTCTTCTGACTCAATCACTTCTATTTAATCCTTTGGCTTGGTGTTCATAATCAATGAACACCAATTGTTGTCCTCTCTATCACAATGGTTGATAAAGAGAGTCACATGATCTTTATATGAATATTGAATTAGATAAAATATCTTCTCTATTTATTTAACCCAATATTCCATGATAAGTGGATCATAAGTTACACTAAATATCGATGGTCGTTGCTATTTAATGGACTCAGTGGATATTTGAGTTATCTTAGTAGAAGGTGGTTATTCCATGTGGTTCATTTCATTGTTTATAGACTGAGATATCCAGGTAAACATGACCATTATTTTTAAACCCCACATTTCATGGAATTCTAGATTTCATTAAAATAATTGTTGAATTTTCTATCATTTGAGTTATTTTACTTGTTTCTCACCATTCTAACTATTTTCTAAAATTTAATAATGTTTGAACACAACATAAGTCAACAAAGCATGTATATTTAATAAAAATTAACTCTAAATGAATAACTTATTGGATCCCTATGTTTATTATTTTTCAATGAAAAATCTTCTTGGATTTTTAAATATTCTTAGTTTTATCCAAAGGATTCACACTAATGTTTTCTAAACCCATTTCCCAAATATACTAAATCCGACCTCTGATATTAAATATATTGACATTGTTTTTTATTACATGAATATTCTATCATTTTATAAATCAAAAACATAATAGTTATACAATCAAGGATCTAATGGTTTAGTATATTTCAAAAAAAAGGAACATAAAAAACATTTACATAAAAACATATACATTTTTAAAATATATTTTCTTTATCATCATAAAACTTACAATGTTTTATTTAGTACATATACTCAAATTAGGCTATAAAGTAGAGAAAGGAATTAGTTAAATGCCCTGTAAAAGGATTAATAAGAGACAAGAACCAATATAACATATGTGACCACAATCATCATTGTCCTATCATAAGAATAGGATCTGCATCGTAACAATGAGCGAAATTTTGATATTGGAATGGAATGTGGGGAAGATTAAAAAGGAAACCACTTGTCATAGTAGAACAATACCACATATAGTTGTCAAAGAAATATAATATCTTGTTCAAGAATACCATGTATTAATAAATCATAAAATCATCATTGGGAAAAAATATACAATCATGATCATGTGTTATACAAATAATATCATGAGAATCATCATATTTCCCAAAGCATTTGAGTGCTATATAATTTTATACCCACAAATAACATCATAAGATATGCATGATCATGCAAGCCATATAGAACATATAAAATAACTCATGGAAATGATTGTGTTTCAAAAGTATTTTATGAATAATATATTCAAATATAAAATTTAGGTTCCCAAATTATTAAAGTTAAACACATTTTTTATAAAAATTATCATTCGTGAGTGGATAAAAAGAAACCCAAGAGAAGTAAAATATATATGTTTTGGATAGATAATCAATTTTGGAAAATATGTGTATTTGGATAGTAAATCAACATGGTAAGATATATATCATTAATATAAATTGGATTAATAGTAAAATAACATATATAGAATAATAGAGTAATATCCATATAAAATATGTAGAGAAAGAGGTATAATCTAGTAAAAGGATATGCTTTTGAGAATCCCCTTACATGAAGTCCCACTTTATTTCATAGCTTTTATGACTCATGAATAATAAAATTGGATTATTAAAACATATTTCCTGAAGTTAATTTTGATAATTTATTCCTCTATAAATCCAATATAATTTTAGATCATATTTTATAATAATCATTTCAAAATGGGATTTTTTTTGATCGGTTAAATATACATGTTTTGTTTTGATGACCCTATTTGTTTTCAGTTTAAATTATGAATTAGTTAAATTAACTATATAATATTAAAAAAATATTTATACATTATAATATAAAAATTAATTTATTGTAACTATCCATAGTTTTAGTGATAAATAACATGTTGGAAATTTCTTCGTTGACGGTTAATCGATAGTTGATGGGACACTATTGAAAGTGTATGAGATATATGATCAAAATTTATATATCTCATAAATAAGCTAATTATATTTTGTTTAAATAGTTAATACAATGTTAAAATCATTATGAAATTAATTTTATTTTAATTTTTAAAGTGAATTGAAAAAATAAGGAGAAGAATTAAATGAGAGAAGAGTTGATAGAAACTTACTATTTCAATGGTTTTGATTCTCTTATATGGAACCAAAACTCTATTGATGCTTGGAGTTTGTTTACTCCAAAAAACCCTGGTATTATAAGGGCTTTAACATAGATGATATTTGACGAAGTGTGTCTTTATAAATTGGAGGACGAAAGGATTTCCAAGGGGAGTGAGGGGTAATTTATACTTGAGTAGAAGGGTATTTTAAGAATTAAATATTGAATAAAATATAATATCAATGGTAAAACATATAATAATGATGTTTTCACAATATAAATTTTATATAAATATAATATAATGGTGGTAAAAAATTAAACAACATTAAAATTTGAATTCAATTAGTTTACTAAAAAAGAATTTAGAAAAAAATAAAAATCGCTATTTTAATTGATCATTTTGGATTTTTTGTTTTGAAAAATGGTTTTTATGTTTGAACGTTATATGTATTGTGTTTTGATCACTAATTTGTGAAATTAAATATATTTTGGATGACTATGATGTTCCACAAACTATTAGATAATAATTACATCCTGAATGTTGTAATTTATGATATATTAGTTACAAGAAAATATTTGAATTTACTATTCACTTGAAAAGATAAGTATTTTATAAAATTACTAAAATAACATTACAAAATGATGACATTATTATTTAAAAAGTGATATTTTTATAAAAATAAATTAATATCATAAAAAAATTAATTTTCAAAATAAAATATATGATTTTTATAAAACACAATAAAGTAAATTTTATTAAAAAAAGGTCTATATTTAAATTGGGTTTTTAATCAAGATATTTATTTTTATAAATTACAATATATATATATATTTACTTATATTTCTCATTATAATTATTATTTATATAATAATTTATTATTTTTAGTTCATATTTCTATTCCAGTGAATATGTTACTATACCAAATGGTCAGGTTACTATTACTAATGGTTAGTTTACTCTTCTAATAGTAACATTACCTCATTTAATTGAATATATATATATATATATATATTCCATTTTAAATATTTTTCTTAATTCCTTTGATGGTAATAAATATCCATCTTCTGTAATGTTAATTGGTTTATTAATATTATATTATTTTTCAATAATTTTAATCACGTGAGGGATGATTCTTGGAGATTAGAGTGATCCGTATTTTCCCTTTCTCGTTTTGATGTTTTTTTATTTATTTTCCCCTTATATTAATTGAAAATTTAAAGGGTTTATTCATTTACTAATGTAAAGGTGTTAATTGATTAATTGACATTTGTTTCCTTCCTAGGTTATTTATTTGTATAATACATGTATAATAAAATATAACACATATTTAAGAATGAAATAATTATCATTGAATATATCGAGGTTGTTACATTGATATACATTTTCTAAAAAAAGAATTTTTAGGGAATATTGTAATGAAAACTAAAGATAAGGTTCATATAAATTGCCTTTTGTAATATGATATGTTTTATGGAATATTTTGAATACAACTTTGGATCATCCGAGGATGGATCCCACTCATGAGGGTCGCTTCCCACATTGTATACCCGGAATAATTCTTGAGGTACCAATAATGTTTTACTTGCTAAGTAAATGATAGATAATGACCAATTAAGTAATTTATATAGTCATGGGGAATAATTAAATCCCTAGGGATGTCAAAATCTATGATTTTCATTTTTATGTTTTGATAATGACCTTATGATCCACATGTTTTTCATTAATAGAATCTAGAAACAATTGATATGTACATTAAAATTGCATAACCACTTATAATAACATTTGGAATAGGATAAAGATCATATTTGATCACAAAATATTCTATTATCTCAATTTTTACCCCATAGTTTTTATTTTTTGGTAATTTTAAAAATTTAATTTTTTATTAACATTATTACATCAATTGAGATGATGTGTTAATTTTTTTGAATACATTATTATATCATCATAGTATTTTAACCATAAAATTTTCTAAAATAATACTATGTGGGAAATTAATATTATAACAATCACTTACCTTATGGTACATATTTCATTAAACCACATAAGATTTTGAATCCAAATATTTTTTGACCAAAGAGATCTCACAATTCTTTCCATCAAATCAGTTTCCAATTCTGAAAACTTTCAAAGATGGTCCCATATCATTTAAAACTTGAAATTAATGGAGAATAAAATATAATTATGATGTATAACATGGTATGGTGTATTTTAAAAAAAATTTCCTCATAAGATTTAATAATTTTTAAATACATTAATTATGGGATATAGGCACCTGGGAATTCCAACAGTCACTATTATAGAATTATGTCTCCAAGTAAAAAAATCACAATCATTCCTAAACTTTTATATATGGACCTTAAGTGTCATAGTTAATTTGGGAAAAGTATCTGAATAACTACTTGTAATACCACATTTTAGTATTATCCCATTACTATTCCATCAACATGAAAAAAATTTGAAGTATTTATTATAAACCAAAATTATTCTCTCATATTTTATATAAAAAAATTATTTACCTCTCAATTTTATAGAGTTAGAAATTTTTCGTGGCCATTATAGTTAGATATTTTTAGTAGAATTATTATATGTTTTATACATAACACTTTCCTATAACAACCAGAAATCACTTAACTTTGGGAAGATTCCTACATTATTATAGTAGTGTAGATTCAATCGTTAAAATAACAAATGATTTATTGGTTTAGTAGTCTTGGATAAATATATACATACATGATTCCCCTAGTACATAGGGGATATTATAATAAAACTATGTAATAGAAATAATTTTTCATCCTTGAACTCATTCAAATTATTATTCTTCCTATCCTGGAGAAAAAGAAAATGTTTTGTCAAATAATTAATAAGAATTACATACACTAGAAACTATATTATAAAAATAAATTTCAATCAATATGGTAAGTTAATAATAGAACACACATGTAAATTATTCAATAATATATATATTATTTCTAGATAAGGAAAAATCAATATAGAAAGGTTATTAAATGAAATAATATTCAGTTTAGTCAATAAAATTAGAATCCAATGCATCTTAAGATAATATAAATGAAAAAAAATCCCATTGAGAATATTAATAAGTGAATTATAAATTATCAAAATTCTTAATTAATGGATTTCTTGATCTCGAGCATCATGATTCCTCGAATGTCATAACTTATCACTAGAAAGTAAAAAAAATATTAATAAAAATTCATTTGAATTATCAAAACAAGTTGTCTCACAAGACATGTCAAACAAATATGGGATATATATCCATTCCCCCTCCCATTAATACATGTCCATGGAATAAAACATAAATCAAATAACCACTGTAATTCGTAAATAAATATCATTTTCCACAAAAATATGTATTGAGTAATGAATATATATTTATATATATTCCCCCTATTAATCAAATAGATTTCTAAATAAACATCATGTGTCCTAATGGTATATTATTTAGGAAATAATAATATCTATTAATGAAAGTAAATATATAATTAAATAATTAGATAATATGAAGGACAGTTGATAAGACTCCATCAATAAAAGAAAAAGTAATCCCAAAAGAATGAAATATTATAAAATTGATTCTTACCTCCTTGGTGTCATCTAATTTGAATGACCTTAAAACAATAGACAAGAATTAAAAACTTGAAAATGATGAAAAATTTTTTATTTATGTTAAATACATAAAAGGAGTTTTATATACACAAATAAAAAGAGAATATGTGTTTATTAACAAATATATATCAATGAAATAAAAATTGAAAGATATACCTTATCCCACTCTTCCATTTAATCAAATACTTTATAACCATTTATATAATGGTCTAAAAACATTAGAAAATTATAAAAAATCTATATTTATATTTGTAATATCTTAAATAACCATGTCCAAATTGACCAGTAGGGTGGGGGTTAATCTGTGGTTTGCATTTTATAAATTAATTAAATTTTAAATAAAATGTTTAAAAAGTTATGGTTTTTGATCCACTTAATAGAATATCTCATAATCATATACCATAAAGTGACAAAATTAGAGGTGGTAGAAAAACAATATTTACAAGGTTTGACAAAAAAATAATATTCCTTTTCATGGTGTTTAGACACCCCAAAATTAATTCTCTTAACTATCTTCAAAAGGGAATAAAACTGGTTAAAAACCACAGTTATAATTTTTCAATAATTTTTTGGGATCCCCAATTAAATATCACCACAGTTTTTTATAAACTCATCTAATCTTTTTCTTGGATTCATTAGACACCCAAATAAAAAGACATTTATAGTTGGTTATACCCCCCTACTCAAGATTCTTCTCCAAGGATGATACAGATCTAGAAATATCTTATTCATAGATTGTCTTCATCTAGAAGAATATCGGATTCCCCTTAGCATATATAAAATTATTCAATGTATTCAATAGATAAATTGAGAAATCTTTTTGTAATCGAAACTCCTTTCAGATATAGAATCATGTAAATCATTAATTAAATTATCAGGTAAAATAAATTTTCCTCTTTGTGGATTACCAAGCTTGGGATCAGTATCAAAATTCTTTTTTCATAATTGATGCATGATGTCACTAAATGATATAATAATTTTTTATTATATTTATCTTAACTTTTATGCCCATATTTATAAACAAGATTTTTGTTCATGGGATCTCAATAATTCAATGATATAAAATATCCATTAACATCATCAATTTAATTTCATTATATAAAAATTTATTCATCCTTAAAAATATTAATATCTGAATGATGGGGGTATTATATTTTATGCTCATATTGGATAACCTAATGACCATAGGTATTAATTTCTTATTTATCTCACTTGGAATACCTGAATTGGTATTATTATTCATTTATCATCATTTAAATAACTGGGAATGGGATGTGTATTTACTTCATTATAAAATAAATAACCAAGGGGTATTTTTTCTTTATATGATACATCTACCTGATGGGATAGTGTACACTTATCTCACATAACCTGGTAGTTAGCTATGAATTACCCAACATGGATGCCTGGATTCAATCATAAAACTCATATGTAGGAACCTATTTCAGGTGGACTATAAGTACATGAATGATAATAATATTTATCATCATTGATTTAAAAATATACCTATTCCTCATAATCAGAAGGGGATCACCTCTACTTTCATTGTCATGATTTAATCTCTTAAGGGGTTTAATCTATCTATTTCTTTATGTTGTAAATAAATAAAGTAGCACCTTAATGGCACGAAGACTCGGTCTTTAACCATATTCAAGACTTCTTCATGATGATATAAAAAATCACAGTGTCTTCATTTCCTCCTCATTTAATGAATTTGTATGAAATCGAAGCTTCATTAATTTCGAATTATGATTTACATGTGCTTTAGTATTCCTCTCTAAGTTTGTCTGAGGGATCTACTAAATCAGGTGGTGAGATTGATCAGGTTTCATTGATAGTGCATGTATGTCATGTGTGGAACAATCATTGATCACCCTTGAATGACTAAAGATAATCAAGGCCTTTACTTATGTATAAGAGACAATCTATTTGATTTTACTGTTTCTGAACCTGGTTTCCATATCTTATCCATGGTAAAAGACCCACACATGGTAGAACAACTATTGCGAGGAAGCTGAATCCAATCTCTGCTTGATCAGATGGTCCATATCAATAAAATCAAGTGCTACACATTTCATCCAAATAATTAATGTATGATCTATAGTGTATCACTCCTCATTTTTCCCACATAATATTCTTATCTACATATCGTTCTGATTTATTAATCAACCTTTTCCACCACCTTTCCCAAAGCGAGTACATGGGTCTCCTATAAAACCCCCACATGAATCACCCCATGAATGATATATCTACCACCATTTTCTCTATGCACCCATGTGAGCATGTGGTTCACCCACACTCCTCACTCAATTCCATTTAGGTGGGCTAGAGGTTGAACATATTTGTCACCTCAATTGTGGTTACAGATGGTTCCTATAGAGGGATAATGGGATGGAATATTTTTTTTGTTAGATATCAAGAGTGTTTTTAATTTTCCTTAATAGATGGGTTCATGTCATAACTACCCTCAAAACACCTTCAATATGCTTAGGTCTGACAAGTAGCACCGAGTAGGCATATCCCACAAGTGGGCAGAATATTCCCTAGAACTGGTACCCAAGCACATAACTCCAAGCCCAAAATGTTATAATTTAAAAAAACTATATTGAAAAGGAATGCATGTACTAAGATACCAAACATAGTGTATGAAAATATTAAACTAGAAGGTAAACATGGAAAGAATAAAATCCCACTAAAACAAGGAGTCTGCAAATGTTAAAACACAAATCCTAAAAATCAACTGTAGAAACCCCTACCTAATGGGATGGTGTGGGATAACATTCAGAAGCTTTATAAGCACACCACGTCTGTCTGATCCCTCCAACAACCATCGGGTCCCATTCCACCTAGGTAACTATTAATGTTTCGATTATCTACACAAGACACGACATGTGCAAGTAAATCCTATACATGGGTGAGTAAAAAAATACTCATTAGGACACCTTGAAACCCCAATTGAATACCACCAAGAAATATATGAATTATATGAAAATGAAACTTATGAATTATATTAAACTATATATAGTTATTTGTTTGTAAAACATATATGGAGAATATCTAGGTATACTCATAAATATCCACAATGTTAAGAGGTATGTCACAAACAATCACCCAGATAGGGTTCTGCTTGAGGGACACTCATTCTAGGAGAACTCACCTATCAAACCATGATTTCATTAGAGAGACTCAAAAATTGGTCCTGCTAATTTGGGCCCCACCCAAAGAGAAATATAATGGCCAATGATCAAACATACCGAGTGGGGATCTTTCCCAAGAAATATTGATAAACCAATCTGGTTTAGCTCACATACTAGGGTATCTTTATTAGATAATTATAACAACCCTACATATAATTATTATATTTTAATGGATTTGTATCAATGTGTATTAAAATCACAGTTGATAGGAAGCACAATATAGAGTACTAATTCCTTGTGTTCAGATTTCACATCAATTCCCCCAAAACACTATCTGGGAATATAGGAGACTACTCTAGTCCATATTAGGGTGATTGTAACCCTATCCAGGACTAGGCTTCTATAGGGGACTACTATCCCATGATATGAACATAATAACGTACTAAACCGTTGAGGAAATAACCAAGTTAAAACTCCCTAACAATATGAGTATAAGCTCATACCCCATGAAGCTATCTAAAAAAGACATTCCTGTTGTCAAGGTTCTAAATTCCATAGACAACTTGTTAAATTGATTTTCCATTTGAATGTTACATACATGTTTTCAAAAGATTCAACTTGGGTCAAAACCAATCAAATCTGACCCAACCCAGACCATTCTGTCCCCACTTGAACTGGACCAAATAACTGTGCTCAGCCCACTGGTCCACTGGAGCACCAAGATACTCAATGGTATGTCCGGCTGTGTGGGCTTGTTCTCTATGCTGCACATGGTCCTCCCTGACAACATGCATCATACACTAACATCGTTCCATGGCATATTCCATGAGGTCATTCATCCACACCGCTTACCTCACAACCTCATCACAATGGGTCCCTCCGACGTTGCACTGAGCCGCATCCCACCTCAACGTGGACAGATAAATATTTTTTCATATTATGAATCCAATAATGATTAATTGTTGATGTTTATAAATGATAAAACCCATGTATTTTAATGGAGTATTAAAATAATTGTAAATTTTGATTATAAAATAAAATTGAGCTAAATTGTGGAATTTTCTTAATTTCGGATTTTTAGTGATATTTACATCCAGTGTATTTTGGCCATTTCATTAAAAATGTAATTCCAAATTTAGAGATTATTTTTTGTTGAAATACTTATATTGTGTTCTTAATCTTTATCTTCTATACCAAGGGTCGATTTAAAAATCTAGATGCCTTAAAGAATCAATGAAATTGATGATTTTTCAATGTTGATAGTGTGGACACCACCATAATAACATGAACACAACTTGGTATACACACCTCAAATTGAGGATCTTCTACCTACAATGGAACAAGGATACAGATTCTCATTTAAAAAACTAATATTTGGGTGTTTTAAGTGATTAACCTTTCCATTGGATGTTATAATTATGAAAGAAGATTCATGGAACCTTCATCCTAAAAAATTAATAGTTAATTAAAAAATTATTTATAATAAATCCAGAGGCCAATATGCAAAAATATTTAGAGGAAACAAGAAATAAAATTTGGTAAAACATTCATGAAAGAGACCACTTATGAATTATCCATTTAATAAGTCGAGAATAAATCAATGTTCAGTGGAAAAACATTTTCCTACAAATATAGAGAAGCCCCTACCTCTCAGATCAGTCCTTCCGATCCCCACACATTTTGGGAAAACAGTAGAGGTGTTAAAGAGATATTTAAGAGTCCTATTTCTTTATATTCTTCTAATTTTATTTTAATTTTCCATGAGACACATTTATCTATTTTATTAAATTGTTTCAAATTTCTTCTTCCATATTTCTTTGTCTCAAAACTCTAATTATATCTTTTCTATATTTCCTATTTCCATCATGATCTCTTCTCAGAATGTAATTTCTAGTGACTATCATGAGGGTTGAATCTGGGGGAGGTATCATGGTGTTCATTATTATTATTCATTAATTAAAAACGATATAAGTCTATTTGTTCTTGATGTAGTGGTATTGCGTTGGTGCAATAGTTATCAACCACATTACTATTTCCAAATACATTTATTTTCCACGATTATTTAGTTTTACATACCATGTTTTTATAAAACCATTCATATAGTGGTGTTGGGGATTCTATAAGGGTTTATATGACATACAGCGGAGTCATGTCATGTAGGAATAAAATTCTCGGTTGACCTGTTTCCCATATTTAACAATTAGAGGAGGTGTGGTTTGGTTTTCCAGACACATGATGAAATAACATAATCAATAAATCAAGGTAATGTAATTAATAATGTGGTTTCAATAAATTAATTATGAAAACAAATTTAAACAAAAAAATGAATAATAAACCTTTTTTATCTACCTTTATGAACAATAAATGATTCCCTGATTTCATTCTATTTTTATATAGATTTTAAATTTTAGCATCATTATTTTAATAGCACGTTTTCACCAAAGAAAAATATAACCATTATTTTCAATAAATATTAGAAAACCAATTTTTTTTAATTAGGTGAACTAGATTAATTTATTGGATCAACTATGAATCTCCTCAAGTGTGACCATCCTTGTCAGCCTCTATGCGATAATAAAAAAAATATAAATTTCTTTTTCCACACCCTACTACAAGAGTGCATAAAAATGGGCACCATTGTTGGGGTGCTAAATAGTTATTTCAATAACCTTTCCAAAATACACTTTTTTAAAATCATTTTCTTTGTTATATTTATTAAAAGATATAAATAAAAATATTTTTCCAAAGATTTTTTGAAAAGACCGTATTTTCAATTCCTCGAAAAATTACTCATAGTTTCCAGAGCATGAAATAGATTATACTAAAGAGGAACTCAAATGAAGGGAACTATCTTATGATAACATTAATATAGTTTCAAAAATGGTAAGATAAATGGATATAATGACATGATTTTATGCGTATGATCGAAGAAATCCAATATGACTTGAAATGTTTCAAGGCCAAGAAAGACATGACCCCGGCTATTTCTGATTTCACAGAAGACATTAAAGAATTAGAGGCCAAACTCGTGTTGGAGGAGGCTGACAACCAACCTCCATCTAGTGAAGATAGATTCCAAGGGGAACATTCTCTCGATGAAAAGAATAATGATGAACCACATTAGGGAGATTATATAATCATGAACTAAAACACTTCTAATTTTATTGAAACTAATTTCAATAACACCCATAATATTATTAAATAGTCAAATTTAGGAAACTTGTTTGAATTATTTGGGGATGAAGATAAAAAATAATATTCACCTATTGAGGAACACATAGAGCTCAATGTAGACATTGAATACCAACTAGAGTGTTTAAAAGAATAAAATGAGAACATTTCACATGTAGCAAAAAAGGTGGACAAGGTTCCATACTTAATTCTACCCATGCCATGGAATAAGTAAAACATTGATTTGGGGGAATACATGGTGTACTCTATCCATAGATTTATCCTCAATAAAATCAAAGAAATACATGATGGGAAAACCCACATGCGGTGGTTCAATTCAAAGAAGAGTCATCTACCATCAAACAGTAGATAATTGCTTGTACCTCTCACTAGTGGTAGTAATAATTCATAGCCCACTTAGAGGATCATTCCAAGATTTATAAATAAATTATTTATTGGAATTTAAATTTAAATTTCCAGTTTTATATTATTCAAGCATGCGACTCACTTCGTATTTTCATTTTGAGATTTAATGATATAATCCTTATGAGTAATGGAGTAATTTTATTTTAAAGGATCATTATGGAAGAAATAATTCCCAAGAATTGGTGGAAGAGGACTAAATGTATAGTTAAAAATGGTTTTCAATTTTAATTTTTAAATTTATAAATCCTTAAACTTTTTTTCAAATCATGATTTGAGCTTTAATGATAAAATTTCATGACCCCAATTGAATTGATCTCTACTTCTCATTCTATGAGACATTATTTTCCTATTAATCTAGTGATTACATGTTTTTTATATAAATGGTAATAAGATTTAATTATTAAAAAGGAAAATTAAATGTTTAATGTGAAGCATGGATATTGAAATCATGACTCATTATTTAAAGGAATTAGTTGATATAAGTAATTGAAGTTTCCTACCATTTTTTCATGCATTGAAATATTAAAATTCATGTTAATTGATTTTATATTATAAATCATTCATTGAAATATTGTCTAATATCATAGGTCTCATTCCAAAGATGATTTCCAGCCCATGTACATCCTATTTATTATTGATCATATTTCATGAATGATATTGGTACATGTCACCTTCCTAAAATTGAAATTGAACTTTTTAAAGCTATGAACGTACATAAAATCCTTTTAAATTGTTGAGGCATCTTTTAAAAAACCTTATCATTATAATTCACCATTACATCAATCCTTCTTTTAGGAAATAAAGACCATTAATGACCTTTTTTGGGTTGATCCATGTTTCATTCCATTTTTATCCATCACTACCTTACTCTTGGTATGTTTTTGATATTGTAATGATTAATTGTGGGGGTGAAGGGATTCATGGTAGATTATAATATTTAATTTGTATGGAATTAATATGGGGGCTGATATTTTGGAGATTGTAAGTGGTTTTTTAATCATTCATTATACATCATTATTTACCCCTTTAGAATTAAAAAAATGAAAAAAAATGAAAAATGAACCAAAAAAGGAATAATGGGTTGTGATTTGGGGGAACCAAAAATCACCATTTTCATGATTGATTATCTTCTCATCATATGTGGTTTTGTAATGGATATGGGTTTTGATCTAATCATAAATTTCAAAAATATTGAAAAAATATAAAATTTAAACAAATAAATCATGTTAATTAATCATTCATTATGCATTACTTTGTTCATGACCATACATTGGTTTTGGGGGAATTGGGTGTTACTGTTTTAAATTAGAGAATATCATTACACATTTTGATATAATTCATTGTACATAAGAGAAAAACCCCCTACTTGACCTTAATTTTTAAAATATCAAATCCTTCCACCCTTAAAGATCAAATTCCATTCAACCAGTATGTAAAAGTCTTCATGATATTTATTGACTGTTGTCTTTGCAAAGTTGAGAACGCAGTTCTTTTAAAATATTATGGATAAGGTGTTCGTTCTATTAATATGAGCATAACTCTGCATGAATTTTATCTTTAGATAGTAGAGGAAAAATTCAAAGGTGAGGTAAATCATGATATGAAAGGCATGATAATAATTTAATTGAGAATCTTAAATGAATTAAAGATGAAGTTCCATCATTTTCATTGGGGAAATTTAAAATATATGAATTAGTTGATTCCTAAAAAATTGGGAAATTAAATTGATATTTTATTTGTATTTTTAAATATTTTATTTTACATTGATTTTTTTATTTTATTACTTTGTAATTTTAATATTGTTAAAATTTGTGTGCTCTGAATTCTATGTTGATATTTTATATTAGAGGATAATAATGGTCCAAGTGTGAGGGTATTTGAAAAAAAAAATTATGTAAATATTTATAATAAAATGATTATTAATTATTAATTTTTTTAAATGATAAAACCCATATATTTAAATGTTTTATAAAAATAATTGGAAATTTGAATTTTATAATGAAAATGAGCTAAATTGTGAAAAGTATTTAATTCTGTATTTTATTGAATGATTTTTACTTCAAGTGTATTCAGACATTTCATTAAAAATATAATTCCAAATTGAGAGATTATTTATTTTTGAAATCCATAAATTATTTCATTAAACATTGTCTTTTAGATCAGGTGATAATTCGTGCATCTATTGGCCATAGAAATCATTGACGATGAAGAATTTTCTAGGAAGACTAGTGTGGACCACAAAATCATAATGGAAGTACAAATTAATCAAAAAACCTCCAATTAAGGTTCTTCCACCTGGAATGGAACATTGATACATATTCCAGTTTCTCTAATTATTTTTTGGGAGTTTGGAAGACATTCCTGTTTTTATTGGATTGTATACTTTTGATGGAAGCTTCATGAATCCTTTATCCAGAAAAGGTAATGGTTAACTAAGAATTAATAACTCATAGATTCTATGGCCAAATTATCTAATATTTTGAGCGGTGATGTAAAAGACAATGGGGAATAACTTTTATGAAGGATACTACATGTGCATTTTCCATTCATTAGGTCTAAATCATGTCAAACCTTGGAGGAATGAAATCTGCCTATAAAATTAGAGAACCCCCTAACTCTAAAATCATTAGTTTCCATACCCAGACATTCGGGGGATCAATGGGATGATTTGAAGATCCATTTATGAATTTTATTATTTTTAGTTACTTCTTATTTTAGTTTTCTTTTAAAATTAACACATTCTACCTTTTTATTAATGTGTTTCCGATTTCTTCTTCCATAATTATTTTTCTCTAAACTCTAATTATCTCAATTTATCTCTTCTCACATTCCATTGTGATCTCTACTCAATTTGAGATGGAATGTGACTAACCTGAGGCTTGACCTTGGAGGTGGTTTCATGGTGTTTTTTTATTATTTCTCTTCAATTTGAAATTTTTAAAATCTATTTTGGTTTATTCGAGGGTATTGCGTGGGTGCGATGGTCATACACAATGGAACAATTTCCAAATATATTTCTTTTCTTTAAATAATTCATTTTACTTCCTCTATCATAGGAAAAACCTTTATATAGTAGATTTGGGTTTTTCATAAGGGTCCAAATGACAAATGATGGTGCTGGGTTCTGTAGTAATAACACTCTAAGTTGAGTTTTTAACCACTTGGACTATTGGAGGTGGTGTGTTTTGTTGTGAAATACAAGTGATAAAATAAAACTCTCAATAAATCAAGGGAATGTAAATCATTAATGTGGTTTTGCTAAATTAATTTTCCAATAGAATTTAAACAAAAAATAAAATGTTAAATGAACTTATGTTATCCATCCCTATGACCAAGACATTTCTTCCCTGATATAGCCCCTAATTGTTCCATGCCATTTCCAGTCACCCTGCTACTGTCCTATCCCAATAGTGTTGTCATCCGCCATAGACCAATACTGCCTCACATGAACTAGGTGGATCCCCCACCATGTTCCACTTTCATGGATGAAATTCTTTGAACCTTTGTTTTCGAACCTTTGCTATGTCGTTGTGGGGTCAAGTATTCAGTCTCAGTATGTTGTTCCTAAAATCGAAGGCGGAACAACCATTTGCTCACAGAACTATGTAAAAAACGAAGAATATTAGAAAAATAGAAGCACACATACACTTGAAGAATCAATATTTTGTGGTATTCATGTAGACATTGATTTTTTCTTCATAGCATGATAACAAAAAATGTTTCAACCCACAAATAAATTTCCCATTTTAATCCATACAAGCATAAACTCATCCCTTGAGAAATCAAACCATAGATCTATCTTTTTGTTGGTCGATCTATATTTTTCATTAGATATATATATAGGGAAAGAAATTACATAAAACATAACACCAAAATTCATGGGGTTTAAACACCAATAAAGAAGAGAGGCCAAAATCATTGGAAAGATCACTTGATTTAATCACCCACCAATTGTTGATCCACAATCTGGTCATCGTTCGACAAAGGAAAATACCCCATGATCTCCCTAAAAATTCTCTAGAATTCCCAGGGTTATGCAGCTAACCCATGAGACTTTTTATAGAGTTTATTTTACAGGAAACCATTGCTACATCAGAAAAAAAATAATTTATCTTTAAATTATTTATTGATGATTATGCGCTTTTCGGGGTTTGCACAAAATGTCTGCACCAACTAAAGTTAATATCCACCAAGAGAAAAAACCACATTAAAACTCAATGGTGGTATCAGATTTAAAATTTAATTCTTTTTTAATGAATTATTATGATTTTAATTTAAAATTATATTAAATTAATTCTTTTATTTACGGTTAGGTGCAAAAACAATATTTCATAGATAGTCTGTGATGACCGATGTCAGGGCTCGACTAAGGTAAATACGCTACTCTGATCAAAACAATTTCATTTAAAATTTAATCCTGGAACTTATTTAAGGGTTATTAAAATTTTCTAGGTAAACCATGAACATGATATTAAAAACATTACATTTTCAATGTACTATTCTGGGCACACTCAGACTCGAAATCACATGCATTTTACGTCCCTTGTCTCAGAATTTTGAAAAATTATTTATAAAAATATATTAATAAAAACCAAATTCATTTTATAGTTAAACAATAATAATTATAGATAAATATATAATTCTCAAATAACATTCCATAAAAATGAGGGAAAATATGTTATCTTTTTTTTTCATGTGATCCTTCATTACTCTTCATACAAATATATATTTTCATGTTCATAAAATAATCTTAATCATTTATTACTCAACATAGATTCATAAAAATAATTATCTTATAAATAATTCCACATTATTCATTCTATGTGAAAAAAAGTAGAACATTTTTTAAACCTTCATGATTAGCTTCGTCAATATTCATAAATACAACATTGATAATTTCTCAAGCGTGACATCCGATAAAAAATAAACGAATCCATAACAATTTATCATACATCACCACTTTATCTTCACACAAATATTTAATCCTTGAATAATAATTTATTAATTAGGAATAAAAATATCATATATTACCCATTTATGACATTTTATCACCCATTTGTTAACAATTGTACATAATCAGTACTATTCTGAGGGTTATCTTCCTTGTTTTCTTATATATGTTTTTCATGTCTTTTCTAGATAATGAAAATAGGATATAGAAACATAATATCCAAAATTATATTAATTTTGTAAATATTATTACTATGCATTTTATACATCCTTTGTCCCATTTTTTAAACATGACATCAAAAATAAAATAATTATTTTTTCGGAGATGATAAGACATACGTATGCAGGAGCAATGCGATCATTTATCAATGGGTAACAGGGTGAAAAATATTTTTATATATTTATTTAATATAATAAATATCATTTCATATTTATAACATATTTTCATGAAATTTGACTTTATTACATTCCACATAAAGTGTAATTGATAAAATAGATCACTACATGGGGTGGTAGTTTTCCACACACACAAGCATCATTATCATATTTTAAATGAAATGGAATGTAAGAAGATATATGTGATATTATAATTAATGTAGAAAAATTACACCACGAATATAATATATATATATATATTATATATTTCATTATATCAAATCATGAGTATTTTGGATGAAAAGTGAGTTTCATTTCTTTTCAAGGGAGGTATCAACTGTTCACAAGATCGACGATTTTGTGTCCCAAGGGATAGAAGAGGAAATCAATAGATGATATTGAATTAGAATAATTACATCTAATTATATGAGATATGTTTATATTATTATACCATAATTATGGAATAATATTTTATGAGGTGGAATAAGAAAGAGATTAAAAAATCATTTACGAATGTTATCACTTCTTCATATAACTTCCTTAGGTTTGAACCAAAAGCCTACCTTGTATGGATTTGGGATAAAAATGATCATGCATATTTTTATTGGATTTAGGATGGTATTGTTTCAATTATTTTACAAACCAAATGTCTTTGTATGTGTGAAGAGGGAGTATAGGTGTGGCCTTTTATAAGTAAGGGAGAAGACACACCTATAATTTTAGAAAATAATGAATAAAACCCCTGTTCATTAAAAGACATAATGTGTCGAAATAGACCATTATCTATCCTTGCAAGATATGGGGTCCAAAAATGTATATCCAATGAGAATGGAATATCTTCACATTTAAATTAAACATTTTCTTCAAGGGTGTACACTTGCCTCATATAGATTGCTCCGCTTTCCTAGCACTCATCCCAAGGATTGATGACCTTTACCCAACATTATCATGACATACCCATTGTCCTATATAACTTCTTTTACATGTTTCTCACTAGTTTAATAAACAGTACACTATATGTTCAACTTGATAGTTTGATTTCATATGAAAATCATGCTTTTGTGAAGGGAGGACTGATTCATGATGCGATTTTAACAACTAATGAATTAATTAAATGGATAAACCACAAGATCCTTCAATAAAATATGGTTACAAATAATGACATGGAAAAATAATTTGAAAAAAATATATTGTAACATCATCATTATTGTGGAAACAAGGATATGATTTTCTTCAAGGTCCGCGGATATCATTTTCATATGCTTGAACTCCTCATGGCAGGAAATTTATTTCTTGAAGAAGAATTTTGGATTTTTCAAAATTACTTGCAGACTATGTAAATGGGATCTCATATCTCCTACTATAATTGTCCACTAATATGATATCCTATGTATAAACATCAACAATCGTATCTCAGCTTGATGTACTATACCATATAGTTACAAGGATCATCCCTCCTACATTTATCATATGATGTTTAGAAATGATTCAACAATCTTCAAAATTGAGAGTAAAAGTTAATCCAATGATATGATCTGGGTCATTAATAATTATATTAAATAGAGTGTTCCAATAATATAGAAAGAAATGATTAGACATTACAAATCTAATAGATTCCCGATAAGGAGGATTCAAAATATGCTTAGTATTCTGAGTATTCAGAAGAGAAGTTTCTTCATTACATATTTGCAGGTTCTTGTTTATACAATAAGGTTATGTTTTCAGCATTTTTACCCAATATTGTAATGTATCATAGGCCGTATTATGTACTGAATGAATAGATTTTTGTCTTTTTGAGAAATAATAACACTGGATAATAGTGTTCTTACATCATTTCCAATTTACACTTTATCATCTATTAGAGTACCCAAAGCAGCACTCTCTGTGAAATAACCCCGACCCTAGTCACCCAAATTGGGTATATTACTATTTTATATTGGCTTAGATAATATATTTTAATCCAAATGGATTGATTAGTTTAATAGTCTTGGAATCCCGAGTTAATACATGAACTACAATTTACAATTCAAAAAACTAATATAACATAGATAATCCATTTATATTTCCATTATTCTCTTATGTAAACCCAACATATCATTCATCAAACATATCTTGTAATCCTGGGAAAATAAAATACAATAAATTGGTTATCTTAGATGCTTAGTAATGGTACAAATAAAATAAAATATATTTCTAATAAATAATCATCAACCTTAAGGGAAGTATTGTAACTGAAAAAAAATCCCATTGAACAAAGTCATGGGAAAAATATGACAAGAAATAATAATAACATATAAATAATTACATGAGTTAAAAAAACATTGATATTCTATTATTCAGATATTCACATGGAATATCAATAACTAATATCAAAATGAGGGAATACATAGTGTCAAACATCATAAACATACCATCAAAAAATAAACCAAGAAATGATACATAAATTGATAACAAGAAGAAATGGTTTTTCTCATGAGACCTAACGATTATTTTAGGGCCTATCACTAGCCCCACCGATCACAAACAAATTCCAATTTATTCAACATATTAAATCAGTGATACATAACCAACATAAACCTTCACATTAAAAATAGCATATGAGATGTTAATACATTAACCATAAACAATGAATGGTACCAAAATAGTTCTTCTGTAGTCAAACATAACATAAATCCTTCAATATAATATTTTATATTGTATGAGTAGAAATAAAACTAAATTCTGAATGTAATCCAATAATGGTTGTTGATATAGATGAAAATAATTTAATAAAATTTTTATAAATTTATTATGAGAAATTCCTAATTTTTCATTCAAAAAATTTAAAATACACACTATTATAAAAAACATTTCCTTTGAAAATAACCATGTAATATTATAAGGGAAGATAAAAAAATCAACAATCAAAAATGGCAGAAAAATCTCCTCATGTTTTATACGTTAAAAAAAATTTATTTCCTTAATAAAATCATAAATTACCTCATTTGAAAAATGACTAATGATTCAGTTCATTAGATTTTATAAAAATTAATACAATTGTTGAAAGAAATTTAATTTTTTTTGGATAAAAATAAAAAAAATTGAAAACATTTTTTTGAAACATATACATGGATGATAAATATTCTCCCGTAAATACTTACATATTAACAATCTTGAATAAAAATGAGATTACTAAATAAACCCTTATATCATAATTTTATTTAGTTAATGGTGTATTAAAATCATATATAATAACTAAAACATGATATTAAATTATAATATAACTATATATCTTTTTATTATGTCATATATTATCTACTTATTTCATTTTGTTAATAATATTTCATTATTACCATTGTTTCGAGTGTTAACGGTTTAATTTTCCTATGCATGTTTTGTCATGTCAAATTTATTTATTGTGAATATAATCCTTTTTATTCATATAAAGAATGATATTAAGTACCTAAATGTTATATTTATTCCTCATATAAGTTTTTATAAACATTATTAAATGGTGGTCATGGACGACGAATCTATTCGCATTAAGGAGACGGTTTGTCGTATGTATGCTTGAGTGATAGTATCATCTTATAATGTTAAGGTGGTAATGAATTGGATGGTATATTTAGTATAAAAAATAAATATTATGTAACCGTAATTATTTATATCAATTATAATCATCATTATATCTATCCAAATAAAGTGGTGATGAATAGAAAATTACACCACTATGTAGAGACTGTATGTTGTTTGAACACATGTATTATGATGTTGTTTTTTAAGGGATGGATGAATGGAGGAATATTAGTGTACCATAATCATTATAAAATATTACTATATATATGATACTATGTTTGTTACTTTGTTAATGATACTATATATTAACATTAAGTTGAATAAAATAAGAACATAAATGAATGGTTAAAATAGTTAACTCTTCTTTAGCGGACTTCCTTTGGATCTACCCTTGGGGCCATAGGGTTGTATTTTTTGAATACCAGGATCTCCAAAACATAACTAATAATGTTTAGAGTTTAAATTATTGGTGTTTATTCAATCTAGAAATACTAATGTTGCGTTAGGAAGTTAGGGAGGAAGTGACCTTTTATAAGAGAGGGGAAGGCACTCTTGGAAACTCTCAAAATATAAAATTAATATATATTTATTTTTAGTTTAAAAATCTCCATTGAGAGCTACATAAATTATAATATTAATATTGGAAAAAATAATTTCAAAAAATGACTTTTAGACATGATTAGGTACCAATTGTTACATTTTCTTTTGGAATTAAGCCTCAATTAAAACCATTAATTCTTACCATTACTACCTGGGGTTTTAATATTTTTTCATAATATAGTATGTATAAAATGAAAAATAAACCCCAATTAGATAACTAAAGACATATTTCATATTCTATTTAGTTTTAAAAATATAATATTATTAATAATTTAATATTATTTAATAATAAATTATTTATTTTAAAGTATCATTTATATCAATTTTCATACTATTTAATGTTTTTCATTCTAATAATATCATAAAAACAAGATAACATATAATTGACTCTTCTAATATATCAATAAAATTTCTATGTAATCTATAAAATTTTTGCATGTGATTAGATATGTAAATTTATTTTCTTATAATATTTTTATTTTCATATAATAGATATTTCCCCTGGTTAGAAAATTAATGTAACATTATTATGAATGTATTTAATTAAATTACTTATTATCTAAAAATTAAAAATAAATATCATGATAAATATAGATTTATTTTATTGAATATGAATATTTATAGTTGAATTTAACTTCTATAAAATCATGTATAAAAAAATATATTATACATTTAATACATGAGTATGGATTTTTTGACATATCATTAAATAAAATATTATAAATTTTATATTCATCAGCATGTGGATTAAATGGTTATAATTTAGAAAAAAATTTATTTTGTTTGAAACATAATCATCTAATGAAATTAGTAAATTGTTAGGTCAACTTTATAAAAATATAATATTACGTTTATCTGTAATTACCTGATTTACCCTTAACCAAATGATATAAAAATATACTAAAATTACTACTCATAATATCCAAAAATTATATTTATCCTAATAAAATCTAAATATAATACTGATTATAGCTGTGTTTCTCAGTTTTTCCAAATTCAATTAATAGACTTATCAAAATTTTGTTTAACGCTAACATCATAGATGTGCTGAGAAGGCAGGTAAAAGAGATGTTAAAAAAGTTTTATAAGTATTTGTATCTAATATTAATATAAAAAAAGATTCAAATGAACTAAATTGGATAAGTATATGTATTATTGATCAATTTTGACTTTATAAATCAATTTTAAATAATATTCAATGAAAAGTTATGATTTTTAACTATAACGGGGCATTTTCACTATTCATTATAAAATGAAACCTTTCAGAAAAATACCAAATTTTCATATTAAGATAATTTAAATTTCACAAATTAAAATATGATGTATTTTTTAAATATTAATATAAATTTCAAAAAATTAGTTTTAAAATATGTGCTTCATTAAAATGTGGTAAAATTCTCCTCCTTTTAAAAAAATTATTGTTTAATGTATAAAATGGGATTTTTTTCATATATTATTGTTTATAAAATATATTGGATGAAGGTAAAAACATTTAATTGGAAGTATATCTTTTAAATTTCTTATATAAAGCCTCTAAAAGTGTTAGAATTTTATTGATAGTGAAAAACATGATTAAATAGGGTTTTTTTCAAACCCATTAAAATGTTCATTATAAGTAATCAACAAAATTTAATTAATTTTGAAAGAAAAATATGGTAAATATTTGGAATAATACTTTCTTCCCTCCTAATAAAAATTCATACGAGAATCTTTAGGGATGTTACCTTCTAAAAATATATGGATATTAGTTTTTCATAGAATCCATTGGTTCCCATATTTCTCCTACAATTTTTTGATTTCTCCAGTGTAAATTTACTAGATGTGTCATTTTACACCATAATATTTTCTCTATAGAATCATGAATTTGGATGTGTTCTTCAATGTATCAATGGTCAGGATACAACTCCTACTTATCCGAGGTTAGCGCTTGAATTAGGTCGGTCATGCAGATCCTTATTAGAGGCATTTGAAACACATTGTGTACTATTTAGTGATTCGGAGGTATTTAAAAACAATAAGTATCAAATCTATCCCTTTCTGGAATATCAAAGGCTCTGATCTGCCTGATACCTAGCTTACCATTTTTACCAAATCTTATAACACCATTATTTGGAGTTACCTTCAAGAAAATATGATATCCCACTTGAAATTTCAAATCCTTCCATGAATTATTAGTATTAATTTTCTACCTAGATTTAGAAGATTTAATTTGATACCGAATAGCCTTTATCTATCTTATTGTTTATAAAATAAGTTCAAGGAATATGAGTTTCCTTTCACCAACGTCATCCAAAAAAGGTGGAGTAAAAAATCTCTTTCCATATAATACATCATATGATGCCATTTAAATACTTGAATGGAAACTATTATTGTTTGAATCATATACCAATGGTATGTAGTAATCCTACATATCTTGAAAGATGGTTGATCATAACCACAACATATATTCCAGTGTTTGAATTTTTCTTTCAGTATGCCCATCTGTTTGAGGATGGTAGTAAGAAATCGAATGTAACTCAGTGTCAGGATCCTTATATTGACATTTCCTTATTTTTGATGTAAAGTAAGGATCTTGATCCTAAATACTTGATAAAGGTTCACCATGAAGTCTCAAAATATCATTAATTTATAGCATTTTGAGTCACTCATGGGGAATGTCTTCTATTATTGAAAGTAAATGTAATTATTTGGTTAAGAGAAAAATGTTAACTCATATTTCATAATTCATACTTAGAGTCTTTGGTAGTATAGTGAGAAATACCACTATAATTTCATCATAGTTCTACAAAATAATATGAATTGGTTGTATGACTCCTTCAGAATGCTTCCTAAAAGATTTCACTTGTTGAAAACCTAAACATTTGGACCCATAATCATTATTTTATTTCTTCATTTTATCCCCCGAAATATATATTTTCAGGTACCTATACATCTTTGGGATACTAGTGTGAAAAAAGTAATATTATCTAAGAGAATAATCCAACAGTAATATTTTTTATCTCATTTATATGGGGAACACATATCCTCCTTCCAAATCATATAAGAACATATTCACAAAAAAATTCTACTAATTTTCCTTAATTCACACTTTTAATATTCATTGAAGGTCCTCATTATCAGATTGAAAATTATTTATTTTCTCTAATAAATCATGTTTTTAATCATTTTAATGATTATTTATGTCTCACCTAGATTTGAAATTAATATATTTATCCCTAAAAGTTCTATGAAAAAATGGATCCATGTATATATTCTTTTAAAAAAGAACACCACAATCTTTTCTACTCAAAGCATCTTTTACCATATTTTCCATTCATACGTGGTAGTGTATTGAGAAATCATATTCCTTGAGTAGAAGAAGAAATCACCACTATCTCATGTTCATATAGTTTTGTGAAAATATGTACTTTGGTATTTTATAAATTGTTTAAATCACACATCATATACCATAAAGATAATGAATCCCTTTTTTCAGAGAGACTATTATAGCCTCTTGATATAGATAATTGGTTGGATTGATCTATTTAGGGGTCTTCAATTTCCTTAATGTATATATGATAAATATATCATATTTTATAAGAACACAACCAAGTCACCTCTTCAATGCATTACTCCAAATGACAATCCCATCACTTCCAGATGGTAGATTCATAATCAGATATTTGAAAACTCTTCTATTTAGTTCATCCATAAATTATTCACATTTCCTTATCCAAACAATCATAACCCGTTTTCATGTATTCATGGGTGATGAGGTATCCCACTGGAAAAATTCTAAATGAACCATCAATAATAATCCATCTTACCAATGAAACTACATGCCTTAGTTATATTTGTTCGTGGAGAAAATCATATGACTTCCATTTTCACTGTAAAATCAACAGATATTTCATCATTGGAGACTATAGGACTGAGAAAATTTACTTTTTAAATCAGAAACAATCGATTACTAAATATATATATGTCTTCCCTTCTATGATTATTTATAATAATCTATAAGTGATTCTCATGATTGTAATATATTTTAGAATATA
This sequence comes from Viscum album, assembly GCA_963277665.1. NCBI lineage: Eukaryota > Viridiplantae > Streptophyta > Magnoliopsida > Santalales > Viscaceae > Viscum > Viscum album. The sequence goes on from OY728125.1 coordinate 395,319,183, forward strand.
CCAGAATATCATCAATGAATACCACCATAAAATCATCATGAAATTACTTCAACATTCTATTCATTAAGTTCATTGAAACAAATGGTTCATTAGTCAATCCAAAATGAATTAATGTAAACTCGTAATGTCTATAAATAATCTGAAAATATGTATTTAGAATGTTTTCATCCTTTACATAGAATTGTTGATAAGTTGAATGAAGATAAATCATTTAGAAAAATTGTGCTTCGTTAATCTTATCAAACAAGTCATTATTATGAGGTATATGATACATGTTCTTAAATTTAAAAGCATTTATTTCCAAATAATTAATGAAAAATCACATTAATCCAACATTGTTCGTAATGAAGAGAATATATGATCCCCAAGGTTAAACACTAAAAAATCCCTTATTCAAAAAACACTATAGTGTTGTATTTAATCCCATTAATTCCCCATTGACCAATATATAGGGATCCATTGATTGGGGATTAAATAAATGGGAATATAAACCTCATACTCTATGGGATACCTAAGAAATTCCTTTGGAGATACATCAATGTATTCCTACAAAATAGAAAAATTGAAAATTGGATGATTCCCATATCTATCTGTAGTTGTTTTTTCTCTACCTCCCAAGGAATTTAATTTAGTAGAGATATTGGGGGTGGATCTAGATATGAATCAAATGATAATGTTTTTATATAATGATAAGGGATTATTCTTCTTACTGAAAAATTTTAAATTTTTTCTTCTTGATAGAAATCTCCATATCATAATTTAAAATCTAATAAATATAAAAGATTATATCTAATTCAATCATAGGGATGATGACAATGTTAAAAACTGATGTTCGTTTATGTGATATAATGGGGACTTACTAACACATATTTGATTGAAATGAGACATCCGATAATAGTTTTAACTGAAAACTACATTATTAAATTAAAAGCTAAATGTATATTTTTCCTGGAAAACATGGAATACATAATAAAATGAGATTATATTGAATCGAATAATGATTTTTTTTATGTTTTCAGAGATGATTAATGTACTTTCCACAACATCATTATGAAATTAAACCTCAGTATTTATGATCACATAATATTGGCCAATTCCCTTGGCCATTTTGAGGAAATTGTTTTCTGATTCATTTGAAAATACTTTACATAATGTGCCATTTATTTACAAAAGATGAATTAAACATTTGTATATTCATTTTTCCATTAAACACATGGGATTGGTGGCCTTTTTTCAACACTTATAATAAATTCACATTCCCTTCTAAAATTTACCGGTATGTCTCTTCAAAGAATTATTGCATGATGGAAGGTAAACTCTTATCTTCTTCCCCTTTTTCATTATTTCTTATTTAGAGAGTTAAACAACCCATTTATTTTCATGATTTACTTTATATTCATAAGACATAAAAAATTATTCTTTCATTTTAATGACACTTAAGACTATTTCTTTATATGATGATAATGTTTGGGATACCAGTGATCATAAGTGGAATTTTTTTACATATTAAATAATAAATAAATCTTAATATTTGGATTTAGGTTTTAACAAATAAAATTCCTTTCTACTATTGTGAATTTAGCTTCTTACATTACAACATTCTCATATTTATTTAGTCATATACTCAAAAATTTCCTCTCTAAATCCACTCATTATTCATGAGGAAATTAATTTTCGTAGAAAATTTATTTCAATTCCATCCATTCCATTTTTTCTATTTCTATATCGTTATCATTATTTTTAATTAATAACCACCATTTACCTACATCTATTAATATATGATAAATTTCCATTACAATACATTATATTTTATTACTTCCCAATGTATTAAATATCTTATCTATGAAATGAATCCATTAATTATCTAAAAAGGGATTTGTAGTCACATTGAGTAGTGGATATTTGTGTCCCATTACGTAGTCAAACATTATTCCCCCACAATATGGATCATGGTTATCCCTATGGGTAATGATATTGGTGATAAACTGAGTCACATGTCATAGTGTAGTAAAAATATATTCCGCAGCAGTTGTAGCTACAAATCAAATGATATTATATTTCATTGGATGGAAATACCTACATGTATTTTGCGTGTTGATACAGTTTATATTCCTTCCGATAGTTTCCATTTCTAAAAATTGAATTCAATAGATTCTATTATGAATGATATTACATTATTTTAAACTAGTAAGACACATAACATAAATTGAAAATTTATGCATATCTAATCTCATAATCATAAAAATGATTTATTGGGTTACATAATTAAATTTAAATTATTTATAGTTGTCCATAAGGAAAATATAAATTACCATAAGCATATCCCATGTAAGGTTCAAACTCGATGTGTATTAAGGCATGTTTTCATTTACCAGTTTATTTTATGTTAGGTCTGACACACCATGTAAGAGTTGTTACTCTATGTCACATATGTTCTAGAACCATTTCTACTTTTAGTATTTAGTTTGGGATATATTTCTAGTAATACCAATATAATATCTACCTTACTAAAATTCTATGAAATTCATCAATATATATCATCAACAAACATCTTATGGTTATGTTCCATAATATTTGTTTCTTAAATATTGTTTCATGGTTTTCTTTTAAACTTCATATTAATCCAACAATAATGAACACAACCCCAGTAGTTCAAAGCCAGTGTCATACTTTATTACATTATAAAAGATTAAATACTCAATTCCAAATTTATCAACTAGTTTAGTAGTCATGGAAGCCATATTACATACTCGAACATAATATTACAATTTGAAACATAAAATACAACATAGATAATCCTTTGATAACATCATTATTCTCATAGCTTCACCCTTCATATCAGTAAAATTACATATGTTGTAATCCTATAAAAATAAAACATAATAAAGGGGAGATCTTAGATGATTAGTAATTGTAATCATATACAATAAGATATTATGAATAAATAATGAAAAACCTTAAGGGAAGGTGTATAACTTATGAAGGAGACCTTTAAACATAATCTTGGGTATAATATGGAATGAATAAACAATACTATATAAAATAATCAGATGTGATATAAAAAATAAACATAGATATTCTACTAGTTGAATAAGAAGATTGAATATCATGAAATCATATCATAATGAGGGACTACATAATAAGAGACATTGTAAATATAACATCAAGGATTCAGCCGAGAATCCATATCAAATTGGGTAAAACCCCAAACTAGATTGTTTCATGGGACCTAATTATTTATCAAAGGGCTATAGTGGGACCCACCGTTCAATTCCTATGTTCAATTAATTCCTCACATGAAAAGGGTGAAACATAACCAACATAAACAGTTGTATTAAATGTTGCATACGACATGTTAGCACATTAACTATAAACCATGAATTTTATAAAAATAAAAAATACTAGGTAAAATTCATCACCAACCCCTAAATAAAATTTGGCATATTTTGTGATAATAAATCAGCCTATATTAAACATAAAATCCAATAAAAGGTATTGACATAGTTGAAAATAATTGAATAAAAACATTAAAAGTTTCTTGAGTGAAATATCACTTTATTAACTTTAAAATAATTATAAATAAACACATATATAAAAGAAAAAATTTAAATTTAAATTATCGTTGTATGGTTTAATGGTAAGCTTAAAAATTATAAGGCACCATAGTTTTTGAAAAATCTGTTCACACTAGATTATTGAAAAAAAATATTTGTTTCATCAAAAAAGTCATAAAATACCTCCTTCAAAAAATGAAAAAAGATTCCTTTCATACCATTTTATTAAAATTGATAGTTGGGTAAATATATATTAATAATTTTTTGGATAATAATAATAATAATTTAAAAATATTATTATGAAACATGGATATGAATGAAAATTATTTCTTAATAGTTTCTTAAATATAAACGATCTCGAATAAAAATGAAATTGCGAAATTAACCCTTAACTGATCCATTAATTTTGTTGAGGGAGTGTTAATCTCGTTTATAATGGTTACGAATTTTATTAAATTATAACAAAACCATAAATTTATTTATAATATCATATATATTACTTTTATTTCTTTTTGTTAATAATCTTTTATTATTACCATTCTTTCGATTATTAGTTGTTTCATTTTCCAATGCATGTTTCTTCATATAGGTCCTATTTATTAAGAATAAGATATATTTTAGTCATATCTAGAATGATATTATATTTATTAATCATATATATTATTATTTTAATTATAAAATTTTAATCGTGGAGGATGAATCTCATCATGTAGTGGAGATGTTAGGCCATACAAATGCACTAGTCATGATATCCTCCCATAATTGTAATGTGGTATGGAAATGGATGGAATATTAATTATAAATATAAAATATAATGTCATATTTATTATTTATATACATTATATTAATCATTATGCTCATCAAAATAATGTGGGTATAAAAAGAAAATTACATCCCGTGGTAGAGATGGTAAACTGTATGCATGCACACGTTGTGGTATTGTTTTTACTAGGATGGATAAAAATAGTAATATATTTTTCCAATTATAGTAATAACATCTGAATATATATATGATACTATATTTTTTACTTTAGTTTGGAAACAACATATCAAGAGGGAGTAGAAGAATAAAACAACTTAAATGAATTGGTAAAATAATTACCTCCTTTTCAGTGGGATTTTATTAGATCACCTATTAGAGAATTAGGATTGGCCATTTTATAATAAAATTATCTTCATAAAAAAATAATATTGTAAAGAGGATATATGTGAAGGGTTTGGTTGAGCTAGATAAAAAATACTGTAGTGAGGAAGTGAGGGTGGTGTTGACCTTTTTTCAGAGTGGGGAAGGGTACTCTTGGAAACTCTCAAATATAAAATTATTATAAATTTAATTTTATATAGAATAGACTCAAAGTGAGATATTTTAATGTTACGATCAAGATGAGTCTAATAAATCTCAATCAATGATTCTTATTCATTTTTAGGTCAAACTATTACCTTTATATTTTGGCTTTAACACTTAGTAATTCCCATTAACTCTTATTGTGATAATAGAGGCTTTTTAATTTTCACAATTAATATAGTTACTATAAAATGAAAATGAACACCAAATGAATCACTGATGAAATATGTAATCTTATTCTTGTTAGTTTTCTGAATGTTATATTTTTTTAAATTTTATATTATTTAATAAATGTTTATTTATTTTAAACAAAAGTTTATGTCGATTTTGATATTTTTATAATTGGTATTTTTTAAAATACCATAACATGATAAAAGTAAAAAGCATATAATATATCACAAAATTATTTATGTTATTAATTTAATTATTATATTTCATTTATTATGTAAAATTATATTTATTTTAATATTTTTAATATAATTTATTTGATATTTTCATTGATTAAATAATTAATCAATTATAATTATAAATTCCATTAATTAAATTATTTCTTCTCTAAAAATTAAAAATGAATTATCACGATGAATAAAAATAAGATAGCTTTTAAATAACTATTTATAATTTAATTTCACTTTTTCATAACCTCATATTAAACATTCAATTCTTATTAAAAACTTGAGTATTATATTTTTAACATATCATTAAATAAAATATTATAAGTGTCATATTTTTACACATGTTTTTTAAAGAAGATATAATTTATACCTAAGGATGATTTTGGTTGAAACCCAATCATAAAATAAAATTATGACCTGTGTTAGGTTATCTTATTAATATTTTAATACTTTTTTATGATTAATTACCTGATTTCACCTTATCCAGAGTATGTAACAATTTAATGAATTTATTATTAATAATATCCAAAATGTTAATTTTATCATATTATATTCTAAGTAAAACATTTATTAAAACTGTGTATGTCTATTTTTTAAAAATAATTTCATATTAGTGGATAAATTAATTTTAACACTAATCTCTTAGATATGGAGAAAGGACGGGTAAAAGAGACATTCAAAAATTTCAAAAAGTTTTAATAACTAGTTTGAATATAAAAATGATTCCAATGACCTAAATTAAATAAATTTATGAAATATTGATCTATTTTTAATTTAAGAATCAATTTAAAAAAAATTTAAATGATAAGGTCTGGTTTTACTACAATTCAATATTTTTCACTATTTATTAAAAAATGAAATCTCTCGAAAATTTATAAAAAATAACACTAATATAATATTGATATTACAAATTAAAAAATGATATATATGGTTTGAAAAAAAAATTTAAATACCAAAAATTCATATTTAAAATTGTTTCACTAATATATGGTGTTAAAATTATTATTTTTTAATATTTTTTTGCATAAAATCATTTTTCTTCTTTTATAATTGTCTATAAAATATATTAGCTGAATGTAAAAATATTATATTGGATATAAAATTTATAAATTTACTATATAAATTTGATAAAAGTGTTAGAATTAAATTGAAATTGAAAAACGTGACTAAATAGTGTTTTGTTGAAAACTATTGGTTTGTGCAGTTTATGTTGTCAACAAAATTAACTTTATTCTAAATTGGTAAAATGATATGTTTTGTAGTGATAATAACAACCATTAAAAGGACCCTGGTGACATTTATTTGGTATAATGACACTACAAAGAAACACAATTGGCCATCCTGGAGGAGGATTTCCAGACCTGTTCTAGGAGGTATTAATCTGAAAAACATCAAAGACACTCTTCGTGGAATACATTGGAAACTCACATGGGTGGAAGTTGAGGGGATGTCCCTCTGAGGGAAAGTTATGTGAGTATAGAGTCAGGTGGGTGATGCTGCGAGATGTTACTTCCATAACATGATCATGACTCATTTATGTTACCTTAAAAATAATTCCAAATGGATTAAAAGGTTGTGAGAGAATTATTTTAGGAACCATAACTAGGCGAGTTTGGTGCTTGTCATATATGGATTTCTGGTAACAGAAGTTATCTACATACATGAATGTTGTATATCATATTTAATTGATGCAGTACTAGAAAAAACATAGTGAAATAATATACCTTATAAGGATAAACCATGATCTAAATAGGTGTGTCTTTACAGAGTATTTTTATGGGATTTTGAGGCCAAGGATTTTTGTAGGGTGATGAAACCCTAGAACATCATTATATTTGGTTATATCCTCTATCATGTTACGGTGTTAGTGCATTTGGAAATCAAGGAATAATGAATTATTTAATATAGAAACCTACTCATTCAACACACACGTGATCAATAAAAAATCACTTATTAGTCATGATGAATGTTGGGAAACAATGGAGAAACTCTCAAACCCTCACACCTCTATAGTAAAGTGTGGATGATTATCATATGGTAAACGTTACAACTTAGAGAAACTATTTATGCCTGCATCCCCATTACTCTGGATAAAAACTCAATATGTATGGATCATATGTCACATAACATATAAATGGAGGCTGTGCGGTTTGTGAATCCAGAGGTTGTGTGATTCTTATATACTCAGTGTGACTTTGGACACATAAAATCTCTTAATAGTGATTTAATTTTTATTTTTATTGGTCTCCTACATTTCATGAATCAAAATGTGTCTCTTATGGTGGTGGAATAAAAATAATTAATCCTCTACTAGTCTCTAAGAAGTACCCGTTATGTTCTATGGTCCATCACCTACATTTTATGATGGTGTATGATTCAGTTATGCAACAAAACAGAAAATCGTTATATCTATCATGAAGAAAATATGGTGGTTGACTGTCTCACATCCACTTAAGGCCAATAGGGTGAAATAATCTTCCATCCTAATGAGTTTCTATTTTTATATTAGGGGGATAATCTAGATATAGTTGATTCCCACACGAATCATTATATTAGGCCACATTAAGGGAACATTGAAACTATTCTTCTATTTTTAATTTTTTTAATTTCTTCATGTATGTAGAATTAATAAGAATAATAATAATGATGCTAGTAATATAAATTAGTATTTTTCATTACTCATCATGAAATGCACAATAGTAGAAAAATAACTCAATTTCTATATTTGTTTATATTGGTTTGATGATTTAAAAAATGATGTTCAGTTTATAAAATAAGATTTTTAAAAGTTTCTAAAAATAATTTTAACATTAGTGCGTAAGAGGCAATGATATTATTTTTCAAAAAATATTTATTTTTTTATTCATAATGATTTTTTATTTTTTTATTCTTATCCAATAGATTCCTGATGAAACTATATAAACCATTTTTAATTTATTTTGTCTTATTCATACCATCAAACTGAATTAGTAGGTTATAATTGTCATGTTTAAATTAAAATATTTTAATATAGTAAAACGTTTTGTTTAAATTTTTTTTGTGTATACAGAAACCCATCAATGAAAATAAAATTATTATAAAAGAAATATATTTTAATATATTATGTTTTTAAATTTTCCATTCTATTTTTTTTCAACTTGGATATTTTCATTATAATTACATTTTAGACAAATGATGGAAACCATTATTTATAGCTTCTTCTAGTTTCCATGATTCTTCAGGAATTTTATAATTTCTCGAAAGTGCCATTACCAATCAAGACATATAATTCATCTATAACTTCTTTCCCATATCAATAATATTGATGATTTATTATAGTTTGGTATGAAAGGTTCCAATTCTATCTATAAAAATGCTATTTTGATCAAATAATTTACTTATAAGAGGAATGGTGGAGTTTTCAACTGGTTATCCTTTTGTCCAATAATTTACACAATTTAAATTGTTCTTATGGACATTGGGATTATATTTCACATATAACAAAAAGTTATGACACCATTGCATAGAGATAATTTTATAAAAACATGATACCCACAATTTTGATTAAAATATATCTTTCTATGTATTAATTTATATAGTTCTATTTTATTACATTAGTGGAAAGTATTGATATAGGAAAATTGAACTAATATTATAAATTGATCCCACATGTATTGAATGTTAGGTGAGAACAATTTAAAAAGATCGTATAATGTTTCTAAAGTCATTTGGACTATCAATCAGTTTGGAGGATGACATGAAGTGCTCAAATGATTCTCTATATCATGATCCTTCATAAGACTCTTCCAAAATATTTATGTAATATTGGGATCATGATTAAACTCAATTGAATAGGTAATAAATAATGTATTAAAAATTAATTAATATTGAATCTTATGAGTCTCTTAAGAGGTAAATGTTCCATTATAGTGAGGAAATGTTTATATTTTGTTAGGTGATCAATAATAACAGAAATTTAATCACTCTTTCTATTAGTATTTGGTAGTACTATGAAAAATTATACTATAATTTCAACTTTTTTACATAAGAATATAAGAACGTTTCAAGAATCATGTATGATTATGTTAAAAAATATCTACTCATTTAAAAAACACACATGTAGACACATAATCTATAATTTTACACATCATGTTATCTAAAAACCAATCCACTAAAAAAACTATACAAATTTTTGTTACCAATTTTTATGTGTAACATCCAACTATTCATTATTTATCACCAATATTTATTCATAACAGAATATATTACCAAATTCATAAATTTCATATTCACAAAAGTAGAATTATTAATATCTATTCATTCCCAACATTAATTTTCTTCTAAAAATTATCCACATCATATTGATTTTTTTTATCTTTTCTAATAAATTTTTTTACATTAATTTAATGAATGTGTTACGTATCCCCTCATTAAAAAATAACATATCAATCTTTACTATATCCATTAACATAGGATCCCTCTAAATAATCATTTAGGTCTTAATTCAATGATCCATCATAACCAATGAATTAACAACCTTAGATTCATTCCTTAGGTGGTAGTGTGTTGAGGAATACTAATCCTTGACCAGTTCAGGACATCACCTTTTCCTCATGTTGACCAATTTCAATGAAAAAGTGTATTTAGGACTCTTAGGATCTATGTATATCTCCCATATTTCACCTTATTTATAATGTATACATTTCTTTGAAGAATATATTTCTACAATAAAATTATGTTCATTGGTTAGATAGTTCAACTTAGGGGATTTAAATGACCTTGATTCATATGTAATAACTATATAATTTTGAATAAGTACTCAACCAATTCCTTAATTTTATGCATCACTATATATCACAGACCAATCATTTTCTAAAGGTAAAGTCAAAATTTGTGCACCGACCAATAACCTCTTCATTTCATTAAAACATTTCATTCGTTAATTTTTTCACATAAACATAATACAATTATAGGTATTCTTGGTAAGTGGGTTAGCTATGTAGTAAAAATTCAGAACGAATTGGTTATAGTCACTTTCAAACCTAAGGAAACCACATGCCTTAGTTATATCCATTGGTGTAGGTAATTCTCTCACTACATTTTTCTTCACTGGATCAACTGAGGTTATATCATTAGAGAATATTTGTCTATAATACGACACATATTTAACCTAGAAATCACATATTCTAAATTTCTAATATAACTCATTCTTTTTATGATTCTCAAGAATGGTTTTCAGATAATTCTCATTGTATTAATATATATTAGAATACACCAAGATATATTCAGTTCATTCAAAAAAAATCCTCATGATAAATATTGAATACTCTATTCATTGGGTCCGTTAAAAAAGAGGATACATTAATCAATGCAAATAGGATTACTGTGGACATATAATGTCCATAACTCATTCGGAATACTATCTTCATAATTTACTCTTAATTAACTCCAAATAGATGATTCCAAGGAATAAGTTCAATAATTTAAAAATATTTATCTCCCTGAATTATATTTAATAATTCATAAATTCATGGTAGAGGATACATGTTCATTATCATAATAAAATTTATTTCCCTATTATAATTGCACAGACTCATGGATCCATCACTCATATTAATGAAGTGAACTTTCAATCCCAATTGTGAATTACTAGGTTAAATAAATACCTTACAACATGAATTATACAGTTTTGTTTTTACTACACTAATTACATAGTGTCCATTCTATTGGAAAACATTGATACCATTCTTGTATCAAGAATTAAATCAATATGAAATTCAACTTCTCACTCTTGTGGATTTCTAGGTAATTCATTAGGAAATATATCATTGTATTCTTTTACAAGAGTTATATCCTCCACTTGATGTTTACATTCTTTATCTGTATATTTGGTTTTGTTTTCATCCCTATGAATCTAACATAGAGTAGCTAATGGGGTTGTATATAGAATAAGATTATGAATTCTCATATCAAAAGATATGAAATTACACATCATCATCTTGTGTTATAATTTTCATATCCATTCAGAAATTTTTTTTATCATATTTAGGATTAATGTCCATACAAAGGATTATATCAATGTCATATGTTGGGTAATAACTAATTATGGAAATAGGGAATATTTATGTGTCTTCATGGGGACTACCAAACACATAATTATTTTAGTTATACAACTATTATGATTTTATAATAAATAATCCCTTAAAAGGTTCAAGGGAAATATGTAATTTTCATGGAAAACATGGAGGATATATATGAATAAAATGATCCAGAATAAAATAAAGATTTTTGATAAATTTGAGTCTTTGATTAATGGACATTCCTCAACATCATTATGCAACAAGATAATATTTTATTCTGTCTTCTTTGGTAACACTTTCTCCGAATGACCCCAATCTATAAACATATAAAAAACTACCATTCAAATCAATCATTTCATAGGATGACTATGTCTAAAAATTTCACAAGATGTAAATTTATCCATTATCTTAATATTCTTTGATTATTTACTTTTTTCCCATTATTCAGTTGAAATATTATTTTCCTAATTTCTATTTGATTTATAGTATCTAGAAAATTCCTTCTCTATATTTATGGATCATAAAACCATTTTATCATTTGGAGATAAATATTGAGACACTAGTTAACTATATATAATAGAATTAAGACCTTTATAGAAATGATCAATATTTAGTTTCTATATATCATTTGAAATCCGTAGCATACCTAAATAATCATGTAAATGTAGCCTCATACTCGAAAACACTTTCTTATTTTGTTTTATTTAATTTTAGGAAATGTATCATCTTTTCTATTCTTTTCAAATATGGGAAATATTTGACAAAAATGATTGTTTAAAATCATTTAATTCCATGTAGACAATCCCATGCATGTTATATATTTTATTACATTTTTTAAACGTAAACATCAATTTGTTACATCACAATGGTCATGAATTCAAGTGCCATTGAAATACATGGTTAATAATAAATAATAAGGGAAAAACTAAAAATTTATTTCTTATATTCTCCATAATTATCCCCAATATTCTTTTGTCCTCCTAAAACATGATATGATAACATGGCGAGTACATAAAATAAAGGGGTTATTAAAAATTATTTGTAATTAAATATATGTGATATGGATGAAAACAAGTGATTTAATTGTATAATATGACATCATAAAAGAGAATGGACATGAGTAAAAAATAGAATAACAAAATGAATAACAGTAAATCAAAAGATAATGTAAATAAAAGAAATTTTGTAGAAGAAAAATAATGAAATTAATATTATTTTAAGATAATTGGATAGACAATATGGCCTGGTGTACAATATCCCATAATGGATTAGGTTTACTATCTAATCACATAGATGACATCTCATGAGATTAAATCTTTAACCAATCCATTGGTGTCCTATCTGGGTGAAACCACCATAACATGATTATTATATATGTATTCTAAATAAAGGAAATCAATAAAAATTATTAACATAATAATAGCCCATGTAATTAAAATAGGTTGAAATTTTTTTACCAAGTCATAATTCATGGAAATTTTATAATGATGGAATTTATGAAATGATCATAAAGAATGTGTTTTCCTACCAAATGAATGGAAAGTGAGAAAGTAATATATTTAAGAAAAATAAATTAATATTTTATAAGCATTCAATATAATTAATTTGTTTTCATTTATGAACAAAAAATAAATTTATAATATATATAAGTGTGAGAGGAATATATGATTTCCACTTTAAAATTAACTTTTAAATAAAAAGAATTCAAAAAATATACAGGAAATAATTTTTATTTAGAATAATGATGGAAACCTATAAATTAATCTATAATTAAAATAATGGTCAGGAAAATGGGTAAATATATACATATAGAGTGTGTTAAAAGATTTTTTTTTTCAAATTTTAGTAAGAAAATATAAAATAACTATATTTGAGAAATGATGGTAATTCTCATTTATTTATTCTTTAAATTAATTATTACATAAAAATTTATCTAAATAGTCATATAATAATATCAAATCAAATTATGAATTTTTTTAAGTAAACTTGTATTTAGAAAAAATTATTTTCAAAGAAATCTAAAAATAATGATAGATTTTCTAAATAAAATTTTTTTAATCATTTTAGGTTCAATAGATAGTGAAATGGTACTATTATATGATTTTTCACAAATTAATGGTCAAAATTATAATTAATAGGGATATTATATAACTATAAAATAATTTCCATCAATGTAAATTAAAGAATAAATAATCTTCATTAAAATGACTGTAGAGTGTAAACCATTTCCACTATGGTAAATTTTGAATAATAACACTACCTAGAAATTATGAAATTGAACTATCACTAAAAATTCCACTATGTAAAATTTATTCATGATAAAATTTGTAAATGGGACATATATAAGAAATATAATTTAAATTTTGTGTATAATATAACATGTGTTTGAAAGAATATAGTTTTGAGATGAAACTAATTTCTTGATACTAAGTGATAACTTACATTTGTTATCCTCTAAAATAATAAAAATATGTTAATTATTTACTTAATAAATAATAATTCTAAATATTATAATTACCTTTATTTTATTTTTTACAATGTCATATTCAACTACTTATCCAAATAATTTTAAATCACATGTTTAAATGATAAATGTATAATATGTACAAAATAACATTGGAATGAAAGTATATATGCATGAGTAATATTTTAATTTTCTAGTGATCATGATGGAATGAAGGTATTTTTTATTTTATATTTACAAAATTATCACCATATAACAAATAAAAAATTATTAATTTAAAAATCCATACATATACAATTCATGTAAGGCAGTAATAAAAATGAATCACATCGCTCTAAGAGGTAGTACTCTTTCATACACATGGATGAGGTTATCATTTATTCAATGGATGGTATGGTAATAAATTATGTGATGTATTTATTTTATATAATTATTTACATGTCAAAAATATAATATATAATGATAAAATTATTCATTATTGCTTCTCATATAATTAGTTAGTTAAAATTAATCACATCCCATTATGAGTAAATAGTCCATCATACATAGAAGATAAATTATCATATTCTATAAGAAAAGTAATTTTAGAATATATACATGATATTAAAATTAATTAACTATAATTATATCATAAATATCATATATAAAAATAATATTCCATTATATCAATATAGGAGAAGCGGTGATGGAAAAAGAATAATGCAGTTCATGAGATCGTAGTCCTCCATACACAAGGTAAAAAGTTTCGTTTGGCATTTGACGGAGGTGGAGGTAGATTTGATTCATCAAAAAATAAATTTCTTTTACTATATGTAATTTATTGTTGTTATTATATCATCATAAAATAATTTTTGTTAACAGAGGTGGAAGAAGAAAGAAATAGTACACTTTTTTAGGAATGTTATAACTTCTTCAAAAATCTTATTTAGGTTTTTATAACTAGAAATCATAGGATTGATTTATTATCAAAACAAGGCTTATAGTATTTTATTACGGATATAAAGAAGTTATTTTGGATGGTATTAGATGAGAAAATAGGGTTTGGATGTGTGATTAAGAGGTGGATTATTGTGTCCATTTATATGTGGTGGAGAGAAAACATTTCGAATTTTTTTAAAGAAAAAAAGTAAAATCACATTTTTCACAATCCATATGTCCCTAAATTCATCCATTTTCTAAGTATAGAAGTTATATAGTTGAAATATAACCATAAAATTATAAATTATAATTTTTGGGGTCCTTTTTAAATCTTATCTTCTTAATTTAGCCCATGGTAATCTCGTTTTTACATGAAATGTGGTAAATAATTTTTAATGTTCTCAATATTCATTGTGGAAAAATGTTATGTATACGTTATTAGATAATATAAATTATTATGATTCAAAATTCCGAAATAATGTTTATAAATTCCATTAATATAAATTTAATATTTTAATATAAAATTAATCATATAGGTATGTCAAAAAATTGTTTATCAAGAAATGATTTTTAAGGAAAATATTATCATATAGTAACATTATAACATGTAATAGTAATTAAATAAATTTCAATTAATATTTATAGATATATAATATGTAATTTAAATTTAAATTAATCATCTATATGTGTTATTTTAATATTGAGTTGTAACATTATATTTATTTCATTATGAATTAATACTATTTGTACGTACCAATTTAACAACATTATCAAACAATTAGATCACAATAATATTATTTTAATAATATATAATGGTTTGTTTAAACATAGTGTTTCATGTTGAATACACTTTGGAACATGTAGTTCATTTAAAATATTAGGGTGTTACACCATGTGTTCTTTTTCATCTTTCTCTATAATATTTTTGATTAATTACCACCATTGATCAATATCACCCTTGAGATAATGTAATTATATTTTAACCTTTTCCATTTCAATTCATACCAAGTAAAAAAATATCATATCAAGGGATATAATCCATTGCTCGACTACCATGGTATTAGTAGTCCCACTAAATTATGCGGTCTTATATATCTTAATATAATCCATTTTAGGAGAATCACATAGTTGGGTATCAAGTTTCTCCAGTCATGTAATGTTATTTATCATCACATTTTAATGATATATTAATAGTGAAATGATCAAAATAGATCCAATACTAGATATAATGGCTTGATCGGGAGGGAAATCCTTACATTGGCTCTGAGTTTTGATACTCTTATTTCTTCCAATATCGATTTCTAACAAATATAATTTATTGTATTAGCTCAGAAAATATTGAATTTGAAATCATAATTTATATTTCTAAATCTAGTCTTACACATAAGATGAATTCAAAATATAAATAATTTTAATATCTGAAAAAAATTGTTTTTTGGGGATACATCTATTTCCAAATCCTTCATATTGATCTATAAATAAGATCAGAATTACCATAATCATTTCCCCAAGGAGTGTGAAACGTTTTGTAAAGTATATCTCATTTTTGTGTACCCCGTAACACTCTAGTTAATCATGATGCACATTTTTCAAATTTATCACCCCTATGTAAATCTATTATAGAACCAAATCTACATATATTATCCCGATAAGGATGAATTTCTAGTTGGACCATATAATCCATTCATCACCTAAACATCTGTATTTTCTTCTATACATATCCAAAATTCCTACCATATGGTTATTTGATAGAATCATTTTTTTCATTAATATAGTTATCATTGTTTCTAATAAAATCTCTATGATACCAACAGTAACGCCCCTAACTCTAGAAATCTAGATTGAGTTTTCAATTTATTAAATTGGAATAGGTATATGTTGTAAAGTACAAAAAGGAATGATCAATTTAGTATCTTAGGATAACCACATAAATAGATGATACCCATTTCTAATTAGGATAAAAAAATGAAAACAAATTAATTAAAATCATTCTCCATCGTTAAAGTTTTTTAGGGAATACTTATTTATATCCTAGGGTAATGAATCAAAACACATGTGATGTAAAATACTATGTAAGGTGTATGTAAATACGAATCTATCATGAATGAATTAAGCTATACTAATGTGTAAAGTTTAATATCTAAAAAAAATTCTATTTAATAAATATTTAATCTATCATGATTAGATAATACATAATCAATATATAAATGTAATTAAATAAATAAAAATTCCATTTTATAAATAAACAATGAATGGAATTTATCCAGTTATAAAATAAATGTGTAATTATTATGGATAATAATAATAAAATAATTCTCAAAGAATTAAATTCGTAATTATTTTAAATAATGATCTTATATGTCATGATTCCATTATTATCCAGGCCTTTCATAAGAGAGTTTCAAACTATCGATAAAAACACATTTAATTATAACAACCAATTTCTATCATGATACATTTCGATGCAACAAGGGTCTATATAATTCTATTCCCACTCACAAATACTTGTCCAAATCCTTATTCATATATAAAATTATTGATTTAACTCACAAAAAATATTCCGTATTAAAAAATATATATTAATTAATGAATATTGATATATTTGAATTCCCCTATTTAATCCAATAACATAAGAAGTAAATACTATATATAAAAAAGGTATATGGTTTAGGTAATAATAATATCAATGATACAGAGAATATGGTTAAGAAAAATATTATAGATTATGGTGGAAAAATGATAATATTCCCTTAATGATAGTAAAATAAACCCCAAAATAATGTGAGACTCTAAAATAGATTCTTAAATGTTCAATAACATTTAAATTATAACCCATTGAAATAATAATAATTAATGGAAACATTAACCATTATTAATTAATAGTTAATCAGGTGAAATACATGAATGCAGAGATATATGGACCACAAAATTATAACATGTTCATATTAACAAATATGTATCAATGAAATAGAAAGTGAGAATAAATGCATTGAAAAATCATTAAATTTAGTTTATAACCCATTTAAATTTTTTTAGTGTTTTATATTTTTTTAAAAAAATTATATTAGAAACATATAAATATTTATAATATCACATATGATCCTTTTATGACATCATATCATTTGATTGTTAAAACCCTTTCATTATGACTATTATTTCAGGATTTAATTTGCTTGTTTTATCATGCTTGTATTATTGAGAATGTAAAAATTTATTAACATTGGATATATATCCACAATATATTGAACTTTATTAATATTATTAATATTATTTCTTTCATTATATACATCATATGTATTATTCTGGAAAATCAGATATAGAAAATTTACTGTATTTCTTTTTGGAGACGGTATGCTATACATACACAAAAGTGAAAATAGAATTTTATTATGGGTGAAAGGTTATGGTTGTGGGTGATATATTAATTATATATAATATATTTCATGTCATATATTTTACCTATATTCATTTAATTTTCATTTTTACTTTAATATAATGTTTAGTTAAAAAATGAATCACATTTCTTCATTAGGCGGTAGTCTACCATATAAAAGAGAGACGTTATCATATTTTTAAAATAATGGAAAATAAATATTTATATGATATATTATAATTATTCATGTAAACATACATCATAAATATTATATATATATAATAATTCTATCAATATATCAAATCATGATGAGTGTTGAATAAAAATAAGTTACATACATTCATGAGGTTGTAGTCTATCATACAAATGATCAATGATTTAATTTCCTATTTTATAGATCATGATATTAATATGTGTTATGAAATGGACATAATAAAATCTCAGTATACTTTTCAAATTTGTTTCATTCTATTTTCACTATTGAGAAATATATGAAGAGGTGGACAAGGAAAAAAATACAAAGGAACATTGAATAGAATTTCCTCTCATTTGGGAAACCCCTTTAGGTTTAAATTAAAATCCTTTTTCAGGATGTATTTATGATCAAAAAAAATTAAATGTGTCTGTATGTGTGAAGAGGATATGATAGGGTGTGAATTTTTAAAACTGTGGTAGAGGAAACAATTAGATATTTTAAAAATAATGAACTACAGTCTTATATTCAATGGCCAAAAGATTCAAAATGTGCATTAATGTAAATAGATGTTATAAAGAATTAATCATTCCATAAAAAATTAATTTTACATGTCTTGGAAGTTTTTAACTATTATATTCTTAACTTAAACCCTTGATAACCCCATTTATCCCATGATCGTAGTAAATAAGTTTAACCATCTGCATGATTTTTTAGGTTCAAAAATTAAGTTGAAATTACAAGATAATATTAATTAGAATTTATAAAAACATTGAATCCATTTTATGAAATTAATCTCAAAAAAGTAGTTGAATATAATTTTAAATTAAATTAATAGATACAATGAAAAAATAGTTCTCCTAATTATTTTTTCAAAATTATAAAAAGTTTTTATATAAAATTGAATACATAATTTATTTGGACGACCTAAATTGGGATAATTGTATTATTATTTTACAAATTTAAATTTTAAAATAAATTTTCAAAAAATTTAATCTTATAATTTCCTTAAAAAATAATATATTTCATAAAAATAATTATTTTTCATTATTCATCAAAAAATGAAAAATCTTAGAAAAATACCAAAAGTTAACATGAATATAATTTTGATATTATGATATAAAAAATTTGGTTTTTTATGTTAAAAAGATTTCTTCATTACTCGACAAAATATTTTTTCAAAAAATATTTCTATTTCCATGAATTGTTTTTATTTTTTATTCTTCTTCAAAAGGTACCCAATGAACATGTGTAAACCATTTTTTTTTATTTTTTAATTAGGGATCTAAATACCCTCCAATATAATAAATAGGTTATAATTTTCATGTTAAAATATAAAACTTTTAATAGATTACTGTGTTTCATTTAAGATCGATGTTATGTATACTACATGCTATAGAAGAAAACAAAATTCATATAAAAGAAATATATTATAAAATTCTTGGTGTTAATATTAATAAATATTATATATTATTCTTCCTTTTATACCCATTATACATTACACATTTAATTTTGTTTTCACGCACTTTCCCCTTATCAACATTGTAAAAATAGGGAACAAACATTGGTTCTTGTTTGATTGGGGGTGTAATGAGGTTTTAGTAGACACACTATATGTTTTATCATTATTATGTATTGATAAATTCAGTAGTTAGGAAACTTATGATAATGAGTTATATCATTATTTTCTATTGTGATTTTAATATTTTTCATATATATTTCAATACTTTAATATTATCAAGTTGAATGAATAGGGTTTCGTATATAATTGTAGTGAAGATGTTAGGAGACCATACCACATTTAGAGGGCCATTTGTGATAATATCTAATCAAACGGGACGATGTTGAGTGATATGTTTTATCTCTTCATTGGATAGAATAGTGATAATATTCTAAAGAACAATGGCTTCTTTACCATAAAATTGATGAGATGATATCATTTCAATCACAAACATATTTTTCTTTTCAATTATTTTTACCTATCATCTTTTCATTTTAATTTATATATTTATATATATAATTAATTTATAAGACTCCTCAATATATAAATATTACAATATAGTAGTATATTCTAGTTTTGATGTGTGATAATAGAAAGTATTTGTTCCCTAAGTGACCTCCTCGAGAGAATTACCCTATGGAAAACACTATAATTAATTCATAGTAAATTTAGTTAATAAGAAAAACCACTCAAATCATTTGAAAATCATTATTTCATTTGTTCAGTGATTGAATTTATGCATAAATTTTCCAACTATATTCTTTTTATTAAAAATATTGGTTGATTATATTATAAGACTAGAATTGAATATTCTATTAATGTAAATTTTTAAAATGTTTAAATATATATAAAAATATTAATTATATTATATCTTTAATGAAATTGTAAACTCAAAATAATTCTCACGGAATTTCGAAACGTAATTATGTTTCCCAAAACTTTTCAATTTTAAAAACATATGAAGATATAAATATTGATTTGTGTATTTCCAGACTATCATTAAAATTCTAATAGGTTGTCATTGATGAATAAATTCCAAATGATTTGTATGTGGAAGATGAAGGTCAATTTGATAATTTTAAGATGATTCGGTAGAATAAAATAAGTTATGTGATTACAATATATATTTTTTTGAAAAATTAGTGAAACTCAACCAATATATTTAATTGGAAGAAACCTCCACCGATGTGAGAATATTTTAGAATTAGTAGGAGTATATTTACTGCCTTCATCTAAATTGATCAACCCAACTAATCTAGATGATGAAAAAATAAGGAGAAATTTAATATTATATTACTTAAGGAGATAATATTTTCATTAGGATTTTACTGAAAATTAAATTATATTTATCACAAAAAAATTATTTTTAATATTCATCCAACAAATGGTGTACCATTTAGGATATTTCTAAAGAATATGAAACACTTCATTAGATTGTGTTACCAGTGATGATGCATGAAAAGATTAGGTTTCATGTCGATCTACTTTAAGGGGAAGATTTAAAACATTATTCTCAATATTTTTATTATCTTTAGATTCATCCATATTTTTACATCCTATTAAAATAAATTTCTAAAATAACATCAGAAGACTATGCCCTGGATGTTTTATATGAAGTTTCTAACAAATTTTTGGTTCAAGAAATATTGGATCTTTTATTTCCCTTTTTATAAACTAATATGTTATACTAAATTTCATTGTAGGTGAAACAATTTTTCGCTATACATAGAGTCTTGGGAAAACATTATAATGGATTATCCATTGGAAAGAATAAAATGTGGTTTTTCTAATCCTATAATCAACATGCACCATCAGATTATGGGTTGCCACTGGAACTTCCAACTAATTGTTTATAATAACCAGTATACTCCTATTTGATAAAACCACGATATATCCATCATTATTATTTTCCAATAAATATAATTTTTTTTTAATTTTTTAAATGGATTTTTTATGTTTTTTTATTTTCCTATTATTTTAAATTAAATAAATCTTGGATAAAACCAAGTTTTACATTTATGTATAAAAACATGTTTAGACCAATATTCTATTATTTTATTATAGACATAATTTTTTTGACGTAGTGAAATAGAATTTTTAGTTAAATCATAAATGTGGGATGAGGAGTGTTAAATTTGATTTAAATAATTTTTATGCTTCATTTTTTCTTAACCATCTAAACATTTTCATTTTTATTGTGTTATTAATTATTTTTTTATTTTTTCATATTATTTGGATTAATCAAATACTTCTAAAAATTAAACATAATTTTTTAATTTTTTCACATTGTTTGAATTTGTGAAATTTTAAATTTAAGAGATTCCTAAAATTGATTTTATCTCTTAATTTCTAATTTTTTTTCATTTAACAAAATTTTTTTAATTAGGAAACTCATATTCCATTATACTATACTTATTGAATATATTTCAAAAAATGATAGGTTTTACAAACATTTTTACATATTATTAATGATTCTATATTTTGTTGAATGTCTATAGTATGGTTATGTGATTTGGAGTATGTGGTTTGTCAATTTCAATTCTTTGGAGTTCATTAGATATATCTAAGTTGGTTGTGGTATATTATTATCTAGCTATAATTTTAAATTGATACCTTCATATACATGAATCCATTTTAGAGAATATTATCCATGGGTTTTCAAATAGTTTCAATCCACATTACATGTAACTTTTTCCTCACCTACCAATTGACTTAATTTTCTACAATTATTTTGCAAATCGGGGGGTTGTGGAAGAGGATTTTTTATTGTTCTATGTGAATCTGATCATTTTAGGGTTTTGTTAGGTTTGTGTAATTTTTTGGGAAGTTACGGAAAGAGAATGAGTCATTAATCAATTTACTTAAATCATAGCATCATTTATTTTTAAAATATGAAATGGTGAATAAAATTAAAAATATTAAAATATAATAAATATATATAAGAATGAATTATATATTATAGTTTAATTTATGAATTTTTTCTCTCTTTAAAATTTTTGGCATGATTTCCAATCATTCATTATATTTTATTGTTATATCATCCTGTATGGAATAACATTAATGGACATAAAAAATTTAAATATAAAATGAAAATAAGAAAATGGTAATTTTGATGTTATCATTCATTTTTTAAATTATCCAAGTCATATGTCATGTTATCCAAGTGGGGTTATTGTGTTTTAAATATTTTAAGGGGGGTTATGTGAGAAATTTCTTATTTTGTCACATTAAAATTATAGAAATATTTGTTAAGACAACAATCACCTAGTTCTAACCATAATATTTTTAAAATAGATTCCCGCCAACCCATAACCAAAAAATTGACCATTAAAATATACAATAATGTAATATTTTTATGCCACATTGTATGGAGTGATGAAAATTTCTAAAAATATTTGCATAATTAACATGTTCATAAAAAGAATAAAAAATATATAAATAAATACATATGTGAAGAGAGAAGTAAACTTATAGGGAGGGTGTCTTGATATACATGTGAGGATCAATCAATGATGGAATATAATTTTAGGGATTTTGAGAATTTTGGGATGTTTAATCTTTTTTGTGGGAATGATATTTAATTAGAGGTGATAACTGAGTTATATTATACATAATACCATGTGATGATTATTTTGACCATTATATAAGAATATTTTCAATGAGTTCAATATTTATGTGTTTAGGAATAATGAAGATCATACTATGTCACTTTCTATTCCACAATATCAATTATATAATAAAAAAAAATTAAAATTTTAGTTGTAATTCCTAGAATTAGAGGCTTTCTTAATATTATGATCTATTATTTGAAAAATGATTAATTTTGGAATTTAAATTTATTTATGGAAACATCGTATTTACACAATTAATTTTGCTATGCTAAAATAAAATGTGAAATTGATTTTTTGGATATTGTTCTAGATGATAAAAATTTATTTAAAACACACCCAAAGATGAATCCAAAACATTAATGCTAAAAGGAGCACCCGATTCATTCTATATAATCCCTGCCTAGTTTTCATGATTTTTAGTGACGTGACATTATCCCATAAAATATAATTCCAATGGAGTGTAAAATTAAAATATATAGAACATGAAAAAAGAATATTTTTAATAACTATGGACACAAAAAATGCTCAGATTTTCTAGTACATTAATTCATATAATACAACACATGGGAATTAAAATAATCATCATAATATAATTATTTGATTATGTAATAATTCCATAACAACTTTTACACATTTCCAAATAATCCTATTTTTATTTGTGGATAGTGTCACGATTTACTAACAAAATTGAAGAATAAAATATTTTTATACTGTTCCATTTACCACTCCTTTTGGATGAAATATTTTTAATTATATATTTGGAACATAAATTATTTATTCTACATATCAAAAAAAATGTGTCTCCCTCTCCATTTTAATAGGAGGGAATGTTGATTCATATATTGTTATTATAAATATTTCATACCATGGTTGGGTTTTAACATTTGAATCTTTTTTTCATAATATATATTTCTCTTATAATCATCCCAATGTTATATTTCATTTAACTTTTGTGTTCTACCACTGATCGATTAGAAAAACTGTAAAATAAGAACAAAAATTGGTGCTAGTTTTATGGTTGGGATGTTGATTGAGTTCATGAACTACAATTTATTATCAATATATTATTTTTCTAATTTTATGAGTGGGGAAACCAATTATAGGGAGAGATTGCATTATATACTACTTTTTATCTTCTATAAGTTCCTTAACATTTCTATCTTTCTGCCAAATCATATTGTATATAGAAGGTTAGTGTTGCAATGTGGTAATGACAAGAGTGATTTTATACCACATGTAGAGGGTTAGTGTGGGGCAATAAAAATTAATTTCTGAGGGTTTCAAGTGAAAGATTTTATCACAACATTTTATATAATAGTGTGACTAGTTTAAATATCAATGATTTCTTCAATGTGGATTCCATAGAAATATTGATTTTCCTTTAGAATAAAATATTTATATTAATTGTTTGTATTATTTTCAATTTCATCGATTTATTTATTAATTTAATATATTCTTAATCCTCATCTTGTAATAATATTATATTGTAGTAGTATATTATAGTTTTAAATAGAAATAATAGGAATACATTTAAAAGAATCCATAAGAGATTGATCGTAAGGTGGATTCTATACCAAATAATTATGAAAACAATTTTTTAGTATATTTTTATCATGTACTTATAACATCTTTAGATTTCCTAAAAGAGATACTATGTTTAATCGCGTGCAAAATACGCCTTTTCAAACACAAGAGAACAACTAAGTAATATTAAGTTACCTAATAACATTTTTGATAAAATTAATGGAATGAAAAATATTAATTTATTTATGAAAATATTTTTTACACATTTATATAATAAATAAATTGCAAACAATTATTTATAAATGAAAATAAAACCAATTTTAACTAAGAAGAAATGTTTTTTTCAAAAACTATTAAAATTCAAATAATTGACTTTATAAATCAATTCATTATCTCTTGATGGATTTTATTAATTAAATATATATTTAATATATTAAATTTTTAATTTAAAATTAATTTTATATGTCTTATATACATGATATAGGAACAAATTCATTTTTTGGATAGAGGAAGTATTTCTCCAAAACATGTAGTTTTACTACCTTTTGATGTGAAACAATTTCAAATCTATTTTTGAATATTTTATATCTTAAAATTGATAAAATAAACATATTTTTTGGAATTAGGTAAAAACATTCTACTTTGGATAATTTTTAGTATTTCGATGATAATATTATGTTTTTATTGAATAGTGAAAATACTGCATTTTAATAGAATACTAATTTTTCATCTAAGTATTTTATATAGTAAGAATGCACATTTAATTGGGTTTAAAGTGAATTTAAATTATTATTTTCCCTTTAATCCAATTTCAGTAAATGGTATCAATTTAATATCATAATCGGATATACAAACTATGTGTACTTATGAATATTTTACTTAAAAAACATGATTTCTTCTTCCATGAATGAGATTAAATTTTCATTATTTTATTCTAATTATATGTTTTAAATTTGGTATAATTGATTCTATATTTGTAAAAAAAGATTCATATTATGTAAATAACTTCATTTTGTTTTGGGAAATTATGAATATCAACTTTAGTAACATAATTTATTATCATATTTTAAAGTAAATCTGGTAATTGAAGGTAAAAATAAAAATATAAAAATATAAAACTGCCTTAAAATTAGTTATAACTTAATTGTATGATTGAACCCATAATTTTAGAATCATTGTTATTATTTTAGGTACATGTGGAGGTAGTTGGATGACATTAATGTAATTATAATGTTGTTATATGAGATTTTTTTTTAAAAAAATTTCAGATTAAATTGTTAATATTTGATGAAAAATTTATGTTTATAGATCACTATATTATGGAATATTTTATTATTGTTCTATGGTTCTTGTTTCTTGTACCGAGCATTCTCATATTGAATTTAAATAGTTGGATAATGACTAATTTATAGAGTAACATAGAATCAGTGACTTATTTTTCTTGGTTGATAACATCATCTAATTGGGGGTTGGGATTGGTTGAGACCAAGTTAATTTTTTCTGTCTTTTTAGTGATAATGATGGATTAGGGGATGTTGAATTGATTATTGAGTTGTTATTTTTTTCAACACAGAAATAATAGTTTTAATATTTTGTAATGGAATGAAGGGTTTGTTCAATGGTTTGTTGTTACAAGAAATACATACAAAAAATAGTTACCATGAGCATATGGTAGATTATAATACAATTAATAGATGTATATAATGTAGAGGTAAAATTTCATCCATTGATTAAATATCTTAATATTGGTTATTATGATTTTCGTTTTATATATTTGGATGAATTTTAGAATAAATAATAATGGTGGAAATGTAAAGAATCTGATTTCATGGTTTTGGTTGATGTAGTAATGAACATAATATTAAATTTTGAATACATATTCCCCATAATAAAATATCCACATTTGGATTTTCCCCTATGTTGGAAAAATCTATGTATCTTAATGGACTGAATAAGTATATAAAACATGACATAAAAATAAATGGATATAGGATTATTTACATAGGCTAATATATATATATATACAATTTTCATGTTGAGAATACAAATTTTCAACATAGGAAATTGTAATCAAACATGTAATAGTTATATATGTGAATGGATCATTTGTATGATTTTTTAAAGATGCAATTCGGTTACAGAGGAGAAATTTATAACACCTATGAAGGGACCAAAGTAATCAAATGGTTAAGGTAGGGGTTTTTGTATGGATGTAAATTAGAAAATTTAGATATAAATTTATTAAATTATGGAAATACTTACTTCCTAGATGGCGGGTATCATATCTCAATTATTGAATTAATATCATATTTGTATGATGTTGATTCTTTAATTATCTCGAAAAAAATATTTATATAGTTTGTGTTTATTTTGATGAAGGATTATAATACTTTATTTAGAAAAATTACATAAATATATTATGAATATAATAATTCAGGTTTTGATGTTGCTTCATTTTGTTTTGTAATTGGTTTCATATGGATGATATTATGAAGAATTGATCATAAATTTCTATTTTATTGAATTCAAATGATATTACATGGATTCATAAAAATTTTATTTTTATAGAAATTGAAAGTTTTACTAAAATTTTTTATTATTGATTTAAATATTTTTATAGATCCGTTTATATTTTGTAGGAATGTGATAATAATAGAGATAAAAATTTAAGTAGTGGTTCTTCTCGCTATTGTGATAGAAATTGAAGAAGTAGAAGATATGAATTATAGAAGTGAATGGGATGATAACAAAATAACAATAATGATGATGTCTTGAATCATGCTGGTGATGGTTCATTACATAGTTTAAAAATATTTGTCATATTTTGAATTAAATGTAAAAAATGACTATTAATGGACTATATTAAAATGATAATGATTCATGTACCCTATTTGTAGTAAATGTCAAATAATTTTTGTCATGTGTATTACAAACCACATATATTTTCTGCAACATTATATGAACTGGATACTCTTTTTGATTATTTAACATTGTATATTTTTATATTAATGCAGGTGTACTTATGTGCTGTGTTTTTATGTATTCAATTCTCTATAACTATATATGGATGATGTTTTTAATAAAAAAACATAAAATGTTAAACTACCATCTCACCCCCTGTCTGTGGTCACATATATCTAGATGGATCCTTTAATATATGCTTTATATTTATTGATTTCAAAACCAAAAAATATTCATATATATATATATAGCTTGGTATATTTCTTAACACTCAACAACGAGTTTTAAGTGAACTGCAAATAATATATGTTTATCTAAATGTGATCATTACAAACTATCTACTAAATGTTTTTTACGGATATGTATAAATACATTCAGAAAAATATTGATTAAGATTTCATATAATTCGAATTTATTGAGTAATTAAAAATAAATATGTACTGGAATTTTTAGTAATGTAATTTTATGCTTCAAAGAAAATTTATTACAAAAATGAATTTTTTTAAATATTGTACATAGATATAATAATTATTTTTTCATATTTATGTAATTTAATATTAATAAAATCTATCATGTTTTAAATCATTAAATTAAGATTATCTTTTTGTGAATTATTGGTAATTTTTTGATCAATTTTATTTTTAGGTGAATAATATAAATAAATTTTTTTAACGAAAACCATATTTGTTTCTAATATTTTCAAAGAACTATATTGATTATAATTGCTATGAAAATTTAATTATTTATCTCTTTAAAATTTATAAAATTTAATTATTTTCCTTTTGAATAATACATTATCCTTTTATAAAAATACTTTTACTCTAGAAAAGGACTTATTATAAAATCGTTCTCTCATTGAATTATTTGGGTTTGCAATTAAAATGAATTTATGTTACACATATAAATTTAATAACTAATTATGGATTATATTTTTTCCAAAATACATAAAATAATATAAGAGTTTTTGTTATTTATTATTCATAATGAATAGTAAATAGTGTAAAAATATTTCATCGTGGTCAAAATAGAAATTAAGTTATTAAGGTTAAAAGTAATGCGAAAAGATTTTTAAATCCAAAAAATACAATAATTTACTATATTGGACGTGTGGAGTTCATAATGAATCATATATGTGTCTATTTTTCATTAAGATGGATTCATTTTAATTTATAATTACCTATATAATATTTTCAGTAAAGAAAAATTAAAAATGACACTATTACTTTAAAATGTTACATATATGTTCACATAGGGATAAAAATAAATTTATAATGAATATTAGATATTATTTTTTCATAATGAACTTATTTTAATGTAGGTAATATATTAATAAATTTATTTTATTATATAATTTCCAAAAAACATTATATAACACTGGTCAAAATATTATGAAAGCCATGGAAAAAACAAAGAAAATAATATTAAAAAAATAAGATATGTATATTTTTGGAAATATGGATCCATAAAAATTTATAGTTAATAATAATTTAATGTTTTTGGTTATATAGATTATAATTTAATTACATATCAAAATATATTTTTTAATTACCAATTATATGAATAATTAATTAAATTAAAAAAAAATTATTTTATGTTAAATAAAATAAAATAAAATTAATTTAATTTAAAAATAAGAAAAATCATACTGGAGGACATGTTGGATGATAAAAATTTGAAAATTTCATCACTTCACAAATTTCAATGAAATTATTAACTTATATATATATTTATAACCCATCATGATTGAAGATCTCTTTATCATGATTAATATTAAAAATGGTTATCAAAAGTGATAATGTAAAATATAAGGATTAAAACACCCATTAAGCATATATATATACTCATATATGATGGTATGTTAGGGATATTGTTTCTTATATTATAAAAAAATCCATTTAATCCCACATTCACTATAAATTTATTAAAATATATTTATATCTTTTAATTATTTTAATGTGGGTCGTTTATAACACTGATAAAAGGAAACCCATCCCTCTATTATTTACACAACCACAAGACACATAGCTTGAAAAAAACCTTCCCAATTATATTTCAAACGTACCTATACATTTATAAATGGTTTTTATGTTTGAAAGATACAATTACAATGGTAATTAACAAGTGATCAAATTAGTGCATGTTGAAAAAGAAGAAATCAATTTTAGGAATCATTAAAAAATATTTATTATTATAATTATTATAAATATATTAGAAAATTAATTTAATAAATAAACCAATATAATAAATATAATAATATGTTAATAGTATCATGGGATAATAATTATTAACATATTTTCCATTGTACATAATGTGAAAACATCACTCTTGCGTATGAATAACATACAAACTCCATTTTGTTGGGTAATTCATTTATCCGCACAATTATAAATGTATATTTATAATGATAGATGAAATGGATATATAATATATTTATGAAATATATATTGTTTTTAAATATAATAAATCCTATACCCTTTACCCTTACAGCTATTAAAACTGATAACATCACTCATGCATATGTGTGTTACCATATCTATGAAGTGATGTGATATATTGTTAATGACTTCAATTAATATATGATTAAAAATATTAATATAATGAATTTATATTATATTTATATGATTATTATCATTATTTATATTATATATCCACGATAAATTCATAGGGATCATAAAATTTAAATTAAAACATACATGAGAAACATATCATTTAGCACAGAAAATAACGATAATAATTAATGATTTGTACCAACTAGTTGATAAGATGTTATAAATGGATTATATATTATATTATAAATATATATATATGGTTTTATTATAGAATTATGTTGGTCGGAGTGGATACTCAAGAGCGGGGGTGAATTGAGTTCCAATTTAAAATTTCTGCTAAAAACAATTTCTATTAAAAATCCCCCAATTTCAAAAATAGATTAAACTGTAGTGAATTTATACAGATTATAAAGGTTCACTTAGTTTCTCAAAGATTGATTATTTCTCAGTTAACTTAATCTTATGATTAATTTAACTTTTGAAACTAACTTACTGGTTTATAATAAATATAAACACTTGCGAGTTTAACTATCAAAGTAGCCTTGAAAATAAATTATATTTCAAAGTAATAGCAGCGGAATATGAAATAGATATGTATTGTATGGATATAAACTTTAACTCAAAACAAAGAGGAGTTAACCAAGAGGTTCAGTCTCAAGTTGAGACTTAGTCCTCTCAAAAGTTTTATATAAGGATGATCCACACCCTGGATCGGGGTTCAACAGTTTACAACTGTCCAGGTCCAAGACCTCTACCACAGTTATTCATGGGAACACACACAACAGCAACCTGCTGTTCAGGTCACACGACCTCTACCACTGTCCCAGTGGGAAAACAAATATGTAAGAGTGTTGAGTGAGGATTTACAAATCCTCCAGTTAAAGCACAGGAGACAGTGTGTGTGTTAAATATAGCAAATAACACACACTACTCAATATGTAAAAAAATAAATCATAGAGAAAATATTTAGAGTGTAGAAATGGCTCTTGTGATCTTCGTGCATCTCTTGACTCCTTTTGTTGATTAGAATTCGTTCTGAGTCATCTTCTGGTTTTTGTCTGGAAAACAGAGTATCATCTATTTCCTTGACTTCCAGGTTCAGCTTGCTTATCGGCTCAGAGAATGAAGAGATTTGTGTAGTTCTTCTTTAGCATAAATTGCTCGACGTATGCTCTATGTTCTGGAGGCTGGTAGTAGTAGTCTCGTGAGTGCAAGTTCTCCAGTTGTTCTTTTTTGCACGTTTTGAGCTTGATCACCAGCGTATGTATGTACTATGCTCTTTTCTGCATCCTTCTTTTAAAGCCCGAGCTTTGGCAAAAGATATGATTCCCTTTTTGCAAGTACGAGATACGGTTTCCTGAAAACCAGCAACACATATTAAATAAATGTCAGTGCATTAAAATATACCTAATGTGACCGTTGGTTAGATTAAATAATAATAATGAAAGATAAAGCATTTCGGGGTTCTGTCTCTAAACAGTTGCTCATGATAACGGTAGACTTTGTCATAGTAGGTCTGATTATCGGTAGGCATCTGTAACGGTAGACTTGTCTGTCGGTAGACTTGATGTATCGGTAGCGGTGGACTTGATGTATCGGTAGCGGTGGACTTGATGTATCAGTAGCGGTGGACTTGTAACAGTAGCGGTGGCTCAGCCTTTACTAGTAGCGGTAACTCTTTATCGGTAGCTGTGGCTCTGCCTTGTAACGGTAGCAGTATCTCTCTATCGGTAGCTGTGGCTCTGCCTTCTAACGGTAGCGGTAGCTCTCTATCGGTAGTTGTGGCTCTGCCTTGTAACAGTAGCGGTAGCTCTCTATCGGTAGCTGTGGCTCTGCCTTGTAACGGTAGCGGTAGCTCTCTATCAGTAGACTTTCCATAACGGTGAACTTCAGCATATCGGTAGCTGTCAGCTTTGCTGTAACGATAACTGTCTACTTCGATGCAGCGGTAGACTTTGAGTATCAGTAGACTTTGATTACCGGTGAACTTTGAGTATTGGTAAACTTATTCGATATCGGTAGCATTGAGTCCTAACGGTAGCTACTATCTGTAACGGTAGCTATAAACTGTTTAAGCATTCTCTTGGCAGAATGAGTTAAGTTACAGTAACCGTACATCTGATAATGCAAAATCAAGATATAAAAAAGGAATGGTTGGGA
Source organism: Viscum album (assembly GCA_963277665.1). Lineage (NCBI taxonomy): Eukaryota > Viridiplantae > Streptophyta > Magnoliopsida > Santalales > Viscaceae > Viscum > Viscum album. The sequence goes on from OY728125.1 coordinate 395,351,790, forward strand.
TTATCAAAACATAATAAAGAAACTTAATTCCAGAGGGTTCAACAAATTATACTATATATATATATATATTATAATGTAATCAAAATTCAGTTACAATGAAAGTCAAACCGGAGGTAAGAGTTTTTCACATCAGTTTTGTTTTCATGAAACATATGGAATCTTCCCCACTTGATTTGTTCATGTAGTGCATATAATAAAAAATTTATTTGTTATATCATGAATTCAATTTATTTAAATAAATATAATATGTCATATGATGATATTTGTTTAATGTGGATTATGAATCAAAAGATACTGATGCAAGATGGAAGGTATTTCTTTTACAATCTCATTTTATTCGATATTATGTATATACATTTTTTCAATGGGTAATATCGAAGATTATAATATCTTAAAACCTAATATATTTTCTTCTAGTATTTTCATTTATTTATATTTTTTTCCATTTCATATTTTTTTTGGACCATTAATCAAACATTATGTTATTTGTAAGGGAATTTCTTCTAAAAATATTATCTTACAGATTTATTTAAATCTATTTTTTCTGTCTAAAATTTTCATAAATTTTTATTATAATTTTTTAATTATTAATGAATTATTTGTTAAAGGAATTATTTTATAATCATTAACTATCTATAAATTTTTTTAAAATTAATCTGTTTATAGATTTCCAAATGTGGTACTTTTTTGCAAATGAATAGATAGTAAACTGAATGAATAGATTTTACCACCATCATGAGAACTAATTTTTTAAGATGAATTTACAATTTTTACATAGATATTTTTTAAAAAAAATATTATTTTAATATTTTGGAAGTTAATTTATTTTATATATGTTTTTTTTAAATGAAAATTTTATTTTCTATAAAAATATTTGAATGATATTTTAATTGCATTTCCATGTATAATAACACTTATTGATATAACTAAGGATATAATCCAATGAAATAGTCATTATCATCAAATAGATGACTTATTATTATGAAATATTTATATTTTTTATTTTCGAATCAATACTAATAATTATTGACAAATTAGGAATTTTGGAATTGATTTGTATTGATCATTCAGAATATGAGGAATGCATAGGGAGTGCAAATTAAAAAGGAGAACAATTTGAGATATCCCCTCAATATATCATCTGGTCTCATGAGATTTTTTTTGTGAATTTCATTTTAAATTAGTTTATGGGTCACAACAAGACATTATTTAAGTGTGATATCTAGCATCAGAGCCCTTAAAAGTAATATTCATGATATCTTGGATACGAGTCCTTGATCATAAACATCAATGATTATATATTTCCTTTTATAATAATTTATTTTTCATCTTAACAAATTCATATATATTTATATTATCCTCATTAGTTCATAAAACACAAGTATTAGATTTAATGAAATGTAATTTTATTATAGACTTTTCCATGTTTATTAAGCATTATTTACTATTGATAGATTCTATGGTATGTAACCTTTAATGATAAGCTAATATCGCAATTTATTTGTTTTACTTTAGGAAATATATGAAAACGATATCATGAATAACTCAAAGTTTAATAAAGATATATTATGTTATGGTTTTATATATCTAATGTAATATGATATTAATGTATGTATGTGGGATTCCAAGATAGCTAATCAGATCGATCCTCCATGGTGAGAACTATTGTATGTTGAACCAATATAATACAATTTACACTAGTTCATTGATACTAAAGTTGATTTTTTATTATTTTTGCTATTTTTGATTGTTTATTATACACCAAGGAAATTATGTTTAGGAAAATATAGACTAGATAATATGACCATATTAGAGAATTTTAGGATAAGTCAATCAATTGGGTAATTTCCTAAAAAAACTGAAGGTAGAAAATATTAGGTTCTATATAAATAAATTCTTATATGAAAACTAAAAGTTTATGTAGTTTTATAGTAGATTCATCCAATGGTAATAGTCTAAAAAATACTTGGTCGATTATATCATGACTATCATTTTAGTGAACAATGAATGAGGCCCTATTATACACCTTATATAACACACCCATGGGGATATTTTGGGGATAATAAACTTTTTCATTACAGACCATTATGGTATATTTTATTAAATTATTATGATTTGTGAATATATCAAGTGGTTTATGTTAAGATGAATTGTTATTATTTAGTTGTAAACATGTTTATATAAATATATTTTTCTTTGAAATAATATTGATTTTTTGGGTTTACTAATTTATCTGGATTTATAATTTTTTAAGTCAAGAATAAAATAACATATGAAAAATATTGTGAAATAAAAATAATATACTTTTAAATACATTTATGAGGATTTGATGGCGTTCTATATCCCTTAATTATTTATGATTTTTTGGTCATTAACTTAAATCATGGTTATGTTATATATCAATCACTATTTGTACCTAGACATTTTTTATCCTCTATATCCATATTTTTACATCCCATTAATTCTTATCATATCTCAGAACCAGATTATTTTTTATTTTGGGTGACATTTACATTTCTCACTTCTTCTTTTCAAATGACGATTTAACATTCCTTGGTATAATATGAGAATTAGAAAATGGGTTTTTAAAATATTTACTTATTTAATACCATGAATGAAATTGAGAGGGAGTAATTTATTTAAGTGGGGGGAATCTATAGAAAACCCTAAAAATTTAGTTTTTTGAATATTTATAATATTCTTGATAATATTATTAACATAAAACATCAAGAATTCGATGAATTGTGATAAAAATATTACATTTTAATTATCTAAATTATAATATATCCATTATATTATTTTTATTAAAATTTAGAAATCAATTATATATATATATATATATTATAATTAATGTTTATTTTTTATTTTGTAATAATTATATATCCAATTTTCTATAATGACAATTTATGAATAAAATAAATTTTTTACCACAATGGTTGTTTTTAAATTTTTTGAATGGATAAAATAATTAATTAATCCACTTTTATAAATTTAATATTATGAAATGGTTACTATTTTTTAAATAACCATATCAAAAAAAATATTAGGGAAAATATTTTGGAATCTCTAGAAAAACAATATTTCTATGTGAATGATGTAATATAATGATTTAGTAAAATAATTGTCTTCTATTTTCTAATATAATTAATTAACTCTTTTTATTATCATGGTTTTAAAATTCAAATGGATACTCATTTTTCAAACCAAAATTAGTCTCTAACTTGTGGTTAAATATTATAATTGATCCTGGTATGATAATACTTTTAAACACAAGAGTTGTTTTTATTAAACATTTTTCTTTACATTTAGTGGGATTATATTAAAATTAATTTATTATAGATATAGAATTTGAATATTGTAAAATTTATTATTTATCTTTAATAATAATAAATAATTTTTTTAATAATTTGAACTTATTTTTGGTTCATAATGAATTATAAAGCAGTAAATAGTATTTTACTATAGAAAAACTGGGTTTGTGGTTAATTAATGTAAAAAATAATGTGAAAAAGAACAAAAAATATACCCAACACTTTGCCTTACCATATAGGATGATTTTAGATTTTATATATTCATATATTTATTGAAATAATGTCTATTTAGATCCATATTCTTTTATATTGACAAATATAGAATTTCTAGTAATGAAGATCCAAAATGTCACTCTCATGATTTTAAATTTATCCTATTTGATCACATCGATAGATAAATATATTCTTGAAGTTATATTAACATTATATTCTGAAAATAATAACATTATTTTCATTTTTATAATTAATTTCTTTATTTTCAATGATTATATATTTTCATTAAACACTTATAAAATGATGATATAATTCTTGTGCATGTTGAGAACAAAATCATAGTAAATAATTAATTATTTTTTGAAAGTAAAATATTTTGTATGCATTATATACCACACACATTTTAAAGTAAATAATAATTAATTATTTATCAACAAATTTGTAATATTATAATTTTCATCTTTTTTTAATTTCCATTTATGTGAAAAGTTATTAAAATGACTTTAATAGTATTTTATATAAAATTATATTATATTAAGAGAAATAAATAAATATATATATATATAATTTAAGAGGAAAAGTGGAATGATATATTATTGAACATTTACTATAATATGAATATATTATCAAGACATTATGATGTTTGAAATGTAATGAATCATTATGATTTAAAAAGTCATTACCACATTTAAGATTTACATTGTTAATCAAAGAGATTAATATAAAAGGTAAATTCTAAAATACCAATTAAAAAATATTAAATTTTAATTGGTGGAGGTGATTATAAAAATATCCCATATTATCTTATAAAATTGGGCCTCATCAGTCCACTTTCTCATGAAAAGTTATTATATATATATATATATATTTATTAATTTCATGTTTATCCTTTCCTCCACATGTAAAAGCACACCCACCCATTTCTTATCTACCTATTATTGACACACCTTTATCATCTAGAAAGTACTCAATTCTCTTAAAGAATTCCCTAAACATGAATTTTTGTTTTGAGGCCCATGTATGTCCTTCTCTAAGGATCCATTAAAATGGATTTAAATGATGCACATCAAATAAGATATAATTGATTTTACGAATCTTTCAAATACAATAATTATTTGAAACAAAATAAATCTAGTATTTCCAAACATAAATAATCTATCTAGTATCATAAATATAATAATATTTTATTATAGTTATGGGAAGGCAATTTTAATCTTTTTTTTATACCCAATTGAAAGACAAAACATCACTCGTGCATAAGTACTTCATACCATATCAATAGAGTTGTGTAATTCATTTTTTTCGCAATTTAAAATGGATATTTGAAAATTTTTAAATATTTAATTTATATGATATATGTAACTTGTTAAAAAATATAAATATAAATTTTTTCTAATAGCTTTATACCCTTCCCCCATTTATAAGGATAATGTTTCTCGTGTGTACATGTAGACTGCCATCTCCACGAGTCGATGTGATTTATTTTTCATTACATACATCCAGGGAAAATTATAAATATGTATATAATTAATTTATATCATACATATATCATAATTAAAATTATATATTTTATAAAATCATTATAAGGTGCAATGAATATAACTACTGAATCAAATAATAGATAATAAAAAATCAGTTAACTCCCAAAACAAGTACACTAATAAAATATTTTTAACATATGGGTGGTAATATGTCATAATATGTCTATATATTACATTTTATATACTTATATGGTTCTTGGATAAATTTATAATAAATTAAAATTAATTAAAAATTACTCTAAAATCCCATTAAAATAAATGGTGATTTGAGTTTTGGGGTTCTCAGCGCACTTTTGTTTCATGAGACATATTCCATATTCACCAGTTGTTTCACTCACTAATTTTATATACATAACCTTTTTTTGAAATAAAAATAATCAATTTATATCAATTTTATTTTATGGTTTCATTTTAATCTATTTATTTCATAGGATTTATGATTTAAAACATACCAACTTGATAAGGGATTAATTTTACAATCTCATTTTTTTGACAATTGTTTATATTAAGTTTTCCATTAAATTTTTTTTATGATCATAATATAATATACCCTTTATATTTACATATCCTATATTTATTTTTGGATATTACATGTTTATATTCCATTTTTCCACTTTATGGATCAAGAATAATTGATTATTTCAGATATAAGGGATGTAATTTTAAAAATGACTTTTTTGAAGATTTGTTTCCAACAAATTTACTTCAATGTACATAATATAATTAATATTATTTAATTATTGTTTAAAATAAATGAAAATTATTTAATAAATCATTTATTATCAATTTTTTAATTTATATAAAATTTTATGAAAGTAATATTGTATTTATTTTCCAAATGAGGTAATTTTTACAAATAGCATGAAATAAATAATTTTTAATGTAAAATACATGAATAGACTTTACCACAATCATGAATAATAATTTATTTTAATATCCTATTAAAATATTCGATAGTTATTTTCAAATAACGTCTTTCCCAAATAATTTAAATGATATTATTTTCAATATTTTTTTTTCAAACAGAATTTTTAATTTTCTTGAGGAAATGATACTATGTTATTTTAACGTTATTTTCATCCATGAAAAAACCAATTGATTTTAACAGAGATATGATCCAATGGAATATTTTTATTCTATCATTTGATTCATTATTATGATAAAATATTATTGTATTATATTATTTATTTTATACATATAATTTTTTACTTTTAATGAATTTTGTGAAAGAATTGTATTGATTATTCAAAAAATAATGAATTCATAGGATGTGACATTAACATGTTTGGTGATGTTATAGATATCCCCTTGATTTATTGAAATATACAGTGATAAAATAGATGAATAAGTCCATATTATATGGGTATATGATTTTTAGATACCCATTTTTTGTGAATAGTTTGTTTGGATGAGATGAAATGATAGTAAGAATCATGATATATTGTATGAGTTTCCTTGAACATGAATGTCCAAAATTATTATTTTCTATTATTACGAATTTATTTTACATTATATATGAGTTTGAAATATTGATATTATCAAAATATTCTAAATTAACTCATGTTAATTATTGAATAAAATGTGTTTTTATTATATAGTATTCAATTTTTATTACACCTTATCTACTCATGATAGCTTCCACTCTACTTATCCCTTAATGAGAAACTGATCTCACACATTATTTTTATCTTTCCATTAAATAAAATGAATTATTTAATAATTGATACCAAGGGTGATATAATGTTTCTTATGATTTTTTATATTTATATTAGAATATTTGAATCATGTATGTATATGGTATTTAAAAACTTCCAAATTGACTGATTATGCATAGTGAGATCCCTTGTTTCTTGTTACAATGTAATAATGAATACACCAGCCTATGTTATTAGATTAATCATGTTATAGTACTAAAGAAAATTAAATGTGATTATTCAAGTATGAAAGATTATTTTTCAACCCAAAATGATTCAATATAAGAAATTATGGTGGAATTTGTATGATCTTATATAAATATAGGATGTAAATTATAGAAGTTATTGGGATGTTCATAAACTGCTTCAGTCAAATTTTGAATCTGAACTCAGAATGGGGTTTTAATAGATAGAATCATGCCATGTTATTTTGAGATAATGAGTAGTCCTGAGAATGTGTCTGAGGTGTTTGGGTGATCCTTATGCGATTAGGGTTAAGTTTCATGATTTTTTGATATTTTGGATCGTGTTTATAGTTTTATGTGCATTGTTTAAGAGAATTCGTGCAACACCTTTATGATGAAGGAATGTTCTATTAATTTTTAACTGAGCACTGTTGGATCATGATCTGTCATATGTCGTTCATACGAATAGAGAAACCATGTGAGGTGGTGAAGAGACTAAGGCATTGTTCATAGTATGTTCATGGTTCCAATGAAACAATTCCACTTTCAATAAATAGTTCTTTTGTGATGTTTCATGATTAGAACATGATTTGAAAATTGTGTGGAAAAAAATATGAGATTGGTTTGTCTTAGATGGTAGGGGTGCATGGTTAGAATTTTGTTTTTCATGCCGTGTAAAATACCTTTCTGTAGCCTATAAATTAATTAAAAAGGGTATTATACTAAAATTTTCACATTGGTTTTTTTAATTGCCTTTTCTTCCACCCATTAGGAAAGAAAAGGCAGGTGGTTCCCCAAAACCGTTTCTGAATTTCTATCCCCTGATTTTGGGGTGTTTTTGTGTTGATAATTTATTATTTTTAAAGATAATATCATCCTCTAACAATATATTCTCTAATATTTCATCCTCTTTATTAATATTGGTGTATTTTGTTTCATTTATGACTAAATAGGATCATATTGTAATCATCCATTTCAAAATGGTATTTTTTTGTCATAAGTAGAAGAGATGTTAAGATTATTTTTTCACGTTAATTTACTATTTTATCATAACTAATGTCTTAAGGTGAATTGTTTTTGGTTTTTTTATAATTATGTAACTTAATTAATCATCATTATGGTGTCCCATATTACTTCGTTTCACATGAATGGTGTTGGGAGTCAAAGGTGGACCACCCAAGGTGGTTTCAAGAATTTTCTATAACAGATATTAGGTGGCCAAGATTGTAAAGACCCGGAAATTTCAAGGGAAAATTTTTTTTCCTAAATTTTCTTTGGAATTTTACAAGAACGCAGTTTCTAACGGCGCCTGATTCCGAGGCCCGGTGTGCCCAGAATCAATTTCCGAAGTTTAGCTCAGGTACGTTCAGTGAACGAACGAGCGGGATTTTCTATCTTTTGAACCGCTGCTCAGAATTGAAATCCAAGGGCACCGATGAACTCGCAACGCCGATATTTGCTTAAGGAGTCTTTTGCGGTAGTTGTGTTTTATCGAGAGCGGAGGTTTGTTTGTTTTTTGGGTTTTCTTTTGAAGTGTAATAATAAAATAACATGCCATGTTGCACTTTATTTTATTTCAGCCGCCATTGGGAGTAAGGTGGTTGAAACCTCCATATAGAGGTTGGAGGTGGGGACACCACACCTTAACCTCCCTTGAGAGGTTATGGTGGTGGGGTCCACCCAAACTAAACCTCCCATGGGGGGTTTATTGTGGTGGGGACCACACGGGGCTTAACCCCCCAATTAATGGAAGGAGAGGAAACCTCCCAACTCTCCCTCATTAATGAGGGAGAGCCTCTTAATTCCTCATCTCCCCATTAAATGGGGAGAAACTCCTTGGCACCCTCCTCTCTTAAGTGGTGCCAACGGACCTCTTTAATTGCGTCAATGCAATTTATTTCACCTGACCCCCCCCCCCCCTTTTTTAAAATTATGTAACCATGATGGTTACATACCTCTCCCCCTCACCTATATATAGGGATCTTGGGAGAGGTTTTGGGGGACGGCTTCACCAAGCGACGGAACGCTGGTAAAGTACCGCGACACCCAACACTTGGGAGAATTAGAGTTCTCTAACGAAGAATGCCTTTTTCCAAAGCAGAAAGACGACACTTCTTCTTCCTTTCCACGACCTCCTTCCGTGTTGAATGAATGGGCATCGTCTGCAAGTAACATCGATGACTCTTCATCTATGAACGTTTCCTGACATCAACAAACCGGCACCGCTTAGATCCGTGAATTCGTCAATGACGATTACGGAGGCACGTTCCGCGAGGATGTCTTCCGTGACACCGATTTCTGCATCGGCGACAAATGAACTTCGAATCCGAGGTAGGGGTTTTGTCTTTTTTTCAAATTACGTGTTTCTTTCCCTCGAACATGAAAGAATAATCTGTTGGACGTTGTTCGAAATTTTATTAAAAATTGTGAAAAGTTCATCGTTGTGTTTTTTTACGATTCGCCGACTGTTATCGTTATAATGGGAGGAGACCGGACCGCACGAACACGGCCGATTCTCCTCCCCCTTCTAATCATTGGTGTTGATTTAGCGAAGACAGCGCGGTGTCGTCGCACCGCGTTAGAACAAAAGAAAACACGGCCGGAGCGGGCTGTGACGAAGGAACGCGACGCCATCGTGTCGCGCCGTAGGTTTCAAATGAGACCGCGGCCGGATTCGGCCCGCGGCGGAAGGAAGCCGCGTCGTCACGCCGCGTCGAACGGATTCACGTTCATCTTGGATGTGGCGGCCAGAAAAACCGGCGGCCGGAGAACTCGAAGGAGGCGGCTGGAAATCCGGCGGCCGGCGCCGGAAGGAGCGGGACCGCGGGGTCCTGCGGCGAGAACCCGGCCAGCCCCGCGCTGGCCGGCCGTTACAGTGGGGCAGCCCAGGGGTGTAACCCCCCGGCAATACACATGGCGCGGCCCCTTAAAGGGGCCGCCATTTTAAAAATTAAATGGGGGAAATGCCCCCTCCCTTTAGCGCGCTGCGCTGGCCGAGCCGCTGTGCCGTCGAGCCACCGCGCCGCCGAGCCGCCGAGCCGTCGCGCCACTGCGCCACCGCGCTGCTGGCCGAGAAGAGCCACTGGCCGGGCCGAGCCGCCGGGTCGGGCCGCCACTCGGGTCGGGTTGACCCAGTTCGGGCCGGCCCAGGGGTTACTGGGCCTAGTCGGACCGGGCCCAGACCCCCCCCCCCCCACAGTCTTCGCACAGGATTGGTTCAAATGCCCATAACTTGGGCTGCAAACATCTGATCGACGAACTGTCAGTTGCGTAGCGATCCTTGGATCGAGACGGTCGTTTCAGTATACTATACTCAAGGTGCACCATCTTTTTCGGAATTCTACGTGGTTAAAACTCCATAATTAAGCGTGCTTGGCCTAGAGTAGTGATCAGGATGGGTGACCTTCTGGGAAGTTTCCCAGGGTGGGTGTGAGACGGAAAGGCCAATAACTCATAGACCGGGCGTCTGATTGATGCGTTGTATGTCTCGTTGCGTTCCTGTTGATGATACAGAACTTTTGGCATACTTCACCCGAGTTTTGGATACAGTTGGTAGTGTCCGGGTTGGATCGCACCCGAAATCCAACTGGGCCCCAGGAATGGAAAAGCTGTTATCTTTCAGAACAGATGTCCGTTTGACGAACCGTCAGCGGCGTTGGTGATCACGTTGAGAAATGCTCCTTATGAGCTTACACTATGAGAGTTCGAGGTACAGTTGAGATATGGACGGGTTGGTTCTCTAACGAAACCAACCGGGCCCCTGGGACGAAAAAGCTAATAACTCACAGACCGGGCGTCCGATTGAAGCGTCGTCTGTTGCGTTGAGACCCCTATGACAAGGCAGCACTTTGAGATACTTCTTCGTGGGACTTTGAGATACTTGGAGTATCGACTTGTAGCTCGTGGAGCGGACCCTCCTAGAGACGATCGTACGTAGTGCGGAGACCGTGTAGCCAGCCGAGACCCGAAGACTGCTTGTCCGATTCGATTCGGAGTGACTTACATAGCCCAGTGGGAAGCACTACTTTGTGAGGTGGCAGACCCATAGCGGAGGAGCACTAATATGTGAGGTGGCAGACCCACGGTACTCGACAGGAGGAGTATCTCTGTAGGCTATGAGGGGGGAGCACTACTGTGTTGGGTGGCAGACCCCGACGGGAATCACTACTGTGTGAGGTGGCAGGCCCGCGGTACTCGACAGGAGGAGTACCTCAGTAGTCTTAGGTTAGTGAGCAGTACCTCAGAGTCGTGACAGGACCACTGTACACTCTAGAGACGGAGCTCTTCAGCAGTTACGGTTTCGATAATGAAAATCCTGGTTTGAGCTGAGACTTTTGACCTTGTGTTTACCTCATGATTGAGATGGGTCACTTGATAACTTAGGTATATGTATGGGCATATACCGGGGTAGTGGTTATCCGTTGATTTCAAAATCCTTGTGTTTACTCATGATTGATATGGGTTACTTGATAACTTAGCTAAATGTATGGGAATATATCTAAGTAGACGTTATCTGTTGAGATCTTCTTGTGGTTATCCTTGTTGGTTTAGTGAGACCTTGAGGGTCTCAGGGTCCTACTGAGTATCGTTATACTCACCCCTGCACGGGCTATGCCCGCACCTCGTTGTGTTGGTTGCAGACGACGGGCAGTGCTGACGGAGGCCGAGTGTTCAAGGACTGGTCGGTACCCGGAGGTGGACTACACGACGAGTCTGTACCAGGAGGTGGACTACACGACGAGTCAGTACCCGGATGTGGACTACATGACGAGTCAATACCCGTAGGTGGACTACATGACGAGACGACACACAGAGGAGGTTGACGGACGAGGGCGTGGAGGAGGCTATCTGTACCTACCCTTCAGGTTGGATCCATGGTGGACAACCATGAGCTGCGCTCTCTATACCTACCCTTCAGGTAGGATCCGAGGAGGACGACCCAGGAGCTGCTTCCTTCTTCCAGCTGTTTGTCTTTGTGCTGTTGTACCTTGTTCAGTTATAGTTGTACTTCTTTTTGGGATTGTATTCTGGCCCATTTACTTTTCAGCATTTCTATTGTACATAGTGTTTTGTTTCCGCTTGTACACTGTGGTGCTTGTTTTCTTTTATAAAGGCAATGCATTCACAATTATCGGGATTCACGCCTTTGGTGCTAGTCGCCAGCCCCTGGCCTATGGAAGGCGGGCTTGGGATAGTCACGACAAGGGCCCCGAGGACGGGTTGTGACAAATTGGTATCAGAGGTGGTCGGTTCTACCGCAGACTCTGATCATTCTTTCTGTGAAGCAATAGTGTTAAGGGTACCGAGTGTGGTTTTCAGTTCAGGGAGTCCAGTGTTGGTGCGGGCGGCCGACGTATCCATACACCAGGACCCTGACAACTGATTTCCGACTTTGTTCATGAAAACACTGATTGTGTGTGTGTTTTCAAAAGTTTTCCCTTAAAACAGCTCGAACGAGGTCAGCTCACCAGGTATAATCGTTTCACTGTGTCATGTTATTTCTTTCAGGATTCCTTTTCTCGGACGACCAGCTAGAGCCTAGAGGGACGTGTGTACTGACAGCTTGCTGAGCGACGAGGTTTCGGTACAGGGTCCTCTTACAGTTGAGGCACCAGCGGAGGCACCCTAAGTACTACCACACGTTGGGCCACCGATGCCACCAGCCCTTGCAGTAGGTGATGCACGCTACTTGAGTGTGCTGCATGAGTTCTAGCACCAGAGGCCACCCAGGTTCTGGGGAGAGACGGACCCGCTGGCAGTTGAGGGTTGGCTGGAGGCTGTGGTGAGAGTCTTCAAGCTAGTGGGGACGCCGAAAAACTTCATGGTGATCTTTGATGCCAGCCTTCTTCTGGCAGTAGCAGGTAGGTGGTGGAGCCACTTGTTCCAGTTTGCGATGGGATGACCTTCACATGGGAAGACTTCGAGACCTTCTTCAGGGTGGAGTTTGTGCTAGTAGATCTACACCCCGAGCGTGTTCAGGAGCTGCTGCCTTTGCCGTGTGTTTTTTGATCAGTAGCTGAGTCATCTGTGTGCAGTAGACAGATGGTGCAGAGATCCAGGAGGACCAGACCAGCAGTTGGGCGATCTCGGGTTTTAGGACCGGTGGTGCGGGGTACCCGGGGTGGGGTCAGATCCAGGCATGCCAGAAGCAGACTGTGTTACTCGTGCGGCGGAAAGGGTCATCTGGCACGTGACTGTCCGACTCCTCGTACAGTTGATCCGTAGGCTTTGGGGGAGCCACTGAGGCAGAAGCAACGGCGAGTGCTTGAGCAACAGCCGAGCAGTGGACAAGGCAGTAGAGCTCATGGAGCAGGTGGACAGGAGCGGAACTAGTAGATATGTCCCTAGTACTTCTAGTTCCATGTTGATGTTGTATATGTGTCTTTGTATTATGAGCTGCAATAATAAAAAGACACTTATCTTTGTGATGTTTTCTTTCATGTCCTTTTTGTTTGGTTGATACTAAGTGGTTCTGGTTAAGACTGTTGACTTGACCCTCACTTTTGAGATTCCTACTGGAGGAGACCCAATGACCTCACACTGATGCCAACAGTGTGACTCGACCCTTGGAGGTGAGAGTGACAGTTAGATCTCTTAGTAGTTATGTCGAGGCCTTACGACGTCATCCATGGCATGAATGCATCCTTCATATCAGGATTGACTGTATTAGGCAATGGGTGTGGTTTATCCAGGGGATGAGACCAGATTTCTTTTATCGGAAAAGGAGAAATTTTAGCAGCTCTTGTGGGACTAATGGAGGTACAGGTCATCCAAGAGCGGATGAAGACTGCACAGTGCAGTAAGAAACAGGAAACCGCTGCCAGTCTTAGAGACTCGGGCGTGTTAAATGTTTAAAGAAGAGGAGGCTTTAAATAGAGTTGAGTCTACGAAGCGGCAGACGTAGAGCTAGGAGAGCATCATGAGGTGGTGTACATCTTAACATGCTACAACCACCCGCCTTAGTTATCCCCGCCAGGCTCATGGAGCTGGAGGGCGGAGGAAAAGTGCGGCTGCATGCGGTAGAGGAGAGTGACCCAATGGCTCTTAAAATGATTCAAGGGATGTCAGTGTCCACTACCAGCTTTTGTAGTAACAGACGTCGATATGAATCATTCCTCGCTTTCCCAAATCTTGTCCCAGACCTAGAGTTTCCGGTAAGCCGTGGACTTGACCCTCACGTCTGGAGATACCTTGGGAGGAGACTCGATAATCACACTTACGCCGACGGTGTGGTCAGACCCTCAAGGCGAGAGTTTCGGTTGGAATCTCTTGGTGACCGCGTCGATGCCTTATGACGTTGTTTTGAGTATTTACTGGTCAATCACAGTTCATACACAAATTGACGGTATTAGGCAAAAAGGTTGTGGTTTAACCATGATGTCGGGATGGGTTTTCCTTGGTCGGCGGAAAGGAAACCCCAGGCAGCACAGGATAAACTCATGCACAGTAGGGTGCGACCGATCACTCTTGAGTCGGTCAACCTCGTGGCAGTAGTTGTTTTAAGTTTCAATTCTAGCATGAATTGGAGACTTCTGGAGTTCGAGGTTGACGATCACATCCTTATACGGGACTCACCTCGACGAGGTTTACGGAGATGTGGCTGAAGAGGATAGTTGTCTCCAAGGTTCAACGGACCTTCTTAGGTCCTCAGCTGGGTAGGTGTGGTGGTTTACCAGTTGACCCATCCACCTCAGTTGCACCTAGTGCATGACGACTTTCACGTATCTCAACTGAGGAGATACGTGCTCAAACCTTCACATATCATCGACCATGAGGAGCCGGACGATGGTGATAGGGCGACAAGCACGGAGGTTCCAGTGGGGATCGAGGATAGACAGGAGCAGATCCTACAAGGACGATCGATTCCTCGAGTACACTTTCTTTGGCAGTACGGAACCTCCAGGTGAGCACATGGGAGCAGAAGGCTCAGATGCGTGCTCAGTACCGCTTTAGTGACCTTAGTTGTGATAAATCTTTACGAGGGCGTAAAGCCCTGAGGTGGGAGTAATGTAAAGACCCGGAAATTTCAAGGGAAATTGTTTTTTCCTAAATTTTCATTGGAATTTTACAAGAACACAGTTTCTGACGGCGCCTGATTCCGAGGCCCGGTGTGCCCAGAATCAATTTCCGAAGTTTATCTCGGGTACGTTCAATGAACGAACGAGCGGGATTTTATATCTTTTGAACCAGTGCTCGGAATTGAAATCTGAGGGCACCGATGAACTCGCAACGCCGGTATTTGCTTAAGGAGACTTTTTCCGTAGTTGCGTTTTATCGAGAGCGGAGGTTTTTTTGTTTTTTGGGTTTTCTTTAAAAGTGTAATAATAAAATATCATGCTGTGTTGCACTTTATTTTATTTCAGCCGCCATTGGGAGTGAGGTGGTTGAAACCTCCTCATAGAGGTTGGAGGTGGGGCCACCACACCTTAACCTCCATTGAGATGTTATGGTGGTGGGGCCCACCCAAACTAAACCTCCCATGGGTGGTTTATTGTGGTGGGGACCACACGGGGCTTAACCCCCCAATTAATGGGCGGAGAGGAAACCTCCCAACTCTCCCTCATTAATGAGGGAGAGCCTCTTAATTCCTCATCTCCCCATTAAATGGGGAGAAACTCCTTAGCACCCTCCCCTCTTAAGTGGTGCCAACGGACCTCTTTAATTGCGTCAACCCATTTTATTTCACCTGACCCCCTTTTTTTAAAAAAAATTATGTAATCACGATGGTTAAATACCTCTCCCCCTAACCTATATATAGGGATCTTGGGAGAGGGTTTGGGGGACGGCTTCACCAAGCGACGGAACGCTGGTAAAGTACCGCGATGCGCAACACTTGGGAGAATTAGAGTTCTACAACGAATAATGCCTTTTTCCAAAGCAGAAAGACGACACTTCTTCTTCCATTCCACGACCTCCTTCCGTGTTGAATGAATGGGCGTCGTCTGTAAGGAACATCGATGACTCTTCATCTTCGAACATTTACCGACGTCAACGAACTGGCACCGCTTAGATATGTGACTTCGTCAATGACAATTACGAAGGCACGTTCTGCGAGGATGTCTTCCGTGACACCGATTTCCGCATCGGCGACGAATGAACTTCGAATCCGAGGTAGGGGTTTTGTCTTTATTTTCAAATTACGTGTTTCTTTCCCTCGAACATGAATGAATAATCTGTTGGACGTTGTTCCAAATATTATTAAAAATTGGGAAAAGTTCATCGTTGTGTTTTTTTACGATTGGCCGACTGTTATCGTTATAACGGGAGGAGACCGGACCGCATGAACACGGCCGATTCTCCTCCCCCTTCTAATCTTTGGTGTTGATTAAGCGAAGACAGCGCGGTGTCGTCGCACCGTGCAGGAACAAAAGAAAACACGGCCGGAGCGGGCTATGACGAAGGAACGCGGCGCCATCGTGTCGCGCCATAGGTTTTAAACGAGACCGCGACCGGAGTCGGACCGCAGCGGAAGGACGCGGCGTCGTCACGCCGCGTCGAACGGATTCACGTTCATCTTGGAAGTGGCAGACGGAAAAACCGGCCGCCGGAGAACTCGAAGGAGTTGGCTGGAAATCCGGTCGCCGGTGCCGGAAGGAGCGGGACTGCGGGGTCCCGCGGCTAGAACCCGGCCAGCCCCGCGCTGGGCGGCCGTTTCAGGTGGGAGCCCGGGGGTGTAACCCCCCCCGGCAATACACATGGCGCGGCCCCTTAAAGGGGCCGCCGTTTTAAAAATTAAAGGGGGAAATGCCCCCTCCCTTTAGCGTGCCGTGCTGGCCGAGCCGCCGTACCGTCGAGCCGCCACGCCGCCGAGCCGCCGAGCCGTCGCGCCACCGCTTCACCGCGCCGCTGGCCGGGACGAGCCACTGGCCGAGCTGAGCCGCAGGGTCAGGCCGCCACTCGGGCTGGGTCGACCCAGTTCGGGCCAGCCCAGGGGGTACTGGGCCGGGTCGGACCGGGCCCAGACCCCCCCGTCTTCGGACAGGATTGGTTCAAATGCCCATAACATGGGCTGCAGACATCCGATCGACGAACCGTCAGTTGCATAGCGATCCTTGGTTCCAGATGGTCGTTTCGGTATACTATACTCAAGGTGAACCTTCCTTTTTTGGGAACCTACGTGGTTAAAACTCCATAGTTAAGCGTGCTTGGCCTAGAGTAGTGATCAAGATGGGTGACCTCCTTGGATGTTTCCCAGGGTGGGTGTGAGACTAAAAGGCCAATAACTCATAGACCGGGCATCCGATTGACGCGCAGTTTGTCTTGTTGCATTCCTGTTGACGATACGGAACTTTTGGCATACTTCGCCCGAGTTTTGGATACAATTGGTAGTGTCCGGGTTGGATCGCACCCAAAATCCAACCAGGCCCGTGGAAAGGAAAAGCTGTTATCTTTCAGACCAGACGTCCGTTTGATGAACCTTCAACGGCGTTGGTGATCACGGTGAGAAACGGTACCTATGAGCTTACCCTATGAGAGTTCGAGGTACAGTTGAGATACAGCCGGGTTGGTTCTCTTACAAAACCAACCGGGCCCCTGGGACGAAATGGCTAATAACTCACAAACCGGGCGTCCAATTGACTCGCCGTCTGTTGCGTTGGGACCCCTATGACGAGGCAGTCCGTTAAGATACTACTTCGTGGGACTTTGAGATACTTGGAGTATCGACATGTAGCTCGTGGTGCGGACCCTCCCAGAGACGAGCGTACGGAGTACGGAGACCGTGTAGCCGGCCGACACCAGAAGACTCTTTGTCCGATTCGATTCGGAGTGACTTACGTAGCCCAGTGGGGAGCACTAATGTGTGAGGTGGTATACCCATAGCGGAGGAGCACTACTATGTGAGGTGGCAGACCCGCGGTACTCAACAGGAGGAGTACCTCTGTAGGCTATGAGGGGGGAGCACTACTGTGTTGGGTGGCAGACCCCGGCGGGAAGCACTACTGTGTGAGGTGGCAGGCCCGCGGTACTCGACAGGAGGAGTACCTCAGTAGTCTTAGGTTGGTGAGCAGTACCTCGGAGTCGTGACAGGACCACTGTACACTCTAGAGACGGAGCTCTTTAGCAGTTACGGTTTCCATAATGAAAATCCTGGTTTGAGCTGAGACTTTGGACCTTGTGTTTACCTCATGATTGAGATGGGTCACTTGATAACTTAGGTATATGTATGGGCATATACCAGGGTAGTGGTTATCCGTTGATTTCACAATCCTTGTGTTTCCTCATGATTGAGATGGGTTACTTGATAACTTAGGTATATGTATGGGCATATATCTAAGTAGAGGTTATCTGTTGAGATCTTCTTGTGGTTATCCTTGTTGGTTTAGTGAGAACTTGAGGGTCTCGGGGTCCCTACTGAGTATCGTTATACTCACCCCTGCACGGGCTATGCCCGCACCTCATTGTGTTTGTTGCAGACGACGGGCAGTGCTTCCAGAGGCAGAGTGTTCAAGGACTGGTCGGTACCCGGAGGTGGACTACACAATGAGTTAGTACCCGAAGGTGGACTACATGATGAGTCAGTACCAGGAGGTGGACTACACGACGAGTCAGTACCCGGAGGTGGACTACACGATGAGACGACACACAGAGGAGGTTGACGGACGAGAGCGTGGAGGAGGCTATCTGTACCTACCCTTCAGGTAGGATCCGTGGTGGACGACCAGGAGCTGCGCTATCTGTACATACCCTTCAGGTAGGATCCGAGGAGGATGACCCAGGAGCTGCTTCCTTCTTCCAGCTGTTTGTCTTTTTGATGTTGTACCTTGTTCAGTTGTAGTTGTACTTCTTTTTGGGTTTGTATTCTGGCCCATTTACTTTTCAGCATTTCTATTGTACATAGTGTTTTGTTTCCGCTTATACTCTGTGGTGCTTGTTTTCTTTTATAAAGGCAACGCCTTCACAATTATCGGGATTTACGCCTTTGGTGCTAGTCGCCAGCCCCTGGCCTATGGAAGGCGGGCTTGGGGTAGTCACGGCACGGGCCCCGAGGACGGTTCGTGACAAATTGGTATCAGAGGTGGTCGGTTCTACCGTAGACTCTGATCTTTCTTTCTGTGAAGCAATAGTGTTAAGGGTACCGAGTGTGGTTTTCAGTTCAGGGAGTCCAGTGTTGGTGCGGGCGGTCGATGTATCCATACACCAGGACCCTGAAAACTGATTTCCGACTTTATGCATGAAAACACTGATTGCGTGTGTGTTTTCAACGATTTTCCCTTAAAACAGCTCGAACCAGGTCATCTCACCATGTATAATCGTTTGACCGTGTCACGTTGTTTCTTTATGGATGCCTTTTCTCGGACGACCAGATAGAGCCTAGAGGGACGTGCGTACTGACAGCTTGCTGAGCGACGAGGCTTTGGTACATGGCCCTCTTGCAGTTGAGGCACCAGCGGAGGCACCAGCAGTACTACCATATGTTGGGCCACCGATGCCACCAGCCCTAGTAGTAGGTGATGCACGCTACTTGAGTGCGCTGCACGAGTTCCAGCACCAGAGGCCACCCAGGTTCTGGGGAGAGACGGACCCGCTGGCGGATGAGGGTTGGCTGGAGGCTGTGGTGAGAGTCTTCAGGCTAGTGGGGACGCCGACAGACTTCATGGTCATCTTTGCTTCCAGGCTTCTTCAGGAAGAAGCAGGCAGGTGGTGGAGCCACTTGTTGCAGTTTTGCGATGGGATGACCTTCACATGAGAAGACTTCGAGACCTTATTCAGGGTGGATTTTGTGCCAGTAGCTCTACACCCCGAGCGTGTTCAGGAGATGCTGCCTTTGCCGCGTGTTTTTCGATCAGTAGCAGAGTCATCTGTAGGCAGTAGACAAATGGTGCAGAGATCCAGGAGGACCAAACCAGCAGTTGGGTGATCTCGGGTTTTAGGACCGATGGTGTGGGGCACCCGGGGTGGGGTCAGAGCCAGGCGTGCCAGAAGCAGACTATGTTACTCGTGCGGCGGAAAGGGTCATCTAGCACGTGACTGTCCGACTCCTCGTACAGTTGATCCACAGTCTTTGGGGGAGCCACCGAGGCAGAAGCAGCGGTGAGTGCTTGAGCAACAGCCGAGCAGTGGACAAGGCAGTAGAGCTCCTGGAGCAGGTGGACAGGAGTGGAACTAGTAGATACGTCCCTTGTACTTCTAGTTCCATGTTGCTGTTGTATATGTGTCTTTGTATTATGAGCTGCAATAATAAAAAGACACTTATCTTTGTGATGTTTTCTTTCCTGTCCTTTTTGTTTGGTTGATACTAAGTGGTCCTGGTTAATACTGTTGACTTGACCCTCACTTTCGAGATTCCTACTGGAGGAGACCCAGTGACTTCACACTGATGCCGATAGTGTGACTCGACCCTTGGAGGCGAGAGTGACAGTTGGATCTCTTAGTAGTTACGTCGAGGCCTTACGACGTCATCCATGGCATGAATGCATCCTTCATGTCAGGATTGACTGTATTAGGCAATGGGTGTGGTTCATCCAGTGGATGAGACCAGATTTCTCTTTTCGGCAAAGGAGAAATTTTAGCAGCTCTTGTGGGACTAAAAGAGGTCCAGGTCATCCAAGAGCGGATGAAGACTGCATAGTGCAGTACGAAATAGGAAACCGGTGCCAGTCTTAGAGACTCGGGCGTGTTAAATGTTTCAAGAAGAGGAAGCTTTAAATAGAGTTGAGTCTGTGAAGCGGCAGACGTAGAGCTGGGAGAGCAGCATGAGGTGGTGTACATCTTAACATGCTACAACCACCCACCTTAGTTATCCCCGCCAGGATCAGGGAGCTGGAGGGCGGAGGAAGAGTGCGGCTGCATGCGGTCAAGGAGAGTGACCCAATGGCTCTAAAAATGATTCAAGGGACGTTTGTGTCCACTACTAGCTGCTTTAGTAACAGACGTCGATATGAATCATTCCTCGATTTCAAAAATCTTGTCCCAGACCTAGAGTTTTTGGTAAGCCGTGGACTTGACCCTCACATCTGGAGATACCTTGGGAGGAGACTAGATAATCACACTTATGCCGACGGTGTGGTCAGACCCTCGAGGTGAGAGTTTCGGCTGGAATATCTTGGTGACCGCGTCGAGGCCTTACGACGTTGGTTTCAGTATGGACTGGGCAATCACAGTTCATACACAAATTGACAGTATTAGGCAAAAAGGTTGTGGTTTAACCATGACGTCGGGATGGGTTTTCCTTGGTCGGCGGAAAGGAAACCCCAGGTAGCACAGGATAAACTCATGCACAGTAGGGTGCGACTGATCACTCTTGAGTCGGTCAACCTCGTGGCAGTAGTTGTTTTGAGTTTCAATTCTAGCAAGAATTGGAGACTTCTGGAGTTCGATGTTGACGATCACGTCCTTATACGGGCCTCACCTCGACGAGGTTTATGGAGATTTGGCCGAAGCGGCAAGTTATCTCCAAGGTTCAGTGGACCTTCTTAGGTCCTCAGCTGGGTAGGCGTGGTGGTTTACCGCTTGACCCATCCACCTCAGTTGCACCTGGTGCACGACGACATCCACGTATCTCAACTGAGGAGATATGTGCTCGACCCTTCGCATATCATCGACCATGTGGAGCCGGACGATGGTGATAGGGCGACAAGCACGGAGGTTCCAGTGGGGATCGAGGATCGAAAGGAGCAGATCCTACGAGGGCGATCGATTCCTCGAGTACACATTCTTTGGCAGTACGGAACCTCTAGGTAAGCACATGGTAGCGGAAGGCTCAGATGCATGCTCAATATCGCTTTAGTGACCTTAGTTGTGATAAAGCTTTACGAGAACGTAAAGCCCTGAGGTGGGAGTAATGTAAAGAGTCGGAAATTTCAAGGGAATTTTTTTTTCCTAAATTTTCTTTGTAATTTTACAAGAACACAGTTTCTGACGGCGACTGATTCGGAGGCCCGGTTTGCCCAGAATCAATTTCCGAAGTTTATCTCGCGTATGTTCAGTGACCGAACGAGCGAGATTTTCTATCTTTTGAACCGGTGCTCGGAATTGAAATATGAGGGCACCGATGAACTCGCAACGCCGGTATTTTCTTAAGGAGACTTTTTCCATAGTTGCGTTTTATCGAGAGCGGAGGTTTGTTTGTTTTTTGGGTTTTCTTTAAAAGTGTAGTAATAAAATAACGTGCCATGTTGCACTTTATTTAATTTCAGCCGCCATTGGGAGTGAGGTGGTTGAAACCTCCTCATAGAGGTTGGAGGTGGGGCCACCACACCTTAACCTCCCTTGAGAGGTTATGGTGGTTGGGCCCACCCAAACTAAACCTTCCATGGGTGGTTTATTGTGGTGGGGACCACACGGGGCTTAACCCCCCAATTAATGGGAGGAGAGGAAACCTCCCAACTCTCCCTCATTAATGAGGGAGATCCTCTTAATTGCTCATCTCCCCATTAAATGGGGATAAACTCTTCGACACCCTCCCCTCTTAAGTGGTACCAACAGACCTCTTTAATTGTGTCAACGCAATTTATTTCACCCGACCCCCCCCCCCTTTTTAAAAAAATTATGAAACCACGATGGTTACATACCTCTCCCTCTCACCTATATATAGGGATCTTGGGAGAGGGTTTGGGGGACGGATTCAACAAGCGACGGAACGCTGGTAAAGCACCCTGATTCCCAACACTTGGGAGAATTAGAGTTCTCCAACGAAGAACGCCTTTTTCCAAAGTAGAAAGATGACACTTCTTCTTCCTTTCCATGACCTCCTTTCGTGTTGAATGAATGGGCGTCGTCTGCAGGGAACATTGATGACTCTTCATCTTTGAACGTTTTCCGACGTCAACGAACCGACACCGCTTAGATCCGTGACTTCGTCAATGACGATTACGGAGGCACGTTCCGCGAGGATGTCTTCCGTGACACCGATTTCGGCATCGGCGACGAATGAACTTCGAATCAGAGGTAGGGGTTTTGTCTTTTTTTTCAAATTACGTGTTTCTTCCCCTCAAACATGAAAGAATAATCTGTTGGGCGCTGTTCCAGATTTTATTAAAAATTGTGAAAAGTTCATCGTTGTGTTTTATTACGATTGGCCGATTGTTATCGTTATAACGGGAGGAGACCGGACCGCACGAACACGACCGATTCTCCTCCCCCTTCTAATATTTGGTGTTGATTTAGCGAAGACAGCGTGGTGTCGTCACACCGCATAGGAACAAAAGAAAACACGGCCGGAGCGGGCTGTGACGAAGGAACGTGGCGCCATCATGTCGCGCCGTAGGTTTCAAACGAGACCGCGGCCGGAGTCGGACCGCGGCGGAAGGACGCGGCATCGTCACGCCGTGTCGAACGGATTCACGTTCATCTTCGAAGTGGCGGCCGGAAAAATGATCCGCCAGAGAACTCGAAGGAGGTGGCTGGAAATCCGGCCGCCGGCGCCGGAAGGAGCGGGACCGCGGGGTCCCGCGGCGAGAACCCGGCCAGCCCCGCGCTGGCCGGCAGTTACAGGGGGGAGCCCGGGGGTGTAACCCCCCCGGCAATACACATGGCGCGGACCCTTAAAGGGGCCGCCATTTTAAAAATTAAAGGGGGGCAATGCCCCCTCCCTTTAGCGTGCCACGCTGGCCGAGCCGTCGTGCCGTCGAGCCGCCGCGCCGCCGAGCCGTCGCGCCACCGCGCCGCTGGCCGGGATGAGCCACTGGCCGGGCCGAGCCACCGGGACGGGCTGCCACTCGGGCCGGGTCGACCCGGTTCGTGCCGGCCCAGGGGGTACTGGGCCGGGTCGGACCGAGCCCAGACCCCCCCGTCTTCGGACAGGATTGGTTCAAATGCCCATAACATGGGCTGTAGACATCCGATTGACGAACCGTCAGTTGCGTAGCAATCCTTGGATCGAGATGGTCGTTTCGGTATACTATACTCAAGGTGCACCTTCTTTTTCTGGAACGTACGTGGTTAAAACTCCATAGTTAAGCGTGCTTGGCCAAGAGTAGTGATCAGGATGGGTGACCTCCTGGGAATTTTCCCAGGGTGGGTGTGAGATGGAAGGGCCAATAACTCATAGACCGGGCGTCTGATTGACTCGTCTATCTCGTTGCGTTCCTGTTGACGATACGGAACTTTTGGCATACTTCGCCCGAGTTTTGGATACAGTTGGTAGTGTCCGGGTTGGATCGCACCCGAAATCCAACCGGGCCCCTGGAACGGAAAAGCTGTTATCTTTCAGACCAGAAGTCCGTTTGACGAACCGTCAGCGGCGTTGGTGATCACGTTGAAAAACGGTCCCTATGAGCTTACCCTATGAGAGTTCAAGGTACAGTTGAGATACATCATGGTTGGTTCTCTTACGAAACCAACCGGGCCCCTGGGACGCAAAGGCTAATAACTCACAGACCGGGTGTCCGATTGACACGCCGTCTGTTGCTTTGAGACCCCTATGACGAGGCGGTCCTTTGAGATACTTCTTAGTGGGACTTTGAGATACTTGGAGTATCTAATTGTAGCTCGTGGAGCGGACCCTCCCAGAGACGAGTGTACGGAGTACGGAGACCGTGTAGCCGGCCGAGACCTGAAGACTGCTTGTCCGATTCGATTCGGAGTGACTTACGTAGCCTAGTGGGGAGCACTACTTTGTGAGGAGGTAGACCCATAGCGGAGGAGCACTACTATGTGAGGTGGCAGACCCACGGTACTCGACAGGAGGAGTACCTCTGTAGGCTATGAGGGGGAGCACTACTGTGTTGGGTGGAAGACCCCCGCGGCAAGCACTACTGTGTGAGGTGGCAGGCCCGCGGTACGTGACAGGAGGAGTATCTCAGCAGTCTTAGGTTAGTGAGCAGTACCTCGGAGTCGTGACAGGACCACTGTACACTCTAGAGACGGAGCTCTTCAGCTGTTACGGTTTCGATAATGAAAATCCTGGTTTGAGATGAGACTTTTGAACTTGTGTTTACCTCATGATTGAGATGGGTCACATGATAACTTAGGTACATGTATAGGCATATACCTAGGTAGTGGTTATCCATTGATTTTACAATCCTTGTGTTTCCTCCTGATTGAGATGGGTTACTTGATAACTTAGGTATATGTATGGGCATATATCTAAGTAGAGGTTATCTGTTGAGATCTTCTTGTGGTTATCCTTGTTGGTTTAGTGATACCTTGAGGGTCTCGGGGTCCCTATTGAGTATCGTTATACTCACACCTGCACGGGCTATGCCCGCACCTCGTTGTGTTGGTTGCAGACGACGGGCAGTGCTGACGGAGGCCGAGTGTTCAAGGACTAGTCGGTACCCGGAGGTGGACTACATGACGAGTCAGTACCCGGAGGTGGAATACACGACGAGTCAGTACCCGGAGGTGGACTACACGACGATTCAGTACCCGGAGGTAGACTACACGACGAGACGACACACAGAGGAGGTTGACGGACGAGAGCATGGAGGAGGCTATCTGTACCTACCCTTCAGGTAGGATCCGTGGTGGACGACTAAGAGCTGCGCTATCTGTACCTACCCTTTAGGTGGGATCTGAGGAAGACGACCCAGGAGCTTCTTCCTTCTTCCAGCTATTTGTCCTTTTGTTTTTGTACCTTGTTCAGTTGTAGTTGTACTTCTTTTTGGGTTTCTATTCTGGCCCATTTAGTTTTCAGCATTTCTATTGTACTTAATGTTTTGTTTCCGCTTGTACTCTTTGGTGCTTGTTTTCTTTTATAAAGGAAATGCCTTCCCAATTATCGGGATTTATGCCTTTGGTTCTAGTCGCCAGCCCGTGGCCTATGGAAGGCGGGCTTGGGGTAGTCACGGAACGGGCCCTGAGGACAGGTCGTGATAAAGATGAGCCGATTTATATGATGTAAATTCATTAAAACTTTTTTATGGGCATTATAAAGGCTATTAGGCACTGAAAAAGTCCAATAATCATTATTGATGAGGTAGGTGGCCCAATATCTTTATACATATTCCATTTAATTAATTTATCTATTTATGTGGTATGTTATTCAAAGATCATGTGAGGTGTATTAGTTCGAGGGATTGGTTAAGTGGTTTTAGAATTTGAATTGATACCTTATAACTTTCATGAATCTTAATTGTTGGTCAGAGTGGATACTCAAGAGGGGGGTGAATTGAGTTCCAATAAAAATTTCTGTTAAAAATATTTCTCCTAAAATGCCCAATTTAAAAACAAAGTTTAACTGTAGTGAATCTATAAAAAGTGTAAATGTTCAATCAGTTTCTCAAAGATTGATTAGGTCTTAGTTGACTTAATCTGAAGATTAAATTAACTTTTGAAACTATAGTGAATCTATAAAGAGTGTAAATGTTCAATCAGTTTCTCAAAGATTTATTAGGTCTTAGTTGACTTAATCTGAAGATTAAATTAACTTTTGAAACTAACTTACTGGTTTACAATAAGTATCAATACTTGATAATTTAATTATCAAAGTTTCTTTAACATAATATTGTATTACAAAGTAATAGCACCAGATTATGAAATAATTATATATAATATGATTATGACTTAAACTAAAAAGCACAACATAGGTAACCAAGTTGTTCAGTATTAAGCCGAGATATAATCCTCTCAATAATTTATATAGATTTATCCACACACTGGATCGGGGGAAAACAACAGTACAATACTGTCCACGTCGAAAGACCTCTACAACAGTTCTACATGGGAAACAAAAACAACAACGCACTGGCTGTATAGGTCTTAATTATCCTCTACCACTATCCACAGTGGGAAAAAAAGGGTTATGTAGTTTGAGTGAGGATTTAAGAATCCTCCAGTTTAGCATAGGAGATAGTGTGTGTTTAAAATAATCAGGGTACACACACTACTCTAAATGTAAATATACAATCACTAAAGAAATTGAGAAAGTGATTATAAATTATTTAGTGATTGGAAGTGTAGCTCTGTACTTGTTTGGTTGTTCAAAAAAACATTTGAGTCCTCCTCTGGTTTATGCTTAGAAAACAGAGTGTCGTTTTCTTCTTTGATTCTTAGTCCAGCTTGTCAGATTGAGTGCATGAAGTGTTTTTGGTAGTTCTTCACTCAAGGTGCAGCTTGTGTTCTCCTTGAAATTGAGAAGATTTGTGTATGTTCAGTTTTCATGAAGTATGGATGTATCCTTTCACCAATACACCATGTTTGAATGATGTTCAGCCCTTTTCGTTTTCACCTGTGTTCCTTCATAGTTATTTGATGCTTGTCGTATGCACACCCAATGTTCTCTACTTCTCATCTTTTTCAGCTAGGTCTTTATCTTCCCTTTTATAGATTTTTGCTCCAGAAAATGGGAATGATTACATTTTTCTTGGGTACTAGGTATCGTTCCCTGACATGGAAAAAGAGATCATTAAATAACATTTACTTCATTAAAAACATCTCATATAACCGTTAGCTTAATAAATAATTAGTATTGAGTATAAGGATTTAATGGTTGGTCAATCATTAGTAGCTCGTGTTGGTAAATGAGTACGGTGGTCTTTTGTGTAGGAGAACCTTCCATCGGTATCTCTTTAAACTTGCATCGGTAGCTTGTTGGTATCAGTAGCTCTATGTATCAGTAACTAATTCTAACGGCATAATTACTCTATCAGTATCTCGGTAGACTAGTTCTATCCATATCTCTATAATTGTATCGGTAGACTGTGTCAGTCAGTTCATATCAGTCACCAGTCTGTGAATTAGTAGGCCAGTCAGTAGCTCGTATCGGTAGCTCTTAGTGTTCTGTATCGGTAGGCTGAATCTATTGGTAGAATTGCTTACTGGTAGCTCTTGTACATATCGGTGACCTTTGTGTATCGGTGACTCTATCTATCGGTAGACTAAGTCTATCGGTAGACTGAGTACCAGTAGCTCTATATCAGTAGCTATACCCAGATCAGTGACTTAACACTTGTCTGTTTTATGAAAAACATATCTGAATGGGTTAGAAGAACATCATAACTCATAAATATATAGGTAGACATGAATTAACACATCTCATGGATTATTTTAATATTATTATCATCTTGATCACAGATTGATAGAATTAATATATAGATAATCATTATATTGATATTATCAAGGTATATGAAATCATAATTGGGATTTTTAAAATAGGTGAGGTCAACAATCTACCCCTTTTAGATAATCACACCTTATGATATTATCATTTTAAAATATTGATAAGTTGTATTAGAGGATATATAATTAAATGCAATTATCTCAGAGAAATAGAATGTTATAGAACATAATGGATCAGAGGTGGAAGAAAATGTGATTGTATCAGATATAAAATTAAATGAAATGATATCAAAAGTAAAATTTAGTTGCATTATAGAGTTAGAGAAAACGGTATCATAGAATGAAATGTAAGAGTATCATAGGGTTAAAGCAAGATAGCTCTTCCTTAGATAAAGATTTCTCCCCCTTTGATAATTTCACCCAATTATTTATTCTTCCTTTAATACTTATCCCCCATTGTAAAAGATTGGTAAAATATTTCTCCACCTTTGTGATAATAAAAAAGCGGGAAACCATAGAGAAGAGGAATACAAATAAAAATGATAAAAGAGAAAAAAACTAGATTCATTTCTTGTCCCAAATAAGGTACAATGAGATAAAAAAATACGATGGATTCCTATCAAACAGTCATTCCACTTGTTTAATACACATCCTCAATGTGAGATTCTCCCTTGGGAGCAGAAGTGGATTCAGGTGAAGTGGTTGGAGGTGAGGGCTTAGGAATCCCAGAAATGATCATTAGTGGCTAAGCCATAAAAATTGTTCCTTGTCTGTACTGAGGAAATATTTGAGTGATCATTGGTGTGAGGCTTTGAATTGATTGGGTAGGAGTCATCTAAACTGGAGAAGTAGTAGAGGCAATGGCTAGTAAGCCAGGATGGATAATCACTGGTCTAGCATCAACATGCATAAAAGGCAGCAATAGGTTTCTGAAATCCATAATTATTCCACCTCCTCTATACATAGTAGATATGAAGTCATCCTTGTTCTCCATAAATTTGTCCAATACTAGAGTTAATTCCCTAACTTGCTAACTTGTTCTCTGAAATCTTAATTGACAGGAGGCAGCTTCATATTATCCAATAGATGTTTGAAGTGATTTTTGAGTTGATTCATGGTGAAAATATAAGATAAATAGGAGTCCAACTTATCTTTCACTTCTTTATAAGAGGCTGATTCTTCTCTCATATAGTCTTGGACTAACTTCATTATCTCTCTAGATGAATATCGAGTAGTAAGAACAAAGTTTCTCAGCTCAGATGAGTCTACAGATCCACTGGTTAAAGCTGAACCAAGCTCATCCTTCATAACAGCTCGAATTTGATTCAAATCCACTAAGGTGTTAGATGCAATAGAACCAACAGAGAAGGTTACTGTATCTTTTAAGTTCTTGGTCAACCCACTGATAAGATTTTGAACTTGAGAATCCTGGGTTTTAACATGATCTTTCATGGAAGTTTTAAAACATTCGAACACTGAAACCATCTGGCATACCACACTCTTAACATAGGCTAAGTCCTTGTCTTCTTGGGATTTTGAGATCATGTAAGAGTCTAAAGAAACAAAAGATTCCTTTAGTGCTTCAAGATCTACTTCAAGTGTAGAAACATGAGCTTGGCAGTCTTTAACTTATTCCACTATTTCTACCATGAAGGTTGACAAATAACAACCTAGAGAGAGTTCAAAAGATATTTCCAACATCCTCATCTCTTCAGCAAAACAAAGAATCATCTCATCTAATGGTGCATTAAAAGATTCTTTCAGCTCATCCTTCAAAGATTCCAGATCAGCCCCGGTGATCATATCAGTAGGTGAAACTGCAGTGGGTACTATTTCAAATGCTATACTGACCACTGAGTCAGTCATGGTTGATTGACCTGCAGATACCAGAGAAACTTACATCTTCTTTACCTCTTCCACAAAATTTTCCTTCAGCTTTTTCTTTAAGTATCCAGGTCCTGCATTCTGAACACATGTTTAGGAAGTAACTCAGTGCCAACATCATTAGAAATATTAGGTCTATTTAGAGATGCTTCATTGTCAGAATAATAATAGTCCAAATCAGAGACTATAAAACCTAGGTCTTTTGCCCAATCATCAATTCCACTATCCACTGTAACCCATCCAACATTGGTTTGATTCTCCCCCTCATTTGGTGTATCCCCAAGTAAAACAACAGTATTCTCAGCATTTTCAGCAGGTCTTCCTTTCTCCGGAGAATCTTCCAGTATCAATTCTTTCTCTGCAATAGATGAAGGGTCTTCCATACTAGGTAAGGTTATGTTAACTTCATTTGCATCCATAGCAGTCACTAAAGATTGTCCAATCACTAGACTCAGGCTCAAATCAGCTGATAGAGATTCTTCACATTCATGAACATCTTCTTCATTCTCTACAACAGCCTCTTCAACATCCTCTACAGCTGATTATTCCTTAGCTGATCTATGTTGATATTGATTTTCAGGAGTTAGGCTAGGAGGATTGTATAAGGCCCCGACCTTAAACCTTACTTAATATTGAATTAAATGAATAATTCACGTTGAGGATCTTTTCAGGTTTAGATTTTTAGAGAATTACAACATAACTATTACATCTCAAAAGATTACAAAGTTGTCACTTCTACTAAGTTGCCATAGAATAATTAAAAAAAACTCTTAAAAAAGAAACGTGTCTAGTTCCATGTTTTATAAAGAATGACATTCCCTTGATCCCATCCTGGACCCTATTCCACATTAAGTCCTGTGAAAAACATTTCAAAAAAAACTTGGGGTGAGCATAAAAAGCTCAGTAAGGGATACACAAAGCATGAAAATTGTTAGTTTATAAAAACAACAAGTAAACCATGTATACATTATAAAAGTAATACTTTTCACCTTTATGAAGTAATAAAAACTCTTCACTGAAAAAAGAATCATTACTTACCTTTTTGTAACCAAAGAATTACCATAAAACCCATATAAAGAACACATAATATATATAAAGGTAACTTGGGACATAAACATACATAAGTGGAGTAACCATGCGGTCGACTTCCACACATATCACTTAATGGAATAGCCATACGGCCAATTTCCATACATACTTAATGGAATAGACATACGGACGACTTCCATACCCAATGCATTGGAGGTTATAACGTAACCACCCATCCTGGTATTCACGACACCACCTGTCATATGGTTTATAACGTAACCACCCGTTAAAATGTCCAAGTACCAATATAAAATCCTAAAACAGAAAACAAATATAAAGGAATGATAAAATTTCCACATTTCAATCACAATATATCATAAATATATTGACATAATAGAATCCTTTTTCAAAACAATTTTCAAAATACATACAAGAGTATATGGTATTTATTTTATTTTAAAAACATTACGGCTTGTTGAGGAAGCCAAAGACCAAATAATACTCGCGACGGCGGAAAAGGTCGTTGTCACCGCATACGTAAAAAAAACATTCCTTTTTGTCATTTAGTAAAGCGCTTCGTAGAAAAAGATTCCTTTTGTATAAAAGTAAAATTCAAAGGAGTTTATACACCGTATAAAAGAAAGTTGTGTATAAAACGAAATATTCCTCAATGAAAGGAGATTGAGACGAAGTCCCTTACCTCGGGTCCGACTTGACTCGATCATTCTTTAACGTCCTGAATAATAAACTTGAGTTAATTTATACTTGATTAAGAACCTTTTTAATGTTCATTATTCCTTTTATATCACTTATTGCCATGTTATAAACATTATGTAACCATTTAAGTTAATAATTTTTGTTTTGTCAATATTTGGTTCTTAAGTCGAAAGTGGACTTCTTACAATTACATGTTGTTCGTGTGGTCAAAGGTTATTTATATCCAGAATGACATTACTAATTTGGATATCATATATATCATATATATCCAGCATATACATGTATTTATAATGTTACATAATCATTTAGAGGTAAGAAATGAAATTCACCGTTCATGGAGACGGTAAGCCGTACATACGCATGAACGCTGCTTTCATTTCTTTGTCATATTAATGGAAATAAAGCTAAATGAGAGGTATGTATATTTTAATTCTAGAATTATATTCATCATTTAGATATATCATTCATTACATATATCCATTATATACATGTACTTTTAATAGTACATTACATTTGGGGATAAGAAATGAAATGCACCGTTCATGGAGACGGTAAGCCGTACGTACGCATGAACTCTACTTTCATTTCTATCTCATACTTTAATGGAAAGAAATAATAATGATATAGAGGTATATTATAATTCCAGTATAACATCATATATAATAACTTTAAATCCATCCTTTACACGTCCCACATATGGCATTAACGAATCACATCACTTTGAGGGGGCGGTAGTCCGCACTTCCTTAAATGAAGATATCGTGTTTACCCATAATGGAAACCATAAAGGTATGAACAAAATGAAAAATACGGAATCTTAAAGAAAAAATAAACATATTATATATCATATATAAATATAGTGACATCATAATGGCCACCCTTGAAGGTGTTAATTGAGTATTGAACAATAATCGTTTCGGGAGGCAGAATTTCACCATCCACAGAAACCGTATATTCTTTTACCATTTGATGTAGTTGTGTGAGAGTGTAGCTAAAATAAATCCTATAACAACATCCTAGTATATTTAATATACTGGTGTTGTTACATAATAAGTAAATAAAAAGAGTTTAGGGGGTTGGAGAAGCAAAATAAAACAAATGAAAAAGAGAGAATGAATTACCTTTAAAAGTGTAACTCCCTTTTGATTTGAGCCTAAAGGATTCCTTTGAAAGGATTCTTCCCAAAGGGAATCCTCTAGGATGAGTAGAGGGATGTGGAGAGAGTAAATGGGCAGGGGTTGGCCGAGCCAAAGGATTGAGGAGTGTGTGAAATGAGGTAGAGGTGGGGGCCTTTTATAAGAGGAGAGGAGGGGCACTTATGGAAAGTAAAGAAATATTACTTTATTTGAAAATGTGTTTAGGTATTAAAAGGTCCCACATTGATAAAATTCGTGGATAATGTGATAAGGGTTCAAAATCCACTCATCCAATTGGTTTTGGCCATGTGTAGGTTTTATATTTTTCATTATCTTTTCATTTTATTTAAATCGTCAAACAATGATGTCATCGCTGCATCATTATTATGTCAAATATAATTTAATTTATTTAATGTCTAAAAATTATAAAACAAATACTATGATTTATGAAATCTTTTTAGCTTTCCAATGACTATTTAGAATCAAAATTTTGACTTGTATAACCCCAATAAAAAATTATTTTAGTAAAACAGTTTATGTTAGTGTCATTTTCACTTTAACATTAAATAAAAATATATTAATGTCATTTTCCAACTAAAGTGGCTCCATGGGGTCCCCAAGTTGGCCCATGGCTTGGCTTGGTCGGCCATGACTCACCCAATAGGTGTAGGACAAGTGTCATGGTGTTTTCACATTCTTATAATACCATTTTTACCTTAAACTACACTAATTACCTCTAATCGCGATTAATGAAAAAAAGTTACTATTCACCAAAAAATTATTTTAATCTCATTGAACCACATTTTACTTCTTAATTACAACCATGTATGTCGGATTTTCAAAATTCAAAACACAATGATGGAAAAATTTCATTTAAACGGAAAATCAGTTTTTATAAGTACCACTTAGTGGTTTCACTATTCATCAAAAATTGAAGTTTTTCAGAAAATTGCCAAAAATTCACCCTAAGCTATATTTGATATTAAGAATTCAAAAATGAAGTCTATTTTAAAAAATTCAAAATATATGAGTCAAATTAATTAATTTAATAATTAATTCCCGATGTCATGACAAATAGCGTGTTTTTGTGAAACAATAAGTATCAAAAGATTGACACTAGTTTAAGTCTGATTTCAATGTGAAATTAATTCCAATGACCACTATTGGATTTAATGGTAAAAATATTTTCTAATTTCAATTTAAAACCAAATAAAAAGATAATCTAATCATATAAATAAATTAGATTAAAAAGTGGTTTTGAATTAAAATACAACATTTTACACTATTCATAAAAAAAATGAACTTTATCAGAAAGGTACCAAAAATTTACACAAAGTAAATTTTGATGTCCCGATTCTAAAGAAGATTTATATTTGATCCAAAATAAAGTATAAGAGTTATCAAAACTATATTTAATGACGGTTCACCATTAAAAGGTGATAAGTGAACCTTTAGTGAAAATTAGAGTATATATGCGCTAAAATTGAACTCTTTCCGTATTTTAATCCTTTATCTTTTATTGGGTAAATGTATAGACATTTAAAAACATATCTAATCATATTTCAGTATTTCTATCCATTCCCGCCAGTACAATGGCTACTTGTTAACTAACATTTAAAATAATTTTATTTTATTACTAGTGTTCTACGTAAGTTTCAAAGAAACTCATCGTTGCGTATCGGGTACACTATCGAACATAGCAACCCCTTTAAAATAAAATTAATATTTAATTCGTAAATATTAATAAATATGAAAATTGTTTATTCTTTATTTACCTGGGATGTTACATCCTTCCCCCCTTTTGGGAATTGCGTCCTCGCAATTTTATTCACTTATCAAAATAAGTGGGGGTATTTATCCCTCATAGCATTTTCAGATTCCCACGTTGCCTCTTCAATCACATGGTTTTTCCACAAAACCTTTACCTGATGAATCACCTTATTCAGTAACACTTGCTCCCTGTGGTCAAGAATCTGGACCGGTTGTTCCTCATAAGATAGGTTCTCTTCCAGCTAAACTACCTCTGGACTCAAAACATGAGATGGATCTAGCACATATTTTCTCAACATTGAAACATGAAAAACATTGTGTACCTGAGATAAACTCGGAGGTAAAGCCACTCGGTATGAAAATGATCCAACTCTTTCCAGAATTTCGTATGGTCCAATGAACCTTGGACTCAAATTTCCTTTCTTACCAAATCTCATCACACTTTTCCAAGGAGAAACCTTGAGAAAAACATGTTCACCTACCTCGAAAGATAGATCCTTCCTCCGGTTATCCGCATAACTCTTCTGCCTGCTCTGAGCTGTTATCATGTGTTTTCTGAATCAACTGAACTTTTCTGCCATCTCTTCTACCAATTCTGGTCCCATCAGCTTCCTTTCACCAACTTCATCCCGGAAAGCTGGAGTTCGACACCGCTTCCCATACAATGCCTAAAATGGTGCCATCTGTATACTGGAATGAAAGCTGTTATTATAAGAAAACTCAACCAAAGAAAGATGTTGGTCCCAACTTCCCTGATAATCCATTGAACAAGCTCGTAGCATATCCTCCAAGGTCTGAATTTTTCGTTCTGACTGCCCATCTGATTGAGGATGAAAAGCTGTACTAAAATTTTAATTCACTACCCAACGACTTCTGAAGGCCTTTCCAAAAGTTAGAAGTAAACCTGGGTTCACGATCCAATACAATGGAGAGAGGAACTCCATGTAACCTGACTATCTCTTTAAGATACAAACGGGAAATTTGATCTAGAGAGAAAGTATCTCGTATGGAAAGGAAATGAGCATATTTGGTTAAGCGATCAACAATAACCCAGATTGCATTATTACCTCGAGAAGTCCTCGGTAATCCCACAACAAAGTCCATGGATATGTTTTCCCATTTCCACTCTGGCACTGGTAAAGGCTGAAGCATCCCTTTCTATAACTGCCTCTCTGCTTTAACCTGTTGACATGTCAAACACTTCACAGTAAAATCAGCAATATCTCTTTTCATTCCATCCCACCAGTAATACTCCCACAGATCTCTGTACATCTTAGTACTGCCAGGATGAACTGAAAATGGAGAACTATGAGCTTCACATAACAACTCTCTCTTCAACTGTGAATCACAAGGCACACATAACCTCTTCCCAAACCTCAAAACACAAACACAAACTTATCCAAGAACTCATGGAAAATTTTATTCATAAGGTCCATGAATACAACAGGTGCATTGGTTAACCCAAAAGGCATAACTACAAATTCATAATGGCCATAT
Organism: Viscum album; assembly: GCA_963277665.1. Lineage (NCBI taxonomy): Eukaryota > Viridiplantae > Streptophyta > Magnoliopsida > Santalales > Viscaceae > Viscum > Viscum album. Next base: position 395,387,707 of record OY728125.1, read on the forward strand.
CTAGTACGGAACGCAGTCTTCGGAACGTCTGCTTCTTTTACTTTCAACTAATGGTACCCCGACCTCAAGTCAATCATCGAAAAATACTGAGCTCCCTGGAGCTGATACCACTTCATTCGATGGCCCAACATCTGCTGAGGTTGTTGCAAAGGATTTTACCACCCCTTTATGCTTGCAGTCTAACTGCTTCCCATTACTCAAGCTCCTTGTCGGACACTCGTCTGCATAATGACCCATTTCATTACACTTAAAACATCTTACCGTTGGCTTTTCATTGCCTGCTTGATCATCTTCCTTACAGTTACGAGCAATATGACCAGACTTACCACACCGAAAGCACTTACCAGACTTGGATAAACATTCTCCAGGATGAATTTTACCACACTTCTCATAGGATGGATATTTGGTTTTCTTACCTCCTTGCTTCTTTGATGAATTCTTCCCCTTTGCCTGCCAACTAGACCTCTTATTCTGTTGTTTGTCATAGAACACCTGATCATCGGCAAACACAATTTCCACCTTCTCCACACATTGAACAAATTTTTCATAACTTTTGAACTCACGAGAAGCTAAAGCCCTTCGATACTTTGGCTTTAACCCTGAGTAAAAACGGTTTATTTTACTATCAAGATCTCGTATGAAGTTTGGAGCATACCTTGCCAATCGAGTGAACTTTTCTTCATAAGCAGCCACTGAATCATCCTCCTGCCTCAATTCTAGGAACTGTTTTTCCATCCTAAGATGAACCACCTTAGGAAAATATTTCTCAAGAAACATACCTTTGAATTCGTCCCAGTGAAGATCCTCAATCTCATCACTATCCCTTATATTTTTCACTATCGACCACTATTGATCAGCTTCACCTTCAAAACGGTAAACAGCAAGACTAACCTTTTGATGTTCTGAACACCCCATGACATCAAAAATCTTCTCCAGTGCTTTAATCCACCCTTCACCTTGCACAGGGTCAGATGATCCTCTGAATGATGGGGGATGTTTCCTCATGAAATGTTCCACCACTGACATGTTCCTCTGCGGTTGATCTGGCTGATCTCGTGCATGGATACCACCACCATTTATAGCCTGAGTCAACTATGCCATCACTGCAACAAACTGTTCAGTTCCGATTCCGACCATCTCAGGTTGCTGATTTGGAAGGTTATCTTTCTCCTGATGTCGTCCCAACATAGCTGCTTTGTTTCCTCTGCGGAAAACCATTCTGAACACAGAAATATCTTAGGCGAAGCAACATGGTAATCCGTAAATGCTATATCATTTCAATCATATTATAATTTAACACTTTTCTAACTCCTAAAGTTGTCTAAACCGTCCTCTGATACCAACTATAAGGCCCCGAAATTAAACCTTACTTAATATTGAATTAAATGAATAATTCAGGTTGAGGATCTTTTCAGTTTTAGAGTTTTAGAGAATTAGAACATAACTATTACATCTCAAAAGATTACAAAGTTGTCACTTCTACTAAGTTTCCATAGAATAATTAAAAAAAACTCTTAAAAAAGAAACGTGTCTAGTTCCATGTTTTATAAAGCATGACTTTCCCTTGATCCCATCCTGGACCCTATTCCACATTAAGTCCTGTGAAAAAAATTTCAAAAAAAACTTGGGGTGATCATAAAAAGATCAGTAAGGTATACACAAAGGATGAAAATTGTTAGTTTATCAAAACAACGAGTAAACCATGTATACATTATCAAAGTAACACATTTCACCTTTATGAAGTAATAAAAACTCTTCACTGAAAAAAGTATCATTACATACCTTTTTGTAACCAAATAATTACCATAAAACCCATATAAAGAACACATAACATATATAAAGGTAACTTGGGACATAAACATACATAAGTGGAGTAACCATACGGTCGACTTCCACACATATCACTTAATGGAATAGCCATACGGCCAATTTCCATACATACTTAATGGAATAGCCATACGGACGACTTCCATACCCAATGCATTGGAGGTTATAACGTAACCACCCGTCCTGGTATTCACGAAACCACCCGTCATATGGTTTATAACGTAACCACCCGTTAAAATGTCCAAGTACCAATATAAAATCATAAAACATAAAACCAATATAAAAGAATGATAAAATTTCCACATTTCAATCACAATATATCATAAATATATTGACATAATAGAATCCTTTTTCAAAACCATTTTCAAAACACATACAAGAGTATATGGTATTTATTTTATTTAAAAACATTACGGCTTGTTGAGGAAGCCAAAGACCAAATAATACTCGCGGCGGCAGAAAAGGTCGTTGTCACCGCATACGTAAAAAAAACATTCCTTTTTGTCATTTAGTAAAGCGCTTCGTAGAAAACGATTCCTTTTGTATAAAAGTAAAAGTCAAAGGAGTTTATACACCGTATAAAAGAAAGTTGTGTATAAAATGAAATATGCCTCAATGAAAGGTGATTGAGACGAAGTCCCTTACCTCGGGTCCGACTTAACTCGATCGTTCTTTAACGTCCTGAATAATAAACTTAAGTAAATTTATACTTGATTAAGAACCTTTTTAAAGTTCATTATTCCTTTTATATCACTTATTTCTATGTTATAAACATTATGTAACCATTTAAGTTAATAATGTTTGTTTTTGTCAATATTTGGTTCTTAAGTCGAAAGTGGACTTCTTACAATTACATGTTGTTCGTGTGGTCAAAGGTTATTTATATCCAGAATGACATTACTAATTTGGATATCATATATATCATATATATCCAGCATATACATGTATTTATAATATTACATAATCATTTAGAGGTAAGAAATGAAATTCACCGTTCATGGAGACGGTAAGCTGTACGTACGCATGAACGCTGCTTTCATTTCTTTGTCATATTAATGGAATTAAAGCTAAATGAGAGGTATGTATATTTTAATTCCAGAATTATATTCATCATTTATATATATCATTCATTACATATATCCATTATATACATGTACTTTTAATAGTACATTACATTTGGGGATAAGAAATGAAATGCACCGTTCATGGAGACGGTAAGCCGTACGTACGCATGAACGCTACTTTCATTTCTATCTCATACTTTAATGGAAAGAAATAATAATGATATAGATGTATATTATAATTCTAGTATAACATCATATATAATAACTTTAAATCCATCCTTTACACGTCCCACATATGGCATTAACGAATCACATCACTTTGAGGGGGCGGTAGTCCGCACTTCCTTAAATGAAGATATCATGTTTACCCATAATGGAAACCATAAAGGTATGCCCAAAATGAAAAATACAAAATCTTAAAGAAAAACTAAACATATTATATATCATATATAAAAATAGTGACATCATAATGGCCACCCTTGAAGGTGTTAAATGAGTATTGAACAATCATCGTTTCGGGAGGCAGAATTTCACCATCCACGGAAACCGTATGTTCTTTAACCATTTGATGTAGTTGTATGAGAGTGTAGCTAAAATAAATCTTATAACAACATCCTAGTATATTGAAGATACTTGTGTTGTTACAGAATAAGTAAATAAAAAGAGTTTAGGGGGTTGGAGAAGCAAAATAAAACAAATGAAAAAGAGAGAATGAATTACCTTTAAAAGTGTAACTCCCTTTTGATTTGAGCCTAAAGGCTTCCTTTGAAAGGATTCTGCCCAAAGGGAATCCTCTAGGATTAGGAGAGGGATGTGGGGAGAGTAAATTGGTAGGGGTTGGCCGAGCCAAAGGCTTGAGGAGTGTGTGAAATGAGGTAGAGGTGGGGGCCTTTTATAAGAGGAGAGGAGGGGCACTTTTGGAAAGTAAAGAAATATTACTTTATTTGAAAATGTGTTTCGGTTTTAAAAGGTCCCACAGTGATATAATTCGTGGATAAGGTGATAAGGGTTCTAAATCCACTCATCCAATTGGTTTTGTCAATGTGTAGGTTTTATATTTTTCATTATCTTTTCATTTTAATTAAATCGTCAAATAATGATGTCATCGCTGCATCATTATTATGTCATATATAATTTAATTTATTTAATGTCTAAAAATTATAAAAAAAATACTATGATGTAGAAAAGATTTTTATCTTTCCAATGAATATTTATAATCAAAATTTGGACTTGTATAACCCCACTCAAAATGTTTTTTAGTAAAACATTTTATGTTAGTGTCATTTTCACTTTAACATTAAATAAAAATATATTAATGTCATTTTCCAACTAAAGTGGCTCCATGGGGTCCCCAAGTTGGCCCATGGCTTGTATTGGTCGGCCATGACTCAACCAATAGGTTTAGGACAAGTTTCATGGTGTTTTCACATTCTTATAATACCATTTTCACCTTAAACTACACTAATTACCTCTAATCGCGATTAATGAAAAAAAGTTACTATTCACCAAAAAATTATTTTAATCTCATTGAACCACATTTTTCTTCTTAATGACAACCATGTATGTCGTATTTTCAAAATTCAAAACACAATGATGGCAAAATTTCATTTAAACGGAAAATCAGTTTTTATAAGTACCACTTAGTGGTTTCACTATTCATCAAAAATTGAAGTTTTTCAGAAAATTACCAAAAATTCACCCTAAGCTATATTTGATATTAAGAATTCAAAAATGAAGTCTATTTTACAGAATTCAAAATATATTAGTCAAATTAATTAATTTAATAATTAATTCCCGATGTCATGACAAATAGCGTGTTTTTGTGAAACAATAAGTATCAAAAGATTGACACTAGTTTAAGTCTGATTTCAAAGTGAAATTAATTCCAATGACCACTATTGGATTTAATGGTAAAAATATTTTCTAATTTCACTTTAAAACCAAATCAAAAGATAATCTATTCATATAAATAAATTAGATTAAAAATAGGTTTTGAATTAAAATACAACATTTTACACTATTCATAAAAAAATGAACTTTATCAGAAAGGTACCAAAAATTTACACAAAGTAAATTTTGATGTCCCGATTCTAAAGAAGAGGTATATTTGGTCAAAAATAAAGTATAAGAGTGATCAAAACTATATTTAATGACAGTTCACCATTAAAAGGTGATAAGTGAACCTTTAGTGAAAATTAGAGTATATATGCCCTAAAATTGAACTCTTTCCGTATTTTAAGCCTTTATCTTTTATTGGGTAAATGTATAAACATTTAAAAACATATCTAAACATATTTTAGTTATTTCTATCCATTACCGCCAGTACAATGGCTACTTGTTAACTAACATTTAAAATAATATTATTTTATTACTAGTGTGCTACGTAAGTTTCAAAGAAACTCATCGTTGCGTATCAGGTACGCTATCGAACATAGCAACCCCTTTAAAATAAAATTAATATTTAATTCGTAAATATTAATAAATATGAAAATTCTTTATTCTTTATTTACCTGGGATGTTACAGATTGTCAGGGTCTCCTCCTTCATCAGTAGAGGACACTTCCTCTTCTAAATAATCACAGTATTCTAGATCCACCTCATCAGGTCCCAGACCTAGATCCCTCACATCCATTGGTCTTGAAGGATGATCCACAGGACTTAATTTGTCATATACCTTTTGGTCATCATTTACCCATTCTCCTCTCCAAGGTTTCCAATTTATCCTCATGTATTTGCACACTGTGGATGTGATACAAAAGTTATTCTTCACTACCATTGTCTCATCTTGAGACTCAGCTACCCCTTTTTCCTTGATCATCACAGAAATTATCTTAGCAAAGAATAGGACATTTGTCTTTGATTTTTGTCCTTGTCATGTCTTCCATTTGGATCATCAGCAATATGCACAAATTAACATTTACACAATGTCTTAAAAGATATAGGAGATAGACATCCTGATATCTCAAATTGGAAATGTCTCCTCTCCTCGGTATCAAGACATGTTGAACAAATTTGAACAGTAATATGTTCTCTCCATCCATTTCTACAGCAACTACTTTTCTTTGACTCCATCACCAGTCAGCTCTTCCAAAGCAATCTCATAGTGGAAAATATCACTGGTAGGTGTCATGGCTCTTGATACATATCAAGATACCACATCATGTGGAAATTTTGAGCACTCATCCCATTGAACATATGAAAATAGTATCTCCTTTCCATTCATAAACGACGTCCCTTGGTTTTCATTATCAGATTTCTCAAAAGTTACAAACTCGTAAAACTGTTTCACTAACATTGGAAAGTAGAGACTATTGTTGTTCAAAAAACACTCCTCCCATTTGTTATATTCAAGCACTTCGAGCAGTAAAGGCATTCTAGGCAGCATCCATTCTACACACAGCTCGTTTTCAATCATAATAACTCGATTTTGCAGATGAGGATTTACTGGTCATCTTCCTGATATCGTCCTGCTAGCACTACCACTTTATTCTGGAACATAATTTTTCTTCTTTCCTATCAGCTAATCAGAAACATCTCTAACATAAGGGAGTTTGGTTTTTTCCATCTCGGATTCGAGGGATTTATGGTTCTATAAGGATTCATGAGCTAAGGTTTGAGGGTAATGGTTTGAGAATCGGTGGATTTAGAAGTAGCTCGAACATTAGTGTTATCATTTAGGAATCATAAAATATATAAATAAAATGAAATAATGCAATAATGATTCAGATTATGGTGGAAGATAGATGTTTAAAATATTGCACTCATCGGTAGGTTCTATCAGTGAGAATTCCTATCAATGAGGTTAGATCGGTGAGAATTTCACATCGGTGAGATATCACATCGGTGAGAATTTGACATCGGTGAGAACTTCACATCGATAATATTAGATACCAATCGAGGTTAAACATACCTAACTCATGTCTAATGTAACTTAACCTCTCCAAAATCAATTGTTTAGTGACAATATCAACTTATTGATTTTCAAAACCTATAAACTCATGAGTAATATCACCCATTTGATAATGATCTCCCAAGAAATGGTGCCTTGCATCAATGTGTTTGGTCCTAGAGTGAGACACAGGGTTCATTGAGATGTTTATTGCACTAGTTTTGTCAAAGTTTATAGAAACATGCTTAATGTCATATCCATATCCCAAAAGAGTGTGTTTCATCCACAGAATTTGTGCACAGAAACTACCAGCAGCTATGTACTCTGCTTCGGCTGTGGACAATGCTACAAAATTCTTCTTTTTACTACACCAAGATACTAAGGATTTTTACAATATGTGACATGTTCCGGAAGTGCTTTTTATATCCAACATGCAACCAGTAAAATCAGTATCTGAATAACACATTAACTCAAAGGGTTGTCGTTTTGGGTATAAAAAATATAAGTTTACAGTATGATTAAGATACTTAAAAATTCATTTAATAGCAAGTAAATGATATTATTTTTGATTAGCTTCAAATCTTACACACATACACAGACTAAACATAATATCCGATCTACTACCTATAAGGTAAAGTAAGCTTCCAATCATACCTCTATAATTGGGTTGATCTACTGGTTTCCCAGTTTCATCTGCATCCAATTTACAAATAGTACTCATAAGAGTATCACTTTCCATAATACTATCCAAACCAAAACATTTTAAAATATCCATTATATATTTATTTTTATTGAAAATAATACCATTTTCATTTTGGAAAACATGAAATCGAAGAAAATATTTGAGTTCTCCCATTAAACTCATTTCAAATTCATTTTGCATACTCTTTGAAAAATTAGTACATAAGGAATGTTTATAAGATCCAAAAATAATATCATCAACATATATTTGAACTATTATAACATCTTTAGAAATTATTTTAATAAAAAGTGTTGGATAAGCAATCCCCTTAATAAAACTTTTTGAAATAAGAAAATTACTATGTCTATCCTACCATGCTCGTGGAGCTTATTTTAAACCACATAGATCTTTAGAAAGTTTAAAAAAAATGATTTGGAAAATGAGGATTAGTAAATCTAGGTGGTTGTTCAATAAAAACATCTTTGATAATAAAACCATTTAGAAAAGAACTTTTAACATCCATTTGATATGAATTGAGATTCAGATGAGCATCATAGCCATGTATAATCCAAATAGCTTCTAATCTAGCTACAGGTGCAAAGGTTTCCTCATTGTTTATACCTTTCTCTTGACTATATCCTTGTGCAACTAGCCAGTCTTTGTTACTAACTATGTTTCCAGATTCATCAACATTTTTTCTAAAACCCATTTAGTGCCTATAGTTAATGTCTCCTTAGGTCTTTCAACTAATTCGCAAACATTATTTCATTGAAAATCATTTAACTCTTCTTGAATATCCATTAACCAAAATTCATCATTGATAGCATCAATGACATTTTTAGGTTCTAGCTGTGAATGAAAGGCTGGATGTTCAACCTGGTTTCTTAGAGAATCTATAGTCTGTGTCCCTCTATCAATATTACTAACAACAACATCTAAATGATGATTCTTTAGAATCCTTGTTGATCTAGTAATGGTAGTACTAGAAATTTCAGGTATATTTCCAAGTTCAGGTTCAATAGAAGCAGATTCTGGAATATGTCCAGAACTGGATATTTTTACCGCAGTTTATTTAGATTTATTATTAAGGTCCAGAACACTCAAATCTTCTTCAAGTTTTTCAAGAGTGGTTTTATGCTCATGTGGATTAGTTTCATCAAACTTGATGTGAGCAGATTCTTCTACACATTTTGTTCTTTTATTAAAGACTCTATATGCTTTTCTAGTTAATGAATAACCATGAAAAATTCCTTCATTACTTTTAGAAGTGAACTTGTCCAGATTATCCTTTGTATTCGGAATAACAACATTGCATCCAAGGACTCTAAAGTAACTAACTTTAGGTTTTCTATTTTTCCATAACTCGTATGGGGTCTTCATGAGAACTGGTCTAATTAAGACTCTATTAATAATATAACAGGTTGTATTCATAGTTCATCCTAAAAGTAAATAGGCAGATCATACTCATTAAGCATGGTTCTAGCTATTTCTTGAAGGGTTCTATTTGTTCTTTCTACTACACCATTCTGCTGAGGTGTCCTAGGAGCAGAACAGTTGTGATTATAGCCATTTTGTGAGAAATAAGATTCACACTCTTGATTTTCCAAGTCACGACCTTGATAACTTCTCAGGGTTTTATCTTAAGTCCACTAAGGTTTTCTATAGATTTGGAGTATTTAACATAGTAAGAACAAGATTCACTTTTGTGGGCTAAGAATTATACCCAAGAATATCTAGAAAATTCATCTACTAGGACATAAACATAGTGATTCCCATTTAAACTAGAAACTCATGTAGGTCTAAACAAGTCCATGTGAACCGACTCGAGAGGTTGTGAAGTTGAAACTAATTTCTTTGATTTAAAATAAACTTTATGTTCCTTTCCCTTTTGATAGGGATTACAAACATTTCCATTTAGATATTCAAGTTTAGGTAGGTCTCTAACCGTGTTTTTTATAGTATTCTTTCTAAGTGAAAAGATGTTGCAGTGTCCTAATATTCTATGCCAAAGAGTAGATTCTCTATGAAAATCATTTAAACAAGTAAACTTTTGTTTAGATAAACCATTTAAATCAACAGCATAAACATTTTCATTCTGTAAAGCAGAAAATACTAAAACATACTTAGAATTAAAAACATTACAGGAATCATTTTCAAATTTCACATTAAATCCATCATCAGATAACTGAGAAATACATAGTAGGTTATATTTAAGTCCATCAACAAATAAAACATTAGAATTCAAAACTGAATCAGTGTTACCAATCTGGCCTAGGCCAATGGTTTTTCCTTTAGAATTATCACCAAAGGTGAAATGGCCTCCATCAACCATTATTAAGCTTTTGAAGAATGAATAATCTCAAAACATGTGTCTTGAACATCCACTGTCCAAGTACCACACCTTCTTGTGAGAACTCTCCAAACTTGTTTCCTACAAAACAGGTTTAGATAGGAAATGATTTTGGTACTCATATCTTCTTGGGTCCAGATAGGTTAGAAATAAAAGCTTTTGATAACCATATTTTTCTTATGGGTCTCATATAATTTTCAGAATCAATAGATTTTGATAGATAAACGTTATTTGATCTATAACCATTTGAATAATTGGTTGAAGCATATGAATTTCTAGAACTGGAATAAGTAGAATTTTTTCCAGACTTTGGAATAAATGAGCTTTTAGTGAACTGTCTTTTTCCAGGTTGGTATCCCAAAACAGTAGTGTATTTAGGTGAATAGTTCTTTCCTAACATTTGTGTAAGTGTATATTTTACATTTTTGAACATTTATAAGTACTTTATAAGTTTCACATTAGACATTTTCAATTCATTATTTTCTTTTAATAGTAGAGCATTATTTTCTTTTTCTATATCAAAGGAAGATTTAGCAGTGACAGTGAGAGCATGTTGTTTATTTAATTACTTATATATGTCTTTAAGTTCATTACATGTTTCTTCATTCATATTGCAGTATTCAAACATTTCATCCTTAGAAGTATTTCCATAATTGTCTGAATCACTATTATTTCCAGAATAATAATCATATAGAACAGGGGAAGAAGGTACCTCATATGTGTTGGCCATGAAGCACATTTTGGCATGATTCTTCTCAATATTAGAATCTTCAGATTCACTTGTGTTTTCCTCTGAATCACTCCAAGTAGATTTCATAGCTTTCTTATACTTCTTGTCCTTATAATCATATTTAATTTTGAATTTTACTTTTGGACATTCAACCTTGATGTGTCCTTTCCTTTTGCACTCGTAGCAGATTATATCATTCTCCTTTTCTGGCTTTTTCCAATCCTTTTTCAAATGTCCCTTGTTATCATATTTTCCTTTGTAGTTAGATTTTTTGAAGAATTTATTCTTCCAATAGAACTTCTTGAATCCCCTAGCTATTTGAGCCATTTCAGCATCACTGTCTGAATGACAAACATCACTAGTTGAACTTTCTGTAGGTACATGTATTTTCTACTTATCATTTCTCTTAGAAGCAGTAGACTTGAATGCTAAATATTTTCTCTTAGTTTCATCATCATTCCCTTTATTTACAATGATTTTTTCTTAATACATCATTAATTTACCAATAATCTCTCTTACAGGCAGTGCCCCAATATCACATGACTCTCTGATTGAAACTGAAGTGCCCCTCAATCATTCTGGTAGACATCTAAGTCTCCTCATAATTTTTTCCAAAGCTGGAACAGCTTTTTCAAGTGAACTCATTGTATTGACTATCTCATTAAACATGAGATACATTTAATAAATAGGTTCATCGGTTATCATTTTAAAATTATCATATTTAATAGTATAAGTATTCAATCACATTTCTTTAACATTGGTTGTTCATTCATGAGAAACAACCAAAGTAGACCATATTTGATAAGAAGTTTTTCAAGAAGATATTCTATTAAACTCTTCATCTCCTAAAGCACAATACAAGGAATTCACAGATTTAGGATTATTATTATATGCAGTCTTTATAGGTTGATCCCAAGTTGTTCTTTCAGTTCTTGGAATTTTATATTGAGACTCTATAGCTGTCCAGATATCAAAACCCATACTTTCAAAATAAATTTTCATCTTATGATTCCACTGGGAATAGTTTGTACCATTAAAGAAAGGTGGCATATTGGTAGCAGCACCCTCTATTCTATTATCCATAGGTTGATTTTAGAAAATAGTTTTAAAGAGATAAAATTTAGAACTAACAGAAATTCAAGATCTTTAATGATGAAACTAAAATCACAGTTGAAAATTAGAGTATGTAAAATATCATTTAACAAAAACAATCCTCTAATACCAAATGTTGGTCAGAGTGGATACTCTAGAGGGGGGTGAATTGAGTTCCAATAATAATTTCTGTTAAAAATATTTCTACTAAAATCCCCCATTTTGAAAACAATGTTAAACTATAGTGAATCTATGTAGAGTTAAATGTATAATCAGTATACAAAGATTGATTAGGTTTCATTTGACGTAACATGAAGATTAAATTAACTTTTGAAACTAACATACCTGTTTAAAATAAGTATAAACACTTTTTAATTTAAATATCAAAAGAGATTTAACATAGTTTTGTATTTCAAAGTAATGAAAGCAGATTTTGAAATAAATATATATAGTATACTTATGACTTAAACTAAAAAACACAGCAGAGGTAACCAAGTGGTTCAGTCTCAAGCCGAGACATAGTCCTCTCAACAATTTATATAAATTGATCCACACCTTGGATCGGGGGGAAAAATAGTACACTATTGTCCAGGTCCAAATACTTCTACCATATTTCTTCGTGGGAAACACAACCAACAACACACAGACTGTCCATATCTTACTCGACCTCTACCAGTATCCACAGTGGGAAACAGAGGGTTATGAAGTTTTAGTGAGGATTTAAGAATCCTCAAGTTTATCTTATGAGGTGGTGTGTCTGTAAAATACACATGGTACAGAAAATGCTTGAAATGTAAAAGTAGAATCACTAAAGAAAGTGAGAATGAGTTTAGAAAAGCATTAGTGATTAGCAGTGAAACTATGGACTCGTTTGGTTGGTCAGAATTACATCTGAGTATTTCTCTGGTTTTTGCTCAGAAAATAGAGTGTCATTTTCTTCTTTGACTCTTGGTCCAGCTTTTCAGCTTGAGTACCTGATGTTTTTTTCATAGTTCTTAACTCAAGGTGCATCTTGTGTTTTCCTTGAAAATGAGTAGCTTCATGTACGTTCAGTGTTCTTGAAGTATGGATGTTGCCTTTCACAAATGCACCATGTTTGAATGATGTTCAGCCCTTTTCATTTTCACTCATGTGCCTTCATAGTTCCTTGATGTTTGTCGTATGCACACCCTGTGTTCTCTAATTCTCATCCTTTTCATCTAGGTCTTTATCTTCCCTTTTATAGATTTCAGCTCTAGAAAATGGGAATGATTACCTTTTGCATGGGTACTAGGTACGGTTTCCTGACATGGCAACAAAGATCATTAAATAACATTAATTGCATTAAAAACATCTCATTTAACCGTCATATTAATAAATAAATAGTTTTGAGTATAGAGTTTGACTGGTTGGTCAATCACTAGTAACTCGTGTTGGTAAATGAGTACGGTGGTCTTTTGGGTAGCAGAACCATCCATTGGTAGATATTTGAACTTGCATCGGTAGCTGGTTGGTATCGGTATCTCTAGGTATTAGTAACACCTTCTATCAGTAGACTTACTATACCAGTATCTCGGTAGACTGGTTCTATCAGTAGCTCTATACTTGTATCGGTAGACTGTGTCAGTCGGTTTATATCAGTCGCCAGTCTGTGTATCAGTAGGCCGGTCAGTAACTCGTATTGGTAGCTCTTAGTGTTCTGTATTGGTAGACTGAATCTGTCGATAGATTTGATTACCAGTATCTCTTGTACATATCAGTGACCTTTTTTTATTGGTGACTCTTTCTATCGGTAGACTGAGTACTTGTAGCTCTATATAAGTAGCTATACCCAGATCAGTGACTTAACACTTGTCTGTTTTATGCAAATCATAACTGAATGGGTTAGAAGAACTTCATAACTCATATAAACATAGATAAACAAAGCTTAGCATATCTCAGAGATTATTTTTATATTATTATCAACTTCATCACATATTGAATGAATTAATATATAAAAAATCATTAGATTGAGATTATCAAAGTATATGGATGCATAATTGGGATTATTAAAACAGGTGAGGTCAACACTAATGAATCCATTCGGTTTAATTATCATAATTCTTACATTTACCCATGGGGGATATATTTATTGAAAACTAAAAATGGGGTTTTAATTGGTGAAGTAGGTAGTTATTAGCTGACCCTAATTATTTTTATTGGCTGGTTTTGTTGAAGGATTAAGGTCTATGTGGTAAAGAATATATTCAAATTTTATAAAAACGATTAATGGTTGATTTTGGATTTTTCTAATTTGATAATGTTTTCTTAATGACCTAGGTGTCATTTAAATTAGATTTATAAATGATCATCGGGGTTTTTCCACGTTTTATATTGAAAATGGGTGAAAAAAATGTTTGATGTTTTTTTTGTCTGAAATGAGGTTTTGACCTCCATGTGATTTTATAAATAAGTTTTTTGGTGTGGTATAATTTTTTGACTGGAAATGCTTGTGTGGTTTCATTTTTTGTGAGAATTTCATTTGGAATATCATAAATATATTGATAGAAATAGAGAATTTATCAATTTTTTTTATTTTAATGATGAAGAATCATAATTTAAGGGTTTATTTAAAAATTATTAAATGGAATATATTTATTCAATTTGTTTTTAAATAGTTTTTGAATAATATTTTGATGTGTAATAAGGGATTGGAAGACTATACCATGTGTGGTGTTAATGGTCAATGTGACATTATAAAATTATTGAGATTTTGAAATGTATTTCCTGAGTCCTATTTGTGTCTTTTTAAATATCATGATATTTATTTTAATTATTTTAGGATTTATATGATGCTTTATGTTCTATACAGATGCTCCATGCCCTATTGTTTGTATGTTTGGTTCTGGATGTATCACACGACAATCTAAATCCGTGATTTATATATTTGGATAAGACTCTCCATGGGTACAGTTATACTTTCCTAACATAGAACTCTACTACCAATGATTAGACATTTATAAATGACACTCATAATATTTTGTTTTATATTTTTGACATGGTTTTCCACATTAGAGGATTATATAGTTGGATATAAATGTACATAGGTATGTTTCTAGGTTTCTGATATGGCTATCCACATATGAGGATTTGAGATTTGGACATGATTATTTATACATATAGATCTAAATATTTCTCATGGAACTTTACAACTATGGTTTTTACAGTGCTTGATGATGGTCTATAGTTATGAGTTTGAATGTTTGACATGGTTCTCCCGAATTGATGTTTAGAGATCAAGATTGAATATTAATACATTCATGACATATGTGACAAATGAAATTCCTGTTTTTTACTTATATTTTGTATAAACCAATATATTTTGACAATGATTATCATATATGGCCAATTCATGTTTTTTGGATTGATTTTCACATTAAAACCCACGGTACAATTTATATCTAAATAGACAACAATTTCTTTTGAGATGAATCTTTTCTTATGTATTGTTTACCGAACCCAATATTTATATTCATAAATCATTGTCCAAACTAGTATAATATTCAAAAAACATTGGTTGTTTCATATTGATTTGCACATACACCCTTCTCAGGCTACCACTACACATGGGTACTTGAGAAGCTCTTATATGTTTATTGTAGACACATGTGGAGGTATGTGTTGAGTTTTTCAGGATTGGGATGGATAGATCCTAAGGTATTAAGTGATTGGATATGGTTTGAATCATAGATGAATTTGGTATCTTTTTCATTCATTTTATTTTATTTTATGGTTAGGCAACTGGGTGAATGAGAGGTCATTTTCCGTGCTTATATGGTTGCCTAGGCATGTACTACATTTTATTTTATATTGTAGCTTAATATGTATATTTTCTATATATGGGTACTATAATGTGGTTGATATTTATTTTATTATAATTTATTACATGAATATGGTTGTATATTTTCCACATAATACAACCATAGACCCTTGCTATTAGTCTGAATCCTCTGGCATATGAGGTGGCTTTGCTAGAATCATGAAGTGAACTGGTCATGGAACCAATTCCATGGGATCTTGTTAAAAATGTTAAAAACTTTTATCACTGGTGTTTAATTTTTTTTTCTATTTGGGAATACAAATAATGTGAATATGGTAATGTGTCAGAGCCTCTGATGGATATCATGACTATACATCACGAACAACTCTTTTTGTTTGTAGTCAAGGTTTTATGGGGCTATGATTGTTTTTCATGTTATGCGATGTTACAATATTGTTTGATTTTCACCTTGGGATATGATAATATATTTCTTATGTATTTAAATATGATGAATTGAATTATCTTGTTAGGTGGGTAAGTGGATATTTCATTGGATTTATTTTTTGTTTTACAGAGTTAAGGTGCATATAAAGAATCATTGAAAGTGTGTAAGACCCAAATTATATAGATCTTATATTGTTTTATTTTACTAATGATTAAAGATATGTTGCTTAATGTTTTGAAAAATAGAAAAATAGAGTTTTTTTGGGTAATTAATTGGTTGGATTAAAATCAAAATTAGAGACTAGTATGTGAATCTATTTCTGAAGGAATTCTTGGTAGATCTCTTTTGAGAGACCCGACAGGGAGGATACCTATGATTTCCACTATCATAAGATGCGAAATGACTTATGTGAGTCAGTATGGTATATTAATTTGACTCATGGACCATTATGGATTATTTTTTTCATATTTTTTATATGGGATGGTCCTTTAGAGAGGGTTCTGATGTGTAGATACACTAAATGAAGGGTTACTAAGTTTTAGAAAGATGGTTTGGAATGTGTTGTCTTTTAGATGTGAGACCAAGAGATAAGTGTTCAGAAATGTGGATGCCATGTTGCATTGGGATAGTATCATGTCAAGTGCCTCATGAATTGTAGAATTTTGTGAGTTATTATATACCTAGGTTATTGTACCCAATGTAATTTCTTGTAACATTCTCGATATGACTCAGTACGAGATCCTTGTGATCATTTTAATATAACTACGATTAATGGAGTTTTTCCATGTTACTTTCAAGGGTGACCCATGAGAGGGGTAAACCATGTTTTGTGTTCCTCTGAATACATGAGTTATGGTTAGATGATTTGGAAATTTTGACAATGGAGAATGAAGGATAAAACCAATCATTGGTTTTAACATATTGGATTCGTTTTTGTTATAGGAGGAGAACATGTGTGATAGTGTTTTAGTGTATTGGTTGGTTCCTATAGGGGAAGGATCATGGGGATGCCTATCCCAGGTAATAATTATATAGTCAGGGTATTCCTAATGGTTATGATATGGATCAAGAGGATAGGAGGCAATCAATAATAAATGGTTTTTAACATGTGAGTTTACATCGGGTGGAGACCGTGAATGCAAAGATGATGTACTGTAATATCTGTGTGAGGCACATGAAGATGATTTGATATAATGATATTGAATGAACATAGATTTATGATTCTTTGATAGCACATGAATTTTTTATTGGGAATTCTTGATTAGTTTTCAGACCTTTTTAGCTCTCGAAATGTCGTCACACACTTCGTGGGAGTATAAATGAACTTGGTAGCATTTATTATTGATACTATGGTCTTGAGTGGTCATAAAAGTGGAACTATA
Source organism: Viscum album (assembly GCA_963277665.1). NCBI lineage: Eukaryota > Viridiplantae > Streptophyta > Magnoliopsida > Santalales > Viscaceae > Viscum > Viscum album. The sequence continues at coordinate 395,404,946 of OY728125.1, forward strand.
GTGGTGTTTTTATATATATTTGGGTATCTTCAAGGGTAATTTAAAACTAATGAGATTAGAATTATGGAATGGAATGGGTATTGGATATGGATTGTGATCCCAAGATTCATGAGATGTGACTCACTTGAGTCAGATATGATTTTTGAATTTTTTTTACACAATAGTTTGTAACAATTAAGTGTTCATTAGATACGAAATACATGAGTGTGTGGGGAAACACTATGTTATTTGTCTTATGGATTGGACATTGTGGAATCATATGACAATGGTTCTTGGATTAAGTTTGAATTCATGAGTTGGATGAGAATCAATTAGGTTATGATTAAACACTTATAAGTAAAGATTCTAGAGGTCATTAAATGGTTTTGAAAATTTCTTTAGTTAGAAGGTGGCCTAAAAATTAATGTGTTTATGTTTTTATTCATATAATACCTCTTATATTATTATTATTTTAGTGCTTAACATTCCTAATATAATACATAGTCATGAGTAAATTGAGATAACATCAAAAAAGGACCTTGTTTTCTAAATTTTATTTCTAGTATGATGAAGGACATCACATTAAGTTTCATATGTGGAAATTTCTAATTGAATCCTTATGGATGGAATATAACTATTTTATATTTTTCAGTAAATTCATTTTGATGCACCATAGTTTAGATAATGTAATCTATGTTGTTCTTGTAATCATAGAACATGAAATAAGTGATGTTTAATTTTGTTTCTTGGGTGAGAGGTTGATAGATAAGTTTTATTCATGGGTTGGTAATTAATATAATGAAGGTTTTTGGAGGTTGTGGATTATTTTTTAGGGATATAAAATGAAACTCATAGGGTGGGGAGTGACATTTTAGTATCTGAGGAGTCCCCCTCTTGAGGGATGTGTCATAGGTTCATAGGACTTTTTGTGTACCGTTCTTGATAGAACTCTAATTCTCATAGAGAAATAATCAGGTGAATGAATAAATTTTATTGAGACTTCTAAAATGAAATGAAATATTTTCAATAATCATTCTGATTTATATCTTTGAGGTAAATTGGTAATAAAAATTAATTTTCTGTTCTTGTGTTAGAGTTCATCAGTGGTGCGGTAGGCTATGATGATGGTTTTTGGTTATTGGGGATCAAACTATTGGATATCCCCAGGAGTATGTTAGGGACTCTAATGGGATTGTTTTGGAGGTTTTGGAATTCCTATTATCATTATGCAATTATAATCAAGTGTGGTGTAGATTTACCCACATTTGGAGTAGAGCATATTTGGGATGAGTTGACAGACGATTGATCGACCATGGTATGTGTATAAAGATGGTGTAGGATGTTGAAAATCATATTTAATATGTCATATTGGTAAAGATGAATGAATTTCATAAATTTAATAGTGGTATTTAATAAAATATATTTTTTTATTAGTTTTTTCTGGGATGACATTAATGAGTCCACTCTTGTTGGTTTTTGATGTTGTGGATGGGTGCTGTTGATGTCAGTCATTCTCACAGAATTTTGTAAAAATTATTAGATATTGAATATTGTGTCAATAATCTTATACATAGTGAGATATCATATGATGAAATTATTAGTGTTTTATGTGGATCATAGTGGGTTAGAGGCATATTTGTGTTTCAGTTTTGAAAAGGGTATTTGGGCTAGTTTTATCCGATTGAGTTCCATGAGTTATATTTGGTTCCTTGGATGGGTTTTGGTCATTTGAAAAGTAAACTAGGTCTATTTATATAAATGGATCCCAAAATTGTCTATTTAGTGGTGATTGATGACGAATAATACTTCTTGGGGACAAAACCTTGTTATAGTGATGAGTTTTTAAGATCCCACCACCATATGAAATGGATATTCTGCAAGGAATATGGATTTTCTTTCAATAGACTGTCATGTTTTGGATTGACACTCAAAATATGATTTAAAAAGTTTAAATAAATCAAAGTGATGTATTTATATGAGTAGTGCTTCCTATAAGGTGTTCCAAGTGTTTATATGATCCACAATAGCTTTGGGTAATGTTTCACGATTGTTCTATTTGATTGGAAAGGGACAATAATCCAGTTTTCATAGTTTTGGGGAGACTATGCTACACCTTTATGATCATGGTGTTTTCCATTAATTTGAAATTTAGCATAGATAATATTAACATTTAAAGAATATTTGGGTTTAAAACATGTTATCATATGCAGAATATTTATGAGATTGTGGATGACCTGAGGAAAGGTGCATAGACTACCCCCAGTTTCAGAGAAACCGTGAACCATTCTACAGAGGGGTCTAGTACAATGTTTCATGTTTGGAAAATTATCTGAAACTTTTATGGGAGTTGTTTGTGTTGGATAGAAAGGGAAATACAATTGGAGAATAGTATGTCTATCACTGTATCCACCCATGTGTCCAACATGAATTTCATTAATATGTTGATTTTAACAAAATTATCCTTCATATTCTTTATAAACTCCCCCACTTCCCCCCCCCCCCATTAGGCATGTGTGGACCATTGGTGCTTACAACCCTTTTTCCATTTTCAAACCCTTAATTTGGGGGTGTGTTAGTATGATCATGAAGAATTTTTATATTATTTTAATCTTCTAATATCCTCATATCTAATTCCAATTAATCCTATATAATTTTGGGGTGAAATTGTGTATGTTTTGTTTTCAATTATTCTAAATATTGATGTAATGATATGTTTCACATAGTGATTTTTGATAGATTATGTAGTGGAGGTACTGAGATGATTTTCATACATTATTACGAGACATTTTTTAAGGTATTCAGTAATAGGGAAATTTTATAATGGTTTTTATATATATTTAATTCCTTTAATTGCTTTATTGGTATTTAATCTTAAGGATTTTCTAGATAATGGGATTGGGAGTCTGTTGTGGACCTCATTTGGATGTTTCATTGAGTTTCTATAACAGATCTTCGGTGTTAAAGACAACTCATTTAAAAACTAATGATTTTGTATAAGGCTTGGATAGGACTTTATATGGATTCTAGGATTTTAAAATTTCATGGAGTGCTTCATTTATGAGTTAAGACGTATAATATATTTACCAAAAGTCATGTTAATTTATATACATGTGTATGTTGTATGAATTTCAATGACCATGTCTAGTTTTGTTTGATCCTTGGTTTGAGTAATTTTATTTATTGAATTGATAGCTTATACCTTCCATGGATACCATCATAAAGGAAGAGTCTATAGTCACCCCTCTGGTTATCCATTACATGAAAAAAGTAATGTGGTGTTTTAATGGGATATGTATGTTTTTTATGATCTTAACCAGGTTAGAATTATTTTTTTGATTGGTTTAAGATTTAAGGGATACATGGTGGGGATTGGTAATGCATTTTATAAATTATTTTTAATGTATGAATTGGTATTTTCCATGTGTTACTAATTTTGAGGGACATTTGAGGCCCAAAAAGTTTTTTTAAACACATGTTATCTATTTCCATCCAGTTGTAGGATTCATGTGATTGAAATCTATATATGAGGTGGGGTTCTATTAAATTAGGTTTTGGCCTCTTTTTGTGTACAAAATTGTGTTATTACGTAAATCAAAATTGTTTTTTGAAATGATTTTGTGGTTAGCCATTTTTTGGAATGTCATTTTGGATATTTTTAAAGGTATCAATGGAATTGGAAGCTTTGGACTCATTTTTTATGATATATAGGAAAACTAATGTTTTATTGGTGGATTTGAATCTATTTAAATGGACAGCCATGAATCAATCATTTTTTAAATAATATTTTAATTTTTTTATGTGTGATTAGGGCATGGAATATCAATACATGTGTGTGGTTAAAGTCCAATGGGACCATATTAAATGATTAAAATTTTAAAAATGGTTGTTTTAGTACCCTTTGATTATTTAGAACGGTCATGATGTTGATTTGTGCTGTTTCAATATGGATGTGACACTTTAGGTGCGAGGACAATGATTTGAAAAATAATGTTCTGATATTTTATTACTGATGTATTAAATGGTTCTCCAAATCTAAGGCTTAGAGATTTGTACATGATGTACCACAAGTACTGTTAGACATGTCTTCTAAAGAGCTCCACATCTAAGGATTAAAAAATTTGACACAGTTCTCCTTAGGTATTGTAATAGAAATCTGAACAAGAACTCCATATATTTGGATTAGAGAGTTGGTAATTAGGTTCCAATGTTATGGTTATGATTTTTCGATATAGTGATCCACATATGAGGGTTAGATAGTTTCACATAATGCTCCACTTGTATAGTTCTTGATGTTTGACCTGGAACTCGACATCTGAGGGTTAGATAATAGGACATGATTCTCCACATGTATGATTTTGGATGTATAACATCACACTCCATATAAAATTTTTATAGTTCCATATTGATATTTTTTTATTTAATTAGATATATGTTAAATTAATAACCTATATAAAGTATTTATAGAATATATCAAACTCTGATTTGACACTTGGATGATTCCATTCACTTGATATAGGTTTAGCTATCCGAGGTGTTAGTAAATTAAATGAGGTCCATTAGGTTGTTAAATTTATATTTTCTCATTTTATATTTTTCATTTCATTAATTCAGTTTACTTGTCCAACTATTTATCTATAGAACATATTTCTTATAAACGATTTACCCTTTCACACCATTGGCGGTGGTCTACAGAGTGGAACTCACACCTTTCATAGGACACCATGAAGCATGAATGCACATGATGCTCTTTTATTTATATTACAACATGTGTTTTTTGATGAGGCTAATGTATATTTTTTAATTATTAGGATTAATATAATGAATTTTATTAGAAGACAATGTGATTTTCTTATCTGAGAATTAATAGATTCTTTTTTCATGGATTTATTACATTTTAATTTTTGGGTAATCAGACATGTGGGAAATCATTTTTAGGAACTAATTTTACATTCAAACTATTATTGAATTTAATTTTATATTATAGTGATGATTTGTTAATTTTTATTTCTCCTTACTCTGATGTGGTTTAGAATTTATAATTTATTTTGATATTTGACAATCAAATATGGGGGTAGAATCTCATTAGATTTCTTCTTTAAACCCCCAAAACTATTCCCCATACTCTAGAATATGAGGGGGAAGGGTTGAGGTTATGTGGTGAATAGGGTAAATTAAGTGGTTTAGTGGATTTTGAGTTAGGATGTTATATAATTACTCTTATATCCAATAGCGATTCATATCCCTCTCTCATATAATGCTTGTGTGGATGCACTGTCCACTTATTTCACAACCATAGCTGAAGATTACATGATTGGGATAATTATAAACCTTACAGATCAAGGGTTGTTCTCCCCAATCACCATCAATTAAATCACAAGAATCAATGTAGTTAGCTTTGGATTGGAGTAAGAACACCCAATATGCCTTTCAACCAGTTACACTATAGGATGAATTCACCCGATAAGGGACTAGATGCAATGTGTGATCCTTATTTAATACCCATACCAAAGGAAATATATATGATACAATTAATTACATTATATACTCTATAAGAAACTCAAAGTTATAAAAAATTCTTCAAAATTATATCTTTCATGTAATTCTCCTCAGTTACATTTAAGGAGGTGTAAATTTCTCCATTATAAATAATGTAATTTCTAGTGCCAATAGTTCAAATCAGTTTCAAATTATGTTCATTAATAAAATAAGTAGGTATCATAAATGTGGGCTGATGATGATATATTACAGTATGGAGTACACTTAAGTGTTCCATGCTTTTCAAGTACATGACAACTTCACTTATCAACCTATAGTGTGGTTCTATGATAAAATATATTGGAACCCATTTTCAAGATGGGAAATGAAGGTCATATGGAAATATCCTCCAACTAAAACCATAAATTATAATTATATCTTTACTTTTAAAAATATCTTCTCTATGTTAAATGAGACTATACCTTTCAAGGAAGTCAATGTAATGTTTATAATCATTATTGTGAGGTATAATCTCATCACAATATTTTATGTCCCCCAAACAATATTTATGTCAAACGACATCATTTTTTATGAGAGTAGAAAAGGATGTATTAGGTATATAACATCCAATCCGACCATTCATCATGCTCTAATATTTTAGTAAAAGTAATGATAGACTGCATCATTTGGACTCTTTCAAATATCTTTTAGAATATGCCATATAATTACAAGATGGAAGGCTATAAAACCTCTTTATGGACTTTTAGTATTATCAAATGATAATTCATACATACATTCAATATTATCCATATTATTTTTCTAATGGAAATTTTCTATATAACCCCTAATGTTACAATTCCCATTACTGTATATTTCTATATATGGTTATCTTTAAAATGATTGATAATAATATAAGTGAGTTGATGAATGGGATAGACATGATGATAAGATCCTGATATTTTTATAGGAATTGTATTGATAGAGAATTCAATTATAAGGCTATCCTTCTCTTATTTCACAAGGTAGAGATATTTTTTTCTCTCAAAATGATGATGATACCTAGAAATAATCCTCTAAAACACGAAATTATTTGAGAATGCCCTTATAAGAAACATAAGTTCTGTTATAAAAGAGCATAGTTCCCAGTCATCATGGATGGAAATATGATGAGTCATCTAACCAATGAATGATTTATCAAGAATTATATTCCATAATGTTCACTTTAGTTCATTGTACCTCCAACATAATATGTTAAACTATAACCTCACCATATCTTTGAGAAAATGATTCCATGTGTGAGGATCATAATATTACCAATGTGGTGATAATGGGATTCCCTAAAAAATGGAAATTAAATGGTTTAACTTATTTTATTTGTTGCTCATTGCATAATCCCCACTCCACCTCTCAATATTTCTCATAATGAAAAATGAACATGATGGTTGAATTTTATAAAACAATAAGGCATATTCCAATCTATAGGTATTTTAATTAAATAACATATCTTCCTTGTCTCATTGTGTAAAATTTCATTATATGTTCATATTTACATGATATACAAATATAATGCATTATCCATCCATCATGACGTTATACTGTACAAAATTAAACCTCCTTTGAGAGGATAATTTTCCCTTACATTATCATCATTGAAACTCCACTCATAAACTCTATATAGATTAATTATTACTCTTGTTATATATTTAGTGGTACCGAGATCCTCATATTCGGAACTGTCGCAATTTCCCCACTATAAAAAACATTTAGATACCAGGGCCACTTTTTATGTTTTTTATCCCTTCATCTAATTAATAAAAAAATATGAAAACCATACCCACAAAATATGATCTATATATAAATAGAAGGCTCTGACATGGGATCATTTATCTGTAAAATTATTCTCCCATTCCACAATATATGGGATAGTTCTATGTAAAAATTAATTAATAACTACATGGGTCGTGAATCATGTTCTTTCATGATATATAGTAATGTTAGAGATAACATATCATAGTCCCATCCATGAGTTATCACCAATTCCAATATTATTCTATTTGGAAAAGAGATTCATATACCCATCATCATGTACATCTAAAAATGAATGTTTTCCCCTTACACCAATCACTCAATTTTGGAGAACCCCTAGTCCTGGAAACAATACACTATTCTTAATTTAGTTTCATCATTGTAACATGATATAAAAGGATATGACATCATACTCAAATCATTAAATTAAATAGAATAGATTTTAGAGATCCTAATAAAACCATAAACAATATAGAGGGATCAAATTCACATGGCATGAATTCATTTTAGAGGGCATGATCCATGTTAGAAATCATGATGTATAAATTCAAATTTCCATATCTAATACTTATATAAAAATTACTATATTTGATAAGAACTATGATTGGATGTATTTATACTCTAACAAGATATGTTTTGAGTCCCAAATCATATATGTTGGGGCAATCCATGTATTTTCTTCAACCGTAACCAATTCATCCAAATAGGGGAGCCATATTCCTATAGTTTTTATATGTTGAAAAATGAAAAATGAAAAATGGGAAAATGAAATTTAGCCATTCATTTAAAACTATTTTATTATAATTAATCCTCAATAAATAATAGAAATATACCTTTGAACACCTATTTCTCACCCCAAGCATGACCCAATTGATATTTTTGGCCCTTATAGATCTATTGATTTAGTGGGAATGGGGTGAACCATATTAAAATGTAAAGGAAATACATTCTAGTTGGATTCCATCAAACTATGAAACCAAAATATTATAATATGTATCATTTTAATGAATTTGTTATGGTTTTTCAATAGGATCATTTTCATTCATGAGAATAAAATATGAATCGAGTATTTTGGTGAATTGATCTATATTGATAATAAATTCCCTAACCTTATGAAGAATAAAGTGATTCTTGATTATTACTACAAAGGTATTTGTACCAATTCCTCGATCCTACATCATAGGTAAATTTCCAAAATCCACATAAAGAAATTCATCTCTTTACTACATATGTCATATATTTATTTAATATCTTGTTATGTTGATTAGTTTGTGAATATGGATTAAAAAGTAAAATTCACCCAGGATAGTGTTCAAGTATTATTAATTAATATTAGCACCTTCAGGATATTCTTTTGCAGTATTGAATATAAAAAACTACTTATGTGTTTCCGATGCTTTTTCCGGGTCGCACGCATCCGTCTTCTTGATGGCGATAGGCGCGAGTTTTGTTGCCCCGCATTCCTGCTTTCCAAAGGCGGGCAGTATTCTCTCCTTGTTCTGGGATGTCTGATCCATGATTGAAATGGGATGATGGGATGTCGGATCTTCCTTCTGTGGATTCCTCTTCGGAACTCCTCACCATGTTTGGGTCTCCCTTATTGATTTAATACTTTTTTTGTGAAACTCTTCCAGGAGCCTTCTTTCATGGACACTAGTTAATTACACTGCTTTCATAAATACATTTCAAGGGGTCCGGTCAGGGAATCAACATTCTGTGGGGGAGTATTCACATTGAGGCATCACTGGGATGTCTAGACATTGGGGAATTGGTGTGTTTGTCTTTTTTCCCTTATTATAGGGCTTCTCAAGAGTGCGGAAGCCCGAGGCATCCCACATCGAGTGTGGGGAATCATAAGCCAGCTGCATGTATCTGAGGTTTTCCTAAGCTTCCCATGTTCAACATGGGGTATACCACTTGTTTAACTTCAAGCGGAGATGCATCGGGCTGATCAGAACACTAGCTAGATTGGATCAGATTGAAGAACCCCCTTGAGGGAAAATCGATTTTGGTGATAGCATGTGGGCGGTTTCCCGAGTACTGTGAAGGGGAATGAGGGGGGAATGGTCTCACCAGGATGTGACATCCTGGGTAAGAATCATGATAGATGATGGTTTTGGTCTTGATCCTCGAAGATACTTCCTACGTACCATGCCTTAGCATGGGTCAAAGCACTCATAGTTTCAGAATGGATGTGTGGGGATTACACTCATGGCTGCCCGGGTGTTGGTGCGCTGATGTGAGGGAGATCAGAAAGACTAGGTGGTGGGATTGAGCCTCGTGAGGCTTCATACATACCATTCCTTAGAATTGATCAAAGACCCCATAGTTTGGGTATCGGTGCTTGTTAACCGACATGAATGAGGACCTTGGTCCGATGAAAAGGTGATGTTTAACCGATGTGAAGGGGTGTCAGAACAACTGGATGGTGGGATCTGAATGGCATACCGCTGGATTGGGATGCTGTTTAACGTCATGTGGGAAGGGGGCATGTTAGAGAACCGACATGATTAAGGACCTTAGTCCATGTGGATGGTGGGCTTGATCCTCAGGGAGGCTTCCTACGTACCATGCCATGGCACGGATCAAAGACCTCGTAGTTTAGAAAATTGTCGGTGATCCGACATGAGGATGGACCTTGGTCGGATGGGTGTTGGGGTTGAACCTCATGGAGGCTTCCAACATACCATGCCTTATTATGGAACAAAGTCCTCGTAGTTCAGGATTGGATGTGGGTGTTGGTAAACTGACATGAATAAGGACCATGGTCTGATGAGTGACCGGCTTGATCCTCAGAGAGGCTTCCTACATACAATTCCTTAACAAGGATCAAAGTCCTCATAGTTCAAAAAGGGTTTCGTTAGAGAAACTATGTGAAGGTCAACCCGAGGGTCCACTGGTGGTGGGATTGAACCTTGTGGAGGCTTCCCAGAAACCATGACTTGACCCGAATCAAAGTCATCGTAGTTCGTTAGTGCAGGTTACCGTCATGTGGGGCGAGGCATTTGGGGCTTATGCTCTAAGTCAGCCTAGGGTGTGCCATGGTCGGTGCTCACTCTAAGCCCATGGGAGTCATGATCAGTTTGAGAAATAAGAGGTTGTAGGGACCAAATGATCACATCATGAATGGTGCGTCTGTGGGAAGCAGAGAGGGGATTACATGTTGGGTGGCCCATGGTTATGGGACTCACTCTAGGAAAGAGGTATGAGTGAAAAAAAAGCACATAGGGAGAGGTATTTGGTACCCATGAAGTGAGGAGGGGGTCAGTTCCTTATCACATCCTCCGATAGCCTTGGGGACTGAAGTTGAAAGGAGAGAGTAGGGGGCTTTGCCTCCTGCAAGAACGACTATGGGCCTATGCCAAGGTGGCTGCCCTTCCCTACGGACAAATGCCTCTCCCAGAAGGTGGATATCATCCCCTGTGGAACAAAGGGGTGTGGAGAATGTCCAAGGTGGGGGCAACCTAATTGATAGGCATAGGGCATTGTCACAGTTTAACTTCATGTGCTGAGGATGAGGGTTCTTTGAATTTTAACATCCTACAACTCAGATGAGGTGGGTTTACACCGCACACCTAGGACCTACATAACCAGAACCCATTGTCCTTATGGGAGGGAATGTACCAAAAATGTTGTGGTAAAGGGGGATCATGGAGCGAAGCATCTATGGGTCCATGCTAGTGTGGCTATGCGAAGAAGCAATGTCCATTAGTGTTCCTCTGATAAGAAGAATTAGGAAAAGCAGCACTATGGGTGGTATCGTCTGGGGGACTTTGAAGTCACATCATAAAAACTATGAGGGTCACATAGGAAAAGGAATTTCCAAGCATAGGAGTTCATAGGTAGGGTCCTTGTGGAGCTCGGTTGCTCTGTGTGGTGATCGGCACTTATGAAGATGTGTTCTTCACAAAATCGGGTGACTTAGCCATAGCATGGGGTGGAGGTGCACAGGGGAGGTGCTTCATGAAGTGGAAAGGTGTTCGCAAAGCACTGCCTCATGGATCACTTGTGCCTCGTGAAGCATAGTTTCATAAAGCAAGGTCATTTGCGAAGTACATTGATCCTGACTTGGCATGTAGATCACATGCATGTGAGGGGTTTTTCACGAAGCATAAACGCTCTGCGACAACCTGGGTCCCCTTGGGGATCCCCTTCCATCGCGAAGGCCCTTAGGTTTCATAAAAGGAATCCCTCTCTGAAGAGGGGATCAAAACGAGGCAAGTCGGAGTTATCTTACGAAGAAAAAATACCTCACATAGCTCATGATTAGAAGAGAAAATGTTGCATCGTGATTTGGGAGATGAGAAGCAAAAAGGTTGGATTGTCCATCCTGAGGGCTCAGGGGGAACTCAGTATTTATAGGCAAAAGGCACCACCAAGTAGAGCTTACATGGCGTGACAAGGGATTGGGTTGGTTCATGGTGTGTCCCAAACGTTAGGGGGGATTGCAGACGGTACTGACTCCTTTCCTTCACGACAGTTTCACAAACGTCAGGGGTGTTCATGGAGGGTACCGCCTCCTTTGCTTCACGCTGGGTTCGTAAACGTCAATGGAGTTTGCAAAGGGTACCGCTGCCATTTCTTCAAGGCGGGTTTGCAGACATCAGGGGTGTTCGCGGAGGGTACCTCCTCCTTTTCTTCACAGTGGGTTCGTGAACATTAGGGGCATTCATAGAGGATACCGCCTCATTTTCTTCACGGATGCCATGTTGCTTTGGGGGACTCTGTGAAGTGGCTTCACGAAGCTCACTGTAGGACATATTTCTCTTCATTCTTTTCTTCCAATATTTTGGCACCAACAAATGCACCCACTCAGACTTGGAGCCGCAGAGCAATCAAGTGCCGAAGTGTGAGGGAAATTTCAAAAATCAACAGCCATTCACGGTGCTTACTCACGCAGACGGTGCGCAAGGTGTACATGGCCCACACGTGCCAGGCATGCGGCGAAGCTCCCTGTGGGATGGATGCTCCACGAAGCTCCAAAGTCCACCACCTATAAATATGGGGTCGGCCATCTCTTTTCTCCATTCCCTTCCCTATGACTTTGTCCTTTTTCACTCTCGATTGGGGAAGCTCTGAGTACTCCGTGCCTGCTCTTCGTGAATTGGGGTTGACGGTGAACCGCATGTCTTTGACTCTACGACAGTGCCAAGCAAACATGTTCTTGCATGTTGAGGCCAGGCTCCATGATTCGGCTTCACGAAGGAGCTCCATGAACAAGCGTTGAAACCTAGCTTGAAATTTTTCCAAGATCTGAACCCCAATGGCCAATCAAGAAGCTACGCTGGGGGTGCTCGTAGACGCCACCAGAAGGGATGAGATGGAAAATTGTCTGGGCCTAGGAGAGTTGGTCCATAGACACTCGGACCATTGTTCTTTGATAGATCTTCTATCAGAGAGCCCAAAAAACTGTCCATTGTATAGGAAGTTGGCCTTGTATGGCTTCTGGAAGAGGGATGACGTCTTCATTCCTTAGGAGAGTAGGGATGAACCGACTTACTGGTTCCGGAGCACTCCATGCCAGTGACAATTGTTCTGAGAGTCTGATGGTCATGCACGGGAGGACTTCATAGTTGTGACTGCCGACTGCCTGTACAATCATCTGAACAATTTTGATGGGAATCCATTGTAGTCAGAGACTTCCACTCCCATGTACGGCACAATACTGAAGTCATCCTTGAGGGATTCAAAGATTGGGTGGTCCGATGATAGGGATCTGCGCCATGGTAGCAACATCACAAATGATTTGGGATGGGCCTACTGGGTAGGTGCATCATGGGAGGAGTTTGGAGCTGAGCTGAGTAGAGTGGGTTTGTATGAGGTGGCATGGGCCTCCCAATTTAAAATTTATCATCCGAAACAACTAATGCAAGAGCTGTTGAGCATATGGTTGTCTAGGACCAACACTTTTCACCTGCACCATGGGGCGGTTGGCATTAGTCTGTGGGATTTCCATAATATTTCAGGGGTCCTGGTCATAGGGGCTATGTATGATGATTTCCTACATGTCATGGGTGAATGGGAGGATCCAGAGCAGATGATGCGGCTGGCACTGGCACTGATGGGACTGGTCCCCGGAGAAGATAAAGAAGTGGTAGGGGATGTCCACATCAAGAGGTGGTTCAAGAAGTTCCTGAACATCCCAAAGGATCAATAGTTTCCCTCGAGGCCATTAAATTTCATGAAGGGGGCTCAACGGAGCAAGGAGCATTCATATTGGTGGCTCCTGGAGGACAACCAATGAGAGAACCGGGGTTTCATTGTCAATACCAAATTGCAGCTAATAGTCAGACTGGTGGGGTTATCGTGGAATTTATCTACATTTGGATCCTACCAGTGAGGGATAAAAACATGTGAGTGTGTCCTTGCTCGTTCATCCTGGCATCCATGTTGGCCACAGGAGGGCGGGTCAATCTGGGGATTTCATTGCTCGCTAGATTGTACAATATGTTATGGCATTTTACCAAGGGCAAGTGGCCACTGAGGATATGAGGGCCCTTCCATCATCATTATTGGTGGATCGTGGAGCACATCATGGGGTTAACGAATATTCTAACCCCATCTCACCTCTGGGGTGAAACTTATGCCCATCCATTCTAAATGATGCAGGGAGCTTTCCAGCCAAATTAACCATACCATTGGTAGTAAATCGGGTGTGGAAGGCAGATGTGTTTAATTTACACCTGTTTCCATTGCCGAAATGGGTACTCACAGACAATAGTTAGGGGACAGAATAGCATCAGGCCTATCTCCTGGCCTTCTGAGGTGGATTCTTGGTGGCACAGGTGGACCTTGAGCCTCTCTGCGAGCCATATACCCCACACCAGTTTTAAAGGAAATTCCAGTTCCTGCAGTAGATGAACCCGCAGGTCCACTGGGAGGTGCGCCATAAGGAGTACCTGTGTGTGATTAGGAAATTGTGGCTCATGTTCACGCAAGAAGATGGGGAAATGTGAAATTCATTGCCTCTACTTACTGCCGCCTCTGGAATGTTGAAGGAGTATTCCATAATCTGGGTGGCAACTTATTTGGGGGAAACGCTGGAGCAACCAACCATTGAAGCTGGTGGTGGTAGGTCTCCCCTGTCCTGAGGTCGGGGTCGGAAGGTGACAAGGGACTCTCGTGGTGGCGGGGTCTCCGTGGCGGTGTAGCAAGCCCCAGCTGAGGGTCAGGCAGTAGTGGTGGATCCAACAGCGGTATTGGACCCCGTGGTCTTAGGGGAGTAGATCAATCTTGAGTGGAGGACACTATGGGGATTCCTTAGGATATCCAATCAGGCTCCAGGGAAATGGCTACTCGATATCGACATACCCGAGAATGCAGTTTTCCGAGAGGCATGGAAAATTTGGGATGTCAACTGGAAATTCCTCGGCCTGGCCAAGATGTGGAAACACCTGAACCACCTTCTGATGGATTTTCTAGATTTTGGCCCTGTCTGCGCCAGTTTTACAGTGTCCCTGGTGGAGGCAGAGAAATATCTGGATGAGCTGGAGGACTTTGTACATACTAGTGGTGCCCCACATCCAATGACTGATCGTGTGAGGTTACTACGGGATCATACAGTTCCCCCACAACTGTCAGTTGCCGAGCTCCGAGAGCACTTCACCCTAACCGAGGAATCAGACGAATCCTTATGCGGGTATGAGGCCATTAGAGGGATCCTGTTGGATGATGGAGAAGTCAGTGATCAAGACTTAGGTCTTGAAGATTTCACAGAGGCTCTCGAGGTAACATCCCAAGTTTCTTTCATCAAGAAATGCTATGAGGTAATTATGGATTTCTTACCAACATCTGAATTGTATAGGAGGACCTAGTTCATAGACCTCGTTCTTTCCCCTCGGTGGGTGGTGATGTTGGACCCTCAGAACCCGAACCTGTGGCCACATACATTTCTATGTCTGGCAAGGAAAGGGCACCCGAGGGGGCTCCTCCAGAATCACCAGGCCTTCCATCAATATATGGGGGGCCACGCTTCAGGGTCCCATCAGCATCATATCAGGAGCAGTTCCAGGAGTTCAATCTCTGTAAGTCCTCTCCACTGAATTCATTGTAGCCATACGCTGATCATTCCAACTAACATCCATGACCTTCTCTGTCACGTACAGTTATTTGACTGGCACGGGTTGTTGCGGCGAGGTTGGTCGGGATTTCTAGCGGAACCTATCCTAGGGGCATGATAGTAATCTTGGTGATAGTTACCGAGCCCATCTGATTTCTAGTTCTCCCTATCATTGGTGGGACCACCAGCAGGGTCTTGCCCGAGGTCATTGAGGTGGGTTCTGACGATGTGGATCGACTAATCATCCCAAGTCCCATCACACCCGATCTGACTCCAGATGCCACACATGATCCAATGCTAGGCATAGATACCGCTTAATATTTCCTGAGGGCAGATACCGCATACAAGCCTGGAAACCGCGTAGACTGGGATGAGATGGCCTCTGACAGAGAGGACAACGATATATTCTGCCACCTATCATGGAAGGTGATCGTACACATTATCATAAATACTCCCAGAAATTATTATTGGATTAGATGGACAGATTTTCCCATGAATACTCGAACTATGTGGTGGGAGAGTGGATGCTCAGCTCCCTCATCTACTCATCCGAGATCTCATGGAAGAGAAGATCTATGAGTATGACCGTGACCTCAACATAGGCTGGCAGCAAAAGAAGGTGATGAACATCAAGACACTCTGAGAGGCTGAAAATTAATTCTATTGGCTACAGATCTTGGCAGATGAGTACTCAGCCTCTCTTAACAAACAATTAGAGCTGATCATGTGATTGAAGGGCCAGGTGGCAGAGGTAGAAGAGCGTATGAAGAAAGCTTCTAATGAAATGTATGTTATTTAGTCTAACATAGTGAGGGCCAAAATTGTGGCTAATGAACTTCACCCCATTGCTGCTGAGTCGAGGAGGGATTTGAGCCGGTGTCAGTAACTTTTTGATGCCACAAGTCGAAGGGTGGCAGAACTGAAAGTTTCTTTTCATAGTGTCAACCCGTCTATGGGAGGGATAAAACCTCGAGTGATATAAAGATCACAAACTCTCGAACACATGTTATGATTTATTTGATGTCATATCCTACAGGAGTTTCTTTATTGTGGTTGGCTTCATACGCATCTGTTCCATTCGTGAAATGTCTAGTGGTCACTCCCTACGCTCATGCGGATTGAGCCCAATGTGAGAATCAAGGGGTGATCACCATGCTATTCTATATGAATATAATTTGTTGACCATGATTTGGGTACCCGGGGTTTAATTAACCAATTCATCTCTTTTGGGAATACATGGGAGAGGCCCGATTAGAGGATTAAGACCTCAGAACAATCAACTATCCATTCTTCAGATTTCCTCTAGTGCACGAACGAGGTAACTCCAGGGGTGTTGGGATTTGTCCGAACACAGGGAAGTGGAAGTTGTGAATCACGATACCCAAAAATACAGAATGCTATGGGGGTTGTCGTGACAATCAAGGATAATTTTTGACCATGTTCGAAACATAGTATCCTTATTTCACTAGCATGAAATGGGGATAACAGACGAGGGTCGATCATTGACCATGTTCGAAACACGGGGCCTGACTCAAAATGCTATCCATTAGTCTTCGTGTACATTGGCCCATGACTGTAGAATGTCCATAGGCCGAGAATCCATACTATTAGGGGGTTCCTCAAGACATGAAAGGGTATGAGGGTCTGAAAAGGTGCACGCTAAGTGTGGAATGTGGAGTGAGGTTTTGGTCAAATAGAATCCAACAATCTCAAAGTCACACCACCGTGGTGGGAGAACACTTTATGGATGCATCGGTTTTATCATGGATAATTCCTTCTTTCAGACAGGACCTCTCTAGAGAGAGATTCATCGCTTCCCAATGTCATCTTGGGGCATCCCGGACTTTTTGGGGGTACATTTGTAGTTACATGGTCCCTGACTCGGGATCACTCCATGGGGTGGAAATGGGGAGGAACAGGATCTTACGATTCCTGAGGGTGGACCCGAGGTGATATGCCTAGGTGTCCCTATGTATCCGATGAGGAAGGTAGTCAATCCATACATAGTTCTGGAAGCGCAGTGTAGTCATAGACCGACACTGATTGGTGAAATCCTCTCTTGTATAGGCTTTGGTGCATCCAATGACTAACATGGGGCATCCTGAACTTGTTCAGGGTAGAACCCCAGATTAGTGTCATGCGTTGAGGACATATGGACTCTTACAGTTTAACATCATACGATAGGAATTGAAAGGGAAGATCCTAGGGAGCATGCAGTGCAGTAGCTATATAACATACATGAATGTGGACAAGGAGTCGAAATCACACCATTTACCCTCGGAGGTAACTCTTCATGATGAGGGACCAAGAGCGAGAACTAGGTTTGGCCCGAAGTAGAGTGGTTGGGCATTCCTATGCACCAAATGAGGTTGGTAATAAACTTATACTTAGTTCTGGAAGAGAAGTTTAATGTCATGCGGGATGATGAGAAGCCTGGCCGCGTTGGTACACATCCTACCAAAACTACTAATCCCACGTAAGTCATGTTCAGTGTGGGAAACAAGAATTAATGGTGGGAATTTCCCAATGCAGGATGGGGAATTCTAGGACAAAGGGACACTCAGTGAATACTAGACCTATGATTTTAACTTGTCCATGAAGCGCACCTAGACGTGAGAAGAGATAGATCCAAGTTTATCGGAATTCTACTTGAACATAAGAGAGTGGAAATGTGTGAATCATGATGCTCAAAATGTAGACCACAATGATAGTGGCGTTAAATTGTAGTATAATTATTAACCATGGTGGAAATGTAGTATATATATCGCATTGGCCTGGAATGAGGATAAACAAATGAGGGTCGACGATTGACCATGTTTGAAACACGAGACTTGTCACAAATGTCATCAGAAATCCTCAGGGACGTTGGCTAGAAACGATTGGAGAGTCTGTAAGCATAGAATCCATGCAGAGACCTTAGACCTAGCATCCAAGTTGTATGAGGGTCTTATTGGATGTGGATGATGATGGGGATTCAATTAGAGAGCCCACAAATCTTGGACAAGGAATGAGAGGAATGGCTCTCTGAAAATTCCTCACTTCAGGATCTCTGTCAAAACTTATCTGAATATGATAACAAGACGTATTTGATAGAGGTAGTAGAGCCCCTTAAAATTGAGGGATATTAGTTTAGGGTCTTAGAACTCATACCATATGTGGTAGGAAACATGGGAGACTCATGGTGGGGTAATTACAAAAACCTGACGTGAATGGGTACCAGGGGTTTCGAACACCATGTGTTCCTGGGAAGAGGTTCTAGATCAAGGGACCAAAAAAAGAGTTGAGCTAGGCCTGAGGCAAAGTGTAAAGTAATTCCTACATACCCCTTGAGGATGGGGATCAAGTTGCGCGTATTTCTTGAAATGGGGGCATGTTGATGTACCCGTTCCAGGGAAAAAGGGTTTTGGGGCTGTGGAACACGCACAAAAATAATAATCCATCGATATATCTTATGTTTTCCTTCAAGGTGAGTGGTTTTTTTGTGAATCTACATGCCTAGGGTATAAGGCCCAGGAGTCGCTACATGAATCAGGTCGTAGTGGGCATTGAAAAATGGTACGGCATATGAACAATACCCAACGTGACGTCCGCTATGATGTGGTCACCACAATGCTATTTTGTTTTTCGTTGTGAAGCCAGGAAGATAATACCGCAGTTTAGGGTCATGAGGTGGGACCCAACATAAATTTCAACATCATGCAACACCGACGTAGCAGAGACAATGCTAGCCGGGGAATGTGTATGGTGCAATGAAACATAACCATCCTTAATGGGGACATGATCCCACATCACACCGTATGAAATTCCGAGAGGGGAACCAAGGGCCACAGGGGCCAGATAGGGTTGAGAGAAAAAGGGACTATAGGAAATATCTCCCAGCTGAGCTAGACCCAAAAAAAAGACTTCTGGGTGGTCCTACGTATCTTATAAGGATGGAAACCAATCCACACAAAGTTCTATAGGATTCCATTTAATGTTGCGTGGGGTAAGCAGGACCGGAAATAGGAGGGCATATTTTTAGAATGGGGTGCGTGTGGTGCGGCCATTTCAAACCTGATGTGAATGAGGACATAATCCCATACCATGCCACGCAGTGCCATAGTAAATGTCCAGAAGGCTAGATAGAAAATAAAAATTAGAAAAACTCTGGTTGGACCCAAAGATAAGAGGTTTGAGTATTCCTACGTATCATATGAGGATGTGAATCAAGGAAAATTTATTTCTGAGGAGATCTTTGTTTATGGTCTTAGAGCACAGACTGTAAGTGGAAGGAAACCTTCCAAGTAAGAGCAGACCTCGACCTAATCCCTAAGCACACGTGATTCAAACTCTGTGTGGGAAACAAGGGAGGAAGATGTCTACTTCAACACATATAACACACACCAATGGGGAATCAGTGTGGATCCCCTATCGCGGCACTGGTCCTCCTAACGTGCATATGTGCACTGAGAAATAGTACTGAGAGTTTCAAAACTATTCATAGACATGATGAGTTGGAGAAGGATTTGAATCATACAACTGACATTTTGGGAGTAATGGGGTTGGCCTGTTGATGGAGGATAACTGTTTACCATGGCAGAAATACAATGACCATATTCCATTAGACTAAAATAGGAACAGAAAATAAGCATCGACTGCTGACCATATTTTCAACCTGGGATTTGTATCGATTTTTGGTCCACGACCTTTGGGGGCATCAGACTATAATGATTGGAGATCCCTTATGCCAATAATTAATGGAGAGACCATATCCCTAGCATCTATTCCACTCGGGGGGTCCCTTTGGGTGCGAAAGGTGATGGAAGCCCTAATGAAGAGAAACACAATGCTTGAAAATCATGTGGAGGCATGTCCGAGCAGAGTACAACATTCCATGTACCAAACCAGAGTACCCTTATACACACTGGTGAACCACCGAATAGGGTTTAAGAAGGTGTCCAACAAGGAGGGGGTAGGCCAAGTGGCTATGGTGAAATATAGATTTCTAAGAGATGGTGCTGAACATGATGTCTAGCCATTTGGGTGGTCCTATGTATCCCGTAATAATGGAAATCAAGCCACACGTAGTTCTCAAAGCTACCTGGGGGTAGGATACCCAAAATAGGATGTGTATGGCGTGGTGAGTAACCCGAATCCAATGAAGACATAATCCTGCACCACATCGCACAATCCCATAAGAGAGAACCTAGGCCAAGGGCCCGAAAAGGCCAAGGGGCATGAGGCTGGGCCTCGGTCAGGAGGGCCTGACCATCTTAAAGTTTAATGTCTTACAGTGGGGACGAGGAGTGGAGTATGATACCCCAAACATGGTAGGTGTACGACACAACAAATAACCTGACGTGAATGAGGACATAATCCCATACCACACCGCACTATCCCATAAGAGCGAACCTAGGCCAGGGGCCCGAAAAGGCCAAGGGGCCTGAGGCTGGGCCTCAGTCAGAAAGGCCTGAACATGTAGTTGTTTAATGTCTTGCAGTGAGGATGAGGGCTGGGGTATGGTGTCTCCTCAGGGGATGGTTAGGGAACATTGAGAAACCCAACGTGACGGAGGATATAATCCCACACCATATCGTACAATTCCATAAGGGAGAACCTGGGTCGGGGCCTGAAAAGGCCAAGGGGGCTGAGGGTTGGCATCGCCCCTAGGAAGTTCGTCACTTGGAGATAAAATAGGTTTAAATGAATCACTACAATCTATTATTGGGACATCTTGGGGCATACCTAAAGATCCAGGAAAACTATTGACCATGTTTGAAACACAGTATTAAGAGCAAAAAATGAGTATCGACTGCTAACCATATTCGAAAAGTGGGATTTGTATCAATTTATTTCATGACATCCTCAAGCACATCAGTCCAAATTGGTAATAGAGATCCCTTTGGTGCATCATTCGTACCATTCAGGGGGCCTTCCAGATGGAGAAGGTGACAACATCCCATTCAAGGAGCAGGTGAATCGTATCTGCACCCATCTCTCAAAGAGGAGAATGTCTCCAGGGAGCGGGACGAATGGTCAGTTCAAGGATAGCTCGACACGAATTTGGGAAAAAATGCACCAACTCTATAAATCTTAACCCAGGGGGAAGATTCTTGCATTTGGGCTGGGCCAACAGACGAATTGTCAGTGAATTCCTACGTATCCCATAAAGAAGGGAATCATGCCACATGTAGTTCATGAATGCCACACAGATTAACATCATGCGGTGAAGATGTGGGAGGATAGTAGAATAGCAGCTGGAACAAGGTGTGAACTTTATATTCCCTGTATGAGTGGGGATAAGGAAGCTTACACCATATCATGTGAGGATACTCTGAGAAAACTACGCCCAGGGGGGGTAATCGAAGAGAAGAGTTTGGGGCTGGGCTCAAAAAGAAGTGTCTGAGCATTCCTACGTATCCCATGAGGATAGGAATCAAGCCCCATGTTGTTCTAAAAATGCAGTTTAATGTCATGAAAAATGATGCACAATTTCATGTCACGCAGGACCGTCTAGTTTATGTTAATCCATGACTGTATAGTTTAAGGTCGTGCCAGACCGTACAATTTGAGGTCATGCTAGACTGAACACTTTATGGTCATTCTGGACCATAGGTCTCCAGAAAAGTATTTCTTGTGGAGCTTGTAATTGGTGGGAGGTGTTATGCGCTCACCATCCATGGTCACCAAGGAGTATGCTCTATTGGGGTGAGCCTTCTAAATGACGTAAGGCCCTTCCCATTTGGGCTCCAACAACGATGGATTCCTGTCGGTGATCATCAACATTTGGAGGGCCAATACAAGGTCTCCATGCAAGAAATAGAAGAGGTAAACTTCTTGTTGAAGGATCTAGCTATCTTATTCTGATGCCTTTCCAGATTATGTAGGGCTTGGAGCCTACTCTCGTCGAGTGCCTCCAATTCAGCTAGATGGATTTCAGCCACCTTATCTGGTTCCTACTAGTCATAGACTGCAATGCGTAATGATAAAAGCTAAATATCAATGGGTAGGATGACCTCGGACACATACCCCAATGAATATGGGGTCACCTCGGTGGAATTGCGAGTCATCGTCCGGTAAGACCAGAGGGCATGGGGTGATTTTCAGGCTAACTCTTCTTGTTCTGACCAACCATTTTCTGCAAAATGATAGAGAGGGTTTTGTTCAACGCCTCGATCTGCCCGTTTTCCTACTTTTGATTTTGGGAGGTATGGTTGGATAGAATGTTGTACTTGTCATACAGTTTCTTTAGCTCAGCTGCTCGGAAGTTTGTGCTGTTATTGGTGACGACATCATGAGGGACTCCAAATCGGTAGATGATGTTGGAGATCACAAAATCGACAATGGATCAAGCATTGACTTCCTTGAGTTGGACTGATTCTACCCATTTGGAGAAGAAATCCATAGTGGTCAGGATAAACCTACATTGGAAAGCTGTCACCAGTGGATAGGGTCCCATGACATCAAGTCCTCATACCGCGAATGGCCAAGAGTACATGGTGGAGTGGAGCAGTTCTCACGGCCGATGCAAGAAATTAGCATGCACTTGGCACACATGAAATCTCTTGGAAAATTCAATACAATAATGGATCATAGAGGTCCTAAAGTACCCAAATCTTCAGATTTGATGGGACATCTTTGGCCTAGCTGGTGGGCTCCTTAGGAACCAGCATGAACCTCTTGAATGACCTAAGAAATCTTGACTCCTTAAATGAAACATAGGAGAACACCATCGAAACTGCGCTTGTAAATGATTTTCTCAAGGCTGGGACCACTCTGAAGGGTGAAATATAGTGTGCGGCGTCGGATTCACTCGTGCTCGGCCTGATCAGATGGGGGGAAACCATTTTGGAGATACTTGAAAAAAGGTTCTCTCCAGTCGGAAGTTATTTTAACCCCTACATTTGAAGAACTTAGGGCTCCTGACATGGAGGATATGATGGTAAGATGGCTTACTCGTGGGATGTCGCCAACCTCTGGGGTGACAAGAGCAATGAATCTCTGGTGTGCCACATTTACAATCCAATATTCTTTCTCGGGTTCTACATGTGACGCAGCTAAGCCACCTAAAGAATCCGCTCAACCATTCTGTGACCGAGGGACATGGGTAACCTCTGGTCGAGAAGGTAACTGGGTCGTTTGTTGGAGGGTTCACTCCAAAAATGGGACGTTCTCTATGTTCCTAACAATATAGTTTCCATGGACTTGCTTGATGACATGTTCAGAATCCCCATTCACGTGCAAATGGGGCACATTGAACTCAAGGTCCATCTTGAGGCTAGTGATGAGAGCCTGATATACTCTCCTTCATTGTTGGTGCAGACCTCTGACAATAGGAACGAGTTTGGAAGAATGTATTGCACTGGGGGGTAATGAAGATGATACCCATGCCCACTCTATTGAGCTTAGGATCATTGAGCCTTCTACTGGTGGGACTCTGGGAGGCACCATCAAAGTGAATTTTCCAAAATGAGATGGCATGACTGACTGAGATGATTGCCTCATTATGAAAATCTAGGTATGGGGATTGATTCGAGGAGGATGGATGGGTGGATAGAAAGTCTACCAATTCCTACCCCTTGATAGCCTTATAATTCATGGACCTGATTTCAAACTACTGGAGAATCACCACCCACCTCACTAGTCGGTAAATCAAAATGGGGCGGTTCAGGATGAACTTCAGCGGGTCTTTTTGAGAGACCAACTGTACCACACGGTGCTGCAGGTAATATCACAACATCTGTACAACAAATACGAGGTCAAGGCATCTCTTCTCGATAGGGGAGTATATAGGCTCTATATCGAGGAGCATGAAACCAATATATTAGTGGCTATTCTATGTCCACTAAATATTTTTCTGGGCAAGAAGGGCACCGAGAGACCGATCCAGTGTAGCGACATAGAGAATCAACATCTTCCTAGGGACATGTGGCATCAGGACTAGAGGCTGAAGCAGATACTTCATGGCTTCATCTAATTCAATATGACACTCTTCATCCCTGATTATCTCTGGGTCGATCTTGATGCCTCGATACCTAACAACAAATCCAAGAAACTTCTTGGAAGCAGACATGAATGCACACTTCAAAGAGTTCATCTTCAGGTTGCAGGAATGGAGGAAACCAAACACTTTCTCAAGGTCTTTGAGATTTTCCTGGCATTGGTGAGATTTGACCACCAGATCATCCACATATCACACCACCAATGTTACTTAGATCGTCTTGAATATGCGATGCATGTCAAACTGATAGGTGGAAGCTGATTTTTTCAGGCCAAAGGTCATAACCAGATAACAGAAAGTACCTTGGGGGGCCCTGAAAGTAGTGGAATCCTCATCTAATGGGGACATCCAGATTTGGCTGTACCCTAAGTACCCATCCATATATGACAGGGCTAGGATCCCGGCCATTGAATCAATCAACAATTCTGTCACTCGAAGGAGAAAATCATCATTCGGACAGTCGCAGTTGATATCGTGGAAGTCGATACAGACACCGATCTTCCCGTTCATCTTCCTAACTAGAAAAATGTTGGCTAGCCACTTGGGTTACTATAATTCCTTGAAAAAGTTGGCTCTGATGATATTGTCATCTTCAACATCAACCATATCACCGTGATAAGGGTGCAACTTTCTGGGAGTCTTCTTGAACCCACAATGGTTTGTCGGGATACTGAGGCGGTGTACGTCTACCTAGGGATATAGTCCTGTAATCTCACTGTAACTCTAGGAGAACACTTCACAGTGTTGTTTAAGGAAGTCCACGTACTGTTTTTGCTCCTAGTGAGACATGGAGGTAGTGTTCAACGTGGGTCTCGGATCTGCCTCGCTACCAAAGTTCACTTGTACCAGTTCATCGACCGTGGTAGAGACTTCTTTTTCAAAGGTAGGGGGGAATCCTCTAGATCCTCTTCTCCACTTGAGGAGGGATATTCAGTAGGGGGAATCGCTTCTGTGCCACCAGAATCTGATGGGAGGTAGGTGCCTGCTTGAGTGACAGTGGTCAGCACATCAGGAGATTCATGCGCTGCTAAGACTATGGCGATGAAGGCAGTTGACCCAATCCCATCTGCTCATTGGCCCAGAGGGCCACACTTGATGATTTCAAAGAAATAGTGGCACATTGGCTTGAGTCAGTTAATCCTAGCCCGTTGAAATAGACAGGTATGACCTATTTCAGTTTCCATGGGATGGACATCCCGATACCATACAGGTGTAGGAGGTTTTGGGATCACCTGATCCTAGTTGGTGTAGGAGTATGAGGTGATTTATTTCTATCACTTGGACACGGGAATATGCCTTCCTATCATACCCAAAACAACAAAACAGAACCCCATTTGGGGGTTGTTTCCCCCAGTCGATGGATTGTGAAGATATAGGTGTCATCCAGACCTGCCAAGGGATCACTTGTGACAAGGGCAGGTTTAACCTCACATTCCAGAATCTGCTAATCCTTACTCTTGTAATAGTCAACGTCCATATAGCGAGCTTCAAAAGAGGAGAAACGAGATGTATTTCCTTGGATCATGCCTACTTGACCATTGAGGGAGTATTTGAGACATTTTTTATATGATCAAGGGACTTCGACATGCAGGTGGAGCCATGGCCCACCCATCAATGTGTTGTTTGTGGTGTCCTGGGAGAAAACCATGAATTCATTATTGGAAAATAGACCACCGAACTGGGTCTTGAAATGGATCTCTCTGACCGGGGTCTGCTCGGTCATGTCGTATCCATGGATTCTTAGGTCATAGGGAGTTAAATCATACTTAGACAACCCCAACATCCGTAGTGTCTAAGTCGGGATTAGGTGAATCCTAGAGCCTGTGTCAACAGGACAGTGGAGTACTTCCATAACTTTGAACTGGCCACTGATGTATAGTGGAAATATGTTCCCCTGTACGGGTGGGTCTTCATCTTCACCAGATAATGAAATAACTAGCTGGAATTTGGAATTCTCAATTGCCTTGGTGTGAAAGGATTCTGCAGCTGCTACTTCTGTCTCAAACTAGAGGGGGATCCTTAGGGCCTCAGAAAGCGCCTCATGCATGTATGATGATAGTTAAAGAGCCTCAAGAATAGAAAACCTTGTTGGGATTTCGACAAGGTGCCTTAGGACATCATAATTCCGTGACAAGAGCGAGATTCTGCTTAAATGAGGCCGCTCTGCGATTGGAGGCACCGTGGGCCCTACCGACTGGATCGGCGGCTGGCCAGTGCTAGGAAAATCCTGTTACTCAATTGTTGAGGCATGAAGAGTAGCATCCGGATGAGAGCTGGAAATATGAGATTTTATTGTAGACTAGCCGCGGTATGGATGAGGAAACTATGCCTGATCTAGTAGAATAAACATTGGTGGAGGTAGATATGTGGACACCAAATGAGGAGGTTGTGCATGCTGATCTCAACATTGGACCTGATGTCTGGTCTCAGTGGCATGCACGACCTGACATAAAGTGCCATATGACATTACTTGACGACCCATATGGCTTCGGTTCCTCCAACATTGGCATCAGCTGGGGACGTTGGGGAGGTTCACCTGGCGTTCCCCCTCATCAGGATTCATATAGGGATTTACCCACTCAATCATATTAACTGAAGCATACCACTGACTGCCGCATGATGAATCATCCGCCACTGGGAGGATTCTTGGGGGAATATCCATCTCAGGTGGCATGAAGTCTCCAAGAGTGCGGGATGACGACGACATCGGTGGAGTGCACTTCTTCTTCTTGTGTCGCACATGCTTGCTCTTCTGGGAAGAGGCTGACTGGGATGATGACATAGAGGCACTAATCGCAGATTCTGAAGGATCTGGATGATTCAGGCATGCCCTGATAATACCATAGGTGAGGGTGAATATTTTACGAGCCATCCTATCATCATACTTCTAGGATCCATAGCTGGGAACCTGTTTCCAATCTCCTTCGTCATCGCTACAACTTTCTGGCCTCACAAAGACACCCTCCACATGTTCCGGGGCCGAGCCCAGCCTGACTATGTTGTTATCGACTTGGTCTTGGATCAAGTTCTTAGACACATAGCACTGCTAGAGGTTGTTCGCTAGAATCCGATGATAGGGGTAACCGTTGGGGAGATCAGTGATATTCTCCTCTGTGGGCCTTCTACACTCAGGTAAATGCACAATCCTCTCCTCTATGGAACTACAAAAGTAACCGAGGACCTAATCCTCACTGAATTAGTATTTCTAGTGTCTTTTCTCTGGAAAAGGGGGCTCTAATATTCTGTCCCTGATGAGTGGAACATGCCGATTATGAGGTTGTCACTAGTGGTGAGGAGGCCGCGCCAAAGGTGGAGGGCCTCTATGAGGTTGCGGAGCCGGTACGACTGGAAACAATTCTAGATACCTTGGGGCTTCTATTTGGGCCACTGAGGCGGGATTAGCTCTGGCTGCCCTCCTTTCTGGAATCACTGGGGCAGCGAAAGTGCCTGACTAGCCTGTTGCAGAGCTATCTCGAGAAGATTGGCCTTATCTGAGAATTATCAAAACCCTCTGGGGTAGTTCTGAGTGATTAAGGAAGGAAGCAGTTCTGTTTTGAAATTCTCCATGCACATCTTCAGTAATTGCTCTTGTGTCAGTGGCTTTTAGAGGGAGTATGTGAGCCCCATCCACCAGGAGATGAAGTCAGCGACTTGCTCATCGGTCCTTTGCTTGCACCTGAAGTGGTCTGCGATGCTATTCTTTCATGTGGTGGAGCTGAACTAGTATAAGAATTTCCGGAGAAGATCCAACTAGCTGGTCACCAATCTAATGGGGAGCTGGTTGTACCAGACAAACACATGGCCTTCAAATCTCTGCACAAAACATCAGAGTTTGGTGGCTTCCTGTTGTGCGAGAGTGCACAACATGGGGCCACACCTGGAGGTAATGAGGGCTAGGTGTTGTGGCTGGTCCCTTGTCCCGTTAAAGAGATAGAATATGGGATTTACAAAGCCTGTGGGTGTAGGCATACCATCCACCCACACTGGATATGGATTTCTATCTGGTGGGACTTCCACCTACCGCGTTTCCAACTCATTGAGGCAGGTGATGAGTGCCACCATCGGATCGTCCGGGCAGGGTTCCCTGTCCTGATTCGGATCCCTAACCACGAGTGCGTTACCGGGCTATTTGACACGGTAAATGGGTTTAGTGGATCCTAGAGTGACTAGTGGAATGGCATGCGGGGCTTCTAGATGAACCCGAGCTGGATTCCATAGATTGTCGCATCATTCCGAAGGGTTTGGTGAGATGTATCGTGCCCTCTTGCTATGAGTTTTGGCTTCAACCCTATCCACGGTTGTAGTATGATTAGGGTTTCTCAGAGGAATCTCACTGGGGGGGGGGGGGTGTTCCTGCCCATGCTTCCCTGACCTAGGATTTCCATTGTTGGGTCGTCGCTCTATAGTGCATTCATCTAGGAGTTCGTTAACTAGCCTCTTCTACTAAGTAAGTTGCTATAACAACCTGAACTTCTAAGGGTCTTCCTCCATCTTCTACACTTAGGCGGAGGGGTCGGAGTACTTAACATCTTCTACTTGCTCTTTACCCTTTCCAGCATTCCGACCAAGTACCAACGACCCGGGGGAATGTCCTCAATATCACATATCGTGTCAGGTTACCATCAAATAGGTTTGAAGAGGAGGACATCGTACATCCCCCAGCCAAAGATTTTCATGTGGGGGTTAGCCTCACTGATGATTTTTCGGAGTACCCTAAAACTCTGAAAACATTTCTGTTAGAGGGCCCTCTGGCGACCTAGTGACTTAGGGCGCTGGCCCATGGGGAGTGCGCCCAAATCAACCTGACGACATTACTCACTGATTTTCTCAAAGAGCACTTGGCTCCTGCGGTACACCACATGATAATAAAGAAGAAAGAAGTGTGTCACCCATAGGGTTTGGAGGAAGAACTCAACTTCCTCTGGGGTGAGGGAATTTAGTGTATAGAAGTTTGATGTTGTCATCGGCCAAAACTTATCCGGGATGTTATCTGCCGCAAGAATGTTCTAGATGATCCTGAGATCAGATTTAGGGTATGGCCCCATATTTCCCCACTCGTCAACTGGAGGCAGATGAGAAACTGGTAGTGGTATTTAAGTGGACCGTTGAGATAGTAAACTAGACGGCAGAGAATATGGTGAATGAGCCGATTGGCCTCCGAATTCCAGTCCATCCTCAGAGGAGTGCAGTGACCTGACCACAATGTCATGATACGACTGGCTGATAGAAATAGCTTCTGGTGCAGGTATTGAGGTTACCGATGATGGTTCATGCTATGTCTCAAGCACCACTAGTCCCCAAAATAGCTCTACATGATCTCTGGTTGAGGTAGAGGTCGCTTCTAGTGATAATGGTGGTGACTGCGTAGTCAGAAACTATATGACTCCCAAAATTCCCCCCTCCATCTTGTACCTACGAAGAGTGGTGGGAATCTAGTGGACTTCACACTTTGGAAGAATGAGGCTGATACACCTTATTCCTGCCCCAGTATTTAACATAGATAACCGACGGGAGGGTTCCACCGCTGAGTCCTACTATACTTCAGAATCTGAGAAACAGACCGGATTGATCTCAGTCTGATGATTTTTGTTATTTTTCTTGTGGCTGTGATGACCCACCTTCCTTCCCTGTGATGGATATTTAGGGAAGGTACCATTTCCGGCATGAGAAATTCATTCGTCCACACTACTGTTGGGGTGGGGAGTACTTCCGCCCTAGTGTGCCGGGGTGCGAGGAGCACTGGGGAAGATGTCATAGGGGACACGGGGAGGACCTCCATACTGGACTTTGGAATGGGTGGGACCCCTGCTGGAACTTTCGGGAGCACAGGTAGGACCTACAAGCTTGGTTCCCTATGTAAAGTCAGTGTAAGGCAAGTCCCCATGCTGATCGGACAGAACACGGGTAGGTCCTCCATACAGGGTGTTGATGAAGTGAAGTTGATCTCCTACCCTTTGGATGATGGGATGAATAGGACCTCCGTCAGATGCTATAAGGACGTGAGGAATGTCCTCACATCAGAAAGTGACTGGATGTGCAACATTCCCAACCCAGCGGTCCACGGTAGAAGGGAAAACTCTATATCCAGTGAAATGAGCACGGGAGGGGCTCCCATATGAGGTGTTTCTACCATGGGTAAGGCCCTCATTCAGGTCAAAGGTGGGATGTGTCATACCTCTGAGTCCGGACTGGGAGCGAGAAAGGCACACATCCTCTATGGTGGTTGCACAGGGAGGGCCCCCATAGTGGGTGGCATTGCTGTGGGTTAGTCCGCGGTGGCCACTGCTTATGCCTACAACTAGGATAGGTGACCCAGCCCACCCATGGGGTGGTTGGGGCCTTGATCCGGGTCAGGCATATAGCTACCCCTACTCAGCTTATGCATGTGGCTGATGATGCACGCCGGTGGTGGCTCGGGCCATGGTAGTCACAACATTGATGCAGCTTGATGGGCGACCTCATCAGCATGTTCCTGACGCTGGAATTGTGTCATCCAGGGTGATATCTATGGTGCAGGTAGGTATTCCACCTGCTCTTCAGCTCAGGGAACCAGGTGGCGGTAGTGGCACCACCTCATGCGGGCCCTCGCTGGGAACCCATGTGATGGAACTCTAGCCGGGCGGCCCCGAACATCCCATACCTCATCGGTGTAGGGCATGGAGTCATTGAGGCATTCCGGGGAGAGGCCCCCAAAATTATTGAAGGTTGGTGTGGGGAGCAGTGGCTCCCTGTGCGGCCCTCGGTGGTGGCGTTGTTGGCGAGGAGCAGACGTCTCTAAATCCATGGGGGCCATGTCCCTTGTAGGGATGAACCCCTCCTCCTCGTACCTATGTACATGTCCATTGATTACACTCTGTTGGATAATCTCTCATGTAGAGAGGGGGGAATTGGCCCCCCATTGTCATGGTAGTCAAGGCCATCAAAGAAGAGGCAGAACCGCATGGGATAACCTCGTTGAAATTTCCCCTGCCACCGCCTAATTGGAAAGGAGGTGATCAAGTTCCGGATGCAGCAACTGGGTTCCTGAAGGTAGGGAGATCAGCTCATTAGTACTAATAGAAAATGAAATCGACACCCAGTTCCCCAACACCATTCCGTCTTCCACGACTAGTAAGCGGGATCCATGCTGACAACATCACAGACCAAGATGCCTAACATTTTTACCGCTCCAACTTCTGGTGAGTGTTACGCCAGGCCCGCTATTTTCTTGGCAGGACCCAGTGATGGATATCTGGATCTCGTGACACGTCATTCTACAGATTTCTCAACCACTACTAATCTTTATATTGAGGAGAAGAATTTCATGCCAGGATCACCATTTTTGTTTCCGATGCTTTTTCCGGGGTGTGTGCATCTGTTTGCTTGAGTGTGACAGTCATGGATTTTGTTGCCCTGCATTCCCTCTTTCCAAATGCGGGGGGCATT
The DNA here is from genome assembly GCA_963277665.1 of Viscum album. NCBI lineage: Eukaryota > Viridiplantae > Streptophyta > Magnoliopsida > Santalales > Viscaceae > Viscum > Viscum album. The sequence goes on from OY728125.1 coordinate 395,436,670, forward strand.
CGCTCCATGTTCAGGGGATTCTACTACTTGATCGAAATGGGATAATGGGATTTCTGTTCTTCCTTCTGTAGATTACTCCTCGGAACTCATCACCATGTCTGGGTCTCCCATATAGATTTACTACGTTGTTCGTGAAACAATTCCTGGCGCCATACTTTCATGGACACCAGTTAATTACGCTGCTTCCGTTAGGAAATTCCAAGGGGTCTGGTTAGGGCAGTAACCTTCAGTTGGGGGAGTAGCCAGGTTGAGGCAACACTGGTGTGTCTGGACATTGGGGAATTGGAATGTCTATATTTTGTCTGTTATTATAGGGCTTCTCAAGGGTGCAGAAGCCCGAGGCATTCCACATCGAGCGTGGGGAATCATATGCCATAGGAATGTATATAAGGTTTTCCATAGCTTTCCATGTTCAACAAAGGGTATTCCACAAGTTAAACATCCAGTAGAGAAGGATTAGGCTTATCAGAACACTAGCAAGAGTGGATCATATTTAAGAACCCCCATGAGGGAACACCGATATTTGCGCCAGCACACGGGTGGATTCCTCAGTACTAATAAGGGGAATGAGGGCGGTATGATCTCCACAGGATATGGAATACAAGGTAAGAATCAAGATGGATGATGGTTTTAGTCTTTATCCTTGAGGAAAATTCCTACGTACCATGCCTTAGCATGGATAAAATCCCCTATAGGTCAAGAATGGATGTGTGGGGATTACACTCTAGGCTACCCGGATGTTGGTGAGTCGATATGAAGGAGATCAGAAAGACCAGGTGGTGGGATTGAACCTTTTGAGGGTTCCTACATACCATGCCATAACATGGATCAATGACTACATAGTTTGGGTACAGATGCTGGTGAACTGACGTGAATGTGGACCTTGGTCCGATTAAAAGGGGCTATATAACCAACGTGAAGGGGTGTCAGAACAACTGGATGGTGCGATCATAATGGATTGTCGCTGGATTGGGAAGTAGTTTAACGCCTTGTAGGACAGTGTGATGTCAAATAACCAACATGAAGAAGGACCCTGGTCCATGTGGATGGTGGGCTTGAACATCAGGGAGGCTTCCTACGTACCATGCCTTAGCACAGATCAAAGACCCCATAGTTCAGAATAGATATCGATGAACTGACATGAGGATGGACCTTGTCTTGATGGGTGTAAGGCTTGAACCTTGTGGAGGCTTCCTACGTACCATGCCTTAGCACATATCAATTTCCTCATAGTTCTGTATTGGATTTAGGTGTCAGCGAACCGACATGAATAATTACCTTGGTCTGATGTGTGACGGTCTTAAACCTCAGAGAGGCTTCCTACGTACCATTCCATGACATGGATCAAAGTCTCCATAGTTCAGAAATGGTTTTTTCTATGAAACGACATGAAGGTTAACCTGGGGGTCCACTGGTAGTGGGATTGAACCTAGTGGAGAATTACTATATACTATGCCTTGATGTGGATCAAAGTCATTATAGTTCGGTTGTGTAGTTTAGTGTCATGCTGGATGGGGGATTTGGGGTTTATGCTCTGAGGCGGCCCAGGGGGTGTCATGATTAGTTCTCACTATAAGCCCACGGGAGTCATGCTCAGTGTCAGAAAAAAGAGTTTGTAAGGACTTGAAAATGATGTCGTAATGGGTGCGTCCGTGGGAAGTGAAGAGGGGCTTATGCGTTGGGTGGCCCGTGGTACTAGGACTTACTCTGGGTTAGAGGCCTATGTGCGACAATGTGCAGAGAAAGAGGGATTTGGTACCCAGGAAGAGAGGAGGGGGTCAGTTCCTTATCATGTCCTCCACTATCCTTTGGGACTAAAGAGAAAAGGAAGGAGGAGGGGGCTCTGCCTCCTGCATGAATGGCTAGGGGCCTATGCCAAGGTGGCTGCCCTTCCCCGTGGACAAACACCACTCCTTGAAAGAGTATATGAACTCCTGTAGAGGCCAAGGGGCATGGTGAATGTCCATGGAGAGGGCACCCCACATGAGAGGCATGGGGAGATTTCATAGTTTAACGTCATGTGTTGAGGACGACAGTGCTTGCAATTTTAACATCCTAAAGCTCAGAAGAGGTGGGTTTACTCCGCACCCCTAGGACATACATAACTGGTATTCTCTACTCTTTATGGGAGGGGAGGTACCATCAATTCTACCGTAAAGGGGGGTTGTGGAGTGAAGCATCGAATGGTCCATGCTAGCGTGGCTATGTGAAGAAGAAATAACCATTAGTGTGCCTATGCGAAGAAGCATTAGGCAAAGCAGTGCTATGGGTGGTATCATCTAGGGGACTCTGAAGTCCCATCGTACAAACCTAGAGGGTCACACGGGAAAATGAATTTCCAAGAAGAAGATTTCATAGTCAGGGGCCTTGGGGAGCTCAGTTTCTCTACGTAGTGAAGGGAACTTGCGAATGGGTGTGCATCGTGAAATGGGGTTCCTTAGTCTTAGCATGGGGTGAAGGTGCACATGGGAGGTGCTTCGTGAAGTGGAACATTGTTCGCGGAGCATTGCCTCACGAAGCACAGGCGCCTCACGAAGTGAAGTGTTGTAAAGCAAGGTGCTTCACGAAGTACATTGATCCTGCTTTAGAATATAGATCACATGTATGTGAGAGTTGTTTTGCGAAAAATATATTCTATGTGACAACCTGGGTCCCCTCGGGGATCCCCTTCCTTTGAGTACGCCCTTAGGCTTCGTGAAAGGCATCCCTATTAGAAGAGGGGATCAAAACGAGGCAAGAAGGAGGAATCTCACGAAGAAAGAAAACCTCACGTAGCTTAGGATTTGTAGAGCAAAGGGTTTTTCGCGATTTGGGACATGAGAAAATGAAAGGTCGGATTTTCCATCCATAAGGCTCAGGGGGAGCTCAGTATTTATAGGAAATGTTTTCCGTGAAGAAGAGCTTACGCATCACGAAGAGGGATTGGGTAGTTTTGCAGCAGGTCATGAACATAAGGGGGGTTTGCGGAGGGTACCGCCTCCTTTTCTTCTTGCCGGGTTCACAAACGTCAGGGGTGTTCGGGGAGAGTACCGAATCCTTTTCTTCGTGGTGGGTACGTGAACGTCAGGCGGGTTTGTGGAGGGTACCGCTTCCTTTGCTTCGTGGTGAGTTCGTGATCATCAGGGGTGGTCACGGAGGGTACCGTCTCCTTTGCTTCATGGCGGGTGCGCAAACATCAAGGGAGTTCCTGGAGGTTACCACCTACATTGCTTCACGGCGGCCGCGTTGCTTGGTGGGACTTTGCAAAGTGGCTTTGCGAAGCTGGCTGTCGGGCCTCTTTCTCTTCATTCTTTTCAGCCAACATTTTGGCGCCAACAATATCGATTGAATATTATTACATAAATATACACATTGACACATATACATATTGTTAAAGTCCCAACTAGGAATCCTATGAAAACATGTGGTGGAATAATGGTGAATCCTTATGTAATTAATATAAGGTTTTCCTATTTTTATCAATCATTTGAATTAATTTTTTTATCCCTAAAACATATAATTTAGCTATAGAATACATGGAGTACTAGTATGATCTATTATTGGATTTATTAAATTCTTTATTGGACAAATAGTTAAGGCCAAATAATATATACTTGGATGAACTACAAGTACAAAATATATACGAATTTGGATGTTTTTTGAATCCCACACACATGATATGAAACTACATAAAATTACAAAATATCTCTCATGATGTTAAACTATGATAAAATAATTTCCTTAAAAAGGACATTAAAATTCCTAATATCTGAGTCCTTTTTAATGAAATTTTACAGCATGACACCTGATTTCTAATGACATGATATTAATTTTCAATAAAGCCAATCCAATTTTTCTATACATTAATCTATATGTTTTTTGATTCCTTAGTTCAGGATGTAAAAGTACATTACATCCAATTTTTTCTCACAAAATGGAAGATTACAGGACATCCAAGTCCTTGTCATATTAAATTAAATATTAGGAAATTTAAGTCTTGATCACATGGTGTTAAACTGTAGGAAAATACAGTCCTTGTCACATAACACCAAAATATAGGTTTTTCAATTCTTTTTCACATGATTACATCATTCATAACAGCCGATTCATTGTCATATCACATTGAATTGCATTAAATTTGAGCCCCTATTACATCATGTTAAACTACATGAAATACAATGCCTTATTTCCTAATGTTAAACTACATTAAATAACATTCATTATCACATGATGTTAAACTATACAAAATCTAAGTTATTATCGCATAATAAAAAACTATATGAAATAAAACTCTATATCACATGATATTATAATACATGACATATGGGTCTTTCTCATATGGTTTTAAATATAATTATATATTGTTCTTCTTTTATGACTAGACACTACTCAATGTAACATTTTCTAGATATCCCAAATACAATTTTTTAGATCAAAATCCATTTTGGACGACACAACATTTGTGATCCTAGAAAAGGATAAAAAACTTATTTATTATAAAATACTCAAATTTTTGGTCATCATGTGACACAAATTAATTATAACTCAGTACCAAAAGATAGAAACATACAATTTATTGTATCCTCATGTCTTTAATACCACCATCACCTTGTTTTGAGACCCCATTATAAACAATTCTTGACTTCTTGAGTGACTTATATTACCTAAAATATTTCATGGTTTTTTTCAAAAAGAGTGTTCAATTCTAAGGTAATCCTCAATTTGGTCATGCATAGATGAACCCAAATCATGCTAGTATACACACACAAACACACACCAGAAAATTTATTCTATCTAGATGACATTAATATAATAGAGGTGGTCCTCTACTATCTATTAACAATCACAAAATCATATCAGAACATGTAATTTGAATATAGTTAGTGGTCATCAAATGATTAACCGTCAAATATTAACAAATTTGATCCATAAAAATCATGTTTTAGTTTACATTTCCACCTTTTCATATACAAAAGTGGTTGGTGGGGATGGGGTTCAGGACATTGGATCCATATAAATTTAATTATTCTACTTATTCTTCACATTAATTCCCACATAATGTTTTTTCAACATTATTTAAGTTATTCAAGTATAGAAACATATGCTTCACTGATGATATATTTCATATTTACCATGTTACATGGATCATCTCACTTGTTGTTTATTACTATAAACATACATTTTTTATTTTAAATTATATGGTCATAACATTTTACCATCAAAAATAAAAAACACATGACCAAAAAAATATGTTCAAGGAGACATATAAATTTTCAGAAAAAAATCACAAATGGATACATTTTAAATATTCATTTCGTTTCACACTAAGATCTCTCATTTAAAGGATTTTGTTGATGGTATAGTATAAATTGATACTGTAAAATAATTTTATTTCATCCATAAGTCCATATAAAAAATTGTGTTAGGTTTAATGGACCCAAAGGTGTTTAAAAATATTAGATAAATGACATATCATGCCACCTTCTCCCAGATAACGTGTTACATGCTTTTAGGTGTGGGATATAGGTTACCATATCCATCATTTAATTTTTCAATTCCCTGAAATTACTTCATTTTATATGATATTGAATACCAGAACCACACATTTATATAGGTAATTAGTGTATTCAACTTCTCTGGAAACCTCTATTTGGATATATAGATATTTAACTCATATGGATCTGCAAACATTCCCGAAATTTATCATTCCACACAAATTCATGTATTAATCCGAATTTTGATGTCCTTTAATCTAAATTAATACATCCACCACTATAGTAGAACTTCCTCTAATGGCCGGAAGGCCTTCATTTTTTATTGAATTTTTATAATCCACATTTCAAGGGGTTAGGGGGATCCCTACAAGGCCCATAGGCAAAATTATTACATGGACCGTAGGCCTTATAGGAATTCATTACCTATAGCATCAAACATAACATATAACCCATAATAACTACTTGGAACTGCTCCTACCTAGCATCTTCATTGTAAAATCAGTTCTCCACCTTTTCATGGATGTTTGGATAGGCATTCTCGTGCGTGCACAGGACTGTCACAATGGCAAGTGACATACCTTCTCATTCTAGAAATCCATTTTTCTTCTGCTGTGGTGAAAGCTCCTTGCTCAGCCTTCTTATAGAGCTTGTTCCTTGTAGGCTGTCTTGATTGCATCTGCACTTAAGGTAGCCCGAAGGCCTTGAGGTGGCCCTAAGGCCCTACTGACCCAATGGCCTGGGTGCTCGAAGGCCTTAATGGACTTAGGGACCAAATCAGTGGCCTAAAGGCCCAAATGTGGGCATATTCTCAGCTGCTACAGTTCCAAATAGTGCCTCCTACAGTTCCCTCTATAGTACATGCTACAACACTTCACAGTTACATCTACAGTACTGCTAGAGTACCCCAGAAATTCTGCCTCCTCCTGTATTTGATCCACGGTTTCTTGGATGCACTTACGATGTCCTTACCAACTGGGCTAAGGCTCGTGTTCCGCTATAGTGGAACTTTTAATTCAAATGTGGTCATTGGAGAACCCTAAAACATGTTTCCCATCACATCATTTATGATCAAAACTACCGAATTAATGTTTTAAAAAATACCATAATTCAACTATTTGTGTTTATTTCATTTCATGTACATTACATCGATATTCATCATTGACATTGTCAAAGAATGGATGTGAAATATGATCATTAAACCTTTTATGATTCCTTATATTAGATCATAAAATAGGTGACACATTCATCTAATATGCATGACTATTAAATGAGGTCCCCTTTTTGTATGGTTTGTACAATTAATAGGAACTCAATTACTTTAGGTTCATATCTTCCCTGTTCAATATATATCACGTCACAAGTTAGTCAATGATGATCAACCATGAATTTCAATGAATTTTTCTAAATGATATATGACCTCAAATTATAATAATTTTTATTCAACCTTTATGAAACTAAAATTAATCTACCCATGTTCTAAACCCTAATACATGAATCTATATAAAAACCTCCAAATTAGTGACTAATCTTTTCATTCATTCACATCATGTTTTCCTTTAAAATGTTACAAAAAAATCTTACTCATCATTTCAATGAATAATATTCAGCCATAAATACTAACTTCAATAGTCTGACTTACATAACCTTGAGCATACTATAAATAGATATATATATCCAACATGTTTAAAAAACATAAAAATATGTCTACTAAAAAGTTCAGTCATTCCTTGTTGTACATGCAACTCATGTAGTCAATGGAAAATTTATCATTTTAAATAAAAAGGAACATAAATTTATGGTAAAATCCTATAAATAAACGTCTGAAAAATAATGAATCCTTTATGGAAATTTATCTAAAATATGGGGATTATGGAGTAATTTTTGAAAAAAGAAACATTTATATATTAGAGAAACAATATAATCTTATCCAAAGATAAGATTTTCATACATGTACCCTTATCCTAGGAAAAAGGTAAACCATATCATATATATTGGTGTAACATCCCAATTAAATAAAGAATTTTAATTTTTTATATTAATTTAAATTTTGAATTAAATATTAAATTTACATTTAAGGGGATTCTATGATCAATGGCATACCCAATACACAATAACTAGTTTCATTGAAATCTGATTTTGCACAAAATGCTGAGTCATAATGAAAAATAATAATATAATATTATTTTAAATGGTAGTTAATGCCTAGCCATTATATTGTTCAGAATGGATAGAACCAAAAACCAATATGAATATACATATTTGTTAAATATTTTTACATTTATCCAATAAATTATAGAGGCATTAAATATGAAAGAATCTGATTGTAAGAATAAATACTATAATATTCATTAAAAGGTTGATTTAACACCTTTTGATGGAGATCCACTATTAAATCTAGTTTAGGTCACATAAATATGTTCAAATTGAAAAACATATAATTTTTATTTAAGATCGGGACATCAAAATTTAATTTGTATAAAATTTTTATATTTTTCTGATAATGTTCATTTTTTATGAATTGTGAAAATACAGTATTTTAATTAAAAAATAACTTTTAATCTATGTTATTTATATGGATATATTATCTTTTATATTTTTTAAAAGATTATTTATATTATGTTTTTACCAATTCATTCAATTTTTTTCATCTTAGGTAATTTCACATTAAAATTGGACATAAAAAAGTGTCAATCTTTTCGTAGTTATTATTTATTAAAAACTTGCTTTTTGTTTTACCTGAATCAATTAATTTTAAATTATTTTTTGACACTTGTACATTTTGAGTTTTAAAAAATTGACTCCATTTTTGGAATTAAGTAGTCCAAATTTCGTAAATTATTATATTTTATTTTTAGAAATTATGAATATTTACTTCAGTAATTTATTTATTTACCATTGTTAAAGGTTAAATATGAAAAATAAGGGTAAATTATTAATATTATTATAATATTTAATTACCCTAACATGTGTCATAATCTTATTGGCTGACACATGTCTGACCATGGGCATCCTGTTGTCGATTTTGGGACACCATGGAGCCACATGGGAGAGATAATGAAACATTGTATTAATTAATTTTATGTGAAGACAAAAATTAATTAAGCATATATAATTTATTAAAAAAATTTATACATGGGGTTATATAACATATCTATTAGAATATAAAAATTCATTTAAAAAATAAATATACTTCTTAAATTTGGATTTTTTTGAATAATTTTTAGACATGAAATATATAAAATTATTTCAAACACAATAATGACGTAGTGTTTATATCATTAATCAATGATATAAATATATAAGATTATAAAAATAAAACAATATACAAATCATATGAAATTGTTAATGGATGATTTTATTTTGAACATAAGTCATCGTATCTTCTACTTTATCATGTTTTAGACATTTAGTAACTGAAAATAATTATGTAATAAATTAATATTTTTAAACATTCATACAGAGCCCCAACCCCACCCCCCTATAAAAATCCCTCACTTCCAACCCAGTACTCACACTTCTCAAGCTCCTTGGATCATCCAACCAATGCCAAATTAATCTCCCTACATCTCTATTATCCTCGTAGAAGCCTTCCCATATGTAGAGGGCAATTCAACTAAAGCTTTTGGTTCAAACCAATAAAGGATACCCGATTTAAAGGTAACATCTTCTCTTAAGTTTTTTTTGTTTTTTTACTTATCCATCCCCATAAACTCTTTTTATTCACTTTCATTATAACCACAAAAATATCACCAATATTCTAGGTTATTTTCATGATATGGAATTGATCTACACTTACACACATCTCCATCAAATTTTAAAAGAACATACTATTTCTGTGGACTGCAAACTACTTCCTCACGATATGATGATTGTTCGATTATCCCCTACCACATCTCGTGGTTGCCATTAAAATAGTATTGTATCTATATGTAATATATATTATATTTATTTTTTATATTCTTTTTTATTTTTCATTTATAGAATACCTTTATTGTTACCATAGTGGGTAAATAAGATAATTTCATTTGAGGAAGTGTGCGCTACCGCCCCCTCAAAGTGATATGACTCGTTCGTGCCATGGATGGAACATATAATGGATTGAGTTAATGAAATTATATATGATATTATACTGGAATCATTGTATACCTATTTATCATTATGTTTTATTACATTAAATATGAAATATAAATGAAAGTAGCGTTCATGCGTAAGTACGACTTCCCGTCTCCATGAATGGTGCAATTCATTTCTTATTTCCAAATATTATATACTATTATAAATACATATATATAAAAGATATATATTATATATATGATATATAAATCTTTAATATCATCTGGGTGGTAAAGTATTTTCGACCAGAAGGACAATTTATAATTATAAAAAGTTCATTTTTAACTAATATTCCGAACATCGACAAAATATCCATTATGAACTCAAATAATTAACTAATTGTTATATCATGATAATAATTGATATAAAATGAATAATAAACTTGAAAAATTTTATTACCCATGTATAAATTAACTCTATTATATTATTTATGATATTAAATAACAATCAAGTCAAGTTGGACACGAGGGAAGAGGTTTCTTATGTCATATTTAATTCTTTGAGATTTCAATTGTTTTCCACATATCTATTTCATGTAGTGTATTGTATACTATAATTTGATATATATTATCATGAATCAATTTATATTCATCTTATTATTTTATTCTTTGGTGGTTATTAACTTTTTTTCATACAACTCGATTGATTACAAAGTGGTAAGGGGTTTTCATCTCACTTTTTTGTCCTGTGAGATTCAATGTATATTTGACACTATTTCCTTTTGTGTGGTGGATGTAGTGACCATGATGTATTATTTGTGTAATATACTTTAATTTATGGGTATTTACATCTTAATTGTATTTTTCTTCCTTCACGGGTTGTCTGTTTTGTATGTTACCAAATCTGTATGGGAATCATTCACCCTCATCTTTTTAAAAGACTTATTTTGGTTATTTATTTTAATTTATATATTATTATGTTGGGATATATTATTATATATCCTTATTGATTTAAATTTTATTTCCAAGTGATGAGATATCATTTTCTCTCTCATCATCTCATTTTTTGAATTTTTAAATGACGCATTAGCCTGTCGAATTCCTGTAAGGGAACATCTTCACCAAATTTCATTTCATTGGGTTAAACATCAACTTATTGATCATGTAATGCTATGAATATGTGTGAATAAACTCTGATTTATTTACAAATAATATACAAATTTTTTGGGTGTATTTATATTTTTCATAGATAATTATCTCAATGATTTATTCTTAATATGAGGATACCATCATTATAAGGGATTTAATCTCAATTTACATTCCATTGAGACTTCACTGCTGTTATGCACAAATTCACTTTTATAAGGTTTATATTCTATCCTTTGTAATATTATATCATGAATAAATTTATTCTTATGATATTATAAAGTTTTAAATAAATTTTATTCCAAAATCTTTTCTCTTCAAGCATCTTTATTTGGTGAAGAACTCCTTAACTAAATTTTTATTTTGAAGATTTATTCTTCTAAATCCTTTTCATTAGTGTTCATGTTTTAAAAAATGTTTCAGGGATTCTTTTTCATTGACATTAATGTTTTAAAATGATTATTCTTTTAAAATCTTAAATTTGGTATGTGAAAAATTTATTTAAAAATATCTTTATAATGTTATTTTTAAAATGGTTTCATAAATAATTGATTATGTTAATATCAGGAAATGATATATCGTGATTGCACTGTGGAAATGTTATCATTACTTTCTTCTTTTTTTATATGTTATTAATTTTTTATGGGTCATGGGTAATTTTTGTGTATAAGGGTGGTTCTTTGATAAACCTAGGGAAATGGAACATGAGATAGATCTCCAATTCATTGGGTAACATGACAGAGGTAAACATTAATGTTTCTCCTAAGAGAATTTTGGACTATACTATGATGGGTATTGCAATGTAACTCCATATGTAGATGTGGTAGCTAAAATATAATTATATCTTGTCTACCACATGTAACCTATATGATTTATCATTTCTGTTTGTTATTCATAAATCTTAATATTTTGTAAGGTATGTTATTATTGAAATATATGGTTTCAGTAAATTGTATTTATTTATGGGCCAAGGTTTTATTTCATTATTTTATAACCTTTACTGAGATTTTTTATGTTAATCCCATGTTTTTGAAATGTTTTTCACAGGACATAAATCTGAATAGGGTAAATTATGTGATCATGGAAAAGTCATGCTATCTAAAACATGGAATTTGTGATGTTTTGTGGTTAGAGATTTTATTTTATGAAAATAGTTGATATTGAGTAGTAGTGTCAACATGAAAATTTTAAGATGATATGTAATAGTTATGGTCTAATTCCCCAGAACTATAAACCTAAAAATATCCTCAATATGAATTCTTTATTTAAGAAATGAATAAGTAATATTTAAGGGTAGGTCCTTATAGTTTGTATTAGAGGTCGATTTAGACAACTTTAAGGACTTAGAGTTTTAATTAAACACAAGGATAGTCCCCATGAATCTTATTTCAGTAAAATAATTCTTTTATAAATTTTTAGTTTCAAGAATGTTAGTTATAAATGGAAAGTGGAAAATCTCAAAAAACATTCCTATCTATTCCTGAGGACATGCTTGCAATAATTATTGCAAAGTCATTTTCAGATTATTATGATACATTCTCTAGCATACAAGTCACTTGAAAGCTGTTTTTTGAGATATAAAACACCTCCACTCTACCTCAATATCATCGTTGATCTTGGTTTGTATTTAATCAAATCCTATTTTCTCAATATTATCACATTTTCAAGAATATTAAATATTGTCAGGAATTTTTTTAAAAATTTACATTATCACAGTATTTTGAAGCATATTATGATTTAGAAAAAGGAGCTAAAGAATGAGACCATTTTTCTACTGATTTATATTTTCTATTACAATATAGTCTCTCTACACATATATATGGTATTTTAAAAGTTACAGTTTTGCAACATTTCAACTCAAACTCGGTCCAACTGATTTATAAAAATCACATTTTATCAGTTTTTTAAATTATATGTATTACAAGATTATTTTCCAAAACTGTTATTCTGTGAACACCCATATGACCGATGTTTTACAAGGTTTATTTTGATGAAGGAATAAAATGATTTTGAAGGATCTATAAATATTTTTTTAAAGCATGGAACTTCGACCTATGAGAACACGATTTTGATGAAACCATAAGGTCTCCATTATCAAGGTATGATGTTATTTCAATTAGGAATAGTTTTATTTTATCATATTGAGGTTAGAAAATGAAAATATATATGATATTGAGGTATTAATGTATTAGGATGAAAATGAAATGTACAAATAAACCATTGAGGTTAAAAATTTAAGGGAAATGTTTTAGTTTTTTTAAAAAGACAACCCATAAGATGGTTTACGACCTGTAGCATCTTGCAAGGCCACAATAATCGAACCGACATCCGAAGGGAAACAAGGGTACATCACTGACCACAATCCTACATGAAGTCCCTGGTTAGTAAGACTTATTTAATTATGTTAAATTATTTCACAGATCAGGAATAAGTTGATTTTGGGAACTCAAGTTTTATCAAATAAATATCCTTAATTTAAGAAAATGATTTGGTGAGTAAGTGATAAAGGTTATTTTAGAAGATATTTGATATTTTAGAAACAATATATGCTTAAGGAAAATAAAATACCATGGGATTTAATTTTTCATGTAATGGATGAAATATTATTTTCAGAGAATCTATATTTTTACTGTGGACTTACGTTGATTTGGAATATTTATGGGAATGATTAATCTATCATAGAGAAAATCTTTGAAGGTTAATTAAACTAGAATATGAGACTTTAAGTGTAATTGATGTTTTTAGAGATAAATGTTAATATTTCATATAAAAGAAGGTGTGATTTAATCCTTTATGATTTGGGCAACAATCTTAGTTTGGATTATTTTGACGAATTTTAATGATAAGAGTATATTGAATGGTATTTCTTGAAAATTGGGTTATTTTTGTTGAATTTTGGAGAATAAGAGTATTATTTCTTTTTATAAAGGATTATTATTTTGTGGATTATATGATATTGTACTAACCAATTTTGGTTTTTGTGTATTTCTAAAGAAAGTTCAAATATATAGTTTATCTTTTGTTTATTATCATATACTATTGAAGTTTATTCTAGCATTTCAGGAGTGAAAAAGTCATCTTGTATACCTACCGTCGGGAGAAAACATGAGTTTGTGGTAGAATTTTATTAAAGGATAGCTGTGTACATGATAAGTAATTATATTTCCTTACTATCTTATTCTAGTTATTAATAAAAGTCTTTAACTCTATGAAAAGGATCCTGAGGAAAAAATGTTATAATATCTCTTTTATCATCATACTTTTACCCAACCACAAATTTATGGTATTGTGGTGGTTAACATTCTTTGGATATGTTCTCTATCACTCTCTATTAATCTATGGGTGTTATTTTCTCTTCCATATCCATGTATTTAGGGAATTTTAGTATATATTTTCTTGGGTGAACTTTGTATTTATCTTCCATTATTTTAAAGTGATAATTATATTGACTCTTTTTTCGATGTGGGGCATTCAAGAAAGATTGCATGCCCAGTTTTAAAATTGTGAGGATGAAATTTCTCAAAAGGTGGGAAGGATGTAACATCATAGGTAAATAAAAAATATTACATTTTCATATTTATCAAAATTTGTGAATATAATATTAATTTTACATTAGACAGGATGCTATGTTCGATGGAGTACCCAATACGCAACAATGAGTTTCTTTGAAATCTTATGATGCAAACAAAACTGAGTCATAATAAATAATAATAATAAAACATAATTTGAAATGGTTGTTAATGCATAGCTGTTTTATTGGAAAGAATGTAAAAAAATAACTACAATATAAATATACATGTTTGTTAATTTTTTTTCATTTATCCAATAAATATTAGAGGCTTAAAATAAGAAAGAATCTGATTTTAAGAATAAATACTCTAATATTCATTAAAAGGTCAATTTACTACATTTTAATGGAGAACCCTCTTTAAATATTATTTTTTAACTTTTATATATTCTATTTGAAAAACTAAAACACTTCTTTATTATTGGGACATAAAATTTTACATTGGTTGGAATTTTAGTATTTTTATGATAATGTTCTTTTATTTAATGAATAGTAAAAATACTGTATTTTAATTCAAAACTACATTTTATTCTAATTTATTAATAAGGATACATTATCTTTTAAATTTTTATTAAAGGGTACACATATTATGTTTTTACAATTTAATCTAATATTGTTCATGGGATTTAATTTCACTTTTAAATTGTACATAAACAAGTGTCAATATTATGACATTTATTATATTATTAAAACATGCTTATATTGATATGTTATATAAGTTATCTCTTCAACTATAAATATTTACTTCAAGGATAAAAATATTTCATAAATTATGATATTTTTTTTATAAATTTTAGACTTTATATAAATAAAATTATTTATGACAAAATAATGACGCAGTGTTAACCTCATTAATGAATGATTTAAATAAATAATATTATAATGATTAAAATACTTTCCAAAACCTATAAAATTATTATTTTAGGATTATATTTTGAACATGATACATGTGATCCTTTACATTAATATTTTTTGACCTTTATAAACTAATAATCATTATATAGTAAAATAATATTTATAAACATACCAAAATAGCCCCACCACCACCTTATAAAAAGACCTCACTTATAACCCATACCTCACACTTCTCAAGCCCATTGGGTCATCAAAACTCTGCCCAGTAAATTTCCCTACATCCCTATACTCTTCTTATAAGCCTTAACCTATGAATAAGGAAATTCAAGTAAACCATTTGGTTTAAACCAAAGAGGGTTACGTGATTTTAAGGTAACGTCTTCTCTTAAGTTCTTTGGTTTTATTTTACTTTTCCAACCCCATAAATTATTATTTTTCATTTACATTATAAAAAAACAAGTATCCTAAATATAATAGTTTTTTATGAGATTTATTCTAAAATCACTTACACATACCTCCATATATTGGTAAAAGAACACACTGTTTCTATAGATGACGAAATATTGCCTCACGAAACGATGATTGTTCAATTATCTCCAACTGCTTCTCCTGGTGGCCATTAATATGGAACTATGTTTATTTTTTATATATATTATTTTTATTTTATTTTTATTCTTATGTATTTTTCTTTTATAGAATACATTTTTAGTTTGCATAGTAGGTAAATACGATAATTTCTTTTGAGAAAGTGTGGACTACCGCCCCCTCAAAGTGATATGACTCATTCACGCCATACGCATAAGACATAAAGGATGGAGTTAATGAAATTATATATGACAGTATACTAGATTTATATTATACCTTTCTATAATTATGTTATTATTCCATTAAGATGTAAATATAAATGAATGTAGGGTACATGCGTATGTACGGCTTACCATCTCTATGAACAGTGCATTTCATTTCATATCTCCAAATTTTATGTACTATTATAAATAAATGTATATAATGGATATATATGATATATATAATATCTAAATCATGAATATCATCCAGGAGATAATGAAATTTTGATGACATGGAGATTTTATAATTATAACAAGTTCATTTTTAACTCAATTTCTGAACATCGACAAAATCTCTAATATGAACTCAAATAATAAACTAATTATTATATCAAGGTAATAATTGATATAAATAGAATAATAAACTTGAAAATGTTTATTATGAATTTATAAATGAACATTAATTTATTATTCATGATATTAATGAAAGATCGAGTCAATTCGGACACAACATAAAGGGTTTCTTATCTCACTTTTAATTCTGTGAGATTTCCATTATTCACCACTTATCTATTGCATGTACTGTATTGTCTACTGTAATTTGATATATGTTGTCATGATTCTCTTTATATTAATAATATTATTTTATTAAATTATAGGTTATTTTCTTTTGGTCATATGACTTGATTGATTACAATGTGTTAAGTGGTTTTCATCTCACTTTTTATTCCTGTGAGTTTCAGGCTATGTTTTCCACTATTTCCTTTTGTGTGGTGGATTTACTGCACATGATTGTATTATTTGTGTAGTATAATTTATTTTATGGGTTTTAAAATATTTATTTTTTATCCTTCTTTCATGGGGTGTATGTTTCATATGTTACCAAATCGGTAAAGAAAACATTCACACTCCTCTTTTTAAAAGTCTTTTTTTCTGTTATGCCTTTTAATTTACTTCTTCTTATGTTGTGATCTGTTATTATATATTCTTATTGCTATAAATTTTATGTTAATGTGATTATATACCATTTTATCTCTCATCAACTCATTTTTTTAATTTTAATGTGATGTCGTTAGTCAGTCAAATTTCTATAAGTGAACATCTTCAACCAATTTCAATTCCTGGGGTTAAACTTATAATTCTTGACTATTTCATGATTTGAATATGTTTGAATAACCTCAAATTGTTTTAAACCTAATATCAACTTATATTGGTCATATTTATATTTTTAACACATAATTATCTCATTAATTTATCCTTATTCTAAGGATACCATCTTTATAAGGGATTTCGTCTCAATTTACATTTCATTGAGAATTCAGTATTTTTATACACCAATTCAATTTTACATGGTCAATATACCATCCTTTGGAATATTATATCATGAATAAATTTATTTTCATGAAATTATAATGATTCTATTTAATGTTATTACCCAATTATTTATATTGAAGCATCTCTCATTTGGTTAAGAACTCCTAAACTAAAATATTGATTTAAAGATTTATTCTTCTAAATATTCCTCATTAATATCCATGTTTTCAAAATGGTATTAGGGACTTTTTTATATGGAAATTAATGTTTTCAAATGTTAATTCCTTAAAAATCCTTAATGTGTTATGTGACACTTTGATTCAAAAATCCCTTTATTAAATGGTTTTGAAAATGGTTTGATAACACATTGATTTTGTTAATATCATAAAATGATTATCGTGATTACAATGACAAAATGTTATCTTTATATTATTCTTGTTTTATGTGTTATGAATATGTTATGGTTCTTGGACATTCATTATGTATACGGGAGGCTTCTTAATAAACCTAGGGCGATTTATCCCGAGATAGGTCTCCAATGCATTCAGTAATGTGATAGAGGTAAAAGTTAATGTTTCTCTAAAGAGATTTAGGGAATATATTGGGATGGGTATTCCAACATGACTCCCTATGTAGCTATGGTAGCTAAAATGTAATTCTACCTTTAATGCCACAAGATACATATATGATTTATGATTTCTATGTGTTATTCATAAATATTATGATTCATAAGGTATGTTTATGATTGAAAAGTATGGTTTCATTGAATTGTTTTTATTAATGGTCTATTGTTTTCTATTCTTATTTTATAACCCTCACTGAGCTTTTTATGATCATCCCATGTTTTTTTTGAATTTCTTCTACATGAGTTAATAATTAATAGTGTCAAGAATTGGATCATAGAAATGTCATGGTATCTAAAACTTCTTAACTTGGCATGTTTATTTTTAAGAGTTTTTATTTTAGGAAAAAATGGATACGACGTAGTAGTGTCTGCATGTAATTTTTAAGTCGATATGTAATAGCTATGGCCTAATTATCTAAAAATATAAACCTAAAATTATCCTTACTGTGAAATTTTTATTTCACTCAATATTAAGTAATGTTTAAGGTCAGGTCCTAATAACTAGAGTATATATTTAATAGAGTCATGATAAATTCATCAGAATGTAATATCCAGGTGATCATAATCTATTCAATAGTGTAATTGTCATTTAGAGATCCTTTTTTATTATCCACATCACATTATGTTAAATTATCCATTTAAACATTCAAAATCATGTATATGATCATGGTTTTTATACCCCCCCCCACTTTTCTAAAGCCACACCCTTGAGGAAACCCTATTCCATCTCTAAATGGACAAAATTTAGTGTGTGTCGAAGTAACCGTTACCTACTCCCATTCATGAGAAATACATAGGAGGAAAATATATTCCATAACCAAATAGGCTCTTAATAGTTAATGATTATTATAAAATATCTGATACTAAAAATAGAGATTAAATAGTTATATTTCATTTCATGTATGTCAGAGAATATTTCATAAGGTAATAAATTTTTTTGTTACCTTGGAAGTCCAAATATATACATTTAACAGATTTTCAATAATAATATACAAGATTAACAAGTGGATATATCCTAATTATTCTTTTAATTAAATCCATAAAAATTTAACATAGTCCTTGTCTTGGATTCCTATGGAATAGGAAAAAAGGTTTACATATATATTTTGTAATGAGTAGCTCATATTTTACACTTTCATATCCTAAACATGGAATAATAAATATGGTATAAATAAATAAATAACTAAAATCTATAATTAACTAAAATTGAGGTCATTCGATATACATGTTAATATATGACAACCGAGTTTCAATAACATTCAATATCAAAGTATTGGAAAGAATAATTTTTCAAAACAAAAAATGTTGGTGTGATCTTATCCCAAAAAACATTGCAATTTATTTATGTTTTATACACCAAATTCTATCATATATTTATCATGATACTTGTTGATATATCAACATTATATATATTTCTAGTCATCACCCATAACTATAAAAAGTATAATTCATTCAATATAACATTCTGAAAGTGTTTTTATTCAATTTCCTAAGGAACTGATTACTGAAAATTGATGTATTTATATATAATGTGGAAGAATATAGTCAAATAATTCCCCATTCCAATGAATGATGTTGATATATTTGAAAAGATCCCTCAATCAATATATATCCAATGTGGTATCATTAAGGTGACATGAAGTACCCTTATCAATGAAATATAGTAGGGAGTGTATTGATAATGTGTTGGGTAAAACATGGATGAATACAATTGGATTCAAGAGAGTGAATTTTTTGGAGACCAAGTCAATGGTAGTAAGAATCATTTCATAGTGCTTCATAAAGAGTGTGTAAATGTTCAAAACTATATCCCATGGCAGTGTCTAGCCAGATGTAAAATCATAGTCCCATTCACTATGGGTTAAAGTGACGATTTAGTCAACCCAAAGATAATCCATTTTAAGGTGATTACACATAGGTTAATATTTTCCTCACCCACATCCACTTCCCAGTATTTATATAAGGGTTTATTTTTTAGGAAACTAAAAATACTTTTTCTAAAAAAATCGAGGATGGGTTTTCCACCATGGAAATGATTCAATTTTATAATAGTTTTAGTGACTATTGAGAAATAGAAGGATATTATGGAGTTTTAATAAATATAATTTTAAATCCTTCAAATTTCATGAGTAATATTTTAAATATTTTTTCATGTGAATATATTAACCACATAAAAGTAAATAGGTGTTGAATATAAAATGGGTCGCAATGATTGAAAATTTAGTAAGAAACTAACCATAATATCCTCTTAAATGAATGAGATAAAAATTTATATTCAAATACTAGTAAAAAAATCATTTCCTTATATAAAATCTTACATAGTAATTATATATATTACACATAACACAAAATCAGTGCATAATAAAAAGTATTTTTCAGATATGGGAATGTGAGATGAAACCACCTTACCTCTTATTCTAAAATCCTCAAAAGTACCTTAAACTTCTATATACTAAAATATCTATATGAATCAATTATTTTTAACCTTAATCATATAAATTTTCATTCAAATTATTCTTAAATAGTCATTCTAATCTATAAAGTATTTGTATTTTTCAATATTATGTGTTTAGAATTTTTGTTGTTTGTACTAGTTTATTATAGGAGTGTTACCATTCATTGTTCTTCCATTGTTCATCATTAATAGGGAATTAATGTTACCATTATGAGTTATTTATTAAATTTTATGTTGTATCATATTTATTTCATGCGTTTTTTAGTATTCATCGTTGAATTTGAATTTGATAATGAGCATGTTTATGTGATTCTTGATTATGAAAGCAGTTTTTTCAATTAATGAATTAAATATTGACATAAAATATATAGAAAAAAGAATACTTATTTAATAATTTATATAATATTATAAAATTAATTTTTTTCCTCATCTATGATATACAATTATTTTGATGTTTATTTGGGCTCTTAAGCTGACCCCAATAAGAACATTCCAGGATTAATTGGACGATTATGAGGCAGCTTTTTAATATCATTATACCAAAAGAATAATTCTTTTTTAGAGATTATTAGAGTGATATATTATAATTGGAATTAAATAATATAATATTAAATGGACATAATAATTTTACACAATTTTAATAAATTAATATCCTCATATATTTTTTAATTTAAAAAATTTAATTTAAGATGGTCGTTTATTGATCATTACATTAATTGATACAAAAAATTTCCATAACATAAAATCTATCATGAAAGAAATATTACACCATTAAATCAATTCTAAAAACCATTAATTATGTGTTGTGAATAAAAATGAATGTCATTTCTTTAGGTGGATATAGTCGACACATACTCATCAAAAAAATTTCATTGTTCATAGTAGATTGGAAAATGAAGAGATAATGACAATAACATAAATATAATAACATAATGTGAATAAAATGATTTTACATTTATTTTATTAGGCGGTCTAGAATAATTTGGAATGAACATAATAAGGAATGAAACCCATGTATTTTATAATGCGCATGTTGAGGTTTTAACGTTTCAATAGATGTCTTATAGGAAATGAAGTAATTCTGCTAAATTTTTGGAGAGGGTTCTTGGAGGAGAAAACTGGAAGTGTTTCAAGGACAAATTTTTATTATTGGGGATTCTGGACATTGTGGGGATGATAATATTTTATAAAGGGGATAAGGGATGTTTTTGGCATAACAATGTGTTTAAAATAATGTATGTTTTTTATACAAGTGTTGAAGGACACAAAATGGGATCTTGAGGTGGTTATTTTATGTGTGGGTGTAAACTAACCTAAAAAACTTCTTTTCTAATAAATTTATGTTTTTAGGGTGTTTTGATTTATATTTTTTCTTTTTATCCAAATTTAATTATAACTTGGTGAAAAATTTCTGACAATAGTATGACATTTTAATAAAATTTATTATAAACAAACATATTTCCCATAATTTTGTAACACTAATTAGGAAAATATTAAATCATTTTATCACATAAAATTTATAATGGTGTGAAATGTTAAATTTAAAAGTAAACACAATTAATCTCATAAAACCCATTTGTGTAAAAATAACATTTTTTATATTTAAATGTAAATATATCCTCAAATTATCAAGGATTCATATTTTGATGCCATATATTGTTTTATTATACAAACTCTAATGGTTACAGTGTTTTTAGGGTATCCAAAACCAAATTTCATTTTATTATACAATACTCTTTAAAAATTCAAAAATTCATGTTGTTATTATTGTAACATTTTAGATCGATCTAATCACGTTCGATGTAATATTTATAAGTTCCAAAATTGTTTTGATATGAATATTTTTATTGGATAAATTCATAATTTTTTATGTAACATGTTTTTTGGTCTTGTTGTTCATTATTATATAATAATTATTTTAAAAAATAATATGTTTCATGAAACCAATATTAATCATCTAAAAACCATCATTTTTAAAACATATCAGTTATTCAAAATATTTTAATTTGGATATGATTAATTTTAAATAGAATTTTTGTGTCAATTTTAAATAAAAATTTAATCTATTAAATAAGGTTAAGAATAAAGGTTCTTTAAAATTTACATCATTTAATAGTAAAGGATATGGTGTTTTATAGGTATAATAGCGTCTCAGGTATTATAGTGGTGACAAAATTCCTATACCCATATTTGAGCCATTTCTAAGATGATATATATTCTACTCAAATATTTATGAACCATGATTGAGTTGTATAATTTTTCTTCAATGCTCAAGTTGATTAAGAATATAGTTATGTTATAGTTTGATTATTTTCACATTAAATCATGAAACGGTAAAAAATTGAAATAATGTTCATCGAACATATAAATGTTGGAGAATGAGAATTTTTCTCATTGAAAAAAGGTGGAATATAATATCATATAGACCACTCCATGACTACTACAAGATTATGTTTGGATGGTTATATTCCATTTAAAAAAATGATATTCTCAATTGATTTTGGTTATTGGTTGATTTTATCTATGATTTTAGCGAACCTTTTCATTTTTACCATTGCATGTTGAAGTAAAACCTTAAAAATCACCCCAACATATTCAATTATATTATACACTTTCATGACAATATATTAATTATTATTGATTTTATTCATTATAGTTGAAATATTTTGTAACAAAAATCAACTCTTCGTGAATTTGGACAATTAAATCTAATTCATACATAACTAAATTTATCTACATCCCTATTATCACTTTATAATACTTGGATTTCAGAAGAAAAAATAAAACAATATGTATTACTATGTGTTTTTATATCTATCCATTTGGGAGAGTCAACAGTAGTTTTCATTCACATTTCCATGATTCAATATTGTGTTTCACATCATTATAAATAATCATATAATAAAAACCAAATTTTTTTAGTGTTTTGACCATGTAAAAGTATCAAGGCAGATTCACTAAACGTTCATTTAGAGAATTTTTTATAGGGGATGTTTAATATAAACATCTATATAGACTTGCTGGTCACCTAGAAAGAATTAAATGCCTCCTAGTCATACATGATGTAATTCTCTAACATCGCAATTTTCTCTAGAACTATATTTATGAGAGAAGGTCTATATTCATCTCTCATTAGTTGAAAAAGTACCATGTAAGATTGTGACCCAGCCTTTATAATTTGAGGATACATTAAGAAGTATTTGTCTTTGATCTATTAAATATAGTGTTTAGTTTCCAAATCAATTTCTGTTTGAATGTTATTCATGTAATGTAATAAGTTATTTATAATAGTGGGTATGAATCCACTCCATTCGGTGAGGGGATATTGAACTAATAAAAAATGGACACTTCAATAGGAATGATATTAATAATGAAAACCTACGAAGGTGATCATTCAAGAGGAGACACCAAAAAATGGAAATAGTAGTATTTATGGATGTTGAATATCTCCGAGTATAGATCCCAGGAAAATATTAATTTCCTAATTTACAGAAGAGTTTATAATCTAAGGGAAAATCAAATTTTATAAATAATGCACAGAATTTAGTTCTCTACAATCTAGAGTAGACATGTGTAATTTAAAACTAAATTTTATCAACCTATGAGCACATAAGCATTGGGATAATACATTATATTTCTTTAATGAATGATATTTGAGGAGACATATGAGTCTTACATCTTTGAATTCACACTAGGGATTTTTCTACAAGGATCCCTACAGGAAGACTAGAGATATTACACCCCAGAATGATAAATTGTTAAATGAATAAGTAATATGACTTATTTCAATATAATACTCCTTCCTTTTTAGGATCCGACCTGATTGGAACTAAAAAGCTCAATGTTCAGTTTTTGAAGTAGTGATCAATATGGGTGACCTCGAGCGAAGATTGTTAGAGTGTTCCCAAGTGAGGAAAAATCACACTAGAAAGAACTCGTATTGACGTATAGAGATAATCATTAGTTAGATAACCTATTTGGGCTTATGAATGGGCCCTAGGGAGGGGATCACATATAAGTTGGTAAATAGGTGGTACAAGGGGGTCTAGGACCCAAATTCCATGATATAGTGGGTTTTTTTTACTCTTAGGGGGGCCCGATTGTTACCATGGTATCCCTAGGGGAACCTATCCATAAGTGTGGTTTTACTGAAGAGGTTGAGATGTGGGATCCTTAATGAGGATTAAGAGTTATAGGGGGTTTGAATTTAACAACCAAAAAATGAAAATGTTTTGAAAGAATAAATGATATGAATCATGACTAAAAGGTATGCCTTTAAATTTTGGAGACAACATTAACTCTATAGTTAAATGTTCTTGGTCTTGAGTAGTGATCATTACTGGTGAACTCTTTTGAGGTTTCTTATGGTGTGTGTGAGTGGGGATTAAGAACATTGGAAATAAAATGTTTTGGAAAATTAGAATGGTAATGAGTTAGATAACTTTTTCGAGAATTTGGATCGGCCCTAATATGGGGACCATGTTTTTGTGGGGCAACTTGTGGCACATAGTAAGCCAAGACCTAAAAAACATCTTAAGGTGCGGTGTTTGTGCTATTTTTGGGGCCCAATTATTACAATAGATCACATGATCATAATGATTGGATTCCTTGGGTCTAAAATAGTAAATTTCTATTCATCAATTATCATATTTGTAAGAATGGTGACTGATATGAACATTATACGACTCTTTAACCTATGTTACACATGAGTAACAACATATTCATATGTGTGAAAGGTTTTCTCCAGATACATTTGGGGTGAAATAGTTTTTTTATACAGAACAGTTCATCACATTTTAATAGATGTTAAAATATATCTATTACAAGAATATCTTATTACAGTGAAGAAAAAACACACATGAATTAACATGTAATGTCCTATGGGTATAGTCATTAATTAGATAACCTGTTCGGTCATGTGGATTTCCCTTGGGTGGGGAAAACTATTTTAGTGCAACTGGTTTGACCTGGTAGGACAACTTTTGATGACCATATTATGGTGGAGTGTCTGTGTTGTTAGTGGGGAAAATTATTAAAAGATATCACATGATCATGAGGATTGGGTGTTTGGTGGTCTAAAATCCCTATTTATATTCATATTGAATGATATGTATAAGTATAGTGACTGTTACATATATGAGACCAATTTTCCTCCCACATTACACATGAGCGAAAATGTATTCATATGTGTGAAAGGTGTTCTCTATCTACCTTTGGGATACAATAGTTTTTTATCTAAATAAGATTATATCATAGGTACGAAAATTGAAATATTTCTAAAAAATTATTTCATTGGAGATATAATTACTAAAATAGTCTCTACAATTATTAAAAGTTAACATGTATGTATAAAATGGATTTTTGAAATGAGTGAATGGATACACTGACTTACATTACCCACATGAATATAGATTTCTTGTCTCCTAAAATGATTTTTTTAGTACCCTCTAAGGATTGATCATGGGGAAGGATTTATTATAGTGGAACTGAAGCACTTAGAGCACGAGAGACCAATTACACAATACCTTTGGATGTTTTATCTGAATCCCACTCACATAACATGAAATTGTGCAACATTCGGGGAATTATATTAGGATGTTAAACCATGAAAATAT
Organism: Viscum album; assembly: GCA_963277665.1. Lineage (NCBI taxonomy): Eukaryota > Viridiplantae > Streptophyta > Magnoliopsida > Santalales > Viscaceae > Viscum > Viscum album. Next base: position 395,462,559 of record OY728125.1, read on the forward strand.
AATTTACATAGTGCAGGTCATTAAAATTAATGATATCTAAGTCATTTATTCATAAAATTAACATGTATTGCACCATTGTTCTTATGACATGATATTAATGTTTTTTAAACCAGACCATTTTTTAGAGAAATTAAACTATATGATTTCTTTGTATATACTATATGACATTGAACTACACAAAATTCAAGTCCTGATCACATAATGGTAAACTATACAATACCTTATTTGTTGTCATTTGACATTAAAATATAGGACATGTGAGTCCCTTTCAACTGATGCTAACATATAAGACACCCAAATCATTGTCAAATTACATTATATCTCTAGAAATTTGAGCCCATATTAATGGAAGTTAAATTTTTTTACATACAATGACTTATTTCGGTATATCAAACTCCATGAAATCCTAGGACCTCTCATATGAGGTTAAAATATATGAAATCCAACTTATTTCCACATGAAACAAAACAATATGAAATAAAAGTAATTATCACTTAATGTTAAAATACATGATATATAGGTATTTGTCCATGGTGTTAAACATAATGATATATGGTTATTACTATATTAAATAACACAACTCAAGGTATATTTTTTTAGACATACCCAATATATTATTTTAGATATAGATCCATTTTGGACCACACAACATACATGGCCATCTACTAGGGTAAAAGAATTCTTTATTCTAAAATTCCCTAACATTTGGGCCTTATGTGACAACAATTGATTCTAACTCAATTTGAAAAGACAACAATATACATGTAATTTTCCCTCATGTCTTGAATACCAACACAAAATAATTTTTAGACCCCCTTTTGTAACACCACAAGATTTCATAATACGTTTTTTCCTCAAAGTAAATCAATTACTTGCTCTACACGCATCACCGAGTTCTAGCACCCCATGACTTACCAAACAAGCCGTTAAAAAGCGGATATGAATAGTATTAATTGAATATTTAACTTTATATAATCCTTATAATTTTAAATTCAATATTATGAGTTTAATAGAAAAAATTTATGAACAAATACTTTTTTTCAAATGAAGGAAGTATTTTCCAGAAAATGCAATTTTACAACCTTTTAATGGAGAAGCATTTTTAAATACAATATTTAAAACCTTTATATATTAAATATGACAAAATAAACTTCTATTTTATAATTGGAACAAAATATCTTAGTTTTAATAAACTTTTGGTGTTTTTCTCATAACTTTCATATCTGGGTGAATAGTGAAAAATACTATATTTTAACTGAAAACAACTTTTTTAATCAAAATAATTTATAGTGTTAAGTTTTACATTTTTATGGTTTCGAAGTATAAATAGATTACATTTTTTCCACTTAATCTAATGACGATCATTTTAAGTTACTTCTCATTGAAATTGGACATAAACAAGTGTAAAAAAATTGATAGTTATTATTTCATTAAATACGCCTTTTGGTTTTAACAGCGGGAATTAATTTTAAATTAATAAATAAAGCTTCTATGTCTTTAATTTGGTAAAATAGACTCCATTATTGAATTCTTAATATCAAAAATAACTTACGGTAATTTTTTGGTATTTTTCTGAAAACATTTAATTTTTGATGAATAGTGAAAAAACACTGAGTGATTGTTTAAAACCAAATTTTTTATTAAATAACTATTTATTTTTTTTAAATTTAGTTTAGGTAAAAATAGATACATAATACATATATAATTTCAATTTAATTCATTCGAGTCAGTTTATAATAAGTTTAGATATATAATAATTTTATTGAACTTTTCACCGTATTTTTCCCACCTCCTTGGAGAATTTGCGAATTCACTTAAAACATAATTTTAACGCTTCAATGAGTGGAATTTCAAAAATCTGTGAGACAAGGTTGATATAGGTATGTAAAATGTGGTTCAATAAGATGATGTTTTTTGGTGAATAGTAACTTTTTACTTTTATTTACCACGGTTAAAAGTAAATAGGGTAATTAAGGGTAAAAATGATATTATTATTACCCTAACACATGTCCTAATTCTATTGGATATGTTTAATTCGTCCAAAAACAACCTTAGTGATAAAATATGACCATTTAGGACCACTTTTATTAGATTAAGACATTAATTATTATTTTAATAAAAGAAGAGTTAAAAGAGTTAAAATCAATGTTTAATAACTAAACCATTTTTAATATAGGGTTATACATAATATTAATTTGATTATAAATATTCATTAGAAATATAAAATTATTTCCTACATCATGGTATTTTATTTATAAATTTTAGGCATTAAATAATTAAATTTAATTATGACACAATTATGAGGCAGTAATTACCTTATTAATTAAAGAAAAAAATAAATGGTATTATAAATATTAAAATAAATATAATTTCAGTGTTTTTATGACATCCAAAAATTTTCTTGGTAATTAAGACATGTTAGGGATGATCCAATGTCTCTTTTTCGAATTAATGAAGTATTGATGACTTTCACAAAAACAAAATACCAAATAGTGTCAAAATTGATATAAATTAATAGTTAAAACAAATACTATATTATTGGTTTATGTAATGTTCATAAAAATGCAAGGTTCAGAAAAAGGGATTAAATAATATTATATATGTCATTAACGGGCCGCATGGGGTTCTCTCGGAAGTTTAGAGTAATTTTATTAACCATATATAGTAAGAATACAAGAAGACACGGTAAAAGTTAAACTATTTAACTTATAGTTAAATCTAAATGTTAATGTTAAAATGGTAACCTATCATCTCTAAAACCTATTGGTTGAGAGTATTTAGGCCAATTACCACATTAGTCTCGAAATAAACTCATTTTTAACCATTATAATCCAAATATGATTGTATAATAAATTAATAATTTAATCATTTCCTAAAGTGACCCTCACTTCTCTTATGAAAGGGCACTCACCCTTCTCTCAAAATAACACATCCAAAGCAATTTCTCTCGGTGAAACCCAAGAAAAATATCGTCCCAACATCCATAACTTCATCCTAGAGGCCTTATTTTGATCATAAAGACAACCTAAAGAGCCCATTTGATCAAATCAAAATGAAGAACCCGAAGAATAGGTAATGATTTCACCACACTTTTCTTGTTCCTTTCTTCTTACACTTATTCATTATTTGTTATTTCCATTATAAAATAATAACTCCAGTAACTTCTATATAATTCGATGTTATTAAAAATACTGAACAACTATATTCAATATTCAATCCATCTTATGAATGATAATGTCACCATGTGTGTGTACGTATGGTTTACCGTCTCCACGCTGTGGTGTAATTTGTTATTCAACACTATGTTATTTTGATGGATATAATGATGAGTAATATGTATATAAATAATGAAAATAACATGATACTATCTCTGTAAAATTAATATACCATCCAATTCCACACCTTTAGGGAAATGATATTGTCTCTTGTGCGTACGTACAAATTATCGTATCCATGACGCTACGAGATTTATTTCCACATTCACCATTCATCGATGATTATAAAAATAGATATTAATAATATGTTTTTAATATATGACATAATAATTATATTGGAGATATATATATATATATATATATATATTTACTTACATATATTTTATTCATTTAGTTCCGTTCAATACATTACGAAAAAAAACAGCAATTATGCGTAGGTATAGACTACCATCTCCATAAATGGTGTTTTCCATTTCATATATATGTCTATTATAAATATTTATATTCTGAATATATAGGATATATAAATCATGTTTTATATTATGTAAGTATTTAAATCATTATATAAGTTATACAATCAAGAGTATCAAGTTAAAACACGTACGATAAAGAAAGCAATTATTACCCGAAATGTTAAATTAACATGGAAATTATTATTAAATGGGTAGTAAAAAGTCATAAATGAATATCATATGATATCATAAATATTAATATGGTTCTGGTATAATTTAATAACATACATAAATATTCATACAAGAGGTTTAATGTACCATTGACTAAAGGAAAGTGCAAGGTAAGGGGTTTTCATCTTACTTCTTATTCCCGTGAGATTCATGCCATCATGCCACTATTACCTTTTGTGTGGTGTATGTACTACCCATAATTGTATTAATTATGTAATAAACTATAATTTATGTGTATTTACATATTCATTGTATGATACTTATTTCCTAGGGTGTATATTTTGTAAGTTACCAAATTGGTAAGGGTTAATTCCCCAATCTCATTACCATCCAAAATAGTTTATGTGCAAGTATTTACTGGGATATTTTTATCATCCATGTCCAATTTTTTTAAAAATGATTTCAATATTAGTATTTTTAGGATTTGTGTAAGTAACTCTTTATCAAGATCATAATTTTAAATGTTTTAAAGATTTATCTTTCTAAATCTTTTGAATTAATGTCCATGCATTCGAAATGATTTTAAGGATTTATTTATATGGACATGAATGTTTTGAGATGACCATTCATTTCAAAAGATTCAAAATGGTATGGGACACTTGGATTCAAAAATTTCTTTTATATTATTTCATGTATAAATTTGTGACTTTTAAATTATTTTACAAAAGGATATTTCTCTCAAAATGTTTTATTCATAATTTTCATCTATGTCAGCATTATTTACTTGATATTATTTTTGATTGTGGTTTATTTATTATAATAAAATCTTCCATATTGTATCGAATGCGTTATGATATGTTTTACAATGGATGTTATATTTTTATACCATTCATGGTTTATGTGTAATGTATTGACATTTCCTCTGCCAGTTTTAATACGAATGTTTATGTTATGTTTAATCCTTTTCATATGAGAAATGCATTGAACATTGTAAGAGACGAGTGGAGCCCGCTATAGCTCCACGTTGCATCAGTAGGTCTAATGAGACAATCAACTGTCTTGGTACAAGTCCTTGACAAAATATTACTTGTAGTCTTGGCACGAAGCCTTGACTATGTTGTAATGATGTTCGGCAATAGGTATTCAATCATTATGATATTAGTTATTACGTGTGATTATTCGACTATTTGAATATCCATGTGTATGTTTATATGGTAATGTTTGATTTATTTTTTCCATATTATGTTCGGGTTTATGTTTAAAAAGGCTGTTGTTTGTATCACACATCTTTCTTTAAATGTTTATAGCTTTTGCTAAATTATTTACCCTTACTTAGCATTTGAGCTCACCCATTTCTTATGTTTTATTTTCCCAGGAATCCAAGAAGTGTATTATGATTGATAAGAAGGGTTAAACATGGGGATTAATGGTGATTTCAAAGGATCATTTATGTTGTGTTTTATTTTTTATTGTGTAATGTAACGTTTATGTATGTAATAAATTTTCCAAGACTGCTTAACTGATCGGTCCTTCGGAACATGATTACTTGTAGTCATGCCAATGTATTAAAATAAAGCACCGACTCTGTGTAACTGGGGTTGGGGCGTTACAGATGGTATCAAAGGATGTCTAGAAACAAACTTGGAAACTAGATTTAGATAAACCTTGATTAGAGAACATTATTATATGATAAACATTGAAGATTTGTATATAAGATGTTCTTATAATTTTGGTAATGTAATGATTTTGTGAGTTTTCCCAAGAAAATACATCGCTGTTTGGATACGAGCAGGTAGAGGTTGCTCTGGAACAGATGTACCTAGGGGTAATACCCAAAAGCACTGCTTTGAGCTAGACTCGAAGGTGACCTGGTGCATGACAATGAGCCTTGCTGCACTCTAGGTAACGACACTCTCAGTGGATATGCTTAGGATAATTCTCATTTTATTTACAAATAATTATGAAGGGTTTATGAGTATATACTTCCTTAATGAAAACATCTTTATGATTATGGATAATATCCATAAACCGTTCAATTTGCATTAGTTATTTTAAAAGTTTTTAATTATTCATTTCAATTAATAATCTAACCTAGTTTATGCTATTTTGTAGAAATGGAGCCCAGTATAAGGAATGTGAACTACAACAATACCAATGATCCAAAGAGTAAGAAGGATGGTATCTTTCACAGTACTAAGCCAAAATTTAGAAGGGAAATAGTCTCTCTTGTATTCTCAACATATGATGAAATAATATCTTGTGTTAATAAGATATGTAAATAATTGATTGAGTCATATGGCTTTGAAGTGAATCAAGAGAAGCAAAGGATGGAAGAGATGGAAATATGGATAAAGGGAAGAGGGAAAATAAGAATTTTCCCATATGTGATAACTATGGGAATAAACACTCTGGTACGTGCTTGAAGGGAATGAGAGATTTTTATAAGTGTGGAGAAAAATGACACCATGTACATGACTAAAATGGTAAGAAAAAGGTTTCAAATGTACAATGCTTTATCTACAAGGAGTTGGGACATTACGCGAACCAATGTCCAAATTATCAAAGTATGCCCAAAATGATGCTATTGGATAATAATGATGTTATAATATTACCACAAATGAGGAGGAATGAATAGAGTTCTTCTGTAGTTATTAGAGAAATATGTCATTTGAGTTTTGTAACAACAATGTATTGGTTGTTATAATTAAGGAGTTTATAAGGATTGTATTGGAGTACTATTTCATTAAGAACTTGAGATTGTGTGGAACCTAGAAAAGTTACTCAATAATAGGTTAAATTTTTGGAAAATATATGGTTAAAATAAAGATAAACCGTAATATGTTTCTGATATAAAGGTAGTGATTTTGGAATAATACACGATTGATTTGGATAAATTATATTGGATATTCTTGACCACCATTAAAATAATTAATGATTGGTATATTCCATAATTTTTGGAGTTTACAACATTTTTGTATAGAAGGAGTATATCCAGTATTCTAAAAGGAATAAGGGATCATGATTGTAATCAATAAGGTTTTATGGGAATTCAAGATGTTGTAGTGTTTTAAACAGAATACATGATGATGGTGTTCACATGTTATTACACAGAAAAAAGGAACTTCATTGTGTTTAACTTCTGTATAAATTTAGGACTGGGATTTTGGGCTGAAGTATTTTGGATAATTCTTGTTTGAGATTATTTTTGTATTGCCATAAAAGGATAACCTGGAGGTCGGGCAGCAACCCGTTGCATCCGGCAAAGCCACGAGACTTGAACCCTCAACCAAAGGGTGACAAGGGGGTATCACCTACCACTGTCCCATGTGATGTCCTGGATTGAATAATATAGTCTTTTTCTTAAAAAATCTGGTAGATGAATTATAAATTAATTTTTTGAACCCTATACGAATAGGATAAATAGAATAATATTTTTAAGTATTATTATATTTAAGAGTGAAAGACGAATTTGTGGTAGAAATTCGGTAAAGGATGGGACTCTACATGTCAAGTATATAATATTCTTCTTCCCTTATTCTATGAATAATGCAATTCTTATATAATAGTGAAGGGATCTTAAAACGAATTTTTTTCCTAATACTATATGCTTTGTTGAACCGATAGTATTTTAAATCATCATGGATTGATGAATTTAATGCCTTCAATTTTACACTAGTTAGTGATTGATGACCTAAATTATTACCTATAAATATTTACGTTTTCCTCCAATTACATGCCTCTAATTACCACCAATGTCATCCTAATCAAGATCATAATTTGGTGGTGACCCTTTCATTTTAGTTTTACTTTTATTAAGAATAAATTTTATTAATCTAATTTCTGATGTGGGTGTTCCCAAAGGAATTTTCTATTTTCAACCTTTTATTTTTGAAAAATATTTTCAAATTCCGAGGACACAATTTATTGATATAGGGAAGAATGTAACACCCCATGATTTCATTCTATGTTATCTCTTCAAAGTAATTCAATAACTTTCACTACACGCAACACTGAGTTCTAGCACACCATCTTACCAAAAAAGCCGTTCAACAGCAGATATGAATAGTACTAACTGAATTTTGAGCATTATATAATACTTATAATTTTAGAATCCATATTATGAGTTTATTAGATATAATGTAATAACAAACACATTTATTCATATAAAAGAAGTATTTTTCAAATAATGCAATTTTACCCCTATTAATGGTGAAGCATTCTTAATCCAATATTTGAAACTATTATAAATCCAATTTGATAGAATAAACATCTTTTTTAGAATCGGTACATAAGAATTTATTTTCAATAATGTTTTGGTGTTATTTGGATCACTTTTATATTTGGGTGAATAGTAAAAAATACTATATTTTAACAGAAAACAACTTTTTTAATCCAAATAAATTTTAGTGTTAACTTATACTTTTTAATGGTATGGAAGTATTAATATATTATATTTTTACCATTTAATCTAATGATGGTCATTTTTAGTAATATCACATTGAAATTGGACAAAAACAAGTGTCAATCTTTTCATTGTTATTATTTCATAAAAATATGCCTTTTTGTATTGATAGTGGGAATTAATTTTAAATTAATAAATTTATCTTCTATGTTTTTAATTTGGTAAAATAGACTTCATTATTGAATTCTAAATATAAAAATAATATTAGGGTAAATTTTTTTATATTTTTCTGAAAACTTTTAATTTTTGATGAATAGTGAAAACATTGAGTTATTGTTTAAAACTAAATTTTTATTTAAATAATTATTTTTTTAATTTAAATTTATATTAGGTCAAACTAGATAAATAATACCTTTATAAGTTCAATTAAATTCATTTGAGTCAATATATAAAAATTTTAGATATATAAAAATTTTATTGAAATTTTCACCATCTTTTACCCACCTCCTAGGAGAATATGCGAATTCAAAAAAAACATAATTTTAATGATTCTGTGAGTTGAATTTAGAAAGACCAAGAGACAAGGTTGATATGAGTAATTAAAATTTGGTTCAATAAGATTAATATTTTTTTGGGAATAGTAACTTTTTACTTTTATTTACAATGGTTAAAAGTAAATAGGGTAATTAATGGTAAAAATGATATTATTATTACCCTAAAACATTTAATAATTACATTGGATATTTTTACTTGAACCAAAAAAAAATTAGGAATAAATTATGACCATTTAAGTCCACATGGAATAGATTAAGATATTTATTATTATTTTATTTAAAGAAGAGTTAAAAGATTTAAAATCAATGTTTAATAACTAAACCATTTTTAATATTGGGTTATACATAATATAAATTTGAATATAAATAGTCATTAGAAAGCTAAAAATAATTCATACATCATTGTAGTTTATTTATCATATTTAGTCATTAAATAGTGTTATTTATTTTAGACACAATGATAATGCAGTAATTACATTATTAATGAAATAATGAAATAAATGTTATTATAAATATTAAAATAAATATAATTTCAAAGATTTTCTGACATCCACAAATTTTTAATTTGACTATGACATGTTAGGTATGATTCAATTTATCTCTTTAGAATTAATAAATATGTGATGACTTTCACAACAACAAAATACCAAATAGTGTCAAAATTGACATTAATTAATATATAAAACAAATACTATATTATTGGTTGATATAATATTCATAAAAATTTAAGAATCAAAATATGTTCTTAAATAATATTATATATGTCATTAATAATCCACTTGAGGTTCTCTTGGATGTTTTTCGTAAGTTTATTAACCATATATTTTAAGAATACAAGAAGACACAGTAAATGTTAAACAATTTAACTAAAAGTTAAATCTAAATGATAATTTTAAATTGGTAGCCTAAAATTTTCTAAAACCAATTTTTTGAGAGGATTTAGACCCCTAAACACCTAATATCTAATTATATTCATTTGGAACCATTATAAACTGAATAAGATTGTATAATAAATTAATACTTTAATCATTTACAAAAGTGACCCTCACCCCTCTTATAAAAGGGAACATCCCCTTATCTAAAAATCACACCTCCAAAGCCATTTGGCTCGGCCAAAACCATCCCAAAAATCCTCCAAACTTCCCTAAATTCAACCTAGAGGCCTTAGTTTGATCCGAAAGCCATCCTAAAGATCCCTTTTGGTAAAATAAAAAGGAAGAACCTAGGGAAGAGGTAATGATTTCACCACCATCTTTCAAGTTCCTTTCTTCTTACACATATTATTTCATTGTTATTTCTATTATAAAATATTAAATCCAGTATCTTCTATATAATGTGATGTTATTTTAATGATTTCACAACTATATTAATTTTTCTATCCATCTTATTAATGATAATGTCACCATGTGTTCGTACGTACGGCTTATCGTCTCCACGTCGTGGTGTAATTTGTAATTCAACACTATGTTATTTGGATGGATATAATGATGGGTAATATGAATATAAATAATGAAAATACATTGATAATTTATCTTTAAAATTAATATACCATCCAATTCCACACCTTTTAAGAGATGATATTTTCGCTCGTGCATACGTACGAATAATCGTTTACACAACTCGATGAGATTCATTTCCACATTCACCATTCTTCGATGATTATAAAAATATATATTACTAATATGTTTGTAATATATGAAATAATAATTCTACTATATATATATATATATATATATGTATGTACTTACATATATTTTATTCATTTAGTTGCGTTCAATACATTATGAAAACAGAAACAACGTTTATGCGTAAGTACAGACTACAGTCTCCATAAACGGTGTTTTTGATTTCATATATATGACTTTTAAATAATTATATTATAAATATATATGATAAATAAATCATGTTTAATATTCTTGAAGTATTTATATCATGACCTAAGTGATAAAATCAAGAGTAACAAGTTAAAACCCGTACGATAGAGAAAGTGATTATTACCCGAAATGTTAATTTAACAAGGAAATTATTATTAAATTTGTAGTATAAAGTCATTAATGAATAATTTATGATATCATAAATATTAATATGGTTCTGTTATAGTTTAATAACATACTACGATTCTCATACAGGTGGTTAAACATACCCTCTACTAAAGTAATGTTCAATGTAAGGGGTTTTCACCTCACTCCTTAGTCTTGTGAGATTCGTGTCATATTTCCACTATTACCTTTTATGTGGTGTATGTACTACCCATAATTGTATTCATTGTTTAATACACATTAGGTTATGTGTATTTACAATTTCATTGTATGATAATTATTTCATAGGGTTTATGTTTTATAAGTTACCAAATTGGTAAGGGCTAATTCCCCAATCTCATTATTATCTGAGATTGTTTATGTATAAGTATTTACTGGGACATTATTATCATCCATGTCTATTTTTAATAAAAATGATTTCAAAATGAATATTTTAAGGATTTGTTAAACTTACTCTTTATCAAGAAAATAATTTTAACTGCTTTAATGATTTTTAAGTCTTTTTAATTAATGTCCATGATTTCCAAAAGATTTGAAGGATTTATTAATATGGATAGGGCTTTTTTGATATTATAATTGTTTTCAAATTTTTCAAAGTGGTTTGGGACACATTGATTCAAAAATTTCTTTTAAATTATTTCCTTTATAAATGTGTGACTTTTAAATAATTTTACAAAAATGATATTTCTCTCAAAATGTTTTGCTCGTCATTTTCATTTTGTCAGAATCCTATAATGGATATTATTTTTGATTGAGGCTTATTTATTATAATAAAATCTTCCATATTGTATTTTTTTGAGTTATGATATGTTTGACTATTGATTTTCTATTTTTATACCATTCATGGTTTATGGGCAATGTATTGATATTTTGTATGCCAGTTTAAATATTAATGTTTATGTTATGTTTAAACCTTTTCATATAATGAATGCATTGGGCTTATTAAGTGCTGGGTGGAGCCTGGTATTTCTCCTTGTTGCATCAGTAGGTCTCATGAGACAAACTAGTGTCTTGACACAAGGACTTGACCAAAATTTTATTCTCAGTCTTCGCATGAGGCCTTGACTATGTGGTAATGATGTCCAGAGTTAGGTATTCCCTCATTATGAAAGTAGTTATTACATAAGATTAATCAACTAGTAGAATATCCATGTTCAGGTTTATATGGTAATATTTGATTTATTTTTTCAATATTATGTTCAGGTTTATGTATAGAAAGGCTTTTTTTAATCACACATCTTTCTTTAAAAGTTTATAGCTCCTATAAAATTATTTACCCTTACTGATCATCTGAGCTCACCCATTTCATATGTTTTATTTTCCCATGATTCCAAGAAGTGTATTATGATTGATATATATGGTTAATCTTGGGGATTAATGGCATTCTCAATGGATCATTTATGTTGTGTTTTATTTTCTAATGTGTAATGTAATGTTAATTTATGTAATATATTTTCCATGAATTCTAAACTGATCGGTCCTTTGGGACATGATTCCTTGTAATCATGCCAATGTATTAAAATAAAGCACCAACTCTATGTAACTAGAGTTAGGGAATTACACCTTTTATAAATAAGACTTGAATTATTGAGTGCCTTATATTACCTCAAATATTTCATGGCTAACTTCAAAAAGAGTATCCAATTTTAGGCGAATCACCTATTTTGTCACGCATATAATATAATAAAATATATTAGTATTCACACACAAAAACACACCGAATATAGAATTATCCCAAATTTTTTTCATCCAATAGAGGTGGTCCTCTACTATGTGTTCACACTCAATAAAGAATAGTGGAAAACGTCGAATGAATATAGTCAGCACTCATCACATACATACCCAATAAATTCCACCACATCTAATCCAAAATCCACAAGTATCAATTTACAATTTTATCTTTCTTTATTAAACATTTGTTGGTGGGGGAGGGGGTTCATGACCTTTTATCCAAATAAAAGTTATCATTCGACTTATTTTTCAGATAATATCCAACGTAATGTTATTTACGCCACCGTAATGGTATTATATTTTAGAAAATTTCCATCAATTGATGATAGTTTTTAAATTTATGATGTTACATGAATCACCTATGTTTTTATCAAAGATGTATTAAATTAAACTCAAATTTTCTAGATTATCATATAATATCATAATCTTATACCTTCAATAGTAAAAATCACATGACATAAAATATCTATTTAATTAGGCATAAAAATTATTTGACTAAAAAATCATCAATGTATACAATAGAAATATATATATCTATACACAATAATATCTTCCATTATAAATGATTTGGTTGAATGTATAGTATAAATTGAAAGTGAAAAATATGTTTATCCCTTCTATAAAACCATATAAATTTTTTTGTTATTCTTGTTAGACCTAATAGTCAAGGAAAATATTAGAGAAATGATATATCATGTCACTTACGCACTAAAAATGTTTTCCATGGATGATTATGTGGTATATATGGAAACATATCCATCATTTAATGTCTTATATTCCATGAACCTACTTCATTTCACTAGATATTGAAACCTAAAACCACCCATTTCTATAAGTAATTAGTGTATTCAACTTCATGGGAAACCTATGTTTGGAAATACAAATAGTCCCCTCGTATACTTTGAATACATACACCAAATATGGATTTCCACATAAATGCATGTTTTCATCATATTTTGAGGCCATTTAATCTCCATCATCCCATCCACCCTTATTGGGTAACTAATTATTCAAATGTGGTCATTGGATAACCCAGAAAAATGTTTCCTATCTCATCACACATGATTCAATCTACCAGAGTTATGTTATACACAAAAAAATAATCCTACTATTTACCAGTATTTCATATAATTTACATTATATCTATATTCATAATACTCATTCTTGAATAATGGATGTGAAATATAATGATTTATCCTTTTTTAGTTCCATTCATTAGATTATAAACTTACTGACACATTTTTCTAATATATATGACCTCAAAATGAGTACCCCATATTTTTGGTATGGTTTGTACCAGTACTAGGATCTCAATCAAATTAGGTTCATCGCACTTATTTTTTATATACATATCCCCACCTAATTGCAAAAGATGACCAAAATTAATTAATTTTGACATTGGGACAACTATATATGGACATAACATACATGAAATTTAGGTAAACCTATATGACAATAAAAATCAATAACCTATGGTCTAAACCCTAATATTTGAAATAATATAAAAATATTTTGATTAGTGTTTGAACTAGTCACTCAATCACATAATGTTTTAATTTATAATTTTTAAAAACATATTACTCAAACATTCTATTAGTATTATACATTCAAAACCAATGAATTAAATTTTCTAACTTAAATAAATTTGAACATCGACTGAAAAATACATAGATCCAATAGGTTGAAAACCCGTAAAAATATGTCTGGTAAAAAGTAGAGTCTTTCAGTTTTTGAAATACATCACAATTGGTCTTGAAAAATTCACCACATCCAATAAAAAAGGATTTTCTATTTTTTGTAAAAACCTATAAATCTATGTATATGAAAATTTTGAGTCCTTTCTATATATTTCTCCAAAATCGGATGATTATGAAACAAATTGGGAAAAAGTGGCACAATTATTTTGTGTACAAACTATATGATCATATCCAAATCCTATATTTGTATACTGGTTTCCTTTTCCAAGGAAAAATATAAATCATATCATATCCACTATATTATTTTCTTAAAAGAGTCATGATTAATTCATAGGAAAGTAACATCCGAGAGATCATAACATCTTGAACATTGGAATACACATTCTAAGTTAATTATTTATTATCCTAATCCCAATGAATTAAATTATCCATTAAAAAATAACAACTCAATTATATGATCTTATTACTTATGTTAATTATTTTTCTAAAAAAACACCTATCATGAAACCTTGTTATATCATTAAATGGTCCAAATTTAGTGTATGTTGAAGGAACCATTACCTATTCCCATTCAGGAGCCATACTAAGGACGAAACCATATTCCATCACAAAATAGAATCATTATATTGTATTATTATTGTTAAATATTATAATCAAACAACTGATATTATAATGTTATATTATATTACTTGTACAATATAGATGATTTCATAAAGAATTTAATAGTTTAGTTTTTCTGGATGTCAAAATACATACATTTAATGAATTTCAAATCATAAGATACAAGATTAGAAAATGGATAGAAAATTATTATACCGTTCATTATATCCTTGAAAATTAAACACATTCCTTTTCAACATTTCCTATGGAATGAAAAAAGGTATAGCATAGATTCATAGTAAGGAGTAGCATATAGTGGATGATTTTATAAAATAAAAATGGAATAATTAATACGGTAGGAATAAATTAACATCCTTAATATATAATTATTTAAAATTAATTGAATTATATATAAATGGAAATAAATGAAAACATGGATTTCAATAATCATCTATTTTATACAAATGGATGGAGTAAAGTTTCATATAAAAACATTCAGTCAAGGTCTTATGAAAAAACACATTTTAATTTTGGGAAGTTGAATACACCAAATCCCATCATATTTTTTATCATGAGACCAATTAGTACATAAGTGGGATATATAAATCTAGACCCCATCTATCACTAGATTAATTATAATTTATTTACTCAAATATCCATTAATAGTATTCACACAATTCCCAAAGGTACCTTTTATTGAAATAATTATGGATATCTACATAATGGGATAGTATGAAATCTAATAATTTCCCTTTCAATATAACTATTTAGATGTATTAGAAAAAATCAATCACCCAGCATATAATCTATGTTGTATTATTAATGCGTCCTAAATTAATGTTATAAATGAAATATAATGTGGAGGTAAATGATATTATGTTGTGTTATACATGAAAGAATGTAATTGGATTAAAGAGAATTAATTTTTTAGAGACCAAGTATGTGTTAGTAAATATCCTTTCCTCTTACTTCATAAAAAGTTTTTGAATATTTAAAATCCTATCCCATAGTAGTTTCTATAATGATGATATTTATTGGGATGATTAATTGTGCATCAGAGTGACGGTTGAGTCAATTATCAGAAAGTCAATTTTGGTGTTATTACAACATGTAACTATTTTCCACATCCACATCCAATTAATAGTATCTATATATGGATTTATTTTTATAAGTCTACATATACTTCTATTGTAAAAAATTAGAGGATTTGTTTTTCATCTGGAAATGATTGTGTTTTAAAGTGGTTATGTTAACTAGTAAAATAAAAGGATATTAAGGAGGGATAATAAATAGGCTTCTATGTTAGTCAAATCTAATGAGTAACATTTCAAATAGTCTTTCATGACAATATATTAACCACATAAATGGAAATTGGTGTTGAATATTACATGTGTCCTAAATATTTATAATTGAGTAAGAAAACCCAAATCACAACATATTAAGTATAGAGATACTTATTGATATCCAAATAATAGAATATAATTTATTTCATTATATAAAATCTATCTTTGGATTTATATATATACCACATAAAGGATATTGTATTTAAAATAATTTTATTATCAATGATGTGAATTGGAGATGTAAAACAATTACAAATTATCCAAAAATATAAAAACCAACATTAAACCCTTATACAAAAAATATATCTTTATAAATATCATAATTGAAAACATTAATCATATCAATTTTCATTCATACTCTTCCAAAATATTCTTTCAATTTTTGAGTTATTTTGATTTTCCATCATTGGGTATTTAACATTTTTATTGTTTCCTATAGTTTCATAATAAGAGTTTTACTATCCATTTTCTTCCATAGTCAAACCATAATCATATCTATCTTCATTTATACTCCTCCAAAATTGTTAACCCTGATAGGATCATAGATTGATTTAATATTTGATTATTAGGTGGTTGTGTTTTAATATAATTATACACAAAAAATTATTCGGTTATTTATATTTTATTATAATGATATATTATAATTGGATGTATATAAAAGAATACGTAATGTATATAAAAGTATGACACAATTTGAATAAAATTTTATCCTCTTATTATTCTTATTTTAAACAATTTTATTTAAGATGTGCGTTTGTTGATCATATCATTATTAGGTCTTGAAAAAATCTATATAAGAACATCAATGATATCATGAACATAATATTAAACCATTAAATAAATTCTAAAAACTGTGAAAAACGGGTGGTAATGAAAAATGAATTTCATTGCTCATGGTAGAGATAGTATACACGTACACATGAACAAAAATTTCATTATTCATAATGGATGAGAAAAATGATAAGATAATGACAAAAACATAAATATAATATTATTACATGATAATGGATATTCTAATATTATTTTATAAGTGTGTATAAAATAAATTTTAAGGAACAATATTAACAATAAAATCCAGGTAGTTGATAATACTCATGTCTAGGGTTTAGATTTTCTATTAATGTATTATTTGTAATGAAGTAATTATGGTTACTTTTGAGAATGGGTTCTAGTAGGAGAAAATTTGAATAGTTTAAATTAAAACAATATTACTATAGGGGAGTGTTGATGTTGTTTGGATGATTGTATTTTAAAATTTGGGAAATGGGTAGTATTTATGGTTACCCATTCACTTTAAATAATGTAAAGTTTTTATTTAAGTGTTGAAGGACACAAAATGGAATCATAAGGTGGGGATTTTATTTGATTGTATGAAATCACATCAAAGACTAATTTGTCAAATAAATAGTGGTTTTAGGGTGTTTTGATTAATCTTTTACCTTTTACCATAAATAACATTTTCCTTGGTAATAAATTTCCAACCATAGCAATTAACTCTATTAAAAAAGATTATAATTGGAACTTCTTTACTTAATTAAAAAATTATAATATCAAAATTTAAACATAATTTGATCAAATAAAATTTATAATGGTCTTAAATTTTTATTTTAAAAATGAACTCACAAAATCACATAAATTTTTTTTTTTGTAAAAATAATTTTTCAAGATTTAAATGTAAATATATGGTCAAATTATAATGTATTAATATTTAAAATCCATATATTTATTTATAACAAAACAATTCAATGGTAATTTTTTTAGAAATAAAAAACCAAATATCCCATTAAAATACATTAATCTAGGAAAATTTAAGAAACTATTTTGTTATTAAAGTATCATTTTAGTTAGATATATTGTTTTTGGACATAATATTAATAAGTTAAAGTGATGTTTTTTTATTTATATTTTTATTAGTTAAATTATGTATCAATTATATAACATGTTTCTTTATTTTATTGTTCATTATTTCATAATAATAATGTTATAAAAATTACATGTTTTGTGAAATCAATATTAATATACTAAAAACTGACCTTTAAAAAAATAATTCATAAAATGATAACTTTGATATGAATAATTTAGAAATAAAATTATTGTGTCAATTTCAAATTCTAAAATAATTTTTATAAATTACATTATGAATAATGGTTCTATAATGTTTGTATTATTGGATAGTAAATGATATTTTTTTGTAGCAAGAGTAGTTTCTCAGGTGTTATAATGATGAGAAATTTTCATATACACATGTAAGTGCAATTTATACAATGAAACATATTATAATAAATTTTTTTAAAAAATGATTTAATTGATTAATTTTATTTTATTCTTAAAGTGGATTGAGAATATCCTAATTCTACACCATGACTATTTTCACATGAAATCATGAAGCATTAAAAAATGGAAATAAAATTCATTGAACTAATAAATGATAGGGAAATAATTTTGATATCATAAAAAATATATTAACATAATAACATAGTGAGAATTCCATTATTACTACAAGATTAATATTAGATGGTTATAGGCCCTGTTTAAAAAAATACTCTCAATCGATTTCTATTATTGGTAGATTTGATCTAAGATTTTAGTAAGCCTAGTCATTTTGAACATTGCCTGTGGATGTAAAATCTCAGCCTTCTCCAAAAAATATTCCATTTCATTTTACATTTTAGTAACAATAATTTAATTAATATTGAATGTATTCTTGAGAAGGGAAATATTTTTATGAAATATCAAATAATCTTCAATTTGGATAACTGAATAGTATTATTCTATAATGAAATTTCACCACATCCTTTATGTCATTGTATGATAGTGGGATTCCAGAAGTAAAAAATCACTATAAAGTACTCTGTGTGCTATTAATTTTTATTTAGTGTGAGTCAACATTGGTTTTCATTCACATTTCCATATTTTAATGATATCGATCAGTTCCTCGTAAATAGTTATATAATCAAGCCCCATGTGTCCTTGTGTTTTGAACTTGCCAAAATATATGTGGTAGCTTCACCAAAATTTTATATTGAGGACATTAAGAGATGATGTTATATATAAACATTCATATAGAATTTCATGTGACCTATAGAGATCTATGAGACTCTTAGTCATACATGAAGATAGTATTTCATGATACAAAACACTCTAGATCTATATTAACAAGAGAACATCAAGATTTATCTCTCATCAGCTCAAAACATACTATGTAATCGTGTCACCAAACATTTATAATTTTATGATACATTGAGAGGTATTTTTATTTAATCTATTCAATATAGATTATAGTTTCCAAAATAAATTAGGTAAGGAATTTTTTCCCTGGAGGGTAATAATCTATTAATAATGGTCTGTATGAATCCTCACTATCTAGCAAGGGATTGTTGGACTTATCAACAATGGTCACATTAATGGAAAATGTAGTAATAATTCCTACCTACATAGGTAAAATTTTAAGTGGATCCATATAGAAATTAAATACTTGTATTCATGGATGTTTAATGTCATTGAATTGGGTTCAGATGAAAATATTATCTAGCATGATTTATAGAAGAATTTAGAATATCTGGAAAAGATAATTTATTGAAATAATTCATGAAATTTTTTGTAAACATTATATAGAAGAAATATGGAACTTCAAACACTATTTTATCAATATATGTGCCTTTAAGCATTATGATAATTGATGATATGTCATTATTGAATAATGGTTGTAACACATTATGAGTCTTACCTCTTTCCATTCTTATCTAGGATTCTTCCACAAGTACCCCAATATCATGAATAGAGATGTAACACCCTAGAATCCTAAAGGGTTAAATGACTGAATGATTTGAGACATGTCAATAAGATGAAAATTTCTTTTCGAATCCCACTTTATGAGAACTATAGTTTTATGTGTGCTTGGTCTGGAGCGGTGCTCATGATGGGTAACCTCTAGGTATTTCTTGAAGGTGTGTACGAGTGAGGAAAAAGCATGATAGAAAGAATAAATATGGGCCTATAAAGAAAATCATTTGTCAGATAATATATTTTTTCTTGTGGGTGGGCATGAGGGAGGGGATCATATGTATGCTAGGAACTGGTATAAAAGATTGGCTTAGACCTGACCACTATTTTATGGTGGTGTGTTTGTATTGTCAGCGAGGCCCATTTGTTACATAGGTATTTGAAGAGGAACCAAGACTTAAGTGAGGTGGATCTTCTTGGGATGATATTTAGGGTCCACGATGAGGATAATTTGCTCTAGGGGGGGGGGGTGTAACACCCCAATTATTATAAAGGGTTAAATGAAAAAAATTTATGAATCATCAGAACAATGTGCACCTTTATTTTTGGGAGAATACCTATTTTGAACTCTATAGTTAAGAATTATCGGTCTACTATAGTTATCAAAATGGATGACCTCCATGGAAGTTTCTCAGTGTGTGTGTGAATGATGATATGGAACACTAATAATTTAAAGTGTTGGAAAATTGGGATAATCTATAGTTTGAAAATCCATTCAGGAATTCATGTGGGCCCTAGGGTAGTGAAAACATTTATGTGGGCCAACTGGTTGTACCTAGATGACAAGGAACTGAAAACATATTAATGCTATTTGATTGATTTATTAATGGGGCCTAGTTGTTCCATAATATCCCATGATCATAACTATTGGGTTCACTGGGTTCTAAAATCCAAGGATTATATTCATCCATTATTATATTTATAAGTATGGTGACTGATGCATATGTGAGATCACTTTTAAACCAACTATTCACATTTAAAACAACATATTCATATGTTTGAATAATTTTCTCTAGAAACATTTGGTCAGAAATAATTTTTATACTTAATAAAGTTCATCACAAGTTAATGGAAGTGAAAATATTTATATCATAAGAATAAGTGTTTTGATTGAGAAGAAATATCATATCAAAGAACATGTAATGAATTATGGAGACAATCAATATATTGATAACCCATTAAGGAATATGGATGGTCCCAAGGGTGAAGAACACATTTTTTCTATGAATATGGTGGTTCTGGGTGGGCCAAAACACAATGAACATGTTATGGTGGGGTGTCTGTGTTGTCAGCGGGGCCTATTTGTTACCAGAGTTCACATGATTTTAAGGATTGGGTGCGTTGGGGTTAAAAATACCTAAGTAAAATTCATCGAGTCCCAGATCTATAATTATAGTGATGGATACATACATGAGGCCACTTTTTATCTAAAAAACAAATCAGAAACAACAAATTAATATGTTGGAAGGTTTTTCTCTGGCTACTATTGGGATGCAATAGTTTTTTACCCACAAAAATTCCTCTCATGGGTATGGAAGTCATGATATTTCTATAAAATGATTTCATTTTGTAAATATCACTAAATTAATCTTCATGAAACATCTAATTTATTACGATTTTATGGTTTATTTACATTATAGATAAAAACCTAGGTAATATCTCAAGGTGTGTTGATAGGTTTAGATTATGAATTTTTAATAAATATTACTAAAATGGCGGGTGATTTTGAAAGATGTTTTAAGAAAATAAATTATCATAAAAAGTTTAATTTAAAAAAAACAAGTGTATTTTAAAAAATATGAGATGAATGGTTCAATTTTATTTCACTACACACATTTTAATTTTACTGTTCATATAAATTCATTTAGGATTGTAGTTATTCTTTGGATGAAATTAATTGGAATCATTAATAATTCCTAGGCCATTATATCATTGCTTGATGATCTAAAACATGACATAAAAATCTTATTTCCATGGTCTAAACATAGTAATAGAATAATATCTTCCAATTAAAAATTAAATATCAATAATGTGGGTAAGAAAATTATTCTTCTATTGTCTAATCAGAACAACACAAGTCACAGACTCAATACCTCACACTGATCGGTTATAAATTAAGAGAATAACATTCACACGAATAAAACCAAGAGTTAGAAATGAAAAAATTTAATATAAGTGGAATGAAATATTTTAATTCCCAAATGTCTCCAATACAATAGAAAAATGTGGTGGAAGAAATACCTTAATAAGTGTGTGGCTCCCTCACAATAAACACCCCCTATTTAGCCCAACATTGAGGGTTTGAAAGTCAGGTGGAACTCATTCTTTATATGTGATACCCGATGAGGATAGGGGCCTCAAAAACATAAATTATGAAAATAAGACTCTTATTTAACTCAAAATTGTTATCACTTCACACCTTGTCTAAACTTTAAAATGAGGTTCCCATGGTTTATTTTTATTAGAAATGATGAATGTGGTAATGGGAACAATGATCATGTAAACCCAATTATCCCATAGTTTAATACATCTACGAAGTATTATATCACTTTTTAGTAATGTAAAATGATTTATCTCCACCTTTTGACTATATACGTAGTTGTTTTTCATTCATTTGGACACCTACAACATGATATAAAGATATATCACAAAACTACACTTTTGTCTTCATGCAAATTTTATGTGATAGATAGATCAGGTCGAATGGACAAATTAGTTTCTGAATTGTGTTTTAGTTTCATCATTTTATATGTATCCCATTAATGTTTTTATAATTAAAAAATATATGAGCACATTTGGATTCATGGTTTAATTGAAGTGTTTAATTTATTACACTACATTTCTTGGATCCTGCACAACATAACCCATTTTTCTTGTACATTGTCGTAGGACCTCCAAATCAGTGCCACCTTTAATGAAATAATCCAAACAAGTGACATCTCCATTCTTAGTAGTGATAAATAAAAAATAATTTAATCAAATATTATGTTCAATTTTTTTTCATTCTTATAATTTTCAATACAAAGCTAGTAAAGCATAATGGTGTAAGGGTGAAAATGAAACAGTGAATCTTGGTGAGATCACACACCCATACATAAACATTTGAACTCTAGGGAAATTAAAAATTTCCAAATATTTTGAATTTATATATTAAAAATTAATTAATATCTAACTATAAATGAAAATTTAATTCTTTATAGAAATTTAATCAAGGGAAAAATCACATAGAGTAGTTATTCTCAGTGATCCTGGGAAAGGGCGTCTCAAAAAATGCATTAGAATGAAATTCAAAGAGATTAATGATACAACTTGAAGAACATAATTCAAATTATATTACTGCAACTAATTCTCTATTCATGTGTGTGAAAATCATTTCATTTAATTATTTCAACTTATTATTAAGTAAATATAAGTTATTTGAAATAATTATTTACTTACATGATCCTTTCCTCTGAACCTTCCCTACATTCTACACAATAAAATTTCATTACCAACTCACTTATGCATTCCTAGAAATCAACACATAATATGATCACCTAGATATCCCCATATTTTGTGAATTTCATCTCTCCCATCAATGTTTATTCGGTATTTTTGGGTTTTTTGAAGAAGTAAAAGAGTCAGATTAAAGGTACACACATAGGTCAATATGGTAGAGTAATGAAATTGATTTTATAATGAAATATCTTAAAAAAATCATATTTTAAGTTAGATATAAATTAAATTAACTTATATATACCTTCTATTAAGTTATAAATGGTCACACTTCATGGTTGGGTTAAAATATATGTGGATAAATTATGTGAAACATTTTTCTATTAAACTATTCAGACAAAGGACATCATTCTTCAAAAAATATTTTAATTGATACAACCATTTATATCATTGAAAAATAACCAAATTTTAAGAGAATGTAATAACACTTTGTCAAATTCTTTATATGATACACAATTGACCAAAAATTGTTTTTGGAATGTTAAAACAACATGAAATACTGAAATTCATCATTCATTTTCAGTAACATCCATGATTAAGTGGGTCATTTTCCATGATTATGTGGGAGAAAAATACAATATCTCAGCACAAAATAGTTTTTGGAAATGATGGGGGGAGTGAAAATATTATATAGTAAGAGAAAAATATATTAAAAAACAAATGATGAAAATTCTTAAATTACCCAAGATTATACCCACCCCCCACACATAGAGTGTGATGTGACCAAACTATAATAAAATTTAATGTGATAAGGAAGGATAAAACATGGTGAGTTTCATTAGTATGTTTCTTCAGTAACTTGGATTTCCACCGTCGGGGTCATTCGAAGGGATTTTTGGAAGTGCTTAAGTCGCATCACATTGAATGTAAAGGTTTTCTTCATTTATTAAATTTTTACTCAAACAATATTAAATAGAAATACAATTATTCATTGTTTAATGGCCAAGTAGGCATAGTTTCCTCTCTAAACAAGGAGATTATGACAGTTTCAAAACATATTCCAACAGGTTGAAATTCCTATGGGAGTTTTAAATGAATTATGGTAAGCCCATAATTAATAATCGAGTTGAAGATTAAAATATTTTCTATTGGGTTGAACTTTTTTTAAGAATTTATTTTACCTCCCTAGTCAAAACAATTTCTTGACCGTTAGTTCTTAGGTGATAAGTATTAAACACTCGATGCCCGGACCTATACTCACCCCGAAGAGATTTCATGTTTATTTGTAGAAATGTGATCACTAGTCACTAATGATTATCCAAGGTAATCCAAACCTATATAAAATTTAGGTTCCCCAAAATTTCACAACTCTCTTTGAATCAACTATCCTTTGGGAGAATTCATCTAATGATTTTGAAACATAACTCATTTCTAGAAGAATGTGAAGGTTCCCAAATGAATTGGAGAATGGTCTGATAAACTCAAGGCCCAAAACATTTAAAATGTATGGGAACAGAAATGGTTGTTGTCAAATTTCATTTCTTTGATATACATTCCCTATTCTATAAAAATGAGGATAATATTTAATGAAATCATTGGAATACTGAAATAATGTATTTGAAAAAAAGTTAGAATCAAGGACACTGTGAGTAGTCCACTGGGGAACAAATTTTCCCCCTCATGTGAGAGTGTTGCAGTACCTAAAGATAGACAAAAACTCACTATTAGGAAAACAACACCTGAGGACTCGAATACATGTGCTCCAAAGGATGGGGCCATCCAAAATGTACCAACGAGACCCATTTTTGAGATTTTTGGCCTGATTTATATTGAAATTAGCATGAATGAATGATTCTACACAATAGTTTACAATTTATGCTTATAATGGAATATAATCTTTCACTAAGTATAATTACTCATTTAAAAACATTTCATTTATTTTAATACATGGGTTGATTCAACACCTGAGGATTGGTGGATACGAATAATATGGTAAGCCCCCACTTTCTCGGATCCTTTTTATCTATAGTTTCTAAATTTAATTTTTGAAAGTGGATAATCTGACGAATGAGATGTGGTGTATATTTTGGTTTCATAATGATATATCTTAAGGCTTCATGTTAAGAGAAAAAAATGTATTTGGAACCTAAAATATATAACCAAAATTTATATTTGGAAAGTAGAATGGAATGATTTTTTTTTGTTGTGGTGTAGTTTTCTTGGGAAGGGTCTAGTGTATGTGAGGCATATGCAATGACATGTGGAGCTCAATAATTATTTTGTGATATTATTTCCACAGATACATAGTTAGAGGCATCACACATGTGCTCAAATAGTAAATCCCACCAAGGATGTTGGCTTACCGGGGGTGTTATGAGACTCCGTTTTAATTTATTAAAAGCATATTCACATTCTGTATAAAAAAATTATATTTTTATTTTGGGATAAATAGGAAGAGGGGGAGTGTTATATTTCCAATTAAATTAATGAAATGATTATAAAATCAAGCATGATATACGAAAGGCCACACATCACATAAATTTTTTTGGGAATTTTATGGAATAAATAACATAAAAAATTTATTTATTGACTTGGATACAATCCCAAGAAATGAAATCTCCCAAAACTATACCTTTTAGAATCATGAAATGGCATTTTTCATAATATAATACGTGATTATTTTTGAATACAATGACATAGTACTTAACTAAGACTACTCAATCCTTAATCTAAAGTGGATCCATAAATAATGAAATCATCCATGAATACTTCCATGCAATTCTCCAAGTAAGCCGATAAAATACTAACCATGAATAACTTAAAAGTAAATAGAGCATTGCATAGAACAAATGGTATCATCCTATATAAAAAGGATTCAATAGAGAACGTGAAGGTTGTTTTTTCTGAATCCTTAGAGTCAATATGTATATGAATGCATCCAGAATACCCAACAATAAAATGGTTATTCAAATTCTTTTCTAACCTATCTAGAATTTGAAAAATTAATGGATGTTTTAAATTTCCCATCAAAGTGTGTTAGTTTAAGAAGTGATTTTATATTAATACACACCAACTTCTCTGCACATGAGTAGGATCAATTTATTTATTTCCCTTTTTTATTACTGTAAGACCTATTATTTTAGGAACCAATTGTTCCAGAATAACCCATTTGCTGTCAAATATGTGGTTAATGATTCTAGATGGAAATAATTTTGTTACCTCCTTTTAGCAACATCATGGTTGTTTGGGTTTAGTCCATGTTTTGACTGCCATACTAGTTTAGCCTCATCATTTAAAAATATAAGATATGTGTGAATTATTTGGATAATAAAAAGAATATCAGAATGTTTCCATCCCAAATATTTTCCAAAATACATCAAAAGTTTAGTTAGTCGCAATTCTAGCTTATAATGCAGTGAAATACAAAGGATGATAGACAACTTCTTTCCATTCTCAAGATAGAAATATTTTAAATCCACATGAACGTATTTTAGTTCCTATTTAGGGGGATTTTTTATTTATGGGATTGTGGGTGAAAGTGAATGTTAACTAATATCAACTAACTAGTAAATAGTATCACACTCATATGAGTAACTTTATTTTACATACATATAAGAATCATTAATGGTTTTTTGATCCTTATTGTTCAAGAAATCATCACTTAATAAACATGCCTGACATTTTTCTAAACTAGTAAAACATTATCATCATGATTCATTTCACCTCATTTCAATCAATATGTAAAACTAAAAAGTGTATTATGGGATAGAAAAAAATAATTTTCAATGGAAGGGAGTACATTTATAGAGTAAACAGAGAATGAAAATGGTCTTCTAAGGGGTACTTCATGGAATCATAGATGATGAAGTGGACAATGTCACCAAAAAATCCAAATATACTGAACCATTGTGGAAATTAATTACGGTTTTTGAATTTTTGATGAAGTTCCTCCTTAATATAATATTGGAATGTATATTAAACATATCATATTCCATTCATGCATATAAAAATCTAAATTAAAAATTAAAATTTCCACCCCTACAAGAACGTCCTTTAACACTCAAGGAGGGTGTGATATAGTTTGAATTTCTAATTGAACAAAAATTCCAATGGTATTTAGTTTTATAACTTGAAATATAGAGTAATTGGATAGAGTTATCACAATTATAGATGAATATAAATAAAGAACAGTATTGGAAAAGGAATACTCACATATGTTCCACAAATTTGATAATGTTCCCAGATCAGTGAATTTGGTGGGAAGTGATGTCTCTATCAACTGTGAGACGTTCCTCCCTAAGATTGCATTCTCATCACCTTAATGTTTCCTTTATTGTGTAAAAAACCCTTCATAAACTTGATGTATCTTGGAATTTGATTCGTGGAATTGATTAAGAGGCTGTTTACTTGAACATTTTTCAATGTTTCCAATTTTTAATTATAAATTTATTTTTGTTTTTGTTTTCTTCATTGGGTATACCTTCAAGGAAATGGAATGGGAATGGTTGGACTAGGTGAATAACAAATAGGAAAACTCTTTATGTTGTAAGGTCTTCTTTCATGATTTGGTTTTACATAATTTGGACCATTTACAGTGGTTGGGATAGTGGTTTCCTCAATAGGGATTGACACTATTTTAGTGGTAATTTGGATTATAAGATGAGTTTCACTCCTATAGGATATGGCTCAAACATTTATCTTATCCCTAGGGTTAACTATTGGTTAATACAATAGTTTAACAGACCCAAGAATTTTAATTTTCCCCATATATGTAGTGAGTTGGTATAATTGTGTTTTTATATCTTGTATGGATTCTTGGTTTTTTTTGAATTAGAGATTTTCAAAAGCCATTTTTTTCATCTTATCTTATTGTCGTGGATCATGTTTTGGAGGGGGTGGTTGGACATGCCTATGTGGTGGTGGGGTATTTCTGGGAAGTAGTGGTGGATGACTACTCTAACCTGGTTTGATCCATTGTCTTTGAGGTTGGTTTTAATACCCCCATTATTATAATATACATTTTCTTTCCAACCTTTATTAGATGAATAGTAATTTTCTTGCCTAAAAGGTCGGTTATAGGGGAATCCTAGACTAATTTCCCCATATCATTAAAATGCTTCTCTCATTGGAAAACATTGGTCAGTGTAATGGGTTTTAGAAGAACATATAACCCAATGGTCAGGAGGAGGAGATTGGGATTTCACTTGGGAAAGATAATGGTGTCTTAGAAGGGTACATAACATTTCCAAATTTGTTTCCACATTATTCTTGAATTCAGTAGATTGAACCTCATAGAAAACTCGAATTGGTAAACTGGAATATAAACTGAATTACTGAGTGTTCTGTTCCATGTTCTAAATTAGGGTCATTACATAACTTGGGGTCTTATAAAATAGCACACCACCTGGATTATCATTAATCATATTTTGATCAATAGAAATTAAACCATCATGAAAATATTGAATAAAAACATGATCACTTATTTGGTGGTGTGGGTGCTTGAAAGAAGAATTTTAAATCCTTCTTAGTATTCATGAAGTGTTTCACCTTGTGATTATATTATAACACACATGTCATTTATTATTTTTGAGGTTCTTGAGGATAGGATGTATTTTTCATGAAATGGAATTTCATGTTTTCACAGCCTCTAATTAGTGAATTAACATAGTAAAGCCAATCATTTGGAATGTCATATAATGAAAAATGAAATTTTCTTATCCATATTTATTATTCACCCACATTGTTATTTTTTAATTTATAAAACACAATCTGATATTCTTTTATGTTCTTATGGGGATCTTCTTGCATGAGTCTATGGAATCACAGTAACATGTGAATTAAACTAGATTTTAATTTAATATTGGGTTCATGGAATTATATTTTAATGTATGTGGGTTGGATATAAATATTTTGTGAGTTTAGTAAAAATAATGTTCAGTTTTTTTTCATCAAAAAATTCTATATTAATTTAGTTTTAATGTTGGTTCCAGATAATTTAAAAGGATCTAGAATAGTTTCAATAGTTTAGGTATCCTTGTTCAAAGGGTTCTCTTGTGTTTCTCAGTGTCGATGACATTACACCCTCATCGATTTAGGATCAAAAGGTGGAAAGAATCCCTGTATAAAACATAGCATGAACATAACATACAAATGAAATAAATCGGAAAGAAAAAATAAATGTATTTTTATTAGATAAAACAAATAAATATAAACAAATTTACTACAACTTATATAAAAAACATGCACTAAAAACCAAAGCGCTCCCTAGAAACAACCCAAAAAATTTGAATGTGTGATCATGAAAAATCAAATTCATTATGATTTTATGGATTATTTCATATATAAGTAAATACATATGCTTTCACTAAGAGAAATTGTAACACCCCAAGCTTTCACGATACACTTCTCTTTCAATAATGCAATAGCTTGCATTGTATGCAAGTTCGAGATTCTAACACGCCGCGACCAATCAAAGTTATAGTTATGAATAGTAATACCCACTTTTTGAAATTATATAACTTTTATATTTCAAAATGGACTTCATTTTTGTATTCGGAATATCGAAATTATCCAAAGTTGAATTTTTTGTAAATTTCTGAGAACTTCCATTTTTTTATGAACAGTGAAAAATACTTAAAAACAACCTTTTTAATCAAAATATTTTATAGTGATAAATTTTAATATTTAGTGGTTTTAAAGTATAATTAGAATATATTTTTACTATTTTATCCAATGGTGGTCATTAGAATTAATTTCACTTTGAAATTGGATATAATCAATTGTCTATCTTTTGATATATATTGTTCCTTAAAAACACGCTATTTGTTGTGACAGTGAGAATTAATAATACAATTAATTAATGGAACATATATGTTTTTAATTTTGTAAAATAGACATCATTTTTGGATTAAAAATATCAATTATAGCTTAGGGTGAAATTTTGGCATTGTTCTGAAAAACTTCAATTTTTGATGAATAGTGAAACCACTAAGTGGTAGTTAAAAAAATGATTTTTTGTTTAAATGAAACATTACCACTTCTGTGATTTGATTTTTAGAAATCCGACATAAATGGTTTTCATTATAATGTAAAATGTGGTTCAATGGGATTAAAATAAATTTTGGGTGAATTGTAACTTGTAAGTTTATTTAATCGCGATTAAAGGTAATTAGTGAAATTTAAGGTAAATATAATGTTATAATAATAGGAAATGACCATGACACTTGTCCTACACATATTGGATGAGTCATGGCCGACCAAGACAAAAAATTGGTCAACTTGGGGACCCCATGGAGCCACTTTGGTAGGGAAATGACATTAAAAACGTTGTATTTAATGTAAAAATAAAAAAGTCACAAACAAGAGTTCGTTTACTAAACCAATTTTTAAATGAGGGTATACAAGTCATATTTTTTACTATAAATATTAATTATAAATATAAAAATATTTCCTACATCATGATTTTTTTTTAATTTTTAGACTTTAAATAAATTAAATTATTTATGACACCATGATGATGCAGCGATTACCTCATTAATTAACGATTTAAATAAAATGAATCAATAATGTAAAATATAAGAATTAAACTTTTCAAAAACCTATTGTATGAGTAGATTTTGAACCCTTATCGCCTTAGCCTCTAACTATATCATTGTGGGATCTTTAAAATCTGAAAATCATTTCATAATAAAGTAACATCTCAATCGTTCCAAGAGTTCCCCTTCTCTCCTCTTATAAAAGGCCCCCACCACTACCACCTTATTCACACTTTCAAGCCATTTGTATCGGCCAAACTCTGCCCAAATACTCTCTCAAAATCACTCTATTACTCCTAGAATCCTCACTTTGGGAATAACTATCCCCAAGGAATCCTTTGGATGAAATCCAAAAGAGTTACCCGATTTTAAGGTAATGTCTTATCTTGTGTTCTTTTATTTTATTTTTCTTCTACAACCCCTTAAACTCATTTTAGTCATTTATTTTGTAACAAAACCAGTATCCTAAATATACTAGGATGTTTTTAGAAAAATTATTCGAGCTACACTTACACACACCTACATCTAATGATTAAAGAACATACTATTTCTGTGGATGGCGAATTTCTGCCTGAAGAAACGATGATTGTTCAACAGTCATATAACACCTCTAATGGTGGCCACTATGATGAAACTATTTTATATATGATATATTTTATGTTTTTGTTTTCCTTATGATTTTTTATTTTTTCATCTATGGCATACCTTTATGGTTTCCATTATGGTTAAACGCGATATTTTCATTTTAGGAAGTGCGGGCTACCGCCCAGTCAATGTGATTTGAATCGTTAATACCATATGTGGGATGCATAAAAGATGGATTAAATGGTATTATACACTATATTATACTGTAATTATATTATAATTTTATATCATTATGTTTCATTCCATAATATATGAAATAGAAATGAAAGTAGCGTTCATGCGTACGTACGGCTTACCATCTCCATGAACGGTGCATTTCATTTCTTACCTCTAAATTTTATGTAATATTATAAATTCATGTATGTAATGGATATATATGTTATATATGATATCTACATCATGAATATAATTAGGGATATAATTTATATTTCACCACACATACAACTTTTAATTATAATAAGTATATTTTTGACTCAAGTACCAAAGATCGACAAAACGACTGTTATTAACGTAAATAATTACATAATGTTCATAACATGGTAATAAGTGATATAAATGTAATAATTAACATAACAAAGTTTCTTAAGAAAATATAAATTATCTCTAGTTTATTATTCAGGAGATTAAATAATGATCAAGTCAAGTCGGACACGAGCTAAGGGAACTTCTTAAACCAATTTTTGTTCTTTGGGATAATCTCATACTTTCAAATTATGTCATGATATTATTATGTCCTATCTTGTATTTGTACTTTCTTTATGTATACTTATAGTAAATACACATAATAGATCTATTTTATTTAAAAAAATTATCTTTGTAAAGACTTCGTCTCAATATCCTTTCATTGAGGCATATTTTGTTTTATACACAACATTCCATTATACGGTGTATAAACCCCTTTGACATTTAATTTTATTAAAAAGAAATATTTTTATATGAAGAATTTTACTAAATGAAAAAAGGAAATTTTTTCTTGTCGTACGTATGTGGCGACAGTGACTTCTCTTCCGCCATGACCATTATTTGAGTTTCGGCTTCCTCTACAAGCCATGAATTTTTTTTAAATGAAAAAAATACAATATTTCACTTTTCTTTTATTTTGGTTTTAAAAATGGTATGTATCAAACGTTTTTTACAAGTCTTAATATATGAAAACCCAGTGCAAATTTATATGTATTTAACACAAGATTAAAACTATTTTCAGAAAACCCGACTCTCGAGTGTGGTAGACAGGAAGGGATTGGGCGTGGAACAATCATGGCCTGTAATTAATCGAGTAGTCTCAGAATTTGTTATATTGTTTTCAGAAGCTTGCAGAATGTTTTCAGAAAAACGATGGAGTATATTTGAGCAATTTTAAACATAAGTATCTTCTAAAAAAATTACATCGGTAGGTCTCATGAGACAACCTAGTGTCTTGGCACGAGGCCTTGACAAAATCTTATTTGTAGTCTTGGCACGAGGCCTTGGCTGCATGGTTACGATAGTCTGGCATTATGCATTCCATAATTATGAAGGTGCTTATTTATATTGCATGTGATTATTATACTATTAGAATATCCATGTGAGTAAGTAAATGGCATTATTTAATTTTATTTTTGCCATATTATGCTGAAGTTAATGTTTAAAAAGGCTTTTTTTTAGTTATACATTGCCTTAAATGTTAATGTTTATTTATGAAATCTTCCGCAATATTGCTATCCTTACTAAGCATCTGAGCTAACCGCTTTCAATGTTTTAATATTTTCCAGGATGTGAAGAATTATTTTATGAATGACCTTCAGGGATAGTCAGAAGAGGATATTAGTGTGGACTATGAAAACTTTGTTATTGTATTTTTTCACTTTATGATGCAATGTAACATTTATGAATGTATCTAGTGTTTCCAAGGCTATTAAACTAATCGGTCTTTCGAGACATGATCATTTGTGATCATGCCAATGTTATGAAATAACGCACTGACTCTGGGTAACTGGGGTCAGGGTGCTATAGAATTGATATTATTAGAGTATGAGTTTTTAATAAAAAATTACTAACAGGTGGCAGTGGTGATTTTGAAAACCGTTTTAATAAAATAACAGAACATAAAATGTATAATAGTTGAAAAACCAAGTGGATTTTCAATCATGTGAGATTAAGGGGTCATTTTAATTTCACTACCAACATTTCAAGTTAATTTTTCTTATATCTTCATTATGTTTTGGTGTAATTATGTTGTTGAAATTAATTTGAATCCCAATTAATTTCTAAGCCTTTTTTTGTTGCGTGATGTACTAAACCTTATCATAACAATCATATTGTAAAGGTCTTGAACATATTCAAAGAATAATATCTTACCAATATGATTGAAATATATAAAATGTGAATAAGAAAATAATTCTTCTGTTTTTGAAATTGATCAACACAAGTCACAGTCTAAAAACATCACACATATTTGTTTGAAATTAATATAATAACATTCACATGCATAAAAACTAGCAATAAAAATGAAATAATGTAAGATACATGGAATGAAATGTTTTAACACCCAAATTAATCCAATCCAGTAGCTAATAGATTATACGTAACCCCTTTGACTTGTGTGTAGCTCCCTCACAATGAACACCCACTATTTATCCCAACATCAAGAGGAGAAGTCAATTCGGGCGGAACTCTTTCATCCTTTATCCCTGTATGAGGATAAGAAAATCCAAAACATCTAGGATTATATGATGAATCCTAAAGAACACAATATTGGAATAAATTCACTCCTCTTTCGAACATCTATGTTCGATTCCCATGGTATCCTTTTTAAGGAATGTTGAAGGTGGTTTTGGCCACATATATTATGTAAAACAACTTATCCCATTATTTTTACACTACAGACAGTATTATCATACATTTAATAAAACTAAGATGATGTATCCCCACCTATTTAGTACCTCAACTGAAGGACTTTCTTAATTTAGTCATGTATTCATCAATATATGGACAGATTAGTGTACACCACTATTTACTTCATCTATCAGGCCAGATGGACAACTTTCTGAAAGAATTGGGCTTGGATTCCTCAAGATGAAAGTCATACCATTAAATTTTTGATTCTCCCAAAACATGTCATCCCATTTAAATGCACATTTTAGTACCCATTTACAGTTTAGTCCACTGGTGCTCTTGGATCCTGTGCAATTTGATCTATTTTTCTGGAACATCATCATGGGACCTCCAAAACACCTCCACCTTCAATGCAATAATGAAAAAAAGTAACATATAACTTTTTAATAGTGATAAAATGAAATAATTAATTAAAAAAAATTCAATTTGTTATTTCTATTTATAATTTTCAATACAAAAATATTTTAGCATAAGGGTGTATTTTGAAATTGAAAAGTGAATCATGATACGATCAATGACCACTGACAGTCCCAATAAATGTAAAAAAGATAATATGTAAGTATCAAATTTACTTGATAAATTATTGATTTTATATACCTACTTATATACCTAGAATGAATATGGTTTTCTAATATACTCAAAGTATTTTCTATTTCTCCTACCCAATGGGATTTCTCGTATAGAAGGATTTTATATAGTTGAATTGAATCACGTGGAGAATTGGAAACCTATTCTTTATTTTGTCTTGGAATATCTATGAAATCATGAACTATAACTAGATTTTTTAGATCAACACAATCACATATTATCATTTCTTTGACCAAGTCCTCTGGGGAATGAACAGAAGGATAATCCTCTTTGGTATATTGAATAAATAATCCAAATGACTTAAGAGAATAATTCAATATAGATAGGTATGAAAAGATGGGGATAGATCCAACTTCTTCTAAAGGGTTACTTGGATTGGTTTCATCATCATTGGATGAACCATCTTGTGGCATTAACATATAACATCTAACTTCAAAACACATACCCTTCTATTGAAAAAGTGATTTATAGACATGATTTATTATATAAAGAAATTTACATTATCAAAATGATCTTCCAAGAATATACTAGTGGATGAAGAATTAAAAATGGGTCATATTAGATTTACCTCACTATTTTGTATCGAGTCCCAGGATTCTTCACATGAAATTCAACAATGGTAGAAGCCTCATTCCATCATGGGCATTGAAAATGTTATGTACGTATAGAACAATGTATATGGAATTAACCGTTATTGGGGAATCACCATTCTTATCAAGGGGATTGTGTACAGATTTCAATTGCATTTTTCAGAATATGAATGGAACATATCATCATTATATATCCAATAAGAGACCTCCCTAGAGACTCTCTTGCTATTTTCCCCTAAACTACTAATTTTTCTTCCCCTTCTTCCTCATCAATTTATTTGGGGTACCTTTTGATGAGGCATGAGACTAACCAATTTTCAATTAGGATATAACTATATAAATTCTTAAGAAAAATTTATCAAGCACATAACGTTGAAATCAGTGGGTGTAAGTATATCCACAATATTCATTCCTTTCATATGGGTATTAACCAAAATTGGTGATCAACCAATTGATTCTTGTCATTGCATACACTATAGGGATGAGCATTAAATTTCTTCTACATGTAGGGAAATTTATGTATCAATATGGGAGGGGCATATACTTCATTATCATATTACCCTCTCAATTCAAAACTCCATAAAATTATTTATCAGTGATATTAGATATGAAAATAATTTATAGTATCAAGATTCATTTTTTGTAATTACTATTACTTGTTTCAAGTATGGAATGAATTTAAACAAGTTACTCAAATTAAATTTATATTGTTATTCCATTCATTTATCTTAAAGGGCCAAGAACCTTTCCATTATTAGAGGTAAAGAATAAATTAATAGTTTTAGATCACTAGCTTATTGAGGAATTTGTATCCTCCCAAATATTCTACAATACATCCCTAATGAATAGGAAAGGTGCCTAAAGTCATAAGAGGGGTCTTGTCCTTGTCAATATTCTTATGAATACAATATTACCTCGAAAATATTAGTACGTACATGTTCAATCATCTACCTATATCGAGATTGAATTCCATTATGAATGATCAAACTCAGACTCCATCATGAGAATCCCTATTTTTTAGAAGGCATCAACTAAAAAAATCAAGTGGAATACTACTTGACGATAAAGTTGATTAAATTATGGAATTACTTCCAAACACCTTATAGTACAATTAAAAATTTCCATAATTATATGTTATACAACTAGGATTCCATGAGGTATACAAGTTACAAATGTTTTTGTAATTTTCACCTCATTATCTAGAACATTGAAAATGATATATTTTACATACTACGATCAAAATGTAATGTCAACCATATAGTGATGCTCTTCCTAAGAAAATATATATGGTTTCTTGAACTGATACCTTTCTAGGTAAGGGATCAGTTACACATTTTATATTATAGTGGAAATATGTATAATTTTATCATATAAATATCCTGGATTTAGAGCTCTATAAATCATTCATATACATAGTGTACTATCCCGAACTCTCCATGCATTCAAAATAACATATCAGTGGCTAGACTACATTGACTGAACTTGTTCAAAATGATATTTCTAGAGACTCGAGCCTACATTCTCGGATCTGGTGATAAGAAAACCAAAATTAAATTTTTAAAATTTAAAACATTACCCATTACTAAAATTTTTCCACAAAGAGCATACAACATGAAATAGATATATTAGACCACTTACAAACCCATGTAACTTTTGTTTTATATTTTATAGAATTATGGAAAACTTATACATAAAAAACCTAAAACATCAATAGAGTATTGTAACACTATACTCATTATTTTATATTCCATATCATGTGTTCAAAATCTATAAAAATATATTAATATATGAATCGTTTTAGAAAAAAATCATTTATTACCATTTAATTTAACCTTTGGAAAAGGAAATATATGAAGTGTTATTTGTAAATTCTCAATAAGAGTAATAAGGAACATTTACAAAGGAATTTTCCTAATGAGAAAAATATGGGAATAAGGGTGTCACAACTAGAAAATATATTATATTCAATATGAACCCATACTAAATTTCTATTTTTTATGTGGTCCCCTCACAAATGAACCGATGCTAAAATAATGGATAAAATGATAGTTGTTTCCATGGTCTGCTAAAAAACAACAATCTTTATAAATGGGGAGTTTTTTCATCACAAATAGTTTTTTAAATGGGAAACTATTAGTGTTGGGTAACTTGTATGGTCACAAATGATTATTTTAATAGGTGACAGGACCATCACAAATCAGTTTAAAAAATGGAAAAATAAATATAAAAAAATATTTTAAAAAATGTAAAATGTAAAATTAAAAATCATCTAAATTAATAAAAATATTACATAAAAAATTTTAATTTAAATTTTAACATAATACATCGGTACATAATATATCCATCGCCATGTAGGAGAGGTGAGGTGGAGGGTCATCTAGAAGAGTATGGGGAGGGAACTCTATCTATAATATTTAAATCATCCACCACTGGTACTCATTTTGTTGCAACTTACATCGACCCATATCTTCCTTATACTGATGGTGTTTCATATTGAGCTCATCTTTCTACCTATTCATGGCCTCAATAACCTCACACTATGCTCACAACTACACCTCAATATGTCAGATTGATAATGAAGACTCCCCATGAGATCCCCTAAAGCATTAGGTTGACCATAATGATGTACTAAAAACTAATAGGAATTAGTAGAGAACTGATACCCACCACCCATCCTATGTCAAAATCAAATTATGTCACCAATATCCATGCTGCAACATTGAATCCTACCACTTTGGTGGTATTACTCTCTGTCTCTACAAAACAGTCATCCTGTCTCTAAGAATTCATGGGGTGATTTTAATCTTTAAATTGTAATTTGGAATTAAAATATTCAAGATATTGTTTTCTATTAATTATTAAAATTACAAATAATTATATTGACCAAAATAAGACATTTTGAACCACATGTAATCTCTCTAGGGTTAGAATCAATGTAAATCCTCTTAAACCCATCATACTCTATAATACCCGGATGTTCTGCTGTCTATATGAGTATAAAATAAATGTTTTACATTTAATGTTATTAAAATTATTAAAAAAAGGTATATATCATATGTCATCGATGAGTACTAATTGTATGACTACTAGGGTAGTGTATCATCTCTTACTTCCCCTCGTTCTGTCATCCTAGTGACGCTCTCCTGTGAAAACTATCTCTTATATAGTATAATCATAATCCATCCCAAACCAGAGATGATATTAAATCAGGTGGATAGTCATTGGAATATTTATCAAAATATGTGACTCCAACAATATTAATTGGTGTCTTGCTTAAAAAATGAAAAAACTAATTCCACGATCATTCACACACACCTCCCAGGCCTCCCACTTAGAATTCAACATTATATTTATATGTTGATACAATAAAATCTATATTTTACTCAATAATATAATGTTAATAATTATATTAATATCAAAATAAAAATTATTTATCTATATACCATCATGTGATCAAAAAATGCTATCTAACGTCAATGGGAACCTGATCCCCCATAAACCATGAGTCTAGAAAATAGAACAGCAAAATAAAACTCCCTTAACCAACAACTATATTCTAAAAGTTTTGAAATAATGAAAAAATATTAAAAAAATAACATAAATTAATTAATGATAATTAATCAAAACAATCTGAAATACAAAAAATAATATACCTTTACATGTGTATATCAAATTAAGATGTGTTCAACGCTAGGGAATATGGTTGGGAATAATAAATATTGTAAGATCTAGACCCCTCCATGTCTATGTGGGAATACTGGGAACATAAGGGCTTAATGAAATTTCACTAGGATCATCAGTAGGTAGTATAGACTATTGGAGGACAGAAAATATGTCATCATATGTCTCTTATGCCACCTAAAACAAAAAAGAAATCCCACAAATAATGGATGATAATTGTTATATATATATATATATATTATTTTCACTATAAACAATAAATAGCTGCATCATTATCCATCATCATACACATATTTGAATATTCCCATTTTAATATCTTCATATGCCTCCTTAGTATCATCAATTTCTCTAGGATTTTTAGCTTCATCGTCTTTTCCAATTTCAAATTCATTAGTTACATCAATAACATCATCACCACCATTATCCCATAACTATGTGGTGTCATCATTGATATTCAATTATCATCATGGAATGGATGGATTTGATGTTTTATCCTAAAAAAATTCAATTCTTTTCACTTCAGTGAAACCACTTTCACTATGGATAATCTGATTTTCATGATATTTCATTTTAATTGTTATCCAAAAATCACAAAACTATATTGTAGTAGCAAAATACTTTTTATAATAAATTTAATTTTCTTAATGAGACAATAATAATGGTTTATATACTATAAGAAATATTTTATATTTAACATCAGGGATTCTAGGGTTTTGATGAACATGAAACCCTCTATAAGTATCCAACCAATGATATTTATATATTGTTATGTAATTCTGTCCAAGATAACACTGTTAATTTATTTTTTTTCCAACAAGTCATATGAGTCAACTTCACATTCCCATTGATCAGATAATATTAATAAACATCCACCATTAAATTTTTTATGACTCAACATATATGTGTGTTTGAAATGAACATCAATTGACTATAAATTCATTATTATATTTATCAATTTTGGATGTTGGGTTACTCAATACACACAATAAATTAACAATTTTATCATCATGATTAGATACCAAAAAATATGAATTACTATTATTGATATAATGATTAATAAATGGATATTATATGTTAAACCATATTCAATTTACATATTTTTTTTAAGTAGTACGAAAAGTTAATTTTTTGATGTTATTCAAAATAAGCTACTGTAATTTATGCAAACTGTTTCTCTATATTATAATCATATCACTTAAAAATTAACTGTTATATATTTAACTAAAAAATATAGAATAAGTGATAGTACTACTCACTATAAAAATGAATTCATTTCATCATATTTAAGAAGATCATATATAAGTGCCCATTAATATTAATCATCTGAAATCCATCATTCTTGAAGTCCACCAAAACCAATATCATACTGGTTAAAAACTGAAAATTGATTGTTCAATTAATATTAAAAATTTACCATTTTTACATAAAATTACTTTATGTTTTGAGGGATATTATGATTGAAAATAATTATAAATGAAAAAAGAAATTAACTCCTACAAATAAGCTTATGAAATTGATCCTTCAACTGATGTTTTGATATGAATATTTTATTCAATTTCTACATGCATCTCTTGTATGTGTACATACATAAGAACTATACTCGACCTCCATAATTTTATACATGAAGAAAATAAGCATTCGAATAATTCATCCAATCAATGACAATAGGAAGATTTTTTTTCAAATTACATTAAATTAAAATGATATCTTCATGAAATATATGTGGTGAATCTTTGTATATTTTCTATGAAATAATATCTCTGTAAAAATATTAAATTAATTTTAGAATATCAAAAATAATAAAATTCAACAAATATATAAATCTAATTAGTAGATTTCATTCCATTATATCATGATATTCATGACTATTTAATCTAGTAATATGTGAATTTATGACATATCTACCAAAATTGGAAACATGAAAATTAAAAAGCCTAAAATATACAATACAATAAAGAAAAAATAAATTATTTTCATCGGAAACTATATAGTCCACAATTTCTTTTATTAACTTAATTTATTTTTCATTTTCAAATAGTTCAAGTTATAGTCACATAAAAATTTGGGCACAATCTAATTATGACATTAAATTATATTTGGTATTGTCATGTGCATCCAAACTATATATAATATATTATCAAAATAATTATTCTCGATATTGGTGACATCCAACATGTGATGACCCAACTAATCAGACCGATTTGAACATCCCAAATATTTCTCATTTTTATCCAATTACGCTCTTTCCTAAAACCATCTTTTTTTTTGGATTTTATAAATCAATAGGTAATGGGAGTTAATTAAGACACATATTATTTTAACTCAATAATGGATATAATTTATGAAGGTATATCTCATTCAATTGTATCATTTCCATAACGATGTGTGTTCCTTCGAAAAGGACCATCAGTAGGAAGATATCCTTTATAAAAGTTGAAAAAACAAGTCTTTTGTATTGACGATTATAAATATTTAAGTTCACTCATATAGTACATACATGATTTTGATTGATTTATATTCTAGCAAGATAACATACCATATTTTGGGAGTTCATTAATTATCCACAATAATGAATTTTATTTATAAACACTTATTTTGAAACAACATCATATGTATTGACACCATTACTCTATAATAAATTTAACTCATCAAAAAAATTTCTATTTAACATTCGTATTATTTTTTGGGATATCCAGGAATTAATATAGCCAAAAAATATAGGTCTCATTCATCAACATCCAGGGTGGTAAATTTTATAGACTGAAAAATATGGGCCAACAAGAATATTGAGTACCTTAAGAAGAAAATGGAAAGAATCATTTATTTGAATGACCTAATGACATGTTTCGAGCTACTGAATAAAAATACAAATGTACACTATCAACATGTATCCATAAATTACCATCACTTAGTAAATTAAATATTTTAGCAGTTGATATATTTTTTAGGCCACGACATCAATGAAACGATGTTTGGAGACATAAATAAATACAGTTATATGGGTTTAATAGGGACATACCTCAACTATTTTATAAGAATCAATCTATACATCCCTATATTATCATCTTTGTACATCAGTTGTGCACATATAGAAAAACTAAAAAATAACTCATTTTCACTATAATATAAGTGGAAATAATTTGATCATCACATAATCATATTATAACATAATAAACAAAAAATAAACCAATATCTTTCTCCCATAGAATTTTATAGGTTATATATTTACTTTTGGTAATAAGTTGTTAACAGAAGGGAATATTGGATAAAAATATAAATTTGAAAATATATTATTAGATATAACACCCATACATTTGAAAACCTATTAAAATTTTTTTATCTTGCAACCAGGATAAAATGAATCTTTTTTAGACATAAAAAATTCATAAAAAATATGATGGTTCCAACTCAGGATTTATATAATTAGCATCTGGAGTTTAATTGTTTTTTGAAATTACGGTCTAGTCACATCATTTACTAAATTTTGAAATCATAATGGTATTAGAACCAAATTATTAGTATCTTTTCTAGAACAACAATCACTATTTGTGTAAAAAAAATTATCTATTCAAAATATAAACACGAAAGATGGCCCCTATATTTTCAAATGTTTAAAACATCCTAAAATCACATTTCATACATGGAAACATAATTATACCTTTTTGAGACAGTTCTTGTTTTCATGATTCCAATGATAATAAAACTTCAATACCCTCAATATATACAGGACTTAAACTAGAACTATTTCAATTTATGTGATGATTTATCCAATTATGATCATGTTATAAAGACTATTTTCGACAATCTTGTTTTATATTTCCTTAAAAAAATTCACATTAACATTTTTTTCAATTATTTTATATAAGAAAAAGATAATCCAAAATAGTGTATAATTTTTTTAAACATCATATTTAGTTGTAAATATTCACAATTTTATTTATTTAATGTTTTTATATACTAATTAACACTGATTTTATAAATTAACATTTATTTATACTAATTATATTGATCTAATGGTCATTTTTAAAAATCCTTATAGATTAACACTAATTTTAACTGATTTTTATTTACAACTAATTTTTAATAATTATAGTGATTTACCTTCAATGTTTAATTATTTATCCCCAATGTGTGATAATTTATCTCTAATTTTATAATATTATATCTAATTTTTTTTATTAATATTATTTACAACTAATTATTACAAATTACCACTAATTCGTTCTAATATTTATTATTTTATAACAATTTATTAATTTTTTTTACTAATTACCATGAATTGTTACTAATTACCATGAATTATTACTAATTATCAGTAATGTTTATGACTTACATCAAGTTATGTCAATGTTTTAGTAATTTTTACTAATTAATAAAATTTTTTGTTAACTATTACAATTTTTTCTAGTTATTATTAGTATTCACTAATTTTTTCTAATTTCTATGAATTTTTTCAAATATCTGTTAGATTATTATGATTTATTACTTATTTTTACTTAATTCTAGTAATTATTACTAATTCCACTAATTGTTACTAATTATTAGTAATTATTAAAAATTATCAGAAATTAATATAACTTTTATGCATAATTGCTAAAAATTACTAATTTTCAGTAATTAATTATAATTTTTAGTACTTATTAAATATTTTTACTATTTATTAATATTTTGTTCTAATTTTTATAGATACCACTAATTTTTTTAATTTTATATTATTTATAAATATTTATTAGAAATTATTACCTTTTACTAATAATTATTAATAATTACTACTAATTATTATTAATTACCACAAATTTTTACTAATTATCAGTAATTATTACAAAGTAACACTAATTTTTACTGATAGTTATTGTTTTATAACAATTAATTACTAACATTAACTAATTACCATAAATTTTTAAAAATTTTCACTAATAACTACTAATTACCACTTACCAAAAAAAAATACTAATTACCAAAATTTCTTATGAGTTACTAATAATATTTATCAA
Source organism: Viscum album (assembly GCA_963277665.1). Lineage (NCBI taxonomy): Eukaryota > Viridiplantae > Streptophyta > Magnoliopsida > Santalales > Viscaceae > Viscum > Viscum album. The sequence continues at coordinate 395,506,888 of OY728125.1, forward strand.
TTGTTACAAAATATTACAAATTTTTACAAATTATAACAAATTATTACGAATTATTACAAATTATTACAAATTACTACAAATTCCTACCAATTAGTAATAATTTTTACTAATTAATAATTATTACAATTAATTATTATTAATTATTATTAAATTATACCAATTTATTAAAAAAAACTTACAAGTTTCCAGGTATTATAAATAATTACCACAAATTATTACTAATTGACACTAATTGTTACTATTTACCACTAATTATGACATTTTTGTACTAATTGATACTAATTATTACTGTTTTTCTTAATTTTTTACTAATTTTTACTAATTTTTATTATTTACACATGATTTTTACTAGATATTTTTTTTAAATTATTAGAATTTTATACTTATATTTTAAATATATAACTAATTATTACAAATTACAACTAATTATTAATAATTACCACAAATTCGTATAGACTATTATTACATCATAATATTATATTATCATTGTTTACAAATTCTCTCTAATTATTTCTAGTTACAACTAATAATAGTAATTTTGTTAAAAATATTACTAAATAATACTTATTATGACAATTTTTTACTAATTGTTACAAATTATTACAAATTATTACTAATATTTAATAATTATTTCTAATTACCACCAATTTTTGCAAATTTTTTTTATTTTATAACAATTTATGACTATTTTTTATAATTTATTACAAATTGTTACGAATTTCCACTAATTATAACTAATTACCATTAAGTATTACTAATAACTACTTATTATTTCAAATTTTTACTAATGACCACTAATGGTTACTAATTGCCCCATTTTATTTTTAATTATAATGAATTATTACCAATTATTACAAATTAAAACTTAATATACTAATTTTTTAATTTATAATTATTTTTTATAAATTATTAAAAATTTATAAATATATAGTCTATTTTATATAAATTTTCCAAAAATTATATAAAATTAAAATTTTATATTATTTTATAGCAATTTATTGTAAATAATGAAAAATTACTAATTGTTTTTAGTTTATAAATAATTATTAATAATGTAATATTTTTATTACATTAGCCAAGGGAGGGTTGAAAAACATGAAATCCTATCTAATTGTGCGTGGGGAGTCTCAAAACTAAGACGTGCCCAAACACCACCATAGGAGGCAACCACTATGTTACTCCTTTAGGGATAAATGTAATATTTATATTTATATCAATTTGATAACTTTTTTTATAACAATTAATTACATACATTTATTAAGATATTTTTATTTATTACTAATTACTAGTGGTTATTAATAATTAAAGCTAATTGTTACTAATTCCCACTCATTGTTACTAATTATGGCTAATTATTACAAATTAGGGAAAATTATTATTAATTAGAACTAATTATAAGTAATTACAGATAACTAAAACAAATTATTCCAAATTGAAACATTATACAATTAATTAAAACATTATATAAGATTAAAATTACATATTTCTAAAAACCATTAATGAAAAATAAAAATAACTAGATCTAATTAAATATAATTACTAATGTTTCACCTCTGAGATGGTGTGTTTAAGTGTAGTGAGAAAATGCACGATGAAGATCATTACCCATCACTTTTTCTATAGAGTCAGGTTATCATTGAATTCACTATTCCTATTGTTACAACCTTTTCGGCATCATTATCCTTTAAAGAAGGTTTGACAAACCTTGTAGGAACTATTTTCCCTAGCAGGCAGTTTTGTGGGGGTGAAATACTTGTTCAATCATTCCTTCTCGAATATAACTTTCTCATATGGTCTCCAAAGGGTCTATTTTTGGATCTAGGAATTCCAAAGGGCTCTAGCATTCAGGATTCATGGACCAACATTCTGAAGGAATTCACTAGTTGATTGATGATTCAGTTAACACCACTTAATAACTCTATCGGTCTAGAGGATGGGAGGTCAGGCTCACCGTACCCTTTTGGGGGAGGATTGTTGCCTGTTTTGGGACTCTTTTATAGATTTATGTCATGTTCATATGTTCATGAATCATTCGTTCATTACCAAAGTGTGTGTCCAAGGGCTACCCAGGACTTGTAAAATCATCATAGGCATTCATATATTTTATTCTACTGGGGTGATGCTGACTCGAGCCATATAATAAAGTGTTATAGTGTTTATCGTCATACCGGGTGGATGGAGGGTGACCTGATGTTGGGATCAAAACCATAATATGGTATTCCTATGTATCCTCAGGAGGGGAATCAGAATGCACATACCTCGGATTGTGTAGGGATTATGCATACAAGCTTCACATTTGATGGGTCATAATTAAGTAAACCCTATTTTTATGGGAACCCTTTTGAGCTCGGGCCTTCCAGTGGGCATTGTACTTATCCTGTTTTGGTCTGGAATCCTATTTCTCATTGTTTATATGGTGTGGGGCTGATGCAGGCGAGATTCCCTGTTGAGGTATGTGATTGGGTTGACCCTTTTGGATGAGCACCATTTTGAACATGCTCCTTCTAGTAGGCATCCTATGTATCCTGATTTTTTCAGGAATCGTAGTTAACGTTGTTCGTATAGTGTGGGGATTAGGCATGAGAGTTGACCAGTTGAGGGGAATGATTTTGTGGACCCTTTTGGATGAGCACCATTTTTAGCTTGGGCCTTCTGGTAAGCATCCTACATATCCTGATTTGGTCAAGAATCATAATTCTCATAGTTTCAATTTCTGTGAAAGTAGTAATCATCACAATCCTCTAAGCCCCTGTTATCTATGCTCGGTGTGAGAAACATGAAGATTTAATTATTTAATAATTCATGTTCTTCCTCCCCAATTGGTAGGGGGATCCCATGGCGGAATAGGTTGCGATGACAATGGGCAAGGATGCAGAGCAATAAACCCTTTAATGTGGGATGACATTGAGGTTATTGTGGTTCGAACTTGGATGACAGGGGACTTAACTTAGCTGGATGGCCCCATAGCACATTCTGGGAAGTGGAGGAGTCCCATCCCCTTCAACGATGGGAGTGAACAGAACCCATTTTATTGAACATTATTCCTCATTTAATGGAAAAAAGTGATCCCCCATAATCCCTAGAATGGGTAGGTTCATGTCAGCATCCTAGTTTTGGAAATCGGGTTACCATGCGAATGTATCCTCATAGGCATTGCCAAAGACCAAACCGTTGTGGGGAGGGCCGCCATGACTCCACTTAATATGGATATATTGATTCAATGAGGTGCACTGATGCACCTGATGGTAAGATCATATGGGTCCAGTGGCTTTGTGGGAGGCATTGGCCTGATACTGGAGGACTAGTTAGCTGAGGGATCATGGAGGATTGGATGGTAGTGAAGGGATGAGGTTGGAACTAGGGGAAATAATACCCAAAAAGTAACCCACTCTATGTACGAACTTTTATGCGGGATTGGGGAGGCTCTTCATACAATAGTGGTATGAGGGAAGAGGGGTTGTCATCATACTAATGTGGTACACAGTAATGGGTATAGAAAAACTTGTACCATTTTGGTACATAGATCACCACACCACCTTGGGTTCCATCTGCGTACTGATACAGTATGCGATGCTAGGTTCAGTCTGCATAGTGATATACTATGCGGATCACCATTTTGAAGGAGGTTTTGGGGGATCATCATTCATAGGGAGTTCATCTTCAAGAATTCAATGGTTTACAGTTCACCAGTTTGGTTCGCAGTTTTATTATTATTATTATTCAATTCCCATGATTAATGGTTTGCAGCTGGCTGTACAATTGGAGAATACAGTCCACGATTCATCTTTTCTGATGAATCAAAATTGAAGCCAGAGTCCTCTTCGATCATTTTCTTATCACCTATGATTCCCCTTCCATCATTTTCCCTCTATCACTCACCCTTCTCCCATGGTCCCTTTTATAGAGCATCAAGACACTTTTATATATTAAGCATGAGACCCCATTTATGGGGGCCCATCAAGATATCTTGACCCTCTGATGACTCGGTCAACCATGGTTTATAGAGGCTTCGGTTAAAGATAATGGTTCGTGGAACCCTGCAGGTTCTGTTCTACCACAAACTAATGAGTTCGCGACATGGTACAGAGATGGTACTCTTGCATATGAATCAATCGGTGTCTCAGTTCACAGTCTTCCTTGATTTCTGGCCATCACCTCACGAGCCAGCGGTTTGGGGTTTGTTCTGTTTACATGGTGGTTCGTGATCTATATGGTCGGCACACCTTTCTCGATGATGGTACACATGACAATTGAAATGATATGAAAACATGTATTCCTTCAACTATTTTATGATGATTGCAACTCAATTTGTGAATATTCACTTTGCAAGACTTGTAGGATTTCATGCTTCTATCTAAAAATAATGTTAAATTGTAGGGATCTTTCCATCAATTGGAATAATTTTCTGAACCTTACAATTTCGTCCATAAGAATGTTATCCGTTTGGAACAAAAAATGGACTATTCTGATGTATATGTGGTCGTTAGTTGAAATGGATCATAGTAGAACAGATGGACCTCGTAAGAGAGGACCAATCATATATATAGGGGCCCATATCATTTTCCTTTTACTGTTTCTCATGAAAAACATGTACTCTTAATTTTCTTGGCATCCTCTACTATGGTGTACAATGCTCATTGCAAAAACCTTGTGCACAAACTGCTCGGTACATTCTGAGAATCAATTTCTTCTCCATTTCTCCATCAGTGTACCACATTTTTTCTAGGGGATCCAATTGAGGATTTTTCCTCTGGAATTTACTAAATCTCTTTTCCTGGAAATTTGCAGTCTATCCAATAAAACCAAATACATATTCTTTAGGTATTCTAGCAACGACCATACTTAACAGGGTAGGGCCCTGACTTAAGATCGTTAGTAGAGAATGTTCTAATACCATTCATATAAGGATTTAATATTTATCTTGAACCTTGATTTGTGGATTATATAAATGAATGGGGATTCCAAGAAACTTTGAGAATATATTGGTATGAATTAAGTCTCTTAAGGATGAATTTTCCTTTGATTGATAGCCATTTTCGAGGGCGACGTATGAAGAGCCACCGGGGCATGGTGGGTATAGTCAATCAAAGGTGTTCATGGAACTCTGGCCTTCCATATTTTATGGAATGGTGGGATTTTCAACATTTTGAATTTATTTTCATGTTTAGATCCATAGTGGGTGGCTGTCCTGAGTCGTGGAGTCCAAAAACATTAGTTACATTCATATTGTCTTTGAGTGGTTTCTCATTACCACATGATTCTTACTTGCATGAGGGAGACCTGGTGAATGATCTATTTAGTTAACCATATTTTTTATGTCTAGGTAACTTAGAAATAAGGACGTACATAAGACGTTATCCATGTTTTTTCCAAAATAAGGAGCGTAACAGGAAATGGATGTCATTTGAAAATACAGAAAATAGAATGAACTCTCATAAGGATGAATTTTACTTTAACTAACATCCATATTCGTGTGTGACATATGCATAGCCAGTTGGACATGATGGGCATTGTTAATCAATGGTGTATGCGGGACACTATACTTCTGTTTCTGATGGACATTTCAGGTTATGGTGAATGGGAACATTCAGAATATGATTTGTGACATTTGAGATGGGGTTTCTCATGAACTCAAAAGGAGGCATTTCCACTAAACATCATCGGGGAATCCCAGAAATGAGTGGGGGCACTCACCTATCGTATGAAGATGAACTTTACACATACCAGTGTGATATCTTTAGAAATATCAAAAGGGACCAGAGATGGATCGAGCCCATATGCTCCAATACACCCGGGATATGTGTGGGGAGGAATGTGTAAACCATGACTTTGAGATGATTTGAATCAAGAGGATTAGAATGAGGATTGGAAGCAATTGGGAATACTGAGATAAGAGAATACTTTCATGAGGATAAATTTTCTGTTGATTTATGGCCATTTAGTGGGAAACATATGCAGATCCACAGGGCATGATGTGAATAGTAATGAAATGTTGTCCTTAAGACATTGTCCTTCAATCTGGGATGGCCATGGAGGGTCATGTTGATTTAATATCACTCAAATTATAGATTTTGAAATATGAAAGGAGCATATCCGTACATATTAGGGACATCTGGGATATGATTTACTCATGGAATCAGGTTTCCCTCATGTAGATCTGACATGTACATAGAGTTTAGGTATTCATTCCATCATTGGGATACCTGGTCATTTAACACCACATGGACAGGATACAGGGTTCCTCTCAGGGGAGGGAATCATGACATGCCTTTTTGGGTTGTGTTACGAGGATAGAATTCCTGGATTATTTTTCTATAATTCCAAAGTGGATCTCTCACTAATATCCTTGATATAGTGTGATCAATGATTGGTATGAGAATCAAGCTATTAATATGATTCCATTTCATTTTCTGTAAATAGAAAGTCAATATTAGAGGTGACTATTGGGGATAAACCATTATTTCTATTTAACAACATACAACAAGGATGATTTTAACCATTCATTTTAATGTCTTGATATGAGGATGTGAGGCAGTGTAGTTTGAAGTCATGGAATAAAAATGATTATACTGTCATAATGGTCATTAATAGTTTTGGGATTATCATAATCAGGATATTCCAGTGTTCCTTAGATGTGAGTGATAATAGAATGTCTAAACCATAATCCTGGGGGCAACATGAATTTGGAGGGATGACATGGGTCTTGGAATCCATTTGGTATATTGAGATTGGAGAGGTCCCTCCCAAGGACTAATTTTCCATTAATTTATGGCCGTTTTGTTGGAAATATTTGCATAGTGACTAGGGCATGATGTGAATAGTGAAGGAAAGGTGACTGCAGAACACTGTCTTTCCATATCACATGGCCTTAGATGAGTATGGGGATCAATTGTTTCATGGATTATGTAGTCTGACTTATGGGAATGATGTTCCTAGGAACATGAGAATATTCATACCATAATTAAATATGAACTTCTGGAGCATCCACATAGGTCTGGATGTTATATAGAGGTGGAAGCCATATCTTTTGACCTCTCCTAACTAAGGGGCATGTACAGAATCTACTAACACTGAAGACTGGGAAAAAAATAACTCTTGATGAATTTGGCAGATTATCTTCATGTTATAGTACCTTTCATGGACTCCCTCTAATAATCGGATCTATGTATGGAGTAAAGTAGAAGTATTTGTTGGTGGTTGGGATGAGATACTGAATCGGAGCATCACTACATATCTTGTAAGGGAAGGAATCAAGAATCAAATTTTTTTGAATGTCCTATGTATCAATTTTTCATGGTAAATGTGTGAGGACATGAGAGGGAATTTATGTTTCACTAGATATAGTTTCCTGGACTACCATATTCCCCTAATATCTTTTTATGTTAAATAACCCTTACCACTGATCTTATGATCATGTGAGTTATACTCGATTTGAGAAACAAGGAGTCGATATAGGGTCACATTCACAAGTGTGGACAAGTACAGAATATGATGGGGGAATTCTTTTTGTGGGGGTTGCTTCAAGATCTAGGATTGAGGCATTTTTATGTATCATACAAGGGAAATAATAAATCCATACATAGTTTTTTTAGATCCATGTACCGATTTATCGTACATATTGGTGTATGAGAATCGTTGTTCTATCCATCATGATTTCGAGGACTATCACAATAAATCATATTTTTCATTCATAAGAGAATCCATACCACTAATCATAAGCTAACATGATTTATACAAGATGTGATAAATATAGAGTGATAAGGGTTTCCATTACGAATATGGATAAATAGGGGGAATTATTGAGGCATTTTTTAGGGGGCGGGGCCAAGATTGAGGATCGATATAAAACTACACATCCTGTAAGGGAAGGATTCAAGCCGTAGGTAGTTATGTGAGAGGTCAGACAATTTATTACCATTTTATTAGGATTCTTTATGCCATGTAATTATATGTTATACAATGAGGACCTAAGTTGTAGTTTAATGTAATGCTTCAGGAACAAGTTCCTCAATGTTTAATGTCATGTGGAAAGGACAACAACTCCTAATTTTAGGTCTTCGAGTTTGGACATTGGTTTGATGGTTCAATGCCAAGTGTCATGGACTAATAACATACAATTTAACATCATGTGGTTAGGTCAATGTCTTGTAGTTTATGTTCATCGTGTTTGGAACTTGCCATGATTGTTTGATGTCATATTTTATGGACTTAAACTGTACAGTTTAACTTTATGTGGTCAGGAAAATGAATCATAGTTTAAGGTCTTAGAGTTTGGACATCATCTTTATGTGGTTTTTCCAATACATTAAATATTTCATCAAGATCATAGCTTTTGTAGGAGCAGTGATGAGTTATCCTTTAATTGATATCAGGCCTTATTCTCCATTTGAATATAATATATATATGACATAAGGTATTTCCCACTTTGGTTTCCAAATTTTGGGATTCTTCCTATGTATCATTGTGGATATGAGGGCTGACACAATTTCTCCTTTAAGGATATATCAAAGGAGAACCTTTTTGTTGAAGTCTTATTCAATCAGCTTTGGTAGATTTCCAAATGGTGTAAATTGTGCAGACATTTCTCGTATAGATACTCCAATTAATCAAACCTTATATCAGATTCATCATCCATGGACAATTGGTAACATATGGACACAAAATGTGATGAAAAATGGATTTAGATTGGTAACACTACAGCTTCCTTATATACTAGTGAGTATGTGGTTTTCTGGGTTGTAATGTTGGTTGTGGTTCGGTATTCCCCCAAGGCATGAAAGATCGTGTTTGGCCATGCTTTCTTGTCCTTATTGACCATCCTTTTATGTTTTTTGGACATAGTCTTGATGGAAGCCTCTATATGACTGTTGGCTACTGCATGGTAGGAGGATGAATGGTTGGCATTAATTCCATACTCCCAGTATAAATTTTCCAACTCAACAATGTAGAAGTTGGTGTTGTTGTCTATCTGGATTGTATGAGGGACCCCAAATCTTGTGATGATGTAGAACTTCACAACGATGACAATGTATTTCACCAATAATTAATTATGAGGCTTGGAATAACCCCATTTGGAAAATAGGACAGTCACAGTGAGTATGAGCTTGAATTTTTTGGATTTGGTGGGAGGATATGGTCCCAAAACATCCATCCCCTAGGCAGCTAATGACCAAGATTACATAGCTTCATGAAGTATATCTAGGGGTCGGTGTATGAAATTAGCACGTACATGGATGTAATTGCACTTCTTGGTGAATATAGAGCAATCTTGTATTATTTTTGGCCAGTAATACCCAGGCCGTCAAATTTGGTGAGATAGATTAGATGCTGATTCGTGCACTCCAGAAGCTCCAACGTACAGTTATTTCAAGACAGATGTAGTGTCTCTCCATCAATGCACCTGAGAAGGACTCTATCAAGGCCTCGTTCGTTGAGAACCTTTTCTTGTTTGACCCCATTGTACAAGGTAAAATTGACTACCCATCTTCGGACGTGATCCATTCTATCCATATCTGGTGGGAGTTCCCTCTTCCGAAGGAAATTTTTAATGGGAATCATCCAACCGATGGTGAGACAATGAAGGTCAGAGACGAAGAAAATTTCCCCAATTTACTTCATATTTTTTGGGTTAATGGAAATTCCATTCATATATGAGAAAATCTAATGATTGTTTTATGAATATCTGGTTCGACCATGGTTGTGGCTTCATTTTCCAATGTTTTGGCCTGAGAATTTTGTGACCAGGGTAAATAATTCAATTTTTGGATCTGATGGTAATTCTTCCATCATTTCTTGAACTTGGTTCATCATAGGGTCCAATACCTATTTAATGATGTTATAGTAACTGTTAAACTATTTGATGACTAGAACGAAACCACCCTCAATATTTAGTCATATGGCATACACCGAAAGTGCCAATTCAAGTTATTCAATTTGGTCCTGATACTTTGATTCATTATTTGTAAACCCTATTGAAATTAGGCAAGTGTAAGGGAAGACAACCTTTTCTTGGGATACAATAATAATTCTCATCTCTACTTTGTTGAGCTCGGGATCCTCCATCATTTTCCCAGTCTGGCTTTGTGAAGCACTGTCAAAGTACATTTCCAATTACTGAGGTTCCTCCTAGACAAGAAAACACTTATTTATCTAGATGATCAGCATCTAGCGATGTTGGTTCTTCCATGGGGAGCTCATCGAAGAAGTCTACTAATTCATGGCCTTTGATGGCTTCTAGGGAACATACCACATGTCAAACTATTGTATAATGAATGTCCATCATGATAGGTTCCCATTCTTGATAAAGGTTCCTAATGACCATTCCAAGGAAGATACGTATAAAATGAGCAGTCTCCCCTCAACTAGTTGCATTAGTATCTGTGGTATTGGAGATATCTTCCGGGATTGTCAACTGCTTCTTGGTAATCATTGTATCATTCATACGTAACTCCATTCTTCATGAGCACTGTGTACATTAAAAATTTACTTCATAGGTTGGCTATTAACTGCCAAATATAGGCAAGGTGACCCTAGAGTCCCCGCTTGTCGATGATTTAATGAGGTGTGGACACGAAATGAATGGTTTTTGTCTTCTCGAGGATGAATTTGGTGTCGCGATGGTGTACGATGAGCCTAGGAATTTTCCTGAGGTAATGACATTGGGGAACTTCAAGAGATTCATCATTAAACTATGCTATCACAATTTGATGAAGATAGTTTAATGATTATCCAAGTGGTTTGGGTTTTTTTGGGATTTGACTAATTGATAGTCGACATAACACTTGATGAATTTTCCCTAGAAGGGCTTGAAGATGCAATGAATGGAACACAGATATGTGGTGCCAAAATTCTTTAGGAAAATGGTCTTCACTTTATAAAATAACACCCCCTAATGGGACATAAAATAGGTATATTATTCATCTCCTCGGGAAATATAGATCATATTATATAAAGAATATCCTTCCATGAAAGAGTGGGATTTGTATCGGGCTATTGCATCTATTAACAATTTTGTGATCTGTAACAAGAAGTCATAATTTATGAAATTTTGATTAAGGTCCCTAAAGTAAATTATGATTCTAATCGGTCTATCATTTTTGACAAAAAAAATGTTTTCCAGCCAAATCGGATAATAGACCTCCTGTAGAAGTTAGCTTTGATAATCATGTCAACATCGTCCTCTATTTTGGAAACATGCATTGGGTGGGTCCTTCTGGCTTCTTGCTTGTAGCCCCAATGATCATCTAGTAATCATAAATGATGTGCATTATCCTCATGATAGATTCTTGGAATTTCTAGTTTATTCCAGGAAAACACATCTCGATTCTTCTTTGGAATGGAGGTGTATGCCTCCTGTTCATTAACAGGAATGACCACAATGATAAAAGTGGGCCACATATTGTCTTTAGTGCACAGATTTATCTCCATATGTTCTTCAGTTGTGGTGGAGATACCTTCTTTGAATACGAGTGGGGAATCATTTAGATATTCTCCTTATTCTTCATCATCTTCATCATCTTCCTCTTCTGATAGAGAAAGGACTTTTGAGCCTAACTCTCCAATTATGCGAGATATATCATATTTTTTCCATAATGTGTTAGGTAAGGGTTGTTTGATATCTTGAGGAAAGGCTAGGATCAACATTTATAGGGCCTTTCCTGTCATCTTGGGAGTCATCATGCTCATTCTAGTCCTTGGACTTGGTGGCTGTAGTGGAGATCACGCAGATGATTGTGTCTACATCTGGACTAACACCTATGCATTCAACTGGGTTGATCGGTAGTAGAAACTCATTCTGAAGTTTCTGGATGGGGTCAGCAGGATCCATTTCCAATCCATTTGATAAATTTATCCGATCAATGTCACAAGATGAAATATTATTTTCTTCCGATTCATAGAACCATGCATCGATATAATTTGACTCACTAGAATAAAACATGGATTTATCTCCATGTGCTATCCCATTTTTCAATAGGCACAAAATTTGATTCCATGTTGGTATGATGACAGAATTGTAGCATGGTGATGGAGCGTTGGCCCTCCTAACAATACATTGAAGGCCATACTTTGTTACACCACATGGAATATGAAATCCAGAAAGAGATCACTGAGCCAAGTTTAATGCTTCATTCGGCCCAATGGTTTCTGCTAAATCTTGTCATGTCCCAATAGAGTTGTAGTGTTGGGTGTCATGTTGTATTCATCATTGTACAATAGATAGAGCGTTCATAGTGGGAGGAGGTTTACTCCAGATCCGTTTTCGATGAATATCCTCGGGATTTCAATTCCATTTATATTTATAGACAGATTAAAGGGTTTGATGTGCCCCTGTATTTTTTGAATTTCCATACCTATCTATGTAGGAGAAGATGGTGTGAAATTATTTGGGACTACTCTCTGTCGGAAAAACGTCGACTGCTACTACATCATCCTCGAACTCCTAGTGTCATACCAAAGCCTCAATGAGTGCCTCCCTAAGATCTTTAGATATTCCCAACGCATCCTGGATTGAAATATGTAATATTACTAAAGCTAGATTCTTTAAAAAATCATACATATTCTCTAAAATATGAACATCCCAGCTTGAGTTTGCTCTTTCAGAAACACTTTAGGGTTTTCTGGTTTGGACATAGATTGTTCGACCTCTATAATAGGGGTTGGTGGTGCATCAGTCATTTCAATGTTTGGATAAATTGGTCCACCTATATTGTTTTGGTGATTTGATATTTATTTCTTCACCTAATGGATATTCAAAGATAATTAGTCAAGGATTTCCTCCAAATGGGGGTGTAGGAGAATTCCGGTTTATATTGTGTATTTCAGAGGTACCACCTGCGAGTTTCAGTGATGTTAACATTTTAAATTTTTGCGTGGATGAGAATTTTACTCCGACAATGATCATTCCTCCCAAAAAACCATGGCCTCATCCTATGGTTCTCTAGTAGGGAATGGGGAGTTTGGGTATTTGGACATAGTTTCCATCTAAGAAGGGTTCCATAAAGTGAATAACATTAATGGAGATGAAGATCAAATTTTGATTAGAAATTGTTTCAGTCTAACTGTTTCCTCTGTCGGTGTTGTGTGGAGGGGTGGTGCCCATTGTACTATTTTGTGGGGAGGCTCCCCTTGTAATATTTTTGTTTTCATGATGTCCTAAATTTTCCTCATTGAGTTTGGATTTAGTGTCAGCTCATCTTCTTTCCCTTTTTTTAACCCTTATGTCCTTTAGAGGACTGTGGGGTTGAGGATAATGGTTGTGTTGTATTGGGAGATTTTGGGGGAATAGTTGTTGTCTCAACTATGCAAGGAGGATTCCATTAGATTAGTTGATGGTCATTCGGGTAAACTATTTGTAGAAATTTTTCTCCTATTTAATGGAGACTGGTTTCCACTTTTATTCTTACCTTGATTATATGCTAGAAATACATGCTACTTGTGAATGTGATGGGCCCAACATGACATTCCAAGAATCCACAACATACAGCAAGATATCATTGAAAATGAAGCACTCTGGGATGGTGTGTCCTAGTATTCAGTGATTGGGAAAATAATTTGGATGGACATCGATACCTATTTTATCATATCACATTTTCTCTAGTACCCTGATCTAATTTCATGTAATAGTAGCTGTGAAATAGGTGTGGACCTCGTCATCGTGGAATGAGTAAAAATTATATTTTCATTCTTCGAACTCTTTTCTTTTAGATCCCCTTCTCTCTTATTGTCCAGGTGGGGGTTGTTTTTTGCATCCAGGGGGTCCTACACTGTTTGTTGGTGGCCTCTAAAATGAATTTGGAGTCAGGGTGGATTAGGCATGAAAGAAGCCACTTCATCTCTTCCTGTTATTTTCCCTTGGGAGGATAGGGAAATTTGAGACTTAATATTAGTCCATTTCATGGAGTCCTCTATCCTTTGGGCAGTGGAAGAGAAGTCTCTAAACTAAATTTTGTACATCAATGGGATGTGCATAATTCAAAATTCATCCAAAATGTTATTTTTCCCATGGTGAGCATCTCATCCTGGGGGAGTGGCTGGATTAGGGAATAAGTTTGGCCTTTCTATCTGGCAATGAAGTCTGAGACTCACCCATTCTCTCACTTCTTACAGTTCTTGAGGATACTGACTATCGTCTTAGGAATTGTTGAACTAAACTGGAAAAGAAACTATCACCAGTGGTCCTCCCAGCATATAATTGAAGTATATAGTAGGGTAATATTCCACACAAAGGCTAATCCTTATAGGGTTCTTATAAAGAACTTTACATTTACTGCTTATTTCTTCTCCAGTGTTACCTTAATAGTTTCGCAATAAGTGGAATAGTGCACTAAATTCAATTCGAGGTCCCCCGAGCTGTCGAATTCTAGGAATACAGGGTTATCTATGATTGGAGGTGGTGGAACATTGATCACCCACTCTGGGTATGGTTTGCGATCCTGTTGAATTGATGTGTGCCTCCCCTACATTGAATCTTGTTGATCAGTTAGTTGATCAACGGTGTTTAAGATCCCATGGTGCAAGTTTTGATAGGCTTGATCTTGTGCTGGTGTAGTAGTCTCCATGACTAGGCATGTTAGAGCTGTGGGAATTTGGGGTTGATACCCAGACTGAGGTATCATTTGTGGGTTTTCCGGAATATATTACGGATGACATCCAAGAGTGGGATGTCTTGATATCTTTTTGGGGCCAAGTTTAATAGACCTATGAGCATGGAATAATTCACTAGGATAAGTACATGTGGTATGGGAACCACTTCTGGTAACGGAAACTGACATTCCGCAGAGGTAACACATCAGAAAAGGCATCTCCCTCAACGTAGCTCGACATTAATTCACTAGAGCTCTTTCATTTATTCCTCATGCTTGGAGAACCTTTCCTCAAGAGTGAGAGATGCATATCCAGGGATTAGAGGATGTAGGACATATATGACCTTGGATTTGTTATTCTCTTTGTTGGAGTTTTGTGGGGGAGGTAGCGACGGATTATCTTATGTGGCTCCAAAATTTTGGATCTCTCTATGGTTCCAGGTATGCACACCATCAAGCTCGGGGTGGGATGCCTCTGGGGGATATATATTCATTCTCATCCTATCCATCCATATAATTTCCTATGAGATCTAGTGGGTTGAATTTGACAACGTTCACTAATGCATACCGCTTTGGGGTTGTGTACCCAGCACCAAACAGTTGGAAGGATTCATTCACCCTTTATTGGACTTTATCCTTCCATTCTACAGTATTATTTGGGTTTCTTTGTGAATATTGACCTGAAGGGATCCCTGGCATGACCTCATAATGCGCCATTTTCTTGGAGTGTGTGAACCATGAGAACGGGTGGAATGGGTAACTCTTATTCTTATCGTTCTTCCTAGACGGTGGAAGATAGATGCCCATTGTTCTTGGATTTGAGGTAAAAATTCCCAAAGCCCTCTGGGATGGGTTTGTTCCTGTTCTCCTGTTGATGCGCTACGGCCTAAATTCTTTAGCCTTATGGGGGAATTTTGATTTAAAAATTCCCCAATCCCTATGGGCTGGGAGTGTACCTCTATTACAGTGGTATCCACCATTGACGCCACCCTTTAATTTCACATACCCCCTGTATAGGTGTGAGACGAGCATGGAATTGGGCCTACATAGTGTCTACGTATTTTTCAAGACATGGGAATTGCATGCCAGTTGACATCCCAAAGGTGGGAATCATGTTGGATGTATCTAGTTTCCTAACTCTGAATCATTTTTTTGGCTTTATCTCTTCGATCTAGGTGCTTTTGAGACTTACTCGGGGATGGTTTTGTTTATTATCCCATATTTTATGAGTAGGGGTTTAACTCTATTGTTGCCTCTAGATGATGACATTATAGGATTTCATTTCCCATGGGGTCTACAGATGGGACATAGGGTGAAATGTAGAGCTCCATGTTCTCCCCACCCATGAATTTGAACACTAACTGGGACATTGCCAATGATGAAAAACAATATATGAAATTCATGGAGGGAAACCAGATCTATGTTTTTATTATTCCTTTCATATTGTGGACATTTTGCAGATGGGAGGGTTTCCATGTCGATTACATGGAGAATCTTACCTATCGTGCTGATGTGGTCCATATACTCTTCATAGGGTATGTGTTTTTCTTTCAGATGATAATTATTCATCCATATGTTGATGCGAATTTCATGCACACATTCCCCAGAAAACTCTCCTGGTATGATGAATCGAGAAGTGGATGAAGACTGGAATATAACAAGTATATTATCCCTAGCTAGTTGTCTACCCACATGTAATATATCATGATGTTATTCTTATGGAGGCTCCTTTATTTGATATTCCCTGCTCGATTTCTTCATAATAATTACGTTCCAAGTGATTTGTAAAGTGGGAGCCTCATTGAATTTCGAATGACATGGGGGTGGTTCAGAAAATTATTGTGTCCCTGGGCCTTCCTCTAGTTGAGAAATAAAATCAGTCGTTATAGATGGACTACCCGATGTGTCAGAATCCATTCTGAGTGCCTCAATGTAGGAGGGTATTCTCTTATTTTTTCTTACAAGGGTATGACCTTCCTAGGAGTATGAATTTGGATTTTAGGGAGGACCTTCATAGTTGGATTAATAATGGAGATTGATTCTATTGAAACTTAATGCCTTACCACAGTAATTTTCCTTACTGTGTAAATCTTGAGTAAGAACTTTTGGGTGGGATTTAGTTAGGGGAAGAACTTCTTATTTCTTGATGAAAGTGAGGGTAGGACCCTCACAACAATAATCATTGCGGGGAGGGCCTTCATAGGGAACGTCATTATGGTGAGGGGTACCATCAATACATTATACCGGGCAGCAAGGAGAATTTCTATAGTTTACATCTTGGAGTGGTCCTTTAGGATGTACTACAATAAGGGGAGAACATTTTCATTGCTTAAAATTACTTTGGGGAGGACCTTTAAAGTATCTATCATTACAGGGAGGTCATTCACGATGACTGTCATCATGGAATGGACTACCCTCTTGATATGATGTCCGAATTTAGGGAGAAGTGTATCTATAGTTTATACCATGGGGAGGAACATCATGGTTGAAAAAAGAAATGGGATGTACTTATTGATGTCTGATCTTCATGTCAAGGGGAAGGCTACACGACGCATATCCAGAGATAGGGTATTGTGAATGATAATTATTCTCCCATGGAGTGAGTGCCCATGGGTGATTCATGGAGATCCATTAGAGTTTCTAGTAGTGATATTACCTGGAAGAACTTCACAACCGCTACTTCCACTTCTATAATTTGGTAACGGAATGGAAAGGTCTAGACCCTTTTTTAATATATTATTGAGGGTTTCAAGAACCCCAGCTACCAAAAAAAGTAGGATCATGTGTGTGCTCTTTTTTTCTAGTTTTATTTGGTTCCTTTATTCTTTGAGTGCTATCTTGTGGGTAACCCAACACATATGATTTTGGTAATGGGAATCATATACAGTTCCATGTCTTATTGGGGCTCATGATATCATCAGGATACACATACATGCATCATGTGTCTTGGTAGGGATATATGCTTGCTCTGGAGTGTCCACCATATTGGACCGACATTACCCTATTGGAACAGGTAGATTTTCCCAATCCGGTTCTCTGTATATTGTGGTGTATTTCCACCAACCCTCTATTACTCGATCAGGGATGAAAAACTAATCTATATTGACTAACACATTTTGTGAGTGCTTCATTTGAGAAAACTGGGTCATGGGATAGATTTCTCACCATTGCTGCTGATGCAATGATATAATGGCATGTTTGGAGGATATGTTTAGGAATTGATATATGATAGTGCTTCATTTCTAGGATGTTCTTGAATAAATCTTTCACTGGAAGGGTTTTGAATGCCCATTCTAATGTCAGAGTAGGAGTTTGTGCATGCTCTGGTCCTCCATGAGTTGGTAGAAGATACAACTAGTTCCCTTGTACCTGAACAAAGGAATGAGTCCTTCATTGGTTATCATATCCGGTTTCCACTGTTTTTGAATGGTGTAATTCATATTAATGAGCAAGTATTTTCATCTTCTCACATGCTTTTGTATTTTTCACACAGGCTGTGTATGAATCCAAAGGGAATTGACACTGCTCATATTTGGTTTCCACCCTATTTAGATGGTATATTTATATGAGTCAGTAGGTATTTATGAATCTGTATAGACTATTTCTTACATATTATGATAAAATCCTTGAAATACATCAGTACGTGTTTCTTCTTGCGTGTAGTTGACTGTCGTCTTATTTGGTTGATGGGCTTGTTGTGTGTCGGGAAGTATTTGTATCTGCATGAATGTTTCCTCTCTGTCTGTATGGTGGGACCAACAAGCATTATCAGGGGCGTTCCTGTAATTGTATTGCTCCACCATATTTCTTTGTTGGGATTGAGTGGACGGGGAAAAATCAAAGTTAAAGCAGTTGGATTCTGCTGCATTAGTACGACAGAGTAGCTCCTCAAGATCCAGGGTGATAACATGTTCTTGAGTATATATTTTACAAACTTGATGGTAGTCCAATGGGGCCCATTTCTCCTAGACTATGGTAGGTTCCCTAGTAATAAGGGCCTCTTCAGTGGGAGTAGTATAGGGTTTCTGGTGTGGGAACAACATTTTCTAGTGAGGGCCTATGTGTAGGACCCCTTTATAGTTGAGATGAAGCTATCGGCATCGACTTCATCTGCCTCGCTAAGATAAGGGAGGTACTTGTTGTCAAATTCAACGGAAGTGGTCATGATATAGTTTGAGACAACCACAAAGAAATCCTTATGATGGTGTTCCTGCAATGGCTGAAGAGGCAGTTGGCAGACCTTTGCAGATAGGAGGGCATGTCTCATAGCCTGAAGCATGGGGAGAGTACCATTTCAGTGTTAATCTATGATCTGCATTTTAGATACCCAGTGACGAAGATGCTGGGTAGGTTAGGGGGTCCTTCTCTTCCTTGGGGCCCTGACTGCATGGGGATCTATAATTTTTGTGACAGAATTGGTTGTTGGGTTGACATCTTGATCAACTGTTGCTCTCTGGGAACATGTGAGATACATATTGGACATACATACCACAAAACCTTGTAAAAGTATAATTCTTTTAAACATGTACATATTTTAAAATTTAGTTTGGGCCCCATAACCTTTTCTTTT
Organism: Viscum album; assembly: GCA_963277665.1. Lineage (NCBI taxonomy): Eukaryota > Viridiplantae > Streptophyta > Magnoliopsida > Santalales > Viscaceae > Viscum > Viscum album. The sequence goes on from OY728125.1 coordinate 395,526,040, forward strand.
ATTGTGTGTTGAAGGGGTCAGAGGGGGAAAGGCTTCAACCTCGGATAAGGATTCAAGTCAGATTCACCCTTTCTTTTCAACCTCCAAGGTGGCACATTTTGTGCGTACCAGGGTCAAAAATTTTTTCTGATGTGCAGTATCCTTTTGTCCTTTATCATTGGGTTATAACATCCACCTTGGATAAGGATTCATGACGGGATGACCATATTTTTTCTTCCTTCGAGGTGGAACATTTTACGCATCCTGGGGCGAACAAAATGGTTTTATGTACAATATCCAGATGTCTTTTATCATTGGGGTAGAACCACCACCTTGTTTAATGATTCACATTGGTTTCACTATTTTTGTTCTACCATTGAGGTGGTTCATTTGTGGGTGATGTGGAAATGGTAAGAGGAGGATCATCACCCATCATATTTTCTATATAGATGGGTTTTTATCAAATTCACCATTTATTTTCTTATGACCTGTTCAACATCATTATCTACTAAAGATGGTTGGACTAACCCTGTGGGAACTGTTGGCCCTAGAAAGCGATTGTGTGGTGGTCAAATACTTTTGAAATCCATCCTTATTGTATATAACTCCCCAATATTGTATACATAGGGTTAATTCATTAAACCAAGAGTTCCTAATTTCTCTGGTATCCATGATTCATGGACCTGTTTTCCAAATAACGATGCTCGTTGAATGATGATTCATCCAATTCCACTAAACGACACCATTGGTCAAGAGAATTAGAGGTCAAGATCACCACAGCTTTGTAAGGGTAATTTTTTCCTATTCTGGGACTCTATAATATATTTAAGTTGTGTTCATATGTTCATGAATCGTTGTTTCATTCCCGTATAGTGTTTTCAGGGGCTACCCTTGGTTTTTAAGATCATAGTTGGCATGAATATGTTTGATTCTACAGAGGTGATGCTATCTCGAGCTATATAATAAAAAATTATACAGTTTATCATCATCCATGGGGGATTAAAGGTGACATGATGTTACGATCACAACCATAAGAAGGACTTCATGCCTAACCTCGAGAGAGGAATCAGAACCCGTGTTGATCAAATTTTGTGGCGATTAAACATAGATTATTCACATTTGATGGGTCATAATTGGGAGAATGATTTTTTGTATGGGTACCTTATTGAGATTGGTCATTCATGTAGGTTTCCAACGGATCCTGATTTGGTAATGAATTAGTGTTCTCAAAGTTCATCTTGTGTTGGGATTATGCATGGAATCTGCCCTATTGAGTGACATGATTCGGGTAGACCCTCTTGGTTGATCACCCTTTTGAACTCTGACCTTATAATAGGCATCCTATATATCCTGATTTGGTCAGGAATTAATGTTATCATTGTTCTGATTGTGGGGGATTATGCACGGGAGCTGCTCAGTTGAGGGAAAAGATTGGGTGGACCCTCTTGGATGGGAACCCTTTTTTATATCGAGTCTTCTAGTTGTCACACTATATATCTTGATTTTGTCAAGAATCAAGGTTCTCATTTTTTAGATTTGGGTGAATGTTGTAATCTTAAAAACCCTATAAAACCACATGATCCATGTCCGGTGTGAGAAACAAGAGGATTTGAATAATTCAACAATGCACATGCTTCGCCCTAATTGTGGGGGGGGGGGGGCTGCAATGGAAGAGGCCGGGGAGAATTTGGGTGAGGGAGTGGATAAACAAACCATTTTATGTGAGTTTATATTAAGGGTTATGTGGACTGAATCTAGAAGATTTGGGACTTACCATAGTTGGAGTTCCCCCGAGAACATTATGGGAAGGGGAGGAGTTCCATCATCCTCAAAGGGGGGAGTGAACATATACCCATTGACTAATCACTATTCTTTAGTTAATGGAAAAGAAAGTGATTCTCATTAATCCCTAGAATGGGTAGGATCTTGTCGGTGTCCCATGGTTGGAATCCGGTATACCATCGGAATTTATCATCAAGGGAATTCCTGATGATAGAACTATTGTGGAGAGAGACTTCATGTATCCCCATAACATGGGTTTGTAGACTCAATGGGGGCACATTGATGCACCCGTTGGTCTCATCGTACATGTCTGATGGCTTTGGAGGTGGCTTTGGAATGATTACAGAGGATTGGTAAGTGAAGGGATCATGGTGGACTGGACGGTAGTGGAAGGATGAGGTTGGAACAGGAGGAAAAAATACCTGAAAATACCCCATTATTTGTACTAACCTGTTACGTGGGATCAGGGAGGCTTTTCATACCATAGTGGTATGTGGGAATGGGGGTCATACATGTATTGATACGGTACAAAGGAAACGGTATAGAAAACTGCGTACCATAGTGGTATGATGCTCGCCGTGCCACATTGGGTTCCTTCCACGAACTGACGTAGTACATGGCTTTGGGTAAGTCTGTGTAGGGATACATTATGTGGAGAACCATTTTCAAGGAGGGCTCGGGGGATCATCATCTATTGGGAGTTTATCTAATAGGGGTCCATGGTTTCTGGTTCAGTAGATAGATTCACGACTCTATTATTGTTATGGTTAAAATCCCCTATTTTTGGTTCATGACTAGATATACCAATGGAGAATGTGATTCATGATTCTGGATTCGCCAATTAATCAGGGAGGAATTTAGAGGCCTCTACAAAAATTTTCATGCAACCCAATACTCCACTTATATCCTTCATCCTCATCACCTCTTACTTTTAATGTGCTCCCATTTATTGATCATTAGGAAACTTATAAATTTTGGGAAAGAAACACTATTTGAAGAGGCCAATGAATATATCCAAACCTGCAGAAGAGTTAGTCAACCGGGATTTTAGAGGATTTCATTCGCGATAATGGTTTGTGAAACCCTACTGGTTCTCATGATTTGTGAACAAATGAGTTCACAACACGGTACATGGATGGTCCTCTCACATATGAATCCATCAGAGACTCAGTTCATGACCTACTGTGCTTGATGGCCATCTCTTCGCGGGCCAGTGGTTTTCGGATCGTTCTACGTACTTGGTAATTCTTCATCCAGCTGATCCGCATACCTTTTCAAGTGATGGTACGCAAGCCACATGAAATGCTTTGATGAATTGAATTCTTTAATGTTTATTCTGAAGATTTGAACTCAATTTTAGTCTATTCACCTTGAAATACTTTTAATAGTACTTGCTTCCTTCTGCAAAGTGTTTGAAATTATGGGGTTATTTTCTTACCATGGAAGAATTTTCCATACCATAAAAATACTAATTAATAATTATTATTACAAACATAATATATAATAAAATAAATAAAAAAAATGATAAATAAATACCATAAAACTGAGTCCTTCATTGGATTCATAGTATAAAATATTCACTCATGTGAACAATAAAACATCGAAAATATTCAACAAAAGAATAATAGAGCAGTGAAAAAGAGAAGAGTTCAGAGAATAATGGAATTGAAAAAAATCGTGGGTGGGATTATATATAGGTTAGATGAATTTAAATGATATTCCCATCACAAATACTATTATTTGCGATGAGACCCATCAGAAATAGTTCAACCATAACAAATTACAATGGCAATACAATAAAGTATTTGTGATGGGGCCCTCATAAATACCTTTTACTAACAAGTTATTTGTGATGAGAGATAAATCCATTGAAAATTACAGAAAATTACAGAAAGTGGTTGATATGGGACCCCTCTTAAAAAATTTCTTAGTGATAGTTTATTTGCGATACAGTTGCGTCTTAGTAATGAATAGTCTTCTTATGGGTTGGCACACATAGGGCACCAAATGTATTTGCGACATGAAGATATTTCCATAGAAAATAAATTTTTATCATATTTTTGTAAGAAGATATGATTACAATATGAAATAACCTCTGAGGAAAGACAATTTTTGATGGGTGGATGACCCATCGCAAATCATTCTTCACAAAAATATTTCTTCCAAGTAGTGTGTTTTGAAAAAAATAATGTTTTCAAGAATAACATTATACAATTTATACCCATCAATTTCAACATCATAGAACATGAAAAATTTAATAATGATTAATCATAGGCATGAGAAATAGTAATAATTAATCATGAGCCATGTGTAGTCAATCTTGGTCAAATGATAAATTTATATCCTATACAGATCTTAATGATAATATATTTTTTATCTTGAAAAATATCTTCATAATTCATCTTAGAAATAACTAGATCCTAATTAAACCCAAAATAGAAACCCTCCAGTAACTTAATTCTTATTAATTATAATGAAAATGATAACCACCTAATGCAATGGAGATCTATAATGGTGATCATCCTTTATAAAATCCATATCGGGCTCACCCATTAATCTAGATGTATAATTGTACTAAAGCCATCTTATAAGTTGTATTGGGAACAACCATTAGTATAGAGCAATAATGGAGATAATAACTTGTTATAAGATATAGGAGGATCACCCATTATCATAAATATTATAAAATAACATTCATGAATAAAACATTAAGAATCATTCACCTTATGACATAATAATATAAATTTTTCCTTCATTTCATGATTCACAAAAAAAGAACCAAGTTTTATTTCAATCTCATAATCTATCTAGAGATAATATAAGTTTTGTATCATTAAAACATTTTCCTTTTGTATTATATGTAAAATTAGGGTTTTTTTACACATAAAAATTGGAATACCAATAAAACATCATTAAAAACATTATTGATTGAAAATTACATTTTAATGTATAAAAATTATTTTAAAAAATAAATTTTGAGAAGTTATTTTGGAAATAAATTTATTTCAATATAAAAAGTTGAATCATAGAAATGAATCATCATGTAAAATAATTTTTTTAATATTAATAAAATCTATTAATTGATTAAATGTTAATATACTAATTCTTATAGACAATGTTTTTCATGTGAACCTGATGTGACCTATTTGATTGATTTTTATAAATTTACATTTAATACCTTTTATGAGGAGGTCATACATGAAAATAATATATATAATAATTTAATTATTTTTATATGTGAACATTTTATGAATTTGTTTTGGAAAACTTTGATATGGATGAGAATAATAGAAAATATAAAAGAAGATATAAAGACAATATCACTTACAAAAAACATCCATGATGCCTAATCAACCAATAATGGAAGAAATGGAAGATAAACATGTAAAACAAAATCATTATTATGTTACAAAGAAATAGATATGTTTAATAAAATTAATATCACATAATTTCATTAAATGGATCCTTGGGGAAAAAAAATTGAAAAGAAAAGAGATTCAATTATAAATCCTATGTGACATTTATACTTGCACAATCAAAAGTAATTAAATGAAAAAAGATGATATTTATATATAAATATAATGAATTAGATAAATTGATATATCAAAATTTATTGATGAGCTAGTAATCAAACTATATAAGTAAATCATGGTGTACGACCAGAAACATATCTCAAGAAAATGAGATTGAGACAAAGAAACCCCCAGAAAATTTCAAATAATTGAAATATGAATTAATCGATATGTGGTTATCTATATCAAATGTAAATAAAAAAAATTAACCATTAATAAAAAATAAATAAATTTAGAAATAAATTAATACATTATAATGGAATAATAATGTCAATGAATATGTTTTACAATATAGTGAAAGAACATTTTGTAAAGAGTCCCTTTACGACTTAGTAACATTAATGTCTAATCACTTTGGATGAAGTAATTAAAAATTAAAATTAAAATACCATGATATATGATGGATTCATTACATAAAATTTAATATGTTCAGTATATTTATCATAAAAATTAAAACAAGTTAAAAAAATAATGAATACCTCAATAAAGGAAAATCAAGACAAAATCACATTCCACGAATCCATACATTCAAAGTATGTACTTTAAATAATGTATAATAAACTCATATAAATTATATTATTTATTCATAAAAATTAATAGGTTTAATACTATATCCATAATAAATTTATTTAATTTATTTTAATGGAATATTTATTTACATAAATAGACAATTCCATATTAGAATCATTAATAATGTTAAGTTCATTATTTTTTAAAATGACTATGGTATGTTGACCTAGGTCCAGGAGTTCATTTTTTAGTCTTATAAAAAATAATAATTTTTAAATAAATACCATTTTTACATTAAATATATTTTTAAAACAAACTATTAACCATGGTTATGAAAAATTAATTATAGTACAATCATGGAGACAATGGGTCGTACGTACGCATGAGTAATGATTCCATTTTTCAACTATCATGATTGAAAAAAGTAATGTATTATTATATCGTAACATAATGATAATTATATAAATATAATAATTTTATTATATTAAATATAATTAAATTTATATATATATATAATCTATATTAATTGTTGATGTAAAATCATTCGCATTCCTTTGTCGAGGAAGTAGTTTACACACAAACACACACACGCATGAATGACTTGATCATTTTTAATGAATTTATATAAAAGCTATTATGTGATAAATTATAATATTATCATAATAAATATATAATTAATATCATATATAAACATTAATTTCATAATTATATCCATTCTTGAGTAGCGACAGTAGAAAATGATTGACATTGGTTCTTGAGGTTGTAGTTTGATGTACACACACACGATATTTCCATTTCTATTATTATGGAAGATGAGATTTATAAAGGTTATTATAGTTCATTACAACATCCATGAATATGAAATTTAATTTCTTATTATTTAATCATATTTTAATAGTATTTTATTTACATATATTAATAAATAAAACTAACACACTAGATTGAGAACTATACCTCTTTATAAAAAACATTCAATTTTTTACACCTTATTTCATATAAGGTTTGTATTAGTCCAAGAATATTCACTCCAAAAAGTTTGGTGGTATTTTATTAAGGTATTGGGATAGTTATTTTACAAGAGAAAGGATTTTTAAATGCCAAGAAAATAGGAGAGGATGATCCCTTTTATAAGGGAGGGGAGGGGAACTTATGGAATTATCATAAATTTATTTTCTTGTTAAAATGTATAAAAAATATAGAATAGTAAATGATAATATGTGGATAAGTCAACATCATACCATTCAATAAAATATGGAATAATGTATGTAATTTTGATACAGCTGTAGTGTGGTTTTAACCAGTGATTACCCTTTTTGGCAATTACAATGATAATAATGCTTTTACTCTTTAGTGGAAAATATTATTACTATAAAAGAAAAATTGGTCCATAAAAGGAGATGGGTTGATATTATATTATCTATCCCAATTAGTAATATTATGTGTTTTTATGTATTTGATACCATTTAATAAAATTTTATTTATTATAAAATATCATTAATGTCCATTTTGGAGCTGTCCCTTTAATTTGGCATAAAAAAACTAAGAGAAAGATGGATTTAGAATCTAGTCCATTTACAATCGAAAAATTATTAATTTTATATAAGATATATTTATAATATAATTGTTTTTTCAAATCATGTTACTTATAATATTTTTAAAATAATTTATTTTTATTTTTCTATTAATTAAATAAATACTATGTCAGAGTTGCGAAAATATTTAAGGTAAATATTTCAACACTAAAAATAGAAAAAAATTATAATTAAAAAAGAAAGTAAATTATGTTTAAAATAATAATTCATAAAAAAATATATGCTTTTTAGCAATTTTTTAGGAAATAATTTTTAATAAAATACATAGAAAGCCGTTTTTGACATTCCCCAAAATGAAATATAATAAATGAAAAAATCATAATCTAATTAGGAAAATTGGACATATATTCCAAAAATTTATAATTATATATGAAATAAAACCATATAATTAAATTAAGGGTAATTTTAGGACTATTTTTTTATCCTTATCATATTATTTTTAACCATAATTACCTGATTTACCCTTACTGAGGTGAAATTTTTACAAAGGTTACTATTCATAATTGTCAAAAATAGAAGAGGCATATTCACCTAAATTTTCCATCTCGATTAAATATATATAATTATTTTATAAATATAAATTTTTTTAGTGGATAGATTTAATTAAAAGTTTAACTATGCGAACATGGTAAAGAATAAAGTATTAGAAAATTTTCTTTTATATATAAAAAGATTTCTATACCCATTTCAAGTATGAAATTCATTCAAATAATAATAATTGAATAATAATTATAAAAAAATCAGATTAAAATTTAAAATTATTCAAAAATGTAATTATTCATTTTAAATACATTTAATTAGGATACAATTTTAAATTAAAATAAATTTTTTTTCACCATTCGTTGAAATAAACACCTTTCAGAAAAATCACAAAATTTATCCATACGATAATTATAAAATTTTAATTTAAAAAATGATATTTCTTTTATCAAATAAAATCTATATATTTTACTTGACTAAAATATACTAATGAGTAAAAAAATACATTTCAGATGAAAATATTTTTTTGGATGAAACATAACTTTACCAAAAAATGTGTTGTAATTTATTAATAATTGAAAGAAAATTTATTCCTAATTAAAATTTTCATATATATTTAATTAATGATAAAATCTAATTCATAACCTAGAATTTAACAGGGAGTTTTAATAAAAATATATTGGAAATATTGAAGGACTTGTATGATGTATATCTAGTAGTAACAAAAACTATGTTTCTAAATATGTTAAAATTAGTGGGAATGGAAAAGTTAAAAATGCAATTAAGAAATATCATTACAATAAAAATATAGAGTGAAAGAGATAATTTACCATAACAATATGAGTGATCATTAGAAAATTAACAACCAAAAAAATATAAACCAATGTGGTGTGAAGGAGACCATTGATTCATCATAAATGAATTTAATGGGATAATTTTCTTTCAAGTTTCATTTAAATTGTAGATGAGTAACATTATCATCATCAATAAAACATTATTGAAATATAATTATGTGAAAATTATAATTTCATCTTTTAATAAATTTATACAAAAAATATAATGTTTTTATACAATCAATGAGTATTGAAGATGAAAATTTTATGTGCGGTGACCTAGAATCAATATAGAACAGATCAAATAATCCCAAAAAAGGATAAAAATATATTCCTTAAGAACTTTAAAAATATCCAAAAAATGGTTAGGAAAACATAATATCATTACCAAAATGAATAAACCGTCATATCAATAAAAAATAAGTGGATCATAAAAAACCATTAATAACACCAAATGTTAAAAATATATCATTCAATAATTCTAGAATAAGATTGATACAGAAAAATTAATTTTACTATTTTACATATTCTTCCGATATAAATTTATCATTTTTCAATATGTGACAACAAAAATTAATACTTTCCCGACAAAAATGTATATGACCTCATAACATAATCTACATGATATACTAATAATTCATATAATTAAAAAATTTATATATCCAAAAAATAATGTTAATGAATTTTGTAACCTCAAATATTATCTCTTACCTTTATCTTACATCCCTAAAAGAGTAATTTTATTCATTGAAATAATACTTCACATTAATCCTAAGGGTTACATGTGCGTCATCATAATAAAATTTCACCCCAAATGTCATTTTCACTTTAAAATTCTATCACTTAAAACCTAAAAATGGTTGTCTATACATTAAATATACAATGATACATAAACAAATAAACCCATTAGGGTATATATAACGTTTATAATAAATTATCACGAAATAATAATAACCTCAAATTTTTTCAAAACCATCCTCCAATACCAAATGAAACATTCTCAATCCCAATATTTTAGATCTTGTTCTAAAAACATAAACATTTCATTTCTATATTTGATACAAATAATTGTGACAAAATTTTTTTTCACCAAAAAAATACAACATCAAAAAGAAATATTGGATAACATATATTTCAAAGTGTTTTTTGGTTTATATCAGTAGTGAATATGGATTAATTTTTACATTAACAATAACCATGTCATCAAGATATAATATTACCAATACACCAATCTATTTAGAATCCATCTTAAGTCTTCAAAATTTACCATAAAATTCATCACATATTAATTTCGTCTATGAAAAGGTCAATCACCACCATTCTACATAACATGTGGAAAAGAAAACATAATAGGGGTGAGCTTAAATTATCAGTAAGTGTAAATGTAATCAATGACAATTTATTGTCCTCAATGAGAATAATTTGGGATTAAAGGTATGTTTTCACAATAAATTTTCATGATAATAAAATAATATAATTTATACGTACAATTATTTAGATTCTAGAACATTAAACACATCATAACTATTTATTAGTAGAAATAGTTATAGTAATCAACAATAATGATCTAGGTTAATAAATCATGATCAAATAAAACTTTTATAAATCATAATAATGACATAAGAAATATTTTTTTATTGATAAAGATTATCTTCATTACCCATATCAGAAATAATAAGAGCCCGACTAAATTTATTGTAGAAAACACATGTATTCTTCATCCTTATTACCTCTAATGAATGTAAAATTATTCAATGCCTTAGAGGTTAATAATGGGTTTTATTATTCGTGGAATTTATATCTGTAATACCCATTCATCACGATATATAATAGGGATCACTAAATTTTACTATTTGTATCATGAGCCCAAATTTAATAATATAGATAATGGGGATCAAAAATTTATATATGTTATATCGGTCCCACCCTCCATCATCAAAATTGTTCAACTTCCATTCTTGAATAAAACATTTAGAATATTTAACTTTTATACAAAACAACAATCATTTCTCTTTCATTTCACAATCCAAACATGGAAAGGAAATGATATCAATTTCAATATCATAATATATTCATCAAGGCAGAAATTATTTTATAATTATACCATGTTTTAGTAGAGTTTAAGGAACGTACACAATTATTGACATCACTAAATGAAAAAAACTAAAAAATCATTACAAATATTCCTGAAAATAATAAACATTTTCTTTTTTTAAATAAATTTTAAAAATAAAAAATTCATAAACTATTGTTAAAATAAAGAACTTTGAAAATAAATATGCAAAATGGTAATGTAATCATGAATTAATATAATTGCCATGATGGTGGGAATTTTTTTTCTGTACATATTTATTTTTTTCTATAACATTTAGTAAAGGGAGTCAAACATGAACCATTTGAAGAAATTAAATTTATTTAAATTAAATACAATATAATAGGTGGTAAAAGATAATTTAAAATAGATGTATATCATAATATTTTTTATAAAATATTATTTCAGAAAACATGAATATGAAATTGATAGTTTTAAAATTTTAAAGATGATATAATACTTGTATCACTTACAAAGTACTTCATTGATGTCTCATTAAATAAAATGGGGAAAATGATAAAAAAATATAAAACACATCCATTTCTAGTATATTATAACATATATGGGGTTTAATAAAACATGATCATTTGATTTCCTTCTTCGGAATCATGGTTATAAACAATACCGAAAAAATGAGATTGTAACATAGTGCCTTTAAAAATTTAATAATATTTAGCTCCAAATGAACTAAAATTTTGAATATGAAATTCCTATGAAAATATAATTAATCTAATGAATTAATAAAAATATTCTTTCATGTGGAATTAATAACACTATAAAATGAAATCATATTGTAAAACATGAAACACATCTTATTAAGATTATATTAAGATAAGTAAACCAAATCAAAGTTAATACCATTGAATTGAGAAAAATTTGAGGTTGAGAATATGTTAAAAAATATAAATACCAAATAATATTTCTAAAAAATATCAAATGAATTTTTAATTCAATTCACACAATATCATGGAAGTACAAGACAAATGAACAAGACTAGGATCCCCATAAAATTAAATTGAATTAATAATCATTTTACAACTTGTTATCATTTTAATCAAATAACCTTTAATTAAGTAATTAAAATTGAATATTGACATACCATGGGTTATGAAGGTTTCATGTTTTATCATGAAAAATGGGATATATGTATAATACATATAAAGGTATGTTATTTATTAATAATAATGTATGCCACAATGAATGAAAATTGAAAAAAAAATCCCTTAACTAGAGTCCGGATATTCCATGTTTGTCATTTAACTCAGGTATAATAAACATATATTAGTTGTTTTATTTCTTGAGAAATTGTTTCTATTTTAAAAAATTAACTTGAAAATATATATTCAGTTTATTTTAATTACATATTTAATTACTTAATCAGTTTCGTCCAGATTCGGATCATTGGGGACGTTCAGTTGATAATTTTTTAAAAAAAATACTATATGTTGGAAATAGAAAAAATGAGAATTGTTTACAAAATATATTTTATATTAATAATGAAATATATATCATATTTATATATTTATTATATATTAAAATAATATTAAATATGGTTATAAAAATAAATTACATTACAACTGTTGAGACAGAAGGTCGTACTTACGCATGAATAACAGTTCAATCACTCGATGATCATAAGGAATGAAGGTAAGATTTATATTAACTATCCATAATTATAATTATATATTAAATACAATACTATTTCACTAAATATACTTATATATGTAATCCATTTGATGTGTTGAGGAAAAAATTACATTGCTTTGGGGGGGCTGTAGTCCACACGTACACAAGAACAATGTTATCATTTTTAAATGAATGAAAACATAAAAAAATAGATGATAATTATATTTTTGGAATGATAAATATTATATATATATATATATTATAATTAATTCAATAAATATCAACATTGCTGAGAGATGATGACGGAAAATGAATTTAATCGGTTCTTTAGGTAGTAGTCCAACGTAAACACAAACAACATTTTCATTTCTTATTTCATGGAATTGGTGATGGATATTAGTTTTTATATTATCATAAAAATATATATGTATATAAAATATACTTAATATATTATTTTATCATGTTTAAAGACAATTTTGTGTTGGTATAAGAATAAATAGAACTAAAATAGTCGATTAAGAACTATATATCTTCATTAGAGATCCACTGATGATGTAACCCTTAAGACCTCTATGGGTGGTATTATTCAAAAAAGGAACTATGGAATATGGGTATAATACATGGAAGGGATTTGGATGGGTATATTTTGTAAATATTTATTTTTAATAGTAATGAATTGAGGTGAGAAGATAAACTTTTTTAAGTGAAAAGAGGGGATGTTTTGGAAATAAAAAAATTTACTATTTTTATTCAAATCGAAAAAAATTATCAAGAATGTATTATTAGATATGGATTATTCAGTATAATATCAGGTAATAAAATTTTCCAAGTATATATATAATTTTTACCATTTTTTTAAACATGTATTATCTATTTTTTAAGATTACCTCTATGACCATGTTTTTACTCTTTTGGGGTCAATATATTAACAATAAAGGGAAACAACACCAATAAATGGACCGTCATTTAGATGGTAAAAATTATAAAAATAAATTCATGAATAACATATTTTTATTAATTTTAAATCATTGTACACTATATTATTTTTTTTCTAAATATCATTACTGCCAATTTCAAACTATTTATTTAGCATGAATTTAAAAACATAAAGGCAAAGGTTAAATTGGAATATAATACTTTAAAAAAGATATAATAAGTTACGTTATCTAAAATATATGGTAAAAAATAATTATTTAATATTATATTAATTATAATATATTTATATTTATTTATTAATTAATTTCTAAGTTATATATAGTTGACGTTGCATAAGTATTTAATTTAATAAATCCATCACTAAAAATTAGAAATAAATTACCATGAAAAATCAAAATATATTATATTAAAATTATTATTTAAAACTAAACATAAATTATTTTTATTTATTTGTTAAGAATTAAAATATATTAAAACAAAGTGAATATAATTTTTGATATTTCATTTCTAAAAATATTATAATGGTCAAAATCATGGAAAACATGTTAAACAAGATATATAATGTTAATATGGATGATATGGAAGACAAATTTTATGACAATAAAACTAATTCATATTTTTAGGTTATTTTATAGTCTATAACATATTATTTATAACTTTAATTTCTTTATTTTACCATACCACCATATTAAAAATTTAATATGTTTACTATTCATAATGAATAAAATTAAAATTTACTATTTTGAAAATTTGAAAAAGAAGATTCAAAATATTGAATCCAATTTTCATTATTCATAATAAATAATTTCTTAAATTAAGTATAAAATTAAACTCTATTTATGTGATGAAAAAAATATTTCTACCAACCATTCTTTTATGTATACAAATATTTCATTACCAAATTCATGTATAAAATTCAATAAATGTGATATAACTATAAATTTTTTAATCAATCTCAACTAATTAATTATTATAAATTATCTAAAATTCAACATTTCATCTTAAATAATTAATAAGATAACAAAAAAATTACTATACTCATTATTTTTCTCTATTTAACAAAAAACATACTTTTTAAATAAAATTAAAAATTTGAACAGACACTAATTTTGAATTTTTGATTTAAATTTTTTGATTTATTTAATAAATTAAAATTTCATAGTGTTACAAAAATTAATTATTAAATTTCATAGAAAAATCAATAAAAACATTTTAGATGAAAACATATCATTGATGAATTGAATGTCTCTACTAAAAATTGAGTTATTATTTCTTATGAATTAATAAACACATTTGTATTGCTTAGAACCGACATATATATTTTATAAGGTATTTAATATTATTCATACATTCCATTTTAATGGCTAGTTTACAATGGTCATATTTAGATTATAAAATTTCATGGTTCATTTAGACTCAATGTTACATGTCATATATACTATCAAACATAGTTTCTTTTTCAAGTATTGCGATATTATATATTTGAAAATTATGGTGGAAGATGTATTGTGAAATCATAACTACCCCATAAAACCCAATTTCTTAGAAATAAATTTTGATTTTGATATATATTTATTGTACCAAACAGTGCTCCCCTAGTCTATGCAGAATATACCATTAGTTCAGAAATCATAGTTAGAAAACCATACCATGTTAGGATTATATTTTGACCTCTTCATAATTGACAGGTGAATTTGGTTTTTTCCTTTATCATGTATATTTCTCTTTTTATATATAAGAAATATTTCTAGATAGTATATCAGTCAATGAAATTTGTTTCCTGAATTAAATCGGATTTTTTCTTGACATTCGATTGGAGCATAACCAAATGATAATATTTCCATCAAATTGTAAAAAATAAGGATCATTATTCCAAAATGGGTATAACATATAGTAATAAATATACATAAACATTTATCAAATTACTAAAAATATATACTTTAATGGACACCCCAAATTCATAAAAAATTTTATAAAAAAAAATAATGATTTGAAGTGAGGAGGAATAACAAATTTCAAACATATCAACCCTCCACAATATAATAGTTTTTTTTACCGTTTCTAGTGTCATTTTATGAAGAAAAATAATTATAATGAAGTCAAAAAATGGATGATAAGTCGAAATGTAGATTCATACTCTATGAAAATGAATCAAAATAACTAAAATCATATTCCATTGAGGTCAAAAAGGAATCTATGCTCTTGACCACATGAACTGTGAGATCAGAACATGAACTATGTAACAACCACATGAGACACTGTGGTTACTCCATGAACACTAGGTTGAGTACAAAGTATTGAAATTATAGAGTAATGATCAATGATTATTTATATTGATTGAAGACATCAATAAGATAAATTTTGTTTACTTGTAATGATCGTGCAGTATGTTCTATATAAAGGATTTAAATGAATAACGTTCCACTGAAATATATGTAGTGGTCTACCATAGTTGGCCTCATAGATGAATAATTGGATTTACATCTTCCGTAAAATAATTTTCTTTATCATTATGAATAGGCCCATTTATAAGGGGTAATTTCATAGAGGTAGTAAATTAATAAAAGAAGTATTGATGGAATCATAAGTAAAATAAATGTATAGAGTTCCCTAACAATAACATGAACATTTAGGGTAATCATTATCGAGTGACTATGTAGGGCCAACATGTAGATAAACCCATTGGAAAAATGTCACCAAGATACCAAATAATAGGGACCTAGTTAGTAGAACCCTGAGTGTTCAAACCACATGATAAATAATAATTCTTCACATCAATAGTGTATACATTTTTATATCCTTAGAATGAACCCTATATTAAGAGGCACATAATGTTGTGGCATCATAGTAGTAATTTTAATGGAACAACATGTTCTTTTAGAATTATTTCATCACCAAAACCATTTATCATTATATATATATGAAAGATCCTTATGTCTATGAATTCATAGAAACATTTAACATAGGGTTTCATATAAATACAATATTCCTCTTTAAAATAGAACAGCTAATGTGAAAGAGGTACGATACTAAAAGATATAAAAGAAAAATATTTTTTCATTGGGGATATTTTCCATAAAAAATAAAAAATAATAGTGATTATATAGAATCACTCCTAGAAAAATATAGTATAGAGAAGTCAATATGTTAGGTTATTCTAGTGAGATCGACCCATGAATAAAATACATTGTGTTTAGCTCATAAGGCTATGATTGTGAGGCTAATATCTTGGATGTTGATTTTTCATGGATTCCTTACTTGAAACCCATGTGATACTACATCATAAATCAAATTCACGAGGTAGAACCCACAATACCTTTCAAAAAGGTGAAAATCACAAAGGAAGCCACATGAGGATCCCTTACGAAGGCTAGTTCAAAAAGTCACCCAATTGAAACGGGTCTCTAAATTAGGTTGTATACTACTCCTCATGGGTTTCATTTGAAATGAAAAATTTATGGGAGTCTATTGTCTCCACCAATATTTATGATATACAAATATGTTATAGAATGGATAACCATTACATATATCTAAATACATGGGTTTACCATTCAGACTACTCCATTCAAAAATTAATATAGACTTCTTAACTATAACTGGAAATCCTCAAACATGATGCATCAATATATATTCCAAAACATCATAAAATATGTGATAAGATCTTGTAAACTTATGGGGATCCCATTAATCATGTGTTCCATTAATAAAATTCACCTCCTCGGTTTTTCTTTTAAAAATTATAAATACATCTAGGAATGAAAATATTGAATTCATATGTTATGACATGTCTATATCACGGGGATATTGGGAAATTGTATCCTATTTCATATAAATCAAAATAGATGACTAAGGCCCAAAAAAATATTTATAGGTACTTGGAATAATCATGAATCTAATCAATGAGTCATACAAACATTGTCCACATGTAATTAGGTTTTCAATGCAATCATATCCTATTTTTTCCCTCACATGAGCCTGATGTTCATGAATAAGTTAGAACATAGTAACCGATTATAATTTCATCATGAATAAATGTTAATGATCCATGAATAATCATCCATATGCACCACTAATGTGTATTCTGCACACAATATATATTTTTATTCACTAAAAAAGTATGAGTAGTATTATATATCTTATTTATCACATTGAGTATGAATCACATAACCAATAAGATTTAGTTATTCATGTTGTTATCATTATTGTGACATGATTACAGTGTCACCATATAGTGCTATTTTCATGACATAGAATAACAAAGAAGAAATCCTTGTAACAAGATGTTGAACGTTTGTATAATTTCCATTAAGAATAATATTAAAAATCATTAAACAATTCTACCACCTAACCTCAAAATAATCATTTTTAACTGTATGTGCATTCATTTAACATAACAAAGATATGTATAATTCCCTACTATGGTACATGGAAAAACATCATATAGCTACAATATCTTCATATATAAATATTAATTATGTTTATATAATAAATTCTGGGTGGGATGTCTATTCCATAAAATTTTAAAACCCATCCTCATATGGGTGATATTCCACATGGGATCATTTAAACCACATTTCACAAAGTAAAATTCATAGTGGACTAGAATATTCATTCATATTGGGTCATATTCTGAATATACAATCATCCGATTGTGATATATTCTTTAAGTGGATATATTTAAATAATTGTGAAATATTACCACTAGTAAATCCAACCATATTTATCATGAAATTATATTCTTAATTGAGTCAACCAATCATAATTACACCACATTACCTTTCAAATAAACTATATAGGGCCTCTGTTGTGAATGTCCCACGGACACCATTGATTAGAATATATGGTCCATAAATCCAATCCATGTAATTGTAAATTAATCATTTTCACATCATTTTAAATTTTCTGATTTGTTACATTACGAAACACTAAAATAAATAGTTCATTGTTACCATCACATAGATATGAATAAATCCAATATAATGCGACATAACCCAAATTAACAATAATAATCATGTTATTGGATTTAAATAAACTAGAAATGCATAATTATGTTTTTATAAATGATAGTATCTTTTATCAACTCATTCCAAAGAGGGAATACTTTTTTATACTAGTTTTTTCCTTCCATTATGCTCATAAAGTAGTTTTTTCCGTGGAATCGTTGCTCCTACACTTAGGTGGATTTATGGTTGAATTTAATTACCACATTCCAAATATGGATGGCCATGACCACCACGATTTGTGGATTAAAATCCTTAATCAAATAAGAATGATGGGATGTTGGTTCCTTGTTCTATGGAGTACTACTTGGATCTTTTTTACAAACACATGTACTCATTATAGAATTAATTAATTCCCTTGAAAATCATTCATATTTACATATTGAGGTTGATTATATATAATTAAAATACTTTTATTTCTATAAGTTAGTATAGTCATATAAATTCATATTGTGATGTAGAATAGATCAAGTCATCAGTTGATATAAGGAATATTTGAGAACTGTAAATACATCCTCCATCATTGTGTAATTTTTTAGGAAACCAATTCATCATATTTCATTTAAGGGGTAATTTATAATAGGGATGTAATACTTCCAATAATTTTTACCTCTTGAAGCCAATGTGTATTGCATGAGATATGTATTAAGTATCATGTGATGAAGGAGTAGGTTTGGGGTCTTGTGGGGATAGGTTGGTCATAGATTTAAGGACTTTGAAGGATATGATTTATTAATATTTAATGCCTTATATATATATATGTTATTCATAGATTTAATGTATTTTTGATTTTTTTGGTCACATTTTTTTGATTTTGTGAGGACATGTCGTTTACATATTTAATGTTAATATTGGAAAGGTTTGTTACAAATTTAACATCTTTAGGGGATAGGTTAGTGAAATATTTAACATATTATAAATATATGTAGGTTTGTAGTAAATTTAAAATCCTTTGGGAATTAGTTGTTCACAGAATTGGTCTATTATGTGTATTGGTTGGTAACACAATTATCCTATCGTAGAGACATTTTTCAGGGTGTTATAGTGGGAAATATAATACACAATATGGAGTAGCTGCCTCCCAGGGGGTGACATGCATATTTTAGGGGAATTTTTGGATTGAACCTCATTAAGGGGTCTTGTATTTTATGTTAGTAGTGAGTTTTCAAAATCCCTATAGTTATAATGCATTGTTTATGGTCCCGTGATATGATCAATCCATAAATTTTAATGATAGGAGTTGATGATGGTCCTTTCATGGATTGATTTACCACAATGTATAGTGTGGGGATTTCACATATAGTATTCCCATTTTAGATGTATCATCCCATAATGGGATAGGATGTTGTGAGAATTACACATGTATGTTTTATATTTTATGTGTTTCACCCCATAATGTTTATAGAGTTTTCATACCATTATAATGATACATGGGGAATCCTATGACAAAAATACATTATAGGCGGTAGAGTACATACCTTATAAGTCTTACTTGGAGAATCCTACATTCACCGGATAGGGTTTGGGATAAAATTTAACAACCTATGATGAGGAAATTGTCTTACGGATTAATGTTATACATCATTTATTTTAGATATAAAGATTAACATGTTTCTACGATGACATTGGATTTTCATTCATTCATGGAGACTATTTCATGGTAGAATAAAAGGTTAAAACACTAAAACACCTCACAATGAATGATGGGATGATTCCATTGATAATTCCTTGAATGGGGTTACATATTTTCTACACATGTTCCCCTGGGTTGTTCACAGCGCAAATACATCCATGTGGAAATAGAGAATAGTGATCTGGATGTTATGGTGCATCTAATTTTGAGAAAGTGTAATTTGGTTGACTAAAAACTAGATTAAAATGTGATAAAACTTTAAAAAATGTGCTTGATGTAAATATGTTTGACATAATTATTGATTATACCAGTCGTATGAAAGATTCATAAACAAGTGAATTGGGTATTATTGGGAGAAGTTTCATCAGGAACTACAATTTACATGTTTGTGTACATAGAAAGAATGAAGAATATTGGGAACTTTGATGAGGGACTCATTAAATCATGGGGATTTATGAATGTATATAGTGTCACAAAGGTAACTTTTTTCCTGAAGGGGAGGTCTTAAAAAAAAGTGTGTCCCTTCCTTGGGGATAATATTGGTTCCCATGGGTAAGTTAACAAGAATGAAAACATCCGTGTGAAACACCATAGAGTGTGAGTTGATTTAAATTATCATTTTGAGAAAGGTCCATTGTGAAAGTTATATCTTCTATGGTCTAAGAGTTTTATGAAACTTGGGAAGATATTAAAAAAAATATGGCTACTATAGTGATCCATCCCTTGTTTGGCTTATGATGATTTATGTTTTGTGAATTTTCAACGTTATTAAGAAGCCCAAAAGTTGTATCATAAATTTTTTTAAGGAAGGGTGGTATTTATAATTGAAAAAAATGATGGATGGTTAATTTCATGAAATTCTTCAAATGAGGCTTGGTGTTTGCAAGGGTGAACTAGGGTGGTGACCTTTACCCCCTTACATATGTTGTGGGATGGATATAATTATTCACACGAGCTGTCTATTTTTAATGTCAACAGAGATTGGGGAATCAATTTCCATTCATAGAGGTATTTAAAATCATGAATTTAGTCCAAATGGGGAATTATTTTGCCATTTATCAAGGTTTCTCCAAAACACATCCACACACTCATTGATATAACCAGAAAACAATTATTTTTCGGCAAAGAATATGTGACTCCCATAAGAATGGAAGATAAATAAGGGAAAAGGGTCATATTTGGATGTCAAATCACTAACAAAAATATATTTGGACCTCTCATTCATGATACTCAGTTCTAAATCATGCATATAAATACGTTGATGCATCATAGAGTGGAAAATTATCATTTCTTTTATTATTTCATATGTAATGTTTTTAGGAAACTGAACACCCTTTTGAGATTTCTTTGATATATATATAGTTCCCCTGAATCTTGGATACATATATGGAGTGATTTTTTTGTTAATTTTTTTTTGAGATGGAGATGTTTCAGAATCAGGACTTTGCAACTCAAATATCATGTAAAAGATTCTTAAAACATTAAATATACTGTAGATGAACACTAGTGTACTAATTCCACTACTAATCGCTGTAGGGAGAAGTTTGAGAACATAATGATCATATGGATATTCTATACTGTATGACATTACAAATACTTTACTAAATTACTAAATAAGGAAAAAGAGGAATATCCGGTCTGCTTGAGGCTCCCATTATTTGAATTTAGATGTAGTGTTCATTTTTAAAACTATAACATTGACTAAGATGAGACCACCTTTTGGTTTATGAGATCCTAGAGGATGTACAGGT
Organism: Viscum album; assembly: GCA_963277665.1. NCBI lineage: Eukaryota > Viridiplantae > Streptophyta > Magnoliopsida > Santalales > Viscaceae > Viscum > Viscum album. The sequence goes on from OY728125.1 coordinate 395,547,826, forward strand.
GGAAAAAGATAATGTAGGGAAAACCATAATGAAATATACATTTATAAACATGAAAACGTTTTGGATACCTTTAGATGAAAATGCATTGGAGGATCTTTCTAAAGAGATATCCAGACATCAATATGAATTAATTTTCATGGTGGGTTTGGTTGACCATCCTTAAGGATGAAATAAATAATAGGATCATCCCTTTGGTGGAATTTCTAGGATTAGACTTCCAGTATAATCCCCCACTTCTCATAGAATAATATAAAATTTATTAATGAATATTCATTATATTATCCAATGATATGAATAATTACTAACACATTTCAATCATGTCCATATCATTACATACCACCAATGTTCTCTTACGTAGAAACCCAGTTACATGTTATTCCCTTTTATTATGGTGCATCACTTTTTATATTATTTAGAAGATATTTTATAAACCGATTTATTATGTGGAATTTATATAAAATTAATTTCCAAATATCAAACCCTTCATTATTTAGATCCTATTTAAATTATAATAATATAATTTATTTATGGTGGGGAGAATGTAACAACCCAAAATTTTCCAATAGGAACACTATATTTGATATCTTATATGACCTAAAACACCATGAATAAAAGATAATATAAAAACCAAACAATATAATAAAATTATTATTAGAGAATATTTTTTTTTAAAATTTTCTATAAATGATGTAATTAATTATTTCGGTATCTTGTGTTACCATCCTAATCGAGTTTTACCAAAAATAATATACTATTAATATTATTATTTAATATGAATATTAAATCCTAGAAAATTGAATGGATGTTATGTATAAGATTAATTAACTTATTGAACTATCTATTTTATTATAATTTAATATTTATCAATTTATTGTCAATAAAAAAGGATTATTTAAATGAAACATGAATGTTTATTAAAAAACTATATTTCTATAAAAGAATGTTTAGTCACGAATTGTGAACATAATTTTATAAAAAATACTACCAATTTTTTTAAATTAATTTTGAAAACAAAAATTCATTTTTTATTTGAAATACCAAAATTAACTTAGCGTGAGATTTTTTGATTTTGTTGAAAAGTTTCATTTTTTGATTATTTTGAAAATCATTAATTTTAATTGAAAACTATATTTTGTTGAAAAAATTAATAATGTAAAAATATATTTTTAATTGGTCTTAAATAAATATTATTTATTTTTTATATAAATTAATTTATTTTAGGTCATTTGAGTCATTTTAATGTTGGATTGGGTAAGAAAAAAATTGCGAACATTTGAACATTTTCTTTTTAAATCCCCCATTCTCATGGCATATGCAATATTAATTTTATTGATAATATTGAAGCATATATGATTTTAATTTATGAATAATGGATTAAATTTTCGGAATATTTATAATATATAATTTCTATTAATTTTAATTCAATTTTTGACACATATAAATTCTGAAGAAATTAAAAAGTAATAAACGCTAATAATATAAAAAATGAATTTACCAGGTGTTAAACAAAGAAGATACAGGTTAAAAATAACTTAACAACATTTAGAATAAAACATTGATGAAATATTTGGTCAATAAATCATATTGGTTAATTAAGTTTCTATTTTTTTGATATTTTATTGATAAAAATATGGTTATGATTGAATCCTTTCAAAAACATACAAGTGTGACATTCACTACACTAATAAATGGCCACCTAGTCTCCTAGATTATTCACACCATCAAGAATAATTCGATCATTCAGGAACATACCAAATAAGATCTCAAAAAATATTTCAAAATTAAAATATATTTATTTTTGGAGAAAAGGAAACCCATAAGTTTTTTGGTTGAAACATGTCTTTGATACCCAAAGAGGATGTAACATTATTCATGGAGGGATTTTATTTAGATTCTTCCTCCACCTCCTTTAACACCTATTAAACCACGATGATTTAATTTCATAATTATATAAAATATAATGATATGTTTTCATGATTTGTTAATGACAAAAAATTATCTTCACTTCCCCAAATCTGTTATGAAATTGGCATTCATGTGTGCAGCGAATCATAGCCTCTCGAACAAATTTCATTTGTTTATTCATTACAACCTTTCATGGTTCAGTTTAATGATCAATGTAATGTATATATATATATATTATATTTATAAATAAACTATACATATAGTTTCATTATCTTATTTGGATCATTCTTTCATTCCATTTTGAGTGGAATACTATAAAATCACTCATGTGTACAAAAGACTACCACCTCACAAAGCACTGTGATTTTTTTTCACTAACTCTTTGCATGGAATGTAACAGGGTTAAATTTAATATTTTATGGGATATAAATTACATAATGATGATATAATTTCATATTTATCGTTGTTAAAAGAAAAAATATATCACTTTATTTCTTACATTTTCATTCAAGGAATGATTGCAACGCCGTTCGTCTATGTGTAGACTATCGCCTTCATGAAATAATGTGACTCTCTTTTCATCACCACACAACATGGATGCTATATATATATATATATATATATGTGTGTGTGTGTATAATGAAATGAGAATTTATCTAAGATAATTTTAAATTTATTTAATTTTTATATATTATACACCACTTTACTGTAATGATCATTGGAAAATAAAAATGTTAATAATTTGTATATATGACCTACCATCTCTACGATCTTAACATTCATAATTTTCATTAGCATAATTTATGGTTAATACTAAAAGTAAATGATATTTAAAAATATGAAATTTATGTCATTATTATTATTCTATAGATGATTAAACTATTTAATATGCACAAGAGCAGAACCATTCATGAAAAAACTCAGCTGGCAAAACAGAGAGATTGACAACCAAAATAATAAAAATAATTAATGAAAATGAAAATAATACAAATAAAATATTATAAAAGAGTGGAATATAATATCATTAATATTTTTATGGTATTTTTCTATGTTAATAAAATTTATAAAATCACAATATATGTCTTTAATTCAAGTTTAATCTAAATGATGTTTGATGTAACCGATTTCATCTAATTTTCATTTCCTTTATGTAAATATTAATGTTATAAACCTAATTTCTTTTATAAATATTATACACCTCCTATTTGACACGTAATATCATGAATTTATAAATATTTAATTTATTTTATGTTATAATTGGAATTATGTTGTCTATGGTGATTTGAAATAGATGTTACCAATTCGTAAATAATTTAATAGCTCAATTTCATAACATTGGGGTATATTAATTCTTCAAAATATTTGATATTATATGATTATCTGTGTAATAGAATTTTATTATCTTGTGTTTTGTTTCCAATGAAATTATATGTATTTATATTTTCTATAGAAAATCAATTCATTCACTAATTTTCACTTTAACGCTATAATCACTGTAAGGGATTATTTTATAATTTTATTCTAATCGAGATCATTAATTCTTAAATTTTAGTTGAATGATGTTATTTTATCATTTATTAATAATAAATTTTATATTATTAACATTTATTAATAATTATATTTTTAATTTAATGTCTCCTTTTCCACTCTTTGGTACATAAAATAGTTTAGAAGTCATTTTAAAGGTTATCTGAATTCATTTTTCTCTTCATTCAGATATTTATTTTCTAAAAAAAAACCATATTTTTAAAAAAATATTAAACTATTTTGAAATCATTCAAAATGATATATAAAATAAATTTTTACCCACTATTAGTTTTTGAAAAAAGTTTTTAATATAATTTTATTCACATTTTTTGAATAATTCACTATTCCATAATTTTTATATTGCAGAAGGAACATTGTTTTTAACTTATAAGAAAGGTACATAAATAAATTATGACATGAAAATTATTTCATTGATGAGATCTTTGAATGTTGACCAGGTTATTTTTAATGAAAATATTTTTCATAATATTATCTAAAATCTGATCTTTAAAAATATAATTTCAAATAAAATGATTTTTGAAATGTCTTATGTTTTAAAAAGTGATTTTTAAAATGAAATTGGTATTTTATATAAGATTTTTTTTCTCTAATTTTTATTATTTAATATAAATTAATATAATAAATACCCTTTTAGTATTTATCTAATTTGTATATGTTGTATAAATACCATCCCTATTCTTTCTCAATATGGTTTCTGTAAGATCTTGAATGTACTCTTTTATCCATCTTTTGAGTATATCTTATTTGGGATTTATATTGGGTGAATTTTGATTGAAATTTGGATTTTATTGTAAATGTTTCATGAAGTCCATTTTTACCACATAAGTTTCCCAATATATGCATACTACCCCTTAAAAAATTTTAATCATAATATATAATTGGATTGCATTGTCGGCTCCCGGGATGTCAAACTGTACACCTTCTTAATAGTAATCATGTCTGAACCCCCATAGATAAGGTGAACAATTTAGGACAACAATTTTTTAGAAAATGTTAACATTCCAATGAAATCTTCACATTGATTTAATTATTAATAATATTACATTAACATTTCCCAAAACCCAAAATTTCAGCGAAATCCAACCTAACCTAACCCTGCCCTACTCCAATCACCTTTTGAGGCTTCCAAATAAATTCCCTGTGATATAGAACACCTTTCGTGAAAAATAAAAGGTTGAATTGATGGATTTTAACCTCTAATGAAATTTGGTTTCCTCCAGATTAGGTTTAATTTATTTACATTCTCTCTTATATAGATAATAGGGGGTGATTTTTCACCAAAAGTAATTAACCAAGATGTGGGTTTGATGGATCATGGTTCTTTTCATCATTGATCTTGGTTTTCGATATAGATATCATTTTTCATCATTATATTTTGTGTCCTAATCCGATTGGGGTCTTTCCTTGGTGAGAGTTCATCAGCAATCTTGAGTTAGGTACTCTTAATTGAAAATCCCATAGTCATGATGTAATTACTTGTATAAAATCCAAAAATTTAAACTTTCATGATTGGTAAATAACATTATTGATTGAATTTATTTAATTTCATTTCTATGTGAAAATTATTATTTTTTTAAGTGAAGGAAGTAATGTTGGTGTAATTGGAATAATTAATTTTTCAATTAATTTGGGATAGTGCAGCCTTCAACACAGGACAAAGCATGTATTGATCATTTAGGTGTCCTAAAAAACATAAGGGTTTGTGATGTTAAATAATGAATAACAGATTATGTATTTTACATATTTCATATATTTTTTTCATTATACGACAGGATAAACTATTATTTACTCGATATTCTTTTAGGCATCATGGGTGGTGGCCAACTATGTGGTAATCAGACCCTACTCAGGCTTCCAGATCGGTACAAGAATAAATTTCATGTTTTTTATATTGGATAAGGGAGAGAGTAATATTTTAGAATAATGATTTTGGATGGATCATGGATAAAGGAAATAAACAGTATTCAGAAATTTATTGTTATTTATTAGTATCTTTATTTTTTTTCAAATTGATAATTAAAATGTGCTTTTCATGGAATATCAACAATTTGGTTTGGATGTTACATATAATTTTTATATAATGTGATACATGTTCTATTTTGGATATAGTTAATTTACATATGTGGTTTTGAAACATGGTTAAAGATGTTATATTATCAACATGATCAATATTAGACTCTCACTTCTAGTTTGGGGCCTTTACCTTATAGAGAGGTGAATCTGAGGCCATGTAGACAACCAGATAAGGCTAATGGTGCGTGTCACCAGAGTCAAGAAATCAAAAAGTGGAAGAAAAAGAATTTTTTTCATTTATTTTCTTTTCATTGTTTATAATTTATTTTGTTCTACTATTATGGAAAGGTAGATAGAAGAATAAACAAATTTGGTCCTTGGTTAAGATCTCATGAATGGGAGTATATAACACATGTACATGGGAAAAATCCAAGTACTAGTGTGGGATTTTTGTTGCTAATTTGTGTTCTTCCCATTTAATGTTATATCACATGTATTGATTTACCTGTTGATTAATGTGACTATTATTTGAATTTTTTTTATGATTTGACTAGCGTATGGGTATGGTATGATAATTGAGTATGCATGAATTGTTCATAGACTCAGAAATTAGGTGACATGCATCAATTTAGGTACACACGAGAAATAGGTTTTTTTTAAATTGTTAAATTAAAATGTTTATTCATCCCATTATTTTGTAAAAATTAATAAAAATGGTGTCTACTATGAATTTTAATTTTTTGTAAATGATGAAAAATGAGGAAATGGGTGACTAATGGGAAACTTGAAAAATGATAGTGTTTTTAACTTGTTACCCATGGCCTATTAGTAGGATGGGTAAGGGTACAGATAGTGACTTAGTTTGGATCATTTGATAGGGTTTGGGGGAATGAGTTATTATTCATTTTTTGAATCCTTGTATTTTTCTTAATGTTGTGATATGTGTTCTAGAATGTACGTTTGGATGTATAGAAATATTCTCTCATGAAGATAGTTCTTGGGAGAAAGATAAGAGGTTATTATTGGGATTGATCCTCCGAAAATGCAACCCAAGGAACCAGTAGTTCCAGGTATGTAAGTAGGAGAGATATTCTATGATAGATTTTCATGAATAATACATTTTAGGGGAAGAGACCCAAGGAGGGTTCTGAAGAGTATGTCTCACATTACATGGAATTTGCTTTTGTATCACTGTCCATATTTCACCGAATAGGGTGGAATTGAAGCAAATGAGTAAGGGAATGAGTCTATATAGAATATACAAGACCACTTGTAGACTCATTATTAGAAGATAATATAATTGGAAAATTCCATGTTACGTGGTCAAAAATGTATTGGTGGGACATCAAGAATCCTGATGGAATGATGGAAAATATAAGTGGATGTAATTTAATGTGAATTTCTCAAAACAATTTTCTCTAAGGCAATTAGAAAAGAGAGATCAGCTGAGTATATGAGGTTTACATAGGAGAGAATCTCTATTATGATCTATGATGGTCCATTTAAATATTTTTTGTGCTTTATTACAACATTGGTGAGGGATGAGGATATTGTGGAAAAGTGATATCAGGATCAACATAAATTTTAAATTATGACCCATGGGAACATGTTTTGGCTGAAGAAGTTTTTAAAATTAATGTCTTATTCTTTAATATTTGAGCAGAACCTAAAAAAGGATTTTGGAGTAGGGTATGTGGTTTCTTCTAGATGGTTAAGAGGTAAAACATCGAAGAAAAAAAGTATCATTATAACAATACTGACCAGTGTTCTGGATAGAAGAGTGGATACGAGGAAGGATGTATTAGTCCTGATCTTACTCAAATGATATGTCACCAGTGTGGTCGGTCGAGTCACTTTTGTGAAAAGTTTCCCCAAACTATAGTAGGGTTTCAATCATACTTCAATATAAGATATATACTGATTTATATCGGAACCCATTGAATTTTTGTAGTGATCCAGTGTCTTTAATGAACTAGAGTATGGTATTGAGATCTTCTAAAACATATTAGTATGGAAATTAGTGTTATAATGGTTGAGGAGTTAAATACTATAGACGTGGTGCTTTTGGTAAAGAGTTATTATATTATAAGAGGTGTCTAGATTTGGGTATATAAAATAGATCATAGGGAAGATGTTCCGTATAGTTGAATTCTCTTCTGCCTATACTAGAGGAAAGAGAGGTTGTACTATTGACAGATTGAGTTACAATCATTTTAGATTTTATGATTTCTAGTTTCTTTTTTATACTGGTGACTATCATTAAAAGATGTGAATATATTGTGGCTAGAGGTGGAGCTTTTTAATGGGGTAATGATGATATATACACCTTTAGAAATATGGTTGATGGAAGAAATCTTGTGCAGGGGTTGTTCCTTTGAGTTTGGAGAGAGTCACTTTCTGAGGGATCACTAAATTTTTGATATGTGAGGATTTCAACAAATTATGTATATGGATTATTTAGTAGTATACATAGCACATATTAATTATTACCTATGTATAGGGACATTTAATTATTTTATGGGTGAAAATTTTATTCACTGTGGAGAGTGTGATATCGTGGTAGGATGTACAAGTCTAGTTCATCACCAACTAAGGGAGTTCACCATCTATGAGTCTAGTCAATTTATATAGGAGAGAGGTGTAATGATAAATATATTTACACCTATAATGGATAAGTTCTACGGTGATTTTATTGAGTAGATCTTAGGTATTACACCCAAGAATGTTGTGGAGTGTATAATTGAGCTCATTCTTAAGGTTGAACCAGTTTTTATTACCCCATATAGAATGAACCACTAGAGATTCAAGAGCATATGACTCGCCATAATGAGTTCATGGATGGGGGTTTTATCTTTCTACGTACATCACTAATGTGATATTTAGTTTTTTTCTTCTAAAAATTCTTGATGGGACTCTATACTTATGTGTTGATTATGATAAGTTGAACTAGATGACAGTGATGAACTGGTATCCTCTTCCACGCAATGACATTATATTTGAACAGTTTATGGGTGTTACCATTTTCTCTACAATGAAATTTATAATATGATATCATTAGTTGTGATTTAATCATTCTGACATACATCATAATTATTTTCTAAGAAGGTATAGCCTTAATGATTTTGACATTATGATTTTTGGTTTAAAAAATGATCTAAAAGTGATTTTGGATTTGATAAATAGAATCTTACACACATACTAGTATTAGTCTATGTTTGAATATTTGGATGACATATTTGTTTACAAAATGAATAAAAATGTACATTCTCATTTTCTAAACATCATCCTGACCACACCTAGAGATATTTTTTATAGACACCGGGTTATCTAAGAGTCATTTTTAACTGATCAGGTACAAATAATGTGTCACATCATCTCATATTAAAGTGTTCTAGTGGTCCTATATAGAGCTTAGGTCGGGGTTTATTGTGAGTTTCCAATGAAATGTTTTTATATTAACTGTTTAACAGGATTATCATGGTATTATTAGAGGATCCTTTAGGTATTATCCTACTTGGAAACACCAATTTTAGGCTGGACCAAGAAGGGAATAAATTTTGAATTGTATGAATAATTTCAAAATCACATCTGGGAATTAAAGTTGTGATTGCATATGTCACCAATACGGATCGTAACCGATAAAGGTGAGGATTATACAGTGCTTATTAATACTTATAGGATTGGGATAGGAGAATTATTTATGTAGGGGTATGGAGTTGTTGCGTAGGGGTCATGAATATTGTTGCCACATTAATGGAACATCCCAACATATGAACTTGAATATTCTATAATGGTTTATTCTTTGGTGTGATTGTAGAATTATATGTTAGGAGATATTTTTACTATGTATACTAATCACAAGATATTATGGTGCATCTTTTATCAATGAGAGTTTTATATTCACTAATTAAAATGGGATGAGTATAGGTAGCTATTTTATTTTCAGCTATCATATATACATAGGAAGGGAAATAGTGTCTCTATCATATTAAGTAGGGAAACACCAAATTAGATTATTCAGGAGTCCAGATCTAACTAGAATATGATGGAATTACTCGATGAGATGCATGTTGTGGCTTATGAGAGTTTGGAGAATATTTATACCATATTAGTTTCAGTAGAGTCTAAACATTTCTTCCAGATTTGGGGTAGATAGTAGAAGGATCCATAATGTATGGCCATGAGGGAAATCATTGATGGTAGGTTTTCACCTTCATAATAGACTATGGATGTGGTCAAGATCATTTATGTCAAAAATATGGTTGTGGTAACTATGAGAATATGAAAGGATATGATGTGTAAATATCATGACTCAAAGTGAACAGTTCATATGGGTATGACCAAAATGCACCATAACATACTATGTATGTATAGGTGGCTTTGTGTGAAAATTTGAATTTTAGGGTTTATTACATGATGTTATACATTCCAATAGGTTGAGGACGAGAAGCTATGAATTGGTGGTTTAACAAATTCGTTTCCCATTCGGAATCAATGTGGGAAGATATTACCATGGGATCTATAGTGGATCTCTGCAGGAAAACATAGAATAATGATTCTATTTTGGTGGTTTTAAATAGTTTTAAAAAGGTAACACATTTCATTCCCATTTGAGAGAAATTATTATGACATTAGTTGGGGAGTTTTTTGTTCAATAAATAATCGATCAACATGTGGTTCCATGATTTTTTTTCATACCATGCCACAGGTTTTAAATCATGATTCTAAAAGGATTAAAGAAGGCTCTTGCTATATTATTTTTACTAACAACCTATTTCCACTTAGAGAATGATGAGAAATCAGAGTGTATTATACATGAGCATGAGGATATTCTATTAGAAAGTGTTCTTGACATTGGTGGGTCTAAATATAATCAATTATCACTCATTGTGTTTGCCTATAAAAATAATAAGAAAGTGAGTATTTTAATGGAAGAATATGGGGCACATAATTGTAGTCCATACATGTCTCCTATATTTCAGATGGAGGTCCACGAGTTTGTGTGGTTGGGACTGAGTCCCTTTTAGATGATGTCAGAGTAGTTTTAGTTAATTCGGAAATGTATGATTGTGGCTTAGAGTAGATTGATGTCATATTCATATTGATTTCGATGACCCCATATGCTTTCATTAGGTGGTTATGTGTTCATTAAGGTGTCTTCATGATTTGGTCACCATAACATTCAAAGGTAGGTCAAGTCGGTACCGATGTCTTTTAGACCATTTTATCTTTTTGATATAATTGGTCTAGTGGTGTACCAATTGACTCTCCCATAGTGGTACATTTTTATTCATAATGTTTATTATTTGTCGCAACTTCAATGGTGTCACCATGAACATTCTAATGTGATCAACATGGATGATTTTGATGTTGAGACTAATGGATCTTTAGAGGATAAACTGAAACAAATGTTGTATCACAATGAAAAAGTGTTGAAGGGAAGGACTCTGCCGATAGTTTATTCATTGTGGAGGTATTGAAATATTCATAAGGAAACATGTGAGAGAGAAGCTAATATGTGGTCTCGATGGCCGGATCTTTTTTCCCTGAATATTAGAGATGCATGGGACTATAACATGAAGATTTGATGTTGTAAGGCGAGGAGACTATAAGATCCTGACCTTTTCTATAGAAGTGTCATTTTTCTTTATTTTGAATCTATTCCATTATTTAGATTATATCTTATTTGGTATTGGAATAGGGGTGTTTGGTTTAATTTTGGATGTTTTAGAGGGGTTTTGGGAATTGCACAGTTAGCATTCAATATTGCAGAACATTTCACCCTTCCCCAACAAACAAAGTAATCACAGAAAGAGGGTAATTTCATGGTTGGCATCGATTTAATCAGACTATTCCCTAAAATAGAAGTAACTATACACCACCCCTAGAATGGTTGTATAGTTTAGGTGCATCATTTTTCAAATACTACACCCCTAACTATGAATCATTTCAAATAATTTTAATTAATCTAATAATTAGATTAAAAATTCCTAAACCCCTTGGACTCCTAAAATATTCTACCCAACATGACACTCACTTATTCATCTCATTTTTTGGAACATGGTGGAATATTTAATGGGGTCTTTGAATACAAAATATGATCAATCAATGGCTTGAATGGTGGTCTATACCTTACCTGGTATTTGATTTCTTCACATCTAGGTTTTCTTTCTTGCTCTATCCCTCTTACGATAAAAAAGGGACGGGGTTACTCTATTGGTGATGGATCTATATCTAGGTTCGATGTATATTTATTATTTTGATCTTATGTCTAGTTTTTGGTTATATATCTAATTATTTTTCATGATCTTGGTTGTTCCTCTAGGATTGGGGAATTCCATTTCTTAGCATTCATCATAAATTTTTATGTGGGTGGTCTAAATCGAAAAACCCAAAGTATTGATTTAATTATATGTATGTTATCCTGAAATATCAATTTCATTGATAAAGAAATTTCATTGATTATTGAATTGATTTAATTTAACATCATTCTGGTAATTATTTTTGTTAAATAAGGGGAAATTGAAATTCGTGGAATTGGATTAATCAATTTTTCAATTAAAAAATGGTATACTGCAATTTTGTATGTAATGGGATATGGGTATTCTATAATTACATAGATATTGTGATTAAGAAATAATTAGTAATGATTATTTTGTGATAATTTGTTTATCCAATTTTGGATAACGAGTTATATGATTTAAATAATGAATAATTGTTTAATGGTGAATTTTTCTGATTATTCTATGTTACTAATTAAAGAAAAATGCTTTTATGATAAATTATAATGTATAAAATAACGTGAAATGATGATAAAAGGGTTAATGTTGATTAAAATTAATTATTTTTATATATGTTCTCTTTGTGTGATTGAATGATATACAAGAGTGGTACACTAACTGATACATCAAAATCCCATATGCGATTGACAAATTAACATGTGAGGTAAGTGGAATGTTCATTGAAAATCCCATATAGAGAAATGAGTAGTGGGATATAGACTGGTGGTTCAAATACCAACCGGGTTGTAGACATGATGTTCTTGCCCCACAATTTTGGATTTGGACAATGGTTCAAAATTGAGTTAATATTAATTGAATTTCAATGTAAATTGATAACCACGGTGTTGTGATATGCTAAATCCCTCAATGATAGTGAAAAATATCGCATGTTTTGAAGTAGGTATTCATGGTTTTGGTTTCCTTGAGAACATGAGGGTTTAGTTGTTTAATAAAGAATAATTAATTATGTATATCTTTACCTTATTGCCTATATTTTATTAATTAAATAAATTTACAAACATATATTAGATTAGTATTTTTTTTATATGCCCTTGGGAATGGACTACAGAGTTATACTCACACCCTACATGGGTTTCATGAACGTCACCTAGATAGTCATTATCTTCACATGATAGGATAAGAGAGAGCGTCCATTGTTGGATGGTTGAGAGGGGGAGGGGTGAATCAGTGATATCGTTTTCTTTTATGTTACCCCATTTATAAATAACCTTTGTCCCCTCTTAAAGATTTTTTTCCCAGCTTAACACACATTACCATTGGGACACATGATTTACAAGGTTCACTACTCAAATAGAGTAGCTAAGTCCTTGGTATGGTATGGAAATAATAAAGTACAAAAAAACCTATAGAAAATATTATTTATTTGTGGAACACAATGATTAGGATATTCCATTTCACTCATGTAGTACATGAGAGATAATCCTCAAGAATATGTGCACCCTCTTAGCACAAATAGGGTAATGAAATATCTCTCAGATTCCACACAACCATTCAAAAATATGACATTTGAAAACAACACACATCATTCCTATCTAGATGCTGATAGGATGTCAATGGACTTTTAATTGATAGTAATTTCTATACTCCATTCATATCTTGATCCACTTGAGATCACTTCTCACAAAATTTGGGTACTCAAATGTTAAGCTCGAAGAGCTCCTTCACGATGTTCCCAGCATTGTAGAGAACTCTAGTTTTAAAGTATCCCTAATTTTCAAAGAAAAATAAATTATAGAACTCACTATTTCATAGTGCACAAATTGGTTTTTTTGAAGTTCTAGTTTTATATTGCTCAACGGCTCTCCGCAATGCTCCTATCCTTCATGGATCGTACTACCTCCACAGAGCTCGCTTCCGCCCCAAAACATATTTGCAATAATTGAGATCTAAAATTCATGTTATGTATCTCTACAACTCTAGGGGGCTATTTATAGCCTTTTCCCAATGACTCTAGAACCTTACAACCATCTCAGTTCCACATCAGCATCAAACTGTGGAGCTCCAAAAGTTTGGCTGAAATTCACTATGTTTTGCATAATACAATGGAATTATTTTTGGATTTGCAAAGATCATCATAATCGTGAAGGGTCTATCAAATCCTTTGTGCCTCTGCGATGTTATTTCTTCCTTTGAACTATAGTGATGCTCTTTCATCATTTGTGCCTCCGTGGTTCTCCTTCATCCTTTGCACCGCAATGCTTTCCTGTGAAGCTCATCACATATTCTAATCGTGAAGCTAGTCATAATCATGAATAAAACCATCTACATTATTAATTTTTTCATGAAATGCACTTCCTGAAGTCAATATTTATTAAATTGATGCCTTTTCTATATTATTATATACTCTTCAATCCAGGTGAATGTGTTATGTCTAGAAAACTAGACACTCTTTCTTTTCGGACATAGTAGACCTGTCCCTTTTAGATTTTAAAAACTCCCGCTTCTAATGATTATTAGGAGAATTATGTTGCTAGGGTAACACAATATGGTGGGCCTTAGTAAGATATTGAAGTCGATCACATATTTAATATTTTATTCCTGAGGTTGGAACCTATTATCAACTTTCACACCAACCTTCTCTAATATATTTTTAAATTTATTTAGATCTATTTTCTGTTTAATGGATTAAATACCCCTTAATAATTGTTTTTCAAAACATGTTGCATACTAATAATGTTTTTATTTGAACCAACACATATTTTCCATGTTTCCAAATCCACCACAATAACAAAAATAGTCATAGAATGAATATATTCTTCAGAAACAACCATACTGACCAGAGTGGTGAACATGTTCTCAATAATCTTCAAAAAAGAATTCCACTATCTATTGGATTTTATATTTATAATTGTAACTTTATACATCTACTCATATTTCAATTCAGTATTACTCGAGCCAGAAGTGGTAGACACATTTCTGGGTTCAATATTTTTAGATGCTTCTGATTACACAGTATTTCAAACTTCGACTACATAACTGGCATTTCCATCATTTCACTTATCATCACCCATTCCATCTTTCTTTTCAACCTTTTAAGGAAACATTTTTTGATCCTTGTTAGACTCATTTTTAGCATAACATTCACCAACATCTGTAACTGAGTATTTTAACCATGTGTTCATTTCCTCATCTTTAGAAATTTTATGTTGGAAAAGTTCCAACTCATCCACTTTTTTCTTTAGCTTTACTTCAAGATTATCATTATAATTATTTTCTATATCAAGTTAAATTTTAAGATCATCAAAATACTTTTCAAATATTTATTTCTTATCAGAAAAAAATTCATGTTCATTTTATGAAGAGTTTTCATTTTTCAATTTCGTCTTTTCCTTCTCAAGCCTTCTAATATTTCTCAAACTTTCCTTAAACTCTTCTTTTAGATGATTTAAATTTGATTTTCTTCTTCTTTATTAGTACTTCTCTCATAATCATCACTATTCACTATCTCATAAAAGATTCTCTATCAAGATTTATTAGTAATATATTTTTCAGATTCTGTCTCGTTATCATCATCTTTTTCATATTTTTTTTTGACAAAATGCATCTTCTTTTTGATTTGATGAACTTTTTATCCATACCTATTCCAAAATATTGATCTTTTACTCCCCATTTCTTCCATCAACTTCTTAGTCTTCTGTCTTCTTCACCACTATCTATATCTTTCCCTTTTTGAGGGAAATTATCCACAAGGTGGCCAATATTTCAACATTCACAAAATTTAAAAGGGTGTTTACCAATGTATTTTCCTATGCCTCTTTTTAATATTTATAGAAAATAAGGACAATATTTCTTAAATATTTTTACATACCACTTTTTTTGAGTCTTATTCCCTAGATTCATCTTCAATATGAATTTTTATTGACATATCATAGTTTTCATCCCTTATAGTCATTTTTCTATTCTACTTTCCTTTTCTAATAATAGTCGTCATCCTTCTCATTTTATATGCGATGAGAGTGCTGTGAAAATACACTAGCGATAACATTTACTGATCTCTGTCTACCAGTGATGAAGTATTTGCATCCAAATTTTCAGGAAGAAATATAATGATCATTTCATCAATGTTATAATGATACTATATTTTAAAAAGAAATTGTGTTGTACTAAAAAGTTCATTTATCCAAGTTAAAATGTCCCCAGATGATTCATGCTCACCCATCTTTTTTTCTTCATACAACAGCCACAATATTTGAGGTTTTTACTACTTAAATTTTTAATTTATTTCATAGATGTACTTTAGTTTGTCTTAGATTCGTTTGGATGTAGCAAAACATTTCATTCTAAAACATTCAGTCTTAGAAAGAGATGAGAGTAATGGATTTTTAGCTCTTCCATCATTATCAAGAATCTTCTTATCTGCAGGAGTAAGAGGAACATTGTAATCAATAGAAGGAAATCCATATTTTGTAGTTTCAAGAGCATCACATCCAAAAGACATATGATAGGGCATAAATATATCATTCTAGATATGAAATTTCCTCCAATAAAACATAGGAATCCCCTTACTTTTCACATAGTCTAGATTCTCCATCAAAACAACTTCTCATAAAAACATCCACAAAGAAGAAAAGAAGGGAACATGTCACTATGATACCAATTATTATTACCCATACTGGATCCAAGTATCACTTAGAGTGTGAGGGGTGAATAAGTTATAACTTTTTATTTCATGATTCCCAGTTTTTAAATAACCTTCACCTCCTGTTAAATATTTATTTCCTGGATGAACACACACAACCACCGGAACACATGATTTATGAGGTTTACTACTCAACAATAGTAGTTAAATCCTTTGTATGGTACATAAATAATCTAGTACCACACAATCCAATTGATAAAATTCAATGATGTGGAATAAAATAAGTAGGATATTAATTTTCTATTGTATAGTACTTGGGATATATGCCCCAAGTATTTTTGCACCATCTTACCCAAAATAAGGTAAATAAATATTTCTTTGCTTCATGATAACGATTAAAAAATATGATATTTGAAAACAAATATTCTATTTTCTATCTAGAAGCTGATAGGAACTACTTGGCTTTTGTATTGATACATAGTTCTATACCCTAGTCATATCTTGATACACATAGATGATATTACCACTTAATTTGGGTACTCAAATCATCATCTCAGAGTTCTCCTTCATGAAGATCCTTCATGAAACTCACAGCTTCGTGTAGCACTATAGTTTGAAAAGGTCCCTATTATCAAAGATCAATAGATCACAAAACTACAGATTTCATGGAGAAAATATTGTTCTTTGCAATGTTTTTTTTTTGAAAATCTCAACTACTTTTTTTGAATATCCTTTCCTTTTCTGATATTACTTCCTTCATAGAGATCACTTCCTATACGAACCTTCTTTGTAAATAGAGAGATCTAATATTATCTTTTTGTCTCTCTATATATCTCAAAGCAGAAGGGCCCATTTATAGTATTTTCCCACCAACTCTAGAACATTCCTTCCACCTCAGTGTCACATCAGCATAAAATCTCGGAGATTCAAATTTTCAATAGAAATTCACTCTATTTCATGAAGCACCATGTGTATTTTTCAGATTCGTGAACCTCGTCGTAATCACAAAGCATTCTGTCAAATCTATTGCCATGATCCTTTTTATTCATTTGTGTTACTACGAATCTATTTATTTATGTGTGCCTGTATGATGCTCTTTCTTCCTTTCCGCCACAATGCTTTCTTATGAAGCTCTTCACCTCTGCAATTTATGAAGACCGTTGTAATCATGAAGAACACCATAAAATTTCATCATTTAATTGTGAAATACACTTCATGATGCCCATGTTCATGAAATTCATGACTTTTCCATATTGTAATATTCTCTTCTAGAAAATACACTTTTTTCCAAGCTACCCCAAATCCAAATTTTAGACACCAAATATTTGGCACACTGGGAAACTACACCACCATAGACACCTGCTTCGACAAGACCAACCATACTGATTTTCTGTATCATTTCTCCCATATCCTTCATAATTCTTGCATCATAAGTTCTCTATAAAAATTATGTTTTTTTTTGAAAAATAGACTTATTAATATTCATCTGATTTACCATGGAAATTATTGTAACATTCATGTCTTTCCTCACCCACTTATAAAAAGTGATGTGATTTCTTTTCTTCTCAATCATTCATGACAACAAAAAAAAAAATCCATTATTCCAATGACTTCATCAGACATCTTTGCCCCACCAAAATCCCCCCTATCAATGATTTTTCAATAAAGAATAAAAAATATCTGATCATTGAAACCACGGGCAATGGGTCACTTAACAACACTCCTAAGACAACGCAAGTTAAGACATTATAGGAAACTCGAATTATTGACTAAAAGACTATGCTATCCATAAGCAGTGACTATCAAACAACATCATATCATCATTCCACTTCATCCTTCATGGACATTCCTGCAAATAAAAAACTGTTTCCTACCAACAATCTACAATCATTCTACAACCATTCCAATAAACAGTTAAAATAGTTCACACACTTGCATTCTTAATTCATAGCTTACACCTAACTCCCCCTTTATGAATATTGGCATAAGGATAGATTTATGTAAATTATACCCCTTTAAAACACAATAAAAAGGTAAGATGAGAGAGGGGACAATAACATGTACATCAACCTTGATGAGAAGGTGGTTGTACACCCATTTTCAACCTCAATTTTGCGTATGGTTCCTTCAGAAATTGTTTTGGGAATATATTACCAACTTCTTCAGATATAGGAATGTACTCTATCCTCAATTTATTCCACTCCAACTTCTCATTGATAAAGTGGTACTTTATGTAAATGTGTTTAGAAAAACAATGTAGTACAAGATTCTTTGTAATATTGATTGCACTCTGATTATGAAAACCCAAGAGAAATGGTAGCTTTACTTCTACATGTAGTTTTCCATATTGAGTCTTCATCCAAATTAGTTAAGTTGAAGCTTGAGTATCAAAAACATATTTCACTTCAGTTTTTCTTAGAGGTAATATATTATCTTTCATGGTATGCCAACTAACACATCTTTTCCCCAGAAAGAAAACTCTACTCGATGTGGATATTAAATCATCAAAATTTCCTTCCCAATCAGCATCTGAATTATTGAATAGATCAATATTTCCTAACCCATAAAACCAAAATCAATATTTTGTTTTTATTTTGATATATATATGAGAAATATTTTTCCATCAATAAAATTTTATTATTTATAAGTGCTTTTAAATCATTCACATAATGTAATAATAATGAAAATAGGGGGTTTTCATGTATTCATATATAACAAAATTACAATGATCATTCACAACTCTTTCAAATAAAATTCCTAGACATATCCATATTTAGAAAACGTTTTTCCCACTGATATTGGTGAAGAAAATGGCTTCGAATTTTCCATTCCAAAATTCTTTAGAAGTTCATTAGCATACTTTTATTGAGATAGAAAAACAAGATTCTTCATCTATGAAATTTATAGCCCAAGAATGTATTTCATTTCCCCCAAAATGGACATCTGATATAACTTCTTCATATCCTCATAAAATATATCACATGATCTTTATTCATTCCCAACAAGGATAGTTTCATCAAAAAATATATTTATGACTAGTGAAAACTCATGACATTCCTTGATGTAAATATTGTTGTCAACTCAACCTATATTGAGATTCATCCTCCATAAGAAATTATCAAATATAAAAAATCATCACCTCAGAGCTAGTTTTATCCCATAAAAATCCTTCTTTATCTTACAAACACAACTTTCATCCTTATAATTAAAGAATCCACAAGGATGATCAATATAAACTTCCTCATCAAGTCTCAATTGAAGAATACATATTTTATATCCATTTGAAATATTTTGTAATCTCATTATAACGAAAACGGAAGAAATATTTTCATTGTATTTAATCTTACCACCTCAGCCAATGTTTCATCCAAATAAATGACTTAAATTTGGGAGTACCCTTTGAAAAACAATATTACTTTGTTTCTTTAGTACTTTACCCTCTCTATTCAGCTTGTTTTGGTAAACCCACATTGAACCAATAATGTTCTCATTGTCTAGATAGGATATAAGTTCCCAAGAATCTTCCTTCTATATCAGATAAAGCACTTCATTCATAGACTGAATCCATTTTAGATACTCAAATTCTTCATTTACATCATTCAGTTCAACTATCAATTCAAGAGAAGTATGTGTTATATCATTTATTGTTCTTCTTTTTTTAACCCTCAAATGTGGATCTCCAATACTGTTCCGAGCCACCACTTCTTTCATCCTCCTTGGATGATTTTTTCAGTAATCATCCTCATCATTCAAGATTTCTGAGTCAGATTCTTATTCTTATGTAAGATTATCATAGTTTGAAGCATTCTCAGAATTGATAACAAAATATTCCTTATCCAGCTCATCTTTTACATTAGCATGTGACTCCTTTTCTTTATCAACATTTTCAACAACTTTTAAATTGAAAAAAATCAATATTTCTTCCTGGTTTTTTTGATACATTCGTATACTCTTCCATCTGAAGCATATCCATGAAAAATTCCGTCATCTCCTCTTTGCTCAAAATTTCTATGGTTCCAACCTTTCATCTATATATTGAATGGACTACCAAAAAATATTAAGATTATAAGACATGGAGTTTTTCCAATAAAATATTTTATAGAGTCATATCTGAGTTGGGAGTATAGAAACATTGGTACTAAATATAAATACTAGTGCTCATGGCATTACTCCATTAAAAATTAGAAAGGCTAAGTTCAAGTAACATAGTTCTCTCTATTTCCACCAGACTTCAATTATTTCGTTCAACAACACCATTTTTTTAGGTGTGTATGGTGAGGTAAAGTTATACTAAATTACATGGTTCTCAAGATAACATTTTAAATAATCATTATTATACTCACCACCATTATTAGTTCTCAAATTCATCATGGTATACTCATGTTCCTTCTCTACTTCATCCTGAAACTCTTAAAAATTTTCAAAGCATCTGACTTATGTCTCATGTACATGACATAAGTAATTAGAGTAATGTTTTTTAATGAATGTAATGAAATAATTATCTCTATTTATAGATTTCATGGTCATTGGTCTATAGATATCTGAGTGTATGAATTCCAATGGACTTTTTGTGCGAATTTCAACTCACTTAAACATAGAGTTTATAATTATCCCTTTCTTACAAATCGTGCAACACAATTAACTTCTTCATGTTAAATTATAAATATCTCAGACACTATATCGCATTGATAACCTAAATATATTTCTCTGACATATATTTCCATGCCCATTAGACCATAAACTATTTTCTTCCACCACACCCATGTAAGAAAATTACTTCACTTCACCATGTTGGAACAAATTCTATCTTGTATGTTAGCCTCTTGTAACTATATTTCTTTAAATTTCACATTTCACAAAAACTCCATTTTTATGCAGATGACTCTTTAGGCCTCATCATTGAGTTGTAACACACTTATAAGGTTATGTTTTAACCCATCAACATATATGCGTTATCATGTATTTCATCTTTTCTTTTCGAATGATTAATGATGAAACACCTTTTACACTCAATGATTCATCATTACCAAATGTTATTGTTCATTATTCAAAGTGTTTCAGATTATTCATCAGATTTCTGTCATATGAGAGGAATGACCATTATCAAAAATCCATGGATGTTATACTTTTATGGAAATAAAAGATGTTTTCATAATAAGATATTTTCATTATTCCTATTTATCCACTTTCTGTTGTGCTTCCTCTAATTTCCTAGACATGTCTATTTGTTCTGGCTAGATAACTTCACATTCTTTATTTTCGGACATAGAAAACGGGTTCCATTTACCTTTTTAAAACACTATATTCTAAGGTTTATTAAGAAACTTTTGCTACTCTTGTAACAAAATAAGGTATGACATAGCAAGATATCCAGGTTGATCACATCTTTCATAAATAGTTTCTAGTGGTTGAAACCTATTATCAACATTCACACCAAAATTATTAGATATATTTTAAAATGTATTTAGATAATTTCTCTTTTGAAAGGATTGAATCCCCCTATAACATTGTCTTTGAGAACTTGTAAAATAGTTGTAATATTTTTGGTTGAACCAACAAATATTATCCATGTGTCCAAATCCACCACAATACCAACAATACCCATAGAATGAATATTTTTCTAAAAAATATCTATACTAAGAAGAGTTGTGAACATGTTTTCAAAAATATTCCAACCAGAATTCCATAATCCATTGGCTTTCATATTTTAAATTGTAACATTCTTCATCCGCTTAGATTTATCTTCTATATTACTAGAACCAGAAGTGGTAGACATCTTTACCGAGTCAAGATTTTTAGATGATTCTGAATTTTTCATATTGATATCTTTGTCCATATGCTTAGCCATTCCAACATGTATTCTATCATTACATATTCAATATTTCTTTTCAGATATTGAAGTTATTTTTTTATATTTTTATTTGTCTCATTCTTAGCAGAACATTCACCATATACTGTATAATATTTTTGGAACAAGGTGATCATTTAGTCATATTTAAAAATTTTATGTTGGAAATGTTCCCACTCTTATTCTTTTTTCATTCATCTTTACTTACAGAGGGTCATTATGATTCTTTTCTCTCTCAAGAGAATTTTTCATGTCATAAAACTCTTTTAAAATATTTCATTCATTCCAAGAAAACATTCGTGGTCATTTTATTAAGATTTTTCATTTGAAACTTTCTACTTTTCCTTCTCCAACCATCTGATTTGATCAAAAATTCAATCATCTCTTATTTTAGATACTATTCAAGTTGAGTTTCGTCTTTTTAATTACTAAAGATCTCATAATCATTATTATTCAACATTACATAAGAGGTATTATCTCTAGATTTATCAGAAACAAAATTTTTTATATTCTATATATTTATCATCATATTCAATAATTTTTCGGAAAAAATATAAATCTTTTTTATTTTAAGAACTTTTTATCCTTACCACTACCAGAAAATTTTTCTTTTCCACCAAATTTCTTCCATGTCTTTCATGGAATTCTTCCTTCTTCATCAAAATCATTATCCTTCCCTTTTGGAGGAAAATTATCCGCAAAGTGGCCAATAGCTCCACATTCACAAAATTTCTAAGGGAGTTTTCCATTGTATTTCCCTGTACCTCTTTTCACTTTTTTAGAAAACAAGGAAATTATTTCTTAATTTTTTTGGCATACCTCATTTTTAGTGTCAGATTCACCAGCATCATCTTTAATAAGAAATTTCATTGACATCATTTTCTTTGAATACCTAAAATAAATTTCTCTATCAAATTTTTCCTTTACTCATCATATTCTTCTGCAATCTCATTTCATAAGTGATGAGAGTGTTATGAAAATCATTCATCTTTAATGTTTCAGGATCTCTAACTTCTAGTTATGAAACATTAGCCTCCAATTTTTTCAAAAATAATTGTAATGATCATTTCAAGATTTGTACAATAATCCAACATTTCACAAAGACATTGGATTATAGTGACAATTTCATTTATCTTTATTAAAAATTCACCAATAGATTCATTATCACCCCTAATTAAGTCTTCATACTTAAACATCAAGATTTGATGTTTTCTTCTTTCTCTTTTGATTTTATTTCATAGATGTTTTTCAATTTTTCCTAGAATCCTTTGGATTTAACAACACCTTTCATTCTAAAAACATCACACTCAAAATGTGATGAGAGTAATTCATGTTTATCTCTTATATCATTCTCATGATTCTTCTAATATACAGGAGTATGAGGAACGTTGTCATCAATAACAAGAAATATGTCTGTTGTAGTTTCAAGAACATAATATCCAAGAGACATATGATAAGGCATAATTATATATTTCCATATATGATATTTCATCACATAAAATATAGAAATCAACTTATTTTTCCCACAGTTCAGATTCTCCATCAAAAAAACTTCTCCTCAAGACATTAGCAGAGAACATACAAAGGGAACATGTCAACCTGATACCAATTTATGTTACCCAGCCAGCATCCAAGTATCACTGAGAGTGGGAGTGGGTGAATAAAGGTTAAATATTACATTTATGTTTCCACATTTTTAAATAACCTTCAAATCCTTTTAAAGATTTCATTCCCTACTGAACACAAACAACCACAGGAACACAAGATTTACATGGCTCACTACAAAACAAGAGTAATTACGTCCTTGGTATTGTAAAAAATAATCTAGTACTACACAATCCAATAGAAAACAATACATTTAAGTGGAATACGATGATTAAGATTTTCATTTTCACTCGTGTTGTACTTGGGAGATAATCCACAAGTATGTGTGCACCATCATAGAAAAAATAGGGTAATGAAATATCATTGTGCTTCTAGATAACAATGCAAAAATTAGATATTTAAATCAACACATTTATTTAGTATCCAGATGCAGAAATGAACTACTTGGGATTTTTGATCATACTTATTCATATACCATAGTCATAGCCTGATAAACGTGGATGCACTTCTCACTTAATTTGGGTACTCAAATATTCATCTTAGAGAGGTCCTTTTTAAAGCTAAAAACTTTGCAGAGAAGTATAATTCCCAATGATCATTAGTTCGTAAAACTCACTATATAACAGAGCTCAATATTCCATAGACCATAGATTGGTCATTAAGAAGTTCTAGCTTTGCAAATCACAATTTCCCACCGTGAATCTCTTTTACTTCACAGAGCATAATAGATTTATAGATCTCGCTTCCTCCACAATCCTTCTTTGCAATTATAGAGCACTAAAATTCTAATTGTGTCTCTCTAAGTCTCTCAAGGGGAACGGTCTTATTTACAATATTTTCCAACAAAACTCTTTAACCTTCCATCCACCTCAGTGCCATGTCAGCATCAAATTGTAGAGATCCTAATATTCTGCTGAAATTTACTCTATTTCATTAAGCACCAAAGCTAATTTCCAAATTCACGAAGCATGTCATAATCATGAAGCATTCTGTCAAATCCTTTGCGCCACCGTGATCCACATTCTTCCATTGTGGTACCGCACTACTCTTTATTCCTTTTTCTATCTGCAATTATATTTCTTCCACTAGGCCATAATTCTATCTTACAATTATATTCACCTCTACCATTCATGAAGCTCCTTATAATCATGAATAACACTAGGAACATTCTTAATTTATTTGGGAAATATGCTTCATGAATCCCTTATTCATGAAATTCATTCCTTTTCCATATTTTGATATTATCTTCTAGAAAATCCACATTTCATGATGCTAGCCCAACTAAAAATTTAGTTCATCAATTATTTTGTACATAGGGAAACTACACCCCCATAGACACCTACTTCTATAAGACCAACCATGCAGATGTCTGGCATCACTTATCTTACATTCCTTCCTAATGCATGCAACATAAGTTCATTAACCGACTTAGGATCATTGTGAAATACATACCATCAAAGAACCCTCATATTTACCATGGAATGTATTTTAAATTTCCTATCATTCCTCACCCAACTATACAAAGGTATAAGATTTCCTTTCATCTAAAAAATTCTCTAAAACCTAGCACAACATTTCATTCATCCAACAACTTCATATTAAAACTTGGTCCCAATCATTGTGATATGTGAAATCCCTCAGTTATAGGAAAAAATATGGAATAATTAGAATCAGTTTTTGATGGTTTTGGTGTCCTTGATAACCCTAGGGTTTTTGTGGTTGAATAATGAATAAATAATTTTGTAAATTGTTTACCTTATTTACTGTATATTATAATTTACGTAAATTCACAAACTATTATTTACATGATATTGTTTTAAATTTCATTGGGGGTGGACAATAGATTTATACTCACACCTTACATGGGTTGCATGATTTTTACCTAGATAGTCTTCATATTCGGAGGATAGGATAAGGGAGAGAGTCTAATGTTGGATGGTTGAGCTGGGATGGAGAGTAGATGAGAGAAAAAGATGTGATTCAGAACCCTATTGGATTTTTGTATCATTATTTAATTTGAGTTTTTTATATTGACACTAAACATGTTCTTAGAATTGAATATATGCAATTTTTTTGAAAATTAAATTTAGTTTTGATATCATGTGATATTGTAATTATTTTGGGAATTTATTATTTATTTATTCTATTGTTCGACTTTGATAAAATTTAAATAGTCTACCATGATCAATATTAGACCCTCACAACTAGTCAACAGTCTTCGGTGTGTGGGGAGACTATCCTAAGGTAATGTTGCCAACTAGATCAGGGAACCAATGTGTGGAACATGTGTTGGGATGTCATGGTTTATCATTATACTAACAAAGGATTCTATTTTCATTCACTTCACTCTTTTAAATTTGTAGTGATTAACGTACCCTTGAAATATTCAATTTCATGTGATTATTATACATTAAATATTCACTAAATATCTCTATGAATTATTTTCGATATGATTATTTATTAAAAAATATATCAGTAATATATATGTAGTTATTATTTGAATGTTATTCGATTAACTGGGGAAATATTTTAAAATATATATCCTTAACTCAATAGAAATATTATATGATAATAAATATTAATTCATTAATAAAATCTATTATTTTATATATGAGGAATGTTTTGGATCTATATTGATGACTGGGGCCCAATATTATATCACCACCTGATGAATCAGCAGGTTTAATGATACCAATTCATAATTTTGCATTAATATTTTTCAACATATTTTTAATAATATATATTTAATGGTATTTTTTGTATAGGTATAAGGTTCCCAATACATGAAATCCAGTAAATAGTAATTTCCTTTATTTTTAAAGAATTTACTATTATCCATGATATTTTCAGAAGATATTATTTCAAAATGAAATGTTTTCATAGTTTTATATTAAATGCAATGTTTTTCCAAAATTAACATTTCAATATTTATTATTCCTTATCTAGTTTGTATACTAATTTAATTGAATAAATGTAATGTATTTTTATTTTAATAATTTTTCTTATTAATTATTATCAATTAGATTGTCGAAATTTTATTATCTATGAATTCACTTCCTTATCCTTTTACTGATTATATGGAATGAGTGTTTCGTTATTTACCATGCTATATAGATAATTATTATTGTGCCATATTATCTTTATCGTTACTTATCCCTTATTAATAATTTTTTTATTTAAATTATTTTTGTCACTCTTTGAATCCATAATGTGTACAATGAATGATATGAAATGATATTCTTGAGTGAGTAATGATATTATCTAAAAAATTATTGAAATTTGTGTATTCAAATTTAATGAAATGCAATATTATTTGTTTCATTTAACCAGAATTCAATATTATTCTGTAATTCAAGATTTGATTCCTTTTATCTAACTCCAATCCAATGAATTTAGCATTAACACCATGCTACTGGGATCATGGTGTCTATATCCATGATTCCCATTCTCTGTAAAACATATGAATATTATAATTTAAAACATATTCCAAAATTGATCCCAAACTCTCATATCTTCATCGTAGTGGTTTTAGACTCTTGAAAACTCCACCACGTAAAGACATATCCAAATAATCAATAATTTAATTTTATAGTGAAGGGTAAGAACTCAAACCCTCTATTGTTTTTAATTTTCCTTAAATATTCTTTTACTATCTCATCCAATGATATTATATCTACAAAAAAATGATCACATTAATGATATAATATTTTTTTAAATTTTATTATATTATTATAGTAATCATTATCCACCTCCTCAAAAAAATTTCTATAATAAAAACATAGCATATATTATAGACTAATTTACACCTCCTTGAATGACATATTTTATTTCACATAATCACATTCATGGATCATCAACATGATTATTAAATTTTAATATAGAAAAATTTAATTATATTTCTTGTTTATTCCATATTTTATAATTACTGAATAATCATAAAGAGGAAATGAAACTGATTATGTTCTGTATAGATTGAAAAAACCTTTTAAATAAACTGAAAATTAAATTTTTACTTATATACAATACATATCATTTTTATTATTAATAAATATTTTATTAATAATTAATTTTTATATTATATAATGACATGAAAACCAGACCATTTCACTTATTATGTTATAATCCCCTTTTTTAATAACATGCACAACTATTAAGTGACTACTATGACCTAAAACCATGAAATAAATATCCTTGGAAACCAATGAAATATATAATTCCATAAAAATAATATCTTAAAAACCCATAAAATAATTATAATAATTGAAGAATATATCAATTGTTCTAAAACAAGTATCTAGTAAATTTATTATTATCATTTAAGAGGTTTGATTCAAACACTTTATGAGTGAGGAAACAAAGTAATTCCAATGATCTTGCACCCATATGGTAGAGGCTCTTATGTGGAACACTGAAAACCTGGAATCAAATCCATGTGAACGTGAATTTTTTGCTTATTTTATCTATATTATTGTATTTATGATAGTTGGTAATATTTTGTAATCGTAGCAGCTATAACTATCTATCTTGTTTGGGAATTTGGGCCACTGGTTTAGGCTTACTGGTATTAAGGCATTTGGGCCAACAAATACCTTCATGCCATAGGGAATTGAGGCCACTAATGGAGTATGGGACATAGGTACTTTAGTAAAAAAATTCAAATAAATTTCTCTATTAGACCACATAAGAGAAGGCCTAGAAAGGGATTTAGAGAAAGTAGCAACCATGATAGTAGAGCTATCTTTATTTGAAGAATGAGACGGTATGGAAATTGCCATTAGTACTACGCATCATCCTACTCTACATATAGTAATTCTTGCTGATCATTAATGTGGTGTGGGGATCTAGGGTCAATTAATGTTGTACACATTAGGGAGGGGCAGTTATGGTGTTGTTTTGGTGGGCCTTCTTGTCATGTATTGGGTTTTGTTCCTTGATGTTTTGAGACTTATTTATCATTTTCAACTTTATTACTTAAGTGGGTTTTATAGATAAACTTTTTTGTTAGGTATGTGTCCATCATAACCTATGAATTAATAAATTTAAATATTAATCTAAAATCATATTATAGATATAGAAATATTTATATTAATTTCTATAAAGATAACTTTTATATATCAAAAAATCCAATGAAAATTGGCCTCTAGATTTAGAGATTGTATTTAATGATTTTTGTATTAAAAATTATGTACATATTTTTTAATAGATTAAATTTGATGTACTATTTGGGATATATATAATAAATCAAATGAATTATGGGAGAATAGTCTTAGGAAGGACCTGTGATTTATCATTTAGATTCAATAAATGTTTTTTTAGTTTATATTTATATCTCATAGTCCTTGTAAATATTTTTTATATATGTTGTATATATGATAAAAAAAGATTAAATTAATGATGGATGGATATTCATTATAATTATTATACTAAGGGAACTTAATTATTTATTTAGTTATTGAAAATCTAGAATATGTTATGATTCTAAGTGTATAGTGTCCCTATAATTTTTTTAAACATCTTTTAAAAGTCAAAGAAATCTAACATATGTTGAGGTTTATAAAATCATTTATTATTATGTTACACTTTTTCAGTGTGGTTTTTTTTAATATGGGAATAATAAGTTGGTTACTATAAATTTTGAACAGAGAAACATCCTATAAAACTACACATTCAAAAATATTCATCGAAAAATAAATATATACAATTATTGAGGTAGATAGAGATAACCAATCTTATAATGATATATATAATTATGTTTTTAATAACCATATAGGTAATATTTTATTTTTTATGATTAGTGGATCTATATTTTTTCATGTTAGTTCTTGTGAAACTATAGATGATATTTTTATAAATTTATAGCCTAATTATTTTGGTATTGAAAATTGTAAAAAGTAATAAATTTCATTGGCTATGTACTGAAATTTTATAATGGGATAAAATGAAACTATAACCTATATGTTCTAGTGTTTCAAAATCATTTTTGGGCATTAAATTCCTTGGGAGAAAAAATTAAAAACATATCAAATTTTTTTGTTCTCCTAAAATATAAAAACATGATAAATGTACAACGTATATGAATTTCTTAACTGTTAAACTGAAAGGAATATACATTATATTAACTTAGTGGGTCCCAAAGAAAATTTGAATTCAATTTGAAGAAAATGGTTGAGGATGAATCATTATAAAATTTCTGTGTATAATATAAATCTGAAAATATTTTCTCATATAAGTATTCTGATTATTATAAATATGAAATCAAAATAAGTGATGTTTCTTAAGTAATTACTGGTGTTTACAAATACATGAATAGAGAATGATGATATAGTAAGTGACAATGATGTGATAACAGAATATATGATTAGAAAATAATTTTAAAACCTTTCAAAAATTAAAATTTTAAATATATATATATGTGTGTTACATGTGGTTAGTGATTGAATAAATGAGAAATTGAAATTAACTATCAAACACCAAGAAATGGGAGATATTACTAAATGTATAAGAATTAGGATAAAGGAACTATGGTAAAATAATTATGATGAATTATTGATTTATTTTACCTGGATACATGGTTATTAAGACCAAATATACTAAAAGATTCCAATTAGATTATGTAAATGATGATAGTTAATACAAATATGAATATAAATATATTTGTAATAATATGTTTTGGTAAGTTTAACTTATTTTTTTTTGAATTGAAATAAAATTTAAAAGTAATGATAAAATTATATTATCCATAATTTAAGATTATCTATGAAATTCATGATAAATAAAAATAATATTATTTGGGAACACAATATTTTTTCTTAGGTAAATGAAACTGTAGAAAAAAATTATTCAATTATAATGTATAAAGGTGTTTTAAGTGTAAAATGTATTTAGAAGGAAAAAAATAAGAAGTTGGAATCTCTGAATAAAAAACAGAAAGTGTATTTGAAAAAATTGATTTGTATAAGAGAACATAATTACAATATGTTTTCAATGATCATGATTCCCATAAAAATGGTCTTGGTAACATTGAGAAATTTCCCACATTTATATGAATATTATTGTTAAGATTTCCGTAGGTAATTTTATCAATATTTAAATATTTTAGAAATAAACTATTAGTAGTTAATTCATGGGAGTGAATTTTAATAAATAAATATACTTCTAGATATACAAATTTATATATAAAAATATTTTTCTTTTTGGACTATAGTTATAAATAATCTAAAATTGGTATGTGTATTTAAGGTGGTTTGTCTAATAATATTGGGCCCCATGATGAATTGATAAAAAACAACAATTTTTTTATCATTTCCAGAATCATTATAGGGATATCTCAATTTGAATGTGTGTTACACAGTGTGTAGAATTCTTTAGAATATCTCTAGACACATATAAATCTATATAACATAAAATATTGGTGATTGAGGAATTGTACAATTTGAATAAAATAGAAATGGGAAGGTGATTTTTTTCGTATTTTTAGTTTTTCTTCCAAAAATATAATTAATAGAATTTGGTATATTAGTTTTATATAATATAATAATATTATTACTTATATAATAATTTTTGAGGGAATTACTAATAAATTAGAAAAGGTTATATTAATTATAATTGATGAAAATATTTTATATAATGATAACTACACCGATAATATATATATATAATTATTATATATATATGAATAAATTGAAAACTGAAATTAATTTTAATTTTCTATAAAAAAAATATTTTATGGTATAAAAATATAGGACAAGTAAGTCAGAAACAATAATTTTTTTAATAAATATTAGTCAAATATGAACTTTCTATAACTTTTTGTGGATATTCATCCATTATTTTTTCCATATATAAGGTGAACATAACAATCAAATTCAATTCATCAAGTTAATAAAGTTACAACTACTCAACTAATTTTACTATATTAACTATATTTGTTTTGATCACTACATCATACATGTATAAGAATGAATAACTATTCACCTATAAATATTTTAGACTCTTCTAGATTCGCATTGGTATTTTTTATCCCATATAAGATTTAAACATTAACAATTTCAATCCCTTCATTAATATTTTAGATAACTAAAAAGGGTACATGTTTACTTCAGTCAATAGTGATCATATACGTTAATTATATAACTATAATTTTGAGATGCTCTATTATCAACATTGTTATCATAAAAATTTCTCATCTCAAAGGACCCCATTTCAAAATTGTGTGGTGGAGAGAAGAAATAGGAAAATTAATAAAATGCCAATGATTATACTCAATGATTGTTATTTACCAAATTCAATACATGGGTTATTTTTACATAGATCTTTTTCCATTCAAATATGGTCCTTTTATGGAATATTATTGAGAATATGACATACAAGTTATTGAAATAATGAAAACTGAATTTTGGATATTTAAAGAACATGGAAGTAATTTTTTCTTTGTTAGAATAGAAGATATTTAAATAAGATTGAGGTTATATCTAATAGTAGTATAATTCTTGGATATTCAAACGTATGTAATTCATACAATATAAAAAACCATATAAATAAAATATTTTATGTATATGATCATTTTATGATTGATGGGAATACTTCTATTATTGAAGAAATATTCATTAATAATACTGAATACAAAACAAAATATCTAAAACATAGGTATTTTATTTCTATTGTACATCAAAATTTTGGAGGTGATGATCCTTTTGGGTTGGGTCATGATCCCTGTAACAAAATGATATAAAAAACCAATATATTGGACCAATATAAATTTAATGGATATGTTTATCAAGAGTAAAAATAAAAAAATATATTAAAAAATATATAATCTCATTTATCTTTTATTCTCATGACCGTTTCCTATGATGATAAAATTAAATCATGGAAAATACATTTATATTTACAATACAGGTAGGGAAATGTGGATTTGCAAGAGATAATGTTTGAGATTTTTTAATCTTTATGATGGATATTCAATGATTGAAACTAAATAGAATCTTATGAAAACATTTATTGAGTCTAATCATATTGTTTAAAATAAATCAAGATTGGTTTCTCAATGTTATAATATGGGTGACAACGTAGATTATGGCTTCACTTTTACCCCCATATAAATCTGTGAACCTGTTAAAATTTTATATCTTTTGTAACATATTATGTATTTAATCTATATCAAATATATTTTAAAAACACATATCATATTTTATTTACTATAGATAATGGATATAAAAAGTAATTTATTTGTTTTTTGCATGTGTGAAAATAAGTTCATGTCATCAAACTCACAAATATCTTAAATGGTTTGAAAATGGATCCTTGATCATGTAATAAGAAGTTATTAATATTTTATTATTAGAATTCATTTTATAATGGAATATTGGATCCAATAATCTATACCGATATATTTATAATGAAAATATGTTTTAGCAGATTTTAATGGGGATATTTCATAATTTTTTGAATTGAATTTTGTTCTATATATTTTTCATATTTAATAGAGAATGAAATTTAGACCAATCTTAGGGGGGAGGTGGAACTATTACGAGGTTTTCAAGTTTTACTAAGAGATAATGCAATTATTCTAAATCAGAGTATATATTAATTTTTTTTTGAGAATATTTGGTTTAAATTTAGTTATGATATTGAGTATAAAAATGAGTATGTAATATAAGTTACATTATGATTCCTCTAGTATATGATATGATTATTAGATACTGATAATTTTAAAGGTGCATCTTTTATATTTTATAATACATTGACCATATCTGATATATAGTATGGGTATGTGTTTTAGATTCTAGGATGTATATAATTAAAATATATTGAATAAAATTAATGATATTATATTTTTATTATAAAACAACTTTTAACCATAGTTTATGATATCCAAGAATGGTATTGCAAGAAAAAATGAGATACTAAAATCTAGTATTTTGAAAATATATGATGAATGAGATATTTTTTATATCTATTTATCACCATGATTGTAAGAGTTTTTTGTATGGATTTCTATGAAATAACACAAAGTTACTTTATCAAATATGTATATCGAGTATACTATAATGAAAAATTATTACTCACAAACATTGTGGAGTATATCAAAATTACGTCAATTTCTTATAAACAATGTAATATTGATGTTACTTTTTAATAATTCCATTTGTATATAAAATGTAATGAATCCTTTGAAATTGAAATAGAAAAATCATATTGAAGTAACATATCAGTTAATTAGGGATAATGGGTTGAATGGATTTATCAATATTGATTTAATTTATATTGAATAATTGTTAGATGATATCATTACTAAGACGTAAGAAGCTATAAATCTTTTTTAGATTATGATATCACTCGTTGATTCTATTTAGGTGACATAGTTGTCTATTTTTTGTCTCTATTTCGGAGCTAAATGTTATTTTGAATTTTGAATTTTGAATTCCAAATGACTATATGTTTTGAATTATTTTCAGATTGGTTGATTTTGTCTACTTTTATGATTTTTTTGTGGTTCCCATTCAATATAAATGTGGAATTTATTAAATTTAAAAAATACATTTGAAGGTGATATGATATATATAATATTTCTTTCAACATTATATGAGATAATTACTTAATATTAATGCTCTGAAGAGTTCTATGTTTTCTAGAATAATACTAAAAATTTATTTTATTGAAAATTGAAATTATATTCTCATGAGAAATTGTTTTTCATTAGAATCATATGAATATGTTAGACTCATCATATGGAACCATAAAATTTTTATGAAACATTGGATATCAAAATTTAATCTATGGTTACAACATTAGTAGTCTAATAAACAACTATATAATGAGTTCTCATACGTGGATATTTTATAGTAATAATATTATCTTCAGAAATAATTTGAGAATATATTTGGATGTTAATGGTATTCTATTCTAAAAAAACTGATTTTGATAGATACGCCAGTATATTAAAATAATATTTTTAAAAAAATTATTAATAAATAATAAAATATGATGATTTAATGTATAATATTCAATCTTGAAAGTGCTAGTTTGCAATGTATTTCATGACTAGATCACCAATAACTCACTATCTAAACCAATTATTAATAATATATTACAATAATATGAAATTACTATTAAAAAATGATTGGATGTTTATAGAACACATTTTTATGGAAATCTTAAATTAAGTTTAATAATATATAATATTATTAATTTTATATTTTATTATTTCAGCAGTAACTAATTTTTGGATTCCATTTTTAAATCAATGTTCCTCTTCAGAAAAATGTGTTGTTTTCCATTATATCTATAATTTATTAGTAGAAACTACCCTAAATTACAAAAAATAATTATTTTTTGTTATGAATAATTTTTTATATTTTTAATTCTTATAAGATGAAGTGAAAATATACATTTTAATATATGATAAAGGTAAATATTTTTCGGTAGGATAATGTCTAGATAATCATACAGGGAATGAAAAATAAAAATGATAAACTATATGATAAAATGGTATACTCTGAATTAATCAACTTTTAAATATTTTAAAAATTGTTTTTCTTTACAGGGACACATCCATGGAGAATAATTTATGTGAAAATTTATGATCATGAACTTGTTTGGAATGGGTTAAATTTATTGTTTAAATATATAATTTAATGATGTGGTTTTATAATAGAACATTAGTTATGTTCTCTAATACATCAATAATGAAATTAATTTTGACTAGGAGGTATGGTAAATCATTAGGTAATTCACAATTTATGAAAAAAAAACGTTTTATATATTATTACTTCTAGTAAAATGAAATGTTTTCATCATTAGAGAAATAGTAGAAAAAACTATGTTGTTTGGTTGGTTGAGATATTGATTTTATCCCCATGTAAAATTATATTATACAAAATAAATAATTAGAAGGGATAAAAAACAAAATATATTTTACATGAAATCATTGATTGATAGGATAAGGATATTTCACCTATATGCATAGAATATATTCTCTATGAATTTTATTCAAATTTATTAGTTAATTATCAATCCTTTTCAAAATCATACAAATTGGATTATGATAGTGATGAAAATGATAAACATGAAAAAAAATATATAAGGTAATAGTAAATAATTAAAATATTTGTAGTTGGTTTAAATATATAATTATTTGTTGGAAGGATATGTCTATAGAAAATATCTAGGATTATATTCAAAAGGAAGAGTGTTTCATGGCGGAAGGGCTACAAGGAAATATATACATCACATGAGACCCTTATTTGAAGAATTATATTTATACTATTCATTTATTTTTCACGTAGTTTAATCATTTTCAACATCTTGAATAACTATATGGTTAAAATTTAAATATTTTACCAACTGGTCAATCATAGAGATAAATCTGAGTGTCCTGAAAAATTACTCAATCAAGAGGGTTTGATAATAAGAAGAAAAAGGTATAATCAAAAGTGACTAAGTGTTTTATTTCTAAGAGTTATTTTTATAAGAAATATACTACAATTAGAGATCTAATTCATAATATATGTTATAAAATATTTTAAAAAAAATTCATATTTTGATACATCATGAAGTGTACAAAAAATAACTTGTATCATATATTGAATTAAACTATAGTAAACCTAGATCCCTAAAGAATAAAATTTTCTAAAATAATGATAGTAAAAAACACAGATTATGAATCTCTCTATTTTTCAACAATTTGTACATCAAATGACTATAATTGAATAAACTTATTTTAATAATGAAATAAGGGAAATAGATTATTTGTTATTGTATATAGCTATATAAATTATAAGATTGAGTACAATGTAAACTATGAAATATAATGAAGTGGAGTCATTGTCTGCTCATGGTGAAGGTTCTATGAGATATAAATACACACATAAGATGTTTGATGCATTATACAGGATTGTATATTTTTATATGATTGATGATTATTCGATGAACTATAAAAAATCCATTTTTTATGTTAATGTTTTTAATGGAATTGTGGATACTGATGAATTAATGAATAAAATATCTAATGTAGATACTATGAATCATTTAATGTTAAATAATGAAAATAACATTGTGCTGTAAAAAAATTTAATATTATAAATCCATGTAAAATTTCAAATCCATGAGATAATTTTCCATATATGATGAATATAATGTTTTTATCAATCATAGTTATTTTAATGATAAATATTACATGGGTATAAATTTGTAAATCCAATCTTGTAATCTAATGTGACCCCATTATTATTTTGATCAAAAATTGGTTAGTTATGAAGTGAAATAATTTACTACTATCATGATTCTATAATTATTAAATTATTTAATAAATCATTAATATAAATTATCACTGGATACTAAAATATGATATTTCACTTAGGGAAGTAGTAAGTTGACTTTAGATATAGCTCCATGCTCTGTGGATGTACATCATATTATTAAATCTCTAGTAGTATCAACTATTAGAGAGGGAGAACTACAAGTTGAAGTAAATTTATTGATGTGAGATATTCATTCACAATTGATTATTTATATTTTAACTATAATTATAAAATTGGAAAGGATATCATAGATAATTTCATGTATGAATACGTTTACCTCTATTGTACTTAAAATACTGTCTATAAAAGCTGTGTAATATAAATTTGATTAAGCATAAGATATGGTATCTGAGGGCATGGTGGATTATGAATTCTAACAGAAATTTATTTTTTTCTTGGTATTAGTTTATACATACTTTTGGTTTGTATTTATATAATACTTCTTAAAATAGATGAAATAAAATTTTAATCATTTTAGTTATTTAATTATATATTTCCCATTAAATTGATATGTTTTATAGGTGGTAAATTCTAACATGTGACTAATTATTAACAACCAAATGAAATAATGGTTGTATAATTGTCTATTTTACTTTTTTTAACTCTTGAAGGTGCTAATTTTTTATAATTTTTTCTTTAATGTAAATTTTCAAATAAAAATATAAATGTTGATCGATCTTTGATGAAAAAATATATTGGTTTTATTATTCACACCATCATTGATTTAATTTAATTCGAATCTTGATTTTACAGTGTTCTATAGAATACTCATTGGTGTAGTTATACTATATTTTAGGATTTAATGGTCCTGATTTTTAAGATTATAGTATACTATACGAGAATTATTTTTCCATGGGTGATATTGTTGTAAAAACAGGCTAATGTAATTAGCATCATAACCCTCAATAATGATATTTTTTTCATTGACATACATTTTTATTTCATTTATGTTATGAATTGTGTGATATAAAAACCATAGTATTAGTATATAGTTATTAAAATTATCAAAATTAAAACTCGCATAAATCATAATAGATATAAATTTTATCTAAAATGAACTAAGGTGTTAGAATAATAATATGGAGAAAATCAATTCTATAATCTAATGTAATGTAATTTTAAATCAGGAGTATAGATCATTACACCTCAAATAGTGATTCAGTAATCGGTGGAGTTAATGGAATATGATTATTAAATATCATTGTATTAAATGCTTACAAGAATATTTTTAATTCTATTAGTGTACATGATAGACATAGTGCATAAATTTAAAAAAAATCATTGTTATAAAGAGTTATATCAGACTCTGAGACAACATGAACATGTTTCCAGGAAATATCCTGTGACTAAATCAATTTCAGAGCGAAACATATATAAAAAGAAACAAAATATATTTTAGAACAATTTTAATGTTATGTGTAGATTCAGAAAACATATTTACAAATTTTAATATATGTATATTTTTTAAGCATAATATATTATGAATCCAAAATAAAAATCCTTTCGGATGGAAAAATACATCATAAGCAAAAATCATTGAGTGATTAATACTTATAATCATGAAAAATGAAATAATGTGATATTGGTTTGATAAATAAATGTAGGATTTTAATTATTGTAGTGACTGAAGGGATTCAGATATTAGATGATTGGATTAGAAATTATTACCAAATAATTGTACTACAGAGTTTACCATTAAATATACCAATTAATGGAAAATATTTCTATAAGTGGTCAGGTAGGAACAACAATTGATGACTCACCATATAGGTTGAGTTCTTTTACAATTGAGTTATAATTTACATCTTTCTTTTTGATAATTAAACTATAATATATGTTTCAGTTTAACTAAAATATAAATCATTTTATGTGATATACCTAAATAATATTTAGGTATTTTATTATGTTTCTACCACATGTCATAGAGGAATTACTTGTAATTTTTGTCCATATACTAGAAAATATCATTCATATTTGAATTTAGATAACCTAGAAAATGAATTTTTTCAGTGTGAACCATATGTATTAAATAGTATATTAGCTTTGAAGAGTATACATTAGATCCTTATTGCTTAACTATTATAAATTTTAATGAATTTATATATTTTTGGTTTTTAATATTGAAATTTCCCTCCAATTATAAACCTTGAAAATATTATCTTGGAATATATTTTATTTTCATGAAAATATTCAATTTAACACAAACAACTACTTGATTAACATAAAATGTTTTTTATTTCACGGATTTCTCTCAAAATTTTGTCCAAATGTTTAATAGAATAATATTTCCTTGTTATCCTAAAATGTATATGCTAAATTTTATCGTTTTATTTTGACATGATCTATGGTCCCCACTAATTCAATTCACAATCAGAATATTAAATTAGAAAGAATACGTTTCCTTGAATAATGAGTGGGAAAATATAATTTCAATCACATTGATAAATTTTTCAAAAATTAGTAAATCATAAGATTCATTAATGGATTTATATTAGTGATATATGATGGTATCAAAAGAATGTTTTTCATTATTTTATGTATATAGTATTTTTGATGTTTTATGAGATTTTTACTAACTTGACATATATTGGTGGTTACTACCATATGATTTTAAAATACATCGCTCAACCAATATGGTTTTTATTGGTATAAAATAGACTATTCTGTCATATTCATTATTTACTCTATTTATTATGGATCAATCCACTAATTAACAACCTAGGGATTCAGGTGAATAATGGTATATTTATATATTTAAAAGTAAAATACATTATAAAAAATATTAAATCTAATATGTTTGATGATGTGAATTCTTTTAAATAATAATTTTTAAATTTTATTATATCAACTTATAGATCATTACCTATTATCTAAAAATGACTAAAGACAATATTGGGATTAATATTACATCAAAAATATAAGATCTGTGAAATAAATTAGGTATAATTATATAATTATATTATAACAACTACAAATCCCTATACCCATAACATGAATTAATATATAAATTTCATTAATTTTTTTAATGACGAATGAGGTGGAACATAAATGGAAATCATATATTTTAGAAATTCTATATGATTATATATTATAAACAGCGATTTAAAACATAATATTTAAACCGAGAGGTTTAATATCATAGATGAATAAAAATATATTCACTATATAAAAAATAATTAAAAAATATAATTCTTCACTTTTATCACACATGATTTTCCATAGACACATCATATGATTGAAAACTAAGAAGAAATTATAAAATAATATAATAGACTAAATAAATATCTTTGTTTGGGGATATATATTTGATATTCACATTAAATGAATCTAGGTTATGTGGAAGAATTATCTAACCGAGTGACTATAAATTAATTGGAATCAGGGAAAAAATAAGGACCATTGCTTAAGGTTTAAGAAATCATATTCAGTTGATTATGATCTAGATATTCATAAAGATGAATTATAGTATTGACATTTTTTACAAGCCTATGATAACATAGCAATACGTAACACCTAAATATAATGAAAAACATAAAACCGTGGACATGGAAGTCAAAAATAATTTATAAGAAAGTAACATATTTTATCCACTGTTAAAAAAAATACATTTGTATAGTAAAAATTCAGAGGACATGAAGTATATAATACTAGGATAACTACCCATATTCCATGATATAATTGACTAGTAACATTTCCCATTTCTATGTTATGACGATTCTAATTCTCTTCTAATTTTAATTTTCCTATGGTTTAATTGTTTTTTGACGGATTTTATGTGGTTTTAGTGGTTAGGAAATGTTTCTTAACAATTAGAAGGACCTTTTTATTTGGTGGTAGGTATAGAACTAGTCATTTTGTCACATACTTATGGTGCCAGATCTTGGTCTGGGCTATTATTTTCATAAATGTTTCTAGTTTAGAAATTTTAAAATCAATTTCACTTGAAAGTTTTTATTTTAATAAATAGGGTTATAGAAACATCCTGGATTATCATTTTATAGGAGACATGAAATTATTTGGGCTAAGGGATTCAGACTATAGAAAATGGGTAGTTTGGATCATTCCACATCATAGTGCATCATTTGGGGGGGACATAAACACATTTCACTATAGTGAATTTTGGTAATGTTAGTTATTGTCCATAAACTAGTTAAATATAATTTTCAAATGAAAAAACCCTATGGAATAATAACGCCTTGAAAACCAAATGACACATTGACCCAAATCACCACGGTTATATTTGGAAATATGCATTCTGTGGGAAAGGATTTAATGATTTTATTATAAAGATAACTTTAAATCTACCATGCTTTCATTTTTTCTCACTCTAGTGGAAACTATTAACATTGATACTATCCACCACCGTAAATCCATAATTTTAAGGGTATTGAAACCTTGTTTCATCGTGATTATAGTTTCAAAGATCATGTTACCCTCCCCACTCTAATACAACATGATACCATATTCTTAATCATTATATAAATATTTTTTTGTGATTATTATTCTATTATTTGTTTATATTTTA
This sequence comes from Viscum album, assembly GCA_963277665.1. Taxonomy (NCBI): domain Eukaryota; kingdom Viridiplantae; phylum Streptophyta; class Magnoliopsida; order Santalales; family Viscaceae; genus Viscum; species Viscum album. Next base: position 395,589,452 of record OY728125.1, read on the forward strand.
ATGATACTGGATTTTGGTATCTATCCAAATGATTTGAGGAATTTAAATGTTTTTGTTGGTGTTTCTTTCATCATTGGTTTACTATCTATTATAAAATCTTACATTGGGAATATTGAGATTCTATTTAAGGGGATCTATTACATCTTCATTCTTTATGTGACACTGTGAATTAATCATGATTTATATCTATTCCCTAATGGGTAACAATTAACTTTATTTGATAATAATTTCAAAATGGAAAAACATAAAGAATTATTAAAAAACAATATTGAAATTTATAGGACAAGTAGTTATCTTGAATTCCATTTTAGTTACATATTTCAATTAATCATGTAATTTCCTAAAAAATAATGGTGATATTAGTAGAGAAATAGAAATAAAAAATTGGTTATCACATATTTTAGTGTTATATTCTTTTTTGAAATGATAATGATTGTTACTATTTCTGGGAATCAATATATTGAAATGGGAATATTATCACATGTTCAAGACATTAGTTAATTAATTTGGATATTTAATGAATAGTTTTTTTACTACCATCAAACGTTTTTTGCTTTAATACTACCTTGTTTTTAATATACAGTTTGATTTATGTTGGCTTCCCTCAATTCATATATTCATAGAATGGTTAATGTATTTATTGGAACAAACAATGTATAGATAATCAATTATAATTAAATGAAGATGTATGAGATATTTATTTACGTATCTTCAAACAAGGTAAATAATTATTGAATATATATAACATTATAGTTAGCTATGTGTAGATTGTTTTCTATTTAACATTCCTAGTTAATTTATCCTATGAATAATGAAATATTTTATTTATCAATTAAATAAAATTATTGACTGATATGGAATGAATTTTTTTTAACCAGATGAGCCCGTTCATTAAATGTGTAAGGCATAAATGTCTCAATCCATTAGCCTTAGTGATTTTTTCTATGTGTGGAAAAAACATTTTAAATGGATATGTCTTCTATGGATTTAAACACCAACCGATTTTTTCACTGATGCTATTATGTATGTGATCCTTTTTGAGAAACATGATGGGAGACAAGGATACAATGATGTATGATTCGAATTAAGATAATATAAATTAGGTTATAGACAATACAATGGGACACTAAGAAGTTTGGATGAGATCATATCAGGTCTTTGTTATATATATTTGTAATCTTCCATGATGGTTTCTTGGGGACTAGATTGTTAAATGATGTTTTCAATATGGTTTTCGAAATGATTGCTGATTTTTATTATTGGACACTCTGAGAGAATAGTTGAAGTGGTTTCTAATGTATTTTTGAATTGGTTGCATAAGGTGAGTATAATACAATATAGATTATTAATAAAATGATAAATAAATGAATAAGTCCTTGAGAATTATTAATTATGTTGATAATAATGATAAAATACATGGGAATATTGGAAAGAGAGTTAAAATGCCTTTATAAATTCACTTAAAAATATTGAAGAGTTATTTTTATAAAATATTCATGTGATTTTATTAATAGTAACTCAATTAATTTATAATGAACATGATTATGTTTTTCGTTTTGGATAAATTGTACTCAATGGTGATAGTCGGTGGTGTAGTGTGACAATTATGTCAAAAGTGTCTATGAATAAATTTTTCAACACTATGGATGTGCATGATAGTATTTTTTATATTTTATTTATTTTTTATTATTTTACTCTTTCCATGATTGTAAGAAAACAGACACTAAAATAGTATGGGGGTTTTTTTATCAAAAATTCAGGATGGAGAGGGGAAACTTTCCTAACTTATCTCTCGCCCACAATATCACTCTAGGAATAGGTGGATATTTTTATCCAATACTAAAATGGAATATGATAGAGGGTGTTTTTTGACAAGGATATAAAATATCATGGTTTAGAATAAATTTATGTGAGGAATTAAACTACTTGATTTATAAGACATTCTTTTTATCAAATGTTATGGTCTATGCTTCAAAAAGGAATACATCAATATGATTCTATGGATTTAGAAAAAATTAATGTACAATGGTTTTAATGTCATCAAGAAATAAAATAGTTTAAAAAATTAATATAATGATGTTTTTATTTTTGGATTAAGAAGATGCAACAAATTTGGTGATACTATTGCATGAGGTATGAAATTAATTATAGGAGGGTCGATCAAAGGATGTAGTCGCTAGTGTGTTGTAGAGAAAAATCAATAGATTGGTGGAAATGAGATAACTTAATTACAATAAGTATACATTGAAATATATTATATTATTCCTATGGGATAAATTTTATATAATAAATATTTAGTATGGAAAATAAGTGATACAAATTTAGTTAGTGTTTCAGTTGCATTTTTTTATTCATAGGGACTTTGTATAAGTTTTTCAAATTTTCATGAGAGGTATCAGGGTGGATACTATTTATTATTCATTATTTGGTCACCCTAAATATATTGAAACCATTTTACAATTCAACATGATGGATTTTGTTATCATTTTGTTTTTTTTCAAGCATGATGGTGTTTTTTGGATGTTATCCATAGATTCTAATGTACATGGTCGCTACCTAGTTTTACGTTATCTACTAATATTTTCCTTACATTTTGTGTATGAATGCACATATAATGGGATTGATTAATTTCTATACATGGTGTTTATTGGTGGATGGTATAAAATATAATCTTAATATTTAAAATTATATTTTGAATTTATTCCCAATATTATTTTTAATATATATAGAGTTCTGGTCACAAATACATAACCTTTTGGACGTAGGTTTCATGAATCAATATCTCTATTCATTGAGATTCACACAGGGAAGGGTACCCTTAGGGTGAGGTTTCATGATATAGTTATACAAAAACTAATCAATTAGAGAACCGATGGAGTTTGGGGTTAGGAATTAGTGAGGATACAAGTTATTTTAAGGAAATCGTATTAAAAGTGCTTAGTTTTTGATATAAGCAATGGTTTCTCGCAAGAACACGAGTTTTTATCTCAACTTGAGATATAAAATAAATAAAATCACCTATAATGTAAATAAAAATCAAACTGATTCTTCATTCATGGAAGAAAACAATGTAAGGATCTTTGATCCTAAGGATATTCCCCTTTTTTGAATTTTGGTCATCAATAGGTACTTATAAAAAGTAATTAATTAATTAACAAATAAAAAATTAAATATTATATTATTTTATAATTATTGGTTTATGAAATTTTTTCTTCTATATATACAACGTCAGGCCAACATTACCATCATTATCATATAGAATACATTTAGTGTCATCTTCAATAAGATCACCACATAGTGGTGGTCGATAATGACATCACATTCGGAATGACACTCTACGAGTTACATATGAAGAGTATATAGGTATATTAGAGGTCCATGTAACACTATGAGATATAATATTTAATAGAATATGTGAATATGTATTTCATTCCTTTATTCTATGATAGATCACTTTTTTTCATTATCGATGAAATTAATGTACTAGTTTTCTCGATTGTGGATGCTTTTGTTCCATGATTATCTCTATTGAGCAATTGTTTCATGGAATATTTTTAATAATTAGATTAATAATAAGATAAAATGTTTAATTATTAAGGAGGATTTTAATATTATGTACAGAAACTTCAATAGTGGATTTCCAGTGATCAAGAGTTAATTATTCATTACAACAGAACTTTTAATTATGGTTGGTCGCTCATTCTTGATGATGATGTAAGGGAACATTATTTCATAGAATCATTACTTAAAGATATATAGAATGATTTAACACACTTAATGTTAATGTCATATGATTATGTACTATAAAATGTGATGGTCATTGAGATGACATTGGATGGGACATGATCATCCTAATATGGGTGTCAAAATGAACTACCATGTAGTTGAGTTGTGACTATGGGTTCTCAGTTGTTTGTTGAGAAGTATATATTTCTATATAATAGAATGTGGTTTCATTCATCATTAACCCATTTCAATAGGTGTATCAGTTTTAAAACACTAGCATTTAATTAGGAGAATCATGTTTCCCCAATGGATGTTATGGTCATCAAAAGAGAAAGTGTATGACCATCATAAATAATCAATGTTCGGCTCATGAAATTTCCTGAAAAAAACTACCAGAGTAGTTTTAGTAGATAATTAATTACTTGTTGGGCTTTATATCTTCTAATTAGTGAAATTAATTTTGGGTATTAAAAAATATAGACTCATGATATCCGTTTTCATTTGGGAATGTGGGAAGAACATGGTAGTGGAGGTGTTTTCCATCAAGGATAAAGAGGACATGAAACAAGAAATACTCAAATACATGATTTATCATTATCATAAATAGGAATGAAAAATTTCTTATGAGTTAAATTTTTCATATTTTATAATAGTTTTTATTCCTTGATTGATCCAGGATTCACACACTCATTTTGTTCACTCTCTCAAGTGTTTGCCTTTGGACATTAAGTGGAGGAGTCTCGAGTGTCATTGGAATTTGACTAAACCTATTATAGGTTTCTATACACTATATAATATTTGAAGATATTTTGAATGTTTTCTATTCAGACATTAATATTTAAGATATTTCCAATTTTAACGAATAAAACCATTTAAAAACAATCTAAATGCTGATTTTTTATTCATTGAATTCTATAATGTATTCATTAACATAATGAATATCATTGAATGACCATGAAGTATATGAGGTGATGAAACTATGTGAGAGAGACCCTAGAATCTTTGATATTCGTGTTTATTATCAAACATTATTATTAATTATGTTGATGAGATGTTCTATTGGAGTTTAATGGGAGTATTTTCGCAGTGTTTTCATGCGTATACTGATTTCATATCAATATAAGTTATGATGATACCCCCTAAATGAGATGTCAATTTTGGGAAATATATTTAGATACTTGTTTTCTAACTTTGAATTTAACAATATTAGACTTTTAATTTTTTTAGGATTTATAGATTCAGTTGGATGATCTACTTCATGGGGTGTTCATTTTATATAGTGTGACTGATTATGGGGCTCTAGTTATGTTTTTTATAGAGGAATACGATGGTTTTTAATTAACTATTCAATGTATCTCTTCAAATAATGCTATGTGTTGAACCACAACCATATCATGTTGATTGAATACTAATTCGATTAGTTTAATAGGTCTATCTAGTTCTCATAGATAAATCATAAGGCTGGATATCATCATATATATGTAAAGGATGATGATATCGAAAATCTAAATTCAAATGTTGTTTTGGTAATTAGATGGTTATTATAATTTTTTCAATACAACATATTCCCTAAAAATTTTCCTTAGGTTATGTATTGTTGAGTTCTATGATATTATATAATAGTTCACAGTGGTCATTAGGAAGGAAAAACATTAATTATAGACATCAATGGAGGATCAAATAATGAATCTATAGTTAATGTTGGGAGTTATTTAATTTCATTGAATATTATGAGGGTTTTTGATTTGTGATTTTTGGAAATATTAGTTCTCTTTTGTGGGTTATTTCACATATTATAATAAATTTTTAAATTTTATATTGATGACTGAGGTAGTTGTTTCTTGTTTATTCCTTTAGAACTTTCTTGAGGTAAATAGTGTCCTTGGATAACTATATATTATTGGATGTTCATACACTACTTATCATCGATTGTGACTTATTTAGAAATAGTTATTTGAAATTATTAGATGTTCATGTGGAAACTTTATTAATAGGTTTCAGTATTTTTTTATAAGGATAATATGTTTAGTACACAATTTTATCTTTTTTTGGAGGAGGGTGTTGGAATTATGATTTTTTTGTGATGTTTCACAATCTGGTTAGGGTTTTCTATTTATTCCTTAATGGATTATTATCTCGTATGAGTTTTTAGGTATATGAAATCATGAATGTAGTAATGCCAACCTGGATTTTATTAGGTGGTTGCAATATTTTCTCTTTTATTTTTCATACACTATAGTATTATTTAATGAATTATATTCATCATGGATCATAATATTTTAATATATCTTCTCACACAATTAAATTTTAATTTGATGTAATTTTATTTTATAGAGTTCAATAAGGACTATGAAATTGATGTTTCCTTTACACATAGAAGATGGAATGTTATAGGGGATTCCTTAACCTATGTGTTGTTTTTCGGTACTCTGTTTGATATAGAGACTCATGGAAATTTTTTGATGAGTTTACAATAATGAGTATTTATATGAGGGTAGTGGATGGTAGAGGATATCTTTATCAAATTACCATATATATATAATCTTATTGTAATAAATTTATTTTTCCCTTCTAGGAGATTCTAAGGTAGTGGTTTGGTGAGATAGAGATACTTTTACTCATTCTCATGAGTTTTATACATAGGAGGGAAAACATTGTGTTTTCCCATAAAACTATTATTTCACCCTTTGTGAATTGTGAGGTTTACCTTTATGGGATATATATTTCTCACATATGCATGTCTTTCGGTGTGAAAATAATTTTTTTCAGTAATTGAATCATTTTGACTTGTTCGATTAAAAAATATATTAATAGAGTTTTTCACAAGGTGTATCACCTACAATATAGTGATAGATTAGCATGCTATTCCAAGTGGATTGATTTAACCAATTGATCTTCCCTTGCCCAAATAAGAGGAAATGATACATAACATCATTATTAGTAATCAATTATCTATTTTTTTGTTTAATATAATTAATCATGGATCACCTGATGTAGTCAAATCAACTAATAAAAATAATGGATTTTATAATATCTTAACTAGAGAAACATCACCATAAAATTCTGAATTTTCCCCCACAATCCAAGAACAAATCATTATTAAATGAATATTTTACAGGGGATTAATAATTCTAATAGTCAATTATAGGGTCCCAAAGACTATGAGACAACTTTCATTGATATTTTTCCATTGTTAGTTGAATATTGAAGAACATATCAACTTAATATTATTTTATATATTTTATGAACAAATTAGCAATGATGTTTTGAATTGTGTGACTTTTATCACCATGTCATTAATGAATGAACTAGTAATGAAACAAATTAAAATATAAGTTAATAATAAAAAATCATCAACTAATTTTAGTTTGATGATAAAATATAATTTTTATAGGATAGTTTTTGTGTAATTAAAATCCATAAGGAATAGTTTACTTATTGTTACATAAAAAATTCCATTCCCAAATTTTGGGAGAATGGGAATCCGCATTCCAAATAAGAAAACATAAATATTTTCATCATAGAAAGATTAATAATTATTGGGAGTATAGGTTTTTTTTAGTTATTAAGTATTATATATATAGGTTGTAAAATATGTAGGTTTTATTGGAAATGTGATTCCATGCTTCCATCAATATAGAAGAAGACAGTTTTGAAAACATTTCACCCTATCCTAGTGAGTGAACTCTTAAGAGGGATGATCCAATGGTTAAAATTTTTTTGAGCCTTAATTGGTTTTCCAATATTCGAACATTAGTGTCGAAGATAATAGCTATACCAAACCCTCCTCTATAGAATTATTGTTCAACCCTATTGATTCATTTAAAATAAAAGTTGATATATCATTTTGATAGAGTGAATGGTAGATATAGTTACTACTACATAAATTGGATGACCATCCTAAGACACCATTTTTGACATTTGGAAAGGAATGGATATTTTCGGTTTTTATTCAAGATATCCCTTAAAATATATCAAATTATTCCCCACTAAACAACATATCATTCAGTTCTAGTTGTAAAATGAAAATCTACAGAATTTAATTATAGTGTATCCCATGTATTTAATACCCCTTCATGATTATTTGGTGATTAATCCCCTCATTTACAAGATGGACCTAAGAAATATAAAATCATTATTCTGTATATTCATGTTGTTGATATTCATAGATGTTCAATCTATGTTTAAATGCTGGTATCTTGCAAAATATGATATCCATGAAACTAACAATGAAAACCCATAATATTTCTTGTATCTTTATGTTATTCTCCACTACATCACATTATATATTGCATCTTTATTTGAATCTATGAGCCTAAGGTATTTTTTGTTTTTGAATTTTCATTTGGGATTAAGGGTTGTGGTAGTGTTTTTAGTGGTTTAATTATAATTTGTGGGAGTATTATTCTAGTGGAAAGTCAACTACAATGTGTCTTGGGGTGTTGGTAGATGAATTCTACCTAAGTCATGGAATAATGATGTTACCCTTAAGGGCCACACTATAATGGAGTTTTAGTTTCTAATAACCCCCCCAAATTTTGGTGTACAAGTTGTTTTATATTATTAGGGACACACTTAAACATTTATTGAAATTGGTAGGCTGACTGCGTAATTTTTCATAGACATTATATACATTATTTTGACATCATACATGATGAATTTTTTATATATATTTACAATTCATTCAATAAAAATAAAATGTTTGTGTCCTTTGAATAGTTAAATTATAATCCAATTTTATATAAAATATATAAATCATCTCTCACCATGTTCTTTAAAACTAAAATGATTTATATACATATCATAATAAAAATACATTTTCAAATATTGGGTAAAATGAATCATAAAAAATGATGACATCATGTTATTTGTAAGGTTAAACGAGGGAAATATCAATCAATGCAAATTTTAGGAATGACATGAGCATAAGGGTATGCAATAATGAGAAAAAAAATAACAATAAAACATAGATATTAATAGATAATTATCATTAGTTAGGGGAAGACACCAATCAAATGACAAGAATAATAATGGAATCAAAGAACATGATCCATGATTGTATAAAATTTTCATAAGTCCATGTTATAAAAAATTGGTATATTGTGTTGAATATTAACTATAATTGAAATTTTATGACAAGGATGCACACCAACACATACATTATATGTTTTTCATTGTCTAGAAACTTTTTTACCAACATTGGGCATGGGATAACATCCCTTGTACCATATTTGACCTTGGAAAAACCTCACATGATCACTGTGGAACTTATAAAACACTAATCAATACCCAAAGAAGAGATTGTTATAATTAACACATTTCATTCATAATCATAATCCATTTATAAATATTATAGAAGATAAAAAACATTTACCATTTCTGCATATCCTATCATATAGGAAACAAAAATATATTTCATTAATATTTACTTACCATATTCATAGTTAAAGAAATTAATGAATTTGGATGGAATCATAGATTCGTATCCCAATTAAAGCATAAATTACATTAGGTATGCTAATATATATGAGAAACTCTTCGATATGTTCACTAAAATATTTAATTAGGAAAATCCCATTTTCATTTTGAAATCATTTATTCAAATATGAAAAAATTTAAAACTAATAAGGTATAAATATTCTTTGAAACAATCCTTGGATATTTGAAATAAAATATTAAAAGAATTTTGTGGTCATGATGTAAATAAGAACTAGTCATGCATTATATATAAAAATGATTTTATTCTTACCTTATTTGAAAAGCTTTACTTTCTGAAAATTATAGGAATATTCTTTTTAACACATTTTATATAATATCTAAAATTTGATTAAATTACAATAAAAGTATTTAGAAAAATTTTAAAACATCCTTCAATGAAATTTAATACAAATATGGAAAATGGACAAATTTTTCATAACTGAATAGAAAACAATTCCTTTTTCCTTAAAACCATTTATTTTGACCATCGAGTACATATAGAGATGGATTTAAAAGGAAAAACAGTAATTTAATGATATAAATAGAGGTAAATAAAATGTATTTTTTTATGATAAGATATCTATTAATTTCATTGTTATAAATTTATGTGTAGATAATCCTAGTATAAAAAGATATTACTACCTAAATCTATTACTTATTTAGTAACATCTTGAATTGAATCTCAATGGAAAATGTCAAGGGTATACATTAAATTTTAATGAATTAAGAAGGGTCTATTATATAAAATGTCTAATTGTAATATATACACATCATATACATAATTATTTGAGTGACATCAAATATGTATCAATGAAACAATATTAGGGAAAATAACCCTTACCAAAAGTGAAAATTTCTCCAGTAGATTTATATCCTATGGTAAAATCAATTTTAAATATATGACAAATTTATACAAAAAACAAAAACATATTGATATAAAAATATTTGTTCAACATGTAAAATATAAAGTCCTATTTAATTACAATTCCTTACAGACATCATATTTTCATGGGGATAATGATTTCATTTTTCATGTATGTTTCATTTCTATGGCTCCAGTTTTCACATCTTGATCGTTGTTCAATCATCTCTATAATTAAAATCATGTTATTAATAATGTATATTTATTAATATTTCATGTTTTTAGAACAATAAATAATGTGTATAGTTATAAAATTAATTATAATTTTCAAAAAGAGGATTATCCATTTATATAAATTACCAATGTTTTGATTTTATACATAATGAACTAATTAAAGATAAATAATATATTATCAATCATAAATATTAATTAAATAAATTATATCATATAAAAATATATATTTTAAATGATTAAAAACATTCATAAGAGGATGTTATGGAAAATGAATCACATCATATATTTGTGTTTTTAGTACACATGTCTGCATGAGCGACACTTTTATTTCACATTTTATTGAATATATTTGTAAAATTTTGGTCATATAATTGTAATAAAATATGAGTATATTGATGGTATTGAAATGATAATGTTAGGATGTATTGAAAATATTTAAATTAATTATAAGTATAAATAAAAATTAATGAATTATGGTTGAATTATTACTTATTATTTGATAGATATCATTAGTATTACACCATAATCCTTTATTCGATGGTCCTAAGATACATCAAGGGATCCTAGATGATTTTTTTGTATCTTCGAAGGCATTATAAAGGCTCATGCATTTATATAAAATATATAAATATAATTAATGTATTTTCTAGTTATATTCCTTCCAAAAGCACATGAATTTGAATTAAAATTCTCAAACATATATACAAAAACAATCAATAATTTTTTTAAGTTTTTAGTATAATTTTATCATTATGTTATGGTTTAACCTCATCATTAACTATTTTTAACCATAACCAAAGGAAACATGTTATTTTAACCTTTATGGGTCACAAATGCATTTCTATATTTACAAGTGTCTGCCAGAAGGTCCATGGATGAAATTTTAGAAAATAGAAAATTCCACGAGCACACATTTATGATTTATTTTTATTTAATTAAGTAAAATATTATTTTTCCTTATATATAATTAAATTAATATTTGGGAAAGTTATTTTATTTTACATTATAGACATCAAAATATAATTTTATTTAGATTTTAAAGACATTTACCCTCACTAATATATTATTATTAAACATAAATATTTTCAAATAATTAAAATATTCAAAAAAAATAATGTTTTAATATCATTTACTATTTTTTATACCATTTACACAAGAATTATGTCATTTATAGATAATAATATGAAGAAGACAAATCATTATAAATAATTTAAAATAAAATAACATCATAAAAATAATTATATTATATTAAAAATAACAATCTAAATTTATACATAAATTTATTTATCACTATGAAATCATATTATAAAAATACAATTAAGATATTGAATTAATTTATTTATCATTTAATTAAAGTAATCTAAATGTTATAATGAAAGGGAAGATGAAATAAATTCAAATTTTTTTATATCTTACATGAATTTTGTTGAACACAACTCATCCAATCATTTAAATGCATGTGTTATAGAGATATTTAGGCCTTATCTAATAGTTTTAACCTCATTTGTGCATTTTAGCCCTACAAAGTCGATATATATTTACCACAGTTACTATTAATTATGGGGGAAAAATAAAAGGTACATATTCACCAAATCTGAATCCTCTGATTCCAAATATAGGTACCATTTTTTAGGATATATTTTCTAGAAGTTATATCAATAAATATTTATATGAATTATCAAAAAAATTATTTTAGAATAATTTAATTTAAATAATAAAAAACATATATTATAGTAAAGTATAATAAATATCCTTATATAATTATCAAGAATATTTCTTAAATAAAATTAAATTCAAATTAAAAACATATAATAATTTTTATATTACATTTTATTAATTAGTGAAATGAGGTTTTTAAAAAAATTGGTATTTTTAAATATTCACTAGATATAAGATATTTTTATAGAAATACTAAAAAGTAACCAAAACATAATATTGACATATTGATTTAAAAAAATATATTTATTTCCTCAAATAAAATTCCAAAATGTTTACAAAAAATTTATAATTCTTTCACACATAATGAAATAAACACCATTTTTCAGGAAAATAAATTTTTAAAGAATTAAATGAGTTTCTGAAAATAAATTATTTATTTATTATGCAATAATGAATAGATATTAATTATTTTAAATCCGTATACATGTTTTTCAAAATATGTTTACTATATATTTAATAACATTTAATGGATCAGCTATAACTACAACATAAAAATAATAAATTTCTTAGTATATTTAAAATTGCTTAAATCTATGAAGCACAATATTCTTTTAAATTAAATATTTATGGAGTTACATTTCTCTCCCACCCAATAAAAATATTTATTCATCAAAAATATTTTTATTAGTTATTGATGGTTTATTATATCAATATACCATCACTGAAATCCCACAACAAAAAAAGGAATCATAAAATAATCTTTTAAATAATAATTTGAGAAACATAAATGTTAAAAGAAATAACATTAATTTTGTAATTAGATAAAAATAATATTAAATATAAATCAATATATATTCATAGAGAAGAAATATAATATTCATAGAATTATAAATAGTAATGGAGAATATTTTCCAAATAATATGAATGGACAAAAATATCTAAACCCATTTAGGTTGAATGGATAAAAAATTCAATTGAAATAACATTAAAAAGGGAAAAAAATATTTTCATGTTCCTTTATATTAGTATTTATGAATAAATTTAAAATACAATATGAGTAATTATACATACATGATTTCTTCAAATCCATATTGACAATTCTATCATGTGGTTGCATGTTTCAATTAATTTCAACTTCTTTTCATCCCTTTTACCAATTATGAGTGAAAACATTATTATTTTAATAGATAATGAAATAAAATAAACATCCAATTTATAATAATATATATAAGTGTATAACAGTCTATTTCTCATATCAATATTCAGTTACTAAAACAAAAAATTGATTTTTTCTTGCTACGATTAATAAAATAAATAAAATATCATATGGAAGATTAGAGCGAATTATTTCAATAATATTAACCAATTTTTGTAAATCAACATTTACATAAATATTCATCCTTAATACACATCAAAAATATATATGAAAAAATTAAGAACACAAAATTAGTCATATATTTTTTCCGTGATAAACATTGATATTTATCCTTAATGAACACATAGTATCTCAAAATTTCCTTTTCCAAACATTTGAATTCCTCCAACCAATATTCTCATGAAACAATCAATAGGTTCCCAAAATTATATGAATTATTATAAAACCACAATGAAAACATATATTCAATAAATATGATATTCTATATACTATATTCCATAAATCAGAAAAATAGATAAAGTGTATCAAATATCACATAAAATAGTATCTTATCATGTCAATGATAAATTTAAAGGTCAAAAATACTATCCAATTTACTTTATAAAAATAAATCAGCAGTTTATCCAAACCAAAAATTATAATGTCTACCTCAAACACATATTAAAGGTCCTATATCCATCAATTATGTTTCTTCCAAAAAATATAAACATACCACTACATTTATTTTGTATATTTTCATTAACCTTAAAAATACACTTACATTTAAATTTTAATATATATATATATATTTGTGTTTTATTATTATTAATATAATAATATAAATAATAAAACACATCTATAATATATGTCTATAATTAAAAATCTTAATCCCTTCTATCATTCCACTTCAATGATTGATGTAGTGTAAACCATTCCTTCATGTATGAGATAGCCACTAGATTAGGGAATTATTTCATATAATTCCCATGTTACACACATTTATGAAATTGTATTATAAATGGTTCCTTGTGATGTACTTTAATTCCCCCCAATGAACTCTTCATTTTTTCATTGAAATTTGTCTCTTTATTTCCTACTTTTCCATATTTATATATTATTCCAATTTTTTTATGATATTTCAATGGGGAATTCTTCTGGAATTCTAACCATTATGTAAGATAAATATTCATTACAATTTGGAATTTAGGAAACTACATTATATTATTATTTGGTTCAATAAAAAACACACATATGTACAGGTTGTTAATATAATATGGTGATATCTAGTGTAACATAATCACTAGAATTCACAATCCATCACTCATTTCATTTGGATTCCCATGAGTACAATGATTATATTATATATCTCATTATCTGTTAATAGGATTTATTCTTGTTCAATATATTCAATAAAATGGGAAATCATAGTGTGGGAAATAATAAAAATTGTCAAAAATAATATATTCATGAAAAATTATTCATATTATTTCTAAATAGGGAAACATTCATTAAAAAACACTACAATAGGTTTATGAAAGAAATCTATGGTAGCAATATATTATAATAATTAATAATGGTATAAAAGTAAAATTTTAATCAATGCAAGAATATACCCCTTGGAGTGTCTATCATGGTGTGAATTATTTAGCCATTTTTTCATACATTGACGATGATGAGGTTAATAAAAAATACACCAAATTCTGACTTATCATCTATTTTTCATCTATGATAGATCCAATTCCACTTTTTAGTATAATATGTGGGTTTTCTAAAAAAAGAACTTCATTATTTATAATAAATTAGAAATTTTTCATATACATAGGATAATCCTCTGGGTATTCACTAATGTTTCCTAATCATACTTTCCAAAAAAACGTAAACCATTCTCTGATAAAAACTATAATGAAGAATACATTTCATAAACAAAGAATTTCATTTTATTATAGAAATATTCATTACATGTCATTTTGATCAATTCCATAACCATATATTTACATTCTTTTTATAAATATAGTTGTATAATAAAATATTTCTTAGAATATGTACATTGTATCACACTAATCCCTTCACATATAAAACCATTATTAGATATATAACAATTTAAACCATTATTCATATCCTAGGGAAAGTGAATCATGATAAATGGTTTTATTATATTATTATTAATGTAATGAAATGGATATTTCAATCATTAAATTTTCTAAAGAATATAATTAGCTTAGGTGTATTAGAACATGTTTATAGCATATGAAAATCTCTCACAAAAATACCTAGATAATAGTAAAAAGTAATTTAATTATGTTTTTTAGTTCAACTAACATAAAACATAGAGTAATAAAATAACATGATCAATGAGATCATAAAATTGGAATATTATGATGTCACAAAATGTTTCACAAATTTTGTAAGAATACATATTATAGAAACATTATATCAATAATCACACAAAGACATTCGTCCCATTTTATGATTTTGATGACAAACATGTACCATATTTGGGATTGAGGCAAGCTCTATTATATATAATTAATATCATAAAAATTAAAATTTTCCTAATGAATTTATTGGATATAAAATTCCCACCAATCACTTGATCAAATTTTGTTCACGTTTATTTAAAAAGATCAAGAAAAATGTTATATTTCATCAAAGTTAAATGTAGGGATAAAAATGGATTTCATCAAGATTTCATCTTCATAATAATAAAACTTCTATAAAGATTATAGGGATAGTATCATAGGATCATATTCCAAAAAAATAATAAGTTAAATCAAAGATAATATCATATTTGAAAACATACATTAAAAGGTCAGTAGAATATTTCTTATGAAAAGAGTTATTCGGTTTTGAAAACACTAATTTCTATTTAAAAATTTAAAAAAGTTAGCAAATAAATTTAATTGAAAAAAATAAATAAAAATATTAAACAAATTTTCAAATCATCTAGTTTTCATGAAATTTATAATAACCATTTATATAGTATATATTAAAACAATATTTCCCACCAATTTTTTTTAAAAAGTACCTGATTTAGAAAATGAAAAAAATATTCAATATAATAAAATATATAGAATTAAAAAAATTTACAGTAACAAATACTTTCAAAATATAAAATTTATTATTTTTATATTTTTCCTAAAAATATGGTTATATAAGAAATGGTTATTATATGATAGAAAAATATTTAGTTTTCTAAAGATACAATTTTATGATCAACTGAATAATTGGTAAGTGGAAAATGAATTGGAAACATGTTATTAATAAAATTAACTAGAGGGTAAGAATATATATATATATTTAAATATTAAATTATTTTAATATCTATTATTTGTAAATTTATTCATAAACAATCCTGGTAAAAAGTGAGATTGTAACATTAAAAATGTGTCGCTTTCATAACAATAATATTGAAACAAATTAGATGAAAAAATAGGTTTTTTAATATAAATACTAATAATTTATAAATATTTTTGATATAACATTTAAAATTTTCGATATATACACCTCTTAAGCAAAAATCTATTTAAAACCTCAAACTAGTCTCAGTCAAACTTTTTTGGGGTGAGGAACCCTCTCCGTATGTTTGTTTTGCTTTATAAGCTCTATATACAACTATAGACCATGTTTACATTTATTATAATTATATACCAAAAATATATAAATATTTATATAATCATATATGATTTATTTACAACATTTTAACACCCATATGGAATTTATTCTATGTTAAAATTGGCATTTTATGGTATTGAAAATTTCATCTTTCAAGCTAATATTGTTTCAGAAGATCAGGTCCTTGAATCTTTATCATGGATAAATAATATAATGAATCTTAATCATGATATGAATACATAGTTATTCATTATCAACATATTTATATCTTTCTGTGAATTGTGGAAATAAAAAAATTAATTACATCATCCATGGAGACGATAGTCTATATGTATGCATGCATGATTTTTTTCATTTTATACCGAAACAAATAAAAGGATGATAAAAAATATTTTATAATTAAAAAATATAATCTTATCAAGAAATATATTTATTTATTAAATTTATCTTTATAACTATTCATGTGAGGTGGTAACTAAAAATGAATCCCATAGATTTATGGAGGTGGTATTCCCTATGTATGCATTAGTGATATGCTGATTTACCATTTGATATGAAAAAAAGTTAAAAATGGATTTACCATAATAATAAATATTTAAGAAAATGGTTTGAATATTTTTTTAATTGATATAACTGATTTATAGGATGTATAAGAACTAATAAACTATGAAATAGTCGTGTAAGATAATTACTTCATATTTGATAGTCCTCTGTAATCTTACATATTCATCTTGATTATGATGGTATTAGGGAAAGAATAGGGAAACTGCATTGAAGATAATAAATCTAATAATATTTTTGGTAATTTATTTTTCATGATAGAGTTCAAAATTTTTGTCAATAAAGAAGATGATAAAGTTCCCATACAAATGTGATGGGTTGAGACAGTTGGAATTACTTAAAAACATCAAGTATAATTAATTTATTTCTCTTCTATAATTCATAAAAATGGACAAGTATTTGATTAAAATGATTCCAATATCCCAAAATAATCATTAAATAAAAAATTTAATTTTTTTTTATTTTAAAACATATCTTCTGGTTTCCCCATTGGTTATTTTTTTTAACCACAACAATCATAAATTATTTTTCAGATTTTATGGGTTATAAATTTACCTCTATGATGACAAGGGGTTCATAATGTTAATTAAACAAATTCTAAACCATTTTAAATTCTACCAATCCTCTTGAATGATTCTTTTGTGTTTTATAAATCATTAAAATGAATAATATTATATAAATTATGTCCTTAATATCGAATATTTACTATTCGATAAATTTGTTATTAAATTCTTAATGATTAGAATATATTTTGAAAATTAACTATTTTATATTTACTTATGAATTATTATATTTATAAAATTTCTTGTAACTCAATAATTATTCCAATACTTATTTATTTTATTTTTTTCATCCAAATTTATTATATTTTTTCTACCGTTTGCATAAGCATTGAGTTACGATTGTATAAGAAATTAATGTAAAGAATCCATAAAAAAATAAATAATTTTATTATCATCATAAAAATAATTTATTTATGTAAAAAATATTTTTTTCATTCATTAACAAATTCTTTCTATCGCTATTTTATCATATAAAAGAAGTTAAAATCAAGAGACATGCATTTGTGTATTTATCTTTTCCTAAAAATAGGATAAATTTAATAATCAAAAAAATTTAAAAAAATGAAATATATTCATATATAGGTTGTATATATCCAACCAAAACACACATAGTATGATAAATTCAAGTGTTTGGGAAATTTTCATTCCTCATATCTGAGTGCTAAATAATTTTTACCAGTTTACCCTTACCATGTTGACACATATTTAATTTTTTACTATACTTAATGAACGAAATGTAATGGAAAATTATAGAAAAATCCTATTTACAAATTCCAAGTATTTATTCCATTTTACTGTATTTATGTTATTTATTTTTTAAAATTTATTTTATATATAAATTCATAAAACATATAGAGAAATTGTTTTTAGACAAACTATTTTTAAATGTAAAAATGATCATACAAAAAAAATAATGTATAATGTTTACATATATGTATTATATTAGATTATTTTTTATTTAAAATTTCAATAAAATTAAAAAAATAGTTATGTTTAAATTAATTTTTTTTAATGGAAATGAAATTTTAAAAAAATGTGTATTTTGAATATTCATAGAAAAAATAATTTTTTTACAAATATTGAACAAATTCACCCTAATATTATATTCTATAAATATTTAAAAAACAATATTAAATACCATTAATAAAAAATCAAAAATATAGTAAAAAATAATTACAATATATGTGAACAAAATGAAATAAAAAATATTTTTGGAGAAATCTATATTTGAATTACGAATTCTCTTTATTCCAAGTAGATAACATATTTTTTATGAATTGACCAATGAATTTATATTATCTAAAACAATTATATATATTTTTAACAATGTGGGTATTACTATTCATATCAATAAATTTATTAGTTATTCTATAATAGTATCATTCAAATAATAATATTAATATAGTGCATTGTAAATTATGAAATCCTAGGTGTTGTGTGTTATGAAATCAATAATGAATATTATTTTTTAAACTATTTTTTAATTATTAAACATTGATACCCCAAGGATCCAAATGGTGGATTAGTATTGTTTTGTATTACTATAACATCATTTTAGGGTGTTTTCACGTGAATTGGTAGACCATACCCCAATTTATTGTAGGGGAAGGCGGTACACTCTAACTTAATTTTGCGGAGTCATTGAAGCCATTTTTTGAGAGGTTGGATGTATACATTTTTAGGGCCCTTTATATATGTTAAGAAGATGACACCATTTTATTTTTACATAGGACTACTTCGTAGTTCAACCATTTGGACATGTTGTTACAATGGTCCTTTTTATTTTTTTACAGTGAAATTTTTTTATTTAAATAATTTGTCCTAGTTAGATACACCTAAAGTTCCTATCATTCCACTAGTATGGAAATGTGGGGACAAACCTGTATAACTCTACCATTTCTCTCATTAGTCCCCCTTTGATAATTTTAGTTTAGGAAAATTTCATCATAATTAAAATATTGGTGTTATATTTTATTATCAAACATTTTATCATCAATTTTAATACAATAATTTTAGGTAACATGGTTTTGTAATTATCAGAGTCATTATGTGTAGTGAATTTTAATTAAATTGAGAAATTATTATCACGTGGGTAAATTATTTGGATAAATAGGGTTTAAAAAAATTGTTACCAATTTAAATATCCTAGAATATATTTTTATCCATCAAATTAATCTCAGAGGCCGAATCAATGCCCTAATTTCTAATAAAGGAGGCTCGTTGATTTTGGGGCTTATTCTATTGACATTTCCTAGACGGTCGGGTGGATAGAAGTATTTCTGCATCATAGGACTTATTGGACAGTTGGTGAGGCTATACCTGTTATATGGTGAGGTAATGATAATTATTTTTCACAACATGACTCATTGGTTAGACTATAATCCATGACTTGATGGCTGGTGGGTGTGTTAGATTGAATTCATGGAGGGGATGCTTTTATATTTATACACTATGGCCCCATCAATTAAAAATTTAGGGATAGGAATTTCTTTAGACACATGGTCATATCCATCATTGTTATCCCTCTAACAGTACCTCTTGATTGATCATCAATCAAGAATTATTAGAATGGTGAATATATGTGAAATCCTCTATTATCATTCAATTATAATGTCCTTCTTCATCGTATAATAAAGGATCAAAATCTCATCTGTCATGTATGAATCCTCTCATATTGTATTATCCTTTTTGATCAATTTATGTCTGAATTTTCCTTAAATCCAATAATATTTTGTTTTCTTTATCATAAATTGATCATTGGTAACTTCTGGATTAGAGAATCTAATGACAACTCAATCAAATCATTCTAAAATTTCATGATATGAAAGGGGTATTGGATTGTCATGGATAAATGAAAACATAGGATGTTTAATCTACTCCAATATTGGATATTTTATATATGGTATTTTTTAAATATGATATTAATTATCTATACTTTTATTGAATTTTTCTGGGTTCTTTATCATCTTAGAAGTTTGAGTGCACTGGGAGTGGATGAACTCTTTTAGACAATGTTTTACCAAAAAACATCACTTGTTAATTTTATTTTAAATGTTTTAATTTTACTACATTTAATTGTAAATTTTAACATTGATGATTTATAGGTATTTTCACTTGAATGAAGACTAAATTGTTTTAGGTACCTTCTAAAAATGGTTGTTCTTGTTTCCAACTATGCAGTTATATACACCAAGTCATTCGGAAAGTGTGAATTTCCCCTTGAATGATTTGTTCCTTAAATAACTTATTTTCTAATAATTTACATATATTTAATTATTTTATAATTCCAAGGCATATATGGAAACCCATGGTGATCAACAGAGTGAGAATGGATATGAATGAATCAAGCAATGTAATTAGCCATTACTACGCCTGGATTTGAATTAGTTTCATATATATTGTATCATGTACTCTACACTATAGTGTTATATACGATTATTGGAAAAAAGTATGAGGATATACACCTTGACTGAATTAATAATAATTCATATTGTATTTTTATGATAAATCAATGATTAATTAATTAATAATCTGTAGTCTTAATTAATGAATGGAAATTATGCAGTATAATTGGATAAAATGAAAAGGGCCAAGATGGACCCATGTACACTAACATGGTATTGGATTTCAATATATGATGATTGATTAATATTTTTGTTTTATATTATATGTACCCACATTTATGGATGGTTTTGAAATAAGAGACCTAATATTGTGATCTCACGTTTTATTCCTTGATCACACGTGTGAGGGTATCCCATGAGATAATGTATTATTCCATTATCACATTTATGGGTTTATTCACCCCATGAAACTATTGTTTTTTAAATAATAAAATGTATCTTTAACCTAAGAGACTATGTTTGTTTTCATGATCACATGCCTTTGTTTGTGTGTGTCCCATGAAATAATGCATGATTCTATGATCACTATTATTTGTGTGTGAGGCCAATGGTACAATGTTTGACTCCATAATCACATATGTCTACATATCCATAAAACCATGATTGGTTGTTGATTACATGTGTGTGAATATGTAGCAAATGATACCCATGTATGATACAGGTTTTCAATGACTATATTATGAATCTTTTTACATTGTGTTTAATGAGGATAATAAGAGTAATTTATTATTACTAGATACTCATTATGTGAATCCATGTTCTAAATCTATATATTATATAACTGATATGTGTTATTACCTTTATTTTTTTAGGCATTTTCATTATTACTCAGAATTTTTCAACTATCACGATTTGTGAATACCGAATATGGGGAGTGCAGACAACTTATGAATATGATGAATATAGACCAGAGAACATTGTAGGTCCATGGTTCCCATGTTGTCTAACCACTAACAATTGCATACTTGGTATATTTTCATTTTCATGTTGAGTGAAATTTTGTTTTGATACCATGTGGGTGAAGGGTTACATGTTCACTCAATAGAAATAGAATGATGAAAATCATGATCACATGTTAGCATGTTGATATCAAGTAAAATTTTGCATCGATGCCTTATCGACCACTATTTTTTATAGTTCTTCACAACATATAGAATCCTTATGGTTTTCGCTTCCAGTACAGAGGAAATGTTGTTATGCCCATGGTTCTTGGTCACTTAATAATAATAGGACCATTCAATACATGGGTTTTTATTTTTTAATTATAAATATGTGATTATATTCTAGGTTTTTGATTTTATTATATTATAAGTTTTTTATCATTATATTATCAAATCCTTGCACACTCTATTTACCTATTTGGAATAATACCAATTTAACGGTGTCATACTATGTTGTACACTAACTATACTCCGGTGGCCTTGTTACTTATGTACCTATTTAAGCCTTACTTATTAATGGAATAGTAATGTTTGAGTCTCAAATTAATCTTCATGGTGGATATCTTATTATATTTCTATATATCAGGATTAGTTGTGGATTCATTTTTGGGGTGGAGAATATTATACTTCTGTTTATTTTTTTATTTTTATATGTGGTTGGGCATGTGGGTGATTATTGTTATATTCCCAAGTATGAGTATTTGGGTTTTTTTGGAATCCTCATTCATTCTTATAGCTTATAACATATTGATTTCCCCTTACTTTTATTATACACTATTTATATGTTTGGTTATTTACTAGTTATTTTTTACTCTAATTGTCGGTATAGTATCTCTTGTACATTACATAGACACTCGACTCTTCTCCAAACCATCTTGTATATTAGGACGCATGCTTGATGTCCTATGGAACTCCATCTTGGACAAAATGATTTAGAATGAGTTATTCCAAAATTTAATTAGACAAATGAGAGTATTGTGTCACTAAATTGGGGAGTTTGGATATTTTTTAAATAGTAATGTGACAACAGTTGTAATAAATTTGGTCAGGTTCATCATGAAATTGGTTTTTAGAGAATTCTAGTTTACCTGGGAATGGGATTAATGCTATTAGTTATCATAATTATGATAATATTACTTCTCCTCATGTGACTCACAAATATTTTTTTGATTTTTTATTTTCCAAAGTTTTAATATTGTTTTTTAGGTATGAGGAATCACACAAATCATATTTGGTAAATAGTTTTCAGATGAAATATATTATTCTTTTGTGTGATTGTACCAATAATAGATTATTCACCTGTTTGATTCCAAAAAAATTATATTGTGTTTTAATATACGAGTTTTAGATGATATTATAATCAGTTGAATCAAAATCTGTGGAAACATCTGATAGTAGGTCATATGAAAATATTACATGGTAGTTATGGTAAATTATGAGCATATAAAAAATGGCGAGGATGATGGAAATTATGATACAGGATATAACAATGATGTTTATCGATTCATATGAGGTGTAAGGAAAATATTTTTGTTATTGTTGGCTATTAATCGCATCTGAATAGATCCTTGTGTTAGTGGATAATAATTTGCTATTTTTTTATGTTCTAACCGGGTCATATGTGGAGATTTACATCTTGTACCTAGTGTAATTTTGTTAATTGTAAAATGGATTCTATGGCCCATTGAATGTGTGATTATAGATTTAATTGAGAATGTGTCACATTTTTCCTAAAGGAAACCTATGTGGGAATATTTATTGTTATGTGGGTAGTGGAGGATAACTCCCTTATGTATTTATTTATTGGAGAACAACCAATTTTATGAGATTAACATGTATAATTTCTAGGGGATTGTTTTTTCATGTTTTATTATAGTTCGAAGGAAATATTTGTATTCAGGTGGCTGAAACATTATATAAAAGAGTTTATACTATTTAAATTCATAATTGGTACCCAAATCACTGTAAACAACTAATATTTCATGAGATTCTTTGCCAAGAGGTCTGAAACATATGAAATAAACACTTCATATTGTAAAAAGTCTGGTGTTATCATGACTTCTTGGTAAAACATGTTTCTTGATGACTAATGTTATGGTTAAACATGATACAAATTGAATAAGCTGAAGCAAGGGTGGTGAGTTTTCTTTTGGAAATGTATTAGGTGTTGTTGATGTTCATGGAATATCTCACGGTAGTAGGTCTCTAATTGTTTCGTATTGGGGACTCCAATGGAGTTATAAATAGATGTGTTTGATTTAATTCTCTTAAACATTGTATGTCAGATATTGTTTACTATGGAAATGTCATAAATCTAGAGGATTACATGGAAAATGGAACGATGGAATCCTATCTTTATTATATATTACACTTAGTATTATTATAAAAAAATATTAATAACATTAAATTATTTTTCATGTGTAGTGTCATAGGATCTTGGAAAATAATCAATAAATTACATTAGAAAAAATAAACAAATACATTATTTTGTAATTTTGAAAGAGTATTTTTTTAAACCATCATAGTTTACTTCACTGGAATTAATTTTTTGGGACATACATCAATTGAAAATGGGGAACATAAATCCCAGTAAGTGATTGAACTAATGGGATATTTAGCATGTGACAAATATTAATATCTAATGGTAATTGTTATAACAACATGATGCTTATCAGAATAGATGGATAATGAATAATAATAAAAATGTTTTTTCAATATAAAAATTAGTTATTCAAAATCATATCTTCATGGTTTATCACTGAGGTTTCATGGATCATAATTACAAAGGTAATTCACCAAGGAATCATAACACATGAAATCTCTAGAGAATAATGTTTTACCGATTTAATTATATTGTAATAATGGAACACCCAAGATATATATTAATTCATTTCAACCACATTGATAATCATAAATCATATCATTATTAACCTAATTAGAATAAATAACTAGTTTCATATATAAACATTGAGTACATAATAAGTTCTTAAGTGTAATAACATTATTTATTTTAAGACACATAAAGGGAATGTGGGTTTAATACATGGACGTCTATAAAATAAAAAAGTTGTTTTTACATATAGGTGAATACCTATTGATATGTTATGTGTTTGGGTATTCATAATATGAAGTATTTTATGTAATGGAGAGAATCAAGAAATTAATTCTGCAGTATGAGTTTATGAAATGTGGATTAAATAATAGTTATAATTATAGGGAATAAATATCCATCACTGATTAAAAAAATATTATATTAGTAATTGAGTGATAAAAAATTATGTAAAACTGAGAAATTTAAAACTTATCAAACAAAACACAAAAGTGATAATTTAGTGAAAAATACAATGTAGATAATTCTATTACAGTTATGTATTACTTCAAATTACTTGCTGATGAAATCAAAATACATTGATGATTCCATGTAAGAAATATTTTGTAGGAAAAATAAATAGTTCCTAGTTGATAATGAACATGTAAACTAGTTGAGATGTGCGATTGATGGTTATTTATAGGAAAAGGGGAATAATTGTTTTTTAGTTTTTAAATATAGGCAAATGAAATTGTGGTTATTTGATATGAAAAAACATAGGTATAATAGTTGTTCAAAATCATGGTTTTTGAAACAATAAGTCATGTCCTTTATTATTTTATTTAATTATATATTAAATCTTTTTTAAATATTTACATAGGGCATGGGAAACTAAATATTCTACTAAATTTTGTTTCAAAACCATTTATTACATATTAGAATTTGAAACCTCAATTAATGGTAAAAGAGATTATTTAAATGCCTTAAAAGACATAATATTAAATAATATATATATATATATTCATATTTTGGATTATGTATAATTATTTATCACATAACTATTATAAAAACATGAATTCATAATATATTTAAAAAACCCTATACTATAATTTCACAATTAAATGAAAATTAATATATTTTATAAAATTATAAAATTATATTCCAAACATATTTTCAATATAAAAATTTCTAAAAAAATGATTATTGTATGAAAATAATTATGTAAATACAATATTATTTACATTTAGTAGAATCCTTTCAATTGAAAAATAATTTATTTTACAACACGATGAACTTTTAGTCAGTGACCAAATGTTCATAGGACATCATAAAATTTTATTATCATTTATTTTTACAAATATTTTGTTTCTAAATAGTATTTCATAAAAAATAATTTTTACATAGAATACTTGATTTTATAATAAAAGTGTTTTTATTTTTTATAATATTACTTTTTTTATTCATATTTGAAAACATTTTCATCAAATTCATATTATATTGATATAAATTTTATTAAATAACATAATAGGGAAAATGGGATTCTAGAGATAAATATAAAATTTTTCAAAAAGATATTTAATGTTTATGATAACATGGTCTTGAAACATAACCCATTATTACACCTGTATATTCCCTAATGGTATTGTGTGTGATAATCATAGTTTAATGGATTAGATTAGATAAAATAGATGTAGTGAAGATTAATAATAAATTGAACATATCATTTAGAAAATATCATTCAATCATCAATTGTTTTAGATCTAATTGGGCAGGTTAGGCTTTAACCCCATTAATTATACCTCCCTCACAGTATCTATCAAATGAGATTTAAATGTTATGAATCTACTAATAAATTCCAATGTTTCTCCATTCAACAAAAATGACCAATTTTCATTACAATGATAAATGCTATTTCTAATTAAAACAATATTTTCAACATTCAAATTATCTAACCCTCATATTGACCAATGGTGAGATCCCAGGGATCACACTTCTAATTATAATATATATATATATATGTTTAAAAAATTATATACAATTAATACCTCATTAACAATAGGTTTATAAAGAAACAAATTAATTATTTCTATTGTATTCCTAATGTGTTTTTTTATTTCCACAATTTACATTAAATTTTTACATAATTAATTATTCATTACACCATTTATCATGTTAAAAAGACTTATTTATTCATAGTACAATCATAATCTCTGTTTACTTGTCTCTAAATATAAGTTCCCTTAATCATTATATATTGATCATATCCCCATGATATAACTATTCAAGTTCCAAATCTACACTATTTGTATCACGTACATGTGTTGGGTCAAATATATTATTTCTCATTTTTGAGATGTGGATGAGATCTTCGATTCTAGAATGATTTTGTGGTAGTGATAATCATTATGAAACCTATCAAAATTGATCTAGAATCATAAATACTGTAATATACATATAAATAATATTCCCATTATTTTTTAAATATTATAACTCCCTTCTATGGTGATATCATGGGAAATAAAAGATCCCCAATATGAAATTATATTTCTTTCCTCTAGTTTTCATCATAAATTTCCAATTTAAAACTGAGAATTCAAGAAGTGTTTCTGAAACACTTGTATCATTATTATGGTCCCCTTCACAATTACTAGCTATTATATTTACCCTTCTCTAAATTCCTCACAACATGTTGTAGTTCAATACATTTTTCTAAAAATTTCTTCAAAATATACATTTTCAAATCTTTAGTGGAAATATTTGGTATAGTTTTATTCCAAAATTGGATGTTTCTAGTCCATAATACAATAAAATTATTTTGTTAGATCCCATAACATATCATAAAATATAAATTCCTCTAATAATAAATTTTATTTTGATTTTGATAGGTTTTACAAAAGTTTACTTATGTATTCATAGACTTTTGAAGGATCCTCTGGAATTTTTAAGTAAATCATAGATCATGATCCTAAAATATGTATAATGATACCCCCTAGAGTCTCACTTAAATATTAATATAGAGGTGATCTAGGAATATGATGGAGGAATCCTCTCTTGTGGAATTGAAATGGTAAATAATTTTTAATCTTTCAACAATTACCCATATAGTATTGTTTCCCTTGTTCGTATTAGGTAGTCTAGTTATGATGTTGATGGTAATATTATCCATCATTAATATAGGTATGGTTAGTGGTTTTAATACCCATTTATGATGTTTTCATCCCTCTTACACTTTTTGAAAAACTAATCACCATTCCATGTATTAAAAAATATCCCTTTTGATATTATCACACAAATAGTGATAAAAAAGGTCCTTATATATTTTCATTCGTTCAGAATGCATAGGGAATTTGTAGTTATGGACCTCACCAATACACTAATTATTTATATTTGTAATATATATAAAACATATCCTTAATATAAATTTTAGAACACCATATTTTTCAGAGTCCAATTCTAGAAACAGACCATTTTTATCCACATTTCTATTTCATAACAACATTTAAACTCTCATTTATTTTTAGATCATATCTAGTTTTGATATAATTTTTATTGGATTCATGATGTCCCATCCCTTATTATTCCATTTCCAGAAATAAATTAAGAGTTTATCAATGGATCTACTTTAATACATAACTTTTAAAGGGAACCGTGATCATCCCTACTCAAGGAATTTATAACCTTTCTTCACTTATATGGAGATTATGTATTGAGAAATACTAATATTAGAAAATATCTTATCATATACTTTATCTCATATTCTGTAATTTCAACATGAATATATACTCCAAACATTGGTGTGTTTTTTATATTTCACTCTTTTCCACATAAATATAATGTCTCCATATCATTAGATAAGAAATGAATGTATATTAATCTATTTCATGAGTAAGATATCTATTATCATGATTATTTAACTGTTAATATTAATAGTTGATCACCTTATCAATTTTAATGAGGAAACATCAATAACATTCCAAAATATAAAAATATATATGGAAATATGTTCTCTAATAGAGGGTTGTGTTAGAACATGATAATTAACCAACCTCTACTTCATTTCCAGGAATCATTCTTCAAAATACATTATCTAGATAAAAATAATTTTTGTTTGTTATAATTGTATATGGATTAGAAATGATTGAAAAAAAATCCTAGATGTTCTGTTATATTTATATAGTTTAAGGAAACTATGAATAGAAACTATACTTATAAGAAATGGCCACTCCTCTAGGAAATTTTCCGTTACTAGATCCAATGATATTGCATCATTGTTCAGGATGTGTACTAGGAATTCATATTTTTTTTGGAAAAACACACAGTTTATGAATGTACCATATATTTTCCCTTTTATATAGTTGTTAATATTACCCCAATATGATCAAACTACTCTTCACAAATTTTGGAAAATATCAGGCTTTAAACAATAAAGGGTTCCAAAAATTTATCAGGATAATTATTAAAAACACTATTCATAAAATCAATAAATAAGGAAGAAACAATAGTTAATACAATGGGCATAAATACTATCTCATAAAGCTTATTTTTTGTTCAAAATACTGCCTTTGGGACAACCACTTTCTTCACCCTCAACTGAGAAAACACTAATCATAGATCAATTTTATAGAATAATTGTTCTAACATAGCTGATCAAAAAAATACATGTTTTGAATATTATATTTTTAATTTACAATGACACTATT
The DNA here is from genome assembly GCA_963277665.1 of Viscum album. Classification (NCBI taxonomy): domain Eukaryota; kingdom Viridiplantae; phylum Streptophyta; class Magnoliopsida; order Santalales; family Viscaceae; genus Viscum; species Viscum album. Next base: position 395,619,136 of record OY728125.1, read on the forward strand.
ATGTTCTATATATTCAATGCTCAATCAGATAGATCCATTATTTTTCTAAATAAAGAGAGTAGGTTCTCCATAGTGAGAGACACATTGTTGAATAAAAACCCACTCCAAAATGTCTTGGTGTAATTTATTTAATTCCACTAAGTCTATATTTTCCCTTCAATATGTGGTTTTCAATACTATCTTCAATACTAGTATACTTTAAATGGGGAACCCAACAACTATTCATTATGTAGGTCCTAATAACTATTTATGAAATTAAACAATTTATTCTTGAACAATTGTTACATAACTAATATTTTAACTACCCCTTTGATATCCTTCATTACAAATAATTTCATTAAAGAATGTATTAATAATTGGTTTTAGGAATGAATAGGTCTAAGATATCACTACATTAAATATAACTACGAAATATACCCTCATGAAATATAAAATATCATTTCTTCAATAGTTGATCATGGAATTATATTATGAATACCAATACATTCTATCTATGATTTAAAATACCTCTATTTGATATAATACTATGTTTATAGAGATATTTCACTCACCAATGTTAATTGAGTAATCCATATATACCATTTATACTAGAATAGTACTACTTTGTGTTTAAACTGAAAACTCATCCAATATCAGTTAAACGATTAACATAATATTTATTGAAAAGATGAATGAATTAAATCCTTAAATTTAGAATTAAAAAATGCACGTGGTAGGTTTGATTGTATAAAGACACTACAAGACAAGACATAATTTGTATCCTTGACCTGATTTATTTATCACAATTGAATGACCCTAATCATATGGCCACCCCTGGGGTTGAGGATAGTTTCCATTTACTATAATCTAATTTGGAAAGTGATTACATAAATCTACATGCTCCCCACACTTGAAACATTCAACAAAAGGTTTTTTATTCATCATATTCCATTTTCCATTGGTAATAAGATAATGAGGCATAACATATTCATTCATGTTATGATTCATATTCCAAATCTTTCATAGATTTAGAAGTTTATACTTCCTCGAAGATATTTCCCAAAATTATTATTTTTAGAATTGTTTCGCATGGGATGTGGTAATTTATTCCTAGAATTATTTTTTTTTCAAACCACTTCTGTACTATTATTCTAATCATTCAATCCATGAGTCCAATAAGAATATCCAAACACCATTTAAAAATTTAAATCACATTTTAATATCTATTTATAACTCTCAGAGTATGGAATTTCCAGTGTTTTCTGTATTTGGGTTCTTAGTCCCCTAAATAATCGGTCAATCATCCATAAGAATTGATCAAAAAAATGAATCATGTCACAAATTCCTTATAAATTTCATTTCATAATTCCCCACTAATTAATTTTCTCTTAATATAAATTCAAAAACTTTCAACTTTATATGGTTTGGAGGGAATGAGGGGAAAACCGCATTTTGGTTTTCATGTATTCCAATTCTATGGCATCAACCTCATCGCATGGGTTATGTTTATTCTTCACATTACACTAGTGACCATATTTTCCCTTTAAGAGATACACATCCAATCCAGCTTTTGTTTTAAAATAATGGATTACATAAAATATCATTTCTATAGTATTTATCAATTTTTGGGAGATCAATGGATGAAAAGATCCCTTTTTTTGCACTTGTGCAAGAAAAATTAAATTTTGTGTTATTCATTCCATTGTGTTGTTAGGAACTCCACATGGTTTAGGTGTTATTTGAGACCTTTTTTATATATCATATCCTCAAAATAATTTTTTTATCTCTAGCACCCGGTTATTGGGAATGTCAGAATTTAATTTTCCATTGCATCTATAGTCTATATGATTCCTTATATATCATATCATTTTTTAATTCTGACAAAAAACTATGTGATAAATTTATGGTTATTTTGAATGTTATAATAATAATTGGAAAGGAAATATTAATCCTAAAAATTTCAAATATAATGATTATATTATTATATAATTTAATATAAAGAAATTGAATTTATATATATATAACATTCATAATTGTTTAAAAAAAGAATATGAATTATAACATTATAATCGTAGAGAGTATCGAACTAAGTGTGTTGTGAAGTCTATTTTTTGTGATACTTCTGAAAATCGATTCAAATACCAATGCACCTTTTTAGGTTATTACCCAAAGCACAATTGTGCTAGAGAAATATCTACATGTAGTATACATAGAGAAATCTTATTTCTTGGATATCACTCAACATATGATTTACCAAAATTTAATGAAATATACATATAGTTAGATATATACCTTATGCTATTACAAATATTTTTCTAGAAATAATTTCCAAAAATCACTACATATTACCTCTGATAGCCACTTTGGAATCCATCATTTTTAATACAACACACGTTATTTATTTCATTATGTTCTATTAAACTAATTACGTTGAAGGATAATTTTTTGTCTAGTTTCTTTGATAGTAGTTATATAAAAAAATAATTATGGAAGGAACACAAAATCATTAACATTAGTTAATCCATTTTAAAGCCTCACTTATTAATAATTTTTGGGTGACTATACTACAAGTATCTTCGTAGGGACATTTATCAAAGAGAAAGGGATACCAAAAATCTTTGTAAGAAAATAAAAAAATATAAATATATCTTGTACCCAAAATGAATATCAATAGGGAATGATAATTAAAATATAAAAATATCATAATTGGAAGATTTAGAATATTGGCATGGAAATTGGGAAAAATATTTAAATGATATATTCAAAATAATATCACCATAGTTTATCACAAAATTTCATAAAACATTATTATGATTGTTGTTGACTATGGTATACTAAAACATGTCTTCTATAATGTTTAGTTAATTACCAAATAATGTACAGTTCTATTAGGGAACACCCTTAATATGAACTAATTCATATGACAAACAGTGATCATAATAAATAATTTCATCAGTATCCTAAGGTGAATAAATAATGGGTTAAATATAAAAACATTGAGCGCTTAGTATGTTCTTGTAGATGTGAAAATTACCTCCCCTTTAATGAACATAAAGTGAATGTGGCTTTCATACATTTAAATACATGAATCAATAAATGATATTTAAATCTATTTGAATACCCATATTAATGGAATGTGTTTGGTTGTTCAAAATACGAGAATATTTCATGTAAAAAAATTTCAAAAAATTAATTTGGAATCATGATGGTATACAATGTTGGTTTATAAAATGTTATAATTGGAGGGAATAAATCTATGCCATTTATAAAACAACATTTTAGGAGTAATGGTATAACAAAAAAGTATATTTTATAAAAAAATTAAACATATATAAATGATACAATAAAAAATTTTCTTGAAAGTAAATACTGAATCAAATAATTCCTATAACATGAATATTGTCTTCCTATAACAATTGGATTTCACCTTATAAACATAATGATTCTTTAGAGGGACTCTTTGGGAGGAAAATTAACTCAAAATTTCTAGATAATAGATTTCCAATGGAGAGGATTGGTGAGATTTTTCGGGTTTTATTGTAAAAGAGGATGAATTGTTTAATAATTTTTAAATAAAGGTATTAGAATTATAGTTTATAGAAATTAAAAATTCATTGGCTCACCAAGGTTCATTTTTCCACAATTTATGTCATATATAATATTTTCTTAATCCATTAGTTTTGATACATATTTTTTGATATTAAATTTGACATGGAAAATTACATTTCCTATATAATATTGTTCTCAAAACCAAAACATCGATTTTTTTAATTGGAAATACATTTAATGGATTGAAAATTTATTTAGACACACTAAAATAAATGATATTAATAAAATTAAACATTTTTTATCTTTTATTTTTTATAATAAATTTTATTATAATTATTAAGTTAATATGATGTCATAAAATATACTAAGCACAACAAACTTTAATTTTACAACTGAATAAAATTTAATCTATATTTTAAAATTCTATAATTTTATCCTGACATTATTCAAACATGATAATTTCAAATCTAATGTCTATTTTAGAAAATTATTTATCAAACTTTAATAATATTAACTTTAATGAAATCCAATTTATAGAAAAATAACTATCATAATGATATTGGGATCTTTCTAACACTTCTAAAAATTTATCGTAAGGTGAAAAATTATAATAAATTTTATATTTAAATATTGTTTTGTTGAAATAATATTTCATGAAGATAAAGTTTATTTATAATAGATAATTTTATAATAATTTTACTTATATATAATTTTTCAAATAATTATGTGTCTTTTTTTTTGAAAAAAAATTAATCAAGTCTATTATATTTTCAAATGCATTTTAATAAATCACATAATAATAATAATGGTATAGAAGAAATTAATTTTTCATTAATGAAAAAGTGAATATAATTTTTTCATAGTATGTTCTGGATACATAACCATTATTACACTACCACACACATGAAAGGTAAGGTATGTGGTGGTGGTGGTTTCATGGGGTGGATAGACTAACATTGAGTGAGTAGAGATATCCATTAATTTGAACATCACTATATGGTTATTTCATTTATATCTCAATTTGTAATCTCTACATGGTCTTTGTCAAGTATAAAACCTATGAAAACTACCCCAATCCCATATTCTAATAAATGTGCATCAAAATTAGTGAATATACTCTTGTAGGTTATCATTTATCCTTTCATCGTCAATATTCATTTTTCATTACCCTTATAAGCACCTATTCTAATGGTAATATTATAACTTGTGACAAAACTATCCAATGGTAATATTATCTGATAATATTATTAAAAAATGATCAGATCACAAATATCTATTTTCCCTTCATAACCTATATATAATCTAAATGTTATCAATATTTAAAACGTAATTTTGTATTTTTTATAATACCATTAAAAATGTCAATGATATTCCAAATGTTTTTTATTATTTTAATAATTTTTCATCACATGTTTAATATTATTATGAATGTTCAAACCCAACATGAATAATATTTAATGGTATATATACAATGATTATTTTTATGATTTCACTATTCTTACCTATAGTAATTTTTAAATACTTGACATGTATTGTTTTCAACAGTTTTTCTATATACATATATTTTGAAATAAAATAAGCTAGTTTTTATAAAAAAATAAAGGCCTCTTATAAATAATCAAATGAGTTTTCTTATTGTTACATGATTCGAGAACCATTTTCTAGTAATCCCATGTTATTCATGGGTTCCAATGAGATTATTCAAAGGAATGACCATAAATTAAGGGATGTGAAATTATTTATTATAAGTTATAATTACGTCCAATGACAGTGGAGAATGTTTTTTATATAATTTAAATAACTTTTAATTCAATGAACTATATTCTTAGTATCCATATGTGTGGAAATCATGACACATTTTAGACAATCAAGTTTGAATAGATGGTCATGCTTATTTATCACATTCCATGTAGAAACTATTCATGGAAGAGTTGAAATATGATAGATCTATGAAGAAAATATATGAATACTATTTTCATGGGATGTATCAACCATGATACATATTAAATTATGCACTTGTGGAAATGGTCATTTCATGTGAATAATGGCCCATTCAATAATCATGTTTTCTTTAGGAGACTGACGCTTGGTGAACCCATCAGTATCTAGTCAAAAATTAAATTAATCATTTTTTTATTCACATGATGTGTGGGTTAAATACTAGATGATGGAACCAAACTCAAGGATAATTAGTGTGAATTGAGATGTAGTTCAATCATTAGTGTTGGGATGCATGGTTGTGAGCCTTTAGGTTTGTGCAAAATTTTTATTAATAAAATGGTAAATTCATTCAATGTCAATATGAACATTGCTTATTAATTCTAAAAAGTATAAATTTCTATGTGTACATAAGGATCCAAGATTATCTCATCATGGAGTGTCTTATATTCAGATTTTTTTTGAAATTTTGGATGGAGGAGTACCGATAAGTGATTATGTGTAAAATTGTATTTTATTTGTTGGAACAACACTGTATTTATCATGTTAGGTATGAATGAAGTATTTAAGAATTATCCTGGACATTTTGGGAAATATTGTAATGATGTGTTACATATAAATGAAATGGACCCTTTAGTTTTTCTTAGAACCAGGAATGATATTTTTCGATAAAATTAACCATGTGTCCTTCCTTAGAAATTACATTCTGGAATTCAACCATTATGGTTGTGTCATTGGACTATAATAATCTTTTTCTATATTGTAATTTCAAAGGCTGGGCCAAGATGAGGATTTAGATGGAATCAATTCAGGAAACTGTGGAGAGTAGAGTTTAATAGACGTTGTGATCATGGTCTTGATGTGGGTGGACAACGAGCTTTTGGATTTTCTACCAATGTTTTTCATGTAGTAATGTTACATGAATAATTCATGTTACCCAATCTGAATCATCGAATACCAAGTAGATACTGATTGTAAGAATTACTTGAGTGGTTGTTTTCCCTTTTTATACTCTATGTTTCCCACAAGTTGAACTTAATAGGCTCGAAATTTCCAAATCCATTATGTATTATCCTTTCCTATTACTCCCTCTAAGAGTATCGCTAAATCCAACATGGATTTGTATAATTTTTATGGTGAATCTTGCAAATGTAAATTATTACTAATCCAAATTGATATCATTTTACCACATGTGGTGGTACATCGTTGTGTAGTTCATCAAAGATGGTTCCTCTTTGTATGTTATAACCTTTATGATTATTTAATTTCTCGATTATATTTGATTCATTTTCAACTTTTTTTTATGGATAGTCAATTTATATTTGTGTATATCATGATTAGATAATTGGATTAAAAGAGCATCAGATGTTGATGGAATTATTTGATAAGGATTGTGATTTTGATTGAAATTTAATGTGGATGTCATGTGATGATGAATTCATGTTGATATTTAGATTTTTGTGGAAGGTACATTCATTGGAAGTTCATTCAATGTTTTATTGAAATATAATTTCATTTTCCATCCTTTGATGGAATCTTCTTCATAATTTTTCAAATAATAGAGGAAGTAGTTCATAATTAGAGGCTAAATTACATTACAAGAGATTATATATGAGTATATAACGGAGAGGGTTTTTTCAATGGTTCCAATTTATTTATATTATATTTTACTTCTTACCATATCCTCATGGTGTGGATTTTTCAATGAAAATAATTATGAAACATATTATGGATCTTCTATAGATAGTTGGTCATGACTCCAACTAGAGAATAATATACAATAAATATTTTTTCAAGTGTTATGGTCTCCTTTTAATATAAGAAACCTAGTAAAAATTTGATTAATTATTGTATAGTTATTATAAAATATTTTCTAATTCTTGCGAATTTGTAGAACATCATAGCGATCAATAGAGGCTGAATTACATATTTGACTCGACCAATGCTATTGTTATTTTCATGCTTAGGAGTCGACACTATTTTAGGTAGCTGGTCCTTTCAACACTACCATATATTACTATATATAATTAATGGAATGTTACATGAGGATATCATTCAAGGAAGAGTAACCCAAAAATATTATTCTATTATAAATAAAAATATTTAATTAATTGATTAGTAATCCATATTATTGATTAATTATTGATAAAATTCTAAATGTTACTGGACAATGTACCATGGGCATACCAGACCCTTTTGAAATTTATCAATGATGACTAGAAATAGAAAACGTATTGATCAATAAATTGTATTATAGGTTACATTTTCCCTATATGATATGTGGTTACTCAACATGCAACCTAATTTTGGGAGACCACATCTTATTACTTGATCACACATGTGTGTGTTTGTATATCTCATGAGTCCATGTTTTATTGGTTGATCATATGTGTCTGTATTGTACATGAAACATTGTTTTATTTATATATCACTTGTGTTTATTTCTCATAATATTTTTTCAGACACCTTGATCACATGTTATTCTTTTTCTGATATAAGAATATGTATGATTCTATGATCACATATATGTGTCTGGCCCATAAGACCATGTTTGATGTCAAAATCATAAGTGTGTTTATATCTTGTGAGACAATGTCTGGTCACATGATTTCATGTGTGTTTTTATATCCATGAGACCATATTTTGTGTATGATAATATATAGTTCCACATGTCTCCTATGAGAAAATTTTATGAGTATTTCTTTTATGATAATTCTTTTATTTTTTCATAGTATATTTGACTATGATATCATTTATTTTCTATCTACACTAGATACTCATGATGTTATTATTTTTTTTCTAATTTTATGTATTATCTTCCATGTTGCGTTTCACTACCATTCTGTTGGAGTAATTTCATTATTACTCAGAAAAGGTGGACCATCATAGTATAGGTATCTCATAAAAGGGGATTTCACAATGATTATGATAATGAAAATGATGGGCCGGAGTGTTGGGTAGGGGAATAAAGGCCATGAGGCTAGACCTACATCAATAAAATTAGGGGTATGATGTATCATGCAGTTAAGTGACTCATTATTCTTCTTCCCTTTGGATATCATGTGACATGTTCACTCAATTCCATTATTTTTTTGGCATACATGTCCACTAGATGCCTTTTTTATTCCGACTGACATGTTATCTCAATTCCTGGGGGACTATCCTTGTATATATTTCATGACTATATAATAAATAATTATAGTTTTTCCTAAAATAATAGAGCCAATGTAGGAATTTATAGGGCTCATTGAGGCATGGTAATTGCAAAACCTCTCAGTACATGGGTGTTTATTTCTTATAGGAGCATTGGTGATCATATTTTAGGTTTGTGAAGTAATTTTTTCCATGTATTAATTCATATGAGAGTATCAAATTCATATAAAATGCTTTTACTTTATGGGAAGGAAGGAAAATTTATTTTTTCATAATGAGTTGTATTTTCACTCTCCAGAAGAAACCGTAAAACATTGCTAATAGAGCACACACACACAGATTTCAGGTATAGGTTGGGATGAGGATTGAGTTTAACCATTATGTGAGACAGATAACTATGAGTCCAGACACTCAGATTAGATGGGGTATAGGGATTGATAAAAACACAATTTTACATTACTTTATTTTAAAAATGTAAAAATTTTATCGTCTTTGTCATAAATAAATGTCGTGTATCTAGGTATGACCATTCAATTATATTGTTTGTTAATTTATTTATACAAATGATATGATATAAGATTATTCTTTATCTAATTATCTACTATTTGAATTTTGGGTCATTTATTTGTCAATTTATACTATGGTTGAGGATATAGTCCTAGAAATTACTTCCCATACACAATCTACATTATTCGGTAACCTCTGGATTAAGAGAAGGCGTGCTTAAGGCCTTTTTGGAAATCTAGATCGGAATATATAATTTAGGAGTGGATGCTAAAATTAATATTTTCAGGGACCATTTCAACCATCCATCGGTAGAATCGTATCACTTCATTGGTCATTCGTGTACAAATCCTATAAGATGATCCATAAGGTGTTATTAATAGAACCAATTACCATACATCCTATGTTTTTCCACATGATTAAATATATATTTTTACTAAATTGGGATTAATAATATAAATTTTTATGTGTATCACACGGTTCCTTCCTAAAAATTGGTTTGTGTACATATCCCTAGTATAGTACACCCATGATTGCAGGGGGTAACATTATACCACCTAGTGAATTTTAAATAAATTAGTCCCTGGAATGATTTTTAAAAAATATTTTTTATTAATTATTTAAAATTTGTGTTTGTGTTAGGATATTGTTTACCTAAACTAGGTTTTTATGATATAACGAATAATTTTATGTATTTAGTAATGTTTGGTCCATCTATTGATAAAACATAAAATTTAAATTATTCATTATATATTCTCTTAAAGGATATTCATTGATCTTATTATAAAAATACTCATTGATATACACATATTACTGTTTGAGGAAAAATTTTAATTGTTTATTATAATGTAAATATATAATGAAATAGTTAGTTCTGTTTTTACTACATTAAAGGTAAAAAATAATGATTTTAGAAAAAATACTCTGCACAACAAATGGGAATGGTTTTTTGATTATTTTTTCAAATATTATTTTCAAGGATTTATTCATAACAGATTATTATTAGTGTTGAATGTTGTAATGTTAAAGATTCAAAAATAATTTATTTATTTCAAAGGATTTTCATGAATATTCTTGTTGTTTTGTTTATATTTAACAAAATTCAAAATATAGTATCCTTAATAACTTTTAAATATTTTTAAATGGAACCTTAAAAAAATGATTTCGTGATTCATATATTATAATGAATAAAACCTTATTTCCACTATCTGTTCTTAAAAAAAAATTATGTGGATACATGAGAGTTCATTTTTATATTTATATAGAGTGTGTTTTTCAAATATTTTATTCATTAATATAATTATTTTTCTTTCCTAAATAGTTATTGAGGATAGTATGTAACAGGACATTTTTACTGAGTGATTTATATGATGTTGAGATATGATATGATTTAGTTCTTTAATTATATTACTCATATATATTTTTTGGTAGTGGGATTATTTAGTTATATAAATTTATGAAATAATTTACAATGAATAAATTTCCCTACGAATCCACAATACACACAACCATACAAAAAAATACATTGTTATTAATATGGATACATCTATGACATTTAATTTTTCTCCTAGAATCTGATGTGGGAATATATATTATAATATAGATCTAGATATGATTTTATTAATTATTGATACTATATAAGGATATTATGGTTCTTCGATGATATTTTGTTAGGGCTACCCCAATGATACATGTTATTTCGTTTCTATTTTTTAGGATGTCCCATTTTTATTTACATTCAATTACATTTACATTATTTGATTGGATATTGTTTATTTAGAAATTTTTTTGGGTGCAATATATTATTATCACTAATTTATATCATCATGCTTTTTTATTATGAGATTTAATGTTTGTTTTATCACTTATTTATATTTTAATTTTTATTAAATATATGGTTTTATTATTCTATTGTGTTGTTTATGTGATTTTTAAAAACAATGATATGTGTTATTATGATTTATATTAAATATGTTAGTGTTTCTTTTCAAAATAATTTTTTTAAATAGTTTATTTATATTTAAATTTAATCTCATTAGAAAATGTTTAATTCTTAATTATAATTAATATTTTGTTTTTTACCATCAGACAAATGATATTGATTCTTTTTCTCACTTGAATATACTTCAATAAAATGAAGGTCATTCATTCCTATTTATTTTTTAAAACAATCATGAAAATAATTTACATTTTATGTTTTTCAAATGTTTGATGGGAGGATTCCTACATTGATATTTATTCATGCCTATATATATTTTTCTTTATTTGGCTGTAGTGGTTAGTCTTTGAGTTTCTGTTTTTGAATAGTGGTGTTGCTATGAAAAGGATAAATTTTATAAAAACGTTTATATCATTGGACATGGTTATATTTATTATTCTTTATTTTTTATCTATGGTATTATTTCACATTGTCTATGTCATGAATGTCTGTCATTGTAATATTTATTATATTTCATTTACAAATAATTAATTATGTTATATTTTGAGGACTCATTTTCGTATAATGATATTCAAAACAATTTATTTGGAATGCATGATCATAAAATATACATAGTTTTAATGTCCGACTTATGGGAGGATACTATGTGATTTTATGGTTTTATAAGATTAAATCATTCATATTTTTATACATGGATTCTTGATCACTATATCTCATACCATAAGAACTAGAAACACAATTTGATCCTTAACACTGGCCAACATTGGTGCCAAAATTATGGATAATGTGAGTTAGATCTTAATAATGTTTCATAAATTAATAATTTTTTTTATAGATCCAAATTTGAATATATATATATGAGTATCAATGTCAGGTATCAATATTAGAAGGCATGTACGAACAACCCTTTTAGTTCCAATCTATGAGTTTTTATGGGGATCTAAAAAATTATAAAATATGTTTTAGTTATGGTATAATATTTTTTATGTTATATATTAAATATATTATGGGAATAGGGAGATGAAAAACAATAAAACTTTCCCAGGGTGCATGAGATGTAAATAGTGAACAAAAACTACATGTAATTTAATTTTGTTCTTTTTTTCTTCCATTTTCCTTATATACTAATGGTTACAGTTTATATAATTTCTTGAATTTATAATATATAAATGATTTATGTATAAATATAATATTATTTTACCATGTTATATTCTATGTGGTAAACTAAATGATATGATTTTTATTTCCAATGTAAAATATGGTTGTGTTCAATGATGAATTTTTGGAGAAACATTTGCGCAATCATTAGTTTGGGCTTGCTATTTTTGAATTGATTCTAGTTGGATTATTTGGTGTATCCTGAAAAAAAAGTAGTTATATATCATTGGGGGCCTTCTTTCCAATGGTAGGATTTGTTGGGAGGTTTGTCCAATAATAAATAATTAGTCACATTGGTTGGGAGGATGTGTGGCCAGGCTCATCACACCCTTTATAGGTAATGTTTTCCTACACTGAGACTCTATTATACATTAAATATATGATTTAGATTCCTTAATTAATTCTTAGGTTTGATGTTGGACACCCAAAAATTGATAATAAATTTTACAACGTATTGAAATTACAATCATCTATATGCGTTTGAGGTTTCTCATCTATTGATACAGTTGTATTTAAATGAGATTATCAATCATTGGTGAACTCTTTTGAACTAATAAGTTATTATTTTTTCATTTTATTTTTATTTTGTTTTTTGAATCCTAGTGGGGATGTCTTTTGTGAATTATCATCTTGGGATATGGGATTTGTTTTGATGCCATGATTATGCTCAAAATATGGGATTCCAACATATATTTTTCAAAGGAATCATAACCAATATTATTTAATTCCACTTAAAGGGACACGTCATACCTTTTAATATCAAGGGATGAATAACAAACCATGTACTTTAATTTCATAAAATAAGGAATTGTATGCATTGGGTGGCTATTCAAATTTTTGTGTGAGACAAATGTTGAAGCGGCCTCAAGAACCTTGATTGGATATTGATTCCCTGGAAGAATATGAATAATCAATGAATTTGTGACTGAGAGAATAAGGCATGGTATATGGGGTCTAGATTGGACTACAATGAGGCTTACTAAATTTCGAAATTGAAGAGGAATAAAATCCAACAAAGTTGGATTATGATGACACACACCTTTGGAGTCCCTCTAAAGGAGTGTCTCAAATGTGTGTATGGAACATTGGGAGGATAATATTGGTGATTATTTCTGAAGTTGATTCCCTTGATTGTTTGGGACATACACATGGAATCAATTCCAAGAGGATAGATTTTAAAGATTAAACAATATTATGTGATTCCTTATTGTGAGATTATTTGGATTATGTTGAGTAAGAGGCACATAGTTGGTATGGGGTTTTTGCTGATATCATGGTCATCACCCGAATATATGTCCACGTTATTCATACTCAGTTTGAAAAAAAAGAGGAATCAAATGATCTATGAAACCACAAAACCTACATTAACCAAAGGTTTGATGCATGGAATTATGGACCCAAACATATGAAATCCCTCTAATGGAAGGCCATATGAAGATAATATAAATTAATTTATTCCAAAACATACATTAGACTATTCTGATGTCTAGACCATAACCAACCTATAAGACCATGTGAGTCATGGTTGAATATGAGATAGAGGATATGGATGATCTGAAAAACTACATGATCCCCATTCCACTGGTGTAAGAGGATAGGGAAACATCAGAAGAAGAAAGGGATGTTATATTCCCTCTCTATCATGTTTTTGATGCCAATGATATACATGTCTGTCTATCCATAGAGAAACCAGCCGTGGGAATGAATAAGGAGAATGGAATGAAGTAGTTAAGATCAAAAAGAATGGAAATGGGTTTAATCATGGTGGGGTGATCCAAAATTGATTCTGTGCAAAGAGAGGAGGATCTCATTCCATGTATCACAACCAGAAACTCGTGGACTCAGGTCATAGAGAAGACATGGGAAGCATGTGGTTCTAACCCTTTTCTGTAATACTAATGTATATCGGAAACTACCCCAAGGTCAGGTATTTCATAACCGATGGGATACATACTCAGATTCACCCTAAGTACCTTTCACATTTTGTAGGACTAGTATAGCAACCCTTTGACCAATGGAATGAAAACCGATATGGGATACATAGTACTGTGCCTTCTACCATGTTTTTTCATTTTCAGATGCTTCATTGGACTTCCCAATATGGTATCCCTCATACGTGGTATCCAAATAAAGATGATCCATGACATTGGAGGCCTGGAAATGGGGCTCATGCCAGTCCTATATTGGTGAGAAATGGTGTTTTGCACATCATCTGGGTGTAGCTGGATGTTCATAGTTCTGGTGAGAATGGACTGAAAAAGTTATATATTACATGGTAAATGTTCCAACAAGTGAACAAAAACAAAGAAAATATATATCTTAGGCACCCCTAGTTTCATCATGTGTCCATATATGGGTATCACACATGTCACTAATTAGTGGTGGGGCCCCATGAAATTGGTTATCCACTAAAGGGAGACAAGTTCTTCCTTGAGGCGTCATATATTTCAGACACATAATGGAAATTATCCTACTATACCCAGTAATTTCAACTTTTATTAGTTTAGAGATTGCTACTTGAGGGATTTTGGAGGACCTACATGATTGGGCAATGCGACCATAGCTCCAAAGCATCTTCTAATTTACTAGTTTTGAAAATGGGGAGCCCTTGGAAAATATTTATAGGAAAACAATGGGATCCTAGTTGATGGATTTACCATAAAAAAGTCCATGGAGTAGGTACTCTACACTTGTACCACTCAGAGGGGTGGCCATGCTTTCAATATCATGTATGGGGGTTGTGCGATCCTTTCTATGAACAATGGGTGTGCATGATGGGAAACTTGGGAAAAATACACTAACTATTATTGGGTCCTCATACCTCTCAAACCATTTTGATACTGTCTTAATATTCGTTTCATCTAAATTTCGATTTGTAGTGGCAACAAAATCTGACGCACTTCAGGATTGGATATGGTCTAATGAAGAGGTTTGAGTCCAAGGGTAAAACTGGGGAGATTTTATGTATGCAGTGAAGGTCTTCTTCATAGGGTAACCATTCTAGTTTTCTATATATACCTAGTGCACAAATCTAGTGTGTAATTCTATAGAGTAGGTTTGTTGTCCAGGATCCATATCTAGGCAGTTGGTACTTATACATACCTCTAACCCTTTTCTAATTTCTTCAATTCCATGAACTTTCCTTTTCATTTTTTTCACACATGTCATCTATCCAATCAAGTTGTGTTTCCCATTTTATGAAGTTCAGATCTATATGTTTTTGTGGTAAACCACTTGAGTGACAATGCTTCGAGGATTCACCTCATTGTGGATCCAATAAAAGGCATCTTGGGGAGTGGCCTAGGTGATAATCCAGATTGAGAGGGTTTCATGAGGAATAAGATCAACTAGCATTCATGATCCATTTACTTTACCAAAATGATAAATTCTTATAATTCAATATTTTGATCAGAAGATAATGAAAAAATGATGTCATTTTTTAGGTTTTCAATGCATTTCAAAATGAGTTCTCTAGTACATGAAACTGCATGGGCCTATGAAATGATCAAGGATATTGGGTAAGATTATTATGAGATGGTTGAACCTACTCTTATAGATCTGGTAAAGTACTTGAAATCATATCAACATGAGTGTCCACAAAGATATTACCCTCCATTTCAAAATCCAATAAGTTTTTGGCATTCCTTCATTCGTGGGGCATGGATTTACTCCCAAATTCCATGTTTCTAAAGAACACCAAAATCCATTAAATAAAATTTCCTCTTAAGGTGTTTATATCAAGTGAGGAATAGTTCCCCCTGGCTATTTAATGTATCAAATTTTCTACACAAAAAATTTAAATATTCATATTTTGGAATTTATGTTTGACAGTAACGACAAAAATATCCATGCATCATAGAAAAATACTACTCAAAAAAGAAAAATGGAATATAATTTATGTCTTATAGAGGGATTTAGCCTTAATTGGATTCAAGTGTAATAGTTATACTAGTATATTATAAGAAGAAGATTCATGAAGTCATCATATACAAGACTATTTGGGAAGGGAAAATTATATTAATAAAAACCATGAAATCATTTCTGATTTGCGGAGCAGATGGAGTCCATTGACAAACTCTTTCAATGAAATACATGAAAATGGTTTTATTAGCCTATGGGTTGTCTTAAAACATCCTAGAGCCCCAATTATAGGAGATAAGTCAAAAGAGATACCCCATTGAATAAAAGTTGGGACAATAAGGAAAAGACATTGCCTTTGGACCATGATCTCTTTAAGGTAGAAAATAAAATATTGAAAAATGATTATTGCCCCAACAGTAAAATTATACATTGAATATTGATGAAGGAATTTATTAGGATATAATTATAAGGCACCACTTCTTATCACACTACATGACTCCCTACTTTAGTTAATCGAGGTTCTTGTAGTACATTTTGGTCTAAATTGGAGGATATCTAGAATACCTATAAGAGATTGAAAGTGAATTATGATGTTTATGTGAAAACCGATATGGCTCTATTTCTCACAATGTGGATGAGTATCTACCTACATCTATTTTAGGATTCCAATGGTGGTGTGAGGCTAGTGAAATTTGATATTATAACCAAATTAGCGTAAGGGAAGCATAAATTGCTTTCATTCCCTATCCTAATGAAGATTTATAGCTTTTTACGGTATGTATACAATAGGAAGACCCCATTTATAATTTATTTTATGTTTCTTGTGTTTGGGGGTGGATTTCAGCACACATTAGTACTTATGTTGGGATGAGTTAATTCAACATCCATGATAGAGGATTTTACTAATTTTTACAGAATGTTTTCTGGATCAACCCTCTAATCCTTAAGTGTGAGAATGATCTCTGAATATTGAATTTTTCAGGGGACTTCAACACCTATCCATGTGGGGATCAACTGATGGTAACATTTACCAACAATGGTATAGAGAAAGATAATGAACAAATAGTGTATAAGATTTAATTCTAAGATAACATATTAGTGGCTCTCATTGATAGTGACATCATCTATGAGACCCATAATATATATATATATATATATATATATTCTTGATAGTTAAAATGTTTGAAATGGTAAATCATGTTTTATCATATGCATCGTATGATTATGAAACATACAATGGTAACCTATGTTTTCAGGATTATTATGTCCATGTAGGTGTAGATAGCTTCAATCATGCTACCTCCATCAGATGCATCAATTGGGTTGGTGGCTGGTTATATCAGTGCATGGATTTCATCATATGTTCAAGGGTATTAAAAAATTTTCTAGGTCATGTCCCCAAAAACCCTTAGTTGTGGAATGTGTTGAATAACTGTTAAAACCAAAGGCGATGATACTGGACCCTCAAAGACTACAATGTGATATCGAGAAAAGATCAACTGGCTTGATAGGGTTGAGAAAACGTTAACTTCTAAGACAACTAGATTTAGTTGTCCTCTCTTGGAGGATACTAATATTTTAACCAAAAATTATTCTATGAGATGATCCGGTCCTAAAAAGTCTTCAATGTCAAATTATGTGTGACCCTTAGTGATCATAGCTTGAAAATTAATATTTCAGGACGTTGTAGACTCATGTTTAGTTATCAAATATGGAGTATGAATCCCATGGATAGAGGACACCCAAACACCCTCCCCTCATAACCCTAATAGGGAAATGGTCATGATAGAACAATATATGAAAGAGTTGGTGATGCTGATACACACAACCAATGATCAGATCCCAAAAAAAATCTTGTATCTGAAATGTTGGATCATGGAAAACTTATGTTGGTAGCTGGAATTGCCAAAGAGGAATTGGTTGACTACCTTGATCATGTAGATTTTTTTATCTAGCGTCTTAAATGTTTCTGGGATTTATTATTAAAATCTATATGAGAATAAGAAGAAGAAGAACCATCCAAAAAGGTGATATAATTACCAAAATATGAGACCAAAGGAATCCCCTTCGGGGTAGTGGAAGATTCCATTAGTTCCCTAAAACAATAAATGGTTCATAGGACCATAGTGGAAGAGATGGTGAAGGTAGTTCCTTGAGTTTCCCCAGAATAATCCATTTATAATTAGATATATATGTGACCTTCTCCCTCCAGATATAGGAAGTAAAAATGGTAAATAAAATTGGCCTAATATTTTAATCGTATTAATTATTTGTTGTATCTTTTGATCTCATAACGACCCATAATATTCTTTTTGATTGCACTTGTCTTTTATAGAATATGCACCACTTTCCTACATAAATGGATCTTTCATTGATATTTGAAGTATCTACAAGGAAAACTCCATGGGTGAAAAGGACCAATGTTGGTGATTTTATTGTTTTGACGAATGAAGCATCAAGATATGCAGCCACATCTTCCCTATTCTAGAATAGAGTGGATATTCCCACAATAATGTTATATGCACATTGTACAGTGTCTTGTATTATTAAAAAATTTCATATCATCATTATATTCCATATTTTATACATAAAACAAGATGACCTTATAAATGTCATTTTTTCCCATTATTTCATTATATAATACCTCACTAGTTCAACCAGCATTGGTAAGTGAAACTAAATATTTTAGGTGGGAGTATAACAAGGTGATTCATTGAGTGAACTAATTGTAAAATAAATCACTCCTTATGAGTGAAACTTTTAATCAAACCTAGAAAATATGGTAGGTCCTTTCACCATGCATTGATTATTCAAGTGAGACATCTTGAAAAAAGTCAGGGAGATTCCTCTCAAAGACCTTCCATCATAACTTCATAAACTACTATTAATGTTTGTAATATTAGGATATAGATTATTTTATTACCATGACATCACTCATGTGGGGAATTAAGTCTTCCAAAAAAGGGAATAGAAAGGAATACTGTAGTGGGATGAGGTATAGTTAGTAGCCCAGTTTGAAAAGGAATTGTTGTTACATTTGATGTGTTGATAGGGGAATGTTATAAGTTTTAATTGGTGGATCTCTGGATCCAAAGCGTTGTATAGGGGAACATGATTATAGAGATATTAGAAGTGTCTCTCAAGGTAAAAGTTACCAAAAATTGTGAAGAATGTTTTATAAGAGACTTAATGAAATTAAAAATTGGGAATGTTAATGCATAGTCAAATAGTGGTATAATTTGGTTGATGTTACCTAAAAAGTTGTTGGTGAATTATTAAAATTCAACTTGTTGAATGTTTCTGCATAGTTATAAAACACGTTCTATATAATTATGATATTATATTTTCAATAGATTAAGGATGTTTTAGGAGATTCATATTTCCCTATAAACTGAATTTAGTAAATGAAAGGAATGTATATGAACATGGGATGCTAATTCCAAGTCAAAATTATTCATAAATGATGATAAAGGATTCCTACATAGGTCGGAACATAATGCATGGAACCATGGTGCCAGTATGTTAAGTTCATATAGATAGAACCACGTATTATGGAAATGGTAAGAAATATTTGGCCTAACAAAACAAGGCCATTCTTAAATTCATCATACATGATAGAGGAAATTTTAATGCATCATTTGAGACTTCCTAGGTCAAGGGGAAGGATTTGTGAAATATATACGGGTGATGAATGCAGACTAAATTTCAATAGATGGTTCCAATATAATATAATCAAAGAGTAAAAAAAACATTCAGGTTCTATAGAGGGTAAATGTAACACTAGTCTACAAACCCATTTTTTGGGAACCATTATGGAAATCCTTATAGGATTTGTTACAATATACATAATAAGAGGATTCATTGGGTATCAAATGTTCTATTACTGATATATGGGGAATTTTTATGAAGAAATGAGAGTGTCTGAGATTAGTAGTATGAAGTAACTAAGGGGAATGTATAAACACAAAAACTTTACATAGACTAATATCTTCCATGGAGTGTAGATTCACATTCATGGATCTAACTCATTTGTAAGGGGGGTCATATTTATTTCTGTAGTGTACCCTAGAATGTGGGAACCCAAATTTAGAGCTCCTATATAAATATTTATTTGTTTGCAGGAGGGGATATTGTTTACATTACCTCATTAATAGGATTAGAATATAAGGACATATTATCACTAAATATTTCATTTCAGTGTGAATATAGAAACATGTAGTTCTTATAGAGCCATGTATTTTAATTTCATGTGGAAAGGACATCAATTATGTAATTTGACATCATTTGGAGATGATGAAAGAGAATTGATGTGAAAAAGTAATATTGTGGCTGGACCATGATATAAGACCTATGAATCACAATGTATCTTTTGAGATATAATCAATCTATAAGTATTTGTAGAAAAACCCCATAATGATTGAGTTTATTCATTTTGGAAAAAGGTTATTTTTCTTGAATATAGGCTCACATATGGGTGAGATACCATATTCGATCCTCTTAAATAGATCAGACTCATATATGGGAATGTGTGGGAATTTATTGTATTGTATTTCTCCTTGGATTAGGATTGAAGATCTGGATATCAGTACATATATTATTGGGATGAAAATCATTAATAAATGAGTTCTTTGGAATCCATGTATTTTAATGTCATTCCAAAAAGACATCTATTGTGACTTATTAGGTCTTTTATACACTCCCATGATAACAATGATGTGAATTGGTATGAATTACTCATGAAGTGAACATGTATACATGATCTACTAATTCCATCATCACTATTATCGATGTGATTAACAAGGAGTGAAATAATATTCTTCCATGACACGAGGGAAACACAAGTGAAGCATGGGGGAAATTAGGTTCTACAATAGCTGGGAAAGGATGTATAATCAATGCATCATTATGTGTCACTTTATAATAAAAATCAATTTGTATGTTGGGGTGAAATACTATTTGGTGTAATATCATGTGGTGATGATGAAAATGACTCACCATGAAGGAGGGAAAATGTTGCAGGTTGGCCCAATAAAAAAATTAGGGAGTCATTATGTATTTGGTGATGGTAGGAATGAAGCCACACATATTTCTAAAAAGTTTACCTATATAGGTCTGTCTTATTCTCATAGTGTGGGGAATTTTGATTCATATAATTACTAGACCTAGGCTAAAAAATTTAGAAGTCACTACAAGTCTCATTTAAATGATAATCACGCCACACATAGTACTGGGAATGACCATGTAGTTTATTATCATGAAATAAGGTCATTGGATGTCTAGTTTAATGTCTTGGGGTTAGTAAATGTGTCACCCAATTAGGAATGGAATAATGAAGTGGGCTACAAGATATTAATTATGAGTTACTACATATCTTTTTTAGAAATACTTAATACACAAATAGTTCTTAAATACATTACCCTGCATTAATCATGTTTTGATGTAAGAAAAATGGGGGATTTTATATTGCCTAGAATTATGGCTGGGCTAATTGTATGAGGTCTATAAATAAATAAATATATAATTATATGGATTATATATCAATATGTACTTCTTGAATAAGGGTGTGGTGGGTTACCATCACCGAAGATAGTGGTCTGATCAAAAATAGATTGAAACGTTATGTAGTTTTACTTAATGTAATAATGTTGCGAGCCATGAACTTTAACGTCATACATTATGGATGATATAAAACACTATTTAAAGTCAAACTAATTAGAATATAAATATTTTTATTCCACATAATTTCTTATATCTCGTATGGTTTTCATCACTAATAAGGTCATTCCACAAAGACTGACTATGAATTTTAATAGAATGTAGAAAATATAATCCTCTTGTGATTACATGAAATATTTATTCTGGAACATTGTTTTGGATGGCTCTTAAGGATTTTACTATCCATTAATATTAATGAATAACCTCTTCTATATTGCAAATTATGTATGGGATAAGGTTCCTCTAACTTTCGAACATTTTTTGGAAGCTTTTTTTTTGGTATAATTGGAGTCCAAATCACAAGTACCAATTTTTTTGGAAGATCAAATTGAGGTGGGATTTATTATAAAAAGATCACACTCCTTAATTTTTATGAAGCTCTGATTAAATTAGGGTGTGAATAATTTTTTCATTGAATACCTCTAATTAATCAAGTCATTTTTGGGATTTATCATTTATGGATAGCTGACCAAATATAGAAATACAGCATGATGGAAATTTGAGTTGAATTGGAAAGAGTGCCTCTGAACAATATACTGGAGAGCACAATGTCTCCCATGTGGATGTATGTATTATTTTCTAGTAATCTAACACAAAAAAATTAATTTTACCAGGCAAATTCTTCTTATCCTTATTCATTATATCTTAATGTTTTTTGACACTACTTGGTAATGGCCACTTTCATTCAGCTAGATACTGTATGCTCATGGTATGAATGGTTGTATTTGATATTTTACTCATGATAATGCTTTTCCACCTAACCATAATAAAAATTGTTGATAGTTTGCATCATTATTCCATATGGAATACAAAATCTTGTAATTAAGATACATTCATGAAGGTGGCAATTCTCTTAGACCAACCTTGTATTTGGGGTATATCGTCATTCCATTTGGAGAAGTAGTCTATATGAGTTATGATGTGTTTGAACATATTATTCATAGATCTATAGTATGGACTAATAACATACATTCCCCATATGGAATATGGATAGGCTTATTTGGTTGTGTAAAAAAACACTGGGGGTTGTTGGATGAATATTGCATTCAAATGGATAGAAAGACGCTTCTTGGTTAATTTAGTAAAATCCTTCATCATAGATATCCAGAAGAATCCAATACTTTTTATTTGGTTGAAATCATTCATCCAAGCCGGTGGGAACAACATGATCTAGAGTGGAATTCATTCGTGAAAATCGTAGTATCTTATCAATCAATACATATCAGAAGGACTCTATTAAAGCCATATTGGTGGAGGAAATTTTCGTGTTATGGTCAATCATAAAAAAATAGAAGTTGGGTTTTGATTGTCAGATTATATCTTTACAATATATTTCTAAATAGATTACTCAATTTTATGTAATTACATGATTATTATCATCTACACTAATATAGAACCATATAGTTCATGGAAAAGGCTAATTTTGATGATAAATTTCCTTTTACATGGAAAAGTTGTCAACCCATTCAGGGATGGTAAATGAAGATGAATTTTTCATCAGGGATTGGTTCCACCAAAGATGATGTTTCATTTTACAAAGAATATACATCAACAAAAAATGAATTTAGTAGATGATTAGTTGTTGGTTCCAAGTGGATCTCTTTTATTAAACCTAAAACATAGCCAGTCATATGGATTATCTCCTCATTTATGATAGTGTAATCCTTGTTGATCGATTTGATTTCCAACTCTGAATAACCTTTCACCTCAGGTGTTCTGTTTGTATTAGATGTTCTTGTTCGAGGTCTTCAATGTGTGCTTAGTATTCTACATCATTATTTATACATCCCACAGATAACTGGGACAAGGGAGGTAAAATGACATTCATAGGGGAAATTTGGATGATCCCTAGTCAAATTTTTTTTGATCATAGAGTCTTCTATTCTCATCCATGTTGGTATCTTGGATGTACCATTAAAATTAAAGTCCCATATTTGGGGACTATATTTAATAGAAAAAATACCTTTAAGTGTTAATTTAGTGTTTAATGGTGTCTTTTCTATAGATGGGTGTCCTGAAAGAAAATATGCCAAATATGCCCTTTGACTACTTTTTTAGGATAAAAATATATATCAAAATACTCTAGGATGACCGCACACCATTCCGATCCTCATGTACATATAATATAGTGACAATATATTTGAGAGGGTTATTGGGAGAGACTAAATGGACCTATTTAGGATGCTAGGTTTGTGTCAGTTTCACTTCCAAAATGATTAATGCATGGCATCTCTTCTTGATATATGAATAACACATCCTAGTGTAGAGCATAGTTTGATTGAGAATATATAGGTTTTTTTCATTCCCATTATCATTATTTTTCATGAGTAAGGGAAGTAGTGATCCATCCAAGGCTATCACATATAGAATGAGTGTATTTCACTCAATGACTAACATTAATAGTTGCCAGATAAATAATTATTTCTTGAGATTATCGAATACATTATGACTATCATTATTCCACAGATACACTTCCCATTTATTCATCAATTATATGAATTTTAAAAACATTATGATGAGGTTGGATAGAATTTTTTGGATGTAATCCATGTGTCATTAGTGTACTATCAACTCATTATTATTTTGAGGATGCAGAAAGCCAAGGATAGCCTTAGTTTTCTTAAGTCCTACTTTGATGACCCAAAGGCATATGAAAAAGCTGATAATGTCCCCTACGGTTACCAAAAAATTAAATTTTAAGTGGTTTGTTTGGATGATATATTGTCTTAACTTGAGTAAGAATGTATTAGTATCATCCATGTGGTTAAAATAGTCTTCGATATTAACCACTTGATTTTAAATGTAGCATTTCAAAAACCTCCCGAGGATGGTTTTGAATATGAGATGCATTACACATTGGAATGTGGCACCAATTTTTTTTAATAAAAATGGAATTAACTGGTAGAAGAGTACTCCATAGGTGGCCCTAATGGTAGTGGATTCTTCATATACTAGGCCAATTTAATTTTGTTATACCCTTAATATCAATCCATAAATGTGATGAATTTATAGCCCATCATCATATAAGTTAATTGTTATTTGATTGATGTGAGAATTAAACATTCTGGATAGTGCTTGTTCAGATCCTTCTAGTAGATTAAAATAATGTTTTTAACTTGTATATTCTTTTTTGGGATGATATTGGATATCCATTTTGGGAATTATATATAATGTATGAAATATACCTTTATATGTTTGTCCACATCTGCCTCAATTTTGAAGGCATTATTTTTCTATCCACAGTTTTTTTGTAAAGCATATGTTTTGGGTGGCCATGTTTATATAATGTCATGTAATATAAATATAATTATAGAAGAAAATTTCTATATATTTATTCTAGGATGAGGTATTTACCTATATCTAATTATATTTCATGGTCTCATTGAACAATGCGGTTCATGGATCATCTTTTGTGCCTGGATTCTTTTCCTTGAGATATTAAATAGTGGTGTAGATATCTTCCATAAATCAAGCATGGGAATTCATCTGGTCTTACATAAATCCATGTAACATATACATTACCTATTTCACATATATATAGTAAGTATTTGATGAAGAAATTTTCACATACTTATGGAAGGAGTTCACCTTTGGACATTCATAAAATAAAAAAACCACATCCACGTTGATTTATGACATCGGGAAATTTTTGTGCATTGAAGGGAGATAAGGGATTGAAAAAAAGAATCTTAATTTTCAACTTATTTGATGAAAACTTATTTTAGCCTAGCGGATGGAATTAGGATTTATTGAATCTCAGGGTATGTAAGGATGTTACTTCTATATAGGATTTCATTACTATTTAGGGAGTGGAAAACTATTCCAGTGTTGATGAGTTTGTGTTTCATGACTAACATCATGTAAGTAACTAGACGTGTTTCCCAATTTAATCACACCAATACTATTTTTTGATGGGTAAAATGTACTCTCTGATGAGTTTCGTGAAATGAATATAAGAAATCATCTCTATAACATTTAGGTCACTGCTTCGAAAAATATCATTAGTCACAGACTATTTCCCTTACCTCTGGTAGAACCCAACTTCAATATACATGAATTTAATTGAATTAAATGGGTATCTGTTCATGTTCAATGTCCCTATTTAACAATTGATATAATATTTGAGTCACTGGTTATATGATGAAGAGATAACCACATGATTATGTGGCCATGGTCTTCCCTATACAACGTTAAAGTTTGTATCTTCCCAAACAACCATGAATTCTATTTCATCCGTGATGTCCTTGAACTGAGTCTTATTTGTTATTTTTACAAGTGTCATTTAATTATTATTTTAAAATTTTTATTACATTAACATGGAGGGGTACATGTGAGAATCGTTGATACTCGGTTGATTAAGTGTTCATATCAAAAAGTGATTCACTAATGAATCATTTTCAATGATGTATTGGTGGATATGAACTTCATTTATCCTTCCTAATATATATATGGGTTTGACAAGCACTGGTATAATAGGAACCTTGACCTAATCTATGAATGAGATAATTTTTTGGAATTTCATAGGTCATTATCTCCATGATATAATTTAGTAGCCATATTGTAATGCATTATAATTTGATAATACTTTATCTCTTGAAAGTAATTAAAGAGATTGATCCACACACAACACTGTGTTCGAGCACACCACAACATATCAAACATGCCATATAAAAAAGATATTATGAATAGTATTAACTGAATTTTTTATTTTATATAATCCATATAATTTTAACTTCCATATTATTTGTTTTTTAGAAATAATATAAAAATATAGTCAAATTTTTAAAGACAAGAAGTGTTTTTCAAAAAAATGTAGTTTTCCACCGCTTAATGGAGAAGCATTTTTGAATCCAACATTTGAAAAATTTATAAATTAAATTTAATGAAATTAAATTATTCTTTAGTTACGGGATATAAAATTTTAGTTTGGAAATTTTTTTGTACATTTCTGATAACATTCATATTTTGATGGATAATGAAAAATAATAAATTTTGATTGAAAAAACTATTTTAATAAAAATAATTTATAGTGTTAAATTATACATTTGAGTGGATTTAAAGGATAATTAGATTATATTTTTATCATTAAATATAATGTAGGACATTGCATGTAATTTCACATTTAAATTGTACATAAACACTTGTCAGTATTTTTATAGTTTTTACTTTTCAAAAACCCGCACTATGGTTTTGACAATGGAAGTAAATTTAAAATTAATTAATTAATATTAAATATGTTTAATTTGATATAATTGACATCATTTTTGAATCTTTATTATCAAAATTATCTTTGGTTGAATTTTTAGTAATCTGTTTTGAAAAAATTTAATTTCTGATGAATAGTGAAACAATATGTTGTAAAAAACCAAATTTTTCATCAAAATAATTATTTTTAACCAAAGGTTTATCATAAACTCAAAATAGATGCATAATACATATATTGTTTCAATTAAATCCATTGGTGTAACTATATTTTAGGATTAGATATATAAAATTTTATTGAACTATTTTAACTTCTTTTACCCACATTCAATGCACATTTACCGTCTTCTAGGAAAACATGAAAGTTTATATATAACATCATTTTACAAATAATGTGATTTTAATTTTACAAATACAAGAGATAAAGTTAAAATTAGTAAGTTAATTGTGGTTCAACAGGATGAAAATAATTTTTGGTAAAAAATATCTTTTAAATTTAATTTACCATGGTAAATAGTAAATAAAGTAATTAAATGTCAAAATAAAATTAAAATAACCCCAACACATGCCTAAATACTATTGGATAAGTTTATATGGACCAATTTCAACCTTGGGAAAAAAATAAGATCCTTTTTATCCATTTGGGTAAGATTAGGACATTTAGTATATTTTATTTAAAGAAGAGTTTAAAGTGTTAAATTCAATTTGTATTAACTAAAAAATTTTATAGAAAAGATAAATTCAACCCTAAATATTCATTATAAATCTGAAAATATTTCCTAAATCACAGAATTTTATTTATTGTTTTAGATATTATATAATAAAATTTAGTTGTGACACAATAATGTTATAGCAATTAACTTATTAATGAAAGATTTAAATAATTGATTTTATAAATATCAAAATAATTTTAAATTTAGTCTGTTGATGCCATACACGAATTTTATAGTAGAATATGGAATTTTAGGTGTATTTAAATTTCTTTTTTTTCTAATTCATAAATTTTTTAAGAATTTACTAAAAATAAATTACTAAATAGTTTCAAAATTAACATAAATGAGTATTTAATACACATACTATTTTAATAAATGATATAATATTCATGAAAATATAATGATCTGATAATGGAATTATATAATTATTTATATTTTAATAATGAACCACCTTAGGTTATCTGGGAATTTTATAGTATGTTTATTAAGAATATAACAAAAAAATAAGAGAAGAAATTGTAAAAGTGAACATATTTAAATAACTGTTAAATAAAAAAGATAAGATTAATATGGTGAGAAAAATATGTATAAAACCAATTGGTTGACTGGTTTCCGAACTATCCCCACCATAGATTCAAAATAAATCATTTTAGGCATTATAATTGTAAAATGATTTTATAATAAAATAATATTTCTAACATTTCTGAAAGTGACACTCGACTCTCTTTTAAAAGGGTACTTACCATTCTATTAACTTCACATCTCATATTCCATTTCTCTTGGCTGAAACCTGATCAAATCACCTCCCAATTACCATTAATTAATTTT
The DNA here is from genome assembly GCA_963277665.1 of Viscum album. NCBI lineage: Eukaryota > Viridiplantae > Streptophyta > Magnoliopsida > Santalales > Viscaceae > Viscum > Viscum album. Next base: position 395,647,675 of record OY728125.1, read on the forward strand.
ATAGGAATTAATTTTATCTGAAATCTTACCAAAGGTGCACTTTTGATCAAATCAAAAGGAACGACCCGAAGAAGAGGTAATTATTTCACCACTTATTTCAAAGCTATTTTATTTTTCCACTTCATCGTTATTTGTTATTTCCATATTAAAATAATAAGTCAAGTACCCTATACATAATGATATGTTATTATAAATATCTTAAAACCATATTAATTATTCTATCCGTCCTATGAATGACAAATTTACCATACATGCGTACGTACAACTTACCGTCACCAAGTCGTGGTGCAGTTTGTTATTCGATACCATATTATTTGTATCGGTATAATAATGAGAATAATTATGTTAAATATTGAAAATAACATTTTAATTATCTTGTATATATAATATAACATCTAATTAATCAACTTTTTTACCATCGATAGAATGATATTGTCGCTTGTGCGTACGTACGACTTACCGTCTTCAGGACCTGATGAGATTTATCTTTAACGATCTCTGTTAAAGAATTATTATATATATATATATATATATATTGAATAATTATGAGTTATATGAAATAATATTTATATCATAAAAATATTTATTTATGTAAATAAATATATGTCATTTACATACTTCCATAATATACGATAGTAAAACAGAAACAACATTAATGCTTACGTACAGACTACTGTCTCCATGAATGGTGTTTCCTTTTCATAAATATATCTATTATAAAAATTTATATTCTCAATATATATGATATATAAATCATGTTTTATATTCTGGAATTATTTCTATCATGATCCAAGTGATACGGTCAATAATAAAAAATTAAAACATGTACTTCAAAGAATGCAATTATTACCCAAAATATTACATTAACATGGATATTTTTATTAAATTGGTAGTATGAAGTCATAAATTAATCATTTAAGATATCCTAAATATTAATATGGTTGTTTAATAATTTAATAACATACTATGGTCATAATATAAAAGGATAAACATTCTGTCGACTAATGGAAAGTACAAAGTAATCATTAATTCCTTAATTTGATTATTATGTAAGATTGTTTTTGTGTAAGTAAATATTGGAAAAATTTTTCCATCAATATCCATGATTCATAAAAATTATTACTAAAAGAATATTTTATAGTTTTGTTTATGGGAATCATTTTCAAGATCAGCATTGGACATGATTTAATGATTTATTTTTCTAAATCATTTTAAATAATTTCCCTGTTTTAAAAATTATTTTAAGGATTTATTTATGTTGACTTGATTATTTTAAAAAGTTAATTAATTTTCAAAAGTTTCAAGGTGGTATGGGACACATTGATTTGATAATATCTATTACATGACATCGTTTGTAAATGCATGCCTTTTGAATGATTTCACACAACGAGATATATGACACAAATGGTTTTATTGATCATTTTAAACTATGTCAACATCCTTTAGTGGATATGATTCTTCATTGAGGTTGAGTTGTTACAATATAGTCTTCCATCTGATATTGATTGAGTTATGATGTTTCTGAATATGGATGTTTTATTTTTATACCATTCATTTTTTATGGTAAAAGTATTTAAATTTCATAAGGTATGTTTAATATGAATGTTTATGTTATGTTTCATCAGTTTTATATGATGAATGCATTGGACTTAGTATGTGATGGGTGGTGCCCGCTATAGATCCTTGATGCATCAGTAGGTATCATGAGACAAACTAGTGTCTTGGAAAAATTCTTTGAAAAAATTATTATTTGTAGGCTTGGCACAATTCCGTGACATTGTGGTTAAGATGTCTAACATTATACATTCCCATGTTATGAAAGAAGTTATTACATGTGATTATTCAACTAGTAGAATATCCATATGAATGTTTATATGGTAATTTTTGATATATTTTTTTCTATATTATTTTCATGTTTATTTTTAAAAGGCTATCTTTTTATTACACATCCTGACATAAAGATTTATATATTTTGTAAAAGTATTTACATTTACAGAGCATCTGGGCACCCCCGTTTATTATGTTTTATTTTCACAGGAGTCCAAGAAGTGTATTATGATTAACCTACTGGGATAAGACAAAGGATATGACTGTGTTAAAATGGGACACAATTTTGTTTGTTTATTTCATTATGTAATTTAATACTTATGTATATATCTAGTACACCCATGGATACTAAACTAATCAGTCTTTTCAGACTTAATCTTTTGTGATCTTGGAAATGTTATGTAATAATGCACCAACTCTAGGTATGTAGGGTCGAGGAATTATTGTTGGTATCATAGGATGTTTAGTAAGACCCCTGGATAATTTATTTATAAAAACACAAATTAGATAACATTAACCCAATGTAAACTTTGTGTATTTTTATAGAAGAATATCCTATAATTTTGCAAATGTAGAGATTTTATGCGTTTTCCATGAAATTCATCCCTATTTGGATACTAGCAGGTAGAGGTGGCTCTGGAACAAATGTACCTAGGAGTGAAAACTCCAATAAGGAGTATCGAGTTTGACCCAGGGAATCCTGATACAAAATAATGGGCATTGAGGTACCCTTTGTTACGACCCTCCTAGGGGATATGCATAGGATAATTCACATTTCTATACAAACAATTATGAACGATTTATGAGTAAATAAATTCTCAATGAAATAAGTTTTATGATTATGGATTATATGAATAAACATTTCTATTTACATTAGGTATTTTAAATGTTTTAATTGTGCATGTATGTTCATAAAGTTACCTAGTGTATGCCATAGTTTAGAAATTATTCCTAGAAGAAGGAAAAAGAAATATATCAATACACATGATCCAAAGAGTAATAAGTATCATATAATTCATTTTCTAATTCCAAAATTTATATGGGAAACAGTCTCCCATGTATTCTCATTATATGATGAAATATAATCAAGTGTTTATAAGAAGTTTAATGAATTATTTGTGTACTATGTATTTTAGGGGAAGAAAGAGAATAAAAGGATGGTAGAGAGAAATATGGATAAATGGAATAAGGGAAAGATGGATTTTACCATATTTTATAAGTGTATAATGAATCACCTAAGTATATAATTAAATGTAATGTGAGGTTTCTATAAGTTTTGAGATAAAATAACTCCTAGTACATGATAGCAAGGGTTTAAAAAATGCTTAAAATGTACAATGCTTCATCTAAATGGAGTTGTGACACTACGCAAATCAATGTATCAATCATCAGTGTATTCCAAAAATGATTCTATTCGATAATAAAAATGTTATGATACTATAGAAAATGAGGTGGAATGATTAGTGATCTAATATAGATATTAAATAATTTGGTAATTTGATTATTTTATGGATGATATAAAATTAATAATAATTATATAGTATATGAGTATTTTACTATAGTATAATTTCATTATGGATTTGAGATTTTGTGGTACCAAGAATGGTGACCCAATAACATGTTACTTTTTTTAGAGAATATATGGTTGAGAAAAAGATAAACCATAAAATAGTCCTAAGGCAGAGGTAATTATTTTGAACAATAGATAATTATGTTCGATATCGTATATTGGATAATATTGACCATGTTTTAAATAATTAATGGTTGGTTTATTCCATCATTATTAGAGATTGCAATAGATTTGGATATAAGGAGTATATCCAGTATTCTATAAGGAATAAGGGAGTATTAATGTAATCAATATGGTTTCATTATAATTAAGCGTGTTACCATTTTTTAAGAGAATACATGACGAAGTTATTCACAAGTTATTACATGGAAAAAACATATCTTCAATTTGTTTTCATTCGTTATAAATTTTGGACAATGTGTTTAGCAGGAAGTATTTTGGATATGTTTAAAGGTTGGAATGAATTAAGATTGACATTGGATTCTATTTTATAAGGTTAAAACATTTCTTGAGATTTTTTTGTGTATTGTTATAAAAAGTAAAACCTGGAGGTCAGGCGACAACTTGTCATGTCCAGAAAGGCCTTCAGATAAGAACCATCATCTAAAGGGTGAAATGGGTGCATCACCTACCACGGGCCTACATGATTTCCTAGTTTGTTTCATGTAATTTTATTTTTTTTATGGCTGGAAGATTAATTATAAATTTATTATTTTTGGAAACCTATACTATACAGAAAAATTGAATATTTTTGAATTCTATTTTCTATTGTGTAAAATATGAGTTTGTGGGAGAAATTAGTTAAAGGATTGAACTCTACTTGTCAATTGTTATTTTTTTCTTATTCAATTAAGAAATTAATTATTAAAAATTATATAAAGGACCTTAAAATGAAAAATGTGTTGTATTAATACATAATGTTTTGTTGAACCGATGATATTTTAAATCGTCATAGATTTAGGGCATTGAGGACCTCCATTTTCCATATATTATTCACTTGTTTGTGATTTATGACCTCAGTTACTCCTTATAAAAATTTAAATTTTACTCCAATTATGTGTCTCAAATTTCAACCTATGTTATCCTATTCGAAATCCAAATTTTTTGGTGACTTTTTCGATTCCCTTTCCCTATTATTATGACTAAATTTAATTAACCCTATTTCTGATGTGGGTATTCCACAAAGGCATATTCTATTTTAAATCTTTTATTTATGACGACAAATTTATAACTGAGAGGATGAAATTCATTTAAGTAGGGGAGAATGTTACACCCCAGGATTTCATAATATGTTATCTCTTTAATGTAATTCGATATGTTGATTCACACACAACACAGAGTTCGAGCACACCACGACGTACCAAACTAGCCATATAAAAAGTGGTTATGAATAATACTAACTACCTTTTGAATTCTATATAATTTATATAATTTTGAAACCATATTATATGTTTTTAGACATAATATAAGGAGAAATTCAACTTTTTAGGCAAATGATTTATTTTTTCCAAAAATGCAGTTTTGGGCCTTTTAATGGAAAACCCATTTTAAATCCAATATTTTACACATATATATATTGAATTTTTTGAACATAAATGCTTCCATTGAATTGAGACATAAAAATACTGTATGGACAAATTTTTAGTACTATTATGATACCATTCACATTTTGATGAATAATGAAAAATAGTAAACATTAATTTAAAATATAACGACCCATACTTTACATACATTGTTATTACATCAGAATTGAAGCACACTTATTACAACATATAACAAAACCAAGAAAGGACCGTATAGGTATAGTTTCTTTAGAAACAAGGAAACATAAACAACTAGTTCATAAATCATCTACTTTGCCTCCCATTTATTTCATCATATCTAGAGTCTCTTATTGGAATATATTCTACTTAATAACCTTCTTCCTAACCTGGGGAAATAAAACATACAAAAGGGTGAGCTCAAATTCTCAGTAAGTGTAAACAAAAGAAATATCAATCACATCATATACATAACCACATAACTTTTGAAAATCATAACCTGAAAAAGAGATCATAATTTCATAACATGGGATAAATCATAGTAGTGAAATGTAATCCCAACAATCATAACATAAATCATGAAACTTTGTGGCATACACACATAATAATAGAGAATCATTTCTTATTAGTCAAGACTCATTGCCAAGAATTTTTTAGTGGACAAAGTCCCTTTCTGAACTGAGTTCACTCCTCGTTTCAGTCCTGTTTCACTGAACTAGTATAAACTACCATTCCAGCCATGTCTATATCATGAGATATAAAATCTTTACCCAATGAATTGGAGGGAGATATAGGTCCCACTCATCTCATAATGATACCATTCTTATGTGTGCCACAAAATCATAAACCATACATCATAACAACGACCCTTGTAATAAAAATGGGAATCCTAAACATCATGACATCATAAAACAATTCATATAGGATAAAGGAATTCATAAAAATATTTCCATCACAACATAATCAAATCCATGTAATAATTGGGATAGAAACAGAACCCTATATTATCTTAGATGGAATTTTTTTTGATAAAACTCTTGAACTCCATTCTTGAGGAAAATATCATTTCTACTTCAAAAAACAATTTTCCTTTCTTAAAATGTCATACAATTCAAAACTAAAATAAGTTGATTAAAAATAAACTTGAAAACTTATAAAGGAAGTTTCTTTGAAATAATTTTTTAAAAATCCAATCATGCCGTATAAGTTAAAAAAAACATTCTTCGTACTTTTGTCGGAAAAGTTAAAAATTACCCCATACAAAAAACGAAAAAATATTCCTTTCATATCCTTTAATAAAAACTCACCAAAGGGTAAAATTGGATTTAAACAATTGTAGGTTGATGGAAATAATATTACATATTGAGGAAACATGGATTTGGATGATAAAAATACACCCCAGTAAATACTAAAGTACAAACAATCTCGGATAAAAATGAGATTGTGATATTTCCATTACATTAGGTTCGATTTGCTTCGTAAGTGTTCTAACCTCCTGTGTAATGATTTAAATAATGTTATTGACTTATTATAGAATCATAATTATTGTTATGATATCATATATGGTCATATTATTAGCTTCTTGGTAGTAATATTTCATTGCTACTTGTTATTCGGGTGTTTATAACTTTTTGTTCTTATGCGTGTTTTGTCGAATAAATTCTTATTCTTCTCTTTAGGTTATAGATACCTCATTTCCAGAATGTTATTAGTGAAACATATATCTTATTCATGCATTCAATTCATTTATATTATGCAATTAATATCATGTAGAACAAGTCGTATCACATCGTGGAGACAGTATTCCGTATGTACGCACGAGTGATGATATCGTTCCTATGATCGTCAAATTGTATTGGAGTGTATGTATACTATTTCAGAATCAATATCACTTTATAATAGTCATATATAGTAATTATTTACACCATTATACCCATCCAAGTGAGGTGGTGGTGGAAAATAGATTACACCACGGCGTGGAGACGGTATTCTGTACGTACGCACGCGCAGTGATTTATTTTTCCATAGGATGGATAGATAGTGAAATAGGGTTGTTTCATACTTATAATAACATATTAGTAAATTAGTGATACTGATTTTATTACTTCATAATGAAACAACTAAATAAGAATATGTGGAAGAAGAAATAAAGATGAAAGAATCGGTAACAGACATTACCTCTTCTTTGAAGTGCTTCATTGAGACCTTCTTTTAGGGCACTAAAATTGGTCTTTGAAGAAGACCAGGACCTCTAGGATGTCTCTAGGGAAGTGGAGAGGAGAAAGTGGCAGGGGTTGGCCGAGCTTGAAAACTCAATGTGGTGTGAGGAAGAGAGGGAGGAGGTGCCCTTTTATAAGGGAAGAGAGGGGCACCTTTGGAATAACTAAAAATATTATTTTATTATAAAGTCAAGTTCAGTTTTAAATAGCTCCAAATTGATTTATTTAGAGTATAAGGTTGGTATGGGTCGAAATAATCTCATCAAATAGAATTTATACAAGTTTAGGTTCCTATTTCCCCTTATCATTTAGATTTAACATTAAGTTAAAGAATTTTACTTTTATCGTGCCTTCTTGTGTTCTTATACTATAAGGTTAATAAACATACTATATCAAGACAAACGAAACCCAAGTTGTTTATTATTAATATATATAACCTTATCTAATTCATTTGGCCTAACATTATATTTTTAGGAATAAAATAACAATGAATAATATAATATTTGTTTTAAAAACTATTTTATGTCAATTTTGACACTATTTAGTAATTGATTTTTGTGAAAATCATAACAGAATGATAAGTTAGAAAAACGTTAATTAAATCAATACTAACATGTAATAGTAACCTATAAAATAAGTTTAATTCATAAAAAGTGTCAAATTATATTTATCTATGTATTTATAATATCAATTATTCTAATTTTTCACTATTATGGTAATTACTGCATCATCATTCTTTCATAAATAACTTAAATTATTTAAAGTCTAAAAATTACAAATAAAATACCATTATGTAGGAACACTTTTTATATTTATAATAAATATTTATAGTCGAATTTATCTTATGTATAACCCCATATTAAAAATGGTTTAGTTATTAAACTTTGATTTTAACTATTTTAACCCTTCTTTAAATAAATTAATAATAAATGTCCAAATCTAATCCAAATGGGCCTAAATGGTCATATATTATTCCTAAGTTTTTTTTGGTCGAATTACACTTGTCCAATAGAAATAGCACATGTGTTATGGTAATAATAATATCATATTTTTACCCTTAATTACCCTATTTACTTTTAACCGTGGTAAAAAAAGGTAAAAAGCTACTATTCACCAAAAATTATTTTCATCTCATTGAACCACATTTTAGTCCTTGATATTAACCGTGTCTCTTGGATTTTAGAAATTCCACTCCCAGAAGCAGTAAAATTAAGTTTTATGAAAAATTCAGTTTTTTTAACTACCACTTAGTGGTTTCACTATTCATCAAAAATTGAAAGTTTCCCGAAAAATACCAAAATTTCACCCTAGGCTAATTTCGATATTACGAATCCAAAATTGAAGTCCATATTCAAAATTAAAATTTATAAAATTTCAAAAAGTGGTTATTACTATTCATAATGGCTATTTTTAATAATATTTTAATAATATATCGTTGTTTAGTGAAACTCGGTATTGCGTACGAGGCAGGCTATCGAGGAAGGTCGCGATTTCATGTAAAGCAAGCCAAGCAAGTGTTGTGTGTAGAAAAAGATTCCTTTGATAATTTATATAACATAAAAGTCTCGGGTGTTACATTCTACCCCCCATTAAATGAATTTCACCCTCGAAATTCGTCACTTTGTAACAAACAGATGAGGATACCTCTCCCTCATCATAACCTCAAGCTCCTATGTAGCTTCTTCTAATTAGTGGTTCCTCCATAAAACATTCACCATTGAGTGGTCTTGTTTCGTAGGACTTTTTCACTACGATCCAGAATCTCTATCGGTTGTTCTTCAAAAGAAAGATCTTACTCAGCGGTACAACTTATGAGCTGAGTACATGTGAAGGATCAAGTATGTACTTTCTCAGGAGAGATACATGGAACACATCGTGATCTTGAGAGAGATTCCGTGGAAGCTCCAATCGGTATGCTACCTTCCCAACACGATCCTATATTTCGAAAGGACCGATATATCTAGGGCTCAACATCCCCTTCTTTCCAAATCTCATGACCCTCTTCCAGGGTGATATTCGTAAGAACACTTTATCACCCACTTCAAAATCTAGGTCTTTTATTTGGTTGTCGACATAACTTTTCTGTCGACTCTGAGCTACTCTTATGTGTTGTTGAATAGATCTGACCTTTTCTACCATTTCATCACCAAGATCAGGTCCTAATAGCTTTCTTTCACCAACTTCATCCCAGCAAGTTGGAGTCCCGTATTTCTTTCCATAGAGAGCTTCATAAGGAGACATCTGAATACTGGAGTGAAAGCTATTATTATTAGAAAATTCGACCAAAGGTAGGTGTTGATCCCAACCACCTTTGAAATCCATAGAGAAATCCCTCAAAATATCTTCTAGAGTTTGAATTGTTCTCTCAGACTGACCGTCTGTCTAAGGATGATAAGAAGTGCTGAAACTTAACTCTTTATCCAAAGTATGCTAAAGACTTCACCAGAACTTTGAGGTAAACCTCAGATCCCGATCAGATATAATAGAAAGTGGTACTCCATAAAGTATTACCACTTCCTTTACATATATCATGGAAAGCTAATCTAGAGATAAATCCTCTCTAATAGCAATGAAGTGTGCAGATTTTGAAAGACGATCAACTATGACCCAGATAGCATTATTGCCTTTGGATGTTTTAGGAAGTCCTGTGGCAAAGTCCATAGTGATGTTTTCCCATTTCTATTCGGGTATGGATAATGGTTGAAACATCCCCTTAGACTTCTGTCTCTCAAATTTAACATGTTGACAAACCAACCATCGAGAGACATATTCAGAAACATCTCTTTTCATGCCATCCCACCAGAAGTAATCTTTCAGGTTCCTATACATCTTCGTGCTTCCAGGATGAATAGAGAACGAAGAACTATGAGCCTCATCCGGCACCTCCTTCTTTAATTCGGGGATGGGAGGAACACAAACCCGATTCCTGAACTTTATTATCCCATCACAATCAAGGTTGAATTCAGGAAAATGTTTCACCTTCTTTTGTAACTCGACATCTTCTTTCTGTGCCTCTTTAATCATCACATGTATATATTGTTGAACGTTCATTTGAGAAAGATACAATTTTCCCCTTCCATTATAATTCCAAGATCCATCCTTTGTAAATCCATAAATATTGGATCTTTTGTGATCCTCATCATTGATAAACTGGCATGGTCTTGTCGACTTAATGCATCTGCCACCTTGTTTTCTTTCCCAGGGTGGTAATGGATTGAGCAGTCGTAATCCTTAATCAACTCCAACCATCTTCTTTGGTGCATATTCAGCTCCTTTAGTGTGAATCTATACTTTAAACTTTTATGATCAGTATAAATGTAACAACTTTCTCCATAAAGATAATTCCTCCAAATCTTTAATGCAACGATTACCGCAACTAACTCCAAATCATGAGTTGGGTAATTTAGCTCATGTATTTTCAACTGTCGTGAGGCATAATCTATCACCATATAATTTTGCATAAGAACACACCCAAATCCCTTCTTAGATTCATCACTGTAGATCACAAACCTTTCTCCACTACAAGACAGTGTGAGCAAAGGTTCACTGGATAACCTTCTTTTCAACTCCTTGAAATTCTCATCACATTCCTCCATCCAAACAAACTTAACTCATTTCCGAGTCAACTTGGTGAGTGGATTAAATAATCATGAAAAATCTTTCACAAAATGTCGATAATATCCAGCCAAACGAAGAAAACATCGGATCTCTGTCACTGTTGTTGGTCTCGACCATCTTTCAATAACCTCTTTTTTTGCTGGATCCACAGATATCCCCTCTTTTGAGATTATGTGACCCAAAAATGAAACTTTTTGAAGCCAAAATTCACACTTGGTAAATTTTGCATAAAGCTTCTCCTTTCTCGGGGTCTTCAATATAATTCTCAAGTGATCTTCATGTTCTTCCTTTCTCTTTGAAATAGACAAGAATATCGTCTATAAAGACTACCAAAAACTGATCAAGATAGTCTCTAAAGACTCTATTCATTAGATCCATGAAGATAGCAGGGGCATTAGTAAGACCAAATGGCATCACTATAAATTCATAGTTTCCATACCTTGTATGGAAAGCCGTCTTTGGTATATCCTCCCTTTTGAACCTTAATTGATGATACCCTGAACGAAGATCAATCTTGGAAAAGTATTGAGCTCCACGTAGTTGGTCAAATAGGTCATCAATATGCGGGAGAGGATATTTGTTCTTGATAGTGATCTTGTTAAGTTCTCGATAATCAATGCAGAGTCTCATTGATCCATCTTTCTTCTTAACAAATAGAACAGGTGCTCCCCGAGGTGATGCACTAGGACGTATGAACCTCTTATCAAGATTCTCTTGGAGTTTCTTCTTCAATTCCTGCAACTCAATTGGGGCCATTTTATATGGTGTCTTTGAAATAGGCAAAGCACCCGGTACAAGTTCTATTGAAAACTCAACTTCACGATTTGGTGGAAGACCCGGTAATTCCTCCAGAAAGACATCATCAAACTCCCGTACAATGGGAATATTCTTAATTGTGAGTTTCAAACCAACCATTTGAGATAAATAACCTTCATTTAGTGGAATCAAGACCCATAAGATGGATGGAATTTCCACTGGAAGGTTATGTTCATCCTTGCATCGATAGACGATCATAGATTGATCTAGAATATGAAATGTGACTTCCCTTCTTTGGCAATTGATATGAGCTCCATGTAGAGAAAGCCAATCCATGCCAAGAATTACATAAAATTCTACTATAGGAAGGATCAAAAGATTTGCAGGAAGCACATTCCCACAAACTTCAATCGGAGAAGAATTATAAACTTTTGATGCGACTGTTGGGCCATTAGAGGTTGTCACAGCTAACTCAACATCTAACTGTTGAGGTAATATGGTGATATCCTTAGAAAATTTGTCAGAAATAAAGGAGTGGGTGGATCTAGAATCAAATAAAACTTTTTCTACTTTATAGTGGATGGTAAGTTTACCTTTCACCACACCGTTATCGTACTCCACATCACTAATAGAAATTTCATGTGACTTTACTTTGTCTTTAGCCTTAAGAGTTTGTTGACGTCGACCATCATCATCAACCCTTGGATTTGGGCATTGATTGGCATAATGCCCCATCTCCTTTCACTTGAAACATTGAAGAGTATTAGGTTCATTGTGTGCATCCCTTCTTTTGTTCGCATCATTAGACATCTTCATCCAATCATTACGGAATTCAAATGCCCGATGACCTTCTTTTACACAATTGATACATTTACTTGTCCCTTTAAGACAACTCCCTCCATGTTTCTTTCCACACTTTGAGCATAAGGGAAGTCTCATCTTATTTTTAGTGTGCTCTTTAGATTTTCCTTTGAATTCCATTTTCCTCTTCCTATCAAACCCATATGGATGATGGGTTACTCCAATCTCCATGTCAACTTTGAGAGCACATCGAACGATTTCCTCGTAGCTATTGAAGTCCCTTATGGCTAAGGCCCTTTGAAGACTTGTTTTTAAGCCACTAAAGAATCGATCAATCTTACTCTCAGGTTGGATAATAATACCAGAAGCATACCTTGCAAGTCTTGTAAAATTTTCTTCATAGGTACCAATAGATTCATCATCCTTTTGCTTCAGTTCAATAAACTCTATCTCCATCTTTGTTCGGAGAATACGAGGGAATTACTTATTGAAAAATAAGTTCTTGAACTCGTCCCATTCCATTGACTCAATTTCATCCCTTTTCCTCGTATTCTTAATAATATTCCACCATTGATCAGCATCACCTTCCAAACGATACACTGCTAAGATGAATTCATCATGTTCAGAACATTGATGAAATGAAAATATCTTTTCAGTAGTAATAATCCATTGTTCAGCAACTAATGGATCAGTAGACCCGCTGAATGAAGGTGGATGCTTCCTCATGAAGGATTCAACAGAATGTCCCTCCTTCCTTTTCTCATTTGGAAGTCCTGCATGATTCATCGCTTGAGAACGTTGTGTGAGCATGGCTACAAGATTTTTCATTCCATCTCCAACAACGTTTGGTTGCTCAGGGGGACAATCATTGCATTGCCCGTCGCATTCCGTATTAACACAGTTCCTTCGGGTTCCACCCATTGACTAAAACCAAAAATAATAGTGTGAGCTACACTAATTATAATAGGAAAACCACATAATCAAGAATAAAATTTCAAACTTAAGATCTTATCCTAGGTTATTCATGACCATTTCTAAAACATTAATATTCTGTTCTATGCTTAGACTTATCCTTAGGGTTCTTACTAATGCTTTCGCATCCTAGTTTCCAAAGGTTGACTATACCTATCCTCTGATACCAACTATAACGACCCATACTTTACATACATTGTTATTTCAGAATTGAAGCACACTTATTACAAAATATAATAAAACCAAGAAAGGACCATATAGGTATAGTGTCTTTAGAAACTGGGAAACATAAAAAACTGGTTCATAAAGCATCTACTTTGCCTCCCATTTATTTCATCATATCTGGAGTCACTTTTTGGCATATTCTACTTTATAACATTCTTCCTGAGATGGGGAAATAAAACATACAAAAAGGGTGAGCTCAAATGCTCAGTAAGGGTAAAAAAAGAAATATCAATCACATCATATACATAAGCACATAACTTTTGGAAATCTTAACCTGCAAAAGATATCATAATTTCATAACATGGGATAAATCATAGTAGTGAAATGTAATCCCAACAATCATAACATAAATCATGAAACATTGTGGCATACACACATAATCATAGAGAAACATTTCTTATTAGTCAAGACTCATTGCCAAGACTATTTTAGTGGACAAAGTCACTTTCTGAATCGAGTTCACTCCTTGTTTCAGTCATGTTTCACTGAACCGGTATAACCTACCATTCCATCCATGTCTATCTCATGAGATATAAAATCATTACCCAATGCATTGGAGGGAGATATAGGTCCCACCCATCTCATAATGATACCATTCTTATGTGTCCCACAAAATCATAAACCATACATCATAACATAACCAATGTAATAAAAATGGGAATCCTAAACATCATGACATCATAAAACAATTCATATAGGATAAAGGAATTCATAAAACCATTACCATCACAACATAATAAAATCCATGTAATAATTGGGATAGAAACAGAACCCTATATTATATTAGATGGAAAATAATTTTGATAAAACTCTTGAACTCCATTCTTGAGGAAAATATCCTTTCTACATCAAAAACTACTTTTCCTTTCTTAACATGTCATACAATTCAAAACTAAAAGAAGTTGATTAAAAATAAACTTGAAAACTTATAATTTAAGCTTCTTGTAAATAATGTTTTAAAAATACAACCATGCCGTATAAGTTAAAAAAGCATTCTTCGTACTTTTGTCGGAAAAGTCAAAATGTACCTCGTACGAAAAATGGAAAAAAAGATTCCTTTCATATCATTTACTAAAAACTCACATAAGGGTAAAATTGGATTTAACCAATTATAGGTGGATGGAAATAATAATACATATTGAGGAAACATGGATTTGAATGATAAAAACACACCCCAGTAAATACTAAAGTATAAACAATCTCTGATAAAAATGAGATTGTGATATTTCCCTTACCTTAGGTCTGATTTGCTTTTAAGTGTCCGAAACTCCTGTATAATGATTTAAATAATTATATTGACTTATTAAAATATCATAATTATTGTTATGATATCATATATGTTCATATTCTTAGCTTCTTGGTAGTAATATTTCATTGCTACTTGTTATTCAGGTGTTTATAACTTTTTGTTCTTATGCGTGTTTTGTCGAATAAATTCATATTCCTCTCTTTAGGTTATAGATACCACATTTACAGAATGTAATTAGTGTAACATATATATTATTCATTCATTCAATTCATTTATATTATGCAATGAAGATTATGTAGAACGAGTCGCATCACATCGTGGAGACGGTATTCCGTACGTATGCACGAGTGATGATATCGTTCCTATGATCGTGAAATTGTATTGGAGTGTATGTATACTATTTAAGAATCAATATCACTTTATAATAGTCATATATATTTATTATTTACAAAATTATACCCATCCAAGAGAGGTGGTGGTGGAAAATAGATTACACCACGGCGTGGAGACGGTATTCTGTACCTACGCACGCGCGGTGATTTCTTTTTCCGTAGGATGGATAGATGGTGAAATAGGGTTGTTTCATACTTATAATAACATATAAGTATATTAGTGATACTGATGTTATTATTTCATAATGAAACAACTAAAGAAGAAGAAGTGGAAGAAGAAATAAAGATGAAAGAATCGGTAACAGACATTACCTCTTCTTTGAAATGCTTCTTTGAGACCTTCTTTTAGGGCAATAAAATTGGTCATTGAAGAAGAACAGGACCTCTAGGATGTCTCTAGAGAAGTGGAGAGGAGAAAGTGGCAGGGGTTGGCCAAGCTTGAAGGCTCAAAGTGGTGTGATGAAGAGAGGGAGGAGCTGCCTTTTTATAAGGGAGGAGAGGGGCACCTTTGGAATAACGAAAAATATTATTTTATTATAAAGTCAAGTTCGGTTTTAAATAGCTCCAAATTGATTTATTTCGAGGATAAGGTGTGGATGGGTCGAAACCCTTTCATCTAATAGAATTTAGACAATTTTAGGTTCCTATTATAACTTTATCATTTAGATTTATCATTAAGTTAAATAATTATACCTTTACCGTGTCTTCTTGTGTTCTTATACTATAAGGTTAATAAACTTACTCTATCAAGCCAAAATAACCCCAAGTTGTTAATTATTAACATATATAGCCTTATATAAGTCATTTGGCTGAAACTTAGATTTTTAGGAATAAAATAACAATTAATAATATAATATTTGTTTTAAAAACTATTTTATGTCAATTTTGACACTATTTAGTAATTGATTTTTGTGAAAATCATACCAGAATGATAAGTTAGAAAAAAATTAATTAAATCAATAATAACATGTCATAGTAACCTAGAAATTTATTTTAATTCATAAAAAGTCTCAAATTATAGTTATTTAGGTATTTATAATATCAATCATTCTAATTTTTCACTATTATGGTAATTACCGCATCATCATTGTGTCATAAATAAATTAAATTATTTAAAGCCTAAAAATTACAAATAAAATACCATTATCTAAGAAATATTTTTATCTTTCTAATTAATATTTATAGTCGAATTTATCATATGTATAACCCCATATTAAAAATTATTTTGTTATTAAACATTGATTTTAACTATTTTAACCCTTCTTTAAATAAATTAATAATAAATATCCTAATCTAATTCAAGTGGGCCTAAATGGTCATATTTTATTCCAAAGTTTGTTTTTGGTAGAATTACACTTATCCAATAGAATTATGACATTTTTTAGTGTAATGATAATATCATTTTTACCCTTAATTACCCTATTTACTTTTAACCGTGGTAAAAAAGGAAAAAAGATACTATTCACCAAAAATTATTTTCATCTCATTGAACCACATTTTAGTCCTTGATATTAACTGTGTCTTTTGGATTTTCGAAATTCCACTCACAGAAGCGATAAAATTAAGTTTTATGAAAAATTCAGTTTTTTTAACTACCACTTAGTGGTTTCACTATTCATCAAAAATTGAAAGTTTCCAGAAAAATACCAAACATTCACCCTAGGCTAATTTCGATATTAGAAATCAAAAAATGAAGTCCATTTTGAAAAATAAAATTTATAAAATTTCAAAAAGTTGTTATTACTATTCATAACGGCTAGTTTTAATAATATTTTAATATTATATCGTTGTTTAGTGAAACTCGGTATTGCGTACGATGCAAGCTATCGAGGAAAGTTGCGATTTCGTGTAAAGCAATCCAAGCATGTGTTGTGTGTATAAAAAGATTCCTCTGATGATTTATATAACATAAAAGTCTCAGGTGTTACAAAAAACAAATTTTTTAATCAAAATAATTTGTAGTCATAAATTATAAATTTGAGTAGTTTTAATGTATTATTATATTATATTTTTATCATTTTATAAAATTTAGGACATTTTATGTAATTTAAAATTTAAATTGTACATAAACACATGCAAATATTTTGATAGTTTTTACTTCATTAAAAGCTGATTCTCGTATTGAAAACGGGAATTAATTTCAAATTTATGAATGAAACATAATTATTTTTTATATGGTAAAATTTAAATCATTTTAAAAATGGAATATGAAATTTTTCATTGGGTGATTATTTTTTATTTTTCTGAAGAAATCAATTTATGATGATTAGTGAAGGCACTAGGTTGTAGATAAATAATAAACTTTTCATCTAAATAATTAATTTTAATCAAATATTACTATAAAAATAAAAATAGATACAAAATAAATATATTATTCCAATTTAAGTCATTGTTGATATTTTTTAAAAAATTTATATTTGTAAAAATTTATTGAACCATTTTAACGTCTTTTACCAACCTTCTAGTCAGATTTACCCACCTTCTTGGCCCACATGAAAATTTGTAAAAATCATAATTCTACAGATTCTATGAATTGAATTTCATAAATAAAAGAGATATTATTAACATCAATAAGTAAAATGTGGTTCAATAGGATAAAAATAATTTTTTTGAATAGTAATTTTTGAATATTATTTTTACAACTGTAAAAAGTATATAATGTAATTAATGGTACTAATAATATTAAAATTACACAAAAACATGTCCTAATTCTATTGGATTACTGACTTTATACCACAATAAACCTTGGGAAAATATAAGATCATTTTCATCCATTTGGGTTAGATTAGGAAATTTATTATATTTTATTTAAAGAAGAGTTAAAAGTGTTAAATTCAATTTATTATCACACCATTATTTATATAAAGATATAAATAAGATAAATTCAAATATAAATATTAATTAAAAATATAAAATATTTCCTACATCATGGTGTTTTATTTATAAATTTTAGATCATAAATATTAAAATTTATTTATTACACAATGATGATGTAGTAACTACCTTATTAATGGATCATTAAAATATTTGATATTATAAATATCAAAATAAATGACAATGGAGACTTCTGATGCCATTCACAAATTTTATAGGTGAATATTTCATGTTAGGGACAAATCATTGTATTTTATCGATGTCATAAAGTTATTATTATTTTTTGAAATATAATTTACTAAATAGTGACAAAATTAACATAAATGGGTTTTTAAAAGAAATACTATTTTATTAAATGATATAATATTTTTAAAAATCAAAGGATTGGAAAAAGGACTTATATAATGATTTTTATGTCATTAATGAACCACATCAGGTTATCTTGGTACTTTATAGTATGTTTATTAACAATGTAATATAGAAATATAAGAAGACATTGTAAATGTTAAACTATTTAACTAAGAGTAAAATCTAATTGAAAAGGATTATATGTGGAACTAAATATGTATAAATCCTATTTGTTGAGTGTTTTCCGACCCAAAAATACCTTATACTCGAAATAAATTCTTTTTGAGTCATTAGAATCTGATAATTATTTTATAATAAAATAATATTTCAAACATTTCTTAAGGTGACCCTCACCTCTCTTATAAAAGGGTACTTCCCCTTCTATTAACATCACACCTCCAAAGACATTCTGATTAGCCAAAACTACCAAAATATATTTCCAACTACCCTCAATTCATCCTAGATATCTTACTTTGATCAGAAATCAATCAAATGGTTCCCTGTTGATCAAATTAGAAGGAAGCTACTCATGATGTGGTAGTGATTTTATCACTTATTTCAATGTTATTTTCTTCTTCCACTTCCTCATTATTTTTTATTTTCATACGAAAATAATAACTCTAGTATATTATAAATACTGATATGTTATTATAAATATTGTAAATCTTTATTCATTATTATATTCATTTTTGAATGAAAAAGTTACTATACGTGCGTACGTACAACTTACTGTCTCCACGTCATGGTGTAGTTTGTTATTCAACAATTCATTTTTTGTATGTGTATAATAATGTGTATAATTAACTAAAGTATTGAAAATAACCTGATAATTATAATGTATATATAATATCCCATCCAATTATACACCGTTTTACCATCAATAGAATGATATTGTCGCTCATGCGTACGTACAACTTACCATCCCCACAACGTGATGAAATTCATCTTCAACGATCACCATTAAAGAATTATTATAAATATATATGTGTATATATTAGATAAGAATGAGATATATGAAATAATATTTCTACTGTAATAATATATATTCATGTAGACATATATATGTCATTTAATTACTTTCATATTATAAGATAAGAAAACTGAAATAATGTTCATGCGTGCATACAAACTACCGACTCCATGAATGGTGTTCCCATTTCATAAATATATCTTTAATAAATAATTATATTCTGAATATATATGATATAGGAACTTTTTTTTAAATTTATTTTACAATTTAACTCATTATCTAAGTGATATGATCAAGAATAACAAGTTAAAACCCTTACTATAAGGAAGTTTATTATTACCCAAAATGCTACATTATCATGAAAATTATTATTAAATTGTTAGTATGAAGTCCTAAATTAATAATATCTGATATCATATATATTTATATAGTTCTGGTATAATTTAATATCACACTATGGTCATTATACCAGTGTCTAAATGTACCATCATCTAATTAAAAGTACAAGGTAAGGGTTAATTCCTCAATTTCATTATTATCTGAGATTGTTTTTGTGTTAGTATTTATTGGGAAACGTTTATCATCAATGTACATGTTTAATAAAAATGATTACATAATGTATATTTTAAGGTATTTTGTAAGGTAATATTTATCAAGATAAATATTTCAAATGTTTTAATGATTTGTTTTTTAAATCTTCTTAATTAATGTACAAGTTTTAGAAATGATTTTAAGGATTTATTTATATAAATGTGATTATTTTAAAATGTTAATTCCTTCCAAATAATTCAATGTGGAATATTAAGCATTGATTAAAAATAACTATTAAATGACTTCCATTATAAATGCATGACTTTTAAATGATTTCACAAAAACTGATATTTCTCCCAAAAGGTTTTAATTATAATTTTTAACTATGTGAACATCCTTGACTGGATATGTTTATTTATTGATGTTGATTTATTATAATTAAATCTTTCACATTGTATTGAATGAGATCTGATATGTCTGACTTTTGAGTTTTATTTTTATAACATTCATGGTATATGGTTAATGTATTGACATTTTCGAAGAATGTTTTAATAAAAATGTTTACGTTATTTTTAAACCATTTTATATGAGGAATGCATTTGACTTAATAAGTGATGGGTGGAGCCCTCTATAGCTCTTCAATTCATCCGGAGGTCTCCAGAGACAAAATAGTGTCTTGGAACAAGGCCTTGAAAAAAAATTATTTTTAGCCTTAGAATGAGGCCTTGACTCTGTGGTTATGATGTATGACATTATACATTCCGTTGTTATGAAATTAGTCATTAAATTTTATTATTATATTTGTATAATATCCATGTGAATATTTATATTGTAATGTTTGATTATTTTTTCCATATTATGGTCGTGTTTATTTTTAAAAGGTTAATGTTTTTATTACACATCTTGCTTAAAAATTTCATAGCTTCCCCTTAATTATTTACTCTTACTGATCATCTGAACACACACCTTTCTTAATATTTATTCACCCAGGATTCCAAGAAGTGTATTCTGATTAACCTATAGGGATATGATAAAGGATATAAGGGTGTTCATAGGGAAAACAATGTAATTTTTTTTCATGATGCAATGTAAAACTTATGTATGTATCTAGTACATCCAAGGCTACGAAACTAATCTTTCTTTAATGATATAATTTTTTTTATAATTCCAATTTTATGTAACAATGCATTGACTCTAGGTTACTAGGGTCGGGGGAGTACAAGTATTATTGACTTCAAATTATTGGTGAATTGGTATGGCCTCTATTATTTCCTCTTAAAGGGAATTTTATAGACATAAAGCATTCATTATTGAAAGATTGTCATGAAATATAGATATTTACATGAAAATATCATAATAATGGTCCAATTATATTTTCTTCCAAGCAAGTTGATTCTTGTTCCCATGTACATTTGGAACTAAAGTACTTGATATGGATCGATCGTCCATATGAACAAGAACCAAAGGATCATATGCTTTTAGTGGATTAGTTTGAATATGATTGTCTATATTCATAGGAGAATTAGTTTATGATTAATCCTCTGTATGATGTTATATAATGATTGTGTCAGTGAAGACACTGGACAATGTGGGGGATCATATTTTCTCCTACTGAGCTCATATGAGAGCTTTCTCCTGATTTTCTCCCACGTAGACAGTTTGATCACATACACAATTAAAGTAGTGACTTCAAGAATGGATCCATTTTCTTGAATATCCATCACATTTATGGAATATTCCCTCTATTTCCTAATCATGAATAAAGAATTTGGGTTCATATTCACAATCATCATTTGATAATTAATCCATTGTGACTAAAAAATTAATAGAACTTATGGTCAATTCCTTATCTAAGTGAGATCCTATATAAAGTGTTGAATCTTATTTGGTCATTTGGTGGGGCGGTGACCATTATTCATGAATTTTTGGAATGAAATCACTTAAATTAAAATTTATCTTTCGTTGTTAAATAGGACCATATTATAGTTATTTCTTCTTTGCCTTCTTGTCATTTTTTTAAATATTGTATTTCAGATTACTGATCCATCGATGGAGTCATATGAGTTGTAGCGATTTGAATGAGGGAATATTCTATTATTTAAACAATTATCATAGGTTTTCATGAGATGGATAATTATTTTTATGACCATTTAGTTATATATCTTTTTCATACTCCTTCTATTTTCCTCTTCCCATTCATTCTACTCTTCAATATCAGTGGTACAAACACAAGCCACATACGTAGGTGGATATTCTAACTTCACACTCCCAGTGACTACCATTTTTTCTAAATTTATTTGAATATGAATCATTACTAGACGTTGTTCCCCAATTCATAATTAATGGGGAAATATTTTGATATATCTTTGTTGTCATCCCAGATGGGCTTCTTGGTATTTGAGATCTTGATCATGTTTTTCTCTATTGTAGTGAAGAAGTACCTATGATATTTATCATTTAAAAAAGAATAGACCCTCATTTTCATCTCTATAATCTATTTTAGAATGACATCAAATTGATCATCCTAATTTGAAATTCATTGTTCTTAACACTCATGATGGGGTGTCACAATTTATTCTCCAGAACATGGAGTGGGAGTGGGTACATGTGCCTAATTAATTATTATATTAGCAGCCTATTATTTCCCTATTCTATTTCTCAGAGCTGATGGAATTTACTAGGGACTTATCCATAGTATTTCAAATACAGTCTCACAATTTTTTAATAATCTCAGCGAGGACATGAATACCTCCTTTTCATTTTACATGGATAATTTTCATGCATAACTCATCATGAAGATTCACTATAAATATAGAAAACAACTCATCTTGAGGAAACTATAGGTTTAAGTAGTTATCCAACCTTTTCCACTATGTAATGTAATATGAGACCCTTTAATTCCCCCAGTTATTGATGCTTAAGAGGTCAAGGACTATTTTATTCAATAATGTTGAGTTTAACATAAAGAGATACATCCATTAAAGATCTTCATATGGTGTAAATGACAGATCTAAAAATCTTGTTTACCACAAAAGGGTAGTACATATATTAATTACAAATAGAACATTATTCTAACATCTAATAGTCATTTAGAGTTGCGTGTCAAGTTATAATAGTATGAAACAAAATGTTTCATATTCTACTATGTGGGTCCAGATAAATCAATAATCGGGAATGTTTGACACCTAATGTTCAATGAGGGAAGAGTTAGATAAACTCATTCAGGGTAAGGTTTATTTTCATGTTTTAATAGTGCATGAAATTACTCTATATATTCCAATTGATTCATTAGTCACTTAATAGCATAATTAATCCCATGGAAAATTTCTATATATGTATGATATTGAATATGGGCAGTAGGTAGTATTTCTATATGTGTTATAACTATTAGTATTTTTCTTGGGTATCCTATAGGTACAAGTCGATAATGTAGAAATGTGCCCCTTTTAAACTATATACAAAATGGAGGGATCCCTTGATCCACATTTGTAGTGTCCATGTATAATGGTGAATAGAATCCCATGTTGGTCAGATGTTCAGAATCCATTTTAGTTTTTATAGAAAACCCTACTTGTTGAGTTGTTCTAGCTAAGAGTGTGATTTGACGATATGCTTACTGAACATATCCAATGAGAATTCTATGATAGATTAGTTCTACATTAAGTCTCATAATTAACTCATAAAATTATTTTTACGGGAAATTATTTATTTATGTGTGAGGGTATATCCATTTTATGGAGTATGTGAGATGCAAACATACTATATCGCTTTTATTTGTTAGGTTCTCTTAGAGGAGGTAGTGGTAGTGTGATTGGTGGGAATCTTAGGTTCTGGGAGAGTATTTGGTTCTAGGTATGCACATATACTTAAATAGTTTTATTATGTACCATATTCTAAATAAAAACATACTCCTACAACTCCTCCTCTGAAATATCCTCATGATTTATAGGGTTTTCAATAATAGTTTTAATTACATTTACTATTGTATAATTAATTTCATTCATTTTATCAATGTATTTGGGAGAATTCATTTTTCTATATCCTCATTGATTCTTTATCCCCGACTTTTCTAATTCTATATGAGTCATTTGGAAGATTTTAATATGATGGGAATCTCTAGATATTTCATTTTTGTGTGTTCCAAATGAGGATATTGAACGACATGATGGAAAACATGATTTGATTTGTTTTACATAATTCCCACAAATCAAGAAAACTGACTTCCTTTGAGTAGGATGTTATTGAGTTGAAAAATACCCCATCATTATGGGATGAGGCTATTGTCATTCCACATTCAAAACTCTTTTTGCACGTTTACTGACCTTGAAGGATTCATTAAAAATTCCTCTAACCTCATTGGCGGGGGTTGCTCATGGATATTCTTCAATGCTATTGTTGTGGCTAAAATTACAATTTTATAGAGTTTTATTCAATTAACGGTTGGGTGAATGATTTGGTATTCACCTAAGTCACCCACTTGTGATGAAATGTTCTCTATTTATAACAATTTTTTTCTCAAAACATACTTCTCTTAAATGGGAGGATTGCAGGATATTTTCTAATTCCTGAGGAATCATTATCTTAATTTCCTCCTTTCTTCTGGGTTGTCATCGCTAAGGGTGTTTAAAGGACTCTTTTGTTTGGTAGTCATGAACATATTATATTTTTTTAGCCGAAAGATATGACATTACATGATACAAATTTTAGTGGGATTTTACACATAGGGATAATAAGGAAACGTAATTCTCTGAGTTATCCCAATTATATGATATGAACATTATATATATGGAATCAATCTTTTGCAATTGAAATATTATTAACACACTAAGTCATGCACGTTGGAGGACTTTGGTGGATTATAAATCATTGGAGTTTATGTATCTAGGAGGTCATCCTATTCAATTTAGTGTTATATCCCTTCCATTACCTATCGTAAATTTCATGATCATCATATAAAAATTCATTTTCTCTAAAATGATGATGATTATTCCATAATGTGCCATAGATATCGTGAAAACAATATTCTGTCAGCACCTCAGGTAGGCTATATTGGGAGGTGAATAATTTATACATCATAACTTGTATGTCATCTTAAGTTAGATGTTTCCTCATGTTTAACATGTATTATTTTTCTTTTTCAGGATTTTACCAAACCCAGCCATACAAAACTTGATTATTTCTTACTGCTTTATCTCATTCAGTTATATTGGCAGGGGATTCCTATGTTTCATTGGAAGATAAGTCATTCAAGGGTGGTTTAATTTCTGACCATCACCCAATGTTATATTTAATTTGTGAAATAATATTACTTTTCAATGATAATGAATAAAAAATGAATGGCCCTATTTTCCCATGTTCCTTGTAGTTTGAGGGATTTTCCCTCAATGACTTAATAAGGGTAGGGCCATCTTTATGGAGTGAAACATTATCCTGGAGAGAAATTTCATTGTGAATTCCAATATTGGGATATCTACCCTGCTGGATTATAAAAAGATGAGCACCATTTTGATCTTTGATCTTTTAGAAATATGGAGGTCATCAAGACTATCATTACAAGATAGGCTCTAAAGATAGATCAAATTATGGAAGAGAAGAAATTGTCCATGGTGATGTGTCTAGGTTGTAACTTCATACATTCAATTACATCTCCCATAATTTTTTAATGAGGGATAAAGATCATGAGCTACCACAGATAAAAAAACTAAGGGATTTTACAACTACTAAATTTTTTAGAGTATGATCATAAATGACCTATTCATTTCCCTTTTTTCTCTGGTGAGGATTCTTTTTTATTCCTTTTTTCGAGAAACCAAGGAAAAATTTTAGGTAATGTAGTTTTCAATTATGGAAAAATTATTTACTTGTTACCTTGATACAACAATAATTTCCTAATAGTATTTTTTGGATTTAGTAGGGTTTTCTTCCTACCATGGAGTGGTAATAGGAAAAAAGTGATTAGATTCTATTAGAACATGTGTATATTCCCAATCCAGTTGTCTATATATTGCATGGGAGCATTCCGCATGAATATTCTAGATGAGAGAAGTGGGTTGTGTTTGCTTCTGGGTACATTGTAATGAGCCATCAAACTTATTGAGATGAAGCAATGTTTGTACCCATCTGTAACTCTTTTTCCCTCTATTATGATGTCCTAGCAGGTTTTTTGGTTGTGGTTATGGATTTATGTCATCCCTTTAACTATTATCATGGTATTCTTGGTTATTTCAGCAAATCGAACATAAGTATATACCCATTAAACATCTAAAGTTGTGGTATATGTATTACCCAATATAATATTTCCTATCATTATATACTTACAATACTAATGTTAGGGGGAGCAGAGTTAGTTCATCCAATTGTTCATCATGAAAACATTATGATTAGCAAATTTAAGTTCTTCCAGATGAGTTTTCTTGAATTCTTTCTAAATGCTGGTAGGTGTTCGTAACTACCTATGATTTTCCATTGAATTTGACTGGATAAAATCTTTTGACACTTCTAGAGGAGGATGTTGGTAGTACTAATTTACATCGGTAGGTGTCAGTGGAAACTCATATGTTTCTTCTATAAATAAAAAATGAGATTTTGAGAAACCTCCAAATATGTCTGTTGGACATCTGAAATAGTGTGTGCTAGTGTATATTCTTACATGCAGTTATCCAACACATTTTTTAGGTGGAATTATATAGAGGGGATGAAGATTTTTTTTGAGAATGAAGTTCCTCGGGAAATTATGGTGATAGGTTTCATCTACGTATAGACTACAAGTCATCGTTGACTGGACGATCAGTTGGGATTTTTTCTTGAGGAGGGCCTATTAGGTGGCCTCTAAGGCTGAGTTGGTAAAATTTAGACAGTAATTATAAATTATTGAATTCATGACCCAAAATTGTAGATGATGGGTTGGTGGTAGTGTCCCCTGTTTGGAAGAATACAAAAAATCAATGATAGTTTGGTAACACATATTTGAGAGTTGGTATTATTCTATTTGGAATGAAGAGATATCCATGGGGATGTTCGAGAATTTTATGTGACAAAAAAAGGAATAAAATACCATAAAAACATGATCTCATTAAAATAACACATGCATGATGGATTGTCTTGTTTGGACCTCTTTCATTTATAGGTAAAAGGTGTCTGATAGGTGCATGAAACCATTATCATGGTTAAGGATTCATGTCTTGTTCACCATTTTTTCCTTCTGAAGAATAATGTTGGTTTTCTATTGGATTGACTATATGGGGTTGAGTTTTGTGAAATAATTTACTTCAATATCACCAATGTTTAACTCCTTGAAATGGGGTCTTTTGTGGAGTTGGAAACACCAAATTGTTTTATATCCATGTTGGACCTACATTCCAATGGTAGGTGCATGTTGTGTTGTTTATTCAGTGATACTTATGAACTCACATTCAATAAGAGGTTGGGACATCATGGTGATCACATCATATTAGTGTAACTTTTGGCCTACTCTAGGCTCTCTTATAGATTGTAGATATAATGGGATATTCTTTATTAACTCCTAAGAATGATGTTGTTCGCCCATAAATTAACAACCCATTTTTATCATCTGAGGAATATATAATCTGTTATATGTATCTGGGGTCATCATAAATTTATAAATATATATGTGTGTATTTATGTATCTATGGTTCTTCGTCAATGGTATCCTCTTATGTTTTTATTCAATATACTTTCACAATGTTATTAAAATTCTTGTGTTGATCTACATAGTAGAGTGCTCTGTAGTGAATAAAAATCTAGGGATATTGGAATAGTTCTGATGTATGGATCAGACAGATATAATGGGATTCCAACACACCATTTTTAATGAAATCACAACCCATACAGTTTAATGTCACGTAATGGGACAAATAATACGTTATGAAGATTTGTGATGAGGAATAAACTACGAGGTTTAACATTTTTAATCAATTAGATATAGGTAGATGGGTTCTGGTCAATTTTTGGTGTGGGAAATTTGTTGACATATACCAAAGAACCTGGATATGATATGGACTCCTAGGATCAATAATTATTTACTAGGAATTTATCCTATAGTAAATGTTTATTTTTATTTTGGGTGTTATGTTTGGACCTCCATGAGGATTCCTTCATGTCCCATTATGATGAGAATCAAATCCCAAGTAGTTTGATCATTTGGACTCAATCCTATGGAGTCACTCTGAGGGTTTCTATTACAAGAGAGTATAACCATTTTAATAGATTATTAAGGGGATTAATCCATTGAAGGATGTGTATTTTTTTGGACATACAGTAGGATTATTTCCAAAGAGGTGGGATTTTGGGGCTTATACTAATTTGATGATGCACTTATGTAAGATGTTTGGGCTTATATTGAGTAAGAATACCATGGATGGTTTGGGGAACATGTAGATATCATTATCAACACTGAAATCTAATCACAATAGATTCATTATTGGTGTGAGAAACAAAGGAATTGTAATATATGATAACCATACAATATTCTTCACCCTATGTTCAGATACATGTCCCTTAGGACCCACCCCTATAAAGGTCCTCTATAGGAAGGCAAGAGTAAGATCTTAAAAAATATTCTCTACTGAAACAAACTTCCTTATATGAAAATTGATTGATTGTATCCAACCTATAGTCCCATTTGTGTCATTATTTAATGTGAGGAACAAGAATTAGAATATCTAGAAAACTATACGACTCCCCAAGCATTGGTGCAAGTGATTGGGGAGAAAACAGAAGAATAAAGGGATGTGATATGACCTTTACCATGAATTGTTTTATCCAAGATAGAAATGTATGACTACCCATTTAGATACCACCCATAGGAATGGGGAATATTGAGGTAATTATGTGAGAGGTTTCTCACATAAAAGTATAAGGGATTACTCTAGGGGGATTCCCAAAAAAAAATTCCGGTAGAAGCAGGGAGGATATAATTCCATACCTCCTCTCATTGAACCGGATACCTATATTACTATAGAAAATGTGGAAAGAATGAGGGTCTAACCATAATAATTGTGATAATGGAATCCCCAAAACTACGCATAGGGTCAAGATCATTGTAACCGAATAGATTCATACTCACACATACCACTAGGACCCTATAAGATAGGCAGAACATGTGTGGGAAACCACTGACCAAAGGAATGTACAACCAAATGGGTGACATTCTCGGTTTCCTCCTACTTTGGTTTCACATGTAGGGATTATTTATTCGAGTTCCAAATATTTTTTACCTTATATGAGGGATTCAAATGGATATGATACCTAAAATTGGTGTCTTGTAAGTGGACTCAATGAGAGGATTGTGCCAGTCCAGGATTTTAATGGAAAGGTGATTCATGTTGGTATGGGTAGTAGTTGGATGTGATTCACATAGGGGAAAAGGAATTCATAAGCAAGAGAATCCAAAAAAATTTGACCCCCTAGTAAAGTACACATGATTGAGGCATTATACTAAGAATAATGGGTCTCCTTAGGTGTCCCTAGAATTGTCTTGGGTTTGTCCCTGAATAGGAAAGGGGACTCATAGAAGTGGTTTTACACATGGTGGGAAATAGGGTACTCACATAGGTGTCATGTATTCTAGAACAAGGAGGTACTTTGATCCCACAATCCCCCATAATTATTTATTTTCATATGTTCCATCGGGATACCTTATGAAATTTGAATTACCTAGTGAAGGGGCTTCATGAAGTGAGCTTTTGGTATTTATTATAATTTTTTTTTGTGAAACTAAGGAGAAATATTGCCCTATTTATAGGAAAACATGTGACACTGGTGGAAGATGTCACTAGTGTAGAATCATTCAGTACTGCATAGTGGGGTTTGACAATCCTCCTAATGTATAGAGTTGTGGGTGTAGTCCATCTTGTGGATTTTCTTTTGATTATTTTTGGGGCTCTTCACCTCTCTAGCCTACCAGATGTGCTCGCCATATTCTTTTCATCCCACTTGTAAATAGTAATTTCAAGAATTTCATAGTAGTGATATTTTATTTTTATTATTTTTTTAACACATTTAACACATTAGTTTAATTATTTTTTTCATATTACAGAAGAAAATATCGAAACTAAATTTTCTAATGAAAAACCAGGTTATCATTTCTCATAGATGATATTTTTGAAAATTTACCGATCTTTTTAAATGATATACTTTTTATCATATAAAGTGTGTGTTTTTAAATTTATTATTTCACTTACAAGAAATGATTTACAATGTAATAAAATTTTTAATGGTGAATTTCAATTGTGTAGATTAAAATGTGGTAAAATTTGAAATTAAAATTATTGTAATGATAATGGTTTCAATTAGGAATATTATTTAATATTTTCCAAATAATTTTAAAAAACTCTGAAAATGTGATTTCTTTTAAATATTGTTTTTTACATCTATCCATTATTAAAAAAATGACTTTCATTTCGTTTGGGTTTTATAAACATGGAATTTTTTTCCTATAGTATAAATCTATAAATTTTATATATGACTTATTTAAATATAATTATGGGCAAAATACATTAAAAAATAATGTTAGAAGAATTAATTTCATATAAACATAATTTGAAATGGGCCAGTGGTTAATTATGTGGATGGTTTTTTTAACTCACATTTCTCTTATCATTCTCACCTTTGGGCGTACAAATATTTCATGTAATATTTTTTCCCTCATCATCATATATTTAAATTATAATTAAATTTTATTTAATTATGGACATCATTTTTTAGATGTTCGGTCATTCAGAAAACTATTTCTTGTAATTTGGATATTAGTGACCACGTGGAAAATATTTTTTTCGAGTCATGAATCGATTTTTTTGGAAAACTATTCCCTATAAATTGTGTTTTTTCTATAAATTGAAATAATAATTTTTTAAGTAAGATAGATAATTATTTTTTTTATTTTCACTTATTCCATGTTGAATTCAAAAATGAGTTACCCCTTTAATTTAAATGGAAATGGATTATATTTTACATTTTTTAGTTATTATTTATGTTTGGAATATATTATGCCTTAATGATTGTTTATTATTTCTTGAGCATGTTATTTGACATGATATTCCATTCTAATGAGTATTTTTTATTTCAAATGAATCTGTTTTATTTGGTATTCCTCACTGTTTATGATATTCCATTATCATAGTTAATTTTCAATGATGTATATTTTTGGAGTAAGGTAATACCTTTTATATAGGGGATAAAACCAACAAGTTATGATTTATTAATCTATAGTTTTATGATTATTTATTTTAGAAATATCATGTCTGTGGGATTTTTTTTATATGTTTTTTATTGAAATATTTTTTTAGGACATTCACGGGTTGAAATATTTATAGGGTTAAAAGTTTGTAAGGAAATGTTGTTATAAATGGTTGTGATATTTTATGGGAATTTTAATATTTTTACATAGATCATGATGAATTATTTTTGAGTTTTAGTGATGTTTTGGGATTCTTAGTCTAGTTAAAGAACACCAATTATGATTTACAGGGTATTGGTTAAATAATTATATTAGAGGAAGGGAATCATAGAGTAACTAATAACGGTCAAAATATGATTTCAATTTCTCTTGAAACAAAACCACTTCTATTTGGAAGCCTAGTTATATTATAATTAATGGTTCATACTCAAATGTGGAACTTAAATGGAAGGCTCTTGCGAGATCCCAATGGTTCTTCTCGTGGATGAGTTTTATAAAAAAAATTGTTCTATGTATTTTTTTGGTTATACTATTTTCTAGAGACTACAATACATTGTGTCCATGGTGTAGGTGATTATACAATAAAATGATGGATCCATGTAATGGATTTCTTTTTCAAAAGATCATGTCCTCTTCATTTTAGTGGGTGCTTATACTATGGTCCTTTTTCCATTTCATAACCTTTTAAGGTGAGTTTTGTGTGTAACATAGACATAGTTTTAATGACATCATCATTTTTACAGATTTAATTTTAGAGTTACCTCTTATTAATTAAACAAGGGTTACTATATTAAACCCACTAGAGCTCATATATATCCATTTTAATATAAGAAGATAGGGCGTAATCTTTAGTATATATATTCCTCATACTCCCCCCTTCAATGTGAGTAGTTCAAGAGGGTTTGATCATATAGAATTGAGTTAATCTCCTTCCACTTGTCATATTGTTTCTTGTAAATTACTTATTTAATATTTTGGTTTCCCCAGTCATTATTTTATGTAGATCTGATTTTGGTAAAATATTGTGTAATTATTTGGACTCTTAGATTATTATTATGAAACTAAATGATTTCGTTCAGATAGGAGATTTTCATGTCATTGGTTATTGATTTCAATGATGTATATTTACCAATAGTTTTTATATAGTTTCAAAATATTTAGGATTAAATAACCTTCAACATTGGTGTATTATTTTTTAGTTTCATGTGGCTTATAATCCTGTGTTTAGTTGTACTGGACTACACACATATTGACTTTGGGTTGGTGATGTTATACCATCTACTATGATTGGTTTAGATTACCATGTCATTGGTTCAGATTACCCCATGATGTTTTATTATAACATGTTCTTTTATAGATTAAATGGTTTCTATTGTAGAGTTAGGAAAATATAAACCTAGAAAATGTCACTACATTCTTGAGATTGTTTTTAGGGTCAATGGTTGACGTATATGCCTCAATGAATATCTCTATTAAGATGATCCATTGAATCATCTCAAATATTTTCTCAATACATTATTATTTTCAAGGAAAATTATTATAATGGAAAACTATTGGGTTTTATTAACATTCCTTTTGGTATCATTATAAAAAAACTTTAAAAGGGTTTTTTTTTATTTTAATTGACTATAGTGATATTATAATCATGTTTTTTTATTAAATTGGTTAAATAAATGTGGTCTTGGTCTTTAAAAAATTTTGTCCAATTTTATAAATGGTTAATTTTTTATTGATAAATTATTTGTATATATTTTTTAATTTCAATGGGAAAATGTTATGAATGAATGTAATTTTTATTGGATTTTCATGTCTTTTCAAATCAATTATATTATAATGAGATGAATAAAAATTTCAATAATATTGAACTACCACTAAATAATATTAATCCAATGGAAATTTTTAGTTACATGACTCATTTAGAAATATATAAAAAAACAATAGAAATCAATTGTTCAATATAACTGATTCACAAAAGTAATTGAAATGGATGTACATAGATGACAATAATGTAAAATTTGAAAATCTGGAGTACCACTAAATTTACCAAATTATATAGTTTTTAAAATTACTATCAATGTCAGGGTAAAGATTGTTTCAATATACATTACCCACACATTGACCCTGATTTTGAAGAATCATTCTTTTATGGATAATCCATTATATTTCTACCAGGAAAATTGTGTTATTTATAGAATTAAAATCATGACATTTTTAAGAGAAATTCATATAGATAATAACCTTCAATATAATTTTTATCCCTCACTAATTCATCAATATAAGAGTGAATGATCAACTCAACTATATAGGATTGAACTATAATATAATAAAAAATATATGAAATAATAACCAATATGGTTTAAATATTACTTGATCAAGTACCATGATATTCTTCACATGTCTTATAAAGAATATTCTTGTTAACCAAAAATATATTGGACCAATAAATGGATATAAAATCTTAAAACAAGTATTTTATTTAATCCATTTCATCTCGATTTTGGTGAACTTGGGAATATGTGCACCAATAAAATTAAAATGTACACCATTTTTCATATGTGTTGATTTCATAGATCTATAATTTTTATAAACATAGAATTATATCATTCAAAATAACCGTATATCTAGAGTATAAAAATACCCATTATTATTCACGTTGTCTTCTTCTATGTGGAAATATTATTTATTAATTAAAAAAATAATTAGCTTTTTACAACCTCTTTAATTTCGTGTATTTTTCTTTTATAGAAACATATATGTTATGATGATATCTAGTATGAATGAAAATTATTGATAAATTAAACATCATTTGAACATGATATTATGAAATACTTGGATTTTGACTGGTTAAATAAAATATAAGAGGGTGATAATATTGTAACTAATGCTATTTCAATATAAAAGGGAATATTAAATTCCCGAATGTTATATCTTATTAATGACAACATCAAGAATATTCAGTTAGATAACATGAAATATTAGTTTGAAAAAATGTTTATCGATTAAAAAGTCATGTTAAATTTAAATATATCAATAATTATCCCATTAAATAAATGATTCCAAAGAGCTTGTACCCTAGTGGTACAGGCTCCAGCTTTGCATACAAAAGACCAAGGATCAAATCTGGGTAGGGACTTATTTTTGTGGTACTGTAGCAGTGCTATAGTAGATAAATGATGCAGGGACTGTAAGGGCGTCGGAACTGCAGCAGTCCTAGTACTATTGCACTACTATTCACTAATCTGCCCGTTGGGCCCAACCAAATGGGCTTTCAAGCCTCGTATTCAGGACACATGGCCTTGGGCCTTCGGGCTATGTAATGGGTCTCCCTCTACCCAGTCTAAATATGAATATTCTTTAAATAATATAATGTGGCTTCGGCCTGAAACATTTATAAAAAACCCAGTAATTAAATGAAATATTTCATCAATGTATGTTAGATTTTTAATAGAACCAACTATTAAAAATTTGGGGACTAGGTGGAAAAATGACCATGGTACCTCCAAAAATTATGACAAAAGGAACCCTATAGATCAAAGAAAGTTAGTTCACTAAGGAATAATTATATATTATTAAAAAAATATGAAATACATTTTAAAAAGTAAAAAATAATAATTATTTATATAGGTCATATAATGGAACTCATGTAGATACCATGATGTTTCTTACACGCTTTATCATATTCCAGATTTTAGAATGATATTTTTATTCAAGAAGATTATCCAAATAACACTTTGTAAAATCAATAATATTGATGAGGTGAATTGTTATTTCTTAAGAAAATATTTTATCAATTATAAAAAGTGTTTTTATACAAAAAAAATTATTTATCATTATATATTAACTCTAAACATAAAAGATAGAGAAAGACACAAATTTTTTAACAGTAAGGCACACATGAGCGGAACCAATCCTGAAGAATATAGAGAATGATAAGAATGAATATTAAACTAATTTATATGGAATTATAACCAGATTAAACAAAATTCATTCAATCAAAATCAATTTCTTATCTATGAATTACTACGTCTAATCATCATGGCCTAATTTCCCTCTATAATGTTAGGTCTGATATCTTCAAAATAAATATATCCCAAATTCTATAGTGATCAATATTG
Organism: Viscum album; assembly: GCA_963277665.1. Classification (NCBI taxonomy): domain Eukaryota; kingdom Viridiplantae; phylum Streptophyta; class Magnoliopsida; order Santalales; family Viscaceae; genus Viscum; species Viscum album. Next base: position 395,682,880 of record OY728125.1, read on the forward strand.
GTGCACAATATGGATAGATTATGTGATCATATGGCTCCCTAAACACATTAAAATACCTCCAGACATCACACCGTCTGTATTTTGTTGGTGATCAACACTTCAGAAAAATAATCCATGCACATAAAACAAAAATCAATATTCTTATAGTAATTTTATAGAATTTATAGATTGGAAAAAATAATAAGTGTGATGTTTCAAAATATAGTATAATATAATGTCTCACAGAATATGTTACTAAAATAGTGGAAGAAACACGTAATTATTGAATATAATTTATGTACTTATTATGAAAAACAATAAAAATAGTAAAGAGAAAATCGAAATAAGATTCAATAATCTCAAGAAGAGTTTGTGTCTAATTTTGGAAAATTAAATACTCTCCAATGTATATCTTATTAAAAATATAAGATCAAAATATTTCCACCATGTTTCATGTCCATGTGTTCTTCAATACAAACATCCTCTAACGCTGCTACTAAAAATCCACGGTAAACTCATATAATACATATTTCATATTCATAGTACCATGATCCCATCTTCATAATAAATATATATTGAAATATGATTGAAAATAATTTCATTTTGAAATGAAATATAATTACCTAAAATAAATTATCATTACACAGGAGTGAAAAAATTTATAAATTCATTATATATTGAAATTTTAAATGGAATAAATCAAATGAAAACTGAATAGGACTGTGAGGCGTTTGTGGAATATATAGGTTCATATCTAACCAACCATGAACATTTAGAATAATGAGATTGTAACATAATAGTTTACCATATTGGTAAAATTTAGTAATAAAACCCAAGAAGGAATAAAATAAAGTGAAGCTCAAAATATATGTTGGATAGAAAAATTCATGATATTTCTTTTCAAATGGGATTCATAAACACCTCATAAAAAATATAGGCATAGAACATAACCTATTACTCAGACAAGTAAAATTGAGAAAATAATCCCTAAAACAATTTGGTAAAACATTAACTATAAACACAATGAAAAATTTATCCTAAAATAGAAATTTATTGATCAAAAATAATCTGTAGAATAATATTATGTTACAATCAAATGAATCAAACACACCACATATAAGAATTAGATGGTCATCATTTCTATTGTCTCAATGAAATTGATGTGAGATGCAAAGCATGTACCATACGTCTCAATTTCAATTGTACTCATTAAATAATACTACATAATTTATATATCTTTATTATATATATATTATTAGAATATATTAATTTATATCATAGCATATATAATTTACTTATGTCATTTTATTTCCTGTTTATTTATAACTCTATGTTAATGTTACATTTCGAGAATAATGTGTGTGTTTTTGTATATATTTTGGTTTTTTATATTATGTACTCATACATTGATCATGATTTAAACTTAAAAAAATGATATATATATATATACATCATATATATTAGATATATATGTATTTATAGTAATCTATAAAATAAAAACATAAGAAACAAAATTCATTGTTGATGAAGACGGTAGGAAATACTTATGCATGAATGATGTTTCCATTTTATTTTTGGAATAATCAATGAAAAATAAATGAGATATTATAATTCCAGAATCAATTTAATGTTATATATAACATATATTTATTAATAAAATTTATAATACATTCAATGTAAATCATGAAAGAATCACATCTCTTTGCAAGTCGGGTGTCCAATATATACACAAATGACATTATCATAACCCCCAAAAATCGAAAAAATTAAATTATGTTTAATTTAAAAAATATATAATATAAAAAAATTTATAAAAATATATATAAATTGAACTTTTATAATTATTACTAACATTTATTTGTGGTACTAGAAAAATTAATAACAACGATTCATGATGTGGTAGTCTCTCGTATACAAAAAATTATGATTTTGTAACCCATTTGGAAGAAGTGAGTACGATTATAGGTTTTTACCTTAAAATAAAAACATATAAGTATATGGAATAAAATTAATTCATTGTAAATGGTGTATAAAAAATAATTATAGGGGTTTTATAAATAAGTAGAAAACAAACCAATTCATTTATGAATGTTTCTTATTCTTTGGGGATCTTGTTTTTGTTTTCTCGAAAGGACTTTTCTGATTAGTTATATAACTAAATATTGGATTCTAGGATGAGTAGAGGGAACTGAAGAATTTATCCATTCATGCTTTTTCTAAAAAAATGTTTTTTAATGTGGGAAGGCAGTCGAAGTGGGGTGGTTTTTATAATGGAGGTGAGTGGAAAACGTGTAAATTTGGTACTGAGGGAATTCCATCCACGATTTTCCCATGTCATATTTCTGAAAAAACAAAACTCGTAATACAATAATGGATAGGTTTAAAATATTTCCCTCCAATGGTTTTTTTCAATTTCTAGGTCAGTTTTCTCTTTATGCTCAAATGTTTAGTCCCTTTGTAAACTCATTTTTCTATTAACCGCCATGATTAATTCAAAAAAATTTCATGTAACATTATGGTATAAAATTATTTGAACCATAATAGATATTATAAATTTTTTTTCCCAATAAAAAAACAAATTATCAAAATTCCACTCATATAATTGGAATAAATTAGTTTAAAATTGAATCATGTAGACATGACAAGTCAATGAGTTTTTAAAGTGAAATGGTTAAAATGTTTGAAATGGTTTATATCAAATTTTTATATGAAACTGAATCAACTGAATTAAATTGGATTAATTTAGTTACAACTAATAAAATTTTACTTTAATACCAATTTAAAATATTATTTAAATTTATAAATGAACTAAATGAAATGTAATTTTTCAATTAACATTCATTACATTTAAAAAAATTTCACAAAATGAAATATTTTTGAAAACTAAAAAAATTCACTCTAAGATAATTTAAACATTAATAATTAAAAATTACTGATTATTTTATAAAATTAAATTTTTAAAAGTTTTGAAAAATTAATTTTATTTTTATTTACATAAGTTCATAAATGATATCTCTTTGTGAAAATTGTAATTTTAAAATCATAAAATGACTTTAACAAAAATTATACATTTCATTATAAATATTATTTATTTATATAAATATATTAAAAATTATATTTAAAAATTATATACTACTAATAATATAATTATGTTTAATGTCTAGGTTGTAATTTTATGGTTTAAATAATTGTAATAATAGAATTTTGTTTCATATAAACTCAGTGTTGAGTATGTAAAATAAAAACCTACTATTACATAAAATGAAACATTAACATGTTGTGGCGTATAAAGAAAAATAAAAAAATTTAATTTATTTGAAAAACAAATGCATAAAAACTCTGAGTGTCACATTCTACCACATTAAAATAACATCCTCCCTAAATATTTTCACTCTAATATATGGGAATATATAAATTAATTTTTGTTAATCGATTTATATATCGCACTCCTCTGCACACATATAAAGAATATAAATATATACTATAAAAAATAACGATGATAACTCCAAATCATGAGTTGGGGAACATTTCTCCATAATATTCAATTTTGACGAGTCATTAACTATTACCATGTCATTCTACGTAAGAATACATCACAATCCATTATTGCATAAATCATTATAAATTGAAACACTTTTCCTCCATAGGGTAATGTAATCACAGATATGATGACTAATATTTACTGTAGTTCCTCCAACCTTTCCTCTCATTCATTTCTACGTAGGAACTTCCCCCCTACTAAGTTAACATGGTGACTGTAACACCCCATAATTTTATGAGATATATTATTTTTAATTACTTTCATATCAACTGTTGTACGGTACACCAATATTATCTTGTACTATACGCAACACCATATTAGCTTGTAGTGTACGCAACACTATTCTTGGCTCGTGTTACACACAATTTCAAGTTCATTTTGTCGAAATTATTCCACGGAACATTAAGTATATTTTTTTAATGTATAAATAAAATAAGTCTTGATTATGTTATACACAACTCCAAACCAAGCTTTCACTACACGCATCCCTTATTTGGCTTGCATTACACGTAATCAAGACCTTCCTCGATAGCGTGTGTAGTACGCAACACCAAGTTTCACTAAATGATATATTATTATAATATTATTATAAAATAGCAGTTATGAATTCTAATAACCACTTTTTGAAATTTTATAAATTTTATGATTCAAAATGGATGTGGTTTGTGTATTCGGAATATCGAAATTAGCCTAGTGTGATTTTTTTGGTATTTTTCTAAAAACTATCAATTTTTGATGAATATTGAAAATACAGGGTTACTATTTAAAAACCAACTTGTAATTTAAATATTTATTTATTTTATTTAAATTAATTTTTGGTCAAAATTGATACATAATTCATATATATGTTCAATTTAATTCATTGGAGTCATTTTATAATAAATTTATATATATATATAATTGTATTGAACTTTTCACCATCTTTTACCCACCTCCAAGAGCTTTTTTCTAACTTACATAAAACATAATTTTACTGCTTATGTGAGTGGAATATCAAAAATCTGTGAGACATGGTTAATATCAAGGAGTAAAATGTGGTTCAATAATATAAAAATATTTTTTGGTGATTAGTAACATATTACTTTTATTTACTATTGTTAAAAGTAAAGAGGGTAATTATGGGTAAAAATGATATTATTATTACACTAAGACATGTCCTAATTATAATGGATAAGTATAATTATACCCAAAAAAAATCATAGGAATATAATATTATCATTTCGGTCCACTTGGATAATATTACGAAATTTATTATTATTTTGTATAAAAAAGAGTAAAAATAGTTAAAATCGGAGTTTAATAACTGAAATTTTTTTAATATAGGTTTATACAAACGATAAATTAGACTATAAATACTCATTAGAAAGAAAATTGTTTCCCTAAATATTGGTATTTTATTTATAATTTTTAAACATTATATAATTTAACTTATTTATGAAACAATGGTGATGCAATAATTACCTAAATAATGAAATATTAAAATAATTTATATTATAAATACCCAAATAAATGAAATATGAGACTTTTTATGAATTTAACTAATTTTTTTGGTTAATATGAAATGTTATTATTGATTTAATTAACAGTTTTTGAACTAATTATACTGTTATGATTTTCAAAAAAATCAATTACTAAATAGTGTCAAAATTGACATAAAATAGGTTTTAAAAATAATATTATATTATTAGTCGTTATAATATTCCTAAAAATATATGGTTCGGCCAGATGACTTAGATAAGATTATATATATTAATAATGAACCACATGGGGTTCTTTTGGCTTGTTATAGTAAGTTTATTAACCATATAGTGTAAGAAAACAAGAAGACACAGTAAAAGTTAAATTTTTTAACTTAGATTTAAATCCAAATTATATGGTTAAAATATTAACCTATACTTGAATAAAACTTATTGGTTGAGATGATTTAGACCCATCCCCACATTAGCTTCTAAATAAATCAATTTTGAGCTATTATAATCCGAATATGACTTTATTATAAAATAATATTTTATGCTTTTCCAAGGTGCCCCTCTCCTCCCTTATAAAAAGGGAACCCATTCCCTCTTCTCTTCACACCCTTTTGATCCTTGATTCTCAGCCAAACCCTAAATATTACTCTTATAATACTCTCTAGTAATATCATAGAGTTTCTTTTTTTATATAATGACCAACTCTAGTACCCTAAGAAGATGTTTAAAGGAGGTGCGTCAAGAACGAGGTAATCTCTTCTATCGACTCTTTCATGTTTATTTCTTCTTATACTTACTCTTATTTAGTTTTTTCATTATAAAGTAATAACATAATTATTAAATATATACTGATATATTATTATAAATATTAAACAAACCTATTTCACCTTCTATCCATCCTACGAAAAATGAAATCACCACGTGTGCGTACATATGGAATACCGTCTCCATGCCGTGATGTAATCAGTTTTTCCACCACCACCTTATTTTCATGGGTATAATGGTTTAAATAATTACTATATATGATTATTATAAAATAATACGGATTATATGATATTTTATCATCCACACCAATTCCATTCAATAAATATGGGAACGATATCATCGCACGTGCGTACGTATGGATTACTGTCTCCATGATGCAATGAGATTCATTTTTCATGTTAACAATTAATGAATGATTATAAAATATATATATTAAGTAATTATGAAATATATGACATAATAATGCTACTATAATTATGTATATATATGTGTATTTCATCTACTTATATCCATTCAAGTCAATGAGGAAAAGAAAACAGAGTTCATGCATACGCACGGCCTACAGTCTCTATGAACAGTGTATTTTATTTCATTCATCTATATATTATATATATATACTGAATATATATGATATTTAAATCATGATTTACATTCTTGAAGTATTTAAAACATTATATATGTAAAAATATTATCAAGAACGAAAATTCTAAACACGTACGATAAATAAAACAATTTTACCCAAAACGCTGCTTTAACATGGAATTTACAAAAGAAAAGGTAATATAAAGACATAAGTGAACCATATTTGATATCAAAATATTGAATATGATTCTATAATAAGTCAATGAGATTTTTTAAATCATTATACATGAGGTTCAGACACGTACAAAGAATATCAGACCTAAGGTAAGGGATAACTCTTCTAATCTTGTTCGTATCTGATATTGTTATTTGTAAGTATTTACTAGGGTTATTGTTATCATCCATGCCCATGTTTTATAAAATTTTCTCATGTATTTTTATTGTCCTTTTTACCCATTTTTTAAATTTACCACATGTTATTAAAGGAATCTAACTTTTTTTTACCACACGGGGATCATTTTGACTTTTCCGACAAAAGTACGAGAAGAATGTTATTTTTTAACTTATACGACATGAACAAATTTTTAGGGTTTTATAACGCCTTATTTTCATTAATCTTACTATAGAAGATTTCATGATTATTTTCAAAATAAAATCCTATTCTTTTAATATTTAATGTCATTTTGTAAAAAGAAAATTGATTTTGAAGAAGAAAGGATATTTTCTTCAAGAAATCGTTTCAAGTATTTTATCAAAACCATTTTTCCATCTAAGATGACATTGTTTCATATGTGTATGTTTCAAATATAATATCTCTATGACTTAAATGTTTTTAATTTTCTTATGATGAAATGATATCCATTTGTTTTATATGGATTATTTCATGATGGGATGATGTTTATGAAATCCATTTTATTCTTTGGGTTATGAGGAATGATTTATGTTTATGTTGTGGCACACGTAAGAATGATTTCATTATGAGATGGGTGGGACATATATCACCATCCAATGAATTGGGTAATGATTTATATCTCATGATATATACATGACTAGAACGGAAGGTAAATCTGATTCAATAATACAGGTCTGGAACAGTAAGTAAACTCAGTTAAGTAATGGACATTATCCAGTAAGATGGTCTTGGAAGCAATGCCTTGGCTACTATGAAAATAATATCATGTGATTAATTATTTTTCACAATTACATGTTTTATTCCCATGCTATTTTATCATTATTAATGTTCCGTTATGATCTATTCCTTACGTACTGCCATGTTTTATTTCATTGCTCAAGATTTTTATGTTTAAACATTATGTTCATGTTTTTTTAAGTTCAAATGTATATAGTCAGTTTTACATTCTCTATGCATATGCTTACTGAGCATTTGAGGTCACCCTTTATATGTTTTATTTTCCCCAGGATATAAATAATGTTTTTAAGTATAAAAAGGGAATATCTTTTTGGGAGATGTTGAAAATATTTCACCATGATTAGAAGATTATGTTCCGAGTTTCCAAAGACACTAAACTATTACAGTCCTTTGTTGACTGTTTTTTTATGTATTAATTATTCCCCAAAAGTAATGTAATCTCCATGTACGTCAGGTTTGGGGTCTCTATAGCTGGTATCAGAGCGATGTTTTAGTTAACCGTTGGAAACATGGATGCGAAAACCATAGTGAGATCCCTAGAGATATTTCTAAGGATTGTCTAGGGATGTTTCTAAGGTAATGATATTATAATTAGAACTATGATGTTAGATATTGAAGGTACTCCTCTGTGATTATGATTTTTTTTCTGCTAACACTATTTTTTGGGTTTTAGAAAATGGATGGAAACCAGAAGATTCACGATAATGGAGGATATGATGGAAAATGGAATGATATTATTCATGAGAATCCAAATGAAATTGGAACTGGAGGTCCACATATCGTTATTATGCCTAATTAGAAATCTCATAATATTATCAATAATCTCAGCATTGGTATGTTTCCTGACTCATCTAATAAGAGAAAGATGGAGTTTCATGATGATCATATAGGAAAGAAAGTTGAATTTCCCTCATGTAAATCATGTGGGATGAGGCATCATAGAGAATGTTTCGAAGGAACTAGAAGATTCTTTGGGTGTGGAAAAGAAGGACAGAATGCTTGTAATTGTAAAGGAAATGGTTTAGTCAGCACTATGGACATGGATAATGGTATTTATAAGACAAAAACAATGGTTAAATGTTGTAAATGTTAAATGTATGGGCATTATGCAAACCAATGCTCTAAGGGAAAATTTCATGAAGAGAATCAGCATAGTCGAATGGTTAGTATTTATGTTGATTATGATGAAGAGACTACAAATGATATATGAGATGAAAGAAATGATGAAGCTCAGTCAGTGGTTTAAGAAGGTAGTGGAATGATTTTATTTTTGTCAAGAATAATTTATGGTACTATGGAATAAAGAAATATATATGTATTTATACACTGTTGTATTTCCATGAGTTTTTGAATGTATATGATGAATGGTACCTGTAACCATGTAAGGTTATTCAGATATTTTTGGAAAGAACCAAATATGTGCATAAAGAAGGGATAAGGAAATAATGAAATGTTTGATAGTATTAATGATTTCATGACTTATACAAGGACAAAGTGATATCATGGTTTTAATATATTTAATTTTTGGGATTTTGGTATATGGAATGAGTTACCTTGTGACATCATTCATGTTTTCACTATGGTTCAAGGAAATACATGATTAAGGTATTCACATGTTTGGAATGTGACCAACAAGATATATCATATGATATATGGGGGTTAAATGATGGTATTCACATACTTAGTAGATGACATTTCTAGTAATTGTTTTTTTGTACTATGAGCTTGGACAAAAGTATATTGGTAAAGCCTAAAGATTGGAATGAATTAAGTTAGACATAAGACAGTATTGTTTAAGGCTATCACTTTTTTCAATATTATTGTATGAATGTTATTATAGTTTTGTTTTAGAAAAAGGGAAAACCTGCAGGATGGGTGACAACTCATCACGTTAGACACGGTTGCGGGAATAAAACCCACAAATGAAGTGCGACAAGCCTTTATCACCTACCAATGCCCTACATGAAGTCCCTAGTTTGTAGAAACTATTTTATTTTTTTATGCGCTATGATAGATGAATTATAAGTCCATTTTAGCAACCATATATGATTAATCTCAATAGAGATGGACTTATGTATATTTAATAAATTGTCCTAAACATTTTGCAATAGAAACAGATGGAATGACCTAACATTCTCTCACATGATCTGTTAACACATCACGAATGACTAATTCAACTTCATTTCTTTAAGAGACGATGTGGAAATTTTTCAAAGCATGAACAACAGTGAGGTTATACCAAAATCAAGTAAGTATTTATTTTAATTCAAAAATTATTCAATATTTGGGAAATGATCTTGAAAATGAAAAATGTTGTCCTAGTGCTCTCATATCGAATGAATCAGATGGTACCTTAGATCATAACTAATTTATGGAATTGTGAATGTTGGAAACCCAGTGATGAGTTCATCTGGGTAAACGTTACATTTCTTAATTTTCTTTTTAAAATTAAGTTTTAGTATTCCTTTTTATGATGTGGGTTTCTAGTAATGAAACTTTAAAGTAGTAAACAATTTATAACCCCGACAAATTTCGAGGGCGAAATACATTTTAAGGGGGGTAGAATGTAACACCCCAAAATTTTATGAGATATATTCATTTTAATTTATCTCATATCTTCTATTTGTACACTACGCCAAGATTATCTTGTACTATACGCAACACTGTATTAGCTTGTAGTATACATAACACTATTCTTGGCTCGTGTTATACACATTTTCAAGTTCGTTTTTTGGAAAAAATTCTATGCAACATTAAGTATATATTTGGTTTAATGTATAAATGAAATAAGTTTTGATTATGTTATACACAACACCAAACAATGTTTTTACTACATACAGCCCTTACTTGGCTTGCATTATACGTAATCAAGACCTTCGTTGATAGCGTGAGTAGTACGCAATACCAAGTTTCACTAAACGAGATATTATTATAATATTATTATGAACTATCCATTTTGAATAGTAATACACACTTTTTGAAATTTTATAAATTTTATCTTTCAAAATAGACATAATTTTTGGATTCAGAATATCTAAATTTTTCTAGAGTGAATTTTTAGAATTTTCTATAAACATTCAATTTTTGATGAATAGTGAAAACACTAGGTTACTATTTAAAAACCGAATTTTTATTTAAATAATTATTTATTTAATTTAAATTTATTTTATGTTAAAAATGATACATAATGCCTATATAAGTTAAATTTAATTCATTGGAGTCACTTTATAAGAATTTTAGATATATAAAAAATTGTATTGAACTTTTCACCGTCTTTTTTACCCACTACCTATAAGATTTTTGAAGACTTACATAAAACTTAACTGCACTGCTTCTATGAGTGGAATTTCAAAAATCCAAGAGACACGGTTAATATCAAAGAGTAAAATGTGGTTCAATAACATAAAAATAATTTTTGGTGAACAGTGAAATTTTACTTTTATTTACCACGATTAAAAGTAAATTGTGTAATTAAGGGTAAAAATGATATTATTATTACCCTAACACATGTCCTAATTCTATTGGATAAGTATAATTATACCAAAAAAATCCATTGGAATATAATATTATCATTTAGGTCCACTTGGATTAGATTAGGACATTTATTATTATTTTGTTTAAAAAAGAGTGAAAATAGTTAAAATCAAATTTTAATAGCTAAATTTTTTAATATATGGTTATACATAAGATAAATGTGATTATAAATACTCATTATAAAAATAAAAGTATTTACTACGTAATGGTATTTTATTTATAAATTTTAGACATTAAATATTTTAATTTATTTATGACACAATGTTGATGCAGTAATTACCTAAATAATAACATATAAAAATAATTGATATTATAAATACAAAAATTAATGTTATTTGGGATTTTTGTTAATTAAATTAATTTTATAGGTCAATATGACATGTTATTAGTTATTTAATTATCTTTTTTAGAACTAATAATGCTATTATTATTTTAACAAAATTCAAGTACCAAATAGTGTCAAAATTGACATAAAATAGTTTTGAAAACAAATTTTATATTATTAATTGTTATAATATTCCTAAAAATATAAGGATCAGCCAAATGACATAGATATGTTTATATATATTAATAATTAACTTCTTGGGGTTTGTTTGTCTTATTATAGTATGTATATTAACCATATAGTGTTTGAAAAAAAGAATACACGGTAAAATTTAAATTATTTAACTTAGAGTTAAATATAAATGTTAAGGTTTAAATATTAACCTAAACTTTCCTAAAACCTATTTTTTGAGAGGATTTATACCAATCCCCAATTTTTATTCTAAATAAATAAATTTTGTGATAATTGAAACAGAATATTAATTTATTATAAAATAATATTATATGTTATTCCAAAGGTTTTCCTCTCCTCCCTTATAAAAAGGGCACCCCTTCCCTCTTCTATTCACACCTTTTTGAGACTTGATGCTCTTAAAACCCCTACCAATTCTTCTTATCAACCCTTATATTTATATCATAGAGGTTCTTGTATTCTCAAAAGACCAACTATAGTGCCCTAAGAAGATGTTTAAAGGAGGTGCATCGAGAAAAAGGTAATCTATTATACCGACTCTTTCAAGTTTCTTTCTTTAATACATACTCTTCATTAGTAGTTTCATTATAAATTAATAACAATAGAATTAATTATATACTGATATTTTTTATAAATATGAAACAAACCTATTTCATCTTCTATCCATCCTACAGAAAATGAAATCACCGCGTGTGCGTACGTACGGAAAACTGTCTCCACGCCGTGGTGTAATCAGTTTTTCCACCACCACCTTACTGGGATGGGTATAATGGTGTAATGAATAACTATATATGATTATTATAAAATCACACTAATTCTAATATATTTTATAATCTACTACAATTAAATTCAATAAATATGGGAATGATATCATCGCTCATGCGTACGTACGGATTACCGTCTCCACGACGCAATGAGATTCATTTTCCATGTTAACAATGAAAGAATGATTATAAAGTATATATAATATGTAATCTTGAAATATATGACATAATAATTATACTGGATTTATGTATATATATATATATGTATGTCATCTACTTAATTCTATTCAAGTCAATGAGGAAAAGAAAACATCGTTCGTGCGTACGTATGACCTACCGTCTCCATTAACGGTGTATTTCATTTCATTTTTCTATATATTATTAATACATATATACTGAGTATATATGATATATAAATCATTATTTACATTCTATATGTAAGTAAAACATGATATATTTTATAATAATACCAAGAACAAAAAGTCCAAACATGTACGATAAATAAAACGTTTTTACCCAATACTCTACTTTAACATGTAATTTACAAAATAACATGTAATATAAAGACATAAGTGAACCATATATGATATCATAACAATAATTATGATTCTGTAATAAGTCAATGATATTATTTAAATCATTATACAGGAGGTTCAGATATGTACGAAGCATATTGGACCTAAGGTAAGGGATAACTATTTCAATCTCGTTCTTATTCGAGATTGTTATTCGTAACTATTTACTGGGGTTATTGTTATCATCCATGCCTATGTTTTATAAAAATGTTTTCATGTATTTGTAGAGTCCTTTTTACCTTTTTTTGAAATCTACTACATGTTTTGAATGGAATCATACTTTTTTTACCACATGGGGAACTTTCTGACTTTTCAGACAAAAGTACGAGAAGAATGTTATTTTTAACTTATACGGCATGAACGGACTTTTACGATTTTATAACGCCTTATTTTCATGAAACATACTATACAATATTTCATGAATATTTATAAAAATTCTTTTTCTTCTAAAATTTCATGGCTTTTTTTTAAAGAAAATTATTTTGTAGATGGAATGATATTTTCCTCAAGAATTCGTTTCAAGTGTTTTTTCAAAACAATTTTTCCATCAAAGATGACATTATTTTATATGTTTATGTTTCAAATATAATGTCTCTATGATTTATTTGGTTTAAATTTTATTATTATGAAATTATATCCATTTGTTCTACCTAGATTATGTTATGATGGGATGATGTTTATGAAACCCATTTTATTCTTTGGGTTATGATGAATGATTTATTTTTGTGTTGTGGCACACGTAAGAAGAATTTCATTATGATGTGGCTGGGTCCTGTATCTCCATCCAATACATTGGGTAAAGATTTATATCTCATGATAAAGACATGGCAGGAATGACAAGTAAATCCGGTATAGTAATACATGTTTGGAACGTCAAGTAAACCCAGTTCAGTAAGGGACTTTATCCACTAAGATGGTCTTGGCTGCAATGCATTGGCTACTATAGAAATCGTATCATGTGATTAAGGTTTTACCACAATTAAATGTTTTATTCCCATGCTATTTTATCATGATTGAGGTTCTATTATGATTTATGCCTTACATAATGCCATGTTTTATTTCATTGCACATGATTTTGAAGATTAAACATTATGTTCATGTTTTTTTAAGTTCAAATGTATATCATTGGTTTTATTTTCTCCATGCTTACCCTTAATTAGAATTTGAGATCACCCTTAATATGTTTTCTTTTCCCCAGGATATAAAGCAAGGTTTTTGGTAAAAAAAGGGAAGATATTTATGGGAGATGTTGGAAATCATTCACTATGATTAAAAGATTATGTTCCAAGCATCCAAAGACAAAAAACTATTACGGTCCTTTGGTGTCTGTTTTTGTTACGTATTAAGTTTTCCACAAAAGTAATTTAATGTCCATGTACGTCAAGATTTTGGTCTCTACAGTAACATGATTATATAATCATGAAAAATATTATGCAATTGTTTTTGATGGTATCAGGAAAAATCATGAATACTATGGATGTTAGTCACCGTGATAAGTCTAGGAAAACATTCAATAGCCTCTACATTTAAGTGATCTATGGATAGGCCCCATCGTGAAAATATAAAACAAAATGTAGCCATGGCATCAAAAATTCAACCATTAAAATCTGTTCATATAGTTTCTCATTTTTAGGGTTTTTAGTATAATTATCAAGTAATATTACTAATTGAATAGTAAATAATATCATTTATAAATAATGCCAAAAACAGATCAAGGAAGAATCTAAAGACAATATTCATTAAATCTGGGAAGATAGTAGGGTCATTAATAAGACCAAATTCTTTATTATATATTCATAGAATCCATAACATTAAAATATTACCTTATTGGGTATATACTCTTTATTAACCCTCGATTTATGATATCATAAACATTACTCAATCTTGGAAAACATATTGAGCTCCATACAACTGATCAGAATATTAATTAATACAAGGAAGTGAATATATGTAATTAATCGTGATCAAGTTCCAGAACCGATACTTAATTAAGAGTCTCATAAATACTTCATTATTTTGGAAAAAATGAATAGTTTCCACTAATATACAGACATAGATGAATGATTACCATGGAATGGTTTTCATGGATTTTCTTTATCAATTACTAGAACTAAATTAGGTTCATTCTATAGGGGGTTATTGAAATTGTTGTGGAATCATGTGTGGGTTCTGTTGATAACTCAACTCCAGGTTTTTTTGGAATAATATGAAATTATTCCAAAAAACAATTCAAAAAAATATTGAATAATATCCATATCATAGATGTCTTGTTTTACCACAACTATCTAAGAAAAACAACCCTTATAAATGGGAATTAATACACATACATTGGATGTGATCTCCATCAGAATATAATACTCATCCTCGCATTAATAGATGATCAATGATTTGGATTGAATATCAAATGGCACTTCACTTCCTTAATAATTGATGTATGAATTATATACATAATTCTAATAATTGTATACGGTTCCATTAAATTCAACCAATGGAAGAATGGTAAGATTTATAGGAAGAAAATTTCCACCAACTTCAAACAGATATGAAATATAGATTTGAGATGTGATCATCATAACATTTAGTGTATTCACTAATAATTATAAAATTAACAAATTTTGTGGAATATTGAGGACCATATAAAATTATTTTTTTATGAGTGAATTGGAAAATATAGATGTACAGAAAGGACCATTTTCATGCACCAATTCCCGATCAAGTACATCAAAGTACTATGCATTGTGGTTGTTAACCCTATGTAAAAATGTTCTATAGCCAAATACACTTATAGTATCAAAAAAGGAATTTAATTTCATGTAATCTACTATCTCTATCATTTAACAGAATTCCCCGAAATTTTCTTATACATTAAGAATTATCGTTAGACATGTAGTTTGAGATATTACTATTGTTTTCTCATCCTAGTTTTTAATTGTTTTATAAAACATTGATCTAAAACCAAATATTTCAACCTAAGTAATACATAGGTAGAAATTAATTAAAATTATATAATATTTATTATATTAAACTAATACATGACTGAATACTATAATATTACAATGCATTTTGTAACATGGATGCATAAAAAATGGTCCATAAGTGAGCTAAATCATCTCCCAATATGTTCTTCATAACTATCACACTCTATATACAAAACATACATTAAACATATCTCCATAACATAGGAAAAAGAAATATAATAAAGTGTGATCTCAAAGGATTAATATGGGTAAAAATGGAGACATGTTAGAAAAACATGAACTTAAGGGTTTGAGGATATAAGCATAATATTTTTAAACAATACTCTATATATCTAATATATTAATCATGAATAATATAATAAATATTAATAGTTTATAAGACATAAATTATAATGTAATAAAATAACATGATCTATGAGAGCATACCATTAGCATAATACATGAATGTGTTGAATATATAAAATCATAGAAAATAATTTGAATATTGTACAAGTCTCACTAAAAAGGAATCACAGCAGATAACATACTTTATTTTACAAATTTTACTCTTCATTCCATCCTAGTATTACTATATTAAGTTCAATACTCATTCCAACGTTTTATATATTTAACAGGTTTAGTTGGAATTCCTTCGATATAAATCTCATTTAATATATAACTCATTTCCCAATGAATTTGAGGGAGATATATGTCCCACCCATCTTATAACGAAGACAATGTTTATGTGTTCCAACATATAATAAACATTCATCATATCATAACCCAATATATAAATCTAGTATCATAAAAAATTCGTTATATCTTAATCTATAGGAAATTTTAATATTTCAAAATAATATAATCATAGAAAAAACATTGAAAGTAACGAGTTTCATAAGAATATGACCATTAGAAGGGAAACACATTTTATAAACATATAGCCAATAGAAGAGAAATGAGTTTCATAAATATAATTCTATCAAAACAAAAATCATTTACAGAAATAATATGACTGATTCCCTTCGTTCATATATCTACAAAGTCATGAGTAACACATACATATGTCAAATGTGATGGAAAATTATATTTAAAGAACATTTAAAACATTTCTTTATGAAAATATCCTTTCATCTTTGAAAAACTGTTTTTAAAACATAAATAGTTTTTGGAAACATTTTTATTTTGAAATAACCCTTGATATAGGTGAATAATATTTTAAATTTATTTAAAAAACATATTAAAAACAAAACATTTTTAAACATTTCATAAGAAAACATAACAAAATTATTACAAAGGATTCTTTGAAAATAATTTAAAAAAAAAATTTAAACATAATAAACATTGAAACCAAATTCCTGGAAAATAAATTTTATAATAATGTTAAAATATTATTCAATAAATATTCAATACATTTTTTTGAAAAAAATATTTAGAAGAAAAAAAATTCGACAAAAGATTGAAATAAATTTCAATTTTCATTACAATATTTTATTTATAATTTTTAAAGCTAGGGAGTTGAAAATTTGTACTATTTCTTGAATATATGATGAATAAAAATTGGATATAAAATCTCATGATAATTTTTAGAGTAATTTAATTATATTTTATCATTTGACACTTAGGAAAACAATCTTGATAAATTATGAGATTCTAATATAACATTTTAAACAATTTGGTAACATTAAATCATAATCCGTTTTAAGGAATAAAATAAAATAATGATTAAAATATCTTGAGGAACAAAATATCATGACATTACATTTCAAATAGGCTTTACATAAGTCTAATTAATTAATATAAGTTCATAACATAATTTACATCTCTAAAAAGAATCATCGAGACAAAGAAATCTTTGTTCTATGGTAACATTTAAAATATAAATTCCATTAATGAGAGATTATTAAAATAATATTTATATAAAAATAATTATAATTAAAATATTCATAGGATACATCCATGGAAATTATACACAACAACTATAAGAAATATTTATTGAACATGGCATCTGTCACACATAATATAAAAGTGAAATGGAAATCACTTCCCTTATGTCTTGAATTTAGTTGTAGTAATTAACTAATCATATATAATAAACATAACGTTTTTAAAAAACTAATAAAGAACCATATTAAATTATATCTTATAAAATATTATCTTTAATGACATTCTATTACCTATATATTGAACAATTCCATGTAAATGTTACGTTTCAGGTAACAACTACATTATTTTTCTTATATGTTTTTGTTTTTTATAGTTTGGTCATTTTAAATTTATCTGGATGCTAATAAATTAAAAATTTATATATATGAAATAAATATCTTATATATTCGGTATATAGGTTTTTATGAAATTTTATAAAATATTGAAATAGGAAATGAAATACATCCTCTCTTTAGACGGTAGGCAGTACATACACATAATAATTGTATCCATTTTCTTATCGAGTGGAAAGAAAAAAAATTATAAGGTATTATATTTTCAGAATATTTTTTATTTTATATAAATATTACATATTTTTATTTACTCAATATTTTTACATTTGATGAAATGTGTCAAAGAGTAACATCTCTTTGTAAGGCGCTAGTACTCCGTATGAAAAAACAATGTTATCTTATTCCCAAAAATAGAAAAAGTGGTGTTATGTGTTATATACCAATTGAATAACAATAATAACAATATTAAAATAATAAATATAATAGACTAACTTTTTTCCATCATTATTGCCAACCATTTATGGTCGTAGTGGAATAAAGAATGGAATTGGTTTGCGAGGTGGTAGTTCACTGTATATTGAAATGATGACTCTGTATCAAATTTGATGGATGTGTGTGTGGGTGTTGTTAAAAACCATAACATAAAAAATATAAGTATATAAAAAATAATCATGGTATTAAAATATATATATATAGAATAATAATATAATGGTTTTGAGAAATAAAATAAAAAAATACATTTGTTGATAATCATTAACTATTTTTTGGGTGTCTTCTCTTGGTTTGTAAAGGAGGCCTTAAATGTTTGGATGTATGAAAAGTATAAATCTACAAGGAAGTGTGGAAATAATATTATATGTTATTTTTATATTTATTATTTGTTCAAATTTGACTTGAAGGTGTGAAGAGAGGGTATGATATGGTGGCCTTTTATAAGAGATGTGAGTGAAAAACTAATAAATTATCGAAATAGAGAATTCTAAACACAATTTTTTTCATGTAAAAATTATATACTAATTAATAAATATATATTATATAATATATAAGGTAACAATATGGCCATAAATTGGGTTTTAACCGTTTTGGGTCACTTTTCTCTTTATGATTCAAGATTTCTTCCTTAGTATACCTGTTTTTCCCTAAATCATAGTGGTTAATTTTAATTATTTCTACTATTAATTATGGTAATAAATTAATTTTTCCTTATATTAAATTATATATTATTATTATTACAAACATAGAATCTATTTTCCGTATTCCACTCATATAAGTGTTGAAAAATAATTTAAAATGTATTCTCATAGACGGGATGAGACATCAAGTTTTTAATGTGAAAAAGTTAAAATGTTGAAATTTTTATATATCCAATTTTATAGTGAAATTTATTAATATTACATATATTATAAAACAATATTATTAATTTAACTATTTAATCATTAAAAAATATTGAAAATAATTTTCTATTTTATAAATAAATTAAATAAAAAGTCAGTTTTCCATTAAAAATTATTATTTTTAATTATTCTTTAAAAAATGATATATTTTAGATAAACAAAATATTAAATTGATGATATTTTTAACATTATAAATTAAAATAATAATTTTTATTTTATCAAATAATAGTTTATAATTATTAAAAATTTCATTTTATAATTTTTCACAGAATGACATAAAAAGTAACTATTTTGAGAAAATTGAATTTTCCAAGCATCTAAACTCTTTAACCAAAATTAAATATTTAAATATAAATATTTTTTTATACAAATACATTAAATTTATATTTAAAAATTATTCACTAAAATTTATATTATTATGTTCAACAGATCAGTTATAACAATCTTATTTAAATAGTTATAATAATAAATTGTGGTTTCGTAGAAACTCAGTCTTGCATGTAACACCAGTTAAACTCATTGTTTCATAAAATAAAAGATTATGTTGGTATTTATTATATATAAATAAATTGATAAATATAATTTATTCAAGAGAAAACTTCTTAAAAACATACAGTGTTTCAAGATTCCTTGATTTTTTTTGAATAATTGGTATCAGATATAACATATGGATAAAATTAGTGAATAATATTTTAAAATTGGATAACAAAATTGTAGTTAATGTAGTGTTACGTATGGGAAACTACTATTAGGAAAACTCTATACTCACACAAGATAACGACAAAATTTTACTACTATAAATAATAATATACAAAATGTAACACCTTGAGATTCTAAAAGGGGAACATAATATTTTATAGAATATATGAAATGAAACACTAATATTTTAAAATAATTTACTTCCCTAACAAAATATTATATATTTATTCAAACTCTTTGATTGCCTAAAATACACACAACACCAAGTGTTAATGTAATGTGAAACAACATTAAAATATTATTACAAAAATATGACTATTATAACCTAGATGAAAATATAGTGTGTATGTACAGTAATAATTTTTTTGAATATTATATTTTTCTCATATGTATATTTTTTTTAAAAATTTATCTAATTATTATTAATAAATTCCAAATAATTTTAGAAGAAAAATAAACATTTTCTGGAAAATTGTATTTCTATAAAAGGAGGACAAGTAACGTTTTGTGTACATAATTTAAAAATAATTATCACCAATATTTGAAAAAAAATATCAAATAGAATTATTTTTTGAAACAAGAATATCATAATTATTTTGGGGTTAGGTTTGGGTTTTTTTCTAAAAAGATTCATTTTTTGATGAATAATGAAAAATACTAATGTTTTTTGAAGACTATAATATAATTAAAATTATTTAAAATAATAAAATATATAATATATTATTTTTTAAATAATTTTCAACACATTATATTAAAATTTAACTAATTTGGTTTTTTGGTATCATATTTATGTTCAATTATTATTTGAAAATAATTACAGATATTAGATAACTATAAATTTAGAAACCATATTTTCATCACATCTAATGGTATAATTTTAAATTTAATTCTATGAATGATGAGAATTTAATTAGAAACAATTATCCCATATTTGGAATAGTAATAATTTATATTATATAATAATTTCAAACAATATTATCATTAATAATAGTGAAAATTGTAAAAAATAATTCCCATGGCAATGTTAGAAGCATATTTAAATGGGGTTAAACAAATAAGATAAGGGTTAAAATGACCTAACAACATGTCCAAAACCCAATTTTGGGACATATTTCAAACCTATAACAACTAAGCGTTGATAATTTTTAATTTTTGAGGATTTTTATATTATATTATTATGGGAGTAATTTATTCTTTTCAAACATTCTATGTGTTTCCTCTAACCCACATAGAAATGGACACCCCCTATAGTCTACTATTAACACATCTAAATAAATTTATATTATCCATGAAATAGAAAAAATAACTTTCTTACTCTACTATAATCACCCCATATCACATGTTGTTATCATAAATTCATCTGAGGAATGATTTTGGTTCACACCTAAAGAGGTCATTCGATGAAGAATTAATGTTCTAAAACTGTAATTTTAATTTTATTTATTCTTAATGTTAAATAGAATAATATTAAATCAAGATCATATAATTAAAATATTATTTAAATTATACTTAGATATTTTTCTGTAAATATAATTACCTATATCCCTCTCCACATCAACTAATTGTGAAACAAAATTGACAATCATGTGTCTGCCAAACTACATTCTTGTGAACCAATATAACTTGTTTTCCATAAAAAGTTATAATGGTAAGATATTGTAGGATTTAATATTTATATGTTATATTAGTTAAATTACTATACTTCTAGAATTATTTTATCACATTTACCATTTTACAAACATTTAAATGGGGGGATACAATATTTTTAATCTGGTGCATGGTAGTCCCATGATGTGATGAGATATGTTCTTTCACATTTAATATACATAGAAGGTATTAATTATAAATTAAATGATTATATGTGATATTTTTTTAAAAAAAACTTTTGTACTTATAATATTATATTTATCTACTTACATTACAATCTCTTTGAAAATAATAACATCGTTCATGCATACGTGGGTAATACCACCTTCCTGTAGCGGTGTGTAATATTTTTCATTTAATTTATTCATAGATGTTAATGAGGATGGATTTGATATAATCTATATAAAAAATAATAAGGATTATTTATTTCCAAATTATGATTTATTTTACTTTCATTCAATTAGTCTAGAAAAATGGTAGTCATTAATGAGTTCATGCGGCTTAACAACTCCATGAAATGTGTTATCCATTTTAAATATGAATTTCATATATTTTTATAATTAAATATGAATAAATATGATATATATATATATAATTTTATTCACATTATAGATATTATTTTACCATTAATGAATTATAATTATCATAATTAGAATACAGAATCCTACATGAAAAAATAAAGAAATTACCACAATAAATAAGGCTTTTAAAAAGGAATTTACAATAAATAGGTGATAAATGCATGTAATTAAATAGAATATGTTTTTAGATATATTATTGTTGTTATTAATGTTTTTTATAATATATATATATATATATATATATATTATTGGACGCTCGGACACATACGAAGGAAATTTGACACTTGGTAAGTGATTCATGTATCGCTTTACTTCCTCGTGACATATATCATATTAACCACTTATTATATTCTGTAGTGTATATAAATAATCTATTAATATTTTATATTTTTAATATTTGTATCTTAATGGTATTCAATATTTCATTTGATGTTATTACATTCTAGGGTATTATGAATCATATATTACCAAAGTGGAATAGGTTTATTTCATAATCACATCATTTTTGGGGACTCTTATGTTGAAGTCTCCCTTAAGAAGAATTATTTGATATTTAAATGAATATATTTTTTTATCCTCAAGTAAATAATGTAAATTTAATGTAATAAAAACACTTTTTACTCTATTGTACTAAAAAATATTTTTATATAAAAAAACATGAATTTATTTCACTCTTTTGTGGAAAATCCTATTCATCAAAATCCATGTATTATAAGAATATTTTCAAAGACGTTTCAAAATTTTATTAAATTATTTATTAAATTAATATCTAACAATTTTTTTTATTTTTTTAAAAAATACAAAATAATATTTATTTTTGTTTCAAAAAAATTATTTTTTTTTGATTTTACCAAAATATTTGAAGGGAATCATTAGTTTAACATGTAAGACATAAATAGAGTTTGCAACCATAAAAACACCCAATGTTGTAAAGATTAAATTTAATGTTTCAAAATAATTTACAACAAAGTTATTTTAAAAATGAACATATATTTTTTAAAAGTTAATTTTAATGTGGAAAGATTATTTTCCAAAAACAAAAGAAATGTCATTCTTATGTTATTCCAATTTATCAAGAACATCAAAACATTATTGAACTATTGATCCACTAGGATATATTTCCTTGATATATTCCTTATTATTTCATTGGATGGTTTATAATGAGTCTAATTAAGGATGTATGATTTTATTATTGTTCACCATATTACTATAGATGGTTTTTGGTTATGTTTATTTTATTAGGGTAAGTATTAAAATTTCATATGTATGTTTTTAGTATGAGTTTTTCTATTTATTATGGTTCAACCATTTTATGTAAGGAAGTCATTGGACATAGTATGTGATGAGTAGGGTACGGTAGTAGATACCCCTTCAGTTCATCAATAGGAATCATGATATAAAATTTATTGGGGTTTGGTTGAGACAATACTCATTTATTTAGATATCATGGAACAATATCTTGATGGTGTGTTTCAGCTATCCAAAAGAATACAATCCATTATTATGAATATATATATATATATTCTATTTCATTATTCTATTTGTTATAATATTCATGGTTTTGTTTCAATCTCATGTGATTATTTGTTTTTAATTATATGATCATGTTTGTACATTGCATATAATTATAAATTTAATGATGAAATGAAATCTTTTTTATTTATTTATCTTTCCATATTTATTATGCCATATTTATTAATGATAAATTTTATTGTACACTTACCCTTAAAAAGAATCAGATATCACTGCTCTGTTATATTATATTTTCCATTGGATACCATGAAGCGTATTATGGTTGATTTGTAGGATATTGATAATGGAAAGTGTGGTTTAATCAAATAAAATACTATGCTGTATTTTATGTTTATTGCTGTAATTTGGGATTCAAATATATATTTAGTTTACTAATAATATAAAACTACTTGGACCTTTGTGATGTGATTCCTTTTATCTTAATCTAATGTAATAATGTAAACACCCACTATTGGAAACTAGTTTTAGGGTTTTTACCTATAGAATAAATTGAATTATAAATAAAATATAGAACTCAAAGAATTTATTTCCACATCACCATATGAGATACAATAGTATTTCTTTATCACAATATCTTGAGATAAATTACATGTAGGGCATGCTCACATGAAATTCTACTAAAAAATAATGATGCCCTTATATCTAAAACTCAAACATCATGACACATCATCCAATCCAAATAATATTACACATGATGTAGTGGTCATTGTCCTATGAAATTAGAATAGTGAACATTTTGGTCCTTTTACGTTGACCATAACATTCATGTGCATCATCCACCTCATATATTATTAAACTAAATAGAGTGACTCCAATGAAAACAAATCCATATAAATCATATGAATTTTTCATTTCCTCTTTCTATACAAAAAAAATTCCACTATGTAAATTTGAAAGATAATTATCTATGATAGGGGTTTTAATGGCCAACGGATAGAGAATCATAAAACGTAAAATATGATAGAATTAATGGATGATAAAAATATCAAATCAGAGTCTATTTTATTGATATCATGGATTAAAAAATTGGATATCAAGGATGTTGATCTACTATAATATATTGATTTATTATAATAATTCACAATAAAAGGGTCAATACAATAATAACTGACTTTTTTATCATATATTTAATCTATTGTGAGAAAGATTTTAAATCCTATAAGACACATTCATATATTATTAATAATAAAATCAAATAATGTAGTTGGGATATTTCTATAATAAACTATGTATAATAAAAAATATTATCACTAATACATTAATTTAACATCAATTATTTTCCACCTAGTTTGATCAAAAATTTATATTGGGTGTGCACCTTTTATTATTCATCATATCTTATAACAAAATTATACCTTTAATTTTTTCATTAATTTGCCTTTGTATTTATAAATGATTCATTGAATCTCAACATCATCGCACTCCAACATGCTATATTGTGTTCCGTTTCTGGGAGACTCCAGAAAATATATGGTTTGATGAATAATTGAAGTTTGAGATTCCATTTTCCAAAATTATGAAAATAATATCCTTATTATATCTTGTAATTATTAACCAATATCACAATATGATTAGTATCATTGTCCATGATGTTTCAAAAACATTGAAAAACCATAAAAATAAAATATAGAGGAGTAATTATGGTATGAGATATCACTCAATAGTTTGACATGAAATATTTAATCAATGTCTGATGGTAAAGATGTAATTATAAAATAAAAACTAAAAAATCATGATCATATAGTTTGGACTCTCTAGGTGTCATGAAATACGATATTTCATGTATGCATCAGTTATTAAATGATAATAATATATTATTGTGCTATATGTTATATGTCCCCATAATATATATAACAAATTAAATATAAAAACACATACAATACGTCCAACTAAAGTATGAAACCTAGCCTTTTAGGCCGATTCATTATGATTTTAGATCAACATCACTCTAAAATTTTAATAATGCTATATTTTTACCCAAATCGATTTGTATAAATAATTTTGCCCAATTCCTTCATGAATAATAAAATCTATACTAAGATACTCAACGGTAACACCGGTTGGATTCACTAATGATACACCAGTATAGTGAATCATATTCTATTACAATTTAAATATTATTTTTAAGAGTAAACACATCTACTCTAGTATCCACATCACATCATAAAATTACAATATTTTAGTAATATAGTTCAAATTAGTAAAAAATGAAAATTTTGAATCAGTACTCAACATAATTTAGCCTCTAAGTCACCCATGAATTTTTTTTTTTGTAATTAAATCACCAATATCATATTCATATAAATGTATTTTCTGAATAAATAAGTCAAAATATGATTCCAACATTATAGTTATATGACACCCATCTATAAGATATAATTTTTTTTTCAGTATTCCATGTATCATTAAATGATTATTTTAGTATTGTATGGGTCTCAAATGAAATTGTTAAAAATATCCCAATTTATTTATTCACATCATTTGGTTCTTATTAACGATGAAATTACTTATTCATCATGGGATCTTTAATGTCACTATTGTAATTTTTTTGGGTAATATGTGATTTATTATAATTGATCTTCTCCAATAATAATATAGAAAATCCTCAATTCAATTCTCTAACATGATATTTTTTATGAAAAAAATAACTACCCCAAAACATTTTAAAAATAAAATCCTTCATAATCAACCCCATATAGCTATATGAAATTGGAAGATAGAGGAAAAAATATAGGAAATAATATTGGTATATTTGGATCATAAAAGTAGTATCATGTGATGGAAGACATCATTCGAAAGGGTATTTGATAAGATTTCTAGAAATATCTCATTAGTTCCAAAATACTCAAATGAATCCTCATATTCTCCATGTTCACTTTAATATTGTGGATAATTATGTTAATATTATTAAAAACATTGTTTTTTCACTATATTATAAGGCATTTTCAATGATCACTGATTATCAAAAAAAATCATCAAGTGCTATGAATTATTAACCAAAATTTAATTAATATATAACTTCATCCAAATAATTTGTGTGGTGAATTTAGATACTGAATAATATCCCACTTTCATTGATCCAAAATTCAAAAAAATTATTTATGTATTTCAATGAAACACTCTTTAATTAAATAATGTTACAGTATATGCATAATTTCAGCCACAGAAACATCATGCTCAGTCCATATCATCATAGTCATTGAGATAAAATTATATAAATTATTTATAATAAAAACCTAATTGAAATTTATTATGGTATAATGAATGGTTTGTTTCACCAATGTATAATATAAATCCTCCAAATAACTTTAGATTCCTTAAAAAATTTAAAGCGAATATATAATTTCACATATTGACACTATCACATAAGTTACTCCTCTAATAAAACTATAAAACATTATTTTATCAATACATCTTTATAATCTGTCAATGAATAATATACACAGAGATGATATATGATAAACATACATTCTTGATTCTTAAATACAGAATTTCTAAATTAATTATTCACTAATCATTTATTGTGAGTGAGTGATTTAATCCACTTATATTTTTTTATGGAATTTAAACCTCAAGAAACATGTTATTTATCTAATCATAGACGTCTCAAGGAGATACGTAAATATAGTATAAAATTATTCAATTTTTTCTTATTTGTTTTTTTTGCAATGATTACATCATCCACATAGACAGTCATAAGGGGTTAATTTTGGACATCTTCTTCAACATATATATTTTAATTCAAATTATTTTTCAGGGATATCTTATTTGTTTTGTTGTTATTAAATTAAAATATTCCAATTTTTGAACCTTATCTATCCCCTAAAAGTCAATAAATAACATGAAATATCAAAAACCATTAATTTCTATGTTAAATATTATTTAATAAAGATAGTTCACTTATTTATTTTTACAAATTTGAGATTTCTTATTTCTATCCATTCAAAAAAGATGGTACTTTTATTTTATCAATATCGCATGAATGATTACGATTCTCTAACTATTTTTTACAATAGTAAATGTATCCCCAAATTAGATACACATAAATTTTTGGTTTCATATAAGGAGTCCAAATTTAAGAAACAACATTCAGGAATATTAGGGAACCTACTTCTACTAAGTGATTCTATTCGACATGAAGTATAGTACTGTGACCATCCAGTTTTCCAAGCATCATATAATTCAAACTCTGCTTAGAAAAATATTTTCTTTTTTATATGGATGATTTAATGGTTAAATCCTTCAAAATATAGGACCCCATCAATGATATTTAGACATATTTTTTATGTTAATTCCCAATACAAGAAGATACACCCCATGATGATGAGATTTTGAGATACCTCACGGATGTTTCATAGTATATTTTTTTAATATAGAGGAAATAGGATATTAACATATAAGATATAGCCTATCAGAGGAATTACACCTCCATTAATCTCTAGACAATACAAGGACCCCCAATACATCTATCCAATATTTGTATATTTTATCCAATATAGAATTAAAATGTAATATCATTTAATTGTTAATGAACAATAGTGTTTCCTAATAGTTTGATGAAAAATTCCAATATACTTTTCAAAAAACGTCACACTCTTATGTTTGTATAATATCGTTTTAATTCCACCAATCCAAGAGAATTTTATAGACTTATATATGACTAACTTTCAATGATCCCATAGTTCCCTCATATCCCAATTGTGTGTAAAATCCCATTTTTGTGATTCTTTACATTGAGACTAGATATTATCCCATTGAGAAGCAATTTATTTCATTCGACTACATTATCTAGAATCTACATCACTATTATTGACATTATAAGGTGGATCTCGTAACATATATTCTCCCATATAACAACATCCTCAATCATAAAATGTTAACTAGAAAATTCTCATAGTGGGTACTAGACCATTAGCATTTAGACATCATCGAAATTATGGATATAGTCATAAAGGTAACAATGCAGGTATATTTATTTGTTACATACCCATATATATGGAATCTACCACATAAAGTTTCATATAAAAACGTTAATTCTATTTATTGATCCCAAAATATTGTACTTTATCATTGACATAAAAAATGGTTCTTAGAGTATATCATGAGAAGACTCAATAATAATAATCTCAATATAAATGTGCATAGAGTTGTCTTCATTAATACCTCAATGTCCCTCAATCCATAATAATTACTCATAAAAAAGAGTCATAAATTTTATTTTATTGAGTATCAAGCCCTAATTTATCATCTTGAAGATGACCTAGAGTTCACATGATATGTTTCTAAAATGTAGTCATTGTGAAAATCAGTGTTTCCTACACTATATGGAATCTAGACCTCATTCACTCAATGTAATGTACACACGATTTTATTGACCAAAATTACAATGAACCAAGTCTGTCTAATGTCTAAGGGTACTATAATAATAGAGGATATTGCATTTAATTCTTTGACACATCCCCCATTGATCCTAACCATGGACAATTTACCATCTATTTGGTGCATTTGTGGGTGATTTCCCCTTTTAATCTTGATGTGGAGACCTATGAGGTAAACAAAAAAATTACTACTAAATTTTATATTGTGTATTTTAATACTATGAAATAAGATAATAGGTAAACTATATGGATCCATTTTTAAATTACATATAACATAAAAATATGTCATCTGATTGAGGAAAATATGAGAAATATCACATTTTGCAGTGAATTTCATCAATCTTGATGGCCATAATAAAAATAATATCCCCTTTAAAAACAAAATTTATAGAAACCATATATATTTAATATTATAAAATATATTCCATAATTTTTTATAACTGTTCTCTAATGGCACATATATGCCTCAATATTTAGAATTGAATCTCTCACATCAAAAATTAAGGCAGGGTTACGTTTGACCCCTTTTGTTTGTGGCATTGTAGATTTCACCAAACTGACCTATTAATTCTATATTATTAATATATTTATGTATTAAAATCAGTATATTATGTATGATAATATGTACTCTTTCTCCTTCACCATGCCTTGTCTTGATGAGACGAGTACCCACTTACAAGTGATACCCCAATAGTTTATATTTATACTTATTGTACATTATTTAATTTTGAAATATGCATATGTTAAACCATTAAAGGACATAATACCTTGAACTATAGTTACCATGGACAAAAATATCATGCCAAATAAGTTTTATCAAGCATACAATATCTAATAATTATATACTTATGACTATTGCACATTACTAAATAGAAATATTGAGGATCCAAAAAGATATTGATAAGGCTTAGATTATGGTGGTGGTGTATAATAAGAATATTGGTTGAAAAATATTTCAAATTAATTGTGGGAATAGAAAATGATGACCCATACCTACACCCAAACAACTAATTATTCCATGGAATATCGAATTGAATCATAGAAAACTAGTGAGGCTAACTAAATTCCATATGAATAGCTAGATATGTTCAAATAATGTTAGACAAGATGTGCGTAGCCTTTCTGTTTGATCTATATTCCCTAAACAAGAAAATAATCTTGGAATTCATTAACTATGTATTCTATTATAACTATATGACCTAATTAAAGTGAAATGGTGTTGGAATTGAAGTAATCAAATATACTAAATGAAAATATTCTAAATAATGAACCCATGTGGAAATTCTCTTTCATTGTTCAGATGGTTAGCTACAAATTATAATACTCTATCATTATAAACATTAAGGATCATATGTCATATATAACCAACCAAGGGTTTCTATAAAATAACATTTCATAGAATTCATGTTGAGATCACAAAGTTCACTCCTTAAAATGCCAAAAGAATTGTCAAAATCCACAAAGCATGAATTAAATCTTTATAGACATATGATCTAATCTATATGAACTAAACATCATAGAACTATGGTCCATGTGTGATGACAATAAATTAGGTACCATAGTTCCCTATAGATTTAAATATAATAAATGTGATCAATATCCTAGATACTTTATAATAAATTCAACCATCTTCAACACTAGATTGAAATCCACATATTTTATAAGTTATTAATTTTTTTATTGTTAAAATAAATATTTGTCTCTTCTTCCACTCCTAATAAGTTAACCCCCTCCCTAATAGTTTTAGCATCATTATACACTATTATCCAGAACTATTCTTTCCTTGTGTATGGTGTAATGGGTCATGAAGTGATATATATATATATATATCTTATTCTGGTGAAAAACACTATTTCCTATTGGCATTTCAATGCCCTCACCTTGTATCAATGACTATTAGCCTCCATCATGATTCTTTTTACTCAATTAAAATTATGATTCGTCACCCCTTAATAGAATGTATTGACCCATGCATGTATTAATATTAATTTTTATGTTCTCAATTCAAGATGAAAAAAATTAAAATGTTCAACTATGACCAGAAAATGACCCATATGTCCCAAAATAATTTAGTTCTTCCCAAATTTATATTCAAATGAAACTTTTACATCAAAATGGAATCTCTTACACTGATTGCATATTGATCAAAAATTTCTAATTGCGTCTATGGAAGACATACATGCTGGATTTTCTTATCAATATGACTTACCAAAGGTTTTAGATACATTGTTAGTGGGAAACCCTCATATAGCTTCTACAAATCCTAATAGTGTTATATTGGAATCCATAATTCAATTAATTGATCAATAATCATCTTCATATCTTCTGTATCGTCCCTTTGTGATTAAAATACCAAAGGTATCCATTAACAATTTCCACCCACCAATCAATGGAATAATTTAAATTCCCGTGGTTTTATTCATATCATTCATCCACACATTTTATTAATAACATTTTTTCTCATATTGCCTTTCCGGAATAATTCTACACTTTTTGTCATGTCACTTCTAATGGTTGATGTCCCAATCCAACAACAACCTATTTTCGTTTTTATACCCACTCAATTTATATTACCCATCCTCTTTTAATCCTTATTACTGACATAGAGAATCGCGGATATGGGTATGGGAATTTTATTGGACAAATCCATTTTTTATGAGAAACATTTATCATGTGAGTATTTCCTTCATTTTCAAATATTATTGAATTGGAAAAATATAACCCCAGTCTTCCATGAATTATAACCATAAACTATTTGTACACCCAAAATAAGTTGACCTTCTTGTTATTGAATATTCGAGTTCTTGTCTAATGTAGATTCCATATTGGCACCACATTGATGACATCACCCCTTTAGTCCAAATTGTATGATATCAAAAATCACATCATATCCCATCTAGTATGTATATAGTGAATACAAACTATATTATTCGTTATATCACCTAAGTATTTATATATTAATATAGAAGAACACATTTAATTTTATTTTCATTATTCCAACCATTATTTCTCAATAATTTCTTACCCAACATATACCAGTGGAAATATAATAAACTATTGAATAAACCATGGTTATAGAATCATGATGTTAAAAATTGTGAAACTTCATTAGGGATTTATATGTATCACCAAACACTAAGAATATTGAGGGGTTTTTACTATTTACTAGTGTGGTATTTTCTACCCCATCCTTGGTCTATTTTTAGGACTATAAACTATGAACCATCACCCCTTGTGGTTATCTATCATAGCATTGGTGACATGATCCAAATTTACTAGTGGATCCCTTTCTCCATTTTTATTTAAAATTATCATCCATTATGGATATTGATATGTGACTGTCGACATTAAGAATCTCTTTTCATGTACATACAATATGCCAATTATTTCACTTTCTACCATCCATTGTAACGACCCAATCTTTTAAAAATGAAAATTCTTCTTGATTTTATTAAAACTATTATTATGTAAGATGATTATATAATAATACTCATTTATTTGGTTTTATTTTTTTTTATTTTAAATAACCTTTAATAATTTTTACTAATGATAATATTCCATTTATAAGATATCATGTGATTAGTATAAATATAAGGTTATAATAAATCCAATTTACTAAGACAGAGGAAGTGATTGAATCATCATAAATAATTTCACTCTACGAAGCCCATTTTTTGGATCATAGAAGGAATGTGGAATAATCGGGCTTCACTCTTGAACAAGACCTATATGAGTTTTAACAAGATAATCTTTACCAAAATTACCAATGAGAGAAGTGGAAGTTGATAGAGATTACCACCAGGGCGATGTTATCCAAGCTACCCCAAGTGTCGATCACCATCACACACAATACCATTACTTCATATGAGGGTGTCATAAGGGGTTATGTAACAATATCCTAACACTATGTTTATGTGCATTATTGTTGTATAGAATAAAGAATATTCATTCAATTTATTATTGTTACTTTATAAATATTTTAAGGCACGAAGGTTATTTTTATTATTATTCATTTAAAATATCTATTGAGATGAAATAATATATTTTTAAAATGAATAATATTTTAATAAAATATTATTACAGAATTAATATTTATTAAATATAAATTATCTTATAATTTATATGAATACAATTATAATTTTTAGTAAGGTTTGAAAGATGTTTTTGTCAAAAACAATGAATGTTTTTTATCAATGTATGTTTTTTCAAGTAAATATTCAGACATTTATAAAATTAATAAAATTAATTGAATATTAATTTGGGAATGAGGATGTTGAAATTATCCAATGGGGAATTTTTCAAAATTTCTTGAGACATTCGAATTTTTTGGTAAAAAATAAATATTGATTAAATATATAATGTGTTTTATGACATCATAATGACCCAATAGTTAATTAATAAAATACTATTAGTGGAATTTTCTAAAAATTAATGTTTTAACTTTAAAATAATGTTATTTTAGGTTTGTTTTATTTATTTTAAAAATCCTTACTGGACCGTCAAACACGTATAAAAGTTTCTAATATTTTTAAATGACTTCTTCAAGAGTATGACTCCCCTCCTGATAAGCAAGCCTAATAATTTAATAAGAACAAAAAATATCCTTATAAAATAATTTTTGACCCAGTTATTTTAAAAAACCATTATTCAAAACCATGGAATGGTTTTTACTATTGATAAGTATAACGTGTCGTGTTCAAAACCTATATAATAAAGAATTCCCACTACTTTACTATATAAACTCAATCAATATCACATTTCACTTCTCTCAACCCATTTGGGGATCAACATACACCTTCCCTATTATCTATATAATCCTCCCAAGCCACCCCATGCTCTCAAGAATCCTCCCTCAAGACTATCCCAATCCTTTTAGATCACACATCCAAGTAGGATATTTCTCCCTTTCTAATTTGTGTCCAAATTTCATTATGTTGGTATGGCCTTTTATTTTCAATAACTATTTTTGGGGTATGATTTCGAACCTCCCTTATAATGTACTCTCTATTATTTAATGATGATATATCCCTTTATCTCTCATTAATTCCTACCATTTACACTTGTTACCTTGCCAAAATTCCACAAGGGTTTTCTCTCTTCATTTACTTTAATGATATTTTTTTTATATTAGGGAACTAAATTCCATTACATATGTTGGAAAAACTTTTTTATAAGACACCCTTACATTCCAGTTCATGTAAATATGATGAGATAATTCTTTACCCCTAATCAATAATTTTTATGAATTCTTATCTCATGTTGTTATGCATCCCAATTTGCACTGTTATTTTCCACGCAAAAGTCCTTTTGTAGTGAACACTATACCAAATTATCTATCATGGGTATTCACCTTTACACAAATTTACTTATGTATTATATAGTTTCATGTATGTATTACACATTTCTTTATCATGGAATAAATTTTTATGTTGACTGACCCCATGTAAAATTATCTACAGGGCACACTTATTCCTGAAATGAAATGATTAAGAAGGGTGTGCCCGATATCACTCCAAGGAATTGTGTAAATATTAACAGTCTGATACTTCAAGTGAATTGATGGTTTACTTGTTCCAATTCAATTAAATTGAGCTATTACCCATTCAACATGTCAAATTATCCTTGGATCATGGAAATATCATGTTAAATGTTGTTTCCTCATTTCTATGTAATGATAATCATTCTATTTGATGCCTTTATGTTCTTGTTTTTTATTTTTCTCCATTGATATGATTATTTCCTAAAATGTACTATATTCATCATGTTATGACTTTTTTACTCCATTAATAGGATTTATATCTCACCCATTTCTTATCTATGTAGTTGGGTTATCCCATTCAATGCTATGTATGAAGGAATGTTGTGGTCATTTAAAAGAATTTTTCAATATTTATATTGGTTTTTATGTTCTATATTATTATGTAATGTTCCTAATTATCGAAGATACTAGACTGATCGATCATCAATGTTATCTTAAAAGAATGTTTATTTAATAAATCATGTTTATGTCCGTAACAAATAACATGGTTGTTATAGTTGGAGTCAAAGGATGTGATTAATTATATTTGGGATTATGATTATAAAACCCTAGAGAAATCCTCAAGGATAATAATTAATATAAAAAACAACCCTAATTTTTCGTGAGT
Organism: Viscum album; assembly: GCA_963277665.1. NCBI lineage: Eukaryota > Viridiplantae > Streptophyta > Magnoliopsida > Santalales > Viscaceae > Viscum > Viscum album. The sequence goes on from OY728125.1 coordinate 395,718,307, forward strand.
ATTGAGTATGTGGTTTACCAAGAAAATACATCCATATCTAGATACAAGCATGTGAAGGTAGCTCTGGCACAAATGTATATATTTGAAAAACCCAAAAACACAACATTGATCTAGAATCGAATGGGATTTGGTGCAGGACAATGGGACATTCATTACTCTTGGTTATGACACACCAGGGGGATATGATTTGGTAAATTCACAAGCTTACTATGAACTAATTTTAATGGAATTTAAAAAAGTCCCCTAAAAATATATGTTGGGATGTAGATCATGGATAACATAGATAAGTTTAGTAAATAAATTTAATTTATAGGTTATCCCTTTTTATTCATTGGATTACCCTTTATGTGTTACACATAACATCCCTTATATTCCATCCAATGGCCATTGAAAGGATGAATCGAGAAAACAATGGATGCCAAAATCAATGTGATGACTGTTCTAATGAGGTTCCCAATCTGATGGGAGTGCGGAATCTCAAACATTATTATGATACTCTCTCAGGTAACTCATGTATTGAATAGTATCAAATATGAAGATCTTATGTATCGTTCAATGTTATGACCAAGAGATGGTACTTTAGGATTCTTATCGTATGGAGGGTGATGCTAATCAATTGTGGACATTGATAAAAAATATGTAGCTTGAGGGGATAGTGAGGCTTTGGAATGGATGGATTTACAGAAAATGTTTTTCCATAAATAATATCCTCACACCCCCTGACTTATGATGGAAAGGGACATTTATTCCCTCATGAAAAAAATACGACGAATCCGTTAGAGAGTATGAGTAAAAAATCACAAGTCTTGCATGATATGCATATGAAATTTTTGGTACCCCCAAATTAATGATTTACTGCTTCTTTGGTGTGCTAAATCCGGGTCTAGGAAACTCCCTTGTGATTAGTGACTTTATGAACTATAATAAAAATTGTCCATAATAACCTCAATGTAGAAATGGATATCGACGAATTATAGGGGTATCATGTGAATAAGGAGGATAAGGAAGACCTTAATTCTGTCCATTCGATGGATCAATCCAATGGAGCTATAAAATAACAACAACCAAATTTCCAAATGTGTAGAAATAAGCACCCCAGAAATTGCCTGAATGGGATGAGAAAATGCATAAGGGGTGTAAAAGAAGGGAAGCTAACCATTAAGTGTCTGTATGAAAAACACACTATTGTGATAAAGGAGCGGAATTCTCCATTTTACCCTCAACACATAATTAATTTCTACAATGAAAATAAATGTGTCACTTTGTAAACTAGTTTCTTATGACAGGGGTTTTTGGAAGCAACCAGCAACATCCAAGGAAACATGGGGGAAATTTTTCCATAATGCTCTCTAAGGTGAACCCCAAAAATGAAGTGGTGATAGGTAATCTAGTTATTCATTAAATAATAGAGAACATAGTTTTTTATTTTAGTTCTAAACATTATTTTATATCCTTAATATTTTTAAGAACAATCCCAACTCCCACATAAATCATGGAAATGAAGATGTCGGTGATAAGGACAAATGGGGAAATCATTGCGACCAATGAATATAACTCCTCCCAAGTCACAATTTGTTGTTTAAAATTATCAAAAACACTAATCAAACTCCATATGGTATAATTTCATTCAATTCTTGGCATGGCTTGTCTTTCCCTATATAGATCCATAATAAATTGTTGTGAGAGAGAAGTCACTCAATATATGGTGAAGAGACCCCCGATTCTGTAAAAGTGCAAGTAGGAGGTTGAATCTTCTTTATCACTATCACCCCAATTGTATATATTAATACCCTATGAGAATGCATATATTTCTCAGAGGATTATGTCTATGGATGTAACCATCATTGAAGAAATGCCTATTGTGAGGGAATTCACTAAAGTGTTTCCTGAGAAATTTCATAGTCATCCTCCTAGAAGAAATGTTTAATTCTAAATTGATCTTATAACAGTGTTGTTGAAAATATCAAAACTCTATATATAATTTTTATTTTGGATCTTAAGTAACTAATGAAAAAACAACAAGTGATTCTGGATAATGGTTTTATACACCCAAGTGCTTCACTACGAGGAACAATTGTCCTCTTCCTCAAGAAGAAGGATGGGTCAATGCGCCTTTTAATTGATTATCATGAGCTAAACAAAATCACGATAAAGATAAAGTATCATATTCCTTGAATTTATGACATTATAGATCAGATAGGTGGAGCCCAATACTTCTCCAAGGTGGATTTTTTGTTGGGATATTAACCTATAAGGGTAAATAAGAAGGGTATAACCAATAATGCTTCTCATATAAGGTACATTAACTAAGAATTAATATTAATGCCTTTAAGACACACTAATGCTCTAAAAAGCATCATGGACACGATGAATAGTGTCTTGAGATATTACCTTGTGAAATTTGAGGTAGTCTTTAATGAAAATATTCTTATATACTCCAAAACTACATAGGAGAATGAGAAGTAACTAAACACTATACTAGAGGCCTTGGGAAAGGAGAGACACTATGGAAAGTACAAATAGTATGAGTTCTAATTTATGTAAGTGTCATTCACGGGTCATGGCATCACAAGAAATGTGATATCTATTGATCCCTCTAGGAAATTTGTAATAGAGTAATGGTTGAGGCCAATATGAGGGACTGATATTAATAGATTCCTATGGGAAGCTGGATATTATAACTGATTTGTTAAGAATTTCTCACAATTTTCAAACCCTCATTACAAGCTAACTCGGATGTGATTCATGTTTTCATAAACTGATAAATGTGAAGAGAGCTTCTAGTATTTAAAAATAATTCTTATCATTTAATCCAATCTCACACAACCCACAAGTGGAGAACTTTTTCCCATATTTACTAATTTAGAGAAGAAGGTCCTTAGTTGTATATTGATGAAAAATGAAAAGGTAACATCTTATTCTTCAAGGAAATTCTATGTTCATCAGAAAAACTATTTGACACGTGATCTGAAGTTGGATGCAGTAATATTCCCTTTGAAAATTTTGTGGCATTACGTATTTTGGGTGAAGTGTGAAATATACATAGATCCCAAAAGCCTCAAGTATATACTCACACAGAAAGAGTTGAATATTCTCTAATGAAATGGTTAGAGATGTTCAATGACTATAATTGTTTAAATCATTACCAATGTAGAAAAGCAAACAAGGTGGCATTTGACCTACTTGTAAAGGACCCAATGATTTAAACATTGATGAGAATTTAAATGTATCCAATCATCATTGATTTGATGAAGATGTACATGGGAATAATAAAGAAGATAACATAATTAATCCATTCAAAAATTATTTCTCAACTGTATCTTTTGGAATTGTTAAAGGATGCTCAAATGCATGATGTTGTAATTCCAAAGAAAGTGGAAATTTTCAAAAAAGATAAATCCAAGGAATTCAATGTTAATGGAGAATGAATTGTGAGATTTGGTACATGACTAAGTGTTCCCTCAAATATAGAGTTAAAGACTTAACATTTGGATGATTCACCGTGTTCGAATTTCTCTATTCACCTAGAAAACACAATGATATATCCAAATCTCTGAGATAATTACTGGTGGGATAAAATGAAGAAAGATGTCATTGAGTATACATCAAAATGATTGATATGTTAGCAGGTGAAGGATGAGAGGTAGAATTATAAGGGGATGATGCAACCATTACCCATACCAACAAGGAAATTACAGAACATTTCTATTGAATTTTTCATCAGACTTTTGAAGGAATACAAAAGAAACAATGATTTCTGGATTGTTGTTGATCGCCTCAAAAAGATTGATCACTTCATTTCGCATCAAGAGGATTTACCATTTGGTCAACTGAAATAGATATATATTAGAAAAGTGGTAAGGATTCTTGGAGTAACACTATCTATAATATTTTATTGAGATCTATGATTCACCTATATTTTTGGGAAGAGTCTCCTACATGCTCTGAATACTGAGCAGAAATTTAGTACGACTTATCATCCTCTAAATAATGGAAATTCTGAGGGAGTTATTCAAACACTTGAGGACATGTTTATATTATGATCAATGGACTTTATGGTGGATGGGGTCATCATATTCTTTAGGTTGTGTTATCTTACAACAACATTCTCCACTCAATCATCTAAATGGCTCCTTATATGTCCCTTTAGGGGAAGAGCTACAGAACACCTGAGTGTTGTTATGAAGTTTTCGAGAGAAAACTACCATGTCCAAAAATCGATGAGTAAATGGTGGAGATGATTATAACCATCCAGCAACACATTAAAGCATCATAGAGACTACAAAGGAGATATGCTTGTAATTGTCGATGAGAACTACAATTTCATGTTGGTGACATGGCATTCCTCAGCATATCACCAAGGAAGAGACTTATGAGAATTGGGAATAAGGGAATGATTATTCTAAGTTACATCATCCCTTTTGAGATCCTTGATCACATTGGAGAAGTGTCATATCAACTAGAACTCCCACCAAATATTTCTATAGTACACGATGTGTTCCAAGTATCACTCTGGAGGAAGTACATAACTGATCCATCACATAAACTAAATATCAAGGTTCTACCATTATATAATTAACCCTCCAATGAAGAGAAGCCACAAAAGATATTATATCACAAGGAAAATGTTCTATAATATTAGAAAAATTCCTTGTGTCAAGGTGATGTAGAGAAACCAAATGTTTGATGAGGGAACTGGGGAAGTGGGGGGGGGGTACGAAGCAGAGTTACCATCACCTGTTTATGTTTGGAAAATTAAAATTTTAGGGATAAATTTAATAAGGTGGGAAGATTGTAATAACCCAAAATTTAGTGATGATAATTTTCTGTGATCTGGATAAATATATTGTTATATAATACGGTGATATAAAAATATGCACTTCCCTAGTTTTATGTATTTGAATTTTAAATTACCATTATGAATTGTTAATGTTTCTAATTTAGCCTTTGAATAATGATCACATGATTTGTATAAATATAAGGCTTTAAAAAACCAATTTACTCAGAAAAATGTAATTATGACCTCAATAAGAAGAATTTATCTCTACAAAGCCCATTTATCAGATCTTGGAAAGGATGTGGAATCACTAGGATTATTTCATTACCAAGTCCAAGACGAGCTTAAACATGTTATGCTTGAAGGGAACCACCTATAAAATAAGTTGATATTGTAACAGCCCGAGATTTTATGAAAAATATTCTTTTTTATTTTACTAATGTCTTGTGTTATACGCTACACCAAAAGGAGCTTGCACAACATGCATCCTTGACTTGCCTTGCATTACACGCAATCGCAACCTTCCTCGATAGCGTGTGTGGTACGTAATCCTGAGTTTCACGAAACAATGATATGCTATTAAAATATTCTTAAAACTAGCCATTATGAATAGTAATAACCACTTTTTAAATTTTAGATATTTTAACTCTCAAAATGGACTTCATTTTTGGATTCGGAGTATCGAATTTAGCCTAAGGTGAAATTTTGGTACTTTTCGGATAACTTTCATATTCTGATGAATAGTGAAAATTACTAAATTATAATTAAAAACAACTTTTTTAATCAAAATAATTAATGGTGATAAATCATTAATTTGAGTGGTTTTAAAGTATATTTAGAATATATTTTTACAATTTAATACAATGTTGGTCATTGGATGTAATTTCACATTTAAACTAGACATAAACAAGTGTCAATCTTTTGATAGATATTGTTTCTTAAAAACACGCTATTTGTTTTAACAGCGGGATTTAATTATAAAATTAATTAATGCAACTTTTATGTTATGAATTTGGTAAAATAGACTTCATTTTTGAATTCGGAATATGAAATATAGCTTGGGATGAAATTTTGGCATTGTTCTGAAAAACATCAATTTTTGATGAATAGTGAAACTACTAAGTGGTAGGTTAAAAACTGAATTTTGCATAAAACTTAATTTTACCGCTTCTGTGAATGGAATTTCAAAAATCCGAGAGACACGGTTAATATCAAGGACTAAAATGTGGTTCAATGAGATGAAAATAATTTTTTGGTGAATAGTAACTTTTTACTATTTTTACCGCGGTTAATAGTAAATAGGGTAACTAAGGGTAAATATGATATTAATATTACCCTAACACATGTCCTAATTCTATTGGACAAGTTTAATTCGACCAAAAACAAACTTAGGAATAAAATATGACCATTTAGGCCCTCTTGGATTAGATTAGAACATTTATTATTAATTTATTTAAAGAAGGGTTAAAATAGTTAAAATCAAAGTTTAATAAGTAAATCATTTTTAATATAGGGTTATACATAAGATAAATTCGATTGTAAATATTCATTAGAAAGCTAAAAAGATTTCCTACATGATGGTATTTTATTTGTAACTTTTAGACATCAAATAATATAATTTATTTATCAAAGATGATGCAGTAATTATCTTATTAACGAAATATTGACATAATTGATAATATAAATACCAAAATAAATGTAATTTAAGAATTTTTATGAATTCCACTAATTTTCTAGGTTACTATGATATATTAGTGTTGATTTAATCAACTTGGTTCGAACATATAATTCTGTTATAACTTTCACAAAAATCATATATCAAATAGTGCCAAAATTGACACAAAATAGTTTTTAAATCAAATATTATATTATTAATTGTTATTTTATTCCTAAAAATCTAAGGTTCGGCCAAATGACTTAGATAAGGATATATGTATTAATTATATACAATTTGGGGTTCGTTTGGCATGTTATAGTAAGTTTATTAACCATATAGTGAAAGAAAACAAAAAGACACGGTAAAAGTTAAATTATTTAACTTAGAGTTAAATCTAATTGATAAGGTTAAAATAATACCCTAAACTTGTCTAAACCCTATTGGTTGATAGGATTTCGACCCATCCCCACTTTAGCTTCGAAATAAGACCCTTTGGAACCATTATAAACCGATTTTGACTTTAATATAAAATAATATTTTGAGATATTCCTAAGGTGCCCCTCTCCTCCCCTATAAAAGGACACCTCCTCCCCCTCCTCCTCACACCAATTTGAGCACTCAAGCTCGGCCAACCCCTGCCAAAATCTCTTCTCCACTTCCCTAGATACATCCTAGAGGTTCTGGTCTTCCTCAAAGACCAATTTTAGTGCCCTAAGAGGAGGTCTCAAAGAGGCGCTTCAAAGAAGAGGTAATTACCGTTACCAATTCTTTCATCTTTATTTCTTCTTCCACTTCTTCTTCTTAGGTTGTTTCATTATGAAGTAATAACATCAGTATCACTCATATACTGATATGTTATTATAAGTATGAAACAACCCTAGTTGACCATCTATCCATCCTACGGAAAAAGAAATCACCGCGCGTGCGTACGTACGGAATACCGTCTCCACGCCGTGGTGTAATCTATTTTCCACCACCACCTTACATGGATGGGTATAATTTTGTAAAGAATAACTATACATAGTTATTACAACATCATATTGATTCTGATATATTGTATAATCCACTCCAATTAAGTTCAATATTTATGGAAATGATATCATCGCTCGTGCGTACGTACGGAATACCGTCTCCACGACGCGATGAGATTCATTCTCCATGTTAACCAATTTAAGAATGATTATAAAGTATATATAAGAAATAATAATGAAATATATGACATTATAAAGCTACTGGATTTATGTATATATATATGTATGTCATCTACTTACTTCCATTTCAAGACAATAAGGAAAGTAAAACAGCGCTCATGCGTACGTACGGACTACCGTCTCCATGAGCGATGTTTTTCATTTCATTTATCTATCTATTATATATATATATACTGAATATATATGATATATAAATCATATTTTATATTCTGGAAGTATGTAAATCATGATATAAGTAATAATAATGTCAAGAACAACAAGTCAAAACACCTACGATAAATGAAACGATTTTACCCAAAACGCTTCTTTAACATAGAATTTACAAAAGAACGGGTAATATAAAGTCATAAGTGAACCATATATGATATCATAAAAATGAATATGATTCTGTAATAAGTCAATGACATTATTTAAATCATTATACAGGAGGTTCAGACACATACGAAGCAAATCGGACCTAAGGTAAGGGAAATATCACAATCTCATTTTTATCCGAGATTGTTTGTACTTTGAAATTTACTGGGGTATATTTTATCATCCACATCCATGTTTCCTCAATATGTAATGTTATTTACAACAACCTACAATTGTTTAAATCCAATTTTACCCTTCGGTGAGTTTTTAGTAAAAGATATGAAAGGAATCTTTTGTCGTTTTTCGTACGAGGTACTTTTTGACTTTTCCGACAAAAGTACGAAGAATGTTTTTTAAACTTAAACGGAACGAACGGATTTTTACGGTTTTATAAAGCCTTATTTTCATGAAGCTTCCTACAAAAGATTTCATGACTATTTTTAATAAAATCTCTTTCTTTTAAAGTTTCATGATGTTTTGTGAAAAGAAATTGATTTTGAAGAAGAAAGGATATTTTCCTCAAGAATTCATTTCAAGTGTTTTATCAAAATTATTTTCCATCTAAGTTAATAAAGGTTTCTGTTTCTATCCATATTTTTACATTGATTTGACTATGTTGTGATGGAATTATGTTTATGAATTCCTTTATCTTATATGAATTGTTTTATGATGTCATGTTGTTTAGGAATCCCATTTTTATTACATGGGTTATGTGATGATGTAAGATTTATGATTATGTGGAACACATAAGAAAGGATTCATTATAAGATGGGTGGGACCTATATCTCCCTTCAATGCATTGGGTAAAGATTTTATATCTCATGAGATATACATGGCTGGAACGGAAGGTTATTTCGGTTCAGTAATACAGGACTGAAACGAGGGTTACTCGATTCAGAAAGGGACTTTGTCCACTAAGATAGTCTTGGCAATGAGTCATGACTAACAAGAAATGATTTTCCATGATTATGTGTGCATGCCACAAAGTTTCAAGTTTCATGTTATGATTATGGTGATCTCATTTTCACTTCTATGATTTATTCCATGTTAAGATATTATGATCTCTTTTGCAGGTTTTGATTTTCAAAAAGATATGATATGATTTTTATTTCCTTTATTTTCCCTTGCTGAGCATTTGAGCTCACCCTTTTATGTTTTCTTTTCCCCAGGATATAAAGAAAGGTTTTAGGTAAAAAAAAGGGAAGATCTTTATGGGAGATATTGAAGATCTTTCACCACGATTAGAAGACTACGTTCCGAGTTTCCAAAGACACTAAACTATTACGATCCTTGCGTGTGTGTTTTTGTTATGTACTAAGTATTCCGCAAAAGTAATCTAATGTCCATGTACGTCAAGATACGGGTCTCTACAGTTGGTATCAGAGGAAAGGTTTAGTCAACCTTTGGAAACTAGGATGCGAAAACGTTAGTGAGATCCCTAGAGATATTTCTAAGGTATGTCTAGGGATGCCCCTAATGATAAGTATACGTATAGGATATAGTTCTAGAACTATGGTAACGATATTAGATTAAACCAAAGATGATAGATATTTAAGTTACTCCCCCTTTATTACGATTTTTGCATCTAACACTATTCTGTTTGGGTTTTAGAAAATGGCTGGAAACAAGATGATTCACAATAATGGAGGATATGATGGACAATGGAATGATATTCTTCATGAGCAACCAAATGAAATGGGATTTGGATGTCCAAACATCATTATTATGCCAAATCAGCAATCTCACAACATGATCAATAAAGTAAAATTTGGTAAGTTTCCTGACTCGACTAATAAGAGAAAGATGGAGTTCCATGATGATCATAGAGGAAAGAAAGTTCAATTTCCCCTATGTAAATCATGTGGGAAGAGGCATCAAGGAGAATGTTTCAAGGGAACTGGAAGATGCTTTGGGTGTGGAAAAGAAGGACACAAAGCAAGTAAGTGCAAAGGAAAAGGGTCGGTTAACACCCTGGATGAGGATTATGGTATTGCTACGACATCAAAAATGGTTAAGTGTTTTAAATGTGGAATGTATGGGCATTATGCAAACAAATGCCCTAAGGGAAAGACTCATGAAGAGAATCAGTATGGTCATATGGGTAGTATTTATGTGGATGATGATGAAGAGACTACAAATGATATGTGAGATGAAAGAATTTTTGAAGCTCAGTCAATGGTTTGAGAATGTAGTGGAATGATTACATGTTTATCATGTGTAATTTTGGAATAAAGAGACATCTATGGATTGTTACACTGTTGTCTTTCCTTGTGTTTTGAAAGTGTATGATTAATGTTACCAGTATCCATGAAAGGTTATTCAGATATTTTTGGAATGTAGATGATATGCGCATAATGAAGGGATAAGGAGAAAATTAAATGTTTGATAGTATTCATGAGCTCATGATTGATATAAGGACTAGGTGATATCATGGTTTGAGTATATAGAATTTTGAGGATTTTGGTATGTGGAAAGTGTTAACTTTTAACTGCACTCATGTTTTCACTAAGGTATTCAAGAGAATACACGATTAAGGACTTTGAATGTTTGGAATGTGACCAACAAGACATATCTTGTGATATGTGGGGATCAACGACAGTATTAAATCTCTGGTAATCGTTGTTACTATATTATGAGAGTGGACTGCAGTACTATGTATAAGCCTAAAGATTAGACTGGATTATGTTGGACATAAGTTAGTATTGTTTAAGGATAGAAGATTTTCGATATTATTGATGGGATGTTATAGTAACGTAGTTTTAGAAAAAGGACAACCTGCAGGACGGGCGACAGCCCATCGCTTCGGACAAGGCTGTAGGAATCGAACCCACAACCGAAGTGCGACTGGCCTTTATCACCTACCACTGACCTACAGGAAGTCCCTGTTTAGTAGAAACTAGTTTTATTATATTAAGCAGTATGATATATGAAGTATAAGTCCATTTTAAAAACCATATGTGATTAATCTCACTATAGATCGACTTATGTATATAATTTTTACTAACCTTTTGTTTGAGACAGATGGAATGACTCGTCATTCTATCACATGATCTGCTAACACTTCACGAATAACAAATTCAACTTCATTTATTTAAGAGATGAAGTGGAAATTGTTCAAGGAATGAACAATAGTGAGATTGTACCAAAATAAAGTAAGTATTTATTCTAAATCAAATTTTCAACTTTAGGGAAATGATCTTGAAAACCAAAAATGTTGTCCTAGTGATCTTATACCTGATGAATCAGATGGTACCTTATATCATCACAAATATATGGATTTGTGATACTGGCTTTTCCATAGCCATGTTCTCTACCACTCTCTATCAGAACATGATGGTTAGATTTCTCTTCCATATCCATATTTTCACCTATGTGGGAACCCAGTGATTAGTTTATTTGGGTAATCGTTACATTTCATACTTTAGTTTTTAAAGCCAAGTTTTGGTATTCCCTTTTACGATGTGGGTTTCTATTAAAGAAACTTTCGAATAGTAAACCATTTATAACCCCGACGAATTTCGAGGGCGAAATTCATTTTAAGGGGGGTAGAATGTAACAGCCCGAGATTTTATGAAAAATATTCTTTTTTATTTTACTAATGTCTTGTGTTATACGCTACACCAAAAGGAGCTTGCACAACACGCATCCTTGACTTGCCTTGCATTACACGCAATCGCAACCTTCCTCGATAGCGTGTGTGGTACGTAATCCTGAGTTTCACGAAACAATGATATGCTATTAAAATATTATTAAAACTAGCCATTATGAATAGTAATGACCACTTTTTAAATTTTAGATATTTTAACTCTCAAAATGGACTTCATTTTTGGATTCGGAGTATCGAATTTAGCCTAAGGTGAAATTTTGGTACTTTTCGAATAACTTTCATATTCTGATGAATAGTGAAAATTACTAAATTATAATTAAAAAACAACTTTTTTAATTGAAATAATTAATAGTGATAAATCATTAATTTGAGTGGTTTTCAAGTATATTTAGAATATATTTTTACAATTTAATACAATGTTGGTCATTGGATGTAATTTCACATTTAAACTAGACATAAACAAGTGTCAATCTTTTGATAGATATTGTTTCTTAAAAACACGCTATTTGTTTTAACAGCGGGATTTAATTATAAAATTAATTAATGAAACTTTTATGTTATGAATTTGGTAAAATAGACTTCATTTTTGAATTCGGAATATGAAATATAGCTTGGGATGAAATTTTGGCATTGTTCTGAAAAACATCAATTTTTGATGAATAGTGAAACTACTAAGTGGTAGGTTAAAAACTGAATTTTGCATAAAACTTAATTTTACCGCTTCTGTGAATGGAATTTCAAAAATCCGAGAGACACGGTTAACATCAAGGACTAAAATGTGGTTCAATGAGATGAAAATAAGTTTTTGGTGAATAGTAACTTTTTACTATTTTTACCGCGGTTAATAGTAAATAGGGTAACTAAGGGTAAATATGATATTAATATTACCCTAACACATGTCCTAATTCTATTGGACAAGTTTAATTCGACCGAAAACAAACTTAGGAATAAAATATGACCATTTAGGCCCACTTGGATTAGATTAGGACATTTATTATTAATTTATTTAAAGAAGGGTTAAAATAGTTAAAATCAAAGTTTAATAAGTAAATCATTTTTAATATAGGGTTATACATAAGATAAATTCGATTGTAAATATTCATTAGAAAGCTAAAAAGATTTCCTACATGATGGTATTTTATTTGTAATTTTTAGACATCAAATAATATAATTTATTTATCAAAGATGATGCAGTAATTATCTTATTAATGAAATATTGACATAATTGATAATATAAATACCAAAATAAATGTAATTTAAGACTTTTTATGAATTCCACTAATTTTCTAGGTTACTATGATATATTAGTGTTGATTTAATCAACTTGGTTCGAACATATAATTCTGTTATGACTTTCACAAAAATCATATATCAAATAGTGTCAAAATTGACACAAAATAGTTTTTAAATCAAATATTATATTATTAATTGTTATTTTATTCCTAAAAATCTAAGGTTCGGCCAAATGACTTAGATAAGGATATATGTATTAATAATATACAATTTGGGGTTCGTTTGGCATGTTATAGTAAGTTTATTAACCATATAGTGAAAGAAAACAAAAAGACACGGTAAAAGTTAAATTATTTAACTTAGAGTTAAATCTAATTGATAAGGTTAAAATAATACCCTAAACTTGTCTAAACCCTATTGGTTGATAGGATTTCGACCCATCCACACTTTAGCTTCGAAATAAGACCCTTTGGAACCATTATAAACCGATTTTGACTTTAATATAAAATAATATTTTGAGATATTCCTAAGGTGCCCCTCTCCTCCCCTATAAAAGGACACCTCCTCCCCCTCCTCCTCACACCAATTTGAGCACTCAAGCTCGGCCAACCCCTGCCAAAATCTCTTCTCCACTTCCCTAGAAACATCCTAGAGGTTCTGGTCTTCCTCAATGACCAATTTTAGTGCCCTAAGAGGAGGTCTCAAAGAGGCGCTTCAAAGAAGAGGTAATTACCGTTACCAATTCTTTCATCTTTATTTTTTCTTCCACTTCTTCTTCTTAGGTTGTTTCATTATGAAGTAATAACATCAGTATCACTCATATACTGATATGTTATTATAAGTATGAAACAACCCTATTTCACCATCTATCCATCCTACGGAAAAAGAAATCATCGCGCGTGCGTACGTACGGAATACCGTCTCCACGTCGTGGTGTAATCTATTTTCCACCACCACCTTACATGGATGGGTATAATGGTGTAAAGAATAACTATACATAGTTATTACAACATCATATTGATTCTGATATATTGTATAATCCACTCCAATTCAGTTCAATATTTATGGAAATGATATCATCGCTCGTGCGTACGTACGGAATACCGTCTCCACGACGCGATGAGATTCATTCTCCATGTCAACCAATTTAAGAATGATTATAAAGTATATATAAGAAATAATAATGAAATATATGACATTATAAAGCTACTGGATTTATGTATATATATATGTATGTCATCTACTTACTTCCATTTCAAGACAATCAGGAAAGTAAAACAGCGCTCATGCGTACGTACGGACTACCGTCTCCATGAGCGATGTTTTTCATTTCATTTATCTATCTATTATATATATATATACTGAATATATATGATATATAAATCATATTTTATATTCTGGAAGTATGTAAATCATGATATAAGTAATAATAATGTCAAGAACAACAAGTCAAAACACCTACGATAAATGAAACGATTTTACCCAAAACGCTTCTTTAACATAGAATTTACAAAAGAACGGGTAATATAAAGTCATAAGTGAACCATATATGATATCATAAAAATGAATATGATTCTGTAATAAGTCAATGACATTATTTAAATCATTATACAGGAGGTTCAGACACATACGAAGCAAATCGGACCTAAGGTAAGGGAAATATCACAATCTCATTTTTATCCGAGATTGTTTGTACTTTGAAATTTACTGGGGTATATTTTATCATCCACATCCATGTTTCCTCAATATGTAATGTTATTTAAAACAACCTACAATTGTTTAAATCCAATTTTACCCTTCGGTGAGTTTTTAGTAAAAGATATGAAAGGAATCTTTTGTCGTTTTTCGTACGAGGTACTTTTTGACTTTTCCGACAAAAGTACGAAGAATGTTTTTTAAACTTAAACGGAACGAACGGATTTTTACGGTTTTATAAAGCCTTATTTTCATGAAGCTTCCTACAAAAGATTTCATGACTATTTTTAATAAAATCTCTTTCTTTTAAAGTTTCATGATGTTTTGTGAAAAGAAATTGATTTTGAAGAAGAAAGGATATTTTCCTCAAGAATTCATTTCAAGTGTTTTATCAAAATTATTTTCCATCTAAGTTAATAAAGGGTTCTGTTTCTATCCATATTTTTACATTGATTTGACTATGTTGTGATGGAATTATGTTTATGAATTCCTTTATCTTATATGAATTGTTTTATGATGTCATGTTGTTTAAGAATCCCATTTTTATTACATGGGTTATGTGATGATGTAAGATTTATGATTATGTGGCACACATAAGAAAGGATTCATTATAAGATGGGTGGGACCTATATCTCCCTCCAATGCATTGGGTAAAGATTTTATATCTCATGAGATAGACATGGCTGGAACGGAAGGTTATTTCGGTTCAGTAATACAGGACTGAAACGAGGGTTACTCGATTCAGAAAGGGACTTTGTCCACTAAGATAGTCTTGGAAATGAGTCATGACTAACAAGAAATGATTTTCCATGATTATGTGTGCATGCCACAATGTTTCAAGTTTCATGTTATGATTATGGTGATCTCATTTTCACTTCTATGATTTATTCCATGTTAAGATATTATGATCTCTTTTGCAGGTTTTGATTTTCAAAAAGATATGATATGATTTTTATTTCCTTTATTTGCCCTTTCTGAGCATTTGAGCTCACCCTTTTATGTTTTCTTTTCCCCAGGATATAAAGAAGGGTTTTAGGTAAAAAAAAGGGAAGATCTTTATGGGAGATATTGAAGATCTTTCACCACGATTAGAAGACTACGTTCCGAGTTTCCAAAGACACTAAACTATTACGATCCTTGCGTGTGTGTTTTTGTTATGTACTAAGTATTCCGCAAAAGTAATGTAATGTCCATGTACGTGAAGATACGGGTCTCTACAGATATTGATAGAGATTACCACCAGGGTGACAATATATGAGTCACACAAAGAGAATGTCACCATCCCACACCTTACCCTGAGGCTGTATACAGGTATTATAAGAGGTTATGTAACAATACCCTAGAACTATGATTTTGTGAATTATTTTTGGAATGAATAATTAACATACAATCATTTTATTATTGTTACATTGTAAATAGTTTATAAAGCACAAATAGTATTTTTAGTTAATATTCCTTCAAGAAACCTATTTTGATGAAGGCATATATTTTTAAATTAAATAATATTTTTTGAAAAATATTATTACAAAATAACTTTTTATGAAATAAAAATGATCATATTTCTTTTATGAATAAAATTTTAATTTTTATTTATGTTTGAAAGTTATTGTTGTCATAACCCATGAATTTTTTATAAATGTCAGTTTTTCCTTTATATGATAAAAATAATATATTTAGAAAAATATTTTGTTAAAATGAATATTATTTTTGGAATCAAGATGTTGAAATTATCCAATGTTTATTTTTTCATAATTTTCTGAGACAATAGAATTTTTTGGAAAAAATAAATATTGTTAAAATATATAATGTGTTTTGTGAAATCATAATGACACAATATTTTTGTCATAAAACACTATGAATGGGATGTTTGGTCAGTATATGTTTTACCTTAAAAATAATTTGATTTTAGGTTTTTAAATCATTTTACAAATCCATAGTAGACCCTTAAAGACTTATAAAACATTTTGACATTTTAAAATTATTTCCTTGAGAGTTTGAGTCACCTATAAATAAGAAAGCATAATATTTTAATAAATTCATCCATTTTCATTAAAATATAATTTTTTTCCACTCTATATTGGAAAAAACCTGGGGAAAACCATGATATTGTTTCTAGTTTTGATTAGTTCAATATGTGATTTGCAAAACGTAAATAATAATGAATTCCCTCTCTATTCCTATATAATCCCGCAATATCTCTCATTCCACTTTACTAAAACCATTTTTAGATATACAAAAAACTACCCTCATATCACTATAATAGTCTAAATTTCCTCAATATACTATGAATCCCCTCTCAATCCTCTTCCAATCCTTTAGGATAAAACTTCAAAGTAAGTGATTTCTTCTTTTCTCATTTGGTCCAAATTTATTTATGTTGTTATGACCTTATATTTTCATTTAGAAACATTGGGGTTTGATTTACCACCTCCCCTACAATTCCATACTTATTATTTAAAGATTATATTCCCTTTTCTCTCCCATCAATGCCTCTCATGTACACCTATTACCATTGCTATATTCCGTGAGGTTTTTCCCTCTCCTCATTTATATTCAATCAATTATTTTATATCATGTATCTAAATACTATTACATATTTTGGTACATGTATCTATATGACTCCCTTAATTTATATTTTAGGTACATATTATGATATATCCCTTTCTCTATCATAATCCATTTTAATGAATTATTATGTCACGTTGTTATGCTGACCAATTTCCACTGTGATTTTCCAAGACAATGTCATTTTTTAGTGAATACCATGCCCATACCTCTATCAAGTGTATTCACATTTACTCACATTTACATATCAATTATATAGTTTCATGAAAAATTTTTATATAAATTTTCTTTATAATAAATTATGATGTTGAATGTCTTCATGTTATATGATCCATGTGGGACACTAATTCATGAACTGAAATGATTAAGAAGGTTGTGAAGTGATAAAACCCCCATTCATTGGTTAATGATTATTATCACGATACTTCAAATGAAATTAGTGTTTAAACATTGAAATTCATGTTCAATTTGGGTTTACTCATTCACAATGTGCAATGATCCTTGGCTCATGCTAATATCATGTTCACTTTTTTATACACATTTCAATGTTATCAAAATCATGTTATATAATTTCATTATGTTCATGATTATCTTGTGCTCAATTGCTACGAATATTTCCTAACATGTACTATATTTTTCATATTATTCATTGTTCACTACCATATAAAGCTTTATAGATAAACCTTTTCTAATGCATTTCCTTAGGATATCTCATGCAATTCTATGTACAATGGAAGGTTGTGGTCATGTAAATAAAGTTTCCAATAAATATGTTTGGGTTTATGTTGTTATTTTTTATGTAATGTTCCTAATTTATCAAGACGCTAGGCCTATCGATCCTCATAGTTGTATAAAGTGAAAATTTAAGTAATAAATCCTTATTAAGTGTGTTATAAATATTCAGGTGATTATAATATTATAAATTTATGTAAAACGATGCAGTCTAGTATAAATCACTTATCATTAAAATACATGAAACTATGGATACTATACTGATATGATTCATCTTCTAAACATGGTTTCCGGACATTCCTCCTACTAAAAAAACATTTCTTTATTTTTTCATTGATGAATATTTTTCCCCTTTTAGAAGTAAAATTTCAGATCCATCATGGGACACTATGACTATTCACCATTTATTACTGAGGATAAAAATTATCTCACTCTTTATCAGGATCCCCCACCCCTTTCGCATGATATCCCATTCCTCCATCCTGTTCTATAAATGAGTTTTATATTTGATAATTTGTCTCCCAAATAATTAGATGTGAAAAAATACTAATTCAACAAGATAAGTAGTGATTCTTAAATATCTTATCTCTGGTCCAACTATATGATACCAATGTCTTGTGACTAGACTCCACACCAGACACTTCTTTATCTGGATTATTTTCTCTTCTACACATCTACATTGTGAATAATTATAATGGATGTGGTCATACCAATATGAACATAAATAACTTCTATAAAATACTGATTAATTATGAAATTAATCTGTATAAATCTCTATACGAAGTTTTTTTCTATTTCCCCCAATGATGATTGAGAACTATTAGATCTTCTTATATCCTACTATATTGTTGTCTATCTCATCATCATATTCATATTTCTAGGACCCAAAACTCGTAACATCATTTTTTTCAATGATATATATCCTTCAATCATTACAATTTATAGACCATACATCATAACCTTAAACTATACGGATTTATTCTTGAATCTTGTTAATAAAATCATGTTATATTTATAATTCTCATTTATTTTGTCACTTCTCAATTTCTATATTAAAAACCTTATCCATAGTCCACATTTAGACCCATGATTTTTATACATAAATATAAATCAATTAATATTATTATTCAATTAATTTCGTATATATATTCATAAGGGATATAATGTTTAGTGTATTTGGAAACTAAATACATAGTCAACTTATTTTAGTAATTTCATTCAAAATTTCCCATAATATTAATCTTATCCATTACTCTTTATATTCATACCATAATTATTAACCTTATTCATATCATGAGAAAATAAAAAATTATAATTGGTAATGTTTAATTCTCTAAAAGAATATAAATTGAAAATATTAATTTATTATTATATAAATTCAAAATAAAATAATAAGTTTATGAGATCATGATAATTAATTAATTAGTACACACATAACATATCAATGAACATAAACATGATTCATGGAATAAAGATTTATAATCTCAAAAAGAATCATTCATAAGTGTGAGAAGTCACCATAAATCAATTATAAACCATAAGTTAATTTCTTAAAATTGTGGCACAATCATTGGTAGATTCACCACTTTGTATTTCATGTGGACAAAAATGATAACCAAAACATAACATATTTTAATTCAACACATACTTCCTATATTTGATCAAGAACATTGAAATTTTTCCCATAATTGATAAATAACATGGACTTGTTTTACCTAATAGATCAAGTTCATTGACTTTTTCATTGAAATAGATCAAATAAATTGACTTGTTTCCCAAAGATATATCATGAGATATGAAACCTAATTAAATATATTGGAGAGTTAAATAATTTTGGGTCCACTCATTACATAATTAAAACCAAATATAGATTCCATACATAAAAATAAAACCATCATCATATCATCACATCAGAACCCATGCAATCGAAATAGGATTTATAATCTTTTCACAATCTCATAATTACATACCCATGTAACGTAAATTGGTTTCATAATGAGAAAATAAAAATAATAACAAATCATCATGAAAATTAATAACAATAATATAATTGGATCATTTTTATAATAAAACACAATTAAAATTAGTGAATATGTTAATTGTTCATAATTTCATTAAAATAATCATTGAAATATTTCTATATGACAATTCCATTTTCATATTGAAATAAATATTTCAAAATAAAAAAATTTACCAAAATTTTTTGAAATAATTTTCATTGAAATACACCATTGAAAATTATTTATAAATCTATTAATAATTGACTGTTCTTGATTATTCACAATTCTATTCATTTTGTATAAATTAAAAGAAAAATTTCCTTTAAATAATTTATAGAAAATGTCAAAAAGTACATTATTTATAAAAATGGATTGTTTATTAAATTGAAACCATTTTATAAAAAGGAATAAATGGGAACAAATTAATGTAATAAATCAAATGGAAATATTACAATAATTCGTGAATATACTTTCAGAAATCATGGATACGGAATTTTTTGTAATAAATAGAAAAATATTTCTCATTTTCCATTAAATATATTATTTCAATCCATTGAGTACATAATGAAATTAAAATGATAAGAAATAATTCCTAAATTTGAAGTAACTAGAAGTGAATAAAAACTGGATGTTTTTATAAGTTAATGATCATATAATTTCATTGATAAATCTTTTTCAACGTGAATTTCCATTCAAACAGAAATTAAACTAAAACCCCTTACCACAACTACCACATATCATCATATGCATTTAAACCTCCCCTTATTTGATACAACTCCATCATATTTTCTTTTATAGACCCCAAGGATTATCTTTTTGGAAGACCAATACCACTAGAATGTGGGAAAGGGATCGAAGAATAGAATATCATAGGTTTTGGTTTATTAAAAAAGTTTAAATTTGTGTGAATAATGTAAAAGAGGGTGAAATTTTATTATTAATAGAAGGGGAACTCTTGTGATTTCATATATGATTAAAATATAATAAAGTAATTATTAATAAAAAAATCTAAATTGGAATTTAATTGTATGTTAGGTTATATGGGTTCAAAATATCATCCACAAGTGTGTTTTTGAATAGTTTAATTAGTGTTTTTAACCATATATTTTGGTAAAACCCATTAGTGAACATATTTTAACCGTAATAATGATAAAATATTTTTCACTATTATAAGGTTATAATATTTGATATAAAGTCAAAATTGTCTCAAAAATTTAGATATTTCTTGCCTAATAGTATCTTTTATTTCCTCAGACAATATTTTTATGATTCATAAATAATTTAATTAAAAAATATTTGGAAAAAATAACATTAATTCCATTCTTTTAAATTATTCATTTCAATTGACATAAAAGACACAAAAACTAAAATGTTAGAAGAATATAATCAATTTAAGAATAAAATATTATTATCATCTAAAAAATTTCAATAAAACTATAACTCATTCAAATTATGTCAATTTAATTATTTTTAAAAATATCTATTTTCAATTTTTATGTAATTAAATAAATACTCTATTAGTGATGCATAATAATTGCATGAAATAAAATATCTAAACATGATTATATATATATATATATATATTTCATTCATCAAAATATTTTCATTATTATAAAATTAAAATTTCTTTTCCTTCATAACATTCATTCTACCTATATGAATATAAAATATATATGTAAATGTATGAGAGTGACATTTTGTATTTTTAATTACTAAAATTATCCTATATGTGATTTTCATCGAATAGAGTCCATTAAAAAATAAATTTTGATACTGAGGGTATAAGTGTCAAATTAAAATCATGTAATAAGAGTTAGTGTGAATATCTATGTCTTTTTAACATTGTTTTAACTAATATTTACATTATTAATCCCTTAATAGTGTGATAAAGTTTACCCAAGTTACTATTCAAATTGATAGAACATAATGGGAGGAAATTTTGGAAATTTTAACCACATAATTCAATATATGGAATGCCTTCTTTCATATTCAATTTTTATAATATGAATTAATTAGTTTAAAAATAAGAATATATAATGTGATAAAGCCATATTTTTAGAAAAAATACATTTTATTCATGAAATTTGATTTGTTATTATGTCAGGTCAAGAAATATTTTATATATCTAATAATAAATTTTATTGAATATTGAATATATAATTTTAATCAAAATATTTCACAACTAGAAACTAATTTAATTAATTATGATAAAAATACATTGTGTGCATACAAATTTTTTTTAGAAAAACATCACTTTTTTCAAATGATTAATATTTACTTTTATCTTAATTTACAACAACTGAAATCATTTTATTCATATATAAACCATACATTTTTCTGAATTTAGTTAGTCTTTGTCACAAACCATCCCCTAGGGCCCATGCCTTGATGACCCCATGCCCACCTATCATAAGTTAGGTTATGGATGCTAGCACCAAAAAGGTATGTCCCTAAAAGGTAATTCATTACCTCAAAACCTATACACACACAGACAAGGTGCACTGCGCACAAGTATAACCCAATAGATGAATTAAGGCACAATCACAACCAAAGATCCTAACATAGGGTAAATGTATGTATTGAAAGTAAAAGGATCCAAAATACAATCCCAACTGAAATGGAAGTATATGTAATGGAGAAAATAGCTCCTAATATCTCTCGTGAAGGATCCTACCTAAAGAGAAGGTACAACTCATCACAGTGGCTCTTTAAGTAAATTTGTCACTTCTGTACACCGTCATGTCTTGCCTCACCGAGTCTTAGCCAAAGCATTCTATCATCTTCCCAAAACACAACAAGGTGTGGGAGAATCCCATGCATGGGTGAGTATAGCAATACTTAGTAGGGACCCTGAGACCCCCGAAGGTCTCTCATAATTTCACAAATGAATAACCACAATACAAGATCACAATCACAAAGCCCAAAAAAAGACAACTAACACTCAGTATATAACTAAAGTACCAAAGTACAGATGATTAGTCGTAAAGGTATGTCATATTATTCTATTGAGGGGATCTTCTAATGACCCACAAAATATAGATAGAGGCATATCAAAAAATTATCCATTGGAGTTAACCCACATAAGATTGATAGATGCTAACCCACATAGGATCACTAGGTTCTATCTCACATGGGATCGATAGATAATGACCCACATATGAATGATAAGAACCTTCCCACATAATATCGGTAGATGATGACGCACACTTGATCATTAAGCGTTGACCCACATAGGATCAATAGATCTTGGAACAAATAGGATTGATAATCATAGACCCATAGATGATCGTTAGATTCTGACCCACTCAGGATCATTAGGTGTTATCCCACATAAGATCAATATTTTTCTTCATGTCATCACCAGCCACTGGATTCCCAAACTAAGCTTGCTTATTTCTAGGAGGATACACACCTGAATACATTAATCATACCTCAACATCCATGAAATCACAAAAATATTTATCTTGATGAACCTCATTGTCATAATGTTTCCAACACAACAGAGAGCATGTCAATCGGATGCACGATATGTTAGTTATAGCCATTTTATTGTCGATGGCCCAGTTGGATTTGAGTCTAATCAAACCCAGCCATACTACAACATTATAAAACATTCATGTGGAGAATCTCAAATGTATTTTCTAATTCTAAGGGTTCCAACACAGCATACAGTTCTTCAAATGAACTTCTAGTTTAGGAAATATTCCCATTTAAGCGATACTGTGATATTACTGGGTCCTGATCCAGTCTGACCCAACCAGGCCTGTGGGATGGAGAGGGGTGGTCCACTCCTCTCCCGAATGGCTCAAAACTTTAGTGTATTTAAAGAAATGGTGCTAGTTGGAATCAATCCTACTGGTCTTTCCATTCGGACTGGTCACCCATAGGACGTGTGGGACGGGGTCCACCCATTGTCATGGCTTGAAGATGTGACTTTCCTCGGTGGCGCACTGTCATGGTGCCCCGACCAGTGTTGAGGCGGCTGGTGGGGAATGGACTCCCCTATAAACAACTGTGGAATTGAGTTGTGGCCCTCCACCGCAGCATGCTACCGCATCGCGTCGCTGTCTTCAACACGGTCGGCATTTGGTGACCACCCTTGTTTGTCGAGACGCCTTCAGGTGCCACCACCTCTTCATGACTGATGGAAGTTGATCATTGCCTTACCTGATCGTTGGAACCTCCATGCTAGAATTGATTTTGCAGGCCTCTGTTGAGGCTCTAGAGGTCCCTTTTCATTTATGACTGCGCCCACGGGCCACCCAGGATGTTTCCATCACTATGTGGCTATTGGTTTTCCCTTTCCATGTTGTTTCTTGGTCGCCCAAAAATTACACAACAGAACCAAGAACACTGAAGGGTCACAAACCTGTTCGTTTGGCCTACGCATTCAAAATTATAATCATAACACTGGAATTAATTCATGAATAAACAACTCTTAGTTAAACAACAAAACTCATACCTCGAACGTGTTGGTAGACAGTGTAGATGAGGGAGATAAACACGTGCCCATAGGTGTTCATCGCTGCTCGATGTTGTTTGGTTTGAATGCTCCAATGGTCATCGACACTTCATTCTATGTTAGTGGAAGAATTCATTGGATCTTCGGTAGAGGTTCCCCTTGTGAGTCTCTAAAACACATGTTGAATCATTGATTAAATAAAAGTAATAGAGGAGTTCAACTCACCACTCAACTAATTAGGTTCATTAATGAATTCAAATAATCAACCCATTAATCTGCAAATAGTGTGAATATATAATATTGTTTTAGAGACCATTTAATGGACTGAAAACCAGGCGGTCTCTCCCCTATCACTCATCAGTTAAAAAAATATTTAAAATATCTCTTGGAGTTAGTTTATAATTTTTTTATAATGCTAAAAAATATTCATTTTGATTCGACCCTTTATGGTTGAAGTTAAGAATTTCATATGTGAACCTCAGAACTAAAAATTCAACAGTGCACATTTATTTTTAATCTGAGAACCAGTTCAAAAGATATAAATCATTTCCCGCACATTTACTGAACATACCTTAAAAAAGTTCAAAATTCTATTCTGGGCTCTTTGGGCCCTAGAATCGTGTGCCATCAATTTTTGCAGACTCATAATAATCCAATATAATTTAAAATAAATTATATAGAATTTCTGGGACATTATATTATCTACACCTTTTGGATTTTAATCCCCAAAAGCCACAAAATATGTTATGTAAACAAATGGGGGTACTTAGCATGAATCTGAGCATCCTACTCCCATGTTCTCTCCTGGACATTCCCATGCTACTACCAAATGTGTACTAAAGGAATAAACCACCCATTATGTAATTGTTCATGTGTTTCCCCTTTCTCTATTGGGAACCCTACAAATATCACCCCATCATCAATGTCCAGCTCACCCAAGTCGATAACGTGTGATGGATCATGCATGCTCCTCCTTAGTTATGAAACATGGAAAACATTACAAAATAGGTGAATAAATGGGAGAAGATCTAGATGGTATTCTAGCTCACTTAATAATTTGAGTATCTGTAAAGGTCTGATTAACCTCTTATATAGAACTTCTCTCTAGAAAAATCTCTGCAATCCTCATCATACTGAGACCTATAGGAAGACATGGTATGTCTCCTTGATATCCATGTGCCTTCATATGCTATCATAAAAAGACATCTATCGGCTCTGTGCAGTATTCCTCCACTCCTGGATGATCTTCTCCTTATCAATGGTAGCCCGTACCAACTCTAGACACATAAGTGGTGACTCCCCTTGGTCTATCCATTAAAGAGGTGATCTTAAGGGCCGTCTATACAAGGCCTTGAAATGGACCATTCCAATGGTGTATTGATAACTATTGTTATATGCGAACTCCACCAGTGGTATGTGTTTCCCAAAACTATGTCAAAAATCAAGGACATAAGTACGAAGCATGTCCTCAAGCATATGTATGATCCACTCTATTGAATTGTCTGGATGAAAGGCTGTGGTCTTGCATAGTTGAACTACAAATGCCTCCTAGAATCCTTTCCATAACCGGTAAGTAAATGTATCATCACGATCTAAGATGATCGTCGATGGAACACCATAAAGCCACACAATATCTTATAAGTAGAGGTATCCCAATCCTTCTAAAATCCTAGCTCATAGATGTGTAGGAAGTGGGATGACTTGGTGAGTCAGTCAATGATCACCTTGAAAGAATTGTGGCCACTTGACATATGTGGTATCCCTTCCATGATGTCCAAGGACAATCCTTCCCAATTCAACTTTGGCCACTCACATGGCTGAGAAATGTCTGCTAGAACCAGGGACTCAGCCTTCACCTGCTGAAAAGTGATCATCAAAAAACAAACTCTTCCACTACTTTCTTCATCCTTTGCCACCTATTCTGATGCCAGAGATTATGGTACATATTCACCACACTAGGATGTACTGCCAAAGGGGATGTGTGTAACTCCCTAAAAATGTCATCTTGTAGCATCAATGGCTCCATGGTGCATCCTATAAAAATGATGATGTGCTCCCCACCATAAATAAATATTTCAGGAGCCCATCCTAAGGATATATTTGCACTTCGAGTGTTGTAGTAAATGTCTCCAATATGTGCCTCCCTAACTTGCTGATGGAGTGCAGGAGTAACTATCATGAAATTAAGGTTTTATTCTCCATCACTATCCACATAGGAAAACTGTAACGTGGTTATATTCTCAATATCCTTACTCAGCAACCATAAGCAAGACTACCTGCTTAGTGTATCTTCCACCATGTTCCCTATCCTAGGAGTGTAGACAATCTCAAAGTCATAGACCTGAATAAACTCCACACATCGCCTCTGTATTAGGTTCAACTCCTTATCTTAGAAGATATACCTGATAATTTTGTTATTGGAGTATAAAATAAAATGTTCTCCCTTATTTTAGTGATGCCACATATTCAAGGGAACTACAACAACTACAAACTCAAGGTCCTGGCTAGCATAGTTATACTTGTTTTGTCTCAACTATCATTATTCGTAGGCAATCACTACCTCCTCATACATTATGACACATCCTTTTATGGTTCCTGAAAAATTGTAGTAGTGTACATACCTAACAACTTCTTCTGTAGTATTATGATGGGGGAACTCGTCAACCTCCACCTAAGCTCCAAGAAAATCTACTAGCATCTCTCAATCCAAAGTAATGTATATCCATCATTTTTGAAAGATTAAAATTGTGCTAAAAATATAAAAATGTGAGGTAAAAATATCAGGTAGTTCCCACCCAACCCAAAGAAACTCCTCACCTCAGTAACAATCATGAATGGCTTCCATGGAAATGATGCCTCTAACCTTGATAGATCACTCAATAATCTGGCCTCTATGATAACATGTCCAAGAAAGTGGACCTCCTGAATCAAGAAATTGAACATTCAGATATTTCCGTAGAGTTGGTTCCCTCTGAGTGTATCCAAAACTATATACAGATGAAGAGTATTCTCCTCCTCCGATACTGTGTATATCATGATGTCATCAATTAAGAATACCCCAAACTGATCGAGGTAATGCTAGAAGATACTATTCATTAGTCCCATAAACATTGTTGGAGAGTGGGTAATTCTGAAAGGAATCACCGAGAACACATAAAGGCCATACCGACATCTGAAGGCTATCTTCGGTATAACCTCATCCCATACCCTAAGCTAAAGATAGCCTGATATGAGGACTATTTTTTAAAACCATTGTTCTCCCTTTAGTTTGTTGGAGAGGTCATAATTCCTCGAAAGACGTTACCTATTTTTGATAGTCACATGTTTCAGGCACAGATAGTAGTTTCAAATCCTTAGACTCCCATCTTCGTTCTTGGAAAACTAAATTAGTGTTTCCCACTGAGAAATAACGAGCATTACAAACCCCTTACCATGAAAGTCCTCTAGTTGTACCCACAACTCATGAAGCACTGTGGGAGCCATCTAATATGCTTGTTTAGATATCAGTGTCGTCCCAGGGAAGAGGTCAATGTAGATTTCTTCCTCTTTGTGAGGAGGTTGTCATGGAATATCCTCAGGGTAGACATCAACATATAGGTCCACTACAACATGATACCTCAGACTCTTCTCCTCCAATACTTCGAGGATAAGTCTATTCAACTGATGAGTGATGTGCTGCATCTTTCTTTGAGAAATTCAATCCTGAGCAGCAGAGGATCCCTTCTTATTGGTGAAGGAAAACCTGGTCCCATCCAAATGGTCACACCATACTTTTCACCTAAAATAGTCAATCTGAACATGGATCATGAATAACCATTTCATACAAAAGATGTCATCATATGGCCGTGATGCTACAACAAGGAGATCCCAACCTAAGCCCTCACCTCCCAGAGTAAGGCCACACAAATGGAACCAATGAGTAATCTTCGAATACTCTCCCTTATGAGTCTCTAAATGTAAGGGTTGGGCCAACAACTCCATCCGAATCTCTGAGATCTAAAATAGATTCCTAGAAATGATGGAGTGACTGGAACATGTGTATATAAGTACTGAAGCTCGGTTGTAGAAGAAAAATATTGTACCTCAAATGATATCTTGAGCTTCATCATTGTAGGACTCAGATACCTGAAGCTATGTTCATCCCAGTGCAATAGCTCCATGAGGTCGGATTGGACCTCTTGAAGGGTGTGGTGGTAGAACTTGTAATTTCCCCCCACTGCATACTACTCATCAAGATCCTCTTCCTTGTCCGCTGCCATGTGGACCACTTACCTCTAATATCTTTCTCTGCCTCAACGGTCCATCAACCATCTTTTGATCATCCGGGTGGCGGGTCTGGCCATTTCCTGCCATGTTACCCTGCCCACCGCATGTGTAGCACAGTCTGCACCTCTATTTTCCTCATGTGTCTCATCATATCTGGACCTATTTCCCTACATCATGGGGTATTCCACCAGAAGAACTATCCCGCTTGGTCCCCTATGTTATCCACGTGCTGCCAACTATAGATGACTCGGCCGTGTATCGTCTGGTGGTGGATCTCATTGTTGGTGTCTACTCAGCTAAGAATATCTCAACCAATAGTGATCTCTCGAGCATTCCATCTTGCTTCGAGATATTTAGAGATATCATCAACATCATGATCTCTTGTTATAGACACTACATAAAGGTATGAGCTCTGAATAATGTTCCTTGTACCAAGTCAGTGGAGTACCGAGAGAGGTTATTTAATCTCTCCATGTATGGGGCCACATTTAGGATTCCATACTATATGTGCAATAACTCTGGAATATGCATAGATCAAAGTGTTTCTAGAAATACCTCTTCCCTAAATAGTCCCTCGATGTCCAACCAGGAATGTGTCTCCTCCTTGTGCATCTTGAGCATCTTGCTACACCATCTCCAAGATTTTTCCAGAAATTGGCGAGTAGAAAAGATCACCACTTGGTCTCCAGGTGTCTGTACCAAATGAAAATCCCATTCCATAGGCTCTAACCTCTCATCGGCTACCTTTGAGTTAGTCTATCCTCAAAAACTCAAAGGCCTCTTCCTTTGTAACTCATGAAAATCACTCTATTTCCATACATTGTCTACTGGTGGGGCTAGTATCATTAGTTACCCTGTAGTAGTGGTGCTACTAGAACACCACCCAAAGGTACCATCATCATAATTGTGACCTACACCGAATCCTCATTGCTCTCAATGATTTCATCACAAACACTCTCTACAATCCTAGATAGCTAACTACATAGCAACATTATGTAAAAAAAAGATGCACCACGGTCAATATGTTATACCTGTTGAGCTGACTCAAAAATATCAAAAAGGAAACAAAAATTTCAAAATAAATGACACTAGGGTTTTTTATGTACCATGTCAGAAATTAGAATCTAGGGTCCTGGTTTATGGATACATCGACCACAACAACAACACTTGACTCCCCGAACTGAAACTCGAACTCTAGAAACTTTACAGTATTTTGCCAAAAAATAACAAACTCTTAGCTCTTATAGTAGAACCAACAGCCCATTGATTATACTTTTTCACAACCTGTCCCTTGGGTTTTGTTCCCAATGTGCCCCAATCCCACCTTCAATTGGTCCGGAGTTAGAGACTAACACCAGAAAGTCATAACACTAAAATGGAAGGCGTTTCCTCAAAACCTATACACACAAAGACCGGGAACACTATGCACAAGTATAACACAACAGCAGAAGAAATTTACTATTAGAACCCAAAATCCCAAATTAGTGTAAAACAATGTACTAAAATTAAAATGGTTTAGAATACAAACCAAATAGAAATGGAAGTACTTGAAAATGTAAAAACATCTTTTCGGGTCTCTCACCAAGGATCATATCTAGAGGATAGGTATAGCTCATCACTACGTGTCTCCACATCAACCGATCACATACAAACACCTTCATATCCTAGCTGTTTGAGTCTCAGTCAAATAATTTCATCATCGGCACAAGACACAACAAGGTGTGGGTGATGCACATGTATGGGTGAGTCTAACAATACTTAATAGGGACACCGAGACCCCTAAATGTCTCTAAGAATAACACAACGGAAAACCAAAAATCATAATCTCATCCCAAAAAGAAAAAAAATAAAAATAAATATTACAACTGGTATATAAATTAAGTACAGAAGAATAGAAGATTAGTTATAAAGCTACATCATATTTTTCTACCAAACAGCTCTACTACTGACTGACACAGTATCAATAGATTTTGATCTGCATAGGATATCTTGTCACTGACTTACATAGGATCGATAGTTGCTGACCCACAGAGGATCACTATGTTCTGACCCACACTGGATCGATTGGTGCGGACCCATACATGATTGATAGGCATTAAACCAGAGAATATCGAAAGATGCTTACCAACACTGGATCACTAGGTGTTGACCCACATAAGATCGATAAATGCTGACCCACACATGATTGTTAACTATTGACCCACATAGAATCAATAAATTTTTACCCACATAGGATCGCTAGGTTATGTCCCACACATGATTGATATTCTTTCATTATGTCACCATAGGCCGCTATATTCTCATGCTAAGCACGCTCGATTTCGGGATGATCCGCTCCTCAAGGCACTGGTTGTACCTCAACTACCTCAAAATCCCATGAAGAAGAAACTCGATTATGATTCATTTTGTAAGGGTTCTAATGCAATAGAAAACACATCAATTAGACACTTGGTTTGTTAGTATAGGCATTTTTGTGTTGGGGCCTCGTTAGATTTGCATCCAATCCAAACCATCCATACTACAATGTTCTTCAAAACTCAATTGGAATATTTATAAATGAACTCATTTACCTAATAATTCCATTGCTGCATATGGTTCATCAAATTGAGGTCTGGTTTAGGAGATATGCCTATTTAAGAGAAACTATGCTGCATGTGAGTACAACACCAGTCCGTCCCAGTCGGATCGATCTGTCCTGCTCTATTGGTTTGTAGGCTCTTCTTTCTCATAGTGGGATTATCCCTTTGGAACATGGGCTCATCCTGCTCCCTACGTCTTCGACACAGTCTACTGGGCTACAAAACTGCTCAGCTCGTTGGATGGCTAGGGGGTCTGCTCCCCTCCCATACATCTTCACCGATTAGGTTCATTAAGGGAAAGGTGCCACTTGGTGCCACTCAAAATTTCTAGTACATTCAGACATGTCACCCATGGGATGCAGGTCCACACTACACCACATCTCAAAGCCATGAACTTACTTTACAGCACGATGCTGAGCGACAACATGAACTATGGTGGCAGGACACCCCCCTAGTCCACCGCATATCAGAGTTGTGTCCTTCCTTCACAGGGAGATACCACAGTGCACCACCATCATCAATGAGGCTAGCATTAGCAGACCACCCTTTTCCTCTGTGGTGCCTCCTTTTTGTGGCCGGCGGATGCAGGACAACACCTTCAATGGTAACTGACACCATTGCACCAACGAAGCTTTCGCCAGCATCTAGTAAAGCTTTGGAGGTCTTTTTTCTCATTCAACTCTACCCATGTGACACTTGGGATACTTCCATTACCTCATGGATCTCAATTTTTCTTTCCACGTTGTAGCTCGAACGCCAATATGAAAACAACCAAAACCAAGAATGATGAAGTGTAAGAACCCTGTTTGTTCATCCTATGCCCTCTGAGTTAGCATTATAACATGGGAAGCAATTGAAGAATGAGAAAATCATAGTTAAAAAATGGGACCACTACCCTGAAAAAGTTTTTAGATGGTACAGATGAGGAAGATGAACCCTTTCTCAAAGCGGTTCATTGTTACTTTACTTTTTCTGGTTCAAGTCCTCCAATGATCACCAATGCTCTGCTCAATATTGGTGGAAGATGTAGTTTGAAAATCTATTGAGTTTACTCTATTAAGACCCTAAAACACAAGCCAAATCATAATTTAAATTGAAGGAAAATGATAGTTTAACTCAACACACAATTAATATGTTTCATTAATGAATTCAATTAATGATCCCATTAATATCTTGATGGTGTGGTCACACAAGAATGTGTAACTTACAATTAAATGGTCTTATATGCCAGTGGTCCTGCCAAAGTCACTAACTAGTTACAAAGAAAAAAATAAATTAACTCATAGAGTTATTTATTTATTTTTGGTACAGAACAAAAATTATCTTCTCATTCAACCCTTTGTAGTCGAAGATATGTTTCAACTAAGTGAATCCCAAAAACAAAAATTGAACGATGACCTCCGATTTTTAATCTGAGAACCAGCTCAAATGATGAAAATCACCTCCCTCACGCTATCTAAACATATTTTCAAAAGTTTAAAATTATTTTTTGGGATCTCCGGTCCTTAGAGTCACATGTCATCAATTTGTGCAGAAATGTAATAATCTTAAATAATTTAAAAAAATATATATGAAAATTATGGGTATTTAAAGTATTATCCATAAAATTAAATTCAACTTATTGATGATACTCATCAAAGTATATAATAGTATTTTAATTGTAAATACCAATTATGTTAAACCTAGTGTTGTGTGTAACACAAGATATTAAATGCCTAAGATTTGATCAGAGAGTGATACATAAAAAATCTATGATTATATTATTCTATAGATGTTAAATTTAGTTTCATCCTAAAAACTAAATCTCTTTGATAATAGTAATATAGGGTACTCCTACCTCATCCCATCCTTAGCTTCCCACATAGCTTCCTCAGTTTTTTTGTTTCACCACAAAACAATAACTTAGTCAGTGTTCTGGTTTCCAAGATGTTTATCTCAACAATATAGAATCTACATCTATATTTCATTATTAAAGATATATTTTTCTTCTGGTATGACCTCTTGTTTTAGTGAATTTGAGTGAACATATATATATATATATATCATCTACAGGGATACATAAAACAATAGTGATCTAGATAGATATTTATGGGAGTTTACAATTATAAGATTCCATGTTTATTTGATCAAGAATATTGAAGGGACCAATATATATGGGGCTCACTTTTACCATATTATTAAACCTCCTACCATTATTCAATGGGGGTATTTGTATAAATAACTTATCAAAATCTTCAAACTCAATATCTAACCAATTTTTGTCGTAAATGTTTTTTGTCAGCTTTATTTCTCCATTATGTGTGGATTAGTGGATATAACATTCTATTACTTTTCATTAATTATTTATGGTCCCAATATATTTCATTTTTGAACTTCAACGAAGAACATCTGAGTTATAAATATCCTTCTATATGGGGATTCATTAAGATCCATATTAATATATGAGTAAAAGGTATTATTGTATAAATATTCTACCAATGGGAGGTTTTGATCCAAACAACTATTAAATTATAAATTAAAATCTATAAACATTTATTAATGTGTATGAATTATCCTATTAGAATAACTATGTATCTGGGGATGATAAGAACTCATGGAGCACAAAATTCTATATAGTTCTTGCTGAAGGCATCCCCAAAATATATTGTACATCCTCAAATACCAATCGGATATAACAAAATGTTTTACTTTATAAAATATCAAAAATAAGTTAATGTAAAACACGTAAATTTTATGACAATTGAAATACTATCTGATATAAATGAGGTGTACTAAAATTATAAGGTGATCAGATTTATCCCATATGGAAATGTTGCATTTTTTTATGTGGAGTTCATCGAAAAATTCCCTGGTGAGTTTATCTCATTTAATTGGTAGAATCTGTAATGGTTGTAACATCAATTTAAATTTTTTTCATCCATACCACTATGAAAAACCATGCATTGATATACATAATCTGTAATATATGTCTTCATGTATTTGAACCAAAAATACTATTATTCATATTTATAGTTTCATGATGAATAGATAATGAGGTACTATAACCATCATCAAGCAAATCCTCTTTATATCTAGTACAGAAGAAAAAAAATATTTTCCAAAATATTATCATTCCTTCAAAATCAAGGATGTATTTTGGAACATTTATTATCTTTGAAGTGCACTATGTTGCATTTTTTGTCAATGAGGCATGAAGTTGTCTTGGAATGAATGGAAGTCAAGGAATGTCAAGATGTGAATGCCAAAGGTTGTGATGGTGTTGGTGGTGAAGGAGAATGGGCATGGTACTAAGATGCATGTCACTTAGGAGATTCACTAAGTGACATAGGATATTGTGGTTAAAACATTCTCTATGAAAATATGACGATTGCTGAGCTGCTCTTTAAGTTCATAGAACTTGTATCCTGATGATACAAAGTCACAACATTGATTGAAGACCATGCATTGTAGTGACAATGCATGAGGTGTTGAAGAAGATCCATCCACAAGACCTAAGTGGATGAAGTGAGCTAAAGAAGTCCATGCACTATCACTTAGTGCATGTGAATTTGAAGATGATCCAATTGATCTCTGATTAGATCAATGAAGCACTTTGAAGAATTTAAGTGATTCAGGAGTTCGGTTGAAGAAGAAGAACCTTCAAGAATGTCCATTCCGAAGTGATAAATAAATGATGAGGATGAATGGAGGAATTCTTGAAGAAGAAGATGAATGGCTTTGAGGAAGATGGCTTGGAATTTAGAATGGGCATTTTTCATATGAAGTACTTTGTTTTTGACAAAGTAACATTCATTGACTTAGCCAAAAAATTGGCCAGCCCGTGGACACCTTGAGGGTTCAACCCCAAGGCACATGTGGGCCTAAGGCGCCACGCCCAAGGGGGAACCCGTGGGGTGAGCCTAGGGCGGCAGACGCACCCGCAGGACACCGCAAGGGTGCCTGGGGCACGCCCAGAGGAGCGCGGCAGGGGGGCCGTGTATAATCCCCCTAGGGCACGCGGTGGTGAAGCCCGCGCACCCGAGGATGCATAGTGGGCGCTAGGAGCGCGCCCGCAGGGAGCAGAGTGGGCGCAGAGCGCGCCCGCAGGGAGAACCCGGTGCGGGGCGGCACCGGGAGGGGAGAAGTCCAATTGAACTGAGGACGGCATGCGGTGTTTGATAAACCGCATGGAAAATGGCCGCCGTTTCGATGTGGGACGCGGAATTTTTCCGTGGGAGCGATCCTGGCCGCACAATCAATCGCGCGGATGATCTAAGCTGCACATCTGATCCCACGCGAGATCTTCAGATCCAGGCCGTCCGATGTATTTCAAACGCCCGATCCAACGGCCGGCGAGTCGTCCTCTTCCCCGAGCTCGACTGAGGCCTCCCCGCGCATTCCTGCGGCCACCAACGAACCAGGCGCCCTCCGAGCAAGCCAAATCGAGTCTCCGGCCACCTCCGAGCAAACCGAGACCTCCACTGTGATCGTCTGGCCCTATGGAACTCGTCCATGGTTTAAAATGAGCCTGCATGCACGAAATGGAGAACCTGATGTTCGGCCGAGGCAAACCGAAGGTGCCGAGGCTATGTTGATTCATGTTTTGCATGGGATGGCCAAAAAAGAAGCCATGCATGCGTTTGAAAGTCGCATGCACGAGGAGAAATAAAAAGGGAGAACCCGCGTGTGAAACAGAGGAAGATATCAAGATTTGCAGAATCTTGAAATACCCGAAAAACTCGGGGATTCAAGTTTTATCGCACGAGGATGATCCGGGCATCCCTCTGCCTATAAAAGAAGAGCCAGAGGCTCTCATTTTGGTTGCTAAAACCTTGTTGAAGATTTGTGCCCCGCGAAGCCTCTGCCTCACGAAGTAGAAGCCCCGTGCAAGTTTACTTGCATGGCTGGAGTCCCTTGCGCGCAACACCCTTGCGCGACAAGAAGAGGAGATCCCTGTACGCCTCACTTGCGCATCAGGAAGAGCTTTCTCTGCCCGCATACTTGCACGGCAGGAATAGCTTGCGCGCCCAAGGTGTCCTCACCCTTGTGGCTTGCGCGCCTGATGGTGTTGCATCCTGCACACCCGAATGCTTGTGCACCTCGCGGCAGTGTTGAAGTAGAGAAGCCGCACCCTTGCACGCATCCTTGATGATTAAGTTCGGGTGAAGAATATCTCGCCCACGGGTTAAGTGTGTGCAAGGCAGTATACCACACTTTGAGTGTGTGTGAGGTGAAGAAGGAAGGCCGAGGCCTTTGAGCCTTGTGTGCAAAAAGAACAAGAAGAGGCCGTAGCCCTTGGAGGTGGTGCACACTTGAAGATTAAAAGGGAAAAGCAAAGTGTTTGTGCAAAGTGGAAGAGTACAAGAAGGGAAGAAGGCCATATGCATTTGTGTGTGCACACTTTGAAGAACAAATTAAAAGAACAAATTTTGCGTGCAAATTAAAGAAGTGGCCGAAGGCTTTGTGTGTGCACAAGAAGTGTGTGCTCACTTAAAAGAAGAGGAGAAGACCCACACAAAGTACAACACTCTTTTAAGTGTGTAAACAAATAGAATTAAGTGTGTGATGATTGTGAAGAAGGTGTGTGCTATAATTGACTACACCCTTTGTGGGTCTACTACACCAAGAAGAGGAAAGGGGAAGTGCATGCATGCATGCATGCACATGCGCACGTAATCAAAGTTCAAATCAGTGAGTGTGCATTTGAGTTGACCAAGACCAGAGGATCTTGAAGAAATTGAGAAGGTCATGCTATCAGTGCATGAGGATGAAGAGCTGCCATGCACTCAGTGCATGAAGTTGAAGTGACTGAGACTGGACCAGACTGATGTTAAAGATATCAGTTGTCTGAGTATTCAGTAGTTGGAGAGAAGCCAGGTCATCCTTAGAAGAAGGAGATAAATCCTGAGCAAGACGAGAAGACCTGATCAACCACAAGTGATCAGAAGATAAGAGAAAGGCCAGCAGCCTTTATCCCAGGCTGCTGAAGATACTTGAAGAACTTAAAGAGAAGAAGAGCTACTCGTGTGACTCGAGGAGCCAGGAGAAGACCCTGTGGGACTCAGGGAGAAGAAGTCTTCAGTGGGATTCTGGAGCAGGCTAGTGGGACTCTGGTAACACTGTGTGACGCAGTATAAAGACCCTCCTGTGGGACTCAGGAGAGATACGGTGGGAAGCTGTATCGACCATTGTAATACTAACAGATTATAATGGGAGAATCCATGCTTGGAGATCATGGCAAGGATGTAGGCCTTTGGTGCCGAACCTTGTAAATCCTTGTGTCCAGTGCCTTTACATTTACTGCATCATTCGTGGAAAGGTGAGAGATACAAGAAGAGTGGATCGAGGCTTTATCCAGCCATAGAGGTTTAATTGATAAAGAATCAATTAGTAAAAAGTTTTAAGGGATCACTGATTCACCCCCTCCCCCTCTCAGTGATTCACACTGATCTGGGCACTTCAATTGGTATCAGAGCGAAGGTTACCTCTAAAAGATCCAAGGGAGTCTTTATGAAGTGCAGATTTGAGGAAATGAGCGACCAGCCTCAAATGGAGATATCTTCCAAGACTCAGAAAAATAGAAAGAAGAAACAGGCCAAGAAGATGAAGAAATCCTGTCCTAGCTGTGATGAAGTTGAAACAATGAATGATCTTCAGAGTGCACTCAAATATCTTCAGAAGACAGTTCCCATGGAAGTGGCAAAGTGTATAGCTACATGCATCCATGATCTTCATGAAGAAAAATCACAGCTAGAAGAAGAAGCCAATGCTATGGAAGATCAGCTGGCTAAAAGGGTTGGCATAACCAACACTCTCAGAAAGCTGGTAAATGCCAAAGATGAAACAGTATCTCTTTGCAATGAAAGATACGAAAAAACTGCTGAAGAATTGAAAAGAAGCCTTTCTGAGAAAGAATTCTTTAAAGTAATAATCAAAGATGTTTACCATGCACTGGAGAAGAGGCATAGAGTTTCAATGAATGTCAGAGATGCTCAACTTGAAGAAAAAGTAAACAAGGTGAAGGAGCTTGACAACTCATTTCAAGAATTGAAGAAGGTGCATGAAGACCAGATGAAACAACTGGTGGAAAAATGGGAAGGTAGGCTAAGATTTGTTGAGGATGAGAAGAACTCCCTCAATATGAAATGCTTAGAACTAGAGGTGATATTGAAAAATCTGCAATCACCCAAAGCTGAAGCCTCCCAGTCAGCTGAAAGGAGAAATGTTGCTACTCAAGTATGCATTGAGCAGGATGATTCTAAGAGAAAGGCATCCTCTAATAAAAGTGCAACATCTTCTAGAAAGAAGGTACCATCCATACCATCTTGTACTGATGCTTCTAATTGTGTTTTTACAAAAAGTGCAGGATGGAAGAATAATTCCAAACAAATATGGATGAAGACAGTAAAGAAGCAGAGCTCTCCTGAAACAGCACAACATGTCAAGAAAAGTACCCTACAATCAGAAGGACTGAAGAGGTCAAGATTTTTGGGTCAATGTTGGTGTTGTAACAGGTATGGGAATTGTGCAAAAGATTGTATGTACAATCCTTTAAATTCAAAAGCACAATGGAAGCCCATGCCAAGGGGGAGCAAGCCAGAAGGAAATAAGCAACATCCACTGGTCCAGAGACATCTGTTTACTGCTAACAGATTTGGATTACTTGACAACATCTGGGATGATTTAAAAAGTGGTCAAAAAGATACATGTCAATCTCCAACTGTATCCAGAGCTCAAAAGAAGAGAAGATCACAGAACCTGGCTCAGAAAGATTCCTTGGGAAGCAAGAATAATGTAGAAAATGCTCCCAAGAAGTGTTTTAGAAATGAAGAGAAGACCTTGGAGTCTAAATCCAAGAAGGGTGATGCATCCAGAAGGACCACCAAGAAAATATGCTTCTACTGTGGAATGAAAGGACACACCATGGATCTTTGTGAACAAGCCATGGAACTAAATAGAAGCAGACTGAACTCCAGAAGACAATCAATCCAGAAGAAGAAGGGATTGATTGAAAATAAGTTGCCTAAGAGAGGTAGCTTAGCAGCATCCAAAGAACCATGTGGAACTTCCAAAACTGAGGCCAATCTTCCAAATGATTTACTTGTTATATGGCCACATCAGTTGCAACTTGCCAGAGAACTACAAAGAGTTGAAGATGAAGCTCTGGCAATTGCTAAAGCAAAAGGGAAGAAGAAGGTTTCACATGAAGATGTTTTGAGAACCACACCAGCACAATCATCAATGAAGATCAAATGTGCAAGTGTGAAGACTGGTGAAAATGGGACATCTCGATTGAGAGAATCTTCTCAACCTTGTTGTTCACATTGATGAACCAAGGAGGTTCCATCTTATTCCCTTATACTTATGGTATTTATATGTGCTGACATTGCAGGGAATTGACGATGATGATCATTCTCAACTGGAGGATGGTTTGGACAGAATGGATTGCACCCCTTGAGGGGGAGCCAATCTGGAGAAGATGATGTTCTGAAATTAATATCATCTTGAGAAAGTAGATGAAAGGGGGAGCTTTATCTTTGCACCTGAACTTTCTAATGAGTTTTGTGAAGTATGTGCATGATTCAGCAATTCATTGAATATCTGAAAAAATTCAACCCCTAAGCATGATCTCACATGTGTAGATAATTATGGACAGCTTTGAATTCCTTGGTCATATCACTCTTGTTTTCTACACCCGGGTTAGCCCAAGTAGACTTAGAGTTGATTTACTAAAGGTTCTTTTCTAAAGAAGAACATGTGGCATCATCCCTCTCTTAGTGTTTTTCAAGAAGATTCTATTCGAAGGGAGGAAGAGATATTGTGGAAGAGAACCACACCACACCTTTTCATTTGATTGCCAATAAGGGGGAGAAAATATTGGCACACATATTGACCCATTCATATGTGCTGAAGGAGGAGTGTATTGACAACAAATACAAAGGGGGAGATTGAAGTGCACTATGTTGCATTTGTTTTCAATGAGGCATGAAGTTGTCTTGGAATGAATGGAAGTCAAGGAATGTCAAGATGTGAATGCCAAAGGTTGTGATGGTGTTGGTGGTGAAGGAGAATGGCCATGGTACTAAGATGCATGTCACTTAGGAGATTCACTAAGTGACATAGGATATTGTGGTTAAAACATTCTCTATGAAAATATGACGATTGCTGAGCTGCTCTTTAAGTTCATAGAACTTGTATCCTGATGATACAAAGTCACAACATTGATTGAAGACCATGCATTGTAGTGACAATGCATGAGGTGTTGAAGAAGATCCATCCACAAGACCTAAGTGGATGAAGTGAGCTAAAAAAGTTCATGCACTATCACTTAGTGCATGTGAATTTGAAGATGATCCAATTGATCTGTGATAAGATCAATGAAGCACTTTGAAGAATTTAAGTGATTCAGGAGTTCGGTTGAAGAAGAAGAACCTTCAAGAATGTCCATTCCGAAGTGATAAATAAATGATGAGGATGAGTGGAGGAATTCTTGAAGAAGAAGATGAATGGCTTTGAGGAAGATGGATTGGCATTTAGAATGGGCATTTTTCATATGAAGTACTTTGTTTTTGACAAAGTAACATTCATTTACTTAGCCAAAAAATTGCCCAGCCCATGGACACCTTGAGGGTTCAACCCCAAGGAACATGTGGGCCTAAGGCGCCACGCCCAAGGGGGAACCCGTGGGGCGAGCCCAGGGCGGCAGACGCACCCGCAGGACACCGCAAGGGTGCCTGGGGCACGCCCGGAGGAGCGCGGCAGGGGGGCCGTGTATAAGCCCCCGAGGGCACGCGGTGGTGAAGCCCACACACCCGAGGATGCATAGTGGGCGCTATGAGCGCGCCCGCAGGGAGCAGAGTGGGCGCAGAGCGCGCCCGTAGGGAGAACCCGGTGCGGGGCGGCACCGGGAGGGGAGAAGTTCAATTGAACTGAGGACGGCACGCGGTGTTTGATAAACCGCATGGAAAATGGCCTCCGTTTCGATGTGGGACGCGGAATTTTTCCGCGGGAGCAATCCTGGCCGCCCAATCAATCGCGCGGATGATCTAAGCCGCACATCTGATCCCGCGCGAGATCTTCAGATCCAGGCCGTCCGATGTATTTCAAACGCCCGATCCAACGGCCGGCGAGTCGTCCTCTTCCCTGAGCTCGACTGAGGCCTCCCCGCGCATTCCCGCGGCCACCCATGAACCAGGCACCCTCCGAGCAAGCCAAATCGAGTCTCCGTCCACCTCCGAGAAAACCGAGACCCCACTGTGATCGTCTGGCCCTATGGAACTCGTCCATGGTTTAAAATGAGCCTGCATGCACGAAATGGAGAACCTGATGTTCGGCCGAGGCAAACCGAAGGTGCCGAGGCTATGTTGATTCATGTTTTGCATGGGATGGCCAAAAAAAAGCCATGCATGCGTTTGAAAGTCGCATGCACGAGGAGAAATAAAAAGGGAGAACCCGCGTGTGAAACAGAGGAAGATATCAAGATTTGCAGAATCTTGAAATACCCGAAAAACTCGGGGATTGAAGTTTTATCGCATGAGGATGATCCGGGCATCCCTCTGCCTATAAAAGAAGAGCCAGAGGCTCTCATTTTGGTTTCTGAAACCTTGTTGAAGATTTGTGCCCCGCGAAGCCTTTGCCTCGCGAAGTAGAAGCCCCGTGCAAGTTTACTTGCACGGCTGGAGTCCCTTGCGCGCAACACCCTTGCACGACAAGAAGAGGAGATCCATGTGCACCTCACTTGCGCATCAGGAAGAGATTTCTCTGCACGCATACTTGCGCGGCAGGAATAGCTTGCGCGCCCAAGGTGTCCTCACCCTTGTGGCTTGCGCGCCTCGTGGTGTTGCATCCTGCACACCCGAATGCTTGTGCACCTCGCGGCAGTGTTGAAGTAGAGAAGCCGCACCCTTGCACGCCTCCTTGATGATTAAGTTCGGGTGAAGAATATCTCGCCCACGGGTTAAGTGTGTGCAAGGCAGTATAACACACTTTGAGTGTGTGTGAGGTGAAGAAGGAAGGCCAAGGCCTTTGAGCCTTGTGTGCAAAAAGAACAAGAAGAGGCCGTAGCCCTTGGAGGTGGTGCACACTTGAAGATTAAAAGGGAAAAGAAAAGTGTGTGTGCAAAGTGGAAGAGTACAAGAAGGGAAGAAGGCCATATGCATTTGTGTGTGCACACTTTGAAGAACAAATTAAAAGAACAAATTGTGTGTGCAAATTAAAGAAGTGGCCGAAGGCTTTGTGTGTGCACAAGAAGTGTGTGCTCACTTAAAAGAAGAGGAGAAGACCCACACAAAGTACAACACACTTTTAAGTGTGTAAACAAATAGAATTAAGTGTGTGAAGACTGTGAAGAAGGTGTGTGCTATAATTGACTACACCCTTTGTGGGTCTACTACACCAATAAGAGGAAAGGGGAAGTGCATGCATGCATGCATGCACATGCGCACGTAATCAAAGTTCAAATCAGTGAGTGTGCATTTGAGTTGACCAAGACCAGAGGATCTTGAAGAAATTGAGAAGGCCATGCTATCAGTGCATGAGGATGAAGAGCTGCCATGCACTCAGTGCATGAAGCTGAAGTGACTGAGACTGGACCAGACTGAAGTTAAAGATATCAGTTGTCTGAGTATTCAGTAGTTGGAGAGAAGCCAGGTCATCCTTAGAAGAAGGAGATAAATCCTGAGCAAGACGAGAAGACCTGATCAACCACAAGTGATCAGAAGAGAAGAGCAAGGCCAGCAGCCTTTATCCCAGGCTGCTGAAGATACTTGAAGAACATAAAGAGAAGAAGAGCTACTCGTGTGACTCGAGGAGCCAGGAGAAGACCCTGTGGGACTCAGGGAGAAGAAGTCTTCGGTGGGATTCTGGAGCAGGCCAGTGGGACTCTGGTAACACTGTGTGACGCAGTATAAAGACCCTCTTGTGGGACTCAGGAGAGATACGGTGGGAAGCTGTATCGACCATTGTAATACTAACAGATTATAATGGGAGAATCCATGCTTGGAGAGCATGTCAAGGATGTAGGCCTTTGGTGCCGAACCTTGTAA
Organism: Viscum album; assembly: GCA_963277665.1. Taxonomy (NCBI): domain Eukaryota; kingdom Viridiplantae; phylum Streptophyta; class Magnoliopsida; order Santalales; family Viscaceae; genus Viscum; species Viscum album. The sequence goes on from OY728125.1 coordinate 395,761,468, forward strand.
ATCCTTGTGTCTAGTGCCTTTACATTTATTGCATCATTCGTGGAAAGGTGAGAGATACAAGAAGAGTGGATCGAGGCTTTAACCAGCCATAGAGGTTTAATTGATAAAGAATCAATTAGTAACAAGTTTTAAGGGATCACTGATTCACCCCCTCCCCTCTCAGTGATTCACACTGATCTGGGCACTTCAATCTTATTCTACAACTCAATATATTACATTTTTACTTATTTTTATCCTTGAATGGATAAATGGTTATAAATTCATATGGAAAAGATATTATTTTTCCACTTACACATTGCTTCAAGCTCCATATTATACAAATCCATACGTATTATATCTCATTCAACACTCATTATGTAAAATCTAACAAGATCATTCTATCTTAATGAATCATCCACATAGTATTCCTTCACATGGTGGTAATATATAGATTAGTAATAATCCTTAATCACCTAAAACAATATTCTCTCGTTAAAATGCATCACTCTCTCCATGAATATATAATATAATCATCTATGATCTTTTTATATGTCACACGTTTCACCATAATGTGAATAACAACTTATATTTAAAGAAAAAAATATGTTTCCCAGAAGTAAATTATTGTTCAGATAATTATTATCATGTTTTTCCATTGGAGTAATCTATATTCTATCATCGTGTTATTCTATATAAGAAAAAATTTATGTTCCTTCTCTAAATAATTACTATAAACCAAAAACAAGACTCTTCTATAGGGTAGCCTAAGAATAGGTTCATTAACCACCTTTTTGTTAAAATATGTGAAATTCACATCACATTAAGTTATATAAAGTAAAATTGGTATTTTGATTAGATTTTCATGAGTAATTCGATACATAGTGGTGATAATACCCATCCAAAATAGGAAACTATGGATCTCAGTCACAATGGTTTGTCAGGTCCAATATTAAATTACTTCTATCATCGATGGGCCTACTGATATTCCTTCACTAGAGATTATAGTACAAAATAATGAAATATTCCGAAGAAAAAATTCAGACTTGACAAAGTTTTTCAAAATGGTTCTCCTTCCTGAAGGAATATAACAAAATTATTTAATGACCATCATGGTTTTATTACCATTTTAATATATTTAAATCTCATATATAAATTATACCAAAAAATGATCAAGGTGATAACAAAAGAAAAAATTATTTAAATTAATGAATATAAATCATTTATTAGTAAGACAAAATGGTATATATATATATTCATAGTGGTGATACCTAGAACGTAATGTAGTCTTTGATATATCCTCATTATTGACATCAATTAATGAAAACACAAATTAACGTAAATCATTGAAATTTATTGATCTCCACATAGTTGATCAAACAATTCATCAATATTGGGTAGAGGATATATTTTATTTATTGTTATCTTGTTCTGTTCTTAATAATCAATTCAGATTAAAATATATCCTTCATTCATTTTAACCAAAATATTAGAATCACCAAAAGGTGAATCACATGTCCAAATAAACCAATTATCAACATTCTCTTATAGTTTCTTCTTCAATTCATGTAATTAAATTGTGGAAGTTCTTTGGAGTCTCTGAAATAGTTGTATCATAACATATATGTTATATAGAGAACCTGGAATCATGACTTGGATGATGAACACACAATTCATTAGGAAATAAATAGTAAACTATTAAAACATTTCAAATCTTTGATATTGATTTTCTCCCCAAAAATGGATAAATTTATTAATGGGGGAGAAATAAATACACACGTGGTACAATTAATTTCTATTGGAATTTTATGATCTTCTTTTACCTATTAAATTAGAATGAATTTCTTTGGAATATAATATTTTATTTGATGAATATATAAATTGATATGAGAACTATATTTATAATAAAATCCATTCTGAGAATCACATTATATTCAAATAAGGGGTTAATAACAAGATATGTAGGAGTTACATTCCCACAAATGTGAATCGATGAAGAAATAAAGACTTTATAATCAACCTTCATACCATTATGAGTTTTAACTACTATCTCAATACATAACCATTGATTTATTAATACAATATCATTTATATATTCCATTGATACAAAATAGTTTTTATATCCCGAATCAAATAGGAAATAACTTTTTCTTGAGTGGATAATATGTCCACATTTCACTATGTCATTCTTATATCCCATATTTGTAGTCATGGCCACATGTGATTTCCATTTTTTCTTTAGGATGTCAATATTTTTCATTTGGAACATAAAAAAACATTGATGTCGTGATTTTTTTTGGATAATTACTATTTTACTTTAATATGAAACATTAGAATGTGGGTGGTTCATTATTTGGAATAAACATTTCCTCTTCAGAATTATCTAGAATTTTTATCCCTATTTGATAATTATAGGCTATATAACCTACCATTCCACATTTAAAGAACCTTCATGTTACAATCAACAAATTGCTTTGATTTTTTATCCCATATTAATGGAATTTATATAGATAAAATTATATCCACCATGACAATTTTTTCACAAGACTCAAAATTCCTTTTCATTTAAAAAACATGGAAATGATGGAAATCACCAAATTAAATTTCTTAATAGACTGAACATCAAAATATTTCTTCATAGAGACTAAATGGTATTTTAAGTAATTCCTTTCATATACAGGGTTTAAAGACAATTAATTATCTATCAGTACTTTATTTTTGTTTGGAAGATAAAACATAAAGAATAACTTGTATGTAATTTATTTTTTTTGACAAAGGCACTGATGAATTCATTAAACATTAACATTATCTCATGTAATGACATCTCCTCAATCCTGTAATGAATATATTGAATGTACATATAAAAAAATATCCTCATAAACTCATCTCATTCCATGGAGTCAATTTGTTCATGTCACCTCATATTCAAATTAGATAAGACAATTGATCTACATACAATTCTAAATGATAAATGGGAAGGAAATATTTTTCCTAGTTTTAGAACTGGATAAAATAAAATATTTTATCAATGGTTTTTTCCGCAACTAAGGATCAATTGGATCATTATACTGACTGATATAAGGTGGATATTTACTCATTATAGACTAAATAGTGCATTACTTAGTTCTTTCATCATTTGTAAAATTATTTTTACTGATAGCCTAAGATAAACAGATATATGAATATAAACATGATTATTCATTCCAACTCTAATAAAATTTGTTTTTTCATGTGTAAAATCATTTAATTATCCATCACATACATTATTAGAAGCATCCCTAATGGTTTCAACTTCCAACTAAAACAAAATAAATGTAAAAGAAACATGGTATAACAAACAATATAAGCTATCATTTTATCTTGATGCTTAATTTATAGAATATACAAATCAAAAATCCTTCTACTTAATCTATGAGACCTTAGGTATAAGATTGGTTATCCATGGTAAAAAAAATTACTATGTGAAATCCAATATATAGACTTATTTAGAGGGTTTACAACAATGTTTTCTGATTCTAGTATTAAATGATTCAAAAAAAAATATCTGAATGATACTATAGAGGTAAAATATTTTCATGTATAAAAATATCTCTTTTTAGATGAATATATAATACATTTTGAAAATAGACACAAAGGGATAGTAAATATTTAGTTCCAAAGGATTCTAAATATAAAATATTCTTATTTATTTAAGGATCTGAACAATCTCCAAAAAAGAACATTTCATAATTACTCCTCATAGATCAACACTACCAAATATCTTTCCTTATATCTAGGGAAACTGAAAAATAAGAATCTGTGAGCTCTACTTATGATTAAGGGTAATAAAAAAATATTTCAATCTATGATCATATGAATGTATTAGATGATAATAATAATATGTGTATGAGATCATCAAAATATCCTACATTGATAATACCCAATATCTCAATGATCATAAACATGGGTCAAGGAATAAAGGTTTATTATATCTGAAGACTTGATTCATAATATTAAGGAATCATCATAAATCAATCATGAAATATATATTTATTTCATGAATATGTGGAAAAAAATTAGGTATAAAAATAATATTACATGTAAAGTATATATACGAAGGCCATCAATTCGGAATGGATCATGATTTAAAATAAGAATCCCATATTATATCAGGAGCTTAATTTTTTTCATGTAATGGATCAGGTAAATAATTTCATTTCAGAAAATGGATCTATAAAATAAATATATTTCCTATAATGGATCAAGTACATAAACTTGTTTTTATTTGTTATCTCATGTAATATAAAACATAACCCAATTAACTGTAATGCTATATTATCATTTTCCGTCATAAAAAATAATGAAAATTGTACTTATATATGCCAGAAGATTATAAAAAATTAACCATATCATCATATCATAACCTATGTTTATAAAATCAAAATCACAAACCTGTCATATTCTCATCATTTAATAACCCATTGGAACTAAAATGAGTTTTTTATGTATATAAACATCATAATAAAAACCCATCTATATAATGTATAAGTTTTGTATTAAGGGATCATATCCCCAACAAAATAATACTAACATCAGTGGATGTAATCAAAGATGAACATTATATTAAAATACTCACTAGAATATTTTAAAAGGAAAATATGCTTTTCATTTTCATATAAATTATTAAAAATGTATAAAAGTCACAAATGTTAGGTAAAAAAATTTCAAACAAAAATCATTGGGAATGGGTAATGGATTCATCATATTATTGTATTTTCATGATGGTGATAAATTTTCTACATTTAATAGAAGTTAAAATAAAACATTAATTCCACACATTGTTAGAAAAATTTCCAATATACCTCATCTATAAAAGGATAAAAATATTTCTTTTAAAATCTTTGTGACAATTTAATATAAATGTAAAATTAAATTAAAAAATTTATAGGGCTATTGAAAAAATTCAGGAAAACACTTCATGAAAACATGGATGTCAAAGAAAAAATAATTTTTATAGAAGAGAACAATAATGTTTATTTTACATTAAAAACATTCTTTAAATATCATGGGTACATATATTAAGGGTAATGAAAGGAAAACAAGTATTATTCATAAATAACCACAGGAGGAGAAAATTTGTAACTACCTTGTTTTTATTATTAATATTATTTTCCTAAAATAATTCATGTTGTATTATATTATATATAATTATAAACATGAAATTATAGAGAAACAAACCAAAAATTTATCGTATTAACAATTGTCATAATATTAGTTAGATAATAAACCAATTATATTGTCAAATATTTCAATATAAAAAATAAATATAAAATTGAAAATAAAAAATGTTAAAAAATGGATTGACCCAATATACTAGAATCGTCACCCCACTTCAATTACTAGAGAAAAGAAATAAAATATTATTTAAGTAATAAAATAATTAGAGAATAGAAATATCAAAACATGGAAGTAATTTCATTGTATTATGAGTAAATTTATGATGTGGTATTTATAGAAGGTAATATAATAATAAGAATAAAAATGTGGCTGCTAGAATTGTATCCTAACTATTTGGAATTGAAACCTCACCCTTGTGAATGATAACCTATAATTTGGAATATTAATTTTACATCAAATTAATTTTTTATAAAAATAATATTTTTCATTATTTATTAGAGTAAAAATAATTATTATAAATACAAAATAATAAATATAATTATTAAATAACTCAAATATAACATCATTTTTAATAAATTATATTTTATAGTATATCATAATTATCAATATTTTATATTTAAAGTTAAAAATACCTAAGATAGAAATTTATTTATGTAAAATTAATATCATTTTTTAAATTCTAATATCATAATTTTTCAAGGTTTATTTTTTAATAATGTTTTAGAAAAACATAAATTCTTAAGTGAATGGTAAAAATTTTGTTTTTGAGTAATTATTATATTTTAAATTATATCAATCGTGATGTAATAATGACATATATTTTTTATGAATTTATTTTCATAATTTTTATAAATTTTTTAAATGATTAATTAAAAAAATAAACTTAAATTTAAAAAATATAAATCAATTTTCAAAACCTATAGTCAGAAGAAATCCCATAAAAAGACTATTTTTCTTTATTTCTACATTCCTCTTTAATAAACTATTTATTTACAATTATAAAAAGTTTTAATTTCTTAAAATTAGGATATAATATTTTTATAGTATTTATATTTAAAAAATCAATATTTAGTGTTTTACATTTGTAAAATTATTTTATTTAATATTTTATTCATAAAATAGACCTCTTCTATTGTATAAATAACCCCACACGGTCCCCTTGAAAACTAACTTATCCCCTGCATTTGAAATCCTAATATATTCCAAAATCCTTCCTCAAATTCCATTAATAATCCCTAGGGTTGTTCTTTGGTAATCCAACTCCAAACATCACATGAATTTTTGTGTTATTTAGGAGAAGCTACTCCATGGATTATGTGTATTTCAGTTGATAATTCTTTTTTTCTTCTTTTCTTACTTTTAACCACCCTATTTAAAACCAAAACATATAAAATTAATTATATAGTATGTTAGAATTATATTAATTGTTCTAATTTATATTAAGTATCATATTTCTTATGAATATTAATTCCAAAATTAATTTTCTTTATATTTTGACAATGTCCTATCAAGGGTTAGTTATCCACAAATAATGTGATTTCATAGTCAATAATTATAAACACATTAATCGATGGATTGTAAAATTTATATATAATATATAAATATTTTTTATATGTATTCTAAAATTCTACAATAAATAATACTTATTTTTAAATGAATTTGGATGAACAATACGAAATTGAAAACAAACTGGAAAATTAAATGAAATCATCATATCACAATAATTCATGTTTACTATAGATTATTATATAAAAATACCCAATAATATTAATGGAACAATTTTATAATAAATTTACCCAAATCAATTGTGGTACATAGTTTCAATAATCATGTGTTCATTATTCATCATGTAGAAAAAAGAAAAAATGAATCAGGATTTTAGGTAAGTGGTTTCTCAAAACCAATTCATTACATTCATTTTACCTCACTTACATAGTAAGAATACTCATATTATGTTTATGAAATGTTTTTAACCATTACCTTTATAGATATACATGTTTCTACCAGGTCAACCTGTTTTATAAGAAAATCATTTTTTCAAAGTGACATCAAATTCAAGAACATCGTATTTTACAGCACTTGACATTCTTCTTTTATACTCATGAATAATTATGTTTTATGTCCATGTATGCTTTCAATTATTCATTTGGTTAAAAAATCCTTATTAAATAAATTAATCTTTATAAAATACTTATTAAACCCATTCGTTTTATTGAGTTTATTTAATAACTATAAATGGTATATGTTTTATAGGGCATGCATGATTACAAGAATTTATAACGTGACTCGTGAGACAAGAATTATATATCCCACTAATGCTTTGGGTGACAAAATTTATCTCTTTGGAGTATGTGAAATGAACATGAACATGATTATATATCTACTCATGATGGTGATATAATTATTTATCAACATATGTTATGCATGAACATGATGTGACAACTCTGAGTGGTATTTGACCACTAAGACACAATGATTTATTTTTTTCATATGAAACATTCCATGATTTTCCCCTATGTATTCCTCATTTTTATGATTGTGTACCAATTATTTTGACAATATTATGATGATTATGCTCACCCATGTAGTATTAATTCATGTCTCCCATTTGATATGTGTTATACTTACCCTTAAAGGGATTTTAGCTCATCCCTATTATTGATGTATATCCTTACATGATTATATATAATGTGGGTAATTTGAGGTCCACGTAGAGGATTTATTATAATAAAAAAAATTATAGATTTATTATAAAAAAGGTGTGTTTGAGCCTAATATTCCAAGGATAATAAACATTTGGATCTCATATTATATTGTTATTATGATTTTTATCATAAAAATGATGTAATATTGTTGTAAAAAATTAATTGTTAATGTCAGTGGTATCAGAATAATAGTTTAGTTCAGGAGGATGAAGTATGTAGTATTTGACCTAAAATAATGGCTAGGGATTAAACCTTGAGGGATTCGCTAAAATAGTTTCACTTGTAAGAGATAAGGATCTCATTCAATGTCTCACTACCATGAACTAGAGGCCTCGTGTCATTGAGATGTTGTTGGAAGAACGTGGTGATAACCCTTTTCTATGATATTGGGTTATCCCAAACAATACCCCATGGATGGGGTCCTCATGATTGAAGGGATGCATAATTTGATGCACCACAAGGTCCTTACCCATTAGGTAGGAAACTTTTAGGAAACGTATGATTGTAGGAATGAATACAATAATGGGACATACATTAGTGTGTCTCTTACAATTATTTTTCATGTTCATTGGAATCATTGGAACTCTTAATCTTGTCCCCCTCATATGTGGGATCCAAATGGAGAGGATCCAAGACATTGGGGGCTTGTATGTAGACTCAATTGGTGGTTCAAACTTGTCTTATCTTGGAGAGAAATAGTGATTTACATTGGTCCTTCATGTATATGGAAGTGCATAGTTCAAGTGAAAAAGGAATGTACAATTTGGATATGACTAGGGAAATGTACAACCATGTAAAAAAAACTCTGGATAATCTTTAATGGTGGCACCATGTGTCTCGTGACTTCTCCATATATGGGTATCACAAATGTCTCTATTTTATGGGGGGGGGGGGTTCTCATTCAAGTGGTCATCCACTTTGGGTAAATAGGTTCCTTGTGATTTTTTCTTATATTTCAGACACTTTATGGGCATTTATTCCACTATACCCCTTAATTTATCATTTTATTAGGTTGAAAATGTCTAATTGGGGGATTTTGGCGAACCTTTCTGAATAGGCAATGTGACCAGATCTCCTGAGCTTAATCAGATTTTTTAGTTGTGAAAATGAGGAGCCCTTGTGTCATATATATATATATATATAGATGAAAATATAGGACCCTGGTTAAATGGGATACCTTGTACAGATCCGTTGTGCAGGTACTTTAAATAGGTACTAATTTTAGGTCTGGTCGTGCATTTAGTCTCACGTATGGGGGTTGTGTGAGCCTTCTGATGCACATAGGGTTTTCATGAAGGAAAACATGTGATTGATAGTTGGATTATTAGGGGGGATCTTTTCCTCTCAAATCTACAAGAGGTGTTCTTCATATTCTTTTCATCAAAATTGAAATAATGTATTCTCACCAAGCCCCCCCCCCCTCAGGATTGGTTATGGTCAAAATAAGTGGGTCGATTCCAAGTGTAAAGGAGGGAAAATATTGTAAATGTGGTGAAGGTCAACCATGAATGGTACCCATTATAGTTTTATATGGATTTATAATGCACATATCCTTTAGTGAATTCCATTGCGATGGTATAGTGTGAAAGCACTATGTATAGACCTGTTGTCCCTATAAATACATCCAACCCCTATATAGATTTCATACATTATGAACTCCTGCCTCTTTCTCTCCTTGCACTGGTAATACATCTAGACATGTTGTGATTATTTTTTTCAATAAGGTCTCCCAAATAATTTTTTTAGTTATGTCCACTTGAGTGAAAAAGCTAGATGAATTCACCACATCATGTAGCTAATATAGGGAATATTATGGAGTTTAGTAGCTGATAAAAATGATCAAGAGGGTTTCATGAAGAATATCCTCAAAGGGATATCATGAGTCTTTTCCTTTACCAAAATATTTAATTCCACTATTTCAAAATTTTGATCAAATAATGATAACAACAAATTATTTTTTTCTATGATTTTTTCAGTTCATTTTTTAATGACTTCTCTTATACTAGTTGTTGCATATTCCTATGAAATGATGAAATCTTGAGGACTGAATTATTAGGACATGGTTGAACGTACTCTTCCAGATATAGTGAAGTAATTTTATTCATATCAAAATGAGTGTTCATAATGCTATTACCCTCCCCAATATAGACACATAAATTTGAGGGATTCCATCATCCATGGGGGTCATATTTACTCCAAAAATTCCTATTGTGTGAAAAACCCAACATCTATTCCACAAAACATTAACCAAAAGGTGTTTATATCATGAAAGGAATGGTTTGCACTATCTATTTCATTCATCAAAAATAGTAATGACTCAAATTTCATTTATTCACATATAGATCATAAACATGCTAGAAATTATGATTGGGATTTCTATTATAGAGGGGAGTTATTCTTGAGTGGATGTGATCATACTATTTGTTCCAAAAAATGTGTATAGTATAAGAATGAGATGCAATAATTAAACATCTATTAGACCATTTGGTATGGGAAAAATTATATTTAAAAAAACCATGAAATCATCCATGAGTAGTGGAGTCGATAGAATCCTCTAAAAAAACACATTTAATGTAGTTACTATAGAATTTTTTATTAGCCTATGGGATTTATAAAAGCTTTTAGGGGCCCCTATTCTAGGGGATAAGTCTGAACAGTTTATCCCATTGAATAAATGGTGGGACAATGCTAATTGGAAATCGCCTTTGGCCAACAATATCTTTAGGGTTGAATATAAATTATAGATCAAATATCATCACCCTAGGTGTGACATTTATCATTGAATATTGATGAATTCCTTTTTTAGGAAAGAAGGAATAGGTACCACTTCTAAGAACACTACGATTTTCCCCAATTTAGAGAATCACAGTGTTCCTTGAACATTTTTGAATACATTGGAGAATTGAAAGTATACCTATTGGTGTTAGAATTTTACTACTTAAGTTTCTATAAAGACCCATTTGGATAAATTTGTTGAAATGTTGATTAGTATATACATTCTTCTATTCTATGATTCCAATGGTTGGGTGAGGCTTGTGAATTTATTTATTGTAGAAAAATTATTTAAGGTAACCATAAAGGGACTTCTTCCACTATCCTATAATATATTTATTGTTTTTTACATCATTCATATAGTGGGAAGGCCCCAATTAGAATTTGAAAGATGTTTCAGCTGTTGAGGATGTGGGTTTCAGAATACATAAATACTTATGTTGTGATAATTTAATTTAACATCCATAAAAACTAATTTTTTGTACTTTTCTGGATGTTTTCGAATCCATATTCTGATCCTTAAGTGTGAAGAAGTTATAAGAATTCTGAATGTATCATTGGATGTGGAATTATTTCAATATGGTGATCCACTAATGTGTATATTTACTGATGATGGAATGGAGAATGATAATGAACTAACAGTATATATGATGTAATTAGAAGACAATATTCTTGTGGATCTTAATGGATTTGACAAAATATATGATACCTATTCTCTATATAGATTTTTAATCGAGTTTAAATGCCTTTAATAATCAAGCATCATTCCTCATATGCATATTAGGAATGATAAATATCCAATGGTAACATGTGTTTTCAAGATATTGACGACCATCGAGGTTTCATAATGTCAATCCAACTACCTCCATTAGATGCATAAATTAGGATAGAGGCTAGTTATTTCAGTTAATGGATATCATCATACCCTTGTGGGGTATTAAAAAGGAGTTCACCAGGTAATGACCATAAAAAATATCGGTCGTGGCATGTGTTGTTGAAAGGATGAAACCAAAGGGGAAAATACTGGATCCTAGAAGACATCGAGATGATCTTGAGAAAATATCAAGGATATAGAGATGGTTGAAGAAACATAAACATATTAGAAAAGGTTGTCTTGTCGTCATCATTAGGATAAGACTAATGTTCTAACCACCAAGTCTTCTATGGGAGGAACTAGTCCAAATAAGTACACATGTCAAATTACCTGCGACCCATATTGATCTTATCATGTAAAATAACATCTCATGACGTTATAGACTCATGGTTACTTGTCCAAACTGGATAACACATCACTGAGATGAAAGACATCTCAACACCCTCTAATCATAACACTAAAAATGAAATGTTCATGATAAAACAATATATGAATGAGAAGGAGATGTTGATATATGAAACCAATTATCAAATCACAACAACATTGTAGGTATCTAATATGTTAGATCAAAGAAGAGTTAAGGGGGGTATATAGTAATAAAAAAATTAAAGGGATTACTAACATGATCCTCGTGATGTATTTCTCTCTTTTTCTCCCCTTTTTTACTCATTTACATACTGTAATTAATTTTTTGGGGATTTACGTTATGGTACATTAGAGAAGAAGAAGAAAAACAACAAGTTGAAATGGTTCTATAATCTCCAAAATATCAGACCATAGGAACCCCTTTTATTGTAGTTGATGAGGCCTTTAGGTTCTTGAAGCAATAATTGGGTTAGAGGACCATAGTGGAAGATGTAATTATTTAAATACCTTGACTTTCACCACCCACTTACATTTTTAGTATGAAAAATATGATCCCTTCACCATCTTATGACATGAAGTGAATGAGGGAAATAAAATTTTCTCAACATATGAAATGTTGTAGGTATTTGTGCTAACATTTGATTTCATGACAGCTCGACTTATTCTTTTCAGCTGTACTTCTCTATTATAAAATCTACACTGCCTTTCTACACAAAGGGATCTATAAATGGTCTTTTTAAGGATTGAGGTGGACATACCATGGGAGGAAAGGATTAGTGCTAGTGAGTATATCTTCTCGATGGATGAAGCATCAAGAGATGTATCCACATATTAACTCTTCAGGAAGAGAGGGGAGAGGTCCACAATAATGTAGGATTCACAATGTAAGGTATGATTTATTATTTCAGACATTCTTTTCATCTTTGAAATTTTAGATGTGTTAACTACATTGGAGGACCATAAACATGTCATTATGAGTCTCATTTAAACTATAGGAGGGGATGGTAGGGATATCTGATGGTCCGATGATGGTGTTGATGCTAATCCCAACTCTATAGGGTTTGACGATATAGTCCCTACATATAAGTTAGTTTAGGGAATATTCGGTGGAACCAATATAGTTATTGGGAAAGGTGTCTAAGATACACCTAATGGTGAAGATTTTGTGATATTTTAGAGATTATATAATTATATAAGGCTTGAATTTACAGACCTTGATGATAGGTTAAAAATTAGTAGTACCCCTGCCTAAACGAATAAAATATTAAGAATTTAATTGGTTATTATGTAGTTGTACGTTCTCTCTTTCTTGAATTAATTTTTCATGTATACAATTATACATTATGAATTATATTTATAAAATCAAATATTAAACAATATAGATTTTTATTCATAGTTTGTTGTAAAGGAACATCATGAACAAGGAATCCAATTCCATCCTATAACCATTATTGATGAAGTAACTGTTGAAAATTATAAAACGAGAGGATTTCGATAGACTCTGATCTCAATTTTTGAGAAAACATTGTGGGATTTTTTTCCTCCTGCATTTTTCATGTTGGAAGTTAATGCTGAGATTTTCAAGGAGGTATCAATCTCAATAATCCACCCAACAAAAGGTTTGTGTTATAAACCATTTTGGTTATTCAACTACCATTTTGTCTATTGAATTCATAATGTTGATGAGAGGTTCCACTTTATATTTAGTTCCATCAAATTTTGAATCTAATCAAGAGAGGGGGATTATATTATTGTTAATCCAACATTATTAGGTGGAATAGAGGATTTTTAGGAGGGTGTGGAAGAAGGTGAGTCATTGAGTTCAATAATCACAAAATAAAACACTCCCTTTGATTGAGTCATTGATTTATACTTTAAAAATTAGGTGGATCATTTCCCAAAGTGATCCATTTAATATAAATAAATCTAGAACAAAGTCTAATATATGCTCTTGAAGACCTTCCATCACAACTTCATAAACATCTATTCTTGTTAAGAATATTATGATTTATGTTATTTTATTACGATGATATCCCTTATGTGGTGACTTCAATTGTTTGGAAAGGAGAAGAGGAATGTATATTGTAGTGGGATAATGTATCATTAGCATTCAAGTTTGAAAATGGATTATTATGATATAGGATTTCTGGATAGGGGAATATTGTATGTTGTAATCTGGGGTTCATTGGATCCAAAGGGTAGTGTGGGGGAAGTAGATTATGGTTATAGAGGAATTATTTCATGAGAAAAAAGTTACCAAAGATTGAAAAGATTGTTTTATGGGTAAAATATTTAAAATAAAATTGGGGAATGTTACTACATAGGCAAATAGTGGTATATGTTGGCTGATATTAGTTAAAACATGGTGGGTGTATTATACAATGCCATCTCAGGGGAAGATACTACATAGTTATAAAAAGTGGTTCACAAGAATTTTGATATTCTATTGGTGATGGATTAAGAATTTTTATGAAGATTCATATTTACATGGACACTTATTTTGATATGTTTATATAATACATCTGAAAATGGGAGGATTATTAAACGTAAACATTAGTCAAGAAAGATGGAAAAAGATTCCTATGTAGGTCTGAACCAAATTCTGGAAACAATGGTGATAATACTTTTATATCATATCGTCGTGACCATGTTTTTCAAAAATAATATATAATATATGGACTAGTGGATCATGTTCATTCTGACATACATCATACATGTGGGAGGAAGTTGTTAAGCATGATCTTGGGGGTCCCCTGATCAAGAGAAAGGATATGCGACATGTATACAAGCGATGAATGAGGAACACATTTGAATAGAAGGTTTCAATATAATGAAATCTAAGAGTACAATGAAAAAATAGGGTTTTATGAAGGGAAAATATACAACTGGTTGAAAAACGAATTTTGTGGGAAATATTATGCAAATCCAATGAGGGGTTTTTACAACATAGTCAAGAATATGAGTCCTCTTGTATCATATGTTATTATAATAATATACGTGGAAATATTATGAATAAAATGAGAGTGTCCAAGATTAGTAGAATTAAGTGTCTAAGGGGTATGTTCAAACAGAATGTAATTACATGAATTGATATCGAACATGGTTTTTAGAGCCCATTTCATAGATGAAACTCATATATAGTAGGGGAAATTTGTGTTTCCCAAGTGTACCCTAGAATATGGGAACCCCAATTAAGAGCTCCTATATTCATATTTATTCGTATGCAGGAGTGGGGGTATTGTTTTCGTTACCCAATTGATGGGATAAGGATATATGGCCAAGTTGTAACTAAATATCTCATTTGGGTGAGAATAAATCCACAGGTTGTTTTGAAGTATCAATGTAGTTTAAATTCAAGTGGAAAAGACATCAACCATGTAGTTTAACATCAGGTCGTGATGATGAATGTGAATTGATGTAAAAATGAATATTATTTTTGGAACATGGAATAGGAACTGGGCATCACAATTTATCATTTTTGAGATGTAATATGTTCTCAAATAGTTGTATAAAAATATCTTCCACATTGATTGAGTTCATGCATATAGGAAGATGGGGGTCTTCTTGAATACAATATCTCACATGGGTGAGATACCATATTGGATCCAATTAAGTTGATTTTTCACATACATGGTAGAGTTTGGGACTTACAATATTGTTATATTCCATGTCATATGATAGAATATCCAAATATCACTACATATCTCATTGGGATGAGAATAATCCCACAAATACTTTATAGAGAATTCATGTGGATTAAATTCTTGAGACAAAGATAAACGCTGTGAATTTTAAGGTCTTGTAACCACATTCAGTATAACCATAATTTTAATTAATATTCCTTATGGTTATAGGGAATATGTATTCCGAAACTCTTAAAACCATTTTCTCTATTTTCGGTGGGATAAATAAGGAGTGAAATAAGATTATTCTGTGAAATAAAGGAAAAACAATTGAAGGATTGTGGCCTTTTGGTTCTATGGGGTCTAGGTTAGGATGTATAGTCCCAGAATCATTATGTATCAAATTATAATGATAATAAATCCATATGTTTTACTGAAATAATACTTTGTTTAAGGCCATGGGGTTAGGATGAAAATGAATCCACATGAAAGTTGAGTAATGTTATAGATTGAACTGAAAATAAAAAATTGGGCTTCACTATGTATCTTGTGACTGTAGAAATCAAGCCACACATAGTT
The DNA here is from genome assembly GCA_963277665.1 of Viscum album. Classification (NCBI taxonomy): domain Eukaryota; kingdom Viridiplantae; phylum Streptophyta; class Magnoliopsida; order Santalales; family Viscaceae; genus Viscum; species Viscum album. The sequence continues at coordinate 395,777,520 of OY728125.1, forward strand.
CATGAATTGTTTATTATATAGGTATGGTAGATTCATTAAGAGTGGAGAAATTTTTTCCCTATTTCTACAGGACCATGTATTGGATATTAAGGTATCAGTACAAATCTGATTGAAATTATAATCAATCCACACATAGTTCAGTTAATTATCATGAATTTTATCATCATTTTATGAGGATGTTGGATATGTATTTTAATGTATTGGGGAAGGAAATGGGTCAAATGATGTGGAATGGAATACCATGGTGAGCTTGGTGACATAACTCGGGAGTAACTATGTTTCTTTTTCGAGTAATTTTTTATCCAAAAATGTTATTAAATATAGTTTCCCACATTAATCATGTTTCAATACATGGAAAAATGGGGGATTTGATATTTTTTAGAATGGTGGTAAGACCTATGATATAAGGTCAATAATTATTAGGTATCAAAATATAATGAGAGTAAATCTCTATGTATTTATTTAATAATTTTGTGGGGGGTTACCATCAACTATGATTGTGATTCTACAAAGAATTGATTGAAATGTTATATTGTTTTCTGTCATGAAACTTGGATGTAAGCAATGAAGTTTAAAATCATACAGTCAGGGTTATATGATACAATCTTTAATGTACTAATAATTTGAATATAATTAGTGTTATTCCATTTAATGATTTACATCATGGATGGTTTTAATGCCAATTATTTTCATGTGACAATGACCGACTATGAATTTTGATTTAACGTTGCGAATTTTTATATCATGTGATTATTTGATATATATATTTCAGAACCTTGAATTTGGTGGGGTGTAATGAGATCTACATCCATTCAGATTAAGAAAAATCCTCTTTTAGAATGGATATTATGTATGGAATATGGTTCCTTGTACTTTTGATCATGTTTTCAAAGCATCCTTCATGGTCTCAATAGATTTATAATCACATATAAAAATTCCCTATTGACGAAAGAATGGAGGAAAACATTATGTTAAAACATCACAATATCTCATTTTTGGAAGCTCCAATTGAAGTAAAATGCACAATATTTTCTCCTCAAGAACCTCTAATTGATTTGTAAATTTTTGGATTTCACATTCATGGATATCTATCCAATGATGGAAATAAAAAGTGATGTTAACTGGACCTCAATGGGAAAGACTACTTATATCTTATATACTTGTGAATACATCTTATCCCATGTGAAGGTATGGGATATACTCTAATAACCCCAAAAGGAAGAAATATTTTATCAAGATAAGTATTCTTATCCTTATCTAATATATTTTAAGGAATGTTTGATAGGGTCTTATTGAAGGCCACTATCTATCAGTTATCAAATAAATGATTGTGGTATGAGTGGTTGTATTTGATATTTTACTCTTGATAATTATTTTCCACCTCATTATAATAGAAATTGTTGACATTTTCCATTATTATTTCACAAGGAGGAATAATATAGTAATTATGTTTTCTTTAATGAAGATACAAATTATTTTGGACCTTACATGTTTTAGTGGTTTTGCCTCCTTCCAATTTGTGAAGAATCCAGTATGAGTAAAGATGTAATTGAAATTATTGGTCATAGTTTGGGGGTATAGACCCCCAACATCTACTCCCTAAATGAAAAATGGCCACAAATATTTGGTTTTATTAGAAACATTGGAGTTTTTTGGATGATCTTTTCTTTCACATGGATGGAATGACACTTTATGGTGAAATTGGTGCAATACATCATCATCGAAGTCAAGAAGTATACAATAATTAAAAATATTTTCTGATATATTATATCTAGACTAGTGGTAACAAAATTACCCTATATGGACTTCATTGGTGAAAACAATAGTATCTTCATAGTCAATACATCCGAGAAGGACTATATTAAAGCCTCATTTATAGAGGACTATTTCTTGATTTGGTCCATCATAAATATTGAAAATGGTTTTTTCATTTTCATAAAATCTATTCCCCTTATATTTCATAAGGTATTACTCTATTATGATGGTATCCATGATAGGAATCATCTACCCTCTTATAGGACCGTATAGCTAATGGGCTGGGAAATGTGTTTTGAAATCACCCATTTTTTTCAAAGAAAAAGGTCAACTTATTCAATGATGGGAAAATGCAGATGACTATTTCATTCTGGTTTGGTTCCAACAATGATGTAGTTTTATTTTCCAATGCATCTACATTATCATTCCATGAATGGAGTACATGATACAATGTTTGATCAAAGGGTATTCCTTCCATCAACTCTGAAACATTGCGAATTAGAGAGATTATAACTATGTTTTTGGTACCATAGTCATTGTTGATCTATTATATTAATAAGTACGAATAAACTTTCACCAATAGGTAGGTAATTTTTTAATTTCTATTTCATAGACAATAATGAGTTCCTTTTATTCTACATCATTATTTATATAGTCATCTATTAATTGGAATGAGTGAGTTAAAATTTCCATCTCTTGGTAAGTGGGCATGATTCCAAACCCAACATAGTTGTGCTCAAAGACTTCTTTTATCATCCATGTTGGACTCTTGGATGTACCATCTGAATTAATCTATATGTTTGGGGGTTGTTCTAAACAAAAAACATTTCTTCAAATGTTAATTCTGTATTTAAAGATGTTGTTTCAGTACATGGCTGTCCAGAATTAATATAGGCCAGAGTATGTATTTTAACAAACTCTTGAGAAAAAAATATATCTTTCAACTAAAGGATGACCACCCAATATTCTAATCATCATGTACATATAGGATGATGAAAATATATTTGATAGGTTTATTTTAAGAGATCAATTGGACATCTTGATGCTCCATGATCTATATCAGTTTCCGAACCACGTGGATTAAAGTAAGGAAACAATCCATGATGTCATAGTACCATATCCCAACATTTTGTGTCGTTTTACTAATAAAATATATATTGTTTTCATTACCATAATCATTATAATGTATGATTATGTGACCTAGTAATCCCACTAATGAAATCAAATATAGAGTGAGTGTCTTTCACTCTACAATAGGAATTAATATTGGTCGGATAATAAAATATTTCATGATATTGTTGAATACATTTTTCCCCACATCATTCCACTAATACATGACCCCTTAATCAATTTTTTGCAGCTCAAAAACTACTCGATGAGGTTAGATATAATGTCTCAGACGTAATACAAGTGTTCTTGGAGTCCTCTTAAACCATTAATTCTTCAAAAATGTGTCATGACCAGAATGTCCATTATTTTCATTAGGACAAATTCTTTATGATAATGGAATATGATGAAGGTGATTAACATTCCTGAGGTACCCAAAAATTATATTTCTAGATGAATGTTTTCATGATACATTGTTATAGTTTGTGTCAGGAGGGTTTAGGATCATTTTTGTGGAAAAAACAAATTCGTACATAACCACTTGATTTTCAATATAGAATTTGAGTAACTTCCCCATTATGGGTATAATGGTGCGATTATTTAAAAATTGGTATGTGGAACTAGTGTTCATCAGCAAAAAAATGCATTAACTAATAGTAGAGTACTCTGTGGGTGTCTATAAAGGTAGTTCCATCTTAATAATTAGGGGACATAAGAATTTTGTTGTACCCTAAATATCTAACCATAATGGAGAGTAATTTATAACCCCCTACCATATCAATAACATATTCAATTATAGGAAATGATAATAACAAAATTTTTATACTGGTAGTTAATATTATTGATGTATATTAAAACAATGTTTTTTACATTGTTATTATTTACTAGGATGAGATTGGCTATACATTTTGGGTACAGTACATCAACTCTACCATGATATGTTTGTCCACATAAAAATAGATTTTGGAGGCTTGATATGGGTGTGTCTTTATAGATGTATCTTTTTATCCATAGTTGTCTTTTGGAAAGTTCATGTGGTGGGTGGCCAACATGATATCATCTTGTGGAATCCCTTTGTAATTCCAAATAACACATTTCATTTTTGATTCCTGAATGAGGTATATACACATCTTTCATTATATTTCATGGGTTCATTGATCACAGTGAGTCATGGATCTTCTTTTGTGTATAGATTCATTTCCTTGATCTCTTCAATAGTGGTGTAGATACCATCCAAAAATTAAGGAGGGGTGTACCTACAGTCGTACACCTATCCATCTACCACATGATTTACATCATTCACATATACTTAGGATGTATTTGATGAAAAATTTTCTCATAGTAAGGGAAGGATTTCACCTTTGGAAATTCTAAAGAAAAAACAACTACATCCGGGTTCATTTATAACATGGTAAATTTTAGAGCATAGAAGGGGAGATGATGGATTGAAAAAAAAATCTTATCTTTCTAGAATTTTCTTGAAAAATTATTCTATCCATGCAATTTGAATGGGGATTTTCGGAAGACCATGTTATGGAATGAAATATTATATCTATAATTTCATTACAATTTAAATCGTTGACAACTTCTCCTAGGTGTTTGGGTCAGTTGTCATGAATAACATCACAAAAGTCATTGGATGTGTTCCCAAATTCACACCCACCTATTATATTTCTTTCTGGGTAGAATTTACTCATTGTTTAGTTTCATGAAAGGATTATCCCTAATCATCTCTAGACCATTCATGTCCTTGATTCAAGCAACACTATTGGACACAAACTATTACCATTCCCTCTTGTAGAGACTGTATCAATATACATTGAATCATGTGAATTAAATGGGTATTTTTCCTTGTTAAATTTCCCAATTTGACTATAAATATATTATTTGAGTCATTTTTTATATGGTTAGGGGATAAAAACAAGATTATGTGGCCATAGTATTCACAATATATCATTGATATTCGTATCATGCCAAGCACAATGAATTTTAAGGCATCCATGAAGTCCTTAAACTGAGTCATAAGTTTGATTTTTACAAGTTTCTTTTGATAATTATTTTCATAACCGTATACAATTAATGTGGAGGGGTACAAGTGAGAATCATTGAAATATTGTTGAGGAAGTTTTCATATCAATATGAAATTGACTAATGAATCATTTTCAATGAAATATTTTTGGATATCAATGTCATTAAACCTTTTAGATATATACATGGTTATGACATATCCATATATAATCGAAACCTTGTCACTATCTTAGAAGAAGATAATACTTTGGCATTTAACAAGATCATTCACTTAATGATATATTTTTGAAATAGTATTCTCGACTTCAAATTATTGATGGATTGACAAAGACTCTATGATTCCTTATCGAATGTCTTTTTAATGACATAAATTATCCATCAATGAAAATTTTAGAGCACTATGGATATTTAATTCAAAATATCATACATATAGTCCAATGATCTATGATTATAATCTTGTATATTCCATATTTTATGTACTATATTAAATAATTTACATGATGTGGATGGACCAACACATTGAACATGAGCTAATGGTGCTTATGATCTTGGTGGGTCAAGTTTACTACATAAATACACATGATAGGGATCATTAGGTCAGAAAGATCTTATAGGATGATTATGATAGGGTAGACCTTAAATTTTGGTGGGGGGTACATTCATGGTCATACTAAACTAGAAGGAGATATTTCCAATATGTTTATCTTATGTTGGAAGTTTTATAATAGACATGGTTGGAGCAGTGACTCCTAGAATGATTGCATTTATCCAAATATCCTTCAACCTGATGGAATATTCCCCTAGTTTCCCAATCCAAAATAGATAATATTGGTTCATATTCTCACTAATTATTTGTTATGTAATCCATTTAGTAGATATAATTAACAAAACCTTTCATAAATTCCTCGTCTAACGGAGATCCCATGTGAAGGTATTACCCTTATTTGACCATTTTGTGGGTTTGTTACCATTATTATGGAATTTTAGATGTACATTATACTAAATTAAAATATCTATTTTTCTATTTAATATGATTTTATTCTATTTTTTTCTTCTTTGTCTATGGGTCATTATGTTTTTCGGATGACTGGGTTTCATATGGTTGAGATGCTGATGGAGTAATCTATGTTGTAGTGGAAGTTCAAGGGGTAATATTCAGTTATTGAAATGATTCTCATAGGATTCCATGATTTTAGTTAATAATTTTTCTAATCATCTAGTAACTAAACATATGAAAGAACATTTTTTTAACTTCATATCATTCATTTTCCTTATCTGGATCTGTGGCAGAAGCACGTTCCATTGACATGGTTGGCTTTACCAACATCACTTTCCCAGATTAAACCATATTATTCAAGATATATTTGAAGATAATTCATTACTAGATGTTGTTCCTATGTGATCGAGGAAAGGGGAAATAGTTTTAGAGATATCTTTTTTTCTATCCCAGATAGGTTTTATGGGCCCTGAGAACTTGATCGCATTTTTCTCTATTGTTTTGATGAAGTACCTAGGGACTAGGTCACTTAAAATAATAGGCCTTATTTTATGTCCCATTAAACTATTTTAAAATATTTTAAAATTTATCATATAGATGCATAATTAATTTATTTTGATGTTCTTGAGGTTTTTCCACAAGTTATGGTCATGGATTTGGAGTGAGGGTGGGTGAAGGTACCTATGTAAATATAATAGTGAAGACCACTTATTACCATATTTTGTTTCCCCATGCTGATGGAATTTATGTGGGACATATCCATGGTCAATCTGATAGTGTCATTGAATTTATAAAAAATATTGTTAAGGTCCTAAAACCCTTCTATACATTTCACGTGGATGAGTTGTGTACAATACTCATCGCAAAAATGCAATATACTGATATAAAAGTAGCCTTCTTAAGGAATCAATAGTTTTAAGGGTATTTCATCCCTTTCCACCATGTGATGAATTCAGGATCCTTTATTTCATCTATAGATTGATTTTTTAGAGGTCATGGACTATAAGATACAACAATATTGATATTAAATTGAAAATATACATAAAGTAGTTATCTTCCCACACTGTAATTGATCGATCTGAAAAGATGTTGTTCCACACGATGGATTGTCCCTACAGAGATTACAAAAAGATCCCGAGTTTCAATTATTCTTATTGTTCAATGTTTCTCATCATGTTTTCACAATATTAGAGAAAATTATTTTTTTCTATGTTGAGTCTATAAGATATAAAAAATTGTAAATATAGGACTCATGATGTTTGATGAGGGATGATTTAGATCAACCCATTCAGAGTAAGGACTCTTTTCCTATTTTACAAGTTCATGAAATTCTTCAATGGATTCTAGTCAAGTCGATAACGGATTAAAAGTATTATGAATTCCTTGGAGATTATATGGATAAATAGGATCTTGAACAATTGAAGACACTGATATTAATATATATCTGTGGATAATCTTTTGGAATTTTTCCTAGGTAGCCTATTGGGGAAGGATAGTATGGATGTTCAGGGACCTATTCTGGTTACAAACCCAATTAAGGTAACTCTCAATCCTATTTCCTAGGGCCAATGTATATAAGTTGTTTGTATCCCATTTTTAGTGGATGATCTGAATCTATTATCATTTATTACAGAAAAGCATCTTTATTGAGTTGTTCCTACTAGATGTGTGATTTGAGGATCTGCTTGCTGAGCATAACCAAGATTAATTCTATAATATATTATTTCAACATTTATTCTCTTAAATTATTTCATCAAATAATCCTATTGGAAAAATAATTCTTTAAGTGTGAGGGGACCTACCTTTTTAGGGACTAGGTTATAAGAAAACAAACTCTTTCCCCTTTATTTTTTAGTTTCTATTAGAGTAGGTGGTGGTAGAATGAATGAGGGAGACCTAGATTTTGGGTTATTATATGGTTTTTGGTATTCACACATCCATGAATCATTTGAGTGTTTACAATATTCTAAATCCAAACATCCTCCTCTATCTACACCTCTAAATTATCATCATTTCCTATAGTGATTGTAAGAGTAGAGTTAATGAAATTCACTAATTCATAAATAATTAAATGCATTTTATCTATGGCTTTGTGAGACATCCAAATTATGGAGCCTCCATGAAGCTAAATCATCTCCTAATCAAATTCACTGGTATTCATTTGGAAGATAGAAATTTTAAGGGAATATATAAATAGTTCATTAGTGTGTGCTACAAATTAGGATATCAAACCACAAGATGGGGAAATTTATAAGACTACTTTTATGGAAATAATACAAATTGACTGAAAATTGATTTCAATTGAGGAGGATGTTTCTCCAGTGAGAAATCCCCTATTCATGTGGGATAGTTATGTTTCCATTCAACATTAAAATCTCATTAGGAGTCGTTTACTGACCATGGATGTTGCATTAAAAAGGCCCCTAACCCCATTGGGTGGGGTTTATCCTAGATTTTCAAGGTCACTACTATTATGTCCAAAACACCAATTTTATAGAGTTATATTCAAGCTAAGGTGGGGAAAATCATTTGGTATGCACCAAAATCACACACTTATGATGATTTGTGCTCTATCTCCAATATTTGTTCTATATCATAACATAATTCCCTTAAGAGAGATGATTTCTTGATATTTTCATATAACTGAAGAAAACATCTTTCAATAGCCTTTTTTCTTCTAGCTCGATATTTGTGAGAGTTGGTTGAGGCCTATTTTTTACTGTGTTTATTCATGGTAGTCGGACTGAAGTTATGGAATTGCATCATAATAATTTTTATAGGATTTATTGTTTAGGGAGAACATTGAAATGTTATACTCTATGTAAACCCCATAATATTATATGAACAATGGATAGGGAATCTATATTTATATATTGAAATATTTTTTACACACTAAGGAATGCACATTGTAGGTCTCTCATGGTTTATCATTCTTTTGAGTTTATGGAGTTTGAAATCCACCAGGTTAATTTGGTGATGCATGACTTTCATTTATGTGATGTTGATTTTTAAATATATTCACACAGATGTTGTGAAAACAATCACCAACAAATTCATCAGGACTATTGTATTGAGGGTTGACCAAATTCTGTAACATGACTGGTATGTCATCTTTACCTAGTTGTTTTGTCATTTTTAACAAGTATCCTTTATATTTTCCTAGATTTTAATCAACCATGACTAAAAAATTTGGTTGATTTCCAAATTATTTATCATAGGTAGTGATATTTGATTGGACATCATCTATTATGTTGAATATTTGGTTATCCAATTGTGGTTTAGAGAGTTACCATCATCAATGGTTGTCTTTTATATGAGAAATAATTTCACTTTTCGAGGAAAATAAAAAAACAAATGACCCTATTTTCCCACGTTCTTCGTTTTGGGAGGTTTTTTTCATGATTACATTACCATGGGTATGGCCTTCTTGATGAATTGAAAAAATACAACGGAGAGAGATTTCAAAAAACATTCCATAATTTTAAATAATACCATGGTAGATTTTAAAAATAGGAATACCATTTTTTCTTTAGTTATCTAGGAATGTGGAGGGTTATCATGTCTCTCATCACAATATGGGCTCTTATGATCGATACAATTATGGACATGATGAAATTTTCTATGGTGAATTATCCATCTTGGACCAAAATTATTAGTACTATATCAACCATTATTTTGGTGACAAGGGGGTAGGATATTGAACTTCCACATATAAACAATTGAGGGCTTCTTCAACACCCGAATTGAGTAAATTTGGATTATAAACGAGCTTTTCATTTTCCAATTATATATGGTATCAATTGTTTTTTGAATGAATTATTTTGATTTATGAGGGGTAGTATCTAGGGATTGTGGTTTTTAGGTGAAGAATATTTCTTTACAAGTTCCCATGTTACTGGAAGAATTTCTTAACAATATTCTAGGGATTTGGTAGGGTTTTTTCTTGTCTTGTTGTGGCCATAGTAATAGTCTGATCACATCTTATAAGAATTATTGTATATTCCCGATATATTTGACTATATGTTGTGTGGGTTTTTTTACCATGAACATCTTGGATGAGATAAGGGTTTTGTGTGTGCTTTAGTAGGACATTGTAATGAGCCATACCACTTATTGGGATGATGCTATGTGTCTGGCCCTCTGTCATAATTTTGGTCTCTCTTATGATTTTATAGTAGGTTTGTTGGATGTGGTTAGGTATTTTTATCTACCCATTCACCATTATCAGGAAATTGACTGTGTCTTATGTGACTAAAGAAAAGGTATATACCCATTACACACACACACACACATATATATATATATATATGGGGTATATGGTTGATCATATCCTCAATTTCTTACTAATTTATACTTACAATAATTATGTGTGGGGGAAGAGAGTCTAGTGGTATGTTTACTAAATGTGGGTAGGTGTGTAAGCCTGTCAATGGTTTTAAATATTTGAATTGAGGAAATAATTTATAACATCCAGAGGAGAATGTTGGTATGAATGAATTTTGTGTGTAGGTGTATATGCCTTCCCATAGGTTGCCTCTAAAATTGAATGATAAGAATCTTGAGATGTGGCATGAAAAATATTTTGGACAATAGATTTAATGTTTTCATGTTTATGTTACATCATGTAGTTTTCCACAAAATTTGGTAGGTGGGATTCTCTAAAATGGACCAAGATATATCCATGTTCTCTAATGATCATATTCTTACCCTAGTGATCCATTTTCTACCCCAAGGTCTAGTTGACATAGATTGGACTGTTAGTGATGGAACCCTCATTATGTTCAGGGATCACAATCATACGTTGTTGGTGGTAGTGACTATTTGTAGGATCCCCTAGGAATGGACCCTATATTATCTAGATGAGGTCTTGAAATTAATATTTCAACTCACTATTAAAATTCGTACGAGGCTATTTACTGACATCCACGGATAAGATCCCAAAATAGTTAAAGATGGAGATATGTTTCATCTATGTATGGACTATTGGTCATTTATGATTGGAAAATATATTGAGATTTCATGTAGGAGGGAATGTTTATTGGCCACTTGGGATGAGATAGTACCATTCTCTTGATACTTATAAACTAGTGAATTTCACAACTAACATTGCATATGTTGTGTTGATGAAAACATACTTTGCTTGGAAAGATAACCAACATCAATGATAGTAGGGGAATACATATATAATTGATGGTTTTATTCCATTTTTATTGTAGGGAGATCTCATGGGATATTCTATTGTTAAATGTAACAAATACAAGGAAAAAAATCCATCAATCAATCATCTAATTAAAATATCACATTCCCAAATGATTATATGCTTTGGACCTATTTCATTTAGACAGATTACTTTTTTCGATAGGTGGTTGACACCATCATCATGGTTATGGATTCATGTCATGTTCCTCATTTTTTACTTCTTATAAAACATGTGGGTTTTCTCATTTATTGATTTTAGGGGTTGAGGTTTTTGAAATAATTCACATTGGGCTCAATATTATTGAACACCTTTCAATGGGGTATTGTTTTTTGTAGTTGGAAACACCAATTGGTTCTATATCCATGTGGGCCCACATTCCAAATGTATGCGCATGTTGGGTTGTTAATTTATTGATAATAAAGAACACATGTTGGCTAACATGATGCAATATCAGGCTCACAACACCCTTTTATGGTGAAGTTTCTCCTACTCCGAGTTTCTCCTATAGATTACAGATATGTTTGATGATCCAACGATAGTTCAAGAGTATGATGTTCATCACCAGTAAATTAAAAATTCATAATTATCATGTATGGAATAAAAAAATAATATATATATATATGCTGGAATAAATAAAGTGAGATATATGTATGTATGTGAGGATCTATATTAATGGAATCATTTTTTGTACTGATTCAATATTATTTTTTTATCTTAATTAAATGAAATTTTAGATCCACATATTGGGTTCTCTATAGTGAATCATCATCCATGGATATATGAGTTATTTTGATATCAGAATCAGACCCATATGATGGGATTCCAACATATAATTGTTAATGGAATTAGAAACCACATAGTTTAGTGTCTCTTAATGGGAGACATCCAACCATTTATGGTCAAGTGATGAGAAATAAACTGTGGTGTTTAACATCATTTCACAAATACATCTAGGTAGATAGTTTCTAGTCATTTTTTGATATGGAATATATATTAAAGTAGCCTAGGAAAAATGGAAGGGATATTGATTGCATTCATCAATAAGACTATACTAGGAATTCATCCTTGATAGAATTTTGGTTGGGTTTTGGTGTAAGGTTTGGACCTCAATGAGGATTTAGACCTATCATATTTTGATGAGAATCTAATCCCGCATACTTTTATTAATTGGACTCGAGCCATTGGATGCTCTTTGATGTAATTTTTACAAGATAGTATGACCCATTGAGAGGATTATGTTGGTGATTATTCCAGAAAATGATGTCATTTTTTGGTCTGTTTAAACACATGGAATGATGCCAAAGGGGTTGTATTTTTGGTATTACACCATAATAGATGATGAACATCTATGATATGTCGGTGATTATATTTAGTAGGAGTCCCATGGTTGGTTTGGGATCATGGAAATATCATTATCACCAGAATACTCCAATCCCACAAGATTCATGATTAATTTGAGAAACAAGAATAATTAAAAGATGTGATAAACCAGTCAATATTATTTATTATATGTTTAGATATATGTCCTTGAGGAACCAAACTAATAGAGGACCTCTAAAGAAGGTGATAGGAAGATCCTAGAAAATATTCTCTACCAAAACATGCTTTATACTATGAAAATATAATGATTTTATCCATCCACAAATCCTATATGAGACATTATTGAATGTGAGGAATAGGAAGAGGAAGATCGGACAACCTATATGACTCCACTTCCATTGGTGGAAGTGGTTGAGGAGAAAGAAGAAGAAAAAATAGATTTGTTAAGGCATTTCTACCCATTTTTTGTACCTATATATCCATATGACTACCCATATGGATACCACCCACATGAATTGGGAAGGAGGAAGTTATGCAGTGATAGATACCTAATGAGAAAGGACATCAGATTACACCAAGGGGGATTAACTAAAATATGTTTTAGAGGAAGAGGGTAGGATCTCATTCTATACATCCTCACCATGAATCAGATGCCTAATGTCTTATAGAAAATGTGAAATGAATGGTGTTCTAACACTTGTCTCTAAGATAAAGTGATCCCTAAAACTACCCATATATTCTGTATCATATTTACTAAATTTATGCATACTCACATGAACCCCAAGGACCCTACCTATATGTTATAACAAGTTCCGTAAGCCTTTGATCGAAGGAATGGATAACCAAATTAGTGGAATGCTAGTTTTCCACATACTCTAGATTTTTATTTATGGAGGATTTAGTTGATATCCAAATATGGTTCTCCGTAAATAGATATCCAAATGGATATTATTAGTAGAAATATTGGAATTGATGAGGACTCCTTGGGGGGATCATTTTGGTCTTCTCTTTACGAGAAATAGTGTTTCACGACGTGACTGTTAGGAGCTAGAAATGCTTCAAATATAGAAAAAACGAATGCATATTCATGTGACACATTGGGCAATGAACCACCTAGGAATTAAAACATGGTTGATTCTTGATACTATTAACCATGGGTATCCAAAGGTGTCCCTATATGGGTCTTTCGTACGTCCCTGATTAGGAAATGGGCCTCCCTTTGTTGTTTTACACTATTTGGAAATATGTTCCTCATGTAGGTGTTCTTTCTTTCTAATCCTAGTCAGGATTTGATCGGACTATCCCCCTTGAATCCCTATTTTCTTGTTTTGTATAGAGATAAAATAGGGATATTGAAGGATCTGGGCAAAGGTTCTTCGTTACCTAAGCTTCATGGATACTTCAGATTTTCCATTTTTAAAAATGAGGAGACCTGGGGGGATGTTTATTGAAAAATCAGGGACCCTGGTGGAAGGTTTTACTGGTGGTCACACGTTCACTGCCACAAAGGGGGGTTTCAAAATCCTCATAATGTATATGGGTGTGCATTGATGCCTTCTTTGGCATTTTCCTTTGATTATTGGTCGGGATATTCACCTCTCTAACCCACCTGAGGGGCTCTTTATAATCTTTTCATCCCACCTGAAAAATATGTGTGTGAAAATTTCCATGGTAGTTTTGTATTATTTTTATTATTTTTTAATCATATAATAAATTGGTTAAATTGGTTTCTTCTTTTAAGAGAAGAAAATATAAAAAATAAATTTCTAAAAGAAAAGGTATTATTTAGACTCACATGGATGATATTTTTTAAAAAACTTAGATCATAATAATCAAATATTTTTAATCCTAATATGCGGGGTTTATGAAATTGATGATTTCAATTACTTGAAATGACATAGAATGTAATTAATTTTTTAATGGGCAATTACGAATGTGAATATAAAAATGTGGTAAAATTTTAAAATTAAATTATTTTGACAATAATGTTTTCAATGTTGAAAATATTAATGGGGTTATTAATTATTTTAAAAAATATTGAAAATTATATTAAAAATAAAAAATTTTGTTGATATACATCCCTCAATAAAGAAATGAATTTTTTTTTATAAAATTTTAATTTTTTTTCATATTAAATGAATATATAAATTTTATATAATACTCTTTCCAATTTAATTATTGGTAAATATGTGTTAAATATATATTTAGATGACTTATTTAGATAAAAACATAATATAAAATGGCATAGTGGTTCATTTTTTTGAAGGTTATTTTTAAATCATATTTATCATGTCATTATCACAATTGGTTGTTCAAAAGTTTCATATTTTATTTTTTTCACCATCAGTATCTTTGTAAATAGTAATTAATTTATATTTAATTAGGGACATGATTTTTTAGATGTTGGGTTGTTGAGATTATTATTTTTTGTAATTTGGAAATTAATAACCATATGGATAAATATGTTTTCGATTCACTAAATTTATTTTTATGAAAAATAGTACCAATAAATTGGGTTTGGTTTTTTGTAAATTTAATTTCCAATTTCAGATATATATAAATAATACAGTTAATATCATTTATGTTTTTTAGTTATTAATGAATGATTAAAAAATGAGTTACCTCTTTAAATTAAAGGGATGTAGATTCTATATTATGTTCTTTGAGTTATTATTTGTGTTTGTAATATTTTATGTGTTAATGATTGTTTATTTTTTTATAGACCAGGTTATTTTATATGATATTCCATGATCAAGAGAAATGTTTTATTTAAAATGATTCTTTTTTAACTTCTATTCCATTATATTTATTATATTTCATTGTAAAAGATATTTTTAGATGTTTCTTAATTTTTTTTCAAGGTATGTCCTTTTAAATAGGGTATAGGACCACCAAATTATGATGCCTTAACGAATTTTTTTTATGCTTTCATTTGAAAATATCTTATAAGTGGAATTTTCCCCTTTTAGATAAGTATGTTAATCCAAAAAAAATTTCCATTGCATTTTGGGGTTGAAACATTTATAGTGTGTAGAGTTTGTAACAAAATGTTCAATAAAATGTTTTTGATATTTAATGTGAATTTTATTTTTTAAAATATATCACAATGCATGATTTTTGGGTTTTAGGGATGTTTTTTGGATTATTAGTCTAGTGTATGAACAGAAATAGTGGGGCATAGGGTATTGGTAGAATAATTATATTGGAAGAAGGGAAACCTAGGGTAACTATTAACAGTCATAATATTTTTCGATTCCCCTGGAAACGATCCCTCTTCTATATGGATATCAAGTTGTGTTGCAATTCGAGGATCATATTAAAATTTGGATCTTAAACTAGAGGATCAATCCAAAACCCAATGGTCTCGTCTCCTAAATGAGGTCTGTCGATTTTTTTGGTCTATGTAAATTTTTTTGGTTCAACTATTTTCTAGAGACTACAATACAGTGTGTCCATGGGGTATGTCATTATGCCATAGCACGAGGGATCCATGTTATGGATTACTTTTTCAAAAGATTATGTGATATTCCTTTTTTGGGGTCCTTATACTATGGTACAAGTTCTATGTCACATCCTTTTAATGCAAGTTTGGTGCATAGAATGGAAATGCGTTTCAATAAATTAGTATTCATATAGATTTTTTAGAGGTACCATTTATTAATTAAATAATGGTTACTGTATTAAACTAACTGGAACACCTATAGGTCTAATTTAATAAAAGGGGATAGAGAACAATCTTAGTTATAAATAATCTTTCCATTAGTCCCTTCAATCTGAGTAGTTCATGAGGGTTCCATTTTATAAAATTGAGTACAACTCCTTACACGTCTCATAATTATTCCCTTAAATGATTATTTTAAAATTTTGGTCTCCCCTATAATTATTTAGGTCGAGGTGATGCTACTATGAAAATAGGTAATTATTTGGATGCTTAGTAATTTATTATAAAACTCATAGAGTATTTCCTAATAGTAGATGACAATTTCAATGATCATTGATTATATTATTGTATATTTCTATTGAATTTATATACAATTTTAAAATATTCCGGATTAAATATCCTTCACCATTAGTGTATTTTTTTGGATTCATGTGCCTTATGGGAATATGGATATTTTTAGTGGACTTCACACTCACTGACATAGGGTTGGTGTTATTATACTATCTGTTATGATTGGTTTAGATTATTCTATGATTTATTTTTTTTATCAGATGACATTTTACTAATTAAATTTTTTCTATAGTTGAGTTAAAAAAAATATAATCGTAGAGTAGGTCACTACATGTTTGTGATAGATTTATTCAACAAATGAAGAGGTATCAACCTCTATGAATATCTCACTATCTGCTTCAATGAATATCTCACTAAATATAAACCCTTGATTAATTTCTTATAATTTATAAACACATTATTATTTTTAATTAAAAATTGTATAATATAAAACTATTTTGGTTTATTAATTTTCCTTTAATTATCATTCAAAAAATAAATTCTTATAAAAATGTTCTTATAATATTAAATGATTAAAATGAGATTAAACACATGATTTTTATAAAACTAATCAAATATATTTTGGCATGGTATTGTAAAACCATTATTCAATTTCAATAATTGATTCATATTTTTAATTTATAATATATTTATATATATTTTCTATTTTCAATGAGTAAAATTTACAAAGATTTTTTTTCATTGGATTTGTATTTTTTGTTTCCTCGACTAGATTTTTATAGTAGTGAATAAAAAATATAATCCTTATTAACTACCAGAAAAAAGTATAACCCAAATGAAATATTTTATCCATTAATCCTTTATGAATAAATAAACAGAAACATATAAATTATTTGTTTAAAATTCCTAATTCACTGATGTAATTGAAATTGATGTACACATATGAAAATAATTGAAAAATTGAGAATTTGTAGCACCATCAAATTTAATATATTAAATATTTTTGTAAAATTTGCATCAATGTTAAGGGAAAGGGTGTTTCCACATATATATCCCACCCATTTCCCGTGATTTTCATGAATCACCCTTTCAAGGATGAGTTGCCCTATTTGAACCAAGAAAATATGGTGATTTATAGATTCAAAATCAATTTATTTTGAAGATATGTTACTATATAAAATAAAAATCATTATAATTATTATCCCTAACTTATTCATCATCATATGAATGAATTATCAAATAAACTAGTATGTATTGAATGATCATATAATAAAACATATTGTAAAAAATAATCAATATGGCTTAAAAATTATTTTATGCAGTTCCCAGACATTCTTCTCATGATTTAAAATCATTATATTTGTTAACCAAGCAATATAAGGGACCAATAAAAGTATATAAAAACATCAATGAATTATATTATTCAATATATTTCATTTTTATTAGTGTTGATATTGAAAATATGTGCACCCATACAATTAGGAATGACTCCATTATATATGTTTGTTGATTTCAATAGTCAATCAATTTTTTTAAACATAACATTATTTCATTCAAAAGACCAAAAGAAATAGAGTATAAAAATTTCCATTTTTCTTCATTCTATCATCTTCTTTTTGGAAATTAATTATATTATGAAAAAATTATTACCTTTTTATAACCCCTTAAACACATTATATTTCTCTTTTATAGAAATATATATTGTAGAATGATCTATAGTTTGGATGAACATTATTAAAAAATTATACATTAGTTCAACATGATATTAAGAAATACATGAAATTAGGACCTGTTAAGTGGAATATAATAAGGTAATAATATTGTTACTAATGTTATTTCAATATGGAAGAGATTATTAAATTCTCTAATGTAATAGCTTATAACTGAATGCGTCTTGGATATTCAGTTTAATAACATTTAACATTAGTTTGAAAAAATGTCTATCCATTAAAAATTATTTTATAAATTGAATATAATAATAAATTATCCCAATAATTAAATAATACATTTCATTAATGTTAGAAAGATTCAAAATAGAACCCATTATTCAAGATTTGTACATTATGGGTAGAAAAATGACCATTGTAACTCAAAATTTAGGAACAACACTAACCCAAATGATTAAAAAAGTTATTTCCCTAAGGAAATATAATGTATTAATCAAAAAAAGTATAAATACATTATGAAAAATAAAATTAGATTTATTTTTTTAGGAAATATATTGGAACTAATTTTCATAGTAAAATAATTTTTACAACTTTTATCTTATTCATGATTCTAGAATGATATATTTTTTCCAATAGATTATCCAAAAAACACAATAGAAAATCATGAATATCTATGTGGTGAATATTGATGAAAACAAAGAATATTTCCCTAATTACAATATTTTTTTTAATGATGAAAGTTTTTTATAGTAATGGATTTACTCTAAAAATGGAAGATTAAGGATGTAACAAATTTTATAACATAAAGGAAGACATGAGTGGGACTAATCCTGAAAAAAGGAGATTGATAGGAATGGATATTAAATTTTTTGAAAAGAATTGATTTCAAGATTAAAGTTAATTCATTCTATCAAAATCAATTTATTATCAGTGAATTAATAAGTATGATCATCATGACCTTATTTCTTTCTATAATGTTTGGGACGTCATCTTCGAAATAAATACATCCCAAATATTATTGTGATTAATGTTGGTGCACAATTAAGTTTGATTAAGAAACCATGTGGCTCCCCATACCCATTCAAATACATCAGGATTTTACACCCTATTTATAGTGTAGGTGATCATCACATCACAAAATGAATATCCATTAATAAAAAAAACTCAATTGTATTACATAAATTTAAATCATTTAACAGAATAGTAAAAAAACATATAATGTTGTCACAAAATAGAAAATTTTATAAAATATCATATAAATGGTTTCTAAAATAGGGGAAGAAACACATAATTATGGAATATAATTTATGTATATAGTATAAACCATAATAAAAATATTACTGTGAAAATTTGTAATAAGATTCAAAATTCCTTAAAAGTGTCTCAGTCTAATATTGTAACATCAAATACTATCAAATATGTATCATATTAAAATGAAAAGAAATGAAATAAAATCATGTATTTAGTCCATGTGATATTCAAGAACATAAAACTCTATCATTACAACTATAGATCAAAAATAACCTCATATAATAGAGACTTCATCTGCATTGTTCCTAAATCCCATTTTCTTGAAAAAAAAATGTATTGGCATATGATTAAAAAAAATTTCCAGGGGAAATTAAATATAATTACCAGAAATAAATTATCATTGTACTGGTATGAAAAAATATGTAAATTCATTATATATAAAAATTTGAAATAGATTCAATCAAATGAAAACCCCATGGGATTATGTGTTTTCAATGGACTATATAGATGCATATCTAAGGAAACAGTAATATGTGGAATATACTGGTAATATTTATTCTATATTATAGGACCATATAATAGTAGTTTAATGAAATATTAAACCAATTTATATATCCATATAACATTATGATATAATATTATAAATGGTCATGTTGTGTAAATGTGTTTGTATAAACCATATTACCCCTTAAATCATACATCAACTTGAATCCAATGATACAAATTTAACCTCATGAATTGATTAATATAATTTATAAAAAATTTATTATGATTTACTTTATAATGATCATGATGATGAAATAATTTAGATATATTATAGTAGAGAAAACATTCTTTATTTCTATCTGGTATATGGTGCATAATTCAAATATGGGATAACCATGGTTCTCTTTAGAAATATGGATATCATAATCCTACAACCAGTTACTGAATTATTTCATTAATATAAATAGTGTGTTTTTCTATGGTGACTAAAACCAACATAAAAGTTGTAAAAACAATTATTTATTCATCGAGTATTACAAGATAAAAGAAAATTATCTCCTTAAATATTATCTTATTTATATAGATATAACTTAAGGATTTTAGCATTATATTACTTGTATTAGAGATTATTTGAACAAAATCATTCAACTAACGAATTAAAATTTTTTGTAAATAAACATAGATCTATTAATGTGACATATCATTTAAATAAATTTATCTCATATAATAGGTAGCAATTTCATGTTTTTTACCCTCACCTTTCTGGGGAGTGAAAAAAGTAATCTTTAATAGGACCCTAATCTTTTAACATGAAATTATACATTTCCACATTTTTTTAATTTGATAATAGTTTGACATAACTATTTTTAATTGAAACCATATAGAGTCATCATTAACAAAATATTTAATGACTCAGACTACCTCTTCCCGCAAATATAGTGTGTATGAAACTCAATACCCCTCATATTCCACCACCAATCAAGCCCATAATAATAATGATGAAATATTAAATGTTAACATGAATTCATGAAGGATTCCAAATCCACCATATCAACTAATCATTATAAGGGGAATCTCAATAACACTCCATCCTCCATTGGGGATGGTATTTAAACCATCATTTATGAGAACATATATTTTAATATGTGTACTAATTAAATTATATGGCTTAAAAACTAGAATAGCGATTCCACTAAACAAAGATAAATTGTATATAAAATTTATTAAAAGGTATAAAGGTGTTTTTTTTAATTTTCCAAAACACTGTGAATGGAACCATCTATCATCAATCAAATTTTAAATCATCTCAAAAATATTTGTTCACAATTATTCCATTTTATTACATTATTTATCCCAAGGATCTACTATATATTACAATCTATAAAATCTGACCCTTGGATGTTTTATTCAATATGATCAACCTTCAAACATATTTTGGACATTAATCCCATTAAGAAGAATAATAGTTTGATTATAATCCATAAAAATTTCTATGACCTCCAAGACTAGTTTTTATATGAAGATATTTTAACCTTGATCATTGAATTAATGAATGGTCAAATATTTTATTTAGAACATTATTCTTTCATTGATGTGTAAAAACATTACAACCTTATTTAAATATAATATGAGGATCAAGGTTCTATAAATTTTTGGTTAATGCAAGGGGTAAATTCCTATATAGTTATACTTTTATACACAAATATTATAAATTCCCCTACCATTGGTATATGATTTATATTTTAGTGATCTTTTGATATAATATAAAAAAATAAATATTTTATAAAATTTTTGTCAAACCACAATAATGATATGACCACTTCCCTAAACATGAGATGGTATTGAAAAGTAAATAACATCATAATATGAATTTTAATCCATTGATGTATGTATTTTTTGTCAAATATGAAAAATTTAATATATTTCTACTTTAATTGGAAAGTATATTGTTCATCCACAAAAATAAACGGGTGATCATAGAAATTAAATCACCTAAAAAATCCGTGAGTTTAGAGGGAATTATATTTTCCTCATATATACTGAATTATATATTTTAAAGAGCATTGAAAAATATTTTACATTTTAATATTGATGAATAATTGAATTTAAAACCAATTAAATATGGATTTATGTAGTTAATCACTATGTTATTATTATTCACCCTACACCATAATGATTTTTGGATTTACATGGAAGTAAAACCCACTTAATAAATGTAAAATATCTATAATAATTTTTCAGAATTCTCCTCTATTATAATATCAATGATTGAAAAATTAATAGCATATATCTCATATCCAAACAATATTGAAATCATTCATAAGACACTACATAAACAAGAAGATTCAACCCTATTCCAAAAAATCATGATGAATAGGTTATTTTTATTAATAATTTTCCATAACCAATATTTTTTTATTTTAATGATACTTATAATTGTTATATATAACAAATGGTGGACAAAATATTAAAATTATATTCCTAAGGGTCAATTTTGGATCAAAAAAAAGGTATAAATTCACAAATAATTTCTCTTATTAGAGGGTTATCATATTAAAAAAAATAATGAATTTAGTAACAAGGATAGATATTCTATATAATTAATATTAACTCTGTTCAATATCAATTATGATGTAATGAAGATACTAATAAAAATTAACGGATAACATTCCATAAAAATTTAGATACTAGTATCCTTTCTTAATTTCACCCAAAAGTTAAATTAATATTTTATAAATGATATCGCTCTCAAAAATATATCTCTTATGTAATGGATTATTATAGACCATATTCTAAATATATCCAATATCTTTACCAAATAATATATATACAAAATGGTAATATATGTTGTGAAGTAAATATTTGCGGCCATATTTATATATAGGGGGAATGAGGATGTTGAAAAGATGGACAAAACTCTTCTGTAAGTGGAATCATTAACCTGGTAATTTTAGAAAGTGTCCCACCAGATATAACCAATGACAAACTAATACTAAAAAAGGAATCATTGGTATGATCAATCTAAAATAACACCTATATTTTATTCACACGTCCAACTACCATGAATAAGGTAGTGAAAAGATGGGTTCCATTAAGATCCCCAAATAAAAAACATTTCAAATGATGGTAGAATAAGATCATAATACATAAAAAATATATATATAATGAATTATAGGATTTTATTATAGATATAAGCACCATTCTATAAAATAATTATACATTGGTATATAAAATGTAAGTGTTGTTCCCCATTAATGTCCATCATTTTTTTCATTGAAATTATTTTTGTATGAAAATATTTTTGTGGATGAAGGATTATATGATTGGTTAGTCATGATAGAATTTATACCAAATTTTATTTAACATTCATAAAAATTACATCATTTTTACAAAATAATTACTACATTATAAAAACTCAAACATGATTAAAATATTATTCTATTGAATTTGGAAACATTGGAAAAAAAACTGATCCATAAGAGAGTTACATCATCTCCCACTATGTTGTTCATAAAAATAACCCTTCATAGAATAATCATAAATAATGAATATCATCATAACATGGGGAAAAGAAACATAAGATAGAGTGATATGAGATGTTCAGTAAGGGTTCACAAGGGATATATATAAGAATAACATGAACATAATGGTATGAGAATAGGAGAATAACATTTAAAAACCATACATTGAATATAAAATATTACAATCATGTGTTATAGAATAATTATTATTAGTTCATCCTACATGAATCATTTAGGAGTAAATGAATTTGATTGATGAGTTCATAAAATTAGCATACCATATGAATTTCTGACATACACATAGGAGTTGAAAATAACTCTCATATTAGTAAAGGGTCCATATTAAGGTCATCATAGGATACAAACTACTATATTTTACATAGATCACCCCTTACTCCATCCACATATTTCTATACCATGTTCAATCCTCGATCTGTCTATGTATTATTGTACTACGTCTAGTCCCTATTCCATAAAAGTTTATATAATGATATTTATAAATTTTATCCCAATTAATTAAAGGGATATATATTTCCCAACCATATCGTAATGAAAACAATATTTATGTGTTCCACGAGTTAATAAAATCCACATATCACAAATCATGAATTAAAACTCTTATATAAAAAAATTGATCATATATTATCTTATAGTAATGAAATAGGTTTAATAATCATTACATCATATCATGAATTTTCCAAAGAATAATTTTTCATTATAATATAAATCACATAAGAGAAATAAGTTTCATTACAATATATCCTATGAATGACAAATGGGTTTCATAAATATCATGATATTAGAAAAACAATTTGAGAAATAATATCAATAGTACCCCTAGATCAAACCCTAGAAAGGCATTAGTAACATTAATGTATGCAATATTAAATGAAAAAAATTTGAATGATCACTTGAAATAGTTTATGTGTAAAATACACATTCCATTTTGAGAAATTATTTTTAAAACATAAAAATTATAATAATATTTATCTTTTAAAATAAATTTTGAAACATATCAATGAATATTTTAAATTCATTTTAAACACCTTATATACATAAAAATTTTCTATAACATTTTCTTGAAAAAAAATTGAAAACATATAATGAAATCCTTAAAAGTTATTTAAATCACTTTTAAAAACATAAATAATTTGGATATATTTTTATTTCTAGATAAAAATTAAAACTATATTTAACATATAATTTAAAATTACTTTTTATATCATTTTCAGATATCAATTTTTTCATATAAAAAAATTATGACCAAAGAGAGAAATAATGCCATATTTTAAAAAATGAATTTTATAATTGATTTTAATTAACATAGATTATAAAAAGTTTAATACTAAATGAATATTTCATGAATAAATAGATTATAAGAAATTCATGAGAATTATTAAAAGGTAGTTCATGACATTTTATAATTATAGTATTAATAGGAAACAATCTAGATAAATGATGAAATTGAATCATAACAGTTAACGACATTGGTATAATTAAATCAAAATACCCATGAAAGAATATCATAAAATGACAATAAAATTTACTTAGTATGAATAAATTAATTATATTACATGTAAATGGTGATGTATATACTCCTCATGTTTGAATATTGGTGTAGAACATATCCTTTGTATCAAATTATTAAAATTGAGGCAAAACATCCCCTTACCACTTTGGTAGAATTTTAACTGTATACCCCATGAAACATATATCCCAAATTGGATATGTATATCGTAGTAATAATAATAATTAGAATAATATAATTTTATAACTAATTTAATCACTCACATCACATATAATTAATAGGTGTTCAGCATGGCTAGTGTGTCAATGAAATTAATATGAGATGAAAATCTGTTACCATATGTCTTGATTTCGATAGAACTCATTAAATCCACTTTTATAATAAATAATATTTATTTTAACTAAATTACAGGAAAATATTCATTTTTATCATACGTTATATAAATTACATATGAATTTCATTTCCTTTTTTTTAAAATACCCTATTAATGTAAAGAATTGTGAAATAATAACTATGTATTAGTTAATGTTTTTATTTTTTATATTTTTTCCCTCTTACATTAATAGTTGTATTAACTTATAAAAAATTACAACAATGATATAAATATAATATATAATATATAAATTATAAATATATATCTGTGTGTTTGTGTCTATGTGGGTATTTATATTACATTATAACAGACATCAATAGGAAACAAAATATTATGTTCATGGTGATGGTTGGTCGTACGTACACATAAACACAGTTTTCATTTTATTTTTCGATTTAAATAAATAATATCAAATGAGGAATTATAATTATAGAATAATATTTATTTCATATGTCACATATATTTATTATAACTATTTTTAATGCATTCTATGTAGATAATGAAAGAATAACATCACTTCCTGATGCTCTAGTCAGATACATAGATGAATGACATTATCATAACCCCACAAAATGAAAAGCATGAAAATATTTGTGATATAATAATAATATAGTATCTATAATATTATAATAATCATAAAAAATATATAAACATTACTTATATCATTATTGAAAACATTTATAGGTGGTAATATAAAAATTTACAACATCGATTTGGGTGGTGGTAGTCTGTCATACACACGAATGATGATTTTGTAACCCAATTGTTGGGTTTGTGTGTGGATATAGGTTTTACCTTAATATAAAAAATATAGAAGTATGTGGAATATATATATATCATTATAAATGGATTATATTAAAATAATTTAAGGGGTTTGAGGAATTAGAAAAACAGAACCTTGTGTTGATGAATGTTGCCTCGTCTTATCGTATATAGGTTTGGTTTTCCCTATAGGAAATCCGTGGTTGGATTTATTCCAAAATTTGATGACATATTATTATATTATGGAATTATATAATTTAATTTTTCATGTAATGTCTGAAAAAATTGGTCTTTAATGTGTGAATACAAGGGAAGAGGATGGCTTTTATAATAGAGGTGAGTAGAAAAAATGTAAATTTTGAAATGTGGGAATTCCACAAATGATTTTTCTATGTAATGTTTATCAAATAATATTAAAATCATGATAAAATAATTTATAAATTATAAATATTTCTATTAAATGGGATTTTGAAAAGTTTCAAGGTAATTTTCTCTTAAATCTCAATTGGTTAGTCCCTTAGTAAACATGTTTTTTCTCATAATCGCCATGAAAAATTCTAATAGTTTCATTTATCATTGTGGTAGAAGATTAATCTGATCTTATTAGACATTATAAATTATTATTATTCAATATATTAAATCTATTTATTATTATTCTAGTCTTATTAGTGCAAAAAATTAATTTAAAATTTAATCCCGAAGGAAGTATGAGACAACATGTTTTTAAAGTGATAAAGATCAAAAGTTTGAAATGTTATATTATAAAATTGTAATGTGAAACTGACTCAAATTAAAAAAATTAGATTAATTTAGAACTATTTAAAGAAATTAAACATTAATAACAACTAAAAATATTATTTTAATTTATAAATTAACTAAACAAAATGGTCTTTTTCAAAATAAAAATCAGTAATATTTACTATTTATCGAAAATGAAATATTTCAAAAAAATAAAAAAAACATCCAAAGATAATTTCAATATTAGTAATTAAATAAATTAGAATAATTTATAAAATTATATTTCTAATAGTCTGAAAAAATTATATTTTTTTATAAAAGGGCATAAAAGATACCTATTACGAAACAAATACAGTTATGAAAACATATAAAGACTATAAAAAAAATTTATATTTCATTATCAATATTTTATATTTAAATAAATACATTATAAATAATATTTAAAAATTATATATCACTAATCATATAATTTTTTCAATGATAATTTTACAATTTTCAAATTATAATAATTATAATAATAAAATGTTGTTTCATAGGAACTCATTGTTGATTGTTACAAAAGTCATACCTACTATAGCATTCAATATAACCTGATCATAGTGTAGTGTATAAAAAAATCCAATAAAAATTATCTTTAAAAAATAAAAACAAAAAAACTAAGGTTTTTACATTATACCACCATAAAATAAATTTATTCCATCAAAACTTCACTATAATATATTAAAATGAAAATACTTATGAATCATCATATAATAAATTAAAAATTTGGCATCATCAAACTTGTGGTTTTTCTAGAAAAATTTTAACACGTGAAAGGTCTTGTTTTGTATAAATATCTCTATACAATCCATAATCATCATTGGTTGATCCTCATAATATTTCCCTTGATCCAGTGTAATGACCTATGAGTTTAGTACAAGTGAAGGGCTATGTATATACTTATTCAAGAGAGATATTTCATCATAAATCTAATAAAATTCTTCTATATAGAATTTATTAGAAACAATTAATCACAAACGACAAATTCTAGATCTCATTGGTGGTTATATGAAAAACTATGCTCTATACTCTGAGCTTCCATGATATGCTTATAAATGGATCTACACTTCTTAGCCATTTCTTCTGTTATCACTTGTCCCAATATCATTCTCTCTCAAACTTCATTCATATTCATTGTAGTTGATCATTTCTTCCAATATATGAATTCATAAGAATCCATCAAAAATCATGAGTTAATTTTATTTTTGTAATTAAAATAATATTATGGAATTTGATGATCCCAATGAAATTTAAAATCCAATTAAAGAGATTTCAAAATATACTCGAGTGTTTGAATTAATAATTTATACTGACAATGTGTTTGATGATGATAAAAAATAATGAAAACAAACTCTATATGATGTGCTTGTTAAATAATTTTCTAGAACATTGTGGTAAAAATCTGATCTCGATTAGATATAGTGGAATGATGTACTACATTAATCATACACACTTCTAAAATATATATCCTATAAAGATGATCGAGGGAGACATCTTCTCTGATCAAGATGATATGTTCTGAATTAGTAAGAATGTTGACTACTAACAATTTAGAATTATTAAATTTATATGTTTTGGGGAGTCCATTGAAGAAATCCATGGTTATGTCCACCCATTTCTTTTCTGGAATAGGTAGTGGATGCAACAACCTCATATACATTTGTGATTCAACATTAACTTTTTAACATACCATGATCCAAGATACAAAATCATTATTACTTTTATTTATTCCATCCCACCAAATGTATACATTCAAATATAATTACATTTTTACCTCGTATATGAATATATATTGAATAACTATGATCTTCTTATAATAAATCCACCATCATGTTTGGTATAGATGAAATGCATACACAATTTATAGAAATTATCATTCCTTAATTATCAAGATCAATATAAAGTATATTTTGTTCCTTCTTGTATTGATATATGTCTTCCTTATGTTCATATTTAATCAAACAATAGATATATGGTTGATTATTCAATTGAAGGGGATAAGATTTTTTTCCTTCCTTAGGGATTTCATGATCAGTCATTTTTACATACATAAATATTTCATCTATTGTTATCCATGTCATGGATAATGTAGTAGGATACTATTGACTCAATGAAAAGCCCTCCATTTTCTCCTCCCCCATGCAGTAATGTACTTAGTAATCATAATATTAAATCATCCCTAATCTTATTATTTGGAGCATTTTCAAATCCTTATTGGTTAATATATTAATAATTTTTTTTGATTGGTACATATATAACTCTATTCTCCACATCGACAATCAATCCATATATTTATTTCAAAAAATACTGATGCTAACTCCAAATCCTGAGTTAGATAACATTTGTTAAGAATAATAATTTTTCATGAGGTATAAACTGTAACCATGAAATTTTGAATAATAATACATACCATTAAATTATTTGATGCATCATTATAATGTAAAAATCCTTCCCATCCATAGGTAATTGTAATCAAAGGTATGCTAACTAATCTTTATAACAATTCCATGAAACCTTACTCACATTAATTTTTACATAATAATTTTACCCAAATTAAGATAACATTATCATATGTTTATATAATCATTAACAAATTCTCCAAAAACTACTGATTATATCATAGTAAATCCAGAATACATTAAATATAAGTCACTATGGTTAGTCTAGAACAACATTAAACAACTGATTTCTATACAGGATCTACAGATATACCATAACATGAATATATATGAACAAATATTGAATTGTTTTCTAAACAAACATCTCTTTTTAAATGTTTTAATACATTTTCTACTTTCTAAGGGTATTTAGTTAATTTTATAGTAATAATCAAATTATAATAGATAATAATATCATTTTTAATAATACCACAAACTAATAAAATTATTATCTAAAGAATATATAATTTAAATACATGGAGATATGAGGGTCATTAGTAAGAAAAAATTCATCACTGTATATTCCCAATGTCCATACCATGTACAAATTCCCACATTTGTTATATCCTCTTTAATCACCCTCAATTGATGATATAAAAAATGAATCTCAATCCGGTAAAAGTATTGTTATCTATAGATCTCATCCAACAAATTCATCAATACGTGGAAGAGGATACCTATTCTTGATTGTGATCTGCTTCAATATCTAATAATTAATGAAGAGTCTCAGAAATTCATCATTATTTTTGAAATAAGTTCATGTTTTCCCATAGCGACACACTTGTATGAAAGAACCCCTTTTCAATAATTTCATTGATTTTCTTTGTCCATTACTACAACTCAGTTGGGGCCATTTATTGGGAGTCATTGAATTTGTTTCGAACCATTTATGAGTACAAAAAATAACTCAACTTCATTTTTTTGGTGGAATAAAATAAAATTCATCCATAAATAAATCACCAAATTCAGGAACATTACAAATATCATTGATGAAATGTTTACCGCATTGATCTAAGATACACAACCCTTATAAATTGGAACTCATACCAGTACTTTGGATGTGATAATCATTAGATGATCATAATTATCATCACATTAATAGAAGACAAATGAATATTTTTTAATATCATAGATAAAACCCCTTCCTCAATAATGGATGTAAGATTTATGTATAGAAATCTATTAAATGAATAATGTTCCATTATATTCAATAAGTGAAAAAATGATAAAATTTATGGGAATCTAATTTCCCCCAACTTAAACTAGTTGTGTATTGTAGATTTGAGATGTGATAATCAATCGATTAGTTTTTTTTTCACAAAAAATTATGCAACTAATTATTTGGGTGGAATAGTAAGACCTTATAATATTCATTAGATATGAGTGAATGGGTAGATATAAAGTAAAATAGGACATTAACAAAAGTTTTGTTAATGGTATGTGTACGTTTCAACATGTTTTTATCAGACCCATTATCAGAAATAGTGAACGCATGATATTTCCCCTTATCCATTACCATATGTGGTTTCAAACATTGATAATCATAACAAACCCTCATGTTTGGGAATAGGTTAGTAAAAATCTCATTGTCCTTACACTTGAAATAGTAAAGTGGGGGAGGATCATTCTGTGTAATGTTTTCTATAAACACATTGTTAGGTAATTTTTTCCCATGAATTAATTAATAAAATGCAGGATAAAACCCCCTTAAAAACATAAAACATTATTAATACCATTAAGATAATTTCATCTGTGATTCGTTATATACATTGAGTATCATGAAAATCCCATATTCTTATCTATAAGGTTTTTATATTTTGGATTTCACACCACATTCAATTTCTTATCCAAACCATGAGATAGATATGTAAATCAACATCAAATTTAACATTTTTAGAACAATACACATTATCTTAATAGATATTGATGTCTCTTATGTCTAATTCTGTTTAGGTATGTAGTTTTCATCCATTAATGAATCGATAAATATTACATTCATTTAAGATGATAATACCCTAAGCATGCTGTGAAAGTATTTTAAAATTATCCTTATAAGTACCAGAAGATTAATCATATATATTATATTAATAGAAGAAAAACGTTTCCATATATATATATATATTAATAATACAGGAAAATGACTTATCTAAAAATACGTTCTTGATATTTTCCCAATATATGGTTTTAGTTTATTTCTATTTCCACATATAATTTATTAGATTCTACCATGAAATGTATCTCCTTCAAAATTATAGACTACTAAAATAACTTTTTCATTTTATAGACACTGAATAACCAAAAATATCATTTCAGTGGTACTAATCCATTATTCATATACTAGTTGATTAGAACATAAACATAAAATGTTATAAGTTTCCTCATGGTAATAATAAAGAATTTCACTTATTTTGTTATTTGGTAGTCCATCAAGATTAATATCATGAGAAAGATATGTGATCATAACAACGATATGTTTCTTTTCAGATCCCATAATGTATGTATTCATAGGATAGAAATTATTGAATTTTCTAATGGGAATTTGATTAATGTGGTTCCTTCATGATCCATCCACTGACTACAACAAAAAAATAAAAATGTAAGAATAAATAACAATAGTAGTTAACCAACTAATCCTAAAAAACACCATATAGGATGTAAAAATCATGATAAAACATTTTTAATCTATGAAAACATTTATTTTCCCTTGATCATTCATAATAATAATTTACATAACATTATCACGATGGCTTGCAAAGTGTTCGTCAATACCAAATGAATATCCCATGTTAATGTCAAACTATATGCTGAGAAATGCCTGTATTCATTCCCCAATTGTCGATTGAGTCTATATCTATACTATGGTTTGCGATTATTAACTATATGTACATATGTTCTATAGCCAAATCCACTAATATTATACAAATAGGGATCTAATTTCATGGAAACCACTCTCTATATCCATATTCAAAATTCCAAGATATTTTCATATACATTAATACATATCCTTAGACATGTACATAGTGAGTTAACTAAAGTTTTATCATCCTATTTTACAAAGTATATATAAACCATTTATCTAATACCAACTATAGAATCTTGATCATAACATACATGTAAATTTTAAAAAATAAATAATATTTAAAACATTACACAAAGACAGGAGTGAATATTGTATTATTATAATGCATTTGGAAACATAAAAGAACAAATAGTGGTCCACAAGTTAGCTATATCATCTCTCAATATTTTCTTCATAACTATCACCCTTCATTGAAACAACATACATAAAATATATATTCATAACATAGGGAACATAAATAGAAGAATTGGTAATCTCAAAGGATTAATAATTTTAATAAAGAGTGATATGTATGAAAAACATGAACATAGGTGTATTATAACTTGATTATAATATTTTAAATCTATACACTACATATCAATGATCTTAATCATGAATCATGTAATAAATATTGGGGGTTCATAATTCATGAATTATAAGGGAATTAAATAACTTAATCCATGATAGTACAACATTAGCATAATACATGAATGTGTGGAATAAAAAATAGATTATAAAATCAATTCCATATTGGTCATGTCTAACTAATAAGTACATCATTGCATAAAAATTTCATTATTATACTAATTTCACTCTTCATTCCAGCCCTGTATTACTATAATGATTTAACTCTTCATTCATCATTTTAATTGTTGCACCAGGTTCACACCCAATTCCATCTATTTAAATATCATTATATATATATATATTTACCCAATCAAAGCAAGGGAGATATAATTCCCACCAATCTTATAATTAATATAATAATTACGTGTTTTATAAGATCATAAAAATTTATCATAGCCTAACCCCTTATTAGAATTGGGTATCATAATCATATCATCATATTTTAACCAATGGAAAGGAGAAATGTATTATAATAATATTATCCTATCATAACACTATAAAATATGATGTTTTCTTAAGCCAATAAATATTTAAAACGAACTAGATATATAATCATATAACCCATGGAAGAGAAATGAGTTTCATAAATATCATTAAATTAAAAAATAAATCATTTATAGTAATAATAAATATGGGTCCATTTGTCCTTATATCCTGTAAGGATTGAGTAAAATAAACATATGGCATTTTATATGGAAAATAATATTGAAAGAAAATTTAAAACATTTCATGAATAAAATATCATTTCTACTTAATTTGTTTTTTGTAAAACAAAAATTTTTTTTGTATTTTTTTTGGAAATAACCTTTGATACATGCGAATAATAATTTGATATCATTTAATTTGTTTTTGAATAACTAAAAAAATTTAATACATTTTTTGGAAAATAATATTGAAATAATTTAAAAGAAAATTTGAAAATTACTTAAAAAATTTCTCATACCGAATATAGTTTTAAATGTATTTCATTGAGAATAAACTTTAAAATGACCTCAAAATATCATTCAAAAACATTTTTTAAACCATTATTGTGGAAGAAATTAAATTTTTGATATAAGAGGGAAAACATTTCACTTTTCCTAATAATAATTTATTAATACTTTTAATTAAAAAGGAGTATGAAATGGTATTATTACCTAAAAATATAACAAATAATAATAGGATAATAAATTTTCTCGGAACGATTTAGGGGATGTCAGTTTGATTTTATCATTACTATCTTATGCCAATAAAATCTGGATAAATGAAGAGATTTTAACATATTAGGTTAACCAATTTGGTAACATTGAATTATAAGTCCAATGAAGGAATAAAATAATATTTTTTTTTAATATATTTAAAATTAAAATATCATGTCATTATATTTCAAAGGGGATTTTATATGTCTCAATATTTAATATAGGTTCATAAAATATGTTTTGACTAAGAATGAAAAATTGATAAAAAACACCTTTCTACTAAGGTATCATTTTAATTATAAACGCCATGAATGAGATATTATGAAATTTATATATAAATACCAATATGTCTCAATTTGAAAACAATATGATACATCCATGGACTTTATATAAAAAATCTATAAGAAATAGGTAATGAATATAGAATGTGTCTCACATAAAATAAAACTGAGATGGAAATCCCTTTAATTATGTCCTAACATTAATTGTACTCATTAAATTGTAATATATAATAAATATATGTTTATTATACATCTATTAAATAACCATATCATATTATATCCTTCCAAATATAATTTTATGTCATTTTATTATCTATTTCTTTCACAATTCAATGTTATGTTTATGTTTTAGTTAATAACCACTGTATTTTTCTAATATGTTTTAATTTTTCAAATATATAGTCCTTTTAAATTAATAATAATTTAATAATATCCAAATTTATCACAATTATATAAAATTTATATATATTCATTATGTATGTATTTATAATATTAAAATAAAAGATAGAAATTGGAGTTAAAATACATAGTATGTGGAGATGGTAGGTATTACAAACACATAATCATTGTATCAATTTTATTGTTGGATTGAAAAAAAAATTAATATTAGATATAATATTTTAATAATAATTTTTTATTTAAAATGTTGGTTAGAGTATAGTACTCAATATTGGGTGGCCTGAATTGAGTATCTATTCAAAATTTAGGCTTAAAAAGTATTCTTAAAAGGGTTCCCCAATAACGTTAAATATAACCCAGTTAATCAAGGTTCTACAGTTATAAATGTTTTTCTTTTTTAAATAAATTCATTGAAAATTGATAAATTCTCACTTTTCTTAATATTATTTATTAACATTACATTTAATGCTATTCTCACAGGGCAATAAGATTTTAACATCTTTCCAAGATTAACTATCAAATTAAATATAATGAATCCCGAATTAAACAGTAAAGTAGAGATAACTAAAATAGAATGACCATCCGATATAAATGAAGTTGTTCATTATTGAGATGAGACCCAATCTACTACACTTGTTTATCACCTTCCACCAACTAGTTTATATAAATAATGATGATCCACACCATGGATTGGGGTTAACAACAGAAAAAAAGACTGTCAAGGTCACACGACAACCTCCACAGTTTTTTGCGTCTAAATTCTAACAAGTCACAAAGAGACTTATTCTAAGCATATATATGGGAATACATAGGTGTAAAAATTTGAATGAGAAAGTATATCATTTATCCTTCATTTTAATAAAGGAGACAATGTGTGTTTAATACAAACACACAGACAATGCTCAAAAAATTAAAGAAACAATTCAGAATTGATAAAAAATAATGATATTGGGATAGAAGTGCTCTGAGTGTTAGACTATGCTGCTTTAGACTTTAGGGACGAAGATGATGCAAAAGTTGAGACTTCTCTTAGAAAACAGTGTATTGTATGTCAGCATGATCTAGCTTGTGTTCTTCATTGTATTGACAATGTGAAGATGTGGTGGATGATTTGAATCTTTGGTGTCCATAATTTTTATTCAAGAATGCTTCATGTGTAATTAAATAATGTGGAGTTTCTAGTGTCACTTCATGTTTTTATCAAATATTGTGTGTACATTATTTTTGTTCTCTCTGTTTTTAAATTTCTTTTACTGCTGCATTTCTCTTTTATTCTTCGAGTGCATGATATGGATATGACATGTTTCATGTATTCTACACCTAGTACCTCATACTATCTGATGATATTTCTATAAATAAACACTAATTATGTCAGTGTTTTAAATGTATTCAAATATGACCATTTGAAATTAAAATAAAAATTACAAAATAAATTAAGGAAAGATGTCATAGTATGTTAGGAAATGGTGTCTCCATGAAACAGTGTCTCCTTAAAACAGTGTCTGGATGGTCTCAGTGTCTAGATGGTCATGTAGTCGGTATGGTCATGGTGTCTAGATGGGTATGGTGTCTTTATGGTCATAGTGTCTGGATGGTTATGGTTTCTGGATGTTCATGGTGTCAGGATGGTCACAGTGTCTGGATGGTCACGGTGTCAGGTCATGGTGTCAGGTTTCATTTCCATAAAAACATAGGTGGTAGACTCACGATGTCTCAGACATAGTCAAATATCCATTTACTAACATAAATAGTGATATTCATAAAAATAATTAGACTTAATCATTATACAGTAAATTAAATATAGTGTATAGTAATTAGACTGAATGTATTGCAATTATGATCTTGGATAGCTTTGCTTAAAGTATAATGATACTAATCATCAGTACATATGATTTGAGATATTTTACATAGTATTAAAATGATATACAAAATATATATGATTTTTGAACATTAAAACATGATTAATACTTGAGGTGTCTAACAATCTCCCCCTTTTTGATGATCACAAATTTTATGAGTGAGATAATACATATTTCACTAATGATCATATAAAATTCATTATTCTTTATTATTTCTTTAATGGGAATATTTCCCCCTATTGGGATTATAAAAAAGAGTGAATAAGAAATAGATAATAAAAGTTCATGATAAATTAGTTAAGAATATTTAATTACCAATAAGAGGAAATAAGAATAAAAATGGCATACATATCAAAATATTAGTCAAAATTCTTCAGCACTAGCTTGACTTCCCTTTTCCCTTAGCAGCAACATCAGAAGAAGAAGCCATAGGTGTTGAGGTTGATATAGATGAAGGGAGTGAACTGGTTGACAAATAAGGTAAAAAATACCTTCAAAGACAGAAGGGCTAAGGAAGGGGTAGTAAATGACAAAGTACACTGTTGATAATGGATTACACATCTGATCTGTCTAAGGTCCTGACTGACAAAAAATGATGTGGAAGCTATGGTAGAGGTGAAGATAGGAAAACTATATATCGTAGGTGCAACTGTAGGAGCCATAGTGGTAGTACACTGAATAGGAAGATAATGACTCAAAATATTAACAAATTTAGAAATGATCTCTCCACCAAACTGTATGGATTTTTAAAAGTCATCCTTGTTCTCTATAAACATACCAAAAAAACGAGTGAAATATTTGACCTTTGGACTAGAGTTTTGAAATCTTGAGTAACAAGAGGAATCCTCATATTTTCTACAAGTTACATGAAATGGTTGGTCATGTCATTCCTTGAGAATATCCATTAGAAGTATATTTCCACTTTCTTGGAAGATTATTGTTGAGAATCATTGGAAATATTGGAATTCATTCTCACAAAATCTTGAACTCTGTCACTATTCTTAATAACATTAGATATATATTATTTATCAAAACCACTAAGTACAGCTTGATGTCCGACTTTGACAACTGTTCTGATATTATCACTATCTAGTGAAGGACGAGATGATATTCCAAGGGCCTGAGAAGCAATGAAAACTAAGGTAAGGTTTTTGAGTTGGTTTAGAACATTCTAGAGGCACCACTTATACTCATCAGTTATCTTGTTAAGTCCAATAACAAGCCCACACATCTCTTGAACAATATGCTTATTTCATCCAGCTACATTCTCAGCTAAGGAGGTTAGATTTGGTTGAATCAATAAGGCTACATCATGTGGGGTCTGAGTAATAATATCCTCAATAGGATGAGTCTCAGGTTCTGGTCTCAAGTTTAGCAATATCTGCATATCTTCAACCATACCTCGTAGAGTCTTTACTTCATCACTAGACTGTTCTTCTCATCTCTATCATCTTTAATATCGTGATGAATTTTGGGTTTAGTTTTATATATGACTTGTTCAATAAAAGTGAATCATCTCTATCCCATAGATTGGTAAAAGGAGTAGGTTGGGTATTCATTTGTTTCTCTAATCCAGCCAATAGGGTTGCTATAAATTCTTTCAGATCATCCTTATTCACCAAGTGTGATAGTTATTGGGAGGGATCAGAGATAGAAGCTAAGACATGTATTGGTTTTTTTGGTAACGATAGATTTAGGAGAAGATTCAATTTTCAAATTAAACATTGTAAAAAGATCAAGACCTATTATTGTGACTTCTAGTGAATAATTTGCATCGAAATTACTAATAAATTTATACCATGCATCCACTAATCATGGATCAACTGGATTTGGTACATCAACACTTTCCACACTTGGGGGATGATCTCCCTCAATAGGTGCATCATTCTCAGGACTAATAGATTTAGATCATTGATTTATTTTTACTATTTTATCTCGGATTTCATTATCCATTTTTTGTGTACCAAACTAAAAGGATAGCTCCATTATCTCTTCATATGAAAGAATGAAATCAGGAGTGGCTTGTTTCTCTACATTATCTTCACTAGAAGCTTCTTTCAAAAGAGACAGATTTTCATCTATATTATTTTATACAAATTGCTGTTCACTATAAACAAGAAAATCTTCTTTTGAGGATGGTTTTTCATCGAAATCCACAACCTTTTTAGGAATAAGAACTTCATTCTTAAATAATTATTTAAGAAAATGATCAATGTCCTCCTCATTCAAGTCAATTTTAATTTTAGGTGCAAAAACTTCTTCTTCTTCTTCAAGATACAAAAAAAATCCTCTGGTTCTAAACCAGGATCAGAAATAGATTTTGTTCTTGACGGGTATTCTATTATATTGAACATTCCATAAACTCTGTCATTTTCTTCGAGCCATGATTCTCTCCATGGATTCAAATTTATTTTTATCAACATTTCTGTAACTTTTGGAATACAGTACTCATAATTCTTCATGAATACTTTATTATGTCAAACAAAAACATTGGCCTGAATAATG
The DNA here is from genome assembly GCA_963277665.1 of Viscum album. NCBI lineage: Eukaryota > Viridiplantae > Streptophyta > Magnoliopsida > Santalales > Viscaceae > Viscum > Viscum album. Next base: position 395,816,370 of record OY728125.1, read on the forward strand.
GCCAAATGAATCATTGAATTGAATATGGAGGATGAATTGGAGGTTATTTAGAACAACTCACACATATAGTGTATTATATACATGAAAAGGATGATCTTATCTACATTTCTCATGAGAAGTATAAAAAATAAATCCTGATACATGACTAAAAATAAATAAACTTTTCTGAGACTAATTATATTCGGAACAAATTTAAAGAGATTTCTGGTTTATCCTTCTGGCTCTAAAGCTATATCTCTCCTCTGAGCTGTCTTTCCACTTAGGCTTACCAAACCATCTACCAAGCCAAATAACTTACTTGGAGGTAGAGTACCTCTGTGATAGTCCACACAGATACCCTAATGAGGTATCTTATGGTATAAAACCCTTATGTTAAATGAAATCATGCATCACTGTCCATTTATCCATATTCTCACAACATTTCAATCTTATTTATAAAAATAAAACTAAACATAATGGTCAAATTGTGTAAATAATTTCAGCAAAATAAGGTAATACAGATTTTCAAAACTTACAAACCATCATTTATCTATTAATACTTTTACACTAGATATTTACTTTACATTATACACATGGGGAAAATAACTTTTTTAGTAAACACTATTATATCTACTAGAATCAAATTTAGAGGTCCCTCAGGTGCTATATTATGTGTGATTATCCTCTTCTTCTTTGAACTACATTTTTATAGAGATAATGATGATGTGAATTTCATCGTAGTCATTCAATAAGTGTTATATATGGAGATGGTTTGAAGAAGGGTTATGGGTTGTGAGAAGAGAAGATATCGCAAGTGAAGAATGAGAGAAAATTATTTTATTTTATTTTTTAGGAATTCCAATCTTTGAAAAAAAAGCACGGGATAGTAAAAGGGAAGAATAAGTAATTTCCAAACTGTGATTTATAATTTATAAATAAAATAATATGCCATATTCATAGTGAGACCATAAAAAGACTTCATGGTTTTAAAATAATAAGTGTTCATAGTGAGATTATAACAAGTCTCCATGGTGAGATAGTAACAAGTGTTTACAGTGAGACCGTAACTATGTGATTACTAAACTCTGTGATTGTATAGTTTGAGACAATAAGAGTCAGATAGTAGTTGAGAAATAGTAACTGTGAGACTGTAAACAGTAAATAATAATATATGAAATAGTATTATAACTACCAATGATTTATCATACCCAATTCTTCTATGATGTAATCTATTATTACATAATTTAGTGGTTTGGTGTACGTATTATCTAGTTGATATTCATTTCCAATTAATTCCAAAGGGATTTCAATGCTTTGATATTTATCTCTCAGAAAGTGATGTCTTACATCAATATGTTTTTCCTATAGTCTAAAACATGTTTTTTTGAGATGTTAGTAACACATATAATTTCAAAATTTATAGGTACAAGCAGAAATTGATATCCGTTATCAGTAATCTGTGTATTAACCTCGAGAATTTTTCACAACAACTACAAGTAGTTAAAAATTAATCTTCTATAGTATACAATGCAACAAAATTCTATTTCATACTACACCATGGTACTAGTGACTTTCATAAAAAGTGACATGATCCAGAGGTGCTTTTTCATTCAAAATTACAACAACCGATATCTGCATCAGAATTATTATCTAATTGAAAAGACTATCATATAGGATAAATCAATCCAAGATTAGCATTATGCTTGATGTAATTTAAGATTCTCTTAACTTCATTTAAATGAGATTCCTTAGGACATTCATCAAAATGGACACTCATACACACACTAAACAAAATGTCAGGTTGGCTAGTAGTTAAGTAGAGTAAACATCCGATCATTCCTCTGTAAGCAGTTTGATCAACAAAATTTTCATATTCATCAAGATCCAACATGGAAGTGGTACTCATTGGTGTGTTACTAAATTTAGTGCAATCTTATTGAAAATGTTTTAAAATGGTACCTATTATATTTACCTTTATTTAAAATAATACCATCATTATTTTGACCAATTTGAAATACAATAAAGAATTTGAGTTCACCTATTAAACTCATTTCAAATTCATATTTAATCATTTAAAAAAATTCAACACATAAATAATTTCTTTAAGATCCAATGATATTGTCATCTAAAAATATTGTAAAAACTAAAAAATCCTTGGAAATTAGTTTTATAAAAATGGTAGGATCTCATATTCCTTTTTTGAAACCATTTTAAATAAGAAAAGTACATAGGAAATCACACATAGCTCTAGGAGATTATTGTAAACCATAAAAATCTTTTGATAATTTAAAAATATGATTTTGAAAATGTGGGTTGGTAAAACCATGGGGGTATTCAACAATGTAATCCACAACTATATACCGATTTTGAAATGCACTCTTCACATCCATTTGATATAGTTTGAAATTCTTATGTACAACATAAGAAATAAGAACTCTTATGTCTTCATGATTATATACTAGTGAAAAGGTCTCTTCATAGTTAATTCCTTCTTCTTGACAACAACATTGTAAAAAAACATTTTTATATTTATAACTATATTACCGGCTTTATCTACCTTATTTTTAAACACCCATTTAATGCCTATGGGGAATGTTTCATGGAGCCTTTGAACATGTTTCCAAAATTTATTTCATTCAAAATGATTATTTTCATTTTGAATAACCATCAGATAAAACTCAACATTGATAGCATCATTGATGTTTTTGGGTTCATGTTGTGACCAGTAGACACGATGTTCAAATTTATTTCTAAGAGAAATTACAGTTTGAGTTACATTGTCTATGTCTCATTCAATATAATCTATGGGATGGGTCTTAAGAGTTCTAAAAGCTCTAGAAAAGGATGGACTGGTGATTTCATTTTTATCAATAGGTTTCTTTTAATTGTGACTTGAGTCTAAGGAATTTATAGAGTTGGATGTTTTCACAGATTCTTTCATCAGATGGTTTGAGTATTTTGAATTATTGTCTAGATTTGAAACATCATCCTTGATGTTCTACAGACTGGTCTTATACTCATGTGGATCTGTTTCATCAAATTTGACTAGGACATAATCCTCCACACATTTAGTTCTTTTATTATACACTCTATTGTATTTGAAAAAAATTTATTGCCCTAATAAGGTTTCTTCATCACACTTGGATTCACGTTTTCCATGATTGTCCTTATTTTGAAAGATATAAACATTGTATCCAAATAATTTGAAGCAGCTTGCCTTGGGTTTTAAAATGTTCCACAACTCATATGGAGTTCTTTTTAGGATAGGTCGTATCAACAATCTATTTGTTACTTTGAATTTTGATTTTCACGCTTTAGCCTAAATGTAAATAGGTAAGTCATATTCAGTAAGCATGTTTCTAGCTATATCATTCGGGGTTATATTTCTTCTTTCTATATAACCATTCTGTTGAGGTGTTCTAAGTGTAGAAAAATTATGAATATAGATATTTTTTGAGAAACATTATTCAATATCTTGATTTTCAAACTGATGACCAATAAAACTTCTTGAGGATTTAGTTTTATGTCCACTGAGATTTTCTACAATTTTGAAAAAAATTTAAAAATTGAGCATGCCATAATTTAGTGTGCCAAGAAGAAAATCCGCGTATATCCATTAAATTCGTCTACAAGAATTAAAAAAAATGTTTCCTATTTAAACTAGATACTCTAGATAGTCCAAAAAATCCATGTGAACTAATTTGAGAGGATGATAATTTGACAACTCTTTATTTGGTTTGAAGTAAATTTTGGGTTGCTTTCCATTTTTGACAAGGATTATACACTTTTTCATTTGGAAACTCAAGTTTGTGTAGGTCATTAACTAAGAATTTTCTAGTTAACATACTAAGGTAGTGACTATTACAGTGTCCTACTCTCCTATGCCTACACCATCCGACTATGTGAAACACACTTAAACATAAATAATTTTGAGATGCTAAAGAATTCATGTAAATAGAACAGACATTTTCATTTATTAATTTTGAAAACTCTAATTCAACTTTATAATTAAAAACATCGAAGGAATATTTTTCAAATTTTACAAGAAATCTATCATCAATTAATTGTGAAATACTTTGATGAATATATTTCAATCCATTAAAAAATGTTCTTTGGAAATCAAAACTAAGTTACAGTAGCTGATTGGGCTAAGTGCAATAATATTTCCCTTAGAATTGTCACCAATGGTGACATGTCCTCTATAAATTTTTATTAAATTAAAGAAGCATGAGTAGTCTCCTATAATGTTTCTTGAAAACACACTTCTTATATAGGCTAAAAGTTTATAAGAACTCAATACACATTGCTCCAACAAAACAGTCAAATAAAAACTAATTTTGGTACCCACACTTATTTGGGTCCATTAATAATAGTTATAAGTGCTTTAGGAACCCATATCTGCCTCTTTGGATTCCTATAAGCATTATGTTATGAATATGAAAAATAAACTCTATTCGGTCCAAAAAATATTAAAATAGTAAAAAGTGTATTTCAACATGAAATAGTTATTCTGTTCTAGAACTAGGAGTAATGTTTTATATCGTTGATTTAGAAACAAAACTAAATATTCCAAAATTTCATTTACCAAGTTGATAGAAAATGACAATAGTATATTTAAGAAAAATTTTGATACCTTAAATTTATAAAAAGGTAACATTACAATTAATAAATCATTCAAGATACTTTTTCAATTGCTCATTATATATTTTTAGTTCCTTGTAATCATTGCGTAATAGAGCATTTTTCTCCCATTCTATAGTGAGTTCAGTTTTAATAGTTGATGTTTGAGTATATAGTTTCATCATAGAATTGTATTTATATTTTTGTTCATTGTATATCTCTTATAGAATATTACAGAACTCAAACATTTCTTTATTACACATATTTTTAGAGTCACTCCCATGTCTATAATAATACCAATTTTGTACAGAAGAGTCCAGTGTCACCTCAACTATGTTTTTCATAAAACAAATATTTTCTACTAAAGATGGGGGTGGGGGTGTTAATTGAGTATCTATATAAAATATCCCATTAAAAATTATTCTTAATGGGTTCCCCAATAAAGTTAAATACATCCCTGTATATGAATTTTATAATGTTATGAATGTTTGACTGTTTAAATAACTTCTTAGAAGATTGATTAATTCACTGTAATCTTAATATTAGTTGTTAAAATTACATTTGAAGTAATTATATTAATGAAATTCCATTATAAATTCATTCCAAGATTAACTATCAAAGTAAATTTAGTGAATTATTAATTAAATAGAAAAATAGAAACAACTAGAATATACATCACAGTGGATATAAAACAAGTTCTCCATTATCAAGCTGAGACCTAATCCACTACATGTGGTGATAAAATACCACCAAGAAGTTTATATAATCAATCTTGATCCACACCATAAATCTGGTTTAACTACAACACACAAGATTTTCCATGTCACACAACCTATTCCACAGATTTTCATTGGACAATACTGACAAGTCACACGGAGATTTATTCCAAACATATCTATGGGAATACACAAGTATAAAAAATATTTAAGGGAACAGATATCGTGAATCCGTTATTTTGATGTAGTAAAAAATGCATATTTAATAAAAGAAAACACGCATTGCTAAAAAGAATAGTGAAATAATACACCATATAAAAAAAAGATGATATAGAGTTATAAGGGGTCTATGTGTTAGTTTATGGAGTTCTAGATTTCTGAGATGACGCAGATGCATAAATCGAGTCCTATTCACTATCGTAGGATTAGGATATTTTTTACTTGATTGTTGTATGTTTTAAAATTACATATCTAAGTTTTTAATATGAATTTATATATTGATTATGTTTTAACCCTTTTATATGAGTAATCCATTGGACATGGTATGTGATGGGTGGCGTACGGAAATAGATTTCTCCTTGGTGCATCCATAAGTTTCCTGAGAAAACATAGATTTGTGTTTGGTTGAGACTATACCCTAATATTTAGTCATCATGGGAAAAGATGCAATGGTGTGATTTAGCTATCTAAATATATACATTATAGTGTTATTAATTTAGTTATTAATATTCAATTTCATTATTATTTTAGTTATAATATTCATGGTTATGTTTCATGCTCATTTGATTATTTTTATGTAATTATTTGATCAGCTTTGTACCTTTCCTATAATGGTCAATTTAATGATTAAATGGAATCTGTTTTAGTTATTTAGCTTCCCATATTTATTTCACCTTATTTAGTTAGGATAAATTCTGGTGTACACATGCTCTTACTGAGGATCTAAACACAGCCTTCTATTGTTTTTTATTTTTCATAGGATACCATGAAGTGGTTTATGATTGAAATATAGGGTTATTCTAATGGAAATCTTGATGTACTCAAATAAAATAATACATTGTGTTTTTTGTTTTCAACTGTAATTAAGGATTCAAATATATATCTAATTTACCAAAACTACAAAAATATTTTTTATTTCGGGATTTGATTCCTTTTATCTTAAGATAATTTTATAATGTAAACAACCACTCTAGGAAACTATTTTAAGTGTCATTAAAAATTGGATAAATTGAGTTATTATTTATATAATGAACTCAAGAAATTTCTTGCTATATCACCTTATGATCTACATTAATATTTCTTTGTCACATGATCTTATGATACATGACATGTAGGATATTCCGACATGAAATTGAATTTGAAACACCCATGCACTAATATCTAGACATTTATATGTATAAAAAATCATCCAACATATATGAAATTATACATGATGTAGTTATAATTATCAAAAGAATTCAGAATAGTGGACATTGATGTCCTTTTTAGATGAAAATAAACATCATGATGCATCATCCTTATCATAAGTTATTAAAATACACATAGTGATGTTGATGAAAATGAAATCCAGATAAATTATATGAATTTTTCATTTCATTATTCCAAAAAAATAATTATGTAACTTTGTAAGAGAATTATCTATAATTTGTTTTTGAAGGGTTGAATGAGAGAGGTTTATACCACTTAAAATTGGGGGGAATTTTCTTATGTGAAAAATATAAAATCATTGTGAAGATTATTATATACATACTTACAAAATTGGATATGAATGATATTTATCTACTGTATTATACTGATTAATAATAATAATAATGCATAATAAAAAGGTCAATACTAGGATAATTTCATTTTTTATCATTTACTAATTCCAAAGTGATAAATTGTTTCAATCCTATGAGACACATTCATATTTTATTAATAATTAAATAAAGTAATGTATATTAAATATTTCATTATAAACAAAACTATAATAAAAATTGTTATCACAAAAACATTATTTGATCTTCTGTTATTTTTTCCTTAGGTCGATAAAATATTATCAACTGGTATGCACCTTTAATTGGTTTTCATAGTTTATATGAAAATTCTACATGTAATTTTTTCTTTAATTTGTTTTTGTTCATATAAATGATTCAATGAATATCAAATTAATCACAATACAATATGTTATACTAGGTTTCCATTTTTATAGATTCTATAAATTTTATGGTGTGTTAAATAATGGAATGTTGAGATTATATTTTCCTAAAATATTGAAATAAAATACCAATTCACTCTTATCATTATTAACTAATATCAAAATACAATCAATATCGTTGTCCATGAGGTTTCGAACATATCTAGAAATCATAAACATACAATCTATAAGCTGAATTTGATTGGGATATATCACTGTATATTATGACATGATACATTCAATCATTGTTTTCTAGTTAAAATGTGATTAAGAAAATAACAGTGACTAAAAAATCATGATATTAGTTTATGTTCCATATGTGTGTGTGACAAAAAGTTGTATTTCATGGATGTATCAGTTTTTAATAGTTAATACTACATGATTGTGTACCATAGTATACATCCCCTGTAATATATATAATCAATTAAATATAAAAATACCGACAATCCATACAAATGTAGTATAAAAAATATCCATTCAGTGTGATTCATTTAGCTTTCAGATCAACATTAATCTACAAATTCACTACCACCATATTTTTATCAAAAAAATCTTTACAAATAAATTTTTCGTGATTCATTCCTAAATGATCAATTTTACACTATGATACTCATAGGTAATACTAGTCAGATTCACTATTACATAACAATTTGGTGAAAAATATTTTATTATGATTGTGTATTCTATTTAAGAGTAAATAATTATACTCTAGTGTCCCCATCACATTATAAATATAAATAATTTTAGTAATATATATCCACTATGTAGAAATAGTAATTTGGTATCAATACTCTGCTTAATTTAGCATAAAAGTCACACAAGAGTTTATTTTTGGTATGTAAAACTCCAAATACCCAATCATATAAATAAAATTTCTGAAGAAACGATTCCAAAAATGATTCAAACTAAATGGTTATCTGGACATCAGAACACAAGATAGAATTTTTTGTGCGAGAATTCCATATATCATGAAATGATTAGTCAATTTTTTATGTCTCTCAATTTAAATCATGAAACTTCTCTCCATTTATTTATTCACAACATGGGGGTCTTATTATCATGTAAATTACTTATTCACCATGGGATCTATAATTTCTCTATTTGATTTTTTTTTGGTAATATGTGATTCTTCAAATTTGATATTCTATACGGGTTATCTAGAAAATCCACATTTTAAATCTCCCCCTTTATTCTTTATTGAAAAAAATAATGATCCCTAAATATATTAATAAATAAAATTTTTTGTAATAAAACATAAATATATATATATATATGTGTGAAATGGGATAATAGATAAAAAATAATAAATAAGATAGGTATATTTGGATCATAATAACAGTATCATGTGATGGAAGACATCAGTCAGAATGGGATTTGATTGGCCATCCCCCAATTTTTCATCAGTTCAAAAATACTCCAATGAATCGTCATTATCTCCAATTCTCTTTAATATTGTGGATAATGATGTTAATATTATTCATCAATATATTTTTTAATGGATTACATCTCATTTTTAAAATACATGGATTATCAGACCAAATCATCAAATGATATTACTCATTTGCTGTAGTTTAAATAATATGTGACTTTATCCAAATCATATGTGTTGTGCATTGAGATAATGAAAAATATTCAGCATTAATTGATCTGAAATTTAACGCATTATTCATTATGGAGTTACTATAAACACACTTTCATTCAATAAGGGAACACTAGGTGCATAATTATGGGAAATAAAATATCACGCTGAGCCCATATCATTATTTCCATAATGATAAAATTTTATAAATTCATTATAATAAATTTCATAATTTATATTTAATATGATACAATGAATTTTTTATTCACCAATGTATGATATGACTCCTCATGATAACATTAGAATCATTAATAGTGTAAATGAAAATATAATATCACATATAGACAATATCATGTTGGGAAGTATATTAATAAGCCTATATAAAATCAATTTATAAATACATATTTAGTTTTTGTGTGTGTAAAATTTAGACCAAACTGAAATATGATGAATGATCAATCTTTAATATTCAATACGAAATTTATAAATAAAGTATAGTCCATTAATTTATTATGAGTGACTAATTTAATCCAATTAATATTTTTTAAAAAATTACCCCGTGAAACATGTTATTTCTCTAGTCATACACATCTCAAGTAAATACATTAATATTATAGAAAAATAATCTTTTATTCCAATTTTATTTATTTCAATGAATAGTTTGTCTACATAAACAATCATAAAGAGAGAATATGGTACATCACATTTGATATATATATTTAAATTTACTATCTTGTTCACGAATATTATTTGTTTTGATGTTATCTAGCATCGAATATGGTAATTTATACACCATATTTATAACATACAAGTCCATAAATAACATGACAAATCACAAACCAAATATTTCTAAGATAAATGTTTTTTTCCAAAAAAATTTCACTTCCTCATATTTTTAAATTTGATATTTCTTCTTTTGTCTATTCGAAAAGAATGATAATTTTATATAACAAATATCACATGAGTGATTCTAATTATCGAAATATTTTTTACTATATCTTAATTATCATCGAAATAAATAAACATGATTTCTTTGGATCAAATCAAATTACAAAATTTAGGACACAACATATAGGGAATATTGAAAAACCTACTTCTTCTAAGTGATTCCATTCATCATGATGTTTAGTTGATTAAAAATATGGTTCACATAGCATCATATATTAGAATTTCTTCATAGAAAAATATTTGATCATTATATAAATAATTTAATGGTCAAATAAAGATAAAACTAGGCCATCCCCAATGAAATAAATAACAATTATTAGAATATCCATGACTAATAGAAGAGGATACACACCAGGATGTTGAAATTTTGAGATACCTCCTGGAATTGTTGTTGTATATTTTTATAATATAGAGGAATCAGGATCATAACATTGGAGTATAGTTTTTTAATAAATTTACACCACCATGATATTTCTAGACATTTCAAGGACTCCCAATACATTCATCTAATAAATTTATCTTTTCTCCAATCAATAATGAAAATGTAATTCATTTTCATTGTTAATAAAGAATGGTTCTTCCTATTAGGTGGATAAAGAATTGTAGTCTACTTTGGAAAAAATCAATATCAAAATTATTTTTCAAATAGTTTTAAATCCAAATGTCCAGGAGAAAAATATAAACCTCTGTAAGACTAATGTTTAATGATCCCTCAGTTCCCTCAAATCCCAATGGATTGTAAAATCTCATTCTTGTGATTCAAGACATTAGGGTCAGGTACAATCCCATTGATAAGAAAAAAATTTCTTTGAACTTCGTCATCTAAAATATACATCATTATTATTTAAATCATGTGGTCTAGATATATTCCCCTATCATCCTATAGAATAGAATCATCAACCATCCAATGTAAACTAGATAATTTTTGTTTTGGGTACTGTACTTTTACTATTTATACATCATCTTCATAGTTGAGATGGTAATCGAGGGAAAGGTGATAGAATATTTCCCTGTCACATTCCCATCATTATGAAATATAACATTAAAAGTTTCCTACATAAATATTTCATTCTCTTTATTAATCACATAATGTATTCCTCGAAGATGGACATATAAATTGATACTTAGATAATATGAAAAGAAGAATCCATAACAATAAGCTCAATATGGATTGTCAATGAGTTTTCTTCATCACTTATTTCATGTCCCATAAAACATAATAATTCCACTTTAATGGGGGACATAAATTAATGTTGGTAGTGTATTAGGTTGTCATTACATGTCTTAAATATGCCCTAGGGTTCACATGAAATGTTACTACAAGATATTCATTGTGAAAATTAGTGTTGGATACACAATATAGAAACTAGACATCAATTAATTATTGTAGTGTACTTAGGATTTGATATACTAGTTTTACAATGATCCAAATGTGTCTAATTTCTCGCATACCTAGAATTATATAGTATATTCCTTGTAATTATTGGCCACATCACTCATTTATACTAACTACGATTATTTATCCCTCTATGTGGCAAATTTTTGGATGATTTCCCTTTTTAATCATGATGTGGAGACCTATGAGGTAATTCAGGTAATGGATAATAACTCTTATATTGTGTCTACTAGTATTAACAAAATATTAGAATAATTAAACTAGATGTATAAATTAATAAATTAACTAAAACATAAAAATATGTCATCAAATTATGGAAAAGAGGATAATGTCTGATGTTGTGCGATAAATTTCATGCAAATTGATGACCCAAATAAAGATAATATCTACTTGAGACACAAAAGTGATGAAAACAATATACATTTAATATTTGAAAAAAATCCATAAATTTTAATAGGAGGCCCCCAATGGTCCTCACAGGGCTCACTAGACAGGATTGAATTTATCACATTAGAATCGAAGGACAGAATACTTAAGTCCCCTATGCTTTGTCAATTTATGGGATTCACAAAAATCACTCATTCATCCTATATTAATTATATATTTTTTCCTGAAAAAGTATTTATTCTCTATAAGAATAATTACCCTTTCCATTCCACCATGTCTGGTCTTGATTAAATGAGTCCCCACTTACCACTAATAGACCAATTGTTTAGATTTATTCTTATTGTACATATTTTAATTTTGAAATGCACAAAATATTCTACCCTAAAGGATCTAAAATCCAGATATTTGATTGAATTTTTTCAATAATGTTTCATTTATCATTTTCAGATCCCTCACACATTCACCATGGACCTTAGTACCAATATCCATTCAACTAAGCTAACAATGATGTATGGAAATTATGACATCTAATCGTACTATACTTAAAACTATTACACATAACTAAATAGATAGATAGAGGATCTAAAAAGTATATTGATAAAAATGTGAAGATGATGGTGGAGTAGAAAAAGAATATTTTTCCAAACATTCAATCCAATTATTTGTTGGTATAGAAAATGATTAATCATATCTACACCCAAGTGACCAATTATTATATGGAATATTGAATAGATGTTGGGTCTCCAAGTGAGCTCTAACTACAATTGCTACAAATAGCTTTCTATGATCAAATAATGTTAGAAAAGAGTAATGAGGAATTTAAATTTAATCTATATTACCTCAAATATAACATAATCTAGAAATTATATGACATCAAGGTCTATTAAAAAAATGTTTCCTTATTAGGTGACTTTTTTTTGTCGTTGAAGGAATCAATGATACTAAAAAAGAATATTGTAAATAAATAACCCATGTGGGAATGACATGTCCCTATCCATAAGGTCACATAATTATTATAATAATCTATCATCTTATATTTTGAGAAACATAGGTCACATATAACCAATTAAATATTTCAATAAAATTATATTACATGGAATTCAGGCTGAGTTCCAATATTCTCTAATTAAAATATTAAAAAATAGTCACAATAAAAGAAGTATCAATTAAATATTCATATATCTTATTTCCAAATCAATATGACCATAACATCAAAGATTTATGGACCATGTAGGATGACCATACATTATGTATCATAGTTCTGTCATTATTTAATGCCTAAAAGCATGATCAATATCCATGTTACATTATAATAAACTACACCAACATCAACACTAGATTTAAAACCAAAAATTATGTAAGTTATTAATTTTTCTCAATATTATAATAAATATGTGTCTCTTGATCCGCCCCTAACAGGTCCACCCCCCCCCCCCCCCTTATAGTTCTAGTATCCTAATTCACTATTATCTATAATAATGATATTAATGTGTCTAGTGTAATTGGATATTTAAGGATTCATTAATATCTTATTATGGTCATAAACACCATTTCCAATATGTATTTTTTCCTACACCTAGTCTAGATGATTAATATCCTTCCATCATGATCCATCCACTTAATTTTAATTATTATTAGTATCCCCTGAATAGAATATTTTTCCCTACACATGAAATAATATGACTGTTTATATTCTCAATTCATGATGACATTAAAATTTGAATATTAAACTCTACTGAAAAAATACCCCATAAATTTCATCATAATCTAGTTCTTCCTCAAATTGGATTCAAAAGAATCCTTTTTATATAAATTAAATACCATAATAAGATGGTAGATTGATCAAAAGTTTACACTCACATCTGTAGAGCAGATCCCTGGGGGATTTTGTTGTCAATATGATGGATAAAATGTATCAAATACATATTTAGTGGTAGACCTTCATCTACCATTCCCTGATCCTAATAGTTTTTTGTGGAATAAAAAATACAATTAATTTACCAATAATCATCTTTATATATCTTTTATCCTACCTTTATGATTAAAATACCACAGTTACCCATTAACATTTTTCATCCACCTTATAATGGAAGAACATAAAATCCAATGGTGTTACCCATATCATTCCTCCACACCATTCGTTAATAAAATTCAATCGCATATGGAATTTCCCTAATCATCCAAACAGTTGTTCATGCCACTTCAAATGGTTTATGTGCCAATACAACATTAAACAATCTTTATTTGTTTTACACTTTCATTTAAAATATTCCATCCTTTTCTAATCTTTATTACTGACACATAGAATCATTCATGAGGGTTTAATATTTTTATTTGAAAATTCCCAAATTTGAATTGGAATACAGATTTTGTGATAATTTCATTCATTGTAATAGATTTTTGAATTTGAATAATATAATCTTTGTGGTTAATGAATCATTAAAAAAACTATTTTTATTCCTATAAGAGGTTGACAAGGTTGGAATTGAACAGTCCAATTCATGTCATATGTTGATTCCATCTTAGTGCAACATTGATGACCTCACCCCTTCAGTTCTATTTGTATGACTTCAATCATCACATCATCTCTAATTTAGTCTAGGGGTAGTGAATTCAAACTATATTGTTTCTTATCTACTCATTTGTAAGTATTTTTTTGATAGAATGTAAAATTCATGTTGGTTTTCATTCATCCATTCGTCTTTTTGAGACAATTTCACACCTATTCTATACTATTGGAATGATATTGAACTATAGAATTACCCATGGTTATAGTATCAAGATGTTTTACTATGAGAAATCCCATTGAGGATTTATATGTAGCACCATCCACTTAGTTTATTAATGGTTTTTTACTCTTTCATGGAATGGGTTTTACTATCTCATCCTTGGTGAATATTTATGATCCTAAATTATTAACCAACACCCCATGAGGTTATCTATCTCAATAATAGTTATATGATCTACCATTCATAGTGGTAACCATTCTCCTTTGTTATTCAATATAATCATCCCTTATGGTTAATGATGAGTGGAAATCAAAATTATCAAACTCATATCATGTACATAAAATAAAATGTTGATTTTCCTTTTAACCATCCTTATGACGCGATCTTAAAATACATAGTAAAGTCCAAATCACTTGAAATTAAGAAAATGATATGATGGATCCTACCAATATAGGATTCCTCTTCTAACATTGGTTTCCCACCATTCCTACTCCTAGAAATATACATTTCTTTATTTATATATTTATAGATATTTATCACCTTCTGGAATGCCAATTTTGGATCCATCTACAGAAAATATGGCTATTCCACTAATTATTATAGTGGAAGAAGCTTCTCTCACTCCTTATCATTATCCCCACTTTCACATGATCTCCCATTCCTCCCTCCTTTTTATAAGTGAGCTTAATCAATGATAATTTATATTTTCCAAATAATTATGTGTTCACCAATAATAATTCATCAATATATGTAGTGATTCCTAAATTTCATATATCCGGAAAAATAATAAGAGACCCACGACATATGACTAGAATCCACACATGAAACTTCTTCATCTAGTTTCTTTTCTCTTCTACAGATCTACATTATGCAAAATCATACTAGATGTGGTAAAACAAGTATGAACATAAATTATTTCACTACCATGTTCAATAAAAAATGAAATTAATATGTAAAAATCTCATTATGAGAATGTTTTTTGTTGTTCCCCATGATGCAAGAGAACTACAACATCACCTCATGCCGTAAAATATTTCATACCAATTCATCACCTATTCAAATTTATGGGACACTTAACATGTAAAATCTTTTTTCAATGTTATATAACCATCAATCACATCAATCCCCCATACCATACATTATAACTGAAAATGTTTGCTTTTATTAATTAATTTTGTTGATAAAATCATGTTACATTCTTAATTCAAATTTATTATTCCTCTTGTACCTTTATATATGGGAAACATAATCGTGGTCTATAGTGAAACCCTAGCTTTTAAATCATAAATATAAATCTATTTATAAGATTAGTCAATTAAATTTCAAAATACATTTCTAGGGACCATAATTGTTTACAGTATTTGAAGACCAAAAACAAAATCAATTTATTTCAGTAACATCTTTCAAAATCTACAAAAAACAATTTCCCATTCAGTACTCCTTATAATCATACCATAATTATAAATTTTCTTCATATGATGAGGAAATAAAACATTAAAAAGGGTTGGGCTGAGTTTAAAAAAATAAAAATGGAAAATATCAATTAATGATTATATGAAACCATAAGAAAATTATAATGTTATGAGATCATGAAAATGACCTCCATAGTTCATACAAAATCTATCAATGATCATAAACATTATTCTAGAAATAAAGCTTCATAATATAAAAAATAATCATTCATACGAGTGATCACTAATCATAAATCAATTATAAAGCATATGTTCATCTTATAAAATTGTGGCACCATTAAAGGTAGATAAACCATTTCATATGTCATGGAAAACTACAATTTCCATCAAATCATAAACAATTTTGATTCAAAACATGATTCCCATTGTGTTTCATGAACAATGATATATATACCATAATAGATCAAAAACATACACTTGTTTCCAAAAATTTATCATGTACAATGACTTTTTCCTCATAAAATATCAATAAAATTAACTTGTTTCCCATAGTTATCTAATTAATAAAAAAACCTAACAAAATTTATTATAGGGATATATAATTTTGGGGCCACTCATAACATGATGAAAACTAGATAAATATATATTTCTAGAAAGATAATAAAACCAACATTATGTCATCAAATCATAACTCACACAATGAGAATAATATTCATAATCATTTTATAATCTCATCATAACATAACCCATGGAAGATAAATGGGATTACTAAAATTAAATTCACCATAATAATAAACAATAAAGAAAAAGAAAATTAATGATATCATTGGATCATATATATAGTGAAAACAATTTATCATCAAATGATGTTTTTATATTTCAAAATATTAATAATTGGAATATTTTTTGATGAAAGTTCACTTTTCATTTAATAATAACTAAAAAATATAATAAATTACCAAATATAATGGAAATAATATTTTAAAAAAATAATATTAGAAAATTATAAAAGAATATTCAAATAACTTTTTGTTCATGTTTTCTTAAATTGCTATTCATTCTGTATTAGTTAATAGAAAACATTCCATTCATTCTTTGTAAAAAACATCTAAAAGTACATCATTCAAGAAAATGAAATTTTGACTCCTTTTTAAAAACTTTATAAAAATTAATTCTTCGAGAAATATAAATGTAACATGTAAATTTTAAATATTACAAACATTCTTGATTAAAAAATTTGAAAACATGGATATGGATGAAAAAGGGTTTTCGACCAGAAGATAAATATTTCTGATTTTACATTAAAAAAATTATTTCAATATATTGAGTCCATAATGTAATGAAAATGATAAGAAAACCTGCATAAATTATATGTAATTAGATGAGAATAAAAAAATGAAAGGATTTATAAGTTAATGATCATATAATTTCCTTCATAAAAAATCTAACAAACAAATGTCGATAAAAATAAGAATGAAAAAAAACCCTTACCTTATGCCTCACATTTCTTCACACATTTTAAGCTCCCATTATATTAAACAACTTCTTCATATTTACTTTTATGGACCATATGGGTTATCTATTAGGATGACCAATACAACTAGAATGTGGGAAAGCTAATGGAGAAGGTAATTTCATAGGATTTGGTTTATTTAGAAGGATCAAATTGGGGTTAATAAGGGAAAGGTGGGATCCCATTTATAATTAATGGCTAGAGAACAATGGGCATTTCATTAAAGATTAAAATATAATAAATTCATTCTAAAAACAATTCATAAAAATTGGATGTTATTTGTAGATATAGTTGTCTGGGTTTGAAATTACATCATCAATTATGATTTGGTCTTGTTTATATTGTGTTTTAAACATTTTTTTAAAACCCTTACTGAACATATTTTTTCAATAATTATGGTTAAATATTTTTCACCATTAAAGGGTAATAATTTTACATATAAAATATAAATTAACTCATAAATGGACTTGTAGGGTGATTTTGGACCAAATATTATCCATATTGTCATTTTTCATGATTTTTTGATTCCTGAATAATTTTATATCAAAGTTATATTTACAAAAAAAATTAAGTTTAGTTTTTACATAATTCATTTAAATTGAGATAAAAGACACAAAAAAATTGAATTAGGAAATTGTAAATTTTAATTAAAACTAATATATTATTCTCATATATAAAATATCATTAAAACTATAATTCAATAAAAATATATCAAATCAATAATTTTATAAAATATTTATTTTTATGTTTCTATTAATTGAAAAAAAACCCCTTTAGTGATGCATAAGAATTTATAGTAATTAAATAATTACAAAATATTATATATAAATTCCATTAATCAAAACAATTTTATTATTATCAAAATAAAATTTTGATTCATTCTTAAAATTAATTTATCCGTACGTGCACACATAAAAATATTTAAATGTAAGAGAGTGAGATGTTTTATTTTTCAGTCTTTCAAATATTCTATAGGAAAATTTCAATGACCATAGTCCATTAGGAAATAAATTTTGATACCCAGACTATAATGGTCTAATTTCCATTATCTAATAAGAATTAGGAAAAAAAATTACATCATTGAAAATTTATGTTAGATTATATTAAAATTATTTATCTTTTACTAGGGTGATATATTTTACAGCAGTTACTACTCAAATTGAAAAAAAAATTAAATGTGATCTAAAAAAATCAACCAATTAATTCCAAACATGGAATTCCTTTTATTAGATTAATATTTTATAAGTGGATGAAATATTTTTAACATAATAATATAAATTGCGATGAAACCCACTTTTGTAAAAGTAAATTATTTGGCATAAAATTGCATTTTTTTATCCTAGGTTAAGACAAACATTTCATCGATAATAAAACCATTGATTTAATATATAATATTTTACTTTCATTAAAATAATTAACAAATGTATAAAATTTTAATTAATCATGAAAAAAACATATTTCACCAATAAAAATATTTTTCCAAAAAACTATTATTTTTTAAATGATTGAAATTATAATTTAAAATTTATTTATTAACAATGAAATAATTTTATTCATTTGTAAACCATACGTTTTCATAATTTTGTAATTCATATCCACAACATCCAATCTAATCTCTAGATTATAATTGTCAAATTAAATAATAATATTTTAACTGTGTATCCTGATTCCCTTAAACCTATTGTTGTGTGTAACATAAGATATCAATGACAATTGATTTATTTATCATGCGGCATGTAAAAAAATATTTATGTATTTAATTCTACCAAAATTAAAATGAATTTTATCAAAAAAATGAATCACTATGATAGAAATAAATTAGGGTGATCTTATCTAATCACAACCTTTGCGTCCCATTTAGCTTCATCAATTTTTTTGTTTCACCATAAAACATTGAATAAATGAGTTTTATTGATTCATAGAATATTCACTCAACAATATAGAATCTCTATCAGTTTTTTCATAAAAAATATATTTTTTGTTATGGTATGGCCTCTGATTTTAGTAAATGAGATAATCATGTATGTACTTCCTCTAGGGGGATACAGGGATCATATAGTGATCTTGAGATATATTTAGTGGATTTTTTATATGATAAGCTTCCATATATATTTGATCAAGAAGTAGGAAATGACCAATATATCTAGGGATAAATATTCCCTTATTACTAAACCTCATACCATTCATCAGTGGAGATATTTTTAGAAATTCATTGTAAACATATTTAACCCAGTATCTCATCAATTATTCTCTACATAACATTAATGTCAACATTATTCCTACATTATTTGGGGCTTAATGGATATAACCTTCTTTTTCATTTCTTAAATTAGTTATAGTCACAATATATTTATTTTTATAAATTCATCCAAACACATGTGAGTTCTGAACACCCTTCCATATAGGGTTTCATTAAGATCCATCTTAATGTAAGAGTGAAAGATATTATTTTAATAAAATTCAACCATTGGGTTGTTTTGATCCCAATAACAATTGAATGACGTATATAAACCTATAAATATTTATTATTGTATTATAATGCCCCTATCATACTGAATATCTATTTGGGGATGATATGAAGTCATGAAGACTGATAATGTATATAAATCTTGTTAAAGACTACTCCATAATGTACAGAACATACTAGATCCCAATTATATACATTTAAATGTTTTACTCCTTATAATATCACAACTTCATTAATGTATAACATGAAAATATAATCAAGTGAGATCTAATATCTAATGTAAATGATGTGTACATACATTATAAGGTGATCTACTATATACCATATAGCACTATTGCCTTTTGATGTTATTGGGAGTCCAAATAAAAATTCTATTGTGATATTTTCTGAATTAAATTCTAGTATTGATAGTTGTTGTAGAATCACCATAATGATTTATTATCTCGGCCTTAACTTTCTGAAAAACCATGCATTGTTATTCCTACTCTACTATATAACTCTTCATATATCCCCACCCAAAATAATATTATCCATCATTAATGTTTCTGGATGAATAAAGAATGAAGAACATTAAAACCCATTAAAAAATTTCATTCTTCATATATATTATAGAAGGAACAAAAATAAGGTTCTTAAATATTATCATTCTATGAACATCAAATTTTAATTCCAGAGTATTTCTTGGCTTATTCTATTACTCTATATCTTCCTTTTGTTCCCATTTAATACTCAAATAGATAAAAGGTTAAAAATATATATGAGAATGATATTAATTTTCACATTTATATTGTATTATAATATACATAATTTGAAAATACAGATCTATTGGATATCTTTCAATACTCATTATGGAAAATCTTGCATTATCTTTCTAACATGGAGAATCATCAACCAATATTTCCTTCCCATTGTGGTAATGTATTGATTATTAAATATTCTTAATCACTTAAAACTAAATTCTATAGTTCACATCATCACTTTTCATATGAATATATAATTAAAATTTTATGATATAAATATATGTCACACTTTTCATGATAACGTTAATGACAACATACATCCAATGAATAAATTATGGTTTGTAGCTCCAAACTATGTGTTCTATAATTTTTATCATGTATTTTCATTGTTGTAAGCTTTATTCCATCACCATATTATTCTATATTAGGAGACATCTAATTACCTTTCGTAAAGTATCAATAAATAAATAAACCCCAATCCTCTATAAGGTAGTGTGAGAATAGGTTCACTGACCAAAATTCTATTCAAATATGTGAAATTCTCCCCACATTCCTCAATTAAAATTCAAAAAGGTGTTTGGATTAGAAAATCTTGAGTAATTATCTATATAGTAATTATAATATCCATCAAAAAATTAAAAACTATGGTTTTCAGTCACAGGGGTTTTTTAGGGAAAATATTAAATAACTTCTTTTATTGATTGGAATACTGATAAACCAACACATTAGATTATATTACACAATAATGAATCTTTAAAAAGTAGAAATTAACAATTTGAAATTGTTTTAAATTTTTTTCCCTTATTCGAGGTCTTAATAAAAATTATTAAAGGATCTTCATGATCATTTTTACCATTTCAAAATATATGAATATCATCTAAAAATTATACCAAAAATGATCAATTGTAATCACTAAATATTTTATTAATTAAAATAATGAATATAAATGAATAATTTGTATGATCAAATTAAAAATATCTATATTTTCATTGTGTTGATACCTTTAACAGAATTTAGTAATTGATATATCCTTATTCTTTACATCAATTTACGGTAACACAAACTAAGGTGAATCATGGAAAATTATTGATATTTATATAGTTGATAAAAAATACCCAATATTGGGTAGAGGTTATTTATATTTATTTTAATCTTGTTCAATTATTGACAATAAATTCATGTTAAAATATTTCCATCATTCATTTTAACCAAAATATAAGAATCAACAAAAAAAACATTTCCAAATGAACCCATGGTTAAAATTCTAATAATATGTCTGCTTTAATTCCATTAATTCAATTGGGTCCATTCTATAGCGAGTTATTGAAATATATGAAACAACATGAATGTGTTATATAGAAAACATGAAATAATTATTTGGAGGGTGAAGACACAATTAATTAGGAATGAAATAAAAAAAACTCATTAAAAATGTTATATCTCTGATGTTCTTTTTTTGACGATAAAATAGATAAATATCTTTTAGGGATTGAAATTAATACACACATTATATAATTAATTTCCATTAGATTATTATATTATTACTTTCCATTTTAAATGATAATTTTTTTGGAATGTAAAATGTGACATCACATATATATAAATTGATATGGGAAAACCATTAAAAAAAATCCATGCATAGAATCTCATCAAATTCAACTAAAGGGTGAATCACAAGACTGTTTGGAAGAACATTCTAAAAATATCAATTGATAAAGAAATAAAGACATCAGATGCAACCTGAATACCATCGAAAGTCTTAGCTTCTAACCTAATTAATAGCTATTGAGTTAGTAATTAAATACCCTCTAAAAATTCCTTAAATACTAAATTGTGAGTATATCTCGAAACAAATTACCCATTAATTTTTCTAGAGTGGATGATATGTGTACCTTTCACCATGTCCTTATAATACCACACATTTTTATTGAGGATCACATGGTATTTCCTTTTGTCATTGGGATGAATATAGCTTTCATGTTTATCATAAAAAAAATTTCATTCATGATTTTTTATAATAACCACATTCCTTGAATTTGAAGCATTGGTGTGTGGGTGTTATATTAATTGGCCTAAACATTTCCTATATTGATTATATGTTATTTTTATCCCCATTTTATATTCAAATTTTTTAACCTATTTTTCCACATTTAAGGAACCTAAGATATCCATTAAACCAATTCCATTGATCAGTAGTACCATATTTATGGGATTTCGATGGATGATATTATTTTCACCATGTCACTTATTTTTGATTTCATTAGACTCAACCTCCCATTTCTTTTCAAAACAATTTGAATGATTGAAATATCTAATTTTAATTTCTTCTTAAATGAATGTAGAACAATTTATTAATATCAACAAAAGGGTTTTATAAGTAATTTCTATCATAAATTCGGTTTTAATCTACTGAAGAATCAATCAACTTTATTTTTTTGGATAATAATACATAAATCATAACTCAAAAGTCATTTAAAATTTTCCTCAAAGGTATTGATGAATTCATTAGCCATCATCATTATTCATTTAATAAATCATCTATATTTATATAATGATTATGTGGAATGTAAATATAAAAAAATAGTAACTTAAACTCATTTCACTCCATGGATTCAATTTCTTAATGTTGAGTCATATTCTAAATAAGTGCATACTATTTATCTTCTTACCCTCCAAAAGGAAAAATGTCTTGGAAATTTATTATAATTTTCAGCACTGGATAAAAGAAACATTTTTAAATGGGGTTGATCCATTAATCAGATACAAGAGAATAAGAAGAATGACTATGATATGGTGGATAATTCTTCATGAAACACACAATTGTTCATTATTTATTTCTTTCCTCATTTTTAAAAGTAGTATTACTAATAGCTGAAGAGAAATTATTATAGGAATAGAAAGAAGATTAATCACTCCAACTCTAATAGAATTTCATTTTCTTATGTGTAAAATCATTTCATTATCTATCACATACATTATTAGAGAAAAACATTCTGGTTCCAACCACTAAATAAAAACCAAAATAATTTCTAATAATAATGATATATTATTTAATGTGAGTTGATATATTATCAAGGAATATAATTTCATGAATATATAAATCATGAAAAATTATTATCAATAAAATTGACCTTATGTTTAACATAGGTTAACAATGTTAAATAAAAAACTACTAAATGATATCATATATATATTTATACATAGGGTTTTCACCAATGTTTTCTAGTCCTTATATTCAATGATTAAAGAAACATGTATCTTAATATAACTATAGAGAACCATGATTTTCATATATAAATATTAATAATTTTTTATGAATATTTAATAAATTTTTAAAACACACACCTATTGAAATAAATGTTTATTTTCACTGGAAACAATATATGAACTCTACGTATTTATTGATGGATCTAAAAAATATCCAATAATGATATCCACATTTTTAATCTTCACAGATCTACCCTGGTTATATCTGTTATTCCTATCCTGGGAAAAGAAAAAAAATAATCAAATTGTGATATCTACTCCTCAATAATGGTAGGCAGAGAATATTTCAATCGATGATCATACGAAGTTATAAGATATTAATCATATGATTATGAGATCATGAAAATCGCCTACAATGATCATACCCAAAAACTATATGACCATAAAAATGAGTCATGGAATAATGATTTGTCATCTCTAGTGTGTCGATTTTCGAATATTGATGAATCATCATAAACATGTCATGATACATATGTTTATATCATGAATATGTCAAAACATACTATGTATTAAAACAATTTCATATATCAAGTATAACTACCAAGATCATCAACTCATAATGAAACAGGATTGAAAACATGAATCTAATATTAGATCAAGAATTTTTTTTACCATAATGTATAAAGTAATTTGTTTCATGAAATAGATCAATGAAATCAATATATTTAATGTATTAGATCATGTATATCAACTAATTGTTTATGGTTATATCGTGAGATAAAAATCATAATCCAATGAACTGCATGGAAATATAATTATGGCCCCATAAATCACCTAATGGAAACCGTATATATGTATTCCATAAGATCATAAAATATAACCATATCATCATTCCATAACCCATGTTAATTGAATATTTTTTATAAAAATTCTATAATCTCATCATTTCATCACCCATTAAAATTAAAATAGGTTTCTAAACATCTAAACATAATAATCAAAAGCCATCTATATTATGAATAGGGATTGTATCAATGGATCAAATCCCCAAAAAAATACTACATGAAGCAAATGATGTAATCATATTTTAAAATTATAGTAAAATAATTAGTGGAATATTTCCAAGAGAAAAAATGATTTTTATTTTCATATCAATAATTCTAAATATAAAACTTTCCCCAATACAATGGAAAATTTTTTTGTTCAAAAACCCATGGAATATTATAAATGATGATTCAAATAATTAATTTTTCAAGATGGTGATAAATATTCTACATTACATATTTTTTATATTAAATAATTCCTTCCACATTTAGGATGAATAATTCAAAAATTACCTCTTTCAGAACAGTAGAAAAATATTTCTATAAAACCATTATTTAAAAATTAAATCATCTGTAAAATGAAATTAAAAATTAGAGATGGAAATGATAAAAAAATTAATTAAAACACTTTATAAAAATATGGATGTTGAAGAAGAAACATATTTTTATAGAAGAAAATAATAAAGTTGATAATATATTAAAAACATTCATTAAATCTCTTGGGTAAATAAATTGAAGGAAATGACATGAAAACATATATTATTCATTAAAAACCATAGGAAGTGAAAAATTGTAATTACCAGGTTATAATTGGTAATATTTTTTCATAAATAAATTAGTGTTATATAATATTATATATTATTATACACATGAACAATATAGAGAAACTAACCCAACATTTATCTTATAAGAAATATTAATATATTACTTATCTATGATACCCATTAAAATGGAAAACATTTATATTAGACATGAATATCTAAAATTGAAAAGATAAAATCATAAAGATTATACTGCCCCAATCTATTATAATCATCACCCCCTTCCAACAATATAAAAAAGAAAAAAAATATTTGTATAAAAAAAACTAATTAGAGGATTAAAATATATAAACATGAGAATAATTTCATTTTAATTTGATTAAAAGTATGATTGGTATTTATATAAGGTAATATGATCATTGGAATAGTAATGTGACAGTGGAGACTGTAACCTAACTATTCAAAATAGAAACGTGGCTATTGTGAACAATAAATTGACCATTGGAATATTAATTTAAACTTATTTTTTAATATAAATAAAATTTTTCAAGATTTATTGAAGTAAAACTATATATTATAAATAAAAAATAAAAAATATATTTGTTAAAAAACTCAATAGAAATATAAGTACATTTTTAATAAAATATTTTATATAGTATTTCAGAAAAGCATAATTTTTATATAAAAAGATAAACATAACTAGGTTATAAGATTTATTTTGACTAAATTGTTAACTTTTTTTAAATCCCCAAATCAAAATTTTACAAGGGTTATTTTTCCTAATTTTATTAAAGAAATAAATTTTCCAACGAATAGAAAAAACACAGTTTATCAAATAACTGATATATCATAAATTACAACAGTCATGTTTCAACAATAAATTTATATTTTTTATAAATTTAGTATCATAAATTAGATATTTTATTACATAAATGATTCATTAAAAGAAAATTGAATTAAATTTTAAAACTGAAAAACATTTTTTAAAACCTAGAGTAAATAAGAATACATTAAAATTAAATTTTATCTATATTTACACATTATTATTTAATAGGAAAATAATTTATAATTATAAAAATGTTTAAAGTCTTATAAACATAATTTTATATTTATATATTATTTATAAATTAAAAATTTCTCTATAATATAGTTTTACATTTGTTAAATTATTTTATTTAATATTATTTTCTAAAATACACTTATTATCATGTATAACTAACCCCCACAATTCCCTTGTAAAACCACTCATCCCACCACTTTAATATCATTATATCGACTGAAATGCATACTCTATATACCCTTATAATCCTAAGGGATGTTCTCCAGTAATTCAGTTGTAATTATGAGGGGAATTTTAGTGTTGCTTATGAGAAACTACACCAAGGATTATGTATGTTTTGATTTAAGATTTTTTTCTTCTTCTCTTACTTTTCAGAAACATTTTCATAACAAATACTTATAATATCAGTTATCGATTAATTTAATATTAGAATAATGATTTTAATTATATATAATTATAATATATATTATCTATACTGATTCCAAAATTAGTTTTCTAGCACTTTCGACTGTGTCCTATAACAGGTTATTTTTCCACCTACATAGTGATTTACAATTAAATTATTATGAAGACATTCATGGATGGATGGTAAAAATTATATATAATAAATAAATATTTTAATAAATTTAATCTATTATTATAGTGTAAATTATACTTTTTATAAATTTCATTGGAGGAAAATAGTGAAATTGAAACAAACCAGAAAAATTAAATGAAAACATGATACAAAAATAATTCATGTTTAAGAAATTGTGTTATATAAATAAATAAAATAATTATAATTGAAAAATACTGGACTAAATCAACTTAATTCACTTTTTTTACTTTGTTTTAATTATCCTAGGTTAATTATTTATGATCCAGAAATGAGACAAAATGAAGCAAGATTTAATTTATGAGGATTGTCAAACACAATATTTTTTTTCAGTTATCCTCACTTCCATGGTATTAATTTTTATGTTATGTACTTTAAATTCTACTAACCTTAACATACAAGGATATACATGTTCCTACCATCTCAACATGTTTTCTAAAAAATTCATTAATTAAATGTGACATCATATTTGAAAACATCATATTATACTACAATTGACATTCTTATTTTCCACACAATAATAATGACGTTTTATATACAAATATGATTTCACTTTTTCATTTAGGAAAAAATTATTTATTAAATAAACTATTTTTTATAAAACCCTTATTAAACCCATTAATTTTCATTATTTTTTTTCATCAATATAATTTTTATATGTTCTATGTGGAATGAATGATTATGAGAAATTATGATGTGACTGGTGGGACCCTAAATATATAGCCAACCGATGATTTGGGTAATGTAATTTATCTCTTGGGATTATGGGAAATAAGCATGAACAAGATGATAAAACTGTTCATGATGATGATATTTTTATTTATTCCCATATGTTTTGAGTGAACATAATTTGATATTTATTCAGAAATTTGAGTGGTATTTGACCAATAAGACATGATGTTTTATTTTTTCATATAAAACATTCCATTCATTTAAAAATTTATTCTTCATTACTCCGATAATGAAACAATTATTTTGACATTATTATAATGATTTTCCTTACCCATATAACATTGATTCATTTATCTTATTTCATCATTGTTATCCTTCCCCTTACTTGGTATTTAGCTCATCCCTTCCATTGATGTATATCATTACAGTATTATGGATAATAAGGATAATTTAATGGAAACCCAGAGAATAAAATAATAAGGATTTAATTAATTTCTTGGATTTATTATCAAAAAGTGATATTTTTTCCTTAGGTTTTTATGGACAATAAACATTTGGATCCTAGATTGTATTTCACTTATGTTTTTTGTATTAAAAATGATGTAATATTATATAAGAAAAATTATTATTGAGATTTTTTGTATCAAAACTATAGTTTAGTTAATTTCTAAATTTCTATTAGAAAAAATTAGTGACAACAATTTAGATAAGTTTATTTATATGAAAATATCGAAGACACACAGTTTTAGAAATGGGCTAAATACATAGATCAAGTATAATATCTCAATGGGGTAAATTATATGATATAATTTTTTCATTAAACTGTTTTTTAATTACCTTTTGTTCAATATTTATTTATTTTAAAAATTGGTGGGAATAAGGTTAAATTAGGACAACTTCCCCTATGAAGGATAATACAATGATTTGATGAATTACACTTCTAACAAAATGTGAGGTGGAGTTCAAAACATCATTGTGATGATTTCTGAGTTGAATCCATCTATGAATAAAAATTTAAACCATGTGAAATGTTCCCCTTCTCCCAAGAAGGATCAACTAGCCATTTAGTCTTTAATGTGTAAATGACCATTGACATTTATTTTAAATTCATTGACACTTGTCATGGAACTGTTAATTAAATCAATAAAGATTATATTTTCTATTATCCACTATTCTTAAAATGATAAGGTGGATCATTTAATTTAACTTTTACTATTAATACAATAAAAATTGAGTGATTAATATTTTTTTGTATTTTAGATGCTTGAAATATATTATAAAAGTATTTTAGTAATGATATTATCATTATAAGAAAAAAATAGAAGTATTGTTCTAAAGAACTATTTCATTAAAGATTTCAGATAATGTGTTCAAAGGTAAAATGAAATTTTATTTAGTAGAAATTTAATCTTTATGGAAAACACATGGTTGTGGGACTGATAACACTTAATATTTTTTTAATGATTAGATTGTTATGTTTTGAGAGAGATAGGATTGATATAGATAATGTAAATTGGATAATACCAACTTCATTAGAACTAGTTATAATGTTTTGGATACCAATATTGTTATGTGTCATAATTTTAACCACTTATCAAAAGGATTATGTTCAACATGTGATGAGGTTTTAGAGATTTTTGTTTTACTTCATTGTATGATGCCATTTGTGATAAGATATGAAATAGAAATAGACTATGGAACATCTTAATGTTGGTATTGTGATAATTAAAAATAAATATATAAAATAAATATATTTAATTATATTCATTGAGAGAGGAAGTGTTATAAAACTCTAGGAATACGGTCTTAAAAGAAAAGTTTTCCTCTTATCATCATCATTTATGATATCAATGACCATTTCCACACCTTTTGTTTATGGAATTTTTATCATTATATTTCTTCTGAAAATGCCCTATATGATTATCCTACATTATATTAGAGTATGTTTTCACTTCCAATTCCATGTTTAAGCATCACTCAAATATTCATTAATATGTAAACCTTGTTTTGTGATTATTCCATATTAAATTTGTACTAAATTTCATATAATATAAAAATTATATTTTATTAAGTCATTTTAAATGTTGGTTTTTAGAAATCAAATCCCTTGATTGTAAATTTCATTTTTAAACTATTAGGATGAAATTTTTTATGGTTTGGATAATTTATCATCCTTAGTATTTTAAAACAAACACCATGTTTTATAGCATACAATATAGTCCACATAGAGCATTAATTAACAACTATGTATTGTTTTTTTAAATGGGTATTTTATAACCTAGTCGTAAAAATGTATAGTATGAATATGATTAAATAACTTATGAAAAGAAAAATGAATTATATATCATATAATTTAATTTACTGGTTACTGAATAACTATAGATGAATAAAAATACAATTAAATAATAACATTATTACGTTATTTCTAGTTGTTATCATCATCAAAAAATTATTCTACATATTATCCCTTATGATATATGGAATTGATATCATCATTATTTATTCCATGGATTGGTTATGATAAGTCTGACCGAGGGTGTATAATTTAATTACCATTCACAATATTTCTATATAAGGTTTATGATTATTTATATTTTGTTGGGGTAAGTATTAAAAATATATATCTATGTTTTTAAAAAGAAAATATATATTGATTAGGTTTTATCCTTTTTATATGATTAATCCATTAGGCATGGTATGTGTTGGGTGGTGTTTGGTAATAGATTTATCCTTGTTGCATAAGTAGGTTTCCAGAGCCATATTAGATTTGTGTTTGGTTGAGACCATACCCTAGTATTTAGACATCATGGTAAAAGACTCAATGGTGTGTTTCAGATTTCCAAACATATACATTTGAACATTATGAATTTAGTTATTTATATTCAATTTTATTATTCTATTAGTTATAATATGCATGGTTATGTTTCATGATCATTTGATTATTTGTATGCAATTATTTGATCAGCTTTGTACCCTTCCTAAAATGTTCAATTTAAGGATTAAATAGAACCTGTTTTAGTTTTTTAGCTTCCCATATTGATTATGACTTATATATTTATGATAAATTCTTGTGTACACTTACTCTTTCTGAGGATCTGAAATCATCCTTCTATTAAGTTTTATTTTCCCTAGGATACCATGAAGAGTTTTATGAATGATATATAGGGATTTTCATAAGGAATCAGTGGTGTAATAAAACAAAATATTATGTTGTATTTTATATTTTCTACTGTAATTAAGGATTCAAATATATATCTAATTTACCAAAACTACTAAAAGATTTGGTATATTGGGATGTGATTCCTTTTATCTTAAGCCAATTTTATAATGTAATCATACACTCTAGGAACCTAGATTATGTTTCATTAAACATTTGATAAATTGACTTATAATTAATTAAAAGAACTCATGACATTTCTTTCTATATCACCTTATGATCTACATTAAATTTTCTTTGTCAAATGATCCTAATATACATGAAATATATGATATTATAACACGGAATTGAATTGTAAAACACCCAATCACTAATATCTTGAAATTAATATGTATGAAAATTCCTCCTACCTATATTAAATTATACATGATTTAGTGATTATTATCAAAAGAAATCTGAATAGTGGTCATTGATGTCATTTTTAGATGAACATAAACATCATGTTGCATCATTTTTATCATAATCTATTTATCTATACATAGTGATTATAGTTAAATGGAATCCCAATAAATTATATGAATTTTTAATTTCATTATCCCAAACCAAAAAAACCGTTATGTAACTATGAAAGTGAATTATATATAAATGGGTTTTTAAGGGGCAAAAGAGAGAGTTATACCACTTCAAAAATGGGTGAATTTTCTAATGTGAAAAATATCAAATCATTATGATAATAATAATTTACATTGGTAATAAAATGGATATGAATGATAATTATCTACTATAATATACTGATTTATAATAATTACAATGCAGAATAAATGGGTTAATACATGGATAATTTCATTTTTATCATGTAGTTATTCCAAAGTGATAAATTTTTTCCATCCTATGAGACACATTTAGATTTTCTTAATAATTAAATCATGTAATTTATATGCGATATTTACTTCTAAAAAACTATTATAAAAATGGTTATCACTAAAACATTAATTTATTGTCAAATATTATTTCCTCAAGTTGATAAAAAACTATCATTGGGTGTGCACCTTTTATTGGTCTTCTTAATTTATATCAAAATTCAATATGTATGGTTTTTTAATTAGTTTTTTACTTATAAATGATTAATTTTATTTCAAAATAATCACAATAAAAAATGTTCTACTGAGTTTCCTTTTTTATAGATTCTAAAAATTTTATGGTGTGATAAATAATGGAATTTTTAGACTCTCTTTTCCTAAAATATTAAAAAAAAAATCCCAATATACTTATATAATTATTAACTAATATCACAATATGATCAATCCCATTGTCCAGGACATTTCAAACATAGCTATAAATAAAAAACATACAATCCAAAAGATGAATTAGGTTGAGATATATCACTTTATAGTATGACATGAAATATTTAATCATTGTTTTCTAGTGACAGTGACTAAAAAATAATAATTACTAAAACATTAGCATCTTATATTTTGTTCTATATGGGTGTGAAAAAATGTGATATTTTAGGGATGTATCAGTTATTAATAGTTAATACTACATGATTGTGTACCATGGTATACATCCCCTATAATATATAGAATCAATTAAATATATAAATACTGACAATCCATTGATAAATAGTATAAAAATTATCCTTTCAGTGTGATTCATTTATCTTTTTGATCAACATGAATCTAACAATTCACTACCAATGTATTGTTATCAAAATTAATCTCTATAAATACATTTTCCATGATTCATTCCTAAATTTTAGATTTTACCCTATGATACACACATGTAATTCTAGTTGAATTAACTATCACATCACCTTTTAGTGAAACATATTCTATTATGATGTGAGTATTCTAATTAAGAGTATACAATTATACTCTAGTGTCCCCCTAACATCATAAATATACTTTATTTGAGTAATATACTCCAACTATGTTGAAATAGTTATTTTGTATCAATACTCTACTTAATAGAGCCTCTAACTCACATAAGAGTTTATTTTTGGTAAGTAAAACACCAAAAACCTAATCATATAAATAAAATTTATGAGGAAATGTGTCAAAAAATTATTCAAACATAATGGTTATCTGGATAACAGAATAGAAGATATAATTTTTTTTGCGAGTATTCAAAGTATCATTAAATGATTAGTCAATTTTTTATTTGTCTTAATTGAAATCATGAAACTTATTGCCATTTATTAATTCCCACCATGGTGGGATTATTAACATGTAAATTACTTATACACCATGGGATCATTAAGGTCCCTATTTTATTTTATTGGTATTATTTGATACATTAAATTTTATCTTCTCCAGGGGTTATGTAGAAAATCCACAAATTAGATTTCGCCCTTTTCCCTATTGAAAAAAATAATGATCCCTAAACCTTTTAAAAATAACTATTTTTATAATCAACCCCATATATATATATGAAATGGAATAATAGTTAAAAGAATAAATAGTATAGGTATATTTGTGTCATAATAACAGTATCACGTGCTGGAAGACATCATTAGAAAAGGGATTTGATAGGCTGTCCCCCAATTTCTCATTAGTTCAAAAATACTCCAATGATTCATTATTTTCACCAAATTATATTTAATATTGTGGATAGTGAGGTTAATATTCTTGATGGCTACATTTTTTAATGAATTACACCTCATCTTGAATATACATATATTATCACACCAAATCTTCAAATTATATGAATCATTCACATCAATTTAAATAATATGTTACTTTATCCAAATAATTTTCATTGTGCATTGAGATAATAGAAAATATTCAGCATTCACTGATCAATAAATTAATGCATTATTATTTGTGGAGATAAAATAAACACACATTCATTCAATATGGGTACACTAGGTGAATAATTATGGGCAATAATATATCATGCTGAGCACATATCATTATTTCCCTAATGATAAAATTATATAATTTCATTATAATATATATCGTAATTGATTTCAAAGATGATATAATGAATTTTTTATTCACAAATGTATAATATGAATCCTCATGATAACATTAGTCATTAAAAAAGTGTAAATAAAAATATAATTTCACATATAGACACTATCATATAGGGAACTCTACTAATAAGACTATATAAAATCAATTTATAAATACATATTTAAAAGTTTTAAGTGTGAAATTTAGACCGAACTGAAATTTGATGAATGGACATTATTCAATCTTCAATAAAGACCTCATAAATTAATTATATTCCATTAATTTCTTGTGAGTGATTGATTTAATCAAAATATTTTTTATAAAAAAATTTAACCCCTGAATCCTTTTATTTCCCTAGTCATACACATCTCAAGTAGATACATAAATATTGTAGAAAAATCATCATCTATTTCATTAATTTTTTATTTTAATGAATAGTTCATCTACATACACAATCATAAATAGATAACATGATAACTCACAAACCATATTTATCACATACAATTCCATACATAACATGACAACTCACAAACCATATATTTATTGGATAAATCTTTTTATCCAAAAGTATTTCACTTTCTCATATTTACAAATCTGTGATTTCTTCTTTAATCAATTCAAAAAACATGTTTATTTTATTTTAGAAATATCACATGAATGATTCTAATTATCCAAATATTTTTTACTATAGAAAAATTAGCTTCAAAATCAATACACATGATTTTTTTGGATCAAATCAAATTACAAAATTTTGTAAACAACTTATAGGGAATCCCGACAAACCTAATTCTTCTGAGTGATTCCATTCATCATGATGTTTAGTTGATTAAAAATCTAGATCTCGGAGCATCATATATTTAAATATATTCATGGGAGAATATTTGAACATTATATAAATGTTCTAATGGTCACATCAATCTGAAACTAGGTCCACCTCATAGAAATTAAAAAACATATTAGCAAGTTCATTCCCAATAGAAAAGTATACCCACCAGGTTGTTAAAATATTTGAAATACCTCCTGGAAGTGTTATTGAATATTTTTCCAATATAGATGAATAAAGATCATAAAATTAGATACATATTTTTTCAATGAAATTACACCACCATGAAATTTCTAGTCATTTCAATGATTTTCATGATATTTATCAAATATATGGATTTTTTCCTCTAATATATAATGAGAATGTAATAAATTTTTCATTGTTAATGAAAAATGGTGTTTCGTTTTAGGTGGATGAAGAATTCTAGTATAATTTTGAATCCATCATTATATAAATTATTTTTCAAACAGTTTGAAATCATCATGTCAAATATAAATATATAATCCTTTATAAGACTAAGTTTTAATGATCGCTCAGTTCCCTCATATCCCAAAGGTTTTTAAAATCTCATTCTTATGATTCTGGACATTAGGTCCAGGTACAATCCCATTGATAAGAACATCTTTTCTTTGGACATAATTATCTAAAATCTATATAATTATAATTTACATCATGGCGTCTAGAGAGTTTCATATATTTTCCCGTATAAAAGAATCTCCAACCATCCATTGTCAACTAGATAATTGTCATGAGGGGTACTGGAATTTTAGTGTTTATAAATTATCTTGATAGCGGATAAAGTCATCAAGGGAAATGTGATAGTATATTTCCATGTCACATTCCCATCTTTTAGGAATATCCCATTGAATGTTTCCTACAAAAATATTTCATTCTATTTATTAATCACATAGTGTATTCCCAAATGATAGACATATAAAATGATTCTTAGATTATTTCTATAGAAGAATACATACCAATAAGCTCAATACAGATGGACATGGATTTATCTTCATCACATAATCAGTGTCCCTTAAAACATAACAATTCCACTTCAATGGGAGATAGAAAATAATGTAGGTAGTGTATGAGGTTCTCATTACTTGTCCTGAATAGGCCCTAGGGTTCACAAGAAATGCTACTATAAGATAGTCATTTATAAAATCAGTGTTGGATACACAATATAGAAACTAGACCTCAATAAATTATTGTAGTGTACACCAAATTTGATGGAATAGTTTTACAATGATCCAAATGTATCTTATAAGGCCCCAGCCATAAACGTTACTTAATATTGAATTAAATGAATAATTCACATTGAGGATATTTTCAGGTTTAGAGTTTTAGAGAATTAGAACATAACTATTACATCTCAAAAGATTACAAAGTAGAAACTTCTACTAAGTTTCCATAATAAAATACTGTTAAAAAGAAACATGGCTAGTTCCATGTCTTATATAGCATGACATTCCCTTGATCCCATCCTTGAACTTATTCCACTTTAAGTCCTGTGAAAAACATTTCGAAAAAAACTTGGGGTGAGCATAAAAAGATCAGTAAGGGATACACAAAGAATGAAAATTGTTACTTTTTCAAACATCAAGTAAACCATGTATACACTAACAAAGTAATACCTTCACCGTCATGATGTAGTAAAAACTCTTCACTGAATAAAGTATCATTACTTACCTTTTTGTAACCATAGGATTACCATAAAACCCATATAAAGAACACATAGCATATATAAAGGTTACTTGGGACATAAACATACTTAAGTGGAATAACCATACGGTCGACTTCTACACATATCACTTAATGGAATAACCATACGGCCAATTTCCATACATACATAATGGAATAGCCATTCGGCCGACTTCCATACCCAATGCATTGGAGGTTATAATGTAACCACCCATCCTGGTATTCACGACACCACCCGTCATATGGTTTATCATGTAACCACCCGTCAAATTTCCAAGTACAAATATAAAATCATAAAACATAAAACCAATATAAAGGAATGATAACATTTCCAAATTTCAATCACAATATATCATAATAGAATCCATTATAAAAACCATTTTCGATACCAAAATACATTAAATATTATATGGTATTTATTTTATTTTAAAAACATTATGGCTTATTGAGGAAGCCAAAGACCAAATAATACTCGCGGTGGCGGAAAAGGTCGTTGTCACCGCATACGTTAAAAAAACATTCCTTTTTATCGTTTAGTAAAACGCTTCGTAGAAAAAGATTCCTTTTGTATAAAAGTATAAGTCAAAGGGGTTTTTACACCATATAAAAGAATGTTGTGTATAAAACTAAATATGCCTCAATGAAAGGATATTGAGACGAAGTCCCTTACCTTGGGTCCGACTTGACTCGATCGTTCTTTAACGTCCTGAATAATAAACTTGAGTTAATTTCTACTTGATTTTGAACCTTTTTAAAGTTCATTATTCCTTTTCTATCATTTATTGTCATGTTATAAACATTATTTAACTATTTAAGTTAATAATGTTTGTTTTGTCGATATTTTGTTCTTAAGTCGAAAGTGGACTTCTTACAATTACATGTTGTTCGTGTGGTCAAAGGTTCTTTATATCCAGAATGGCATTCCTGATTTGGATATCATATATATCATATATATCCATCATATACATGTATTTATAATATTACATAATCATTTAGAGGTAAGAAATGAAATGCACCGTTCATGGAGACAGTAAGACGTACGTACGCATGAACGCTACTTTCATTTCTTTGTCATATTAATGGAATTAAAACTAAATGAGAGGTATGTATATTTTAATTCTAGAATTATATTAATCATTTAGATATATCATTCATTATATATATACATTATATACAGGTACTTTTAATAGTACATTACATTTGGGGATAAGAAATGAAATGCACCGTTCATGGAGACGGTAAGTCGTACGTATGCATGAACGCTACATTCATTTCTATCTCATACTTTAATGGAAAGAAATAATAATGATACATAGGTATATTATAAATTCAGTATAACATCATATATAATAACGTTAAAATAATCCTTTACACGTCCAACATATGGCATTAACGAATCACATCACTTTGAGGGGGCGGTAGTCAGCACTTCCTTAAATGAAGATATCGTGTTTACCCATAATGGAAACCATAAAGGTATTCCCAAAATGAAAAATACATAATTTTAAGGAAAACATAAACATATTATATATGATATATAAATATAGTGACATCTTAATGGCCACCTTTGAAGGTGTTAAAGGAATGTTGAACAATCATCGTTTCAGGAGGCATAAATTCACCATCAACAGAAACAATATGTTCTTTAACCATTAGATGAATGTGAGTGTAAGTGTATCTCGAATCCTTATAATAAAAACATCCTAGTATATTTAAGATACTGGAGTTGTTAAAAAAGAAATAAATAAAAAGAGTTTAGGGGGTTGGAGATGCAAAATAATACAAAAGGACTCAAGTGAAGACATTACATCAAAATCCGGTAACTCCCTTTGGTTTGAGCTCAAAGGCTTCCTTGGAAAGACTTCTGCCCAAAGTGAGGCTTCAAAGAGTAATATAAGGAAGTGGAGAGACAAAATGGGCATGGTTTGGCCAAGCCAAAGGCTTTGGGAGTGTGGGTAAGCTGGTAGAGGTGGGGGCCTTTTATTAGAGGAGAGGAGGGGCACTTTTGGAAAGTAAAGAAATATTACATTATTTGAAAATATGTTTCGGTTTTAAAAGGTCCCACATTGATATAATTCGTGGATAAGGTGATAAGAGTTAGAAATCCACACATCCAATAAGTTTTGGACACGTTTAGTTTATAGATTTTATATTATCTTTCCATTTTATTTAAATCGTCAAATAATGATGTCATCGCTGCATCATTATTATGTCATAAATAATTTAATTTATTTAATGTCTAAAAATTATAAAAAATAATATGATGTATTAAATCGTTTTATCTTTCCAATTAATATTTATAATCTAAAATCTGACTTGTATAACCCCATTTAAATATTGTTTTAGTAAAATATATCATGTTTGTGCCATTTTTTACATTAACATTAAATAAAAGGTATTTATGTCATTTTCCAACCAAAGTGGCTCCATGGGCTCCCCAAGTTGACCCATGGATTGTCCTTTTCGGCCATGACACATCCAATGAGGGTGGGACATGTGTCTAGGTCATCTCATATTATTAAAACATTACTTTTACCGTAAACTACACTAATTACCACTAATCGCGATTAAAAACCTAATAAGTTACTATTCACCAAAAAATTATTTTAATCTCATTGAACCAAATTTTACTTCTTAGTGACAACCATGTATGTAGGATTTTTGAAATTCAATACAAAAAGGTGGAAATTTTTTATTTAAATGAAAAATCAGTTTTTATAAGTACCACTTAGTGATTTCACTATTCATAAAAAATTGATGTTTTTCAAAAAAATTCCAAAAAATCACCCTAAGATATATTTGATATTCTGAATTCAAAAATGAAGTCCATTTTACAAAATTCAAAACATATAAGTAAAATTAATTAATTTAATAATTAATTCCCTCTTTCATGACAAATAGCGTGTTTTTGTGAAACAATAAGTATCAAAAGATTATCACTAGTTTAAGTCCGATTTCAAAGTGAAATTAATTCAACGACCACTATTGGATTTAATGGTAAAAATATTTTCTAATTTCACTCTAAGAACAATTAAAAAAATAATCTAATCATATAAAAAAATTATATCAAAAAGAGGTTTTGAATTAAAATACAACATTTACAATATTCATTAAAAAAATGAACTTTATCGGAAAGATACCAAAAATTTACACAAAGTAAATTTTGATGTCCCGATTATAAATAAGAGTTATATTTGGTCCAATAGAATTTATAAGATTGATAAAAACTATATTTAATGACGGTTCTCCGTCAAAAGATGATAAGTGAACCCTCAGTGAAAATTAGGGTATAAATTCCTAAAATTGAATTCTTTCCGTATTTTAAGCCTTTGTCTTTTATTGGGTAAATATAAAAACATTTAGAAACATATATAATCATATTTTAGTTATTTCTATCCATTCCTGCCAGTACAATGGCAACATGTTAACTACAATTTAAAATAATATTATTATATTACTAGTGTGCAATGTAAGATTTCAATGAAACTCATTGTTGCGTATCGAGTACACTATTGAATGTAGAAACCCCTTTTAATTAAAATTAATATTTAATTCGTAAATATTAATTAATATGAAATTTTTTTATTCTTTATTTACCTGGGATGTTACATCCTTCCCCCCTTTTGGGAATTGCGTCCTCGCAATTTTATTCACTTATCAAAATAAGTGGGGGTATTTATCCCTCATAGCATTTTCAGATTCCCACGTTGCCTCTTCAATCGCATGGTTTTTCCACAAAACCTTTACCTGATGAATCAACTTATTCCGTGACACCTGCTCCCTGTGGTCAAGAATCTGGACTGGTTGTTCTTCATAAGATAGGTTCTCTTCCAGCTGAACTACCTCTGGACTCAAAACATGAGATAGATCTGGCATATACTTCCTCAACATTGAAACATGAAAAACATTGTGTAATTGAGATAAAATCGGAGGTAAAGCCATTCGGTAAGAAACTGATCCAACTTTCTTTCATATGGTCCAATGAACCTTGGACTTAGCTTTCCATTCTTACTAAATCTCATCACACTTTAACATGGGGAAACCTTGCGAAAAACATGATCACCTACCTCGAAAGATAGATCCTTCCTCCTGTTATCTGCATAACACTTCTGCCTGCTCTGAGCTGTTATCATGTGTTTCTGAATCAACTGAACCTTTTCTGCCATCTCTTCTACCAATTTTGGTCCCATCAACTTCCTTTCACTCACTTCATCCCAGAAAGCTGGAGTTCGACACCGCTTCCCAAATAATGCCTGAAATGGTGCCATCTGTATACTAGAATGAAAACTGTTATTATATGAAAATTCAACCAAAGAAAGCTGTTGGTCCTAACTTCCCTGATAATCCATCGAACATGATCATTGCATATCCTCCAATGTCTGAATTGTTCGTTCTGACTGCCCATCTGATTGAGGATGAAAAGATGTACTAAAATTTAATTCAGTACCCAATGACTTCTGAAGGCCTTTCCAAAAGTTAGAAGTGAACCTGGGATCACGGTCAGATACAATGGATAGAGGAACTCCATGTAACCTGACTATCTCTTTAAGATACAAACCGGAAAGTTGATCTAGAGAGAAAGTATCTCGTATAGCAAGGAAATGAGAAGATTTGGTCAAGCGATCAACAATAACCCAGATTGCATTATTACCTCGAGATGTCCTCGGTAATCCCACAACAAAGTCCATGGATATGTTTTCCCATTTCCACTCTGGCACTGGTAAAGGCTGAAGCATCCCTTTAGGTAACTGCCGCTCTGCTTTAACCTACTGACAAGTCAAACACTTCAAATTAAAATCAGCAATATCCCTTTTCATTCCATACCACCAGTAATACTCCTGCATATCTCTGTACATCTTAGTACTTCCAGGATGAACTGAAAACGGAGAACTATGAGCCTCACATAACAACTCATTCTTCAAATGTGAATCACAAGGCACTCATAATCTCTTCCCAAACGTCAAAACACAATCATTATCAATGTTGAATTCAGGCAACTTAGCTTTTTGAACCAGCTCTACCTTTTTCTGCAACTCACTGTCTTGCTTCTGTGCTTGCTTGATTCTGTCTGATAGAGAAGATTTCACTAATACCTAAAACAAAACAGAAGGACTTCCTGCACCAACAACTTCTTTTCCAAAGTTCATTAAATCAAAAACCAAAGTATCTCGTTCCAAACGTAGAATGGTTAATGAAGCATTAATTTTTCGACTCAAAGCATCGGCCACTTTATTTGCTTTTCCTAGATGGTAGTGGATTGTACAATCATAATCCTTGATTAATTCTAGCTATCTCTTCTGTCTCATGTTCAATTCATTCTGAGTGAATATATACTTTAAACTTTTGTGATCAGTATATATTTCACACTTTACTCCATACAAATGATGCCTCCAAATTTTTAAAGCAAAGACAACAGCAGGTAATTCCAAATCATGTGTAGGGTAATTTACCTCATGAGTTTTCAACTGACGTGAAGCATAAGCAATTACCAGATCATTCTGCATTAGGACACAACCAAGTCCCTTCAACGATGAATCACTGTATATAACAAACTCACCATTCCTAGAAGGAAGTGCCAAAACTGGAGCATTCACTAATCTTCTTTTCAACTCCTGAAAACAATCATCACATTCTTTTGTCCAGATGATCTTAACACCCTTACGAGTTAGCTTAGTCAATGGACTAGATAACCATGAAACATTTTCAACAAACCTTCGGTAGTAACCTTCCAAACCAAGAAAACTATGGATCTCGGTTACATATGTGGGTCTCGGCCATTCTTCAACAACTTTTGTTTTAGTAGGATCAACAGTTATGCCATCTTTTGAAATAATGTGACCTAGGAAAGAAATTTTTTGTAACCAAAACTCACACTTGCTGAATTTTCCATATAGTTTATTTTTTTTAAGGTTTCCAAGATAAACCATAAATGCCTTTCATGCTCCTCTTTAATTTTAGAAAACACCAAAATATCATCAATGAAAACAACCACAAACTAATCCAAGAACTCATGGAAAATTCTATTCATAAGTTCCATGAATACAGCAGGTGCATTGGTTAACCCAAAAGGCATAACTACAAATTCTTAATGGCCATATCTAGTACAGAACACAGTCTTCGAAACATCTGCTTCTTTTACTTTCAACTGATGGTACCCCGACCTCAAGTAAATCTTCGAAAAATACTGATCTCCCTGGAGCTGATCAAAAAAATCATCGATATGAGGCAAAGGATACTTGTTCTTAACAGTAATATTATTCAAGGCTCTATAATCAATGAAAAGTCTCATTGATCCATCTTTCTTTTTAACAAACAAGACAGGAGCACCCCATGGTGATGTGCTAGGTCGAATCAAACCTTTATCTAATAACTCCTGCAATTGTTTCTTTAACTCTAAGAGTTCAACTTGAGCCATTTGATAAGGGGGTTTTGAAATTGGCTTCGAATCAGGAACTAAGTCAATATTAAATTCAACTTCTAGATCATGAATAATACCAGGAAACTCATCAGGAAAAACATCAAGATACTCATTTACCACTGGAACATCATTAATCTGAACAGTTCCTTTATTTTCAATAATTTGTGCAAGGTAACATTCATTTCCATCTTTTACTAGTTTCTCAACTTCCAGATACGTTATCAAAATCAAGGGTTCATTCTTGTACACAAACTGAAAATCTTTCTGAAAAGAAACCATTTTAGCTCTGCAGTCAATCTTAGCATGAAAAAAAGAACTCCAATCCATTCCCAAAATAACATCAAACTCTACTTGAGGCAAAACAATAAGGTTTTCTGGTAGATTCTTTCCACACACAAGGATAGGAAGGTTCTTATAATTCCTTTTTGCCTCAATGTTCCCTCCGGGTGTTTTTACCATAAGATCAGAGTTCATATCTTGATATGGAATTTCCAATTTACTAGAAAACTTCTCAGAAATGAAAGAGTGTGTAGACCCTGAATCAAACAACACATTGGCATAATCTAAACAAACAAACAGTGTACCTGATACCACTTCATTCGATGG
Organism: Viscum album; assembly: GCA_963277665.1. Taxonomy (NCBI): domain Eukaryota; kingdom Viridiplantae; phylum Streptophyta; class Magnoliopsida; order Santalales; family Viscaceae; genus Viscum; species Viscum album. The sequence goes on from OY728125.1 coordinate 395,859,807, forward strand.
CCCAACATCTTCTGAAGTTGTTGCAAAGGATTTCACCACCCCTTTCTTCTTGTAGTCTAGCTGCATTCCCCTAGTTGAGTTCTTCATTGGACACTCGTTTGCATAATGACCCATTTCATTACACTTAAAACATCTTACCGTTGGCTTTTCATTTCCTGCTTTATCATCTTTCTTACAGTTACGAGCAATATGACCAGACTTACCACACCGAAAGCACTTACCAGACTTGGATAAAAATTCTCGAGGATGCATTTTACCACACTTCTCACAGGATGGATATTTGGTTTTCTTACCTCCTTTCTTCTTTGATGAATTCTTCCCCTTTTCCTGCCAACTAGACCTCTTATTTTTTTGTTTGTCATAGAACACATGATCATTGGAAAACTCCATTTCCACCTTCTCTGCATATTGAAGAAGTTTTTCATAACTTTTGAACTCACGAGAAGCTAAAGCCCTTAAATACATTGGCTTTAACCCTGAGTAAAAATGGTTTATTTTACTATAAAGATCTCGTATGAAGTTCGGAGCATACCTTGCCAATAGAGTGAACTTTGCTTTATAAGCAGCCACTAAATCATCCTCATACCTCAATTCTAGGAACTATTTTTCCATCCTAAGATGAACCACCTTAGGAAAATATTTCTCAAGAAACATACCTTTGAATTCGTCCTAGTGAAGATCCTCAATCTCATTACTATCCCTGATATTTTTCACCATCAACCACCACTGATCAGCTTCACCTTCAAAACGGTAAACAGAAAGACTAACCTTTTGATGTTCTGAACACCCCATGACATCAGAAATCTTCTCCAGTGCTTTAATCCACCCTTCAGCTTGCACATGGTCAGATGATCCTCTGAATGATGGGGGATGTTGCCTCATGAAGTGTTCCACCACTGACATGTTTCCTCTGTGGTTGATCAGGCTGATCTTGTGCATGGATACGACCACCATTTTTAGCCTGAGTCAACTGTGCCATCACTGCAACAAACTGTTCAGTTCCGATTCTGACCATCTCAGGTTGCTGATTTGGAAGGTTGTCTTCCTCCTGATGTCGTCCCAACATAGCTGCTTTGTTTCCTCTACGGAAAACCATTATGAACAAAGAAATATCTTAGGAGAAGCAACATGGTAATCTATAAATGCTATATCATTTCAATCATATCATAAATTAACTTATAATTTAACAATTTTTTAACTCCTAAAGTTGTGTAAACCGACCTCTGTTACCAAACATAAGGCCCCAGCCTTAAACCCTACTTAATATTGAATTAAATGAATAATTCAAATTGAGGATCTTTTCAGGTTTAGAGTTTTAGAGAATTAGAACATAACTATTACATCTCAAAATATTACAAAGTAGACACTTCTACTAAGTTTCCATAATAAAAAAACTCTTAAAAAGAAACATGTCTAGTTCCTTGTCTTATATAGCATGACATTCCCTTGATCCCATCCTTGAACTTATTCCACTTTAAGTCCTGTGAAAAACATTTCAAAAAAAACTTGGGGTGAGCATAAAAAAGCTAAGTAAGGGATACACAAAGAATTAAAATTGTTACGTTTTCAAACATCAAGTAAACCATGTATACACTAACAAAGTAATACCTTGACCATCATGATGTAGTAAAAACTCTTCACTGAATAAAGTATCATTACTTACCTTTTTGTAACCAAAGTATTAACATAAAACCCATATAAAGAACACATAGCATATATAAAGGTAACTTGGGACATAAACATACTTAAATGGAATAACCATACGGTCGACTTCTACACATATCACTTAATGGAATAACCATACGACCAATTTCCATACATACATAATGGAATAGCCATACGGCCGACTTCCATACCCAATGCATTGGAGGTTATAATGTAACCACCCATTCTGGTATTCATGACACCACCCGTCATATGGTTTATCATGTAACCACCCGTCAAATGTCCAAGTACAAATATAAAATCATAAAACATAAAACCAATATAAAGGAATGATAACATTTCAAAATTTCAATCACAATATATCATAATAGAATCCTTTATAAAAACCATTTTCGATACCAAAATACATAAAAGAATATATGGTATTTATTTTATTTTAAAAACATTACACATATCACTTAATGGAATAGCCATACGGCCAATTTCCATACATACTTAATGGAATATCCATACGGCCGACTTCCATACCCAATGCATTGGAGGTTATAACGTAACCACCCGTCCTGGTTTTCCTGGCACCACCCGTCATATGGTTTATCATGTAACCACCCGTCAAATGTCCAAGTACCAATATAAAACCATAAAACATAAAACCAATATAAAGTAATGATAACATTTCCACATTTCAATCACAATATTTCATAATAGAATCCTTTATCAAAACTATTTTTGATACCAAAATACATAAAAGAGTATATGGTATTTATTTTATTTTAAAAACATTACGGCTTGTTGAGGAAGCCAAAGACCAAATAATACTTGCGGCGGCGGAAAAGGTCGTTGTCACCACGTACGTTAATAAAAACATTCCTTTTTGTCTTTTAGTAAAAAACTTCGTAGAAAAAGATTCATTTTTTATAAAATAATATGTCAAAAGGGTTTATACACCTTATAACAGAATTTTGTGTATAAAATGAAATATGCCTCAATGAAAGGAGATTGAGACGAAGTCCCTTACCTTGGGTCCGACTTGACTCGATCGTTCTTTAAAGTTCTGAATAATAAACATGAGTTAATTTCAAATTGATTAAGAACCTTTTTAAAGTTAATTATTCCTTTTATATCACTTATTGCCATGTTATAAACATTATGTAACCATTTAAGTTAATAATGTTTGTTTTATCGATATTTGGTTCTTAAGTCGAAAGTGGACTTCTTACAATTACATGTTGTTCGTATGGTCAAAGGTTCATTATATCCAGAATAACATTCCTGATTTGGATATCATATATATCATATATATCCAGAATATACATGTATTTATAATATTACATAATCATTTAGAGGTATGAAATGTAATGCACCGTTCATGGAGACGGTTAGCCGTACGTACGCTTGAACGCTACTTTCATTTCTTTGTCATATTAATGGAATTAAAACTAAATGAGAGGTATGTATATTTTAATTCTAGAATTATATTAATCATTTAGATATATCATTCATTATATATATCTATTATATACATGTACTTTTAATAGTAAATTACATTTGGGGATAAGAAATGAAATGCACCGTTCATGGAGACGGTAAGCAGTACGTACACATGAACGCTACTTTCATTTCTATCTCATACATTAATGGAAATAAATAATAATGATACATAGGTATATTATAATTCCAGAATAACATCATATATAATAACATTAAATCCATCCTTTACACGTCCCACATATGGCATTAACGAATCACATCACTTTGAGGGGGCGGTAGTCCGCACTTCCTTAAATGAAGATATCGTGTTTACTCATAATGGAAACCATAAAGGTATGCCCAAAATGAAAAATACATAAGCTTAAAGAAAACATAAACATATTATATATCATATATAAATATAGTGACATCTTAATGGCCACCTTTGAAGGTGTTAAAGGAATGTTGAACAATCATTGTTTCGGGAGGCATAAATTCACCATCCACGGAAACAGTATGTTCTTTAACCGTTAGATGAAGGTGTGTGTAAGTGTAGCTCTAATACTTATTATAACAACATCCTATTATATTTAAGATACTCGAGTTGTTTCAAAAGAAATAAATAAAAAGAGTTTAGGGGGTTGGAGAAGGAAAATAATACAAAAGGACTCAAGTGAAGACATTACCTCAAAATCGGGTAACTCCCTTTGGTTTGAGATCAAAGGATTCCTTGGGAAGACTTATGCCCAAAGTGAGGCTTCAAGGAGTAATATAAGGAAGTGGAGAGACAAAATGGGCAGGGGTTGGCCGAGCCAAAGGCTTTGGGAGTGTGGGTAAGGTGGTAGAGGTGGGGGCCTTTTATAAGGGGAGAGGAGGGGCACTATCGGAAAGTAATGAAATATTACTTTATTTTAAAACGTGTTTCGGTTTTAAAAGGTCCCACATTGATATAATTCGTGGATAAGGGGATACGGGTTCGAAATCCACCCATACAATAAGTTTTGGACATGAGTAGTTAATAGATTTTACATTATCTTTCCATTTTAATTAAATCGTCATATAATGATGTCATCGCTGCATCATTATTATGTCATAAATAATTTAATTTTTTTAATGTCTAAAAATTATAAAATAAATACTATGATGTAGGAAATATTTTTATATTTCCAATTAATATTTATAATCAAAAATCTGACTTGTATAACACCATTTAAATATTGTTTTAGTAAAACATATCATGTTTGTGCCATTTTTTACATTAACATTAAATAAAAGGTATTTATGTCATTTTCCAACCAATGTGGCTCCATGGGGTCCCCAAGTTGACCCATGGATTTTCTTGGTCGTCCATGACACATCCAATGAGGGTGGGACATGTTTCTGGGTCATCTCATATTATTAAAAAATTATTTTTACCATAAACTACACTAATTACCACTAATCGCGATTAAAATCTTAATAAGTTACTATTCACCAAAAAACTATTTTAATCCCATTGAACCACATTATACTTCTTAGTGACCACCATGTATGTCTGATTTTTGAAATTCAATACACAAAGGTGGAAAAATTTCATTTAAATGGAAAATCAGTTTTTATAAGTATCACTTAGTGATTTCACTATTCATCAAAAATTGAAGTTTTTTAGAAAAAATCAAGAAATTCACCCTAAGCTATATTTGATATTCCGAATTAAAAAATGAAGTCCATTTTAAAAAATACCAAACATATAAGTCAAATTAATGAATTTAATAATTAATTCCTGTTGTCATGACAAATAGCGTGTTTTTGTGTAACAATATGTATCAAAAGATTGACACTAGTTTAAGTCCGATTTCAAAGTGAAATTATTTCCAACGACCACTATTGGATTTACTGGTAAAAATATTTTCAAATTTCACTCTAAAACCAATTCAAAAAATAATCCAATCATATAAATAAATTAGATCAAAAAGAGGTTTTGAATTAAAATACCACAATTACAATATTCATTAAAAAAATGAACTTTATCGGAAAGATACCAAAAATTTACACAAAGTAAATTTTGATGTTTCGATTCTAAAGAAGATATATATTTGGTCCAATAGAATTTATAAGATTGATCAAAACTATATTTAATGACGGTTCACCGTCAAAAAGTGATAAGTGAACCCTTATTGAAAATTAGGGTATAAATGCCTAAAATTGAATTCTTTCCGTATTTTAAGCCTTTATCTTTTATTGGGTAAATATAAAAACATTTAAAAACATATATAATCATATTTTAGTTATTTCTATCCATTCCCGCCAGTACAACAGCTACATGATAAATACCATTTAAATTAATATGATTATATTACTAGTGTGCAACGTAAGATTTCAATGAAACTCATCGTTGCGTATCGAGTACGCTATCGAATGTAGAAACCCCTTTTAATTAAAATTAATATTTAATTCGTAGATATTAATTAATATGAAAATTCATTATTCTTTATTTACCTGGGATGTTACATATCTAATGTTAGAAATTAATAGAATTATTGAGAATATTACATGTAATTTTTGACCACATCCCTCATTGATACTAATTAAGATTAATTATCCATCTTTGTGGTACATTTGTGGGTGATTTTCTTTTTTAATATTGAAGTAGAGACTTATGAGGTAAATCAGTTAAGTGAAAATAACTCTTATATTGTGTCTCCTAGTATTATAAAAATAGAAGAATAATTAAAAAAATGTATCCATTAATAAATTAACTATAACATAGAAATATGTCATTGAATTAAAGAAAACAGAAGAATATCTGATGCTGTGCGGTGAATTTTGTCAACATTGATGACCCCAATGAAGAGAATATCCACTATAGAAAAAATTTTATGGAAACCATATATATTTAATATTAGAAAAAAAATCCACAATTTTTAATAGGAGGCCCCCAATGGTCCACACCGGGCTCACTAGTTAAAACAGAATCAATAACATCAGGATTGAAGGCTTGAATACTTATGTCTTCTATTCTTTGTCACTTTATGGAATTCACCAAAATCACACATTCAGGCTATATTAATTATACATATTTTTATTAATAAGTGTATATTCTCTATAAGAATAGGCACACATTCCCTTCAACATGTCTGGTCCTGATGAAATGATTCCCCACATACAACTAAAATCCCTATAGTTTAGATTTATTCTTATTATACCTATATTATTTTTGAAAGGCACATAAGTTTCTCCCCTAAAGGATTTACAATCCTATCATCTAATTGAATTAGTTTAATACTATTCCATTTATCATTGTTAGATCCCTCCCACATTTACTATGGACTGTAGTACCAACATCCAAGCTACTAATCTAAAAAAGTTTTATGGAACTGACAACATCTAATCGTACCATACATTAAAATATTATAGATAACTAAATGGATAGATTGAAGATCTAAAAATATATTTATAAAAATTTGAAGATGGTGGTGGAGTATAATAAAAATATTTTTCTAAAACATCTATCCAATTAAACGTTCATACAGAAAATTATGAATCATATCTACACCCAAGTGACCAATTATTCTATGGAATATTGAACAGAACCAGTGCCGCCAAGTGAGTTCTAACTACAATCCCTAAGAATAGTTAGCTGTGATCAGATAATGTTATAAAAGAGTTAAGGGACATTTTTATTTAATAAATATTCCCTAAAATATAACACACTCTAGTAATTATATAACATCAAGGTCTATTAGAAAAAAGTGTCCTAATTTAGGTGACTTGTTGCCATTGAAGGATACAATGATACTAAAAAAGAATATTCTAAATAAAGAACCCATGTGGGAATGCTCTATCATTTTCCATAAGGTCTGCTAATGTTTATAATAGAGTATCATCTTAAATGTTCAGAAACATAGGTCACATATAAAAAATTTAAGATTTAAAAAAAATTACATTGCATGGAATTCATGTTGAGTTCAAAATGTTCTCACATTTAAATATTAAATAAATGGTCATAATCCAAGAATTTTGAATTAAATATTCATATCTCTTATTTCCAAATCTATATGACCTTAACATAATAGATCTATGATCCATATAAGATGACCATAAATTATGTATCATAGTTCCCTCAACATTTGATGATAAGAAGCATGATCAATATCTACATTACATTATTATAAACTACACCGACAGCAACACTATATTGAAAACCTAAAATTAGGTAAGTTATTAATTTCTCACATTATTATAATAAATATGTGGCTCTTGATCCTCCCCTAATAGGTCCACCCCTCCCTGCCAGTTCTAATCTCCAACTATACTGTTATCCATAACAATGTTTTCTATGTTTCTAGTGTAATGAGATATTTAAGGATTCATTGATATCATATTATGGTCATAACCACCATTTACAATTTGGATTTTTTTGTTCCCACACATAGTCTAGATGATTAATATCCCCCCATCATGATCCATCCCCTCAATTTTAATTATTTTTAGAATCCCCATAATAGAATGTTTTACCCACCCATGTACTGATATGATTGTTTATGTTCTCAATTCATGGGGAAATATAATTTAGAATATTCTACTCTACCAAACAAATTCCCCATGAATTTCATCATAATCTAGTTCTGCCTTAATTTGGATTCTCAAGAATCCTTTTTATTTAAAATTAATTCCATTATATGATGGTAGATTGATCAAAATATGACATTGACATCTATAGAACACATCCCTAGGGGATTTTTTAGTCAATATCATTGACCAAATGTTTTAAATACATACTCAGTGGTAGACCTTCATGTATCATTCCCCAATCCAAATAGGTTTATAGTGGAATGTACAATACAATTAATTTACCCATAAACATCCTTATATATCTTGTATCCCCCATTTGTGATTAAAATACCAAAGTTCCCCATTAACATTTTCGAACCACCTTATAATGGAAGAACATAAATTCCCATGGTGTTACCCATATCATTCCTCGACACCTTTCATTAATAAAATTCATTCAGATATGGACTTTCCTTAATTATCCAACCACTTGTTCATGTCACTTATAATGGTTTATGTTCCAATACAACATCAGCATATCATAATTTTTTATACACATTAATTCTATATATTCTATAATCTTATACACTTTATTAATGACACTGAGAATCACTCATGTGGGTTTAGGATTTTTATTGTAAAATCCCTTAATTGGATTAAAAATATGCATTTTGGGATAATTTCATTCATCGTCGAAGCTTTTTGAATTTGAAAAATATAGCCTTAGTGGTTCACAAATCATAACTAAAAATAATTTTTATTCCCATAAGAGGTTGACCATGTTGGAATTAAACATTCCAATTCATTTCATATGATGATTCCATCATAGTGCCACATTGATGACCTCACCCCTTTAGTTCCATTTGTATGACTTCAAACATCACATCATCTCTACTTAGTCTAGGGGTAGCGAATTCAAATGACATTGTTCCTTATCTCCCACAAATTATGTATTTTTTGGATAGAACATAAAATTAATGTTAGTTTAAATTTTTCAATTAAACATTTATAGATAAATTCTCACCCTTTCTATTCCATTATAAATATACTGAACTATAGAATTTCTCATTGTTATAGTATCAGGATGTTAAACTATTATAAATCTCACTGAGGACGTATATGTAGACCATGTAATCTGTTCATTGATGATTTTTTACTCTTTCAAGGTATGGGATTTACTATCTAATCCTTGGTCAATATTTAAGTCTATGAATTATTAACCAAAACCCCTTGAGGTTATCCATCTCAACAATAGTGATAGGATCCTCCTTTCATAGTGGTACCCTTTCTCCATTGTTATTCAATATTTTCATCCCTCATGGTTAATGATAAGTGACCATCAAAATTATAAAACCCATTTCATGTACATTCCATACGATGTTGATTTTCGTTTTAACCATCCTTTTGACGTTATCTTAAACTACATAGTATTGTCCAAATCACTTGAAATTAGGAAAATGACACGATGGGTCCTACCTAGATAGTGTTACTCTTTTAACATTGGATTCCCACCATTCCTCATCCTAAATATATATATTTCTTTATTTTTACATTTATGGACATTTATCTCCTTCTAAAATGCCAATTCTGGATCAATCAATAGATAATCTGACTATTCCACTCATTATTACAGTGGATGAAGCTTCCCTCACTCCTAATCATTGACCCAACATTCACATGATCTCTCATTCCTTCCTCATTTACTATAAATTATTTTCATCAATGCTAAGATATTTTTACCGAATAAATATGTGTTAAAAAATACAAATTCATCAATATATGTAGTCATTCAGAAATTTCAAATATCATGAACAACAATAAGAGACCCAAGTCATATGACTAGAATCCACATGTGACACCTCATCATCTAGTTTATTTTCTCTTTTACAGATCAACATTGTGAGACATCATACTGGATGTGGTAAAACATGTATAACCATAAATTATTTCTCAACCATGTTCAATGAAAAATGAAACTATTATTTAAAAATCTCACTATGAGAATGTTTTTTATTTTACCCTATAATGCATGAGAACTACAAGATCACCTCATCCCCTACTATATTTCAGTCTACATCATCTTCTATTAATATTTATTAGACCCTAAACATGTAAAATCCCATGTCAATGTTATATAAACATCAATCACAACAATCCCTCAAACCATACATTATAAATGAAAGCTGTATTCCATTATTCTTTAATTTTATTGAAAAAATCATGTTAGATTTCTAATTCACATTTATTATACCTCATATACCTTTATGTATGGAAAACATCATAAAAGTCTATAGTGAAACCCTGTCCTTTCATTCATGAAGATAAATATATTTATAGGATTAGTCAATTAATTTCTAAAATAAATATCTATGGGCCATAAAGGTTTAGTGTATTTTATGTCTAAATACGCAATCAACTTATTTTAGTAACATCATCCATCATTTACATAAAATGATTTCTCCATTATTAATCCTTATATTCATAACATACATATAAATTTTCTTCATATGATTAGAAAATAAAACATTAGAAATGGTTGTGCTGAGTTTTGAAAAAATAAAAAATGGAAAATATTAAATAATGATTATTTGAAACCATAAGAATATTATAATGCTATGAGGTCAGGAAAATGAGCTAAATAGTTTATGTCGAATCTATCAATGATCATAAAAATTATTCTTCAAATAAAACTTCATAATATAAAAAATAATCATTCATAAGAGTGAGAGGTAATCGTAAATAAATTTTATTCCTTAAGTTCATTTTATATAATTGTGGAACCATTATAGGTTGAAAAATCATTTCATTTGTTATGGTTAACTATAATTTCCATAAAAGACATGAATCAAAAAAATGTTTCTCATTGTGGATCATAGAAATTGATGTGATTCCCAATATAGATCGAGAACATAGACGTGGTTCCCAAAATGGATCAAGTAAAATGTCTTTTTCCTCATAATAGATCAATAAAATTTACTTTTTTCCCGTAGATATCTAATTAATTATAATACAAAAAAAATTATTAGTGGGATATATAATTTTGGGCCACTCATAACACAATGAAAACTAGATAAATATATATATATATCTAGAAAGATAATAAAACAAATATCATGTCCTCAAATCAAAACCCACACAATGGGAATATGGTTCATAATCATTTCATAATCTTATCATAAAATAACCCATGGAAGATAAATGGTTTTCATAAAATTAAAATCACCATAATAATAAACCACAATGAAAAATAATATGATTGATATCATTGGATAATATATATATTAAAACAAAACTATCATCAAAGGATGTTTTTATATTTCAAAATATTTAACATTGGAGTATTTCTTCTTGAAAATAAACTTTCTATTCCAAAATCACTAATTATAAATATAAAAAACTACCAAATATGGTGGAAACAATTTTTAAAAAAACAATTATTAGAAAATTTTAATATATTCTTTAAATAATTAATTGTTCATGTTTTCATAAATTTCTATTCATTTTGTATAAGTTGAAAGAAAAAATTCCTTTAAAACTTTTATAGAAAATATCAAAAAGTACATCATTCAAAAAAATCGAATTTTGACTCCATTATAACCACTTTATTGCAATTAATTCTTGGAAAAATATACATGTAACATGTCAAATAGAAATATCACAAACATTCATGAATACAATTTTTTAAAACATGGATATGGATGAAAAAGGGTTTTCAACAAAAGAGATAAATATTTCTGATTTTACATTAAATACATTATTTCAATATATTGAGTCCTTAATGTAATGAAAATGATAAGAAAACCTCCCTAAATTAGATGTAACTAGATGAGAATAAAATATGAAATGATTTATAAGACAATAATCATATAATCTCCATCATAAAAAATCTATCCTACAAATGTCGATACAAATAGGAATGAAAAAAAACCATTACTATATGTCTCACATTTCTTCACACATTTTAAGCAGCCATTAAATGAAACATCTTCTTCAAATTTATTTTTATAGACCATAGGGGTTATCTTTTTTGAAGACCAATACAATTAGAATCAAGAAAAGGTAATGGAGAATAGAAATTCCTATGCAATAGTTCATTTAGAAGGGTTAAATTAGTGTCAATAATGGAAATGATGGATTACATTTATAATTAATGGCTGGGGAACTCTGGGTAATTCATTGAAGATTAAAATATAATAAATTCAATATAAAAAAGTCATCAAAATTGGAAGGTATTTGTAGATATGACTATATGGTTTTGAAATATCATCAACAATTAATATTTGCTCCAGATTATGTTGAGTTTTAAACAATTTTTTGGTTAAAACCCTTAGTGAGCATATTTTATCAATAATTGGGGTAAAATAATGTTCACTGTTAAAGGGTGATGATTATATATATAAAGTAGAAATTAGCTAATAAATGGACTTGTATAGTTATTTTAGAACATATATTATCCTTATTGTCCTCTTTCATGATTTTTATGATTCCATAATAATTTAACTATAATGATATTTAGGCAAAAAATAAATAATGTTAGTTTTTACAAAATTCATTGAAATTGATATAAAAGACACAAAAATATATGGAATTAGGAAATATTCAATTTAAAATAAAGCTAATATTTTTTTATTATCCATAAAAGATCATTAAACCTATAATTCAATAAAATTATAGCATTTTCAAAAAAATTTAAAAATATTTTTTTTCATGTTTTTGTTAATTGAAAAAATACCACTTAGTGATGCATAAGAAAGTAATTAAATACATAAAAAAATTATATATAAATTCCATTAAACAATTTTTTTTATTATTATCAAAATAGAATTTAGATTCATTCTGAATATTCATTTATCCATACAAGCACACGTAAAAAATATTTAAATGTAAGAGATTGAAATGTTGTATTTTTCAGACCTTTAAATATTCTATTGGAAATTTTCATCGAACATAGTCCATTAGAAAATTAATTTTGATACAAGTATATAGGGGTTGAATTTCAATTATATGATAAGAATTAAGATGAAAAATTATATAATTGAATTTTTTTAAATTAGATTAAATTGATTTATCCATTTTTAGGGTGATATATTTTACCCTGGTTACTATTCAAAATAACAAAACAATAATTAATGGAAATTTAAAAAATTTGAACGTATTAATTCTGAATATGGAATCCCTTGTATCATATTCAAATTTAATAAGTGGAAAATATATTTTTAACATAATAATATAAAATGCGATGAATCCCGCTTTTAAGAAAAGTAAATTTTTCGGCATAAAATTGTATTTATTCTTATCTCATGTAAATAAGAACATTACATAGATAATAAAATAGTTGATTGAATACATAATATTTTATATTCATTAAAATAATTCACTAATAAAAAAATTTAATTAATTAATATAAAAACATATTGCACGCAAAAAAATAGTTCTCCAAAAAACACTATTTTTTTAAATGATTTATATACTCATCTCAAATATATTGGTAACCAATGAAATAACATTATTCATTGGTAAACCATAAGTTTTCATTATTTAGATATCCTTATCCATATAATCCAATTCAATATCTGGATGATAATTTTGACATTAAATAATAATATTTTTATTTTGTATCCTGAATCGCTTACACCTAGAGTTGTGTGTAACAAAAGATATCAATGAACATGGATCTATTTATTGTGAGACACATAAAAAATATTTATGTATTTAATTCTACCAAAATTAAAATTAATTTCATCTTAAAAATGAATCACTATGATTGAAATAAATTAGGGTACTCTAATCTCATCACCACCTTAGAGTCACATGTAGCTTCATAAATTTTTTTGTTTCACCATAATACATTGAATAAGTGAGTTGTCTTGTTTCCGGGAATATTTTCTGAATTATATAGAATATCTATTAATGTTTTTAATAAAAAATATATTATCTTATGGTATGGCCTCAGATTTTTTTGAATTAGAATTATTATGTATGTACATCCTCTAGTTGGAAACATGGAACATAGAGTGATCTTGAGATATATTTAGTGGATGTCATAGATGATAAGATTCCATATATATTTGATCAAGAAGTTTGAAACTACCAATATATCTAGGGATAAATATTCCCTTATTACTGAACCTCATACCATTCATTAATGGTGATATTTATTGGAAATCCTTATAAACATATTTAACTCAATATCTCCCCAAATATTGTTTTTATAACAATTTATTCAACTTTATTCCAACCATATTTTGGGATTAATGGATATAACCATCTATTGTATTTCATTAATTAATTGTGGTCACAATATATTTATTTTTACAAATTCAGCCAAACACATATGAGTTATGAACAACCCTTCCATATGGGACATCATTATGATCCATCATAATGTGTGAGTGAAAGATATTATTGTAATAACATTCCATCATTGGGATGTTTTGATCCCAACTAACATTGAATGACTTATAAGAAGCTATAAAAATTTATTATATTTTTATAATGAAAAGCTCATACTGAACATCTATTTGGGGATGATATGAAGTCATGAAGACCAACAATGTATATTGATCCTGCTAAAGACTTCTCCAAAATGTAGAGGGCATCCATTGATCCCAATTATATAAAATAAATTTATTAAGTACATGTAATATCATAAAATTTTTAATGTATCACATGAAAATATAATCAAGTGAGAACTTATATCTGATGTTAATGATGTGTACTGACATTATAAGGTGATCGACTATATCCAATATTGCACTATGTCCTTTTTATGTTATGGGGAGTCCAATGAAAAATTACATGGTGTTATTATCTCAATTAATTTCTAGTACTGATAGTTGTTGTAGCTTCAGAATAATTCTTTTTTATCTTGGCCTTAACTTTCTGAAAATCCATGCACTAATATTCCTACTCTACAATATATCTCTTCATCTGTCCTAACCCGAAATACTACTATTAATCTTTAAAGTTTCTAGATGAATAGAGAATGATGAACTGTATCGCCCATTAAAAAAATACATTCAACATAGAGAGTATATAAGGAACACAAATAATGTTCCTAAATATTATCATTCTATTAAAATCAAAGATGAATTCAAGAAAATTTCATGGCTTATCCTAAAACCCTATATCTTCCTTTTGTTCCAATTTAATCCTCGAATAGATAAATAGTTAAAATTACATATGAAAATGATATTATTTTTCACAATTATTTATTATTTTAATAGACATAATTTTAAAATCTATATGTATTTGATATCATTCAATACTAATTATGGAAAATCTCACATTATCTTTCTAGCAATTAGAATCATCCACAAAGCTTTCCATCCCATTGTGGTAATGTATTGATTATTAAAAATCACTAATCACCTAAAACTAAAGTATATATTTCACATCATCACTTTCTCCATGAATATAATATTTAAACTTTTATGATCTATATATATTTCACAATTTTCACACATAACATTATTGACTACATACCACCAATGAAAATCGTATTCTTACAGGATCCAAACTATTTGTTGGGTAATTTTATCATGTTTTCTCCATTGTTTTAATATGTATTCTATCACCATATAATTTTATATTTGGAAACATCTAATTAGCTTGTTTAAATTATCAATATATAAAACAAACCCCTATCCATTGTAAGGTAGTGTGCGAAAAGGTGCACTGACCACCCTTCTATTCAAATATGTGAAATTCTCATCACATTCCTCAATATAAAGTTAACACGGTGTTTGGAATAGAAAATAATGGGTAAATATCTACATTGTAAATATAATATCCATTCAAAATATACAAACTATGGTTTTCAGTCACAATGGTCTATTAGGGCCAATATTCAATATATTTTGTTATTAATGGGTATACAGATATACCATCATGTTAGATTATATTCCACAATAATGAATGATTAAAAATTAAAAATTTACACTTTGTAATTCTTTTAAAAAACATTTTCCATATTCATGGTTTTAGTCAAAATTATTTAAGTATCTTCATGATCATTCATAATCATTTAAAATGTATGAATACCATCTAGAAATTATTCCAAAAAATGATCAAATATAATCACTAAAGATTATATTAATTAAAATAATGAATATAAATAGACCATTAGTACGATAAAATGGTATTTCTATATTGTCATATTGATGATACCTTTTACAGAATTTAGTAATTGATATATCTGCATTCCTGACCACAATTTATGGAAACCCAAATTAAGGTAAATCAAGGAAATTTTTTGATGTTTATATAGTTAATAAATGATCCAAAATATTGGGTAGAGGTTATTTATATTTATTTTTATCTTTTTTAATTCATGAAAATAAATTCATTTAAAAATCTATCCACCATTCATTTTAACCAAAATAAAAGATTCACCAAAAGAAAAAAACTTGGTCAAATGAACCCATTGTTAAAATTATCCTAGAGATTATTCTTCAAATCCTATAATTCAATTCAAGAAATTCAATATCAAGTGGTTGAAAAATGTGAAACATCAAGAATATGTTATATATAAAACATGAAATAATTATTTGTAGGATGATGACACAATTAAATAGGATTGAAATAAAACACTCTTTAAAAAATTTCATATCTATGATGTTAATTTTCTGCCCATCCAATAGTTAACATTCCTTCAGGGATTGAAATTAATACACACATGATAGAATTAATTTCCATATATTGATTATATTACTATATTCCCTTTTAAATGGTAATGATTTTATTTGTAATGGAAAATGCGACTTCACATATATATAAATTGAAAAGGGAACACTATTGAAAAATACAATCCATGCATAGAATCACATCATATTCAACTAATTGGATCATAACAATATTATTTCGCCTAAAATTCAAATAATATCAATTGATGAATAAATAGAGACATCAGATGCAACCAGAAAACCATCGAATGTTTTAACTACAAACTAATTTCATATCCATTGAGATAGTAATTAAATACCCTCTAAAATGTCCTTAGATACAAAACTCGAAGTATATATCATAACAAATAACCCATTAATTTTTCTAGATTAGATGATATGTTTACCTTTCAAAATGTTATTCTCATACCACATATTTGTATTCAGGATCACATGTGATTTTGTTTGTCTATGGGATGAAGATAGTTTTCATTTTAATCACAAAGAGACATTTCATTCATGATCTTTTATAATAACAAAATTCAATGAATATGAAGCATTGGAGTGTGGGTGGTACATTAATTTTCATAACGATTTCCTATATTGAATTATGTATTGTATTTATACCCATTTTATATTAAAACATTTTTAACATACCTTTCCCATTTAATGAACCTAACAGATCCATTAAAACAATTCCAATGATTTATAATTACAAATTTATGGGATTTATATGCATGAAATTATATTCACTATGTCACTTATATTGTTTTCATTATACTCAACCTCCCATTTCATTTCAAAACCATGGTAATGATTTAAATTTCCAATTTCAATTTCTTCCATGACTGAAGAATGAACAATTTATTAATATCTACTTAAGGGTATTATATATATTGCCTATCAGAAATTGGGTATTATGATACAAAAGAATCAATCATCATTAATTTGTATTTGGATAATAATACCTAAATCACTCCATGGATTCATTTTATTCATGTTGCCTCATATTCTTAATAATTGTATACTACTAATTTTCTTCCGTGACGAAATGAAAAACGAATAGAAAATTTATTTTACTTTTTAGCATTGGAGAAATGAAACATTTTTTTCAATGGGGTTGATCTATCAATCAGATAAAAGTGAATAATAAGAATTACTAATACATGGTTTATATTTCATCATGAAAGACACAATTTTATATTATTTTGTTATTTTATCATTTTTAAAAGTAGTGTTACTAATGACCATAGAGAAATTTGTATGTGAAAAAAAAAGATTAATCATTCCAGCTCTAATAGAATTTAATTTCACATGTGTAAAATCATTTCATTATCTTTCTCATACCTAATTAGAAATATTCATTTTAGTTCCATTTACTAACTAAAAACAAAAATAAAGTTTAAGAATAATGATATAATAATTAATGTGAGTTGACATTTTATCAATAAATATAATTTCTGGAATATATATTTTATGAGAAAATATTATCAATAAATAGGAACATAGGTTTAAGATAGGTTACCCAAGTTAAATAAAAAACTATTATACGATATCCAATATATAGAATTATCCATAAGGTTTTCACCCATGCTTTCTTGTCCTGATATCCAATGATTAAGAAAACATGTATCTGAATCCAACAATAGAGAACCATGATTTTCATATATAAATATACGCGTTTTTTATGAATATTTAATAATTTTTTGACACACACACCTAAGGAATGTAAACATTTACTGTCATTAGATACAATATACAAAATATTAAAACTTCATGAAGGATCTAAAAAATATCAAATAATGATTTCCACATTTAGTAATCCTCATAGATCTACCCTGCTTAAGACCATTCTTCATATAGTAGGAAAAGAAAAACAAATAAAAAATTTTGATATATACTTCTCAATATGGATAGGAAAAGAAGATTTCAATTGAGGATAATATGAAATTATAAAATAATAATATGTTTATGAGATCATGAAAATATCCTACAAAGATCATACCCAAAAACTCCATGATCATAAACATCAGTCCTGGAATAATGATTTATCATCTCTAGTGTCTTAATTTACAAATATTTAGGAATCATAAAAAATAACTCATTATAAATAACTTTATATCATGAATGTGTCAACCAATCTAATTATCAAAACAATTTCATATATCAGGGATAACTACTAAGATCATCAACACATAATGGAACATATCTGAGAACATGAGTCCCATATTAGAAGAAGAATATATTTTTTACCATAATAGATCAAGTACATTATATATATTCATGAAATATATCAATCACATCAATATATTTAATGTGATGGATCAAGTATATCGACTAGTTTATAATGGTTATCTCATGAGATAAAAAAACATAATACAATGAACTGCATGGCTATATAATTATGGACCCATAAATCACATAATTAAAGCTGTATATATATAGTCCATAAGATCATAAATCAATAACCAAATCACCATTTCATAACACATGTTAATAAAATAACTTTTATAAAAATCTAATAATCTCATCATTTCATCACCCACCAAAATGAAAACGGGTTTTGTAAAAATCTAAACATAATAATAGAAAATCATCTATATTATGAATATGGATGGTATCAATGGATCCTATCAAAAAAACCCTATATTAATAAATATATGTTATCATAGCTGAAAATTCCAGTAAAATAATCCATTGAATTTTTCTAATAGAAAACGTGCTTTTAATTTTCAAATCAATAATTAATAATTTAAAAAATTTCCCCAATATTATGGAGAACATTTTCAATCAAATAATCATAGAATTTTATATTTTATGATTCAAATAATTAATTTTTCCTATTGATGGTAAATATTATACATTCCATATATTTTAAATTAAACATTTCCTTCAATAATTTGGAAGAAGAATTCCAAAAGATCCTTATTCAGAAAAGGAGAAAAATATTTTTATAAAACAATATTTTAAAAATTAAATCATCATTAAAAAAAATTATAAATTATAAAATTATATGAAAAACATTAATAATAACTAATTAAAAAAATTTGTATGACAAAGAAGAAACATATTTTGAAATAAGAAAACAATAAACATCATTAAATATTAAAAACATTATTTAAATATCATGGGTAAATAAATTAAAGGAAATTATTGGAAAACATGTATTATTCACTACAAACCATATGAAGAGAAAAAGTGTAACTACCCAGTTATAATTAGTAATATAATTTTCCTAAATAAATGTTTGTTTTATAATATTATCTATTATTTTACACATGAAAAATTTGTATAAAATAACCCAAAATTTATCTTATAAACAAATATTTTTATAATAGTTATCTATGAAGCCCATTAAAATTGAAAAAATTTAAATTTTACAATAAAATATAAAATTGAAAAGGTAAAATCATAGGGTTTTTACTGCCCCAATCTACTATAATCATAACCCCCACCTCCAATAATATTGAAAAGAATGAAAATATTAGTGAAATAATAAACTAATAAGTGGATAAGAATATATAAACATGGGAGTATTTTCATTTTATTTTGATTTAATCTATGATTTGATATATATATATATATATAAGGTAATATGATCATTGGAATAGTAATGTGACTATTAGAATTGTATGCTAACTGTTTGAAATAGAAACATGGCCTTTATGAACAATAAATTGACCGTTGGTATATTAATTTCAAAAAAAGCATAATTATTATATAAAAAAGTTAAAAATACCTTTGTTATAAAATTATTTTAATAAAATTTGTAACATTTATTAAATTCCCACATCTAAATTTTACAAGGGTTATTTTTTGTAATTTAATAAATGACATAATGTTTTAAGGGAATAGTAATAATACAGTTTATAACCAAACTGATATATCATAAATTACATCATTCATGATTTAACAATGACATTATTTTTTTTATAAATTTAGTTTCATAAATTATATATTTAATTACCTAAATTATTCATTAAATGAAAATGGACTTAAATTTTATAACTAAAAAACATTTTTCAAAACCTAGAGTCCAAAACAGTCCATTAAAATTGATTTTTTTATTATTTACACTTTCATATTTAATAAAAAAATAATATAGAAATATAAATAGTTTTAAAGTCTTATAAACATAATATTATATTTATATATTATTTATATTTTATAAAATTCACTATTAAAATTCTTATATTTGTTAAATTATTTTATTTAATATTTGATTCTAAAATTATCTTATTCTCATATATAAATAACCCCCACAATACCCTAGGAAAACCACTCATCCCACCAATTTAAGAAACATTATATTTACAAAAATCCATACTCCATAAAACCTTATAATCCTAAGGGATATTCTTTTGGAATTAAATTGAAATTATCAAGGAAATTTAAGTGTCATTTATGAGAAACTACACCATAGATTATGTATGTTTTGATTAACGATTCATTATTTCTTCTTTAGTTACTTTTCACCAACATTTTCAAATAAAAACATATAATATTAGTTATTTATTAATTTCATATTATATTAGGGATTTAAATTTTATATAATTATAATATTTATTATCTATATTAATTCCCAAATTATTTTTATAGGTCTTTGGACAATGTCCTATCAAAGGATACTTATACAGCAATATAGTGATTTATATGAAAATTATTATAAACACTTTCATGGATGGATTGTAGAAATTATATATAATATATAAATATTTAAATAAATTTATTCTACTGTTATAGAGTAAATTATACTTTTTTATAAATTTCATTGGATGAAAATAGGGAAATTTAAACAAACTAGGAAAATTAAATGAAAACATGATATCAAAATAATTCAACTTTAAAAAAATGTGTTATATAAAAGAATAAAATAGTCATACATGAAAAATGGTGAAGACAATAAACTTAAATAACTTTTTTAACATTGTTTTAATTATCTTATATTCATTATTTATGAAGTAGAAAAGAGAAAAAATGAAGAACGATTTAATGTATGGTGATTATTAAACCCAATTTATTTCCATTGGTTATCCCCAATTTTATTGTAAAATTTATTATGTTATGTTCAATAAATATTACTAACCTTAACATTCAAGGATACACATGTTCCTACAATTTTAACATGTTTTTTTTAAAATAATTTTTTCAATGTGACATCAAATTTTAAAACATCATATATTACTCCACTTGACATTGTTCATTTCCACACAATAATAATAATGATTTATGTTTAAATATGATTTTCCTTTTTCTTTGTGGAAAATACAAATTATTAAATAAACTATTATTTGTGAAACCCTTATTAATCCCATTTTTTTCATTAGTTTTTTTCATTACTATAATTGTAATATGTTTGATGTGGCACGCATTATTATGAGAATTTATAATGTGACTGGTGGGACCATATATATATAGCCAACCAATGAATTGGGTAATGTAATTTATCTCTTGGGATTGTGGGAAATAATCATGAACTTGATGATGTAACTGTTCATGATTATGGTATTTTGATTTATTCACATATGTTATGAGAGAACATGATGTGAGATTTGTTTATAACTCTGAGTGGTATTTGACCAATAAGAACTAATGTTTTATTTATTTGTCTGAAACATTCCATTCACTTAAAAAAAATTTCTCCATCATTAATATAGTAAAACAATTATTTTGACATGATTATAATTATTATCCTAAGACAAGTAGTATTGATTCATTTCTCATATTTCATCATTGTTATCATCCCCCTTACTATGCATTTAGCTCATCCATCTCATTGAGGTATATCCATACATTATTACAGGTAATAAGGATAATTTAATGGACACCCTGAGAATTAAATCATAAGGATTTAAATAATTTCTTAGTTTTATTATCAAAAATAGATATTTGATCATAATTTTAAATGGATGTAAACATTTGGATCCTGGATTGTATATTAATTATGTTTTCTGTTTTCAAAATGGAGTAATAATTATGCATGAAAAATAATTATTGATATTTTTCGTATCAGAACTATCGATTAACTAATTTCAAAATTACGATTAGAAAACATTAGTGACAACACTAGGGATAAGTTTATGTATATGAAAATATGAAAGAAACATAGTTTTAGAAATGGTATAAATATAGGGATCAAGTCCGATATCTCTCTAGGGTAAAATATATTGAATTTATTTTATTAATGTGTTTTGGGATATAATTTTATTCAATATAATTTAATTTTAAAAATTAGTGGGAATACGGTTAAATTAGGACAAAAAACCCTTTGAGGGATAATGCAACGATTTCCTGAATTACACTTCTAACGAAATGGGAGGTGGAGTTAAAAACATCATAAATATTATTACCTAGTTGAATCCCTATATGAATAATAATATAAACCATGTGAAATTTACCCCTTCTCAAAAGAAGGATTAACTAGACATTTAGTATTTTTTGTGTAAATGACCAATGACATTTATTTTAACTTCATTGACTCTTGTCATGAAACAATTAGTTAAATCAATGAAGATTATATTTTCTATTATCCACTATTCTAAAAATGTTATATTGGATCAATTAATTTACCTTTTTGATATAGAATATGATTAGTGGTGGGTATTGATAAAAAACACCAAATTAAAGGATGAAATAAAAAATAATAAGCGATAAATTTTTTGAAATGATTTCTTAAAACATATTTCCCTCAGACTCTCCAAAAATCATTAGTGAGATAACTCTTGTTGATAATTTTTGAGGATGATGAATCTATAAATAATTTTGATGAGAAATTAAAATAAATTAAATATATTATTTTGGGTATTAATTAATAATTATAGAAAAATAGATCAACTCTATAGTGATTTAAAACAACACCATTGAAAGGGTTTGGTTATCCTATATTTTGGGAGTTATGAAATTTATTTTCAATGAAATCTCAAAGTAGAGACAGTGTTTAGATATTTTTCCAATTGATATAGAGATAAGATATTAATGATGGGTTTTCAAGATGGATGATCTAATAATAAAAGTGTATTGAAGGATAAACCACCATATGTGATAAATAAATGAATAATCATAAATAAAATTCTCTCAGAGTGTCATATAAATTCTAATAGTGTGATAGAAGAAGGCCAGTGAGCTCATGAATGTTAAAGAGGCATAAATAATCTAGCTACTGTGATAGAGGAAGGGGAATAACCACCCATAGTTCAATGATTTTACTATTGGTAGAAATGGTACTATACAATCTAGTGCAATAAACCAAGGGTCCTTGAGGTTAATCAACATCAGGGACCAATAAATCCTAATGATTTTTTGAAATCTCTTTCCATCACCAAAACTATGGTGTATAATGAAAACTAATTAATTCAAGGTAAATTTCATTTTCAATCAATAGTGGAAATATTTTTATTTAATTCTGCTTCAACAGATTCTTTTATATCATATATGTTTTATAAAACTATTTGATCAAAACCTAGACAACTTTAAGTATAAATATCTAGAAATACACCTAGTGGTACATTCAATGAAAATGAATTGTTGAACCCATATCTAATTAGTATATATGAAAACAATATTTTGGATAATCTCATAACCATTCACCTTTGTAATGTTTATCTATAATGGTAATGGATTGGCTCTTATTATATAGATAATATACTGAATTTTGGGATAAATAAATATATATATATATTCTGAGCCATCTCAAACTAATGAATAGATGAAAATAATGTTGTGAAACCCCTTTACAAAATCCCCCAATAGAGTTGTTAATGATACCCTATAGCCATTCCCAAATAGTTAACTTGATGAAAGGTAATAAACATGAGAAAATTAATTTTATGAGGTAATAAAGATATGTATTTGTTGATGATTTACTTTGAAATCTCACAAATTATGAGATAGAGTTTTCAATATAACCTATACTCCTTTCTAGTCAAATCACAACATTCCCCTATTGGATGACCATGATAAAACTATAATAGATAAATGAGGAGTTGAATTTTTTTTTGGAAAAGGGTATATATTACTTAGCCCATAATCTTGGTGTTCAGTAGTTCTATTTTTCATAAAGAAGGATAGATCAATGAAGATGTGTATCAATTTCTAGGACCTCAATGAGATCACTATAATGAACATGTATCCTCTACCAATGAATGATTAATTATTTTATCAACTTCTTGAATATTATTTTTAATAATTTGTGGATCTCTTTTTCAGATATCATCAACTAATGGAGAATAAGGAAGATATTTAGAAGAATTCCTTCCACAAAAGGTATTGGCACAATCAGTTCATATTGATGACCTTATAAATTACTAATGCACCGAAACTATTCATTCATTTGATTATTAGAGTGATTGGAGAATATATTGTAAAAAATTATTCTTTATTTAAGATATTATCATATACTCTAAAAGAAAGGAAAAACAATAAGATCATCTTAGGATTTCACTATTAACAGTAAAGAAAGAGACAATTTATTCTTTTTTTAACAAGTTTTACTTTTGTATGTGGAAAGTAACTTTATAAGGGAACATTATCAAATGTGATAGAGTTTTTTGAGACCCCACAAAATGGAAATTGAGTAATTCCTTATAGCCAATAGTGTCATATAAATCTATATATTTTATTTTCTAATAGCGTAATGGTGACGTTTAAAGAGAAATATTTTAGGGCATTCTGGAACACTAAATATGTTAATACAGTAAGGGATAAAGTATTTATGGAAATATAAATTTGAGAATAGAACTATAGGGAATAAAAATTATAATAATTATTCATGTACCCACACTACCAATAGGCAGGGATGGTTTTTAATATATAGTGATGCATCAATGAAATTATTGGGTTTCATACCCATGATGAATAAAATGGTGATATAATATGAATTTTGATAGTTTATGATCCATGTGAAGAACATTTAAAAGAGGATATGTAGTTAGAATCAATGACCTTTTATCTAATTATTTTTTGGAACTAACTCTATGGTGGAATTTTATATATGTATACTGATGAAAACATTATAATGTTCATATTCTCAAAGATGGAAACCAACCAAAATTAATGAAGATGATTAGATATAATCAAACAAAATTATTCATCTATTCATTGTCATCCTAGAATGGAAATTATGTAAGCTGATTCTATTAACAAAAAAGAACATGAAACTATATCCATGATTCATAAATAGAAATAACCAATATTTTTATATATTCAAATGATGTATTTGGAAATCATGATGAAAAGTTTACATCCCACAATGCCAAAATTATTCCACAAAAATTTATCTATGAGATACTAAAGGGAGAATAATGGGAATGTTTTTATTGATTAAAAGAAGGAGAAATATGTACTGAAAGTCATGATTAGTGAGTTTCACATTGATGAGGATAGTTTCATTCGACTTGAAACAAGACATTTTTATCCAAAATCACTAAAAATAAAAAATGGTATATTGTAAATGGTATATATCTCTTCTTTTCCATCATTGTAGGAACACCCCATGATATATCATGATCTTAAAGAGAACGTATTGTGTGAAAAAATGAGGATGATGATTGTGTTTTATGTCTCGATTTTCTCAGTTTTCCATTAATTTAATGTAGAGTTACACAAGTATAAAGAGATGATGCAACCATTGCTAATACCCACATGGAAATGAGAGAACATCACCAAGGAAATTGTCACCCATCTTCAAAAGACATCTAAAAAAACCATGTGTTATGGTTTGTGGTTTATTTAATCATCCAAACTGCAAATTTCATTAAATTTTTGGAAGATTTATCTCTTTAACAACATACTATAATATACAAAAAAGAATTGTTGAGGATTCAAGAGGTTACACTTTTAACCACCTCCAGTCATGATTTTACGTTTACATCTAAATTTTTTAGAAGTATTCAATATGATTTAAGTAATGAGTTTATGTAAATCATGTAGGATCACCACAAACTGAAGTCTAATATAAAATTAATTTTTAGGTTCTCGACTAAATTCTAAGAGCCTACTCAAAATATTTCAAAGATGAAGGAGATTTTCATCATCTATTTTTTGAGTTCTGGAATGTCAATAGATTTAACAGAATTATTCAAATGGATTTATATGAGGTTCTAAAAGGGAAGTGATGGGAAACTAAAAATTGTAAGGAAGAATTTTGAAATAAAAGCTACATGGACTTACTCTTATAAAAGAGATTATAGAAAATATTCAGATTATCCCACCTCTTTTAAATGATTCTTATAGTTTGTAGAGGAGATATTCTAAAAACATTACTAGTGAATTGATGTTTGAATTTAGAGTAAATATTTTATTTAGAATATCAAAATAGAATAGATTTGTGTTGTTTTTAATGAAAGGGAAGATTATCTCAATGTATATTGTCTCATTTACAATCCTTGGTCGCATAATTGTAGTGGCCTATCAACATGCACTTCCACAATGTATGGACCGTGTTAATGATTTGTTCCATATATTAATCTTTAGAATGAAGATACATGGTCCATCACATGTACTAAATCCATTGTTGTTACAAATGGAGAATTTTATCTCTTTTAAGGATAATCCAGTGATGATCATGGACCATATAGACAATTTTCTATCCAAAAGGACAAGTCATATTGTAAAAGTGTCATGGTTAAACCATATGTATTAAGAGGTGACATGGGAATTAGAGGAATTAATAATAAAAAAGTAACATCATCTATAATCAACTAATAATATGAGTTGAAATTTCACTAGTGCAATTTATAAATGGTTAAAGAATCTAACGAACATGTGTTTATTTGTAATATTTCATTTCTAAATTATTATGTTTTTTATTATATTACGTAATATTATAGGGAAAAAAATATAGATAACCCAAAAAACATTATATCATTATAAAATAACTTTATATTATTTATATATGAAGCATATTAAAATTCCAAACACTATAATTGGATAAATTATATAACTTGGAAAAGCTAAAATGCTAAAATTTGGACCACCATTTCTCACAATAACTGTCACCCCCACTTCCAACAATATTGAAAATTAAAAAAATTTCAAACCAATCAATACCATAGAAAATGAAAAAATATAACCTTATGAGTAATTTTAGTAATTTTTTAATTAAATAATTATTTTCCATTTATTGGATGTAATGTGACTACTGAAAAATTAATTTGATTGTTTGAATAGAAACATGAAAATTAAGATTATTAACCTGGCTGTTTGAATATAAATTTTCATTTGAAATAATAAAATTTCATAAAAATAATAATTATCAGGATTATTTTTAGTAAATATAAACAATAAAAAAAATAAATAACAAGATTAAAAAACTGAAATAAAATATAATCTCATTTTAAACCTACTGAATTTTAAAGTATCTAAAAAATGATTTTTATTTAAAAAGTTAAAAATACTTATGTAATGAATTTATTTTGATAAAATTATTAAAAAAGGTAAAAAGAAAATTATCGAATTTTTCATATGTTTTTTTTGTAATTTTCAAAAAAACTACAATTTTCATATCAATAGTAGAAATACAGCTTTTATTTTACTTTAAATTAATTAAATTAGATCATTCATGATGTAATAATGAACTTAAATTTTCAATAACATGATTTCAAGACATGAAATATTTTATTTCAAAAAATATTCATTTAAATAAAATAAACTGAAATTCCAAACCTAAAAATAAATTTTTTAAACACTAAATTCACAAGTGATCCCCAAAAATAATTTTTTTATTTCCATCCACTATCCATTTTAATAAACGATTGAATTAAAATTATACCATGGATTGAAGTTTTAAAAATATTATATTATATTTATATATTATTTATATTTTCTTAAATTCAATATTTCCTGTTTTATAGATGATATAATATATTATATAATTCATTCCTATAAAAATAACCCTTATCTAAATTATAAATATTTTCACTCGCTTCCATTAGAAAATAAGTTATCCTCGAAAATTCAAAGCACAACCTCTTCTAAAATACTTTCTCTAAATTCATTATGAATACTATGTGTCTTTATGAATTAATGCAACTCTAAACATCAGTAGAGTTTTAGTGTCATGCAAGAGAAGCTTTATCGAGGATTATGTTTTGATTTACACTGGTTATTTTTTTATTCCCTTTATTTATTCCACCCCTTTAAGAAAAAACGATATAATATTAATTTGGAAGCATGTTAACATTATATTAATGTTTGTATCCTTTTTTTAATTATCATATTTACTATATATATAAATTTAAAATTTCTATTTCATGTTTTTCCATTATGTACAATCACTATTTTTCTAACCAACTATGAACACAATACCAAGTCATTACTTATTAAAATGATATTGTATGAATAATATTAATTATATGCAAATATAATTATTTAATTACATTTATTATAATATTATAGAATAAATTTACTTATATATATGATATTTGGAACAAAAATAGTGAAAATAAAACAAAATTAGGACAATTTAATGAAAACAGGATACAAAAAAATTCATGTTTAATAATGAGTGTTATAAAATAGATTCCATTAGTTATATTTGATAAATAATGTAAAATGAACATAATTAATTTATATAAATATTATTAAATAATCAAAATTTTATTATTCTGAAGGTTTAAAAGAGACAAAGTAAATAAGTTTTTAAGATGAATGGGATCTTGAACCCAATTCAGTTCTTTAAGTTATCCTCTCTTTCATAGAATGAATGTTCATATTAATTCCTTCAAAATTATATTTATCTTTAATTCATAGATATACATGTTACTACGAAGTTAAACTTTTATCTAACAAAATCAATTCTTCAATGTGACTTTAATTTCAAGAATATTATTTTTTATTCCTCCTCAAAATGCTTGTTATCCTTTCATGAATAATGTTATTTTATTTCCAATTTTGTTTTACCTTATTTGTTTTCTATCCAAATGGGTTTTTCATGAAATTATTTTTAATTAAGTCCTTATGAATCCCATTTACACCATGGTTTTATTTTATAAATATGATTGTTATATACTCTATGTGTCATAAATGATTTTGATCATTTAGAATGTGACTGATGGGATTGCAATTATTCAACAATCGTATGATTTTGTTGATGTAACGTATCTCATGATATTAAATTAAATATTCATTAAAATCATTAAATATTTATTCACAACGAAAATTTCATCATTTATTTTGATATGTCATGTTTGAACTTGATGTGAGTTTAGTTTACAACTATGGGTGTTATTAGACCACAAAGACATGATGATTCATTTTTACATATTACACATACCATACCTTTTAAAAATTTAATCCTCATGTTTATGATTGTGATCCAATGAGTTTGACATGATCATGATGATTATGCTCACCCATGTACTATTGATTCATGCTTCTCATTTAAACAAAGTTATCCTTCCCAATACTGAGATGTTTTCTCACCCCATTCATTGATTTAAATCCTTGAGTGATTACTTGAACTATGGAATATGTTAGGGACAATAAGATGATATAGTATAATTAATTAAATAATATTTTTATTATTATATAAATGTTCTTTTGGGTCCAAATTTACCAAATATACTGATCTTTTGGATCTAGGAATATATCAAGGTTATGTTGATTATCTGAGGAATTTTCTAATAGTTATATAATTAAGAGTATTATCACTATAAAGATAGAAGTTATTTATTATAAAAACACATAATATTTCATCAATGGTAATTAAATTATGAATAAACAAATTAAAATATTTCTAAACCACAAATATCACACCTCAATTCGCTTATTTCATTTTAAGCATTCAATCCACCTCCTTTTAAAAAACCATATTAGATATCCTCTTGAGGACTCTATTTTTGGTTATTTTAGAGTAGAAAAACCTCTAGAACATCGGTAAGGGAATGGAATATAGAATTTAGTAGTTTTTAGATGATATAGAATACTTAATTGGCGTGATAAAGAGAAATGAGGGGTTTCATTAAATATTTCATCGGTTATTAATTTTTTTTAAGAAAGAGAGTTGGGTATAGAATTTAAATGGTTTTTAAACAATTATTGGTTCTGACCAATTAGTTAACATTTCATAACAATACCAAACATAATGTAATTTTTAGACCAAAGGGGTAATTGTTTTAAATATATGTTGAAAATTGGCCAATATATGTCCATATGATGATATTTCCCAACAAATATCATACACCATGTTCTCCATAAATTTAATAGGACTTTTATTTTAAAAAATAAATGTTTTTTTTCTTAAATATTTTTAAAATTTAATTTCACACTATTCAATTAAATAGACTTATAAGATAAAAATAAAATGTTATAATTCTCATATAATCATTTCCAATAACTATAATAGGTTTTTCTGATATTTTAATTTTTTATATCACTATAACTCATTCAAATTTTATAAATATTAATTCACTAATTTTATTTAGGATATTTTTTTGAAATTGATGAAATACTACATTGATGTTCCACAAGAATTTAAGGTAATAATTTAATATATTAAAATTAAAATTAAATTACCAATATCAAAAAATTATCATAATTATTAGAAAATATATTTAAATTAATTCACAATATAATTTTTCACGTTGTGGACATATAATAGATATCGAAAAGTAAAAGTGCAAAATTTGGTGTTTTTAATCACTTTAGAAATCATATACATTATTTTCATGGAAAAATTATCATTTTAAGGAAACCATTCAATAATAAGCTGATAAGGGTGAAATTTCATTTATCCAATAATTATTATTATGAAAAATTATTTCCATATAATTTAGTTTTCTTATATTTTACCTAAATTTACCATTTACCAAGGTGATATAATTAACCAAGATTACTATTCCTATTGCCAAAAGTAAAATTAACCTATATACCAAATTTAATCCTCTATATTCTATGTAAGAACCTCAAAATCACAATGAAATGTCCTCGTCTAAATTCTGGTTTAATCCTCTTAGGCATGGTTAAGGGTGTGTTTACCCATTGTATAGGGATGCATGAGGTGTTCTGGGTGTTTGGAGCATGAATGAAATAGGATTTTTGAAATCCAACACATATGCATGGTTGGTGCATGGTAAGAGATAACATTGTGACAAACCCATGTAATCCTAAAAGAAGGGTGCACAAATTATAAAACCATGCAAGGGGTAGTGAAAAGGCATGCAGGATTATACAGACATAATATTCATAGTTGGAACATGGTTTGAAATAATCGATGCAGAGCTTCCCTCGAAACTATACCACCTCAAACCCAATTGGGCTGTATCTTGCACAGAGCTTGTTCATAGTTTGAAAAACTGTGTGGAAAAATCACATTCCCCATTAAAAGTGAAAATTTATGAAGTTTTCCCCTCTGTATTTTAATTTCCATAGCATATTTTTTCGCCATTACTCATCCTCTAAACCCTAGAGACAAACCAAACTCTCCCAACATTACAAGGGATCATTCAATTATGATTGAAGGTCACTTTTGTCCATGTATGTTTGTGTTTTGGGATTTCAACTTGTTGTGAATTTGGATCCATTAAAAGGGTTTGGTAATATTGTTGAATAAATTAATAAATTGACACCTCATGATCCATATGGGATACATTTAGGATAATTTAACTTGTTTATGGCTTCCCAAGGGTTGATCCAACATTCCTGAACATAGATCATGGGAGTGTAAGCATAAAATTGACTTATATTGAATTATATCAAATGTTAGAAGTGTTTATATGTTATTTTGAATTAAAATGTACATAATTAGTGGTTGTTTCTAGGGGTTGGTATCATTATAATGGATTTCTTTACTTAATAGTAATAATGTCAGACACAACAATATAATTATTCTATGTGATTTGTCAAATGTACATGAAATTCTTATGAATTGTTGATCATGTAAAATGAGTAAATACTAGCTAATTTAAAAAAATTTTAAATGGGATAACATAGGAAATTTATGAAAATGTTAATTGGATAGTGTATAGGGATTTTTGATTATGAGAAATGGGTTAATTTATAGAATTTTTTTACCTTCTAGTTGGTCAGAGTGTAATCTCATGCGGGGTATGGATTGTGTTTATACATTAAATTTATGTTAAAAACATTATGATAATGATCCCCCATTTTTGAAATAGCCCATCTAATTGAGGCAGTTTAGATATAAATCTTTAGTTGGTCAATTAGTTTATAAAAGGTCGATTAAAACTCATTTGAATCAGTGTAAAACACTTCTTAAACTTAGAAAATAGGTTCTCTAAATTAAACCCATACACAAACTAACAAAAACTATCTATCAGAGTCAGTGTAAAATAGTTTCCTCTTTTTTGAAATTATATATAGTATAAAATTGACAAAACAAAGTATTACTAAATATAGTACACAACAGAGTAAAACAACAGGTTTATTCGTGAGTTGAGATTTAATCCTCTCCACATGGTGATCACCTACCACCAAGAAGATTATATTAACAATAAACTTGATACACAAATTGTATCGGGCTTTACAGTAGTTTTCCTAAATTGTCAAAGCCACATACACTCTACCATAGTTATTCGTGGGAAAAAAACAAACCAAACTACACACAGTCTATTCATCAATTTCATGTGGGAAACATGGTGTAAGTGATGTTTGATTTGATGATTTTCGATATCCTCTAGTTCAAGAATAGGGGAAGGTGTGTGTAATAAATAAGTCACACACTTTGCAGAAAATGTATAATAATTGAACACAATAGTGCTAGTATTATAAGATTGAGTTTAGAAATATCTATTTCTTTTCAGTTCACCTCTTAACTCCTTAGAGTGAAGAAATTTAATTTTGACTCTTTCTCTGGATGCTGTCCTCAAAATAGAGTTTCTTAACACCAGATTATATAAGTACTGAGGTTTCCTGAATTTTGGTTTGATATAGTTTTGAAGAATCACATTAGGTAGACATGAATTTTTCCTAAATGAACATCGTGGTGATATTGGGGTCAAAATGTAAGTGTTGGATGGTTCTTCTTTCTTCTCTTTGATATAGCAAGTATGATCAATCTCATGCATTCCCCCCTTCTGTCGTCTATCATTTTCATTCTCGGTATTCAATGTTATCTTTGAGGTCCGATAATTAGAATATTTAAACAACCTCTAGTCCTCCTCATACCTCGTACTATCCACATATACAGTCTCTAGATATGTCTACAATCAGTATTAATTTATGTCATAAGAATTAAATTTACTAAATATCATCGTTAGAATAATCATAATAATATTGATAATTTTGGTGTAGAAGATAGAGCATCGGTAGAATGGTAGTGGTATCCTTAGTAATAGTAGTTTTCAATAGTATGCTTCAATGGTAGACTAAATTGGTAGCCTTCATAGGTAGCCTTCATCTGTAACCTTCTATAAGTGACCTTTATCAGTGACCTTATATAGGTGACCTTCATCAGTAACCTTCTATTGGGGACCTTCATTGGTAACCTTTTATCTGTGACCTTCATCGGTAACCTTCAATCAGTGAATATCATTGGTAACCCTATATCATAGACCTTTATCGGAAACCTTCTATTGGTGACCTTCATCACTAACCTTCTATCGATGACCTTCATCGGAAACCTTTAATCAGTGACCTTCATCGGTAACATTATATACATTACCTTCATCGGAAACCCTCTTTCGGTGTCCTTTTACATATGTAAATTTTACATTCTAATCTTAAACAAGAGAATATAGAGAAAAAAGAGACAAGGTTTTTAGTTGATAAAAACAATAATTATTAATGAAACATGATTATCATATCAAAGAATCGTGATTTGGGATTATCAAAATAGATGAGTCCAACAATCTCCCCCTTCTTGATAATCACAAATTATGTCTGTGAAAATTTATATTTAAGTATTATTGAATCAGGGTTAAGCATATATGATAATATCCTTAGAGGTGTGTATATGTACAACTGAACCATGTGTACTTTGGAAAATATAGATAGGGTATATATGAAATAACTCCATTAAACACGAAACATCTCCCCCTTTGTGATTTTAAAAAATAATTTAAGTCAAAAAGAGAGAAAAGATGATTTTATTATTAAGGAAGCAACAATAAAGTATATAAAAAGAGTACAAAGATCCCTATCAACTAAGACATCACACATTCAATCCACATGAGAAATGTCAAAGGGTGATTTTTTTGGAAGCAGAGGAGGCAGGTCTAGATGATGGAGGGTTAGGCCAAGCTATGGAAGTGAACAGGGTATGAGGAGCAACTACAGAAGTATCAGTAGACCGATAGTGAGTAGATATCTGATGAATAATAGGGTTCAATCTTTTGATTGCCTATGTAGGAGTCATCAATGGGGCTTCACTTGTATATCCTGAGGATACTAAGGAAAAAGGTAGCATTGGAGGAACAATAATGGGAGTGCAGTCCACATTGAGGAAGGTTCAAATGAGATTTATGAAATCCATAATGATTCTTCCTTATCATTCCATAGATGAGAAAAAGACATCCTTATTCTCTATAAATTTTTCCAGGGTAGGAGTCAGTTTTATAAGCCAACTAACGTGATCGTAAAAATCCTGAGTGACATGTAGGATCCTCATGTTTTCTAATAACAACTTGATGTGACTATTCATATGATGCTTTGTGTAGAACGTTATGTAATAGCAATCAACTATCTCTTTTATGGCCTTTTGATCATGATTATCTTCCCTTAAATAATCCCTTATAAGATTATGAATTTCTATGGTAGTGTTGATGACTTGAGTCATAGACTGAGGGTCTGAGGTACATTCACCAGAGAACATCGCCACTTTTTCTCTTACAACTAACATGAGTTATTCTAGATCAACAGGAGGAGCGTCTGAGGAGGAAGCAGATGCACATAGAGGTTCCATTGAAAAATCTATTGTCTCCATAAAATTTATGGTCATACCACTGATCAACCTCTTCACATAATTATCTTGTACACTCACATGTGTCTCCACTGACTTCTTAATGTCCTCAAACACATTGACCATCTACTAAACAACACTCTTAACCAACATAAGGTCTTTGTACACTTAAACACTTGAATCCCTATATCTGTACAAGAACACATTTTATTTTTTCACATATTCCATAGATTCTACCAATGTTCTAAATTGATTCTACCATTCCTTCACTTAAAGAATAAATTTTGAGTAAGAGGTATAAATTACTCTTTTTAATGCAGATACCACCACTTCTTGATTTACAGCCACTGTTCTCTCCATCTCAACAGATATCTCATCAAAGTGTCTATTAAAATATAATTTTAATGATTCAAAATCATCATTCTTCCAATAGTTTCGAGGTAAATTCACTATGTCTATAAAATAGTGGTCTATAAAATAGATGGAATAGGATTGGCATTGATTAGGCATGTCATCATCATAGTTACCATAGTATAATCACATGATCATGAATCCGTGAACTTCTTACCAGTCTATTATTCTGTGAGAAAAAAATTAATCCTATGGAAACAGGTTCCTCTCCCCCACATGGAGAATTCTCATGATCAATTATATTCATCTCTTCTATACCACTTTGACCAACTACATCAACTGGAGTGTCCACTGCCACATCTTATACAAAATCATTAACTACTAACATTGGAATTCCATCTTCAACAGATGCCAAAACAACTTCATCTATAATTTCTACCATTTCTGTATATCCTATCAAAAGAATTAGACCTAAATATTACTCTTCAATTTCATCAGTATTTGTCTCAAAATCGTTATGACTAGATTCAGTTTTTTCTTCCTCTTCTGAGGTCTCTCTAATGTCTCTGAAGACATTATCTTTTCCTTCTTCTTCACTGGTTTACAAATCATCATTGTCCCTTAGGAAAGTCTCTCTTCTAGGAATTATTTTTTGGTGTTTTAGGCTCACCAATGTATATAAAATCTTCATGAGGACTTGAGGGATGGTCAGGATCACTCATGTCATCTAAAGGAGAATCCTCTATTTATTTCATAACAAAAACCTCTTCTTATTAATCGAAG
The DNA here is from genome assembly GCA_963277665.1 of Viscum album. NCBI lineage: Eukaryota > Viridiplantae > Streptophyta > Magnoliopsida > Santalales > Viscaceae > Viscum > Viscum album. The sequence goes on from OY728125.1 coordinate 395,896,125, forward strand.
TATACTGGCTCCACTTCATTATGAATTATACCTAGATATCCCTTATTATTTATTATAGTAGGATTGATGATAGATTTGAATTCTTGATATAGCTTAGCCTCGTCATTTACCCACCTTCATTTCCAGGGGTTCTAGCTTATCTTCGTTAAAATTCAAATCATCTTGGTAATGAAAAAGTATTACCTTACACCAATGATTTCCTCCTTATTTATAGCATCTCCTTTCACTTTCAATATCATGGATAATAATCTTGTAGGAAAATATAATTTCAACTGTAACATGGCTTGTTCATATCCTCTAATTGAATAATCAGCAATATACATAGATTTTTCTTCTATACATGCTTCAATAGATACAAAAGATACATGTCCTGATATGTCATGGTAGAAATCTCCCCTCTCAGGGGACTCAAAACATATGAAACAATCATTAAATTCAACTTGTCTTCCCCTTACATTTCAATTTTAATAACATTCCAAGGGATCTCATTCCCAATCAGTTTAGCCAAATATACCTCATTATAGAAGAACTCAAAAGTTAGAGGTACCAATCTAAAGTTGTAATATAGAATCCCTTCATATGGGACTCTTAAACATTCATCCCATTCAATAAATTAGAAGCTCACACATAATCTATTTAACTTTTAAGACATTCGGTTCTTATTCTCAATCTTCTTGAATTTCAGAGACTCATTAAATTCCTTTACTAGTTTGAGGTAATAAGGTCCATTTTTATATGAAATACATTATTCCCAATCCTTCGCCTCGGGTTCCTTCAGCTCAAATGACTTGATTGATATCAACCCTTTAGAAAATAATTCCTTCTCAACCATGATTTTCATATTCGATAAATGTAAATTGATCAACATTTCCACTAACTTTCTTCCACTACTAAACCCATATAAAGGTCTCTTAGGGTTCCGTGAATCTCCTTCATTATAAACTAGTGGTCTATTCATTATTTCCCTTTGATTTGAAGTAGTTTAAGGGTTATAGCAGAAGGTCGGGTTCCAATGTTAGAGTGAAGGTAGTTTAGGAGTGTATTGATATGGATCCAAATTAGGTTTGAAATCTATTTTTCTCATTTAGGGACTGAAAAAAAAATTCAAGAAAAATAAATTAGTAATACTAATAATGTTTAATATTTTGGGAGAAAAACCCAAATTCACAAAAAGATCAACTATCAGTAACGTTCCAACTGTGATGTCCAACGGTGAGGTCCAATACTAAGTTCCAAACTGTGGGGTCCCAACGGAGAGGTCCTAATGTTGAGGTCTTAACATTCAGGTCCTAATGGTATGGTTTTAATGTTGAGGTCCAATATTTAGGTCAAACGGTGTGGTCCTAATGGTGAGTTCTAATAGTGAGATCCAACGGTGAGGTCTTAACAGTGAGGTCCAATGGTGAGGTCTGACGGTGATGTACAAACATAACATTTTATCATACCTAAATCATGTTTGATGTAAATAATCCTCTCATAACTCAAAGGAATTATGAATATATCATCTAATTGGTGTTTAGTTGCACTGATTTCAAGAGTGATATCACCACATTGATAATGTTCTCTCATGAAGTGTGGTATCACAAAAAAAAATTTTTTACTTGCATGAGATTCAAGTTTTTTAGAGATGTTAATAGCCCTTGATAAATCATAGGTTATAGAGACAAATTTGTATTGATATACATAGTCTAGTAAGGTGTGTTTCATCCATATAACTTGTGAACAACAACTATGAGTAGCTATATATTCAGTTTCGGCAGTAGATAACACAATAGAATTCGGTTTCATACTACACCATGTTACTAGTGACCTCCCCAAAATGTTAAATGTTAAAGTGGTTCTCAAGTTATGTAACATGAAACTAGAAAAGTCATCATCTGAATAACATATTAAATAAAATGATCTCCCTCTTTGATACAACAGTATTATGTTTGTAGTATACTTGAGATATTTTAAAATCACCTTAAAAACAGTTAAATGAGACTCTTTTGGATTGTCTTGAAAATGAGTACACATGCACACACTAAACATAACATCATGTTTTCTAGTAGGTACTTATACCATACTCCCAATCATACCGCTGTAATTTTTTTGATCCATTGATTTACCAGCTACATCAGCATCCGAATTTAAAGTTGAAATCATAGGTGTATCACAACCATTATTATTATCCAAACAAAAAATTATAAAGAGATCATTTGTATATTTACTTTGATTAAAAACAATACCATTTTTATTTTGAAAAATTTAAAATCCATGGAAGAATATAGGTTCCCCCATTAAACTCATTTCCATTTCATCTTGTATCATTTTTTAAAAATCAGTTCAATTTTTTTTTAGAGGATACAAAAATAATTTCATATATGTATATTTGTACTATTAAAACATATTTGGAAATACTTTTAATAAAATGATTAGGATCAACTATTCCTTTAGTATAATCATATGTAATATGAAAAGAACTATTTATATCATACCAATATCATGCATATAGTTTTATACCATATAGAGCATTATAATTTTTAAAGAGATGATTTGAAAAATTGGGATTTTTAAAACCAGGGGATGTTCAAGAAATACATCCTCAACAATTTACCCATTTTGAAATTAAATTTTGGCATACATTTGAAAATGTTTGAAATTAATATGAGCTAAATAAGAATTTATTATCATAATGGATTCTAGTCAATCTATAGGTGAAATGGTTTACTCATACTCTATTCCTTCTTCTTGACTATATCCTTGTGCAACAAGTCTAACAATATTTCTAACTATTTTACCAGATTCATAAACATTATTTCTAAATACCCATTTAGTTCCTATATTAAAAGTTATTTTTACTCTTTAAGATAATTCCAAAACATTGTTTCATTCAAACTGATTTAATTTTCCTTGAATAGATAGCATCCAAAATTCATCATTAATAGAATAATTTATATTTTTGCGTTAATTAATTTAAATAAAGTATGTATGTTCAACCTAGTTTTTCAGAGATGCTCTAGTTTTTTCCCCTATTTAGATCACCTACTACAACATCTAAAAGATTGTTCTTGAGGGTTCTAATATATCTATAAATAGTTGAAATAAACACATTAAGGTTTTATATAGGTTCATATTTATCATTCCTAGATTTTGGGATGTTTCTAGAACTAGTTGTTTTCACTAGGGGTTCACTCCCTTTATAATTTAGGTCTGGAATTGAAATATCTTCATTAAGTTGTTCAATGATGATTTTGGGTTCATGTTGATCTATCTCATCTAATTTAACATGAACTGATTCTTCCACACATTTAGTTCTCTTATTGAATTCTCTATAAGTGTTTCTAGATATTAGGTAACCGAGGAAAATTCTTTCATCACTCTTAGAAGAAAACATGTCATGATCACCCTTTGTGTTTTGAAAACTGACTTTGAAACCAAAAAATCTGATGTAATTAACCTTCATCATCCTTTTATTCCAAAGCTCATAAAGAGTTTTCTTAATAACATGTCTAATTTATACTATATTGATGTTGTGACAAGATCTATTTATAGCTTCAATCCAAAAATATATAGGTAAATTATACTCACATAGAATAGTCCGAAAAATCTATTGAATTGTCCTATTTCTTCTTTCTACGACTCTATTTATTGAGGGGTTCTAGGAGAAGAGAATTATGAATTAAGCCATGTTCTGAGAAAAAAGATTCAAAATCATGATTTTCAAACTCACATCCATGATCACTTCTCAAGGTCTTGATTCAATGTCCACCAAGTGTTTCTTCAGACTCAGAATATTTAATGAACTATGAAAATGCTTCTCTTTTGTGAGCATGAAAATATGCAAGTATATATTCAATTGTTATCTACAAGAACAAAAACATAGTGATTCCCATTTAAAGTAAATACACAAGATGGTTTAAACAAATCCATGTGAACAAGCTTAAGATTTTGGGAAGCGGAAACCTCTTTAATTTGTTTGAAAAAAACAATGTATTGTTTTACTTTTGGAAAAGGATTACAACTTTGTTTTGGTGGAATTCCAATTTAGGTACGTAACTAACTAAACCATTTCTAGTTTTTTCCTATTTTGAGTGCACATTGTAGTGTTTAAATTTCATGAGCCATATACAAGATTACTTAAAAATCATATAAACAAGAAAATTTTTTCATAGATAATGATTTTAAATAAATTACATATTCTTTTGATTTCTATGAGCAGTGAATATTAATTTTTTATAGAATTAAAAACATTTCATTTGTATTTATGAAATTTAACATTGAAACCATAATCACAAATCTTTGAGATACAACATTGATAGTATTTTAACCCATAAACAAAATGTCATTTTGAAATTATTATAGTATTAGGGTTTCCGATTAGGCCAAAGACGATGATCTTCCCTTCAGTATTGTCACCAAATGTGAAATGTTCACCATCATCATTAATTAGGCTCTTGAAGAATGAATGGTATCCCTTCATATTTCATGAAATCCACGGTCCACGTACCATAGGATCATACAGGATCTCTTTAAACAATTTTCATGAAAAACATTTTAGTTGTAGGGTAACTTTGGTAACCGGATTTTCATGGGTTCAGAGAGGTTAACAACTATTGATTTGGGAACACATACTTGTCTCAAAAGTTTTCTATAATCAAAAGATATGATTTGAGACATAATTAATTTGTTAGATCCTTTAGTTAATTGTTTTTCAATAGAGGGTTTATATTTTTAACTGTCTATGAATTGTCCATATTTTGGAGGAAATTTATTTTTAATAACCCTTCTCTATCATGGTTGATATTCTAGACCAGTTGTATATTTTGGACTAATCTATTTCCCTAGAAACTGATTCAAGGTATCTCAAACTGTAGAAAACTTTTCAATATCCATATTTAATTTCTTATTTGATAATTTAAGATTATTATGTTCTTTTAACACATTAGTACATCTTTCTCTATCAATATCCAGACCGGACTTTTGATTTTAATTAAAAGCATGTTGTCTTTTCTATAATTTATATTTATCCTTGAGTTTATTAAATGTATCCTCAAGAACACCACAATATTCAAATAGTACATCCTTAGTAATATTCTATTCCTTATTTTATTCACTTTCATTCTAATAATAGTAAAAATTATGTATAATTGTATTGAGTGGAACCTAAAATGTTTCTGTCATGAAACACCGGTTTTTATGTTTGTTCATTTCAATATAAGAAGTGTAAGATCCACTGGAGATATCTTTTGAAGCAATCCAAGTATAATTTATATCCTTTTTATATCTCATTCCCTTGTCTTCCTATTTCTTCTCTAATGTCGGCTTTGGTAAATCATCGTTCACATGGCCTTTTTCTTTACACACATAGTATACTATCCCATTTTTTGTTGTTATTCCATTTTCTATCATTTTCCATTTTCCTTTACTATCATACCTTCATTTAAAGTCATATTTTTTAATGAACATATTCTTTTGGTAGAACATCTTTAATCTAATAGAAAGAAGAGCCATCTCATCATCATTGCCAGAAGCTGAATCTTTACTGGAGGATGCGTCAGCAAGAGCCTGAACTTTTAATTTATCTTTTCCCTTTGAGGAAGTAGTCTTGAATACAGTAGATTTATTTTTTGGTTCTTTGTCTGCTTCTTGATTTACCTCAATCCCGTCTGCATACATCATATGTTTTTAAATTGTTTTCTTCACTAGTATCTTGACTATGTCACAAAATTCTTAGATAGAAATAGATGTTCATCTCCATCTGTTAGGTAGGATTCGAAGAAACCTGTCAATATGATCCTTGGTGTCAACTAGTTTCCCAAGTAGACACAAGGTATTTACTTTTTCAATTAACATGATGTACAATTAAAATATAATTTCACCATGATTTATTTTAGAATTATCATTTTTAATAGTAAAATTACTTAATCTCATTTCTTTAACATTGGTGGTTCTATCATGAGAAACATCCATTATATCCCAAATTTTATATGCAGTTTTAAAGGCCAATATTCTATTGAATTCTTCACCACATAGAGAAGATTGCAATGAATTCATTATTGTACAGTAATTGTTATATGTATACATAGTCATTTGAGACCACGTATCCCAAGTTGTAGCAGGAAATGCATGTTGTTCTTCAATTGTGTCCCAGATTTTAGAAACCTTACACTCTAGATACATTTTCAATTTTTATTTTTATTATGCATAGTTATTACAATTAATGAAAGTTGTCATGTTAGTAGAAGCACCCTAAACTCTATAAAACATTGTTAATTTGAATTTTAAAGAAATGAAAATGTATATATGATAGTAATTTTATGATCACTACAACACAAATAAAGACATCACTGAAAAGAATTCAAAACTATCACAATAGTTAAGAAGGTAGTAATAAAAATATAACACTTTGATACTAAATGTTGGTCGGGGTGAAAACACAAGAGGTGGTGAATTGAGTTCCTACTTAAAATTTCTATTATAAATATTATGATAATGATCCCCCAATTTTGAAACAGTTCAGTTAATTCTGGCAGTGGAGATATAAACGTTCAGTTGGTCACCATGTTTCTCAAAGGGTGATCACTCCCCAGTGGAATCAGTGTAAAACACTTCATCACATTTTGAAACCGGTTTTCTGAATTAACCATATACACACACAAACCATAACTAACTATCATAGTCAATGTAAAAAAGTTTTTTGTTGTTGAAATTATAAGCTGCAAATAAAAAAAAAAAAGATAATTACTAAATAAAGTATAGAGTAGAGTTAAACATGAGGTTCAGTCTCAAAATGAGACATAATGCTCCCCACTTCGTAATCACCTGCCACCTATAAATTTATATTGATAATAAACATAAGATATATTCTATATCTAGATTTACAATAGTTTTCAAAAACTTTCCTAGGCTCACAACTTCTACTGTAGTTCTACTTGGAAATAACAAACAAACCAAACCACACACAGTCTATTACACCGTTACACAGGGGAATAAAGGTGTAAGTGATGTTTGATGTTAGAATTATCAGTATCCACCAATTCAATCATAAGAGTCTGTTTGTATAACAAACAAACACACACTTCCAAAAAAATGTAAATTAAATGAACACAATAGAGCTAATATTTTCAGATTGAGTTTAGAAAGATCTATGTGTTCTTTGTTCAGCTGTAGACTCCTTGGAGTTATGAAATAGTAGTTCATGTAATTTTATGGTTGTTTTCTTCAAAACCGAGTGTCGCAGCTCCAGGTTCTAGCATCAAAGTACTAAGGTTTTCTGCTTCTTGGTTTGTTATGAATTTGAAGAAGTATGAAAGGTAGACATGAATTTTTCCCAAAGTATCATCGTGATTCCCTTGGGTTCACAATGTATGTGATGGATGGTACTTCCTCGATCTCATTGATATTGCATGTAATTGCAATGTCATGAATTCCTCTCTCATGTCCTCAATCCTTTTCTTCCTCAGTCTTCTATTTTATTTTGGAGGTTAGAAAATAGAAATTAGTAGACCACTTGAGATCCTCCGAAAAACTCATATTGTACACAGATACAGTATCTTGATATGTCTACAATTAGAATTATTTAATTTTAGAAGCATTAATTTTTCGAAATATGATCGTTATTATAATCTTAATAAATTGAAAAAGTATGTTGTATAAGAGTGAGAATCGGTAGACTGGAAGTGGTAGCCTACATAATAGTAGGATTAAATAGTATTCTTAAATGGTATACTGCCTCATTAGCCTTCATCGTTATCCTTCATCGATAAACATCTATCGATGTCCTTCATCGGTGACCTTTTATTGGTGACCTTCATTAGTTTCTTTCTATCAGTGACCTTCATTAGTAACCTTCTATCGGTGACCTTCATCTGTAACCTTATATCATAGACCTTGATCTGTAACCTTCTTATCAGTGACCTTCTCCGGTAACCTAACATCGGTGACCTTCATCAGAAACCTTCTATTTATGACCTTCCTTGGTAACCTTATATCGATGACCTTCATCGATAATATTTTATCGATGACATTTTACTTATGTAAATTTTGTACTATAATCTTAAACAAGAGAGAAGAGATATGAAAGATACAAAGTTTTCACTTGATATAAACTATAAATATTAATGAAACAAGATTATCAAAACAAAAATAATGATTTCGGATTATCAAAACAGGGGATTCCAACACAATCCAAATGGGATAATGTATTTAAATTATTCGATATGTTAAATTAGTTAACATATAAAATACGACGAATATTTTATATGGTTTAATGCATGACAAGGGAAATTAGTGAAATTGGTTAGGATAACTATTTGGTAAATGGGTTAAGTGTTAAATCACGAGGATGATTTATTTTTTTAGTGGCATGTCCAATTTTTATTATATGTGTATTGATTTTTTATATATGTGGTATAGTAAATGTGGTAAATGAATAGATAATAATGATCACATGGATTGTTTGTTTTTTTGTATTGGACAAGTGTATCTACACACATAGGTCAAGATAGAATGAGGTTCTAAAACACACCCTATAATTCATAGTTTAGGGTAGGGGATCGAGTCTCTATACATCTAATAAATGAAATTTATTATATTACCTGGACCGTGGCTCGAAGCATAGTGTGATTTGAATGATTATAAAAATTTTATCCCTGGATTGATAATGAAATAAATTTATAAACTTTTTCAAAGAAATTTATTGTTCGGTTTCATTAGGTAAATAATGTAAATACATATACTAGGGAACATGTAATAGAAATGAGTTAAGTGATAATGATGGAATAAATGAAATAAATGGAACTAATATTGTGAATTTTTAGAGTAAACACTGTTAACTATTGGCTTAGATGTGTTTTTTTCTATTTATACTTCCATTTCCTTATTAGTTTCATACTGTATCTATTTAGACTAGATATTTTATATACATTATTTTCCATTTTATATTGAGTTATACTCACAACCTAGTCAGTCTAGCATTGGGTACCTGAGAAGGTTTCATGGTTGCAAGTCAGGACAATGGAAAACAACATATGTTATGGAGTTTAGTTGGGATTGGGGATTAGATGTTTGATGATCCATATATGGTGTCAGGACCTATTCGAGGGGATTCAGCTTTTGATATTTATTTTTGTTGTTCTTTCACATTTGGCACTATTAGAAAATAATGACATATTTATTTTTTGGTTGTGGTTTTTTATCCATTTGGGAACTATTTGCCAATTCATTTTTTATTGTCTTATTATTTTTTTAGTTTATATGTTATCTTTTAAGGAATAATAATAGAAAGAGGAAACACACTCCCCATGTTATATATCATACCATCGTTGCTAATCAAAAACCTATGGTGTATGGGGTGGTGTGATTGATGTCATGTTGTGACTCAGATCGGAGCACTTTTTAGTGGTTAATATGTCCAAGTTGTTATATTAAAATTTTATAATATATTTTTTCATATTCAATTTAAATGTTTCAGTTATTATTTATATTAAAATAACAGTTCAAAACAAAATGAATCCTGCTTTTAGAACAAATAATATATATTAAATTATTTAACTAGATTTATTCTTATACTATGTTTAGAAAAAATATTAAAAAAGTGTTAAAACATATGATTTAATATATAATATTTAAATTTCATTAAATTAATTCACCAATAATGTTAAATTTCATTAATTATGATAAATACACATTTCAATCATAAAATATTTTTTCCCAATAACATCGGGATTATTTTCAAATTATTTTTACAATGATTTTCTTATTAATTGGTAAGAATGAAATCATTTTTTTATATACTAAAAATTATTCATAATTTAGTTATTACTATTCAAACTACCCAATATAATGTCTTTGTAATTAATTTAATACTTAAATATAAATTTTTACTAGAATATCGTGGTTCTTTTAAACACCATATTTCATGTAATATAATCTATCAATATAATATTATATTTATAGTTAAGTATTTCATAAAATCATAGGGTGTTTCCACCCATGATCCATGGATGAAAAATTTTATCACTCCAAAGGTAATTTTTTAAAAACATTACCTATGAAACCTAGTGATCAATGATATAAAAAATTAAACTATAGCCTCAATATGTTGACTTCAAAGACTCTATGATGCACTGGGAAAGAGGTTAAAAACCTTATCATGACAAAACCTATAATGGGACACCATAAAAATAAATATTTTTTATTTTATGCCTACTATATTTTTGAAATTTTAAAACAAGGTGAATAAATATAAAATAAATAAATAATTATGTCCTACCTTCTATCCATAGTAACGGTATGGCTATGCCCACTGGACCGACATCTCTACTAAAAAGTTAGAGAAACTAAAATTCAAAATTTTACATATTTTCCTACACATATTAATGTAATCTATATAGATATACATATATTCTATAAGAAATTAAATAGTATGGTATTCATTCTAGTCTTATGTCATTTAAGGGAATTACAATGCATTTTTAAAACAAGATATTAGACATTGTAAATACAATTTGGGGTTTTAATAGTTGCATTGATAACTCAATTCCCATTGGGGTTTTATCTCCCGATAACATATAAAACTGCCCAATGATTCAATGAATCATGAAATTTAAATAAATTTCCACCCCTTAGAAACTGTTATTTTTTCATTGGGGTTTCAAAATCACATTGAGATTGTTATTATCTTTCTTGGAATATAGTTTCTTTTATTACATCCAATCATCATGCCATGAAACTACATGATTTTTTCTATTTATCCAATCTACATTAAATTTGTTATCTAACTAATTTTAGGATTTTTTTCCCCAATTTCATACATATATTCTCCCCTTTGGTCCAATATCAATGTCTAAAAATGTATTATCACCACCTAGTCTATGATAAATGAAATTAAACACTATATTATCAGGTACAAGCCTAATTCTACCCAAAGCATTTCTGAATGTAATATTATGTTTTTTTTGAAACTCCATATATTGAAGTAAACCATATCAAATTTCATAAATAAATATATCATCAACCTAATGTTTTCAACTCCCACCTTTAAAATTTAATGATATTTTCACACTACATCACCTAAAGTTTAAATTTCCCCATTATCTTATCATATCCAATTGCACTCACCGATGGAAACTTAACAGAACTCAAAAGGTATGTATCTCATCTATGTATATTTCTGAATTGAATCTGTGATATAATATAGAAATCACCATGTTTCAAACACATTTTATAAATTCAAACCTCATTTTTTCCACCAATCATGATGTTATGACACTAAAATAGATTTTTTAATCATAGAAAATGTTTATAATCATCTAATCCATGTCATATCACTCACTCTATTTCAAAAATATTGAATTTACACATATCCACTACTATTAGGAGAAGTAGATTTATTATACACTTAGTTTTACCCTTTTGTTCATTTTTCATTACTAGCATTGTGATCATTCCGTAATGAATCTTAGCCAACTAGTCACCCCCTTTTCATTTTTTTCAGTGGATGATGATGAATTTCATCATTGATAGTTCAATTTCCTATGGTACTATCATGTATTATATATATCCCCTTATTAATTTATTTTCTCACATAAAGCTTGGCTCAAATGGTATTGGGTGTTTTTGGATTGGTTGATTGGGAAGCACTACAGAGGCTCCCTCAATTTTATCCTTATGTAAAAGAATTAATTTGAATGTGAAAAATACCATCCATAATAAATTAAAATTCATGGTAGGGTGCCTATCACATTAAAAAAGCAAACATTATGTCTTAATTATTGATTGATAGTGTATAACATATAGTATATTGGTCTCCTATCATTCCCTAAAATATGTATCAATCATTAACAACACCTAATGTAGAACTATTTTTTGTATTTAAAACCATTTCCTTAGATAAATAGTCAAACATGGATACCTTTTACTCTACCCAAAATAAATCACTAAGAAAATTTTGTATTATAAAATTGGATTCTTAGTTATTTTATATCGCACCAACTACCTATCAAATATCTAAGATTGTTTTCCCTTCCTCTAGCTATGTGATGGATCTTTGTGGAATGTTTTTATTAGTTTCTTCCAGCATATAGAATCTATCATGTTCATATTTGGTTTTTTAGTCTCCCACTTATAGAACCCATTTATTTCACCACACTACTCTATATGAGTCATATTTCTAGGGAGTCATTCTCTTATAAAAAATCATAATCCTTAATTCTATATCATATCTGTAAATATTGATTCTAAGATCGTTATTCCAAAGTTCATTTGGGGACCTCATATATATCTTGACCTAATTTTGATGAACATTGATACAATCAGTTCCCCCATTCACCTATATAAAACATATATGATTCCATAAACTAAGGTACTGTTCCAAGATACAATACCATAAACTATAATCCCTTGATTATCAATAATATAATCCCATATACTCAAATAGAGTCGTAGTACAATAATTACATAATTATAATTCATTACATTTCATGAGGTTTCCCAAAAGAGAATTATGATTTAAAACCATACCAATATCATTTCTCTAACACTACCCTTACTAGAAATATAACATCATGGTCCTGGATGGATTTTAATAAATGGTATTCCATGGAACTATGATACATGACCATAAATATTGGAAACATTTTAGACAAATAAATGTGATCATAAACTAATAAGACTTCGGATAATATGTCATATTCTATATATAACATGATTAATTAAAATATTATATCACTCACATAAATTAGAATTATCATTTACTCCATTAAAATATAATTAATCCACATGTTTTGTATTCCCCATTGATAATATATAAAGATTATTTTGCGTCATTAAGATATATTGAACTCCAGTAGATCATATTACTATTGCAGGGGGAAAAATTGTTTCTATTGTCGTGTCAATTGAAATTTACAATATTTACTATAAAGGTTCAAATATTGTGACAAAATAGTGATATAATATCCCACCACCCAACCAAGGATCATTCCCTAGATTCTACATCCCCATAATCGTTAAAATGACTCTCCTACGGTGAATAGAGAATTATCTAAATTCCCAAAATTCATCTAGGATATATGTATTAAAGGATATATTTTTTGTATAATGTTAGTGGAAACCATTTTTTAAATATTGTAAGCATTATCCCTCGACCAATTAGCCTCTATCATATCTCTATACAGAATATACAAGTCACAATTTTTCATTCAATATATTCCCTTTACTCAACAACATTTCTTATTCCTATAGTGTAACAATAGCATGAATCCTAAAAATATACTTGGAATCAATATATAAGAGTTACACCAAACTAATTCTCAAATAATCCCATGTTCTCATTGGTGGTCAATACTTCATTCCTATTCTTACCAATCAACTATTATTTTGTACTCTTTTTTTATTGAGAGATCTTATATTTATTTTATTTTTTCTCACAAATCATTTAACATGTCGATATAGAGATTTTTACTTGATATTCTCATTAATGTAATTGATATTCCTAATTTTAAAAACCAAAGGGAGAATGAACATGTAATATATGTATTTCAAGACCAAAAATGAAGAGGATCGTCAAATGACCATATCAAATATAATTATAAAAATATTATTCCTTATTCCTCATCTTGGAGATAGATTTCCCAAGATAAAATTTCCATTTACATGATGATTTAAGAATATATTACTACCTAGAAGCCCATCTAACACCTCCATCACTCTATAATGAATTATATCATCCCATCCATGAATCCAATCTTGAGAAATAATAATCACCCGTTCTTATGATGATAAATGAGTTCACCCATCAATGGAATCAATAATTTGGACCTCCATTGGTTGGATATTATACTCCCTAATAAATATTTTTATCTTAGGTTTTCTTTCTACCTACTCAAATTGGGTGATCTATTCCTCATCCACCCATAAGGATTTGTTTCCCTTAGTTATGGATTCAAACATAGAGGCATTAATCATCTAATACAAAAAGAACACCCATATGGCTAAGAATTCCTAAAAAATGTATCATGTGCATAATAATCTTCCATTCCAATAAAATAGTTGTGAATTTATATTTTGTGAATGTTATTCATGATAACATTCTTTACACCCAACACTATTCATTTAGTGAATTGTAATATACTATAAAATTTTATTATTTAAATGATACTTTTATAACATAGCTATTAAATTAAATAGTATAAATATTAATAACAACATTATGAAAAAATTGTATAAAGGTATATATAATTAAAAAGTGTTGATTAATTCACAATACATTTATATATAATTTTTATAAAATACACTATATGCTTCAAAAATAAATTTCCAGAATAAATTGTTTTAATTGGTTTTATTTAGAATATGATATAATTAATTTGTAACACATTTATAAATTTTGTTCGAAAAAATTAAATATAATTTTTTAAAAAAGAATTTAAAAATTAGTTTAGGATTAAATTTTGGGACTCTTTCTTAAAAGATTGATTTTATAGTGAATATTAAAAATAATGATTTTCATAAAGAAATAATTTTTTTTCAATGATATTCAACTTTAGGAAATAACTTTCGGTTTATACTGACATTATATTACTTTTAATATAAATAATATAAATAATTAGATATGATTTGTAATTATACATGATGTTGTATAAGATAAATTTTAGAATTAAATCAGATTTTTCTAAAAACATTTTCTTACTACGTTTTTTCATTTATATTTAATGTTATTTTTTTAACCTTATAAATTTGAACATTCAGAAATTCATTAACTTTTTAGTGTCAATAGAATAAAATGTGGTAAATATATAACTTTTATTTCTTTTAATTTTAAATAGTAATAGTAGAAAATATTTTCCATCAAAGTGATGATTAAACTATTAAATGAAGATTAAAACTATTGGATAAGACATTAAAATCACAAAACAAATATGTTAGTTTTTTAAATAGTGGTTTTAGCATAAAAATACATGATTCTAAAATTCTTCAGTTTCATTCCACAAGAATTTGATTATAAAAATTATATTGTTTTACAAGGATAAATAAAAAATTTCAATATATTTCATTTAATATATATATATATATATATTATATATTTTGTTTGTGGATTGAAATAATTTTTTTAGTTTTAATTTTTTGTTTTAAACATTAATAAAAAAATTATCATGTTAATTTGTTTCTAATTTTTAGTGATGATATAATTACCTTAAGCGCATACAGAACACCAACACAATTCATGTTCATGTAATAGAAAAATAAAAAAAATATTTTTTGAAAACATTCAATGTAAAAAAATATTGATGAATTATTGTTTTATAATAATAGATATTAATAACATATTATTTATTTCTTAAATGTTTATATTATAATACCATTATAATAATATTTAATTAATGTTAAATAATGTGAATACTCCCAAAAGGAACATTAATGATGTATTCTGTTAATCAGTATTTAATTTTATGAACAAAATTTCATAAAATATTATCTTTTGAAATGTCAATGGGATATGATAGTGAATATCCACCAATTTACACTTTTGTTCCACTTTTTCTTTTTAGGGACTTTCATGGATGATATATAGAAAAATACAATATTGGTAGGGTATTAATCTCTAGGGTTTAAATGGGTTAAAAATAAATGTTATGGGTGAAAAGGTCACCTAAAATTTAAATATTTTATTTTTTATAGTATGATATCAACTCATATCAATAATTATTATAAACATATTTTAAATTGAATCCAAATTAATATAAAAATTAAAATATATTATTTTAAAATTTTTTAGTATTCCAAGTGTTCCCCTCCCCTCACTTATGAAATAGAATATTATATGTTATCAATCCAATATTTTAGAACACAAGATATTTAAATACTACATCATCTCTCTTAAAAAAATAACTCAGCATGTCTTAGTTCTCCTGGTGAAAAAATACATAACCTAGAAGGAAAAAGGTGTAAGATAAATTGTTAACCCAAAGAGTAGGTATAAATACTAACCATCATATTTCTGGTTTATATAAATATATGATCTATTTTATATTATTTAAAGATGAATATATAATATAATAAGTATATACAGAATACAAAATACTTCTTATGTTTAATGTACAACCCTTATTCGTTACCTTTTCTATCCAATCAGAAATGAAAACGTCACCCCCAATTACAAGTGGACTACCACCATAATAAAAAGACGGTTTTCTTTTTCTATAAAAACATCTCATTTCATTAAAATATGATCTAGTTAATGGAAATATATCATATGTATTAAAAATAAATCATTATTTAAAAATTTGATATCATATATAATCTTACCCTTCTATCTGTTGGAAAATGTAAATTACAATTATATCTACGATAGAATTACCACCTCTAGATAAAGATTTGATTCTTTATTCATACATTCCATTTAGGAATTTCCCTAAAAAATATATTTACTATTAAAAAATTATCATTATGTAATCATTACTATTCTATATATCATGGAACTGTGACTTCTTTGACCATGGCCAACCAACCAAAGTGGTTTGGTGATTATGTATTGAACGCACTCAAAATATCTATCATAAATATTATTGATTATGTAAAAATATAATGAATAATAATAAATAAAATAAATTGGATATAATAATTTAATAAAACTGAAAACATTTGTCAATAAATTAAATTTTTAATATTTGTTTATTATACATGAGTTAATATATGTAGGTGGTGAGCTGGAGTTGAGGTAATATAATTCTCCTTCCAAAATAATTTCATTGAAACTCATGAGATTTTAACAAAATATCATATTATTTGTGTTGGGTTTACAAACACACGGATTTATCTTATCATTTATTGACTTAAACCCATGTTGTTTCCAAGTCCATTTAATTTCCATTTGATCATTGTCCTTTTGATACAAAAGTCACCAATGTTGTAATGTATTTTCTTAATAACACCATTTTAAAGATTAAATGTTATAATTTTATTTTTCATTTCTATATAATTTAATTTAAAAATCAGGCCTGTTATTAATTTATATAAATGTATAATCAATTTCCTTTTAAAAATTAACTAACATACTTTTTATAGTTTTAAACAAATACATATAACAATTTCCAAATGCATTATATTGATATTTTAATAAAAGTATAAAAGAAATATATATTTAAAAGTTATGTTATAAGGTAAATTCTCTATAATCATGACCATGTTTTCTTATGAATGTGACTATAAATGATTCAATGTTTTTATAAAGAAGATCCTATTAATTATTTATATATGAGTTTTTCTTAAATAGTTTTCTAACAATTATTTTTTTAATCAATATTTTTAAAACAAAAAAAATATAATATCTTTATATGTCTTAATTGTAATATTATAAGATGTTTTATGTTTTAAATTTAATAGTATATGTTCAATACGTAATTATCTTTCATTTTAAATTTTTCAAAATTATGTTTGGGCTTGATATATCTCTTTAATTCATTAGATAATGATTATGTTCTCTATTAATGTTTTCATGAATGAACTAGGAAATTTAATCCATTGGTATGAATGCTTACAAGAGTGAAATTAGGTTTTATATAAAGAGGATGTCATAATTAAACTACATGATTATTCCATTCATTAATTATTTGTTTTCATGGATGTAATTTTATTTCAAATGTCAATATGTTTAGAATATGTTTTGGGGAAAATTTATACCTCTGTTAATGGTAAAAGTTATTCTTTTCATATAAATTTTTTCAATAGTACCCATTTTTTTACAATGAGAAAATCATGGTTATTTTTTACAGATAATATTCCTTATGTGATGTCAAATGAAAATATTTTAGAAAATAGTTTAATTACATGAGTTAGAAAATTATAATTATATGTAAATTTTTATTACAAAGAAATAGAAACTTTTCTTATAGGAATACATGATTTTCAAAATGGTGTAACATGTATTTTATTTTTATTTCACATTGTGACCTTTTTTACACTCCCCAAGTTATAAAATTCTTTATAGGTCCTACACAATAGTAGGATATAGTAAAATGGTCCAAACCATTAGTTTTTGGTTTGGTCTTTAGAAAAATGAACATATTTCCTAAAAAGGAGGTTTTAATTGAATTATTTGGATTTTGTTTGAAATGAATATAAAATGGAAGAGACTGATTATTTGTAAGGGATTGATGTGTTAGTTTCATTACTAATTCTCTATATCCCTAATGTAAAGTGAAACCCAAATAGTAATGAATCTAATCTAAAAATAATCTATGTATCAGTGGTTTAAAGTATGAGTTATTATACTTTGTATCAATGGAAGGCTTTTGATAACGTTATTTTTTATGATTAGAAAATATAAGTGAAAATATTATGTATTTTATTTAGATAAGTGTATAATAATAATGTTCTATTAAATCAGAGATTGAGAGGTATTATAAAAATTAAATCCCTATCTAGATTCTAGAATGCATTAGAGGTTGTGGCTTAAATGCTCCTAGGGGTAACAACTCTGAAAAGTGTTAATTCAGTAATTACTCGATCATCACCGGTTCTTGGTGAGTTTTACTAAAAATGAATACTTGTGCATAAATTCCAAAGGGATAATTAATTAGTTAATTTACATTATTTTTATTAACCATTATGATTAATGAGGGGATTTAACCAATAGAAACAACTTATAATCCATTGACGTTTATAATAAAACAAATGTGACAAGGGATGATAGTAATAAGGATAAAAATTTCTTTAATGGAACAAATACACCATTTCAGTTTTTATGTGATGAGATAACATTTGGAGATGTTTGTTCAGTTTTCAAAATTATATAGGGTATACATAACTCTTTTTTTACATGTATTTCATGGTTATAGTTTTATATGTATTAAAAATATTTAGGGATAATTGGATCTCTTATTTTGAGGTAACTATTAGTTATTAAAATTTAAAAATATATTTTTTATCATAATTATCACCATGGGATTAAAATGTGATTTGGAAAATAATTGATTAATGTTATTTTAGAATACATTCATTATATTTTTGTGAAACATTATATGATTATCTAAATATAATTCTATTAGATATGATGGGAATTTATATAATGATAAATGTTGAATTCACTTTTCGAATCATATATTAATTTATAGGGAGATTAATTATATTTATTAAAACTGTTAATATATTTAAGAGATTATACGATTAGAGGATATACATGTTTTGAAAGTGATTTATAAGATTTTTTATTACATAAAGATATTGGATTTGTTGATTTCATAATTATATAAGAAAAAATAATTCTAATCATTGTGTTTCAATATTTTATGCCATATTTTTTAGATATTTAGATATATGTATTTCTGTAATGATTAATGGCTAACACATATAATTAATATTGATATTTTTGATAATAAAGTACGAAGGTAAATTCATAATGACTGTTATATTATTAGGTACTAATTTTTTTTGTTTAAGTAAAGACATGAATAATAGAATTTCACCATTTAATTTACATATGGGGAAGTCATATGTTGATTATTTTGATTCATGCCTTAAATATTCATAATCACGATTTTGAGTAAAATATGATATAAATGTGGAAACTAATATATACACACAACCAAAGGAGTAAATTTCATTTATGGTTTTTAATAATATCATGTATATTTTCCAATATTCTTAGATAAGAAAATAAAATAATCCATTGAAAATAAAAAATGAAAACTTTTTTCTTTTTTTATTGAGGGGTTTATTTATCTTCGATGGATTAATGGATTTTTTTTAATTCTATTTATGATTACCATATTCTATATCTATCCCTATTATTCCATTGATGTTATTTTCCACATATATGTCTACATAATCACTTCCCAAAAATGTTCTCCACATTTGGGACCCCTATTATGTGTTACACTAGGTGACCTTCATGTTTTCACTTTCCTCATTTTTATTGATTTTTTATTATCCTTTTTAATTATTTTATTTTTTTAAAGGAATTTTTAATTATTAAATGACATTTCACTTCCATAATTGTATATTTTACCATCCACTCCATAGATATGATAATAAGAAATTTATGTTTAAAATTATTTTTTACATGGTGGAGATAAAATTATGAGGTCAAAATTTTATTGACTGTGGTAGAAAAAAACGCAATATAATTTTTTTAATAGAATAATATTCATGATATCATTCTTAACACTCAAAAACATGTTTTTAGAAAAATATAATATAATATAAATTTATTATTATATAAATTTTACTATTATAATATATCCATTAAATTGGTTTTCATGAATATTAACAACCACATTATAAAAAAATATATATGAAGAATTTTTAAAATGAAATTTCATTTATATATTTAGACTAAATAATCAATCGAATTTTAGGAATTTCATGTTATGCTTCAAAAATAATAAATATTTATTAATGGGGTTTTTTGATTTTTTTTGCTAAAATATTATCATTTATTAGTACCTTATTAAGAAAATTCTATTTTGAAAATTTTATTTTTTATAAAATCCAAAAATAAAAATTAGTTTGGTGTTAAATTTTTTTAGATTTTCTGAAAAGATTGAAATATTGTAAATAGTAAAAAATATAGTTTTTTCAAGAACTATAATTTATTTATATTGAAATGAAATAGATGTAATTGAATTTAAAATTATGATATTATAATTATCAATTATATAAAAATAATATAATTATTTATAGAGGAATCTAAATTTTAATTTATTTTGATTTAATTTTATTTTTGAGAATAAAATTAATTTTTTTCAAAAAATAGTTTTAAATAATATTTTACCAATTTCTATTAATCATAATTTCACCCCTTATAGAAATTGAGTAGTGAAAATTTGATACCATATATTTAATCCGGAGGTTAAAATCTTGTAAATATCCTCCATTTATAATTGACCATTATTAATAGTTACAATTCTAAATATTTATCATAACATTAGTGGTAAAATGTGTAAAACATGTTTCAAACAGAAGGATTGTAATTAAAAATCTCCAAAAAATCATATATTTATTTCATTATAAGAGTTTTCATCAACCATAAACATATATTATTTGAAGAATTTCTGATTCATTTTCATTTTCCTAGGATTATATTATTATTATATTATTTTTATTAATAGAAAAATTAAAAAATAAATTTTTTAATTTAATATCTAAAATATATTGTGACAGGGATAATTTTTTTACAATGATTTAGATGGTTATTTTAAATATTAATAATATTTTTATCTAAGATTTGTTTCTATATTTTTAGTGATTTAATAATTATGTTATGTGGTTTAACAATGCTAAAATAGTGTTTATTCATTTAGTAGAATAATCAAGTAAATGTTTATCAATAAAATTAAAATAAATAATCTATTAAAAAATATATGTGTTTCAAAAGAAATTAGATAAAGATTACATATTATCTATTTTAATAACTTTATATTTTAATTTTATAACTTTCTTTATTTCATTGTTTTCAAACTATGTGAATTTTTTCGACAATGACTTTAACGATATATTATTTTTAAAAAAATTATTTATAACATTAATTTAAAAATTTTTATGAATTATTTAATAGTATATAGAAGATCATATATATAATTTTAAAAATATGGTTCACTTACCGTTTATAAAACATTCATGACTCAAATTGATTAAAAAAAATTTATATCATTTCTATCATGAATAAGGTTTAATATGGTGTTAAAATAATGAGATATGGATTATAAAAATTCAAAACAATGTTAAATTTTAATTAAATTAGATAATTTCAAATAATCTACAAACTATATTAAAAAAATTCTTATATGGTTCCACAGGAACATGAAAATTAATTTATATTAATTTACCAATTTAAGTAATTCATAGGGTTCCCCTCCACTCACTTATAAGAAGTCTATTCCTCAACTCTCTTTTATAAGCTTTATGAGCACACTGGTTCATAAAATGTTTTCCCAAGTATATCCTCAAAGTCCCTTCCTATTTCCTAGTGATCCTGGTCCAACCAAATGTCCAAACCTAAAAATGATAAGTTGTAATCTAACTATGTTACTTGAGGATTCAGTGTAAGCCCCATCTGACCAATATCATGTATATTTGTTTTTTCTAGATCGTGAAAATAATATTAAAAAATTATAATATATTTAAATAATGATCTATAATATATTTAAATGATATTAATTTTTTGGTGGAACCCTTATTCGTCTTTTTTTCCATCCTATGGGAAACTAAAAAATCGCTTGTTTGTACATGTTAGTTGAAGCCTCCTGGGAGAGATGTATTTATTTTCTATTTTCTCCACTCTAGGATAAAAATTATTATGGATTTCATTTTCATATATGATATTCCTAACATAATTACCATTATAGAATGTTAACACGTCATCTATTTTGTTACTTTTCTATCTATTGGAAACATAGAACGTTAATTTGTGTATATGTATAGATTAACACTACCATAATGTTTTGTTATTCATTTTAGATATACACCATTCATTAGTAGTTATAAAATTTATTTAATTTAAATATTTGATAAATATTAATTGATAAATTTTATTTCAATATTTTACCCCGAGCCTTATACAATGGGACTCACATTTTTGTTACTATCATTTACATTTATGAATATTTTGATAGAACCTTGACCCCTTTGACAGTTTTCAACCCACTAAACTTGTTTTGCAATTACTAGATAGACCTACACTAATTGTCTGACAAAAATTGAACAAATTTATTAACCGTATAAGAGAAAATAATAATTGAAATAAAATAAATAATAATTATGGAATACACAAATTTAAGGTCATTAAAAAAACATAAAAATCATATATTCTTATTACACCAAAGTTAAAGTAAATATGTGGAGATTCAAGAACAAGGTAAGGGATTTCTTGTCAGACATTCATTTCAAGGAGACTCGTCTAATTTCCACAACATATGTTCATTTATGTGGTCTTATTTAATCTATTTGGATACAATTAATCATAAATTTAATTAAATTCACGTGTTTAATTTTTTTTTAACTTTTACAAGCTTCAATATACTTTTCATTCAAAATTTACTAAAGATGTTAGGTATTTCTTTGTATAATACTATTTTAAATGTTTAATAGTTTTTTTATATTTCATCCATATCCATGTTACTTAATAGATTTAAAAATTGTATTAATATAGTTAAATATATTTTAAAATTAATTTTTTACATTCTATTACATTTTTCATGATTATTTAATAATTATACATTTAAATGTTATCCAAATATTTTATTTTTTAATTTTTTTTTGAAAAGTTTGAATGGAATTATATTTTAATGTTTATGGTTGGAAAATAATTTCATTATATATTTAAATATATTATTTATAAACATTCCATTACAATTTTCAGTGGGGAATTAATATAATATCCAATATCAAAATCAAATATAAAATTTGGATTACCTTTTTAAATATAGAAACAAATATCAATATTTTTAAGTGAACATGAAATTTTTCTTCTTCATATATTTCAAATTATATAAATAAAGTGATTATATTATTTAAAAGAAATGTTATTTATAGTTTATGTTTGTCATAGTCTATGTAAAAAGTTTTATATTCACGGTTGTTCCTGATGTTGTTCCCAAATGCATTAAGAAATGATTTTTTTCTATGTGGAATTATGTTGGAATAAACATAGTAGGGTTGTAAATTTATAAGAGTTATTGTATGATATATTATAATACTGATATAAATATGACGTCCCAATGTACCTACAATTTTATTTCACAAATTAAAATAAGTATTGATTGAAATATTTTTAATTCATAATCATCATTGTTGGGTGTCTATTTAAAATACATTTTATTTCCCTTTTAATAGAGAAAGTTATGTTTTTCATGAAATTTTTTTCCTGATTACCCATGTTTTACAAATAAAGACTCATTACTATATTTTAATTTAATATTTATGAAAATAATGTTTTTGGAAATATTATTGAATGGAAGATTATTTTTTGAGTAAACATGAAAATTTTTTATAAATTTTTATTCTATAAATTTGATGTTCTTTCTAATGGGACTACATAGTTTTGAAAACAGACTAACAATTTTATTTTTTTATCCTATAATATTTGTTTTATTCAAATCCAATATTTTCAATAAAATTTATGGTCCTAAAGAATAATATAACACTATATTGGTGTCTTACCTTATTCTATGAGGATTCAACAATAATTAAGTGAATTTGTTTTCAATGAAAGAATAATTTGAATTTAATTATATTAATTGTTTTGGAAAACTGGATATTTTATAGATGTGTAAATATTGTATTATATGGTCTGTATATCAATTTTATTTTCCGAATTTTCAAAAAATCCCAACCAAATATATCCTTAAAAAGTATGAAAGTAACACCAAAACAATAAATCATGTCAGTATGTGTTGATTTAGGTATGGAGAGTAATACCGAAACTTTGAATTTTTACCAACCAATGGATAATGGAACCCATTATGAAAAATATCCCTTGAAATAACATATGTGTGAGGATGTTTTATTCATTCTATATAAAAAAATACCAAATCACCAAATTATCTATGGAAAAATCTATTTTTGATTCATAAATTTCTTTTAAAGTTGGATTATATATAGGGAATGCCTGGATAAATTCAATATAATGATCTTCATTAAAAAATAATTTTATGGAGGTTTCATCTATAATCAGATATAGGTGTTAGTAAATAGATTCCAATTTATGTGAGGATTTCACTATGAACCCACTATTATTAGTACAAACTTTGTGTCACTATCTCTATCCATTTTCACCTATTCATTAATGACAGTAGATTCATTTTTATTTTTAAATTCTATGAATATATTTTACTGCCATGGAACCACTAAGGTAGTGGGAGGAACTTGGCCAATTAGAATGCCTAATTTTGAACCATTGAGGATTAATTAATCGTTCACTAGAAGAAACATCCAGCATTTAGTTGATCATGTAGAATTTTAATGGATAAACATGGGTTAAATGGTAATACATACAATCTATAATGGGTTTTGTGATGAAATCATACATTTACAGAATAATGATTCCAAATACCTCATACAATTTATATATTAAGGAATACAATAGGTCACGACCCAAAAAAATATGTGGATTCTACCACGAATAACCGTGAAAATCTAGTTTTTTTAGTAACGAGAATCACATGGGTTATCTCCATTGAATCTCTATCCCTTGTA
Organism: Viscum album; assembly: GCA_963277665.1. Lineage (NCBI taxonomy): Eukaryota > Viridiplantae > Streptophyta > Magnoliopsida > Santalales > Viscaceae > Viscum > Viscum album. Next base: position 395,921,301 of record OY728125.1, read on the forward strand.
ATGAAAAAGTAATCAACATAACATGAAAGTGTTATAATTCCCAAGAATATTCCTCTAGGCCTAATTTCAATGTTGATGATAAAAATCTCTAAGAATATTATATATGTTTTATACAACATCTCTTCTATTACACCAAGTTGTGTACCCTATAGAATATTAAGTGAACATATGAAGACTATGTTGATTATTTACGTTATAAATATTCCTCTATTATTTAATGTGATGATTTATAGCCAATACCATATTTTAATTCAATTCTTAAAAATATTATAAATCAAATTTTTTTACCAATTGGTGATTACAACTGATGGTATAACTGAAATCATAACAATTTACATACTAATTTTGAGTTCGATTGATCTATATTTGGGTAAGATGCCCCTGGTTTAAAAAAGAAAATTTACCTTCTCTATAGCACATTCCCAATAGTTTTTTTCAATAGAATACATGGAATCTTCATTTAGAGTTAGTAATTATTAGTCATGTGCCTTTTTAGATTATTCCCCGTAGGATATACATCCAGAGATGGGAAACACCTAATTAGTGTATGGAACCAGTATGAAATGTCCTCAATTATGGGGAGGTAATATATCATATCCTCTTATTCATCCTTCATACCAGCTCTAGAAATATTGATGGTTGGTTTCCCTTTTCCCCTCACCATGGGTTATTGTAATATTTTCATCCATATAGAAATATTTTTATTCCAATACCACAACACTCCTGGAATTGGAATGTTTCATATTTAATCCATTCATTTATATAACGTATTTTCTTTTCTTGAGATATTTTATACTGATCTATAGTATCTATTTATATTTCCCCTTACTATCAAACAAAATTCATTAAATCCCTTTTACTCTAAGTGTGTTTGTGTGTGAACAATACACTATTCATAGATAGTGAACATTAAAATTTTTGGCTTCATCCACCGCCATTACTACCCCATGTAATTCCAATTCACTATTGATATTATACTATAATTAAGACCTATATACATCCCATATTCTATCAATAATGCTTCCATATGTCCACCTAGAACACTAGTCTTTACTATATCACTCTCCATTTTATCAGTAGTGATCTCTACACAATGTTTTAGACTAGGGTGAAAGGTTAAACAAATTGTGGTAATATAATCTCCTCACCCACGTTATACCATTCCATCATAAATTTGATTGTATATATTACTATAATATGATTATATTATTGGATACTAGTATTCAATTTTTTTATAATAGTCTCAATGTAGTAAATGGATTATAAAACCCTTGGGGTGTATGGTTTCTATTATTTGATTACATCAATACATGAGACCAAAACATTAATCAAAAAATATTTAACCAATGACCAGGGATCTTTGGTTTTTCTCAATCCATCAATGGGATTTCTAATAGGAAATTCAAATTTATCATTATCGAAGGCTTTTATTTGATGATTATAGATACCAACACAGGCTTTTTATCAAAATATTTTGGGATCTAAAAATTTCAAGGAGTTATAGAACAAAAAAATTTATAGAAGGGAAACAATTTTTTAAAAAAAATTACCTTATGAATTCTAAATGACCCTTCTATATAATATTTGTTAGAGTCTTCATAGGTAGATAGGAATATACCTTTATCTAGAATGCACCTAAAAATAGATCCTTTTTAAATCAGGGATAACGGGGTTGATATAGTTGTAAACCGCCAACTATTATTATAAATAGAGAGTGAATGTTTTCACACCAATCTATGAATCCCTAATAGAAAAAAAGACACACTAGAATACTTTTAGAAATCCCTCAAACCTAATATCTTGGAGTCTTCCATTCAAAATAAAACAACACAACCAGAACAAGACATAATCTCATAAAATCACATATGATATTTGATTCCAAACTTGTTTAATTCGTATACTATTCAATGTATTATTCAATATTTGATGTTAAGGAATATTAATTAAATGGATTAATGAATTGATGAATGTGATGAATAGATAAAAAAATTCTAGTTATGACTCATCATCCATTCTAAGACATCCAATGGAAAGCATTGATCCAATAGTGTATGATCCACATCCCCCTAGGCATTTAATAATGAGAGGAAATCATAATCAATGAATTTAGTAATAGATAATCCCCCAATGTGGTATATATCCCACATATAAATCCCCCCTCCCATGATGATGGTTGAAGGACAATATATTCAATACCCATTTTTTGTAGTCACTATGGTATATGTTTTGATTGATGGTACACAATGAACATGGAATCCCATAATATTTCATATAGCCATACATATTTTAGTTTATCTCAAAATTAAATTAAAAATATTTCCCCCCACTAAACCTTGGAACACTCATTTCTGAAATCCACTAAAGGTCATATATCCAAATCATTAAACTAACATTAATGGCTTCTTGAAGTGATGAATCTGAAGAATACTTTTATATAGAAGTTTTAATGTAGTATTGTTTTTCATCCTGATATTAATGTTCTTAGGGGGATTTTAGAATATTTTGAAAAACATTATGTTTTGTTTTTTCAGGTCAAGGAAAGAAAAGAGATCATTTAATTGATGTTCACAACTAAGAGTAAAAAATAATAATCCTAGATAGTTGAATTCCAGTTTTGGATGGACTACATTGTCACGAAAATAACATCAATATACAAACACATAGTTTTTTATGATATATTCTCTCCTCCCATTGATAAAATTTTAATTGCATATTATTACCAAATTGGAATCTATATTAAAATTAAATTTTTGCATTATTATCTATCTTGTTTCATCTAGTTGTGAAATATTCAATATCTAATCCCACAATTTCAAATCTATTCAGAAAACCAGCTATGTCAATTTAATGTAATTATAAATTCAGAATTTATGGATTACATAGGTTTCATCAGTTATTGATGAAATATTATTTTTATGTAAACCATCATCAAACAAGTCTATTTATGTATGTTATAGCTGGTGAATAGATGAATCATGGTTCTCTGAACCTATTATCTCTATATTTTTTATTTATAATTGATTAGTGATAATCTTAAGGATGTGGGTCACATATAGTTCAAGAAAAAGTTTATTTTTAAACAAAATAGAACATTTAAATCTATCATGAAGACCATTTCTTCCCAATTCACCCACTTGTTGAAATATTTGTTTAGTGGTAAACTCAATTAAATTGAAAAAACATCCCATATAGCCTAAAAATATGAAATTAAGCTATATTTTGGTGTTTTCTATAATATTAAATCCCCAATTACATATTTTAACTAATTATGTGGGAGATTTGGATTTTCTCTGAAAAATATATATTCATGACTTAGTGAAAAATATATAATAAATAATCCTTGATATAGAGAAAATCAAAAGGCATTTTATGTTTCAAGATATAATATTATCAATACTCATATTTTAATGAATGTGTATCATGTGTGCCCATAGAAGACTAGAAATTTAAATTCAGCCAAAAACTACATGATACAATACTAGAATGATTTTTATAAGACTCAAAGTATCATGAATTTATATTAGAGCTTAGTGATACTCAATACGTACCTGATCACCCAATAATTAAATGAAAATTAGTATTCCAAATGAATGTATATGTGTGTGTATGTCACAAGTCCCAACAATTATTGGGTAAAGACATCTACAAGGGTAATTTTCATTCCATATTATCATGTAACTCCATCATTTATGAATTTAAACATCCAGAGACCGATTGGAATTCCCATAAATGTGAAAAGTATGTAAATTGTATTGAACTGGTTTATTAATGTATTAGATTATATTTTACATGCATTCCAGAAACATTTATCCATGAATAACATCGTTCATTCTAGAGGAATGTACAAAACAAAAAACAATGATTATCACAACAAAAAATATATAGGAAACTTTTAATAATATTATATATGTGTTCCAATTTTTATTAAATCCCATGAATTGTGTACCATTATGTATACTTCTAATCAAAACCTACTCAATGGACATACCATACACGTATATTTGATTAATTAATTTACTATGTACAGTTTAAATGGAATTGAGTGTTCATAGGCACCACTACCACCCAATATATGTTTACTAGTGTAAGATATAAATGCATGACCTATATTATAGACATTATTTCAAAACCCATTTTTTTTTAGACATTGGTTATTCATCATTTTTCAAAATTGATCCTTATCAAATAAATTTTATTTTTTCATACCCATAGCCCACTAACAGTAAGTGTGAACAACCCACTCAACCTATCTAGGATCTTGAGTAACACAATCAGGCTCATATTGGGTTTAATCTCTAACAATGGTCTTATCAAATGAATATATCATGGTCCCCCCAATAAGTAATGCTCTTTAAGGCTAGTGTAACACATAAACGCATACCCTTTAACTCATTCTTTATCGCTTCAAAAACATGTATTTCTTTATTGTATGATCTAAAACTTAGAAATAACTTATTTGATAAAAATCAGATTCCCATTGTGATAATTCCAAGATAGACAATGTGAAGAGGATGATAAGCCTTTTGGGATGAAAAAATTATGATGACTATCTCAATGGATCTCAAAGTTAAAACCCAATAACATGACCGGTTATCACTCTATTATTGAAACTGTGGGACCATAATGTCTAATGATAAATATCAGGGAATGGTCTTACTACTTGACTAAAAATTTACACCAAATACTCAATTGGTTAAGATCCTTGTCATCCATCAAGCACATATGGAACACTAGTGATGTTTAATCCCAACATCACTATTAACCCATATTGTTTTTAGATGGAAAATTATCTGATTCCTAATCATATTCCTTGATTATTCGTCACCTATCATCATACCATCAAATATTTTCTACTAAACATTTAAATATAATGATCCCTCCAATGTATGTAAAATATTATCACAGCTGTATGTAGAAAGTTTAAATGGAACTATCTGTTCTGAATGTTAGCCTATGGAAAGACCAAACACAATGATTGTTTATTGAATAATACCCACTAATCATTAAAATTAAAACCTATAATATACAAAAATACCTAGATGTACTTTGTGATGATCCTAGTAAAACCACATTATATTCTTCTAAAAACCAACCTAATATATAAGTCATATGGTTCCTTATGTGATGGTAATGTGATTCCTTATGAAATAATTATAATAAATCAATGTGATAATCCTGTTACATCTTCTTTCAATCCTCATTTCACGAGTCTATGTTTTTATTGTTTTGATGAGAACATTATTCCTCATTATGTAACATGATATAACTAATGTGACATGTATAAGAAGTGTGGGTGATTATCATGATATCTCTTAAATCTACATTTTGTTAAGGATACAGATATTTTAAGTCTTCCCATTGATGATTTGTTTTTCCTTGTGTGATTAGAAAATTATGCCTCAATTAATGAGTAATTGTTTACTGTAGTGATGAGGTATGGTTTCTATAGGCATCATGTAACAACCCAAAGTTTTTAAATGCAAGATTACCTTCTTATATTCATGTCATAAAAACACAAAATAATGAACTACTAACTGATAAGTGACCTTTAAACATAATTTTGACACACCTATGTTTGGAAATTTGCAAATATGACATACATGGTTGTTTTCAAGATGGTTTTTTGAGTCTAATGAAACAAAAAAAAATTGGCGAATTGTAACCTACTTTTATGAATAGTAATATGACCCTTAGGAATAGTAAATAAGAGGAACATTACTTATGAATAATAAAATAAAATTTATCCATCTTAGAAAGTGATAATTTGACCTTATTAAACGTTTTTTTATTTTAAAAGTCATAAATAATTAATTATTATTAATTAATTAATTTAAAAGAATATTTATTTCCTTGAAATGTATTCATAAATTATTGAATCAGTTTCTAATAGTTTTTATATAATTTTATAAGACCCTACGTAATTTTTTAACGAACTATAAAATCAATTTTAATCTTAAAAATTGTTTTTAATTAAATAATGATTTTAATTAAATATTAAATTAATAATATATAGAAAATAATTTTTGAAAAATAGACTTCATTTATTGATTCTACAAGTTGAAAAATTGTTGGGGTAAATTTTTGGGATTTTTCTGAGCTACTTGAATTTTTGGTGAATAGTAGAATACATTAATTTACCATATAAATACATTTTAATTAAAACCAACTATTCCAGACATCAAAAGTGATATAAGCACCCAAATCCCGAACTCACAAGCCTTATTTACTATTATTTGTCATCCAAGACTCACTATTCTTTTTCTTATGTGAAATTAATGAACTAATCAATTTTATATTAAGGAAACCCCTCTGCCCTCCACTATAAAACCCACCCTTCACTCCCTCTTTTCCTCACACCTATCAAGATCCAATACTTCTATAAACTTTGTCCAAACACATTCCCTGGCCCATCAACCACGTCCAAAAGCTACTGCTCTCATCAAAAGACCAATCCTATCTTCCTTAAAGAGGATCTCAAGAGGAAGATTCTAGAGGTAATTTCCCTCCCTCTTCTCCTTTAATTTCCTTTCAAGTTCAAGATCCTTTCTTGATCTATCCCCACCTATCTTCATCCAAATTGCTTGATAACTCCATTATTATACATATAATGTAATATTATGATTATAATGGTATATTATATCACCCCACACCCTTTCCCTCTTCCTTTTATTTTATTAAAGAGAACGTTGTTCATGAGTTGTTAATTTATCACCTTCAAAAAACCACATGCTATGTTCTCCAATTTCTACTTTGAGATCTGGTCATGAAAAAAAATTTATGGTTGAACCAGAATATGTTATATGTATAATGTTCTATTACAAGTTCTGGAAACAACCTATGGCCATATTACTAAGTGAAAAGTGAAAACATGTTCGTTGTGATCAAAAAACCGCTCAAATTAACCCTAATATACATCATTTAATTATTATTTAATGATTCACCAACAAGGATCTAATATAATTCATTATAAATTAATTCGAGCTCCTTTAATATCAATAGTTACATGTAATATAATTTCTCGATTCTTACCCATCATCTACCTGATCTTCAATTTAATAATACAAGTGAACCACCCAAGAAAATCCATAAAAATGAACATCCACAAACAATGTTTTTTAAACTCTATAAGTCATCCAATGGGACATAATATTACATTATGAAACCATAATTAACCCTATTAATGTACACATGGTTCTGTATTTTTAATTAATGAATATAATGTCATTATACATGACATTAAAGAAAAAGAAGCAATCAGATACAAGGTAAGGGGAAATCTCGGACCCAATTTTCTTCTTTCTGGTTCTCCCTCGTTCACTCCATTATTGATATGGTTACTTCTCAAAGATCATTTTTTCATCATTTAATTTACTTTTATGAGATATACATGTTTTTCAATGGTTTTTATGTCCAAAAAAAGTTTTTCCAAAATAACTCTTGTTTTTATGAACGCCCCTTTTACTTCTCACTCAAAGTGGACGGTTCTTGTAACATGTGGGTTATTCCCTATTTCTTTTGGGAACCCAAAGCTTATGAAGGTGTTATTATGAGATAAAACCCATTAATTTTCATGGGTTCATTATTTTGATTTATGTTATATGTTCATTGTGTCATGTATGATAAATGATGATGTTATGATGTGATGGGTGTGCCTGGAATTATATAGCGCAATATGAATGTTTTAATGTGATGGGTGCGCCTGGAATTATATAGTGCTCCAATGAATTGGGTAAATTGATGAATATAATTTTTAAATGTCAAATGATGTGTGAAAAATATTCTATCTTGGTTCACAAATATGTGTGGTAGTTAACCAATAAGACATGATGTTTCATTTTTATGCATTGCCACATTTCAAGTCTTTTATTTATGCTCCTCTCATGTTCATGATCTTTTTACTATATCATGATTATGCTCACCCCATGCTATATTGTTCTTATCTATCATCTTACTGGGCTTTTATCTCACCTCTTTTGATGTATATCCTCAGGTGGCTATATGTACTAAGGAGAGGAAAAGTGCCAATAAGAAGCTATAGAAGAAGAAATTAAATGAATGGTTATTCTCGATGTTGTATTTGTTATGTATGGTCCTAGTTTTCCCAAGACACAAAACCATTGGATCCTCTATGTATAATACTATTATGTTGTTTATCTTTGAAATGATGTAATAGTAATTACAGAATAGTTAGGGTCGCTAAAGTTGGTATCAGAGGAATGGTTTAGTTAATTTGGGAATTATGATTAATGAACCCTAATGAACACCACTAGCGTGAGACTAATTACAAAAATTCACACAAGAATATTTACCTAGGGATCCCATATGTTATGTTTTTGGTATAATTGTTTAAATGAATAAGTTATTCATGACTTATTTACTTATGTTTTGTTCTAACCTTTTATATTTTAGAAAATGGTGGGAAGCAGGAGAAATCTGTCCAACAACTCTTGCGAAGGCCAATGCAACGATTGCCCGAACAACATCCCCAATGATTTAGGAGGAGGAGTTAACAACTTTATGGCAATTCTTACCCAATTATTGTTGGGCGGAGAAAGAAAAGAAGTGATGGCAAGAGGGGGGGTGAATTGCCTTTTAAAAAAAGATTAACAAATTAAAAATCAAAGTGAAAGTGCAGCGGAAATAAAGAGGCAAGACACAAGAATTGATAACGGAGTTCGGCCTAAAACCCGGCCTACGTCTCCGCTCCCAACTCAACTGTTGAGAGATTTACTACCGCTTGCTTTTCAATGGTTGTAGCAAGAAACCCACTAGCCTTTTTACAGGTGAAGGCTAGCTCACCTATTACAGCTTGCTTTTTAATGGTTTGAGCAAGAAACCCACTAGCCTTTTTACGGGTGAAGGCTAGATCACCTTTGACTCAAGCCTTTTAAAAGGAAAGGCTTGACTAACCTATTCACACCTTGAAGGTGGTTTGAAAACCCAAAGAGAGAGGATGAGAGAAAGAGATGGGGTTTTTAGGCACAAACCCAAAATGATGCTCAAAATGAATAAAAAAAGAAAAACCGTAATGGGAGAAGCCTTGGGCGCCAAAGGATTGATGAAGTTGATGAAGTGATATCCCAAGCTTCTATGGTGGTGCTCCTTGGATGTGGAAGTGGGTTGGAGCAAGTTGAGGTTCCTTGAAGGAATCCGCCGGAGGTTTGCCAAATGATGGAAAATGTTCCTGTGGGATTCTGTATAGTTCCGACTATGTTCCTTTAGCTTCCGGGGGTTCAAGGTCCTTTATTTATAGAGGGGGAACCCTCATATGGACGTTGGAGGCCTTTGGAGCCGTTGGAGAGGCTTTCGGAGCCGTTGGAGGCCAAGTGGACGGGCTGGTCAAAAACCCAACGGCTAGTTTGACTGGCTCCACCGGCTGACCGGTACTGAGCCACCGGTTGGCCGGTGTGTGCAAATTGGAGGAGGGCTCGGGCTCAGGCTCCACCGGCTGGCCGGTGAGGAGGCCACCGGTTGGCCGGTGCTGAGGTAGTAGCAACCACTGTGCTGGCTGGGTGCCACCGGCTGGCCGGTGCTGAGGCCACCGGTTGGCCGGTGTGGAGGCAGTGGCTGGACTCTCGGTCTGGGCTCTACCGGCTGGCCGGTGCTGAGGCCACCGGTTGGCCGGTGATCTGGACTGTGGAGAGCCTTTCTGTCAATGGTCCATCGGCTGGCCGGTGTCATGCCACCGTTTGGCCGGTGGACTGAAAACAGTCCAAGTTAACTCCTTTGCCACTTCTTGCTCCTGAAATCATGCCTAACAACACAAACAATTGAAAAAAATATTAGATAAATGAGAGGGTGATTGTGATCATGAAAATCAAACCACGAGGGGTACGAGAGGTACAACAATCTCCCCCTATTTTGATGATCACAATCACCAAAACAAGTAATGTAGAAAATGAAATGAAAAGCATGATTTAAAGGATTTCTCCCCCAATCAACCAAGACTTTCTCCCCCTTTGTGATTATCAAAATAGCACGGGGCATAAAACTTGATTGAGGGAAAAAAATATTTTAAAATAATTGAAATTTTTGAAATTTGAATTGAAAGTTTTGAATCAAAAATTTGAAATGAAAGTGTTGAATGAAAAATTGAATAACAGTTTGAATTGAAAGTTTTGTAAAGAAAATTGAATAACACTTTGAATTGAATATTTTGAAATGAAAATTTTGATACCAAGTGTTGAAATTGAAAGTTTGAATCGAAAATTTTGAAATTGAAATCAAAAGGGCTTAAACGATCCTAACTCCCCCTAAATAAAAACAACAAATCACCGGGGAGAGGTTTTTGAAACCGAGACAAATTTTGGTCCGGTGAGACTCGCTAGAAGGGATTTTTCAATCCACACTTGTCTAGTGGCGGGTCTTTTCCTAAGAAATTCATCATTGAAGAAAATAGTTTTGGGCCTACCATACCGGGCATTTTTGCAATCGCACTCATAAATCATGTGCCCGGGTTTTTTACAATAATTGAAAAATTTAAATTGGGAGCTCCCCCTTACAAAAATAGTAGGTGAATGGGAAGAGGAAGCTTGCTTGGAATAGCCAAGCCCTTGGGTGGTTCTAGATACACGTTGGGAACCTAGTAGTTTGGTCAAATTTTGTTCCCCTTGGGTGAACATGGCTAGAGATTCCCTTAAATCTTTGATTGTTGATTCCATGGATTCAACATCGGGAAGGTTTTGGATCTTGAGGGACAACTCCTCCTTTTCTTTGAGAAGTTTCTCCTTTTCGGAAGAAAGTTTTTTGAAATTCTTTTTTAAAGCAAAAAATTTGGAAGAAAGTTCGTGAAAACCTTCCTCCAATTGATCTCGCGCATGTTGGAGATCCTCATAAGACATATGATTAAAAGAATTTGAATTTGAAGAACTAGAGGAAGAGGAGTCGGAAGATGTTACCTCATGAAATGCCATTAGGCATTTGTTACCATTTCCACTTGAGGAGGAGGAGGAGGAGGATGTGGAGCTATCACTCCAAGTGGCCTTGAATGCCTTCTTCATCTCCTTTTGCTTGGCCTTTTTCTTGTTGAGTGGGCAATCGGGCTTGTAATGGCCTTTCTTGCCACACCCGTAGTATGTTACCTCGGGCTCAGATTTTTCGTCGTGTTTTTCCTTTCGAGCCTTGCGGGATTTCTTCTTTTTGTGCTTCTTCATGAACTTGTGCATCTTGCGGGCAAGGTTCTCCATTTCGGAATCGCCGCTTGAAGTGGAAGATGATGAGGAGGAGGAGCTTTCTTCTTGTTGAACTTTGAAGGCGATGTTCTTTGGAGTTTTGATCGGTTTGCCTTCCTTTTCAGCTTGCCTCCTCATGGTGATCTCATAAGTCATGAGGGATCCGATGAGCTCTTCGACCGGCATGTTCTTTATGTCCTTTGCTTCTTGGATTGCCGTTACCTTTGGAGCCCATGAGCTTGGTAGGATCCATAGGATCTTCTTGACCATTGTTTCTGCAGAAATATTATCTCCTAGAGATTTTCTTCCATTGCAAACGTCAGTAAATCGAGTAAACATATCAGAAATAGATTCGGAAGGATGCATGGAAAAAGACTCAAAATCTTGACGATACATGTCCAATCGAGTATCCTTGACTTTGTTGGTCCACTCATGGGTAACCTCCAAAAGTTTCCAGATTTCGTGTGAGGAGGTGCATGTGGAAACTCGATTGAACTCATTACGATCAAGGCCGCAATGGAGAGCGTTCATGACTTTACCATCAAGCTCGAAATTTTTAATGTTGGTTTGAGTCCATTTGGATTCATCGGGAGTAGATAAAGAATAACCATGCATGACAATTTTATAAATGGGATAGCATATACTTCTAAGAAATGTGGTCATGCGGGTTTTCTAATAATTATAGTCGGTTCCATCAAAAAATGTAGCACGACCCAAAGAATATCCTTCGGGGGCGAAAGGGGTTGAAGCCATCACAATGGATCTTAAATTTGAAACCGGTTAGGGTATTACTCAAATTTTCCTCTGATACCAATTGTTGGTCAGAGAAAGAAAAGAAGTGATGGAAAGAGGGGGGTGAATGGCCTTTTAAAAAAAGATTAACAAATTAAAAATCAAAGTGAAAGTGCAGCAGAAATAAAGAGGCAAGACACAAGAATTGATAACGGAGTTCGGCCTAAAACCCGGCCTACGTCTCCACTCCCAACTCAACCGTTGAGAGATTTACTACCGCTTGCTTTTCAATGGTTGTAGCAAGAAACCCACTAGCCTTTTTACAGGTGAAGGCTAGCTCACCTATTACAGCATGCTTTTTAATGGTTTGAGAAAGAAACCCACTAGCCTTTTTACGGGTGAAGGCTAGCTCACCTTTGACTCAAGCCTTTTAAAAGGAAAGGCTTGACTAACCTCTTCACACCTTGAAGGTGATGTGAAAACCCAAAGAGAGAGGATGAGAGAAAGAGATGGGGTTTGTAGGCACAAACCCAAAATGATGCTCAAAATGAATAAAACAAGAAAAACCGTAATGGGAGAAGCCTTGGGCGCCAAAGGATTGATGAAGTTGATGAAGTGCTCTCCCAAGCTTCTATGGTGGTGCTCCTTGGATGTGGAAGTGGGTTGGAGCATGTTGAGGTTCCTTGAAGGAATCCGCCGGAGGTTTGCCAAATGATGGAAAATGTTCCCGTGGGCTTCTGTATAGTTCCGACTATGTTCCTTTGGCTTCCGGGGGTTCAAGGTCCTTTATTTATAGAGGGGGAACCCTCATATGGCCGTTGGAGGCCTTTGGAGCCGTTGGAGAGGCTTTCGGAGCCGTTGGAGGCCAAGTGGACAGGCTGGTCAAAAGCCCAACGGCTAGTTTGGATGGCTCCACCGGCTGACCGGTACTGAGCCACCGGTTGGCCGGTGTGTGCAAAATGGAGGAGGGATCGGGCTCAGGCTCCACCAGCTGGCCGGTGAGGAGGCCACCGGTTGGCCGGTGCTGAGGCAGTAGCAACCACTGTGCTGGATGGGTGCCACCGGCTGGCCGGTGCTGAGGCCACCGGTTGGCCGGTGATCTGGACAGTGGAGAGACTTTCTGTCAATGGTCCATCGGTTGGCCGGTGTCATGCCACCGGTTGGCCGGTGGACTGAAAACAGTCCAAGTTAACTCCTTTGCCACTTCTTGCTTTTGAAATCATGCCTAACAACACAAACACTTGAAAACAATATTAGATAAATGAGAGGGTGATTGTGATCATTAAAATCAAACCACGAGGGGTATGAGAGGTACAACAATTATCTCAGGTTATGAATAATAACCTTAATAATGGGGAACGTCCTCATTCACCAGAGAGGGAGCAACTAGCTATCAAATGTTTTTTTGCGGCAACGACCACTGAAGTTTAGTGGATCTTCTGATCCACTAGTTGCAGAACAGTGGGTCTACTCCATGGAGAAGATAATTTATGTGCTTAACTATTCTAAGATAGAGAAGGTGATGATGGACATTTATTGTCTAGATGGATAAGCCGATCAATGGTGGCCTATGATTATGAACACCAAGCCAAGGAAGGAAATTGATGAGATGGAATGGGAAGACTTTAAGATAATGTTTCTTAATAAGTACTTCCCACTAACTCTTCGCACGAAGATGGAGAGATATTTCATAGAGCACAAGAAAAAAGAATGAGAATATGTCAAATCCTATGAAGAAAATTTCACAAGGCTCGTAGGGTATGCTTCTGGTTTTTTATCAACAATGATAGAAAAATTTATTGATTCTTTAGTGGATTAAAACCACACCTTAGAAATGTGCTTGCAATTCGAGACTTTGGGAGTTACGAAGAATATTTTCATTGTTCTCTCAAAGTGGATATGGAGTTCGTAGAATGCTCCCATAGCTATGGTGATAAGAAAAGAAATTTGGAGTTTCAAGCCAGTGAATCTAGTGACAAAGGTGGGAAGAAAACACAATGACCCACATGCCAAAAATGTTGGAAGTTGCACCATGGGAACTGCCTCAAAGGGACGGGGAAATTCTTCTAGTTTGGGAAAGAAGGACACCATGCACAATAGTGTCGAAAAGAAATGAAAATGAAGGATAATGTAGCCAATGAAAGTGGAGAACCACTCATGGTTCATTGCTACAACTGTATGGAGGAAGGGAACTATGAGAACCAGTACACTAAACCTCGAGCTCTCAAGGGTAATCAGTGTCAGCAGCCACCAAAGCCAAAGGACCAAGGGAAGGCTTATACAATCACTACTACAGAGGTGGTTCACGATAATGAATTCGTACAAGGTACACTTCCTATTCAATCAAGAATGGAAAAAGCCTTATTTTATTCTAGTTCTACGCATTCCTTTTTATCATGCAAGTTTCCCAGAACTATAAAATCAATGACCCGAAACCATGAAGTAGAGATATCTGTAAAAACAACAAGTGGTGCAATCATTGCAACCCAAGTGTTTTACTCTTCTCCTGTTGATGCATGTGGGAAGATTCTTCTAGAAAATCTGGTAATACTTCCCTTGGTGGAATTCAATTCTATAATGGTAATGGACTGGATCCCGTTATATAGAGCGCATATCAACTATCGAGAAAAGGAAATATCTTTTAATATTCCGAACCATCCCATGCTCCTTTACAAATACAAGGAAGATCATGAATATCTTCTGAAAAATCCATCAATGGTGTGGGTGTTGATTCCCTATGAAGAAGCATACCTCGCCCAAACGGTTGGGTCGAAGGAAAATACTAACCTTGAAGAAATTCCCATCATGAGGGAATACGGTGATATATTTCCCGAAGAGTTACATGGAATTCCCCTGGATCATGAGGTAGAGTTCTCAATTGAACTCATACCTGGAGCTACTCCTATCTAGAAATTTTCCTTTAGGATGGATCCTATTGAACTGGAAGAGTTAAAGAAGTAGCTACAAGAGAATCTGGACAAAGGGTTCATAGTCTCTACTGCATCACCTTGGGGTGCGCCAGTGCTCTTTGTGAAGAAGAAGGACGAAAACATGAATCTGTGTATTGATTATTGGGAACTCAACAAGATCACCATAAAGAACAAGTATCCTCTCCCAGGGATTGCTGACTTATTCGATCAGTTAAGAGGAGCTCAATACTTATCAAAGGTGGATCTTCGTTATGGATATCATCAAGTAAAGGTGAATAATGAAGATATTTAGAAGACTGCCTTCCGTACAAGGTATGTGAAATATGAGTTTTTGGTGATTCCCTTTGGACTTACTAATACCCTTGCAATATTAATGGTTTTGATGAATAACATCTTTAGAAATTACCTCGACAAATATGTGGTAGTGTTTATCGATGATATTCTCATCTACTCCAAGATCATGGAGGAACATTAAGAACATCTAATACATGTGTTGGCGATATTGAGAAAGGATAAGTTGTACGCCAAGTTCAGAAAGTGTGACTTTTTTATGAATCAAGTCACGCTCTTGGGACATGTGATCACAAGTGAGGGAATTTCTATGGACCCTTCAAAGACAAAGGTGATTGAGGAATGGCCCAGGCCCGCTAGTGTCATAGAAATTCTTAGTTTTCTTGGATTAGTTGGATACTACAGACGTTTTGTGAGAAACGTCTAACGATTTTCAAGCCCGCTAACTATGTTAACAAGAAAATGGGTAAAATGTGTATGTACAGAAGAATGTGAGGGAAGCTACAAGGAGATAAAGAGAAGGCTGGTCGCTGCACCTGTAATCACACTACCGAAAAGTAGAGAATGTTTTGTGATATAAAGTGATGCTTAAAATAAAGGCTTCGGTTGTGTACTCAGGAAAATTGATAATGTGAGAGCCTACGCCTCACGACAGTTGATGATCCATGAGCAGAACTACCCGACGCATGATCTAGAGCTTGCAGCCGTGATTTTTGCCTTGAAAATTTGGCGACACAACCTTTATAGCGAGAAGTGTTACATATAAACTGACCACAAGAGCCTAAAGTATATATTCACACAAAAGGAGATCAACATGTGTCAAAGGATATGGTTAGAGCTAATCATGTTTTACGATTTCTCTATTCACTATCATCCTTGAAAGGCAAACAAGGTAGCTGATGCTCTAAGCAGAAAATAACCTACTACTCTTTCCATGTTGCGGATTGAGAAAGACCCTATCTTCATGGATATACAAAGGATGGATTTGTGAATCATAAGGGTAGAGGATACATCCTACCTTTCCCAAATGATTGCGCAACCATCCATCCAAGAGAAGATTAAGGAAGCACAAAGGGATGACGTGGAGATACAAAAGTGGGTGAAAGGTGTAATGGAAGGAAAGCTGCAGGAGTTCCATATCGACGATGATGGTGTGATTCGGTTTGGAATGTGGCTTTGTGTGCCTTCATCACCTGAGATAATGAAGGATATATTTTATAATGCACATAGCTCAACTTTCTCTATCCATCATGAGAGTACCAAGATGTATCGTGATCTCCGAGAACACTTCTGGTGGGATAACATGAAGATGAAGATTGTGGAATATATATCAAGGTGATTGGTATGTCAGCAAGTTAAAGCCGAGAGACCAAAGTCCAAAGGTATGATACAACCATTACCTATACCCATGTGGAAATGGAAAATTGTTACTATGGACTTTGTCACAGTCCTCCCAAAGACGTCAAAGGGAAATAATGCGATATGGGTTGTGGTTGACCGACTCACCAAGACTGGCCATTTTATCGCTATTCGAGAAGACCTATCGCTTGAAAAACATGGAAGGATAGAAGTGATAGAAATGGTGAGACTACACGATGATCCACTCTCAATTGTCTCTAACCATGACCCAAGGTTTACATCTAAATTCTGGAGGAGCCTTCAACCTGATTTGAGTACTGAATTAAATTTCAACTCGTCCGATCACCCCCAAACTGATGGTCAATCTGAAAGGACTATTCAGACAGTTGAAGATATGTTATGAGCCTACTCTCTTGAATTTATAGGTGGTTGGGATCATCACCTCTCATTGGTTGAGTTCTCATACAACAATAGCTTCCACTCGAGTATTCAGATGGCTCCATATGAAGCTCTTTATGGGAAGCAATGTAGAACTCCAACCTGTTGGGATGAAGTTGGAGAAAGAAAGCTGGTTGGACCTGATCTTGTTCAAGAGATGAAATATAATGTTCAAGTCATCCATAAACACATCAAATCTACTCAATTTCGGTAAAATAACTATTCTGACAACCATCTAAGGGACTTGGAGTTCGATATAGGAGATAAAGTCATCCTTCGATTATCTCCATAGAAGAGAGTCATGCGATTCAGGATGAAAGGGAAGCTAAGCCCAAGGTACATAGGCCCCTATGAGTCCTTGACCGCATAGGATCCATGTACTATCATCTATCACATCCACCAAATATGGATCATGTTCATGATGTGCTTCATGTATCACTACTGAGAAAGTACATACCAGACCCCTCACATGTACTAAACTCAGAGGTGGTGCAGCTGGAAGATGATCTCTCCTATGAGGATAAGCTAGTAAAGATTCTGGACCGAAGTTATAAGGTTATATGCAACAAGACAACCCATATTGTCAAAGTGTTTTGGAGGAACCATAAGATTGAGGAAGAAACTTGGGAACCAGAAGAGGGAACGAAGGAGAAGTACCCTCACCTGTTTGTGTAAACTGAAATTTCGGGGGTGAAATTTCTTAAGGGGGGAAGAATGTAACAACCCAAATATTTTCAATGGAAAATTCCCTTCTTATATTTATGCCATAAAAACACAAAATAATGAACTACTAAGTGATAAGTGACCTTTAAACCTAATTTTGTCACCCCTATGTTTGGAATTTTGAAAATCTGACATACACGGTTGTGTTCAAGATGGTTTGTGGAGTCTATTGAAAAATAATAATTTTTTGTAAATAGTAACCTACCCTTATTAATAGTAACCTACACTTATGAATAGTAACATGACCCTTATGAATAGTAAATAAGAGGAACATTACTTATGAATAATATAATAAAATTTAGACATCTTAGAAAGTGATAATTTGGCCTTAGTAAACGTTGTTGGTATTTTATAAGTCATAACTAATTAATTATCATTAATTAATTTATTTACAAGAATATATATTTCATTTAAATGTATTCATAAATTATTGAATCAATATATTATAGTATTTATATAATTTTATAAGACCCTACGTAATTTTTGAAAGAACTATAAAATCAGTTTTAATCTTAAAAACTGTTTTTTTTTGTAAATTATGATTTTAATGAAATATTAAATTAATATTTATTAAAAAATTCTTTTTGAGAAATGGACTTCATTTTTGGATTGTACATGTCGATAAATTGTTGTGGTCAATAATTGGGATTTTTCTAAGACACTTGAATTTTTGGTGAATAGTAGAATACATTAATTTACCATATAAATACATTTTAATTAAAACCCACTATTCCTGACATCACAAGTGATGTAAGCACCCAAATCCCGAATTCAAATGCCTTATTTACTATTCTTGGTCATCCAAGACTCACTATTCCTTGTCTTAGGTGATGTTAATAAACTAATCAATTTTATATTAAGGAAACCCCTCTCCCCTCCACTATAAAAGCCACCCTTCACTCCCTCTTTTACTCACACCTCTCAAGCTCCAAGACTTCTCTAAACTCTGCCCAAACAACTTCCCTAGCCCATCCCACACGTCCAAAAGCTTATGGTCTCATCAAAAGTCCAATCCTATCTTCCTTAATGAGGATCTCAAGAGGAAGATTCTAGAGGTAATTTCCCTCCCTCTTCTCCTTAAATTTCCTTTCAAGTTCACGTTCCTTTCTTGATCTCTCCCCACCTATCTTCATCCAAATTGTTTTGTAACTCCATTATTATACATATAATTTAATTGTATGATTCTAATGGGATATTATATCACCCCACACCATTTCCCTCTTTCTTTTATTGTATTAATGTGAACGGTGTTCATGAGGTGTTAATTTATCACCTTCAAAAATGACATGCTCTCTTATTAAATTTCTACATTTATATCTGGTCATGAAACCATTTTAATGGTTGAAAAAGAATATTTTATATTTATTATGTACTATTTTATGTTCGGGAAATAACCTAAGTCCATATTAGTAATTGAAAAGTTAAAACAAGTTCATTGTGATCCAAAAACCGCTCAAATTAACCCAAATAAACATCATTTAATTCTTATTTAATGATTCACCCACATGGATCTAATATAAATCATTATAAAATCATTCAATATCTTGTAATATCACTAATAGGTTGTAATATCATTTTTGGATTCTTACACATCATCTACCTGAAATTCAATTTAACAATACAAGTGAACCACATAAGAAAATCCATAAAAACGAACATCCCCAAACAATGTTTTTTATACTCTATAAGTCATCCAAAGGATCGAAATATGACATAATGAAACAAGAATGAATCCTATTTATATACACATGGTTCTGTATTTCTAATTAATGAATATAATGTCATTATAAAGGACATTAATGAGAAGGAAGCAATTGGGTACAAGGTAAGGGGAAATCTCGAACCCAATTTTCTTCCTTCGGGTTCTCCCTCTTTCACTCCATTTTTGATATGGTTGCATCTCAAAGATCATTTGTTCATAATTTATTTTACTTTTCTGGGATATACATGTTTGTCATTGGTTTTTATGTCCATCAAAATGTTTTCCAAAATAACTCTTCTTTTAAGAACACCCCTTTTACTTCTCACTCAAAGTGGACGGTTCTTGTAACATGTGGGTTATTCCCTCTTTCTATTGGGAACCCAAAGATTATGAAGGTGTTATTATGAGATGAAACTCATTCCTTTTCATGGGTTCACTAGTTGATTTATGTAATATCTTCATTGTGGCATGCATGATAAATGATGATGTTATGATGTGACAGGTGTGCCCAGAATTATATAGCGCAATATGAATGTTTAAATGTGATGGGTGAGCCCGGAATTATATAGCGCTCCAATGAATTGGGTAATGTGATTAATCTCATGAGTGAATGTGAAATGATGTGTGAACAAGATGATATCTTGGTTCATAAATATGTGTGGTAGTTAGCCACTAAGACATGATGTTTCATTTTAATGCATTGCCACATTTTAAGTCTTTTTTTTATGCTCCTCTCATGTTAATGATATTTTTCCTATATCATGATTATGCTCACCCCATGCTATATTGTAAATATCTATCCACTTAATGGGGTTTTATCTCATCCCTTTTTATGTATATCGTCAGGTGGATACATGTACTAAGGAGAGGACAAGTGCCAATAAGAAGCTATAGAAGAATAAATTAAATGAATGTTTATCCTCTATATTGTATTTGTTACTTATGGTCCTAGTTTTCCCAAGACACTAAACCTCTGGAACCTCTATGTGTAATAATATTATGTTGTTTATATTTGAAATGATGTAATAGTAATGAATGAAAAGGCCGGGTCACTATACATCATGAAAATTAACCTATAGGTGATGACAAAAAATTTTCATTCATGGATGATTGCACAATTTCTTGGGTTTTGAAACTAAGATATCATATGTGAATTATATAGGATTACCTCATAAAACATCCATCGAATGGAATATATATATTACAAGCATATTCAGTGATGTATGATGATGTTCAAGGAATAATCCCCAACCAAATATGTTATTCAACTTTTTTATGTTCGATTTTTTTAGTTCACAAGATAAACTAGAAGATACCATAATCGGTGGGATTCAATGCCATTTATAGAATAAATAAGTGAGAACTAGACTAGTAAATGAGGTTTATAGAGTTATCAGGTAAAAAAGTTCTGAAATTATATCATCCACATCACGTCATGGTGTAGATACCATCAATCGCAATGATGACTGACTGAAAGCATTTGGAAAGATGGAATATAGGGCCGAAAAATCAAACTATTCTAGGGGTTTAATTAGATACGAAGAAGGTCTGAATATACCATTTAAAGAAAAAAATTATATTATAAGGGATTGAGTAAATTGATATAATATAATTTTTTTTATTATCAATGGGTAATCTTAATAAATCTATCCTTTGGTAATTTGATATAAGATATTGGGGAGTCCCCTCTTCAACATTTTATACCAATACTTATTCTACAAAAATAAAACCAAGGGATGTGTTCCATAATATTTTCTATATAGAGATATGGTAATGATTTCATTGAAAAACTTTTTTACACAGACTTTGGGGTTAATTGTTGGATATGATCCACACTAAGATAAAACATGTCATGTACATGAAGATAATAATATATTTTTACAAAGAATATGGTGACGGGATTTATACATGAAAACATAATCCCTATTTAATTAGAGATGCACATTCCTCATATCCAATAAACATATCATTAATGTGGTTTGGAAATCATACCATCTAGAAAAAGGCATATATTACATCCATTACGGATGAAAACATTTTCATTATATAAAACACTTTTCATTCTTCCTTAATGTCACTATTTTGTTGCTATAAATCCTACATTGTGAGTTCAATAGATTATGGGGAGTAATTCATGTAATTTGATTTTATTTGACTAGACATGATTCAAAAATATTATTGTCAATGAAATATTAATGTTTTTTATATGTTTATATAATTTTATGTGAAAAAAATATCAAAAGGAAACTACTTAAAAAACTAAATCATTTGTAAAGAATATGGGTTTTCCCTTAATAAACTGAAATCATCTACTCTTGTGAGGTAATTCATCCTTGAAATATAAATTGATGATTAATGGGTTATGATTTTTTCATTAATTTGAAAATGATTCATGGGATTGTAACATAATCAAGTTATATATATATTTGAGACCTCATGAATCTAAGAGAACATAGACACATGACATCCTCATAGTTGAAGATCACATTTAGATAAAATAATGATAACTGATCATGAAATTGTAAAATTGATGTTATATGATGTCATTATTTTTATTTAATTAGTGATCATTGACGACTAACTACATATTTTGAAATGTTAATTCCTAGAATTAAATCAAATTACTCTTTAATAGAAAATTGATATACATGTTGTGTGTTGAATGGACAAGATGAAACATACATCATGAAAGAATATATTCTCTTATGATAAGGATTATTTGTGTGAAATCACATGATTTTCATAGATGATTCCTTCCCTGTATAAAATATATAGATATGACTCTATAAAATTTAATTTTAGTCACACCATATTTAATCTACTTTTTTTCTGGTATTATTTAGGGTCTTAATAACATTGAGTTCCTTCATAAAAAAACCCACACACTTTCGTCACTGTGGGATTCCACCACCAAAATCATTCACAATGGCTAAATTCAATACCCTTTACCTTAGTGAATCAAATCCAAATATGAGAATATCAATTTTTTTAATAAATATTTCTTACAAAAATATATTTTCTACCATTCCAATGGTCTAATTTTAAAATAAATATTTCTATGTGTGACGAGTTCATAAAAGATCAATTTTCCAGGACTCAAAAGCCTCCATTATCGTGATTCATCATTCTATATAATCTAAATATTTATTTGGACCCTAGAACAATTTCTCAATTTCTTCTATAATATAAAAATTCCCCAACCATATAATATTTGGAAATTTTTTACCCCTTCGATGATTGATTTTTTATCTAGTAAGCTGATGCATAATCCCAACATCATTAACATGATTTTATATTATATTTTGGGATTCTTCCAACACCATGCATGGTGAGATGCATATTGGTTTCTTTAAATGCATTTTTTTATATCTTCCACATAGTATCATTTAAATAATTATTTCTAGATTCTCCTTGGGGTTTCCACATATAACTTTAGTTGAGAACAATATCATGGTTTTCCAATAGAACTCCACCAAAGAAATCTACTATAAAAATTAATATGGGACACTCTTGTGTAAAACCTCTAAAATCCATTACTATAATCCTTCCACCATGTACTCCAAGTTTTAAAACATTAAACTCAATATATTTCAGATCTTACTACTTTATTTAGAAAATTAATAGAACAATATTATAACATGGAAATAAATTATGAAACTTGAATACGGTGGGTTTTCATTCTTATTCTATCAGGGTACATAGGATGCATTTTTGATGTTCAATACAAGAACCAAAATAATCCAATATCACCCTCAAATTTTTTATCTCCTAAACTACAACTCCATTATTATGTGATGAGAATATTAAACCAATTTCAGTTTTTTATAGTCAAACAAATTGTTATGGGATGATTATTGGATTCCCCATATTTCCATATCATATAGTATTGGTGAAGGTAATATAACATTTTTGAGAAACCATCCATGATCATCCTAAGAGAGATGCTATTCATTGTGTTCATTTTCACTGATATGTCTACATATTTCACTAAAAATACATATTGATTTTTTTCCTACCCCAATATTTTAGACTAGGGAACATAGAAGTATTGTACATTAGGGCGTATTTAACACATAATAATTAATAAAAGTTAAAAAACCATATAAATAACAATCTTAATAAGTCTCTTAACTATATTATTTTTGTCCCATTAGTAAAATTCTAGAACAGTAAAAGAAAACATAATAATACATAAATAAAGATGCAAATGGTGATGACAATAAAAAATACCTTTATATTTAGGTAAACAATTAACCCATATGGACATACTCATAAGAATATAAAATTAAATCCACAAATTTGGTTAATATGATACTTTGATGTAAGGAAATTGTTTTATAATTTTTATTTCCAATGGTAAAACCTATCCTTGAAAACTATAACTTTTTACCTCCAAAATTAGTTGATATATCATTAATTATGAATAAATACACCATGAAAAAGGATATAGCATCTAATAAAACAAATTTATTTCCTTCTAATGAAATCAAATAAGAATATATTTACAATGATAACCAAAATAATGCAACATAAGATGACACTATCAAAAAATAGGTTAGGGAGAAGAAATTGGTGGAGAATTTAAATCACATAGTTATTCTCATTGAAGAAAAACATACCCATAATAAACCAGAATAAAACCATTTTATTTGCGATATAAATACTAAAAAGATTATATAGTAAACAGAAATAAATAAATTCAAATGGCATAAATAAATAAAAAACCCACCATCAACTATACACTGGTGAATTTGTGTCATGAAAAGTAATGATTACTTAGTTCAATTATATAATATTCAATATTCATTACAACAACACTAAATTAATTTAAGCAAAAATAGCTATTGATTATGATCATTTTGATAAAGGTTCCATATCACTATTGGTTGACCACATTGAAATGGTTATGTTTTCTCAACACACATTTGGGGAATCATCCTAGACTATCTTCTTGAGATAAAATCAATCCACCCATTTTAACTATATTACATATTGATTTTCAAGAGTTAACAGTACTAGAGTGACAAAATATAAATTTTATTAAATGTTACAAAATGTATAACTCAGGAAATAATTTCTTATTAATTACTAGATCCTTTTATGATATAGAAAGATGTTATAAATTGACTATGTGAAACTATATTACAAAAAAGAAATCCATATTTTGAGTGAGTTAATTAGATCTTATATCCCTCTATATTTTTGAATCTTAAAATCTTGAAACATAATGGAATGAGTAGTTAATAGAATCATGTCATGCATTTTTATACTTACTATACCCTAATTTTTTAATGCTATAAAATAATGTGGGTGAAAAGCTATGATACCTTATGTCAACCATGGAATGTCATTTATTTCTTTGGAATAGTGGATTTTTGACTAGGACTATTTCATGATTGAAGTATCTCTATCCAATTTTCCTTTACCCATTAATGTATAATGAGGTAAAACTTTATGCTCAACATACTGATTTAAATTAATTAAGAAAGTGTAAGAGTTAAGTATTTCATTGATTAATGGTATAATCTCACATACTCTTCCATAATATTACATCATGTTTAAAAATTACAAGATATTTGTGAAGAGAATCTATTATATGAGTAGACAACCAATATCACCCCTATATATACCGTGGTGTGTTAGGATTATTTTTAACTAAAATATAATGTATTTAAGATTATATTAAAAGAATAAATGAAAAAACATGAAGCTTCCCCACCATTATCAAGGATTTTAGAGAAATCCTAAATCGATTGGTTTGACCTAAAAAAATTTGGTATAAGCGATACAACATCAAAGGTAGGATGTATAAAATGTTTTCCATTCATAGGGTTTAGGTTTTAGAATACACTATATTTTCCTTAGAAAATAACATAATAATTATTTTGGTAATATTTATATATCCTGAAGCATAGAAGAATGGTAACCTAAATTACTAACCTTATAGTAATGAATTATTTCCCATAAACCAATTAGAGATCATTTAAAAAAAATTGAATTAATATTCAATAATTTTCATGCTCTATTATATGATCCCATAGAGTATTTGATATACTTATTGGACATTATCCCCAAGTAATAATATGCATGGAAAATTTATCTTCATAGGAATATTTATATAAATAAGAAATGAAAAATCTATGAAATAGTGAATCATGTGTTTGATATTGTTAGGTCATTATCGAATCAACTAGTTATTACAACAATTCCATCTATAAATATTGTGGTGGAAATAGTTACATTATTCTAATGAAGATATATAGTAATTATTACAGTTCAGCCAGGGTGTAAAAATCATCCCCAATGAATTTATAACTACTTTGACCTATCATTGAATCAATTCCCTCATTATTGGGATAATGGGAATCATTCCACTAAAAAATAAATTATTTATTATCCTATAAAATAATTTCTTATTGTTATGAGGTTATTTAAATTACATTATTAAAAAATTTAAAATTGATCTATATGTTCTATGAGTGGGAATTTCTTTTTTAAATGGATGGTTGTATTATCATCCACATAGAATTAGTTAGTTTGAATTATTTCTCACTCAATCCCAATGAGGGAAGTCTTGATAGATATGAATACATTGTTATAAAAAATTTATATCATACAAGAGGTTTTTAAAAATTCAAGTTTTTTAAAGAAGAAATTAGTGACACTTTTACTTCCTTTGATTTAGTAATATGTAACATTATTGGTGCCTTAGAATGCAATGTTGATAAATTTTGTTCCCAATGTTGATGGTCTGTATATTAACTAGTATACAAACATATTAATGAGACATAATATTTGACAAATTAAATTAATACTATCTTTGAAAAATTGTGTGACACGTAACAGTAATCTAGTATAGTGCCTGACTAAAATGAATGATTGTATTTTCAAAATAAAGGATTAATTTAATTATTAGTTGATAAAAATATAATAACCAATTAAAATAGTAAAATATAATTATTTTTCATCGATTAGTATTTTAAAATGGATTCCTTTAAAAGAGTCGCATCACAATTTATTGAATTTTATATTAAAAAATTAAATTGATCATTGTTTAAATTTTATTATAATAGATAATATTTATAATTATAAACCGATATGTTAATATTAAATTATTAATAAATTTACAAGAAATATGATCTCAAATTATATAAATACAGTTTTCAAGGGAAATTTATTTTTATTTATATTTTGTATTTTCATTTAAATATATGCATATATTAATTTAGGATTTTGAAATTGATTAACTAAACATCATTTTTGGATTCATGATAAATATACAAGTATTCGATATGTTTTCATGATTTATCAATAAATAATGATTTTTTTAGAGAGTAGTGATAAATTTCATTTTTATAGAGAAAATTTATTTTAAGACATTATTAATATTTATAGTATAATTTAAAATTAATTAAACCTTATTTTATGAAACAAAAATATTTGAATAAAAAATATATATTTTTTTAAAAAAATTAAGTTTTTTATATGATAACATAAATTTTACATTATTGGACTGTAGTTTAATTTAAAAAATATAATTGTATTTAAGACATAATATATTTAGCATTAAAATATAAATTATTAAATGTGTTGTAAATTTAAAATTAAAAAATTGATTCCATTTTTTTAATAATTAGTTATTTTTTTAATATTGAATAATTTATTTTCAATAATAAATAATAAATTATTTTTCTAAAAAATAGTTACCTACGAAATAATAAAATTGTGGGAATGTGTTTAAGAAAGTGAAAAGAAAACAATATTTAAAACATGACTTGAAATGGTTTCCTAACTAATTTATAAAATGTATACATTCCTCTTTCCATTATTTCCGTATTATATTGCTACATTACAAGAGTGTTTCTTCTGGTTATTAAAACATTTTGGTTATTTATAAAAATACCATAATTTTTCATTTTTTATGGGGTTATCCTCCCCTCAATTATCCTCAAACCAAACCACCATTTTTTAGTCCAAAAAATACAAATTACTATCCTCAACATTCCTATGCACATTTATTAGGTTATGGGTTTCTCAAAAGTCCATCACTAAGTTGATTAATCCTCTGAGCAAAGAAGATAATCCATGAATCATGGAATAAATTTATTACCAAACATTCCTAATTTTTATTTCATCATATAAACTTAATATTTAAAAATTTACATGAAAAAATCTTACAATTACAACATTTTATCTTTATTATACTAGTATTTTATCATAATGATTGTTTATTTATAAAAGATCTCTACCTTCACAAGAAATAATTAATATTATCTTTTAATCATCGTGTAGACTTCCTCCTTGATGATGCAACATGTCTTTCAATCCTTAATATATATATATATATATATATAAGTATGATCATAATAAGGATTTCAATATATAATTAGGTTATCTCAAACTGATTTTATATTCTGAAATTCTAATCCATATCACTATTTTTCTCATTCTGTGGAAAATAAAAAATATTCATTGTGTATGTGTAGAATACCTAATCCGTAGAAGGATTGATTTTCACTATTAATTTGGTCACTATAATACCACAATAAATTATAATATACAACTTGTATAATAAGTATAAGTATATATTAAATTTTAATAAAACTATTTGAGGATATCTATTGGGATTATTTAAAATAATTTACATAGAAAAAAATACGTGTCTATAAAAAATGATTAAATTGTGAATAACTATTTGCAATGTGAATGATTTTTTGGATGAATCCCTTAATTTCCTTTTAAACCATATGAGTTTTATAGGAGGATTATTTAAGATAATGTCTATGTCATTTCATGTAATTAAATTTTATTCATTACATAGACATACATTTCCATATTTTAGTTTGAGTCTTATTAATTTTTGATGTATTGTTCATTTAATTATTTCATGATGAAAATCTATAATTATTGAAGTAAATTGAGTCTTATATATATTATTCATTTAATGATGAACCATATTTTCAAAATTTTACATTTTCATTTTTCGTGATCTATAGTCCTTTTTGGATTATTTTTATGATCTAATCCCATTAAAAATTGGTTTTGTTTCATCTTGAAGCACCAGCACTAGAGATCAATCTTATTCTCCTTGTTTGTACCAATACAATTAAAGATATAATCTCTTCTTGGATTTGTTCCTTCTAGTCTTATATATTAATGTTGTTTTCCTATTAGGTCATAATTCCAATGATATAAAATCATTGTATAGAGTATATATTTTTCATGGACATGCTACTCGACTCCAGCAGTTATTTATAATATTCAAACATTATTATACATTAAGTAAGAAGTCCATTCCTTATATGGAATGTATAAATATTTTTTCTATATTTTTTCTAATATTTTAATAGATGATTCAGGCTGAGTACTTATAGTATTCATATATGGTATATTATATTAGTAGTATAATTATCCTAGAAATTAACATGTACTTGAACTAGATTATTATACCATCGAGTGTTACATTTTTTACATTGTTTATATATTTTAATGACTAGGTTAAACCATTTGTTCTGGATAAATCATTAGAGTGGGAGAATGTAATATGTGGTGGCCTCAATACGAGCCAATATCATGGATTGATGTGTGGTGATATAATTACCAAGACCCATGACATGGGGTCAACACATGTTGTGGGGATTAACTAAGAATTCATACTTTAGTTGAAATTTATATTTCCCTGAATGCAATGCGTGGTTATACCATTTAATGGGAAATTGAAATATTTCTTGTTGAATGTGTTCATTTGGAAAGTAAATGAATTTTTATAAGGAATGGATTTGAAGAAGGAAGATGTAGTCTATAAGGACCTGACATTTGTTAGTACAAGAACGAAAACGTATTTTTAATAAAGAATATTTTATAGTCAGGGAATGCACTTGTGTATGTTTTTCACATATTATAAGGACCTATTTTTTGTGATATAAAATTATTTACACATAGAACCCCTATAAGAATATCATCTAATGTATGAAAGTTATGAATAAGGATTCATTAATGAAAAAGGTACCTTGATGATTGAGAAATAGTTTGAGGTTGGAGTGATGAAATTTGGGAGGGCATTGTGTTTTTTTTATTTTTTTAATGTTTTACAATTTTTTCAATGTATTAGTACATTACCCATGATTTTATAAATCCTTGTTTTGTTGGATTTTATGGTTAACATTTGACATTTCTATTAGATTATTGTGTTCCCTTACTTTTATTTTAATCAAATTTATTTATTTTGTTATATTCTGTGATGGAAGTCTGTAACTGAGGGTGTAATCTCCCTATAATTCCTCTTATTCCCTAACATTTATCAGTGAAATCATAATTACAGGGAGGATTTCATGACATTTTGTGGAAGCCCATCCCAAATTAGGTGATTTTGGTGGGTGTGTTGTGAAATTTAATCATAGTAATCACATGTTTCCTTATTTATTTAAATATTTATCTTTTATTGGGTATGTGATAGATATTAAATATAATGGTTGGTACATGGGATATCGAATATGTATGTTTATGTCCAACACACTATTGTGGACCTTTGAGTATCATGGGATGTGGAAATGTTGTTTATTGTTACCATTGATATGCTCTTCATGGGTGATTCACATTATGTTTATATTTTTATTCATGTGATTTGTGGTGAATTAATGCATAATGATTCAGAATATTAGAATAAAAGTCAAATTAATGATTCAGATTATATATGGTTAATTTTTCTATATACCAATTTCAACTATAATTTGATCGTATTAGTATTTAATTTATTTTCCATAATTACATCAACTTTAGATTAGTATTTTTTTTAATATAATTATGTTAATAATATATATTTAATGTGGGATTATTTTTGGCCTTTGGTATTTTTAATGAGGTTTTACCATAGTCGTACGGGTGACTTTATAAGATATACCTCTTCTATAATCACCATGTTTTTTCCTATAAATATAATTAATTTAGTACACTATGAGAGCTGATTTTATAATATTTTGTTTTGGAATTTCAGATAATTTCTTCTCAAATATGTTTGACGAGGTCTCTTAATTGAGATTACTATAATACCAATATGATGGTGAAGAAAATGTAACATTACCTTTTTTATATAATGGTGATAGTGAGAAAGATCTAATGTCATGTCTAATAGTTTTGGAAAACAAACCAGTCAAATCAGGACACTTCCTATAATTCCAATATTTGTGTGGGTGATATGAGTGATTAATAGTTAACTATACTAATTAATTTCATCACTGGAATCCTATATCCTTATATGTCACTAGGTTCCCCCATTATAATTTGTAATAAACATATATCATTGAGAATATATTTTACATGGTGGAGACATGGTAGGATTGTGTGGTGAAACCTTCCTTCTTTATTCTCTAGGGACCAGATATGTAGTGATAGGGGTATTTAATTTGAAAATTTTATGTAATGGACTAACATGGTATACATTCATGGAACTATTCATTGAGGAATTCGAATATAATAATTTGAAGTTGGATAATTCTTTATAGTTCATGGATCTTCAGTAACAGGTGGTGGTTGTTTATTCTGATACTCAATGATTAACTAAGCTACTAATTTTTACTCATATTTTGCAAGGAATTGAGTCAAATAAATACAATATATTTCTTATTATACATTGAGTATAGAATAAATATCATTTCAATAATTTATATTATTTGACTTATTTTTCAGTTCATAAAAGCTACTAAATGATGATAAGGTACTAGAGGATGACAAAGAGACGGGAGTTCAATTCTCATTCAATATAATATTTGGGAGATATTTATGTTATTACATAGTTGACTATTATATTAATAGAGAATAATTTCTCCAAGAACGTTCTAGGGATTAATAAAAAATATGGAGTAGATAAATGGAACTTCTACTCAATCTATGTGTGGTGGTTCAATGAAGTGATTCTATTTATGATGGAAATATAATTATCTCAAAAACAATATTAATACTCCAAAATTTACCACTGGTGTGGAATTAATATATATATAATTTGTTTTTATGAAAAGGTTTTTATGATTCTCCTGATGAGGTTTGGACAATATTTATTTTGTGAGATTTAGTAGTCTACATCCCATGTTTTTAAGAGGAAATACTATGTTCGATAACATACATGATACACGACTTCGAGCTTAAAAAAATAACTAAACATTTTTATTTTAATGAGATTATTATAACATATCCATTATATTATTATTTTTAATTATTATTATATAAATTATGAAAATAATTTTCTTACATATAACAAAATAATTTGATTGGTTAGTTATTACCTAGAAATGAAAATAAAAATGCAACTGAATGTTAAAGAAATTTTTTTATAAAAATATTTTGTTATTAACCAAGGGTATTTTATCTTAATAAATTAAATTTATTACTATTAATGTATAATAGATTGAAATATATGTATCATATAATTTTTTTTAAATTAATCTATTAAGTTTTATAGGGAAAATATAGAAAATAATAAAATTTAATTAATAAAAAGAAGCATTTTTCTTAAAGAATTTTTGTGGTCTTTTAATGGTGAACATGTTTTAAAATGTAATTTTGAAACATTTATAAATTATATTTGAAAAAATTAATTTATTTTTAATGATTGATTTTCAAAATCATAATAGGGTTAATTTTTTTTATTTTTCATAAAATTTTTCTTTTCTAATGAATGTGGAGAATAATGACTTTTATTTAAACCGATATTATTATTTAATGAATTTAAAATTTATGTCATATGTTATTTTAATAGTAAAATTAGTTATATAATATATTTATTTATCCAATGAGGTTAATTGTAATCAATTTCATGGTGGAATTGGAATAAACAATTTTCATATTTAATAGGCTATTCTTCTAAAAATTGTTTTTTGGTGAATTTTTCTGGTTTAATATTAAATTAAAATGCCCCACATATTTATTTTAAATTTATAAAAATATAATAATTTTTTGTATTTTTAAGGTCCAAATTAATTTAATAATTACCTTTTTTTCTAATATGAATAGTAAACTTGGTAATTTTTATTACCATGCTAAAGGGTAAATTCTGTAATATAGGTTAATATAAAATATTGTGTACTAGAAAATGTCCCTAGCACTTGAAAAAAAATTATTTTATGAGTCCATTTCTTACTTATTAAATTAGAGTTTTATTATATGATTGTTATCGCAATTTGGATGAAGTTATAATATTTATAATGTTCTATTTAATGAAAATTCAAAGTTGTAACCTTCATATTTTTAAGAACAATAAAGCAATTTATATGGTTTTAGAGATTTATTATTTTCTACTATAAATAGTATTTTATGATCTCAAAAAACATTCTTCAAATTTGTAATTAATTTTTCATATTTATCATAAAAAAATACATTATATTCGAGAACAATATTGATGATGAAATTATTTTAATAATAGAAATATTAAATAAATTATATTAAAAATATGAAAAACAATTATAATCCAAGATGACTATTTTAATAAAAAAAATTATAAATTAACATAACATGTTATTTATATATTAATAAAATTGACATTACTTTCTTATGTTGGTATTTATAGATGTAAAAGTAATGATTAATGTATAAATTGACATTAATCATATTTTAAAATAAATAATATTTTATTAAATGTCATAAAACTATTAAATATATTATATTTTACTAAATGGATGGGATACGGTTTTAAATTTCACCAATTATCCATTCATTATTTTTTTCACACTATAAAAAATAAATATTAAATGTCAATGAGTAAAAATTAACATTCATAGGGTAATAGTTAAAAAATTAAATAAGAGATAAACAAAAAAGATATGTGTAAATATGTTACCTAAAAATGTATTAATTTTTTTAAATTATATGATTATGAACTATAATTGTATAATCTTATAAATATCACCTTTTGGATCCATTTCTAATTGAAAACTATTTTGTATAAATTTCATATTTAGAAAGTTTCAAAAAATTCCCCTAACTCAATTATAAAAGGGCACATATTCATTGGTTTGTTGAATATAATATGAGACATATAACCCATCCAAACCTATATAATTTTAAATATAAACATACTTGGTTAGGTTCATGAAGTTATAGTATTGCTTAAAGTCTTACCCTATGACATTCAAGATTGTTTATAAAGGATGTCTTTTAGATAATATTTACTAATCTTCACCTAATCTTTCAAGTTTATTTATTCTTCCAATACCATTAAATGTATTATTTCCATTATATAGAAATATATAATGTATCATATAAATTATGAGATATTATTAATATGATACAGCCATATTCAACCTTTTATCAATCCTATGAAAATTGAATGTATCTTGCGTGCGTACATACAGCTAACCATTTACACGCCATGGTGAAATTGGGATTCATACAAATTCTGTTAAATGGATATAATGACAGAAATAATTGATATATATTTTAATTATTATGTTATATTTTTTATATAATAATTAATATAACATATTCATCTGTAACCTATCACCATTAATTGAATTATAGAATCCCTTATGCATACGTATGGTCTTCTGTGTCCATAACATTGTGTGATTCATTTTCCATATTCACAATTAAATAATGATTGTATCAATGAATATAATTAAAAAATATGATATCTACAACCATAATATAATTATATAGGTGCATGAGTATATTATTTGTATAGTTACAACAACATACATAATAAAAAATCTATCGGAAAATGATGTATTCAACACGCGAAACATGGGTATTAATGAAATATTATAATCAAGATGGGGATAAGATTATATAAGAGGAACATATATGATAACATAAATATGAATATGGTTCTATAATAAATTAGTATAATTCATGAAACCATTATAAAGGATGTTAAATCATGTTTAACTAAATGAAAACATAAGGTAACATATTTTTATCTCCCTTTTATTCTTATGGAACATATGTCATATTTTCCACTTATTTTCATTGTGTGATGAATGTAACTACTAAATTTAATTTTATATAATTAATATGATTTTTTATGGTTATTTAATGTTATATTAAATTTTATTCTTTCAAGGGGTGTCCAATTCGACTCGTTGCGGAGTGGTAAGGCATTTCTTATCTCAATTTTAATTCATTAGGTTAATCTTTAACAACATTGATTATCTTAGTATATATATTCTATGAAAAAATTTTGATTTTATTATATTTTATTTACATTATTTTATGTTATTACCTATTATTAACTCATTTTTTTATTACCTAAACTATCTACTATTTTTTCATATGATTTTTTATTTGGTAGTTATTTGAATAACTGGGGAAATAATGTCAAATATATATCTTTTAATCAATAAAAATATTATATTATGTATGAAATTTTTAATTATTTAAATTTATTATTCTATATTTGAGTTATTAATTGGGAATGAGATACATTGGTCTAGGATTGGTTAATGAGATCCACTTCACTAATTGTTAGTCTCCTGATAAAATATGTTGGCCAAATAAGATGAGATTATACAAACAAATAATAATTTTTTAAGGATAACTGTCCTAATGATAGATATTGATACTAATGATTATAAAAGTTATGAATTCTATCATTATTGTTGTTCATTGTGATTATTTGATTAGTTATAAAATATATGGTAATGTTTCATGCTCATGTGAATTGTTTGATCATCTTTTATTCCTTCCATATTATTCTCAAGTGATTAATTAATTGGAATTTGAATAATTAATTTTCAATTAAAAATTTATTAATATTAATTTATTTATTCTATATTATACTGTACTTAAAACATACCTATAATTTGAAATCATTCTTATTTTCTTTCTTTTCCCAAGGATACGTGATTTTTCAATGACTTTATATTTTGTATGTTTATTGGATTTGGGTATTAATTATGTTTTATTTTATTTCCCAAATATAAAATGGTTTTAATATATGATATTATTTCCAATAGATATTAATATTATCTATCTTTTGTGATTTTTATCTTGTATCTATGCCAATGTAATAATCTGAGGAACCAGCTCTGGGATATTAGAGTTGAAGTCATTATTGTCGGTACCAATGGATGTTTAGTAGAAATCATGGTATGTATATTTAGGAAAACATATATTAGGTAACATAGACCTACGATTAACATTGAGGATATGTACATAATAACATCCAAAAGAAACCATATATATTATTATCATATTAGAAATGCATAATTTTTTCTATTAATATTATGTGTAAAAAATATTTATGAATATAAAAATTTTATAATAGTATTTTCTAATATAGTTTATGTTATTGTATTAAAATTAAATCTATAAGGACGAAGGGAATCAATACTCTTAACTAATTTAGATAGTTTATTATTGAGGAATCCAATACAATCGATATTGGAACTAAGAATTTTGAGGCTGTATTAGAGAATATGAATCAATTTATAAGAAATGGCCTTTCTTGGAAGGATAAACATATTCCCTATCTATGTTATTTAATGTTATATCACTTTATGAGATAGAGGCCCCCATTATTTAGTGGGATATCTAATCCAATGGAATCTGATTAATGGATTATGTAAAGACAAAATATTTATGGAATTAGGTTATGCTAGAATAAAAATCGTTAAACATATATTGTATGGTCTCAATAGAGATAATGTTCTATATTGGATGTTGATTTAAAATACTACATTGGAAGAGGAGATAATTCATATTTAATGAAAGTATTTTAAGGATACATTATTTGAAAAATATTTCCCTCATGAGAAACAAAATATGATGAAGATAAAATCATTAGTTATCATAAAAATGATAAAGATATTATTTTGCAGTATGAATCTATATTTAAATGGTCATAAAGGTATTATATGGAATATGTATGTTTCATGGAATTCAATATTGACCATTTCATTGATGGTAATATACCAAGTATCCAAATTATTCAGGTATCTTAATGTTTTTCTTCTTTTGATGAAATTTTTTTATGTGGTATCATGATAGGGAAAAACATACCCATGTTGTCTGTATTAATTAAGAATAAAGAAAATAAGAGGGTGGCTAATGAATTCATAGATAAAGGGAAAAACTGAATGAAGGATTTTTCTAAATGTGATAATTGTGGAAAGAATACCCCTATGATATTCTTAAAAGTATTTAGAGTTTTTTATAAGGGTAGAGAAAAGGGTCACTATGAAAAGGAATGAATAGAGAATAAATAAAGAACTTTTATTAAGAGTTAATAATATATTTAAAATGGTCACAACACAAATAAATTACCATAGATCAAGGTAATATACCTCCGAAGAATATTATATATCAAGGTAAATGTTATTCAATTTATACAATATAAATTGAGTGATTAATATTTTTTTGGATTTTAGATGCTTGAAATATATTGTAAAAGTGCTTTTTTAATGATATTCTCATTATAAGAATTAAAAAATATATAAGGATTGTACTGAAGAACTATTTCAATAAGGATTTTAGATATTCTGTTCAAATATACAATGAAAAGTAATTTAGTGGAAATCTAAATATTATGGAAAACACATGGTTGTGGGAATTATAACACATAATATATTCTTACTGTTTAGATAATAATGTTTTAAGAAATATATGATTGATATAGATAATATAAATATGATAATACCAATTTCTTTATAATTTGTTCTAATGTTTTTTTATCACAATATAATTATGGGTTATAATGTTTACTATTTATCAAAATATTTATGTTTAACACATGATGAGGATTTAGAGATTGTTATGTTACATAACCATATGATTCCATTTGTGATAACATATGTAGTAGAAATTTTATATGGAAAAACCAAATATTGATATTGCGTTAATGAAAAATACATTTATCAAGTATGTTTATTTAATTATATTCATAGAGTGTATAAGTGTTACTCAACTCTAGGAATAGGGCCTTGAAACAAAAATGATTTCCTATTATCATCATCTTTTATGATATCAATGACCATTTCCACACCATTTGTTTATGGATTTTTTTCATTAAATTTCTTTAGAAAATTTCCTATATAATTATCCTTCATTATTTGAGAGTATGTTTTCCATTCCATTTCCATGATTTTACTTCTCAATAATGTTCATTAATATGGAAACCGTGTTTCATGATTATTCCATATTAATTTTTTACTTCATTTTCCCTTTTATTATGAAGCTATTTTATTAAGTCATTTAAAAGGTTGGTTTTTAGAAATCAAATCCATTGATTGAAAAGTTGATTTTTAAACTATTAGGATGAATTTTCTTATGGTTGAGAGAAATTATCATCATGAGTATTTTAAGAGAAACACCACGTTCGATAGCAAACAAGATAGTCCACATTGATCATTAATAAAATACTATGTTTTATTATCTAAATGTGACCATTAAAACCAAGTCGTAATATTGGACAGTATGAATATGATTAAATAAATTATCAAAAAATATGACTTATATAATAAATAATATAAATTTACTGGTTACCAAATAACTACAAGTGAATATAAAAACCAATTTAATATAATGGAATGGTTTTTATAAAAAAGTAATTTTATACACTAAACATGTCTAATAATAATAAATTAAATTAAAAAAAAAATTAATTTATGAGCATAATGAATTTTATATATTATATAAAAATATTTTTAATTCATCCAATAGAATTTATACAAAAAAATCGGAAAAAATGAAATTTTACACCTAAAAAGTTGATTTATTCCAAATTCTTTTTTGTCGACTTTTAATGGAAATGTTTTTTAAAATAAATTCCCAATTTTAGAAATTATGTTTGGAAAAATAATAAATCATTTTGTTATATTAATTTCAAAATAATATTATGCTTAATTTGTAGTATTTTATTATAAAATATTAATTTTCCAAAGAATAGTTTGAAATTCTAGTTTTTAAACAAAATGATATTTTAACATTAAAAACTAGAATGTTATATTTTTTGGTTTAGAAGTAAAATTATTTATAATATATTTTAATTAATCCAATTATTTTCATTGGAATCAATATCCTAGTTGAATTTGGTGTGAAAACATTTTTATATTTAATATGCCATTTTACAAAAAAAACAATTTTTGGGTTTTTTGTTCATTTTTAAATTAAATTATTCAACTTATATGTTTTAAATAGATAAAAATACATTAAATATTTGGATTAATATGATAAAAGTTTATTTAGTAGTTCTCTTTTATTTTTGACTAATGTGAATATTATCATAGGTAAATTTTGTGACCACTATAAATGGTAAATTTGTTAATTTATGTAAAATATAAACTGATAAGGTCAAGAAAATGAGCCAATACACTTGATGAAATATCATTGAATGATTAAAAATCATCAATAATAAATTAAGTTTCCTTTATATTACCAATTATGTCCATTTTTATGAAGTTTAAATATTTATAATATGTTGTACAATGAAATGTCAGAGATTTCACATTCAA
This sequence comes from Viscum album, assembly GCA_963277665.1. Taxonomy (NCBI): domain Eukaryota; kingdom Viridiplantae; phylum Streptophyta; class Magnoliopsida; order Santalales; family Viscaceae; genus Viscum; species Viscum album. The sequence goes on from OY728125.1 coordinate 395,960,083, forward strand.
ATTTTTAATAACAATAAAAATTTTAATATGGTGTTATCGAGAAGGTGTATTTTAACATATATTGTATTTTTAAAATATAATTTAATTATATTCATCATATTAATTTATTTTTTACTTTATTTGATGAAATAATTAACATAAATTCATGCACAAAATTGATGTAGTATTTCTTTCATTACTGTATATATCAAATAAATAATATTATATTTATTAAAATGAATATAATTTTATATAATTAATATTAATACAAAGTAATATTGAAAAATTTGAACTATTATATATGATTTAAAATAGTTTATTCAAAATATAATTTTTATTGTTATATTGAGAGTCAATTTAATGAATCAGGTAAAAATTTAAATCAATGATATTATAAAATATGTAATATATTATTATGATATACAATTATCAAAAACATATATTTAAAAAATTCATTATTACAAGGTTGAATATCTAATAAATTAACCATTTCGGGGTCTTTTTGAATTTTACAATAACTATATTTACCCTAAAAGTGTAAAAATTCATGTTATCATGGTAAGAGTTAAAGGAATTAAATAAGAGAAAGAACCAGAATATAAGGGAAATAATGTATCCTAAACAAGTAAACAAATTATATTATTAGATTATTATAATCATTAATAATTTTATAGTTTAAATAATTAATATTGGATCTAATTGGAATTGAACAATAAATTTATTTTAATTTCATATTTATAGAGTTGGAAAAAGTTCCCCTCCCTTCAATTATAAAAGGGAACCTTCACCCTAGAATTTCACCCCAATTTTATCCTTTTATCTCAATTATTTAAAAAAAATCGATTAAAAAAACATTTTTAATTTATATACTTTCTAGTCCTTCCAAAATACATACCTTGTCCCTTAAGTGAGGTTATAAAGAAAATCTATAAAAAATAGGTAATTATCTTTATCGAATCGTTAATTTTTTGTCATCATATACTTATTATTAATGTTGGATTTTTTAATGATTGTTTTATATCCACATTACAAAATATATTGATATATTTGATTATTTCTATGGGGTAACCATACTCTATGTTTTATCGATCTGATGAAAAATGAAATCACTGCACCTGTGTTTGTACAGATGGTCATCTCCATGATGTTGTGTAATTTGATTTTCATCCCCACATTACACGTAAGGAAATAATAATGGAAATAATATATATATATATATTATTATTACATTATATTTATTCTGATGAAATTAATATATCATCCACATCCTTCCCCTTCACCATTAATGGAATCATATCGTCACTCGTGAATACTTATATGCTACAATCTTCATGAAGTGATGTGATTTATTTTCAAAGTTCTGTATTCATGAATGATTATTAATATTTAAATAATGAATAAATATGATATCTACATCATTATTATAATTATAATGATTACATAGTTATATTAATATTTAAAAACAAAATTTAAACAATTATACATAATATCATAGGATATTATTAATATGATTATGGTTAAATAAATAGTTAATAAATTTATTTAAAAAATTATGCATAATATTATATCACATTAATATAAAATATATTGTATGGTAATGTATTATTGTCTCACATTTATTTCTCTAGGAAATATTTCTTATTAACCACATATTTAATAGGTCTGATGTATGTCCATATAATTTGTTATATAATAACAATATTATATTGTTTCTATTGTATTTATTGTTTTCTGAAATGTTATTATTTTATGGTGAAAATGATAAATCAGATTAAAATGTGATAATGGATTTTCTATCTCTATTTTCATTCACATGGATAAAATTATTCTTCATGGGTTAGGTCATTCTATGATTAATTGTGAAAGAAAATTTGGTTGAATTATGATTTATTTAAACTTTTTTTATCTGAATACACATAATTTACATATTTGGTTATTTCCAAATATATATATCATTTTTAAATATTGTGTTTGCATTGATAGTAATTGGAATAACTAGTTAAATGATGTTGAATCTATATCATTTATTCAATACAGATATTTTATGATAAAGAAAATTTTAAAGGAATTATAATGATTATTTTATATATATGGAATTTTTTATACATGAAAGTCATGGGTTGTTTTTTAGTTAATCCCAGCACCACAATTCCTTAATAGTCTCATGAGACAAATCAATGGGCTATGTCTAAAGGGTTTCATCCTATAGACCTAAACTTCTTGAAGGACAGATCATGACAGTAACTCTGTTGATGATATATATAGGTAGTTTGAAAACCCTAAATTATATATTCCATCAAAAATTTGTATTGCAGGTAATTATTCAATTTGTAATTATATAAATTGTCAATTTTCATGATAATATGATAATTTATATAACATTATTTCATAAACATTTATTCATGGAATATTATTCTCATGTTATAGAATAATTGGAATATGTTTCATTCTTTTATATCTACATTATGTTAATTATTTATTAATTTATTACATGTTCTATTATACATAACTCTTACTAAGAATATATTATCACCCTTATTATTTCCCTTTCCCCAAGATATGAAGAATAGATCATAGAATTATTTTCAAAGGATGCAGTTTATTAAATATTATTATGTATTATTTTTTAATTACTTTCCTAATGTAAAATGGGATTCATTTAGGAAATATGACATCCAAAACTACTAAACTAATCGTTCCTTTGGGATTTTAATCTTTTTTTCCTTTCAATGCAATAAAATAAGTCATTGTGTCAGGGTTATTGGATTCTTGTAAATTTTAATGTGTAGAGTCCATATGGATCAATGTACTAGGTGAATTATGGGGATTACGGGAAAGGCTTCCATGTTAAAACAAGTAGATTATATGCTGCTGACTATGGATATGATCATGTGAAATATTTTATCATTTTTAATCTATGTGGATTTTATGTGATCTCAATTATATATTTTTTAACTAGTTACCTCTAGATATAGTGATTGTGTTTTAAATTGAACTCATTCATGGTTCATATCATATATCTAGTCAACACAAATGTTTAGATTTTATTAAGATGAAATTTATTTAGTTATAACATCAAGATGTAGGATAGAATGGGTTTCTTATACTAGGAATAGAGTTTTGGGTTCCATAATTATTTTTCACTAATAAGGATGATTTTAGTCTTACATTCCTTATTTAATACAATAAAATGAATAAAATTACCTTGAATATTAGGTACCCATTCCAAGGATTAAAAAATTACTTGATTAGATAATAGGAGATAGTTATTCTCACTGATTGATATAGGTATAGTGATTATCAATTTTGGGTTATGGAGGATGATACAATAAACACTTTGTTTTAGATCAGATATGCGTTATAAGAGTATTGTATTGTTTCTTTTTCAAACATATATTCTCTATAATTCTTGATGGATTTCATGAATAGTAAAATTCATCTGAACATAGACAAATAAGTAATTTTTTAATTGATGACATCCCAATATATACAATATCCTCGTAAACATATTTTAAATAATTTATGAATTTATGGATAACACATTAAGTTTATTGAATTTACACTATGAAAAAAATTCACTTTTGGATCTATAAAACTCAATTTTTGATTTCCCAATATATTAAATTTTCGAATTTATGTAGATCTATGGTTTTTGTAAGATATTATGTCTCGGGTATAAATTATGTATGTGTTTGAGAACCATATTTTCCATAGACTTATTGGGTACAATATAATGTTCATTCAGGACATGGTAATTTTGTAGAAGTAATGATTATACATATCATAAAGTGGGTAAATATTGAATGGATTGATCATTGTTATTATTCCTTATTAGAGTTAAAGTGATGTCTGATATCATCTCTGATTCCAAATTTTCATCATCATAAAATTGGCTATACAATGTATTTTATGAACCTCAAGATTACTTGGGAGTTTTCATAATTTGAAATGAACAGGTATATTATTACCGGTCCCAATATTAATGACCCAATGAATTTTACTAACCTACTCAAGAAATAGATTTAGAATTGTTGGTTCATCAATTGAATTATTTGTAAATTTTAAATTTTGATGGACATTTTTCATATATATAGCCCAAAATATTTTTTAGTATATCTTCTCCCAATGGGATGTTACAATACAACAAAGTGAATAGAGAGAGTACCTAAAAACATTTAAATTTGAGAAGATGTATTCTCCTAGAAATGGGAATTTTTTTTATATTATCTTAACAAGGAAATGATGAAAAATGAAAAGTGTATGTTGGAAGTTGAGTTATTGATGATGAAAATACTAGTTGACTGGTATGAGGGAATGGATGAGGATCTAGGACCATTGGAATTTCCAACAATGATGACCACGTCATAATTTTTATAGTGATTAAATTCTAGTAAAAAGCGAAATCAAGATTATTTATTTATTTATTAAATATTATGTGTATATTATAACATTCATTTATTATTCATATATTAAAGTCAAATGCTTCATTTTCCTGGTAGATAAATGGTTCATTTTCTATGAGAGTTGAAATTATGATTTAAACTCATGAATCATAGAGGATAGTGTACCCCTGACCCCCTATGTTGTATCATTATATTAGATGGTCATTATAATGTGCTAGAAGATTATGGGACATTGCCTTATTTTTCACTTCTGTATTTGACCTATTTGAGGACCGAATCTAATAATCAATGAATTAGTGTTTTACTTTATTCAATGTAGGATACTATGTGGATGATGGGTGATTTTATAATTGAATTCATCATAGTTTTTACCATTTCCTCTATAGGATGAGATTTATAGGAGTTACAGTTGATCCAATTAATGATGGTTCTCATTTATTTCTGATACAGGAGACTGATTTGGTGGATGAGAAAGAATACCATTATTTCTAATAGCTTGAATAAGTTCATGCTAAACATCAAAATATACATTCAAATTAGGAAATTATTTTTAAGTTTTGGTTTCATTAGGGATATTTTAAGTTTATGGGTAATTGACTGATGTTATGTATGAAATATAATCCACTAACTGTTAGACTATTAGGGTGGATGATATTTACCATTGAGGATATTATCCTATAATGTATTCATGATTTGGGTGGAGCTATGATATTCATTTATCCATGATAAGAATAAAAAACAATGTTTTTTTCAATATTTGATTTAGATGGACTAGTTTGAGGCTCATTGTAATTAGACATTTCTTTTATCTCTATATTTGTATGAGGTTGGTGAGTATGATTTTATTGGTCCATGTATTGATAAGGATACATTGGAATTGTAATAGTCCATTTTGGAGTGGATAATTACTACTTATAATATACAAAAAACATATGATGATCAATGGATATGAACTTTGGTGTTATCTATTACTAAACTAGTATTTATTGTTTGAGATCAATATGTACATCAATTATTCCATATGATTAGAAAATTGGAACCAACATTTTTTCTACTGTACGATATCACCAAATGTGTTAGGATTGTGGACTATCGGTTAAGAATATCACAATGATACCAAGGTAGGAATAATTTTTTTCATGTATCTCATATTTAGATGTATGAACTAGATATTGGTCATGTAATAGTTTTAAAAAACATTGAGTTGGAACTATATAACCATTATATGTAGGTACCAATATAGATTGTTGAATAGTGTGGGGAGGTTATTTGAGGGAAATTATTTCCCCTTTTTTAGATATTAAGGGTGAAACTATTACCAAAATATATATCTGATATAAGATATTAGATTTATATTCACAATGTCTTGATTTATGTGAACTAGCCTCAATGGACACATCTCAAGGAAAATAATTAATTAGAGGGGGATATTGGTGGCATTAAAAATTTTAACCTATACAATTCTTCAATAATAAATGTGTCATTTGAATTATAATTAAATGACATGGGGATGTTATAGGTGTTTATATAATGATGTTTCTCAGAAGCTAGAGTCTTGTTGTCGGATCCAATTCTAGTCATTATAGGATATTCAAAACATGAACTCTTTTTATTAAGGATACATTAATTTCACTTAGTATGTGAATGATTTTCTCAGATGATTCATTTAGATATATATTGAGGTCATTAATAATGTGAAATTCTATTGATATTGTGATTATGATTTTTGAGATTCTATGATAAAGAGATAGTAATTTCAATGTGTCTTTTAAAATACTATTTCAAAATTTCAATCCATAATTCATGTTTAAACTCGAGTCTTTTAATATGATTAGTTAACATGATACAATTATTTTCCTCATTTTTCTTCCACATTTGTTTCTAAAATATACACCTTTTATGGAATATTTTGGTGAACCATTCATGTTTAACGACGGGTTTCAATTTATATCCTACAAAATTCCTTGAGGACTATATTCTACATAATTTTCTGAATTAGACTTTTCACATCAATAGATCATCCATGTAATGTTCTATCTAGACCTACCATTGGAAGTGGTTTTCATCATAGAAGACAATATTGAACATGAAATGTGATGGTATGGGAATTAATTTAAGGACATGTGTTTTGATACATGACTCATGTAGCGATTATTGACATTTAAATTCCATTTCAATTGAATGAGGGAGTCCTTAACATATTGGTAATGTCTAAAACGTGTTTCAATGATTTTATAGAGTGTGTTTGTACCCCCCTTTGACCAATTAAAAATATCATTATCTTGAGGTGATGATTTCTGGTCATGTGCTTCTTTCTAGATGGGTAATGATCATACAAATTTCTTTTTGAGCATCAAGTGATATGTTTTTTAATAACATTCATTGTAAATCAATTTCCATGTTGAAATGCATAAGCTTGATTCCCCCTTATTAGGGGAGTTTTGACCACACAATAAATTTATGTAGATCCTTAATATTGGTTGTATTTTTTGTTATATATTTCCAATTATTCATGATATTAGGTTCACATGTAGTGACATATTTCCCTAGATCTGTGATATTAGTTTGATGTTTGGTAATAACTTACCCAAGAGCCATGTTATTTGGAAGACGCGTGACTTTTTTCATTCTCACAAGATTTTATTTTGGTTGAAATGACTATTTCCCTTAATTGAGTTTGTTAATATCCCTTAAATGTGGTTTTTGGGACCATTGTAGGTTGGCTGATTACATCAAGACAATGAATGGAATTTCCTATATAATTGAGTTGAGGATCATATATATTGCCTTTCTGGAACCAATGTATGTGATAACATGTATGAATTAGTTTTGTTTATTTATAAATTTTTTATTTTCCTTGAATGATATTTTTTACATTAATAAGATATTTTAAGAACATGTTGGTGGTGTTTTATAGTGTTTTATACTCACACCATACATTGGCAGCTCAGATGATGTATTGAGGTTATGATTAGGTATTAAATAATGGGAAAATGGATACAATTGACAAAATAGTGGGAGATATATGATAGCGTGTGATGATGTAGTGAGTAAAATTAACTTTATTTATTTGTTTATATATAACTAAATTTTTTTCTCTATTCAAAACATGAACCCCGATTGCGGAAATATTTTTTTTAGTATTGTTGACATTTTCTTTTGTAGTTATATAATTTATTCTTTTATTAATATTATTTTAGTTTTTTTCTTATGTTATAATATATAAGGTATTTAAATAACCATGTGAAAAGTATTCACATGATTCCTCTTATGCCCTCACCACTAGTCAATAAAATATTTTTATAGGGAGGAATGCCTTAGGTTTTGGAGAACTTTATCCTGAACCTAGCGAATCATTTCAATGTATTACAACCAATTTACATGGATAGTTATGGGAATGTTTTTATTTGATATAAATAATGTTTTTGAAATTATTAATGTTATAGAATTAAAAATTTATATATCATATTTAGAATCTAAATAGTAAACAACTATTGTAAATTAAACTTACCAAAAGAGAAATGTAAGAGAAAATAATTATTTTTTTAAACTATCTAACTAGATAATATTTTCTATTTTATCCTCATACATATTTAAACTTATGATATAAAACACTGATAAACCATATATAATACTTCTATGATTCTATTATAATTATATTTTAACTAATTTAATTAATAATTATCCTTAAATAGTCAAAATTTCATTTCTTGAGTTGATTCAACCACCTACATAAACAATGCTACCAAATATATCAATGATGAATATGGGAATTAAATTTATTTAAATATATCATATAAACAGGATATAATGTTTCTATTTTGGGGATTAAGGTGAATATGAAAATTAATTTCATTATATAGTATAACAACCATTATTTGGTATGAATCATCAAAACATGATCATCACAAAATTCATAGTTCTATATTGCATCAAAAAATTCCATGTAATGAAATTATAAAATTAAGAAAAATTTCAAAACCTAAATTAAAATATCTTTTATAGACTATTGATGATGAATTTTTTAGGATAATGAATAACAACACTACTATTATGAAACATGATAAATGAAACATGATTAATCAGACCATATAAGAGAAATAAATAATAACTGTCTAATTTATTTTTAGATAATAATTTTAAATTATGTTTATAAATGGATATAGATATTAAATTGTTTTCTATAATTTTTAATTATTATATACAATTTTTTTATATAAGATGATATATTACATTTGGATTATACATGAACCAATGTAAGGGTTTTTTATCTCAATTTTCAATAAATGGACAAATTAATCTTATTATACAGTATATTTTTAATTAATGCTTCATCTAATAACCTATTATATTTTTTAATAAATATTCCCTTATTTTTTATTATTTTTAGTGTTATAAATCATGTTATTTCTATTAGATTATTTAGACTCAAAATTAATGAAATTTGTAAGGGTTCTCTTGGTCTCAATTATGATTTTTACAAGCCGAATATATTTTGTGCACCATTTTTTCATTTTATGGTGTATTTATTACACATAAATGTATTTTTATAAAACAATTATTTCATGGGACATAAAATTAGAAATTTTAATCCATTCATCATATTTTTATTTATTCAATTGTAAACAATGAAATTTTCGTTGTTTGTAACTCAACATTCATCTATTCAATGATTATCATTATCAAGAAATTATATAACATAATTTGGCTAAATTAAACCCCTAATAAATTTTATTATATTATATCATTGTTTTATTTGGATTTTATTCCAACAACAACAATCCTTATACAAAATTTATTACCTCATGGAGTATGATTCATGTAATGGGTATTGATGGTTAAAATCTCAATTCATTGAGTTGTAAAGTTTCTTCATTATAATTGTTCTTCCATGATTTTATTATCCCCAAATAATATTATATTTTATGGTAATTAAAAATTCTATATATGAAAATGAATATTTATTATAAAGAAGGTTTTATTATTCGTTTTAAAGATGGTTTTCAACAAAGGTAGTTTGAAGGTATGAAAATGTTTTATTTCTTAATAATTTATTATACCTTTGGATACACATTCCCTATGTAAAACCTTATATCCTTTTCAAAGATCAATTATTTGTGATTACTCTTAAATTTAAAGGATTTAAAAATATTTCACATCAGATTTAATAAATTTACCGTTGAATTTGATATGTATGATTGTATTATATGTCAATGTTACCAATGTTTTACTAAATCTATTTTATGTGAACAATTTTATTTTACATTTAATATTTATGAATATTTAAATACATTAGATATTTGATAAAAAATAAATGTATTATCCATTCTTATTTGATGTCTTTTTAACAATTTTTTTAAAAGTTATTCCAACTATTCCAACCTCATTTTGTGAATTTTTCATTATAATTAGGATATGTTATTTTTGAACCATCCACCTTCTTTCATCTGATGGATTATGTAATGTTCATTTATATAGAAGTTATTTTCTTTCTTAATCATTCACCAGGAATTGGCATAAAATTTCTTCTAATTTATTTTCATTGAAAAAACATTATATTTACATCATTTTTTTAAAACAAATTCACATAAATTATATAAATATATAGAATTGTGAGATTATAAAATTAATAATAAAACCACTGTCTAAATGATTTAAATAATATTTGAATTATTTAAGAATTTATCAATATTTTACATTTATTATAATTTATGTCATTGGATAACCATTTATTTATAGTATACCTATCAATATTTTATGAAGGATATAATTATTGATAATTTTCATTATCTAAAATTATTATAAAAAAACAAAAACCAATTTTACCTCATTGGGCCCATTATGAAGTGTGGAAGGAAAACCATTTTCATTCCATATGTTATTTTTTCCCTAAAAATTGAATTATTTTAATATAAATGTTTTAAGGAACTGAATTAAATTATATGGGTTCATTATGATTTGATAAGAGATCGATCATTACAATGATTAAATAAATGATTATGAATAGTATGTGGTGTCCTATATTTCCTCGGATGAATTTTTAAAATGTTTATATCTCATTATATAATTTTTCAAGAGTATATTTTTGTTTTTCATTTGGGTGGACACTGACGGTGTGTCACATGAAGTAAATTTATCCCAATAGTAATGTTTGTTCTATATTTGTAATACATTTAATTGTTTTATGCTTGTTCTCATCAAAATTTTATGATCACATGGATCATGTTTACTTACTCAAGCTTAAAAATTATTTTGATTATTATATTATATTTAGAAAATAATTCTACCATGATTTTTGTTCCTTGATTCGTTGTGGATTAGAAACTAGAAGAGGATAATATTAATTGTTAATTTATATAGTTTTCATGTGATTTGTTATTCATAAATTCCATTTAAGTGCATTTTACACTTTGAACATCATGTAACATCCTGATTACAATTCATTCCTAACATTCACTATTGCATGGTACACTCTCGAACACCTCATAAAACCCCAAATGATCTTGTTTTTATTTTAATATTTAACTTTCATATCTACCAGGCTATACGGAACAATTTATTGTTTTGGAGCACTTGGATATTCAATTTCTAATACCACCAAAGTGGGCTTTGAACCAACCACATTCTGGACAATGTGAACTGGACAACAGCCCAATAAAAGTATTGTAGCATATATGATTCAAGATTAAAGAGTCTCAAACATTAACTCGAGATACAAGAAATCATGTGGAAAATTTAATTCACAAGTGGCCCAGGCTAATTCAAATGTTTTAATGGATTTCTAGGTGGACCATGTTGAAGATGTAATTCTGGGCCAGATTCCGCGGCCCAGAAAAACAACCCACCATTTAAATCATATCATGAAACCCACAAAGTATTGAGGGATAGAATTTTACATGTTATTAGGATAAATCATGGGATGTATTGAAGTATTCTATGCCTCACTCCAATTCGGCCTTCTAGATGGTGATTTTTGTGCTTCTATTCAGTGGATGGAAGCTGGCTCCGACTTCAAGGAATGAGTAGAAAAGTCTCCTCTACATTAAATGTCCACCCACATTGGCCTCCCAAAATTATTAAAAGAGACTTGGGGAGTGGTGGATCGACCCAAGGCATCATTTTTGCCTATTTAAGGTAGTATTAGAGGAGGATTTAAGGATATTTGGTGCTTTTTTCATTGTAATGTTATGGTATCAATTTGATGTTGTAATTGTTCTTCATTATCATGTAATTTGTTTTAATTACATTATTTATTTATAAATGTTCTTCACTTCCATATTTTCGTCTATTCCTCTTTTTTACATTGATAGTGGTGCCCCATGGTGTGATCTAATTCACACCAACAATTCTGAATTTATTAACCCAACAGTGGAGTGATCGTTTTGTTCTTTTATTTTTTCTTCTTCAATTCTTCCCCTATTATTCTACATTCCTCTTATTTTAAGATCACCTAATATATAGGGGGAGAAACTCTTATGGGTTGGTCCTAGGTAGTTTCATGGGGTATATTGGATTTTATTTTATGATTTAAAATTCTGTAATCATTTTATTAATTTATGATTTCCATTTGATGATTATTTTCTTCTTCATCTTTACCAACATTTATAATGACAGATTTTGAGTGCTAGTATGATCCAATTCCTTGGAGTGATCATTAAACTGATCCACTATGTGCATTGGTGATTTACATTGGAATTGTGTAATGATTAAATTAGTGAATATGTTGAGTAATTATATCATATTGTGGATATGTCTTGAATTAGTGAACTGATACTTTATATGAAAATAAACACATCCAATATAACCCTAGTACCCAATTAGGATCAACTCAACTCCATTAATTGTTTTAGAATATGAAATTATATGTTTTTTTATTTTTTTTCATTAAATTAAATAACTAGTTTCAAATCAAATGAATAAAAATAGTTGGCCACTCCATATACAAATCTCTTCAAAATCAGAGTGTCTCTAGGTTTCTTCATCAGTCCCTTTGGATTTGACCCCAACATGTTCTACAAACACCGCATATCTGTAGGGTAAATTTGGGTGAAACTAAATTTGGGATCTATTTCTGGGGACCCAATTTTGTCACCTTAGATACTCAATTTCTTTTCTCGCCCCAAATTATCATTTTTCACCTCCATTTCTTTTCTCCTATCCCTTTTGGGTTTTTTTGTGTCCTACAAATCTAATATACAAATTCATCTCTAATCCAATGGATTATCTTTAGCAATAACCCAACATAGAACCAAGATGGAATCAAATTGAAAATCAATTTTTGGGAATCAATAAACATAGGTAATTACTTTTATCAACCCTTGAATGATTACCCCACACATGATGAGACGTACAATCAATGGGATAATGAATGGATAAATGATCAAATTATTTCCCTATCAACAATGATTGAAGATTCTAATCTTAGTGAAGTTCATAATGATAAACATCCCATCGTATCTGTTCCTCAATAATTTCTTGAACAATTTTGTAATAAAATGGTGATAATGATTTCTGAGGATTAATCTTTGCAGTTAGAGCTACAAAACATTAAAACATGTGAATAAATAACTTTAGAATTTGGGAATTCATAATTATATAATGAATTGAATTAGTCATGTAATGATGAAACTCAAGTTGATGAGTATTTAAATCAGGAAGAAATTGATTTATTGAATTCAAAATTTAATAACTTGTCATCATGGATTTAGTTTCGTGAACATGGCTCCATTAGTGAATTTTTAGGAACACAAATCACTAATCCATTGGAATAAATCCGAAACATTGAACTCATAACCACTCCTAGAATTCAAATGGACACTTTTGGGGATGAATAATATTTTTATAAAGAACCAATTCATTCAAACAAATTTGCAGAAGAAACTGATTTTGTATCAAATTTCAAATCTACTTTATGTAAATTCAATCAACATGAACTGAAGATCATTTTCCTTCCTTCAACACTAGAGTATCCCATCATTTGTGTTTCGAATGATCTTGGGGTTTTCATTCCATAATCTCATTAAAACCAAAAATGGGGTTGATCTTTGATTTTTTAGGAAAGACTACAGAATAAAGAAGATCAACCATTTCAAATATTCCATGGATTTTACAATTCATTTTAGAAAATAGGATTGTTCATGAATCAAATTAAAAATCTTGTTACCTACCACAAGGGATACACATTTTAAATCATGTTAAAGTGGAGAAATATAAGTTCATTAAAATTCATATTGTTGGAATTGGATAATTTGGGGGGTCCATGTCGTACTAAAAAGTTAAATTAAGCGCTGCACGGGTGGAAACCCGTGGATTTCAAGTATCCAAGCATTTTTTTTAATAAAATTTATATTTCAAATAGTATTAGGGGATCATTTTGATATAATTTTATTCTACCTTAGGCTATTGACTTGTTCTTCTTTTAAGAGTATGGATGGGTATGAAAGGGGAGTACCGTATTCATCCGTGTCACGTGGTGTGATCCCTTAGTAATACATTACACATAAATTTAAAATAAGACACTTTATCATAAATTTATTTTATTTTATTTATGTTTTTTTAGGTTAAAAAAGTTAGACTATTGAAATGTTTTTATTTTATGAGTATGGATGGGTATGAAAGGCTAGCACCATATTAATATGTGTCACTAGGTGTGATCTCTATGTAATACCTTACCCAGAAATTTAAAAGAAGATAATAGATCATTAGTTTGATTAAAAAAATAAGAAAATTGGGAATAACATAAAAATGATGATACATTTAATTAAATAAATCTTTGTGTTGTTTGTTTTGTTAGGTTTTTTCTTCTTTCTATGGTTTAGGGACTATATTGGGAGATACATGTTCAATAAAAGAGCTGACTACATCCCCAAAGATATTAAAGGAGTAATATGGAGCATCATGAACTTAAACATCAAAAAGCAGGTGAATTTGTTCTATATTTATCATTTTCAATTTCCTCTTTGAACTCCTCTCCTACCCCCTTCTAACCTAAATTTTATTTAAATCATTCCCATGGTGTTATTCTATTTTGGTGGGAGGAGAAATAAACATTTTGATCTTGTGTACAAAAAAATGTGTGGAAAGAAAAATTTCATTAACCATGAACATGATAACAAGAATTTCAATCTCTAAAATTGGTTACCAAATAATTTTTTCATTCCATGATTCTGATTCTAATTCATATTTAAGTTTATGTGCATATATTTTGGAAACTTCGGTTGTCCTATGTAATTTGTCACATTTAAATATTCATCCATTTAATAACAAACACAATGGACATACTCTAGATAGTGGGTTTTTAGTTTGAATTCATGGGGTCCCATAATAAATGGCATTGGTTTGGTGATCAATTAAATTTTAATATGAGCATTCAAAAAAATCATTTTTTTCTTAGAGCAATGGAATTACCTAATGCATGGCTTACGACACTTGGGGATTTTGTGTCTATAGTTGCCTCACCTGGATTTGGGCATTTTATCTTTATTTGGGGTAATTTAAGTTTTTTTTTATTGAGTCAACTCAAGATTATGCACGAGTATGTGAGATTCACTTAGTTCCCTATGGTCTTTGAGCCTGGGATTCATCGACAATGTTTTGTTACATGGGTTGACTCGATTGAATTGAATTTCAATTATCATGGGAAAATTGAAAAAAAAAATAAAAAAAGAAAAAAAGAAAAAAGAAAAAAAAATGAATACTCATCTTAATATTAAAATTTCATTCCTCCTATTGCTTCTATATTTTCAAATTTTGAGTGAAAATGAATCCCCATGTCTATTTTGATACACAACAATTCGTCAAGCTTAATAGAAATAGGTTGAAATTTGGTGAATAATTTTTACAAAGGAATGGGCTTGGGCTTGGGTTATGCATCTAGAATTAGCTTGTTTTAAATGATTTTTATGGGTTTCATAATTATTTGGTATGAGGTCCTTGGGTGAGAAATATGTATTGAAATGTTTTTGGAAATGGTCATTTGAATTTCATGTTTGTGAGATAAATTTTTGCACGGGAAATGCAAAATTGAAGTTGGGGGTTTGTGATTAGCCACCTAAAGAAGATAATATTCATTGTTAAATTATATAGTTTTTATTTTATTTGTTATTAATAAATACCATTTTAGTTCATTTTACTATTTGAACATAATTTTATATGATGATTGAAATTCATTCCAAAAATGCACTATTACATGGTTCCTTCTTGAAAATATCATAAAGACCCAAATAATGTTGATTTTATATTCATATTTTATTTTTCATGTCTCTAAATCTATAATTAACAATTCATTCTATTGGAGCACTTGGATATTCAATTTGGATGACCACCAATGTGAGCTTTGAACCATCCACATTCTAGGCGAAGTGAGGTGGACAACATCCCAATAAAAGTGTTGTAGCGGCCATTATTCAAAACCAAAGAGTCTCAAACTTTAACATGAGATATAATACATCATGGTTAAAATTTAATTCATAAGTGTCCCAAGCTAATTATAATTTTAAAATGGAGTTACAAGTGTCCCAAGTTGAAGATGAAATTTTGGTCTAGATTCCATGGCCTAGAAAACTAACTAACACTTTAAATCATATCTTGCAAACCACACAGTACATTGGGATGAAATTTTATAGGCTATTAGGGGACATCCTAAGATTCATTTATATAATCTATATCCCACTCCAATTTGGAATTTAAGAAGGTGATGTTGGCGATTATTTTCGGTGGATGCAAGCCGACTCCCACATCAAAGAAACCGTTGAAAAGTCTCCTCTACATTAAATATCCCCCCACTTTGGCCTCCCAAAATTAATTAAAGATACTTGGGGAGTGGTGTCTAGACCCAAGTATTCCTTTTTTCTTATTTAAGGTAGTATTGTAGGAGTATTTAAGGATCCTTTGTGATTTTATGCATTGAAATGTTATGCTATCCATTTGATTTTGTAATCGTTCTTTATTCTCATGTATGTTGTTTGAATTACATTAGTTCTATATAAAATTTCTTCATTTCTATTTTTTATTTTATTCTTCAATTCACATTGACACCGTTTCTACATGATGTGATCTTATTCACACAAACCCTTGTGAATTTATTCACTCAATGGTGGAGTGATCGTTTCATGGTTTTATTTATTCTTATTCAATTCTAACCCTATGAGTCCACTTTCGGCTTCATTTGAGATCATAGAATCAATGGATAGATAAACCCTTAAGGGTTGGTCCAAGGGAGATTCATGGGGAAAATTGGATGTTATTTTATGATCTAAAATTATGTAATCATTTAATTTATTTATGATTTCCATTTGATGATTATTTTCTTTTACATCTTCGCCCACATTAACAATGACACATTTCAAGTGATAGTACAATCCAATTCCTTGGAGTGATCACTAAATTGATCCTCTAAATGCATTGGTTATAAGACTTCTAAATTTCTGAGGATTGAAATAGTGAATGATGTTGAGTTATTATTTAATTTTTTGGATATGTCTTCAATTAGTGAACTGAAACGTTATAAGAAAATAAATACATCCAATCTAACCCTAGTAATAACTTAGGATCAACTCATCTCTATTAATTGTTTAAGATTAAGGAAAAGTATGTTTTTTTTGTTTTTCTAGTTTAATTAAATCACTTGTTTCAAATCAAATCAATCCAAATAGTAGGCCACTCCATAGCCAAATATCTCAAATATCAAAGAGTCTCTAGTTTTCTTCTTCGGTCTATGCGGATTCAACCCAAACCTGTACTACAACAACCGCATATCTGTAGGGTAAATTTAGCCGAAATAAATTGTGTAAATGTTTCATATATTTATTGATTTTACCCATATGCTCATATTATACACACATTGTCTTCACTTATTGAAAATTCAATATCACCCCACTCTTATGTTACGAATTTCAAATGGTTTTTAAGGTAAGTAAATTATGAAATATATAGAAGAGTTTAATATGTAGATAATTTTTGAGAGATGATGAAAACTCGATATAGATTTTTTAGTTTATAAAATAATGAAAAATTGTCTAATTGATAAAATAAATATTTGTTTGTTATTGTTTTGTGCTAATTATATGATTCTATTTAAAAACTGATTTTCTACTGTATTTTATTAAAAAAATTCTCTATATTCTATGGATGAGGTAGTTGCGTCTATAGGCTACTATAAAACTCAAAAATTATCATTTTAAAAACATCCTACCATTGGTTGAGGAAATTTTATTTTCGAGTGTATTTTGAAATACTTTTGAAGATATCATGTTCATAAACAATAAAGAGTATATCACTTAGTTATAGTGAGAAAATTAATATCAATAAAAAATAATATTAGAGTTATTCTATTATAAAATTCTCATCGATTATTATTTTTTTGTCAGACATAACGTGTATTGGTTGGACCGATATATGATAAAGATATTAAAGTGAACACCCCCTATTGGACATTATTAGATGATAATCATATATTAAACATTAGTGGTAGTATTAATTAGTTCTTCGATATACTATAGTACATCCTCTCATAGGGATCGGTAAAATTTCTTACTGTTTAACTATAAATCATATAAGGAACAACATTGTTATTGGATGAAAAGGAGTCTAGAGCAGTTTGAATTTTGGAATTTGGATTGGGAATTATGATTTTTGGTCCTCTTTAGTGTGATTTTGTGGATGTTTTGATAGTAGTAGTCTAATGTAAGGACACTCAACATTTGTTTTATTGGGTTGGTATATGAATTATCTTTAAGGAAGAGAATCTTGATGAAACCATTATGTAACACAACTCTATAGTGTTACAAGGGAATAACCAAACTTTCGTTTAGGGGGATGTTAGTGTGACTACATTGAGGCCAGAATACTAATCAGCCATAGGTAGACAGGTTCACTCCTTGACCCAAAATTACCAAATAGTCGATCATTATAAAAAAAGATTTAGTCTCTTTATTATTGGAAGTATTTTCACTATGTTATAATGATCTTGAAACAATTTGAATAATGGTAAAGTCGTTACACCATGAAATGAAAGGACCAAATTACGGAGTAATTTTGCAATGATTTGGGTCCTAATGTGGTTTTAGGGTCCTCACTTTTTAGCGCATGATGTGCTTTGTTTCAAATACCAATGGAATTTGTTTAATGATTCACCATTGTCACCAAACCCGGATGATGTTTCATGCATTCTTTTAGAGGGATATTTCATTAATATAAAAGGGGTGGAATTTCAATCTCCATAGTGTTAAGTTAGTTAAATTATAAAAATTGGATAGGATAATAACTCTTTCTATATACCATTCATCTACTTATTCCACCTTTGACCTGGGTTGTTTAGAGTTGTTTTGTAACATTGAATCTTGGCATGGTATTTATATTTTCCCCCTTACCTTCATTTGAATCACTCTAATTTTAGATATAGATATTATAGTTTTATAGGGACTTTTCCACTAAGACATAGTGGAATCATCTGAAATATTGTAGATATTTTTCATGGCATATAGGGGAGGTCCTGAGAGGGGTTGTTCCTTGAAGAATTTTTCAATATTTTTAGGTATGATTGACCGTGTATTTTTTATTATTACTGTGATTTGGGATTAATTATCCATATAATAAGGTGAATAAAATGGTTCATTCATGACTATTTGTTTAGGTTCATTTCATGATTGGATCACAACAATGTGTTATTTGTGAGCACCTTTATATAAACTAGTATTTCTCTGGCTGCTTATTGCATGGTGATATTTTATTAGATGATTGGTTTATTGATTAAATACATTATATAGTTGAGTTTTCTTCTCTTATCCAATAAATAGTTCATTAAGTTCTTTGGATTCATTTATGGGTCATTACCTGAGATATGTGGAACAATTCGAAACCATTTAAATTTTAATCATTGATTACATTAATATTATTCACCCATAATTTCATCTCTATAAAAGAAAATTTTATGATGTACACATATTAGGGTTTTTTATAGGTTTTATTTTTCTATATAATGAAAATTTGTAAATGAAATGGATTTTATTTGTCCTGATTTTAAATTGAAGATGCTCAATTTTTTGAAATAATTTACAAACAATATATCAGAATATTTTTTAAATATCTTTTGGTATTTATATTTTTTGGGATAATGTTTGAAACATTTCAGTTATCATGGTCGAATATTATTGGATGATATTTATAAAATAAAAATACTGTTATTTGGTTATTTTTAGGTGTTGTTTTTTGTTATTTTTTTAATTAACTTAATTAAAAATATGATTTTGTGAAGAATAATTTTAATTCTATAGTTGACACATTTATAAAATATGTTTCCATAATATAAACAGTCCATTGAAGAAATCCCATTTTATCTGATTTCTTGAAGGTAAGTTTATTTAGATATACATGATTCGAATAAACTATCTAATATAAGATATGTGTTTCAAAATTTTCACTATATACGAGATAAAGGATACATACATTGTTGATAATTAGATGTGGGAGTTTTTAATGACTTGGTTTTTTTTTGTTATAGAGATTTGATATCCTTAACTTTATGATTGAAATTAGTCCACTCTATATATTTTTTTTGGTATCCTTGTGTACTTTTTTATGGAATACTATAAATTGTTCCACAAATCATGACTCTCTCTACAAATCCATTGGTAATAATAAAAGCCTAATAATATAATATGATCATACATACATATATATATAAAAGTATTTTTAGGACATAACATAGTTAAACTAGTGGCTCACAATGGATTGGATATTTTTTATTGTGGCATGATATTATTGGATGTATCATTGATATTGTAAGAGAATACAAGGGTTCTGTAACCATAGATCACAAGAGTTATTCCCATAATGCTTGTTATTTATTTTAATTCATTTGAGTTAATATTCTGTTTTTCACACTTGTTTACATTTCAATCATTTATTGTAAATTTTTATGACATATAATTTCTATGGATTAGGGATTTAATTACAATTATTATTATTTTTATATAATTTGAAATATGATTCCCATGTTTTGGTAATAAATATTTGTTATTTTCCATTACATGTAAAAGAATTGTTTTATTTTTATAATGGGTTCATTATGTTATATTAAATAAAATTAATTAAATCATATTTTTTATTTATTTTCATTTAACATGTTATTGTATTTTTATAAAATAGTAGGTTTCAAACTCCATCAGTAATAAAAAAATAATAGTACATGAAATAATTCATCTTAATTAAAATAAAATGGCTATTAATTTACCATGGGAAAAATTTACATATATAAATAAAATACCTATATTGTTTTAATTAATATATTGAAAATACTTTCATAATAATATTTTTAGACTAATATCAAATTCACATACATTAAATTTATAATAATAGGTCATGGGGAGGAATACAACATATTTTTTCACAAAAAAAATATTTATTATTTTTTTATTTAGTGTAGTGGTTGGACATTAGGGTCTGATTTATGAATGGATGGGGGTTCATGGAAAGGGTTAATTTTGTTTACAAATATGCATAGGGTATCATGCTCATTTTTTTCAAATTTCCACTAATTTTTATATTATGGAATGTTGTAAATA
Source organism: Viscum album (assembly GCA_963277665.1). Classification (NCBI taxonomy): domain Eukaryota; kingdom Viridiplantae; phylum Streptophyta; class Magnoliopsida; order Santalales; family Viscaceae; genus Viscum; species Viscum album. The sequence goes on from OY728125.1 coordinate 395,981,027, forward strand.
TCATATATATCTCTATAAGATATACATATTAAATTTCATTTATGCCTTATTAATTATTATATATGTAAGCAATCATTTTCATTTACTTATTATGAAAACTCATATTTTTTCATGAATAGTTCTCTAATATATGAGTGGACAAACAAGAAATATAGGTCCATGTTACATTTTATTATTGTTTTATTTAATGAAATTTTTTATTTGTTTGTACATTAATTCCTATATCATATTTTTTGGCCTGGTTGTATTGGTAAAACTCTTTGGTCATTTTTGTTATCCAACTCAGTGTCTAGATGAAGATATACCTCTTATGTTTACGGAAAATATATAAAAGGATTAATTTTCTTTTTTGCTACATAAAAATTAAACTTAAAAAAAGATATATTATTGTAAGAAACCATGTGTAACATATGAAATACTATATAGAAAATAATTTTTGTTCTAGAATAGGAGTTTGCAAGTGGAGGTAAAAATGAGAAATTTCAATTCAAGGTTTTATTAACCTTTATTATGTCTCAATTTCAGCTCTGATGGATGTTGAGATTGGAACTAATCATATTCATGGTTATGGTGAACTAGATTCAAAATATTCATAAAGACTATGTATCTTGGAGTGGATTTTTATTACTATTATATTACCCTATCATGGTATTATACTATTTTTAGTTGATCTTTAGGGTTCACATTGATGGATATTGATGATTTGTATATGTTCTTCAGATACTTTTACACTGTTATATTACAAGTGTGAAATGAATTATTCATAATATTACTAAGGTCATATTTTTTGGGATTATGATATGTATCATTTATTATGATTTTATTTTGGTTATTTATTTTCAAATTATAAATTTTATAAAATAATTTGGAAAATAAATGGGGGATTTACTTTTATATGTATTGATTTCATTTAAAAACAGTGTCATTAATGAATGAAAAATAGATAATAACAATATGTATGGTTTAAGAAATTGATGTATCATCTTGATTGAATTTTTTTACAACATAACAAATTGGTTATTTAAGAAACATTATATTTTATTAATAAAACATTGTAAAATTTTAAAATTGAATTTTTATAATATTACAATTTCTAATGTTGATTAATTTAAAATGTTGTGGAATTTATTTGAATAAATAATGAAAATTTTATTTCCATTATTATTTATCCTATACTTTTATAAAAAAATAAATAAAATAAAAGTCCTTTGATGTTGGGTTCAAGGAAATAATATATGAGTTAGAAATATGATTCTATAAATTTATGTTGATTTTACATCAATTTATGCATTAAAAATGTTTCATATATTAGTTCAAATGACTTGTTACCATATTAAACCCAATGGAAATTGGATACATGTTTCTTCAAGGATTTCTATTTAAAAATAATTTTTATTTCATATGATTCTCTTTTATGGGAGTATTGATGTTTCATGTATTATTTTTCTTTATTCATTATGGTCACCCTAAATAAGACCTCAATTATGTATAATTTTTTAAATAATTATGTTTGAAGTTATGTATTTTAGAATAAAAAGTTTGAAATGTATGTAATAGTTAACAATTTGGATGAGAATTTTTGTATGTTATTTTATTATGTGGAAGGATTATTATAAAATTTATTTAGGACTGTAAAATTATAAGTGTTGTTGTTTTCAATGTAATTTAGACATTTATTTTGATGTAGTTTTTTGTTTGTTATGTGTTGTTTGATTCTAAAATGGGTGAACTCTAAATTTTAAGGATTATAATTTCTATTTCCTAGAGTTTTAGTTACTATTTTACTTAGAACAATTATATGTATTAAATATTTTTAATATTTTAAATATAATTCTATTTTAAGAGATATATAAATATTAATAGTATTTGATCATTTAAATGAAATCCTTTCTAAATGGTATTTTTTAATATGGGGGATATTTTATTGGAATAATTATTATTTTGATGACATATGTTTTTATAATAGGGGAAGGTCTATTATAGAGGGAAAAACCCTCCCACTGTATAGATTTTTCATGAAACAAACAATGATGTTTTGGTGTTAAGATTTAAATTAAGTGTTATTATCCTTATTATTATATGTTTCTTAATTATATACGAATATTATATGATATTATAGTGTTATAATGTTTTCATTGTGTTAATCTTATTGTGAACTATGTTGGAACATATCATGAACTATACCTGTAACGCCCTATAATTTTATGAGAATTTTTTTTTAAAATTTCATTGATGTCTTGTTTAGTACGCTACACCAAGATTAGATTTATCTACACGCAACACCGTATTATCTTGTAGTATTCACAAACACTATTCTTAGCATGTGTTGCACACAAGGGTGACCTTCCTCGATAGCTTGTGTTGTACGCAATACCGAGTTTCAATAAACAGTGATATATTAAAAATGAACTATCCATTATGAATAGTATTAACTAAATTTGAATTATATTACATAATTATTCATCTTTCACATATTATAGAAGATGGTATGGGAACGAAATAAATTTTTCAGGTAAAATAAGTATTTTTTTAAAATGCAGATTTTCCTTCTTTTAAAGGCAAACCCATTTTAAATCAAAATTATAATAAGTTTATAAGTTCAATTTTACAAAATAATCGTCTTACTGTCAAAAAGGAAATAAAAATTTACATTGGACAATGTTTTTATTCTTTTCTGATTACATTCATATTTTGATGAATTGTAAAAAACGCTTAATTTTCATTAAAATCAACTTTTTTATCAAGATAATTTATATTGTTAAATTATAATATAGAATGATTTTAAAGTATATATAGAATATATTTTTACCATTTAATATAATTTATGGAATTATCATTAATTTTACATTGAATTCATAAGTAAAAAACATTTCAATATATTGCATTGTTTTTAATAAAAACCAAATTTTTTCAACAACGATATTAATTTTAAATTAATTATTGCATCTTCTGTTTCGTCGTTTTGGAAATATTTATTACATATTTGGAATCAGTATTTCCAAATTAGGTTAATAGGATACTTTTTATTTTTGTGCATCATGAATACTAACTATGGTAAATTTTATTGACCACTATTAGAGGTAAATTATGTAATTAGGGGTAAAAATAATATTATCCAAACAAATGTATTAAATTAATTTGATGAATATATTTCATCCTAAAATATAATTTGGTCAAAATGGTATCTATTTGAACCCACTTGAATTTGATTAAGATTATTTATTTATTTTTTTTTAAATGAAAGTGAAATATGTCTCACTCAATCATTAATAATTAAATTATTTTTCATATCAGGATATACTAAATATAAATTCGGTTAAAAATACTCATTTGAATGATAAAAGGATTTCCATTATCATGGTGATTTATTTGTAATTTTTAATAAATATATATTTATCTTAATAGAATATATATTAATGATGCAGAAATTATTTATTTAGTGAAAAATCAATAATATAGTTTTTTAAACTAATAATACCCATAAAAGGCCCAAAACCTGGCCAAAACTTATTAGTAGTGTATATATAAACCATAATAATCCAAGGGTAAAATTTTTGACCATTTGGAGGTTTATAAAATCGATTATGACACTTATTTTATTATATTTTAAATGATATCGATGTTGTCACCTTCATAAATTAATAAACATAACATTTAAAAAGTTAGGTGTTCTAGAAGATTAATTCTACAAAATGTATTATTATGAAATATATTATATTTATATTAATTATAGTAGTTTATATTAAATTTTTAATCTAAAAATAAGTATATTAGATAATTATACAAAAAATGTTGTTGTAATAATTTTATTAAGATAAATATCAAATAAATGGTTTTAAAAAAATAATAAAATAAATATTATATGAACTAATTAACATTCTCCACGAATTTTATATATGAATATGAATTGTTCTGAACCTATTAAATAATTTCTTTTGAATATATTCACTGTGTGTATTTTGTTTAAATTCAAATAAATGAATAGTGATAAAATTTACACTATTGGTATTCTAAAGAAATAATGTATTATTAAATTATTTAAAAATCACAAAAAATTTTAAAAATTAAAAATTAAAAATTATATGGTTGAAATGGTTATAAATTATCCAATTATGGGAAATTGACAACATATAAGTATGTATTTATAAGAATATAAAATTTAGAATATTATTACAACAAATAAAATTAAATAGATTAAATAAGTATAAATTAAAATGATAAGGTTAAAAATAAACTTAAAACATGTATAAATTTTGTTGGTTGATGGGATTAAAACCATATATGATCTCAGCTTATAATTTAGTCTGTTTTGGATTTTTTAATGTGGGTTATGAATTTATTATAAATTATTATTATTTAGGTTTCCAAAGGTGCCCCTCTCCTCCCTTATAAAAGGGAACCTCCCCCCTCTCTACTTCCCACCATTTTTTAGCTTTAAATTTAATCTAAATCCTAACCATATCACTTATACACTTCCATGGAAACCTAATAGATGTTCTAGACTTATTAAATGTCCAAATTTAGTTCCCTAAGAGGATATTAAGAAGAGGCGCGTCGAGCAAGAGGTAATATCCTTTACCAATTATTTCAAATTTATTTCTTCTTCTACTTGCTATTATTTATTTGTTTAATTATAATGTAATAAAATCAGTATCAACAATATACTGATATGTTATTATATATGTTAAACAATTGTATTTCAACATCTATCTATCCTATGAAAATGAAATCACCGTGCGTGCATACGTACGGCTTACCGTCTCCATGCCGTGGTGTAATCTGTTTTCCCAACACCACTTTACTTGGATGGGTAAAATGGTGGAAATAATAACAATATATGATTTTTATAAAATTAAAATAATTTTGAGATATTACATCATCCGGTCCAAGTCCATTCAATAATTATGGGAATGATATCATCACTTGTTCATACGTATAGATTACCGTCTCCACAACGCGATGAGATTAATTCTCTATGTTAACCATCCAAGAATGATTATAAAGTATATATAATGAATAATAATGAAATATATAACATAATAATACTATTGGATTGATGTATATATATATTTATGACATCTAATTACTTCAATTTAATTCAATAATAAAATGAAAACAACGTTCATGCGTACATACGGCCAACCGTCTCTATGAATAGTGTATTTCATTTCATTTATCTATCAATTATACATATATATACTGAATATATATGATATATAAATAATATTTTATATTCTTGTAGTATGTAAATCATGATATAATTAATATTAATATCAAGAACAATATGTCCAAACACGTACAATAAATTATACGATTATTATCCAAAATGCTGCTTTAACATGGAATTGACAAAAGAACATGTGATATAAAGTTGAAAGTGAATCATATAATATATCATAAATTTTATTAAGGTTCTGTTACAAGTTAATAATATGTTTAAACCAACTATACAGGAGTTTCAGACAGGTATGGAAGATATTGGACCTAAGGTTAGGGATTATTTCGTCTCACATTTATTTCTATGAGACACATTAATTTATCACCACCTATTTCATTTGTGTAGTGTTTGTACATCCCATGAATGTTTTATGATTTTTATTAAAAATGATATTATATTTACATATGCATGTAATTTTCCAAATTTTATGACACGTATGATTCCACCGATTATAAATGGTAAGGTAAAATCACGCAATCTCAATTTTTATCCGAGATTGATTATACTTCGGTATTTATTGGGGAATATTTATCATCCAAATCCATGTTTCCTATATATATAATATTACCCCATACATTTGTTTAAATTCAATTTTACCGACTGGAAAATTTTTATTAAATGATATAAAATGACTATTTTTTCTTTTTCAATACGAGATACTTTTTGGCTTTTCCCAAAAGGTATGAGAAAATATGTTTTTTAACTTCTACGGTATGAACTAATTTTTACGCTTTCATAGAAAATTATTTCCATGAATCTTCCTTTATATGTTTTCACGTTTATTTTTAATTAACTTATTTTTATTTTAAATTTTTATGACATATTGAGAAAGGAAATATTATTTTGATTATGACAGGATATTTTCCCCAAGAATGATGTTCAAGTATTTTATAAAAATTATTTTCCATCTATGATAAAATAGGGTTCTGTTTCTTTCCCTATTATTACATTGATTTGATTATGTTATTATGGAATTATTTTTATTAATTCCTTTAACATATATGGATTATGTTATGATGTTATGATTTTAATGAATCCCATTATTATTACATGGGTTATGCTATGATGTATGATTAATGATTTTTTGGTACAAATAAGAATAGTTACATTATGAGATGGGTGGAACCTATATCTCCCTCCAATGATTTAGGTAATGATTTATATCTCATGATATAGACATGGCTGGAATGGAAAGTAAATTTAGTTCCATAATACAGGGCTGGAACAATATGTAAACTCAGTTCAATAATGGACTTCGTCCACTATGATGGTCTTAGAACCACTGCCTTAACTACTATTCAAATAATATCATGTGATTAATGGTTTCCAACCATTAAGTTTTTTATTCCCATGATATCTTACCATGATTAATGTTCCTTTATTATCTATGCCTTATGTACTGCCATGTATTATGTCATTGCACATGATTTTGATGTTTAGATTTTATGCTCATGCTTTTACATTCAAATGGTTATGGATTGTTTTATGTTCTCAATGTTTACCATTACTTAGCATTTGAGATCACTATTTTTATGTTTTCTTTTCCCCATGATATAAATAAAGGTTCTAGGTAAAAAAAGGGGAAGAACATTATGGGATATGTTGAAGATCTTTCACCATGATTAGAATATTTTTTTGAGTTTCCAAAGACACTAAACTATTAAGGTCATTGGGCATCTGTTTCTATCATGTATTATGTTTTCTGGAAATGTAATGTAATGCCCATGTACATCATTCTTTGGGTCTATAAAGTTGGTATCAGAGGACAGTTTTAGTCAACCTTTGGAAACTAGGGTGCAAAAAATTTAGTGAGACCCCGATAGATATTTCTTTGATATGTATAGGGATTTCACTAAGGCTAAGTATACGTATAGGTTATAGTCAAATAATTATGGTAACGATCTTAGAACTAAACCAATTATTTTATATATTGAATGTTCCCCCCCCCCTTTATTATGTTGTTTTCCTATCATGATTTCTTCCTATCACACTATTCTTTTTGGGTATTAGATGATGACTAGAACTCGAAGGAACCGTGTTGATCAATGTAATGGAAAATCCAATGATTTTCCTCTTGAACAAACCAATGTTTTGGGAGATGGAGTGAAAAATAATATTGTTATACTTACAAAAGAAATAAATTATTCTGGTCATCCAAATGAGTAGATAAGGGAACTATATTCTATTGAGTCCTTCATGAGGAAACATCAACCTTGTTTCAGTGGGTCTTCTGATCCACATTTTGTTGAATAATGGATCAGTACCATTGATAATATATTTTCAATTATTCGTTATTCAGAGCATGAAAAAGTCATTTTGGTTTTTTATCAGTTATAAGGTAAAGCACTATAGTGGTGGACTCTTATTAAGAATGCAGGGCCCCAAGATTAAATTGAATCCATGGAATATGACGAGTTCAAGAACTTGTTTTTCAATCAGTTCTTCCTACGTATTCATCAAACAAAAAATGGAAAAGAAATTCGTTGAGCTTAATGAAAAGGATGATGAATCTGTTGGTATATACGAGGATAATTTTAGAAGTAATTCATGGTATGTATATGGATTTATCGTCCAACCTAAATGTAAAGTTGATTGATTATTAATTGGATTAAAACCACGTCTTTGAAGGGAATTAGCTATAACAGACTTCAGTAGCTATGAATAAATTGTGTGTTGTGCTATCAATGTAGAACTAGAAGTTGGTGTTACATATCCATCTCATGATTTTGATAAGAAATGAAATATGGTGTTCAAGGAAACATCTCAAAACAATGGTGAATAGAATATGAATGTTTATTTATGCTCAAATTGTTGAATGAAGCATGGTGGATATTGTATTAATGGACTAGAAAATGTCTTAAGTGTGGAAAAGAAGGTCATCGGGAAGCTGGGTGCCGAAGTAATGGGAAAAATGTAGCTAATGCTGTGAATTGAGAAAAGACTACAGAGAAGGCACCACTAAAACATCAATGCTACCAGTGCAAGGAAATGGGGAATTATGCTAAACAATGCCCTAATCCAAGGGTTTATGATGATTGACATCAAAAACCAATTATGGAAATGGAAAAAGGGAATTTACATTCGATCACTATTAGTGATGTTGAATATGACATTGATGTTGTGAAATGATTATGTATTCATGTAACATGATTCGAAAATAGTGTTGTGGAATCTTGTTTATAGTATCATGGAATATAAGAATATCTATATTTTGGTTTTCAATAATTGTATGTTACTGATAACCATGAGAAGTTATTGAAATATTTTTGGAAAGTAGATGATGTGTGCATAATGAATGGATGAGGAGAAAATAATATGTTTGATAGTATTAATAATATCATGAATGATATAAGGACAAAGCGACATCATGGTTTGAATATATATAAATTTTTTGATTTTGGTATGTGTATAGAGTTAACTTTTGTTAGGATTCATGTTTACACTAAGGTTATATTGTAATTCATGTTTCAAGAGAATACATGATTAAGTAACTCACATGTTTGGAACATGAAAAACAAGATTTATACTTTATGATATATGGGGGATAAATGCTTGTATTCACATTCAGGGTAGATGACCTTTCTAGAAATAATTTTCAAAATACAATGAGATTGGACCAAAGTATTTTGGATAATCCTAATGATTGGAATGGATTATTTTAGACATCATATAGTATTGTTTAATGCTAGAACTTTTTTTTATATTATTGATGGAATGTTATAATAGTATAGTTTTAGAAAAATGACAACCTCTAGGATGGACTACAACCCATCGTGTCAGACAAGGTTGCGGCAATCGAGCCCATAACCGACGTGTGACAAGACTTTATCACGTACCACATGCCTACAAGATGTCATTGGTTACTAGAAATGAGTTTTATTTTACTAAGTGCTATTATAGATGAAGTATATGTCCATTTTGTGACCATATATGATTAATATCACCATATATCGACTTATTATATATTTAACAGCTTTTTCTAACCTCTTTATTGAAAGATATGGAATGACTTATCATTATATCTTATGATCTACTAACACATAAATAATGAAATTTTCAACTTCATTTCATTAATAAGGGATGAATTGGAAATTATTAATGGAATAACCAACAATGATGTTACATTGAAATCAAGTAATCAATTCTCCTTATGAAATAATTCATCAATATTCAGGAAATGATCTTGAAAACCAAAAATGTTGTCCTAGTACCCTCATATCCAACAAATAATATGGTACCTTATATCATCTCAAATTTATAGCTTTTTCATCACCATGTTATCTACCACGCTCTCTCAAAACTTGATGGTAAAATTTCTCTTCCATATCCATATTTTCACCTATATTCTTTAATGTGGAAACCTAGTGCTAAGTTATGATTGGTGACCCTTATGTTTCTAAATTTCATTTTTAAAATTATCTTTTAGTATTCTTTTTTATGATTTCGGTTTCTATGGAAGAAACTTTCTAGTAGTAAACGATTTATTACCCCTATGAATTTTGAGGGCAAAATTCCTTTTAAAGGGAAGGGGGTAAAATGTAACACCCCAAGATTTTAACAGAAATATTCTTTTTAATTTATTTGATGTATTGTGATGTATGATTCAACAAGATTTGATTTTTCAATAAGAAAAAACCATATTATCTTTTATTATACGCAAACACTTTTTCTGTCTTGTGCTTCAAGCAAAAGCGACCTTCCTCGATTACATGGGCTGTACGCAATACCGAATTTTTCTAAACACCAATATATTATTATAAACTAGCCCTTATGAATAGTATTAAATAAATTTTTAATTTTTTTACGTAATAATTCATCTTAAACATATTCTAGATCATGTTATGAGAACAAAATAATTTTTTCAGGTAAAATAAGTATTATTCAAAAGATGATGTTTTGCCGCATTTCGAAGGCGCACCCACTTTAAATATAATTTTTAACAAAGATATAAGTTCAGTTGTACAAAATATACTTTTTATTGTGAATCAGGATATTAAATTTCACGTTGGATAAAGATTTCCTATTTTTCTGATAACGTTCATATCATGATGAATTGAAAAAACACACTAAATTTTATTTAAAAACTTCTTTTTTCATCAAGATAATTTATATTGTTAAATTATAATATTTATTGGTTTTAAATTTTAAATATAATATATTTTTACCCTTAAATATAATTTATGTCATTATCATTAATTTTACAATCAATTCATAAGTAAAAATGTTTCAATCTTTTGTAGGGTTTTAAATAAAAACATGTTTTTCCAACACTGGCATTAATTTTAATTTAATTACTACATATTATATGTCTTGAATTTGGAAATATGGATTCCATATTTGGAATCATTAAGTCCAAATTATGTTAATAGGATAAATTTTATTTTTGGTAATTATGAATAGTAACTATGGTAAATTTTATTCATCACATTTGAAGGTAAATTATGTAATTAAGGGTAAAAATAATGTTATCCTAACACATGTATTAATTTAATTGGATGATTATATTTCATCCTAAAATATAGCTGGGTCAAATTGGTATATATTAGAACCCACTTGTATGTGATTGGGACCTTTAATTTACTTTATATAAATTAAAGTGAAATATGTCTCACTCAAACTTTAATAATTAAATTATTTTTAATATATGGTTATACAGAATATAAATCCCATTATAAATACTCATTTGAAAGATAAAATTTTTTTATTTAGAATCGGAATTTATTTCTAATTTTTAATAAATATATACTCATCTTAATAGATTATACATTAATGATGCAAAAATTATTTATTTAGTGAAAGATCAACAATATAGTATTTATTAAACTAATAATACCCATAAAAGTCTCAAAATCTAACCAAAACATTGTAGTGGAGTATATATAAACCATAATCCTCCAAAGGTCAAATGTTTGACCATTTGGAGCCTTATAAAAGTGATTATGACACATATATTATTTTATTTTAAATCATGTCGAAGTTGTCACCTTCTTAATTTATTAAACAAAAAAATTAGAATGTTCGATGTTTTAGAAGATAAATTCGACAATATGTTTTCTTATGAATGATAATAGATTTATATTCATCATAGTAGTTTATATTTAATTTTTATCCAACAAATAATTATATTAAATAATTAATGTTGTAGTAATTATTTTATAAAGAGTAAAATCAAATAAATGGTTCTAATAATATTAAACTAAATATTATATGAACAAATTAACATACACCATAAATTTTCTATATGAATATTACATCTTAATAACCTATTAAATATTTTGGTTTGAATATATTCTCTGTGTGTATTTTATTTAAATTCAAATAAATGAATAGTGTCAAAATTTACACTAATGGAATTTTATAAAAATAACATATTAATAAATTATTTAAAAATCAAAAAAAAAATCAAAAATAAAAATTGAAAATTATATTGTTGAAATGGTTATAAAGTATCCAATTTTATTTAATTTAAAACATTTAAGTATGTATTTATAACAATTTAAAATTTATAATATTATTACCACAAATAAAATTATCTAGATTAAATAAGGATAAATCAAAATGATAGTGTTTAATATAAACATAAAACATGTCTAAATTTTATTGGTTGATAATATTACTAACCTATAGAATATAATATTATAATTGAGTCATTTTTGGAGGTTTGTATGTGGGGTATGAATTTATTATAAATTAATATTATTTAGGTTTCCTAATGTGCCCCTATCCTCCCTTAAAAAAGGGATCCTCCTCCCTCTCTATTTCACACGGATTTTGAGCAGTAAAATTCATCCAATACCTACCCATTTAACTTCTAAAATTCCATAGAAACCAAATAGAGGTCCGGGACTTCTTCAAAGACCAACATAGGTACCCTAAGAGGAGGTTAAGAAGAGGCACATTGTAGAAGAGGTAATATCCTTTACCGATTCTTTCAAATTTATTTCTTCATCTAATTGCTCTTCTTTATTTTTTTAATTATAATGTAATAAAATAAGTATCCCTAATATACTAATATGTTATTATAAATATGAAAATACCCTATTTCACCATCTACCCATCGTACAGAAAACAAAATCACCGCATTTGCGTACGTACAGCTTACCGTCTTCACACCGTGGTGTAATCTATTTTTCCAACACCACTTTACTTGGAAGGGTAAATTGTTGGAAATAATAACTATATGTGATTATTATAACATGATACTAATTCTGAGTTATTATATCATACAATCCAGTTCCATTAAATAATAATGGGAATGATATCATCCCTCGTGCGTACGTACAGATTACCGTCTCCACGATACAATTAGATTCATTCTCCATGTTAACCATTCAAGAATGATTAAAATGTATATATAATGAACAATATTGAAATATATAACATAATAATGCTACTGGATCTATGTATATATATATTTACTTCATATACATACTTCCATTCAATTTAATATGGAAATGAAAAAAAACATTCATGCATACATACGACCTACCGTCTCCATGAACGGTGTGTTTCATTTCATTTATCTATCTAATAAACATATATATACTGAATATATATGATATATAAATAATGTTTTACATTTTTGAAGTAAGTAAATCATGATATATGTAATAATAATATCAATAATTACAAGTCCAAACATGTTCAATAAATGATACGATTATTACCCAAAATGCTGCTTTAACTTGAAATTTACAAAATAACGTTTAATATAAAGTCGTATGTGAATAATAGAATATATAATAAATGTTATTATGGTTCTATTACAAGTTAATAATATTTTTAAACCCACTATACAAGAGTTTTGGACATGTATGGTAAAAATTGGTCCTATGGTAAGGGATTATTTCTTCTAACTTTTATTTCTGTGAGACATATGCCTTTATCACCACAAATTCCTTTTGTATGGTGTTTTTTCTTCCCATGAATGTTTTATGACATTTAATATAAAGGATATTATATTTACATATGCATGTAATTTTTTTTATTTCATGACACGTATGATTCCACCGATTATAAATGCTAAGGTAAAATCTCACAATCTCAATTATTATCTAAGGTTGTTTATACTTTGGAATTTACTAGGCCATATTTATCATCCACATCCATGATTCCTCAATATTTAATATTATCCCTGCTACACTTTTTAAATCAAATTTTACCTAATGTTGAATTTTTATTAAAATATATTAAATGAATCTTTTTATGTTTTCAATTCGAGATACTTTTTGACTTTTCCGGGAAAAGTACGGGAAGAATGTTTTTTAAATTATATGGCATGAATGGATTTTTATGCATTCATAGAAAATTATTTCCATGAATAATCACTTACATGTTTTCATGTTTATATTCAATTTATTTATTTTAGTTTATAATTTTATGACATTATATGAATGAAAAAAAATTGATAAAGAAATGATATTTTCCTCTAGAATGGAGTTCATGTGTTTTATCAAAATTATTTTCCATCGAAGATAATATAGGGTTTGGTTTCAATCTCTATAATTACATTGATTTGATTATGTTATTATGGAATTATTTTTATGTTGTCTTTTAATGTATAAGGATTATGTTATGATGGCATGATGATTAAGAATCCCATTTTTATTAAATTGGTTATGCTATGTTGTGTGATTTATGATTTTGTGGCACACATAAGAATGGTATCATTATGAGATTTGTGGGACATATATCTCCCTCCAATTCATTGGGTAATTATTTATATATCATGAGATAGACATGGGTCAAATGGAAGGTAAATCTGGTTCAGTAGTTCACGACTGGAATGATAGTTAAACCCGTTTCAGTAATGGACTTCGTCCACTATGATGGTCTTGGAAACAATGCCTTGGCTACTATGGATATCATATCATGTGCCTAATGATTTTCCACAATTACATGTTATATTCCCATGATATTATACCATTATTAATGATACTTTATGATATATGCCTTATGTATTGCATTGTTTTATGTCATTTCTCAATATTTTGATGTTTAGATTTTATGCTCATGTTTTTACGTTAAAATGATTATGGATTGTTTTATATTCTCCATGTTTACCATTTTTTATCATTTGACCCCCCTTTTTATGTTTTCTTTTCCCTAGGAAAAAAATAAATTTTTTAGGTTAAAAAAGGGAAGAAAATTATGGGAGATTTTGAAGGTCTTTCACTATGATTAGAAGATTTTGTTCTGAGTTTCCAAAGACACTTAACTAATACAGTATTTGGGAATCTATTTTTGTCATGTATTATGTTTTCTGAAAACATAATATAATTACCATACATGTCAAGAATTGGGTCTCTATAATCCTGGATTACTAAACATTCTAAAAAGCATGTTGATCTGTAACACAAACCATTGGGAATTCTTAGTCCCCATCATGAGTAAACAAGTGAATGCGCATCACGAACTACATTTCAGAATTAATTTTAAAAGATATAACATATATATGATATGAGACATGGGCATGACATAACAGGTGTATAAAACACACTACATAATACCATTGAGCAAAAAACTGAAAATACACCTAGATCCATATGACTGGTAGTCACCTCCAGACTCTAAACCATTCTAATGAGAAAACTCATTTCCATGATACGGTATCTTTCCTGTACCGATATTACACCAAACATGAATAAAATACAGTAAATGGTATATATCAGGTGTATAAAAAATACCATTAGGATAAAAAAACTGTTTCCTATGAGAAATTTATAATATAGAATAATTATACAAAAGTATACAATGATACTAAATGAGACGTATTGTTTTCCCCAATTTTACATAATACAAGAAATTTCAACCATTTTCACAATTTACAAACTCATTCTTATAACTCTTGTTTTAATTAATTTCCTTATGATTCTATATAACCATTTCATAGGTAATAACATGTCAAATATTCCATTTGGATCACATTAATTCTAGGTTATTGAGGATCATCACATAGTTCATGTTGATGAATATCCACCAGTAGTGCACATTTTTTTAGTAGAACTGGTCTAAGGAGTAAGGGTAAAATCTCAAGAATGGATCCTTTCAACATCTTATGAAACATGATGCAAACATTACCATAATATAATAGGTCTAATTTTTTTAATCCATAAGGATGTGTCATATCCTCATAAATCGGGTTTACCATATCAAAATCATTCAAATGTAATTTCATCTTTGGAACCATACAATTTGAAATTAAAAACTATTTTCATTAAAAATTAAAATGGATAAAATCACTTTCATTAAATTCCATATATTTTAAAATGATAAATAAAATCCTTTAGACCACCTACGTTAAAACACATGAAATATGAAAACTTATATGGAACCAAAATAAATAAATATTTAATTATCCAATGAATCAAGAAAGAATATTAAAAAGATAATTACAAAACAACATTATCAAAATAAACAATATCTATAGAAAAATATTGAAAATGAATCTATTACCAACAAAATTATATAATAGCACAATAAGATAATTTCATATCCAAAATAGATTTGTCTCCTATATAAAATATTTAAATGAATAAAAACTAAATCATTTCAAATATTCTAATTATTAAATAAAATACATTCATATAAGGTTCATCTACATTAGATACTAGAGACTGTAAATGAACAATGTAGAATGATAATAAATGATAACATAGCTTTAAAAATCTGTACCTATATTGATGCTCCTTTCCATCATAGAGTATCACTAATTAAAAGGGAAATACCTTAACACAAAGTGATTCATCCATTGATGAAACATCAAAACATTGACAAAGGAATGAACAAGGATTTGTTTTCACTTTTGTTGCACAAGTTTCATCATGGCCAAGCAGGTAGACTTGTGCACAACATATTGGGCACGCAGGTGACTTGCATGCCCTATTTTATTTTTTCTTAGGGTCTTCAACATCCTATAAATACCCCTTGTGGGCCCCCCATTTCGGGGATGGAAAAATTCAAAAACTCATATTTGAGTTCCCGACACCCTAGTCTCTTCTGGAAGTCTTCCAAACACTTCTTAGGTAATTTATTACATATAATATAAGCTCTAAATGGAGGAAACAATTCCTAAGTGTTGAAACGCATTAACACTTGCGCACCTAAGTGGCCATCACTTGAGGGAAATGGCCACACATGCGTGCCACATTATCCATTCAATAAAACATGTGCGCTACTATTTTGGGAGCCCTTGGGGATAATACTAAGGGCTTGAGCCAAGTATTTCCCAAGTATTAACGTAAGGGTTGACCGTCGTGCACGTACCCATTTGTCGCGCAAGTAAACTTGCACGAACAGGACTTGCGCGCCCACACAGGACATGTGTGCCTCTCTATTTTTTTCAGTTCCCCTCCTACCTATTCACTTTCATTCATGAAATCCACAATTCATCTTCATGATTTAGCCTTTAGATGCCTCTTCAAAGCCATTTATGGCATGGTACCTTTGATGGAATCCTTATCTGAAAGAAATTATGTGGAACATTTCTCAAAACCTAGGTATTTACATATCATTCTGTAACTAAGGTTATACATTTCATTTATACAATGTCATCCTTTAAAGATGAGAGTATCTTTAACCTGGGCCTCCTTCTCAGGAGTAATTCCCAATCTAAAAATCCCAAATACGGTCACCCTTTTTAGGAGGAAGCCCAAGGTCCCCTAACCTAGGCATCCTTTTTAGGGTAATCCACACTCTTTATCATGCGAGTATCCCTTCATCATACCATCAATGTCTCAAATATTATTTTGATGTTC
Organism: Viscum album; assembly: GCA_963277665.1. Lineage (NCBI taxonomy): Eukaryota > Viridiplantae > Streptophyta > Magnoliopsida > Santalales > Viscaceae > Viscum > Viscum album. Next base: position 395,998,001 of record OY728125.1, read on the forward strand.
CAATTGGGACATTGTATAGTGATAAAACCCCAATCAAAACATTTGAATCTCAATAAATTGAGGCATAATTATACCACATGATGGCTTAGGAGAAATCCATAGCAAGGGAGGTTACCAAGGTCAAAGCTCCATATGGTTTCGAAATGATTCCAGTAATCCCATTCACACATGTAAGTACAGATTACGTGTTTCCTATAATTCAAATTGAAAGGATAGACCCAAAACCGAGTACTCTTATGGAAACCTCCATAATTTCAATAAAGACAAACAAGCCGGACAACATTAGAGAAAGTGGTTATTCACCATGCAATGATTAAAGCTCAAATGGGGATGTCTTCATTTCATCTGCTAAAATCCAGCATGTCAATATTCCACCAACCAGGCCAGAAGAAGTTATAGAATGTTAGAGGTGAACAATGATATAGATTCTCAATCCATCATCTCTTCTTTATTACCCAAGGAAGATACTTCATCATTAATCGGTTCAGAAATGGAAGCTTCTTCTTCATGATGTGAAAATTTTAACATCTCTTGTAATCATGTAAATTCTACTTCATCATCATTTATACATGTAGAAATAAGAGAAATGACACATGTTGAAGAAGAAGAAGAAGATCTCATGGATGCTCCTCCATCATTGGAATAGGTTATCTCTACCACCGTGGATGAACTCAGAGAAATTAATATGGGTACAAAAGAAGATCCACACCCCACTTTTAATAGTGTTTCCATGACTCTTCAAGAACAACAGATGAATATTTTATTTTTAAAGAAAAATTGAGAATATTTTCTTGGAACTATACAGATATTACAGGGTTTTATACTGATGTTTTTACTCATCATTTGGGTTTTCAAAAAGAACATCGAGGATTTAAGCAAGCCGTAAGAAAAACACACAAAACTTATGGTTCCAAAATTGCATATGAAGTGGATAATATTATCAATGATAACTTCTTTAGAGATGTTAAATATCCCAAATGGTTGAATAATATTGTCCCTATGAAAAAGAAGAACAGACAAATTAGAGTTTTCATTGCTTTCAGAGATCTTAATAGGTATTATCCTAATGATTATTTTTCAGTCCCGATAACAGAACTCTTAATTGATGAAACAACTAGCTATGAAGCACTTTCCGTCATGGATGGATATTGAAGATATAATAAATTCCCAATGGCTCTAGAAAATGATGAATCTACCGCCTTCAGATATCCTCATGGTGTATTTTTCTATCGGGTAATGCCCTTTGGCCTGAAGAATGCAGGCGCAACAAATCAGCGTGCCATGTGTCATATCATCAAACCCATTTTAGGGTTGTTTGTTGAATGTTATGTGGACTATTTGGTTTTTAAATCCTGGAAACGTTCTAATCACTTGTCTTATTTTGAAATCATATTCCACAAACTTCAGAAATATAATTTGAAGATGAACCCATCAAAATGTGCTATTATGGTGACCTCAGGAAAATTTCTCAGCATTGTTCTATGCCATCGTGGTATCGAAGTTGATCCTGAGAAGTCAAATTGAATCCTTGATTTGTCACCTCCTCGAAATTTGAATGAATTATAAGGACTTCAAGGAAACTTAGCCTATATTCGGTGTTTCATCACCAATTTGGTAGGAAAAATTTTACCCTTCAAAAAATTGAGGAAGAAGGTAGTCACTTACCAGAGGACTGAAGAATATCAATAAGAATTAGATATTCTGAAGAAATATCTCTTGTGTCCACCAGTTTTAATGCAACATGTTGGAGGAATACCACTTATCCTCTATTTTATTGCATTAGAGTGATCATTGGGTGCCTTTCTTTCTTAGAAGAATGAAGCTGGGAATGAAAAAAACCTCTATTATCTCAGTCAGACTATGATTGAAGCAGAAACCCGATATTCAAATATTGAGAAGTGCTACCTGGCATTAATCATTGTAGTTCAGAAGTTTAGACACTACTTGAAACATCATGAGGTCTAATTGGTATCTCGCAATAATCCGCTCAAATTCATCCTTAGTCGGCCAATTTTTATAGGATGTCTGGAAAGGTGGGAAGTTATTTTGCAACAATTTGATATTCAATATGTGTCTCAAGAGGCATTAAGGGAAAATCTCTAGATAGTTTCTTTGCTGAACATCCTTTAGTAGAAGATACATCTTCAGATATTGAACTTCCTTATGAGGAAGTATTTTAAATTCAATATATTCTTTAAACATTGGAAATGTACTTTGATGGTGCTTCCAGAAGTCCAACAGGTAAGAAAATGGAGGATCCTAAATTCAACAAATTTGGGTTAGAAATTGTACTAATTTACAAAAAAATTGTAGTTCTACATTATTCCTTCTCATTTTTGGGAGGCAGTACAAATAATGAAGCAAAATACAAATCTCTTATCATAGTATTGGTGTTGGCGCTTCAAGCACAAGTGAATCATATAAAGGTGAAATGTTATTTAGACCTAGTAATCAAACTAGTCAATGGGGATTATACAATCTGAAAATAATAACTAATTCCTTTGTATTATTACGTCATAGAGTTAATGGAGTAGTTTTCTTCGAAACTGACATTTTCATATGTCCCACAATCCCAAAATAATCAAGCTAATGCACTGGCTAATATAGCCACAGCTCTAGTAGGTCCAAATCAGGATGAGAAAATCATCAGTATTTCCCACCATCGTACAAATTCACCTTATGTTCAAATCAGAATAGAGGAAATCAATGAAATTAGTCCTATTCCCTAACCTTATGGTCATACTATATTATGGATGACACCAATCAGGGAATACCTTCAAAATGGAATAATTCCACCTGATAGAGATAAGAAGGAAAAAATTTGGCTACATGTGGTCAATTTTACTCTTTATGATAGCCCAGATCACCTAGAGAAAATTCTCTACAAAATAGGTTTTCATGGAGTTCTCTTCAGATGCATTGATGGTGAAGAAAAAATGGTTGTAATGAAAGTAGTACATGCAAGAGTCTGTGGTGCCAATCAGTCTGGACACATACAATCTAATAAAATTCAAAGGCTTTGATATTTTTTTCCATCAATGATACAAGATTATGTTAATTTCACAAAGAAGTTTCATTATTTCCAATTACTTGCTAACATAATTCATCAACCCCAAATTTTCTTCAAACAACTAAATACTCATGGCCATTTTCACATGGGGAATGGATGTAGTCGGACCTTATCCTTCGGCCACAGCCAAGCAGTTTAACTATATTCTTACTGCTACATACTTATTTTGATAATGGGAAGAACAATACCCCTCAAAGAAGTCATTTCTAAATGAATTGTTAGCTTCATCAACTCTAACATCATTACCAGATTTGGTGTTCCTTATACCATATTGACGGGAAATGGAACAAACTTCTTTTCATCTGAGGTGATGAAGTTATATCAAGAATACAACACCAAATCCAATCATTCATTTCGGTATCATGTAGCGGCCAATGTCTAGATAAAATCCTTCAACAAGTCACTTTCAAACATACTGCAAAAGATGTTGGATAAATATAAGAAATCATGGCCTGATAAACACTTTCATGCTTTATGGGCTTATCTGACCACCACCTGCACTGCAACGCTGTCAACTCCATATTCATTGGTATATGGAATAGAAGTAGTCTTTCCCATTGAAGTTCAATTAACCTTGATCAGAGTATCCATTTTTTATCAGTCATCTACAGATGAAAAATCTCTAAAGCAATTGGATGAATTGGAATGGTTAGATGAGAAAAGATTGTGCACCCTACACCACATGGAAGTCTATCAGAATCGAATAACATTGGATTTCAAAAAAGGATTTTCTTCATTTATTCATTCAGGGAGAATTGGTATTGGTTCATAGAACTCCACTGATACCAGGAATGAAACCTCCCAAGATGGAGCCAAAATGGGAAGGGCCATATTCAATACATAAGGTTTATTCCAATGGAGCTTATTCTTTAATCTCAATAGATAGAGAACTTGTCACTACTCCAACCAATGAAAGATTTATAAAGAAGTATTTTTTTAATACAAATACCCTTATCATCCAACATGACGTTAAACTATGTTGTCCTTGTTGCAAGACTTTAAACTGCATAGTCCCTTATGTATAGCAAGACGTTAAACTGCACCATCATCGGTCTATGCATATGACTATAAACTATTCACTACATTTTAAAACATAACGTTTAACTATTACATCCTAAATACATGTCCCCAAACTATACAAGAGTCCCTTACATTCATCAATACGTTAAACTGGGAAAAAATCCCTAATACGTTCAACATGACATTAAATTGTGTCCTCTTTTTTTCTTACTACATTACATTAAACTGCACAGTCACCCTTTTTTCAAACATTAAGTTAAGATGTATTTTCTCCATCATCTTAGCTATAGGACGCTAAACTGTACAGCACCCTTATTGTCCAACATGATGCAAAAACGTGTTCACATCCGACATGACGTCAAACTGTGTCCCTATATTTGTCACACATGACCTTAAATTGTACTGCTAATTTTTCATAAATGACGTAAAACATAAAAATTTCCCTTAATACATCTTACATGACGCTAAAATATATTTTTTCCCTGCTACATGGAACTAAACTGTGCAGCACCAGTAGTCCCCACTACAAGATGTTAAACTGCATAGTCCCTTCATATGTCCTACATGACATTAATCTTAGCATTGTTAAGGTAGTTACTAACTATTGTTTCTCACACTGAGTATGAATCACGTGATCTTAGAGTAAATATCAACCATAACACCCTCTCTGGGCTATTAACAATGTGTAAGTCCCAACACCATTTTGCTTTAGGTCGTTTTTCTCAAAAGCAACTTGGTTACTAATTCAATCTTAAATTGAACTATGCGGACGTTGATCCTTGCCTTCTAGGATGGGTATGTAGGCAAAATTCTGAGGTTCAAGCCCAAATCCAATCTCTTCACATCGGTTCACCTCCGTCTCATATGTTGTTGATCCGTAAAAGAAACCCCCAAAACCCATATTTTTACATTGGTTCTCCATGATCCATGCATATGACCTTTAACTATTCAAACTTTTTTCCTGTACGACAATAAACTAAAACATTCTTTGACACCCTAACCTGAGGGGGAATAATTATTTACATTGATCTCCAATCATGTTATATTCCTAAGACTACGTGCATGCATGGAAATTCCTGAACCTTCTATCTTGGGTCAAACCATCATTGCACTAAAGTCCCCTTTCACCGTTCATATGTACGAACTAAATCTGTACAGAGGGTATTTTAAGAACATTGTGTGCCTTGATTCCCATCTTTATGGGATACATAGGAACGTTGGAGTATTTCTTGAATCCAGCCCCATGTCTTTGGGACTAACCCCAAATTTTACTTTCAGTCCTCCGGCTGAAAAGTCCCAAATAAAACACACACAGTGAATTCATTATAATGGTCCGAGTTCTATGACCCTAATCTAAGATTTCCTACACTCTCGTCCTACATGACATTAAACTGTGTTTCATGAACTACGTATGGATTGATTCCCATCCTTATGGGATATGTAGTGAAGTCCAGTGCCTCAATTCAGGACCCGACCACAACATTATTATGGTCAATATTGGTCTATGTATCTCCTTCATGCATTAGAGAATACCCATTTTTCATGTGTCGTAATCATATCCATAAATTCTTTCAGATCTCCATAACCATTTTCTTGACTTCTAGTCAAAAAATTTCCAATTTCTAAGAGTTCTTTTTCCTGACTATGTTGCACGTACCCTTAGGCGGCCTTGCAGAAACAGTCTACATAACAGACTTGTCAGCCAAAAGATACTATTATTTGACTATGCATCCAATGATCTTAGGTGGACCTGCATAATTAAACCCCCTAACGGGTTTGTCAAATAATGGTAACTTCATTCATGGTAAGAAAACCACTTTTGTCATTAGTTTTCTTAACTACAATATGTAGAGATCCGCAAAAAATAGCCATCCTTAACATATTTTTCCCGTACTCTTTTTCATGATCTAAAAGTATTCAAGTCTATTGTTTATATTTCCCTTCCATATGTTTGGGTCAGACCATCATAGGATTGACATTCATCCAGTTCATAGACAATATTGATTAGAAATATCTTCTCCGTATTCAAGTACCTCTCTCCATAGAACATTCTCTATGCTTTGGAAATTTTGAATCTCCATAAACATCCACTGGATTTTTTGAATAGTATAAAAGTAATTCTTTGAGAGTTATTTTTCCTGACTATGAAGCATTAACCCTTTGGTAGCCTTGCATAAGTTTTCTACATAATGGATCTGTCAGCCAAAAGATGATACTATTTGACTATGTAGCCAATTCCCTTACGTGCCCCTGCATAATTCAACCCCCTAACGAGTTTGTTAAATAGTGGTAACTTAATTCATGAGAACTACTTTTTTAATTCCTGTTATCCCTTTTTCATATCATTCCTCAAATTCAAAATTTCATAAGACACCGTTTACATGTTTCCACCATACTTGAATATGGTAATATGTTTTCAAATGAATTATCAATGAATTGAGTCTATTTTAATCCATTCGGTCAAAGCTATTTCGGCCTTAAACATTAGCCTTTTTGTGACTGACATGCATAACCTTAATCTTCCCACAAAATTAAAAGTCACTCTGAATAAAAGTCTTGTCCCAGCTCACTAAAATACGTCTTATATGATTTAGGTAATATAGAGCAATTAAAATACTCAAAGATTGTTTGGTTATTTTTTAAAATCCTAGAAAAAAAATCAAACAATGCTTACTAGGCACATTGGCCTAGGTAATAATTTAAAGCAGGTAAGAAAAGAAGGCATACACAAATGATTGAAGATGAAAGTTTTTTTCATTGATGCACAATAGATAGAAGGACATCCACAGAATAGAGTCTCTTCTCTTTTACAGGAATTACAAGAGGCTTTCAACATAACTCTTCATTTGATTCACATCATCTCGAGCTTCATCAGCAACCACCTGGAAATCATTCATTCAACTGGATACAATAAGAGATGTCGTGATACTAGCTCTTCTTGGCACAATTGTAAAAGAATGTTCATGAGTGCGGTTTGGGAAACTTTTCCGCTGATCAAACAGTGACTCTGTTTCTATCCAAGAGACTTGGTAGATGGATACATGGATTTGAGAATGGAGCATTGGATGTAAAGATCCATTTAGTGAGAGTACTCTTTTCAGATATTGTTTCTAATGTCTTGGAAATATTCTCTCTATCAACCGGTAGGGGAAAACATATCATCCCATGGTTTCCCATTTTCATATATGCATGGAAATGGCATGAGGAAAATTTTGAAAGTTCACACCATTATTGCTTCTCTTAATGAACAACATAACCGTAATAGAGGAGTAGAGGTGTGGTTGCATCTTGGACATATAATTCATTATATATGGAACATTGACTCCTTGTGGATGACCATGGCCATACAGTGGAATGTAGATACTTTTTGGGAAATTGACATGATATTTATTTAAGTACATGGAAAAATCTGGGAGAGTGATGTTGTAGATATCATAATAGCCACGACCAAAGATATTCATCATATCATTAATCCACTTTCTATCCAATTCATCAGCCATTCCAATTCTTCTAGGAACCATTGAATTTGCCCAAAGGTCGAATAAATTACCTCTTAAGTAAGTTAATTTTTCATAAAATTTGTGAAGAATAGTTAAATAATGGCTAAGGCATTAAGGCACACGAGTCCAAAGTTGGCGTGCTGCTGTAACTGTGTCATGCAGGTTTTGGTACAAAGGTATAACCATGTAGGTCAAAATACGTCTGCAGCAGCACGACACATAAAAGAAGCAAAGAAACCACGGAAAATTGGAAACTTGTGCGACAAAAGCAACATGCATGATGAGAGCTCCAATTGTTCAAAATCAGGTTCTTTGTGTGGGAATGAGGTGTATATTTATAGGCAAGGCCGCAGCTCTGCGCACCGAAGCCAGTGAGTCGTATCCAGCACGACGCCATCTGCACGGTCAACACCTGCGCGCTCAACACTTGCACGCTGTAGTTCCTTGGTTTTATCATTTTTCCTCAGAGTCACATCCTCCTTCATTCGAATCCAACTCTGAGGGAGGAATTTTGTTGATTCTCTTTTCTGTCACAAATTCTAATGATTGAAAGAGGTAAATACCTTATTTCAAATTGATTCAATCTTTGAAGAAAATCAAAAATTGACAAAGGCATGGACAAGGACTTGATTCAGCATGGACTGTGAAAGTTCCAAGAAAGGCGCTCAGGGTACCAGCGCACCGAAATGTGGCGCGCAGGTCACATGTGTTCCCTATTTAATTTTCTTCCAAGGTCTTCCCTGGCCTATAAATACCCATTGTGGGCCCCCCATTTTGGGGACGGAAAAATTCCAAAACTCATATTCGATCTCCCGGCGCCCTAGTATCTTCTGGATATTTTTCAAATACTTATAATATAATTTCATTCCTAGAATGGAATCTCTAAATAGGGGAAACAAGGCCTAAGTGTTAAAACTCATCAACACTTGTGCGCCTAAGTGACCAGCCCTTAAGGGAAATGGACACACTTTCGCACCACCTAATCCCTTGAAAAAAACATACGCACCACTCTTTTGGAAGCCTTTATGGATAATTCTAAAGGCTTAAGCCATGTCTCGCCCAAGTATTACCCTAAGGGTTAAACATCGCGCAATTTCCCATGTGTCGCACAAGTATACTTTTGTGACCCGGACTTACGCTCCCATACAGGACTTGCACACCTCTCTCTTTTTTTGGGTGCCCCTCCAGTATATTCAATTTCTTTCTTCAAATCCAACTTTCCTCTTCATGATTTAGCCTTCAAAACCCTCTTCAAATCCATTTATGGCATGGTTCCTTTGTTGGCTTCCTAATCTAAAATGAATTATGTGGAACATTTCTCAAAACCTAGTGATTTACATATCATTATTTCACTAAGGGAAGATATTTCATTCATTAATCCTCATCCTTTAAAGATGAGGGGATCTTTAACCTGGGCCTCATTCTCAGGATTAAGTCCAAATATAAAAATCTCAAATATGGGCATCCTCCTTAGGAGTAATCCCAAAGTCCACTGACATGGTCTTCTTTTTCAGGGTAAGCCCCAGTCTTCAAGTTCCCTTAATTTTGGGAATCCTCCTCAAAAGTAACCCCCGACCATAATTCCTTTCATATGGGAATTCTCCCCAAGAGTAAGCCCAAACTCCCCAAATTCCCTTAACTTGGGCTTCCTTCTTAGGAATATGCCCCAGTTTTCAAATCCACTTATCCTAGGATTCCTTCTCATGAATATGCCCTAGTTTTCAAATCCTTTAAAAATGGGATTCATTCTCAAGAATAAGCCCATGTTTTCAAATCCATTTAACCTGGGCTTCATTGTTAGGAATAAGCCCCGGTCATAATTTATATTAACTAGTCTTAATTTACCTTTGATTGGGGATTTCTTTTTCACAGTAAAACACAATCATAAGTCCTCTCTAATTTGGGAATCCTTTTCATGATTAAGTCCTATGATAAGTATCAAAATCTCCATAAAGCACATATACCTTTATGGAACTTGTTCTCATGTCTCTTCCATGAAGTACATCCTAATCAACATCCATCTCGGCAGTCATACATACATAATCCCCACATCATTTCTTATAATTGAATCTTTCAGGGAATAATTGTGTTCTTTTCCATATACCTCTTGTTTCTTACACCAAGCATGACTCACGTGAGCTTAGAGTGTTATTGTAATTATATCCTCTTTCTTTGATCCATCAATCATTTATAACCTTCATACATCATTGCTCGAACTACATGGGTTATGATTCCTTTTCCAAAACAAAGGATACATATGTATCCCATCTACAGGTACGATCCAAAATCTGAAATAATCCATGCTTGTATAAATGACAATAAACATTCAGTGCCCCATTGAGTGGCTTTAAAACTAGTTTGGTTATCATAATGAACAAGATATTTATATATAATGTGTTGAAGGATACCATTGACCAATAATATCTAAAAAATACAGAGGATTCTCTATCAATGAAGAACCTCGAATAAATATAAAAGATTCTCTAAATCTCAAACATACTAATCATTGATTGTCAGATATAAAGGAAATCTCGTTTTCATACTTTGTAATTTAATGAGGATTCACAAACATAACATAAATCTATAAAGAGAGTCCTGGAGTAGACAATAATTCCCCTCAAAAAGGCTTGATGAGTCCAAACTCAGCTCCTCTCGACCAATGAAAATTCTTAAGCCTCTCCGGTTCACAACTAATGAGCACCGACCTTTGGAAAGTAGGTCTAAATGGATATAGAATCATTAGATGTCTCTGGTTCTACAATCAAACCTGTTAGAAAACTACTTGGAATGTTTGAATCATAAATAAACAACATCTTCCCCAATTCTAGAGGAATCTTGTATGCCATCTAACATAGAAACTCATTTAACATAAAATTAATATTTAATTCATAAATATTAATAAATATTAAAATATATTATTTTTTATTTTCACTGGATGTTAAATCATTACCCCCTTTTGGGAATTGTGCCCTCAAAATTTTATTCACTTATCAAATAAGTGGGGTTATTTATCCCTCATAGAATTTTCATACTCCCACATTTCCTCTTCAACCATATGGTTTTTTAACTAAAACATTTCCTGATAAATTAACTTATTCCGAAAAAATTTCTCTCTATGGTCATGAATCTAGAATTGTTATTATTTATAAGATAGATTCTCTTTCAACTGAACATCCTCAAAACATAAAACATGAGATGGATATGAAATATACTTTCTCAATATCGAAACAGGAAAAACATTATGTACATGGATAAACATGGAGGTAATGTAACTCTATACACAACTGATCCAACATTATACAGGATTTCATAAGGTCCATTGAACCTCAGACTCAAGTTTCCCTTCTTACCAAAATGGATCACACTTTTCCTTGAAGAAAAATTGAGAAAGACATGATCAACTTACTCAAAAGAGAGATCATTCCTCTGGTTATCCGCATAAATTTTATACCTGCCCGGATCCTTTCTCATGTGCTTCTGAATCAACTGAACTTTTTCTTCCAACTCTTTTACCAATTCTGGTCCCATCTATTTTCTTTCACCTACTTCAACCCAAAATACTGGAGTTTGAAATCGCTTCACCTATAATGCCACTGATGGTTCCATCTGTATACAAGAATGAAAACTATTATTATATAAAAATTATTCCAAAGAATGATGTTGGACCAAAATTCCTTGGAAATTTAGTGAACAAGCATATAGAATAACCTCATGGTCTGAATTTTTCATTCCGACTGGCCATATGATTGCAGATGAAATGTTGTTCACAAATTTAATTCAGTACCCACTTACTTCATTAGGTTTTTCAAAATGTTAAAAGTAAAACTCGGATCACGAACAGATACAATAAAAAAGGAAACACCATGCAACCTAACTATCTCTTTAACATACGACTGAGAAAGTAGATCTAGAGACAAAGTATCTTGAATAGTATAAAAATTATCATATTTAGTCAAGTGATCAATAATAACCTAGATTGAATTATTACCTTGATATGTATTTAGTAATCCCTCAACAAAGTCTATGGATATATTTTCTCATTTCCACTCTAGCACTGGTAATGACTGAAGAATCACTTTTGGTAACTGCCACACTTCTTTAACCTGCTGACATGTCAAACCCTACATAGTAAAATCAGAAATATCTCTTTTCATCCATCCCACCCATAATACTCATGATAATCTATGCAAATTTCAATTCTACCAGGATGAATAGAAAAGGAGAACTATGAGCTTCACATAACAACTCATTCTTAAATTATGAATCACAAGGTACACATAATCTCTCCCCAAACCTCAAAACACAATAATTATTAATATTAAATTCAAGAAACATACCATTATGAACCTACTCTACCTTTTTCTGCAACTCACTCTCTTTCTTATGTAATTGCTTAATTCTGTTTGATAGAGATGATTTCAATAAAACATGATATTAAACAGGAGAATTTCCTACACCAAAAATATCTATGGCAAAGTTTATCAAATCAAAAACTAAAGGATCTTGTATTAAATGTATCAGGGTTATTGAAGCATTATTTTTTCAACTCAAATCATTATCCACTTTATTTTCTTTTCTTGGATGGTAAGGGACTATGAAATCATAATCCTTGAATAATTCCAACCATCTCCTCTATCACATGTTTAGTTCATTCTGAGTGAATATATAATTCAAAATTTTTTGGTCAGTATATATTTCATATTTAACTTCATATAAATGATGCCCCCAAAATTTTAAAGCAAAAAAACAATAGATAATTCCAAATAATATGTAGAGTAATTCAACTCATGATGTTTTAACTGACATGAAGCATAAGAAATTACCTGATTATTCTGTAAATGGACACAAAATGTCCTTTCAACAAAGAATCAATATAAATAACAAAATCACCATTTCTGGAAGACAGTGCCAAAACTCTTGCATTCACCAATATTCATTTCATTTCTTAAAAACAAACATCACATTCAATTTTCCAAAATTACTTAACACATTTTTGAGATAACAAAGTCATTGGACTAGATAACCATGAATAATTATCAACAAACCTTCGGTAATAACATTCTAATCCATGAAAACTACTGATCTCATTTATATTTGTGCGCCATGTCCATTCTTCAACAACTTTTGTTTTCATTCAATTTGCGATTATGGAATTTTTTTAATCAATGTGACCAAGAAAAAAAAATTGTTGTTACCAAAACTCACACTTGCAGAATTTCCCAAACAGATTCATTTCTTTTAAGGTTTCTAATAAAAACCTTACATGACTTTCATGTTCCTCTCTATTAGTAGAATAAACCAAAATATCCTCAATGAAAACAACCACAAACATATCCAATAACTCAAAGAAAAATTCTATTCATAAGATCAATGAATATAGCTGGTGCATTGGTTAAACCAAAATGCATAACTACGAATTCATAATGGTCATATCTAGAGATAGTAAAATCTATCTCGAGGAAAAACAATATGGTTTGCTGGTATATTCTTCCCGCGCACAAGGAAATGAAGTATATTAGGTTTTATTTTTGTCGTAACATTTCCTCCTTGTTTTTTTACCATTAGTTTAGGATTCATATCTTGAAATGGGATTCCCAATTTAGTATAAAACATATCATAAATGAACGAATGTGTAGACCCTAAATCAAACAACCTATATGCATAATTAGAACAAACAAACATTATACCTAATACTACTTCATTTGACAGCCCAACATGTCATTAAGTGGTTGCAATTTACTTCACCATCCCTTTCTACTTTTAGTACGAATGATTTCACTTAGTTGAGTTCTTTGTTTGACAGTCATTGGCATAATGACCCATTTCATTTTACGTAAAATGTTTATCTAACTATAAATAATATTTTTTATTACCTTTACAATGATATTTTTCAGTGAAATTAGGAGCCTTATGTCCCATTTTACAACATTGGTAGCACTTACCAAAATTCAAAATATATTCCCTAGCATGCTTTTTGCCACAATTTTCACATACTGAAAACTTATGTTTTTTACTATCATACTTTTTTGAAGTGTTCTTCCCTTTAGTCTTCCACCTTGACCTCTTATTCTGTTTTTTGTCAAAGGACACATGATCATCAAAAAACTCCATTTCCACCTTCTCCGCACAACGAACAAGTTTTTCATAACTTTTGAACTCATGAAAAGGTAAATCCCTTTGATACTTGCTCTTTAATCGTGAGTAAAAAAGGTAGATTTTAATATCAATATCTCGTATAAAATTTGGATGATGCCTTTCCAGTTGAGTGAATTTTTCTTCCTAAGCAGCCACTGAGTCATCCTCTTACCCCAATTCTAGGAATTGTTTTTCAATCATATGATGAACCACCATTGGAAAATATTTCCCTAGAAACATACCTTTGAATTAATCCCATTCAAAAACATAAATCTCCTTGATATCCCTGATATTTTTCACTATCAACCACCATTGATCAACTTCCCCTTCAAAACAGTAAAAAGATACATTAAACTTTTTATGTACTAAACATGCCATGACATCAAAAAAGTTCTCCAATTATTTAATCCACCCTTTAGCTAGAACAAGGTCAAATGATCCTATGAATGATGGGGGATGTTGCCTCATGAAATGCTCCACTACTGACATGTTCCTTTGTTTATGATATGGATGATCTGGTGTGTGTATACCACCACTATTTATGGCTTGAGTCATTTGTTCCATCACTACAAAAAACTGTTTAGTTCCAATTATGACCATCTCAGGTTGTGGATTTGTAAGGTTGTCTTCCACCTCATGTCTTCCCGACATAGAATCCTGGTTTCCTCTACAGAAAACCATTCTGAACCTTGAAATAACTTAGGAAAAGCAACATGGTAATCTATAAATACTATATCATTTCAATATTAACATAACGTAATTTATGGAAATTTATTTAACAATACCCATACTCCTAAGGTAATTTAAAATGACCACTAATACCAACTATATTTACCCAAGATTATACATTACATAATCTTGAATTAAATTAATAAATCACATTTGGGATCTTTTCAATTTTATATTTTTAGAGAATTAGGCCATAATGATTACGTTACATCCCAAAAATAACAAGGTAGACACTTTTACTCAGTTCCCAAATTTTTCATTAAATAAAAACTCTTGAAAAAAAGAGTCTTGTCCAGTCCAATGTTTTAGAAAGCATGACATTTCCTTGATCTCATTATTGACCTTATTCATCATAAGGTCTTGTTAAAGAACATTTCAAAACATGGGATGAGAATAAAAATATCAATATGGGTTATAAAACAATGAATGAAAACATTATTTCATCATTGTATACATAAAATAAGATCTTTAACATAAACCATGAAATAAAAATATTTTTGAATAACACCAAGAAAAAATAAATCATCATGGTAACATGTGGCATTCATTTCACACGTACATTGTAGCTATCACAGCTACATAGGGAGTTACATTTGGAATACCCATCACAGTATATTACCTAAATCGATAAACATTCACTTTTACCTCTGTCACATTACCCAATGTGTTGAATAGATATCTTGGGCTCACCTGCCCTATATTTCTCATGGAAACATTTTTATATGTAATAATGCCCACGAACCATAAAATATTTGTAACACATAAAACAATCATAAAGGAATGATAAAATTTCCAAATTTAAATCATAATATGTCATTTGAATATATTGAAAAAACAAATCCATTGAAAACCCATTTTCAATACCAATATATGTAAAAAAGAGTAAATGGTATTTACTTACCTTTTGAATACATTGCGTCTTGTTATGGAAGCCCAAGAACAAATAATACTCGCGACGGCAGAAATATCATTATCACCGCTTACGTTAAAAAGAAACATTGTTTTTTTTCAATTAAATCTTCATAGAAAAACAATCTCTTTTAATGAAATGATATTTCAAAGGCATTTATACAGTGTATAAAATAAAGTCATGTATTAAAAGAAAATATTCCTTAATGAAATGAGATTGAGACAAAGTCCCTTACCTCAAGTTTGACTTCGCTCGTTCATTCTTTAATCTCATGAATAATAAACTAAAGATAATCTATAATTTCTTAATATACATTTACATGTTTATTATTCTTTTGATATAACTTATTACGATGTTATAAACATTATGTATTCATTTATGTTAAAAACATTTGTTTTGTCGATATTTGTTACTTGAGTCAAAAATGGAAGTGTTATAATAAAAAGATGTTCACAGGGTTTAAATTTAATTAAATCCAGAATGATATTCATGATTTAAATATCATCTATATCATATATAAATCTATTATATAAATTTATATATAATAGTACATAACATTTCAAGGTAAGAAATGAAATGCATTGTTCATTGAGACAGTTTGTTATACGAACGCATGAATGCTACTTTCATCTCTGTTTCTTATTTTAATGGATTTAAAACATAAAGATATATGATTATATTATATTTACAGTATAATAGAATATAAAATATATTTAACACCATCCTTTATACATACCACATATAGAATTAATGAGTCATATAACTTTGAGGGGGCGGTAGTCCACACTTCCTCAAATGAAATTATCACGTTTACTAATAATTGAAACCATAAAGGTATGATATAAAATAAAAATAGATAAACATAAAGAAAAAATAAACATAATATATATAAAATATAAATTTAGTGTCATCTTAATGGCCACCATGAGAGGCGGTAGGAGACAATCGTACAATCATCGTTTCGTGAGGCGTTATTTTCCCATTCACAGAAACAATATGTTATTCACCCATTAGATGGAGGTGTGTGTATGTTTAGTTTGAATACTTCTCCAAAAAACAACCTAGTATATTAAGGATATTTTTGTTGGAAAAAATATAAATGAATAAAAATAATTTATTTGTTGGATATGTAAAATAAACGAAAATAAGTTAAGATAAACTGTTACCTTTAATTTGGTTAACTCCCTTTGGTTTGAACCAAAAGGTCTTCTAGATGTGCCTTCTACCTAAGGTAAGGCTTCTAGAAGGAGGAGAGGATTCTTGGGAGATTATTTGGTATGGTTTTGGATGATTCAAGTTTCTTTATAGGTGTGAGGAATGTGTTAGAAGTGAGGTAGTCTTATAAGCGGGAAGAAGGGCTATTTTGGAAAGTGTGAAAATAATATTTAATTATATAATTATATTCGGTTTCTAAAGGTCTAAAACTAATTAAAGTCAAATATAAGAAGACTAATGGTCTAAATATAATAATCCAAAAATAATTGGACTTGTTTTGGTTATTTTTTTACTGTTTATAATCATATTTATTTAAATCATTTATAAATGTGGTAAATACTACATCATTATTGCGTCAGAAATGATTTAATTTATTTGATGTCTAAAAATAAAAAAATACCATGATGTTGGAAATATTTTTATATTTAAGATTATTATTTATAGTATAAATGATAATTTATATAACCCCTTG
Organism: Viscum album; assembly: GCA_963277665.1. Taxonomy (NCBI): domain Eukaryota; kingdom Viridiplantae; phylum Streptophyta; class Magnoliopsida; order Santalales; family Viscaceae; genus Viscum; species Viscum album. Next base: position 396,015,052 of record OY728125.1, read on the forward strand.
TAAAAATTAATGTACAAAAGGATATTTGTTTTTGTCATTTTTTACTTTACTATAAGTTAATTAATCTAAAGTGACATTATCACTCCAAGGTGGCTCAATGGGGTCCCAAAATCGACCCAAAGATGCCCCTAGTAGTAAATTACTCAATAAATAGGGTTTTTACATGTGTTAAAGTGATTATTTATTATTATAATATAAATTTTCCCTTGAATTGCTCAATTTTCCTTTATCTGTGGTAAATAAAAGTCAAAAGTAACTATTTATCAAAAATTATTTTTATTTTATTGAACCACATTTTACTTAATAATAAAAACCATTTATGTATAATTTTTTAAATTCATTTCACAAAAGAGTTAAAATTTTATTTAAATGAAAATGTCATTTTTAACTATGACATTGTTGTTTAACAATTCATCAAAAAATGATGCTTTCCAGAAAAATATAAAAATTCAAGCCTAAGCTATTATTGTTATTCCAAATTAAAAAATTATGTCTATTTTACCATATTTAAAAAATATATGTTGGATTAATTTATTTAAAATTAATTCCCATTATCAAAACAAATAGCTTGTTTTTAAGAAAGAATTAATATCCAAAGATTGATACTTGTTTATGTCCAATTTCAAAGTGAAATTAATTCCACTGACCATGATTGGATTAAATGGTAATAAAATAATATAATTACACTTTAAACCCAATTGAAAATATAATATAACAATATAAATAAATTATATAAAAAGTAAATTTCAAATTGAAATACAATATTTTTCACTTTTCATAAAAAATGTTTTTTATCATAAAAATGCCAAAAATTACCTAATGTATGTTTTCATGTCCCGATTATGGTCATGTAGAACATATAAAAGTGAAAAAACTAGATTTAAACATGGTTCTCCATAAAAGGGCAGTAAACAAACCATTTAAGGAAAATTATACTGAAAATTAGATTCTTTCACATATTAATCCTTTATATTTTATTGGCTAAATGTACAAACATTTAAAAAATATGTAAAATCATATTTTATTTTGTTATGTTCATTCTCATTAATACAATGGCTAGGTAATAAGTACCATTTAAAATAATATTAATATATTTTTAGTGTGCAACAAAATATTTCAAAGAAACCCGTTGTTGCGTATTGGGTATGCCATCAAACATTTAAACCCCTTTAAAGTAAAATTAATATTTAATTAAAAAATATTAATAAATATGACAATATATTATTCTTTATTTACTTGTTATTTTACAAAATATCCCCCTATTCAATTTATTTTTCATCTTATCCAAAATAATGTAATATAAATAGTCTATAGTGAAATCAATATGACCTATCTATTGATGAAAAATAAAACATAATCTATTACATTAGGCCTTCTTTTGTGGCAATTTATTTTATTTATTATTTATATCAAAATCGTTTTGGCGTCCAGAAGATAAAGAATCCAAATAAAGAAGTAATTAATTATTGACTTAATTATTGTGTTTACAAAAAAACCGTAAATATATATGATTAATTATTCCATTTAATTTAATCATTTTATCGAGAAACAAGGAAAATAAGGCCTTAAAGTTTATTCAAATCAGAATAATCATGAAACTTTTAAATTAATCAACCAAAATCATGAAACCAATACACATTTCTAATTTGACACATCACATGAACAATGTCCATGTTTCAAAAATTTGAAATTCATTGTGATTGATCTTTGACATAATACATAAATATATAAAATACATTGTTTGAACCATATGATTTTAAAATATTTGGTTGGGCTCATCATGTATAATCTTAAATTATATGGAGTATTATATACCTTGTGGCCATGAATTTTTATATTACTTATTATGTAAGAAGACGTTCCTACTAGGTGTAATATTTCTAGGCATATTTGGATTATTAGGGAATCTTATTCCAAAATCACTGTTAGTGTTCACCTAACCTACAAAAAACAACTTTTACTATAACTATATATGGATTTATTACCATTAATATTGAATATATAGTGACCCTTGAAACTATCATCCTAGGAAGTGTCATAGATTCTAATTCCATGTTTTTATATTTTCCAATGACAATTCCTTTTCTATCCCTTGTCAATTATACCATTGGTTATGTGTTTTGATGCATATATAATATGACATTTTGGTGATGAGGCCTAACTCACAATGGGTACCATCATTAAAACTGTATATCTAAAACCTCACTATATTGACACCCATGTATGTGCTATATCTTAACATAAAATCACTATCAAGAACTACATTTTGATAATTTACTATTTAAAATTTATAAACAATGATACCTAAATTTCCCATTCTTGAAAAAAAAGTAAATTTAATCACTACCAAATCCCCTTAAAAGTTATGGCCTTCTCATTTATGTTATACTATTTTACAATATACTCTATGTAGGAATGACATATTTTCAACACAAACTATGTGTTCATTATTTCAGTTATCAAATTATTTGTTGCGCTTTCAAGATCTCATATCCTCAACCTACGTATAAAATTCCATTCTAAAGCACATTTTATGAAAATTTCAGTGCATTTATGTTTTATGTTCTTATTATATAAAACATATCCTCAACTAATTACGGTACTCCCAGACAATTCATCATGACCTTAAACTGTGGGAACCCATATTTGAGGTTGTTTATCTAACCATTGTGATCATAATTGTTGATAGGTTTTATTCTTACATGTTACATTGAATATTGATAGTGATATTTCATAAACTCACATATATATAATAGGTAATGTTGTATTTGATAATAATATAATGTGATTAGGTATGACATAGTTCAATCAATTTTATATCCACATTTATGATATTTGGATATAGTAATACGACACCCATGCAATCAATTTTTATAAAATTATATACCATAATGATTATTTATGTAGTTATATTGAAAAAATTACATTAGGATATAACATTTATTGATCATTACGAATTGAAATTTCCTAAAAAGTTATTTCATAAGTTATACACTGGGAGTATAAAGATAATCACACTTGATATTTGTGTGTTGGATAAGACATTAAATGATTTGTTATAATTGTTATGTAAATGAGATCAAACATAATTCGTTTCATCAAGGGAATTGTAATGATTTCCCACCATGTGATGAGTGAAATGAATGTCTCTCCCAATATTGGACAAAACACTCCTATATTATACTCTCATCAATTTACTATTTATCTTTTCTAGGAAATAACATGATGTGATGGGACGAAGAATTCTATCAATATATAAGATGATTTATTAGGCAATGTATATATTGAGTTTGGGAGAATTGCAATACTTACTCAATGTTGACATTGGTCAGTTTAATTAATGATGATGATGATGTTATGTCTCCTAAATTAATAGTTGGTTTTTTAATTGTTTCTTAATTTCCCTTTCTATTATATTTCATCTATCAGTATATAATGATCTTGGATTAGGATTCATGGATTTTTATAGTACCTATAAAAATAATAGTTAGATTCCTTTTCAAAATGATTGTAGTATCTATAATTCCACACTTTTTAGGTATATGAAATCATTCGGGAAATAAAGATTATCCAAATTTAAATACATATAATATTTAATTTATAAAATAAAATAAAATATTTATTTATTTGGTTTTCTGTCAAATGTTAAGATATAGGATATCATAAGTCAATACCTAGTTTGAATATAATATTTTCATTATTTAAAATTATAAATTATGATATATCAGAAAATATGATTGTAGTTCCTTGTTTTGGAAAATTAGCGAATCATATAAAATCAAGATAACATAATGTATTATAATGTGAAATGAGGGAAATTATAGAGAATGACTGTGAATAGGGTCAAAAAATACGAAAGATAAATTAAACCTCAATTTTATCTATCATAATTTATGATTTAACATGGACCATTCAATATGATTATGAATCATAATCTAAACCATTATAAAAATTATAAGCTATAATAAAATAATAGAAATTTTTCCATTAGTTCAAATATAAATTGGATTATATTTTTTATAGTTTTAAAATTAATAATTATAGTGATTTTTTTTTATATATCTTAATTTTCAAAGAATATAATTTAGTTAATTATAAAAAAATTGTATTTGATTTATAATTTAATAAAAATAAATAAATTTTAAAATAACTCTCAATGTATAATGTAAATATTTTAAAATAAATCATTTCAATTTATATGGAATACATTATGACTCCCAAATAATATAAGTATATATAATTTAGATGGGTAATTTATAAATCTTTTATAATTTACAAAATAAAGATTAATTTTAATGTTATTGTATGATTATAAAAAAAAATTTCATAAATCATAATTTGAATTTTTAAAATTAGAGATCATTTTTTGGATATTAATTAAAAAGAATCAATATATTATTCATGGTTTATTTCATTGAGATTTAAATAATGTTATGAATGTGATATTTAGATCCCATATATTATTTACAAAATTGAAAATGAATTATAAATGGTAAGAATACCTAAAATATCACATATTTTAAAATAATCGATATTATGAAAAATATGAACGAGTTAATATTCAAAAATAAGTATAGATTTTTTATTTTAATAATTATATAATTATCTAATTTATTGTGTTTTTATAATTAAATTTCATATTTATGAATTATCCAAAATGTATTTTCTGAAATTTTAAATTATTAAAATTATTATTTATTTATATTTATATTCCATTGTTTATTTTTGTGTATAGTGTTTCCCACTTATGAATATTTTTATGATTTGGTATTATTAGAATACATCAAGGGATTTTCATATCGGTGAATATGAATTTAGATTCTATGAATGGTATTGGGTTTAGAATAAATCTTTCTTAACATCAGTTTCTAATTAGACCTATCATATTGAATTTAGATAATAAATATAATTTACACATATTTAAAATTATAAATTTAATTATTTATAATATATCATGGGTAAATTATCCTTATTTATAGGGTTATTTTTTCAATAATTCTCATTGATTTTAAGAATTTGATCATTTTAGAATGGTGGGGGTTTACTAATTTTGAGTACTCGCATACCTATGAAAAAAATTTCAATGTCATATAATTGTAATCAACATGTAGAAAACATAATTTCCCCTAAAAATGTGATTTATCTGGATATATATAAATATATTGGTATTTTTTTTTCGAGTATCACGAATCATGAGTTTTGTAAACATATACAAATCATTAAGTTTTTAACAAATTGATTTTGTGTAAAGACTAGAATTTGAAAAATAAAAATAACTCTAATAATGTATACATAAAGGTAATAATATTCAATAAGATAATAATATTAAATACTCTTTAAAATAATACATAATAGTTTCCATCAAAAAATTTATATGCCAAAAACTTGATGATTTAACCTAGTTTGTTCTCCCAATATAGGCTAACCGAAGATTATCTCGAGCAAGGACTGGTTGAAATTGTTAACCACAGTGTGAGGTACCTGAATCATGCTCATTTATTAGAGTTTAAATTATTTACAGAACTCTATGTGTTTGAATTGAATTGTAATGTGGATGTGTGTTAGGACTAACAGGGACCTATATACCCTCTAAGGGGGTGTATTAGAAGATAGATATTCATTTATACATTCCTACAGCCATACTAGAAATTGACCTCTTTATCAAATGAATCACTTTGATTGTACTTGTGGGTTTATTATGAGCACTTTCTTTCTTCATTATCTGATGATGATGATTTGGATCCAGTTCAATGATGAAATAATGTTGACACAATGATTTTTTAGTTGGTTCACCCTCACTGGGCTGCGTCCAAGGAGCATACAATGGAGATGTGCCACTGTATCAAATCCTCTAAATCTCGTTTTCAATAATATTTGAGATAGATCACATCTACGATGAGGCTCACAACATATACAATGTTTACGGTTATCTCAATAATTTCCCAAGGGACACTCCATGTTCCTCACTCTCTCTATCACACTACCAATAGAAACGAGGACTTTTTTATTTTTCATCTGATCATTGCTCAAGAAATGATTCACTCATTGTTTATGGACCTGTTTTTCCTTTCATTATCACTAAGGAATACATCCTTAGTTATAGATAAATAATATTTTGAAGTTCCACCTTCATTCACTAATGAATAACACTTTTCCTCATAACACTATGAAATCCCTTTTGAATCTAATTCTCTATTTATTGAGCCTTCGCGAATCTCCCTATTTTTCAAATCTCAAACATGAATTTGTAATGATCCAACCAATTAGTGAATCTTATAGGTTTGTAAAACACACAATTTTGAAAAGATCACTAGATCTTAGAGCTCACTACATCGTAGATCCATCTTTGGTCCTTGTGATTTCTCCAATCTAAAAACCCTTTGTGAAACACTATTCCTCCACAACGAAAAACTGGAATTCTATACACGCCATGCTTTGTCAAAGCTCAACTGCCTCTACATATTTCAATTTCATGCACATATAATAGTAATATGTGAAAAACATTTGCAATTTGAGACCTTAATGATTTTCGTATGGTCTATCTACTTATCTTTATGAGGTCAAGACCTATTTTTAGGATATTTCTCCAATATGAGAACCTCCCATGCAATGTCAGCGCCATGTCATCTCAAATCACAAATCACCAATATTTCCTCAGAAATATGCTCTATAATTATAAGAACCATGGAAGTTTTCAGGTCACGAAGTTCATTGTAATCAAGTATAATTCCATCAATTATTTATGCCAGTGCTGCAAAGCTTTGCTGCAATGCAATTCAACTCTACTATTTTCAAATCTTGTCATAATTGCAAAGATCAATATCAAAATTCTTCTAGTCTCTTATATATATACATTAAGAATCCCATATTCCTGAAACTTGTTACATTTCTATATTTTTATGAGATCATCATGAAAATCAAATTTTCACGATGCTATACAAATTCAAAATATTTTACCCCAAAATTTTGACAAACAATGGAAAACAATTACACCATGATTCTATTATTCTGTACTACCTCCATATCATATAAATGTTTTTCACAGTTCATTGTCATTATGGATTTTCAACAACATCTATGGAACCTTAAAAGTCACCATAAATACATGCATTGTCAAATAACACAACAAACCCAAAAATTATACAATGTTAACATTATGGATTTTTTCCATCAAACTCCCCCTTTGGGTTTGTTAACAATTCATTCAAAACAAATTGCTTTACTTTGATGCCTCACTGAAGTACCTTTAATCATTTCCCATAATTCACCATTTTTTATTTCGATAACAAAAAAAATTCTCTCACCACATACTCTAATCCCACTTGAGAAATGCTCGGTGTGAGAAACAAGAGAAGTATAAAAATTTCTTCAATAAATCACTTTATATATGACACAAATTTTTGATACTATAATGATTCCAATAATCTGCTTTCTTCATGAACCTTGGCTGTAATGATATATAATCTTTGATCGATCACATCAAGAATTATTAGATTTAATACTAATAATCCCCTAATCATGTTTCTCTCTCCCTATCTTGCGGCTCCACCTGTCATCTTCTACCCATTTCATTGACAAATACATTTTCTCCTTTTAGTAGCCACAATTTCACCCCCAATGTGAGCCACTCTTTCTTACACTTTTTCACCAAACCCAATTCCCACACTTTTGTTGTATGAAACTAATTAGAGAACATAGGACAGTGCATTAGGGAAGAATATACCATACCTCAGGGAGATGAGGTGGTCCACATCCACACTTTTTCAAGTGTGGGGAGTCGAATGAACTGCCAAATCCTATCAATGTCATTCAAAATCTTCCATGGGTAAAGCCTTTATCAAAATGTCTGCATCCTTTAGTCCTATAGACATATACTCCAAAATCACGATTCCCTGATCGAACTTCTCCTTTGTAAAATTATACATTACCTCAATGAGATTTGTTTTGGAGGGATGGGCAGGATTTTTGTTTTGATTTATTGCACTAGATTTATCACACTGGATTCTGATAAATTATTTCACTTCAACTCCCATATCAAGAACCTACAACTTCACCCACAATAACTTTGTGCATTTTTCAGTGGCATTAATATACTCAAAATATTTGGTGATTAATGAAATGAAATATTTCATCTTTCATAGCCAATAAATAATATAACTAAATGTAAGGAAACTAATGATGTTGATTTTCCTTCATCAGCTAAACCAACCAAATCTGCATCTATATATCCCCAAAGCCATGGCTATGATTTTTCAGTATACATCATTTCACAATCCATATATCCTTTGATATTCAGACATACTATATTCACTGAGTGACTTTCATTGGTATTCATTTGATACTGCACTTCTTAGCATGTGGCGAAAATAATATCAGTTCTTTTCTCTATTTGGTACAGTAAGATTCCAATAATCATCCTCTATTCTATGATACTAACTACCCATACATTGGATTCATCATCACCAAGTAATTTTCAATTCAAAATCTATTCATAACATCATTGAAATGTTGGGATTGAGAATTTAATGTTCCATTCATTCCTTGTGTCACTGAGATTTATCTGATCCACAAAATATTACCTCATCGTCATAAAAAACACCATAATTATTTGATTACTATCATTATTTGAATATATATTTCAATCAAATCCACTATAATAAAAACCATGCTTCTTCAAATTATGATGAATCCTTGAGAACCACTCTCTTGGTAGTAGTTTCATCCCATATAACACCTTCATCAGCCAGCAAACCATGTTCTCATCTTCGTGAATGATAAACCCATATGGATTATAGATATAAACTTCATCCTCTAGATCCCATTCAAAAATACAGATTCGACAACAATCTGTAACACATCGAATATTTGTCGCACTGCAATGTCTATAAATAATCTGATTGTCCCCATCCTTGTAACCGGGGAAAATATCTCATCAAGATATATTCCCTCTATCGGGGATTATCATTTTTATAGTAGTCGTGCATTGTTTAGAATCAATATTCCATATTCATTCATCTTGTTGTGATAGAAATAATTAGACCTAATGACATCTTATCTGCTGGACTAGAAACAATCTCCCATGTCTGATTACTAATTATGTCTTCCTAGTTAGTTGCAGCTCAACTCTTTGACTTTTATGATTATATATATATTTTACTCCCTCATGGTCATTATCCATATTTTCTATAGAATTATAATTTTCTACTTCTAATCTCTTTGAGTCTCTTGCCACTTCACCTCGTTGAATATAAAACTTGATAATGTGTCATTGTGTAGATTCATAATTTTATTCAAATACTTTTCATACCTTTTTGCAGAATTTTTTTTATATTCTCTCTATGATTCATAGTGTCTTGAAAAAGATAGTTGATGCCATATTATTAGAATAAAATAGATAATCATGAAAAAACCTATGTGTTTATTATTGTCCCCCAATAATAATTCTTGAACATATGAATACATTCATTCTACTATATTGATATCATGCATCTGATTAAGATATATAATTGTCTCCTTGTGTTATGAAACACTTCCAGTTGTTAGGACCACTATTTAGACCCAAAAATTCTTCTTCTCCTACATAATTCCTTAAGAATTTCACCATTAGCAATGATCCAGCCAAAAAACATCTAATCCTACTTAATTTGATATCGGTGTAAGAAACAAAAGATAGATTTAATAACAACATCATAATCTATTTCACTCAGTCTATTCCTTTTTCCTTTAATTGTGATAACTTATTTGAATCAGTTGACATTCCCAATAACATTTTGTTATAGTATTGCATCTTTTAATGTGAATTCCACTTGGATCGCATCTCCCGAAAAACCTGAAACACATCAACATCATTTAGTGTCAACAAATCACATTGGCAGAGTGGATAATTTGGAATCCTCAAGAAGATGATTGTGGTTTTCCCTAATGGGTCAACCATTAGATTTTTTTCTTTCAATTATTTCCACTAATCCCTTTCCTTCTCCAATTTCCTATCCAAAATATATTGTGCTTTCCAAATAACTACACTTTCCTTACCCATATTATGATTCTGCTTCTAATGATTAGGTTATGTTTTTGGCCTTCCTCATAACTTTGATTCTATACACACTATTAAAAATACCATTCTGTGAGGTTACATCAAAATTCTATTTCTCATGACTCATTATTTGAACAAGAATCTCTCCTCTAGATATCTTATCTATCTTATTTTTATATTGGATAGTTCGTTTGGTTTCCTTAACTTCCAATAGTGTAGCATGAAATGTGAATTTTTCATTACATTCGTAACTCATTTTTATGTTGTCATTTGTCTAAGCCATTCCACATTTTCTTTTTGGGTTTGAATCTTCCCCAGATTTCACATTCTTCTTACCCACCACTGGTGTTGATCTTCCCATGTTCTTCTAAGTTTTTTCACATTCTGTCTAAGAGATCGGTTGTGACTGTAACATAGGAGGAGATTGATACACCTTTTGTTGAGATCCTTGTTATTTCCATGAGTCTGTAATCCTATTTTCAACTTACCATGTTGTATTCCAGTATAGGATTTTTTGTTGTACAAGTCCAATGCAAGAGATCTCCTTCTATGTTCCTTTTACATACCCCTTTATTCTTGCTGCACTATCTTGCCAAATTCCCATGATTAAAACATATGAAACGTATTCCATTAAATGCATACCTCATTTAATTATTTCACGGCTATGATGTTGATCATTTTTTCATATTCCTTGTGAGATTGAGGTTAAGGGATTCTTGATAAATACTCAGGATGTGTTCCATTTTTCCATAATAAAATAACTACAAGGACAATTTCTCATTTGAGAGGAATATTTCAGATATATAAAGATGCTTCTTCTTATTCTTTGATTCTTATATATTTCTATCTTTATAGAATGATATATATTCAAATCCCACTGAAAAAATATTGATGTGTGGCCATGTATCCCACAAAAATAGCACATTTTTTTACTACATCTTGTAAATGTCCTATCTGGTCTATCTACAACACATATAGTGAATTCTCCATTTCTAGAGATGTTCACGACTCTATTTCTATGATGCACATGAGGGGATTCATCAAATCTAACACCAGTTTTTCCCAAACTGTATCTTCTCTGAGATGGGAAAAGATACTATTTTTTCTCTTCAGAAATAGAATATTTGTTATTCATTTTATAAACACATGCCGAAGGATAATAACATAGTAAGTGAAAGGAATCCTTTATTTTAAGATTTCTTTTGGTATTATATTTCATCACTTATTTCTTCACTAAATCTATCACTTCTTCAAACTTGTGTATCTTTATATCCCTAGAATCATATTGAGCATTGAGTTCTCTCACAAGATTATTCCCTCTACTCTTCACATCCTCTAACTCAAGAGGGAGATTATCAACCATGTCACATTTCTCCTTTACATTCAAATTTTTAGGAGTAATAGAATTTGTGTAGCATGTACTCTCTAGTTGGAGTCTTTGATTCTCCAAAATAGGTTTAGTTAGCTGTGCTGCAAGATCATAATTTTTGAATTTCAGATTTTATATGTTATCTAGGTTTGGTTTCATTCCCTTATCAATTGCTTTTCATTACTCTCTCTTTTAATACATCTCGTACTATTCTTCATCTTGGGAATCATTATCCTCCATCAAGTTAGTATCCACATCAATACACCATTGATTTAATCCTTTTTTCATATTGAACTCAATTTAAAGTACTTGGATCTAGATACCAATATATTTAAATTCTTCTTCCAATATCTAATCCAATTATTTTTTTATGTTGATATCATCTAATGGTGGACTTATTGATACTTTTTCATCATCATTAGTTTCAGAAAGAATTGGAATTTCTAGTAATTCACTTATTCCAACAACAATATCAAGTGAATCTATCATTTTCCTCTCTAATTAATCCTAGACATCCTTTATAAGGTTCTTTGATTCGATTAAATTAATCAATATTTTTTTGTAAATGCATCCACACTGATGAATATCATTAGACTTCAGATTTTTATGTTATGTTTCTCACTTTGTCATGGAACACCATGATAAGAGAATAATGAATCTATATACACACAAATCGACTAAACCATGTTAGAGAAAAAAAATCTTAAAAAATAAAAAATTCTTTTAATACCAATTGCTAGAAGAAATAAGGGTCAATATAACTAGAAGGGGTGAATCATGGTATGGATATTATTTTCTAAATTATACCCACCCCACTTGATATTGTCCTCTTAATCACAAGGGTCACTTCGTTTTCTCTTGTGGGTTTATTATGATCACTTATTTTCTTATTTATTTGATGATCCTGATTTCGGTGAAATACAAGGAATCTAGTAGGAATAAACATTGATTTTTACTTTGTTTTCCCCCACTGGGATACATCTAAGGGGCATACAATGATGATGTGATGTTGTACAAATAATCTAAAGTTCAATGCCAATAATCTTAGAGTTAGACCACTTTTATACCCAGGCTCACTGAATTTACAATGTTTAGGGTTATCTCACTACTTTCCCAAGTGTCACTCCTTGTTCCTCTCACTCCCTAGCTCACTATTGGTAGAAATGATCATCTTTCTCCTTTTACTTTGTTCTCTACACTAGAAAGTATCCAATCACTGTTTATGGATTGCAGGTCCTTTCATTATCACCAATTAATACATCCTCTTTTATAGATAGATTCTATGTTGAAGTTCCATATTCATTCACTAATGAATAAAACATTACCTCTGAACACTGGAAAAAACCGTCTAAAACACTTTTGATATGAACTCTTCATTTTAAAGCTCCCACTTTTTCAAAGCTCAAAGAAGCCTTTGTAATGATCCATGAGCTTCTTGAATCTCGTAGGTTTGTATAGCTCACAATGTTGTAAATTTCACTAGATCACAGATCTCACTAGATTACAGAGCTCACTAGATCTCAGAGCTCACTACATCAAAGTCCCACTCTAGTCATTGCAATTTCTCCAATCTAGACAAGCCTTTACAAAGCTAATGTCCTCCATAAATCCATATAGGCCTTCATGGCTCAACGTACTTTCACAGAGCGTATTTTCATCTATGAATTTCATCTTCATTCGTGAAGCTACCTCCTCCATAAATATCATTTGAAGTTTTAGAGATTAATGTTTTTCATTTGGACTCTCTACTTCTCTAGAGGGGGTTGAGGCCTGTTTATAAGAAATTATACCGACTTGAGAAGAATCTGTGAATGTTAGTGCCACATCAGCTCAAATCTGAAAGAGTCAAATTTTCTGACAAAATTCAATCTATATTTTGAATAGCCATGGAAATTTTTAGATTTTAGAGATCATATTAATCTCATAGCATTCCATGAATTCCTTTACATCATTACAAAAAAGACTCTCCACAATTCTCTTCAAGTCTACTACTTGAGAAGCTTTTCATAATCATAGAGATCATTGTCAACCTTTTCAAGTCTTAGTGAAATCCAATTCAAGAATACCATCATTGTGAAACTCATGCCTATTACATATTTTTATGACATATTCAAGGAATCCAAATTTTTACAATGCTCACCAAATTCAAAATTATGGAACCAAAAAATTTAGAAAAAAATAGGGACACCTTGTATCAGTTCTTTTGTACTACCTCCAGATCATATCTTCATTTTTATGGTACATTGTCAACACAAATTGTCAACAACATCTATGGAACTTAACAATTCACCTTGAAAACACAAATTGACACCAAACACATCCATCCCAAAAATGACGCAATGTTACATTGAGGTATTTTTTCTCAACAATGTGTTTATCCATATAAATGATTTTAAATTACTGTTTCTCACTAATCTATACCATGTTATTTTATGTTAATATTGTAATGATTCTCAGACTAATATGCTATGTGGTGACTGGAATCATGGTTAATATTATTACTGATAAAAATAAGTATGATGACCCACTATTGGATATGGGGAATCTAAATAGGGATACCCTTTATCTTGGATCCCATTTAGTAATATTTTATATTAATTTGTAGGAAAATGTGATACTCATCCAACAAAAAATATATGGTATATCAAAATAATCATCATAATCATAGATTTTATAAAATAAAATTAGTAAATGAAATGATTATTATAATCAACCTATAATACCTATAATTAAAAAAAAGAACTTTTTTATTCTATGAGGTAAAGAAAACTTCTTAATTAATAATGTGTTGAATTTGTTCTATAGTTTTATCTATATTATTATGAAGAATACATTTATTAACATGAAATTTTAAGGTAATTATATGAAATGATAACCTGTGGAATTTTATTCTCCGATCATATACTCAGTATGATTGGGTATTTTAATGAATTAAAAAGATACTATGTTTTTTGTAGGCCTTGTTTGGGTTAAGGAATTAATCCTTTTAATATTTACATAAATATTCCAATGATATATATATCCTTTAGAAAATAATTCCATATTATTCTCAATGTATTGAGGATAAATAATATAGTTTAGTGATGTCTTAGTGATATTCCTATATAAATAGTACAATTTTGTAAAGATTCAAAAAATATAATGAAATTATAATTTGAGAGTTCCAAAAATTTCAAAGAGTATCTAGTATTGGTAATTGAAACCAGTTGTTATCAGGATGACGGATTAATTATTCCATTACATTGAATTTTTTAGGATAACCAAAATAGATTATAAATCTCCAAGGAATGTCTAAGTATATTTTTAGTTTTATATAAATATATTTTTAATTTTTTAATAGTATATGATTGAAAATGAATACATAAAAAGTATTTTCAAAATTATAGAGTTCAAAATCAAGTGGATACTTCACATATCTGGTAGTACGATTTGAAGAGATGATGAACACTACGGGAAAAGCGAGCATTGGAAATGGGTTTTTATCCTCTCATAATTAACCCTACTGATGGGCTTATTTGTACTCGTTGAAATGCCCTTTGAGAAATAACAATTTATTTTATGATATTTATGATGAGAACATGTTTCTTATAAAAACAATTTATGGGAGTGTATGCAATAATGCATGAACTCTTTATACAAAGGGAATATGATCCATGATAAAATTAATAGAACATCAAATAAACATTTATGACACAACCAATTGTATTTGGTTATATAATATATCCCATAATTATGGTGAAACCTATGGCTAAATGATTTTTATACCACCGCTACCAATTGTGATGAGTCCCGTAAAAAAATAATATGTCATAAAACAAAAATGTGACAGGTTTTTTCACATGTGGTTTTATATCATGGAAAAACAGAATTCTTGTAAATCCCATTTCTAACAGAACCTAGAGGAAATACAAAATTCTATGATCATATTATGTCACAAATGGACTTATCACAACTAAAATAACCTATATATTTTGTGTCAACTGAAATTTTTCAGCAATTGCAAAACTCATTTCATCTCCTCCATCTCTCTAATTGCTTTCAGTAGATATTTGTATTTTTTAAGAGATATGATGATTTTAGTAGGAAATAATAATGTTAAATTTTATAAAGATTCTTTTTTATGTATATATTTAAAACTTTTAAATATATGATTTATTTATTTTTCTTTATATAAGTAATAATAAGAATTATTTAATAATAAATAGGGTTAATTTGTAGTAATTAGTAGTAATTGATATTAATGTTATATATTTAATAAATATTTAGTGATTATTAAAATAATTAACAAAAAACCGAATCTCTTAAAATTAATCCTTTTTAGTAAGCAATAATGGTAATAAGTTGTAATTATGGATATTAAGTAAACAATTTGCAGTATTTATTAAAAAATAGTGGTAATTAATGAAATCTACCGGTAATTTGAAACAATTAGTAGTAACAAGGAAAAAAATAGTTTAATTAGAATGTATTAGTGTAATTAGAAATAATTTGAGGCAATTAGAAAATAATAACCATTACATAGAAATAACAATTAGTAATTATTAAAAATTATTAGCAATTAGTAATAATTAGTGTTAAATAGAATAAATTAGATATATTGAATAATAATTAAAATATAAGTGGTAATTAGAGTAAATTAACATCAATTAGAAATAATTAGCCAAATTAGCATCATTTAATGACAATTAATGTTAAGTAGTGATAAATAGTAAATATTTTCCAGCAAATAGTAACAATATGATGGTATGTATTTAAAATTAAAAATTAAATATAAAAAATTAGCCGGTATATATAAAATAGTTTGTGATAATTAGTAACAAAAGAGAGGTAATTTGTAGTCAATATATGTAATTAGCATTTTTTAACATTAATTTGTATTAGTTAAACTTAATTTGTAATAATTAAAAAAATATGAATAATTGTTATAACATTAGCGGCATATAGTGAAAATTACTTATAACTACAGATAATTAGTAATAATTAACAATTATTTGTAGCAATTAGTAATAAAAAACCTAAAAGAAAAATAATTTACAATATATAGTTTTAAATAAAAAATAAATAATTGAGAATAATTAATATGAAATAACTATAATAATTATTAACTAACAAAAACAAATATTAAATAAAAAATAATTAGTATTACTTAATAATAATTAAAATTAATAAAAATAAATTAATTTTAATTAACAATAATCATTTTTATGTATCAATAATAAAATAATAATAGAAATAATTAGGATGAATTTGATGAAATTGTTAAAATGTAAAATAAATTATTAAAAATTTGTTTCAATTTTAAAAACTACAAAAAATTAGTGGTAATGAGTATTAATTAACAATAATGAGTATTAGTTAAAAATTATTTGAATATATAAATTATAATTAATTAAAATTTAAAATAATAAGGAATAATAAATAGAAATAATTATTAAAAAACAATAATTAGTATTAATTAACAATAATTATAAATAAATATTAATAAAAATATAAAATAGGATTAAATTGTATTATTTATAAATTAATAGATTTAATTTTTCAAATGTATGCATTTAGTAAAAAATATATGTAATTATTGGTAATTAGTGTTTATTAAAAATATTAGTAATAATTAAAAATGATTATTATTATTTAACAATAAATCGATGAAATTAATCATAATTATTAATAATGAACAATAATTTTTATTAATTAACATTTATTTTTATTTATTAACATTAATTAGTATTAATTATAAATAAAAAATAAATTGAGACTGACTAATATTATTATTAATAAATAGTATTATTTTTTAAGAATATTACTAAATAGAAATAAATTTTCATATGTAGAAATAAATAGTCTAAATCAAAATTAATTAGTATTAATTTCCAATAAATATTATTTCATTGAATCAATTGAAAATAATTAGGAATAATTAGATTTAATTGGAAATATTTATAATTCCTTAAACATATATATATATATATATATATATATATGTCCATAATTATCCATAATTAGAAATAATTATATATAATTAGCCATATGATAATATAACTAGCCATATTTTCTAAAAATTAACCATAATTTCTCATGAAATTGACATGATTAATGGTTTTCCAAATTTCTGACTCAATATATCTTCATAAGAAAATAATATTCTACCGATAATCATTTATTTACTTTACATTTATGGGTAAAAATTGTTTTCTCACAATGTGAAATTGATTAAGAAATGGGGAAACCCCCACTATCAATGTCACTGTTATTTCTCACATCTACTTCCTCATCTCTCTTTAATAGGTTGACCTTGGAATACCACTCTTCTAATTGGCCTGATCCTAGTGAAGCCATAATTCTTTCCCTTCATCATCACCTATATTATAGTCACTCATTTCTTCCCTCCTCCACTCCTCTAATAATCAATAATTCCTGGAAATTATAAAAAATAGCATATAATTAATATAAATTGTTTATAATTTTCAAAAATTACTATTAAAACATTTAATTAAATATAATTTTTAATTTTTAGTTATTTATGATATTTAGTTGTATATACCACTAATTATCGATATTTGGTCATGTTTGCATGTAATTCTAATTTCATTGATTTTGTGTATTTTTTATATTCTCTTACTTATATTAGATAAATCCTAAGAAATAATTTTTTTATAAAAAATATAGAATTAGGATGTTGGGAATAGATATTATTACTTTCTTATAATTGGATAAATCATCACTGGAATCCAAATGGGTTTTCGATAAATTTTTAATATATTGAACGTTTTAAATCTCTTTTATCATTTTCTTAATCAAAAAAATATTTTATATAATGGATAATTATGTGTCAATGTATGAAATTTTATCTTATGATATTTGAATATTTTGATTGTGTTGGGGGAATATATTTATATATATATGTTGTTTTATTTTTTGACACAGTGAATGTAGTTCCTACGAAGATACTAATAATTTGGTTTTAAATACGTCATAATATAAAACAATAGTAAACCAGGTAAATGGATTTTCTTTTAAAA
The DNA here is from genome assembly GCA_963277665.1 of Viscum album. NCBI lineage: Eukaryota > Viridiplantae > Streptophyta > Magnoliopsida > Santalales > Viscaceae > Viscum > Viscum album. The sequence goes on from OY728125.1 coordinate 396,033,473, forward strand.
AAATCAAAACCCATAATGTTTTTTTCTACATAGTTAGAACAATATAAATATTATGTGTTTCAAATAAATATTGATGATTCCAAATATATTAATTTCTAAACAACAAAATTAAAGAATTTATAAAATTAATGGCAACTAAATGAGATAATGGATCATAAAATAATGATTTTGATCAGATGTTCTCAACAAATAAATCACTATTACCTTAAAAAATATATCCTATAAATTTATATGAGATAAAAAGGCTAATATATATTTTAAGTCCTAGTTATCATAATATTCATGAATTTTAAAATTTTTTATAATATATTATTATAAATAATATGTCATGAGTTAGATTCCTATATGTGAAAAATTGAGGAATAAAAAGTCTCAACATGGGAAGTCTATATTTATTCTTATTAAAAAGTTTAGGTATTTATTTCTTACACCCAGATTGTGGTTTCTATTTATTTCTCAAAAGAGAATGCCATTGGTATCATGGGGAAATATTATATTTCAACTGATAAAATATTAATTCATCATTGTCATGGTGATCAGTGGAAGAACAATTTTATTATGTGAATATATATATTTCTTCAAATGAGAGTAATGTATAATTTGCTCTATCATCATATTATTAATATAAATTTTTTTATTATATTAGTCTATATTATGGTATTCCTATCTTTATTACTCCTTATAATTTACCTGCAATGATGTTAATGAATTAAACGTATATCATTTGGAAATTAATAATTCAGGATCATCCAAAAAAGAAAATAGATGTTAATTTGAAACCACTAACTGAATAGTTAAATTTATTTTGGAGTCATGGTCTAAATATATATGATGTTGTTTCAAAAGATAATTCCCAAAAAAGTCAAAAATTTTGTGGGGAATTATTTACTTCACATCTTCTGTCAAGATGTCTGGATGGATTAAACATTGTCTAAGGTTAAGTTCCAACTGTATGAGTGAATGAAAATTTTGTTTACATTTCCATGATCTCATGTATTGATTTTAAAACTATTTTATCTCTAATTACCTCTATTTAATATTTTAATTACTATAAAACATAAAATAAATTTCTTTGGGGATGACTATAAGTGAATAAAATATATTATTTTTTAGGATATTCCATTTTGGTATGAATAGTTGGTTCATAAAATGTTGTATTTCATTCATATTGAGAATATATTCCTGCAAAAAGTTTTTAAAAAGGACTGTAACAATGAATTAGTTGAATGCTTATCTATAGAAACGTATTTGTAAGGTCCAATTTCTTATTTCCAACATTCATTATTTCTATCGTGAATTTCTTTTAAAACACAACTTAGTGAGCCATAATGATAGAAATGTTGATGATGCAAAGAACCATAAATTACCTATTTTTAAACATTCATAAGATTTAATTGGTGGGGTTCATCAATAGTGGACTTTAGATGATAAACATTTCATGCCTCTTACATATTTTCTAATCAACTTTTATGAAATGAAACAATTTTTACAATGAGTGTGAAATTCACTTATTCATTATTGTTTTTTAAATGTAAATTAATAATATTTTATTTTTAGAATTATAAGAAAATTTTATGATGACAAAATTTCTATAATTTACACCATTTCCCATTGAATAACATCGATAATAAAAATTTTCTTAGTAGTTTTGAACACCGCTGATGTTATATTTTCATCGATTAAAATATGATATAATTTAATTTTATATTGTCAATTGTTTTTCATTTTTTGAGGTATCCCAATATTCCTATAAAATCAATGATCAATATTGTGTATTGAGTAACAAACCATCACTAATGGTTAAATATTATAATTAATATTATGTGAATGGTCTTTGATTTCATAAAAAATCATATAATGAATCAAAAAAACATTGAATAATGGTGTTTTCTTTAAAGGATGTCATCATATAGAAAGTATAGATAATATTAATGTCATTATAAAATAAACACATTATGTTCTTATCAAGGAAATAATTATGTAGAGATGTTAAATTTCCATTTTATTGTATTTGATAATCTTGTAGATTCATCCACATTGTGGATTCATTGTAACTATATATAAAATCCTTCTTGTATAAAATGAACCATTAATGTTGTATCATCAAGAACATGAATTTTTTTATTAGAAATTATTACACATCTTTGATAGAGTTACATGACTAGTGAAAAATTATAAAAAATATATATTAGAAAAACCATTTTATAAAAATATTAATTTAGTTCTGTTAACATTAATGTAAATGAAATTTTTTAGTAGAAAAAAATAAATAAATCATTCCATGAAGAGAATAAATTACTAATGATGGAACTGAAAATTACTATACAATTATTATGATAATGTTTATGTTATAACATTTAAATTTTAAAAAATAACTTATGATGAAAATGAACCACCTATTAAAATTAATGATTATGGGGTGGAAGAAGAATATATTTGATCATTCCTATATGAACATGAGGATTAAGATAAAGAATTATTCAGTTACACGTGGGTTATAGTCATGGTAAATATATAAATATAATTTTAATTTTAATGTATCTGCTAACAATATTATTTATATGTTTCATATGTGTCACTATGATTTTGGTGAAATGTTTCATATCCTTGAGGTGGTTGTGATTCCTAGTAATCAATGAGATAGTTCATCATCTTACCCTAGGTTGTTGTTTTTTACTCTCCAAATAATAGTGGTCATGGTCATGTAAGATTTTGGATTTATAACCTCATTCCAAATTATTTTCCACATATTTATTTCAATCAATGAATGAAAATTTATGTTCACTTGTGTATTTTAATTAATATTCATTAAAAATAATTAATTTTCATTAATTTTTATAGGAAATCATTTTTTCCTATAGTTTTTGACATATTGTTATTAGATAGGGGAGTTATATTATGTGGAATTATTTTTTAGAGCATTAGTGATGTGTGATTATGATCCCCTAGATGTTTAAAATAACATGATTAACCATTGGATGATATGTAAATAAATAATATTTATTTTGATATTTATTTATTTATCAACTCAAAATTATTAATTAGTTTTAGTTTTTATATTAATCCACTATAGATAGAATGGGATCCTATATCTGAGAGTCTTGAGAGAATTTTCAGCATCAATGTTGTTTTCATTTTTTTATAATTTGAGGAAGAGGTACATGAAGAGTGCAGGATCAATAGGTTTTTATTAGTCTTAATTCATCCACTAACCCAATTACCTCTCATGTAATATTTGGGATGCACTATTCTCACTCAATATAAGATATAATATTACGAGGATCTCATCATTTGGTAGGATGAATTGGGGTGGTTAGAAGTCATGCATAGAGATGGTTTTCATCCATTCAATAATTATTGATGACAAGTGGTAAGTAATTTTATTTAATAATTTATATATAATTTAAATGTAAACTATTAGTTTTATATTTATATAAGTAGTTGAGAATCATTATATTATACAGTTCATGGTTCTAATGGGATATACACTAATAAAACCATAGGAGAGATTTATAGTGGTCGAAAAAAATCATATTTTTGTCAACATATTTTTTTATTTTGAAAATTAAATTTCAATAATATTTTAATTATATTAAATTTAAAATTACATTTTAAGGATTCATATGAAGTTGTGACCTCTGAAACACATGATGAGAGTTATTATATGACTTATGGTCAAGCCTCCAGTGTTTCTAGATTTTATGACACAACAAGGATGCATGTGACATTGTTTTCTATTGAGAAAGGCTATGTTTTTTGTTTTTATTCTCAATTTATTCCAAATAATTATTATTGTACTTTTGTTTATTCACCACCCACCATAAGGTAACCTTATGGAGATTCATCATTATCAGTTGTAGAGTTTGATGAGAATCTGTGAGAACAGAATAAGGTTTTATAGACTCTTTGTAGGGAGAAAAAAGAGCGAAATCAATACAAAAAGTAGGAGGAAGAGAAGAAACACTAGATGGGGCACCATATCGATTAGATAATTGAGTACATGTAATGACAAACCCATGATATACGAAGGAAGTAACCTTCACCACCTTTACTAGTTGATCATCGCCCTGTATAGTGATTTATGTATTTTTTGAGATATTTATTATTATAATATTTAGATGATCATACTATGTGTAATAAATTTATAAAGAATATTTTAGTAGTTTTATATATTAATTTTTTAAATTATTTGTTTGTTTTTTAAACAAGTTAATTTAATTTTATAAAAACTTATTATCAAGGATATTTTTTGCATTGAAAATTTCCATGTATATATAACTGGTCCAAAAACTATTTTTGATGGGTTATTAATATGTGTAAAATATTTTGTGTGTGTGTTGGGATACCACTAAAAATATCTTTTATGATGTGTTTACGTCTATTCGCTATTAAAATTTGGATACCATATTAAATATCTCATAAAAATAATTTATTTTATAGAAGTAGAAACACATTTATTGATTAAATATTATAATATATTGGAGTTATCAAGATCATATAGATCTTACTAAATTTTGTGTATATTTTCCTAAAATGGGTTGTTATAAAAAATAAGAGATGAATAATTCTAAATGCAGTATTTTTGATTCAATGAATTCTATTGTAGGGTATGAAAATGGAGAAGAGAGTAAATGTTTTTGTCTAATATAAATGTGTTTATATATATATTTATTAAAATAATATTGATATTTATCCTAGTAACCATATGTGGAATATTATAAATAATAACAAGTAATTAAATATAAAAAAAATAAACACATAGAATTTAATATTGTGATAAGAAAAAACAAATTCATTTGTAAAAATTTCAAGCTAAATTAAATTAAGTATTATTTTATGACACACTAGAGGTTTTTTTCATAGAAATAAATTTATAATAGAACCTCATTCCCCAAGATCTTGTTGATGTTTGTTTGAAAATGGACATGTTAAAAGTTAATAAATAATGTTTATACAAATTGAAAATTGAATTGTTTTCCAATTAATATAATAAGTTGTATTAGTTATGTTTACAAGATATTATAGTAAACAAATTATTATTGTTTGAAAAAATTAAAATCTAAATTTCACTTGATATCATAAATTTATTATATAGAATTATCAAAAATAATTCTATTGATTTTTTTAGTTAACATAAAAAAATATACATAAATTAAAATAATTTTTTTAATTGTGATGGTTGGTAATAATGTAAATATTTATACTACCTTTATATATAATTAAAGTAAGATGCATGATTCAAATTTTTACTTGTATAACAATGTTAAGCATATAATTATTCAAATGTTTATGAAAAAATAATAAAACATTACAATTGATGTTGGGTATTAAGTAGTTTAAATATACTAAAGAATGGGGAATTTTTGGAAAATAATTTTAAAATAAATACCATTGCAATATTATTATAAAATATTCTACTATATATATTTAATATCGATGAAATTAGGGGGTGCTGAGCAATAATCTATGATCCGTTTGAGAATATTTTAAAACATAAATTGTTAACTATTGACATGTAGTGTTTTTTTTATTCTCAACCAAAGTGACTCAATGACCGAGGAATATATCAAATATACAATGATCACCTATAAATAGTAGATGTCTAGTCCTTTGTGCATGTCAGATTCTATGAGGATTAAACTACCCACAAAAATAATCATGTGGGTAAGAGAGAGAAAAGTATGGACATTGAACTCATGTTTTATTATCTCTTGACTTGGATTTGGTGTATCTTATACAAAAGTACACCACAAAAATTTATAATGATAAACTATTTGGTTAAAAACATATACATATTCCTATTAAAGGAATTTATAATGTTATCAATTTTTCATCATTTTAGTCTATTTGAATTCATGAGTTGTATTTAGTATTGTCATCAATTTTTATAAACAACACTCCAATCAACCACTATTGTTCTCTACACCATAATGATAGTGACACCTTAAAATAGGTATTGTGGAAAAAATTATCATCAATCTCTATGTCCCTTGTCTGAACTACAGTACTAACATTTTTAGTCTTCTTAAAAATATTATTGACAAAAATAACATATCATGTGTTCATATATTCATCTCGTATCATACACATTCTTCTTTATTGTTGATAAATATAAAATTAAATATATGAGTTAAAAATATTTTAAAACGACCCATTATTTTTATGTCTACCTCTTATTTAATAAAATTACATAATATTTTAATTTAAAATAAAACTCCTAGAAGACAAGACAGTCAACTTCAAATCCATTTTTTGGTATTTCAAAAATACAAATTATGGTTAATAGGGAACATCACATTCAATCAGTTCAACCCATAACATCCCCTTAACCAAAATATGAAATTAAAATGGGAGTCACAAAAACCACATTTTAAATTCAAAAAAAATTCCTCAGACTAATCCCTATTGAACTCCATACATAAGAGATTCATGCATTTCATGACATGACAACAAAAGTTTTACAATGTGAGATCCTTAAATTAAATCTAGAGTCACAAATATTTTAGATTTTAATTAGGATGATGAAGAATAGTTTACATGATATCATTTAAAATTGAATATTTAAAATATTTAAATTTACGAAATTCATTTTTTTCAACAAAAATAAAATATAATTTTGGCTCATTACCTTTTGTGAGAAATAGTTTTCTTACATATAATAAATATATTTTTCATGTAACATTATTTTATTACTATGAAAAATATATTATGGTATTATAATGTTTACACATAATGAAAATATTGTACCCATGGAACCGCATAGAGTAGAACCACAAACTATCTAAAACCTATTTAACATAAAAATGGAATTATTATCTTATTTGTTTTTTTAACTATTTTAGAGGTTAATAATGTCTCATGATATTAAGAAAACATTTTATTTAGGTAAAAATATCACATAAACAAAATATCATGTGTTTTATGATATTATACATAACTACTTTTCTCCAATTTTTCATTATAATTATAAATGTACTAAAAATAACTTACAAACAATTTTACCAAAATATGATGACTTTTTAATCTAGTCAATATGACATATAAGGATCGATATTCACCTACATGAAATCTAACCTATCACAATCTTCTTTCTCTTATCATATAATAATTTGATAATAGTTTTAGGTAGATTTATAGAATGAAATCAATATCCAAAATATTAATTTTATTTCAACCATTAGTGATATCATATTATTAAAATTCACCCTAGACAACATCTCAACTCATCTTTCTCTCAAGAGCCTCCCCCTTTGGACTTTTTTTAGTTAAAAAACATAATTTACATTAAAAACATAATTCCTAGTGATGGAAAATATTCCATTGATTGAAATCCTTCATGAGAACACATAATGTTGTTCAAGATAATATCAAAATGTAATAGCTTTTTATAAACCAATATAAGGAATAATTTCGAGAATTTTAGCAGTATAGTAACAGGAACTGTAGCAGTACTATGCGAGTAAGTAGTAGGTACTGCAGTAGTTACTATCAAAGGTATTGTATGGTAGTGTAGCACCCGAACTATTCTCCTTGGGCCACCCATTTGGTCTTGGTGTAACTAAGGTTCATAGGCCACCTAGGCCTTCAGTCCACCTTTAAAGCCATCAGGCCACCTCAAGACCTTTGAGCCACACGATGTGCATATGCCAAAATAGATTATACAATGAACCATCTATAGTGGAAGATTCAAGATTATGGTGCTTTCAGTAGATCTTGGCTAATTGATTTTAAAGAATTAATGGGTATAATAATTCATCGATACTGGGCTAATGCATCTCTGCATGTGACAACTAGTCAAAGATCCATGCAAAGGTGGATAGATAATCAAGATGTAGATGCTGGGGAGGGGCGGTTTCAATGTTTTATAGTCTATTGATTTCTTTAGTATCTATATGTCCTGTAATGTCTCCAAGACTATAGAAAATGTAATTTTAGGGTTTTCTTCAACCATTAAAAGGGTTATTATAAAAAAAATGAAGGCGTTTAGGCCATTCAGGTAATACCTTGTTCTCCAAAAATAGTAATTTCCATCTATCCATGAATATTTCATACATGAATATTCATATATGATAATAAATCATAATAAAATCTTGAGATGATAATAAATACTTTATCATCAACATAATCTAAAAAACACATCTCATTATAATATATTAGACCAAGAAACTAGTTAATAATAAATTTTACACATGAATGTAAAAAAACAATAGAAATTATTCACATATAAACCATGTTGATATTAGAAAATAACCATTTTAAAATAGAAATCTACATTATCTCATTGAGAGAGACATATATCAATGGATACTACTCCATTATATATTCTACCCCTATTTTATAAAAAATAAGGAAATCCAATTAAATAACGACATGCAATATATTTAATCATATATTTATTTGAACAAATATCCCAAGATATGATGATATATATGAATATTCACCATACATTAACATTTTTATGGGCGTGGTTTAACTCCCAATGTTAAAATCAGATTCAGAAATGGTTCTTTAAGATTTTATTGGTTATTACTAATTCAATTTTCCCCATTTTATGAGAAAATTATATATTAAGATGATTTCAGTATAAAATAAACATATTGAAGTTATATAAAAAAAAATTTCTTCTTGAATTGTAAAAATGTATTCCTTATTAAATTTACATCACTTTATTATCACGACCCATAATAACTGGTAACATTACTTTTAATATATAATCCACCATATACATTTTCATCTTCATTAATTGAGTTTAATATTGATTATAGGAATCATACCCAACATTTTTAGTATATAGTGACACAATATTCTACTTCTCTATGATCTAGGAAGAGCACCTCTTTCTAGTGAAGAATACTCAACTGGATGTGTTCTTTCTTTGAATAAGACAACATTCCCACTATGAATTTGTTTATCAAAAAATATTAAGTACATCATTGTAATCATATACCATTCTATAAGGTGTTATTCCTTTAATATTCCTCAAAATCCTTTTTCGAACACTATTATGGGATTGTTTATGGGAACATTGGTACCTAGGACATTGAAACAATGGACGAAAAATATATTCATGAAGTTTTCTTTTATATTTAACTTCTAATCAGCTTTTGTAACACTCTTAGATCTTCTAATTTTTCCTTTTCATCCTTGGATATATTTATTCTCACAAATAAATGATACCAAATGTTATTCAACTCTTCGATGTCAAACATTTTAAATATTTATCTAGAAAACATCTATTAAGAATAAAAAAATGTGATCATTCTCTTAAGATATTTTTTAGACGAGAAATAAGCTCTTCTCTCCAAGCATGAAATTTTAAAAAATTTCTTCATCTCCTTGAAAATCATATCATAAAAGTTTTCACCATTTCCATCAAATAAAATATCATATTTATAAAACATTAAATGGATTTATGTCTCTATTTATTCATTTATTTTAAGGATAAAGTCTACTTTTCAATTTTTGAATATCTACATCCTCAAGAAGGGGTTCATCATATAATACCAAGATCTTGGGGAATTCTTTATCCCATATAAATAATTCATTATCCAAAAAATATACCTAAATATTTCTACCAAAAATAAACCAAATGGTTTTTTAATATATTCCACCTCTTTCAACAGACTATTTAAAATGGAACACTTGAAATCCATTTGAAAAAACATATAGGTAATTTTAGATATGATATAAGGAAATACTTTCATTATTTTAATCCATGGAATATGGGAAAATGTATTATTAATTTCCACATATTAAACATAGGTATATTTAACAATCACTAATATTTCAATATTTCTTATTACCACAACTTTTTAATTAAATTTATTTTGGAACTCCAACATTATCAAAATTATATCATTGTTATTAATTTTGGTAACTAAATCAAAATTCTATTTCATCTCAATATTGTTATATTATTTAACCTATACCTCTTCATCACTTTAATATATATCTAAATTTTTACTATCATGATCAATAGAAACAATCGAATCATCAATTTATGAAATTTTATTTTCATATAATAAATCCTTCCTGGAATATTTGAAGTCCATTATATAAATTTTAAAAACTATAAATCAATTATTGTTATCATAACTATGATATCCCCTTCTATTTTGAGGGTATTCTATGATAATTTCATCAATTATTCACTTTTCCAACTTCATAAGATTTCAATCATTTATTATGATAATTCATGGGATTAAAATCCAATAATGATATATTATAAATTGAGACTTCATTTAATACATAAAATGAAAAATTTATCTAAATTGAACCTATATAAAAACTATTTTTTACTGTGAACTAATTAACCAATTTGTTGCCTCAAAAAACATAAAAATTTATCATTTTTAATAAGAATTATAAAATATACCTGTATTAAGTATGTTTTCTTAAATACAGTCCATCCATATTGATGTGGTTTATATCGTTCATTGAGTTAATATTATATTTCAATATTCTCTATATAATATTCATACATTCCATTTTTGTACCCAATTCCATTGTGTTTCTGGAACATCTTCAGGGAAAAATCACACTATTTGTATACTTATTTGAAAACATGTACCAATTTTTAAGGATTATAACGTCTATTTCATAAAAAAAATATTTTTTGATGGTTAATTAATCAATAAATTTAATAAATTATTTGTATTCATTAGTTTATTTCTTCTACAAGGACTCTTACACATCAGAATGAATGATCTCCAAATATTGAGTAGAATAAATCTCAACCTTCTTCTTTGGAGGACTACCAATCATCCACTTTTATCATGTTGAACACATATAGTCTCATGATATATTTTAAAAAAATTGCATCTTAGGAACAATCAATTAATGTAATAATTTTTTACTTCTTTTGTCCAAAATGGTCAACCATTCAATGACATGATTCGTTCATTTCACTCTTTCTTAGAAAAGATAAATTTCATACATTACCAACTAAAAATAAATTATACATAGTAAATTTTCCATTTTCTATAATTCTTCCAACATCGTGTTTCATAAGTAAAAAGCCATCCTTCTAAAAATAAAACTCCATTTCCTTCATCATAGTCCTTTTAAACACATAAAATATTATGCCTTAGTATAATGAAAATAGTGTTTTTTGTTGGCGATTTTCATTCTAAATGAGTGTTGAATGATATCCATTAACCATTAGTGACCTATAATTACTAATGGTCCCTATACACCCATTGTAGATTTAAACATTATTGTTGAGTTTTAAATTTCTTATCATGTGTACTGGTCATCCATTCTCAAAAAACCAAGGACATAACATTTTGGATGTTTTGACTGAAACATACACAACCAAATATTTCAATTTACAATTGATTTGTCTAATATAAGGCTATTGAGTATTAATATTAAAATTTATATGGGTTAGTATAATGAAAATATATTTATTTTCATAGTGACTTAGTTGGTCACATATTTCACCGGTATCATCAAGAGCCTCAAATATTTTCTATGATATCTGTCCTACATATTTAAACTCTACATGTGCAATCCTCATTTGGAGGTACTGACTCCCCCTAAAATATTGAATCTTTTTCCTCATAAAATTTTTATGATATTTTTAATAAAACAAAAACATGTTTTTTATAATTCCCAAAGTCACTATTATACTAATAGAGTCCATTAAAATAATTAGTTTATTATAATACAATATGTTCTCCAGTATATTATATTTCTCTTTATTCAAAATTTATTTTTTTATTCATCAATCATTTTTCAAAAAAATTTTTTTTGTGAATATAGAACAAATATTTTTCATGTTATACTTTTTATCATTATTTTTTCAAACCACCATTTATATATGTTTTTAATTAATGTTGGAATTTCAATATTTTCATGATTTTTCAATATCAAAAAATTTTGTTAGAAATATACCCTCCGCGACATTATTCACTTTCTTTAAAAAATAACAAATAATTTAGAACATATTTTATACTATTGAGGTTTAGTTTTGTATATCTTATTTATCCTCACTCTTCATTGAACATTCTCTAGCGTCTAAAAAGAAACTATGAAATCTAGATCTACATTTCTCTTATTTTTATTTTACTATGATTTTTTTAATATGGTAAATATTATTCTATTTCATGTAAATATATTATATGATATTTATTTTAATATTACATAAATAATTATTAATATTAATTAAATTATCATACTCCTTTATAAATTTTAAATTGCCTTCCATAATGATTGATTTCATCTATTTGAATACTGATCATTATTATTATATGTTCGAATATATTTCCAAAAAAATATCAATTATTAAATGAAATTTATTTAATCATATTATTATAATTAAATATATTTTATTCACCTATTTTTCACATTATAAAATTATTTATTTTTTCTTAAAATTTTTATCATTGAATTTTACAGCAAGCAAATTTTCCCCAACAACATCATTAAATGATCATACTTTATATATATATTGGTGTGTGCCTGTGTTTTTACTTCACATTCATTAATAAAATTATTCGAATTATATTTATAAAAATAGAATACCCATAACATATGAATAATCGTTTTTGTTTCATTATAGAGAATCTTGTTTAATTTTCTTATTATTCATCATCATTTTCCTATTCAAATTCAGTTTTGGGGTAGTTTGAGAAACAATAACCAACAAACCCACATATAAAAAACATCATTGTATGATTTTTCATATAAATTCATTTCTTGATTATGATTTTTTATAGAATAAGGAATATTAATTAATGAATCATCTCTATGAAATTCTGATTAGAATCTTAATTTCCCCTATGATCATCTTCCATAATTATGTTCCTAGACATCTTTTTTATATAAACATTAAAAGTGAATTTCCTTTGATGGAATTGGATTCTTTTTATTAGTATTATATTTTCAGACCTCATAAGATTTAAGAAAAATGTTTAAATAATGAATATTAATTTAAATTGGTTCTTTATATTCTAATATAAATACTTTACCATTACAAATTTCATTTAGTGTGAACATTGTAACACCCATAGAAAATAATGAAATAAAAGGTTACATTTTACTACTCATGTTAAAAATTTGAAACTTCCTTTTCTCAGGACTACCTAATTATATATCCATAGTTAGGAGTGTTATGATTAGATTGGTGTCTGGATGGGTGAACTGTAAATCCCCAAACCTTATTACCCAGAGTCAGTGCATTATTACATAACATTGGTACGATCACAAAAGATCAAATCACAAAAGACAGATTAGTTTAGTAGCCTTGGAATTACTAGATACATTCATAAAGTTTTAATTACATCATAAAGTGAAAAATACAACAACATCTTGTCTCCACACTCATATCCTCTCATAAAATCCCTACAAGTCATTCAGAAAATAATTCTTCACATCTTGGGAAAAATAAAACATAGAAAAGGGTGACCAAAAATACCCAGTAAAGATAATAATATAGCAGAACCTTTCATAAATAAGCATAAACATTTAAGGAAATTTATAACTAAAAAAGCCATTTAAACTTGAAATTAAGCATAATATGGTAGAAATAAAATTAAATAATGCCATATACATTCTCACATGTATATTCTACTTGACTAATAATCACATGAAATTTCAATAATGTCTCTCATAATGATGGAATGCATAATTCCAGACTATCATAACAACATAGTCAAGGCCATGTGCCAAGACTACAAATAAGATTTTGTCAAGACCTGGTGGCATGACACTAGTTTTTCTAATGAGAACTACCAAGGCCTCGAGGAGCTATAGTGGGCTTCGCCAGTCACTTATTAAGTCCAATTCATTCCTCATATTTACTGGTTTAAACATAACATAAAAATTTGTATTAAAACTAGCATACGAAATGTCAATACTTTCTCCTAAAACCATTAATGGTATCAAAATAACATATCCACAATCAAGCATATCACAAAACTATCAATTCAATATGGATGTTTTGTATTATATCAAATATACATCAAATAAGCTTAACATCCATCAGAGGATGTTGACATAAATGAAATAAAAACTATTTGACAGAAATATCTCTTTTTTGAAATCATTTAAAAGACAAAAAATTATAAAAGAAAATGTTTAAACTGAAAATATTCTTTTAATATTTTAATGGATGATAAAATGATTTTATAATGGCAAAAACAGCTTCAGCAGTTGTATATGTTAAAAAATGTCATTTTTACCTTAATTTATTTTAAAAGATAAAAAGGGGGCTTGTTTGGAAAACGACGAAAATATTTCTTTATAAACATCTAATAAAAAGTTTAAAAAAAATATAAGTGACTTTAACCCATATTATGTAAAATATTAAGAATGTTTTGAAATAAATTTTTAAGAAACATGGATGTGGATGATAAAGAGGTCCCAGTAGATAATTACGTATAAACAATCTCGGATAATGATGAGATTGTTAAATAAACCCTTAACTTGTACTTCTCCTTGTTCGAGGGTAGTTTATCCTCCTATATAATGGTGAAATAATTGTTATTAAATTATACAAGTATAATATACATTAATATGATATCATATATGATCTTTTAACATTTCTTTGTTAATAATATCTTAGTATTATTGTCGTTTCAGGTGTTAAGTTACTTGTTTTCTTTTATATGATTTATTTCATAAGTTCTGTTTTTCATGGATAGGTTGTATCTTATTCATATCCACAATTATATCAAGCCCTTGAAAATTAATTTTAACCCTCAAATGAGAATTATACATGAATGGATATGATTGGGAATGAATCTCATCGGGTTCGTGGAGACGGTAGTCCGTACGCACAAAGGAAAATATCATTATGTTGATATTAAAATAATATATAATTGGATGTTATATAATATATAAAGAATCATTATAATGTTATATTTATTATTTACATGAATTACACATCATTATTATGCCCATACAAATAATAATGTATTGAATAACAATTACACCACCACGTGGAGATGGTAGGTCATACGTATGCATGTATGGTGACATGTCATTCAATGGATGGATAAAATAATGAATATTTCTGTAACATATTTATAATAACATTCCATTATATAGAAGATACTAGAGTTGTTATATTATAATTTAAACAACAAATAAAAAAGAAGTTAATGATGAAAGGATCTTGAAATAGGGTGGTGAAAACATTACCTCTTCTTCGGGTTATTTATTTTGATTTGATCAGAAGGGATACTTAGGCTGGATTTCTGATCAAACTAATTCCTCTAGATGATGTGAGGGAATTTTATAGAATATTTGGGTAGGGTATGGCTGATAGAAAAGGCTTTTATGGTGTTAATTAGTGAGAAGGTGGAGTTCCCTTTTATAGGAGGGGTGAGGGGCACCTTAAGAAAAGATAGAATTATTATTTTATAATAAATTTATATTCGGTTTCAAATGGATCCAAAGTGTGTTATTTTAAATTTTATGGTGGTTATAGGTCTAAAACAAATCATCCAATATTTTTTAGACTGGTCTGGGTCACTATATTAACATTATATTTTTTGTTTAACTCTTAGTTAAATAGTTTGACATTTACCATGTATCTTTGTATTATTATATAATACAGTATATAAATATACGATAAACTTCCAAGTGACCACAAAGTGGTCCATTAATAATACACCTATCATAATATAAGTCCTTTGGACGATCCTTAGTTTTTTAAGAATATAATATCATTTAATAATATAATTTTTGTTTTCAAAACTCATTTATGTCAATTTTGAAACTATTTAAAAATTTATTTTTTTAAAGTCTTAACAACAATATTAATTCAAAACGAATTCATTTTAGTAACCCTATCATGTCATTTTAACCAATAAAATTCTAGGATGTCATCAGAACAATAAAATTATAATTATTTTAACATTTATAATATTAATTATTTGATTCGTTCATTAATAAGGAAAATAATGCATGATTATTGTGTCAGTATTAAATTTAATTATTCAATGTCTATAATTGATAAATAAAATACCATTATGTAGGATATATTTTTAAATTTATAATGAATATATATAGTAATAAATATAACATTTATTACCCTATATAAAAATTGTGTTGCTAAAAGATATTTTCTTTTCCATTTTTGTATTTACATTAACTTAATTAATGTAAAGTGTCATTATCACATACAAGTGGATCAATGGGGTCCCAAAATCAACCCAAAGATGCCCATTATCGGACATGTATCATCCAATAGGGTTAGGACACATTTCACCTTCCATGGTGATTACTATATCCATCTTTACTAGTTCCATCTATATAGGATCATTTTCAACTCTCATATTGTTCAAAACTCCGTAATCCTTTCTGCTCAAAGAATCATACATCTTATTTTCCATCCCTAGGTTGTTGTGTATCGTGCAATCATAATCCTTTAGTAGTTCGAGCCATCTCTTTTGCATCATGTTGAGTTCTTTTTGTGAGAAAATATACTTCAAACTTTTTTGATCGGTATATATCTCACATTGTTAACAATAGAGATAATGTCTCCATATCTTCAAATAAATTATTACAGTAGATAACTCAAGATCATGAGTATGATAGTCGTGCTCATGAATTATTAGCTATTGTGATGCCTAGTCAATAATCCTATCATTCTGCATGAGGACACAATCATGTCCTTTCTTCGATGCATCACTATAAATAACAAACCCATCATTTTCCGATGGTAGATTCAATATAAGAGTACTAACTAATATTTTCTTCAGTTATTAAAAACATTCTTTACACTCTTTTTTCCAAACAAATATACCCCCTTTACGTGTAAGCATTGTTTATAGATTAGCCAATCGGGAGAAATTCTACACAAAATGTCGATAAAAACCTACTAATCCAATAAAACTTTGTTCCTCGGTTATACCCGTTGGTTCTAGCCATTCATTGATTGACTTAGTTATATAAGGATCAACAGAGATTTCATCCTTAGAAGTAATATGGACAAGAAAAGAAATATCCTTAATCCAGAATTCACACTTGCTAAACATCCCATATAATTATGTCTTCTAAGAGCTTTCAGGATAATGCGCAAGTGATTTTCATAATCCTTGTAGCTTTTGGAGAATACCAAGATATCATCAAAAAATACCACCACAAAATCATCGAGATATTCTATGAAAACACTATTCATTAGATCCATGAATACAGAGGGTGCATTAGTCAATCCAAAAGGCATTACTCTAAACTCATATTGCACGTACCTGGTTCGAAATGTTATCTTCAGAATGTCTTCCTTCTTCACACACAATTGATGGTATCCCGATCGAAGGTCAATCTTTGAAAATTATTGAGCTCCATGAAGTTGGTCAAATAAATCATCAATGCGATGTAGGGGATACTTGTTCTTTATTGTTATAACATTTATTTCCCTGTAGTCGATACATAACCCCATAGATCCATCTTACTTCTTATGAAAAAGGACAGGGGATCCACATGGAGAACAATAGGGAGAATAAATCCCTTATTTCTAAATTACTCTAGTTGTTTTTTTAGTTCCTCTAATTCCACGGTGTCCATTCTCTAAGGGGTCTTCGATATAGGCCTTGAACTAGAAATTAAATCAATGGAAAACTCAATTTATCATTCTGGAGGATGTCTAGGTAAATATTCTAGAAACACATCTACATATTCGTTTACAATTGGAACATCCTCAATATGAACATTACTTTACTCACCCATAGTTATTTCATTCTCTTACTCTATGATAATTGAATTTAGTTGAGCTACTAGGGGTGGATCCAGATAATAATTAGGTGGTGATGATTTTTCTCTAAAGATAAGGTGTTCCTTATCATCATCATCAAAAATCATAAACCCCTTTGTATTACAATAAATCTTCACATCATGGTCTAAAATCCAATCCATAATGAGGGTTATATCAAATTCAATCATGGGTATGATGATTAGATCAGAAGATAAAGAACATGTATAATCCCTAATGGGAATGGATCCATAGAACTTTTTAGCAATGATACTTCCCTTAGGATTTTTGACTCGCAATTCCCTTGTTAAATAAAATTGAAAATAACTTATTTTCATAGAAAACTAGGGAGATATGAAACAATGTTATTATCCAGAATCAAATAATGCATCGGAAAAACATTAGGAAACCATTAAATTACCTGCCACCATGTATTTTAGAGTTTCTACCTCAATATTAGTGATTTCATAAGTTTGGTCATGATCCGTTGGACTTTTCTGAGGCATGATTCCCTGATGCTTAGGACATTCATTTGCATAATGTCCCATCTACCTGAAATTGTAGCATTGAACATTGGTATCTTCCTTTATCCCCTTGGAATCATAAGCTTGGTGGCCTTTTTTCCCACACTTGTAACAGACTCCCATTCCCTTGAAACAAGTACCAGGGTGATTCTTCCCACATTTAATACAGGATGGATATTCAAATTTTCCCTTCTTCCCCTTATTTCCATTTCCAGAGTGATCAGAAGATCTCTTCTTATCTTGCTTTGCTTTAAAGTCGTAAGACTTAGATAATTCTTTTTATGTCTTGATAGCACATGAGACAATATCTTCGTACGATGAGAAGGATTGTGACACTAATTCTCGACGGAGAAATAGTTTTAACCCATCAAAGAAAGGATCAATCTTACTAGTTGGGATACATATATAATCTATTTCATGCCTTGATAACCTTGTAATGTTAGCCTCATACATTGTGACATTCTCATCCTCCTTTTGTCTTAGACTCAGAAATTTCCTTTCGATATATTCTCGATGGTCACGGGAAAAGTATTTTTCTAAGAAAAACTCTTTGAACTCCCTCCATTCTATATTTGATACTTCTCCATCTTCCATTGGTTTTTGAATCAATGACCACTATTGTTTAGCATCTCTAGTGTGGTGATAAACTACCATGATAACTTTTTCCCTTTCACTACTACCCAAGGCATGGAATATTTTCGCTAAAGAATTTATACATTGCTCAACTACAATGGTAATTGTAATACCATTTAATTTTGGTGGTTTTTCCCCAAGAAGTGATCTTACATTGATCCTCCACACTGTGGATCAGGGTGCTGCATACAGGTAAGTTTATTATTCATAACCTTAGTGAGTTTTCCAAGTATAGTGATTAGATGATCAGCACCAGTTGCATCACCAGGTCCACTGTAATTATCGTGAGTAGGAGGGAAATCCCTACATGGAGTGCGAGCATTTATACAGTTTCCATTCCTTCCACTAGGCACCATTTCCAAATAGTGTAATATGCTAGATTAGTTTATGAATCGAAATATATAATTCCAAACTTCTAAAACACATAGCATAAATTGAAAAGTTTATGGATATAATACCTAATCATAAAATTTTTTTCTTTGAGGATGTATATACTAATAAACCCTTCCTAATGGTTTTTAACGAAAATGATAATTATCCTAAGAATATCCCCCAGGAGTTTCATAGCCAAGAGTTTAGCAAGGCCTGTTGTCGTGCACCAGTTCTCGTTCAAGTCTAGCTCAAAGCGGTGTTTTTTGGGTTTTACCCCTATGTACATCTGTGGCAGAGCTGCCTCTAGCTGCTCGTAGCTAGATTGGAATGTATATCTTGGAAAACTCACAAAATCTCTACAATACCAAAATTCAAGGAAGTTCTTCATTACTAATCCCTAAAGTCTATCTTATGGATAAGTGCTATAATCAGAGTGTATCTAAATCTAGTTTCCATGGTTTGTACTAAACTTCATCTGATACCAACTGTAACGCCCAGACCCCAGTTACCCAAAGTAGGTGCATTATTACATAACATTGGAATGATCACAAAAGATCATATCTCGAAAGACCTATTAGATTAGTATCCTTGGAATCACTATATACATTCATAAAGTTTACATTACATCATAAAGTGAAAAATACAACAACATATTATATCCACTCTCATATCCCCTCATAGTATCCCTACAGGTCATTCATAAAATACTTCTTCACACCCTGGAAAAATAAAATAGTGAAAGGGGTGTGCTCAAATGCCTATTGAGGATAACAATATAGCAGAAACTTTCATAAATAAGCATAAACATTTAAGGCAATGTATAACAAAAACAAAAGCCTTTTAAACGTGAACTTCAGCATAATATGGCAGAAAAAAAATGAAATAATTTAATTTACATATTCACATGGATATTCTACAAGTCTAACATTCACATGTAATATCAATAACCACTTTCATAATGATGGAATGAATAATGCCAGACTATCATAACCATATAGTCAAGGCCTTGTGCCAAGACTACAAATAAGATTTTGTCAAGGCCTTGTGTCAAGACATTGGTTTATTTCATGAGACCTGCCGATGCATCTAGGAGCTATATCAGGTTCCACCCATCACTTAATAAGTCCAATGCATTCATCATATGAATAGGTTTAAACATAACATAAACATTCGTATTAATACTAGCATACGAAATGTCAATAATTTCTCCTTAAACCATGAATGGTATAAAAATAACACATCCACAGTGAAACATATCCCAAAACCTTCAATACTATATGGAACTTTTTGTATCATAATAAATCAATTTCAAATAAGCTTAAAATAATCAAAGGATGTTAACATAGATGAAATCATAACTATTTGAGAGAAATATCTATTTTATTGAAATAATTTAAAAGTAACATATTTATAAAAGAAAATGATAAATTTTAAAATATTCTTATAAGCTTTTAAGGGAAGCTTTGATGATTTTATAACGGTGGAAAATAGGTGCACACACTGTATAAGTAAAAAATACATTCTTACCTTAATTCTGTTGAAAAGGTTAAAAAGGACCCTGTTTGTAAAACAACGGAATGATTCCTTTATAAACTTCTTATAAAAAGACAAAAAAGGGATAAATTACTTTATCCCTTATTCTGTAAAATAATAAGAATGTTTTGAAATACATTTTTCAGAAACATGGATGTGGATGGTAAATAGGTCCCGGTAGATAATTACGTATAAACTACCTCGGATAATGAAGTGATTGGGAAACAAACCCTTACCTTGTTCTTTTCCTTGTTCAAGGGTAGTTTGACCTAATGTATAATGGTGAAATAATTTTTATTAAAATATACAAGAATCATATACATTAATATGATATCATATATGATCTTTTAACATAGCATTGTTCAAAATATCTTAGTATTATCGTCGTTTCCGGTGTTAACTTACTTGTTTTCTTCTATATGTTTTATTACATAAGACATGTTTGTTATGGATAGGTTATATATTATTCATATCCATAATGATATCAAGCCCTTAACAAATATTTTTAATCATCAAATGGTAATTATACTTGAATGGATATGATGGAGAATGAATCTTATCGCGTTCGTGGAGACGGTAGTTCGTACGTACGCACGAGCGACAGTAACATTATTTTCATATAAAAATAATATATAATTGGATAATATATCATATATATAGAATAATTATAATGTTATATTTATTATTTACATGAATTACACATCATTATTATACCCATCTAAATAATAATATATTGAATAACAATTACACCATGACGTGGAGACGGTAGGCCGTACGTACGCACGTATGGTGACATGTCATTCGAAGGATTGATAGAATACTGAATATGGTTGTACCATATTTATAATACCATATTAGTATATAGAAGATACTGGAGTTATTATTTTAGAATGGAAACAACAAATAAGGAAAAAGTTTAAGAAATAAAGAACTTGAAAGAGGGTGGTGAAAACATTACCTCTTCTTCAGTTTCTTCCTTTTGATTTGATCAAATGGGATCCTTAGGTTCGATTTA
The DNA here is from genome assembly GCA_963277665.1 of Viscum album. Lineage (NCBI taxonomy): Eukaryota > Viridiplantae > Streptophyta > Magnoliopsida > Santalales > Viscaceae > Viscum > Viscum album. Next base: position 396,055,248 of record OY728125.1, read on the forward strand.
TGATCAAACTAATGCCACTATTATGATGTTAGGTAATTTCAGAGAATATTTGGGTAGGTTTTGGCTGATCTAAAAGGCTTTGAAGGTGTGAATTAGTGAGAAGGGGGAGTTCCCTTTTATAAGAGGGGTGAGGGGCACCTTAAGAAAGCTAGAAATAGCATTTTATAATAAATTCATATTAAGTTTATAATGACTCATAAGTGTATTATTTATTGTTTCGGGTGGGTATATGTCTAAAACTACTAATACAATAGATTATAGACAGGTCTGTGTCACTATATTAACTTTATATGTTTTATTTAACTCTTATTTAAATAGTTTTACATTTACCATGTCTCTTTGTATTTTTATATTATATAGTCAGTAAACTTACTATAAAATTCCAAGAGACCCCAAAGTTGTCCAATAATAACACACCTATCATTATATAAGTCGTTTGGAATATCCTTAGATTTTTAGGAATATAATATCAAATAATAATATAATATTTGTTTTCAAAACTCATTTATATCAATTTTGAAACTATTTTGTAATTGATTTTTTTAATTTTTTAAAAACATTATTAATTTGAAAACAATTACTTTTAGTAACCATGTTTTATAATATTAGCCAATTATTTTCTTGGATGTCATCAATAATTTCAAAATTTTATTTATTTTAACATTTATAATACTAATTATTTGACACTTTCATTAATAAGGAAAATACTACAACATTATTATGTCATTAATAAATTTAATTATTCAATTTATAAAAATGATATATAAAATACCATTATGTAGGAAATATTTTGGTCTTTATATTGAATATTTATATTTTAAAATATAACATATATAACCCTATGTAAAAATTGTTTTTCTAGAAGATATATGCTATGGTCATTTATGTATTAACTTTAACTTAATTAATATAATGTGTCATTATCACTTACAAGTGGATCAATGGGGTCCCCAAATCGACCCAAAGATTCCCATGGTCAGACATGTATAAACCAATAGGGATAGGACACGTTTAATAGTAATTTAATATTATTATAATATTATTTTTTCCCTTATTTTCCGGATTGACCCTTTTACCATTGTAAAAAAAATATTTACCGAAGTAATTATTCAAATTGTCTAAAAATAAAAGTTACCTATTTACACAATATGGACCTCCTGATTATAAATATTGGATACATTTTTCTAAATTCAATACATAGACGTGGCATAAAATAATTAAAAAATTAATTCCCGTTGTTAAAAAAAAGCGTGTTTTTAAGAGATAATAACTATCAAAATATTGACACATGCTTATGTCTAGTTTTAATGTGAAATTATGGCCAATCTGTCACGACCCGTCCTCGGGGCCCGTGCCGTGACTACCCCAAGCCCGCCTTCCATAGGCCAGGGGTTGGCGACTAGCACCAAAGGCGTAAAATCCCGATAACTGGGAAGGCATTGCCTTTATAAAGAAAACAAGCACCACAGAGTACAAGCGGAAGTAAAACACTAAGTACAAAAAGAAGAGCTGAAAAGTAAAAGGGGCCGGAAATACAAGCCCAACTGTAAAGTACAACTCAAAAAGGAAAAACAGCAACTGAAAAGTAAAACTGCTACGCCGAGCTGTCCACTGGAAATCCCACCTGAAGGGTGGGTACAGATAGCTCCTCTGCTCCTCGGGTCCCGCCGTCTGCTCCGAGTATATCCCGCCCAGTGGTCCACCTCCGGGTACCGCCTCGTCGTATAGTCCACCTCCAGATACCGTCCAGTCCTCGAACACTCGGCCTCTGTCAGCTCTGTCTGTCGTCTGCAACCAACACAACGAGGTGCGGGCATAGCCCGTGCAGGGGTGAGTATAACGATACTCAGTAGGGACCCCGAGACCCTCAAGGTCTCACTAAAACCAACAAGGATAAACACAAGAAGATCTCAACAGATAAACTCTACTTAGGTATATGCCCATACATATACCTAAGTTATCAAGTAACCCATCTCAGTCATGAGGAAACACAAGGGTCATGAGATCAACGGATAACCACTACCCAGGTATATGCCCATACATATACCTAAGTTATCAAGTAACCCATCTCAATCATGAGGAAACACAAAGGTCAAAAGTCTCAGCTCAAACCAGGATTTTCATTATCGAAACCGTAACTGCTGAAGAGCCCCGTCTCTGAAGTGTGTAGTAGTCCTATCACGACTCCGAGGTACTGCTCACTAACCTATGACTGCTGAGGTACTCCTCCTGTCGAGTACTGCGGGTTTGCGGCCAACTACCGGGCGCTCCGTCCGCTGAGGGTCTGTCGCAAAATACCGGGCGCTACCCAGATAGCCTGCTGAGGTACTCCTCCCGTCGAGTACCGTGGGTCTGCTGCCAACTACCAGGCGCTCCGTCCGCCGTGGGTCTGCCGCCAAATACCGGGCGCTCCGTCCACTGGGCTAGTCGACTCACTCCAAGTCGAGTCGGTCAAGCAGTCGTCAGGTCTCAGCCGGCTACACGGTCTCCGTACTCTGCACGCTCGTCTCCACCGTCGCAGGTCTGTCGCTACAACCAAGCGCACACACTCCGTAGAGTATCGCGGGTCCGCCGCTACAACTAAGCTCTCCACCGCCAAGGGTCTGCTGCTGCATCCAAGCGCACCACCACTGTCAAGTACCACGGGTCCGCTCCACGAGCTACTGGTCGATACTCCAAGTATCACAAGGTCCCGCGAAGAAGTGTCTCAAAGGCCCGTCTCGTCACAGGGGTCTCAACGCAACAGACGGCGCGTCGATCGGACGCCCGGTCTGTGAGTTATTAGCCTTTTCGTCCCAGGGGCCCGGTTGGTTTCGTGAGCGAAACCAATCCCGGCCGTATCTCAACTGCACCCCGAACTCCCATAGGGTATACTCAAAGGGACCGTTACTCAACGTAACCACCAACGCCGCTGACGGCTCGTCAAGCGGACGTCCTGTCTGAAAGATATCAGCTTTCCCATTCCAGGGGCCCGGTTGGATTTCGGGTACAATCCAACCCGGCCATACTCCGACTGTATCCAAAACTCAGGCGGAGTATGTCAAAAGGTCCGTCTCATCAAGAGGAAGTCAACGAAACAGACGGCGCGTCAATCGGACGCCCGGTCTGTGAGTTATTGGCATTTTCGTCTCCGGGGCCCGGTTGGTTTTTAAGGAAAAACCAACCCGACCGTACTCCACCTGCGTCCAAACCTCGGGCGGAGTATGCCAAAAGATCCGATTCACTAAGAGGAACACAACGCGACTGACGGCGCGTCAATCGGACGTTCGTGGCTCGAGATATGAGCGTTTCCGCTCCGAAGGCCCGGTTGGTTTCGTGAACGAACCAACCCGGCCGAACTCAAAGTAACCCGAAACCTTGAGTGCGATATATCGAAACGACCGTCTCGATACAAGGATCGCGTTGCCGCAGACGGTTCGTCATTCGGAGGTCCGAGGCTCAAGTTATGAGCCAAAAACCAAATCAGGTTCGAAACGGGGGGGGGTCCGGGTCCGGCCCGACCCCCCCCCCCTCCCCCCCCCCCCCCCCCGGGGGTGGCGCGGCGGTGGCGGCGCGGCGGCGGGCCGCGTGGCGGCGGCGGCGGCGTGCCGCGTGGCGGCGGCGGCGGCGTGCCGCGTGGCGGCGGCGGCGGGCCGCGTGGCGGCGGCGGCGGGCCGCGCCGGCGGCGGCGGGTGCCGCACGGGGTGGCAGCACGCGGGGCTCAGCCCCGCGATTCCTTCAAAACAAAAAAAAAACGGCGCGGGCCGTTTTTTTTTTTTTAAAACCGCCCCCCCTCACGTGGGGGGGCCTGCTGGCGCCGAACCAAGGGGGCCGGATGCCCCCTTCCCTCAAGAACCACCCCCTCTCTTAAAGAGGGGGTTTTAATGGACCGACCGGGGGATTTAATTCCCCCGGTTTTATGACATCCGGCCGGCCAGCTGGCCGGCCGGTTTTTACCAACGGGACCGGAAATTCCGGTCCCGCCTTCGACTTCCGACGCCGGCGGCCCGGCCGCCGGTCTGCTCTTCCGCCGCGGCCCGGAACCGGCCGCGGTCTCCTCGTCCCGCCGCGGCCCGGAACCGGCCGCGGTCTTCTCGTTCCGCCGCGGCCCGGAACCGGCCGCGGCGTTCGTCGTCCGGCGCGGTGCGACGGCACCGCGCCCCTTTCGCCACACGTTAATTTCTTTCAACGCGGCGCGACGGCGTCGCGTTCTTGATGTTCCTTCCATGGTGTGCGCGCGACGGCGTTGCGTAAAATAAACGCACGATCATCCACGTGGTTCGACGGCACCACGCCTCTTGCTTCCACCCGCAAGAACAAACAAGATCGTTGGAGGGGGTTCGGCCGTGTTCGTGCGGTCCGGCCCCCCTCACGTTAAATTAATAACGCATCTTAAAATAATCAACATCCCACGTTAGTTATACGAACCACGAGAAAAATGAGATAATTAAATATTAAATCAACCACCCCTACCTCTGGTTTGAGATTCAAAGAATCTTTTACGTTCCGCGGAAGACGGCGTCGCGGAAGTCGGGCGTCGCGGTCGTCGTTCGTCAAATCCGTTGACGAAGAGTTACGTCCGATGCGACACGTTGTTGGCGGATCTTCGTTTGCCGACGAAGAAGGCCCGAGGATGATGCGGCGTTCCCTCTTGTTGACACCGAGGACGAAGAAGAGAGGCGCCGTTCTTCGTCGGAGTTTGAGCGTTCTTCGTCAAGATGAACGTTCTTCGTCAAGATGAAGAAGATGAAGAGGAATGCTCTCAAAATCTCCCAAGGGAACAAACGATCAACCCAAAATAAAATAAGACTACATCTTATTTTATTCTCACTTTGCCAACCTTTCAAAATTCAAAGTTGAATTCAATTCACTAATTAAGTCTAGAGTTGACAAAATTAAATGAAAAGATAAATTGGCAAGAGTTAAAGTAGGGGAGAGTTACATAATTAAGAGGGGGGTTTTGAGAGGTTAAGGAATTTGAAAAGAAAAAGGGGTTCGTGTGGGCCCCACCACACTTAATCCTCCCAAGCGAGGTTAAGTGGGTGTGGGTCCCACTTCTAACCTCCTTTGGTAGGTTTTTAAAATAAGTTAAAATAAAATTTGTTTTGCACAAATTTTATTTAACTTAACTGAAAAACCCCAAAACGTAACTTTCAACCCGCAACAAACGCAACTCCCGAAAAGGTCTCATTAAGCGAATATCGGCGCTGCGAGTTCATCGGTGCCCTCGGATTTCAATTCCGAGCACCGGATCAAAAGTTAGGAATTCCCGCTCGTTCGTTCACTGAACGTACCCGAGCCAAACTTCGGAAATTAATTCCGGGCACTCCGGGCCTCGGAATCAGGTGCCGTCTGAAACCGCGCTCTTGTAAAATTCTAAAGAAAATTAAGAAAAAATTTTCCTTGAATTTTACGGGTCTTTACATTACTCCCACCTCAGGGCTTTACGTCCCCGTAAAGCTACAACAAAAACTAGGGAAACAAAAGAGGGTACTGAGCACGCATCTGAGCCTCCCGCTCCCATGTGCTCTCCTGGAGATTCCCGTGTCGCCATCTGTTGCGCACAAGAGGAATCGATCGTCCATATAGGACCCGCTCCTGTCGATCCTCTATCTCCACCGGGACCTCCGTAAAAGTCACCCCATCGTCAAGGATGTGCGTCGGGTCGAGCACGCATCTCCTCAGCTGAGACACGTGGAAGACGTCGTGCACCCGGTGCAATTGAGGTGGTAGAGCCAGGCGATAAGCCACCTCACCAACCCTGCTGAGGACCTGGAAGGGTCCGATGAAGTGCGGAGATAACTTGTTGCCTCGGCCAAATCTCCGAATACCACGTCGAGGTGAGACCGCAAGAAGACGTGGTCACCATCCTCGAACTCTAGTGGCCTCCGCCTCCTGTCAGCGTATGACTCCTGCCGGCTCTGTGTTGTCCTCATCCGCTCCTGGATGACATGGACCTCCTCCGACGTGGCCCGGACCATCTCTGGTCCCACAAGAGCTGCAAGATTTCTTCTTTGCCGATAAGAGAAACCTGGTCTCATCCCCTGGATGAACCACATTCTTTGCCTAAAACAGTCAATCCTAACATGGATGATACTAATCCATACCAAGGATGACGTCGTAAGGCCTCGACGCTACTACTAAGAGATCCAACCGTTACTCTCGCCTCCAAGGGTTGAGTCACACTGTCGGCATCAGTGTGTGGTAACTGGTCTCCTCCAGTAGATGTCTCACAAGTGAGGGTCAAGTCAACAGTCAACTGGAACCTCTTAGTAACATCACAAAAGAGGACAGGAATGAAAACTTCACAAAGGATGCGTCTTTTATTATTGCAGCTCATAATACAAGACGCTTCACAAAAGCAACATCAACATGGAACTAGAAGTACAAGGATGTATCCACTAGTTCTGCTCCTGTCCACCTGCTCCCAGAGCTCCATGATCGTAAGCTTCAGCCGCCTGAAGCTGTGCTCTCGCATGTCCACCTACTCCCTGTGGTCGGGGTGGACCTCCTGGTGGTGGTGGTGGCAGTGCCTCAAAGCGTCGTCCACCACCTGCTGCTCGGCCAGCTCCTCTGCCTCGTCCGCCTCCTCCCTGCGGACCGCCACGGTCGAACCTCTGCCTCTGCCTAGGTGGTCCCTCAACCGTCTGCTGCTCCTCCGCATGGCGGGTCGGGCAGTCACGAGCCATGTGGCCTTGCCCGCCGCATGCAAAGCACTGTCTTCCACTCAAAAGACGGACTCCGCGCTGTGTGCCCTGCACTGCTGAGCCAGTGCCCTGAGGTTGTCTGCCTGAAGGTCTGGTCTGTCTGGACCCCTGAGTCATCTGTCGGCTACCTGCTACCGAAGACTCCGCTACGTGCCGCCCTGCGGTGGGTCGCTGCGCTGGTGAAGACTCAGCAAGGAAGCTCTCAATCAGAAGGGCTCGCCCCAGTACTCCAGTCTGAGTCGGTAAGCTGAGGGAGATCAGCGATGCCCTGATCTCGTGTCTCAAACCCTGCTCGAAGGTCCGGGCCCGGAAGAATGGGTCCCGTACCATGTCGGTCGAGTAGCGCGAGAGATCGGTAAATCTCGCCGAGTACTGAGCGACCGTCATGCTGCCCTGCCGCAACTGAAGAAGCTCCTGGATGCGCACCGCTCGGAGGGTGGCCGGGACGAACTCCGAGCGGAAGAGGCTCTCAAAGTCCGTCCAAAGTAGAGATGCCTCATCATGCACCTGGAGCATCAAGCTCCACCATCGTCCTGCTGCTGCGTGTAGTAGGCTCGCAGCGAGGATCACCATGAGGTCTGCTGGTGTCCTCACTAGCCTAAACACTCGTACCACTGCCTCCAGCCAGTCCTCTGCAGCCTGGGGATCCGTCTCCCCGCGAAACCTGGGCGGTCGCTGGCGCTGAAACTCATGCAGTGCGCTGAGGCGACGTGCATCGTCAGCGGCTGCTGCTGGAAGCATCGGGGGCTCGGCGGGTAGAGCTACCGCCGGTGCCACTGCTGACAAAGGGCCCTGCACCGAGGCCTCGTCGCTCGGTGGGCTGTCGTCACGTTCGATTCTCGGAACCCTAGCTGGCTGCCGTCGTGGGGCCTTCCTGAAAGAAACAACGTAACACGATCAAACGATTATACCTGGTGAGCTGACCTGGTTTGAGCTGTTTTAAGGGGAAAAACTTTTGAAAACACACACGCAATCAGTGTTTTCGTGCACAAAGTCGGAAATCAGTTGTCAGGGTCCTGGTGTATGGATACGTCGGCCGCCCGCACCAACACTGGACTCCCTGAACTGAAAACCACACTCGGTACCCTTAACACTATTGCTTCACAGAAAGAAACATCAGAGTTATAAGTTCTGCGGTAGAACCGAACTCCTCTGATACCAATTTGTCACGACCCGTCCTCGGGGCCCGTGCCGTGACTACCCCAAGCCCGCCTTCCCTAGGCCAGGGGTTGGCGACTAGCACCAAAGGCGTAAAATCCCGATAACTGGGAAGGCATTGCCTTTATAAAGAAAACAAGCACCACAGAGTACAAGCGGAAGTAAAACACTAAGTACAAAAAGAAGAGCTGAAAAGTAAAAGGGGCCGGAAATACAAGCCCAACTGTAAAGTACAACTCAAAAAGGAAAAACAGCAACTGAAAAGTAAAACTGCTACGCCGAGCTGTCCACTGGAAATCCCACCTGAAGGGTGGGTACAGATAGCTCCTCTGCTCCTCGGGTCCCGCCGTCTGCTCCGAGTATATCCCGCCCAGTGGTCCACCTCCGGGTACCGCCTCGTCGTATAGTCCACCTCCAGATACCGTCCAGTCCTCGAACACTCGGCCTCTGTCAGCTCTGTCCGTCGTCTGCAACCAACACAACGAGGTGCGGGCATAGCCCGTGCAGGGGTGAGTATAACGATACTCAGTAGGGACCCCGAGACCCTCAAGGTCTCACTAAAACCAACAAGGATAAACACAAGGAGATCTCAACAGATAAACTATACTTAGGTATATTCCCATACATATACCTAAGTTATCAAGTAACCCATCTCAGTCATGAGGAAACACAAGGGTCATGAGATCAACGGATAACCACTACCCAGGTATATGCCCATACATATACCTAAGTTATCAAGTAACCCATCTCAATCATGAGGAAACACAAAGGTCAAAAGTCTCAGCTCAAACCAGGATTTTCATTATCGAAACCGTAACTGCTGAAGAGCCCCGTCTCTGAAGTGTGTAGTAGTCCTATCACGACTCCGAGGTACTGCTCACTAACCTATGACTGCTGAGGTACTCCTCCTGTCGAGTACTGCGGGTTTGCGGCCAACTACCGGGAGCTCCGTCCGCTGAGGGTCTGTCGCCAAATACCGGGCGCTACCCAGATAGCCTGCTGAGGTACTCCTCCCGTCGAGTACCGCGGGTCTGCTGCCAACTACCAGGCGCTCCGTCCGCCGTGGGTCTCCCGCCAAATACCGGGCGCTCCGTCCACTGGGCTAGTCGACTCACTCCAAGTCGAGTCGGTCAAGCAGTCGTCAGGTCTCAGCCGGCTACACGGTCTCCGTACTCTGCACGCTCGTCTCCACCGTCGCAGGTCTGTCGCTACAACCAAGCGCACACACTCCGTAGAGTATCGCGGGTCCGCCGCTACAACTAAGCTCTCCACCGCCAAGGGTCTGCTGCTGCATCCAAGCGCACCACCACTGTCAAGTACCACGGGTCCGCTCCACGAGCTACTGGTCGATACTCCAAGTATCACAAGGTCCCGCGAAGAAGTGTCTCAAAGGCCCGTCTCGTCACAGGGGTCTCAACGCAACAGACGGCGCGTCGATCGGACGCCCGGTCTGTGAGTTATTAGCCTTTTCGTCCCAGGGGCCCGGTTGGTTTCGTGAGCGAAACCAATCCCGGCCGTATCTCAACTGCACCCCGAACTCCCATAGGGTATACTCAAAGGGACCGTTACTCAACGTAACCACCAACGCCGCTGACGGCTCGTCAAGCGGACGTCCTGTCTGAAAGATATCAGCTTTCCCATTCCAGGGGCCCGGTTGGATTTCGGGTACAATCCAACCCGGCCATACTCCGACTGCATCCAAAACTCGGGCGGAGTATGTCAAAAGTTCCGTCTCATCAAGAGGAAGTCAACGAAACAGACGGCGCGTCAATCGGACGCCCGGTCTGTGAGTTATTGGCATTTTCGTCTCCGGGGCCCGGTTGGTTTTTAAGGAAAAACCAACCCGACCGTACTCCACCTGCGTCCAAACCTCGGGCGGAGTATGCCAAAAGATCCGATTCACTAAGAGGAACACAACGCGACTGACGGCGCGTCAATCGAACGTTCGTGGCTCGAGATATGAGCGTTTCCGCTCCGAAGGCCCGGTTGGTTTCGTGAACGAACCAACCCGGCCGAACTCAAAGTAACCCGAAACCTTGAGTGCGATATATCGAAACGACCGTCTCGATACAAGGATCGCGTTGCCGCAGACGGTTCGTCATTCGGAGGTCCGAGGCTCAAGTTATGAGCCAAAAACCAAATCAGGTTCGAAACGGGGGGGGTCCGGGTCCGGCCCGACCCCCCCCCCCCCCCCCCCCCCCTCGGGGGTGGCGCGGCGGCCGGCGGCGGCGGCGACGGCGGCGCGGCGGTGGCGGCGCGGCGGCGGGCCGCGTGGCGGCGGCGACGGCGGCGCGGCGGTGGCGGCGCGGCGGCGGGCCGCGTGGCGGCGGCGGCGGCGTGCCGCGTGGCGGCGGCGGCGGCGTTGTGCGTGGCGGCGGCGGCGGGCCGCGTGGCGGCGGCGGCGGGCCGCGCTGGCGGCGGCGGGTGCCGCACGGGGTGGCAGCACGCGGGGCTCAGCCCCGCGATTCCTTCAAAACAAAAAAAAACGGCGCGGGCAGTTTTTTTTTTTTTTTAAAACCGCCCCCCCTCACGTGGGGGGGGCCTACTGGCGCCGAACCAAGGGGGCCGGATGCCCCCTTCCCTCAAGAACCACCCCCTCTCTTAAAGAGGGGGTTTTAATGGACCGACCGGGGGATTTAATTCCCCCGGTTTTATGACATCCGGCCGGCCAGCTGGCCGGCCGGTTTTTACCAACGGGACCGGAAATTCCGGTCCCGCCTTCGACTTCCGACGCCGGCGGCCCGGCCGCCGGTCTGCTCTTCCGCCGCGGCCCGGAACCGGCCGCGGTCTCCTCGTCCCGCCGCGGCCCGGAACCGGCCGCGGTCTTCTCGTTCCGCCGCGGCCCGGAACCGGCCGCGGCGTTCGTCGTCCGGCGCGGTGCGACGGCACCGCGCCCCTTTCGCCACACGTTAATTTCTTTCAACGCGGCGCGACGGCGTCGCGTTCTTGATGTTCCTTCCATGGTGTGCGCGCGACGACGTTGCGTAAAATAAACGCACGATCATCCACGTGGTGCGACGGCACCACGCCTCTTGCTTCCACCCGCAAGAACAAACAAGATCGTTGGAGGGGGTTCGGCCGTGTTCGTGCGGTCCGGCCCCCCTCACGTTAAATTAATAACGCATCTTAAAATAATCAACATCCCACGTTAGTTATACGAACCACGAGAAAAATGAGATAATTAAATATTAAATCAACCACCCCTACCTCTGGTTTGAGATTCAAAGAATCTTTTACGTTCCGCGGAAGACGGCGTCGCGGAAGTCGGGCGTCGCGGTCGTCGTTCGTCAAATCCGTTGACGAAGAGTTACGTCCGATGCGACACGTTGTTGGCGGATCTTCATTTGCCGACGAAGAAGGCCCGAGGAGGATGCGGCGTTCCCTCTTGTTGACACCGAGGACGAAGAAGAGAGGCGTCGTTCTTCGTCGGAGTTTGAGCGTTCTTCGTCAAGATGAACGTTCTTCGTCAAGATGAAGAAGATGAAGAGGAATGCTCTCAAAAGCTCCCAAGGGAACAAACGATCAACCCAAAATAAAATAAGACTACATCATATTTTATTCTCACTTTGCCAACCTTTCAAAATTCAAAGTTGAATTCAATTCACTAATTAAGTCTAGAGTTGACAAAATTAAATGAAAAGATAAATTGGCAAGAGTTAAAGTAGGGGAGAGTTACATAATTAAGAGGGGGGTTTTGAGAGGTTAAGGAATTTGAAAAGAAAAAGGGGTTCGTGTGGGCCCCACCACACTTAATCCTCCCAAGGGAGGTTAAGTGGGTGTGGGTCCCACTTCTAACCTCCTTTGGTAGGTTTTTAAAATAAGTTAAAATAAAATTTGTTTTGCACAAATTTTATTTAACTTAACTGAAAAACCCCAAAACGTAACTTTCAACCCGCAACAAACGCAACTCCCGAAAAGGTCTCATTAAGCGAATATCGGCGCTGCGAGTTCATCGGTGCCCTCGGATTTCAATTCCGAGCACCGGATCAAAATTTAGGAATTCCCGCTCGTTCGTTCACTGAACGTACCCGAGCCAAACTTCGGAAATTAATTCCGGGCACTCCGGGCCTCGGAATCAGGTGCCGTCTGAAACCGCGCTCTTGTAAAATTCTAAAGAAAATTAAGAAAAAATTTTCCTTGAATTTTACGGGTCTTTACACAATCGCCAAAATTGTATTAAATTGTAAATTTGTTTTATAAATATACTTTAAAACCACTCATATTCATAATTCATCAATATTAATAATTTCTATTAAAAAAGATGTTTTTAATTAATATTTAGTAATTTTCACTATTCATCAAAATATGAACGTTATCTGAAAAGTACCAAAATTACCTTTAGGATAATTTAGATATTTAAAATCCAAATATGAAGTCCATTTTGTATGATAAAATGTATTAAATTTCAATAAGTGGTTATTACTATTCATTACGGCTAGTTGATTGGTTGGGGGGTGTGTTAGAACTCGAAGTTGCGTACAACACTCACTACTGTTTTATTCAAAGAGAAGCATACCATGGAAGACTGGGGTGTTACGTGACCTAATGTGATATCTCATAGATTTTTTTTGGTTGATGAAAATGCACATAGAAAAAAAAACTATGTTGGTCATTATGGATAATTATTTTATTTATAAGTGACCCTACTAGGTAATAGTATATAGTGTTTTCGGAAAAATATTTTATTTTTATTTATACATCAGTTTATATATGATTGTGAATTTATCATAGAGTTTAGTACAACAATAATATAATCATAATTATACTCATCTATAAGTGTAGTGGCACTACCTCGGGTTGACATGGGTTGACCAGAATGAGGGAGGTGTGTTTCAATTAAAGAGACTATAAAACACCTAGAAAAAATAATTTTGGATTTTTTATTTTTGAAACTATCATACCATTAAATTAAATAATCATTTAGTAATAAAATATTTTTCCTCTAATTTTTCATAAACAATTTTTATTCAACGTGAATGAGACTAACAGTTTTCCATGTCACTATTCAATTGACACTCCCTCTAATTAAGATGATTCTCTAGGAGTAGAATATTGAGGATGATTCTTAACTCATTAAGGATTATTTAAATTGAGGAGATATAATAATTGAGGGTGTCTATATTATATTGTAATTCTCAGGACCATGAACTATTTTCTTTTTCTATTCCCAAAATGAATGGCCATGTTGTGGTATTTCCAGCATTAATAGTTTGAAGTACTCCCAGGAATGAAAAACGTATTTTTTTATTTGAAGTGATCACTATATTATAAATTTATGCAGAAATAATAACTGATTCTATCATAAATATTATACCTTCCAATAGATCATGGTCTTCCCTTAGAATTTTTCAAGTTCTCTTCAACTCCTTCAGGTTCTAAATTAGATGTTGGTTTATATGTTTATGGAGATTTTAGGTTGTGTTTCCAAGCACCATTATAAGAAATAATCTTATTTCACTAGTGATTGATCAATTATCCAAATTATCCCAATTTATTATGATTCATGATACCATTAATATTGTATATAGGGGGACCTATATGAGAAGAAAATTTTAAAATTGAGTGATTTTTCGTTTACAATTGTTTTTGAATGGAATATATTATTCAGTTCATGTTTTATGAAATCTCTATAGGGTCTTATGTGATCCAAGGTAATTCTAAGAATGATGTACCATAAAAAAACATATGTTTAGAAAGAAGGGGATATATAGATTTTGGATAAAATACCTCTTACTTGATTCCTTGAATTTTCCGGACATTGGGATTTCTATTTGGGTCTCATTTATTTTATCATAAAATAAAATAAAATATTCATCCATTATTATGTATTTTATTAAGTCCTTATATATTCTAATTTTTAAAAATTATTTTTCATTTATTGGTGAATCTTCCATGGTGGGACCTAATATGGACTGAAAAATGATGATGTTTCAGTTGATTCATCTGATAATGATAATGGTATTGATATTGATAACAAAAATTATGTTATTAATCATTATATCTTTTTTAGTTCTTATTCAATGAATTTTTTTTTGGAGAGTCTCACATTATTTGGGTCACCAACAAATTGGAAAGATTTCAATTTTCAAAACTATACATATACGACTATTTTAGATTTTAGAGTGGATCGCAATGGTTGCATAATATTTAGTCATTTAATATCAGATGAAAATGATAGATGAAATTTTAAAAAATCTCCAACATAAAAATTATCATTCACAATTGTCCCATTTATTATGTTAGGAGAACCTTGATATGGAACCTTATATTTCTATTACACACCAAAATATTGAAATTAATTATTTTCACATATATTTTTATCATGGAAATTCCATAGCTCTAGATGCTACAATGATATGGGGATGAACCAGTATTAAATAAGTATATATATGAATAAAATGATAATTAAAATCCCATGAGATTATACATACCTAATGATAATCAATGTAACAACCATGTATTTTATCGATAAAGAAATGATGTTGGAATAAAAAACAACCTCTATATAGCCTTCAAAATTAATGGGGTCTTAATGGGTTTGTGAGTTATGTTTTAAGAATAAAATAGATAACAAATGAAAAAAAATCCATAAAACCCTACCAATTTTATACATTATTATCATCACTAGCTAGATGATGGTGATTGGATAAATTCCCAACATTTTATATGTCCCACTATAATGCTGATGGGATTCTTGAATAACTCAATGATACCAGCCATCCACTATATGACCAGTGTACTTCTTAAAAAAATATTAACAATTCCAAAATTCCAATAATTAGATTGTGGAATTAAATTCTTTTCTAGTGGGTCTCTAATACGCATTTTTTTATACACCCTTGACCATTCTTAATATACTCATCAACCAACTCCCCATCTCTAAAATGGAAAATAGAATCAATCTCAACTAAAAGTAAGGATTAAATAAGTTCATAAAATCCATGAATGAACAATATCACCCGAATATCATTATGATCATTAAGAATATCCATCTTAAACCAAGGATCATATAAAAGATTTGGTGTTAGGATGTTGAAATTCTCCCCAAGTTAATTTTTTTCTACCTCCAGCTATGTTTTCTAGAAGACCCCATAGAAAATAGAAATGGTTATTAATATTTCATCAATAATTCATGATCAAATGTATCTTGAGAATCAAAAACGTGTTTCCATATAACATATAATAGATGAATGGACTATTGATGAATAATATTCATCTATGAATCAATAATATATAATGGAAAATTGGTCACAAAAAATATCTAGTTCCCATATAAGTCTTCTATACTCATGACATGATACCAGTATAAAAAATATTTTTTGATATAACACAAGTGAAACATGTTTGGGTAAAATTTAATCTTAGTTAGAAAGTCTAAATTATATTCCACAATACTAATCCACTCAAGAACATAAAACCATAAGATGTCTCTAGGTGTTAAATTCTGATATTTTTTGAGATTTTAATGATCCAACAAATGTTAGAAACTAAAATTCATTATTTTTTAACTATGAACTCTAGTGATCATTCAATAAGATCAGATAAATATTTATAGACTCTTGGATTGTACTATTACATGATGAATCAACTGAATCTTCATTGGAATTATTTACTCAAAAATAGGTCCCACAAAAGAATATTCACCTAACTCTAACCAAAACAATTAAGATTTACAATCCTATCCACAAAGGTCCCCAATGCGTTTCAACATATTTGAAGACATTTTGATGTTATAGTTGGAAAACAAGACTTTCACCAAATGAAAATATTGATCTCATACAATTTAATTGAAACAATCAGGATTCATATACTTAATAATAGATGTAGTTATGTTATCCATCTATCTATATATGGATGTTATTACATGATCAAATTTCCATAGATCACATTACTTACAAGTTGACTCTCCAATAATTATATTTTAAATGTGGATTTCTATAAAAAAATAATAAACTAAACACTATCCAATATCAATATGTAATGTATATAAAGATTACCCAATTCCTCATTTCTTTTTTATCATGAATTTGAATAATATCAAGTGATTATCTCAATCAATAAATTACCACTGAAATGTCATTCATCCTTTTATGGGCATATAGAATCCAAAAACAAAATTCCATTTACAACATATTCTACATCCATGATGGCATATTAAGGGGTTGGATTGAACAATAAGGAATCTATTTTTAAACAATTACCTGTTATAATGTATAATAATCATGATACAAATTTATGATGGTAAATTTTTTACCATTCCCCTAGAATCAAAACCTAAAATAGTGAAACATTTTTGTATTTCCTCAGTCTATGTCCCATTAGGAATGATGAAATACCATTTCATAATCTTCCATACATGGAACAGAATAACAGGCCAATCCTTGATGCAATGTATACCCTCAAAGGGTAAATAATACTAACTGATTGTCTCCCTACAATATAAAGTATCATTAATTACTAAAATTTAATCATCATGGTAATTTTCCTAGAGAATCATATCAACAAGAGGGGATTTTAACTAAACAATCAAAAAAAATAATTCTCTCAACCTCCTTGTCTCACAAATGGTAATGATAATAGAGAGGCATTAGATTACGCTCATCAAATGATTCACTCAAGACTAGGGATAATAGTTTCCTACTAAAAAAATTAAAACTACATTACCCATTAAAGGGATGTATAATATTTAAAAATAAAATGTTCATATTTACTCAACACACCACATTTCAAGGATATTCAATTTTTTTAATGGAATATATATCTAAATATGTTTTTATCAGAATGACATATAAAACATTCCTAAAAATGTAATTTTGACGACTATTAAGTGTGTTCATCATATCTAGACAATAAAGATCATGTTTAGGATAATTAATATCATATGGTTAAGGATAATTAAAACCATAATCAATAAATTTATCACGATAAATTATAACATACCCCTTTCCATAACCTCATGGATCACAAAATATGACACAGCCATGCCCAATATCTGGCGGAGTCAACACTAGAATTTATGTTAATGAAACATTGATTCATCAAAGGAGTCCTAAAATATAAAATCCAAAATGAAATTAAATCCTTTTAGTGAGAAAATATAATATAAATTCTAAAAATGGTAAATCCATACAAAAATGGTGATAATTCCCAACAAAACCAATGAATACCATAATCTCAAATACATTCCATGGTTCCTCTAAATTCATATCAGTATTAAACTTCAAAAGATTTACTAAAATATATATTTTTTTAAATAACTCATCCTATAAACATTATATCTCATATACGTAGATATAATTTAGAAATCATGGTATAATTTTTGGGATTCACATTATGTTCAAAACCTCTCTCAAATAATAAATACGATCATCCTCAGTCTTTATGTAATTCAAAATGTTATCCATGAATACAACAAAGAAATAATCCTGATACTAGTGATAAAATTAGGTTATTTTGTTCTATAAACATACTTGGAAATTTTGTTAGACCATTATTCATTAAGAGGAATTCAAAAATTCAATACATTCATTTCGAATGATTCTTATGGATATAGTAATCCATGATCTTATACTAGTCTTAATACAACTATATATCAGTCATTGATAAAAAATTCTCCCCTTTAAACTAATCATACGAATTATTGATTTGGGTTAATAAAAAAATTCATGGATCATAGTTTAGTTGTGATTTGGGTTATGAAGTCATAGTTAAAGGGTTCTATGATATTTCTTGCAAAGATAACTAGTTCCACAAAAGATGAAAAACTGGGTAAAATGGATCATTTGGAAATCATGTTATCCATATATGTATTTAACTCAGTCATTATACTTGGATCCATATGGTAATAAGTAATAGATACCAATTTATTTCCAAAAAACCAAATACAATGAATACTACACATCCAACAAAAGTGGTAAACTATAAAATCGAGACAGATATACATCTGTAAATTTATCTACTACTGGAGGAAGATCACAGCCCAAATATTGTTTTATATTTTAAAATTACTCAAGGATATAATCTTAAACATATTTGGAGGATCCAATGAATCATTATTGAGCTTTAGGTCAAATTATATAACAACCTATGATGTTTTTTTTTGAATTCGTTTAATCTTATCGATATTTTTCAATTTACACAACAGTCAATATTTGTTTTCTAATAGAATCCATTAGTTTTAATTTTATTATATGAATATCCCAGTGATACTATCACTACAAACACAATATATATTATCTTTTGGTACATAAAACATTATGTTTTTCATGTGTTACAAACAATATTGTGTCCCTTCGATAAGTTGCGTAACATGTAATACCGATTTTTACCGAAATACAATAAAATATTAATATTTTTATTAAAATATTTTTAATATTATTACACAACCCTTAGAATATATGATATGAATGATATTGACTAGATTATGAAACTATGGTTTACACATGTATATAATACTATTCATTTCATTATAATTTAGTTATAAATGAAAGTATGAACTTTTTTAGAATAAATAAATTCCTTTTATAAGAAAATTATTTATCTATATACAAACACGATTTTAATTCAATTAATTAAACAAACCAATTTTGATTATTTTTATAATTAAAATTTTATATTAAAAGTATTTATTTTTTTAACACTCATCCAATATATTTTATAGACATAATATGACTAAATCCATTATCATTAATAAAAAGATGTATTTTTCAAAATTGTATTTTTAAAATCATTAATGGACAACCCATTTAAAATATAATATTGAAAAATTAATAATTTTTATACAAAAAATAAAATTCATTTTCAAATGTGTTTTTTAATGAGTTACTTTGGATGGATTTTTTTCTCCTAAGTTTCATGTTTTATAAAATAGTTAAAAATACTAAATTTTCATTCTAGATTTCATTTTCATCTACTTAATTTATATAGATAGATTATATTTTTATTTAATATTTAATTAGATAAAATTTAAATTATTTAATCAAATTTAGGATATTGATACCAATTTCATATTGAAATTAGGTATAGCAAAATTTCATTATTTTTGTCATTTTCACTTTAAAATGATGGTGACTCATCCCATATGCATGATTTAATTTAAATTAATTTATTCCACTACTATGTTAACAATTTAAAATAAGTGATTGTATATTTGAAAAAATTATAATTTATAATTTCTAAAATGTTTATCATAGTTTTTGACAAAAAATATTAGTAAATGAATTAACATTATTGGAAAATATATATCAACCATGAAACCAATAAAGATCATTAATGGTCCATTTTTATCCCATTTGTGACAAGTAAAACAAAGGGAGCATTAAAATCCTTTAACGAATGACCGTTGAATACAATTCCCCACTAATAAAAGGCCCCCCTATTTTCCCCCTTTACTCACTCCTCTCAATCCATTTTGGATTATCCAAAAACATAAAAAATAAAATCCCTAAACCCCAACACCATTCGTAGAGGCATTAAATTGGGCATAAATGCATAAAATTAACCCATTTGGCAGAAACCAAAATGATTTACCCAAATAAGAGGTAGCATCCTTATACAAGGTCTTTTGTTTTATTTATTTTTACACATCATAAATTCATCTAATTCCATGTTTATGTTTTCATGATGTATCCCAATGGTTGTCTTTTCGACTACTCCCTAAGCCTACCTCTAGTTTTCCCGGGACTGGTGACTAGCACCAAGAAGGCATAACACAAACATGGGAGGCATTTCCAATTTAATTATATTTACGCACACAGCTCCATGACCACAGTAGATGAAATATAAAAAAATTAAAATGAATGCATGAACTCCACATTTGCCACAAAAATAGTAAATGAATAAGTAATGTCCAAAAATTAAATCTAGGCGAGAACATAAGAAGGCCAAAAGAATGTGTCAAAAACCTAAAATCCAGACATTTATACAATAAATGTATTGGTATTGCTACTCGAAGATGTAGTAACACTTTGGACTTCCTGAAATCATAAAGTATTGTGCAGTCCTGGATCTACATGGACTCTGTCAAAAGGTCTCTGATTTGTACAAGACATGACACATGCGGGGAAATCCCATGTAAGAGTGAGTATAAAAATACTCAGTTGGACACCCTATAAGAGTGAGTACAAAAAAATCATTTGGACAGCCAGGTACCAATGGTGATACTAATAAAATCATCTTGGTTAATCCCCGATATAGAATATTGACTCCCATTGAAATTGTTTACATAAACACCCAGGACACTACTTAAGGAATGAAAAATTGATATACAATCTTACTCTGGGCCTCTCAGAGGGGATTTCAATAACTCTTTCATGAAATACATGATGAAGGGATCATGATATTGTGAGTATGAAATAGTATTTGTCAAACATTATGGAAATTATCAAAGGAATGACCCGAAAGTAATCTTTTCTGATATATAAGGGACAAGATAGTGAATCAATATAGAAAATGGGTACATTATGTGTAATAGGATAACATTTTGTGTCCCTTGATCTCAAGTACTACTATTGTACAACAAACCATTTCATTTATAAAAAGTTGGGTAGAATATTGGTAAATGCTGTGTAGAAGGGGAATAAGTTGTGTCCATCCATATAGGGCCCACAAGTGTACATTGGTCACGTGCTGGTATAAGTTGTTAACCCAGTTCTACCTAATTTTGTACTAGTAAACAGGATAACCTGCGTAACCTATCTACAATAAGTCATCTATTGTTTCCCATGCCAGGTATGAAACCCGTGTACTCCACCGTATGACTTTCTATTTATTGAGATACCCAATGAGTCTCTAGGAAAGGAATACATGCCATGTGATAGGTTAACACACTGTATGGAGTTTAAATTACTAAGGAATCGCAAGCCATTAGTGAGTGGGGGACACATGTTGTGTAACCCTGAGTTACATGTCACATTGATAACGATTTTCCTAACAGCATCTTCATCCACTACATGCCTCATTTTATGATCTAATCTCATTTCAGTGATCTGTTCACCTGAAAACAGCAAATCCTAGGTCACTTAATCATCACAAGAACAAATCAGTGAGATTCAGACCATCACTCGTGTCTGAAATATGATTCTGATCATCCGCTGATAATTTTTCTGAAGAATCTGTATTCTAGAATCACTTTGATTTTCCTATTTCCATCTCCTTTTCACCTTCACAGGGTATCCCCAATGCCTGATCTTTCATATCGGATCAGTGCGCCATGAAATGAGGTCACAACGATAATCCATTCATAATCTGTAAAGAATGAAGAATGCTTAGAACATATGGGGGAGAATAAATACAAACAAGGAGACAAACAATTTGAATATTTCTTGACTATTTTTGGTTATGATCATGATCCATTCCCATAAAATGATAAAAAAATTGTACAATAATACAACACCATAAATACCATAGTTAGAGACCATCCGATAAGAACGATCGAACCATGTATCAACTAGTTTGTTGGTTCATCAGTATTAATCCTTGAATCTAAAAACTGCAGAAAATCAAAAACAACATTTCGTACTAGGTAATTGGATCAATCACTATAGAATATATTATTTCATGTCATCATCATTAGAGAGATCCACCAATAATGATGTTTGTTGATCTATGGCCCTCACTCAGTTGTCATTTTCCTAAGAGTTAATTATCAAGAATCTATTCCAGAGCCTCCTGTGAATTACATGGTTATGATCCATACTCTGTATCCTTTCATAAAATGATAATATAAATGAAACATCACTGAATTACTATGAAATGAAAAAATAAACTAAAAAAAATTCATATTGTATTTAATTTATTAAAACAAATGAAACTACTTTTCAAAATAGACAAATACTGGTCGATGTTAGGTTTCCCCAATGGAGGTCTCACTACTCTAAACACAAATGTGACCTCATATTTATTAATATGTATTCTCATTTAGAATTTATTCAACTTTATCAATAAATATGTGTGTGCATGATAATTAATATTTTTATATATTTAATTCATTTATTTTGAGCACCCTGTGCCTCAGAATGTCACACCATCTCAACACCTAATCTTAATTTAATTCCATATAATATTTTAAAAAATACACAAAAAAACCTTGGACATTACATTCACCCTACTAGGGGGCTTTACATCTCTATAAATACAAAAAAAGGCTATACAAAAGAATGTGTGTACTATGCTTTATTCTGAGCCTCCCACTCCCATGTGCTCTCATGGGGGTTCCTGTACTTTAACAAGACATGCATTAAATGAGTTTCTCAACCACTAAGTATCCTCCCATAACAATATTTGATCTAAATAGGGTACTCTGCAATATTCCCTTCAAAATCATGTACAACTCTCTTCATTAGATGATGTAAAATAGATCTTGCACATATTTTCTCTATTACGACACTTGGAAGACATCCTATACCTGGTCCAACTCTGGGGGTTGAGACGACCAGTATGCCACCATGCCAACTCTGCATGGTATATGAAATGTGCTGATAAACCTCAGATATAACTTACTACCCCATCCAATTATCTATAATCCCAATCGATGTGAAAATTGAAGGATCACATGTCCTCCTTCATTGAACTACAAAGGCCTATTCCTCATGTCATCATCATATTTATGACAGATCCATGCAGTCTTCCCTTGCTTCTATATTATCTTCACCTTCTTTGTAGTAGGTGGCACCAACTATAGTCCCATGAGTGCTGAATGTTAGTCCATCAATGTGTTGACTGACAATGTATCATGTAAAGAGACTTTAATGGTACCATACCACAAGTAGAATGGTAGTTGATCTTGTAAATGATTTCCACTGAAGGTAAGTGATCATACCAAGTATGAATGATGTCTAAAATGAAATCCATAATCATTTCCTATAGGATCTAATGGTTCGGCTCAATCTAGTCATCTTTTTGGGGGTGAAATGTTGTGATCAACAATAGATTAGTCCAAATTGCCTACTCAAATACCATCCACAACCACGATGTAATTTGACCATAACTAATTGAAACTATCATCGATGGGACTCCATAGAGTTGAAATATCTCATGAACATAGAGGTGTCACATGCTCTCAATTGAACTCTTCTCTTGTATATCATGGAACTGGTCCGACCTTGTGAGTCACTCATTAATCACATATATAATAACATGTCCCTTGGATGTATATGTTACAATTTTTAATAAGTCCATCGACATCCCATCCCAAATCCATTAAGGATCCATAAGTCATTGAGCTAATATTACTATAACATAGCGCTCAATCTTTGTAAATTGGCATGTAAGGATTAAAAAAGAATTTTTCCATTGAATTCTTCATTCATAACCACCAAAACTGACACCAGAAGTCCTGGCATATCTTCTCCACTCAAGTAAATACCACAAAATGGGACATATGAAACTACCATATAATCTTCTCCCACAAAATTCCTGGTTAAACTATGCATCCTTTGAAAAGGATGATGTACTCCCCAGCATGTGTATATCAATCAGGTGCATGTCATGAGGGAATCTATGCATGTAGTGTATCATAGTCGGTATCCCTAAGATATGCCTCCCTGACAAGTTGTATGAGTGGGGTGGGATGAAAACCATTTAAATTAGGTAATATTTTCAATATACTTCTACAATGGAAGTGTAATGAGGCCATCTTCTATGAAACCACCTTAAGAGACTAAAAACTATATCTCCTACTGTTAGAAACTTCCACCACATTCACCTTCCAAGTAGTATAAATAATCACAATGTCACAGTCCTGGAAGAACTATATCCATCACCATGATGTCATGTTCAGATCCTTCTGAGGGAAGATATTATTCAGACTCGTGTGACTAGTGTATATGATATACCACTATCCCATTAAGTAGTCTCTCCCCATCTTTAATGTGAATTATACCGCTGCTAAATCAATATTATTGGTCATGTAGTTCTATTATTATGGTCCCAAATGGTTAAAACCATAGGAAATCACTACTTTCCTTTTCGTTAGGAAAAAACCATGATCGGTACCTGATTTTGTGTGGAACAACATGTACTATAAAACCTCCTCATAAAATATCATGATTATATCACTTGTCAAACTCTACCTCAACTGTTAGTTATCCTGTTGACACTTATTTTTTCACATGAAGTGCTTCCCCTTACGAGTCAAGAATTCATATGAGATCATGTCTTGGAGAAATCTGATATGGATATCAGTTAATAGCCTACTAGCCTAAAGATGTTTTATTCCTCTTCCAGGATCCATAGAGGATCCAATGATAACAGTACCCCCTCCAAGGCTGGGTCAACTGCCACTCCATTTACTGAGATGACATGTCCGAGAAAGTGTACCACCTAAATTCAGAACTATAACATTGAGATATTCATAAAAATATACATCTCTTGGAGAACATCCAAAACCATTCTTAGGTGTCTTGAGTGCTCCTCCTACGACACTGAGTGGACAAAGATATGATCGATGAATACTACCGCAAACTGGTCTATGTAAGGTTGAATGATCAGGTTCATGAGTCCCATGGACACTATGGGGGAGTTAATATTACCATTTTACAACACCAAGTACTCATTTTTATTATAGAGTCATATTCAATCCATCATTGGTATATCCTCGACCCGTTATCCCAACTGGTGATAACATGATCAATGATCAATATTAAAGAACCATCATACCCCTCTCTAATGATTGAATAGGTCATATATCCTCGTTAGTTGATACATTCTCTTTAATATCACCTGGTTTAAGTGATTTTAGTCCACATATAGCCTCCGTATCTATTATCCAATTTTGGTATACAAAACTGTGGCCACCTAGGGTGAAATAGTGGATCTCATGAACCCCTTCCTATACATTTCG
Organism: Viscum album; assembly: GCA_963277665.1. Taxonomy (NCBI): domain Eukaryota; kingdom Viridiplantae; phylum Streptophyta; class Magnoliopsida; order Santalales; family Viscaceae; genus Viscum; species Viscum album. The sequence continues at coordinate 396,079,932 of OY728125.1, forward strand.
AATAGTGAAAACCTCATTTCTTGAAGCACTGTCGGATCTGCCCATATGATGATTCTGATATTAGTGTTGTATTGGATTATAATTCAATAAATAATTATATTTTTTTGTGGGGATTTAAACAATAATATGTTTTAGGGATGATGTCCTCGTACTCCACCACCACGACTAGAAAATTGATGCCCATAAAATTGGATTCGCTGAGGGATAAGCTATCCAACTGATTACAAATAGACTACAACATCCTATACATGAGTTCATCATATGACTCATGGGTTTCCATTTCATCTAAAAAGGATAAAATCATTCAATCACTTCGGATACATCGAACCCTTTTCCTTAAAAAGTCATTCTGAGCATGAAATATAGATAACCAATCTATACTAATAATGACATCATAAGGCATAAATACTGGCATGAAGTGGTTCAAATCAAAAATATTTTCTCTAAGGGTCAAGTCACATAATCAGCACAAATTTTTGATCCCCAAGACTTCTCTAGGGGGTGTCTCCCAGCATAACGGTTGATTCAATGGTTTATTCAAAATCAATAGGTCTCAAACAAGATACATGGTAAGAATGGAATCACTAGAACCTATGATTATTAGTAATGTAGCTATGGTATAAAATAAACATTTTTAACTTCAAATCATTTTTGAAGCCCTTTGGTCATATGAATCGACTACATGTAGTTGTCCTCTCCCCTATCCTCAAGCTCCATGTACCTGGTGTGGACCTCCTATGGGTGGTTGTGACAACAAGTCAAAACATCCACCACCTCTTGGTGTTCTCCTAGAACCTCTTCTTCCTCTGTCTCCCAATGGATCTACCTGATCCTATTGTTTCCTCTACCACTATATTCCATCTAATGATTCCCTATCAACAGAATGATGGTTTGTATAATATTGAGTGACATGTCACCTCCTATAAATTTAATTCCACCACCTCTCCCCAGGTTTCCTGGACCCCCTATGAACCCTGAACTTCAGATCCTCTATCCATGGATCTCATCTGGAAACAACACCCACATCTATATCTTTGATACAGATTTAATAACCTTGTTACTATGGATTCTAGACCTTCCTTCCAGATGGAGATTTTCAATGGCTGCATCTGCTCAACCAATAAGATATTATCTTCCAAGTCTCGTTTGAGCACTCCAACATAAGTCAGTATGCCTCAAGGTATAATACTAATGTAGATGTCACTATATAGGTGTTTTCTGATTTTTTGATCCTTGAATTATCGATCTCTTCCCATATCAATCGAGTACATGGAATAATTAGTGAACCTCGATGAATAGTCAACCGCCATTAAACTACCCTATTAAAGCTGATGAAGCTTATGTGTACACACCACTCCTAGTATAATTGGTGATAATGGATCTCAAAATATATTCTCAAACATCATCCATGAAAGTGTCTCCCCATCATGAGTCTGTGTGGCCAACACCCTCCATCTCCCTATCGATCTGTGTAGAAGGCTTACCGACTTCAATACCATCTAGTCTGTTGGTGTCTTCACTAGATGTAAAAATATTGTCACCACCTCAATCTAGTCCACAAAAAACCTGAGTGTCGAGCTCACCATGGAACCAGAGGGGTATCTATCTTTGAAACTCATTGATAGTGCTTAGTCGGTGCTCCTCCTCTTTGGGTACTCTAGGTACCACATGCGACACCATGGGAATTGGTATAGCTGGCGCACCACCTATAGGTAAAATTTAGGTAATTGCTCCCTATATAGAATCTTCATCACTGAGGGGTACATCCTCATGATTGAGCTACTGTATCCTAGATGGAATTCATCCCAAGAGCATCCTATAAAAATACATGAGTTACCATTATCAGTGACTATATAAGGAGAGCTGACTCAAAAAATACAAGGAAACACAACTCATTTATATATGATAAATGTACAATAATTTTACCTATAACCTAGGATTTCATATAAAGAGTTTAAAGAAAGTTATTTTGGTCCTAGTATATTGACACGTTTATCACATTCACCATCACTTGATTCCCTAGACTAAAATATAAACTTGAAACACCTTAAACGTTTTCCCAAAAAAACTCAAACACTCTCAGTTCTGATGAAGAAGAAAAAACCACTAATTACAATCTGTCATAACCCTTAATTGTGGGGATCATTCTGTGTCTCTCCATGGTCACCTCCAATAGGTCTATGTTTGGTGACTAACATTGAGTAGGAATATCACTGACATGTAAAGAATTTCGTATGTACTTGTACACACACACACATCTCCAATCACATAAATGATGTAATGTAAAAAAACCAAAATGAAAAAAAAATCATTTATACCATGATCCAAACCAATATAGTAATATTGTAAGTAAAGTGAAGTAACATGAATTGGGCCAGAATACATGCCCACCAAAAGAAATAGTCTAAAAACTAAAAGAACCAACATATAATAAATTAGGAACTGCGACTACTGCTTGAGTTATAGGAGACCATGGTATTCCTAATATCACAAATCTCTAGCTAGTCATGGTCCACCAAGCACTAAATCAAAAGGATTTCCATCTTAATAATACACTACACATGCGGGAAAATCTCGTGGATGGGTGAGTATAAAAATACTCACTAGGAAACCCTTAATCCAAATTGCAATATAGGAACGATAGATAAAGTCAGATATACATAGAATATATCTACAACACATATAATTATAATATCCAAAAATACTCATACTAAGACATGTAGTCTAGAGGTACGTTATGACTACTGAATGGGTACATCAGAAATCCAGTTCAAATATTAATCAAATCACTCATCTAGGGGACACACACTTAAGTATGATAGCACAAATAACATCCATATGAGAAGTACTATTCATTCAAAACAATCAAGAGAGGAATATGTAGATAGATATGAAAAGGGATATATGATATAATAGATGACAATCACAACTGGGGCCCTGGGGTAATACCAACAACTAAATCTAGATTAACCTTCTATTTAGAGGATCTACACCCATTGATGCTGGTCTCTTAAATACCATAGATTATACCTAGGTCCTAAATAATTAATAATGTATCCTAATCTAGGACTCTTAGAGGGGATTCAAATAACTATATCCAGAAAATTTGGGTGATGAGATCATACTCTTTTGAGTAAGAAATGATATGCATAAACCTTAATGGGAATGATAAAGGGAATGAAGCCTAAAGTGTCTTGTCCCAAATACAATGGACAAGATATTCAATCTATATATAAAAGACGTATATCATGTGTAGTAGGGTCACAAATTATATCCCTTGACCCCATGAACTAACATTATACAATGGCTCAGGACATTTAGAACATGTTATGTATAATATGGGTATACTATATATCGGAGGGTCACAGACCATGTCCTTCAATTTGTGGACAACCTCGGTGCTATGTCCATGTGATAGTACATAGTGCCAACTCATGTTCACATACCCATGTACTAATACATGGGATAACTCATGTAACCAGTCTTGTCCAAGAGCTATGTTGGGTTAAATTCTATGTAGGCAACTTGTATACTCCACCTTGTGTCTGTGTATCTCAAAAAATACACAATGAGTCTCTAGGATGGGCCTAAATGTCATGTGAAAGGGTCATACACTGTATGGGGCTTAACTAAATCCCTAAACACCAGCCTAAACTAATCGGGGGCCACACACAGTGTAACCCTGGGTTACACGCTGTGCTGATCACAATTTTCGATAAATTACTATTCTTCCCCCTTGTTCTTTTGGTTATGATCTGATCTTGTTTTGGTCATTCTTTCAGATCGAAACCACAATTAAAATATTGGCTCCACATCACAAGATTGAATGAGTGAGTTTTTGGTTTTAATCAGCTCTAAAATCCAAATCTGATTATCCACACATAAATTTTCTAATTAATGAGCATTCTATAATCTCATCAATTTGTCTGTTTCCAACCAATATGTATTTTTCTAAGACTCCATAATGGATGATCTTTTTTTGGATAACTTCACTATGAAATAAGGTCATAATGATCATCCGTTCATAATACACGATGAATGAAGAATATGTAGATCTTATGGGGGAGAATAAAAGTACACAAGGAAAAAATCCCGAGGAATGTACCTTCTACATTATTCATTTTGGTCTCAATCCATTACCATAATAATCATAAAAAATAATAGATTAAAAAAACCCCTACAAATCCCACAGTTAAATCTCATCCGGCAAGATGGATGGAACGTCAAATAAACAAATTTTTTGGTTGGTCTGCATTCTTCAGTGAATTTATAAATGGGAAAACAAATAAAAACCAATCCTTACTACATGGGTATTTAAACACTCACTAAAGAAGGTCAGTTTTTTCATCGTATCAATTAGAGATATCTATAAAGTATGGATTCCATCAATCTTTGATCAATGTTTTATATTTTTTTTCTCCCAAGGTAAATCTCTTAGACCCTTTCCAGAGCCTCTGGGTATTTCCAAGGTTAGGAGTTGAACCCCAGATCCATTCTTAAAAAATAAATAAAAGAAACATCAATGAATCACTACAAGATGATAAAATAAAATAAAATAACATAAAATAAAATTTTATTTTATTTATTTATGCACCAAAAACTACTCTTCATAGCAAACCCATGTCGGTTGATGTTTGGTCACCCTTTATGTAAATTAACTTCTCTAAACACAATGGAGCCCTAAATATTATTTTCTAGGGACCTGTTTAGAAGTTTTTAATCATTTTTAGTAAAATTGTGAGTGCATGATATTTAATATTTAAATATTGTTTAACCATTTATTTTGGGAATCGTGGGCCTTGAAATCACATGCCATCTTAGCACACAGTCTCGAATTCATTGCATATAATATTTAAAAATAACACACACAAAAATCCAAGATATAACATTTATAAATATCTCTCTATCATAAATATACTAAGATGATTGTTTTGAAAATTTGTTGACCTTAAATAACACAGACATCGATTAAATTGGATACAAAATCATTGTTCATGTGTATGGTGGCCTACCACCTCACAAATGGATATCGTTCATTGTTCCATTATCACCTATCCTGGTTGATAATAATAATTGGAATCATATTTTTGTATGATATATATATAATTAACAATATTTTTATTATTCATGTATTTTTTATAAAATATACTTTTATGTTTTCAATTTTTGTAAATACGATAACTTCATTTGTGGACGAGTGGATTTTCGCCTCTTCCAAGAATCAGATTCGGTCACACATTATATTGAATGTTTTAATGATGGGGTTATAAAATTTATAAGATATAAATAAATAATTATTATAATGGAATTATAATATATATATATATATAATTTACTTTCTTTCATTAAATTCAATTATATAATGGAAACAACATTCATGCGTACATAAGGTCGACCGTCTCCATGAATGGTGTAATTCATTTCATATTCCTATATTTTATATATTATTAAAAATATTTATATAAAGAATATATATATCTTACTTAAATCATGTTTTACATTTTTTGAATAATTAAATCATTATCTACATGTAAGTACGAGGAATAGAAAGTCAGAAAAAGTATATAAAACAATGTGGTTATTACCCAATATTTTACTTTAATAAGGGATTGTTAACAAATGGGTAATATAAAGTCAATGGTAAATAGTATGTGGTATGATATATAAGTATATTTTTTAGGGTTAATTTTTATAAATTATAAATGGGATCTCCAAATGTATGAATAATGTAAAGACCTATGCTAATTGAATCTCATCCCACTATTTATATCAGTTAGATACATCCCATATTCACCACTTTTTTTTGTGTTGTTTATATAAATACCTATAAGATTTTATATCTTGAATTCCATTAATTTCATGATATTATAAGATAAAATTTATGTTAGTATTTCATGGAAATAACAATTCAAATATTACTTAAGTGGTAAGGGTTTTCTTATCTCAATTTTATTTCGGCGAGATAAATGCTATATTAAATAATTATTCTAGTTGTGTGGTGAATATAATTAGATATGTCATATTATATCATTAAATAATTTTATTTAATTATAGGAAAATTTAAAAAATTATATTCTTTCATTGATGTAATGAATCAAAAGTTCCTCATGTAATAATGGAATTTTTATCCTCACTTGTATTCTCTGAGACTTATGCCTTATTCACCACTCAATTCTTTTGTGTGGTGTATATAATAACAATGAATGTTTTTTTTATTATAATCCATTGTATTATGGGTAGTAACATGTCCATAAAATGAAATATCTTTCATTGGGGTTTATGGTTCAAAAGATACCAAATTCTTATAGTAGTTTTCTCTCAATTTGACTTCATTGAAATACATGTCATGTTATGCAACTATACTCATTTATGAGGTGTATATACTTCTCTATGTAATTTTTTATCATGAATATATTTATTCTAATTAAATTTTTTTATTCATTTTATTTTACTCTTTCTCAAGTATTAGGATATAATTTTACCTAATTGGTAAGTGTTTATTGCTACAATCTCATTGTTATCAGAATTGTTTATGATTAGGATTCTATTGATGAATTATTTTGATACATATCTTAATAATAATCATTAATTTTCTTGTCCTATGGTTATTAAATTTATATTCATGTAATGGTACAATTTTTCACTCTTTGGTAATTATTAGAATTTTTAAAATGTTTTTAATAGAATCTAACATTATTTCTATATTCGGTTAGAAATATGTTTTCTCCCAGAACTATATTTTCTAAAAATATAATCAATTTTTTAAATAATATTTTTTAAGGTAATTCTCAAATAAAATGATTTTAAATGTTTTTCATGCTATAAATATGTTTTCAAATTTTTTTAAACATTTATATATATGTTTTAAAAGTGTTTTCAAAGAAAGAGGTTTTCAAAATGTATCCGTGCCTTATTAAAATACTTTCATTGTATTTTCATAGAAAAAGGTTTCTAAAATGTTTGTAAACCTTATTTATATTTTTTAAAATTATATTCAATGAAATATTTTTTCAAAATTTTTAATTTCGTAAAAATAAATTTCAAAAGAGGAAAAGATATATTTCATAATAAATGTATTAAATGAAATTTCAAATCACTCTTTATAAAAAGTAATTTTTGAAATGGTTTTATGTAATGGGTATTAAAATAATGACTATTTTTTTAATAAATGGTACAAATGATAATTCCAAATAAATCTCTATTTATGATGATTTAATTTTATATAGTTCATTAACTACAAGGAATATGATATAAGGAAAACATTTTCATTCTTTATCTAAATTTTTTAATTTTTAAGATGTCATGTTATTTTGGAATCACATTTATATATAAAGTGTTATAACATGATAAAACTCTTATTAACCCTATTTATTTTCATAAAATATCCTATGTGGAAATGACACTGTAACTTATACTTTTTCCCTAGTTTATGATATGATGAATGTTTTGTGATACACTTTTTATTTCATTTGTTATGATATGATTTTTTTGAAACCCATTAATTTTATGGCATGATGAATGTTTCACTATCTTGTCGAAGACATATGTATATTAAAATTAATTGACTGGTGTGACCTATATCTACCTACAAAAGTTTTTTAAATTATTTATATCTCAAGAAATAATGAATGAAACATTTTGATGTGCATGGTACACAATGGAAATAGGTGTTTCTTAACTCCAAATGGTTAAAAAGTGTGTCACGGTCCACTATGGGAATATGTTAAAACCATATCCACTATGGTAATAAGTTTAGAAATAATCCCCTATGGGGGGGGGGGAATCCCCGATCAACTATGGGAATATGGGGAAAATTAATGCACTATTGGAAGAAGGTATCACATTATAAACTATAATGAAAATGTTGTGACTTGAGATGGTTTTATGTCATGTCTAATTGGTGCATCCCATATAATGATCACTAATATGTTTAAAATGATCATTGATTTATAAGTTAAAAATTTATATTATTATCTGGATTCCATAAGTCTGTGTCTTAGGCAAATTTTATTACCTTATGACTCATGTTGTTTTAATCCCTTATATTTAATGTCTAATGTACTACCAATTATTATTACATGATGCTTTATTATGATCATTAATATGCATGGTATGATTTTATAATGTTATGATCATGTTATAATACCAGTACCCTCATTTTATTCTTACATATCTCTCTTTTTTAACCTAATTGAGCATTTGAGATCACCTATTTGCTCTGTTTCCTTCCTTAGGTTATAAATAATTGTTTTAATTAGGATTTATATAGGGGAATATGATTAATTGAAATGTTGAATATATTTGACAAAGTTATAAGAATATGTTTCCAACATTCCAAATACAATTTCCTATTATAGTACATTGTCATATATCATTGTAATGAGATGAATATTCTATATAGAATGATATAATATCCATATAAGTTAATAATCAATCTTGATACATTATTCATAGAAAATATGAAACTCTCAACCTAGGGATGTGATTGATTCTCATTGAAGATAATAATAGATATTAGATTTATGAGAAACTAGTCAATCTATTCAGATATTTACATCTAGGAGATTCAGATAAGGATCTAAAATGCCCAAAACAATATTAAATTCAATAAATGAGAAATGAAAATATGGTCATTAGAAACCCTTCATTCTCTTCACCCCAATAAGGGTATCAATTTTTGTTTCCTAAAAAACATGCATTGAAGGGATATTCAAATATACCATAGTTTTATTGGATACAAAATATTGATAGCCACCATTATGTTATAAAGTTGAAATCAAATATGAGTCAATAGTTAAAGTAACTCTAAATGTTGCAAGCCCCACATCATTTCTTACTAGACAATCATCTACTATGAGGGGGAATGTTCTTTTAGATGACTATGGATAAAATCTCTTTATTATTTATGAATTCATCGGGCCCACATATGATCTCTAAATAGAGATTCATGAACCACAATGAATAAAAATGAAAACATAAAAAATCATTTAATGTGTCTTAAATTTATAAATGATCTATTTAAATTAGGTTCCTCTTTAAAAGATTGTTATGTGTTCTTAGCCATTCCAAATTTAAGATAAGGTGGTGGGAATTATTAATACACTATATATGAATAGGAATAAATCATATGATGATATAAACTTCTTTGGTTTCCACTTTCAGGCTCATCCAGCTTCCTGTTCCATTTGAAGGGACCACTCAGGATACCACTGGGAGTTGGAGGAACTCTAGTAAACTCATACATACAATCCAGGTCGATTTCATCTATCGAAGTCGTATATTGAATATCAACATCTATTTTAGGAATTATTTTAAAAACTGTATTTGATATAGTTTATCCATGACCTATATAAATCCTATGGTTCACCATCTTTTAGTTATTATCAAATTTTCCATAGAAAGTAGAATGCTTGGAAATGTGAATGGTATATTTAGTCACCTTATGACCACCATTATCAAAGGTCATGAAATTCCATGTGTATAGAAAACAACATAGATTATCTATTGAACTACTTCATGAAGTTATCCTTGATGTGCTTTAACTCAATTTATATATTATTCTTCACCATGACCATAGAATCCATTCATTTCCTACTAAGACATTGGGCATTAAGATTACACATTAGAACTTAATAGAAACTATCATCACCAAATACTCTATGAATTTATTAATATTTTTCATCCGATAATATTCCACCTGAGTAACAACATTTCCATTGAACGATGGACGATTATAGAAAATTAAATCATTGGAAATAGAACTATTAAAATAACATGAAGGTTTAATTAATGGATAATGAATGTGAATGGTTCTGGAAACATGTACCAGATCATCGACCACACAAAAAATAACCCCTACAATGTTATGGATAAGAAGAGGTGTTTATCACTGTAGATCCTCAAAAAATCCTGCTTCAGACCAATTCAAACAACATATTTGTGGCTTGGTACAACACAACAAAAATACATAACAAGTAACAATTATTTGAGAGACACGTGGTCATCAACTCTATCAATAATAATTAAACTAGATATGAAAACCTAAAGTCAATATTTGGGAAAAATATACTATCATACCATGATATATTATCAAATACATCATCTTCCAATAAAACCAGCAAGAATTAAGGTTCTTTGATATAATAGATGTCTATGAATTTACTCTCAATATGAACCTCAAGTCGAATTAATTATATCTTTTATCAGCCATGATATATTAAACCACATATTGTCATAAAAGAAGATGAGTGACCTCCTTTTATAAAAATGTTTCGGAGACTGGCCTAGATAACCAAAATCAACAATACAAAAATCAATCATAACATTGTCCAAAGTGCATTATCACTCCCTATTGACTAGCTACTATAATTAGGGCATCAAGAGATACATAAGGGAATAAATTAACCAATAAAAATTAATCCACAAGATAATTCATCAAAAAATAATCAACATGAATTTTATATATCAAACACTCATTGAGATACATGTTCCCTAACTAGACCAATTTAAGTCCCAAAAAATTTTACACCGACCAAAACTATCTAATAAAAACCATCTGATACATAACCTAATATCACTATTAAATAATTGAATCAAAATCACTATCGTCCACCTCCATCACCAACATATCTCTAATAAAGAACACCTTCATTTTCTAAGAGGTTATTTACATTTCCGGATACATGGTATAAGTAAATATATAATTTTTTTTGGAAATTGTAGGGTGTGGGAAACAGTAACCAATGAAAATTCCCCCAATCATTCAACAATAATTTCAATGTCAAATAATCCAAATATAATAATTTTTATATAAACTATGATATGGTAATCCATTTACAATTTATAGTGAAAAAATCTTCTCAAAATCATTTTAATGGATATTATAAAATTGATGAAAAAGAGGATTCCCATAAAAGTAAGTATAAGTAAGCATGCCTTCCAAAAGTTCAAGAAAATCTATATTTTTAATCAAGAAGGAATGAATAAAAAATTACATGAATGTTGGAATGTAATAAAATTTTTGAATCATATCAACATGGTTATGTAACGCATGGATTAGTTCTATTAATTCATAAAATTATACCTAATCTAATTTAAATATTGTTCTTATGTCAACACACATCACTCGGACTTAATGAAATATAGGAATAAGAGATCTTATTATGTAATTATATCCCTTTGATCATAATTGTTTTTTATCATTTACATAATCATTCCATTTACAGGTTATCGTTTTTAACTAGTATGCATATCCTCCTCCTAAAAATTATGTCTCTCATGTGATTCGTAGTAATAAAACATATAAAAGAAAATAATTTATTTAAATCAATCTCAAATAGTAAATTTTTCATTTAAAAAACCCATATTAATGATTCAAAACATTCAACATTATTTAAAAAACCAATAATAAAATTTTTTCTATCAATATTCATTCCATATATATAAACTAATTTAATTTCAAAGAATAACATATTTCAAAATTTATCCTAAATACTAATCACCAAAACATTATTGAAATCATGAATTTCATTTCAAAATAATTTTCTATAATATAATCACTTTATCTAAAAAAAATTAAGGAGGTTTCATCACACACACCCTGAAATTATAAAATCATTTATCAAAAGTTATCAATCAAAAATTTGGAAATTAAATGGAAATTAATTTTAGATAAATCTGGAAACAATAGATTAAATTATTTATAATGTAGCTATGAAACAAAAAACCTCAATTCTCAACCGCATCAACACCCTACATGGGATTAATAATTGGATGAAGGGATAAAAAGATCAAGGGATTATACAAGAGTCACAAAAAATAGGTTAATTATATGGATCCAAAATTGACATTAGGATTTTACACTCTCAAAGAAGGAAAGAAATTAATTAAATGGGAATTAACATTCTAATGAGATTAAACATAGAGTAATAGTGTCAATAGAAATGTTAGTGAATCAAGATGTGACAGAATGAGTGTACAAGAGCCTAAAAACCACAAGAGAGCCTCAAAAATAATCATTGTTCATGAGGGTTCGATATTGAAGTTTTATAAATAAAATGGATATTAAATAAAATAAAATAATGATAAAATCTTACCATTCGTGGTAATATTGGAATGATAAACTAGGCACATGATTCAATTGACTATTTGGTGGATCATAGTAGAATTCATATTATGCATAAAATCACACCCACTAGCTAGTTGACTTATGTTCATAGGAAAGATGGATTCCCATGGAATCACACTTTTTTAATATATGTACTAGTTGGAATGTTAGGCCACACATGAAGACCAATGTAATTCCTATTGGAATGTACAATTGTAATTAATCCACAAGGTGGATGGTGGCCCTCACCAGTTCATAGACGGACTTCTAAATACAATCTGGCACACATAACCTTATCCCATCCCATATTACTCTCCTTGGATAACTCTATACCTCTAAAATGAGAAACACATCTCACACGTGATGTGGTTAAAGGATCAAAGAGGCATAAAAACCATAAATAATCAAAGAAATGAGGAGATAAACCTGAAAAATAAGAATTTATAATATAAAAAAGGATCAGACATGAATGCTAGTGTCTGAATTTTATAATCATGATATTAATAACAACTAAATAATATTTTAATATCTCACCCAAACTCTTACTATTATCAAAACATACATTACACAAGTATAGATATTGTGTAATGTATAATCATCATGCATTAGAATATGTTTTTTAGTTATCTCTTAAAACATAAAACCATTAACACTATACTTTTAAATTTCATTCATAGATATAATCAAGTTATTTTAACAAATTACCTATTCTATATTTATTATGATGGTAATTTCCCTCTTTTAATGAGAAAAAAAATTAATTCAAACCTGACCATAGTTCCAAATATTCCACTTGTTTTACTAATTTTATGGAAATATCTACCACATGTACAATAAATCTATTTGTTTCGTGTTTAAATAAATTAGTGACAATCAAAATAAGGTTTGGAAACATTTTTTCCATATTGACATGATAATCAATACCATAAAATGTAAAAATCATCTTATCAATTTACGGATAAATTATACTAGTTTCAAAACCCAATTACTATTAATAAAATATTGCTTTAATGAATAAGTAGTTTTAATAATTAGATACTATGAATTCATTGTTCACATTATAATTTGATAATATATTTCTCTAAAAATAGAAATAATTTTTTTTAAATAATATTTTCCATGAATTATATGATTTTATATAAATATTATATTTTCAATTTGTATAATTTAAATATAATAATAATAAATTAATATTTGGAATTATAATAGAAACATAATGTAGGGTAAATTATTTAATTTTGATGATAATGTTTATTTTTTGGGGAATATTGAAATGAAATATTTTAAAATACATTAAAATATTTGACATCAGTATGAAATAAGAATTTTCTAAGAATTTGTAAAAATATTTCCTCATCCAAATATGTATTTATGGATTATAAAATAGAAATTAATATATAATTTTAAATTTTCAATACCCTACATATATTTCTATAAAATAACATATATTTTATTCTAATAAAGAACAATTATTATATCAATTAAAATGACTGTTTGGAAGGATTAATTAGATTTTTCATTATATAAATGTAAAATATAAATTATTTTTAAGTTATAATCTAACATATATCATTTGGATTAGTTGCATAAAATATTTTTGTTTAAATTAATTTTTATTTTTACAAATGTATTTTTATAAAAATACATTTTCAATGAATGTTATTCAGTTATTCTAAATTAATTTTTAACTATTTACAGAAATTTAATAATGTAAAATATTATTCTCATTTAAAAATACATTTAGATTATGTTTTATGATCAATTATAATTTTATTCATAATTGGAAGTAACCCTTGTATAAATTAGTAAATATGATAAGGGTTAAAACGTTTAAATTAGTAAACTAAACTAAGATATATAGATTTAAATATCAATAAATGTTTTTTGGAATTTTGAAACATGTGCATTGTGAAAAAAAAATTATTATAATTTAGTTCCACTTTCACATGGTAAATACATTTATATTATCTTATAGTAATATTTATTTACAAGAGTTACTCTCTTATCACCTATAAAAGGACCACTCATACAATCACCTATATATGAACCATGAGATCGCTATCTCCCTCATGAACACACTAAATATCTCCCCTAAACACTGAATCACATTATAGAGCTTCTAATCATCACATGATTGAAAGCCCTAAAACCCTAATTTGATTTTTTTTAATGTAATTATCCAATGATTATGTTTATTTTCAAACCATGATCTTTTAATTTTCATTCTTCCTAAACCATTTAATAGAATTCTATAACTGTAATGACATAATAAAATAAACATCACAACTATTCTAAAATTTTATTATTTTAATGGAATAATCATTATTTGGTTTCATTCCATCCATAGAAAAATGAAAATTCTATCTCTATGTATCTATGGATTATCACATCCAAAATAGATGCATTTCATTTTTTATCAATGCCTCACATATATGTTTATAATGATGTATCAAATTTACAATTAAAATATTTATAAAAGAATAATTGTTAAAGTAGGATTTAATATTATTAACATTGTTTCTCTTCCTCCAATTTTTTAAAGTGAAAACAACACTCATTTGTACATGCAGACCATATCCTCTATAAAAGAGATGTTTCATTTTTTATAATATTAACGTTGTGTATGTATTGTCCCAAAAATTCTCTATAAATATTTTTGATTTTGATTCTCACAAATACCGTTGTTTGTTTTACTAATGTTATTATTTTAAGTGTATTTCAGGAATTTTATATTTTTTATAATTTTTTTTTGAATAATATTCAAGTATTTATTCCTGTGAAATATTTTTTAATGTGTTATGAATGTTCTTATGTGTATTCTAGAAAGACTGTTCATGGATTGTTGTTTTCTGGAATCACTGTTCATACCCAACGTTTGTATTGATGCTTAAGGTAAAGGTATAGAACATATGGTTTGCCAAACATACATTAGAAGAAATTTATAGTTAAAGAAAAATACATTTGAATAAAAGCTTACTTTTTTAAAAGAGAAAACTTATTTTTAATAACCATATATATGTATAGAAGCTTATGTTTAAGATGAAAATGTATGGTCCATCAACCACACTTCTGTGACAAACCATATGTTGTTAACCATGCGTTTTGAAATATTGAATATATGAATAATCAATGTTATACTCAGAATTTTATGCTGAGAAGGATAAAAATATTGATCATCAACCCTACATTTTGGGATTTTTTGTTTTCTGAAGGAACCTTATGTTTGGCTTTTCAACACAAGAAATTTGAATTCACAACTTCATTGGAGATTTTTGTAACATTAATTGAATAATATCAGGGAAATATAATGATCTATTTCAACTGATTTAACACTAATCATAATTTTTTTAAAGTGATGTTTGTAGTGAATATTTTCTCAACTATTATTAATGGATGTTACTACAACTCTGAGATGTATTATTGAATTTGAATTATCCTGATTTATCAGGCATGTTTTTTGGATCTGAAATATTGTTGCAATATATATCATTATATATATATATATATATATATATTTCTACGTCATATGTTTTTGATATCTCTTAGCTGGGTTGATAATTTTTATTATTCGAGTATATTGTGAAAATTAATTTATAGTGCTATAGTGATCAAGTATCTTAGAAATAATGACTACATTTTTGGATATACATCTTCAATCCAGGAAGTGTGCTTCTCTATTTTTTTAATGATCTTAAAATAAAAGATCATCTGAACAACTGGATCTCTTCTGAAATATTTCAATAATTATTATTATTTTGAATTCTAGGATCCTACTTATGTAAGTTGTGTGTTCCTACAACTATGAAGTTTAAAGAGTTTTATCAAATCAATGACTATTTATTATTTTGAGTATCAAATTCTCATTTTCAGATGTGGTGGAGTGTCAGCATCTCATGCTTGGCTGTAGATAATTCATTACCTTATAAAATAACTAGAAGGATCTATTTTTAGCCTTTTTTTGCATGGATGATGACTGCATACACACAGGTTTGGATCAGTCTTTTGAAAAGATGACCTGACTCATGAAATTCACCAAGCCCATAGATATGATGATTGGTGGAGTGGACTATAGAATCTTCATCCCCCAAACCAATATATATTTCATTCCTCTATTTTCTATTTTCCAGCTGTACAGACTCTCATAAATAAATGCTCCTAGCACTATATTCTATTTATTTGAATCGATAGAATTGTGAAAATTATAAAAGGAAACAATTCAACCCTATATTGTGTCTTCATCATTGAATTACTGACCTAACATTTGGTATCGGTGGATGGGCACTACATATTTTTATTTTTCCTAAAAAACTATAGATAAAGATTCATAATAAGATCAATGGATAATATAAAATAAGTAATGTCAATGGTTAATTCACTATATTCCATTGTTGAGAACTCTGTATTCTATAATTCACATATGATAATATATTTGAAAAATCATGTTTTTAAAGTATAGTCAAAGATCTGTTACCCATTAAGAAATCCATTTAAAGCCTAAATCTTGGACTACTACTATAAAGGATGATTATGACATGAAATGTAAAGCTACGAATTATATCATCTTTGGTATTGGACCAAATGAAATCAATTTTGTCTCACAATGACCTACTGCTAATGAAATGTGGCTGAAAACTGTTGTTTCTTATAAAGGTACGGAGAATGTATTATAGATTTCATATGCAACAATTAAATTGAAATTAGATACATTTAAAAAAGTTAATGGAGAAATCATCACTCAAATGAATGGTAGGATAATAGAAATTAAAATAACATTTCATCCTTATGTGTACCTATCAAACAAGATGACCAATCTTTGAATGTGCTAAGAATACTACATAATTATTGGAATGAAATTTCAACTGCAATTCGCCTATCAGCACTGATCAAGAATCTGGAAATGAAAGAATTTATTGGAACTCAAATGATGTAATAGGAGGAAATAAAATATGAATTTCAGGATCAAAAATTCATAGTGAATAAATAATAGCTCCAATTTAAATATTACATTCCAAAAGGATGATAAAAATGAAATAAGTAGTCAGAGAAGAATGAAATTTAGATTCATCTAATTCTAAAATCGAGTTGGCTCAATTAGCCAGAATGTTTAACAATATCTAAAGGTAGAAGAGGGAATTTAGAAAACACTTAAAAATGAAGAGAAAGAGTGAAGGTAATTTATATGCTATGAAGGAAAAAATTTGGGTCATATAATACCTGACTGTCCTCGATTAAAAATTGAAAATAGAATGATAGAAAAGAAGTTTAAAAAAAAGTTGGCTCTGAAAACAAAGGAAAAAACTATACAGGATACTTGGAGGATATATAAAGACTCTAGTAGTTCATCTATATCTAAATTAGAGAAGGAAGAAAAAAATTTGAAAGCTAATATTTTCTTTATTGCTAACAAAGATAATGTAAACCCCTACTATTTATCATATTCTGATTCTATTTACACAAATGATAAAATGGCTGCATATTATACAATTTTATAAGAAAAAAAACAAATCCCTATTATAGAAACATAAATCCTCAATGAATATTAAAAATAAATGTTTTGGAAAAAGAGATACTTTACATAAACATCCTCCAGATTTAGTTGAAAATTTTAACTCAATTACCTCTTAATTTACTAATCATGAAATTAAGATAAGACACAATATTATGATGTTTAAAATTACAAAAAATATTCTCTTGTTATTAAATAAGGTGAAAATATACTGAATGAAAATATTGGTAAAAATAAAATTAATAAAGAATGATACAGTATAGGCTGTAATGGTAAAAAATCCAAACTATATTATAATTATTTATTTCCCAATACAAAATCTTATATTTTTCATTTTTTTTTAATACAATGACATTTAACATGAAATTGTTATTTGAGAAAACCTATAATAAGTTGGATTAAATGATTTTTTATTAATAAATTATTATCTTAAGTAAAGGACATAAATCATGAAAAAATTAAGCATATTTGGATACCAAAATCCTTTTTAGCTAACATTGATGTACCAAAAAAGTTATGGGTACCAAATCATATCTTTGTTTAAATTTCTATTGTAGGTAATCAGTCACATAATTGGAAAATCTATATAGTACATGGAAATTGGATACTCTACTAACATGAGTGGAAATCCTTCTTACTTCAATACATTTACACAAATTGATGGAGGTCTAGTAACTATTGGTGACAATACCAAAGGGAAGATTGTTGGACATGGAATAGTTAGAGATCTGATGTTTTTCTAAATCAGAAAAGTAATGTATGTAAAAGAATTGATTCATAACATGATAAGTATCTCTAAAATCTGTGATAATGGATATTGTGTTTATTTTTTAAAAAATTCTAGTTCTATATTTAAAATTAAATTTCTTAATTTTTGATCTCCCAGAATAGATAATGCCTACACCATGGAAATAAATTCAGTGTGTAAATAGAAAGTGAGTTGTTTAACTATTAAGATAAATTAATATTGGATTTCGCAAAGAAGACTTGGTCATTGAGATATTTATGCATTACATAAATTATATTAGAAAAATATGGGTTTATATTTATCTAGTCTCACATTTTACAGTGATAGATTCTGTAATGCATTCTAAATTAGAAAGAAATAAAAATCATCCTTGAAATCTGTTAACAAAATTTCTATATCAAATCCTCTTGAACATATCCACATGGATCTGTTTGCACCATCTAGAGTAGCATGTTTGTCTGGAAAATTATATGAATATGTATTAGTTAATTATTAATCTAGATTTTCCAGGTTTTTTTAAGACCAAATAACAAAACATTAAAGGTTTTCTGAATAATATTGAAAAAGTGTTTAAAATGAAAATTTTCTTTAAATTATTTCATTAAGAAGTGATCATGGTGGAGTGTTTTGAATTGAGAATTCAATTCCTTAGCCTCAAAAATGGGTATTAAACACACCTTATCTACAATAATAACACCTCAACATAATTGAATTGATGAAAAAAGAAACATAAATATTCATCAAATGGCTAGGAACATGATAAATGATTATAGTCTTCCTTCCCATTAATGGGAAAAGGTTGTAAGAACAACAAGGTATAAAGTAAATAGAGTTTCAAAAAAATCCTTATGAACTTTAGAATAACATATTGCATAATTTAGTGTATTTTAATGTTTTTTGATGCATTTTTATATCCCGAACACCAAGAATAATCTTCATAAGTTTGATCCAAAATTTGATGGAGGAATATTCTTATGAAACTATGAAACTTCTAAAGCATAATGAGTATTTAATTAATATTTATGGATTATTAAAAATTCATTTCATGTGATGTTTGATAAAACTATCCTTTTCAATAATTATAATGATCAAACTGAGGAATATGATGACTCCTCTGACAAAAAGAGACATGAAAAACTGAAAATTGATTTGGAAAATAATATTCAGTATAATTCAAAATAAAATTATACAAATGAATCTAAAAGTGTTCTTCTTTTACATGATAGGACCATAAAAAGGCCCATTATAAATAATTATAGTGGAACTAGACATATTAATAAGGACTTGAAGAAATATAAGAAGCCTAGTTGAATTGATATCCTTTCTATCAGAACATGAACCGTAATATTTTGATGAAGGCTTAAATGCTGAAAGCCATATATTATCAATGCAACTAGAAATGAACCAGTTTATAAGAAATAAATTTTGGCGATTCGTTGAATGGCCATCAAATTATATAGACATTGGAACAAAATGTGTCGTTAGAAATAAAAAAATATAATCAAAGGATTATAATAAGAAATAAATATAGATTAGTAACTGGTGGATATAATTCGATAGAAGTAAAAGATTTTGATGAAACCCTTTCCCTCGAATCTATATTTGAATCTATTAGAATAATTTTAGCTTATAAATCTCATATGAATTTTATATTATATAAGATGGATGACAAATTTTCATTTTTAAATGTTTATTTAATCGATGATGTTTGTGTTGAACAACCCAACGGTTTTCAATATTCTCAAAAATAAGATTCTTTTTAAACTTACGAAAGGAATCTATGTCCTTAAGCAAGAATATAGAGCTTAGTAAGAAAGTTTAAGTTATTTTCTCTAAAAAATGGTTTTATTGTTGGTTTGGAAGATCCAACCCTTTTTATGAAAATAGTTTGTTTTGTTTTATTATTAGTTCAAATATATGTTGGTGATATTATTTTAGGATAAATAAATAAAAAACATAGTAATTATTTCTCAGAACTCATACATAAGGTATTTGTGATAAGCATGATGGGAGAATTAAAATTATTTTTATGACATAAAATTTATCAAAAATATTTTGCAACTGTATTATAAAAAAAAGATATATTACTATTCTTTTTGAAAAAAGTTGTTCTTGATAACAGAAAGACATAGTCAACTCTCATGTGTACTAATATTAAACATGATTTGGATGAGGCTGGAAAACAAGTGGAAAAAAGTTGTATAGAGGTATGATTGGTAGTTTATTATATCATACTACTATATATCCATACATTATGTTTTCAGTATATTTGTGCCCCAAATTTCAAACAAATACTAAATAATAACATCTTATTACTGTCAAATTGTTTTTTAGATATTTAAATGGAACTGTTTTTCAATCAATTATTTATTCAAAATTTTATGATTTAAATTTAATATCATATTCAAAAAGCTATTTTTGGGTTTTATGAGAGATCCTAAAATTAACATAGGAACCTCTCACATTTTAGGAATGTATTTAGTATATTGTATGAGTAAAAGAAACACTCAGTTATCCAATAAACATCTAAATATGAATATGAATCTATCTACATTTGTTGTGTGAAATTGTAGTGGGTAAATAATGAAAAAATGTACATTGGGATTAATTTTAATAATATGCCTATTTTATGTTATCATACAAGTGCTATAAATATTTCAGAAAATAGAATATGTTATTCTAAAACAATGAATATTTATTTTAGACATCATTTCATAAGAGATCTTGTTCAAGAAAAGGATATATCATTAGAATTTGTTAACACTAAATATGAATTAGCTGATATTATAAACAAAACCACTTCCCACTATATGTATTGATTTTATTAATATGAATCTAGGTTTTTTTAAATTTTAAATAAGTTAATTTTTCTTATTCTGTTTTACTTTATTTTAGTTTATTTTATCTTATGTTTATTTATGTAAATATTATTTTTTTTCAAAAAATTTATCTTATAATATTTTATTAATTTCATTTAATCTTAAAATTATTTACACTACATAATCATTTAGAATTGTTTCTTAATTACTATTGGAAATGGGAAACTAGTATATGTGCTACATGTTATAATTCCATCAACTTTTATATTCTTTTTTTTACAAAAATCATTACATCTTACATGAAACCATAATTTTTTACTTTCACAACCTAGAAGTAGAAAAAACTAGACTTTCATATTTTATTAAAATGATTAAAACCATTAGATTCAAAGTAGGAGACAAAATCCATCCGAAGAGACTTCATATTTCATGCCAAAAAATACTTCAAGGAGAACTGGTTTATTTTGATTGGTTATGTCTGATGAATTTGGTCCCCAAATATGCATTAACATTTCATTGGCTGGAATCTATTCTCAATGAAACCAGTTCCTAATTTCATTATGAGGTAGGAATGAACTATTTTTATAAGTGTTTATAGTTCATTTTTTGTAATTTGGAGAATATTATGCTTCAAATAATTTAAGATAAGGATTTTTCGATTCCTTCGACTAATGTTTCACACAACTTAGCTTACCCAGATGAGGAAGTTTTTCACATTGATCTTCAATTGATTGGATACAAGAATCACACTTCCAAATAAAATATGTCTTTTATGATTAACTTGACAAACATTAGGAAAATGTTTGTTAAGGATCTTGAGGCATATCATAAGATCTTGATTATGTTCATTCAGATTGGTATTGTGACAAGGATTGTATGGATGGAGAATATTTTGTGTCCTAATATGTATATAATTTTTTTATTTCTATTTGAAATAAAGCTTAATATTAAATGGTATATATTTAAATATTTTCATTTCCTCTATCAACCATATGCTAGGATTAATTTCTATCCTTATAAACGGATAATCTCTAGAATTATTTTTTAAAAGGATATAATTTGATTAGTATATTTGAGGCTGATGTGTCATCATAACAATGTTTTAAATGATATAAATATATGGAAATTAGGATTTTTATACAATGTAGTGAAAGGAATGATTTGACCAGTTGGTGTTGAAGAATAATAGCGCTCTATATATTTTTATCAGGGGGGTGTAAGGATTTTTTTCAAAAGTGGGTGTTGTTAAATCACGAACTAATGTAGCGTCTCAATAATCTAATGGATGGATTAGATTTAATACCGCTAGAGAGAATTTTGAGGAATAAAATAGTCATTCAGGACTTGTTTTGAAACCTAGGAACAGATATGCTAAACAAGTTTACGTGAAAGTGTTGGATTCAAGAGGAGAAACCTACTCAGTTCATTTAGATGAACCGATTCTCAAAGAATAAATACCAATGAATAGTCAAGCTAAAGTGATTTCTATTGTACCTATGATCAGTGATGACGTACAAGTGAATATTCAAGAACATGATAATATATAAGAAAACATTGATGATAAGGAATTTTCTCAAGAAATTTAAACTGTGGAAGTCAGTTATATGGTGGAACTGCCAAGACATATATCTAGAGATCAGACTGATGTACTGGACAATTAGTTTTTTTCATGTGAAAATTAGTTTAGAAGTCAGTGGAAATTCCATTTCTAAGTGTTTTTGTTGATCAAACGCTGATATAAGATGAAGTGATATCTGATTCATCATCACATCTAGTTGAATAAATTCTGGTCAATTTAAACATATCTTGGGAAGAGAATGCCACTCTTTCGTAGGATCATGAAAATATAAAGAAAAAGATCCAGGAAAATAATGAGAATACAAAGTATATAAGGTATTTTGATTCCTTAATGAGATACAAATTATATGAGATTGGGAGGATCTAATCTAAATATGTTTATAAGAATGTTTTTCCCATTTGAAGTTGTACTTTGGAAGTACATTTGAATGGGTGAAAAGTTTAGTAAATTAGACCAGAACATATCCTCCTATTAGTATCCCCGATATGATTTGAAGATTTCTGGATATTATATCTATTATGGAACAAATTAATGATCATATTTAATAAATTCAATAAATCGGTGATCATCTGTTAGTTTTTTTGTATAATTAGAAATTAGTAATGGATCAACTAATTCAGAGTGGACCCAACATCAGATTTATAGTGAATCTATTTAAAAAAATCTTAAAAGGTTTATGAATAAATAAGAGAGCATACATGAATTTTTGAATGTCAATCATGTGGAGTATTTTAATGTTAATAATAATTCTAGAAATCTGTTAATGCAGATGGTTCATTGTTTGGTGGAGAAGATGCGACTGCACATAGCTGAGTTGAAAGTCATTTTTCAAGTCATTCAGAATTCCATCCTAGCCAATCAATGATCTTTTAATAAAATATCAAAATAAAAATACCTAACCAACCATTTTTCCTCATTATAACAGTGAACATACCCTTTCATAATCACGTCCTTATTGTATTTGTACATTTTATAATCAATGAAATAGTATTTATTTTTACTTTTTGTACATTATTTTTATATTTTTTTATATTTTTTTCTGGTAGCTAAACATCCAGCCTTCATCAACCATTTCCTTTTTTATAAAATCACATTACTAAGATATAAAACATTAAATGTGTTTTAATCTATATATTTACATTATTTTTTATCTCACAAATTGGGAGTGAATTTTGGATAAACACAACATAACTTTTAAATTTTCAAATATTTGTGGAGAAATTAAAAATACACAAACATTTATTTTTATCTAAGAAATTATAACAAATCAAATTTATTTCATATTATGTTAAAAACATCTAATTATGTCACTAAAGTTATGGTTTTAATTTATGGGTTTTTTTGCAATAAAAAATGGGTCAATTGATGATCCAGTCTTGTATCAATAATACTCAATAAATATTTTTGATTTTGATGCTCACAAATTGTAAATACCCTATAGTTTATTACATAATTTAACATTATTTATATTGTAAATTCATCACATGATTGAATAAAGAAGAAAAAGAGGTCTTGTGTCGTTGTGTCTTAGGAACAATACATAATGACTTAAAACAAGAATCACAACATATTTACTGAAAACATCCTTTACATGACCACTACTTTCCCTCATACTTAGCATTGCATGGGGTTTCCTGAGGACATGGATAAGAAAAGGGTGAGATATAAAGCCCAGTAAGGGAGTAAACAAGGCACAACATGAAGAATAAAATACATGTTAGGAAATAGTTAGATCAATGGAGCATAAGATAAACATGAACATAAAGGCATGATGTAGCATGATTATCATAACTTGGAAATGTGACAACCACATATAACAAGGTATTAGAATGTACAATCGCTCATTTAACATGGAGCATGAGTAAAACCTCACTACACATAAATGATAGTGAGTAAACCCTAATTTCCCTTTACATATCATGATATTATTCTTTACCCAATTCATTTGAGTGCTATCTGGGTGCCCCCTTCTTAATCATTTCATTTCATGTATAAGTGTGATACATAAATCATATAACATGGATTAAATGAAAATAATAATTTATTCATTTATAAATGAATTTTTAATTCATACATGAAAATCTATAATCATTATTTAAATTTTCATAATGGTTAATACCCTAGATAGTGAAATGTGCATTTTATTTACTAAACAATGACTTTGACTTGGAAAAAATGTGGTGCAATTTCAGCAACATAACACCGTGACATAAATTTTTTTGAAATGGTTTATGAGAGAGAAATGGGAGAAACATGATATGTAAATGAATTGAAATGAAATGTAAAGGGGTCATATAGATACACTTTCCAACATATTTAATGGAATTTAGTTAATAATACAAAATTATTTCATGAATGTAAATGAGAAGAGAAAAATTCCTTACAAAATTTCTGAATGGTAATTAGAGTACACGGGGGTCATTAATGAGAGATAAATGGGTCTCTCATAATTAAAAAATAAGCAGGGTTGTATTGGGAATGATCAAAATCAAACACCAACATTTTTAATAAAAAATACAATGGTATAAAAATAAAAAGAAATTTGGACAAAAATTAGAAAGGAATAAATCACTTACATGGAAATGTCAACCCAAAGGCTTGGGAGAGGCTTGAGAGAGGCTTCTGGGGAGCTTGGGGTGCCTTGCGAGGATTCTGTAGAGAATAGATTAGAGGGTGGTCAGCTCCAATTACTTTGAGTGATAAGGAAGTGGGTGCTTTGGTTTGTTTTTATAGTAAAAGGGAGCGAATTATTTATTATTTAGGTTTTGGACACCACATATTTAACTAATTTAAAACACGAACAAGACCATGGTTTTTTCCCATTTTTTTTACAAATTATAGAGTAAAAAATTATTTTATATGAACTATTTCTTAACTTATTAAAATTTTAGGATTTCTTATATGGTGGTGAGTCACACTCTCAAGAAAATCATTTTAAAACAATATAATGCTTTATATGTCTTGGAGGGTCCACTAGGGATTTTTATAATAAATCAAACAAAATTGAAATCACATTATTTTAATTTTAAAACATATATTAGAATAACATATTTTTTATTGTATTTTATTACATCCCTATTGGGTCATTATATTGTCATTAAACACATTTTATATTAAAATTGTATGTAATTTTTACCTAAAACATTGACTCTCACAGAAAATTATTAAAAATTCATCATTGGATAATTTCAATGTCATGATTCCAAAAATAATATTCATTTTATCAGAATAATTTTATAAATATTTGAATTTTAATAGTAATATAAAAATATACATTCATTGAAAATTAATGGATTTTGAAAAAATAGCTTTCAAACCATAAAAAATTTCAATTTCATTCATAAAAATTATAAGACCATTTATAATTGAAAATTATTGTATTAATGATAGTTTATTAACAACTATTTAATTAAAAAATCCACAAATTTATCTAAATATATTTATTACTGAATATTAACTAAAAATGTATTTAAAAAGAAGCAATGAGAAAATTATTTTATATTCATTATTTTATAAAAAAAAGATATGCACATAATCATAGTGCTAAGGTCCTATTACAAAATACATTATAACACCCGCATATGACCTAAGGGTAAGGTGTGCGATGATGACAGACTTTTGGGGTGGATTATATAACATCACTTGGGTGTTAATATCTATCAACATCCACTTCTCCTGTAGGAGGTACTATTCTAGATTAACAAGATGATGCATGGATTGGGCTTGGTCAACATGAAACCCCAATGATACAAACTTCTTTCTGACCATTATCAAATGTGAATCATACTGGTCGAGTCTACTGAAGGAGGCCTGGGATTTCTTTTTTTTAGTAAATTGGATTTGTAAAAGCACTATATTTATACCAAGCATGTGGTCATAGTTTAACTAATATATTTGAAATAGTCAAAATTCATAATGGTATTTTTATATTCAAAATAATAAATACAAAAAATTGCATATGTTATATAAAAATTTTCCATAATAAAATGTTTAATTAGATCAAGAGTATTTTTCATTAATAAAATTTTGGTTCATTACAATATTCCCTCATTAAGAAATTTAACCCTCAAAATTTTCTTATCCCACCCTAAAATATGTGCGGGAAACTCTGCTTCATAACTTCCTTCGATTTCGTCATTAATTATTCAAACATCTTGTTTCCCGACAACACCTTGAAGAGGGGAATTTTCTTATTTCATTTAACTTTTCCATATGTTATAGGATCTTCATCGACTTCTCTTAATAGGAGAGTTTATTCTTCAATGGTACCACCTATGGATTGAGTGCATGAAATGGGTCAGTTTTGTACTTTCTGAAGAGTTATACATGGAATAAATCATGTACTTGTGATTGTTATGGTGGAAGTTCTAGTAAATCGGACACTTCTCTAATGTGATAATGGATCCCGAAAGGGAAAATATTCATTAGACTAGGATTTACCTTCTTCCTAAATCTCATAACTCTCATACATAGTGATATTAATAGGAATTCTATGTCTCCAGCAACAAACTCTAGGTCATGTCGTTGATTATCAGCATTATTCTTTGGTTGACTCTGAGAAGAATTAATGTGATAATGGATATAATTAACATTCTTTACCATTTCGTCAACAATCTATGTGCCTAAGAGTGTTTTCTCCCCAACTTCATCCCAACAAGTCTATGTTCTGCACCTCTTCACATGCAGGGCTTCATAAGGATCCATTTGGAGACTTTAGTGGAAACTGTTATTATATGAGAACTCAACTAGTTGAAGATGTTGGTACCTTCTTCCATTGAAGTCCATAAAACATGATATTAACATATCTTCATGTTAATGAATAGTTCACTTAGATTGACCACTAGTTTTAGGGTGATATTCTATACTAAACTTCAATTCAGTTCTTAGATCATGTTGTTGACTTTTCAAGAACATAGAGGTAAATTTCAGATCACATTTGGATATAATAGATAGTGGTACTCCATATATCCTTACCACTTCTTTCATGTAAATCTGTGAATGTTGATATAATGATATTTTCTATAGAAATGTGAAAAAGTGAGCTATCATTATAAGATTATATAAAATGACCCATGTAGCATTTTTTCCTCTAGATTTCCTTGGAAGTCCATTGATAAAGTCCATGGTAATGTTCTCCCACTTCGATATTCGTATGGGTAGTGGTTGCATTATCCCTTTAGACATTTTCCTCTCAGCCTTCACTTGAAGACATACCTATAACAATGATGTATATTCTGCAATCTCCAATTTCATATTGTCCGAAAAAATATTTTCTTAGAGATCTTGATATATCTCTGTTCTTCCTGGGTGAATAGAGAAGGTTTTCATATGTGCGTCATTCAAAAAGCTCTTTATTTATATCTGGATTTGATGTTACCTATAATTGTGACCCAAATATCATAATTAAATCCATTTCAACCACATACTCTAAGAATTTCTTATTTCTGATAGCTTCCACCCATTTCATAATTTCCACATCCTTTTATTGAGCATCCATTATTTTCTCCATAAAGGATTTTTGATAAATAATTTTTGAATTGATTGATGATGTTACTACCTTAATGATTTCCATGTCAATTCTCTTCCAATATATGAAAATTGGATCCTCTTTATTCTCATAAATTATAGAATCAACGGGTTCTTTCTACTTACATCATCTGCCACATTTTTTCCATACTAGGATTGTAGTTGTTTGATCAGTCATAATTCATGATGAGCTCTGTAACACCATGAAATTTTATGAAAAATATTCTTTTTAATCTTTTTGATGTTTTTTTGTACGCTACACCAAAATTAACTTGAGCTATACACAACACTGTATTATCTTGTATTATAAGAAAACGCTATTCTTGGATTGTGTTACACGCAAGAAAGACCTTCTTTAATAGCGTGTGTTATATGCAATACTAAGATTAACTAAACAATGATATATTGTTATGAACTATATTTTTTAATAGTCTTAACTTCATTTTGAATTTTATAACAATATCATTCATCTTACACATATTCTTGAAAATTGTATGAGAACAAAATAATTTTTTTGGGTAAAATATGTATTTAAAAAAAATGTAGTTTTGCAGCCTTTTAATGGTGCACCCACATTAAATATAGATTCTGAAATTTATATAAGAAAATTTTGAAAAATTAATCCTCTTCCATGGAATCGTGATATATGAATTTACTTTGGATTTTTTTTATATTTTTCTGATAAGTTTCTTATGTTGATGAATAGTAAAAATACGCTAAATTTTAATGGAAAAGAACTTTTTTCATGAAAAAAATTTATATGGTTAAAATATATTATTTAATAGTTTTAAAGTATACATAGAACATATTTTTACCACTTAATATATTATATTTCATTATCATTAATTTTACTTTGATTTAAAAGGTAAAAACATTTCATTCTTTTACAATGTTTTACCTTTAAAAACCTGTATTCTCTACCACAGGATTGATTTTAAATTAAATATTGCAACTTCTATGTTTATAATTTGGAAAAATGGATTCTATATTTGGAATTAGTAGGTTTATATTATGTTAATAGGCTACTTTTTATTTTATGGCATTATGAATAGTTACTACAGTAATTTTTCTTTACAACAATTAAAGGTAAATCACGTAATTAAGGGTAAAAAAATTATTATAAAATTACCCAATCAAATATATTAATATAATTGGATGATTATATTTTATCCTAAAATATTCTTGGGTCAAAATGTTGTCTTTTGAAACCCACTTGGATTTGAATAAGACCTTTAATTTATTTTATTTAAAGATAGTGAAATATGTCTCACTCAAACTTTAATAATTAAAGTATTTTTAATATATGGTTATACTAAATATAAATTATATTATAAATACTAATTTGAAAGATAAAATTATTTTCTTCATGACGGTAATTTATTTGTGATTTTTAAGAAATATATAATTACCTTAATAGCTTATACATTAATGATGCAGACATTATTTATTTAGTGAAAAATCAATAATATAGTTTTTATTAAAATCCTAATTCCCATCAAATGGACCAGAAACATGACCTAACAATATGTTTAGAGTATATCTATATTCTAACTATAAAAGAGTCTACTTTTGGACCATTTGAAGCCTTGTAAAACAGATTATGACATTTATATTATTTTATTTTTAATAATGTCAATGTTGTCACCTTCATACTTTAAGAAAGATAGAATTTTAAAGGTTGGGTGCTTTAGAAGATATATTTGTCTAAAAGAATTCTTATGAAATCTATTAGATCTATCTTCATCATAGTTTTTTAATTTTTTTATGAAATAAATAATTATTTTTAATAATTAAAGAAAAATGTTGTAGTAATTATTTTATTGAGATAAATATCAAATGAATGATATTAAAAATATTAAAATAAAACTTATTTTAACTAATTAATGTTCTCCACCAATTTTATAGATATATATGACATGTTATAAATATATTAAATATTTTTTTCAAACATATCTTATGTATGGATTTTATTTAAATTCAAATAAAGGAATAGTGTCAAAATGGACCCAATTGATATTTTATAAAAATAGCATATTATTAAATCATTAAAAGGTCACAAAAAATATTTAAAAATAATAAAATTGAATTTATATGGTCTATAATATCATAAATTATGAAATTATGGAAAATTAAAAACACCTAAGTTAATATTTATAACAATTTAAAATTTTGAATATTATTACCACAAATATGATTAATTATGTTAAATAAAGATAAATCAAATTGATAAGGTTTAAAATAATTTCCCAACATGTATAAATATTATTGTATGATTATATTTCAAACGTATATCATCTCATCTTCTAATGTTAGTAATTTTGGAGGTTTTTAGGGGGGTTTGAGTTTATTATAAATTAATATTTTAGAGGTTTCCGAAAGTGCTACTCTCATCTCTTATAAATGTGCACCCCTTACCTCTCCTCCTCACTCAATCTTGTGCCTTCAAGCTCATCAAAAACCATAAAATCCCGCTTTTAAACTTCTCTAGTTATATTATAGAAGTTTTTTTCCTCTCAAAAGACCAACTCTAGTGCCCTAAGTGGTAGTTTAAAATACGGTCATCAGGGAAGAGGTAATATCTTCTACTGAATCTTTCAAGATTTTTTATTATTCTACTAACTCTAATTTATTTGTTTCAATATAAATTAATAACATAAGTTTAACTAATATACTGATATGTTATTATAATTTTTAAACTACCCTATTTCACATTCAATCCATCCTAGGAAAAACGAAATCACTGTGTGTGCGTACATACGACTTACCATATCCATGTCGAAGTCTAATCTGTTATTCCACCACCACCATACTTGGATGGATATAATTGTTATAATAATAACTATATATTATTATTATAAAATCATATTAATTCTGAAATATTATATCATCCACTCCAATCCCATTCAATAAGTATAGTAACTATATCATCACTCGTGCATACATATGGATTACCGTACCCACAACGTGATAGGATACATTCTCAATGTTAACCATTAAAGAAAGTTTATAAACTATAGATAATAAATAATCATGAAATATATGACATAATTATGATACTGGATTTACGTATATATTATTTACTTAATTCCATTAAATTTAATTTGGAAACGAAAACAGCGTTTATGCATACGTGCGGCCTACCGTCTCCATGAATGGTATATTTCTTTCCATTTTTTGGATCTATTATATATATATATATATATATATTATATTCTGAATATTTTATATATAAATCATGTTTTACATTTTAGAAGTAAGTAATCATGATCTAAATAATCATATGAATAATTACAAGTCATAACATGTATGACAAATGAAACGATTTTACCCAAAACAATGTTTTAATATAGAATTGACAAATGAATAGGTAATATAAAGTTGTATGGGAATCATAAATATTATTATGGTTCTGTTACAAGTTAATAATATTTTTAAAGCCACTATATAGTAGTTTTGGACATGTACTGATGAAATTAGAAATGGTAAGGGATAATTATTCCAATCATGTTCTTATCCGAGATTATTTATTATTATGTATTTATTGGTGTTTTGTTTATCATCCTTGTCCATGTATTCTCAAAATTTATTTCAAAAATGTTTAATATTATTCCATTTATCTGTAAATTTATTTTTACCATTTTTTACCACATGGTATGGAAGGAATCGTTCATTTTTTTACCATACAAGGTACTTTTATACTTTCTCGGCAAAAGTACAAGTAAAATATTTTTTAAAATTATATGGTATGAAAGTACTTTTACTGTTTTATAAGACCATATTTCCATGAAGCTTCCTCTACAATATTTCATTATTAATTACAAAAAAATTCATTCATTTTAAAATTGCACTGCATTTTTAGAACATAAAATTATTTTGAAGAAGAAACGATATTTTCCTCAAGATTTCATTTTAAGTATTTTATCAAAACTATTTTCCATCTAAGATGACGTTATTTAATATGGATATGATTCATGTATAATTTCCCTATTTTTCAATGTTTTATTTTTTAAGAGGAATTTATATCCATTATATTATATGGATTATGTTATGATGGGATTATGTATATGAAACCAATTTTATTCATTGGGTTATGATTGATGATTTATGTTAATTTTGTGGCACAAGAAATAATGATTTCATTATGAGATGGCTGGGACCTATATATCCCTCCAATTCATTAGGTAAAGATTTATATCTCATGAGATAGACATTGAATGAATGGAAGTTGAATCTAGATCAATAATACAGGGATGGAATAGTAAGTAAATCCAGTTTTGTAATGGAAATTGTCCACTATGATGGTCTTGGAAGCAATTCCCTAGATACTATGGAAATCATAACATGTGCTTAATGGATGCCACAATTACATGTTTTATTACTTTGATATTTTATCATGATTAATGTTCCATTGTGATCTATGAACTATTTACTACCATGATTTATGTTATTACTCATGATTTTGATGTTTGAGGTTCATATTTTGTTCATTCAAATGTCTATAGATTTTTTATGTTCTCCATGCTTACCCTTACTGAGAATTTGAGCTCAGATTTTATATATTTTCTTTTTCCCAGGATATAATGGAAGGTTATAGGTAAGAAAAAAAAGGGGAAGATCAATATAGGATATGTTGAAGATCTTTCACCATGTTTATAATATTTTGCTCTGAGTTTTGAAAGACACTAAACTAATACAATCTTTGGGATTCTGTTTTTTGTCATGTATTATGAATTCCACAAAAGTAATTTAATGCCTATGTACATCAAGATTGGGTCTCTACAAGCTCATCCTTCCTCACTTGAGTTTATTAAGATCTTTTTTTAATAATATATATTTGAGGCTCATGTGATTAGTATATATCTCACATTTCTCACCATAGAGATAATGCCACTAGATTTTTAATGCAAAGATCACAACAGCCAACTCCAGATCATTTGTGGGATGTGTTTCACCATGATTTTCACCTACGTTGAGTTGTAGGATATCCCATTATAATTTTTCATTATCACACAGTATAAACCCCACAGAAAAGCATCATTGTACACAGCAATTATTTCTCCACTTATTGGAAGTGTGAGTATTTCTACAGTGATAAACCTCCTTTTCAAATCCATGAACCTCTCTTGACATTTACCACTCCATAAAATATTTACTCTCATCCATTTTAGCTTGTTAATGGGGTTCGAAAATAATAATAATTTTCTCACAAATGGGTGATAATATCCAGATAACCTCACAAAGCAATGAATATCCTTTATCGATGTTGGCCTTGTTCATCCCTTTATAATAACTATCTTTGAGAGAACCATATATATCTCATTTCTAGTGATGATACAACCCAGGGATGTGACTTATTTCAACCATAAACCCCAATTGTTGTACTTTTCATAGATCTTATCCTTTCAGAAGGTCTCTAGTACAGTTCTTAGATACTTTTCAGGCTCCACTATTGTTTTGGAGTATATTAAAATATCATTTATAAAAAATATAACATATTTTTCGAGGTAATCCCTAAGATACAATTCATCAAGTGCATTAATATTTCTAGAGAAGTAGTGAGTCCTAATTTAATTACTTATGAATTAATAGTTACAATACATTTTAAGAAAATCAGTCTTGGGGATATCCCCCTTCTTCAACATTACATTATAATATTCTAACCACAAATACACCTTGGAGAAGTGTTTTTATCCATGTTTCTGATTGAATAAGTCATCAAATAGAGGCAGAGGATACTTGTTCTTTATAGTTATTTTTTTGAGGTCATGATAATCAATGCACTGGAACATTAACCAATCGTTTTTCTTGATGGAGAGGACTAGAGCACCCCATGGTGAATCAAATGGGCATATAAACTCTATTTCTAGATTATCATGTAGTTGTTTCTTTGGATCTTCAATCTCCACAAAATCCACTCTATACAGATTCTTAGATAATTGAAATTGGATAGGTATATGGTCAATTGATAATTCAACATCTCTTCTAGGTGGAAAACCAGAAAATTACTTGGGAAAAACATCAACTAATTCCCTCACAATAGGCAAGTCTTCATGGATGGTTGTTTCCTTATATTCAATCATCTGACCCATATATGTGTGCTCGTAGGGCATTAATATCCCCTCTTGAGATAATTATGCTAAAGTAAATTCATCTTCCTACATTAACTTGTATAGAATTAGGGGTCTATTATTAATACCGTGAATGATTTCCGTCTCACTGAAATTTTTTTTGGGTCTATATAATGAAAGGCAATCCATGCCAAGAATCGTATAAAATTCCACATGAGGAAGCATGAAGAGGTTCTCTAAGATTTTCACTCCACAAATTATAAAATGGGAGGGTTTACATTCATGGGATTAAATTATTTAACCATTTTTTATATTGACTGACATAATTACATCCATGATTTGTTGTGGTTTTGTGATTTTTCTACTAAATATTTGTGATATAAAATAATTTGTAGAACTAGAATAAAAAACTAAATTCAATATTCAGGAATGAATAACTAAAATACATGTCACCACATTGTTTTTGGGATTCACTTTGGTGGTAGTGATGAATAAAGGTCACCCTTGTTTCCTTTAAAGTTTCTATTGGCCCTTAAAAACCCAAGGCCTTGGGAACTGATTTGTAAGGTGCCCTAGTTCTTGGAAAATGATGTAATGAACAATGCATTGTGGTTCAAATGAATCATTCCTATCCTCTATCACATATGTGGGTTTCTCTTGTTATCAGTTAACTACATGGTTTTCTTCTCTTATATACATAAATCATTTCATCATCACCTTCAGGAAATGTTCAGTGTGCTTCATTCCACACCATTGGCATGTGATGTGATGGATTTTCATAGCATTGTTGGATTTATCAATCCAACTTCAAATACTAAAATCCCTATTACAATTCATATTTCCATGATACCACTTGTATTTTCTAATCTCCGTTTTGAACATGAAGGCATAATAGATAATTTCCTAATAGCTTTCAAAGTCACTAATTTCAAGGGATTTCCGTATGTTAGGTTTAAACCCACCAAATAAGCAGTCAACCTTTCATTCAAGGGTAATGAAAAAACTGGAGTCATATCTTACAAGCTTTGTGATGTTTTCCATGTACACTTTGATGGATTCTTCATCTTTTTTTATTGTGGGAATGGAAATCCCTTTTCATCATAATTCGAAGGGTGGGTGAAAAATATTTATAGAAAAACATTTTCTTGAAAACATTCTTTCTTAATGACTCGATCTTTTCCACATGATTCATATTTTTTATTAATGTTAATTATTAGTCAACTTCACCTTCCATACAATAAATATCCAGAAGAACATACTCCTGTTTGAAATATTGAAGGATGGAGAAGATATTTTCATTGGATTTGATCAATTGTTCAGCAATTGAGCGATCAGAAGATCATGTAAATTTATGTGGAATTGGTCTCCTGAACCTCTTTATAGAGACTTTTTCATTCTTCAGGGGGGTTTAATGTTCCTATTGAAAAATGTTTCTATTCAAATCTCGAGTAATCTAATAGAGTATCGTGACAAATTTCATGATTCCCCCACCCATTGGATTGAGCATCTCAGTAGAACAATCAACACATTGATCTTCACATCGGTTATTAGCCTGGGTCCTCCTATTACTGACCACTGACAATAATAAATGGAATGTTATGGGTAACACATAATGGGTAATCCATTGAAAAAATGGAAGGCTTATAAATAACTTTTATTGCCTCAACTTATGATTTTATAGTCTTCAATATATGTTATCCATGATCTATATCCCAACATATATTCTTAAGAGCATTTTTTCCATTTACAATGCTTTATACTAAGCTTGTGAATTTACCAAATAATATTCCCTATGAGTTTCATAATAAAGTGTGTAGAATGGCTTATTTTCATGTACTAGGATACATAGGGTGGAGCTCGAAACTCCTTGTCGAAGATTTCACTCCAAGGTACATCTCTACCAGAGCCGCTTACAACAGCTCATATCCAGACATGGATGTATGTATTTGATAAAAAACAAACTCAATACTCATAAAAATTTAGGTTTGTATTTATCATAACTAGTTTATATCTAAGGATTTCCCTAGGGTTTTCTAATTCTAATCCAAAAAATGACCAAACCTATACAATGATACTAACTTTATTAACCATGCTGTTTATTACATACATAAACATGATTTATTACATAAAAACAAAACATTATACAACATAGGATATTGAGAGTTCTAGTGTATATGGTGATTATGAACATTACATAATAATTTAAAATATTAGACACACCATCTTTATTAATAACATCCTTTCCATAAGCACTACATTCCCTCATACTTAGCTTTGCATGGGGTAACTTGAGGTTATGTATCAGAAAAGGTTGAGATATAAATCCTAGTAAGGGAGTAAAAAAGGAATAAAATTAAGAATAAAATAAATTTTATAAAATATGCAAATCAATGGCGAATTAGAGAAACATGAACATAAATTCATGATACATCATTATTATCATAGCCTTGAAATGTGGCAACAACACTTAACATTTTATTAGCATGACCCAATGATCATTGCACAAAGAGAATGAGTAAACCCTCACTGAACATAAATTTTAATGTCTAAACACTAAGTACAATTGATGTATCATGATACTAATCATTACCCAATACATTGAAGTGAAATCATGGCGCATCATTCTTAATAATTTCATTTCATGCATAAGTGTTCCACATGGATCATATAACATTGATTAATTTAAAGTAACCATTTATTCTATGATAAAAGAATTTAGAATAAATACATGAAAAAATATAATCAATAAATTAATGTGCATAAAATTTAATACCCTAGATTGAGATATTTTCCTGGTATTCACAGCATGTTGACTTTTCATGGAAAAATCATAGTGCAATTTCAGCTGCATAACGGCGTGACATAAGAATTGTTAAAAATGGTTGATTTGAGAGAAATGTGTGTCTCTTTATATGTACATTAAATGGACAGTATAGGAGTAATATAGATACATTTCAATATAAATTTAATTGAATTTAGATTCAAAATACAAAATAATGGATTGAATATAAATGAGAAGAGGTAATTTCCTTACAGACTTTCCTCATTGTAACCGGTGTACATGAGAGGAATTAATGAGAGAGAAATGGGTCTGTAATCATTCAAATATTATTCAAGAATTATCAGGGAGGTTTTAACTCATACCCCAATATTTTCATTTCAACATATAAGCTTATAGAAACATAATTAAATTTTTACAAAAAAATAGATAGGAAGAAATCCCTTATGTGGAAGTATCATAGTAAAGGCTTGGGAGAGGTTTGAGAGATGAATTTTTAGAGATTAGGGTTACTTGGGGGGTTATAAAAAAAGGAGGGTAGCGGTTTGTCAAGATCCAGGGGATTTGAGTGAGGTGGATGTGGGAGCTTAGGTGGGTTTATATAGTAAAAGGGATGGAATTATTTATTATTTTGGTTTTGGGACACACATTAAACTAATTAAAACCCCAAAACAGACAAAGGATTTTTCCAGTGGTATTTTCCAAATGGGAGTAGAAAATATTATTTTATAAGACTAATGTCCAATCTACATATAATATTATTGTTTCTTATGTGGAGGGGAGTCACGCTCTCAATGAAATCATTTTAAAATATAAAATGTTTTATAAGTATTGGTGTGTCTACTAAGGCATTGTAAAAAAACAAAAAACAAATAACACTTTTATAAGGGTAAAACATATATTTTCTGAAAATTTTATTTATAGTATTTTATTACATAACTATTGGGTCATTATGATTTCATAAAACACATTAAATATTTAAAGGGTATTTAATTTTCCCCTAAAAATTTGACTGTCTCAGAAAAGAATGAAAAATTCACTGTTGGATAATATCAACTTCCTGATTCAAAAAATAATATTCATTTTATTTAAATAACATTTTAAATATATGAATTTGTACATTAAATATAAAAACATAAATTCTTCAAAAAATCATGGGTTTTGAAAAAAATTGCTTTCAAACATTAATAATAATTACAATTATATTCATAAAAACTATACGATCAATTATATTTTAAAATTAATTTATTTATAATATTTATTTATAATATTATTTAGTTATAGAATCTATTAATTCATAAAAATAAATTTCATATTAGAATATTGACTAAAAAATATTATTCGTTCTTTAAAATTTATTTACAAAGTAAAAATAATAAAATGAATTTATATTATTTATTATATACAAAAATAATGGACATAATCATAGTCCTAAGGTCTTGTTACATAATCCCTTATAAAACCTACATATGAACTAAGGGTAATGTGTACAATGATGACTGACTCTTGGGGTGTCTTGAATAACATAACTCGAGTGAAAATATCTATCAACATAAACTTCTCTAGTAGGTGGTTACATATGAGATTGACATGTTGAAGCTCAACATGGGCTTGTTCCTTAGAGAATAAAATGACACTACCTTCTTTCTGTGATCTGACAAATGGGCTCTGTCTCGGGAAATTCTGCTTGATGAGGCCATCATGTCCTTTGTCTAAGTAAATTGGATTTGTTAAAGCCCTATATTTATACATATCTTGTGATCATAATTTAATGACTATATTAGCAATGGTCTCAATTTGTAATGGTATTTTGAAATCAAAAAACATAAATCCAAAAAACTTCTTATGTTTCATAACCATTTTACATAATTGGAAATTTAATTAGATCAATAGATATTTATATAAATAAAAGTTTGGGTCATTACAAAAATACCCTTGTTTTATTTACTAATAATCATATTTATGTATATTTTAGAAAATTTATATTCTTTAAAATTCATTTTTTGTAAAAATAATATTCAATTATTTATTTGTGATAAATATTCATTAAACTATTCGGAATGCACTTACGTGTTTTCTAGAAACACTATTAATAGTTTTTCTTTTTCTGGAATCACTGTTCATACCCTTCATTTGTATTAATGCTTATGGTAAAGGATCAGCACGAATGATTTATCAACCATACGATGGATGAAATTCATAGTTAAAGAACACTGTGATTTAATGAAACCTTAAATTTTTTTAATGAGAAATAGTATGGTCATATAACCCTAAAAAAGTATGTAACCTTATATTTGAGAGGAAAACATAGGGTTCGTCAATCTTACATTTGTTATCAACCTTACATTGTCAACCTTACGTTAAGTAAAATTGAATGAATGTATAATCAATGTTATGCTCATTATTTTATGAAGACATGAATGAACATATAGTTCATCAACCCTAAATTTGTGGTTTTTTCATTTTATGGAGGAACCATAACATTGAATTTTCGAAATTGGTAATTTGAATTTAAGACATTATTAATGTTTTTGGAAATAGTCTTCGTGGAATATTATGGTGATTAAAAGTGTTATCTAGGCTGATTCAATTCTCATAATAATTTTTTTGAAGATCCATTTTAACATAGGTTTTCTCTACTATTATAAAGGGAGTATATGACTACTTTGACATGTACTTTTTAATTATATTTCCCTTTATTTAGTAGGTGTATTTTATGGATATGAAAAATTACTACAAAATATATTATTATGTATATATTTCTATGTCATATGGTTTGGATATCTCTTAGTAGTGTTGATAATTTTTATTCTTAGAGTTTCTTGAGAAAATTATTTTACAGTGCTACAACGGTCATGAATATCCAAAATAGGGGTTAAATTTTGGATATATACATGATTGATACTAGAAACGTTATGCTATGTCTATTCTTTAAATCAATGATTTTTTTGAAACCTAATATATTCAAGGATACTTCAATTATTATTATTCTTTTGAATTTGAGGATACATTTTATGTGAGTTTCCTACTACTGCAACTATGATGTTCAAATAGTTTTATCAAATAAATCTCTTTAGAGTGTTTTGAGTATCGGTTACTTGGTTTCAGTAATGGTGGTGTGATAGCTTCTCGTGCATAG
This sequence comes from Viscum album, assembly GCA_963277665.1. Taxonomy (NCBI): domain Eukaryota; kingdom Viridiplantae; phylum Streptophyta; class Magnoliopsida; order Santalales; family Viscaceae; genus Viscum; species Viscum album. Next base: position 396,120,202 of record OY728125.1, read on the forward strand.
CTTTGAATATTTTGGTTCTATAATAAAATCTAGAAGGCTCTATTTTTAGCCCAATTTTGTATGGGTGAAAACATTATACACTTAGTTGTGGATAAGTTCTATGAGATGATGACATAACTAGTGATATTCACCAAGCCTGCAGATAGGGTGATTGATGGAGTGGACTTGGTGATATTTGTGCCCCGAACCACTATAAATTGTTTATCTCTTTTTTCTATTTCTCTTATACGCATAATCAGATATAGAAATGCCTCCAGCTAAATCTACTAAATTTGTGAATCAAAAGAATTGAAGAAATTTAAATGGGCACAGTTCACTACCTCTTATGTCATCATCATAATCATTCTAACCTAACAAATAATAATTGTCTAGTTAAAAAAGATAATTATAAAAGACATTATATTATACGAATTCATATATTTAATGATTACGGTACCATTTTAAGTCCCCTTTTCCCATATTTTTCACACCCACACTATTTTAGGATGAAGGAAATCATTTTTTACGTCCCAAACAGAAAAGATTTAGTAAATTTATAAAACATTATATCAAAATAAATGAAATGAATAATAATAAGTGAATGATGATTAAATTTTAATGTAGAAATTAAATGAGTAATTTATGTTTATTATTAAGGAATATAAAATATGTATGGAGCTATTTAGGACTCTATGTAAGTGATTCATCAGTAAAATTTTGTTTTTAAGTATCAATCATTGTTTCATATATATAAATGTTCATTTAAATATGTCAATAATGATATTTTATAATTAAAATATTTTTTTAATTTATTTCTATACTATCATAGTCTTACTTTACAATGGAATAAGAAGATATCTGTTTAAGATTATATATCGGTGTAAATAATTTAATTTCATTTTAATGGAATAAAACTAATATATTTTTTAAATTTATTGTTTGAATTCATCTTCCCAACATCAATGTTGTTATTTATTATGAATTTACCTTATCATAATATCATAATTATCAATTTTGTATTGATTTATAATTATTTAGTATAACTTTAATTTTTTAGAGTTGTTAAGGAAAATAATTTTTCGATTTATTTTTAAGGTATATGTATAAATGCATAGGATAATATGTCTAAATTAATGTTATTATTAATATTATAAGGATAGTAAAACACCTATACAATTTTTTTAGGAAATTATTATTTTATATTATATATAATTATGTGTTCATATGATATATAATGATAAATCATTCAAAAATTAAATTTTATTTAGAGGAGAAATACTATACTTAATTTTGTAGTCTATTACATTTTGATTTTACTTGTAAGGATGATTTTAATGATAATTTCCCAATTTTACGATATTGTTTCAAAAAATATTATGTTTTTATGGGAATTTTTTTTATATATGGTAAAAAATAAATTCATTATTAAAACAAGTTTCTATGATCTTCTATTGTTGAAGGGTTTATTTTTCAAGTGTCAATTTACATGAATTTTAATTTTTTTTCTTATGACCATTTAGGACTATAGTTTCACCATCCAAAATTACTATTAAATGATTTATTAGACAATTATATAAATAATGAATAATTCATGAGTATTTAAATTATTATTTGAGCTCATATTTTATTATTTAAAAAGATAATACACCTTATTGTGTTTTTATTTTTTTTAATGTATTAATGGGTTTCCATTAATTTTATATCCGCTATTGAGTTTTCTTTTCCAATCCAATATTTTTAAATCACATTCATTGAGCCTAAGTATGTGTGTGAATTATATTATGGTCATTATTTTTGTACTGACCATATTCCATGATTAAAAATGGTTTCCCATTAATGAAAGTGTAATGTGAAATACCATCCTATTTTTTGGGAAAAACATTTATATTGTATTGAAGAATCCATATTTATATAATGGTTTTCCTAATAATCTAAAACTATAAACATTTAATATTATGGTAAAATAGAAAGTGAAATCTTTGTTATTAAAATCACTATTATTAGTTGCTTTTGTTATGGGTAATTATAGTTTCTATCAAAAATAACTATCAATAAATTTAGTTGTTATTATTTAATTAATATTATAAACATTAAGAATATTAATATATGGTAATATTATAAGGAGAATATCATAGAGGGATTCCCGATTTCATAATCTTATCTATTTCTATGTTATATTTATTTTCCACAGTGGATTCATGATTATTTTGGAATGAAACAAAAACGAGTATAAAATCGTTCAGAATCAGTAACATTGATTGGTTAATGATTGAATGAAAAGATTGAGGAGGCATTTAATAAATTTATATAGTGTATTAACTCAAATACCGAGGAAATGGGTCAGTATAATTATCCATCGAGGAACCTGCTAGTGGTGGATAATTACATGACCCAACACCATCAAAATATTTTTAGTTCTTAAAAACATCTGAATGTTGAAGGAGGAATTAAATCATTAGGAAGATATTTATGTTTATGGGATTTTAAATAAATTAGGAAATTACTCTAACAAATTATCATTTTGATGATGAATTTAATAAGTGGTGGTTTCTTTTTTAGAATGGAAACGAAAATAAAAAAATTTATGTTATGTAATTGTGGACATTTAATGAAATTTTCCATGGGGAATATTTTCTTAAATATGTTCAACGTGTAATGGAAAATAAATTAATAGAGATAAAGAAAATGAATGACTATTTGGTTTCTATATATGAATAACATCATACCAGATTGGTCAGGCATAGACTAGTTAATATATATTATAATTATAGTAAAATTTATAGATTTTATTCCTGTTTAAATCAATTACACAGAATTTCTTTGATTATTGATGATTATTACTATTATTAGGATATTATTCAATTTATTAAAAAAAGCTTGAGATATATTTTTATATTTTTAGAAAAATAAGTATCAGTGAAGATCCATGTTTTTGGTAATATGGAAACTATTATAAAAAATTTGTGAATCAAATATAATTCAATTTACATATTTAGATAAGTGTTTTATGAAACATTCTTGTTAGACTGTTATGATATCTGTATGTTTTTACTAGTGTGGTATGTCATGGAATATGGAACATGAATATAAGGAAATAAAAATTATTATGTGAATACAGATGATGAAAAGATAATAGTAACATGTTTTAATTATAATTATTTGGGAAATTAATAGCATTTTTATTCAATGGAAATCAGGAAATATTTATATCCCTAAGACCATTAGTAAAAGGTTATGGAAAAATATTTTTTTCTACCTCAATGAAATTAGGAAAATAAATTGATGTGATGAGTGTTAATTTTTTTTTTATTTCCATATAATTCGTTGAATTGATGGATTTATGTTCTATAAAATAATATATTTGAGGGAAATTTTAAAATAAAATGGAAATATTATATGAGTGAATAGACATTTTTCTTTTGATAAATACTCCATAGTTACTAATAAATAAATAACGACTTATTCTAGGTTCCTTATTTATTATCTCTAAATTATTATTCCATAAAAATAGTATTTTATTACTCATAGTAGAGTTTTATTTTTTTTTAGATATAGATTTTCTACCATGTTATTGTGTGAAAATATATTACAGAGATAAAGAATTCATATTAAATTTTTAGGCTAGAAATCAATTCAAATATAAGATTGAGTTAATAAATGATATAAAATATCTGTAAGAATATAAAATGATTCAACATGGAAGTGAATTATATGTTCTTCATATAATTTGAAAGTTATAAATCATTCCAATTAATGATGTGTTTTTTACAAATCATCTATGGATTCATTTTTTGATGAATATTCTTGTATAATTATTAATCAATAGGTTGAATTAATTATTGACTTAGTAATTCAAGATAATAAAATATCAAACCCAGTTGTCTAATGAATCCAATAGAGGTGTAAGTCTTGAAATAGAAGAGGCATTAGTTTCTATATAAGGGTTTTATTCATCCATGCATTTAAGGTTGTGGTTTTTTATTTCTTGTTTAAAAATAAGTTTGGTTCCATGATAATGTGCATTGATTTTGTTGAACATAATAGAATTACAAGGAATAAAAATTATATGTTACCACATATTAATAAAAAAAAATTATAGACATAAAATCTGTATGTAAAAAATATTTTTCAATGTAAATTCCTTTATTATAAATTTTTCATAATGAACAACTAAGTTCAATGTGATCCTTAAAACATAAGTTTGTCACTTTTGTGATGTGAATTTCGAAAATCGGACATACACGGTTGCGAACAGTAAATTATTTAGAGTATAATAAGAAAAACGTAATTTTTGGTCAATAGTAACCTACTATTATGAATTGTACCATACCCATAAGAAAATAGATAAACCCTAATAAACAGTAACCTTACCAATGATAGTATATAAATAATAAAGTGGAAGATGATATAACTATTTTTTGGAATAAATAAATAAATGTTTTTATATTGTTTCTTTTAGAATAAATTATTATTTAAAATAAATATTAAATTTATCATATTTAAAATTTTAATTTTGAAAAATAGACTTCATTTTTGGCATCTACATGTCATAAAATGGTTAGTGTGAATTGTTTGTATTTTTTTGATATACATGAATTTTTTATGAATAGTAAAATACCATAATTTACAAAATAATCTAAATACACTAATTATAGATTAATGTATGATTGTCGGCTGGTGTAAGCCCAGTTTATTCATATTCAAATGATAACATTACTATTCTTGGTCATGGATGACTCACTAATCCTTGAATTGTGTAGGAATAATAAATTAACGAATATAAAATTGAGAAATCCCTTCTCTCCTCCACTATATAAAGCCTTCATCATTCTCTCTTCTATTCATTCCTCTAAAGCCTTGTGCCTTATCCAAATTATGTCCAAATATCCCCCCAACCTCCTCTCACACATCATTCAATCCATGGTCTTAAAAAAAGATTAACGTCAATCCCTTTAGGAGGCTCTCAAGGAAGTTTAGTTCAAGAGGTAAATTCATCTTTTCTATTTTTGTCCTTCCTTTCATGTTAAATTGTTTTCTTTTCTATTATTTCCTCTCCATATCCAAATTTTTTTATGACTCCAGTACCTTACATATACAGGAATTTTTTAATTATGGTTTAATAAGTTATCATTATCTCTTCCTTTTACCTTATTTTATAATAGTATTAAGAACACCATCTGAGATGTTTCAATTTACCACATTCAATGATGATGGGATTTCAATCTCTATTATCATTATCAATTCTGGAAATGAATCCATTAAATTTTTTGGTGAACCATATTATTATATATTTAATATACCTTATTGATGGTTTTTAAACCCTTTTTAAAAATGGTATTAATTTATAAATAAAAATGAGTTCATTGTAAGAAGAAAACAAATTAACCAAAATAGTTATCATTAAAGATCTTTATAATAATTCACACTCATGCCATGTGACCAAGTTATATAAATGAAATATAACGGAAATTTATTATCATACATAATATTTTAATTCAATTATAGAGATTTACATCCATTCCACATGAACTCCATTACTTAAGATCAACTGAACCAATTATAAAAATAAAGAAAACAAACACTGCAAAACTACAGAATTCAATATAATAACATAATAATAAGGGAATAAATGAAATAATCATAATTATGATAAAATAAATACGTATCTAATATGTTATTAATTATGTTATTAATATGTATGAATTCATATTCTATGAGGATAAGCTCAAGATTAGAACACTTTCAGATTTAAGGTAATGTTTTATCAACCAGAACATTCATTTTCATTCAGGTAAATATTATTGTTTTTTACCATAGTGAAAATGCTATGTATTATTATTTACTCCTAAAATATTATTTGTGTGGGTTATTTATATTTTTACAAACCATAATTGTTTGTTATTTTATTGATGGTTATGGTTTTTAAAAGGAACAATCGAAATTGATTCCAAAATACAAGACTGGTCGAAGGGAATTCCTCTAATTCATAACTATTTTCAAGGACAAAATATAATATATTTTAGAAAACCATTCTCTTCATAAAATCAAAATTTTTATTATGAAAATAATATCATAATTCAGTTATAGTTTTATGCAAATATTTTTCCAAATGAACTCTACTTTTCAATGTAAAAGAGTATTTATCTCAAGATTTACTCGAAGATTTTATAAGAGTATCTTCATCTATTTCAAAACATTTGATGATTATTATTTATTATTGGAATTAGTATGACATTTTATCATCTAGAATATTTAATTTATTGGTTTTTATTACTTTATATGTTTATGTGCTATCTTAAATCCATTCCCTAATTTACTCTGAATTGTTTGTGTTTTTGCATAATGTTAATGGAATGTTATATCCATTTCATATATTAATTTCTACATGAATTTATATAATGTTTATGTTTATCCCTGTTCATATAAGGAATTCATTGGACATAGTGTGTGTTATTTTGGGCATGCTATTGCCCCTCGGTGCATTGGTAGTTCTCATTAGACAAACTATGATCTTGGTACAAGGCCTTAACAAAAACATTTTATGGTCTTGGAAAAATGCCTTGACGATATAGTTATGTTGTCCGACATTATTGATTCCCAAATTAGGAAAATAGTATTTATGGTTAATTTGGTTATTCTACTAGTATAATAACCATTATTATGTTATGTTATGGAAATATTTACTCAGCTCATTTTCTGTCATATTATGTTCATGTTTATTTTTAGAGGCATGTGTTTTCAATTATTTACCATGTATAATGTTTATGTTATCTTTTTCTATATATTGTACCCCTACAAGGCATTTGATCTCCAAACATTATATTTTTTCATTTTCTTTGGACATGAATAGGTTTATTATGAATTACATGCTGAAATAACCTAGAAATTATGGATGTTGTATAAGGAGTTTAGATGTTATATTTATTTGCAAGTTGTAATATTTAACTTATGTATGAATCTTGTTTCCTATAATACAAAACTAATCAGTCCTTCAGGATTCTTATTACTTTTTTTTATACCAATGTAATCATATAAGGCATCGGCTCTTGGAAACTAGGGTCGGGACCGTACAGTTTGTCTTAAAGGGAGGTTAGTATAAAACCTGGAAACTAGATTTAGAAAATGCCGATTAGGGAAGAGTCCCTATGATTGTCCTTGAGGATAAACATACAAGAAAGTGTGGGTATTTTGGTATATAATAGATTATTTGAATCTTTCAAATAATACATCCCTGTCTGGATACGAGCAGGTAGGAGCATCTCTGGAATAAAATTACCTATGTGGGAAAGCTCCGACTAGGATATTCGGGCTTTTCCCATGGTATCTTGTTACATGACAAAGGGCCTTGCTGCACTCTTAGATACAAAACTCATAAGGGATATGCTTAAGATAATTCACATTATCTTTGTAATCCCTTATTATGGATTCAAATGTAATTTTTTCATCAATGATACCTTGTTTAAGTTTAAGAAATTCTCTATGTGTAGAAATTCAATTTGTGCTATGTTTTTTTCTAACATGAGATTATACATTAAGATCCATACCATAATATAGTGTATTACATTATTTAGAAATGACACCAAGTGTATGGAATGGAAACTGCATGAACGCACGTGTCAACTACATGGATTCCACAACAATGAAAGATAATTATGTGGGCTCTTTTGTTATGACTTTTGTAGAGTAACTTTTCACTATACAGGAACAACATACACATGTTATGAATAATAACCTTACCCTTATGGAGCATCTGGATCCACCACATGGAGGAGATATGTTAGATCACTTTTTGAAATAATATCCCCCAACATTCCATGGGACTACAAAGTCTTTTTTAGCAGAGCAGGGGATATGTTCATTGGAGAAGATATTTCTCACTTTGGGAAGTAATGAAAGAGAGAAGGTTATCATAGAGGTTTATCATCTAATGGGAGATGTGGATGAGTGGTGTTCATTAATCCAAAACTGATGGAGGAGGAATAAATATAAGAGATATAATGGAGGGATTTTATTTAAATCTTATTAGAAAATTTTTTCCCTTGTTAACACCGATCATATATGGAAAAGAAATTATTTAATCTGAGGAAGAAAGAGGATGAAAATGTTTCCAAGTATGAATCCAATGTTACAAGGTTGGAAAGGCAGGTTGTAGACTACATATGGAATCCGTGTAGAAAAATTGATTAATTCATTGATGGTTTAATACAATTCCCTCGAAGGTATTTGGTCTCTCAAATATTCTCATCATATGAAGTTATAGTCTCAAGTGTTATCAAGATATAAAATTAATTATCTATGTCTTATTACATTAATGGAAAGAAAGAGAATAACCATATTGCTAAAAACTCTTGGAAAGGAAATAAGGAAATGGTGAAGAATGGAAGAGTTTAACTTTTTTTCCATGAAGTAATTGTGGGAAGAAACACTGTGGCTCATTCCAGACGGGAATGGGATTCTGTTACATGTGCATAGAAAAATTCCACCTATCTCTGGATTTTATGGGGAATACATAATCTACCAATTTTCTATGCTACAATTATAGGGATATGGGAAATTATGAACGTAAATGTCCTATGCATTAAGAAAATGTTCCCCATTGAATGCCTAGGGATAAAGTACGTGGTTATACAGCTACAACTTCAGAGGTTGAAGTTCATAATGAAGTGGTGGTAGGAACATTGATTATTTCATCAAACATAGCAAACCATTTATTTGAATATGTATCATTGCATTTTTTTATCTACCTAGTTTTCTAAGAAAATTTGGTATGTCCTATATGATTTAATAAAGGGGTTACAGGTCAAAACCCCTAGTGGGTGTATCATTACAACAAAGGCATGTAAATTATTCCCTCCCATGACACATAAGTGTGATTTTGTTGCTAACCTTATCATTATAGCAGTGGTGGAATATGATATAATTCTTGGTATTAACTGGCTGTCAAATTATGATGTGAAGATCTAATGATAGAAGAAGGATGTTACAATCATTGATAATGGTTTAGAATCCCTTTTTTTAGAGAACAAACCTTAGCCTTTGATTCCCATCAAGACCCACCCCTATTAGATCTAATAAATTAAGTTATTGGAGAGGAAGGGAATAAAATAAATATGGATGTGGATATGAATGTAATGATAAAGGATGTACCAGTTGTAAAATAATATGTTGACATCTATCCAAAGGATTTACCTAGACATCCTCCAGAGTGGGAAATTGAGTTTTCCATTTACTTAATTCCTGGTTCAAGGACCACATCAAAGACTCGTTATTCAATGGCCACTATAGAGTTAGTGGATCTAAATAAAAAACAAGATGAATTGACTGAAAAAGGATTTATTTGGCCCAGTGTTTCCCCATGGGGATCCCCCGTACTTTTTGTCAAGAAGAAAGATAGACCCATGAGGTTGTGCATTGATTATAGGGCAATCAATGATATTAAAATAAATAATAAGTGTCATCTTCCACGAATTTATGTTTTATTTGATCAACTTCTTGGGGCCCAATATTTTTCGAGGATTGATATTCGATCTGGATATCATCAGTTGCTTGTGAGGAAGGAAGACATTCCAAAAAGAGAATTCCAAACTAGGTATGATCATTACGAGTTTATAGTAATGCATTTTTGACTAACTAATGAACCAAATGTTTTTATAGATATTATGAATAGAGTTTTCATGGAATATCATGATTAATTTTTGGTTGTTTTTTTGATGATATCTTAGTATACTCTAAAATCTATGAAGACAAAGAAAATCCATTGCACACATTTCTGAACACACTTAGAAGAAATAAATTATATGGTATGTTTAGAAAGTGTGATTTTTTACTCCTATCAGTTTCCTTTCTAGGCCACATTTTCTCTAGGGATAGAATATCAGTAGATCCTACAATGGAAATGTCTGCGAATAAATGGCCAACTCTAATAAACTTAATTGAGATACATAGTTTTATTGGTTTAGCCGATTATTATCAGAGTTTTATTTATAACTTCACCCATTTATCCAAAAAAATGAACAAGCTCACATGAAAATGGGTGAAGTTTTTATGGAACATGTAATGTGGGGAATTTTTTGAAGAATTGACGGGGATTCTAGTGAATGTTTTAATATAAACCCCGCTATTTGGGAAGGATGTGTTAGTTATCTATAGTGATGAATCAAATAATGGACATGGTTGTGTAGTTATACAGAATTATTGAGTGATTCACTATGCATCTAAGATGCTAATAATTCATGAAAAAAACTATCCAAATTATGATATTGAGTTAGTAATGTAAATATTCGCTCAAAATATTAGGAGATATTACCTCTGTGTTAAAAAATAAGAGATATAAAAATATCATAAGAGTTTGAAATATATTTTTTCATAGAATGAAATCAACATGGGTCAAATAAAATTGATTTTCCTACCTGAAGATTATGATCTCACTATACACTAGCACCAGGGAAGGAAAATAGGGTTGCAGATGCTTTGATCAGAAAGAATCATGGTGTTTGAATAAGTTGAGAGTTGAAAGGGATCCTTTGTTAATGGATATAGTAAATATGTATATGGGAATTATAATGGAAGGTAACACATATCTACTTTTCCAAAAGGTTTACAAACCTTCTTTACTAGAAAGGATAAAATGTTCTCAGGCTGAAGATGTGGAGTTTCAAATGAATGTTAAAGCTGTAAATGATGGTATGTTGATGGAATTAACATATGAATGCGGCTTTATAAATTAGGAAAGATGAATTGTGATCTTGCTATTCCGGAGCTAAAGAGGGAACTATTGGATGATGTTGATTGCTTTAATTACTCTATTCACCATGGTATCTCATGATGAAGAGTGATATAAAGGTGCATTTTTTGTGGGAAAACATAAAGGGGGGAGATAACTGATTATATGTCGAGATGTTTGGTTTTTCAATAGGTGAAGGCTGTAAGACAATATCCTCATGGGGACATGAAATCAATTTTTATTACTATGTGAAAATAGGATGATATTAGGATGGAAATTAACATGGGTCTACTAGAGACTCTAAGATAGAATGATACGATATGGGTCATTGTTGACTATATTACAAAATCGATACATTTTCATGCTATAAAGGAGGATTTACCACTGGAATGTCTAGAAAGACTATATATAAATGAAGTTGTAAAACATCATGGTGTACCCTAATCAATTGTTTATGACTATGATACCCATTTTACCACCCAATTCTGGATATTTATTCAAAAGGCCCTAGATACTGATCTTTGTTTGAGCACTTCCTACCACCGAAAAACTAATGGACAATAAGAACGGACTATTAAATCCTTGTATGACTTGATGAGGTCTTTTTCATGTGACTTTCAAGGCATGTGGGATTAGTATTTACCTCTCATATAATTTTATTATAATAGTATCTTCCATTCTAGTATTTAGATGGCACCCTAAGAATCATAATATGGAAAAATACTTCGTACACGAACATGTTGGGATGATGTTGGTTAAAGAAATCTCGTGGCCCCAGAACATGTTGAAGAAATAATAGAAATGGTGAATATTATCCAACCCATATCAAAATAGCTCAAAGTAAGAAAAAGTGATATTTGAATAACTGATGGAACTAATTGGAATTAGATGTTGGAGATCATGTTTTCATAAAGGTAACTCTGTGGAACGGTATTATACAATTCTATAAGAAGGGAAAATTAATTCCCAGGTACATCAGACCTTTTTAAATATTGGATCGAATCAGAGATATAGCTTACCATTTGTAAATACTGCCATGTCTATCTAATGTTCATAATGTTTACATCATGTAAATGTTAAGGAAATACCTACAAGACCCAACAGATTTACTCACCTATGAAGAAATAAAACATGATCCCGATCAATATAATTGTGAAGAGCCTATCAAGATTCCTGATACTAGAGAACAAGTATTGAGAAATCAAATGACTCCTCTAGTAAATGTTATTTGGAGGAATCGTAAGATGGAACATGAAACATGGGATCCCTAGGAGATTATGTTTAAGAATATCTGATTCTATATCGGTAACATATTATGAATTTAGAGGAAACTTTTTTTAAGGAGGGGAGAATATAATGACCCAATATATTTTAAAGGATATTCCATTCCTATAAATATGTCATAATGAACTACTAAGTTATATTGGACCCTTATTACATAATTTCATTATTTCTGTGATGTGAATTTTTAAAATCTGACACACACTGTTGTGATCAGTAAATTATTTGGAGTCCAATAAGAAAAACATAATATTTAGTGAATAGTAACCTAGATTTATGAATTGTAACATACCGTTATAAATAATGATATAACATAATGAATAGTAACCTTACATATGATTTTATATAAATAATAATCAGGTGGAAGTACGGTATACCTATTATTAGGATATGCAAATAAATGATTCAAAACTGTTGTATTTAGAATAAATTATGATTTTAATTAAATATTAAATTATTCATATTTAGAAAATTATTTATAAAAAAATGACTTCATTTTTGGATTTTAAATTTCAAAAAAAGGTTTGGGTGAAATTCTAGGATTTTTTAAAATATATGATTTTTTGATGAATAGAACAATACCATAATTTACAAAATATGAAAAATACACTTATTATAGAGTCATGTATGATGTTCTAAAAGGGTAAGACCAATTGATTCAGATTCACATGTTAAAATTTCTATTATTGGTCATGTAAGAATCACTATTCCCTATCTAGTGGTGAAATAATAAACTTATACATAAAAAAGTGATAAATCCCCTCTCCCCTACGATATAACCCCCACATCACTCCCTCTTCACTTCACTCCTCTAAAGTCATGTGCATTCTCCAAATTCTATCCAAATATCCTCCCAACCACCTCTCTTACATCTATAAATCCTTTTTCTCATTAAAAGACTCAGACATCTCCCTTAAGGAGTCTCTAATGGAAGTTTGGTTCAAGAGGTACATTCTTCTTTTTAATTCATTGTCTTTCTTTTCATGTTAATTTGTTTTCTTTTTCTATTATTACCTCTCCTTAACAAAACTTTGTGATGAATCTAGTACCATACATGATTTGGAATATTTTAATGATAGTGGAATAAGTTATCATCATCTCTTCCATTAACCTTCCTTTATACAAGTGTCATGAACATCATCTGAGATGTGTCAATTTACCAAATTCAAGGATGATGGGCTGTAAATTTCTATTATCATTCTCAATTATGGTCAATAAACCATTAATTTTATGGTTGAAAAAATATATTATATATTAAAAATACTTTATTTAAGGTTTTCTAATCCCTTAGTACAAATGGTATTAAGTTATAAACAAAAATAAATTCATTATAATAAAAACCCAAAAATTAATCGAAACAGTTTTCATTAAAGATGTATAAAATAATTCATCCTAATGCCATATAACTTAGTTATATAAATGACCTCTAACACCTATGGATGATCATAAATATTATTATAATACAATTTGTATCCATTTCACATTATATCCATTACATAAGAACAACGGAATTGTTTATGAAAATAAAGATAAAAAACATTGCCTAACGAAAAATTTCAATATAACAACTTATCAAAAAGTGAATAAATGAAATAAATAGAATTATGATAAAATGAATACATGCCTAATTTATTATTAAAATATTTATTAATAAGTATAATTTCATATTCCAAGATATTAATTTCAAGAGGAAACATGTTTGGATATAAGGAAAGGGCTTTTCCACCCGAACATCCATTTTCATTTGGGTAACATTTATGGTCTAATATCCCAATGAAACTCATGGTTATTATTATATACTCCTAAAATATTTTTTGTGTGGGTTATAGATATGTTTACCAAACAAGAATAGTTTCTTATTTTATGTATGGTTACACGTTTAAAAAGGAACATTCAAAATTTATTCTGAAATACAAGCCTGATCCATAGGAATTCCCCAAATTATTACATATTTTCATGGCCTCTATATAATTTATTTTTGGAAGAAATTAATTTTATAAAATAATTTTTTTATGAAAATACTTTCTCACTTAAATTCAGGCTCTATACAAATATTTTTCCAAATGAAATCTTATTTTCCAAGTAAAATATTATTTACCTCAAGATTTACACGAAGATTTTATAAGAGTTTCATCATCTATTTCAACAATATTGTTGATTCTTGAGTATTATTGGGATTATTATTCCATGTCACATATAAAATATTTTATTTAATGGATTATGATTACATTGTATGTGGATGTGCTATCATAAATCCATTCCCCAATTTACTTCGAATGGTTAGTGAATATGCTTAATGTTGGGAAAAAGTTATTTGCATTTCATATATTAATTTCAATATAAGTTTATATGTTGGTTATGTTTATCCATGTTATATGAGGAAAAAATTGGAAATATTAAGTGTTGGGTGTGGCCCTATATAGGCCCTCAGTGCATCGGTAGGTCTCATGAGACAAACTACCTTTTTGGCACAAGGCCTTGACAAAATTTTTATTTATGGTATTGGAATGAGGCCTTAACTATATGGTTATTATGAACCCCATTATTCATTCCATAATTATGATAGTATTATTGATGGTTCATGGGGTTATTTCACTTGTGTAATACCCATGATTATGTTATGTTGTGGAAATATTTACTCATCTCATTTCCTACCACATTATTTTCAAGTTTATTTTAAGAGGAATGTGTTTTCAATTATTCACCATGTTTAATGATTATGTTTTCTTTGACTCTGATTCTTAACCTTAATGAGAATTAGAGCACACCCCTTTATTATGTTTTATTTTATCATGAGATGAATAAGTTTATTATGAATGAGTTGCAAAAATATCCTGCGGGTTATGGTTGTTTTCTAAGGAGTTTATATCTTGTAGTTCTTTTCAAGTTGTAATGACTAAATTATCTATGAATCTTGTATCGAATAATACTAAACCACTCAGTATTTCAGGATTATTATTCCATATTTTTAGGCCATTGTAATCAAATAAGTCCTCGTCTCTAGTCAACTGGGGTCGGGTCCTTACAAAATCCCCATTAAAATTAGTGGAATAAAATATCATGAGGATGAAATTTTGGAATGGGTATGACCATTATGAGTCTTTCATTATATATTTTGGCCATATTGTTACTATATACAAGAAATCACATGATCCTAACATAAATATAATAGTGATAGAATGGATCGGACCTACTTATTATCTTAAATACATAGCTTTCATATAGTAATGGGATATTAATAATAGATTCCTGAAATATTTTCTCGATTATATGAGAGTATTAAAAAATATTACATGAAAACTATTTTTGATATTGTAGTGTGAGAAGTGTTTTTAGGAATAAAAGTTAAACTTTTTCAATGCAACATTTCTAGACTCTTCCATCAAGACATATATTGTTTTTTATTTATAGTGATTCTTCATTGATGTTACATGGGGTTTTTTAGGAATGATGGTTAGGTAACTACATATTAATCATGCAAGATAAAATATGAAAAACAAAACTATGAAATTCGTGATGATGAAATTAAATCAATAATTTTTTGATTTAAAAATATTATGGAATATTATATATGGGCATACATGTTCTATATAAATGGATCATGAAATTGTTAAATATTAATTCAATAAAAAATAGTTTAATACATGTTATCAATGAATTTTGGAAAAAGTAATATGATTTCACTATTCATTATCATAAAATTATATTTAACTTGGTAGTAGATTTCTTGAGTAAAAATGATACTACAACATTAATCATGGTGAATTTGGAATATTATCCAGTAACTAATAATATTGTAAATATTTTTTAGAAGTTATGTATCAAAAAAAAATATCTTATGGAAGAGGTGAGTGTATAATCATACATTTCAAAAAGAGAACTTTTTGAAATAAAATAATTAAACTAGTTCAAGAAGAAATGTTTTATGTTTTTGAAATTGTTAAAGAATGTGTCATACAATGGGGATAATATATTTATGTGTCAAGTGAATTTCAATTGAAATTTAATAGTTGTGTGTATCTCACAATTGTCCTTATTTTCTCATAACAGAATTAGTATGATATATATAGATCTATAATAATATTATTGGAGTGATGAAATAAAGAAATACATTGCTGCTATTAATATGAAATGTATGAATTTTCATTGAGTTAAAGTTGAATAAACACATGTCAAGGGGATACTTAAATAATTTCATGTATCAAAATTAAATTAAAATAATATATTTATTTTAATGTCTCATATTTTCCATACTTTATTATTAAAAATATATTGGAATTATTTCGAGACCAGTCTTCAAGACGGTGTGCAGTTCCAAGGCCCGGTGAGCCTGGAACAAATGATTGAATTTAATTAAATAATTAAATAATGTTCTCATGAGGTTTTACTGATAAAGTTGGATAACTCCCAAACAGGTGCTTGAATCAGAAATTTGAGGTCACTGTTGCATTCAGAACAGTGATTTTGCCTTAGGTGAGGCCTAACATCAGCCGACGCAGGTCGGTGGTGAAATCTAGTTTTTGGAGGTAACAGTAATAAAATATTTAGAAAAAATATTTTAATCTGCTGCAAAATCATTTTTAATCTATTGCAACAGATATATTTTAACCTTTTTAAATAAATTCATGCACAAGGGTTCAGGTTTACAAACCATATAACCCTGAAACCCTTGGTGGCCCTAGAGGATCTGGTGAAAACCTCCCAATGGCGACGACGATGTGGTGACCAGATCTTCGCCATAGAACACCTCGAAATCCAGGTAGGATGTTTGTTTTTTATTTTCATGTACCCATTATTGATTCCTATGACCAATGCAGACTAATCTAGGAACTGATTAGCCAGCAGATCGATCATTTTGTGGGAAGGTGTGATTTGGGGTTTTATCGGGAAATCAAACACTCGAGATTTATAATCTGTTGACTGTTTTGGTTTTGATTTAATGGAAAACAACTCGGATCGTCACGAACAGTGATTGAGGATCATCCCTCTTGTTCTATTCTTTATATTTTTCTTCTGCACGTTCTTCGTTGTGTTCTACGAGTTCATGGAGGAAATCGATTGTTGTGCATTCGATTGTTGTCCCAATGATCGAGATTGTAGATCCAAACCCAGAGCGATGTCATAGAGGTGTGACGACGGTTTCAGGAGACGATTCAAAGCGGATCTAGAGATATGAGTTTTTGGGTATTTTTCATCAGATGGATCATTCAAGGTTTATTATCCGATTTCAACACCGAAAATGCACATTACGGTGTTCATATGATGAAACGAATGAACCCCTGGAGTATCGGGACGAAGAGACGAGAAACCATGGATCCTGAGGATCAGCCGCGACAAGAGGAGGAAGACGGAGTTTCTGGAAAAATCCCGACTACACGGTGTGTAGTATGGGCTACACGACATGTGTTCATTGGTGGACCACATGGCGTGTACTCCGGTAGTACACAAACATGGGTTGGGTACACGGCCAAGGACAAGGCGTGTATAACCCTCCTTGATCAGACCCGGCCAAATACACTAGATACCCCATGTACTGGTACACGGGCATTCCACACAGACGGAGGCCATGTACAGGCACATGGCCAACATACATGGAGTGAGCCCCAGGTGCTCGGAAACAATGTGTAATCCTACTATACGCCATGAATTTTCTTTTTATACAATGAGCCAAATAACACGGGTCATTTACACGGGCAGTACATGGAGTCAAGGAACACGGCGTGTGATTATTCTATAGGACGTGTAGTTGAGTTTTACATAGCTTTAAATGATGACACAGTCTGTTTACATGGGCAGTACCCAAAGTCAAAGAACACAGGGTGTGATTCTTCTACACGCCATGTAGTTGATTTTTACTCAGCATGAACTGATGACACGGGCCGTTCACACAGGCAGTACCTGGAGTCAAGGAACATGGGGTGTAACCATACTACACAATTTGTAACCAATCAAACATGGCTTGAGCCAATTTCTTTCTACGTCTTGGTCTAGTTTTCTTAGGGTTCGTCCCCTTGGTCTTTCTCTTGAAGGTTCCTGATATCATTTCCTTCATATATGAGTATGATCCCTTCAGCAGGACTTCTTGAATAGATTTTTTGGAATCCCCTCTGTGAGACATAGATCCATATCCTCTATTCATTCTTGGAACCCTAGGTGGAGTTCTTGGTATCTGCGTGACCAACATTACCCGAGCGCTGATCCTCTAATTAGTGGATTAGCTCAGACTGAGTTGTCGAAATCACCCCATGACATAGTGTTGATCCTAATTTGAGCATCATGTTCTCAATGTACATGTAGAGTGTGTTCTCCTGGAAAAATTACTTCATATCTCTCTCTTTAGAACTAGGAGTTTGTTCTCCGAGTTGCATGCTTAGTGGAATATTTGTGCTGGATCTTAGTAGTGGATTCACAATGGTCATTTGTGTATGCTTATATCCGGATATTCTTATTATATGTTCTGTGACATATTCTTTGTAGAGCTGACTGTATCGTTCTTTTGTGGTATTTTCCATTGTTGTATTCCTTTGTGGTTTCGGGGTTTCCTAATGGGTATTGTTATACTCACCCCTTCATGGGCTTTTCTCGCACGTGTCGTGTCTTGTGCAGATGAGCGAGATTTTGACAGGATTCTAGGCGAACCAGTGCTGGATGGTACCCAGTGAGATCAGACAGGCCGAGGTGTGTTCCCAGGGCTACAGATTTCACTCCCAACACCTTTCATTACAGGATGGACATTGTTACAAACTCTCTTTTGGTGGGCTTGTACTTATGGCTTAGGGTTTTACATTTCTGTTCTTTACCTTCCCGTCGTACTCTGTTTGTTGCTTTTTTAGTGTATGCATGCATTCTTCCTTTTTAGTAGTTTTTAATTTTCCGCCTTGTGGGCATGGAGTTGTGTGTGCGTGTGACCAGGTTTTTAGTCAATTCCTCCCATTTGAGTAGCATGCCTACTCGGTGCTAGTCAACAACCCCTAGCCTATTTGAGGCTAGCTTGGGGAGTTGTGGATCAAGCCACACTGGGACGGATCATGATAAAGTGGTATCAGTGGTGGTCGGTTCTACCTTAGGACTGAGAGTTTGTGAGTTGGTTTGGGGAAACAATGCTAAGTGTTTCATGTTCGGATTTCAGGCCAGGGACCCCGGTGTTGGTGCGGGCAGCCGACGTATCCATTCACCAGGACTATGATAACTTTATTTTTGACTCGGAACATGATAACACTAGTTAAAGTGGTGGAAATAATGTTTCATTCACCATATAGGAATGGGTTGTTGTTTCCATGTGCTTCTTGTGTCAGCTCTCCAGATATACTCACTGACTATGATATATCTTGTTTTATTATAGGATGCCTCCACGACGCGCACCCTCTAGGATCTAGCAGCACGATCAACAGGATGACCCCTCGATGATGTTTCCTCGATACAGGGACTAGATCCCCCAGTTTTATCATCGAGTGGTGTGTCAGTTATCCCGCCACCTGTGGAGTAGTTTTTAGTGCCTACTTTACCAGTGGAGGAGGAGCGCAGCCTGAGAGCACTCCATGAGTTTCAGAGACAGAGACCCCTCAGGTTATGAGGTGAGCCTGACCCTTAGGAAGTAGAAGACTGGGTTGAGGCAGTGGCATGATTCTTCTATTTGGTCAGGACACCAGCAGACTATATTGTGATCCTGGCAGCGAGCCTGCGGCAGGGCTCGACAGGGTGGTGGTGGAGTTTGGTTATTCAGACATACAACGAGGTGACTCTTGCATGGTCAGTGTTTGATAATCTCTTCAAAGATGATTTTTCATCAGTTACCCTTAAAGAAGTCCATATACAGGAGCTTCTTCATCTATAGTAGGGAACCATGACGGTGGATAACTATTCATCGAGGTTTACCGACCTCTCTCGGTACTCGATGGATATGCTTAGAGATCAGTACATCAGAGCACGAACTGTCAAGGGGGCCTTGAATAGAGATATCCAAGATAGCTTCATCCCTATGAGCATTCCTACTTTTTCTAGGGTGCTCAAGTGGGATTTCGTGGTTGAGAGCTTCTTGGAAGAGCAGAGACATCCGGCAGTTGTTAGTGGTGGGTGAGCTGGAGTAGAGACCTCGACAGCAGGGAGCTGACGCCAGGGACCCAAGAGTGGTAGAAATTTTTAGAGGAGATCCCAGGATAGGGGATATTCCGCACAAGGTTTGCAGGGCGCATACATCCAGCATCAAGATAGACAATGCTACTAATGTGATGGCAGGGGACACCTCGCATAACATTGTCCAATCCGTCGTACTTCTGACACGAGAGTAGTGGATGGACCCTTGAGGTAGAGGCAATTTGTGGAGCAGATAGATTCTTGGGGTTGCAAACCTGGTAGAGGAACTGGGAGAGCCGCTAGAGGTAGTCGATGTTTTGACCGTTTACCCCCACCACCCCCAGGAGGTCCACCCGAGGTTCTGGGAGCCGGTGGAAAGAGCCAGGGACACCTTCAGGTAGCAGAGTCTTATCACCCAGGTACTCCTGTAATGATTAGATGTATAATCTGTGTCTTTTCTTATTTGGCTTCCGTACTGATAAGCACGAGTTCTATTCATTCCTTTTTTTCTAGGTATCGTGTTCGTGACCTTGAGATTCTAGTTGAGTCGTTGACTCGACCCTTATGCTTAGAAACACCAACATGAGAAGATTAAGAGATCACACGCCATTCTAGACAGTTTGACATGACCCTTGTAGGTGAGAGTTTCTATTTGATCCTCTTAGTGGTAGCGTCGAGGCCTTTTGATGTCATTCATGGTATGGATTGGTTGTCAACAGTTCATGCCCAGAATTATTATTTTAGGCAAAGGGTGTGGTGTGTTTGTAGTAATGGAATGAGGTTCTCTTTTGTCAGTGAAATAGAGTCCCAGGCAGTGCATGATGGACTCGTGCATAGGAAGGTGAAACCGATATCCTATCAGTTGGCTAACCTATCCCTTGGCACAACATATGTTATTAGTTTCTAGTTTCCGGTAGTAGTGGATGAGTTTGAGGATGTCTTTCCAGAGGATGTACATGAACTACCTTTCCATCAGAAGAAAGATTTCTGCATTGACTTGCCACCCGGGACAACACTAATATCATCATCACCATATCGGATGGCTCATGCAAAGCTTCGTATGCTGAGGGTTCAGCTGGAAGAATTGTAGAAGAAGGGCTTTGTAAGGCCCAGCGTTTCACACTAGGTAGCCCCAGTTCTATTTTGCAAGAAGGAAGACAGGGCCTGAGTCTATGTGTGGATTACCAGCGCTTGAATCAAGTGTCAATGGAGAACCGATAACCACTACCGAGGATCTATGACCTCTTTGACCAGTTGAGAGGGGCCGGATGGTTCTCAATGTGTAATCTACGATTAGGAAATCATTAGTTGTGAGTACGGGATGACGATATACCAAATATGTCTTTCAGATGTCACTACAGTAACTATGAGTACTTGGTGATTCCCTTCGGCGTGATGAACTACCTGGTAGTGTTCATGGGACTAATGAACTGGATCATTCAGCCTGATCTTGATCGGTTCCTAGTGGTCTTCATAGATGATATCCTTGTGTACTCTGCATCCGAGGAAGAGCACACGAGACACCTAAGGATGGTTCAGGACACACTCTAAAAGAACCGGTTGTATGAGAAACTCTCAAAGTGGTAGTTTTGGATGTAGGAGGTCCACTTTCTAGGACACATTATCTCAGCAGATGGTGTAGCAGTGGACCCATCCAAGGTAGAGGCAGTGTTATCATAGATGCCAACCCGGAGCATGATGGAGGTGTGAAGTTTCCTTGGGTTGGCCAGCTACTATCGGAGGTTCATTATTGATTTCTCAAGGATTTCGGCACCCATGACATCTTTGACCTGAAAGGGTAATCCTTTCATGTGGACCGAGAGATGCCAACAATCTTTCCATCTATTGAGACAGAGTCTGACGAGCACCCCGATCATGAGATTATCAGAGGAGGGTGTCGAGTATGTAGTGTTATGTGATGCATCATGAACCGGTCATGGTTGTGTCCTAATGCAGAGGCAAGCAATGATTGCCTGTGGCTCACGCCAGTTGAGGCCCCATGATCAGAACTACGAGACCCATGATCTTGAGTTGGCAGTGATAGTCATCATGTTGAAGATGTGGCGGAACTACCTAATGGGAGAGCGGTTTACCATCTACTCTAATCACAAGAGTCTCAGATAAATATTTTCTCAGAAGGATCTGAATTTGAGTCAAAACTATGGCTTGGGTTCCTCCAGGATTATGACTTTGAGATCATTTACACACTTGGGAATGGTAATGTTGTGGCAGATTCTCTCACCAAGAAATCTAGTTCGCAGTTACTGGATAAAGCGATGGGGTAGTCTACCTCCTTATAGTTATAATTCGTGAAGGGAGATGAGGGAGCTTACCTCAAACTGATGGTTGTTACCCCTCTACTCTTACAACAAGTCAGTGAAGCACATCGTGAGGATGATAGCTGTTAGACTCTACGTGCTCAAATATTCACAGGAGATGCTGCTGATGGGTATTCATAAGTTGGGGAGCACGTTTTTCATTTCAGAGGGTGTACAGTAGTACTAGTGATTTTGCGGGTGGAGGTTCTGAGGGAGTTCCATACCTCTCCTTTGGTGGTGCATCCAAGTGTGTAAAAGATGTACAAGGTCCTATGGCGTTAGTTTGGGTGGCCAGGAATGAAGAAGAGTGTGGAAGAGTTTGTTTCTTCGTTCCTTACTTTTCAACAAGTAAAGGCTGAGCACCAGGTGCCAGTAGGTTTGACTCAGCCCCTTGAGGTACCAGAGTGAAAGTGGGATGGTATTTTCATGGACTTTGTGATGGGTTTACCATGCACGTCCAGTGGACATGATTCCATATAGGTGATCATTGATCGACTCAACAAGCCGGCCCACTTTCTAGCCATACAGGAGCAGAGCTCAGTATAGAGCTTGGGATGCCTCTATGTGAAGGAGATATTTCGACTTCATGGAGTTCTATCCACGATCATCTCAGATCGTGATGCTCGTTCCACATCCCAGTTGTGGAAGAGATTGAAGGAAACATTTTGAACTCAGTTACACTTGACCATAATGTTCCATCCTCAAACTGATGGTCAGATAGATTGGACCATCTAGGTTCTGGAGGATATGCTTCATGCTGGCATACTTGACTTCAGTCATAGCTAGGTGGATCTCCTACCACTGGTGGAATTCCCTTATAAAAACATTTATCATTCCACTAGAGTTATGGAACCATTCGAGGATTTGTACGGGCGATCCTGAAGGTAACCACTTTTCTGGACTGACCCAAGAGAGTAAGAACTCATGGGCACAGAGATGGTGAGAGCTACTACAAAGAAGTTGCAGGTCATCCAGGGGATGATGAAGACTACACAGAGTCGGAAAAAGTCTTATGCCGACAGGAGGCAGAGACCATTGGAGTTTGGGGAGGGAGACCATGTGTCCCTTTTGGTCTCACCTCGACGTGGATTACAGAGGTTTGGCCGTGGCGACAAGCTATCTTTGAGGTTCATCGGCCCTTTTCGGATTCTTATTAGAGTTTGGGAGGTGGCGTATCACTGGGCTCTACCGACTCAGATGGATTGGGTACACAACATCTTCCATGTGTCGCAGCTATAGAGGTATGAGCATGATCCATCGCATGTCATCGATAGGGGAGAACGGGACATCGATGATGGAGTGACCTTTGCTGAGTACTCATTCGAGATCAAGGATCACCTGTAACACCCCAGGTAAATAAAGAGTATGACATTATCACATTTTTGAATAAAATATTAATATAACATTAAAGGGGATTCTATGCTCGATGGCGTACCCAACACACATCAACGAGTTTCTTGGAAATCTTATGTTGCACTCTAATAATAAAATATTATTATTTTAAATGGTAGTTAACGCCTAGCTATTGTGATTGCGGTAATGAATAGAACTAAATAAAAAATGTTTATATATGTTTGTCAAATATTTTTACTTTTTACAATAAATGTTAGTGGATTAAAAATTCGAATGTATCCAATTTTAAGCATAAACATTCTAATACTCTTTAAAAGGTCAATAACCCGCCTTTTGATGGCGTACCTCTTTTAAATACAATTTTTGAAAATTTTATGAGTTATATTTTACAAAATAAAAATCTTATTTAGAATTGGGACATAAAAATTTACTCTGTGTACATTTTTGGCATTTTTCCGATAAAGTTCATTTTTTAATGAATAGTGGAAAATGTTGTATTTTAATTCAAAACCTCTTTTTAATATAATTTATTTATGTGATTAGATTATCTTTGGAATTGGTTTTAAAGTGAAATTAGAATATATTTTTTCCATTTAATCCAATAGTGGTCGTTGGAATTAATTTCACATTGAAATCGGACTTAAACTAGTGTCAATCTTTTGATACATTTTGTTTCATAAAAACACCCTATTTGTTTTGACAACGGGAATTAATTATTAAATTAATTAATGGAACTTATATGTTTTGAGTTTTGTAAAATAGACATCATTTTTGAATTTGGAATATCAAATATATCATAGGGTGAATTTTTGGTAATTTTCTGAAAAACTTCAATTTTTGATGAATAGTGAAACCA
The DNA here is from genome assembly GCA_963277665.1 of Viscum album. Lineage (NCBI taxonomy): Eukaryota > Viridiplantae > Streptophyta > Magnoliopsida > Santalales > Viscaceae > Viscum > Viscum album. Next base: position 396,144,785 of record OY728125.1, read on the forward strand.
TTAAGTGGTACTTATAAAAACATATTTTCCATTTAAATGAAAATTTGCCACATTTTTATTTTTAATTTCAAAAATCCGACATACATGGTTGTCATTAAGAAGTAAAATGTGGTTCAATGGGATTATAATAATTTTTTGGTGAATAGTAACTTATTATGTTTTTAATCGTGATTAGAGGTAATTAGTGTAGTTTAAGGTAAAAATAATGTTTTAATAATATGAAATGACCTAGACACATGTACTACAATAATTGGATGTGTCCTGGCCGACCAATACAATCCATGGGTCAACTTGAGGACCCCATGGAGCCACATTGGTTGGGAAATGACATAAATAACTTTTTATTTAATGTTAAAGTAAAAATGACACAAACATGAGATGTTTTACTAAAACAATTTTTACATGGGGTTATACAAGACATAATTTTGACTATAAATATTAATTGGAAAGGTAAAATGATTTCCTACATCATATTATTTTGTTTATAATTTTTATACATTAAATTAATAAAATTATTTATGACATCATAATGATGCAGTGATTACCTCATTAATAAAGGATTTAAATAAAATAAAAATATAATGTAAAATCTATGACCTACACATGTCCAAAACCTATTAGGTGGATATATTTCGAACCCTTATCACCTTAGACTCGAATTTTATCAAATTTGGGACCTTTTAAATCCGAACCCCATTTTCAAATAAAGTAATATTACTTTACTTTCCAAGAGTGCCCCTCCTCTCCTCTTATAAAAGGCCCCCACCTCTACCTCCTTACCCACACTCCCAAAGCCTTTGGCTCGGCCAAACCCTAATAATATTTTCTCTCCACTTCCCTCTCTTACTCCTTTAAGCCTCCCATTGGGCAGAAGTCTTCCCAAGGAATCCTTTGATCTCAAACCAAAGGGAGTTACCCGATTTTGAGATAATGTCTACACTTGTGTCCTTTTGTTTTATATTGCTTCTCCAACCCCCTAAACTCGTTTTATTAATTTATTTTGTAACAAATCCAGTATCTTAAATATACTAGGATGTTTTTATAAGAATTATTCGAGCTAAACGTACACACACCTACATCTAATGGTTAAAGAACATACTGTTTCCGTGGATGGCAAATTTCAACCTCCCGAAACGATGATTGTTCAACATTCTTTAACACCTTAAAAGGTGGCCATTAAGATGACAATATATTTATATATTATATCAAATATGTTTATTTTTTACTTGATCTTCTGTATTTTTCATTTATGGCATACCTTTATGGTTTCCATTATGGGTAAACGTGATATCTTCATTTAAGGAAGTGCGGACTACCGCACCATCAAAATGATTTGATTCATTAATACCATATGTGGTACATATAAAGGATATATTTAATGATACTATATATGATACCATACTAGAATTCAAATACTCTTATGTATCATTATGTTTTAATTCCATTAATATGACAAAAAATGGAAGTAGCGTTCATGCGTACGTACGGCCTACCGTCTCCATGAACGGTGCTTTTTGTTTTTTATCTCCAAATGATATGGAAGAGTATAAAATGAATATTTACTGTATATATATGATATTTTAATCATTAATACTATTCTGGAAATTATTTACTTATAACTACATGGGCAATCTTTTTTCAAACAAGTTCATTTTTGACTCATGTACCAAACATCGGCAAAAACATCTCATATGAACTAACATTATTAGAACAATTATTATAACATTATAATATGTGATATTAACTGAGTAATAATCTCTAAATGAGGTAATTAGAAAATTATTAATTTAACAAAGTTTATTATTCAGGAATATAGAGAGACGAACAAGACAAGTTGGACTTGAGGTAAGGGATCCTACTCCACTCTTTCTTTTTATGTACACTCTTTTATGTTATTCCTTTTAAAGATCATATTTCTTGTTATTGGGATGTTCTTTTATATTAATCGTACTTTAATTTTTATGTTCATGTGATGAGAGACCCTATTCTCTCTCATCAATCCATTTTGAAAGTTTTGAGTGGCGCCGTTAGGCTGCCAAATTTTCGTAAGAGATCTAACCTCTCTCTTTCTTTTTAAGTACTCTCCTTTATGTCACTTCTTTTATGCTCCTCTTTTTTATGTTGGGGGAAGTTATTTTATATTCCTCTTTCTATAAACATTAAGTTAATATGATGAGATACCCTATTTTGCCTCATCAATCCATTTTTTTATGTTTTATGTGGCGTCGTTTGGCTACCGAGTTTTCATAAGGGATTTATCATCTCACTTTTATTCCCATGAGATTTATGCTACATTTGCCATAATTTCCTTTGAGTGGTGTATATACTACCCATTATTTTACTCATTGTGTAATATACTTTCTTTTATTAGTATTTACATCAATTTTGTATTGTCCTTCTTTCACGAGGTGTGTGTTTCGAAAGATACCCATGTCTGTAAGGGAACCTTTCACCCTCCTCTTTTTAAAAGACTTCTTTTGTTGGATCTTTTAATTTACATATTGTTATGTTGGGATATGTTCTCATATATCCATATGGATGTAAATTTATGTCCATATGATGATATATCCTTTTTTATCTCTCATCAACTCATTTTGATGTGATGCCATTAGGCTGTCAAGGGAACTTCTTAGCGCAATTTTGATTTCTTTGGGTTCAACATGTAGTTATTGAATATGTCATCCTTTGAATATGTGTGAATGACCGTTGATTATTTTACACTTAATATCCACATAAATTTGGTGTATTAGTTTGTCACACATAATTATGTAATTGATTTATCCGTAAACCAAGGATATCGTCTTTGTAAGGGACTTCATCTCAATCTCCTTTCATTGAGGCATATTCTGTTTTATACACAACCTTATTTTATACGGTGTATAAACCCCTTTTACTTTTACGTTTATTCAAAAGGAGTCTCATTTATACTAAGTGTTTTTTAAATGTCCAAAGGGAATGTTTTTGTCATACGTATGTGGTGACAACAACTTCTTCGCCGTCGTGACCATTATTTGAGTTTTGGCTTCCTCTACAAGCCATACCTTCTTTTTAAAAGAAAATTAAATACCATGTTTTACTTTTCTTTAATTTTGGTATTGAAAATGGTTTTCATAATGTTTTTATATCAATATGTTGTATGGATATCTTGTGATTGAAAGGTGGAAATGGTATGTTTCCTTTATTCATGTTTTATGTGATACGATTATGTTGAGGTTCTTGGGCATTATTATGAAGACAGGTGGTTTGATGATAAACTAAGGGCGGGTGAGCCCGATATAGCTCTCCAATGCATTGGGTAATGCGAATGAGTGAAACGTTATGGTTTCTCCGAAGAGATTTAGGGAATATAATGTGGTGGGTATTCCAAACGTAACCAAGAGGGTTACTCCCTATGTATGAATGTTATGAATGCCTCATGTTACCTTTTATGTCTTATGATTTCTATGATTTATTCATTATTTGATGAGGTATGTTAATCTCCTATGTTTTATGGGTAATGTATGATTTCATTTTTATGAATATATGAACTCTTTTTTTCTTTCCAAATTTTTATAACCCTTATTGAGCTTTTTATGCTCATACCAAGTTTTTGAAATGTTTTTCACAGGTTAAGGGAAGGGTACATGATGTGATGATACTATCAAGGATGTGTCAAGATAGAATCCATGTTTTATTTTAAATATGTTTCCGTTGATGGGAAGAATGAATACTGTCTTTTATGTAACCACTTTGTTTAAATATGGAATGTAATTCAAGTTTAATGATCTAATTCTACAAGACTCTAAACCTAAAAAGATCCTCAATGTGTAATCTTGTAATAACTCAAGATTAAGTAAGGTTTAAGTCTGGGGCCTTATAGTTGGTATCAGAGGTCGGTTTAGATAACTTTGGAGGTTAGGGTATCCTCTAAGCATAAGTGACATTACCATAATGGTTAGGATTTCAGAAAGAGTCCTAGTTTTAGATAAAGTGAATGAGTAAGTATATATTAGTGTTTATCTTCCTCATTAGTACATGATGGTTTTGTTGATATACTCACACTGACCTTTCTATTTTTAGTGAATGGATGGATCTAGCAGGCACCAAAGAGACAACAGTTTTGAAGGAAACTGTTGTGGTTCTCTGTTTAAGATACTAGATAAAATGGGGGATTCAATGAGTAAACTCATGGTTGTTCTAAACCAACTATCAAGGAGTCATGATCAACCACTTGAGCCTTGGTATGTTCTGTGATTCATCATGTACGAGATGACCAATTGATGTGGAAGTTCAGGTAATAATTATAAAGGTAACCATTAGAGTTTATATGATCCTTACTTATGAGGTAATTATGGGTTATTATATGATATGCTGTAAAACGAAAGGCAAGAGATAAACTTGAGGTTATAATATGTTATGATCATTTTTGAAGATTTTATCTCCTTTTGGGGAATGTTTTAAAATTATATAGTTTTGGAAAAAGGACAATACACAGACCGTGTGACAACCCATCGCGTCGTACAAAGCTACGGGAATCGAACCCACAACCAAAGTGCAACTGGTATTTATCGGCTACAATTGGACTACATGAAGTCCCTGGTTAGTTTTACTGATTATTTTAGTTAGATGATTTTATGAATTAAGAGTAAGTTGATTTTGTGTTATCTATGGATATTTATTAACCTATCATGGAGGATATGTGATTAGGTTAATTACTTTTCAATACGATACATTAAGAGAAACTGATGTTGTTTGGAGATAAATGTTACGATTTAACAAGGATGACTATGTGACTAAATCCTTCAAATATTTGTGTTTCAATATTATATTGGTTTACTTTGAAGAATTTTATTGACAAATTGTTTATCGGATGGTCCTCGTTGAACTTTGGGTTTTGTTGGACAAATTTTGGAGATTAAGCATAGATTTTCTTTTTAAAGGGTTATCCTTTTCTGGATTATATGACCTTGTACTAACCTTTTTAGTTTTGGTTTTGGTTAAATCCTAAAGACATGGGAAGTATATAGTTCTCTTTGGTGGATTAGGTTATTCTCTAGAAGTTGATTATAGTACTCTTAATGAGAACAAGTCTCCCTAAATAGTAGTCTTTTGGAAAAAATATGAGTTTGATTAAGGAATCTAGTTAAAGTTGAAAGTAAATATTATATGTGATTATGTTTCCTTATGAATAAATTCCACAATAAAAAGTAACTTAAAACAAAAATGTTGTCTATTAACTTTTCCTACTGGGGAATCGAATACTGTTTAACCCATCACAAGTTTTTGATTTTCTTATGGTTAACTTTCTCCTAGACATGTTTACTATCACTCTCCCTCAAGAACATGACCCTTTTCTTTTTCTTCCATGTCCATGTTTTTCTAAATGTAATCCATGTATGGGTTAACTCGGGTGACCTCTGTACTTATCTTTCTTTATTTTAAAGTGATTGTTTTACTGACTCTTGTTCCGATTTTCAATGAAGTTTCCAAGCCCAATTTTAAAATTGCGAGGATGAAATTCCCAAAAGGGGGGAAGGATGTAACACCCTAGGTAAATAAATAGTATGAAATTATCAAATTTTTGAATAAAATATTAATAAACCTTTATAGGGGATGCTACTCTCGATGGCGTACCCAACATGCCATAATGAGTTTCTTGGGGATCTTACGTTGCACTCTAATAATAAAATAATATTATATTAAATGGTAGTTAACGCCTAGCTATTGTGATGGCGGTAATGAATAGAACTAACTATAAAATGATTATATATGTTTGTCAAATATTTTTACTTTTTACAATAAATGTTAGAGGATTAAAAATGCGAATGTATCCAATTTTAAGCATAAACATACTAATAATCTTTAAAGGGTCGATTAATCGCCTTTTGATGGAATACCTCTTTTAAATCCACTTTTTGAAAATTTTACATGTTATATTTGACAAAATAATATTCTTATTTAGAATCGGGACATCAAAATTTACTCTGTGTAAATTTTTGGTATTTTTCCGATAAAGTTCATTTTTTAATGAATAGTGAAAAATTTTGTATTTTAATTCAGAACCTCTTTTTAATCTAATTTATTTATATGATTAGATTATATTTTTAATTGGGTTTAAATTGAAATTAGAATATATTTTTACCATTTAATCCAATAGTGGTCATTGGAATTAATTTCACTTTGAAATTGGACTTAAACTAGTGTCAATCTTTTGATACTTTTCATTTCATAAAAACACGCTATTTGTTTTGACAGCGGGAATTAATTATTAAATTAATTAATTCAACTTATAGGTTTTGAATTTTGTAAAATAGACATCATTTTTGAATTTGTAATATTAAATATAGCTTAGGGTGAATGTTTGGTAATTTTCTGAAAAACATCAATTTTTGATGAATAGTGAAAGCACTAAGTGGTACTTATAAAAACTAATTTTCCATTTAAATAAAAAATTTCCACCTTTGGGTTTTGAATTTCAAAAATCCGACATACATGGTGTCATTAAGAAGTAAAATTTGGTTCAATGGGATTAAAATAATTTTTTGGTGAATAGTAACTTATTAAGTTTTTAATCGCGATTAGAGGTAATTAGTGTAGTTTAAGGTAAAAATAATGTTTTAATAATATTAAATGAACTAGAAACATTTCCTACCTTCATTGGATGTGTCATGGCCGACCAAGACAATCCATGGGTCAACATGGGGACCCCATGTAGCCACTTTGGTTGGGAAATGATATAAATAACTTTTTATTTAATGTTGTAAAAATGACACAAACATGAGATGTTTTACTAAAACAATTTTTACATAGGGTTATAGAAGTCAGATTTTTTACTATAATTAGTCATTGGAAAGATAAAAGGATTTCCTACATCATAGAATTTTGTTTATAATTTTTAGACATTAAATAAATAAAATTATTTATCATATCATAATTATGTTGTGATTACCTCATTAATAAGGGATTTAAATAAAATGAAAATATAATGTAACATATATGGCCTACACATGTCCAAAACCTATTGGGTGGGTATAGTTCGAACCCGTATCACCTTATCCTCTAATTATATCAATTTGGGACCTTTTAAATCTGAATCTCATTTTCAAATAAAGTAATATTTCTTTACTTTCCAAGAGTTCCCCTCTTCTCCTCTTATAAAAGGCCCCCACCTCTACCTCCCTACCCACACTCCCGAAGCCTTTTACTCAGCCAACCCCTGCCCATTTTGTCTCTCCACTTCCCTATCTTACTCCTTGAATACTCACTTTGGGCAGAAGTCTTCCCAAGGTAGCCTTTGATCTCAAACCAAAGGGAGTTACCCGATTTTGAGGTAATGTCTTCACTTGTGTCCTTTTGTTTTATTTTTCTTCTCCAACCCCCTAAACTCTTTTTATTAATTTATTTTGTAAAAATACAGTATCTTCAATATACTAGGATATTTTTATTAGAAGGATTCGAGCTACACTTACACACACCTACATCTAATAGTTAAAGAACATAATGTTTCCGTGGATGGAAAATTTCTGCCTCCCGAAACGATGATTGTTCAACATTCTTTAACACCTTCAAAGGTGGCCATTAAGATGACACTATATTTATATATGATATCTAATATGTTTATGATTTACTTGAGCTTCTGTATTTTTCATTTATGGTGTACCATTATAGTTTCCATTATGGGTAGACGCGATATATTCATTTAAGGAAGTGGGGACTACCGCCCCCTCAAAGTGATTTGATTCGTTAATACCATATGTGGTACGTATAAAGGATATATTTAATGATATTATATATGATATCATACTGGAATTCAAATACTATTATGTATCATTATGTTTTAATTCTATTAATATGACAAAAAAGGGAAGTAGCGTTCATGCATACATACGGCCTACCGTCTCCATGAACGGTGCTTTTTGTTTTTTATCTCCATATGATATGGAATAGTATAAAATGAATATTTACTGGATATATATGATATTTTAGTCATTAATACTATTCTGGAAATTATTTACTTATAACTACATGGGCAATCTTTTTTCAAACAAGTTCATTTTTGACTCATGTACCAAACATCGGCAAAAACGTCTGATATGAACTAACAATATTAAAAAATTATTATAACATTATAATATATGATATGAACAGAATAATAATCTCTAATGGAGGTAATTAGGAAATTATTAATTGATAAAAGTTTATTATTCAAGAATATAAAGAAACTAACAAGACAAGTTTGACTTGAGGTAAGGGATCCTACTCCACTCTTTCTTTTTAAGTACACTCTTTTATGTCACTCCTTTTAAAAATCATCTTTCTTGTTATTGGGATGTTATTTTATATTAATATTACTGTAATTTTTATTTTCATGTGATGAGAGACCCTATTCTCTCTCATCAATCCATTTTCAATGTTTTGAGTGGCGCCGTTAGGCTGCCAAATTTTCGTAAGAGATCTAACCTCTCTCTTTCTTTTTAAGTACTCTCCTTTATGTCTCTTCTTTTATGCTCATATTTTTATGTTGGGGGATGTTATTGTATATTCCACTTTCTATAAACATTATGTTAATATTATGAGATACCCTATTTGATCTTATAAATACATTTTTGTAAGTTTTATGTGGCGTCGTTAGGCTGCCGAGTTTTCGTAAGGGATTTTTCATCTCACTTTTATTCCTGTGAGATTTATGCTACATTTGCCATAATTCCCATTGAGTGGTGTATGTACTGCCCATTATTTTTATCATTGTGTAATATACTTTCTTTTATGATTATTTACATCAATTTTGTATTGTCCTTCTTTCACGAGTTGTATGTTTCGAAAGATACCCATGTCTGTAAGGGAACCTTTCACCCTCCTCTTTTTAAAAGACTTCTTTTGTTGGGTATTTTAATTTACATATTGTTATGTTGGGATATGTTCTCATATATCCTTATTGATATAAATTTTATGTCCAAGTGATGAGATAACCATTTTTATCTCTCATCAACTCATTTTTATGTGACGTTGTTAGGGTGTCAAGGGAACTTCTTAACCCAATTTAGATTTCTTTGGGTTCAACATGTAGTTATTGAATATGTCATCCTTTGAATATGTGTGAATGAACTTTTATTATTTTACACAAAATATCCACTTATATTTAGTGTATTCGTTTGTCACACATAATTATGTAATTGATTTATCCTTAATCCAAGGATACCGTCTTTGTAAGGGACTTCGTCTCAATCTCCATTCATTGAGCCATATTTTGTTTTATACACAACCTTCTTTTATACAGTCTATAAACCCCTTTGACTTTTACGTTTATTCAAAAGGAATATTTTTTATAAAAAGTGTTTATTAAATGACAAAAGGGAATGTTTTTGTCATATGTTTGCAGCGACAATGACTTATCCGCCGTCGTGACCATTATTTGAGTTTCGGCTTCCCCTATAAGCCATACCTTCTTTTTAAAAGAAAAATAAATACCATGTTTTACTTTTCTTTTATTTTGGTATTGAAAAGGGTTTTCATAATGTTTTTATATCAATGTGTTGTATTGATATCTTGTGATTGAAAGGTGGAAATTTTATGTTTCGTTTATGCATGTTTTATGTGATACGATTATGTTGAGGTTCTTGGGCATTATTATGAAGATGGGTGGTTCTGTGATAAACAATGGGTGGGTGAGCCCGATATAGCTCTCCAATGCATTGGGTAACACGATGGAATGAAACGTTAAGGTTTCTCCAAAGAGATTTAGGGAATATACTGTGGTGGGTATTACAAACATAACCAAGAGGGTTACTCCCTATGTAAGAATGTTATGAATACCTCAAGTTACCTTTTATGTCTTATTATTTCTATGATTTATTCATGATTTGATGAGGTATGTTATAGTGCCTTTGTTTTATGGGTAAATTATGATTTCATTCTTATGTATATATGAACTCATGTTTCCTTTCCATATTTTTATAACCCTTACTGAGCTTTTTATGCTCATCCAATGTTTTTGAAATGTTTTTCTCAGGTCAAGGGAAAGGTACATGATGTGATGATAGTGTCAAGGATGCGTCAAGAAAGAATCCATGTTTTATTTTAAAAATGTTTCCATTGATGGGAAGAATGAATACTGTCTTTTATGTAACCACTTTGTTTAAATGTGGAATGTAATGCAATTTTTATGATCTAATTCTCTAAAACTATAAACCTGAAAAGATCTTCAATGTGTAATATTCTAATAACCTAAGATTAAGTATGGTTTAAGGGTGGGGCCTTATATCAGCAGGAGAAGATCATTCATGGGTGATCTATTCCTTTTGTGCGTGTCTGGTGGCATCATGGGAATCTTCAAGAGAGCACATGGGAGCGGGATGCTCAGATTCGTGTGCAGTATCCACATCTTTTTGAGTAGCCTTTGTTTTGGATTTTCGAGGACGTAAATTCCCTAAGGTGGGTGTGATGTAATGTCTCGGATTTTCTATACTATATTCTTAATAACATGTGAAAATTATTTCGATACCAGTCATCAAGACGATATGCAGTTCCGAGGCCCAGTGATCCCGGAACAAATGTTTTAATTTAATTAAATAATTAAATAATGCACGGTTGGGGTTTTCCTGAAATATTCAGATAACTCCCGAACAGGTACTCAGATTAGAAATCCAAGGGCACTATTGCGTTCAGAACAGAAATTTTACCTTAGGCGATGCCTAACATCGGACAGTTCAGGTCGGTGGTGAAATCTAGTTTTTGGACGTATGAGTAATAAAATATTTAGTAAAAATATTTTATCCGTCAGCGAAATCTTTTTAAATCTGTTGTAACAGATATCTTTTATCATTTGGAAATAAAGGCTTGCAAAGGGGTCCAGTGTAACAAACCTCATAACCCTGAAACTCTTGGTGGCTCTTGAGGCTCTGGATAAAACCTCCCAATGGTGACGATGACACAATGACCAGATCTTCACCTTCAAATACTGAAGAATACTGTTAGGGAGTTTGTTTTTTATTTTCCTTTCCCTCTTCCTAATTCCTACAACGAATGAGAACTAATCTACGAACCGATTATCCTGCAGATCAATCGTTTTGTGGGCGAGTGTGATTTGGAGTTTTATAGGGAAATCAAATTCTGGATATTTATAATATGTATATTGTTGTGTTTTTGATCTAATAGAGACGAACCCGGATCATCACGAACAACAATTGAGGTTCATCCCTCTTGTTCGTATCTTTGAATTTTTCATCCACAAGTTCTTCATTGTGTTCTATGATTTCTTGGAGGAAATCGATCATTGCACATTTTTTTGGCGCAATTATCTATGATTGTAGATCCAAACCTGGTGCGATGTCATGTATGTGTGACGATGGTATCAGTGGAAGATTCAGAGCAGATCGAGAGATATGAGTTTTCGGGTGTTTTTCATCGGATGGATCGTTTGATGTTTATGATCTGATTTCATCACCAAAAACTCATGTTTTATTGTATGTATGATGAAATGAACGAACCCCTGGAGTGTCAGGATGAACAAATGAGAAACTATGGATCCTAAGGATCAGCCACGACACGAGGGGGAAGACAGAGTTTCTGAAAAAATCCTTACTACACGGCGTGTAGTATAGGCTACATGGCATGTGCTCATCGGTGGACAAACTGGCATGTACTATTGGAGTACACAGACACAGGTTGGTTACACGACCAAGGACACGATGTGTATACCCCTCCCCGACTGTACCTGACCAAATACACAGGATACCCCATGTACTGGTACACAGGCATGTGACACGGACATAGACTATGTACGGGCACATGGCCAGCATACACGGAGCGGGCCTGAGGTGCTTGGACATGGTGCGTAATCCTTCTACACACCGTGTAGTTTCTTTTTATACAATAAGACAAAAGACATGGTCCATTTACACAGTTAGTACCTGGAGTCAAGGAACACGGTGTGTGATTCCTCTACACGCCGTCTAGTTGAGTTTTACATAGCTTGAACAGATGACACGATCTGCTTACACGAGCAGTACCTAGAATCAAGGAACATGGCGTGTGATTCTTATACACATCGTGTAGTTGAGTTTTACACAGCTTGAACGGATGACAAAGGACGTCTACACGGGTAGTACTAGGGGTCAAGGAACATGGTGTGTAACCTTACTACACGCCGTGTAACCAATCATACATGGATTAAGCCAGTTTCCTTCTATGTGATGGGCTAGTTTCTTTAGGGTTCGTCTCCTTGCTCTTTCTCCTGAAGGTTATAGGTATCATTTCCTACATATAGAAGTATGATCCCTTCATCAAGACTTCCTGAATATAGTTTTTGGAATCCCCTCTGTGATACATTTAGTCAGATCTTGTATTTATTCCTGGAACCCTAGGTAGAGTTCCTGGTATCGACATGACAAACATTACCCAGGAAACGATCCTCTACTTGGCATATTAGCTTAGGATGAGTTGTCGAAATCACCCCATGAATTAGTGGCAATCCTCATATGAGCATCATGTTCTCAATGTACTTGTAGAGTGTGTTCTCACAGAATGAGTACTTAGTATCTCTCTATTCAGACCAAGGGGTGTGGTCTCCCCATTGCATACTTAGTGGAATCATCGAGGTGGATCTTAGTGGTGGTTTCATAATGGTCGTTTGTGTACGAATATATCTACATATTCTAGTTATATGTTCTGTGACATATGCTATGTAGAGCTGAATGTATCTTTCTTTTGTGTTATTTTCCCTTGATGTATTCCTTTGTGGTTTCAGGGTGTCCTACTGGGTATTGTAATACTCAGACCTGCACGGGCTTTTCCGCACGTGTCGTGTCTTCTGTAGACGAGCGATCCTTTGACAAGAATCAAGGCGGACCAGGACCGGACAGTACTCAATGTGATCAGACAGGCCAAGGTGTGTTCCTACGACTACAGATTGTAGTCCCAACACCTTTCTTTATAGGTTGTACTTTTTTACAGACTCTCTTTTGGTGGGATTGTAGTTTTGGACCATTTTTTTACATTTCTGTACTTTACCTTCCTATCGTACTCTGTTGGTTGGTTTTTTAGTGTAATCATGAATTTTTCTTTTTTAGTAGTTTTTAATTTTAATTTTTTTGGGCTTGTATATGTGTGTGCATATGTACAAGTTTTTAGGAAATGCCTCCCATGTTAGTAGCATGCATACTCGGTGCTAGTCACTAGCCCCTGGCCTATTGGAGTTGGGTTTGGGGAGTTGCAGCTTGGGCCCCACTTTGACGGGTCATGGCATTTATTAACTTCATTGTGATATTACAAATGATATATTGAAATAATAATGGATCTTGCATTATTATTGACTTTTTTACTACATCTATCCATTATATTCATATTCAAGATATAATGTTGTGGGATCGCCTTGAAATAAAATATCCTAAATCTATATTTGGGTTTTATAGAGTTCATATATTTATTTATTTCTAGTCAGGGCACTATATAAAATTAAATTTCTATAAACAACTTTATATTTAATTGTGTAATGATGTAGGTTTAATTAAATATTTTCACCATCAATGTGATGGATAGTTAGGGGGGACAATTCCAAATTTGTGGGATATGATACCGGATTGATAATGTAATTATAAATTAAGTTAAAATTTAAATATTTCATTTGTTTAATATTTATATAAATAATTGTTCAATCTATAAAACTTATGGAATTATTTAATTAATTATATAAAAATGAATGTAAATCAAAAAATTTGGGATTTAGTGAGAGCTAAAAAAATTTCAACCTAAATTTGTAGAAGAGATGGGTGATTCATAAAAAAGATTCAAAACCATATATGGGAACCTAAGAGAAGGTAAGAGAGTTATATAGAAAACTGGTGGAATGATCACATTTTTGGGATTCACAAACATTTTTTTAATTAACATATCAATATGAAAAGGAGGGAGGCATTCTCTATGAAAAATATAATTATGCACGACGTTTTATTAAATATTTGAAATTATTGAAAAAGGTAGACCAAGTAATCACCATGTATTTTAATCTATATAATTTTATTAGAAATTTTTTTATTTTTTATTTCTTTACAATGTATAATATATTTAATGTATCTTATGTTTTGAGCTCTTAAGTGGTTTAGATTATATATTAGAAATTATTCTTATTTCATAATATTCTGGATCACCTATTTTTGGGTTTTTGGAAGAACCATTTGATGATTTAAACAACATGTGAATCTATAATGGATATGAGTGAAAAGGATAATATCATATTTAATAATGCCTAACTTCTTGATGACTAACAATTTTTAATGGGAAAATAATGTTAAACCCATGTACTTTCAATAAAGAATCATTATAATGTCTTATAAAAATTTCATTTTAATTTATACGGGATCATATTTAATACAATATATTTAGAGAGTTTTTTAGTTTAATAATATAAATATTTATACTGAATATATAATTTTTAAAAAATTCCTTCAAAAAATGTAATATATAAAAATTTTATTAATTTAATTTTATATAAAGGACATCAATTTTTAATATCATAATTATCTTAGGGAACGTTTTTCCCAAAGAAGATAACTTTTATGAATAGTGGAAAATTTATTATACAGTAACATTATTTTAATAACATCATCTACATAGAAGCGTTGAATAAATATTTAGGAAACCATGTTCATTGCCAAATATGTATTTTATGTTTATAATAAAAATTTTAAAAATATTATTTTAAATTTTAATATTCATTCGTGATTATTAGTAATTAAAATTATATTATATTTTAATATTCATTTTTTTTGTTTATTATGATTATATAGGTGTTGAGAATATTTCATTATGTTTGGAATTGATATAAATTTCAAATAACACACTTTTTATTTATATATTTAAATATGTGTTGGGGATGAATTCTATACCTGATTTTTGTGTAAACTAAATTTTATTTATAAAAATCAATTTTTATAAAAATATTCTTAGTTTTATCTTGTGTATTTAAATATAATTTGGTTTTTACAAATTATTTATATATATTCATGGGAGTGAATTTTTATTTTTGAAAAAATAATATTGAAATTAATTAATAATGTCCATTTTTTTGTTATCAAATTAAGTAATCATTTTGAATGTTATTCACTACGAAATCAGTTAAATGGGTTAAGATGAGGGAAAACTATGGGATAATGGGTCATATATCTCTAAAGATTGTTTTAAGATGATGGGTGGATAACAATCCTGAATTATGATATTCTCTATATCTAAAAAAATAATACATCAAAAATGAAATATATTATTATTTTTTAGCATTATGTTTATATAAAAGAATGTATATCCTCTCACCTATAAATAGAAATATCCTCTCTGAGAACCATCAAGAAGTATGAGACCCCAAGGTTAACTGATTTCTAGCCAAATACCTCCCTTACAATATTGTCCATGTTCTGAATCATCGATTCTACACAAATGTCTAATATAATTAGACATGATGTGTTTTTTAAAGGTGGTTATCCACGAAATAGGCATATGTTCTATCTATGTACTTTTGTGTTTCAATCTTTATAAAACATATCTTAATATTATCAATCAATCAAATAAAAATAAAATAAGTATCATTACTATACTAAAATTTTATGGTTTTGATGAAATAATTTTTATCTTCATTAATTCCATCTATCAAAAAATAAAAACGTTTTCCTTGTTAAAGTAATTACTACCTTCTCCATTGAGGACTTATGTAATTTTTAATAAAATCCTCACATGAATAATTATACTGATAGAGAAAATGAAACACATATATTTTTTAAATATTTCCAATTATGGAAAGATAGTGATTTATCTAAATTCTGCCTTCCATCCTTTTTTAAAGTGATAATTCCATTTATGTGTACATATAGAATACTTCAACCCTTAATGATGTGTTTAGTTTATTCACTACCTTAAATGGATTCTTATAAAAGTGAATTTAGTTAATAATTATGGTTTTTATTACTTTAGTAATGTTTTGAATAAATATATAACCAATTATTGATACCTTTCACCCAAGTCATCACAACAAAAAATTTTTTTATTAAATTTCCTCTAACCATATATCATGAAATAATTTAATTTAATAAAAAAATTTAATAAATGAAAAAAAATTACTAATAAATTATATTACATGAAAATTTATTTGAATCAAGTAAATAAATATTATAATTTTATTATTATGAGTATAAAATGAATATGTACTAAGTTGAGGCTTCAGGTAATTAATTTGTTTCTAAAACATTATTAAAATGATTTATAAACTTTTTTTAATAACATAAAAGATCTATAAAAATTTTCAATATTTTCCCACAGTATACATTAAATATAATATACAGTTATTTTCAAGAAAATATTACTTTCTTTTAATATAATTAAAAAATAATATTTAGAAAATGTTCTATATGAGTAAATTTTAGCAATCTTTATAAAGGTGGGGAATGCATTTTTTAACCAATACCATATGAAAATTATTTCCCACCATTAGATTTGTTCTTCGCTATTTATACTCTAATTTAATTTTCCCCATTTTTCAAATTAAATTCAAGCCATATTATTTGGAAAATTTTTCATTTTATGTGTCATTAGATATATTGATGTTTCCATATAATTGTTTTTTTGAAAATTACAATTACATATGATAATGAGTGAGAATCTGTGTTTATAAGATATTTATGATTAAAATGAAAAAAAAATTTATTTTTTTAATTTTATGTTTATTGTAATTATTTATGGTGATCGGTGGGTCTAATATAACCCTATAAAAATATTGAGTAATTTTATGTTTTATAGAGGATAAATAATATAATTAATTGGGTATGTTATTCAATTTTAGGTATTCATTTCAAGGTGATTTTGAGGATAATTTCACAAGATGGAGATATTTTATATCAATTCATTTTATGAGTTTTTTATAAATATATGGATTTCATGAGGTACAAAAATGAACTCAAGAGTAAAAAAATTATAAGGAATATCTATGGGTAAAATTGGTTTTTCAATGGAATGTTCTAATGTATTCTGATATGTTTTTAACTAACTTTCATGATTATGAATATTACATTATTCATACATAACAATATATTTTCAAAAAACATGCACAAATAATTTTTATTTCATGAGTAATTATATCATTAAAATATATGGAAAAAATTAAATCCATACCTTTTTATGGATATTTAGGTTTATCAAAGATATAATACAATTGTATTATTTTTATATCTCTTATTCAGGTCTATATTTCTTCAGAAAATTTTTCATGTTTTACACAAGGCCTAAAAATGTATTTTAATTAAATAAATTTTAATATAACGACTCATATTTTTTAACAATTTATTTTAATAAATTAACTGGGAAAATATTAATACTACACACTAAGACGACTCAAGATTCTAAGGCATGGTGTGCATGAAATAATTTTATCATTTAAGTTGTTTTTTTAAATTAAAAAATCTCAACAGATAAATTTTTATTATTATAGCTCATTAATGGGTGCCTAAATCAAAAATTGGATGGAACCGTTGCATCTAGAATAGTGGATTTACCATAGGCACTACCAAACATCATCTAGCCCGGGCCAGTTGAAAAAGTTATATTTTGTAACTCACCATCAAAAAATATTTTAATAAAAATATTTAAATGATGAATCATATTTTATTTCCTTTTATTAATCCTAGATGCATGGGTTTAGTATTACAATTCATAAACCTGAGATCTTTCTTGAGAACTCTGGTGAGGGGAAAGCTTGGGGATAGGCGGTTGTATGCAACGAGTGGTGACTTGAGGATTGGGATCTCTCGACCATGGATGTAAGAATGATGAAGGCAATGGTTCTTCATTGGCTGATCCAACCTAGAGTAGGGGTTGTTATTTAAATTACATCATATCCCCTTTTTTGAATTCCCATGATGATTTAAATCGATCAAAAAATACATTGATTCATGAAACATGTATATTGCTGTGGAAGGGGATTCACCTTGCATGTTTTATTGGGGATTGATGATTGTTTGATTGAATTGTGATTTTTTTCATTTTCTTAATCTTTTTAATGGATCAAATCGTTGGGGGAATGAATTAATGGCATATGTTTTTTCCTACGGTTTCTTTTGTAATTTTCACCCTCACATTATTCGTGGTCTTTACACATTGATCAATGATCCATCATTTCACAACTTTTTCCAGGCATAAATTTCCAATGTCTTGGATCTAGAATGGACACAACATGAACGATGTGTGACAGTGATGGTGGTGAACAAATCGTGGTGTTGCGGTAGATGTCATTGCTCAGACTATATTTCCCCATGATTGATCATAATGAGGTTTCAAACCCTAGGTGATGAAGAATGAATCCCAGATCCTCTTCCAAATAAAAGAACGGTCAACTAGAACGAATATGGTGGCTTGCAGATGGTCCTGCCGGCACACCGGTGCCGGCGGCAGCCTCGTTTCAGTGAATCAGAGGTGGAATTCACCACATCAGAGTAGCTGCGGCTTCATGCCATTGTGGGGGGAGCCGAATTTATGGATTAGGAAATTTGCGCGTGCAGATATAGTGACCAGCCGATCCAGCCAAGGGACATGGAGGGATGTGATGGGTTGCAACGTCCAGGGTGGATCAGCGGATGCAGTTGGCAGGCCATGTCACGTGGTTGGAGTTCACGGTCTAACTAGACCATAGTGGTGACACAATGATAACGGCAATGGGTGGGACACATTTCCTACCACGTCTTGGGTGAAGAAGTCTGGCCCACTCTAGCAGGACGGGTTAGTCAGGAGAATCATCTATATTCTGGGCTTGCCACAATTGGTCTGGTCGGTCCCATCCGGCCCATGTCAGGAACAATAATCTAGGTCAGATTGGTCCAACTAGTTCAGACCTTATTTAGTCCCAACAAGCCCCTCTTTACAAAACCAAAATCTATTACATTCAATCCGCAAGTTTGATTGATGAGTCGTTTAGGGTTTTGGTCCCCTCAATAAGTGGATTACCTTTTGAGATGACTTGTTGGGTAGTTAGAAAAGACCATTATAAGTGTAGATACCACCCCCACCTTTCTTATTATGTTTAGGGTTAGGTATGGCATAGCATAGAAATCCCCTCAAAAGACGTGTCCAGGATAGAGTTGTAAATCCTCATTAAGATGATAGTGATACTCTATCACCCCAGTTGAGTTTATTTGGAATTGATGTGACTCTGAGCACAAGGCATTAATTCTCCCTCATGTTGGCTATGTCCTAGGGTTCATGGTATTATTTAGAATCCTCTACATTATGAGACACACCAAAGGGTTCGTCATAATATCCCAGAATCCATTACGGTGTAGAGTAATATAGATTGGGATTGATGAATTATTCAAAATTGAAAATTTATTTATCACAACCATTGACCAAAATTTCCACATTGGGAAATACTGGATTAGCGGAGTCTTATTAATTACATGTGGGAGTGACTTTCCCTTGCTTTCATCATATCTACTTATGAGTATATCTGGATATCCTTGGTATATGAATGGGTTTATACCAATGTGAGAATTCTGAGAATTATTTTGTGATTCTTAGTGTGTGGTTTTTGGGTTGTCCTACTATGTATTGTTTAACTCGCCTCTAAAAGGGATTTTCCCACATGTTTCTGGTCTTGTGAAGATAACCGACATGTTGACGGAGTTCTTGGAAGAGTTGGGCTAGTGATTGGACCCTATTGTGACTTGTCATATTAGAAGGGATGAGGCATTCATAATAGTTTTCTATTACATCTTCAGTACCCTAATTATGAGGATGGTCATTACAGTTGTCAATATTTTGGGGCTTTTATTATGGCCTCGGTTTTTACTACATAAATTTAATTTCCTTCTTCCCTCTAGTTTTGTTAATTTTACGTTTAGTGGTTATCATGCATGGTCATTGGTTTTTTCTGATTATTTTTTCATTGTGGGCTTTGGGACACTTGAGTGTGTAGAGGTACATAGGATAAGGCCTCCTTTTTTTGAGATATTCCTACTCGACAATATTCTCCAACCCCTGGACTACTAGAAGAGGGAATGGGGTGGTCATGGCATGGAACCCATTGAGATGGGTCATGATAAAGTGGTATCAAAGGTCTAGTTTGGTTACAAATTTGGACAAGGAGTTGGTGGGATTGGTTTGGGGCATCAATTTTGAGTGATTCTTGTTCAAATTTCAGGCCAGGGAATCAGGTAATGGTGTGTCAATGGAAAAATCCATACACCAGTACTCTAGGCACCTTCTATCCCACTCTGATCATAAAAACACTGTTTTCTGGTAAATTAATGGAACATGAATCATATAAGAATGGGATATGTTTTCCATTTCCTTCTTGAGTCATATCTCTAGATATACTCTTTTGATTGTGGATCATCTAGACATGTATTAGGATGCCTCCATGCAGAGAGCAATCCAGGATCCTGATGCATGATCACATAGATTGATTGCTTATTGATGATGCATCAGTGTAGGGGCATATTCCAGACATGGCACCCCGAGTAGTCTTCCATCTATGGTACCACCTATTGTTCATTTTTAGCTACTGGTGCAACCCGTATATGATGCACGCAGGCTTAGTGCGTTTCATGAGTAATAGAGGGAGCGACCTCTCATATTTTTAGGTTAGACAGATCCACCGCTATTTGAGAATTGGCTGGAGGCAGTTATGCATGACTTCTGCCTTATGAGGACACCGCCTGATCATATGACAGTCTTATCCACGAGCCTTTTGTAGGGATCAACCAGATGGTGGTGGAGCTTATTGATCCAGACTCATGATGAGATGACCCTATCATGGGATAACATCAAACTCCATTTCATGAAGTAGTTATTTCTAGATACCTCATGCTTAGTATGCATCTAGGAGCTCGTACACCTACTACGGGGCAACATTATAGTAGTAGAGTACTCGACAAAGATTACTGAGATTTTTGTTATTCCATGCGTATCATGCCAGACCTATTCTTCAGGGAACAAGATTTTAATCAGGGACTAAGATAGTCGATTTGGTCATCTGTGGTATCTCTCAGAATATCTACTTAGGTTGGTGTTTTGAAGCAATATCTACTCTTAAGGATTTTCCTAGAAGAGAAGGATCTAGTGGTCGGAATAACTAGCAGGAATCAAGTGGAAGAGTCCCCGATAGTGGGTAGCAGGGAAAAAAAGGGGGACCATGTGGGCCATTCCCTTTAGCAGATAGTCCCAAGATATCGGGTCAGTAGTGCAATGCTTCAAAAGCAGAGTGGGATAGACAAAGGATAGAATGTGTTTTGGGTTCGGAGGTCGGGGACACTTGCCTCGGGATTTCCCAACACATTTTACGGATTATCCTCGAAATGTTAAGGGACAACCATGATAGAGTTAGTGGTCTAAATAGTGCGGTCCATATGGATACTGACATGGTAGGGGTAGGTAGAGTAGCCGACATTGGATGGAGTTTTTTGGTACTACAACTACCACCCTGGGCAACGAGAGCCAGTGGATAGGAGAAACACCATTTTCATGTGATGGAGGCATCCAAAACCGGCGCTCTTGAGATGATTAGAGGTACGATATATGTCTTCTATACCATAGATAATGTTATTATAGATATAAATTCTTATCACTCTTTCATTGATATGAATATTTTTCGAATCTCAGATCATTTAGTGGAGCCATTGGCTCAAACCATGCATTTATAGACACATGTAGGTGGGGATTTGATGAATACACACTAGTTCTAGCAGTGTGATCTTACTTTTGGAGGTGAGATCTTCAGATAGTATCTTCTAGTAGCAGTGTTGAGTCCATAATATTTCATTCAGGTTGTGGATATATTAACCACAATCTATTATCATATTAGTTATTTTAGGCATAGAGTGTGGTGTGCCTGTAGGGAAGGGGATACGATTTCCATTACTGGTTAAAAGGAAATACATGCAGCAAGAGAGGAAATTACTAAGTGGATAGTGTAGTTAATTACTCATCTATTGGATATCCTCACCCCTTGTGAGGTGGAAGAGATTACACCCTTGTTTCTTGTAGTGGGGATGAGTATGAGGATATCTTCCCTAAGGATGTTCCGGGATTACCTCATCACAGGGACATTCACTTTTGAAAATATTTCTACCATAGTTTGACCCTGATACCCACTCATATATATCAAATTGCTTTGTCAGTGCTTCCTGAGTTGAGGGAAAAATATTAGGATTTGCAGATGAAGAGCTTCGAAAGTCCCAAGGTCACATCATAGGCATCCCTTGTTTTGTTTTCCATGAAGGAAGATAGGATATTGAGGTTATTTTTGAACATCAAAAGCCAGAACTAGGTGACCTTGAAGAACATGAATCCACTTCTCTGAATTGAGGACCTCTTTGACCAGCTGATGGGAGAGAGGGGTTTCTCAATTATAGACCTCATATCAGGTTATCGTCACCATCATGTAGAGAATGATGAGGTATTGAAGACAAAACCTATGATTAGTTGTGGACCTAATGAGTAAATGGTAATGCTGTTCGACATAACCAACAGAAATACCATGTTTATGGGACTCCTGAACATGATCTTCCAACCATACCTTGAATGGTTTTTTGTGGTCTTTATTTATTACATTTTGGTGCACATGAGGAGTAACACATGATACCCCTTTGCATGGTCTTGGATACAATCTG
Organism: Viscum album; assembly: GCA_963277665.1. Lineage (NCBI taxonomy): Eukaryota > Viridiplantae > Streptophyta > Magnoliopsida > Santalales > Viscaceae > Viscum > Viscum album. Next base: position 396,167,401 of record OY728125.1, read on the forward strand.
GGAGAACCTAATTTAAGGATATCTTTGTAAGTGTCATGTATAGATTTGGGAGGTCAACATTCGATGACCTATCATTTAGGAGATTGGATTTTTAGCGGATCTGGTGAAGATTGAGGCGATTAATTCTTGGGATCCACCTAGGTGTTTAATGATTCTAAATCATTTACGAGGTTTATTTGGGTACTATCAAAGGTTCCTTAATGAATTTTCTAGTGTAGCAAAACCCGTGATATCTATGACATAGAAGGGACAACACTTCATGTAGACAAAAAATGCCAGTATTGTTTCTAGGAGCTGAGATAGAGGATGGCAAGTAGTCCCATATTAAGGACACTATAAGAGGGTGTTGGGTCTGTGATATTCTATGAATAATCATGTACTAGACTAGGATTTTTTATGATGCAGGGGAAATATGTGATTTCCTATGGTTCATGCTGGATGAGCCATCATGATAAGAACATCGCAACCAATGATGTTGAACAGCAATAGTGGTCTTTGTTTTGGGGATGTGGTGGAATTACTTAATTGGATATTAGTTGACCTTCTACTCAGACCACAAGAGACTAATATTTTTCTCATAGGGATCAGAATTTGAGAAAGAGGTGGTGGCTAGAGTTCCACCAGGATTTCGACAAATATATTTTCTATAATCCTAGGAAGGGGAATGTGGTGGCAGATGCACTAAGTAGTATGTCTAGCTTGATGTTTTTGAGTGTGGCATAAAAGTATTTGGTCAGGCTACAGATATACTTTGTGCATAACTATGGGGATTTTTTCCTTCAATAGATGGTTCTCACCCCCTCCTCTCTTACCATGAGTCAGTGTGGAAAAACATGGGGAGGTTGACTGTGAGTGGGGACTGCATAGTTATCTTTAGGGATTTCCCCTGATGGATATTCAATTGGTGGGGAACACATAGTTCTTCTCAGAGGGAACATGGTTATGATGGGGGTCAGTGAGGAGGAGGTCCTTTTGGAGTTTCACATGCCTTCTAGTGGTATATTAGTTAGTGGGAACGAGGTTTCAGGACCACTGATGTTTGTTATTGAGGCTTAGGATGAGGACGAAAGTGGTAGAGTTTATTTCTAAATGCCTCACTTGTCATCATGTGAAGGAAAGACACTAGGTATAATCAGGTTTTACTCATCCACTTGATGTGCTGGATTGGAAGAGGGATGATGTATTAATGGAATTTCTGTTTTCATTACCACGTATGTCTAGAGGACATGATACCATCCGAGTGATCATTTTTAGACTCACCATGTTCGCCCGCTTCATGCCAATCTGGTACTAGAGTTCCATTGAGTCTTAGGATGCCTCTACGTACAAGATATTTTTCAACTTCACGGGTTGCATTAAATGATCATTTTAGACCATGATTCTCAATTCAACAACTAGCTATTGAAGGCAGTGTAGGAGTATTTTGGTATGTAGTTGCAGTTAATCATAGATTATCATCCCAAAACAAATAGTTAGATATACAGGACCATCTAGGTACTAGATGAATTTATTTTTTCCCTCATATTGGAATTTGGTCGTAGTTGGAATGAACAATTATCATGGGTGGATTTTGCATACTAAAACTAAAAAAACTCCACCACTTGCATGGCACTATTTGAGGCCTTGTATGGTAAACCTTTCAGATCCCTATTATGATCGACAGATCATGGGGAGTCAACACTTGTTGTCCCAATGTCGGTGTGGGATAACAATGAAAAATGGAAATCAGTAATACAAGACATAATACATTACCATTTCCTAAAGAAAAAATAAAAATAATATTACTCCAAGCATCCCACGATCTTACTCGGTCATCTGATATCAAGCACATCCTATTTGCACGCAATAATGTGTTGGAAGCTGTATGCTTCCCTCTTTCAAAACCTAAAAGCATGTAATCTACTCCAGGTACCTAATGGTTCCAGGAGAGGGTGTGAGATAAATCTGTATGGGACACCACCAATGGTGTCTATAACATCTGGCCCAAGTAATGGAAAATAGATGTGTGCAGGCACACTTATATAGAGTAATGATAATAGTACAATTAATCTACCTACCCAAGTACCTACCTCATCCCTCAGTTTATGTATGAACATATAACCAGTTCATTAATTATGTAATCACCATTTAATGTTAATAGGTCATGTGAGGTATAACCAATACTAACATCACCCCGTGATAGTATTTGTAGTGAAGGTATCAAGACGTAAAAAAGAACCCTGAAAAGGATATCAATTGAGGGAGTTATGGGGTATTAACCAAGGAAACATAAACTCTATAAACATTATACTAGTAGTATCTATGTCTACAACATGGGTAACAATGTAATAAAAAGATCTTAATCAATGGTATTCTACAATAAGGATCATATCATGTCCATGGTATTCGACCAAGTTAAAACAGGGCTAAGAAAATACGAGGTCTAAGGAGTGTATCCCAGGCAACCACTTGACAATGCTGGATCCAATGAGTGTATCTGATGTATCCAATAATAAAAAGAGACCCTATGGTAGTATAATGGGAATCCATGGAAGATACATGAACTAGAATCTAGGTGGCTATCAGCCTATGAAAACTGCATCCAGGAATTAAAATGGGGTTCCAGAGACAGAAGGAATTATCCTCTCAGAATACAAGGGGATCTTGAGTCAGTACACTTGTGTTTGATATTATAATCATGTAATAATTCATTTTTCTCAATTATTACCTTCCATTACGGTGGATTGGTCATGTAGAGTTAATACCATTATTTATTGGTCCAATACTTGTCTTACATTAGTGTAGATAGGCTATGTAGTGTGATAACCATTTAATCAAATCCTAAATAACCATTAAGGGATATATAATTTGATAGGTTCACTCTACTACCTTACATTAACTTGGAAAGTGGTGCTATGAACATGTACCCATTACTCAGTCTCTTTTGTTATTTCCAACTTATATACTTAGTATACATTCCATTTCACAATTCCATTTTAATAAATATTTTGTAAGAACTTACTTTGGTACGTAAAGTTGTGAGCATATATGGTGCAAGTCATTATTCAATTTCTCATTAATAATAATCCATTTTTATAAAGAGGCTCATCTTTTAGAAGGTGCGAAAAGTCTCACCCAAATGGTTCCTCAAAATTTTCAAAACACTAAAAACAATATTATGGCATAAACTTTGACATGAGGCAGATTGAGTTGTGGGTGTTACCACTAAAAAATAATCACATATTTGGAAATAGCAGGACCATATGATTTGAACAAGTATAACCAAGGCATATAAAATAGGAAAATTTTTCCAACGAAGCTGGTAGGCCCAACATGAACAATCCAAACATGAAAAACCATATGGAAAAGTTATATACCACCCACCGTAGGGTTGTACGATCCTTCTACTCTGGAATCGACGTTTGATTTTTCTTGGATTAGATTAGATATAAGATAATGTAAAAATTTCTCAGATGTTGATAAGATCGTCGATAGTGATAGAGATGAAGAATGGATAATGAGGACTCATGTACTTACTGTTGGGCATCCAACATTAAAAATATTAGCTTGATCAGATGTGGGACTAATGACATCTCTTTATCCCTAGCATTGGCCCTCAAAAAGATCCAAATTGTTAAAAATGGAGAAAAATCCCACTGGTTCTCGAATTAGGAATAAAGAGGAGGATTAAAAGATCATTAAGTGAAAAATTGTGAATTTACCCATAAAATGACCCATGCATGGTATGTCTTCATGGTTTTTCAAGCCGTGCGCAAACCATGCATAACAGTTATTCTCAAAATCACATCATTCTCATGGTTTGATAAAACTGTTTGCAATTCATGCATTGGTAACTAAGAAAATGTACAGTCACACAGTTCGGTCGTATGTTCATGTGCCAACCATGTGTGGTGGCTTTGTCTCATGAAACACCTTCCACACGGTTTTCGAATTGTGCAGAAATCTCACAAAGTTTACTCTAAACCATATGCAGCGTCTATTTTCATCAAAAAGTAGGGTTATGTGATCTGAAAAAGCCCCAGACACCCATGGAACCATTAAAAACTCATTAGGCACCCATATTATGGCCAATATAAGGATATAGAAGGAAACATAATGTTTCTATACTTGAGTGAAATATCTGGTTCTTATAGTCTTCCCGGATTAAATGAACTCCCCCAAAAGTGGTCAGTATAAGGGTAAAGAATCACTATTTTAGAACAACATTGGCCACTAAGCATGTACATTAGCTTCCTTATCCAAAGTCATGTATTATACACAGTCGTTCTTCAATAGCACCATTATGAGAGGAATAGACTTTCCTCATAGAACATTCATTCTATAATCAATAATGTGTGTTGGATACTCTTTATAGGTAGAATCGGTGACAAACTCATCTTCCTTGAGATCAATTGTATGATACCATCAGCATGATATTTTCAAAGATTTGAGATGTGAAAGACATTGTTCATGTCATGAAACCAGTGAGTTAGTAGAAAATGATAGGCTATAATATCGACTCTCAATATAATTTCAAATTTCCAAACCTAGTGAGGTGAAAAATTCCTATACTTCTAAATCCCTATATTACCTAAAATGGGTGATGCCCGAAGGAAAACAAGATCCCCATTTGTGAACATAAGAGTTTGTCGATGGTGATCGACATAAGATTTATGTCTAGACTGAGTCGTAGACATACATGTCAGGATTATATATACCAATTTTGATGTCTTCTGAATGAGATGAGGACCTAGTAGGGCTAAAAGACCTTCCTCTAGCCAGAACAAGGGTGAACGACATGACCTTCAATATAAGGCTACAAAATGATCCATCTGTATCATCTTCTGACAACTGTTATTATCAAAGAACTATACTAGAAGAATATGCTTCTCCCAAGAACTATCAAAATGTAGGAATATTTCTCGGAGCATGTCCTCTAAAACATGTATTTTCCAATATTATTATCTATCGTTATGAGGTTAGAAGGTAGTTCTTATATAAACATGAGTTCCCATATATTTCTATAAACCCTACTAGAACCGTGATGTGAAATGAGCATCCTTATTTGAAACAATACTACAAGGAAACACATGTAGTCATATGATCTCATGGATATACAATATTTCAAAATCATCAGAATAGAAAGTCTCCCTTATAGGAATGAAGTGCGAAGATTTATTAAGTCGGTCAATTGTTACCTAGATATCATCACTTCCCCTCAGCGAGCTAGGTTAGATGACCAACAAATACATAGAAACATATTACCTTTTCCATTAAGAGACATGAAGTTGGTGTAACAAGAATGCATGCCTCTCATGCTCCGCCTTCATCAACTGATAGGTGGAACCCCTAGTGATGAAACATTCAATCTGATGTTACATTGCATCCCACCATTACTGGCATCACGTATCTCGATACATCTTTGGGATGCATGGTTGAACATCCAACTGAGAATTGTGGGAATTTTTCATCAACTCTTATATCATATGTACATGAACCCAGATATGTCTACATATATTGAAGACATCCTCTCAATCCACAGTCCAATATAGTGTGGGTTATCTCCAGATATACTCTCATGGAGATCCAAACCATCAGGATTTGAAAACTGCCTACTTTTCACCTTCTCAAAGAGTGAAGAGGTAACTATTAAGGCCGAGTGGTAAGGCTAATCATGAAAATAATTAAAATATATGTTAATTTCATAAAAACAATATACCTTAATATCCATTAATCACTAGCTTCTTGTCTGTCATGTGTTTCGGTTTATCAACTCAATGCATCAATGACCACTTATCTCTTTTCCAGGCGTATAGGGAAGCTCAAAATCAATAGATTGTAGAATTTAGAACCATATCAATTTTCTAAGGATCAATTTGTGATGAGAAAATATATATACTTGAGGTTTTTATGATCTATAATGTCCAAAAAGAGCTCACACAATAGATAGTGTCTCCAGCAATATAAGGCATGGACAACTACTTCTATATCAAGGTAATGAGTCGAGTAATTTATCTAACGAGGCCTCAACTGTCTAGATCCATATGAAATGGCTTTGTATCCCTGAATCAATACTACTCTTAGGATAATTTCTCATTCATCAACAAATAAGATATAACTATTAACAAGTCCTGGAGTAATCAGAATTGGTTATAAGACAAGCCTCCATTTCAGCTTCTGAAAGGATTTATGGCATGCTTTTTCCCATAGGAACTTAACAACCCTATATTATTGTCCAATAAAAAATGATGCATGATGTGAAAAGTCATATATGAAATGGCTGTAATACCAAAACCGACCAAAGAAACACTATATATAAAACAAGTTCTTATAAAGCTCCCAGGAAACTACAACACTAACCTTTTTGGGATCAATTGAAACTCTTGATTCCGATATAATATTACCCAGGAATTAGATTTTGTTAATCCATAAATCACATTTAGAAATTGTGGTATAAATATGATACTATATTAGTCTACTTATAATTTTATTAATATGTTTTTCATGGTCATTACATGTGATAGAATACACCAATATGTCATCCACAAAGACCATGACAAAAGAGACCAAATATGGGTAGAAAAACTTATTCCTCAAATCCATGAAAATAGAAGGCTCATTCTTATGTCTGAACAACATATGAAGATACTCATTCATATCATACCTACTATGAAATGTTATATGAGGTATGTCTGATGGAGTAGCATGCAGTTGATAATAACCAAATTTTTACTTGATCAAAGAGAACAACTATTCTCCTCAATGATGGTTGAATAGATTATCTATTCATGGAAGTTTATAATTATTCTTGACCATAAGTTGGTTCATTCTAATATAATCCATTCATATAATAAGAGTTCCATATTCATTATTAATGAAAATCACTGGTGATCCCCAAGAGGATTTATTATGTCGTATAATGACTTTAGCATCTAGGTCATTTATCTACCCATTGAGCTCAAGAATATTATAATGTTCCATCATTTATGGAGGAATGCACACAAGATCTACTCCTGGAAAAAGAACAATTGTAAACACAACCACTCTCTTTAGTGGTAATCCTGAAAATTCATTAGTAAAGACATACTTGGAATGATCTAGTACTGGAGGTAAATCAGTTTGATTAAATCCATTATCCTCAATGAAAATATTTTTAATTTGGTCATTCAATTAATATAGTCGATGCACCTTCAGTCTATCTCTCCTTTCCTTGAAATTCCACTAACCTTTTCTAAGATACCTGATTGCAAATGGTGATGTAAAATAGACCATACAGTGATTTCAGTCTAAAAATACTTGAAATTAGACTAGCCACATCATCCCATGACTTCCATCAATGACTATAATCATTAGAACATATATATTCCACAATAATGGATGACTGGATACCTTAAGGGGAATGTCCCTACACTTTTATCTACCCTACATATGTATTCCCAATGGTGTATCAACGTTAATTACCCCATAGTGGTATTGTATATCTAATCTGAGTATTTCCATGATAGATACAGAAGTTAATGAGTTTGAATTGGCTATATCAAATAAAGAAGATAAAATAGTAGAGGAAAATAGAATAGTACCACATACTGAAGATGTTCCCACAAACTGATACTTAGTTATCAACTGTAAATCATGCAACTGACATGATTCACAACCCTATGCCACAGATAAACTACCATTATCATGATAGCTACGATGACACTACTGGTGATCTGGTATCAGATTACCACACGCACAACCCCCCCCCCCCTCAGCCAGACATTCCACTACTATTCTAACTCCCTACCTAGTAGGGTGTAAAATAACTCTCTTCTAAAGGTGGATTTAGAACATATACTTTTCCACTAAAACCGGGTGTAAATGTACTAAAAATCAATGAAGATGACCCTTACGATCACAATTTTAGCACTCTATAGGTTCTCGGTCATTGTGGGGATTTTATTCCCATGGTTTCCAAACTAATTACACACTATAGTGCTATCAAACTAGATACTATGGCTACCACTTCCCTGAAAAGGATCGTCAAGGTTACATTTCCTACCACCGGAAGAACAACATGACTAATGTGGAACATTTTCATTAAATCTAGTACTTGTGTTGTACCTTAGGTTACATATAGTGATATGGTACTGATCAACTATTGACAAATTGATCATAAGGTGAATGATATTCACCTGATATCAAATGGAGTACAAAAACCCTTCCCCAAAATGTCTAGAAGGCGAAAGCTCATCACCAGCCTGAAGTGGTGCAATGTGATGTAAATTAGTGAAACATGATGAATACTCCATAACTGACGTAGAACCCTAATCAAGATGAATGAACCCTCTATCCTTGTCGTACCATAGTGTCTAATGAAAGAATATATCATAAAGTGTAGTATGGAATTAAGCCTATAACATGCCTAGATGATGATCGGACTGGGTTTCCACATCCCACCAATGATTGGCTAAATCCCACAGTATGTATAATTAAAACATGAATATAAACTCTAGAGGATTTTTTATATGATTAAATAAGGATATCATGGCCTCTATCCAAGACTCACCAACCTGAGAACCGCCATCCCTAGATAAAGTGGGAGGATGCTACTGCTAGAACTCTCAAGTCAGATCAGCCATCATTGGTGAAATAAATAGATCACCATGAATGGACTAAATCAGATGTAGGAAACAATCATGAAATTTATCATAAGTTATTGGATAAGTTATAATAGGTGGTTCCACACGTGGAACTCTTGGATGTAAGACTGGTAACTCATGTCCAACCATGATTGGAGCATGGTCATCACCCACTTCCTGGTGAACGAAACAAAGATGTTATGGTGAAATTGGTCTAAATACTCCTTTCAAATTCTTTATAATTAGAAATAAAACAATATATAGAATCCCTAACAAAGTAAAAATGTAGAAGAACTCACTACCCAAGGAATACAATGCCAAACAACCTTCTTAGACAGCTAGGTATCAGTAAGTGCTCAAATATAAGTTTCATGTAATTTTGTAGTTAATTTCCATGTTCACTCTTTTACCTTTCATAAACTCTAGATAGATAGATAAGTATGTAAATCCAATTCCTTATAGAATATTTTATTCCCTTAATAAATGATAACCATTTCAGATAAATCAGTTTCCATACACCTATCACAAGAAACAACACATATTTATTTATAATATAGTGGTTTGACTCGGTAAATTACTCGTCCCAACCCATTAGGTACCATACACCACATGAATTGAGATAGGAAATCACTTAATTGAAACCAATAGAAATACAAGTTCAATAATATACCACAAAATCTCTCTACAGTCAAATAAAAATCATGCAATTCAAGGTAGTGAAACTCACCTTTATGGCAGGGAATTATGCATTACATGTGAATTTTATGTTCCTATAACGATGAATGTTGAAATGATCCTTCCCCTCACATCCTTGGTATAAGGATGAAATAAACTTTCAAATGGGTAATAATAAATCACTACCACATAACATGTGTGTCACCCAATTGTGAAATAATATAAACCTTAATAGGAAAAAATTAGAATAACAATTATATTTTTGGCAACTTGGTTTTAACCCCGAACATGGGTTCACAATGCCCAACCATGGATTATAACCAAGTAACATGAATTTCTATTCTCAAATATATTGAATCAAAATATTAAATATATAATAGAAAACACATTTAATACCACTTGGTGTTGAACTAGACTCGGATGCCACATAACTGGTGCCCCAAGACCGGTGGGCCACATGGCCTTAAGCGTATCTTCGCGAAAGTTAGAGGCTTCCAACTAGAAGCAATGGCCAAGGGTGTTTCTGTTGAAATACTATGCCTTCATTATAAGAGTGTTTCAAAATGGAAGGAATATAAAGTAATAGTAAATATCAGAACCTATATAAATGATATAAACAAATAGAGGACAAAAAATGAAGCAATAGATAAATGAGAATGACAATAATTGTTTCAATAAGAACAATGATGATGTAATGCCATGTAAATAGAAAATTGGTAAGAATAGATACAAGACAATAAGAATAACATGTTACACTGGGTAAATTAAAATGAATACTACCCCAAGCATCCCAAGATCCTACTCAGTCATCTGCTATCAAGCTCATCCTATCTGCACTTAATCAAGTGTTGGATGTTTTATGCTTCCCATTGTCAATAGCTAAAACCATGTAATATACCCCAGGTACCAAATAGAACATGGAGAGGGTATGACATAAATCTCATTGGTCCACCTCCAATGGTTTATATATCATCTGATTCATATAATGGAATATTTCAGTGTGCATGATTGGAAATATAATGTAATGAATATATTACAATGTATCTAAATACCCAAGTACCTACTTCCACCCTAAGTTGGTGTCTGAACATGTAAGTAGTTCATTAATTAATTAATTAAAATTTAATATTATTAGGGAACATGATGCATATCAAACACTTACATCACCAAATGATGTTATAAGAAGTCAATGCCTCATGATGTAATAAGGAAACATGAAAATGAAATCCAGTGAGGGAGTTCTAGGGTAATATCAATTGTAATGTAAACTCACAAAACACTAACCTAGTAGCATCTGAGTCTATTTAAGGGTGTAAAGTGTAATCCAAGAAGTGTAATGCAAGTAATTCCCTAATAGGGTGCCTACAGAATATAAGGGGATTGACCAAGGTAAAACAAGGCTAAGAAATAACTAGGTCCTAGGAGTGTATCCAATGCACCTAATTGTCAATGCTAGATTAAAGGAGTGTATATAAGGTATCCTATAATAATGAAAGGAACAATACAACATTATTCTGGGAAACCAGGGAATAAAAAAGAACCGGTGTCTAGGTGGGTATCAACATAAGAAAATCACATCTTAGTATCATATTGGGGTTCCCAAACCCAAAGGTATTCTCCTCTCAGAATACAAGGTTATCTCAAGTAAGTACACTTATATTAGATATTGTAATAATGTAATAATTCATTTAGTTCACTTATTTCCTTCCAATAGGGTGGATAGGTCAAGTAGATTTCAAACTGTTATTTATTGGCCCAAGGCTCATCTTCCATTGGTCTAGATAGGCCAGTTAGCTTTGCAAAATTTTAATCAAATTTTAATTAATCATCAATGAATATTCAATTAGAGAGATTCACTCATTTACATTCTATTTATATGAAAATGGGTGATATTACCGTGTAAACATTATTCAATCTCATTTGTATAAAATATTTCTATACATAAAAAACTATCCATTTCAAATTTCACATTTAATAAATCATATTGAAGCACTTAACATTGGTGTGTCATGTGGGGAGAATATTTTGTTCATGGCATTATGAAATTATCATTAATAATAAGCCATTTATTATTAGAATGATCTTCTTTAAGAAGTTCATTAAATGTCACACCCGAACAGTGGCTCAAAAGATTCAAAACACTAAAAACTCAATTATTGAATAACCTTCAATGTGAGGCGGATTGAGTTTTTGGTGTAAAAACTAACAACTAATCAAATAGCTAGAGTGATGATGACAATATGATTCTAAAAAGTATAATCGTGGAATATAAAATTAATAAATGGTTTCCAATAATGTCAATAGGCCACCCATGAACATTCCAAAAATTATTATCATTCAGGAAAAGTTATAGAAAACCAACCTCAGAGATATAAAATCCTTCTCTTGTATCGACCCTTGATTTTCCTCATATTCGAGTAGATCTATGAAAAATTGAAAAATAGTCAAATAGAGATATCTTGGTTAATAGTGAAATATAATAATAATGGATAAAGAGAACTAGAGTACATATCATTACATATCCAACCTGATGAATGGATGCTTAATCGGATACTAGATGAAGGAGATATCTTGATCCCTAGATTAGACCATCAAAATGATCCAAATGGGTAAAAATGGAAGAATATAATGTTGGTTTTAGGATTAGTAATTAGGAGGATGATGAGATGATGGTTAATGTAAGAACATGGAATATACCCATAAAATAACATGTGCATGGTTTTTCCGCATAGCTTGTGAAACTGTTTGCAAATTGTGGAGAACGGTTCATCGTGAACTTACATCCTCTAAATAGTTTGATCAAATCGTGCACAATCCATGCACAGGTACCTAGGAAAAATGGGAGCTCACAAGGTTAGGCCACATGGACATGAACCAACCATGTGAGGTGGATCTGTCTGAAAAACACCATCCACGCAGTATGGAAAACTGTAAAGAAATACCATAAGATTTACTCTATATCATGCGAATGGTATATTTTTTTCCCAAAAAGATGGATTTTGAGCTCCGAAAATCCCATAAAACCCATGGAACCTTATATAACTCAATAGTCATCCATATTAAATAAAAAATATGTATTTATAATGAATATGAAAGGATCCTCACCTGATTGAAAAAATTGGGTTCTTGCAACTTTCACACGACCTAGCTGGTTGAGCACACCCCCGCGCTGAGGTGAGGATTCCCCTGCTTATTTGTTTGGGTTATTTTCAATAAATTCATAAGTGTTTTTAGTATTTATGGTTGTTTTTTTGTGTTTTAATGGTAAATTTGTGACACTATAGCCATCGGTGTGCATGTGATTATGCGCCTATGCGAGGCATGTCGCTTCATGGTGTTTGGAATGTGAGTCGGGGTAGGCTCCCCGCTGTACTGCCCATTATATTTTGAATTTATTAATTACATGATTATAATTTATTTTAAAGAAATGGTAAATAATATTAATTAATTATTTTTAGAATAATTTTTTTCTAGGAATGATGGATGTTTCCCCTAGTGCTTGAATTTTCTGAATTTTTTTTAAATCAGCATTATATGTGAGAATGAAATGCCCCATTTGGCCTCTAAATATGTGTTTTAGATTTAAAATAGTACTTTGGGTTTGATAAATGGGTTTCCAAGGGAGTTTTTAGTTTTAAATTTGGTGAGTGTTGGTTATTCAGAAAATGGGTTTGTGTTGAGTTGTTCGTTCAGGCATTTTTGGCATCTTAATTAAATAACTTATTTTCAATACACACTTTTGGGTGACTCCGGGGTGATCATTCTGTGTACAATGGTTCTATTAGTTTTAGTTTATGATTATTGGGAATTTTTATTGGTTAATATATTGATATTGTTTACACCCCATCTTTACACTGAGTACTAGCCCTGGGAACCGAGAATAGTATGTGAATTTCATATGAATGAATGTTGCACTAATTTTGGTTATGCACTGGCTAGTGGCCCATTATAGGGGTTACAATACTATTGTTTTTTCTAAGCTATTGGGCCCATCTACCAGGCTAGTAAGGGTGATGGTTAGTCATTAGAGAATTTTGTCCTCGCTAAAAAGAAAATTCCTTCAGGAGGAGTCACATGAATTTTATGTTCTAAATTTTACCCATGATCCAAGGATCAAACCAGGTTTTCTCAGGAACATATTTGAATGTGGTAGAATATTGAGGTGTGTAGTTTGTTTATTGGCCCTTGTGTGATACTTAGTCATTTCCCTAGTTTTGTCTTGTGTGTTGTGTATGGTTTTCTCTTGTTTGACAACTAAATTTTGATTTTACTTTGTTTAACAAAATGTTTCTAAAATGTGATGTACCTTATTCCTTAAAACATTAAACTTGTTTTTCAACTAAAAAGGGAAATGAAATATTACATGCATTAGAAATGAATGTGTTCCGGAGAACCCATATTTTACACAATGTAGATCAAACATAAAATTACTAAAATTCATGATTTAATGATAGTGCTTTGGGAATAGATAGTTTTACATGCATACTGAGTTTCAATACTCATGCCTATAGTGTTGTCCTATTTTTAACTTTTTTGTAGGATAGACCCATGATTGTTCTCTATGGGAGAGATTTGGTGATGGACTAGAGAGTGACTCTCAGGTTCATGTGGAGTTCAGGTCATGCTCAGGTTAGTGTGTTGTTTTTATCATTCGTTATTTTTCATGTCATTTATTCACATTGTGATATTATACTATTTATAAATATTTATACATTTTAATTGAGAGAAATCATTCCCTTTCATTATATGTCTATTCCATTTAACTTTTTGGTAGTTTTGGAGGATTGGGAAAACCTCCCGGACCTCGCCATAAATTGTCTTGGGTGACCTGTTCAGGGTCAACCAGGGTTGGTTGGTGAAACAATGGTATCATAGGGGCCATATCTTCAGTTTACCTTGCTTTCTAGAGACCCCATCATTATCTGGTGTGTGATGGTATAAGGATTAACATTTTTGGGACTCACGATGTTGGGATGGGAAGGATTTCATAAAACCTTTCTCATTTCAAACCATGCCTTACCAGGGGATTGCCTTGTTTTTGGTGTCTTTTTGGTTCCATTGAATTGTTTTATGTTGGAAAATAAAAATTGAGTTGGGAAAGAAGCCATGTGAGCTTATAATGCCATGAAATCCATGTAATGTTGGGGATATTTCCTCTGAATTCTATCAGTGATGGTGGTGTGACTAGAGCATGTCCTCCAACCATATGTCTGAGTCACCAAATAGAACTAATTTTCCCTAATGAATCATTTTGGTCTTCATTAATTCAAAAAACTATTTGTAACATTTTATTTTTGAAATTTTGAAATGTTTACTTCAAAATGTAATTACCAGGTTTTTATTATGTTATTTGTTATCTTGTTACTTGGTGTTCTCCTCCAAGAAGGTTAAATGAGTTATCATGTTAAAGCTTTGGGTGGTGTGCCCTTTTCAAATCATTTAGTTGAACAACCCATAAAAAACATCCTCAGGTTTTATAAATTGAACCGTCCTCTCATTCATGGACAAGAAGATCCTCTTGATATAGAGGATTTTTGGAAGAAGATTGAGAGGAAAATCTATTTTCTCGCACCTCCTTTGACATTGTAGGTGAAATTAGATACTTTTATGCTTGAGGGCCCATCATGGAAATGGCAGAAGTTAATGTTTCAAAGAAATCCTTGAGAAGATCTCACTTGGGAGTTTATCAAGTCATCATTCATTTAGAATTATGTCTCTTAGTCGATAAAGGTGATGAATAAGATGGATTTCTGCGGTCTCCAAATAGGTGTTGGATCTGTGTTGAAATTATTTCATAATTTCCTAGACCTATATCTATATGAACCAGGGTATGTTAGAAATAATCTAGTGAAATATCAATATCATGAGTTTTCCTCTATCCATTATTGCTATCAAAAGTGGCAGAGACAAACTTAACCACCTTCTCAAATATTGTTGGGAAATTATTTCTTGATAATGTTGATTTTATTCGAGGACCTTAAGTGGTAAATCCTACCCTGGCCTTGGGAAGTAGTGAAGAGGATAGAGATTGAAAGAATTGGATAGGACCAAATGTTGGTGGCTATAATAGAGGAATCAGGACGCATATAGGCCTTCAGTAATGTTCTTTATAGAAGAATGTTCTTATTTGTCATCTTTGGGGTAAGCAGGGAAACAAGAGGCCGATGTGTCTAATGTTTTAGATACCCTACCACAACTGTGGTAATCTGGGTCAAATAAAGTGATTCTGACAAGGAGTTTCAAAGAAGCACAATGAAGTAAAACCTAGCTCATTGAAGGTCACCACATCCCATCAGCAGGTGTAGAACAATTTTTAGGATCAGTTTGGGGTTTTATATTTTTAGTTTTCCCTAGATGTAGTGTTTTCTACCATGTATAGTTCTGTGGTGCTTCTTTTCATTCAGTTATAATAAATATTATTTTATAACCATTTTGAAACCATTATTTTAATGGCAGTGTGTTTTGTAAAATTCTAGTTCACGTTTTATGTTTGGAAATATCTGAATCCTAGCTATGCGGCAGGCTATGCTTAAATAATCTGATCTCTTTCAATAGTTACTACAATGAAGCTAGGGCGTATTCAAGAATTCACAGTGATATAAAAGGGTCTTTGTTTAATCATTAACCTCAGTGTAGAATGGATTCTATTCTTCCTATGGTGTAAAGTTGCTGGTATATCAATGGTTGTAGTTTTGATGCTCCATCTGTTGGGCCCTTCCCTTCTCCCCCTAATGGTGGGGGGTTTTTGGTATGTGTTGGAAGATTTAAATTTTAGTTAATCTCATCAGTTCTTATAGTGGGGAGACCCATAGTGGGTCTCTTAGAGTTACACATGAAGTAATTTAGTGTCCGCACGATCCAAATGGTGGGGAGTCCATTCAGGCCTCCCTATGTCAGTATTAGAGTTTTCTTCATGTATCATTTGGTGGGGGTGGTCTCATGTGGAACCATATAATCCTATGTTTCCCCTCTTGAGTACACATTGGGAATGTTTTACACCCAACAGTTCCATTGGACTACAACTAAAGAACAAAATTCTTATGTGGATTTGGATGGTTCATTGTTCAAAATGGGTGGTCTGGGTTCTGCATAGTGAGGGTTATGGTGGTCATGTTTTAAGGATGAGTCGTGTGTCATGGGAATTTTGTTACTATTTGGATTGATCAACTTGAAGTGCTTAATCATTTGGAGGTGGCTGACATAAAATATTTTTTATATCGGGGTCTAAATCTTGTTGTGCCTTTCTGGGGGTGGAAAAGATTATGGTGGGGAGAATTTTGACACCCCGACCTACCTAATTATTTTCATTTGTTATTTCATTGGATCTTTTAATAAATGTTTTGTTTGGGTTTGGGTTAAATTTTGAAAAAATCGTTTGAGTAATGTCCAAAGGTGCACATTTTCTAGTTTACATCATTGGTCTCATGGGAAGAGCTCATTTGGGCAACCCCAGGCAGCTTCACCTATGAAATTGGGCGATCATCCTTTCATTAGAAAATTTAAATGAATAAACTTTTTAAATTATTATGTTATTTAAAATCTTTAATGTTGTTAAAAATTTGATTTCATTATTAAAATGAATCAAATATTTTTATAATTTTGAATATAAATATTATTATTAAATAATTTCACTAATTTTATCAAAATTATTAAAAATGTTTTTAATATTCTTATCATTAAGAATGAAGAAAAAATTACAGAATAATTTTAATATTCTATTATTATTATTAAAAAACTGTTTTTATAATGTTTATTATTTTTTCATTATAATATTTTTTTTTATATTTATTAGTATAAGAATTGTTATTATAATTGTCAATATTATAATTATTGTTATATTTATTGATTAATGTTTTATCATTTCTTATTTTATTTGTTTTAATTTTATTATTTATATTCCTATCCGTGGAATAGCTAACATCCTTCTCCTCTCCCACTCCACTAATTTCCATGTCTCCCTTTCCCCCTCTCCACCAGCTTTCCTCCTCCTTGTCGCCTCACCTCTGGCCGTCCCGCACCTTCCGGCTTTCTGCACCCACTTTCTAAACGTAGTATGTGCCTCCCAGTGGTCTATCCCACTTAGTAGGCCACCTCTAGCCCTCTAATACCATCTAGAACCATAGACACTATGGACACTATCGCCTGTCCAAATCCTATACTCCTGAAGGGCTCCTTTTAGCCGTACGCGACCACCAACAAGCAACCCCCTTCCTCCACACTACCCATCCACTCGTAGCCAACATCGTCATCTGGCCGCCGCCTGTCATGAGCCAGAATCTCCCCTACCAGAGGCCTCCCTAATGGATGACCTCCTTTCCTGCCAGTGTCTCCCCCATCCATACTCTTTTCGGCTAGCGACTTCCCCTGACAACCTCATTTTTAGTGACTAACTCCTGTTACTGGATACATTTCCCCTTTCTGGCGCATAGCCTTTCTAGAATAGATCTCCTACCTGGTGCACCTCTTGTCCAACTATCATGAACCCTCCAATATAGCAAGCTCTTTTTTATAGTGTCCTCACTGACTATTCTCCCATTTTGCACGACCCCACTGGTTGAGCGCACCCCCACGCCGAGGTGATATTTGTGCTGCTTCTTAATTTGGATTATTTTAAATCAATGCATAGGTGTTATGAGTTATTTTTCAGTTTTTTTAGTGTGTATGAAGTGTAATTCCATGATATTGAGATCATCGTCATGCATGTGCTTATGCGCCTCTATGAAGTGTGTGGAATTATGGTGTTTGGACTATGAGTCAAGGTATGCCCCCACTAAAATTTCCATTTTACTTAGAAGATAACAATTTATTGATATTTAATTGACTTAACAGAAATATTATAAAATGTTAAATATTTATTTTTTGAATAAATGTTTAATGTGAAAGATAGTAGTTTCCCCTTGTTCGTTAATTTTCTAATCTTTTTAAAATATGCAAAATAAGTGTTGATAAATTTCCCTATTTGCCTTTGAAAATGTGTTTTAGATTTAAAATAGTTATATGGGTTTCATAAATAGGTTTTCAATTTTCTTGTGGGTTTTAAATGTGTGGGTTTTCATTCTTCTAAAAGTTCATTAGTGTAGAGTGTTTGGTTAAAGCCCGTTTAGCACTTTAGTAAAATAAATTATTTTTAAAACTCATGTTACGTTGGCTTAGGGGGTGATCTTGTTGTGTACGTTGGTTGTGTGGGTTTTTTGGTGTGATTTTCGTGCATTGTGATTGGTTACATGATTTAAATTATTGAGACACCAATCTTTCCACTTAGTACTCTCCATAGGAACCTAGCATAGTAATCAAATTTTATAGGAATGATTTCTACAATAATTTAGATTATGCATGGAATAGTACCCCATAGCTGTAAAGGAAATATTATTGTTATGGCTATGGGACATGGCCAATATACTAGGCCAGGTGGGGTCATGATTGGGTGTTAGGGAGTAATGACATCATTGTGTTGGGAATTCCATCAGGATAAGTCAAGGGTATAATAAATTAGGGATTGTTCACGAACTCCAAGTGTCGACCCATGTTTTCTATGGAACGTTTTTTTTATGTGGTGGATTATTTATGTGATTAGTTTGGTTCTTGGTTCCCTTGGGATAATTTTACATTTCCCTTGTTGTGTGTTTCATGTTGTGTATGGTTTCTTCTTTTTTAACAAATAAGTTTAGAAATTAAATTTTTTTCAAAAAGGTTTCTAAAAAGTGATACACCCTTTCCATCAAAACTCAAACATGGTTTTCAATTGATAAGGGAAATCAATTGTTACTTGTTTTAGAAATGAATGTTTCATTTTAAAACCATATTTTACCTAATTTAGATCAATCTTGATATTACTAAAATTCTTTATATAATGTTAGTTCATTAGGAGTAGATTGTTGGGCATAGAAATTGAGTCTGAATACTCATGTCTATTGTGTTTTCCAATTTTTATTTTTTGGTATAGGTTTGACCCAACAATGTTCTCCATGTATGAGATTTGGTTGTGTACTGGAGAGTGAATATCAGGGTGGTGTGGAGTTTTGGTCATGGTCACGTCAGTGTGTTATTTTTTTTGATCATTATGTTTCCATATAATTTATTCGCATTTCACTATTCTACTTTTTCAACTAATTTATTTATTTTCATTTAGAGAAATCATTCTCTTTTTCTCTTTTTTGATGACCTATCACTATTATCCAACCTGGGAGGATCGGGAAGACCCCTTGGGCCATGCCATATATCATCTTATAGGACCAGTTCAAGGTCCACCATGGTTGGTTCGTGATGGAGAATGTAACTACTTGGATTTTTATATGATTTATTTTCATAGATTAATTGAGAAAACAATGAGAACACATTCTGAGAAAACATGAGACACTAATGTATGGTGGGCCATGAATAATTTTATTAATAATGTTCCATTTTTATTTATAAAATTCTCAGTGGATAACCCTCAAATTTTCGAACTCAAAAATGGGTCCCCAAATTTATAATTTGATGCCACTATTGTGTTCAGAACAACGTCTTTACCTTAGGGAGGGCCTAACATCATCTGACGTGGTCCAGAAGAACAAAATTAGATTTTGGATGCAACATTCATTAAATATTTTAAAAAATATATTTACATGAGCCATCATATAATGTTTCCTTTTATTAAACCTAGATTCTGGGGGCCATGGTTACATTTCAAAACCCTGAGATATTTCATGAGAGCTCATGTGATAGGGAACCATGGGAGAAGGTGTTGGCATGAACCAAATGAGGATTGAGGACACAGACTGCTAAATTATGGATCAACGAACAACGAACACAATCATTCTTCATGAAATGATCCATCCCAGAGGTAGTGGATATTATTTAATTTACTTCCATTCCCCGTATTTGAATTCCCATGATGAACGTTAATCGATAGATGAATGAATTGATTCATGGTCCGTGCATGTTGGTGCGGAATGGATTTTATCTTATGGGGTTTATTGTGTTTTGATGATCATTAGATTAATTTATATTTTTTTCATTGTTTCCATGATCATTCTAATGGACAACATCGAGGCCAGAATGGAAACATTATTGAGGCTTGATCCTTTATTTTATTATTTCAATTTCCCCCCATAAGCACATAATGTTATTCACTGGTAGATAAACGATCGATCATTGTGAAATCATTTCATGGCACGAGAATTTGATGTATTCGATCTAGAATGGACACAGTACGGTGGAAGTGTGATGAAGATAGTGGTGAAGGGATCAAGGAACTGCTGAAGATATCATTTCTCGAACGGAATGGGAAATAATTTAAGAAAAATGAGGATTTGAATGCTAGGAAATGAATTTCATATCCCAAAATGGTGGTGGTTAAAACCAACATGTCGGAGGAGTCGTGACCGCAACTATAGTCAGCACATCGAGGAGATACAGCGGGAGGAGATATAGCTATAGCACAGGCCACTGGCGTGTGCGGAAATAGTGGTCGGCTGAGCCAAATGTGTGACATAGAGGGACCCAGAAAATTACAACATCTAGGGTGCTTTGAAGAATTTGGACAACGAGCCTCGTGACATGGATAGAGCCCAAGGTCCAATTGGACCGTGGCTGTAACCCCGGGAGATGACTGCGAGTGGGACAAGATTCCAACAGCATCCTAAGAATAGATGAACAGCATGCTCTAGTGGGCATGATTAGATAGGAATTCTTGCCCTACGGTGAAATTAATTGGTTGGTTCTACTAGGAGGGTCTAGTCAGTCCCAGGCTGGGTCAATCCGTCCGGGTCAGATCAGAAGCGGACACAAAAAACACATTTTTACAAAAAAAGCCATTAAATTCAAACCATATGTCTGATGGACTATAAATTTTTGGAATTTGGACCTTCCCAAAGAGGCAAACCTTTTGAGATTGCCTTTCGTCAATTAGAAATGGCCCATATAGGTGTGTATTTACCCCTTGTTACTTCCCTCAAGGTATCGACCCATCATTGAACGACAATCCCCTTAATAGATGAGTCCAAAATAAGTTTTTAAACCCTCCATGGTATGGGAGTGATAATCTACCACCTTGGGTGTAGTTCATTGTGTATTGACAAGAACTCTAATCATAGGGTATTAAACCTCCATCTAGTTTGAAATATCATAGGTCTTGCGGTATTACTCAAAATCCCCTATGTTACGAGATAGAACATATGGTTCAAGGTATTATTTGAAAATACCTTATTGTGTAGGGTAACACATGTTGTGTTCAAGGTGTTATTTTTAATCCTTTTTTTGTATATCATGTCCGTTGACCAATATTTAACACATATTGGGTTCAATGTATTATTTGGAATCCTTTATTTTTATATCCGGACCACTGGCCAACATTTCCTTATTGTTTTCATTTATAACAAGTAATTGAATGATCAATGGAATGATTAGGTCTTCAAAGATATAAATATATGATGATTTAAAGGATCATTTAATTCAATGGGTATGAATATAATTGGATATATCTTTTATTTCACGATCCTTTATCTAATGTTAAGGAATTATTTTACAGTATAATAATATAAGAGATTGTAATATTTCATCATTTTTATGGGATTCAACAAATATTCAATTTACCCCTTAATCAAATAAATTAATATTAAATAAAATGTATTTTTTATGTATAAAGTGCTAATATTAATTTTTAATGTTTCACAATATCCATACAAGTGTTAAATGTATTTCCATCTACCTCTGACTATTTTTCTAATCCAATATGGTTATAAAAAGTTATCCAATATAATAAATTAATTTCTATGCCTCAAAATGTAACACCACTAGTTCAACTTTAATATTTACTTGTCAACTTTTTAACTAAAAAAATGACATAATGACTATGACATCTCATAGGCCAATTGTTGAAACAAAAACCTTATCCTCCTTCGATAAAGGGTTCAAGCCTCATATCCTTTCAATACATGGTGGGTTGTCACATGAAATGTGTGTTTTCCTATTTCTACATTAAAACTAATAAAATTACTATACAATTACTAAAATAATATGGTCTTTAGCCTTACTAATATTTTCAGTACAATTTATTGAATTATTTCTTCTATTTTTTCACATTGTCTAATAATATAATTTGGCTGTTATTTCAATTTTATTAATGATCACATTAATCCTAAACGTTATCAGTACCATTAAAATTATTTATAACATATTTAATATCAATATTTATCAATTAACAATGCCACTATAAGATACTCATTCCCTAAATTCTTCACCAAAACAACCTTAATCATTATATACTCCATTAACATAAAACCCAAAAAGTGGTGTTAATTATATGAAATTATATTCAATATTAAACTCATTACCCAAGATGTAATTGATAAATATTATATTAATGGATTCATATATTATTCTAAAATTTTATAGAATACCTAATTTTTTTTGGATTATTGCAACCAAGTTAACATTGGTGAAATAATTCAATAATTGTACTCTTGAATCATAATAAAAAAATAATTCATCTATTTTATTTCTATCATTGGTCCTTCCATGGTCAAGGTGTAATCCATATTATAATTTAGAAAATATATATGTCATGAAACATTATTTTCAATATAATACACCTTAGTTTTAACCTAGATCATTCATTTTCATCATCTATCCAAATCATTCATAATGGATTATAAATTAAATTTGAAGTATCCTTCAAATATCCCCATTTTTGTAATGCCCAGACCCCAGATATCCAGAGTCGGTGCATTACTTTGTAACATTGGCATGATCACAAAAGATCATGTCTCGAAAGACCAATTAGTTTAGTAGCCTTGGAAACAATAGATACATTCATAAGTCTTACATTACATCATAAAGTGAAAAAACTAATAACAAAGTCTTCATAGTCCACACTCATTTCCTCTTCTGACTATCCCTACAGGTCATTCCTAAAATACTTCTTCACATCCTGGAAAATATTAAAACATTGAAAGGGGTGAGCTCAGATGCTCAGTAAGGATAACAATATTGCGGAAGCTTTCATAAATAAACATTAACATTTAAGGAAATGTATAACTAAAACAAAAGACTTTTAAACATGAACTCCAACATAATATGGCAAAAGTAAAATCAAATAATGCCACTTACTTACTAACATAGATATTCTACTAGACCAATAATCACATGAAATATCAATAACCACTTTCATAATGAGGGAATATATAATGTCGGACATTCTGAAACATTTTGTCAAGGCCTCGGCCAAGACGTCTAAAATGATTAAGGCCTCGGCCAAAATCACAAATCAAAATGGGAAAGGGCCTCGGACAATTCCACGTCTAGTTGTCTCATGAGACCTACCGATGCATCGAGGAGCTATAGAGGGCTCCACCCGTCACTTGTTAAGTCCAATGCATTCCTCATATGAATAGATTTAAACATATCATAAACCATAACATAATCGTATCACATAAACATGCATAAATGAAACATAACATTTCCACATTTCAATCACAAGATATCAATACAGCATATTGATATAATAAAAACACTTTCAAAACCATTTTCAATACCAAAATAAAATAAAGTTAAAACTTTGTATTTATTTTTCATTAAAAAAAATGATGGCTTGTAGAGGAAGCCGAAACTCAAATAATGGTCACAGCGGCGGAGAAGTCGTTGTCACCGCATAAGTACAGAAAGAAAAACATTCCCATTTTTCCGTTTAGTAAAACGCTTCGTATAAAAAAGATTCCTTTTGAATAAACATAAAAGGCAAAGGGGTTTATACACCGTATAAAAGAAAATTGTGTATAAAACCAAATATGCCTCAAAGAAAGGAGATTGAGACGAAGTCCTTAAAAAGATCATTTTTAAAATAAAATACATCTATTATGTGTATTCACTATAAGTACACATAAAGAACGTAAAAACACAAAATATGACATAATAATATCATGACATAATTTTAAAGTAGGAGATTAACCCAAAGAATGGAAGTTGGGTTATGAAATTCCCTTACCTCGTGTCCGACTTGACTTGACCATTATTTAACCTCATGAATAATAAACTAGAGTTAATATCTACTTAATTAATAACCTTATTCAAGTTAATTATCCCTTTTATATCACTTATTACCATGTTACAAAAATTATGTAGTAATTTAAGTTAACAACGGTCATTTTTTTGATCATTGGTACTTGAGTCAAAAATTAACTTCTTATGATTTCAAGTTCATCATGTGGTAAAATATAATTTATATCCAGAATTATATTCATGATGTATATATAATATATAAAATATATATCCACTATATATATGCATTTATAATATTACATAACATTTAGAGTTAAGAAATGAAATGCACCGTTCATGGAGACGGTAAGCCGTACGTACGCATGAACGCTACTTTAAATTATATTTCTTATTTAATGGAATTAAATAATAATTATATGGAGGTATACTATAATTACAGTATAAATTAATGTATAATACCATTTACTCCATCCTTTATACGTCCCACATATGGCATTAATGATTCAAATCACTTTGAGGGGGCGGTAGTCCGCACTTCCTAAAATGAAATTATCGCGTTTACCCATAATGGAAATCATAAAGTATTCCATAAATGAGAAATACAGAAGCATAAGGAAAAAATAAACATATTATATATCATATATAAATATAGTGACATATTAATGGCCACATTTTAAGGTGTTTTATGAGTGTTGAACAATCATCGTTTCGTGAGGCAGAAATTCGCCATCCACAGAAATCGTATGTTCTTTAACCATTAGATGTAGGTGTGTGTAAGTGTTGCTCGAATACTTCTTATAACAACATCCTAGTATATTGAGGATACTGGTGTTGTTACAAAAGAAATGAATAAAAAAATATTATGGGGTTGGAGAAGCAAAATAAAACAAAATAACATTAGAGAAGACATTACCTCAAAATCGGGTAACTCTTTTTGATTTGAGCCAAAGGCTTCCTTGGAATGTGTTATGCCCAAATTGAGGCTTATAGGAGTAAGGGGGAAAGTTGGGAGAGTATTTGGGCAGATTTCGGCCGAGCCAAATGGCTTGAAAGTGTGAATGAGGTGGTAGAGGCGGGGGCCTTTTATAAGTGGAGAGGAGGGGCACTCTTGGAAAGTAAGGAAAGTTTACATTATTATACAATGCTTTTCGGATTTTAAAGGTCCCAAAACTATATAATTCGAGGCTAAGGTGACAATGGTTCTAAATATACCCATACAATTGTATTTGGACAAGTGTAAACCTTGGAGATTACTTTATATTTTCATTTTATGAAAATCGTTAAATAATGAGGTCATCGCTGCATCATATTGATGTCATAAATAATTTAATTTATTTAATGTGTAAAAATTATAAAAAAATACTATGATGTAGGAAATCTCTTTATCTTTACAATTACTATTTATAGTCAAAAATATGACTTATATAACCCCATGTAAAAATTGTTTTAGTAAAACATTTCATGTTTGTGTCATTTTTTACTTTAACATTAAATAAAAGGTATTTATGTAATTTTCCAACTAAAGTGGCTCCATGGGGTCCCCAAGTTGACCCATGTATTTTCTTGGTCGGCCATGGAACATCCAATGGGGGTAGGACATGTGTCAAGATCATCTCATATTATTAAAACATTATTTTTATCTTAAACTATACTAATTACCTCTAATCGCGATTAAGAACGTAAAAGTTACTATTCACAAAAAATTATTTTAATCTCATTGAACCAAATTTTACTTCTTAATGACAACCATGTATGTCAGATTTTTGAAAATCAAAACACAAAAGTGGTAATATTTCATTTAAACGAAAAATCAGTTATTTAACTACCACTTAGTGGTTTCACTATTCATCAAAAAATTGAAGTTTTTCAGAACAATGCCAAAATTTTACCCTAAGCTATAATTGATATTATGAATTCAAAAATGATGTATATTTTACAAAAATCCAAACATATAAGTTTCATTAATTAATTTTATAATTAATTCCCACTGTCACAACAAATAGCGTGTTTTTAAGAAACAATTTATATCAAAAGATTGGCAATTGTTTATGTCAAATTTCAATGTTAAATTAATTCTAATGACCACCATTGGATAAAATTGTAAAAATATATTCTAATTATACTTTAAAACCGCTCAATAGTATAACTTATCACTATAAATTATTTTGATTAAAAAATTTGTTTTAAGTATTTTTCACTATTCATAAAAAATTAGAAGTTTTCAGAAAAATACCCAAAAATCAACATAGGCTAATTTCGATATTCCGAATCCAAAAATGAAGTCCATTTTGAAATATAAAATTTATATAATTTAAAAAAGTGGTTATTACTATACATAACGGCTACTTTGATTAGTCGCGCTGTTTTAGAACTCGAAGTTGCGTACAATACAAGCTATTGCATTATTGAATGAGAAGCGTATCATGGAAGCTCGGGGTGTTACATTCTCCCCTCCTTCAATAAATTGCGTCCTCGCAATTTGATATTTTTCTTTGAAAATGAAAGGTTGAAAATAGAAAATACCTTTGTGGAAAACCCACATCGGAAATAAGGTTAATAAAATTTAGCCTTAATAAGAGGGAAAGGGAAATGAAAAAGTCACCACCCAATTATGATCTCGATTAGAAGAACATTGGTGGAAATTAGAGACATATAATTGGAGGAAAAACGTAAATATTTGTAGGGAGTGATTGAGGTCATCAATCACAATTAACTGTCAAATTGAGGGCCTCAAAGCCTTCAATCTTTGTTGATTTAAAATATCATCAGTTCAACAAGACATAAGGTATTAGGATAACACATTTTTTTGTTTTAATATCCCCTTAATAATGTTTAAGAATAAATTTATTCATTGAATAAGAGATATGTATATATATATTTATGCTTGACAATTAGAGTTTCATCTTTCAACTCATCTTTCACTCAAAAATATTATACTTAACCTAATTGTATAAGGTTCCAAATGTTAACAAATAACATTTAGATTAGTAAAATTATTTTTTAATAACCAGGGACTTCTTGTAGGCTAGTGGTAGGAAATAAAGGCATGTCACACTATGGTTGTGGGTTCGATTCCTGCAGCTTTGTCCGACGCGATGGGTTATGCCCCACCCTGCAGGTTGTCCATTTCCTAAAACTATAGTATTATAATATTCCAAAAATAATCTTCATAAATTTTTTAACCTTAAACAATACTATCCAAAGATCATCTTAATCCACTCCAACCTTTATAGTTATCCAAAATACCACTGTCCAGAGTTTCTCTAAAAGGTCTCTTAATTCCAAAATCAATTTATCAGATTCCCCATACAAAGTAAAGTTTCTCTTATTGTCACATACTAAAAATATAATTACATTCATCATATTAAAACCTTACTGAAATCAACAAGTACTGCAGTACAATCCATATATATATATCACGTTATTCTAATAACCAGAATATAATCCATGAGTCCAAAAGCACCAATACATTAATTATTCCGCTTCAACTGTAGTCACAACATAAGATTAGCCTTGATTCCTTGGCCTTTTCCGAGGTATTTTTCCCTAATACTTCGGACATTCATTTGCATAATGACCCATTTCTCTACAATTGTAGAATTCAACATTGATAGCCTCTTTCTTTCCCTTACAATCACGAGCCTGGTGACCTTTTTGTCCACATTTGTAACAAACTCCCATTCCTTTTAGGCAAGTACCGGGGTGATTCTTCCCACAATTATCACATAATGGAAAATCCTTATTTCCCTTTTTCCCTTTATATGTCTCTTGTTCCACTGTTCTCTTCTTCTCTTGCTTTACTTTGTTGTCATAAGACTTAGAGAATTCCTTTTCTGTCTTCATAACATATGAGACAATATCTTCGTATGACGAGAAGGTTTGTCAGACTAATGCTCGACGGAGAAATGGTTTTAACCCATCAATGAAACGATCCATCTTACTTCTTGGGTAACATATATAATCTGCAGCATGCCTCGCTAACCATGTAAAGTTGGCCTCATACATTGCGACATTCTCATCCTCCTTTTGTCTCAGACTCAAAAATTGTCTTTCCATATCTGCTTGATGGTCACGAGGATATTATTTTTCTAGGAAAATCTATTTGAACTCCCTCCATTCCATATTCAATACATCATCATCTTCCTTTGTATTTTGAATCAATGACCACCATTGATCGGCATCTCCAGTGAGGCGGTAAACTGCCATGATAACCTTCTCCCTTTCGCTACTCTCCAAGGCATGGAATATTTTCTCTAAGGAGTTTATCCATTGCTCAGCTAATAATGGATTTGTACCCCCATAAAATGTTGGTGGTTGTTGCCTCATGAAGCGGTATAACATTGATCCTTCACATTGCAGATCAGGGTGCTCCATACGAGTAAGGTTATTATTCATAACCTGAGTGAGTTGTCCCAGTATGGTAATAAGTTGATCAGCACCAGTTGTATCTCCAGATCCATAATAATTATCTTGAGCAGGAGGGAAATCCCTACACGGAGTGCAAGCAATGATACAGTTTCCATTCCTTCCACTAGGTGCCATTTCTAAACAATGGCATAAACTAGATTAGTTTATGAAATAAAATAAATAGTTCCATATTTGTAAAACACTTTACATAAATTGAACTATTTATGGATATAATCCATAATCATAAAAAGAAATGTTTTCTTTGAGGAAGTATATACTCATAAACCATTCATAATGGTTTGAAAGAAAATTAGAATTATCCTAAGCATATCCCCCAGGAGTGTCGTAACCAAGAGTGCAGCAAGGCCCGTTGTCGTGCACCAGTTCCCGTTCGAGTCTAGCTCAATGCGGTGTTTTCGGGTTTTACCCCTAGGTACATCTGTTCCAGAGCTTCCTCTACCAGCTCGAATCCAGACAGGGATGTATTGCTCAGAATACTCACAAAATCTCTATAATACCAAAATTCTAGGTAGTTCTTCAATACTAATCCTCAAAGTCTATCTTTGGGCTATGTGCTCTAATCAGAGTTTATCTAAATCTAGCTTCCAAGGTTAGTACTAAACTGCCTCTGATACCAACTGTAACGCCCCGACCCCAGCTACCCAGAGTCGATGCATTACTTCGTAACATTGGCGTGATCACAAAAGATCATGTTTCGAAAGACCGATTAGTTTAGTAGCCTTGGAAACACTAGATACATTCATAAGTCTTACATTACATCATAAAGTGAAAAAACTAATAACAAAGTCTTCATAGTCCACACTCATATCCTCTTCTGACTATCCCTGCAGGTCATTCCTAAAATACTTCTTCACATCCTGGAAAATATTAAAACATTGAAAGGGGTGAGCTCAGATGCTCAGTAAGGATAACAATATTGCGGAAGCTTTCATAAATAAACATTAACATTAAAGGCAATGTATAACTAAAACAAAAGACTTTTAAACATGAACTTCAACATAATATGGAAAAAGTAAAATCAAATAATGCCACATACTTACTCACATGGATATTCTACTAGACGAATAATCACATGAAATATCAATAACCACTTTCATAATGAGGGAATGTATAATGCCGTACATTCTAAAACATTTTGTCAAGGCCTCGGAAAAGACGTCTAAAATTATTAAGGCCTCGGAAAAAATCACAAATCAAATTGGGAAAGGGCCTCGGCCAATTCCACGTCTAGTTGTCTCATTAGACCTACTGATGCATCGAGGAGCTATAGAGGGCTCCACCCGTCACATGTTAAGTCCAATGAATTCCTCATATGAATAGGTTTAAACATATCATAAACCATAACATAATCGTATCACATAAAACATGCATAAAGGAAACATAACATTTCCACATTTCAATCACAAGATATCAATACAGCATATTGATATAATAAAAATGCTTTCAAAACCATTTTCAATACAAAAATAAAAGAAAGTTAAAACTTTTAATTTATTTTTCATTAAAAAAAATGATGTCTTGTAGAGGACGCCGAAACTCAAATAATGGTCACGGCGGTGGAGAAGTCGTTGTCACTGCATAATTACAGAAAGAAAAACATTCCCTTTTTGTCGTTTAGTAAAACGCTTCGTATAAAAAAGATTCCTTTTGAATAAAATTAAAAGTAAAAGGGGTTTATACACCGTATAAAAGAAAATTGTGTATAAAACCAAATATGCCTCAATGAAAGGAGATTGAGACGAAGTCCTTAAAAAGATAATTTTTAAAATAAAATAGATCTATTATGTGTATTCACTATAATTACACATAAATAATGTAAAAATACAAAATATGACATAATAATATCATGACATAATTTTAAAGTAGGAGATTAACCCAAAGAATGGAAGTTGGGTTAAGAAATTCCCATACCTCATGTCCGACTTGACTTGACTGTTCTTTAAACTCATGAATAATAAACTAGATTTAATATATACTTAATTAAAAACCTTTTTCAAGTTCATTATCCCTTTTATATCACTTATTACCATGTTTCAAAAATTATTTAGTCATTTAAGTTAACAACGGTCATTTTGTCGATCATTGGTACTTGAGTCAAAAACTAACTTCTTATGATTACATGTTCATCATGTGGTAAAATATAATTTATATCCATAATTATATTCATGATGTTTATATCATATATAACATATATATTGACTATATATATGCATTTATAATATTACATAACATTTAGAGTTAATAAATGAAATGCACCGTTCATGGAGACGGTAAGCCGTACGTAAGCATGAACGCTACTTTCAATTATATTTATTATTTAATGAAATTAAATAATAATTATATGAAGTTATACTATAATTCCAGTATAATATAATGTATAATACCATTTACTCCATCCTTTATACATCCCACATATGGCATTAACGATTCAAATCACTTTGAGGGGGCGGTAGTCTGGACTTCCTAAAATGAAATTATCGTGTTTACCCATAATGGAAATCATAAAGTATGCCATAAATGAGAAATATAGAAACATAAGGAAAACATAAACATATTATATATCATATATAAATATAGTGACATCTTGATGTCCACCTTTGAAGGTGTTTTATGAGTGTTGAACAATCATCGTTTTGTGGGGCAGAAATTCACCATCCACAGAAACCGTATGTTCTTTACCCATTATGTGTAGGTGTGTGTAAGTGTCGCTCGAATCCTTCTTATAAAAACATCCTAGTATATTGAGGATACTGGTGTTGTTACAAAAGAAATGAATAAAAAGAGTTTATGGGGTTGGAGAAGCAAAAATAAAACAAAATAACATTAGAGAAGACATTACCTTAAAATCGGGTAACTCTTTTTGATTTGCGACAGAGGCTTCCTTGGGAAGTGTTCTGCCCAAAGTGAGGCTTCTAGGAGTAAGGGGGAATGTTGGGAGAGTATTTGGGCAGAGGTTGGCCGAGCCAAATGTCTTGAATGTGTGAATGAGGTGGTAGAGGTGGGGGCCTTTTATAAGTGGTGAGGAGGGGCACTCTTGGAATGTAAGGAAAGTTTACATTATTATACAATGCTTTTCGGATTATAAAGGTTCCACACTTATATAATTCGAGGCTAAGGTGATAAGGGTTCGAACTCTACCCATCCAATAGTCTTTGGACAAGTTTAAGCCTTGGATTTTACATTATATTTTCATTTTATTAAAATCGTTAAATAATGAGGTCATCGCTCCATCATATTGATGTCATAAATAATTTAATTTATTTAATGTCTAAAAATTATAAAAAAATACTATGATGTAGGAAATTGCATTATCGTTCCAATGACTATTTATAGTAAAACATATGACTTTTATAACCCCATGTAAAAATTGTTTTAGTAAAATATTTCATGTTTGTGTCATTTTTTACTTTGACATTAAATAAAAGGTATTTATGTCATTTTCCAACTAAAGTGGCTCCATGGGGTCCCCAAGTTGACCCATGGATTTTAATGGACGGCCATGGAACATCCAATGGGGGTAGGACATGTGTCAAGCTCATCTCAAATTATTAAATCATTAT
This sequence comes from Viscum album, assembly GCA_963277665.1. NCBI lineage: Eukaryota > Viridiplantae > Streptophyta > Magnoliopsida > Santalales > Viscaceae > Viscum > Viscum album. The sequence continues at coordinate 396,199,640 of OY728125.1, forward strand.
TTGTACCTTAAACTAGAATAATTAACTCTAATCGCGATTAAGAACTTAAAAGTTACTATTCACCAAAAATTATTTTAATCTCATTGAACCACATTTTACTTCATAATGACAACCATGTATGTCGGATTTTTGAAAATCGAAACACAGAAGTGGTAATATTTCATTTAAACGAAAAATCATTTATTTAACTACCACTTAGTGGTTTCACTATTCATCAAAAATTGAAGTTTTTCAGAACAATGCCAAAATATTACCCTAAGCTATAATTGATATTCCAAATCCAAAAATGATTTATATTTTACAAAATTCCAAATATATAAGTTTCATTAATTAATTTTATAATTAATTTCCGATTTCGCAACAAATAGCGTGTTTTTAAGAAACAATTTATATCAAAAGATTGGCAATTGTTTATGCCCAATTTCAATGTTAAATTAATTACAATGAACACCATTGGATAAAATGGTAAAAATATATTCTAATTATACTTTAAAACCACTCAATAGTATAACCTATCACTATAAATTATTTTTATTAAAAAAGTTGTTTTATGTATTTTTCACTATTCATAAAAAATTAGAAGTTCTCAGAAAAAGACCCAAAATTCAACATAGGCTAATTTCGATATTCCAAATCCAAATATGTAGTCCATTTTGAAATATAAAATTTCTATAATTTTAAAAAGTGGTTATTACTATTCATAACAGCTACTTTGATTAGTCGCGGTGTTTTAGAACTCGAAGTTGCGTACAATGCAAGCTATTGCATTATTGAATGAGAAGCTTATCATGGAAGCTCGGGGTGTTACAATTGTGTCCCAAACTAGATCTGTTTTTGGGCCAATATTTGTGCATCGAGTGATGATCTATTCAAGCTTAATACATTGTTTTTGAATGGATTGTCGTCAAGTAAATCTATTCCAGAGCCACTTCCACCAATGGTATGTAGATTTGAATTCATATCTTTAGAAAACAATATAATATATACCTTACCAAATCATTATAATTTTCTTCTATAATTATCCTAAATTTAAATAATAGGGTTTTGATTTCTAATATATATTTTTATAATCCAATTCCACAATGTTTCAAATAAAATTCCATTGAAATAATTTTTAGTGACCCTGAACCCAATGACCCAGAGATGGTTCCTTCTTTATTACAATGGTATATGATACAAGGAATCTCATCCAAAAGGAATATATAGTTTTTTAGTTATAAAAAACTAAATATATACATGATTCCTATATTACATTTGAAAAAAAAATAAAAGATAATTTTTTTCAAGAATATATTTATTCCATAAAAAACATCCATTTTGAAATTATCATAGTAATATTCATGGATTCTTGGGAAAAAGAAAAAACATAAGGATTAGCTCCAATGATCATTAATGATATAGTAAAGATAAAGATATCAGGAATAAATAATAATAACAAATATGTCAATGAAAACAACTATTCCAAAATTTTATTCATATAACTTGACCATAATAATATATATATGAATAATCATTTTTGGAATGGAAAATAAGAAAAAAACACATTCCAATTAATCAATAATGGATAATAAAATGTATCCAGAGATAATATTATTGGGAAAATACATTGGATAATAATGAATTAATTATGAATGATAGAAATGCTTAATTGTTTGACATCATTCCTCAATCACATGATACCTCTACATTCAATACATTTCATAAGACATGATTTATGTCCAGAAAACAGCATGATTTCTAATTCTCCTACTAATAATCAGAACCATGATCATAACATGCCTCCTGTTTCTGATCATTCTCATCCAGCTGGCCTTGAATCTCCCCAGATTGAGACTGAGCCTCTACCACAACATGAGCAATCTGCTCATGATGTTACTTCTAAGTCTAATCAAATCGGCTCTCCTCTACCTCCTGTCCTTGTAAAGGACTCTGCTCATAGAGCAGCACAGTCTCAACCTTTAGAAATTTCTGTTTCTTTGTGTACTTCAGACCCTTCTACTATTAAAAATGCTAATCATAAATCTGATTCCTCTCAATCTGAAACTGATGAGGGACATCATCTTATATCCTCTTCCTCAATTGTTACAAGATCCCAAAAAAAGAAGGGTTCTTGTAAATCCAAAAAAAAGAAGGGTTCTAACCCTAGACACAAGTAGCAATGAATGTTCTTTTCTGGAATTGTCAAGGGGTGGCCAATAATGACACCTCTATTACCCTTAGGAGGTTTCTAAATACTCATAAACCATAACTTTTTTCCATTGCTAAACCTAAGGTCAATTTTAAAATGAACTTTATGAAATTTGGTGCCCTTAATTACAATTTTCTAGGATCCTGTAAAAACGGTCCTCAGGCTGACTCCATGTGGATTTTTTGTCATAATTCCTTAAAAAACATTAACATTATTAAAAATTCTGATCAGCAGTTTACTTGTGATTTCATTTGGAATGGTCAGCACATCTATTGTACTATGGTTTATGCCAAAAATAGGTATCAGGATAGGAGACTGTTATGGCTTGAACTTCTTGATATTGCCAAACTCATTCAGGATTCTTGGCTTGTCTTGGGGGATTTCAATGCCATTATTACCTCATCTGAAAAAATTGGTCCCGCTCATCTCCCCATTTCCTCTAGAGAGTTTAAATCTACTATTGATGATTGTAACCTCTTTGAGGTTAATCTTATTGGTGCCAAATACACCTGGTACAGAAAGAATTACAATAAAAACGTTTCTAGTAAACTTGATAGAGCCTTTGTTAACATGAAGACTCTTGATACTTGGGATAAAATAACTTGTGTTACTATCCCTAGAATTAACTCTGATCATCATCCGATCCTTGTCAACCTTTCTACGAATGCTCGAAAAACTATCTTTCCTTTTAAATTTAACAATGCTTGGTCTTCGAACCCTGACTGTGCTACTTTTATTCTTAACACTTGGAACTCCATGAACCATCATAAGGATGACTTTGCTTGCTTATATAAACTGAAAGTTCTTAAACAGGCTCTCAAAGGTTGGTGTAAAAACTGTATCGTCCAAATTGATCTAGACATCTCACATCTAGAAGATGATCTTAGTCACTTTCAATCTCAGAACACTCATTCTGACTTTCACTTAGATCCTCAGGTGGAAGTTCATATTTCCTAGAAACTTAATTCCCTTCTTACTTTTAAAGATAATATTCGTAAACAGATGTTTAGAACCAAATGGCTTACTGATGGTGATCGTAATACTAAATTTTATAATAATCTTCAAATAATTAGAAAGGCCAATCGTCCGCTTTCTATGCTCATTCATAATGACATGGTCTTAGACTCTGAAGAAGCCATTACGGATCATGTTATCACGTACTTCTATAACATCTTAAATGGTCCGGACATGAATGTTGACCTTAAACCTGATATCATTCCTTTGCTGGTTAATGAAGGTGACAATAAATACCTTTTAAGCACTCCCCTTGATCATGAAATTAAAGACATTGTTTTTAAACTAAACCCCGATAGTGCTCCTGGCCCGGATGGTTCTAATAACGGTTTTTCCAAAATCATTGGGATATCATTCAAAACGATGTTTGCAAACTTGTTAAGACTTTTTTCACTCACGGATCTCTTCCTCATGGAATCAATGCTCAATTTGTTACTCTAATTCCTAAAGTTGAGAATGCTGCTGAGATTCACCAATTTAGACCTATAGCTTTGATTAACACTATCTATAAAATCATCACTAAAATTATTGCAAATAGACTTGCTCCTATCTGCAATAGAATCGTCTCTTGGAATCAATTTGGTTTTATCAAGGGAAGATACATTCAGGACTGCATTTGTCTTGCATCTGAGTGCACGAATGCTTTAACTAAAAAATCTAGAGGTGGTTGTGTGGCCATCAAACTGGATATTAGAAAGGCCTTTGACACTATTGATTGGAATTTTATTTTCAAAGTTCTAAGGAATTTTGGTTTTAACGACTCCTTCATTGGTAGAATCAAGACCCTTTTTCACTCAGCTCATATCTCTATCCTGATTAATGGAACTCCTCATGGCTTTTTCAAATGCACTAAAGGTGTTAGGCAAGGGGACCCTCTCTCTGCCATTCTTTTTGTGATTGCTGAGGATTATCTTAGCAGACTCATAAACTACCATGTTGATCATATTTTGATCAAATCTATTCAGGTAGCCAGAAACTTAAATGCCCCTACTCACCTCTTATATGTGGATGATATTATCCTTTTTATAAAAGGGGACCAAAAAAGCCTTCATGCTCTCAAGAAAACTATATCTCACTATGAGGATGTATCTGGTCAAGCTATCTCTTGGAACAAATCTTTCGTCTATTTTGGCAAGAATTTTCCTGTCAGAAGAAAATATGGTATTATTAATTACCTGGGTATCAAGGAGGGTCTCTTACCTTTCACCTATCTGGGTGTTCCTCTATTTTGGGGTCATCCCAAAGCTACCTATTTTTCTAATATCCTTGCTCATATCACAAATCAACTAGCTAATTGGTAAGGGAAGTCTCTCTCCATGGCTGGGAGAATCTGTTTGGTCAAATCGACCATTGTTTCTAAAATGGTTCATTCCTTTATGGCCTATAAATGGCCCATCGGTACTCTTAAAAAAATTAACACTTACATCAAAAACTTCATCTGGTCTGGAAGTATTTTTGAAAAGAAGCTGGTTACTATTCCTTGGAATAATTGTTGTAAACCCATTGCTAACGGAGGAATAGGCATTAAAAATTTAAAGCTGTTCAACGATGCCTTACAGGCCTGCCTTACATGGCACATCATTAACTCCACTTCTAAAGCTACTGATTTTCTAAAACTTAGATTTTTTTCTAAGTTGTCTAAAGGTAATCTTAATTTCATTAACTCTTCTATCTGGCCTTCCATTCGGGACTCCTTTCACAAAATCATGCAAAACTCTAGATGGATTGTCAGTGCTGACTCCTCCATTAATTTTTGGTGTGGTAAATGGTGTGGTAACCCTCTGATTTCTTTGTTGCCTCCGGATCTTCTTCCTGATGATACTCAACAATCTATAAAGGAGGTCTTACAATCATCTGACAGGGATTTCCCAGATATCATTATGCAAGCCATTGAAAATTATGCTTTTTCTTCTGCTGGTGATTTCCTTGTCTGGGAGCCTTCTCCCAATGGCATCCTGGATTCAAAAAAAATTTATAAGCATAATTTTTCTGATCCTGAATCCATTGAAAATTATGCTTTTTCTTGGGTGAATCATTTCAATAAACCCTACATCAAGCCTTCTAGACTCATCCTTATTTGGCGCATTGCGCACAACAGATTACCCACGGAAACTGGACTCCAAACTTTTGGCATCTCTCTTTTCTCTAAATGTCGTATGTGTAACCAACATAGGGAAGATGCCAATCATCTTTTTCTATCTTGTGCGACGGCCTCTGCCCTTTGGAATTACATCTTTGATCTTTTTAATTGCAGATTTCCCCTTACTGATTCTATTAACTTGTTACTAATAAACTGTACTAGACATGATGCCTCCCTACAGGTTAAAAATCTCTTTCTGGCGGCAGTGGCAGAACTTCTTCATGAACTCTGGTATGTTAGAAATGATATTATTCACAATAATCACTCTTTCTATCTTAATGCAGGGAAATCCCGAATTCTCCTCGCGATTCATGAAGCAGCCTCAATTCCAAAAGACTGTTGCAAAAACTCGGTTGGTGACCTTATGATCCTCTGTCATCTTCACGTTCCTGGTATCTACTCAAAGCCAAAATGCCTCTTTGAAGTTTTTTGGCAACCCCCGATGCCAGGATGGATCAAGGTGAATGTTGACAGCGCTTCCAAAGGTAACCCTGGTCCTTCCAGTTGCGGTGCTATCTTCAGGGACACAGCTGGGCTTTTCCATGGCTGTTTCTTTGTTGGTTGTGGACACTCTTCCTCACTGGAGGCGGAAATGCTCGGTGTTATTCATGCTGTTGACTTTTCTCTTCAAAGAGGTTGGAGAAAGCTTTGGATTGAAAGTGATTCAACCACCATCATTAATTCCATCTGGACTGGAAACATTCATCTATCATGGTCGCTCACTGCTCGCTGGTTGAACTGTCTCAATCTACTCTGTGGGATTGAGTTTATAGCTACTCATGCCTATCGTCAAGCAAATGTCGCTGCTGATGCTCTAGCCAAAAAAGGTGTCCATCAATGCATGACTTGGATGGACTCTATCCCCCCTGATTTATTTCATCTTTTGGATAGAGATTGTAAAAAAATCCCGTCTTTTCGCTTCATGTAATCTCTCTTTTGTTTCAATAAATTTTTGCTTTGGTCTTTGACCAAAGCTTCACCTTTAAAAAAAATAGATATCTAATTTGTCACATTAGACTATTCATTCTTCAAGGGTAAATCTATAACAAATCCCCACTCATATGTGATGGTCCAAATTAATAAATATAAATTGAATAATATATGTAATTCAAGAATGAATAATCCTTTACATTGAATATCTATATTGAGTAAATGATGTGTATTTATTTGTATTTCCCCAATCAATCAAATAACTTTAAATGTGAATCATTGTGTGTAGAAATGAGATATAGTTAAATAATAATAATATCATTGTTAAATAATATGGATATTTAGTTGAAATATAATGTATAATAATCATAATAAACTGAATATTTCAAGCATAAGTGAATTTTTAAAAAATTAAAAAAGGAAGAGAACATCATTAAAACCCGGGATCAATATAATTATAAACCATATTAGTGAATACAAAAGATGGTATTAATACAATATATCCTCATTTGAGTAAGAAAAAATTATTTTTCTAATTGATGAAAATAAATAATATAAATTTACATTGAATTTTTTTTAGGAAAATATATTTTTCATTTTAAAAATCACATTCTAAGACAACAAAATTTAAAATCACTTTTAAAGATTGTTAATTATAAGAAAATTAAGAAAATAATTTACTTTAAAAAAAATTGTATACTCTCAAAGGATTATTTAATTAAATTATGGTCATGTCGGTGGGTAATTCCATAAATTTTTTACATTTAAAAATAACTTCCATGTTTCACTTTATGAATGTAAAAATAGTAAATTTTCAATCAAAAAAATATGATTGTTACTTTAAAAAAAATAAACATAATAATTAGAAAAAAAATTTAGTAAATTATTTTCAAATGGATAAAAAAAATTTGGAAATTTTATTTAGAGAACGTGGTATTGGATGAAAATATATTTCAGACCTATGACATAAATAAAGTAAAATTTTATTCACACCATTGTACAAATTATTTTAGTTACCATATAGTTAAAAATAGTAATATTACATGAAAATATCGTAGATATATACAGTATAAAAATAGTTAATTTGTTTATAATATAAGGGTAAATTACATTCCATCAACTGAAATTCAACAATATAAAATATCAATTTGAATGACATTTCAAAATAAACCCTTACAATTATCAAAACATTGAATTGAAAATTAACTAATGAATAAATTGTTTTTATAAATTATTAAAAGAAATAAAATAAGAGGGAATAAAAACTAAGATAGTCAATATTCATTTCACCTATATCCTTAGAATATCGAAGATGGCGAAGAGTTAATATAAACCAATGAAAATAAATTGAGTTATGAAATTCTTTAACATTTAGTAACTCTTAATTATACTCCACATGTGTGAAATAATTATAAATAAAACATAAAATACCATGAGTTATAAAACAAAAATGTTAATACATGTCAAACGGGAATTATATAAACTATATAAAATAAATTGGTTATAACATACAAATGTGCCTCAATGAAAGAAAATTGAGATAAAATCACTTTCCTAGAAGATCCTTTTGATGGAACAATATTTTACATCTTGTATAGTGGTCTCAAAAAATTTACAACATATTAAAATCCCTATTAATATTTATAATACCAATTTGACCCTTTTATGACACCTTATCACCCTACCATTAATAATATTTATTATTTTCATTATTTCGGGTGTTAATTGTCTTGTTTTTTCATGGGTAGTTCGTCATGAAAGATCCAATTCCAGAGAATATTATATAGGTGTTTAATTTAAATAATAATAATCATGATATAATTTTCATATTTAAACCTGAATTATACTATTAAAACTATTCATGATATATGGTTATGAAAAATGAAGTATGTTATGTTCATTGAGGTAGTAGGCCATATTTACACATGGGTAGTGTTTCAATTTTTCAATGATCATTTTAGATTGGGTGTAAGTAATAATTTATCATTCCATAATTATATTAAAATAATTTTTACCGTATTATGTATTTAAATATACTAATATATATCAATCCAGTGGTGTTTTAAAGAAAATAGAGTCACAATTATTTTTTTGTGTATGGGATAGTCCACATGTACACAAATGATGTGATCATCGTTCACTGACTGAAATGAAAATAAGGATTATTATATATATTATCTTCTAATAATGATGAATTTTAATAAATATAATAATTATTTGATTTAGATAATATATAGGCATTAATTTTATCTTTATAAACATCCATATTAAGAATTAATGAAATATTGAAGACATCGATTAATGAAGTTGTAGTTCTCCATACACATGATAGACATTATATTTTCCCATGAAAAAATTATTATAAAAAATATGTATATTTTCACACCCAGTTATTTTCATATCATGGTTTTGATCAGGTTTGTTAGAAATCCGAATCATCTTTTTTAGGTTATGGGTGAGTTTAATATTGTTTTTTGAATTGTCATCTATGTCTAATATTCCTACCATGGGTTCCCCATAGATTGTTGGTTTTGGATAATATGGTTGTTACATCATTATTTGGGCCTACTGTAATCCCATTTACAGATTTAAATTCAGAATTTGTTTCTTGTACAATTCAATCGATTTTCAATATATTTCACTAATTAAACTTCCAACTTGGCCTCTAATGACCTATTCAAACCACCGTATCCTTTTTGACCCCCGTAATAATTCATAATCATTATGGATTTCAGTTATTTTTTCAATTATTGGGCTAGCCCATAAACCCATTTCAACATTTAAAAAAAATAATTTGTTTCTATTATATATTATGATTATTTTAATATTTTTCAGAGATTACACCTCTCACTCATTCCAAAAAACCATAATAAGACCCCCCCCCCATGTTCCATTTGTCATCTATGGAGCTCATTTTAGAAACATATTAAGGCTAAATTTCTCAAGTCTTCTCCAATCGTCCATATGTGGTAAGGTAATGTGTTTATTTCCTAAATAACTCATTTTTACTAATTTCTCACCATTTATTCATTAAATTTGTCAAACATACCAATGTATAATCTCTAATATGTTATAAGCCATTCTATTTCCTCTAATGGTGTAGATATAAGGGAAGATGAAGAGTTATCCTGTTTAAAAGGTGAGATTTATTATCATTTATCTTTTATCTTCCAAATCCAATGAATTTATTTTGGTTTCACTTCTCCCCTTGTCATCCAAGACATTGGTTTTTTATATCATTATATTATGGTATTTTGGTTCATATTGGGTATACATCATATATCTAGTGTGTTTGGAACCGATGCGGGTGAAATCATGTCTTTGGTTCCTTAACACCATGGTTTTGAGGTAGGATAAACCTAGAATGCAACATTATAATTGATGCTTAATATTATTCTTATTGTTACCACTTGATATATATGTTTATTATAGTTTTCCATTCTTTTTATAATTTTATTTTTGTGTAAAATGGTAGTTTAAGCCTTGTTTTCTGAAAAGTAATTTTTTTGTAATAAACATGTACACCACTTGCTTACATAAATGTTTTACTAGATTAAAAACCATGTAAATGGTATTATAAAAATGGGTCAGTATATTGAATAAATTTATGGAATTTAAATGCTATTTTATTCCTTTTCAAGTTCATAAAATATGTTTTTTGTTTAAATGTCCACGCCTTAGGTTTGGTAAATTGCTTGTTTGGATTTAATGTGCTTAGTGAAATTTAAAATGACATTCTTGAATTTATAAATATATTTTAATCCTTAATAAATGTTTTTTGGGTTCCTTTTGTGTCTTTACATAGCATTTTTTGTTTTATAATAGAATTGGATTTTGGGAGTAAACATGTTTTGGCCCGAGTTTCAAGAAAATTACTTGTTTGGAATCATTAAAAAATGGTTCTACATTAAAATTGTTACCTGAATGATATAATGGTTTTATGAAGTTTTTTTAATTCTGTAAATGTTATTTGTACATCAAGTTATTAAAATTGAAATTTGTACCCTTGTAAATTTTTTGTTTTGAGAAATGCATAAAGGCTTTTTTTTCATTTTTCTTTTAAACGTGGTTTCTATGTTTATTTATTATTGTATCATTTGGGGACATTTTATATTGAATTATGTTTATTTATTAAATGGTTTTGGGGAATCCAAATCTGGGTTTATTTGGTATTAGTGGGTTTTTGGCCTTAAAAGTTCATTTGTAATCGATTTTATGTGTGAGGCCTCGTTATACTTCGTGAAGTTTTTTTATGAAAATTTAGTTAGATTATTGATTCATGAATGAAATGTGAGACATGTGTTTGGGATGTTTGATGAATGGTGATTTTTAAAATATAATATTCATTATTAATAGATATTTTATAGATATCAACCTTGTTTGAGCACAAAAATGGAAAACTCAGGTATATTGGTTGGTGGATGTGTACTACACCGCTAGTGATCCAGAGTGGGTTTTTCCCTTTATCACGTAGAATGGTTGAAGATGAAAAATTTTACTAAACTATGATGATGATTTTTTGGGGGTACAATATATTACGTATTATTCTAATACTAGTTGATCGTGGTCATGGGAATAGAAATTTTTTATGGTTACTTTTACACCGAGATACGGGGTATATGTGGATCACAATGAAATAGATCCTAATGGTGTTCTAATGACTTGTGTTCATTTGATATTTTGTACTCAGCATCAGAAAATGGTGAGTTTAGTTATTAAATTCATTAGTGAATGTGTTTTATTTAAATATTTATATTATTCTATGATTCCCTCTTAATATCAATTATCATTTTGAAGTTTCATCTCATTTAAATTGATTACTAGCATTTCCTAGTTACGAATACCGGCCAGAGTTTTAATTTATAAGGATTAGAACATGGAAACATGTTTAGATAACAAAATTATAGATATTATAGTTCAAACTTCATATTGATTAATTTTTTATATTAATTGATTTTCATTGGGAATAGAATTATTTGGATAACCTACTGAGTTTTAATACTCACACTAATAGTTTTCTTGTGTTTTTATCCCTTGTATAGGTTTTATCTTGAGTTCAGTCTCATTGGGTGATGAGTATTCATTTTGTTGCAGAGTGACCATCATGGTATCTTGGTTTTAGTTTGGTCATCAGTTTTGGTATGTTGGTTGTATCGTTTAGCTTTACTTTTGGTTTCTTGTATTAATATTGTTTAGTTGAATATTATATAATTGTATGTTGGTATGTACATATCATTATAATACTTAGTATTTGATTATATTTTTGTTAAATCATTCCCTTGATTACTATGTTGATGACTAAAACTAGTTTCCAGTCGATGGGATTCGAGAATGCCCTTCAGGCCATGCCACGGTTTAGTTCAGGTTCTCGGTTTTGGGGACGATACATGATGGTCCATGAGAAAATGGTATCAGAGAATGTTGGCTCATTTCGGGCCATTATTTTAATAGATCCCATTGTTATTTTGGTATGTCAAGGAAGTTGGAGTAGTATTTTTAGAAATTGAGGGTTAGGTTCGGGAAGTGTGCCGTGAACCCTTCCTTGTTCCGACACTCAAGTGTTTATTGGAATTCTGGTTTTATTAGTGTCATTGATACTTATTGATTGTTTTGTGTTAGGATAAGACAAGGGACGTTGGACTTATTTTATATGTTCTCTCATAGTTCCTAGAAATCCATGTGAAGTTATTGAATGGTTTCAAGAAGGATCTCAGTGTTTGTGGTGTGTTTTACCAATAGCTACCAACCATATAGTCAAGTCACCAAGTGACCCTAGTTCACATTTGTGGGTCTCATGGACTTTTCTTTAATTCAAATTTTTTGATCAAAATCCATCCATGAAAACGGTCACATTTTGTGTTAATGGAATTGTTTGTTATTGAAAAGTGTAAAATGAGATTTTAAATTTTAATATGAGAATTATTATGTAATGTGGGGTTTTGTGAAACAAATATTTGTAATAAAGAGTACTTTATTTAATATGATTGAATTTAATTAATCTAAACATATGTTATCATGAAATGAAATGTTCGGAAAGCATGGATTATTTTAAATTGACTCTGGACTTGTTTTAATTATGGTTTGTTAGTCTTTTCAAATTTATTTGAATCTAATGGAATGGTTTTGGAATTATTTTTTGAGCCGGTAGTGTTTTTCGGGAAAGGAGTTTTGGCCTTTTTTGTTTTTAGATTATGAAAAGAGATCTAGAAAAAAATTTCAAAATGGGAAAGGGTTATTTGGAATAGAATTGTTGTTTTTTAATGTTCTATTAAATTTATTGGATTGGGTTTTTAATCAAATGGTTCTTGGTTATGTTTGGTTTGTTTTGTAAAATATTAAAATGGGTTTTCATTTAGTGGGTAATGTGCCATTGGAAGGTTCATGGTTGTTTTTAGAGTGTTCATTGTTTCATTTTAGCCTTCTATGTTTTTATGGGTGCTCCCATGCATGGTTTTGTGGATATACTATTGAATGGTTGGTATGGAATGGTGTTTGGGTGCCTGGGGTAGCACAAAAAACTGAATATCATTGAGACTAGATGAAACGCCAATGATGAATGGGAAAATACAAAAAGTTTTTTTAAATGTATTTTAAGATGAAAAGTTTCTCTGTGTGTTATAAACTGATGATAATGTGGATGGGATTCCTATATGTTAGGATTTTTCTTTATTTGGTATGCTTCCTTGTGATATGGAAGGCATACTCCTTCTGTTTCAAGATATATGATCTCATTGGTGTATTGGTTTTAGAGCAATGTTTCATGGGTTTCTATAGATGTGTTGGATGTTGTGATGTGGACACAGATGGTTCTCCGTTGGCATGATTTCCCAGGGATAAACCTAATGATTCATTAAAAATGATAAATCCACCTCATAGAATGATCCCTCATCCTGTTTGATTGAATAGAGATCCTTTCAGGCTCGATTTATTGTGCCTTTCCATTAAGGTGTCCCATTCGGTTTGGGTAGCTTTGCTCAGTGAGGTTGATTTGTTTCTCCATTTACCATATATATTTGGATCCTTATTTAGAGTGATATAAAATATTGTTTTGTATATCTAGGTTATTTTTTGGGTAAATGTTTATTGTTTGAGAAGTAGTGTTTTCTATTGTCCCTTGATTTTTTGTTTCAGATTGGGAGTGTTATGTTCCACTATGTGGAACTAAGGGGATGAGTTCAAGTTAGGGATTAACAAAGCCTGAATGTGAGTTAATATATGCATCATCCATTAATGCATTACCCAATAGTCTTTGAGTGATGATGGTGTACAGTCAGGAGTCCCAATCACGTGGGTAGTATTTCTATTCTCACGCCTCTTCCATTTTAGTGAGGTATTTCCTTTATTTATTTGTTTCTTTTAGTGGCCTGATGATATGGTCTGTTTCCCTCCCTTCCCCAAGTGGTGGGGGTTTGGATATGTATATATAGTGTTGTCCCAGTTCCTTCCCCCACCCAATTCAAGAGTAGGAAATTTAAATGTTCATGTTCTGTTATTAATATCACGGGTTGGTAGGATGTTATGGGAGAATTTATGTGGTCCTGTGTGGGAGATACTCATTCCTAGTTCATGTTGAATTCATTTTTTTTCCTTTATCATTGGTACTTAGTGGTGGGGAGAACCACCAGTGTCTCATAGAGTTTCCTCCTGCGAATTTGTCAAGTTGATTTTTTCCCTTAATGGTGGGGAGTACATTCTAGAATCCATTGGAATATTTCTTTTTCTTCTGTGATATTTGGTTTGGGTGATCTTTGGGTTCATTGGGAGAAGCCACAACAATCAAGTTCATGGATTGTCTATATAGGTAGTGACCCAATATTTCAGTTGATTCCCAGGATGTGGTTGGGAGTTTGTATTTTGGTTCATGTAATAGGATTATGTTCCATTATTGGTGGGTGATGTATCATTGGATTCAGAGGCCTGACCATATTGATAAAGAATATATAGGTTTTGATAAATAATCTATAATATGTTTGTGCTTTCTGTTGTAGGAAATATTTAATGGTGGGCTTAATTGTCACACTTGGTTTTTTTTAAGTCATGGTTTTTATCGGGGTTGTTGGAAATCTTGGTCCATCTCTTGGGTTCTAGGTGAGTTGAATGATGATTTGTGAACTTCTATATTTGTCTAATCATCCGACTATGTATTTCTAATATCTTCTTTGGGGGGTTTTGAGTAAATATTGGTTACATCAAGATTTTTTCCAACCATGTGTCCATTACCTGATTTAATATCCAAATTTGTTTCTTTTATAAATACATTGTTTTTAAAATTTTTCATATATTCAACATCCCACATAGCCTCCAATAACCTATTCAAACCAAAAGATCATTTTTACCCCACTTATTAATTCATAATAATGGTAGATTAGGGTAACATTTTTAGGTATTGGGTTAGCCCATGTGTTCAGCTTCAGTTTTTTAAAAATAATTTTTTTATTTTATTTCTTAATCATTTTTTTGGATTTTTAGGTTATTCCACCAATCAATCGAGTCCAATAAACCTAGGTGAACCCCCCATGTTCCATTTTTCCTCTTTGGAGATCATCGTAGTCATAGATTAGGGATAAATTTTTCAAGACATCTAAAATCATCCAGATTTGGTAAGTTAATTTGTTTATTTCATTAGTCATTAATGTTTTCTTTTTTCACCCCAAATATTCGTTACTTTGTTCATCTATAAATAACAAGCCTTTCAAAGGTTTTCCAATCAATTCCATTTCATCTAATAGTGTTGATCTAACAAAAGATAAAGAGATATCTAGTTACAAAGGTGAGATAAATTCTCCTTTCTCCTCCCTCTTCCTTATCCATCCACATTAATTTGGTTTCTTGTTCTCCCTAGATCATTAAAGTTTTATTTATATATTATACCATGATTTTTGATGTGTTTTGTGGTTATTTAAGGGTTGGTCCTCATAAAACTAGAGTATTGGGAACTGTAGAGGGCAATATCGAGTGTGCAGTTCCTTTTTGTCATGGGTTTAAGATAGGATATCCCTTTCACCAGCCTTTATAATTTTTTATTCATCATTTTATTTTTTTCCCACATCATATATATTTTTTGTTTTTTTCAACCTTCTTATTATTTTCATGGTGTGAATGAATTGTTATTTAATCCTTGTTTTGTAAATAGTAGTGTTGTTTGTTATAAAAGTGTAATCCACTTGCTTAAATAAATGTTATGTTAGCTTATGCACCTGTTTTATAGTATTTATAACATGGCTCTATAGCATGAATTAATTTATTGAATTAAAATGGAAATTTACCCTTTTTCAAGTGTTTAAAATATGTTGTTTACTTAAAAGTGTGATCCATGTGTTTGGTATACTTACAGGTAGGCTTTTATGTGCTTAATTCGATTTAAAATGATTTTTTTTGGATTTATAAATACATTGGAAGCAATGAAAATGGATTTTGGGGTACTTTTATGGCTTTAAAAAATATTTTTGGTCTCCTAAAAAAATGGTTTTTTTGGTGGTAAACATTTTTTGGCCCGAGTTTCTTGAAAATGGATGGTTTAGAATCCTTAATAAAATGGTCATTCATTAGATGTTTAACTTGAAATTATTAAGAGATTTAATAAAGTGTTTTTCTAGGATAACATATGTGTATAATAATATTTATTAAAATTGAAATTTTTACCTTTTGGAAAATACTAATTTTGAGAAATGTTTAAAGGCCAGTTTGGATTTTTCTTGCGAAAATGTATTCCATATGTATTTCTATTTGTATCATTTGGGGCCATTTTATGGTCCACAAAATTGATAAATTTAGAGCTTTTGGGGATTAAAAATCTAGTTTCATATGGTATTGGTGTATTTTTTCCATAAAAGTGATTTTTTTAATAGATTTTATGTGTAGGTCCTCGTTAGACTTCGTGAAATATTTTCATCGAAGTTGAAGTTGTTTATTGATCCATAAAAGAAATGTGATACATGTGTGTGGTCTTCTTGATGTGTTTTTTATTTGAAAATGTAATTTTCATTAGTAAATGCTATTTTATATATGTTTAAATTTTTTCATCACATAAAGGAAAAACATGGGTATCTATGTGGGAATACATGTACCAAAATTATGGTGATTTGGAAGGGTTTTGACCATGTTTCATCTAACATGTTTGACGTTGACAACTATATCTAAGCAGTGGAGAAGATGTTGTTGGGGATGAATAGATTATGGATTATTCGTCTACTAGTTGATTGTGTTCTTAAGAAAATATATTTTTATGGTTACTTTTGTAACATCCCAAGAAAACAATGAAATTAAACTATTTTATTTTAATTAATATTTTCTAAACTAAATTTTAATTTATCATTAAAGGGGTTTCTATGTTCGGTGGCATACCCGATACGCATCAACGAGTTTCATTGAAATCATATGATGCATAATAATGATATAATATTATTATTTTAAATGGTAGATAATTCCAATCTGTTTTATTGAGGATACCAATTTAAATAAATATAATTTGATTATACATGTTGGCTAAATGTTTTTAAATTTATCCAATAATTATTAAAGGCTGAAAACGTGAATTAATCTAATTTGAAGCATAAATACTCTAATAATCATTAAAAGGTCAATTTACCATCTTTTGATGGAGAACCCTCTTTAAATATAGATTTTATCACTTTTATATGTTCCATTTGAGAAAATAATATTATTCTTTAGAATGATGACATCAAAATTCACTTTGGGTAAAATTTTGTTATTTTTCTGATAAAATTTATTTTTTGATGAATAGTGGAAAATACTGTATTTTAATTCAAAACCGCCTTTTAATCAAATTTATTTCAATGGATAGATTATCTTTTTAATTGGATTTAAAGTTTAATTAGAATATACTTTTACCATTTAATACAATATTGGTCATTGGGATTAATATCACTTTAAAATTGGACACAAAAAAGTCTCAATCAATTGATAGTTAATATTTCTTAAAAACAAGATTGTTGTTTTATCAAGGGGAATTAATTTTTAATTAATTAATACAACTTCTTTTTTTTTTTGAATTATGTAAAATAGACATAAATTTTGAATTTGGAATACCAGATATATCTTAGGGTGATTTTTTTGTAGTTTTTTGAAAAACATCAATTTTTTATGAAGAGTGAAACCACTATGTAGTAGTTAAAAACTGAAAATTTTATTTAAATGAAATTTTACAGCTTCTGTGGATTGAATTTTGAAAATATAACATATATTTATTCTATTAGTATGTAAAATGTTGTTCAGTAAGACGAAAATATTTTTTGGTGAATAGTAACTTTTGGCTTTTATTTATCATGGTTAATGATAAATATGGTAATTCTAGGTAAAAAGAATATGATAATAATAAAAACATACCTTAAAACATGACATTAACTTATTGTATGAGTCATGTCAGAACATGAGAATCCATGCGTCTATTTTGGGACCCCATGGAGACACTTAAGAGAGATAATGACACTTTATATTAATTAATTTAATGTAAAGACAAAAATGATATAAACAAATATCTTTTAGTAAATTAATATTTACAAGGAGTTATATAAGTTATTTATTCTACAATACATATTATCTAGAAATTTAAAATTATTTCCTACATCATGGTATTTTTTTATACTTTTTAGACATCAATTAAATAATATTAGTTTTGACACAATAATGATGTCGTGTTTACCTCATTAATAAATGATTTAAATAAAAAATAATATAAATGTTAACGTAATATCTAAAACCTATCCAATTCATATTGAATGATTTTTTTTGACCATGAGTCATCTTTTATTTTACTTTAATTTGTTTTCGACATTTATAAACCAAAAATCATTATATAATAAAATAATATTTCCACACTTTCTTAAAGAGCCCCTCCTCTCCCATATAAAAAGTCCTCAACTCTAACCCATTCCTCGCTCCTCTCAATCCCCATTTCTCATCCTACCCATGCCAAAATAAGATCTCAAGATACCTATCTTCGACGTTGAAGCCTTAACATAGTAATAAGGCACTTGAAGATGTCCTTGTGGTACAAACCAAAGGGAGTTACCCAAATTAATGGTAACGAATTCATTTCTTTTATTTTACATACCCAACCCCTAAAATATTTTTTTTTTATATTAACAAAAATATCCTCAATATAATATGATTTTATTATGAGCAGGATTCTAACTACACTTTCACATATCTCTATCTAATGGGTAATGAACATACTATTTCTATTGGTGGAAAACTAATGCCTCACGAAACAACAATTGTTAAATTATCATCTACCACCTCTTATAGGGGACATTATAATGGAAATATTTTTATATATGATATATATTTTATTTTTATTGTTTCTATGATTCTATATTTTTCATTTATATAATACCTTTATGGATTCCATTATTCGTAAACACGATAATTTCATTTTATGAAGTGCGGACTACCATCCCCTTAAAGTGATATGAATCGTTAATGCCACATGTGGGATGCATAAAGGATGGTTATAATGATAATATATATATGATATTATACTATAATTATATTATAACTATTTATCATTATGTTTTAATTCTATCAATATAATAAATGTAAATGAAAGTACCGTTCATGTGAACGAATGGCGTACTGTCTCCATGAATGCTGCATTTGATTTTTTACCTCCAAATATTATATACAGTTATAAATACATGTATATAATGGATATATATGATATATATGATATATAAACCATTAATATCATTTTGGATATAATGATCTTTTTACCACATAGACATCATGTAAATATAAAAGATCATTTTTGACTCAAGTATCAAATATCAACAAAACTAACGTTATTAAGTTAAATGATTAAATAATGTTTATTACATAGTAATATGTGATATAAAAGGAATAATAAATTTGAAACAGGTTTTTAATCAAGTTGAAATTAACTTTAGTTTATTGTTCAGGAGATTAAAGAACGAACATGTCAAGTTGGTCCCGATGCAAGGGACTTCATCTCAATCTCCTTTAATTGAGACATATTTTGTTTTATACATGACATTATATTATATGGTGTATAAAACCCTTTGATGTTTAATTTTATTCAAAATGAATATTTTCTCTAATAAAAGTTTTATTAAACTAAATAAATAATGTTTTTTAACGTAATCGGTGTGAAATTCCATTCTTCCATCACCAATATTATTTGATATTTGGCATCCTTAACATGCCGTAATGTTTTTAAAAGGAAAGTAAATACCATTTAATCTTTTTAAATATATTGTTTTTGAAAATGGTTTTTATAATGGATTTATCATATCAATATATTTAAATGGTATATTGTGAATGAAATTTGGAAATGTTATCTTTCCTTTATGTTTGTTTTATGTGTTATGAATATGTTATGGTTCTTGGTCATTGTTACTTATATAGGTGGTTCCTTGATCAACCTAGGGTAGTTGATCCCAAGATATCCCTTCAATGCAATGGATAAAGTGACATAGGTAAATGTGAATGTATATCCTAAGAGATTTTGGGAATATACTGTGACAGATATTCCAAATATAACACCCTATGAAGTTGTGATAGCTACCATGTAAGTATGTTATGGATTCCACAAGTTACCTTTTAGATTTGTGTTTACTATATAAATCTTATGATTTTATGTGGTATGTTAAAGATCATATGTTATATAAGTAATGAAGAACTAATGTTTTCATTCATTATTTTATAACCCTTACTGGGATATTTATGCTCATCCAATGTTATGAAATGTTTTTCGTAGGACTTAATGATTAATAGGGTAAAAGATGGGATATAAAAAGGGTCATGATGTCTAAAAAATGGAACTAGACATGAAATTTTTTCCAAGATTTTTTTTATTAAAATACAGACACTGAGTAGAAGAGTATACATGAAATATTCAAGTTGTTATGTGATTGTTATGACCAAATTCCATAAAACTATAATCTTGAAGAAAATAATAAATGAGAATTATTCATTTAATTCATGATTATGTCATGTTTTAAGGCTGGGTCGTTATAATTGGTATCAGATGTTAGATTAGATATATTTTGGAGTTTGGATATTGTTAAATTAATATCCATAATTTACTTTAAGTTAATATTGAAATGATATAACATTACAGATTACCATGATGCTTTGCATATGATATTTGTGTGTTGAGAATATTTTTCCACAGAGGGAATAAGGAAGCTAAATGGTACAACATCAGTAGGAAGACAAACTTCCAAATAAAAAACCTAAGATGGTCAGAATAAAAACTTAATAGTTTTTTTCAGTGACGTAAGATTTGAATAAGGCTATAAATGGTGGTGGTATCCATGCACAAGATCATCTAGATAAACCACAATGGAACATGTCAGTAGTGGAGCATTTCATGAGGCAACATCCCCTATAATTTAAAGGATCATCGAAAACTTTTCTACCTGAAGGGTGGATTAAAGTAATGTGGAAAGATTTTGATGCCATGGGGTTCTCAGAACACCAATAGGATAGTGTTGTTATTTACCATTTTATAGTGAAGATGATCATTGGTTGTCGATGGTGAACAATATAATGGATAGTGAGGAGAATTATGCTCTTTATTGGGATGAATTCAAATGTATGTATCTTGAGAAATATTTTCCAATGGTGATTTATCATAGGATGGAAAAACAATTCCTAGAATTGAGGTTGTACGATGACTTAGTGGCTGCTTATTTAAGAGAATTCACTAGACTATCAAGCTATGCACCAAATATCATATGAGATATTGATAGAAAAATAATCCATTTTTAATTAGGATTAATGCCAATTTATCGAAGGGCTTTAGCTTCTTCTAAGTTCAAATGTTATGGAAAACATGTTTGATGTGCAGAGAAGGTGGAAATGGAGTTTTTTGATGATCATGTGTTCTTTTTGAAACATCGGAATAAGAGTTCAAGGTGGTAGGTGAAGGGGAAGAACTATTCAAAAAAGTCTGTTGAAAAAAAAACCATGTTTATAGTTTGTGAAAATTGTGGTAAAATTATTGCAGGGGAATGTCGTTTGAATTATCCTAATTGTGACCTATATGGTAAAATGGGACATAAATCTCATAATTTCACTGAAAAAGATTAGGTTAATGGTAAGACAAAATATTATTTATAATCATTAAAGGGTTTTAACTACAATTAAATGGGTCATTATGAAAACGTGTGTCCAAGGAAGAACTCCACTTCGAGAAAGCTGCCAAACTACAAGAATAAAAGTGTGTTGATGTCCTTTGAAACTTTTTGAGCAGATGTTGGGCCATCAAATGAAGTAGTATCTTGTACATAGTTTGTTTGTTTAGAATTTTCCAATGTGTAGTTTTCTTCAGGGTCTACACATTATTTCATTTCAAAGAATCTTTCTAGTAAATTTGGAATTCCAAATCTAGATATGAATCCCTTAATTATGGTAAAAACACATAGAGAAAATTTTGAAACAAAAAAAATATAAGAACTTTCTTTTCCTTGTGTGAGGAAAGAATATACCTTCAAAGCTTATTGTTTTACTTCTAGTCTAGTTTGATGTAATTTTGGGTACTGATTGGATTCATGTTTATCATGATATGATTGACTACAGAGCTAAAGATGTTTCTTTTCAGAATGATTTTCAGTTTGTGTACAATAATTAACTCTTAAGTTTGATAACATATCAGGAAGCTGAGAAACTAGTAAAATATGGAAATGATTGTTACCTAGCACATATTGATGAAAATAAAGGAATAATTTAGGTTAATTACGTGCCAGTGGTAAATGAGTATATGTATGTTCTTCATGATGTGTTTCCTGGTATTTAAACTGACCGGGATGTTGAATTTACTATTGACTTAGTTCCTGTTTCTAAGAAAATTTATAAACCCCCTTATCCAATGGCTCAAATTGAACTTTTAGAGTTAACGATACAATTAAATGATTTTGTTTGATAAAATATCCATTCAAAATAGAAATTCTATGCGGGGTGATCCTGTCTTGTTTTTTTAAAAGGAATGATAGTTCAATGAAACTTTTCATTGATTATAGAGCATTGAATAACATCACTGTTAGGAACAAGTATTCATTGACTTATATCAATGATTTGTTTGATCAGCTCCAGTGTGTCAGTATTTTTACAGCATCGACATGTGGTCAGGGTTCCATCAATTGAAAGTAAAGGATGATAACTTTCCAAAGATTCGTTTCATACTAGATATGGCCATTATGAATTTGTAGTTATACATTTCAGTTTAAATAATGGACCTGGTAAATTAATGGATCTTATGAATAGAATTTTCGCTGAGTTTTTTGATAATATTGTGGTTGTATTCATTGATGATATTGAGGTTTATTATTAAAGTAAATAGGAGGATTAATGTCACTTAAGGGTTATCTGGAAAACCACAAAAGAAAGGAAACTATTTGGGAAATTCTGAAAATGTGAGTTTTGGTTATAGAAAATTTCCTTCCTTGGTCACATTTTTTCAATAAATTGAAAAATTGTTGATCCTGCTACAACAAAAGTTGTCAAAGAAAGGCCAAGAATCCCAAATATAATTTAGATCTGTAGTTTTCCCTTTTTGGTAGGTTATTATGAAAGGTTTTTTGAATGTTTTTCCCAGTTGTCTAGTCCACAGACTATGCTAACTCGAAAAGGTGTTAAGTTCTTTTGGGAAAAATAATGTGATCATTGTTTTTTGGAATTGAACATAAGATTGGTGAATGCTCCGGTTTTCGCACTACCTTCTAGGAATAGTGTGTTTTTTATTTATAGTGTTGATTCATGGAAAGGACTTGAATGTGTCCTTATGCAGAATGATCAGGTAATTTCTTATGATTTACATCAGTTGAAACCTCATGAGTTAAATTAACCTACACATGATTTGAAATAATCTATTGTGGTGTTTTCTTTAAAAATATGGAATCATCATTTTTATGAAGTAAAATGTGAAATATATAATGACCAAAAAAGTTTGAAGTATATATTCACTAAGAAATAACTGTACTTGAGATAGAGGAGATGGTTGGAATTAATAAATAATTGTAATTGAATGAACCTGTACCATATGGGAAATGAAAATAAAGGGGGTAATGCATTATGTTGAAAATGCAATGATTCATTAACCATACTAAATTTGGAACAAGATTATTTGGTTTTTTATTTGATGAATTTTGGCATAGAATCTATTGGTGCAAAAAATTATTCTGTTTCATTTTAGGTGTTTGTGAAATCATCTCTATCAGAAGGAATAATACAAGCATAGAAGGAAGACACTAAGTTGCAGAAAAAGGTAGAGTTGGTTTAGAATGGTAAGTTTCCTGAATTTAATATTGATAATGATTGTGTTTTGAGGTTTGGAAAGATATTATTCATTCCTTGACATTCACAGTTTTAGAAAGAGTTATTATGTGAAACTCATAGCTCTCTGTTTTCTGTTCATCATGGTAGTATAATGATATGTAGAGATCTTTGAAAGCATTACAGGTGGGATGGAATGAAAAGTGATATTTCGGATTTTACTGTGAAGTATTTTACTTGTCAGTAGGATAAAGTAGAGCGACATTTACTAAAAGGTATGCTTCAGTATCTATCGGTGCCATAGTGGAAATGGTAATATATATCCATGGCCTTCATTGAGGGATTAAAGAATACATCTTGAAGTAAAAATGCAATATGGGTTATTGTTGATCAGTTGGATAAATCTGCTAATTTACTTCCTATTCGAGATACTTTGTCTCTAGATCATCTTTCTATGATTTATGTTAAAGAGATATTCAGGTTGCATGGCGTTCCCCTCTACATTGTATCTGATCGTGATCCCAGGTTTACTTCTATCTTTTGGAAAATCCTTCAGAAGCCATTGGGCACTGAATTAAATTTTAATATAGCTTTTCATCCCCAATCAGATGGGCAGTCAAGATGAAAAATTCAGACCATGTAGGATATGCTACTTTTTTGTTCACTAGATTACAGGGGAAGTTTGGACCAACATATTTATTTGGTTGAATTTAATTACAATAAAAGTTTTCATTCCAGTATAAAGACGACTCTATTTGAAGTATTATATGGGAAGTGGTATCTAACTCTAGATTTTGTGGATAAAGTAGGTGAAAGGAAGATGATGGGACTAGAATTTGTAGAAGAGATGGTAGAAAATGTTCAGTTGATTCAGAATAACCTGAGAATAGCTCAGAGAAGGAATAAATGTTATGCATATAAACGGAGGAAAGATCTCTCTTTTGATGTAGGTGATCATGTCTTTCCCGATGTTTCTATATTGAAAAGTGTAATGCGTTTGTGTAATAAAGGAAAGTTGACTCTAAGGGTCATTAGAACTTATGAAATCCTCAAGAAAGATGAATACATTGTCTACTAAGTGGACTTACCTCCATGTTTGTTCCAAGTACACAATTTTTTCATGTTTCAATGATGAGATAGTGTATGCTAGATCCATCTCAGGTTTTAAGTCTAGAGGTAGTTCAGTTGGAAGATAATCTCTCTTATACAGAACTACCAGTCCAGATTCATGACCCTAGAGAGCTTTTGTTGTGGAATAAGGTGATTCACTAGGTAAATGTTTTGTGTGAAAATAACATGGATGAAGAGGAAACGTGGGAATTTGAAAATGATTTGAGGGTTAAAGACCCCCATTTATTTGGTAAGTGAATAAAATTGTGATGACGCAATGTCGAAATTGGGGGAAGTATGTAAGATCCTACATAAATAAAGAAATAATACATTTTAATTTTAATTAATATTTGGGGAATAAAATTTTAATTTTACTTTAAATTGGTAGTTATGTTCGATGGCATACCCAATACGTAACAACAGGTTTCTTTGAAATCTTACATCACACAGTAATAATATTATATAATTATTTTAGATGGTAGTTAATGCCTAGCCATTGTATTGCTGGGAATGAACTGAACTAACTACAATATGATTATACATGTTTTTTAAATGTTTTTACATTTATCCATTAAAATAATGATGCTTAAAATGTGATTTAATCTAAATTTAAGCATAAATACACTAATATACATTAAAAGGTCTATTTACAACCTTTTCACTAAGAACCCTCTTTAAATATAATTTTGGTCACATTTTTATGTTTTATTTGGAAAAAATAAAACTCTTTTTTAGAATGGGGACCTCAAATTTCACATTGGGTAAATTGTTTGTATTTTCCGGATAAAATTCATTTTTTGATGAATAGTTAAAAATATTGTATTTTAATTCAAAACATTCTTTTAATCTAATTTATTTATATGGTTATATTATCTTTTTAATTGGATATAAAGAGTAATTATTTTATATTTTTAACATTTAATCAAATTTTGGTCATTGGGATTAATATCACTTTTAAATTGGACATAAACAAAGGCCAATCTTTTGAATATTAATACTTCTTAAAAACACACCTTTTTGTTTTGAAAACGAGAATTCATTTTAAATTAATTAATCTAAAATCTATGTTTTGAATTTGGTAAAATAGAAATCATTTTTGAATTTGGAATATCAAATATTTCATATGCTTAATTTTTGGTAGTTTTCTAAAAAACATAATTTTTTGATGAATAGTGAAACCACTCTATAGTAGTAAAAATATGACTTTTTCATTTAAATTATATTATACCACATCAGAGGATTGAATATCGAAAACCTGACAGACATGGCTATTATTATTAAGTAATCTTTTGTTCAATAAGATGAATTTTTTACAGAGAATAGTATCTTTTGACTTTTATTTACCACATTTAATGGTAAATAATGTAGTTCAAGATAAAATAATATTATAATAATAAATAATTACCTTAATATTATCTTAAAATTATTGGATGAGTAATGGATGACCATGGTAATCCTTGGGTCTATTTTAGTACCCCATGGATCTACTTTTGAGTTATAACGACACTTTATATTAATTAATTTAAAGTAAAGAAAAAGATTCTATAAACTAATATCTTTTAGTAAAGTAATTTTTACATGGGTTTATATAAGTTATATATTCGACTATAATTATTTTTTGGAAGGATAAAATTTTTCCTAAATTGTGGTATGTGTTTATAACTTTTAAGACATCTATTAAAAAAATTTAATTATGACACAATAATTATACATTGTTTACCTCATTAATAAACGATTTAAATAAATAATATTATAACGATTAAAATGATATCTAAAACTTTTCCAATTCTATTTGGATGATTTTATTTCTCCCATGAGAAATCTTAGCTTAAACATTAATAAGTTAAATACCTTTATAAACCAAAAATCATTATATATTAAAATAATATTTCCACATTTTCATAAAGATCCTTGCATCTCCCTTATAAAAGCCCTCACCTCTAACCCATTCCTCACACCTCCCTAGCCCCTTAGATAATCCAAAACCATCCCAAATAATATCTAAATATCAAAATCATCCACGTATAATCCATAACATAGGCATAAGGCACTTCAAGATGTCCTTTTGGTTCTAACCATGGGAGTTACCCGAATGAAAGGTAACAGTTTCTCTTAAATTTGTTTCTTTTATTTTCCTTCTCCAGCCCATAAACTCTTTTTATTATTTTCTTTTATATCAAAACCTGTATCCTAAATATACTAGGATGATTCTATGAGAATTATTAGATGTACAATTTCACAAACCACAATCTAATTGGTAAAGAATATACTGTTTCCAGGGATGGAAAACTAATGCCTCACAAAACAATGATTGTTCAATTATCACATACTGCCTCTTATTTGAAATTATGATGGAATTTTATTTATATAAGATATATATTAAATTTATATTGTTTATATGCTTCTGTATTTTTCATTTATAGTATACCTTTATGGTTTCCATTATGGGTAAATGCAATAATTTAATTTTAGGAAGTGCAAACTACCACCCCCTCAAAATGATATGACCATTAATTCCTTATATGGGACATATAAAGGATGGATTTAATGATATTATATTTGATATTATACAATAATTATAATATACACATGTATAATAATGTTTTAATTAAATAAAAATAATAAATATAAATGAATGTAGCATTCATGTGTACGTACGACTTACCATCTCCATGATTGGTTCATTTCATTTCTTACATCCAACTATTATATACTATTATAAATACATGTATATACTAGATATATATGATATGTATCATATCTAAATCATCAATATCATTCTGGATATAATGAAATTTTGACCACATAGCCAACTTGTAAAAATAAGAAGTTCATTTTTGACTCACGTATCAAATATCAACAAAACGACCATTATTAACATAAATGATTACATAATGTTTATAACATGGTAATATGTGATATAAATGAATAATAAATTTAAAAAAGGTTCTTAATAATGTAGAAATTAACATTGGTTTATTTTTCAAGAGATTAATGAATGAATAGGTCAAGTCGAGCATGAGGTAGGGGACTTCATCCCAATCATCTTTCATTGAGGAATATATTGTTTTATACACAACATTCCTAAATATAGTGTATAAACCCATTTGAGTTTTACTTTTATTAAAATAGAATCTTTTCCGTACTAACAATTTTACTAAACAAAAAAAAATAATGTTTATTTTTAATATATGTGGTGACAACGAACTTTTCACTACTGTGAGTATTATTTGATCTTTGGATTCCTTAACAAGACGTAAATTTTTTAAAAGGAATGTAAATACCATTTACTATTTTTATGAATATTGGTATTGAAAATGGTTTTTATAATGGATTTGTTATGTCAAAAATTTTCAAATGATATATTTTGATTACAATTTTTAGATTTTATCTTTCCATTATGTCTGTTTTAGGTGTTATTCACATGTTATGGTTCATGTGAATTATTATGTATATGGGTGGTTTTGTGATAAACCTAGGGTGGGTGATTCCGAGATAAATCTCCAATGCATTGGGTAACGTGACCGAGGTAAACATGAATGCTTATCCTAAGAGATTTTGGGAATATACTGTGATGGATATTTAAAATGTAATGCTCTATAAAGATGTGATTGCAACAATGTAAGTATGTTATTGATGCTACAAGTAAAATTTATGATTAGTGTTTACTATGAAAATCTTATGAAATCTTGAGGTATGTTTAAGAGGTTATGTTATGTATTTTTTTGATGAAATAATTTTTTCATTCATTGTTTTATAACCCTTATTGATCTTTTTGTGTTCATCCCATGTTTTGAAATGTTTTTAATAGGACTTAATGATTAAAAGGTTCAGTGATAGGATCAAAAAAATGTCATGCTTCTTAAACATGGAACTAGAAATGAATTTTTTTCAATAGTTTTTAATTTATATTAAAATGGACACTGATTTGAAGTGCATATATGTAATATTAAAGTTGTTATGTAATTTTTATGACCTAAGTCTATAAATCTATAAACCTGAAAAGAACCTCAATGCAAATTATTCATTTAATTCAAGATTATGTAATGTTTTAAGGCTGGTTCATTATTATTTTTACACCAAGATATGACGTACATGGGTACTACAATGAACTAGTTATAAGGGGTGTTCATGTGACTTGTGCGCATTGGTTATTTTGTAATCAATTTCAGAATATGATGTGATTAGTTGGTAAATTCAGTATCATGTGAGTTTTATTTAAAGTTCTACCTACTTTAAAAAATCCTTCTTCAAAACTATTTTCATTTTGAAGTTATATCTCTTTGAAATTGGTTACCATAATTTCAAGGTTATTAAGAAAATCATGAATTTTAATTAATAATTATTATAGGATGGAACATTTTTTAGAGAAAATAATAATAGATATTATATTTCAAACATGAAATCGATATATATTTTATTTTAAAGGATGTGCATTGTTAATAGAAAATTGGTTTATCCTGAGGAGTTTTAATACTAATGCCTATAGTTTTATTCTATTTTGAGACATTGTGTAGGTTTCAAATTGATTTCAGTCACTTGGGGTGATTAGTATTCATTATATTGGATATTTACCATTGGGGTCACATGGTGTTTGTTTGGTCATCATCATTGGTCAATTGGTTGTATATTTTCATTGTACTTTCGGTTTCTTGTATAAATAATGATATGTTGAATTTTATATAAATTTATTTTGTGATGAATGTTTCTTTAAAATGCTTAGTTCATGATTATATTTCGGCGATATAATTCCCTTCAGTACATTATTGATGACTAACAGTAGTTTCTAGGTCGTGGGATCGAGAACGCCCCTCGGACCATGCCATGGATCGGTTCGGGTGCTTAGTTCGGGGTCGACTCGGGCTGGTTGTTGAAATATATTATATTGTTATAAAATTAATATATGTTTTTCTAAATACCACATATATAAATAAATTTATATATAATTTATATTCATCAACACACACAACCATGAAAGGCGGTCATTGAAAAACCAAGGAAATCGGTTCGTGAGGCGATAGTCTGTTATACACACAAATGTCATTCCATAAAAAATATATTGGAAGAGCATGTTGTTCTATGTAGTTAACATAAAATTTCAAAATATCATTATATTGAAGATAATTAGGTTATTATATTATCAATTTTAATAATAAGTGTTGTTGTTGAAAATATATATAAAATAAAAATGCTCGTTCAATAACGTTACCTCTTCTTTGTTTATCTTCAGTAGGATTTGAAAAAATAATTCATAGTTTGTTCTTAAACAAAAAATTAGGCTGTTGGGAATATATTATAGATTTTAAAAAAATAATATTTGGTATATTTTTTCTAGAACAATTTTTTTATGGTGTGAAGAATGGAGTAGAGGGGGTGGCCTTATATAATTTAGTTGGGGGGAACACTTGTAACTTTTTGAAAAGTTTCAATCATACACAAATTTGTATCATGTGACATGCTTTAAAAGGGTACATTGATGCATATAATGGAAAAACGTTCTGAATACGGTATCCCAATATTTTTATAAAAGTTTTTATTTTCATTTTAACCCTTTTCATCTTAGTTTATCCCCATAGTAAATAATTTATTTACCTTAACAATGGTAAATAAAATTTACAATTTTCATTATTTGTTTTGGAAAAAAATTAGGTTCAAATTATTTGAAATTTTAAATAATTATGATTAAAAATATTTAAATATATTTTAAAATTTAAATTCAAAAAATTGAATAACATTGAATTAAATTTAATCTCGTGGGCATGATGATAAAGCACGTTTTTTTAAGGAAATTTTTAAAAATTTATAATGTCTTTATATTGAAATTTATTATAAAATTGATTAAAATGACCAAAATTGTATTAATTGATAAAAATTTTATTAAATTTCAATTAATTATAATTAAAAATATTATTTATCATTATGATTTATTTAAATGAAATGGTAGTTTTATATTAATTTTAAGTATTTTTCACTATTAATTAAAAATAAATCTTTTCTAAAATGATGAAAAAGTCAACATATGAAAATTATTATATTCTAATTTATAAATAAAATTTAAAATAAATTTTCTAAAATCATTTTTAATTTCTTTTTAATTATGTTGGATAAACATGATAATAATATCATTTAGAATAAATTCAATTTTCCTAAAAAATTATTTTTTATTTAAAATGATACATATTTTATATATAATCAGTAGATAAATAATAAAAGTTTATTAATTTATATATTTTCTTACGTTATTTAATAATGTTCTTACCCACCCATTCAACAGTTAGGTGACAACTACAAAATTAAATAATAATATTAATAATATATTATTTCTATAAAATTCGGTCTTCTTTGCATCGCAAGCTATCCAAGAAAATTATTGTCGCATGTAAAACATGTTATAAATATTTTTTGTGTATAATTAAATTTATTGAATATATTTAATTTTATAAAAATAGATATATCCAAAATTATCTAAGAGTGATATTTAATTCTACACTTGGAATTGCTTGTCATATATGCTATTTAATGCAGTGTTCTAATTTTATTGTTCTTGTGGATTTGCAGTAAATAATTATTCAAATTTACAGAATAGTTATTTTGTATTTAATATCATATATATTCATAAAATTCATCCTAATTTCTATAAAAGTAATATATAAATGAATAATGATTTACATCACTTTCTGGAGGTCATAATTCACACATACACATAAAAAATTATCATTTGGAAAAGTATTACATGATAAAAAAAGGTAAACATGATATTATAATTAATAAGTGTAAAATTTAATATATATCATATATATACATTAAACCCATAAAATACACATCCCTAAAATAATGTGATGATTGATGAATTGTATCACTACATGGAGACAATGTGTTGAACAAACACACAACCGATAATCTCTCTTCTTTTTTGATGGGAATGATGGGTTGAAATGGTACATTAAAAATAATAAAAATAGTTATTAATTTTGAGGATTCTAGATTTATTTAATTATGATAATTATAAAATATTTATTAGATCTAAAAAATGGTATTAGAAGTGACTGGTTATAGAAATTACCTATGTTTGAAAATTACTCCTTCAGATCTCCGCTTAAAGACCCTAGAGTTGGTGTAACAATCGGAATGGTGAATGTTGGTGTGGGAGTAGACTAGACAGATTCTTTGCAAACGTCCACACCATATCATTGTTCCATAGTGTGATGGTTACCCACTTAATTTGAAGCATCACTGATCACTCGTCGTCACTGTTCTCTCTATGTAGGGAGGAGGTCATGCAGGGCCATTTTAATTTCTGTTGTCAGTGGGCGGCATGCTGGACTACTACCACGTGGTCTCGAAGATATGGAAGGAACCATCTCAAGGTCATTCTTGGGTGGTTAACCACTCGATGATAAGGTGTCCAAAGTATGAACTTTAGTTGTGGGCCAGAAATATCCCTTCTTGTGATCAAGAATTGGCAGTTCTCAAAACAGATGTTGGGGGCCTATAGGATAGTTTAGAGGAAATGTGGGATGATGAGGTCTTTGAGGATCTTTCTGATAAGAGGAACACCCTAGCGGTTTTGGTGCTCTCGCAGGAACGCAAGACGAGGGAAAGCTCGAATGTTAACTGGCTCAAGGAGGGGGATCAAAATACTGCTTATTTTCATGCATGCATGAGAATGAGGAGGCAGGCAGTTAAACCAAATCTGGCCATGGAGGATGGTACTTTTACAGAGGATAGGGAGGTGGTCGGTGTATGACCTTTCCATTCTTCAAAAACCTCCTTGCTAGTATGAATGAGAACATGGCTAGGGGGTATCCCTTGGGGGTGGCTATACTCTGGTAGGGGATTCCAAAGATTTTCACTGACAAGGAGAATGGGTTGCTTGAAAGGGTTCTAGAGGAAGAGGATGTGCATGAGGCCAGCTGGAAGCTGATCCCCGATAGTGCAGCAGGTCTGGACTGTTTCCCAGGATCCTTCTACAAGTGATCTTGGTTATTTGTTAAGCATGACATTGTTCTGGTTGTCCAGGATTTCATCCGCGGGGGTGTCATCCCTCGGATCATGGTAGTGACTACACTGGTGCTTATACTGAAGATTAAAGATCACACCTCTCTTGCACATGATCATCCCAAGTTCATGTGCTATGTACCATACAGATCCTAGAGAGTATTATAAACAGACAGCTATCTTGCCATCTATACTGGTGGGTAGCCAGGGTGCATAATGGTTTTGTTAAGGGAATGTCAATTGAGGCAGTAATGGCACTGGCGCAAGAGATGCTGAGAGATTTGAATACCAAATCTCGTGGCTCAAACCTGGTTATTAAGTTGGATATGAATAAGGTTTACGATATAATGGAGTGGGGCTTTATCAACAGGATTTTGGCCACAAATGGGATCTCAAAATGGGCCTTCAATATTATTTTCAGGTGTGTTTGTTCACCATGGATAGCTTTATCGTTCATGGGGAGGGCTCCGGATTTCTTGAAGTCTGTGTGAGGTTATCTTCAAGGGGAACCATTATCTTCGAGTATCTTTATCCACATGCAATGTTCCTTAAGAAAGATGATCAACAGGGGTGTATCCGGTGGGGAAATTGTGCCATATTGGAGGAAGTATGGCTTCCTAGCAGTATCGCACCTTATGTTTATAGATGACATAGTGATGTTCATGAATTTGGGAGGTAGGTCTCTTAATGCGCTAAACAGGATTCTTGAGGAGTATGTGAACTAGAGTGGGAAAATGGTGAATAGAGGTAAGAGTAACTTCTATTTACCAAGTTCATACAGTTTGAGTAGGTTGGATAGGATGGGCAGCATTATGGGCATGGGAAGGGGCTCTATTCTCATGGAATACCTCGGTACCCTTGTTTCAATAGGTTGACTGCGAACCAGGGACTTCAAAAAAATGGTCGGGAGAATCACAGTTCATATTCTGAACTGGAAAAATCTCTTCATATCCTTAGGGGGTGGATAATGATGGTAAATAGCATTCTATCAGCAATTATGGTGCATTCTATGGCATTGTAAGTGTGCCAAAGGGGGTGATCAGCTCCGTTGATAGAGTTTTTGTGCATTTCATATGGGATGCAGTGGATGAAGAGAAGAGGTAGTGGGTGTCATGGCATAGGATGGCGTGACCCAGTAGAGAAGGAGGGATTAACATCTGGATTCTGGAAGGACCTATACATTCCATGCAAGAAAACCTTGCATGGGATATCATTGAGGATCGTACCCTCTAGTGGATGCTTATGATATAGTGATACATGGCTTGTGGTTTAAGTGCCTTAGCTAATTGGTCGCCCTTATGGACATCAGTGAGTAATATCATACCGACACATCTCCTGTTCTCCCAATGGATCATCATCTAGGGCATTACTTCCTTCTGGCATATAAATTGGTCTGGTTGTGTACTGGGGTACCCAGGGTGTCCGGCCCCTACCATATTGTTCAGGGAGTCGAGTTAATACCCCCATTTATTCATATAATTGTTTTATGCAATCCAATAATATGTTTACGACATGATTAGCATAAGATCTGTGCAGGACAGGTGCATTTACACTCCTTCAACCTTGGGGTTTTTTTATTCAAAGGAGTTCCAGAGATTGAACTCTTCTCAGGGGCAGCAAGATGGATGGAGTGATCTGGTTTGGGTTAACAGTGTACCCATTAAACATGTTTTCCTCTCTTGGAGGCTTCGTAACAATTCCCTTCCTTCTGACTATAACATTAAACATTTGGGAATCAGCATGGATTCCTACTGCCAATGATGAATGTTCAAAAACGAGGATAGCCTGAGTCACATCTTCTTCACAGGTGATTGGGCTCGTCAGTTTTGGAGTTCCTTTAAAAAAATCACTGCATATGGCCATTTAGGTGTTAACATTGAGCATTTTCAGGGAGCTTTAGGTCCAGGGGCAACTGCCTCTCGAACTGACTCGGTGTCGAGGCGTGTCATTTTCATTGCGGGATGCATGGTTTTATGGAAGGAAAGGAATCATTCCCTGTTCGAGGGGATCCCATCCTCAGGAAGGTCAGTTTTTTCCATAACTAGGTGAATCTTGTGTGATTTGGTCAGTTTGGAAGGCATTATGAAGGAGTCACCATCCCTTTGTGCACTCTATGGTTATAGGAGTGCAGGTTCACAGAATGTTACTAGTCTACTGGGGATATAGATCTGGTGGATACATCCTAAGGATAGCCTCAAACTCAACACTGACGGATCAAGTGGGATGGGTGTGATGCACGGAGGATGGGTCGTTCAGGACTGTTGGGGGAGTGTGGTGCTGGCTATCTCAGTTTATTATGGTAGTGGAACTCCTATTCAGGAAGAGGCTAATGCGGTTCTAAGTGGCATCACCATTTGTAATGAGAGGGATATTATCATTAATCTGGTGGAAACTGACAAAGAGATTATTCATGATGCTTTAAAGGGTAAAGGAACGATTCCCTATTTCATCTTATACACCATGAAGAATTGTAAGCTTCTTGTCAACAACATTGTGAGAGTCACACATAAGTGGAGGGAGGAGAACACAGTGGCGGACTGTCTAGCCTCTCTTGCAGTTCCAGGATC
Organism: Viscum album; assembly: GCA_963277665.1. Taxonomy (NCBI): domain Eukaryota; kingdom Viridiplantae; phylum Streptophyta; class Magnoliopsida; order Santalales; family Viscaceae; genus Viscum; species Viscum album. The sequence goes on from OY728125.1 coordinate 396,234,840, forward strand.
CTCGGTTTATTTCCATTCTAATTTTTCTGAGTTTAAACTAGAGGGGATGAACCTTATACAGGGCAATTCCCTTGGGCTACAGTGCTTTCACCACCCCAAGGACGGGTCACTTGTTTGTAATTATTTTTTTGTCTCCTTTAATAAAAATCGTACTCTTGTATGGTGTTTCCTTAGAAATTAGTGTCCTTATATAATTATAAAAATTAAAAATATACTTCTAAATTAATTTTTTTTATTAATATAAAATTATAAATATATATTAATTCATAATATATTTTTCCATATGTGGCCACATTACTTCTATTAAAAATAGAGTGACATTCTGTAAATTTCATTGATTTAATGAATATAAAATTCATTTTCAAGAACCAGATTCCATTCAACTACTAAAATTAGATTCTATGGTGATAAGGAAATAATAAAATTTATATAACGTGATTTAGGATAAATAATTATGGACATATTACTCATGTTTAACATATATTTTCACGATTTATCATTTAGTGAGATGATAAATATTGTCATGGTTACTATTCATATTTACCAAATAGGGGCATATTTAGAAAATTTAAATCCCATGATTCTAAATATTCGACTCATTTCATCTAATTTTATACCATTAAATTTATGAAATTGATTTTAATTTATGTTCCTAAATTGAGAGAAAACATGCTCTTAAGAAAATAACCTTTTATCATAAAAACTGATTTATTCTCATTTTGTTATTTGAAAAATATTTATTTAATATTTAAAACATTTTACCAATTATATAATATATGACTTTATTTAAAATAAATCACCATTAGTTAGTAATATAATTTATTGGTATATAATATATTGCACACATAAATACAGTTTTTCCTAAGAAAAAAACATGACATTTATTTTGAAATATTTTCTGTATTTAATTATATTAATTTGATAACTAAAGAATTAATTTTATAAATATGTAGTCCATATATTATTTTAAATTTATTTTTTAATATCCATACTTTCTAATCCCTCATCTATGTGATTACAAACACTTAATATTTTAATAATGGTAAATGGTTCGTCTAGACACAGTGTTGTGTATAACTCAAGATATCGAACAAATCAAATTATTTGAAAATAAATATTTTATAAAAATATCAAGGTGTTGCATTATTCAAAAATTAAAATGAATCTCAACACTAAATTCATCGCTTTGTTAAAAATGGAATGGATACCTTTTCCACATCACATCTTTAGGATCCCACATTACTTCCACAATTTTGTGTCTTTGCACCAAAACATTTTTCCGATGAGTTGTCAAATTTCATAGCACATTTTCTCAATTATCCAGAATCAATACCAGGTTCTCTTTATAAGAAATATCATTTTTCCATAAGTATGACCACTATGTAAAATTCATGTGATGTAATAGGTGTGTGATTAATTAAGAGAGATGTGTTTAATAAATCATAAACTGGAGGGATATTCTTTGTAATAGTCAATAGATAAGAAACCATCCTGATACATTCCTAAATTTAAAATGGTCCAATATACATAGTTGTAAGCATTCTCTTATACATAAATATTCTAACCTTATTTAAGGGTTAAATTCATAGAAAAACTTTATCACTGACTTATAACTAAATATCTTACCAATGATTATCATCATAAATCTTTTTTTACACTAGGATGTTTTTATGTTTATTTGATTGTATTTAACATTTTCTACTATTTTCTCAGCTAGATCAATTACCAATATCATTGTTTCTCAAACATTATTCAACCATGTTGGATTTTTTCACTACATAACATAAAGGGCTCCATAAAGATAAATATAAATAATTTACTGAATTATATAGTCGCATGTAAATCCCATCAAAGGAAGGTATTTTTCCAAAATATCATTGTAATACACATTTAAGTATCTAAACATTTATTCTCGAGTTTGAATTGTATGGTGACCCTTATTTTTCTAACATTAATATTACATCATTTAATTGAAAAACAAAAAAATCATTAAACAATAAGGATCCACGGGTTTTGTTCCATGGTAAAATTAGGACCATACCTGAATATTTTAAAATAATACATAAAAATTTATTTAATTCATTTTTTATAGCATCTTTGTGGCCCCTTAATTTTATTAAGAACATGAAATCAGCTGTGGATATAAGTCAAAAAGGTGGTGAGCTAAAATATTAGTAAGAGGATATATAAGAAAATAAAACAATATCTCATGGGATGAGAATAAGAATTAAATCATAATCATAAGATAATCATAGGATAATAATCATAATATTAACAATTAAGATAAGTATGGGAAGGTGACAATGCATAAAACTGAAACATCATGTCTTAATGGTCAATTACCACATTCAATTGTGAAAAAAGATAGCATCATATTCTTGCATATTTAACTTTATCTCATGATATTCATCACATTACCGAGTACATTGGATCTAAATATAATTTCGGGTGAATGCTTCAGATCATAACTTTTACATTACGCTATATAATTCAGATTGCACTTGTCACATTAGAACTTTTACATTATCATACATGCCACATAGAACGTATATCAACCTTGGATATCTAAATAACCCAAAAAAGTCATTGTTTTCTTTTCATTATTTATAAATCCACAAAATATGTTGTTCCCAAGATTAAAATAGAATATGATTATTGGTATCAGTCATGATTGAATAAGGAATAATCACATATGAACTAGAAGATTTTTTCTGGAAAGAAGAGTTATTTTGGAAATAAATTTTCATATTTCATAAAACCAAATTTGAAACATGTATATCCAAAAAATATATATAATAATGATAATAAAATGATATATAATAACCAGTTATGGATTATCTATATAGAAAATGGGGTGAAAGAGGGAAACCCAACGAAAGAGAGTTGGGTTCAAGAATACCCATAAATTATGCTTGAATACTTTCAATACATTAATTTCATCAATAATCAAATTATATTAATTTATTAACAAATACAAGTCTTTTATAACATAATTTTATTGATTGAGGTTTTATTAACATTATTTATGGGATTTTTGATTAGTTATCGAGATTAATTTCATCATTCAGGTGTGTTCATTTTCATAGTTTTCATGATCAGTTCATTTGTATAAATGAATCGATGTTCATGTAAAATTTGAATAAATATATAGAAATGTTATTAAATTTTATTATTGATCTTTTAATAGTTTATGTGATCTTATAATTAATTTTTTATATTTAATGCTGATTAATCATTAGATACAAGTTAATGATTACCATTTGTAGGTTAATTTTGGTGGATTTTTTACCACAAAGACTCATTATTTTTTCCATTTAGTGTTAGGTATAAATGTGTAATGTTTTGTATCCTCATGATCCATTAAATTGTGTAAACTAGTATTTTTAATTGTTTGTAGAAGTATCAAAAATATTTTAGGGAGGTTCGTTAGCTAAAGGGTGGAATCGGGGTTATTACACATCATGTAGTCACATTACATCATGTGAGTCTCTATTTTACGAATTGTTTTATTGTTTCCTAGATGTGAAAATATTATACACTTTGTTAATATGTGTATCTCATCATGGGATTTTTATGGTTTTAAAAACAAAAATAAAATCATAATGAAATATTTTTTTCAGTGGAAGTAGTATGTGATAGATTTCATAGGGTTTAATGGTATTACATGTCGTGTAATACCCCACTACTTTATTTTTTAAAAATTATTCCACCATATGATAAGCTTATTAATCCCTATTGATAAAAAAATTTCCTCTCAACAATAGGTGTACTGGTGACCCCAATCCCATGTTTTGAATGTTATTTCACAAAGGATTAAATCCTAGCTTCTCTCATTCGATCCGTAGAGATCTGACATCAATCTAAGGTGATTTATTCCTCCATTATTATATTTGACACCAATATTTCCTATATTTTCAATATATTATTCTTGAAATGTAATTATAGGTGTTATCCATACCTTCTAATATGTTATTCTTTGGTATTTTTGGTTTTGTTGTGTCATTGCATCCTTGGGTGGATGAATAAAATACGGGGGTAATGAAAGGTCCGTTAAGGGATCTGCTTCCATGAAAATTATGTTAACACAATTGAGGTAGAAAATTTTCTTTGTTTCTCATTGATTTTGTATCACGTGGTAGGGATCTAATCTTTTTTGCCACTATTTTTTTCTTATGGATCGTAGTTGTGCCACACTAATAAAATATAATAATTGAGTAAATGATTTTAAAGTGGTAGAGGAATATGATGCACATGTTTTTATAGATTCAATATTATTGTGATGTTATAAATATTATAAGATAAAATCCCCAATATAATTCATTTAAATTATTAAACCATGTTTGTGAACTGAACAAGTTTCATGATGGATGATTCCTATTGAGCATTTGTATATGGAAATCGGAAAGTCACATACTCTTTGTTAATAAACGTATTCTCCGTGATTTACTAGGTTCTTTGAAAACCCCAAAATTAACTAGTCGAACTAAATAAAGGCTGCCTCTTTAAATCCATAATTTTTTGTGATTTGGTATGTGTGGTGATGTTTTGTGTGGAATTGTGTTGTTATGTGTGTAGGGAATATAGAATGTGAAGGGGATTTGTTGTGAAGTGTGTATATGATCCGGTTTGTGATGTGACATGTTTTTGAAGCCCATGTGTGTTATGTTGGTTGGTTTGGGTGGTGTGCTGGATTAAATTGTAGACGATACATCATCCTAACCATTTACTGAAATATTAGTCTACAAGACTGATTGATTATGTAATGGATGAGATGTGTTGAGCTATGAGGATGCGATCAGGCTATACGGTGATGTGTTGATTTGTTTCTTGATGTGTGATGTTATTGGTAGTTTCCTGAATTGTTGTGGAATAAATGAATAAATATCTTGTTAATTATTTTAAAAACTTGATTAGGTTGTTTTGTTTAATAGAATGAATAAATAAGATGTGAATAAACAAATTGTAATGGTGTATTATTGTTGGTTGAAAATTGAAAGTAGAATACGGTTTCATGTTTGGTGTTGTGAATTTAGAGGTATTATCAATGTTTTAAGGGATGTGAGTTGGTTGTTTATTCGATAACCCATAGGTTGTGCATGGTTTTTTTGTATTATATAATTATATATATTCATTTACCATATTATTCCTATACTCACCCACCCTAGTTTAGTGCTATATTCCAAAGACACCTATTTTCAAAGGGGAGGGTGCCTTTACCAATCATCCTAGTGGGAGGATGGATGAAGTGCCACCTGCTTTTCCATTATTCCTCTTCTAGGTGGTGAAACCCCATGATTCATCATGTAGGTTGTGGTTAGTGAGGCGTAGGTGTGTGAGGGTGAGTTTTTGTATCCCATGTGTCTTCTACATGAGATGGATTTTCATTCCTATGTTTTTTGGGATGAGATTATTTCACCATTCCCAGGTGTCTTTGGGATGGAATGTGATGTTTCTTGTGGCCTAGGAATATTCATGTTGGATGTTGTGTGGCTCATGGCTATGTTTATGGGATGAGTTGTGGTTGTGGTGAACATGTGACCTTAGGTGGGATGTGATGTGGTTTATGGTCCACATCTCCAAGGGTAGGATTTTATGTGGCTCATGGCCCAAGTAAAAGGATATTTTTGTGGTTTTTGGGTCATTGGTGTAGATGGTAGATTTATTACATGGTTATTTTAGTAGAGGTGGGAGCATGAGGACATTTTTTGTTAGCTGAGGGCAGAAAATCCATTGGGAAATAGTGTGGGGTACCAAAATCATTGATTATTTTACTATATCGATTTAAATTACTTGAACTATTTGGTGAGCTTGACATAGTGAGGACTATGATGGTTAGTATACTTGTTAGGTGTTTTTTTGTTCTACTATTTTCTCACAGGGCTGCTAGTATTCACCCCTTCAATTGTACATGAGAGACTTATGTTTTCTATTTTGAGTATATATGTATACTCACCCTTCATATATAAAAATATTTTTTTTCATCCAATATGATTATGGGGACCATGTTCGGTATTACTATTTCAGGATTTGGTATAGTTTTTCTTTCGTTGCTTTAGCTTTCTTAGGGTGCTTACATTGGAGTTTTATTGCACTTGTAACAATTTTATTTTCAACAATCATGTGTGATTTATTTAGGATATCATATATATGTGTATATATATATATGTTTCAGAGTTTTTTTGGGATTGATCATATTATCTAACGATATTTTTTCCCTAAAAAGGGAAATGACTCCAATATTTTTGTGATATTGTATCCCATTTGATCTAGTCGCCAACTCGGGGCCAACTAGAGGCAGAACTCAGGTGTTATTATCTCCCTTTATTCATTTTCACCCCACAAGGGGTAGCATTAAAGTGATACAACGAAGAGTTTAATGATCAGTATTACAATAATATTTTATCATTAAAATATATCAAACATACTAGATTTATAATTCAATTTGGATATGATAAGGTGATACCCAGATAAAAAATAAATGGAATTGAATTGAAATTAAATGAGAAATGGAAAGTATTTTACCTATCCTATTGGCCCTCCTTGAAACCCATCTTAGGGAAAATGTTTTTTTTTCTTTTAATGAGACAACGAGATAATGTACCATTGGATGGGGATATGTATTATTATTGGGAATAATTTGAATAAGATTCAAATAATGATAGGTTTGAGGTGAAGAGGGGTGAGGGGTGGTATTTATAGTGGAAGAGAGGAGTGTTATCTCATTATCATATTATTTTGTTTATCATTTGGACTCAATACAATGAATAGTTTGATAATTATCTATTAATATATTAAATTATTGAATTATTTTTTTTATTTTGGGCTTACATCATCCTTCCATCATATATGACTCCATTATTTTGGTATTTATCTTTTATTGTAAATTATAATATTTTACTATTTATCAAAAATTATTGAATATCATAAAAATACAAAGAAATCACACTAACCATTATTCCATGTGTAGAATCGAAAATTAAATATATTTTATGAAATAATTTTATAAATTTTATTCATATAATATTCTTATTAAAATCATCATTTACATGGAAAATACAGATTTTAAAATTTCACCTAAATTTATAACACATTAAAAAAAATTAATGTCTCATTAAATTTCCCAAAAACAATAAGACATAATATTATTAATTTATAATTATATTTTAAGAAATTAAATTTTCTTTTAAATTATTAAATTAATACTAAAATATTAATTTAATATTTATGATGAAAATAATATCTGACACTTATTTAATAATTTTCAATCATTTATTTACATATATTATTATGTAATTATACCATATATTAATTTATAATATTCTTAAATTTTAATTATATATTTAAAAGGTGAGGATACCATTCAACTGACTGGTTTACTATTCATAATGTCCATATTACTATTTTTAAGGTCATGTTATTATTCATCAGTATTGATTCCGTAGCTTCTAGAAATACTTAATTTCATTAATTATTAATTTATAAATATTTAATAATTATATCTAAGTGATTTTATGATATTTATAATATATATAATTTGGATAAGAAAGAATAAATTCCTCTGATAAAAGTTTGGTTCATTACATTCATCCCCCTTTTAGAAAAATTCCCTTGAAATTTTGTTTCACATTAACAGGTGATGGTATTTCTCCTTCATCATCTAATATGGTTCCCGTGTTTCTTCTTCATACATTTGGATCCTCCACAACACATAAAACAAGGAGGTATTTTTTTGATGAACCATTTATCATTGTTCTAGAATAATTATTAGATGTTCCTCATAATAGAGATCGTCTTCCAGTTGCACCACTTTTTGGTTCATTACATGTGAAAGATAATGAATGTACTTACTTAAGAGTGATGCGTAGAACACATCAAGTGCTTGAACCATATTCATTGGAAGTGAAATATGATAATCTTGGGCTCCTATGAATTCACGGGTAGACACGGGTCAAATTTTCCCTGGGTTTAGCTTCCCTTTCATTCCATACTGCATGACTCTATTTCATTGTGGTATTTGAAGGAATACATTATCTCCAACGTCAAACTCCAAGTTCCTTTGATAGTTGTCACGATAGCTCTTTTTGGACCACTAGAATATTTGAAATCTTTCTAGATGTATTGAACCTTATCTGTCATTTCTTTCACTAGATAAAGTCCTTATAGCTTTATTTCACCAACTTCATCGCAATAGGTCGGTGTTCTAGATCTATATCCATACATAGAAACCTATGGATCCATGTGGATACTCGAGTGGAATATATTGTTGTATGATAACTAAACCAATGGTATATGATGATCCCATACCCCATTGAATTATAATGAGAAGGATCTTATCATATCTTTGATCATATAGATAATCCTTTCAGATTATCCATTAGATTGGGGGTGATAGTTTGTGTAGAAATTTAATTTAGTACTCAATGTTTGTTGAAGACTCCTTCATAATTTACATGTCAACCTAGGATCACAATCACAAAAAATAGAGAGTGGAACTCCATGCAGTCTCACCAAATCCTACACATATATCTTCATAATTGTTTCAAACATGTGGTCTTCTAGAAAACAAATAAATTGTTAACTATTGGTTAGTCATTCCACCATAACCCACAACTCATTATTTTCATTGGATGTCTATGGGACACCCATGACAATGTCCATGGTGACACTCTCCCATTTCCGTATGGATTTATGAAATAGTTTCATTTTCCCTTTGGAATTTTTTATTTATACATTAATCACCGTACATATAATGAACCATGAGATATACTCATCAATCTCATTCTTCATGTTTCCCCGCCAGAAGTGTTTTCGGAGATCAAGATACATCTTGGTACTCCATGGGTGGATAAAGGATGTTGAGTTATGTGCATTTTCAAAAATCTCTTTCTCTACCACATGATATTAAGGCACAAAAAGCTTTATTCCAAACCAAATCCCACCATCATAATTTATGTATAACTCTTGTAGCTTACTTTACTTTATTATACACACATTCTATTTTCATTCAAGATCAGGCCTTTATGCTTCTTTAATATTCTCATTGATAGATGATGGAAAATAATTTAGGAAGGTTAGGATGTATACCATATCATTAGTATTTTAAAATCTATCCTTTAATGTCCATGAAGATAGGGTATTTTTTAATGCACAACATGGGTAGAGTAGTAGGTTCTTTTACACTATTAGAATCATCTACCTTGTTTGCCTTGCTAAAATGATAGTGAGTAAATAAATCGTAGTATTTGATTAGCTCTATCAATTACCATTGAAACATGTTGATATCCATTTAGGTGAATATATAATTTAGTCTCCTCTGATCAGTATATATTTCACACTACTCACCATAGAGGTATTGACACTAGATTATCAATAAAAAAAATCCCACTTGTTGGATTCAGATAATGCATCAGGTATTGTTCACATGGATCATCAAATTTTATGAGGAATAGGCTATCACAACGTTATTTGTAATTAGTACATAACCATATCATTTATTGAAGCATCATATTATATCAAAAAACATTCTCCTATTTTTCTTAATGTGAGTACAACTATAGTGATCAGCCTTTCTTTAGATCCTAGAATCATTCCTCACATTCTTCCATCCAGGAATACCATACCAATTTCAATTTTAACATAGTTAGAGGACATGAAAATAATGAGAAATTTATCTCAAAACATCGATAGTACCCTGTTATTCAAAGAATATTGTTGATTTCTATTAGACTAGAGGGTCTGGGCTATTGCTCAATGGTAGTTGTTTTTGATGGGTCAATAGAAATGCCCACAATTGTGACCACAGGTCCCGATAATGTGACTTGCTGCATCCAAATGTCACACATGATTAACTTTTCATACCACATCTCCTTCCTTAATGTCACTAACGTATGCCTTATATGTTATTTATGTTCCAAATTTTTCTTCGATTATATAATAATATCATTGATATAAAATATGAATTGTTTTTCGAGGTAATTTCTAAAAAATATATTTATAAAATCCATGTAGATTTCATGGGAATTATAAAGTATGAATGGATCCACCAGAAACCCATATTTCTTGTACCTTGAATAAAAGGAAATATTCTAAATTTCATCCTTCTTTTCTTTAGCTGATGATATCATGAATGAATATACACCTTTGAGAAGTTTTCATCTCCTTGAAACTGATCAAACAAGACATCAATCATTGGAATTTGATACTTGTCCTTTATGGTGATCATTATTTGTTCCCAATAATAGATACAAAACCACATCAATCCAGCATTCTTATTAACAAATAGAACTATCTCAGCCCATGATGATGCACTAAGGCATATGAACCCATTTTCCAAATTCCCTTGAATCTACTTCTTTAACTCCTCCAGTTTGATAGGGGACATCCTATTAGGAAATTATGTGATAGGAGCTTCTCCATGTATAAGCTCTATTGAGAACTCTCCCTCATGATTTGGGGGAATTATGGTTAACTCATTAGGAAATATATCATTTTATTACCTCATAAAGGTAATTTGCCCTCAGTTTATACCTTCTATAGACTTAATCAATTGAGCATGGTATGCTTCCCCATATGGAATCAAGATCAACATCAGTGAAAAATTTTCCAATAGAGATTCAGGATCTTCCATGAATTTTTGAAGGATAATATGATGGTTCATAAAATGAAAAGATATTTCATTTACCTGAAATTTGATATGTGCACTATATAGAAAAATCCAATCCATTCCAATTATATAATCAAATTTTAAAAATGTATGTATCAAGATATTTACTCGAAGAATGTTCCATAATATACAAACTGGAGTAAATTACAACACACGAGTTTCAATGATTTCACCACATTGTGTTTTTTGGGTATCTCTAATTCACAGTTTTTGGGATTCCATGAAATATTTCTAGAAAACATGCAATATATAAAAGAATGTGTTGAACCAGAATCATCTAAGACTTTCTCCATTCATGGTTTAATATGAAGTGTACCTTATATGACTTGTTTTTCTTGATCCACTTAAGTAGAAGTGATTGAATAATCCTTTATTTTCAATATTTAATTTTATATCGGTTCATATGCATGGGGGCCTTCTCTCCTACACTTGAAGTATTTCTAATTCCCTCTGATGTAGTTTCTATGATTCTTATTTCTACATTTTGGATATGTGGGTGGATGATTTTTCTATCCTTATTTCTCATGAGATCCTACAGCTTGATTCACAATATTTTGTTTCATACCACTATAGCCATGGAACCATTCTCCAAAATCTTTCTCTACTTTGAGATCACATCGAAAAACTTCATCAAAACAACCAAATTCTCAAATTTATAGATACATTGAGAGGTCTGGTTTTAAAAAACTAAATATTCTATCAATAATTCATTTATTATTGATAGTAAATCAGGTATCATACCTCACAAGCCTTGTGAAATTTTTCTAATAATCCATACAAATTACAATTTATTTTTCATCATCTCTATGATTTCAATATGAATGATTTTATTAATATTTTATGGGAAATAATTTTTATGAAACATTATTGTAATGTCATAGACCTAGATGCCCCTTAATAATTCCCCAATATTGGTTGGATACATTTCCTCAAGTGCAACTCCCCAAATGGTAGTGGTTCACAACTAGAAGTGAGGTCCTAAGGGAGTCATTAGGGATACAAATCTATCATTTCCATAGTATAGCATAGTGGAAGCCAATCACATTAAAAGAATAATTGAATAAAATAATGAAAATAGAAGATAAAATATACAAGAATGACAAGAATGTATAACAAGCTAGAAGTGTCCCATATACAATGATTTGTGTGATACATGTACCTAGATAACATCCAGAAAATGTACATAAAAATGTAGTACAATACAAGTTTCCAAAATCAAATAACACAGATGGTGTCCCTGTATCATCACATATCTCATCATGGTCCCATTATCTACTGATCTAAATTAAAGATCTATAACAAGTGTTAGGGAGAGTTCTCTTATTTTCACCAGAAAAATATTATCGGTTCGGGTCTCTAAGGATTCCAAAATAGTGTGTGAGATCAAATCCCGGAAGGTTTACACACAAATATCTATATTATTCAAAGCATCATGAAGAAATATTCTAAACAAGGTAATGTATTAAAGTAAGTGTAAACTCCAATGGAATAGAATTACTATAAATAAGTAAATCCAAAAGGCTACTCAAGAATCCCTATAATAAGTAAAATCGAATAGCCTATTAAGGATCCCTATAATATGTGTCTGATCTAATCAAGGATGCTACAAGTAATATAAACCACTAACATAGCAATGCTATACAAAAATCAATATTTTTTCCACTCGTACATGTCATATAAAGAAACCATATTGAAATCCCAAAGTCTTTACATATAACCAATCAAGTGAAATATCCCATAGTCATTCCATATAAATAATTGTAGACCAAAAATGTTTGGATCCAAGGTGTTGAAGACCAAGTCATCCCCATCACGTCCCATGTGAATCTCAAGGGAAACTCGGTGTAGCCACTAGTTAATGTCCTGAGAGAATCTATACCAACCTGTCCTACCCAATTCCAAGAAATTTAGATACAAGGTGTAAGAAAGCCTATGGAATCACATGGAATCATTACCTAAGGTGTATACTCAACCATGGTGTCCACTACTATGTTCTAGTTCTTTGGACATCCACCCATGGAATCAATACAAACATTAAAAAATTTCATACCAAAAAATCCTATGAGAATATCCACTCATTAATTCAATTTATATTTAATCATATCACATTTGTGTACCCTCACATTTATCACAAATATCCATATAACACATCACATTGGTATACCCACCCATTAATCATAATTACTTAAAAACTACTTAAGATAAATAAAAACAACCAATGACTCTACCCACTCATATAACAAATTATATTCAATCCATATAATCAACTTAAGCATGGAATATTATAGTAACGCTAGGAAATGAGGAAAAACATCTCCAAATCATGTAAATCAACCTCATTTAAATACAACGTAGCTTTCTTAAACTAAGAAAACATGAGAAAACACCTAATTGGGTGGTTCAGCAAATGTAAAAACCAATGAAAATACATGGTGCGCCCCATGGTTATCCACTGATTGGAAAAATAAACCAAATATTCATATCAAGGAATCTATTTTAATCTCTAAAAAGTCCAAATTCATTTATTTCGAACTAATATTTCAATTTCTATCCTACACTGAAAATTTTGGTCGGTAATAAAAAGGCTCATATCCCAATAAAGCATCAACAGATGAAATAAATGTATAGACCACAAACCATAGCCCAATACTAGAGTGCTCATCGAGTATCATGTACTAATTCTCCTGGGTTTAGGATAAATCTGATGAAAATGCGAAGAATGCGATATTTGGTCTTAAAATCATAAATCCAAATAGTGTATTCATTGCTCCATAGAATCTAGAATTACTAAAAATGTATCAATTACTTAACATTGGGGATAAGATAAGATTAACCATGCTCGATTCAAACTTTGGAAGAGATCTATATTTGAAAATGGGAAAAATCATTATTGGATTCAAAAAAGAAGAAAAAGGCTTTATTCGAAAAAATAGAGTCCCCTACCACTATTTTTAAAAAAATTAGTCACATAATTACATGACATGTAATTGGATTACATGTCCTGTAATGCTTAGTTTTCACTTCCTGGGGAAAAAATATCCCATCATGAAAGATATTTTCCATACCATTACACTTCATTTAGTTGGCCTACAAGTAGAAAACAACCTTCCTGCAACATCATTCCCAAAAATAACCACAACAACCCACAACTTGGATTAGGCTCTAGTCTAAAATTGGAACTAAATGAGCATTACACTAGAAAAGTAATAGATTTGTACATAATGGAAAACCCAAATATTTATAATTTCCCCCCTTTAAAATAATTCACTTTCGAAGTTCCCTCTCAAGGGTGGTCCAGAGTCATCTAAAAACAACTGTATTTATTAAAAACATATATTGGCCTCTCTCTCCAAAATATCATCCTGTAAATGGATGTGTTTTTATTGCCCACGTACTATATGAAGGAACATGCCTCATAGAAACTTTATGTTCTTATCATCTATAAAAATCATATTCTCCTCAAAGTATTCATCAACATTTTTCTGAACCTCCATGGGTAGAAAAGCATGATACAAGTCTAAATGATTGTGGCACAACTGATATACATGTAAGACTTCATGCATGGAACAATAACTCTGAGTTGACTGGAACTTATATGCTACATAACTGACTCTCTCCTGAATCTTGAACTACCCAACATATTGTTGTGAAATCTTACAGTGTCTCCCAATTCTCATGTTTTCCTACCTTTGATAAATAGGCATGAAAACATGATCAATATACTCTAACTATAGAGGTCATATGTGGCGATTAGAAAAATATTTCTGATGAGATTGTGCAGTAGCCATGCATTTATAAATCAATTAGCCCTACATAGAAGTATCCTACACAAGATGCTCTCCTAGTAAATCTACCTTACTTTCCTCTATCCAGTACAGTTTCAATCGTTATGGTCTACCATACCAATCCTCAAAAGTTTCCATCTGTATCATCTCCTAATAACATTTATTTTAGGTGAACACAACCAAGGTAATATTCCTCCTTAATGATCCACCAATATCCAAGATTCTAGATCTCATCATGTACTCCAGCATTGGTATCACATGATCTTACTATCCATCAGTTTGAAGGTGGTATTTTGTGGTTAAAAGAACCTCTTTTCCAATCAACCTTTGAAATATCTTCCAGAAACATGATGTAAAGATGGATTCCTTATCCAAAATGAACGTGTTTCGGACCTAATGATGTCATTGAATCTCACAAATATAAAATATTCCATGATTATCAATAGTGATGGTATCCATTATCAAAATGAAATGAAAAACCTTCCTAATCCTATCAGCTACAACCCACATTACATCATTCCCTTGAATAATCTTCAGTAAACTAGTAATGAAATTTGTCCGGAAATCATCGCATTTAAACACCGGAATAAGTAACTGGTGCAAAATCATGGTTGGTTTCGTATTTTTTACCTTCACCTACTAACATGTAGAACACCTGATAACAAACTCATGTACAACTATTTTCATTCTCAACCACTGATACTGATGATTCAAGTCACGGTACATCTTGGTGACTCTGAGATTCATTTCCCAAAACCTTCCACAACTATTTTCTTACATCAGCTTCTCTTTATATTCACAAGAACCGAAATTCATCCATGGATACATGGATATATCATCAATTCAAATGGTCTAACTAGAAATAGACTCAATAACTATGACATTCTCTCTTAGGACTAGGGCCTATTAATATAATAGATGCCTCATCATTACTCTATATAATAGTGCAGAGGTCACATCTGAGGATGATTGATATGTTTATCCATGACAGTCTTGGACCTCCAAATGCATCATAGAGAATAATTCCATAAGATTCCACTCATTAGAGAACTACTGCAATTCATATTTCTGAGTCATCCTGTAAATTTAATCATCCACTACATTTCCTTTATAAGTCCTATAGGAAATCTCAAACTCAATAGACTATAGGTACTTCACCCACCTTCACTACCCCATATTCAAATCAAGTAGAGTAAATATATACATGAGGATTTTATGGTCCACAGACACCAAAATATTATCCAAATAAATAGTGACTCTAACAGCGTAACATATGAACGATAGATGCTAACTTGATATCGTGTGTTAGTTAATTCCACTAGTGTGGCCTCAACTGTCGAGAATCATATGCCACAACTTTATCCCCTACATTTGAATATCTCTTATACCAATACCAAATGTATTATAGTACACAGTGTTGATCCTACCCTACTTTGGCAGTATAATGATTAGTGATGATGTAAACCTTCCATTCAACTCCTAAAAGATTGTCTCACTAGAACTTGACCATAAATATTTCACACCCTTCTTAGTCAAGCTTGTCTGTGGACCTTCAATGTGTGATAAAATACTCTATATATCTATATAGTAACTAGGTATCCCTAATAAACTTTGAATGTCAAATATTTTCTTAGGATACTTCTAGGAAATTGTATCTCTCACATTCTCTGGGATGAATGATATTCATGTCTCTAAGATGATGTAAATGAGGCATTGAATCAGATCAATCCAAATAATGAACTTTGAGATATTAGAATAGAAACGATTCTCTCCTAGTGTATTTAAAATGGTATCTAGATAGTATTCATGGTCATGTATATTATGATAATATACTAAGATATCATCCAAAAAATCCCAAATGAATCCAAATAAGGATGGAACACAAGATTCATTAGTGCCATGAAAATTTTTGGCGTGTTTATTTGAATGAATGGCATAACTATATACTCATATTGACTATACCAGCTTTGAATGTTTCTCTATGTTATCTATATAGGTTGAGAATGTACCTCAGGATATCCTGACCTCATGTTGATTTCCTAGAACACTATGGTTCCTCGAAGCTGATAAAATAGTTCATATATTTTTGGAAAGAGATGTCAGTTTTAAACAATTATCTTATTAAATATCTGATAATCCATACATTGCATAATAATTCTATCTTCCTTTTTCACAAAAAGGATCATCAAACCCCACAATGAAATACTAGGTTCGATAAACCCCTTCCCCTCCAAATCTTATAGCTTAAGCATAAGCTCTGGAATGTCCATCACATACATCCTGTTAGGTGAAATGGATACTAATGTTTCTCATTGAATGTGTCCAATGGATACCTCAACCACTCTATCAAATGAAAACAAGAAAAATAATTCTAGAACATACCCCTAAATCACTCAACCACATGAAGTAAGTTCTGTTCACTCAGTCCCTGTTCATCCAGAAACAAACTAGAAAACTGGGTTTTCATCCCACTCATCCCACAAAGCTCATGTCCATCTTCACTCACAAGGATATCTCACTCACACTTGTGAGTAAAAATTTCACTTTCTGGTTATGTAAAATTCATCCTCCAATGATTGAGGTAAATATAATATTCATAAGATAATAACCATTATATCCCAAGAATGGAGCCATACCATGTATTCTCATGGACATAAAGATCCTAGATGAGGGGACACCCACTAATCTCAAGGGGAACTCCTTGCACATGTTCACATCATTTTTTCAGATTCTCAATGATGTGTCTAGCATCAAAACACACTTAGAAGACCACACAACAATCCAAAGACTTTTCAACACTAGTGTATATGATAAACTATGAGATTCACCTATATCAAAAAATGATAAGATGCTATAGTAAAGGTGGATAATATTATACATATCATCCTAGATTGTATTGAACATGAATTCATGGGTGTAGGTCATAAAAAATAGTCATGGCATATTTCACAGACCTATGACACAACCTCACTTCCTATAGTTTTTCAACTCTGATTTCTAGGTGTAATTGTTGTCTATATACCTCTTCCATGACCACTATTATATCAGCATGATCAACATGAAATACTATATCTCCATACCTGGTGTGGAGTTATGAAACCTGCTCCTGAACCTAACAATAGAGGTGAACCAAAACCACTAACAACTAGAAGGAAGGACCTGCAAAACTGCAATACATGTCCCATCCTACCACAATATCGACACTCAACTAGGTCAAGGTCACACTAATTATTCAAATAGAATCACCATCCACACTTGTGACAATACACCAATCTTCCAACACTCAATGCCTGAAAAGAGTTCATTCCATGGGAAGCCTCAAAATGGCGCTTCTTGTTAGAGGAAATATAAAATCTGGGTTCAGAAGTAACCATGCCTGGATCTATTCCCCTATATTTCCTCAGGTTTCACTATATAATCAGAACCTCATTTAAAATCTTAGTGATAATAGTCAATCTAAACCCATTTTCTTTATATTTGATAGCATTTTAGATACCATTCATGAAGCATCTCTCTCTAGAATGATAATCTTCTAGGTAAATCATCAATAAACACGAAAAATCTATAATGTGTGTGGAGTACTCTATAACTGTAATAGTGCCCTACTCGAGATGCATGAACTCGCTGTCTGTATATTATCACATATTCTCTGAGTAAAAGTCATCATAGAAGAATGCCTAGAAATTAGTCCAACCCATATCACTCCACCCGTCTTCCTGGATTGTAATATCCCACCAATGATTTCCTACTCCACATAGAATATAATTGATTTCATATAACCTCATACTAGATGACAGATCATGTTTATTGAGGAAATCTTGTTTTCTCACAATATATAGCTTAATAGCGTGCTGAATACCATCCCCTCAAAATGTGGGAGGATGCTATTTCTGGAACACCTGTGTTATCTCATCCATATTCATGGAAGGTTTTTATCCTCCATAAAAAGATTTCATAGAGTGAAATAAACCCTCGTAGAACCCTGCCTCATCACTTGTGTCTATAAAAGTCTTTATTTCCATAGTTTTCACTAAATAATGATCAACCGTTATCCATGGCCTGACACCTATGGAGTATGGTCATTGTGTCCCTCCTGGCATACCATTGGAGGTCTTCATGATGGAATGTCTCCAGGATTCCACGCACATGCCTTAGTAAAGAACAACATAAAATATTACAGATTAAAAGTACATGATAGGTCAAAATCCTGATAATACCATGTTATAACCCAAATCCTTCTCCTAAATCCACGAATATATAATGACAACCACAACTGAACTATAAATGTTACTTCTTTCACACTGACAATTTAGTTCTAGATCAAGTATCATTTTCATATTTTCATCTAACCTAAATTATTTTAACGATTTATCTAATGTCCCACCATGTTCTTCTCCCTGATGTCATGTTATACCTCCTAAACCAAAATTTCATTCCCCAATAATCCATAGATATCAAATTTAATTTAATAATTAAATTTAAAAAGTGAAACATTTTCTATTTAATTAGGTCCTACAAAACTTTTGAATTTAAATATGAAATCACTCTTCTATCCTCTAAAAATATAATAAAAATAGTCATAGCTTCACAACACAAATTATAATAGAATTCATCAGATATTTCATCCTAAATGGCATGTAGTAATTCTTTCCATGTGATTTCTAACAAGTTCTTATATGAAGCACAAGATAGAATACCCTCATATCATCAGGAAGTAATAGAATTAGAACCCAATCATATCTATTGTAATTATATAAATCATGTGCTTCTCCCAAAGGTGAAATAAAATAAACTATAATAGTGATAACCAGAAAATAGAAATTTCATTCTAAGAAATTTGTCATTCCCCTATACATAGGGTTGCTACACCCGGGCACAACTTATTAACATACTCAATTTTCCCCCTATCCCAATATATTGTCCACAAATAGTAAATCAACCTAATATAGAAACTTCCTCTGATACAATTTTATATTTCCCTAGACCTGGATACCACTCAACAGTGCCCCAAGCCTAATTGGCTACATGACCATAGACGCATCCCTCGAAACTACAGAGGTTGCTAACTAGAATCGAGGGCCTATGTGAATCATTGGGGGTAAAATTCCCTCATTACAAGAGTACATCATAGAATTAGTAAATCACATTTCAAAGGTGAAGAAGATATCATCTATAGATATAAGATAAAATTGACAAGAAAGATAAGAATGTATACCAATCTATATGTTTCTCACATTACATGTTGCAGATGATAAATTAACATAGAAAAATACAAAATAGGTACATTCCAATGCATTAAGATACAATTATTCAAAGTCAAAAGGCTTCCAAAATTTGTTCCTATTGCATCGCAAGCATTAACTACATCTAGTGCTCTCCGTCTCTAAAGCAGAATCAACAAATAATGTCTAGGAACATTCACCTATTATTTCCTACATCTATATAATCTATTTGGGTCCCCAAGGATTCCCAAAATGGGAGTGAGATAATATCCTAGTAGGTTATTACACAATGATCTATTCAGTTAAAATAATCACAATGAAAAATGATAAACAAGTGAATGTAAGCAGTAATGTATGTGTAAAATCCCAAGGCATATAACTACTGAAAATAAATAAATCCAAATAGTAACACAAGGTTCCCTATAATAAATAAAACCAAAGATCCCCTCAAGGCTCCCTACAATAAGTTATAGCTCCTATCATTGTAGCTAATGAAATATAAAAAAATAACATGATGATGTTGTATGACCATCAATATTCTTTCCACAAGGTCTTACCATATAGATAAACCAAATCAAAGTCCCATAGCCTTTTTGTATAACTAATAAATCCATGTATCCCACATTCTTGACATATGAAAAAGTGTACACAATGAAGGGTTAGATCCAAGGTGTTGAATACCTATTCATCATCATCAAATCCCAGTATCATCTTGATGGAGAAACTTTGTAGAATGTTGTTGGAGTCCAAGGAGTAATTTTACCTGAAAATCCTACGTGAGTCTAAGAAGAGTCTAATCCAAGGGTTAGAAAAGTCTAATGAATCCCATGGAATCATGACTCGTGGTGAATAAACATCCATGATTTCCACTACCACATTCCAGATTCATGGATAGTCGTCCATGGAGACTGTACCAACATTCATACATTCCATACCAAAACAACACATGAGTACTCCCACTATTTTCTTCCACTTCAATTTAATCATGTCACTTGAGTATACTCACCCATTTTTCAGAAATAGTAATATAACACATCACATGGGTATACACAACCATGAACACTATAACTAGAAAACCCACTTATGAAATCTAAAAACAACCAACGAATATACCCATTCACAAAATAAATTTCATTTAATCCATATAAACATGTAATTTATAGAATGTTGTAGTAAAACAGGTCCATGAGGTACAACATCTCTTAAAAATGTAAATCAACCTCAGTTGAATACAACTGAGATTCCATAAACATGGAAAACATGAGAGCACACCCCTTGGTTAGTTCATCAATTGTAATAACCAACGAAATGGAATGGTGCACTCCATGGGTGGACTCTAGATTGGGAAACAACTACCAAATAATCTCAAGGAGCCTAATGGCATCCATAACATGTCCTAATTCATAAATTTCAAATTAACCATTGTATTTTTAGTCCTATACCAAAAAGTTCAATGGGAAATAAAAAGGTTGAATGCTCTATAACGAATAAAAATTCAAAAAAATATTTAGACATCCTACCTTAGCTAGTTAGTGTATTTCGCATTGTGTATCAAGTCCACATTCAGCCTGTTTTATGAGAAATCTATTGAATGTATCAGATATTAAGGAATAATATCTTAAATCTCAATAGTTAAATCATTCATATGATGAATCTAGAACAGATAAAAATGATTCAAGGACTTACCATTTCATATTTGATAACAAAAACCATGATCGATTCATCTTCATTTGGGTTCTAGATCTGAAAAACTAGAAATAAAGCTATTGGGTTACAAATGAGTGGAAAAAATCTTCTGTCTAATAAATATAGGAACATTACATTATTTAAAAACAAATAGTAATGCAATTACATGATGTATATTTTTCATTCACGTTATGTAATGATCGGTATTCCTATCCTGGGAAAAACCATAACACCTCATGAAAGGTCCAAAACATACTATTAAATGTCGTGTAATAGGATTGGATGGTGTGAAATCCCATTACATGTCATGTAGATTCCCTATAGGCAATGGACCACCATTCTTCCTCTTTTTTTAAAAAAACAACCCAACTGGCCCATGATATGACTTAGGGCCTAAGAAAAAAATGGGAAGTAAAATGTATTTAACCAAAAAAGTAAAATTTATGTACCTTAAGGAAAAATAGTGATCTTACAATAATCTTAAATTCTTCCCACTCCATCTCCTCAATTTTTTCCATCGGCATGGTGCTATTAATCAACACCCACCATTGTTTGACCTCTCTATCAATACGATAAAAATTGAGATTCACCTTATCTATCTCATAATTGTGATGAACATATATGGTCTTATATATAGTGTTTCCCAAATATTCTTTAACTACATCATGGGAAGATCCACTAAATGTCATAGGTCGTTGCTGTATAAAACACCGGATAGCTAGTCTCTCCCTCTTAGGTGAAGGAGGAAATTAAAAAAAAATTAGGTTATTGTTCATAACCTGAGATAACTAGGTAATTATTGTCATTACATTTTGAAATCTACCACTTAAAGCGTTGGGGATTTCATTTGAGAAATCACTAAATTGTCCCTCACATGGATGGTTAGCCTAGTTTCTCCTTGTTCCCACCATTTTCTAAAATAAGAATTTTTATAATAAAACATTTTTCAAAAATTCATCAATAAATAATGTATTCCTTTATTCAAATAAGACAAAAGTTATATCTTTTGAGGTCATGATGTTTAAAATTTTATAAAACAAATTTTTCTCGATGCTAACTTATTCATACTCTCATACTAAGTGTTTTCACTAAGGTTTCTAATAATAATTCCCAAAATTAACTAAACTAACCTCTGATACCAACTATATCTCCCATGGGTTTTCATTCATTAATATTTCATAATTTTAAAGACAAAAATCATAAAATCATTAACCAACAAGGATCTAAAATCTTAGTATCTTAGAAATGTTAGGTCTACAAATGCCAATTAGAAAACATAAATATTTATTGAATTCCTTCTTATCTAGCTTCTTATGGACCATTGAATTCTCCTCAACATATGTAATCACCTGAGGATATACATCAATGAATGGGGTGAGTTAAATCCCATTAAGTGGATAGATAAAAACATGAAGCATTATATAATGTTTTGGTTATATACAAAACATCATCATCATAAAATAAATATAAAAATGATTATAAATGTTAGTTAGTTTTAATATAAGGCTTGGAATGTTCCATACCATAAAAAATGAAACATCATCGCATAGTGGTCAACTACAAGATGTACCTGTAAACAAAGATAGAATCTTGATCACACATATTTCAATATATATCATGGGATTAATAACATTACCCAATTAATTAGAGAAATAAATAATTATAAGCATTCCCATCATGTCATAACATTTACATTATGCTATATAATTCCAGGTGCACCCAACACATCATAACATTTAAATTATCATGTTTGAAACAATAAACGTATATTAACTATGGACATAAAAATAACACATAATAAGGTTTGTTTTTCAATTCATAAAGAATAAATTCATAAAATTTGTAGTTCCTAATATAAAAATGGAATAATATTCTTAGTATACATCTTGATTCAATAAGAAACAATCACATGAGAATTTGAAGATGTATTTTTTTGTAAGTAGAGTTATTTTGGAGTTATATTTTCATTTTTCATAAAACAATATTAGTATCATGTACATATCACAAAGACAAGAAAATTATAAATAAATTATACATTATTAAAAATAATTTAATATCCAATTTGATAATGGGGTGAAAGAGGGAAACCCAAATGAAAGAGAGTTGGGTTAGATAATTCCCCATAACTTATGTCTAAATGATTTATTAAATAAACAATCTGGTGTAATAACATTATATTCATTAAATATCAAATCCAGAACCACTCATAAATGAATTTTATTCATTAAGGTTTTTTTCTTTTCCTTTTTGGTCTATTTTATGTGTTATAGTGTTTAATTTCATCTTATAGGAGAGCATATCTTTGTAGTTATCAAGATCAGTTTATCTAAATACATAAATGGGAATTCATGTAAAACAAGAATAAATATCCATAGTGTGTATTATATGTTATTATTTATATTCCATAATATAAAATTATCTTCTAAAAAATTGGTTATATGGAATGAGGATTAATCATTTGATCTAATTTAATGATAATCATTTTTAGGTTATTTTTTACGGTTTTTCGATCACAATGAACTCATTTTGTTTTATTATTTAGTATTATGTATATATGTAATCTAAAAAACAGAAATATGGTTAAATAATACACTTATTTTTCATCCATTATAATTGTCTTCTTAAAATCATTAAAGGATTTAAAGGAAAATGAAATTGAATCGACCATATTGTTGGTAAATTGACACATCACAGACAATGATTTCATTTTAAGAAAAAAAATGAAAGGGAATAGTTAGTGATGGGTATACTAGTAACAAGATATAATAATAATATAATACACATACCAGAGTTATAATGACATTTTTATAATATATGGTGAGGATAATATAAAAAATAAATGAAATTCAAAATCAATTTAAAGAAAAATGAAAAGGAATTTACCTCATGGATTTATCCTCCTTGAGAACCTCCATATGGAAAAGGTTTTGGTCCTTTGATGAGAATAAGAGGTTTTGTATCTATGGAATTGTCTAGGGAAGATTATTGTCCATTATTTGGGAAATTATCAAATCATGTGATATGTGTGGAGAATAGGGGACGAGGGGTCGTATTTATAGGGGAGGAGAGTGGTTTTTTCTCATTATTATATTTTTTAGTTTATTATTTTGGATGAATTCCTGTAAGAGTTTAAAAATTATCTACCAATATATTAGAATAATTAAGGAGAGTTCTATATTTTGGGCTTACATCATTCTATCATTATCTATGACTCCATAATTCATGAATTTATGCTTTATTATAAATTATCATATTATAATATTCATAGAAAATTCAAGTAAATTAGAAAAATACCAAATATTTATTCTTAACATAGTTTTATATATTGAATTCATAATTAAAATCCATTTAATTGAAAAAATAATCTAAATACTGGTATTATAATTTTTAATTAAAATCATCATTTACATGGAAAATACATATTTTAAACTTTTAATTGAATTTATAACACTTTATAAAATAAATAAAGGTCTAAAAACATTATCAAAAAAATTATACATAAAAATTTTAATTTATAAATAAATTTTATGAAAATAAATTTTATTTTAAATTATAAAATTAATCAGATAATTTTAAATAATTAATTATTATATACATAAATTCCAACAACTGATTAATAATTTTTTTAAAAACTATTTACTTATACTATGATATATTTATACCATACAATAATTTATAATATGCATATTTTTTATTTATAAATTTATGGGTGAGGTTACTATTCATTTAGTGGGTTTACTATTCATAAAGTTCATATTATTATTCCTAAGGTCTGGTTACTATTTAATCTATATTGGTTCCTTAACATCAAATATTACTTCTCATTTCATTAATTCATTGTTTATACATCTTTTATTAAATATTGAAAGTGATTTTATGGGGTTTAAACTTAATGAAATTACTCTATGATGGAATAAATTAATTTGTCAAATTTTGAGATAATTAAAAATGGTGAACTTAGACTAATAATCTTTCTAAAGATGATAAGTAGTGTTGAAATTAATCACCATTTCCGAACCAAATTGATGGTTTCTCTTAAGCATTGAGATAAACATTTCATTCCAATAACATATAATTCATAGGGGTACAACATGAAATCATATAACATATTCTATAACTAATTAATTTTATCAAGAGAGATTTATTGTCAAATGTAAATTATGTGTGTTGGGTTAGTATGGTGAGAGACTTAAAATCATATATCAATGTGTAGTTTAAATGTTTTGCAGAGTCCGATAATAAATGTTATGTTAATGATTACAAATTTTAATTTTTATGTAGGGAATTTTATTGACATCCCCTTGGTCCTAGGACTCTCATAATTAACATTCCTACATACTAAGCATCAAGAAATATACTATAAAATATATATTCTCAAGTAATCCTTTTGAAATAATTCATTGTTCTTTATAAATCGTATTCACTTTTTAAATGAAAAGATAATGATAAAACACTAACCACATTCAATAGATCCTTCATCAAAAATGGTTTGCAATGGATATATATAGGGATATTAAACTATATTTTCCCCCCAAAATCAATTTTGAACATAGGATTAATTTTAAACTTTCTTTTTATCTCTACATCTTTAATATCTACCTTCATTATCCTCACATGGGTCGTTGGTTGAAAAATTCATTTTAAAAAGATAACATTTCACCCATTCCATAATGATTTCTAAAACTGTCCATGGGAAATATTGAAATATTAGATCTTTTGAGATTCTCATCATTTATAGTCAAGCATGGTCCTTACCAATCAAAGCATCTTCATCCTTTTTCACCTTCCGAGGGTGGTAATGTATTGAGTAGTCATAATATTTAATTAGTTCAAACCTTCTTCTCGGGCCTATGCTTATCTATTTTTGTTTGAAAATATACTTTAAATTGTTTTTATTTGGTAGATATGTCAAACTTTTTTATATAAAGATAATGCCATAATATCATTCACACCAAAATAATAATAGATAACTCCAAATGATATGTTGCGTAAATTTTGTTAGGGACCATCAATTATAACAAGTAACAAGTTATAATCATATCCTTTTTCATAACGATTCATCCGATATCAGTTTTTAATGAATCACTATAGATCTTAAACCATTCACCACTTCATGGTGGTGTTAAAAAAGGGGCACTGACTAGCCTTATATTTAGTTTCTTAATAATTTCCTCTCATCCATCAATCTGAAAGAACATACCACCCTTCTATGTCAACATGTAAAGTGGATTAGATAGTCATGATAAATATCTCAAAAAAGATTTGTAATATCCTCTCAACCTAATAAAAATAGAGATTTCAGTTACCATGGTTGTTCTATGACATTTTATAATATCTTTTGTCTTTGATATATCTATTAATATACCATTATTTGGTATTATTAGTCATAGTGGATAATCAAGAGGGGGTGAATTGAGTTCCAATAATAACTTCTGTTAAAAACCCTATGTTTAAGAAATCCTCCAATTCTAAAAATTGCCCTGTTAATTAAGGAAGTAGAAATGTAAATGTTCAATTAGTCAATAGATTTCTAAAATGGTGATTAATCCTCATATGAATCAGTGTAGAACACCAATTCAAATTTTGGAAAAATTTTATATAATTAAACAAATACACACACTAACAAAAAATAAATATTAAAGTGTAAACAAAAACAGTTTTATGTTTTAGAAAATATAAGTAGTAAATAGAATCAAAACAGAGTATATGAAGATTTTCACAGAAATTTAAACAAGAGGTTTATTCTCAAGATGATACATAATCTTCTCCATATGGTGGTCACCTACCACCAAGCAGTAACTTGACACATAGCCTATATCGGGATTTACAATAGTTATCAAAAACCTCCCAGGGAACACACCCTCTACCACTATTCTTCGTTGAAAAAACAAATAGAACATACCACACATGGTCTCTTCCACAATTATACGTGGGAAACATTGATAAGGTGAAGTTTGATGTGAGTATAGTTAATATCCTCTAGTTAAAGCACTTGAGAGTGTTTGTGATATAAATAGACACACACACATCTCAATTATTTAATGTAAATAAATACAATAGAGGTGTTCTATTGAGAAAGAGTTATAAGGATCTATGTGTTTTTAGTTCAACTCGTGACTCCATGGAATAAATTTTTTTGAAGTTCGAGTCAATTCTTGGAAGTTGTTTCCAGAACAGTGTGTTTCAACTCTAGGTTAAAGCTTTTACTATTCTGCTACTAATGTTGATCAAGATTTGATGAAGCACAAAAGGGAAGAATGTGTTTATCCCATAATGATTTTCATGATGCTTGTAGGTTAAGGATCCTAGTACTGGATGGTTTGAATTTTTGATCTGGCAAGTAAGCTCTATCATACATCTCATTCAACCCTTTGTTGGTGTTTTCATATTTGTTTCTATTCTTGTTTGTATCCTCAATCCTTCATTTTTTTTATTTCGTTGTCTTCCCTTATTAATATTTGAGGTCGTACAATTGTAATGAGTAGATCACATGCATGCTTTCACTTACCTCGTATTGTCTATGATATTGTCTCCTGAAATGTTTATAGTAAACATTAATTAATGTCAGAGCATTTATTTTATCAAATATGACAGTTAGAAAAGTATTGAGAAATTGACAAAGTGTTGAAGAATAAGCGTCGATAAATTGGTAATGGAATCCTTCATTCATTGGGCTTCAAGAGTAGGTGCACATCGGCAATCTACAACTGTAATAGTATGATCACACCAGTAATCATGTAACGGTGACCTTATCACGATAAAACTATAACAGTGACCTTGCAGCGGTAACATTGTGGTTGTAACCATATACCTCTAAGCATGTAGCAGTAACCTTGTAGCGATAAGCTTGTGGTTGTAACCATGTAATGGTAAGCTTAAAGAAGTAACCTTGTAGAGGTAATCTTGTGACTATAACCATGTAATGGTAATCTTGTGACTGCAGCCTTATAACAGTAGTCTTGTAACTGTAACCTTGTAATGGTAAGCTTGTGACTGGAACAATGTAGCGGTAACCTCTGTAATGGTTACCTCTGTACTTAGATGAATTCTACATTGTAAGCATAACCAATCAAGAAGTGATATTGAAAGTATATTAATATCACTCTGTAGAAATAGGAAACTTTAATGAAACATAATTAGCGAAGAATGAATAAATGGTTCTCACTTAAATGAAAACAAGATTTGGTATTATCAAAATATGATTTGTTATTATTAAAATATAATTTGGAATTATAAAAATATGATTTGTGATTATGAAAATATGATTTGGGATTGTGAAAATATGATTTCGGATTATAGAAAAATGTGAGTCCAACAATCTCTTCCCTTTTGATAATCACAAATTATGACATTTATATGAGTTTCGAATCAAGAAAAACGCATCTACTAATGTCATTGAATTAGAATATTTATGTTTTTAATATTTTCTCCCCCGTGAGAATAACATATCTCCTTTTCTACCCTTTAATATTTCTACATCTTTTTGATTAATAAAGAGCATATAGAATAACCAAAAATAGTTGAATGAGATAATCTTTAATAATAAAACAAGAGTATATTACAAAAATGGATACACTAATCCCTATCAACTAAGACAGTTCACACTCGATCAACATCAGATATTCCCATATAAGCATTTTCCATGGAGGTTGAGGATGCATGTGCCGAAGGTGGAGGGATAGGACGAGGGATGGAAGTTAACAAGGTAGGAGGAGATAAAACTAATTCATCAACATACCTATAATGAGTATATCTCTGAGTAATTGTGGGGTTCAGGATTCTGATGGCTCGAGTAGGAGTCATCATAGGAGGAGCACTGGTGGATCCTGAAGCAGCTGAAGAATCAGGTAGAGAAAGAGGATATATGATTGAAGTATAGTCCACATGGAGGATTGGGAAAAGATGATTCATGAAGTCCATAATGATACTACCACATATCTCCATAGAAGAAATAATATCATCCTTATTCTCCATGAATTTTTACAAAGGAGTCAATTTCTGAGTCTTCTATCCTGATCCTTAATGGCCTGAGTGATTTGTGGGACCCTTATTTTTTCCAACAACAACTATAAGCGACCATTATTATGATTTTTGGTGTACACCCATTTGTAATAGAAATCAACTTGACCATTATGGTCTTCTGATCTTGAGTAACATCCCTTAAATAGTTTCCCAAAAGATTATGAATTTCCCTGGTGATGGAAATGACATGAGAATACGAGGAACAACCACTACATAGATTCAATACTTCGTCTATGAAAATTGTCTTGAATGATTCAATTTCAATTAGAGGAGAAGATGATGTTGAAGTATATGCAGCTAGAGGAGCCACAATGAATGCCACAGTTTCCTTTAAAGATTTTTTCCGCCCACTATCATTATTTTGACAACATCATCTTTCCCTTTCACATTTGTCTCTATAGATTTCATGAAACCCTCAAACACTGTGATAATTTACTGAACTATATTTTGACATATGAAAGGTCTATGACCACTTGAGTCCTTGAGTAAATATAAGAATCTAAGTTGGCAATAGACTGTTTCACATAAACCATAGAATCTGACAACTCTTTTACTTGAGTCTGACATTCCTTGACATCATGTAACACGACTGAGTGAGAGGTAGAAACTATCCTTTCCACTACAGATGTTATGAGTATTTGATTTTGAGCTATTGTTCTTTCTATTTCATTGTTTTGGCCATTGATATACCTATTCATTTTTGATTTTAGGGAATAAAGGTCTGACTTTTTCACATTACCTTGAGGGAAAACGGTTTCTGATGGAAAAAACATGAGGTTTGGCACTGAGGGTCTTTTTTTAGGCCTCTAATATTCTAAGACAAAATAGTCTAGACCGTAAACCATAAATCCAGGGTCCTCAGACCAGCCTTAAATTTCATGAAAAATAGATACTGAACCTATAAAAGCAGGTTCCTCCCCCTCAATCTAAGAAATATCCTTATAGACCATATTCATTTCCTCTAGACCTCCTTGATCATCTGCATCTTTTGGAAGGTTCACGTCCACTACCACTTTAGAATCATAAACTACTTCTAAGATAGGTCCAACCTCAACTGAATCATCATCTTCCCCTACTACACCACTTTCCACCCTTTCTGTATGTACTATTAGAGAACAAAGACTTAGAAATTCCTCTTTATTTTTTGGAGTAGCGGTCTCAAGGTCATCCTGACTTTATTCAGGGTCTTTATCCTCATATGATGTATCTCTAACTTATCTTAAAAAAATTTCATCACCTTCTTCTTTATTGGCCTCTTTATCATTGTCCCTTAGGATAGTTTCCCTTCTAGGTAATATCTTTAATGGGATAGGCTCACCAAAGGATATAGTAGTCATATGAGGATTGGAGGGAAGGTCAGGGTCACATCTATCATCTATAGGAGAGTCAACTCTTCCTTAAACTGCAGATATTTCCACTTCTTCTACATATGAATATACATGCTCTAATTCATCAGGCTTAAGACCACGGTCACTTTTATTCATAGTCCTATTAGGATGAGTCACATGATAAAACTATTCATACACCTTAGCATCATAATTCAACCATATCCTCATCCAAGGATTCTAGTTAATCTTCATTAGATTAAAACCCACTTTGGTGATGAAATTGTTTTCTTACAAAACAATGGTTTCTTCCTTCTCTGTAGAAACTCTTTTCAAATTCAAAATAAAATATATCAGCATGGCATGAAATAAAGCATTTGATTTGGAACTAGGCTTGATCATATATTCCAAATTTTCCATCCGCATCAGACACTAGTTTATCTTTTGTCATTACTTCAGCAAATACAAAATGAATATGTTCTGATATTTCAAAACAATGAATTCCCCACACCTGGGACTTATCACATGCTGAAAAAATTTGAAAATTAGCTTACCCTCTCCTGACATCTCAGCCAAAATGAATTTCCTAGGAATTCCATTCCCTATCAATTCAGCTAAAGCTTCTACATAGAAAAATAACTCAGTTGTGGGAGGCACACTTTTGTGTAATAGGAATAAATTCCATCTTGAAGAATCCTAAAACTCTTAACCCATTCAACAGTGGAGAAACCAAAAATTACTCCATTTACTCTGAAAAACATTCGATGCTAATCCTCAGACTATTCATACATTTGACACTCATAAATCTCCTTCCCCATCTTCGGGTAATAGGGTTCATTGTAGTTTTTAAAACAATCAACCCAGCCCAGATCTTGCAGTTCCTTAAGCACTAACGACCTACTTGATAGTACCCACTCTAAACTTAATTCTTTCTTAGCTACTATATCCCTCTTTGATAGATGCGGGTTCTGTAAATTTTACACTTTGTAGCTACAGCTAATCGATTCAGCTCGAGTTATCTTAGGATCAGGCACATCTCCTTCATCATTGACCATTGACCTCTCCAATCTTTCCATTAATCCAGAGCAGTTAGAGGTTTCAGCGGAGGATTATGTTTTGAGATTTTAGAGAAAGAGGTTCGAAGGAGGGTTAGATGTGGATGAAAATGTGGTATGTGTTCTAATTTTATCATTTACGGATAGAAAAATAATACAGATAAAATAAATAAATAATAGCATAAAAACATTTCAGATTTTGGTTGAGAGGACATAAAACGCAAAGTCCCGAACATCGAATGTCTATCAGTAAGGAGGTGTTTGTGAGGTCTAGCAATGTGGTCCAAACAATGAGGTCCCAATAGTGAGTTCTAAAGGTGAGGTTCTAATAGTGAGGTAATAAGGGTGAGGTTCTAATAGTGAGGTTATAAAGATGAGGGTCTAATAGTGAGGTACTAATGGTTAAAAATATATCATACCTACCTCATGTCTAATGTAATTTAAGATCTCAGAATTCAAAAGCATTGCGAATATATCAGCCAATTATTGTTTAGTACCCATGAATTCAAGAGTGATTTCACCATTTAGAAAATGATCTCCCAAGAAGTGATGTCTTACATCAATATGATTTGTCTTATCATGAGATACTAGATTCTTATAGATGTTAATAGTACATGCGTTTTCACAGTTTATAGAGACATTTTTTAATTGATATATGTAGTCTAGTAAAGTGTGTTTCATCCAAATAATTTGAGCACAAAAACTACCAGTAGCTATATATTCAGCCTCTGCAGTAGACAATGCAACCAAATTCTATTTCTTACTACACCATGATACTAGTGACTTGCCTAAAAAGTGACATGTTCTAGAGGTTCACATTCTCTCTAACATTCAACTAGAAAATTCAGCATCTGGATATCTTATTAAATCAAAAGGTTTTCTTCTTGGATAAAATAATCATAAATTTATAGTATACTTGAGATATTTAAAAATCCTTTTAACTGCATTTAAATGAGACTCTATGGGATTGGTTTGAAACTGAGCACACATGCATACAATTAATATAATAGTTGGTCTACTAGTAGTAAGATAATGTAGACTCGAAATCATACCTCTGTAATTGGTTTGATCAACTGGTACACCAGTTTCATCAGTATCCAATTTGCAAGTGGTACTAATAGGTGTATCACTTTATTTACTACTATCCAAACCAAAACGCTTTAAAAGATATTTAGTATATTTATTTTGATCTAAAATAAAACCATTTTTGTTTTAAAAAATTTGAAATACAAGGAATATTGTTTGTTCCCCCGTTAAACTCATTTCAAATTCATTTTTCCTCATTGATGAAAAATTAGTACATTAATAATGTTTAGAAGGTCCAAAAATTATATCATCTACATAAATTTGTAATATTAAAAAATTCATGAAAATCCTTTTAATTAAGAGAGTAGGATCTTCTATCCCTTTTGTAAAACCTTTTAAAATAAGAAAATAACTGATTAGGTCATACCAAGAACTTCGAGCATGATTTAGACCATACAAGGCTTTGATAGTTTAAAAACATGATTTGAAAAATGGATTTTTGGGAGTCTAGGGGGTTGTTCAACAAATACATCTTCAATTATATATTCATTTAGAAATTCACATTTGACATCCATTTGATAAATTTTGAAATTTAGATGAGCTAGATAAGAAAGTAGTATCATAATGGCTTCTAGTCTAGCTACATGATCTTAGGTTTCCTCGTAATCTATTGCTTCTTCTTGACAATACCCTTGTTCAACTAGTCTAGCCATGTTTTTTACTATATTTCTAGTTTCGTCAACATTGTTCCTAAACACCCATTTAGTGCCTATGGTTATGGTGTACTTAGGCCTGTATTCTAGTTCCCAAAAAATGGTTCTTTCAAACTGATTCAATTATTCCTTCTATCCATCACCCAAAATTCATCATTGATTGCATTAGTTATATTTTTATTTTCACACTGTGAATGAAAAGCTTTATATTTAACATAGTTTCCAAGAGAATCTCTAGTTTGATACCCTAAAATAAAATCACATACTACAGAATCTAAAATATGATTCCATATAGTTCGAATACCTCTAGAAAGAGTTGAACAAGACTCCTCATGGTTTTTTATTGGTTTAGACTCAATAGGTGTAGATTCTGGAAGATTCCCGGAACTGGTTACTTTTACAGGAGGATCACAATCATTATCATTAAGATCCAGAATTGACATATCATCCTCAAGATATTCAAGAGAGGTTTTGGGTTCAAGTGGACCAGTCTCATCAAACATGACATGAACTGACTCTTCCACACAATTGGTTTTATTATTTAATACTTTATAGGCTTTACTTGAGACAAAGAAACCTAGAAAATTCCATCATCACTTTTGGAAGAAATTTTTTCAATATTATCCTTAGTTTCAAGGATGAAGACTTTGCAACGAAAAACACTAAAGTAAATAACCTTAGGATTTCTATGGTTCCAAATCCCATAAGGGGTCTTCTTAAGAATCATTCTAATCTAGACTCAATTAACAATATAACAAGATTATTTATAGATTCAGCCAAAAATTAAATTGGTAAATCATATTCCTTGAGCATTTCCCAAGAAATATAAGGATGGGTTCTATTTATTCTTTCAACGAATCCATTCGGTTGAGGTGTGCTAGGAGGAGAGAATTTGGGATTATAGCCATTGTATGTGCAATAAGATTCATAATTTTTATTTTCAAGCTCATGGCCATGATCAATTTCGAGGTCTTGATCCTAATTCCACTTATATTTTCAATAGACTTGGAATATTTGATAAAATAATAACAAGATTCACTTTAGTGAGCCAGAAAGTATACCAAAGTGTACCTAGAAAAAGAATCTACAAGAACATAAAAATATTGATTCCCATTTAAACATGAAACTCTTGATGGTCCAAAAACAATCCATGTGAACAAACTCAAGAATTTGACAAGTCTAAACTTCTTTCTTTGGTTTCAAAGAAACATTGTGTTGTTTTCCCTTTTGAAAAAGTTTACAAACATTATTAAGGGGGAATTACAATTTATGAATTTCTCTAACTAATCCATTCCTAGTAAATTTTATAAGTGTGTGCACATTACAGTTTCCTAGTCTTCTGTTCGATGACCAGGATTCATTATGAAATACATTTAAACAATAAACATTTTGCTTAGCTAAATAATCCATATCAACAGAATATACATTTTCATTCCTGAGATCAATAAATATTAAATAATTTTTAGATTTAAAAACATTACATGAATAATTTTCAAACATGACATTAAAACCATCATCGCACAACTAATAAATACATATCATATTATATTTTAACCCATCAACAAATAGTACTTTTGGAATTAATATAGTGTTAGTTTTAAAAATCTGGACAAGCCAACGATTTTACATTTAGAATTATCACCTAATGTGACATATCCACCATAAACTTTAATCATAATTTTGAAACATGAATAGTCTCATATCATATCTCTTGACCATCCACTATCCAAGTACCACAGATATCTATTGAAACTCTTTATACAATTTATTCGCAAAAATGATTAAACATGGGGTAACTTTGGTTCCTAGTTTTTCTTTGGTCCAGAGAGGATAGAAAGTAATAATTTAGGAACCCATACATGTGTCATATATTTCCTATAATCAACATATATATATTGAGACATAAAAACTTTGTTTGGTCCTTTATAGAATTGTTTTTCATGAAATGGTATAGAACATGAACTTTATGTGAATTGTCTAAATTTTGGAAGAAATTTGTTTTTAATAAACATTATCTGTATAGGATGATATCCTAGACCTATTTTATATTTTGGGGAAATCTATTTTCCTAGAAATTATGTTATGTATATCTACCAGAAGAAACATTTTCAATATCTCTATTTGATAGTTCATTGGATAATATGAGTTCATAATTATCTTTTAACAGTTGAGCACATTTTTCTTTCTTAATATCCATATAGGATATGTAATTAGTATTTATAGAATGTTATCTTTTCAATAATTTATATTTATCATTGAGTTCATTAAATTTACCATCATGCATTCTACAATATTCAAATAGTTCATCCTTAGTCATATCTTCATCATTTTTTGATTCACCTTCATTCCCAAAATAATAATCATTAGGCATATGGGAATTTTGTGTTACCTTAGATGTTTCAGTCATGAAGCACCAGTTGGCATGATTGTTCTGTTCACTATCAGAAGATTCAGATCCACTGGAGTTGTCTTCTAAATCACTCTAGGTAGCTTTCATAGTGTTTTTATAACTGTGGCCATTATCTTCATATTTCATCTTAAATTTCAGCTAGGGGTAGTCTTCCTTCACATGACCTTTTCATTTGCATTCATAACAGATTATTTAATTTGAGTTGTCATTCCATTTTCTGCCTTACATCCATTGTCCTTTACTATCATACTTTCCCTTGTATTTTGACTTCCTAAATAATCTCTTATTTTGGTAGAATTTTTTGAAACTTCTAGAAAGATGACCCATCTCCTCACCATTGTCAAAGTCTTCACTTGTGGATGTATCTACAAGAGATTGAACTTATTATTTATCCTTGTTCTTTGAGGTAGTAGTCTTAAATGCTACATATTTCTTCCTTGGATCTTCATCTACATCTTGATTCACCTTATGTTCTTCATCATACATTATAATATTTCCAATTAGTTCCTTCACTAGATGGTTTACTATGTCACAAGATTCTCGTATAGAAATAGAAGTCCCTCTCCATCTGTCAGGTAGGCATCAAAGCAGTCTCATAATCTGGTCCATATTGTTCACTGGTTTCCCAAGTAGACTCATAGTATTCACTAGGTCATTGAACCTTAGATACATGTCAGAAATGTCTTCATCAGGATTCATTTTATTGTTACCATATTTAATAGTGTAAGTATTTAATCTCATTTCTTCAACATTGGTTGTTCCTTCATGAGAAATTTATAAATTATCCCAAATTTAATATGCAGTTTTAGAACCAGATATTCTACTAAACTTCCCATCACATAGAGAACATTAAAAAGCATTTATTTCATTATAGTTATTATTATATGTGGATTTAGTCAACTGAGACCATGTATCTATAGTAGTAGCAGGTAATGTATGTTGTTCTTCAATTGTGTCCCATATTTCCGGTCCCAGTCTCTCTAGATACATTATCATTTTTAATTTCCACTAAGCATAGATATTACCATTAAATAATGTTGGATGGTTAGTAGCATCAATCTCAACTCTATTTTCCAAAATTACTTTGAATATTAAAGAACTAAAAATTTAGATATGACAGAAATTGTATGACTTATAAGATACGACTAGAATGATAGTATAAAAAAAATTTCACACTGGATAAAAAGTCATTTGATACTAAATGTTGGACAGAGTGGATACTCAAGAGGGGGATGAATTGAGGTGCAATGTCAATTTCTGTTATAAAATTATATGGTTATGAAAACCCACAATTTTAAAAATGTCCCAGTTAATTAAGGCATTAGAAATGTAAATGGTCAATTGGTGTTTCCTCTGGAATTGGGGATGATCTCGTTGATTTAACATTCAAAAATTCCAAGTGGTTTCTAATGGGTTTTTTCATATAACCGTAAACATACAATGATTCCCTATCCATTTGGACCTACTTTCCAATGGTAGTCACTCATTAGTCATGGACTATTGAGGATTAGGAATTTGTGTTGGTTGAGAGGATGGGAGGTC
This sequence comes from Viscum album, assembly GCA_963277665.1. Classification (NCBI taxonomy): domain Eukaryota; kingdom Viridiplantae; phylum Streptophyta; class Magnoliopsida; order Santalales; family Viscaceae; genus Viscum; species Viscum album. The sequence continues at coordinate 396,272,289 of OY728125.1, forward strand.
GAACTCATCACACCTTTTTTAGGGGAATTATTTTCTACTCTGGAACTCTCTTTATAGATTTATGTTATGTTCGTGAATCCCTATTACATTACAATGTATAAAATGAGATTTCATTTAGATCTTTCCATCAATGATTAAATATGTAGGAAATTTAGAGAATATTTTATATGTATTCGAGGTTCTTCATCGATATAGAATCATCTATATTTGTTAGAGATTCTAGGTCAATGGTATCCTTCAACACATAAAAGTCTCTTGGTTATTGTGATGACCATACTGGTTTTAAATCCACTCAATGGGGCACTTGAAGTTTATTGTCATTTAGAAGGACATGGATTATTTCAGAGTTGGGATTATACCTGCTGATGGGATACCTACGTATCCTTTGTTTTGGAAAAGGAATCAGAACCCACGTAGTTCGAGTAAGGTAGTATGATTTTTATGCATGATTGATGGCTCAAAGAAGGATTTCATGATTACTTTTACACTCTAATCTCATGTGATTCATGATTGGTGTGAGAAACAAGTGGTATTGGTGAAACCAGACAATTGTGCCATGAAAGATGCAATGATGTGGGCCTTATGTATGTATGACTTCCCAAAACAGATGAGTATTAATACTTACATAAGGGAATATATCTAGGAACAAGGTCCATAAAGGTATATGTACTTCATAGAGATTTGGGTACTCTAATGTGTGGCTTACTCCTAATGAAGATTCCCAAAAAAGGAGGGGACTCGTGATTGGGTTTTACTCCTGAGAAGGAAGCCTAGAACAAAAGTAAATTAAGCCTAGTTAAGAGAAATTAAGACTGGGGCTTACTCATGATAAGGAGGCCCAGGTTAAGGGACTTGAAAAATTAAGGGACTTGGGGCTTCCTTGTAAAAAGTATGTCCATATTTGAAACTGGGGATTACTCCTAAAAAGGAGTCCCATGTTAAATAATTATGGTTAGGGATTACTCCTGAGGAGGATGACCAAATTAGGGGACCTGGACTGGGGATTACTCCTGAAAAAGAGGCCCAAATAAAAGAGGATTTTGGACTTAATCCTGAGAATGAGTCCCTAATCAATGAGGACTTGGGGCTTACTCTTGATAAGGAGGCCCATATTTGACACTGGAGCTTACTCCTTGAAAGAAGGCCCAGGTTATGAAAATTATGACGGGGGCTTACTCCTAAGGAGGATGCCCAAATAAATGAGGACTTGGGGCTTACTCCTAAGAATGATTCCCAAATTAAATTAGAATTTGGACTGGGGCTTATTCCTAAAAAGGAGGCCCATATCAATGATTCTATCATCCTAGAGGATGATCTAGAATGAATTAACTCTCAAACTTTAGTGATATAAATATGTGAAAATCACTATGTTTTGAGAGATGTTCCATGGAACTCCTTTAAAATAAGGAAATCAATCAAGAAAAAAATGCCATAAATGGCTTTTATGAGTATCTCGATGACTGAATCTTGAATAGGAGAGGTGGAATGGAATAAGAGGGGTTAAATTGGAAGGAAGGGTACCCAAAAATAAAAGGCCGTGCAAGTCCTGGGCGCGCAGGTAGGCATGCGCGGCACATGGGCACTTGCGTGATTGTTAACTAGTAGGGTAATACTTGGGTGATCCTTGACTAAAGATTTAGAATTATCTAGAGGTACTTCCCGAAGATTAGTGCACATGTTTCTATGAGTAGTTAAGGAGGCGTGCAAGTGTGTCCATTTCTCATAAGTGTAAAACACTTAGTTGCACAAGTATTAGGAAATTCTAACACATATACCTTATTCCACTTATTCAAACCTTCCATTCTAGTTAAATAACTACCTTAGAAGTGTTCGGAAGACTTGAAGAAGAGACTTGGGTGTTTAGAGCTCTGTATCTGAATTCTATAAAAATTCCAAACAAAACGGGGGGGCCCACTGGGGTATTTATTGGCAGGAGAAGACCATGGGAAATTTTCAAAGAGGGCACGCAAGTAACTTGCATGACCATTAGGCGGTGCGCAAGTGTACTTGCACGACAGTGAGGGAACTTGCCCGCCCTAAATTTATTTTACTCCTTTTGCATTCTTTTGTAAATTTTTGATGTTTTCTTCAAAGGATGAATAAATTTCTGCTAAAGAATTTTCCATTGCATTTTTTTAGACTCTTTGATGAAAAGGAACTTCAAAAAAAGTCCCCCCTTAGAGTTGGATCCGAATGAATAAGGATGTGACTCTGAGGAAAAGAAGAAAACCAAAGGGAAAGAGGTGCACAAGTGTTCAGCGCGCAACTGTCATCGCGTAGGTGCAGGTCGTGTAGGGCAGGAGAGCGCTGGATAGAGCGCGCTGGCTGTAGGCGTGCAGGTGGGAGTGTTGACTCCCGGATTTCACTCATCTGCGCTTCTTGTTTCTTGCATCTCACTTCTGTTAAGGTAATTGGACGTGTGTGGTGATACTTGGTGCCCAAAACTTGTGCGGAATATTAACACTTGTGCAACACATCCACACTTGCGTGCCAAGATTATACTTGCGCGCCTTAATGCCTTTTCCATTTTTTTTTATTCCTTCACAAATATTATGAAAAATAAACCCATTTAAGAGTTAATTTATTTAAATTTTGTGTAGATTCAATGGCTCCCAAAATAATCAAAACAACTGATGAACTTGCATGCAAATATCTTGATTATTTGATAAACATCATTGACCATCATTATTATAGAATCTGTGATATCACTCATCCAGATTTGGCCAAGTATCTGAAGAAACACCACTTTGATTTCCCTCAAAGAACTTATTTTCATTTGTACGGTTATGGTCATCTATGAGAATTCACTATTCTAGAAGCAAAGAACTATCTTCCATTTTCGTGGTTTCAGAATTACACCAAATTTTCTTTAGAAAATATCTCAGGTGGAGGAGGATTTATAAATGCTGGAACAGTGGAGAAGGCCCACATGATGCATCATATCCCTTGTACGCCAAATATAAAACCTCATAAGCCTGAGCTGCAAACATGTTTTTATCATTCAATCTTCCAAAATTCTCAAATTGATCAATCCAAAAGGTTGGATGAAAAGTTGGGACATCCGTCCTAGGGGAGGTGCGAAGCCAACATGGATGTGGGAATTCTGGGTGTGACAAAACTATGCAGAGTTTGTCGAGGATTTGAATTGAGTGGTGATATTCTATGATTTCTGGGTTGGGAAAACATATGTTTACAGAAATGATAACTTCGTTCAGGAGATACTCAGCCACTGGAGTCCAGAAACCAATTCATTCCATTTGAATCATGGAGAAGTATTCATCAGTCTATGGGATATCCATAGGATCCCAGGGGCTCCAATTTTGGGTGACATGTATGATGAATTCATTCCTCCCAAGGTGACTTGGAATGATTTAGAGAAGACTCCTTCTTTGGCTCGGGAACTATTTAAAATCCTCCACATGCTCAAGAATTCAGAGACCTCCATGACTCAATCAAGAAATGAAATTCATCCAAAGGAATGGATGAATGTATTTCTTATCAATAAGAAGGAGAAGGAGCCCAAGGAAAAGGTATTTAAGGAGAAGGGATCCAAGAAGAAGGGGTCTAAGGAGAAGAAGCCCACTCTTCCTGCCACTTTCCCAAAAACCGAGAAGAGGTATGCTCCTGGCACATTCTAGAAATCTCTAGAAGCATGAGAGTTTGAGAAATTGGGATATGAGGTGAATCAAAGGATCCGAACAAAGACCTGTCTGGAAGGATTCTTTGATTTTTTTCCCAGCGTTTATCTCTTTCTATTCAGATACTCGAAGGGAGGCGTCAGGCCATGGACCTTTGTTATTGCAGTAGAGTTGGATGAGGAAAAAATGGTTGGGTTTGATACCCACATTTTAGTAAATATTCATAGGAGTTTACTTCATGTCTTCATGGGTAAATCTCCATTGAGAATAGTGGGACCATTCCATGTTTTATGGGGATGGATCTCCACTCACCTCAGGACTTATAATGTATAGAATGGAGTACAAATTCCTGGATGTTCTTTCAGGCCATCAGTGAAATAATTCTCTATAATTAATCCATTAGATCATAATGCATATGACATGAAAGTGAGGCTGGGCATGTTTAATGAATTCATCTTCTTTCCCTCTGGAAATCTGCCAACCGGGCGGTTTGTAGATGATGGAACATCCCACTTGGATTTGAGGGCATACATGCCAGCCTGTAGAGATGGTGTGCTGGTCTCTAGTATTGAAGGAGTCATTATATCTGAGGCCTATGATCCATATTGATTTGCATGCCAATTCAAGTGTTTGCAACAGATGGTTGTATCTCCCCTTGTACAAGTCAGGATAGAGCAACATATGATGGTTGCTCGACAAATGTGGTTGATGTCGTCTAGGGAGAAGACCGGGGTGGTGTTTGATCTACTAGTTAAAAAATGGAACATAACTTGGCTACATGGTATTGCGAGCATTGGATAGCATCATACCCTAAAGGGGTGCTGAATCACCCAATTTATCAGGTGGGGAAAAGGAAGAGGACTGTAGAGAAATAAGCCCTTCCTCATGAAGGTTATTCTTCCCCACCTGAAGCTGATTTGCCAGATTCCTCATCTATGACTGATTCACCGGATTACCATGATGGGGATGATGAGGCACAACCACTGGTAAAGTGGCCTCATGCCCGATATAATCCTCTGGTCAGAATCAAAAGAGATAATCTATCAACTATGGGTGAGTTACTTCATTATGGTAATTTAATCACCATCACCTTATAAAGAAATTAGTATTATTTTCTTATTCTCTATCAATAGGTGCAAGAGCTGGGAAGAAATTGAAGTCGATGATTATAGGACCTTTCTCGCAGCCTTATGGTACACTCACTTAATATCTATGACCAGAGGTTGTCCAGACATACAAGAGTCTATATTATGGTACTGAGACTGCCTGGCTTGATTTGTGCGAGGGTCTACAACTCCCTGGAATTTGGAATCTTTTGGATTCTACAGATATCCAATACAAGGATAACCCCAATTAAGTGTAGTCTTATATCAGAGAGCTAGAAATGCTCATATATGCCACTAAAAATTCCATTCCTATCACCAAGCAGGTGAAGGAAATGATAGATCGTGGTGTCGCTGAGGGGACTGATGAGGAGTGGCACGATTATGTGGCCCCTGAAGATGTATGTTTTCTTCCCTTATTTTCCTTGCAACTTTATTTCAATCAAAGCTTGGTTAATCAAGGAAATTATTTTATTTCTCTAATAGCTTGAAAGGAGAGGAACTATTGAAGTTCCTTCACCACAGTATAGCCCTGGTGGTACTACCACTAGGGCCGCTGATGAATCTTCTCATGAATCGGTCGAGATATCTTCGGGTCAGCAGGACATGAATGAAGAGTTGGACATGGCCTTCTATTCTCCAATTCAATTGCCTGTATGGGAGACAACTGATACTCCCAAAAGCTAAAGAATAAAAGTCATCGAAGGAATAATTCCACAACTAAATGCTTCACTAGTAGCGGTAAGTCCTTCATATAATCATGAACATATACCCATGAAATGTTTTATCATATTTCTACGGATTTTAGGGGCTTCATCAATTTCCCCTCTAAGGGAAAGGACTGATCCTCCTTTGAGGACCACAAAGGGTGCTGTGGAACAATTAAAAATTCCGGCTGACTTGGATACTCTTGGAGAAGAGCCAGCATCTGTTCCCAGTATCCCTCCTGATACTATTGAAAGATGAGAAGAACCTTCTGCTGGTAAGTTAACAATTCCTCATAAAATGATGAATGAAACCTCGGCTATCTTCCATTTTGTGATACTTATGGTTCAACCCCTACATTATATCTTCTAGCAGCTATTTCAACCGATGTTGTGATTTTATCTGAAGATGATGTCTAGGGTCAGGGACCGTATGATAAAGGTCTCCAAGAAGACTCATCAAAAGCTCCCACTAGTGAGACTAACTAGGATTATGAAATATCATTGGATGAAATGATGAATCTTGGAAAGTCTTAAGAAGAATTTTTTGATCATGCTAAGTTATCATGTGATTTAGAAGATCTTGGGAGTGAGTGTTATCCTTCCACCGGTAAATATTCTTATAATTTACACTTCTAATCATGACTTAAAATAATATGAAGTTCCATCTAAAGAAGCTGCTAAACAGCCAATGCCTGAAGAGGGTGTGGAAATTGATGTCAACCCTACCATTGTAGAAACATTAGATCCAATAGAGCTAAACCCAGTGAACCCTCCTAAAAACCATCTTGAAGATCCTTTTGAAACCGAGAAAGATGGGGAGGAGTCTTCTAAAGCTATTGATATACTGCTTGGTATTGATTGTACTATGTTTTCAAGATAGACAACCAACTGTCATTGTTCTATGAAACTAACCATACTTTTAATTGGTCAAACATGGCTATCAACTTCAATTTCTAGATCTGGAGGTGAAGTCCCAAATTCCACCCAAATAATAGTAGAAGGCGAAGCAACCAGTGTTATGGGTGAAAGTGTAGAACATGGCACATCCTTAAGTGCATTAATCCTAGATTACATGCCCCACTATGATGATGATGTCGAATCATACCCAGAGGTGCTTAAGGTGCTCAGCTATTCACGATGCAAGGCACGGAACAACATATGGAAAATCATATCTAAAGTGCCTTTAGAGGAGCTATCATCAAAGATACATTGGTTGTCATCCCTGTTCGACATGCTAGGTTATGGAAGTTTTGGATATCAAGAGATCCATACCGCAGTAAAACAGTTCATCTTAAGAAGGGATCAGAAGAATAAGTGCCTTGAAGATCTGAACAAGGTAAAGATATCAGTAAGCATTAGTGAATTTTAGTTTTCGATATCCTGAGATAAGGCTGACTATGCTGCCAAGATGAAGAAGCTAAAGCATAAGAACGAATATAAAGTCATCCAGCAGATGCACCTTCAGCAACAGTTAGATGCTGTTACTGGGGAACTTGACCAACTAAATAATTTTCTAGAGGGATCTCAAAAGAACGGTATGAAAGACATTTTAGATGCCAAGAAATCACTCCATCACACTCAAAAGAGTGAATTTGGTCGGGTGCATGAGCTTCAAGTACCTTCTAATGAAGCTCGGGATGATGTTCATCAAGTGAAGACTTACATTGACAGCCTCTTGTAATTTCTTGGATAGGAGAAGAGACTCCAATCTGTGGACATCCTTCTAATCTCATGTACAATAAATGGAAGGAATACATTCAACTTCGATCACTTGTGCACATATTTTCCTTTATTACCTGCATTATATTTTTACCTAATCCAATTGTCCTAGTAAGCATGGATTGATTTTTACTGAGATTATTATAAATAACCCTACAAACTTTGAATCTTTTAATAGCTCAATATTACCTAAATCATACAAAATGTTTGTTTAGTGAGCTAGAACATAATGATTATTCAGTGTTCCCGTGACTTTTGTGGGCAGTTTAATGTCATTCATGTCGTATATAAAGAGGATAATGTTTAAGGTTGAAATAGATTTGACCGAAATGTTTTCAAATTGACTAAATTCCTTGACAACTTATCTGAAAATATTTTACCACACACAAGAATGAGATAAAAAATGTAAACTATGACTTAAGAAAATTTCAATCTGAAGAACGATATGAAATAGAGCTAAAAGGCATTAGAAGAAATAATTCGCAAGAATGAAGTTACCATTATTTATCAAACTCATCAGGGGGTTGAATTATGTTGGGCCACCTAAGGGCACTGGCTGCATAGTCAAATAAATAGCATCTTTTGGCTGAAAGGTTCATTATGTAGACTACTTATGCAAGGCCGCCTAAGGGCACGTGCTGCATAGTCAGCCATATGAACTCTCAGAAATTTAATTTTCTACTGCTATGAAGCCAGTGAAAGTTTATGGGGATTCAACTTTTCCAAATTATAGAGTTTTCTATATGAAAATAGGGACTTGAATATGTAGAATATATTTTCAAACAAGATTATCGAAGAACTAGATGAATATCAATCATGCGAAGGTCTGACCTAAATGTAGGGAAAGAAAATATAAACCATAGACTTGGATAATTTCAGATCATTAAAAATAGTATGGGATTGATATGTTAAGGATGGCCATTTTTTACGGATCCCTACATATTTTCATTAAGACAACTAAGGAAAAAAGATATTTTCCTTCTAAAAATGAAGTTACCACTATTTTACAAACCCGTTAGGGTGTTGAATTATGCAGGGCCACCTAAGGGCATTGGCTGAATAGTCAAATAATAGCATCTTTTGGATGACATGTCTGTTATGTAGATTGTTTATGCAAGGCCGCCTAAGGGGACGTGCAGCATGGTCAGGCAAAAGAATTCTCAAAATTGGACATTTTGTGATGAGAATTCAAGAAAAGGATTATGATGATTTGGAAGTATTCAAGTCTGGGATTATAACACCTAAAGATGGGTATTGTCCGATGTATGCAGAGATGCACAGATCAATGCTAACCATAATCATGTTGTGGCTGGATCCTGATTTGAAATTTTTGGACTTCACTACATATCCCATAAAGATGGGATTCAATCCGTACGTAGTTCTTGAAACACATTTTAACATCATGTGGGACAAAAGTGTGGGAGATCTTAGTTTAGGGTCATAGAACTCAGACCATTATAAGAAATACACAGTGTGTGTTTTCATGGGGACTTTTCATCTTGGGGATTTAAAGTGGAATTTTGGGTTAGGCCCAAAATACATGGGGCTTGATTCGAGGGACAGTCGAACGTTCCTATGTATCCCATAAAAATGGGAATCAAGACCATGTAGTTCTAGAAATACCCTCTTTACAAATTTGGTTCGTACATGTGAAGGGTGAAAGGGGACTTTAGTGCAATGATGGTTTAACCCAAGATAAAAGTTTTAGGTATTTCATGTATGCACATAATTTTTGGAATATAACATGACTGAAAATCAATGTAAATAATGATTCCCTCTTTTGAGAGGGTATCAAATAATATTTTAGTTTATTGTCGTATAGGACAAAAGTGTTGTATAGTTTAACATCCTATAGCAAGGACGAAGGTGAATCAATGTAAAGATATTGATTCTGGAAGCAGTTTCACCTATCAACATCATATGAGATGAAGGTGAACCGATGTGAAGAGATTGGTTTTGGGCATGAACCATGGGAGGTTGCCTATGTACCCATCCTAGAAGGAAAAGATCAATGCCTGTGTGGTTCAATTAAAGAATGAATTAGTGATCAAGTTGTTTTTGGGGACAACGACCCAAAAAATGTTTGTTGGGACTTACGTGTGGTTAGAAGCAAAAAGAGGATGTTATGGTTGAAATTTTCTCTAAGGTCACACGAGTCATACTCGGTGTGATAAACAAGAGGTAACAACAACCTTAATGATGCAGAGTTTAATGTCATGTAGGATATATGAAGGGATTATGCTGTTTAAAGTCTTTCTGTTAGGTCTATTGGTGCTGCACAATTTAGTGTCATGTAGTAAGGACAAAAATACAATTTAAATTCATGTAGGATGGATTAAGGGATTTCAATACAGTTTAGCGTCATGTAGTTAGGACGATGGGGATAATACAGTTTAATGTCATGTTGGACAAAAAGGGGACTGTGTAGTTTAATTTCATGCAGTAAGGACAAAAGAGGACACATTTTAACGTAATGTTGGATGTATTAGGGACATTTTCACAGTTTAACGTCATGTTGGAAGAAAAAAAATGATACAGTTTAGTGTCATGTTGGACGAATGTTCGAATAGTTTAAGGTCATATGCATGGACCGTTGGTTATGCAGTTTAACATATTGCTGGACATAAGGGACTTCTGTACAGTTCAGCATCATGTAGCTAGGACGTTACAGTTTAACATCATGTTGGATGAAAGTAACAAAAATAGTATAATGTCATATATAGGGACCGTGGATGGTACAATTTAATGTCGTGCTGGATCTAAGAGGCATCTGTACAGTTTGGCGTCATGTATTTAGGACATCACAGTTTAACTTCATGTGGGACAAAAGTAATACAAATAGTTTAAGGTCATATGTATGGACTGTGGTAATGTATTTTGTGTTTTTACAAAATACTTCTTAAAAAATCTGGAATTGGTTAGAGTAGTGAGGAGTTCTCCATCCATTGAGATTAAATAATATGCTCCATTGGAATAGACCTTTTGTATTGAATAAGTTCCTTCCCACTTTGGTTCATGCTTAGGTGGTTTCATTCCTCGTATCATTGGAGTTTTGAGAACTAATACCAATTCTCCCTGAACGAATGAACGAAGGAAAACTTTTTGTTGAAATATCATGCTATTCGATTATGATAGACTTCCAAGTTGTGCAGAGTGCACAATATTTTCTCATCTAATGGTTCCAATTCATTCAACTGCTTTTGATATTGTTCATCTATAGATGATTGATCACAAATGGCTACTCTGAGCTAAGGTAATTAAACATCAATGGGAAATATTTCTTTTGTTCCATATACCAGTAAATACGGAGTTGACTGTGTTGCAGTGAGGGTGGTAGTTCGATAATCCCATAAAGCATGAAAGAGTTTATCAGGATAGGACTTCATATCTTTATCCATCATATTTTTCAGTATATTTGACAGAGCCTAGTTGAAAGATTCTATCTGGCCATTGGGCGCTGCATGATACCGAGTTGAATGATTGGATTTGATGTTGTATTCTTGATTCAACTTCTTCACCTCGGATGAACAGATGATGGTGCCATTATCCATCAATAAGGTATGAGGGACACCAAATCTGGTAATGATGTTAGACTTGATGAAGCTAACATTGCTTTTATAACTAACTTCTTTGAGAGGTATTGCCTCAGGCCATTTGTAAAAGAAGTTAGTAGCAGTAATAATATACTTAAACTTCATAGCCGTAGCTGAAGGGTATGGTCTCGCCACATCCATTGCCCATGTGGAAAATTACCATGAGTATTTAGCTGTATGAAGAAACTCTAGAGGTTAATGAATGAATTTTTCATGTGCTTGGCATGAATGACACTTCTTTGTGAAATCAACACAATCTTGTATCATTGAATGCCAAAAGTATCCAAGCCTTCGAATCTGATCAGACAATCTATGTCCAGACTGGTGGGAACCACAGACTCCTGCATTCACTTCTTTCATGACAGCCATTTTCTCTTCACCATAAATTCATATGAAGATTACTCCATCAAATCCACACATGTAGAGAATTTTCTCTAGGTGATTTAGGCTATCATAAAGAGTAAAGTTGACCACATGTTGCTAGATTTGTTCTTTCTCAGCTCTATCAGGTGGAAGTGTTCCATTTTGAAGGTATTCCCCGATAGGTGTCATCCATCTCTTAGTGTGACCATACAGTTTAGGAATGGGACTAATTTCATTGATCTCTTCTATTCTACTTCAAACATAAGGTGAAATTATACGATGGTGGGCAATACTGATGGTTGTTCTGTCCTGATTTGGATCTGCCAGAGCTGTGGCTATATTATCCAGTGCATCATCTTGAGTATTTTTTAATCATAGAACATAAGAAAATGTCAGTTCCCAAGGAAACTCCTCCATTAACTCTCCGACGTAATCATACAAAGGGATTAGTTCTTCTTTTCTGATGGCATAATCCACATTGAAGTTTTTGATTACCAGGACTGAATCACCTTTGACCATTAAGTAATTAACTTTTGCTTGAAGTGCCAACTCCCATCCTAAAATAAGAGCTTGGTATTCTGCTTCATTATTTGTACCGCCTCACAATGATGAGAAGGAATAAGGTAACACTGCCTTTTCTGGAGAAATGAGTACAATTCCTAATCCAAATTTGTTGAATTTAGGATTTTCCGTTTTCTTACCTATTGGACTGTTGGAAACACCATCAAATTACATTTCCCATACCTGAAGAATATCGTGAATATAGAAGACTTCCTCATCAGGAAGTTCATTATCTGAAGATGTGTCTTCCACTAAAGGTTGTTCAGCCCAGAAATCAACCAGATCTTGGACCTTTATTTCCTTTTGAGACACATTCTGAATGTCTAACTGCTGCAAAATAACTGCCCATCTTTCCAGACATCCTTCAATCATTGGACAACTATGGATGAATTTTAGCGGGTTATTGTGAGATACCAATTAGACCTCGTGATGTTTCAGGTAGTGTCTAATCATCTGAACAGGAAAGATCAATGGTAGGCAGCCATTCTCAATATTTGAGTATCAGGTTTCTGCTTTAAGCATAATCCGACTGAGATAGTAGAGGCTGTTTTCATTCCTAGCATCATTCTTCTAAGCAAGAAAGGCACCCAATGATCGTTCGAGGAACCTGAGCCGAACTCCTGGAGATGACACCCTCATCATGTTGAGGGTGCACTGCCACATGAATCTGGCAGCGATTGTTGATAGAGCCCTTTGGAAGAACTCCTGTCTCCTTGAATTAAGGCCCTGAGGGACCAGCTCATTCACCTCCTCAGAATATGGGAGTGAATAGTGATTTTGTTTCGGGGATAATGACCCAAAACGGTTGGAGATGGTGGTTAGCACCGTTTGCTTCTTGATCGCTGGTCATCGCTGTCCGGATGACCAGGTTGAATTATTGACTTGGAGGGCTTGTCATGTGGACTCCAGAGTCAGAATAGTACCATTTTGAAGGTACTCGTTAACCAGCAGATTTGATACCTAGTGTTGAAGATGCTGAGTAGGTGATGTCGTCCTCAGAGCGGACGATGGTCCTGCAAGAGTAGCAACAGTAGAATTTGTAGCAGAATTCTTCATAGTAGACGTATTCACGGGTATAAACTTGAGAGAAGCCATTTTGGAAATGCATAAGATCTTGGAAAAGAGTGCCTTTTTGTAATAACAGACATAATCAAGATAAGCCTGACCAATAAATCTTTTGGATGAGAAAATATGTTATTGATTGATTTTTTGGTCCTCTCATTGAATTTAAATAGGGGCATAACAAATAAGCAAAGCATCATTTTTACTTGGTTTAGGATTCACGTCGGGTTCACCATTTTTTTGTTTCCTCTGGAATTGTGGATGATCTCGTTGATTTAAGATTCAAACATTACAAGCGGTTTCTAATGGGCCTATTCGTAGAACCTAAAACATCCAATGATTCCATATCCATTTGGACCTCCTTTCTAAAGGTAGGCACTCATTAGTCGTGGACTGATCAGGCTTAGGAATTTGCATTGGTTGAGAGAATGGGAGGTTCGACTCATCAACCTTTTTGAGGGGAATTATTGTCTACTCCGGGACTCTCTTTATAAATTTATGTAATGTTCGTGAATCCTTATCACATTACCATGTATAAAATGAGCTTTCCATTATATCTAACAATCAATGATTAAATATGTATGAAATTTAGAGAATATTTTATATGTATTTGAGGTTCTTCATCGATAGAGAATCATCTGTATTTGTTATAATTATTAGTGAATGGTATCCTTCAACTCATAAAAGTGTCTTGGTTATTATGATGACCATACTAGTTTTAAAGACACTTAGTGGGGCACTTGAATTTTATTATCATTTAGAAGGACATGGATTATTTCAGAGTTGGGATCATACCCGCTGACGGGCTACCTACGTATCCTTTGTTTTGGAAAAAGAATCAGAACCCACATAGTTCGAGTAAGGTAGTATGATTTTTTTGTATGATTGATGGATCAAAGAAATATTTCATGATTACTTTTACACTCTAGGCTCACATAATTCATGATCGGTGTGAGAAACAAGAGGTATTGGAGAAACCAGACAATTGTGCCCCCAAAGATGCAATGATGTGGGATTATGTATGAATGACTATCCAAAATAGATGAGGATTAAGATTTACTTCAAGGAAGAAATCCATGAACAAGGTCCATAAAGGTATATGTACTTCATGTATATTTGGTTACTCTAACTTGGGGCATACTCCTGGGGAAGATTCCCAAATTAAGAGGGGACTCATGATTGGGTTTTAGTCCTGAGAAGGTATCCCAGATCAAAAGTAAATTAAGACTGGTTAAGAGAAATTAATACTGAGACTTACTCTTGAGAAGGAGGCCAAGGTTAAGAGACTTGAAAAATTAAGGGGCTTGGGGCTTACTCCTAAGGAGGATTCCCTTATTTGAAACTGGGGATTAGTCTTGAAAGGAGGCCCAGGTTAAGAGAATTATGGTTGGGGCTTACTCCTGAAGAGGATGCCCAAATTAGGGGACTTGGACTAGGGCTTACTTATGAGAAGCTGGCCCAAATCAATAAGGATTTGGGGCTTACTCCTGAGAAGGAGGACCAAATCAATGAGGATTTGGGGCCTACTCCTGAGAAGGAGGCCCAAATAAATGAGGAATTGGGGTTTACTCCTAAAAAGGAGGCCCATATTTGAGACTGAGGCTTACTTCTGAAAAGGAGGCCCAGGTTCAGGTAATTATGACTGGGGCTTACTCATAATGAGGATGCCCAAATTAATGAGGTCATGGGGCTTACTACTAAAGAGGAAGACCAAATTAAATGATAATTTTGATAGGGGATTATTCCTAAAAAGGAGGCACATAACAATGATTCTCTCATCTTAGAGGATGAGGTTGAATGAATGAACTCTCTAACATTAGTGATATAAAGATGTGAAAATCACTAGGTTTTGAGAGATGTTCCACGGAACTCCTTTCAGATAAGGAATTCAATCAAGAAAAAATTCCACAAATGGGTTTGAAGAGTGTCTTGAAGACTGAATATTGAATAGGAGAGGTGGAATTGATATAAGGGGTTAAATGGGTAGGAAGGGCACCCAAAAATAGAAGGGTGCACAAGTCCTGGTAGGCACGCAGGTACTGCATGGGCGCGCATGTCTTGGACGTATAGGTAGGCTTGCGCAGCACATGGGTACTTGCGCAATTTTTAACCAGTAGGGTAATACTTGGGCGATCCTTGACGAAAGACTTTTGAGTTATATCAAGGTACTTCCAGAAGATGGGCACACAAGTTTCAATGAGCAGGTAAGGAGGCGGGCAAGTGTTTCCATTTCCCTTACGGGTAAAAAACTTAGGCACCCAAGTGTTAGTGAATTATAACACATATACCTTATTCCTCTTGTTTAGACCTTCCATTCTAGGTAAATAATTACCTTATAAGTGTTTGGAAGACTTGATGAAGAGACTTGGGTGTTTAGAGCTCTGTATCTGGATTCTGAAAAAAAAATACTAACTAAATGGGGTGCCCATCAGGGTATTTATAGGCTGAAGAAGACCCTGGTAGTTTTTCAAAGAGGGTTTTCAAGTCACTTGTGTGACCATTAGGCGGCGCACAAGTGTACTTGTGTGACAATGAGGGAACTTGCGCTCCCCAAAGGTATTTGACTCCTTTTTCATTCCTTTGTCGATTTTTGATGTTTTCTTAAAAGGATGAATCAATTTGTGCAAAGGAATTTCCCTTTTCATTCGTTTAGACTCTGTGACGAAAAGGAGCATGAAAAATTGGTCAACAGGTTTCTCAACGGGTGATTAATCCTCAGATGAATTAGTGTAGAACACCAATTCATCTTTTGAAACAAGTTTACTGAATTAAAAAAACACACAATAACCAAAACTAACTATCAAAGTGTAACCAATAACAGTTTTATGGTTTAGAAAATATATGCAGTGGATAGATTCAAAACATAGTATATGAATATTTTCACAACAATGTAAACAATAGGTTCAGTCTCCCACCAAGGCATAATCCTCTCCACTTGGTGATCACCTGCCACCAAGTAGTATATATTAAAACTTGATAAATATCTTGTTTCAGGAATTACAATAGTTATCCCAAACTATCCAAGGAACACACCCTCTACAACATTACTTTGTGGGAAAATCAAAAAAAATAGACTACACATGGTCCCTTACAAAGTTATACATGGGGATGACAGTTAAGTTGAAGTTTGATGTGAGGATAGATAATATCCTCCAGTTCAAGAACATGAGAAAGTGTGTGATATAAACAGAATCACACACTACTCAAAGATGTAAAGTAGAGAAAAACAATAGATTAGTTATGATGAGAAATAATTCAGAAGGCTCTATGTATTTACAGTTCGGCTCTTGACTCCATGGAATGATAAATGTTGAAGTTCGTGTCAATCTTTTGATGTTGTTTCCAAAACAGAGTGTTACAAATCCATGTTCATACTTTTAGTGTTATGATTCTGATGTTTATCAAGAGTTGATGAAGCACAAAAGGCATGAATGAGTTGATCCCAAAAATAACCTCATGGTGCTTGTGGATTCAAGATCGTAGTGCTAAATGGTTCGACATTTTGATCGGGAAAGTAAGCTCTATCACACTTCTCGTGCAACCCTTTTTTTGTGTCTGAATATGTGTTTCTCTTCTTGTTTGTATCCTCGATCCATCCTTTTTTTATTTTTTTGTAATTTCATTTAATATTTGTGGTCCAAAAATGTTAATGAGTAGATCACGTTCATGCTTTCTCGCACCTCATAATGTTTTGAAAACACTTCATCAAGGAAAATATTTCTTACTTCAGTCTAACAGCTAAGTTCTTATCTTCCAAAAAAAATAGCACTAGAGATAGTCTCAAATAAATTTTTATTTGAAATTAATATTTCTAGATCCTAAGATTTTTTATCCTTATAATAATTAACATCCTCCAGGGTTTTTCAAATATTTAAAAAATCAATGGATTTCTTATCATGATCTTTAGAAAG
Organism: Viscum album; assembly: GCA_963277665.1. Taxonomy (NCBI): domain Eukaryota; kingdom Viridiplantae; phylum Streptophyta; class Magnoliopsida; order Santalales; family Viscaceae; genus Viscum; species Viscum album. Next base: position 396,288,946 of record OY728125.1, read on the forward strand.
ATCAAATAATTCCTTGGTAAGAATAGTATTTATAGAATATTCATTATCAAGATTATTTTTGAGTTTGGAAATCTCATTCTCTATGAGTTTAGAAAACCTAATAACTTTATTCATAGGTAGGTAATGTATTATCTTAATCAGAAGAATATTATTCATCTGAGGATTCATAGTATTTACTATTTCTAATAATAGATAGCTTAGGGATGGATTTATAATTGTGTACATTTTCCATTAAGAATTTTTTTTCAATTGGTAGACTGGCTATTAAACAACAATTATTCTATGTAGACGATTTGTAATCTGATGATTCATCTGAAGAGTCACCTCCACTGGCACTCCAGGTGTCATTATATTTCAGAACATTCTTAGCTATAGGTTTGTAGTAAGTCTTCCTAATTGTCTCAAGATGCTTTTCCTTTCTATCTTTTCTCTTAAGCATAAGAAAATTTGGCCTTATATGTCCAGATCTTTTGTATTAATAATAGGTATCCTCTGAGTCATTCTTATCCTGTCATTCATTCTTCATGTATCTGGATTGAATGTTTTTCTGTCTAACAATCTTGTATATCCTTCGAGAAAGATGGGCTAATTCATTTTCTAAATAATCACTTCCACTAGATTTGTATTCAATAACAATATTCTTAGATTTAGATCTTGTAACTGTCTTTATAGTATTGGCTTTCATATGATTTGAATTTTTTATAAAATCAACCCTTTCATTCCCAATCTTATTCTTAATATTATCATTATATCTCAACATTCTAGTCTCATGTTGAAGAAGAGTTACAAAATGTTCATCAAGATAAATCTGTGTAAATTTTCTATTCTCATATATAGCTCTCCTCTTAGATTCCCATTCATTGGGCATCATGTCATTGATTTTGTCAAAAAGAGCTTCATCATCTAATCCTTTCTCACCCATATATTTTAAGCTGGTGAAAGTAGTCATAAATCTCTGTTGTACCTTACATATAGGTTCTCCAAAAGGAAATCAGAAACTTTGATATTCATCTCTGAGCATGGATCCTCTAGTTTCAATAACATTGGAAGTACCAAAATGTGTAACTTAAAGCTTCTTACAAATACAATTCGATAACTTCACAAGTTAAATTATGGCTATATATAAAACCCAGTCTTTAGGTTTTCGTAAAGCTTATTTCTCTAAGAAAATGTGGATACCTATGATTTTGATTTCGGAAGTATATGGATCCTAGAATGATTGGATTTCAAAAGTCTAACCTTTTTTTCATGGAAACAAAGAATGTACCAACACCAATACTCGATACATGGATACTGGATGTTCTCGATATATGAGTGGTAACAAAAACTTTTATGAAAATATTATCTAGAGGAGAGGATGAAAAGTAACATTTAGAGATAATGCTAATGGAGAATTTATTGTTATAGGTAACATTGTTCTTATTAGAAAAACATTGACTTCAAAAGTTTTATTTGTTTAAGGTCTTAAGAACAACCTCATTATCATATGTAAATAATGTGATGAATGTTACATTGGAAATTTTAGGAATGAAACATGCTTAGTACATAATTCCAAGGAAGAGTTTATTATTTACGCCAATAGGAAAGAGAATGTTTACACACTAAACATAGAAGACCGCAGGAGCCAAGATCTACCTTGACTTATCGAAATAGTAGATCATTCTTGGTTATGAAATAAAAGGATAGGACATTGTAAAATTAGAAGCCTATGAAAACTCTCGAAGAAAATACTAGTTAAGGATATAGAAGTTCATAGATTGGATTATTTAAAAGATTGTTATCAATGTCAATATGGAAAGCAACATAAATAAAGTTTTACATCCATCGGTGACTTCTCAACCACTGATGCATTACAGTTAGTGCATATTGATCATTTTGGTCGAACAAAAACTAGAAGCATTGGAGGCAATTATTATGTATTTGACTTAGTTGATGATTACACTAGATTTACGTGGGTCTATTTTCTAGTATATAAATTTTATGCTTTTTCTTATTTCAAAACTTATAGATACCAAGTCAAAAATGAGAAAACCCTTACATTTATAACTATTCGTAGTGATCATGGGGGAGAATTTCAAAATTCTGATGTCGATATTTTTTTAGTTGAGAAGGTATCACTCATAACATCTAAGCACCCATAACACCTCAAAAAAATGGCGTCATTGAAAGATGAGATATAATTTTTCAAGTGATAACAAGAACCATGATGAGTGAATATTCTATAGCCAAAAAGTTTTGGGCTGAAATTGTAAGTACTGCTTCTTATACTATAAATCATGTTTTGATTATACCTTTTATTAATAAAACTCCTTATGAGTTATAGAATGTTATAAAACCGAGACATTCTTACTTCAATGTTTTTGGTTGCAAGGTATTCATTCTAAATACTATAGATAATCTATACAAATTCACACCAAAATCTGATGAAGGAATTTTATTAGGCTACTCCACAACTTCTACGGATTATAGAGTTTTCTATAAGAATACTTGTACTGTTGAAAAATCAATACATGTCAAATTTAGTGAAATTGTTTCCTTTTTAAACAACCTCAACCTATATCTTCAGATGTGTTTTAAAGAACTAATTATCATCCTATGATAGAAGATCCTTCTGATAAGGAAAATGTTCAAGAAAATTTTTCTGAAGCATTTACCCAAGAATACTTTCTACCCTATGATGATGAACAAGTTTTACAAAACCCAAATCAGTTGTTTCTAAAGAATCATCCCAGTGACAGTATCATTGGAGATGTAAATCAACTTGTAAGGACTATAAGTTCCTTATGGAATGAAATAGAACATGTAGCAATCCTTTCCCAATTAGAACAAAAAATTACTGATGAAGCTTTAGGTGATGATGATTGGATAAAAGCTATGAAAGATATGCCTAATGAATTCAAATGGAATAAGGTCTGGACCTTGGTTAAAATACCTAATGAAACATCTGTTGTTTGAGTAAAATGTGTCTGCAAAAATAAGTGTGATGAAAATGGAAACATAATAATAAATAATGCTACATTGGTTATTAAAGGATATAATCAATAAGAATCAATAGACTATGAAGAAACCTACGATCCTGTATCTAGAATTGAACTATTAATATTATACTTGCCTTTGCATAATTATTAAATTTCAAACATTTTCAAATGGATATGAAACGTGATTTCCATAAAGGATATTTTGAAGAAGAAGTTTTTGTTGGACAACCTCCCGGTTTTGATGATACAAAACATCCTAAACATGTTATTAAACATACCAAAGCCTTGTATGGACTTAAGCAATCCACATGAGCTTGGTATGATAGACTTGCATGATTTTTGCTTCAAAATAATATAGTTAAGGGAAATTATGATCCAAAACATTTTAAAAGGAAGAGAAAAAAATGATTTGATTGATAAAATATATGCTGTTGACATTATAATTGGTTCAACTCAGCAATTTTTAATTGATTCCTTGCATATATAATTATATATGAGTTTGAAATGAGTATGATGTGTGTGTTAACATTTTTCCTTGGTTTTAAAATTTCTCAAAAAACATATGGAATCTATATATCCCAACATAAGTATATTTAATATCTTCTTATAAATTATGGATATGACAACACTATGAGTGTAACTATTCCCATTGGTACCTCAAATTCACTTGATCTTGATGAAACAGGGAAACCAGTACATCCAACATCTTATAGAGGTATGACAGGAAGTCTATTATACTTAACAGATGGTCATCCAGAAAAAATGTTTTCAGTATGCTTATGTGAAAGATATAAATATAATCTTAAGGAATATCATTTAAAGGAAGTTAAAAGGATTTTTTCCAACATAAAGGGAAGCATGGATTTAGGTATCTTTTCAACTTTTAGAAATGATTTTATTTTAAAAAATATTTGGATGTTGACTTTGGTGGATGTAGAATGGATAGAAAAAGTAAATCCGGAACATGTCATTTCTTAGGAGATTCATTAGTTTCTTGGTCATTCAATAAAAAACACTTCTTAGCACATTCCATTGCTGAGGCTGAATATATAGTAGCTAGAAGTTTTGTGCTCAATTGTTGTGGATACAACACACACTCACAGACTATGACATGATTTTTACTAAAACACAAAAATATGTGTGATAATACAAGTTCCATTATTCTAAGTAAAAACCCTTCACATCACTCTCATGAAAATAAAATAGATATTAGGCATCATTTTCTTAGGGATCCCACAATAAAAGGCAATATCCTTCTTCTATTTATCAGAACACAAGATCAACCTGGTAATATATTCACAAAATCCTTACCCTCTGACAGATTTGAAAACATTAAACAGAAGTTAGGAATGATAATTGTAAGGTAATATTCAATATTAACATTTTTTTGAAACCTATCTCATTACAGTAATAAACTCCATTTAATAGGGGGAATACATTTGATTGTTATATATTTTTTTTAAAAAAAATAGTCTAAACTTTTTCAGAGTCTACAATTTTGTCATAGTATATACTTTTTGAAGTAAAAATTTTTCTTAATGAAGATTTTCAATATTTTTCATAAATAAGATTTTCTAAAATTTGGTATTGAATATTTAATAAATCTTCGTAATGAGGATTTTGTCAAAAATTCATAATGAAGATGTTTGTAGTTAAATTTTTTTTCATTCTGATTTTTAATGAAAGTTTTCATAGTAAGATTTTTCATAATTTAAGATATTTCGTAATCAAAATTTTTAGAATCTAATGTTCTTCAAGAAGAATTATCATCAATACAAATAAACTTCCTAGCAATCTGAAAGGTATGTTTCCTTTCAAAAAAATCGTAAAATTCTTTTCCTTGTTTGTATATTTGTCTCTTTTAAATTTTTGTATTCTCTTTTTCTTAAATCTGAATGCTTTTATAAAAAACCTCAAAAGATGAGATTCTATTAAAATTTCCTTCTAGCTATCATCTCAACTGTCAGATCTAATCACAATATTTTTTATCCACTGGATTGAGTATGGAATATGAACTATCACATAAAACACCTATATAAAGGACCCCCTGATGGTTGTCCCACATCTATCCTAAAGCTTTCACGTGCTGAAGCCTTTCCCTACTACATAACCATATTCTAGATTTTCAAGGCTTACATAACAACAAAATTTTTTCAAAGTATTTTCCCAGAAAGACATTTCAACTATCAAGATGGTTTCAGAAAGGAAGATTTATAGAGAAATGTTGGAACATCAAAATTTTATTGCTATTTATGATTATATCATCTCAAATAACATTAAGCGGAATGGATGGGAGTGTATTTGTGCATCGAAACTAGGAGATCAGGATCTAGTATATCCATACATGTTTGTAGAAATTAATAAGTCAGCAAGTTTTTTCAAGGAAGAAAGAAAAGATAAATTCTCTTTAAAGAGCTATTAGAAGACATATTCTCTTTCTTACACCAAGACAACTAGTTTGATTGTAGTTCCTTATAAAATAGAAGCTGAGTTTTGTTCTCATAAGCTGATATATGATCAAAGATTATTTTTAAGGTGAAGGCTATGGCTTCCCTCGGTATTTCAAATGTAAAGACTCTAAATATTGTTCACCTATCTATAAATTTTTTGAATCTCAAATTATGGGTTCAAGGATTCATTATTTAGGGAAAAGGGGAGAAGGATAATTTGAAAAAAAGTGATATATATATCCTATATTTCATGTTTAATCAATGATAGATTAACCCAATTAAGAATATTATAATTACAACTGAGAATAAAAAAATTGGAAATCTGAAGGCACAAATTAATATGTATCTAGCCATTCTTTAAATCTGATTGTTCGGTGTTGAGTGTCCTTCAAAATAACTTGATTTTCTAAGCCAAGAAATTGAAATGTTATGCCGGTACATGATGATAATCTAAGAAGGATGAATGTTGAATATTCTATTGAATCTGAAGAATTTTATGATTTTCCTAAGGAGTTAGAAGCCGTATCGAATAAACTGGATGCGGCTGAGACCTCTAAGAAGGGAGGATGGAAGAGGAAGCTGAAGAAATTAAAAGGGAATGAAAAATACCTAGAGGCCAAGGAAACACAATCCACACCATCTAAGCCAATGAAATAAAAAGATTATATAAATTAGATAGTTGAAATGTAGAGGGAAGACAAGGGTAAAAAGTAATCAGGGGATCCTATGTTTTGTTATGATACTGCTGGAGAAAAGGCATTAAAATAAAAGACTGCCGATGAGCTTGAAAAGCAAGAAAAAGAAAAGAAACAAAAGTAAATGATGACTAATGTAGAGATAGTGCAATCACTTTTGAAGGCCACAAAGAAAGCATCCGAGAACATTCTGGTACCATAATCCTTCTTAGTAGAACCATTACCAGATGCACCAGGAAAGAAATGTGTGACTTCGAAAAAATTCCAAGAAAAAATATAGGAGGATGAATAAGAGAAAGAAGAAGTCATTAGTGATACCGAAGATATCATTAAACATGTAGAATATTTTATTGAGAAGGAAAGTCCATCTGAGAAGTTTTAAGTCTAAAATTCTGAAACTATGTTTTAAAAGCATGCTACCCCTAGCAATAATGAGAAAGGTAAAGATGAAAAGGTTGGATTAGAATTAAATAAGATGTCTGAGGAAGAAAGTCCTAATAAATATTTCATTCACCTTGAGGATGCTGAGGCACGAGCTGATAATGAAAATGTTGATGAAGACCGAATTTATCAACTCTGTGTTAGTGAACACGAATCCTCTAACCAAGATGAAGCCATTCCAAATGATGATAAGGGAAAATAGGTGGTTGTTGATACACCTAGTAAATATGTTTCGAAGAAGAATAAAATTAGTGGATCATAAAAGAGGAAGTGAATTGAAATAGAAAAATAGCCCTTATAAAGTAAAGTTTCTTATTCAGATTTATCATTCCTTGGATATGATTTCATATTTCAGTCTTTGATAAAGCTTGTTGGGACTATTACAATATTTCCTAGTATAGACTACTGATAACAATTTATTAAACACACACTAAATCAGAAATCGAATTCAGTATCCATGGTGATGGATAAGTGTGTCATGCTTGAATCAGATTTCAAAACATTTTTGATAAACTACAAATCCCACAAAATAAATTGCAATAAAATAGCCAGTTTTTTAAAGAAAACTATAGAATACAGGATAATTCTAGATGAGTTTCAAGAATGTGTCATGTATTCATTTGAAATCGAAGATGTAAAGATCAAGGATCTCACAAATAGATTCAAGGAAAATATAACTCTAGAATCGAATTCTCGGATACATGAAGTGAAAGTCCTGAATAGGAAGTTGTGTTCATTTTCTCAGAGTTGGAAAAGATAAATGGATCTTAGGATTGAGATAGAAGTAAATATTTTTGAGCAGGCAGAGGAATTGAAGGCTCAATAAGGAAAAATCAAAGCCTTTCAGAGGAAAATAGAAGATCAAGATCAGATTCTCAAAAGAGTAGAGGAAGACCACAAGAAGCAAAAAAAGCTCAAAAACATTGTGAATAAGTTGATGCTGAAGGAAAATGAAAGATTATTTGGTCCAATATCAATCTTTTTTTTTGTATGCCTTCCCTATACAAATTTTTTCAATCATAATGAAATTTTGACTTACTCTTTATATATATTTTTTGTCTAGTACTAGTATTTCAGGTACCATATTTACTTTTACAATTTCATTATTCCTTTTTGAAAATCAAAAAGGGGCGGAAAGTAAAAAAGAAAAATAAAAAAGAACAAATTTCTCTATGTAATGGGGAGTTCATCTAAGGAGGAGTTCTTATACAATAATATTTCCGCATGCAATAGAATGCTATGTCTCATTCCAAAATTCAATATATCGATTCTTAGTGTTTCCAATGCTTAAGGGGGAGTTATTCATATTCATAATTTCCCATGTGTTAAGGGAGATATGTTTTAATTTCAATGTTTAGAAAAATATTTTATATGTCCTTGTATTATTTTTTGTAAGGATGTTTGTGATTTCAAAAAAAGGGGAGATTGTTGAGTCAATAAGGTTTCCATATGAATTTTTCATTCCTTCTTCTTTTGAAAATCACAAACACCTTATCTTAAGGAAAATCTCTTTTACTATATGCATTAATTTTATAAGGAAATTTTTCCTTCCCCAAGGAATTTAATTCATACCATTTTTTTTATTGTTCATATTTTATATAAGTATAAAATTTGGTTTTGTATCCAAAACCTTGGATTCCTATGAATACATAGATATCAAGAAATATGTTTTCATGATCAAAATTCAGACTCTAAAATTTATAAGTTCCAACTCAAAATTCTAATTAATTCAGACTCTGCGCATTGTATGTTCAGACTCTGATACATTGCATGTTTAGACTCTAAATTCTAATGATTTTAAACTCTGAAATTTATAATTTTAGACTCCAAGTTCTTATGCATTCAGACTCTGAACATTGTCTTTTCAGACTCTGAATTCTACTGAATTTAGACTCCAAACTTTGTATGTTCAGACTCTGAATTCTAATGAATTCAGACTCTAAAATTTCTTTGTCAATACATAGAAATATTATGCCTTCATAATACAAACATTCTATGTTTTGACAATGAATTCTTATGAATTCAGACTCCAAACATTTTAAGTTCAGACTTCAAATTCTACTAAATTCAGCCTCTGAATTTCCTTGAAATTCAGAAATTTTAATTCTATAGAATTCAGGTTACGAATACCTTGGAAAATAGAATCCAAATATTTAGGTATTATAAAAACTGAAGTGCTTTTGGTTAGACTCCAAACATTCATTTTCCATTACTCTCTAAAAAATGAATTTGGTTAAGAAACCATATATTTCCATACTCATGTTTTGGTTATAAAATGATCCCATGCATTCAGTTACTAACCAACTATTTTTTGAATGACACATGTACATGTCCCTCTAAAATTCAAGGAAAAATATTACCGTTGGAGGATGGAGCTGACCTTTGAAGATCTTCCTAAAAATAGGATCTCATTTGAAAGAGCACAAAACATTGATAAACTATTTGATCAATCTAGATATTATGTGCTACTAAATTTATTTAAAGAGAGATATACTTTAATTCATTGTGCGTATTGAACACCTTGTTTAGAATTGCTTCATGCGACTCTGAATGTTACCGAGTACTTTTGAGGGCTTCTGAGGATTAGAAGATAGAGGTGCCGACTACCTTGAAGATGAGGGCTTGCATGGATAGTAAGACAGATTCCGATCATTGTATCAGGGTCTTTCCCAAGTTTGGTTAAGACAAGATTTCTAGAAATTATAAATCATGGATCCTTTATACAAGGTTGTTGAGTACCCTTCTCTTTTGGTTAAAATATTTACTACTTTTTACTTTTATTATTTGATGTTTTATGATTTATTTTCTTTATTGAGTAATGTATAACTATATTATACTTCAATATACTTGTATACTCTAATTTAGTAAGATTCTATATGCTTTACGGTAGAATCGTTATCTCTGTGATCTTTTGTTGAGTTTCATTTCTGGAATCCACATTTTTTGAATTACATTCTCAGAATCACATTTCAAGAATCAAGCAAGTTAGTAGAGATAATATGTTTTGTGAATTTACCTTATTTAACTTTGTTAAACATTACAATAATTAAAAGTTCCAAACACATTTTTTTTAAGTATACAATTCACCCTCTTGTATTTTGAGCATCTACATATTTAGATACTTAAATCAGGATCATTTGGATCCTACAGTGGGTATCATTGGAGAATATCATGCTTCAAACCAACGTAACACTTGCAACCCATTTGTGGATATTTTATAAAGATTATTTGAAATATGAAAAGAATGAGGTGTGATATCTATTGAAATTGAAATATCTTGATTTAGTGGATGTCTTAGATATTATTTTCTATATACATCAAAAAACTCTTATAGAATAGATGTAACATTAATATTTATTTTCTAAACTTCAATATGGGATATATAAACATAATTTATTGCAATTAAGACCCTTGATTTGGAATCAATTTCTATTGTAATTTCAAAATTTTCATCATAATGAAAAATGATCATAGGTTCATTCAAAATAAGATATGTCAGTTCCCTTCCTTGATGAATTATCTAACACCCTGGGGTGGAAATGATTTAAACAACTGGACTAGCTCTCGATGCCTCCCATGAAAGCCCAAGGGTTTCTTAATCTCGATGGGATCTGTGTCTTTGATTTTCTTCAATATTTCTTCTTCTAATGGATAGTTTCAATCCTGATGAAGAATTTGTGTTTGAAAAATCTATAAGAGCAGCTCAAAAGCACTAAATCCCTTCAATGGACAGACCGAAGGGTATCTCCTTTACTGAATCCCTCAATGGTGTGGAACTCTTTAAACCCTCTGAGTCACGAATATCCTGATGCAATAAAATTAAAGATGGTCGAATTGATATTGAAAACAATACAAACACCCCCTAATAGAGGTTACTACATTGTATGATTTCTGTCATGTCTCATATTTCATATCTCAAGGACAACAAACCTTGGTTCAACACGGATCTCAAAGAATTAATCACTCACATATGGGGGTTCGCAGATTGGAAACTAATCCCAATCAGAAAGGGCTATTTCCATACACTTCTAAAATCAAAAGACGATCTTGATCGAGTCTGGAGGATAGTAAATCTCTAACTAAATTCAGGTGTTCTTTTCATTTCTGAATGGGATCTCGCATTCAACCCATTCAACACAAGTAATTATTTAGTGCAGATTTGGATTCATTTAAAATGGCTCAACTGGTTTTTCGGGCAGCTGAAGATCCTCACAGATATAGCCTCCTGTATCGGTATGCCTCTGAAGATTGATCAGCGAACGCTCAATGCCAATCTTGGTCTGTATTTCCACATGATGGTTGAAGTCAACATAGCCACCAAAATACCGGAGGTCATCGTATTCAATGAAAATAATTATAGAGCTGAAGTCTACATCAAATGAGAATTGATGCCCCCTACTGTGATCTTTACAAGATTGTTTGACATTCCTTGTTGAAGTGTTATTTTATAAAAAAACCGGGTATCCCAACCTTCCAATGATAGATAGATTGAAGTCAAAAAGAAGAAGATATGTAAGGCTTCAGTCTCTGTCCCAGTACACCTGAGGAAGAACACTGAGGTTTTGGTGAAGAAATCATCTCATCTGGGTGAATGTTGTAGGGGAAACTGCACTGAACAAGTGGAAGTGAAAGAAATGGCAGAACATTATCATGTTATTCAGGACGACATTGAATGCTTGGTTATGGAATTATGTGAGAAATCCAACCTTCATGCGGGACAATTTGTGGAATCAAAATCAATTTATACCTCACATATTCCTGCATCGAGTATAATTTCAATAAAAAAAGAGTTCCAAACTCTGCTTATCATTAGTCCAGATTCGGCTGATGTCCTACAAACTCTTCATACCACCACTGCTGATAAAATTAAGGAGGGGCAAATTGAATTGTATGACATCTCTCACCCTCCGAAGATGGATAATACAGGTGACCTCACTCCCTTCTTACCTAAAGGAATTAATATGGTGGAGTCTGCTAAATCAATACGAGGTTCGTCCAAATTTTATTTGATCACCCCAAAAAAATGAATCTTGGACAATCAAAAATTGGTGAGCGGCCCCATTCATGCAGGGGAAATGGGTGATATATCTATATCACCCATTGTTCACCAGGTTTTGGGCTCATCTAAAAAATTAGAGGTTGGCTCTATAGCCACATCCTTGACCTCTAATAAAAATGAAAAAACATTTTCTATTAGTATTTCTAGTTATTCTAACATTCCAGATATTTAACTGATGAGTAACCAGGGAATGGAGACACCCCCAACCTCTTCTTATAATCTTATGAGATATATGAGGAAAAAAGGCTCGGGTGGCTTGAAAAAGAAAAGGGGGAGCTCTAACTCCAATGCTAGTTTCAAAGTGAATGTCATTTTTGGAATTGTTAGGGTATCACAAACCCTGAAACTACTTATGTTCTTAAAAGAATTATTTTGACGCATAAGCCTATTCTTTTTTCTATCACAGAACCTAAAATTTCCTTTTTTATGAAATTCAAACATTTTGTTTCTTTTGTCTATTCTTTTCTAGATTATTTCAATAATGGTAATATTGTTGACTCTCTATCTATATTTCCTCAAAACTCTATTCAATATGTTAATGTCTCTTTTTCATCTGATCAAAAGTTCACATGTGATTTTAAACTACACAATTCACATTATTTCTATAAATTTGTTTTTTCCAAAAATAGATATCAAGAATGTAGGTTCTTTGGAAAGATCTTTGCTTATTAGATAACACTATTCATGTTCCATGGCTGGTTCTATGTGATTTTAATGATATTCTATCTCCTAGTGAAAAGATTGGTCCTTCTCACTCTAATATATCTTATATGGAATTTTGGGCAGCACTAGATGATTGTATTCTAATCAAAATCAACCTCACGGGTGCTAAATAAACCTGGTAAAGATGACATTAATATAAGATCATGGCACATATAATTGATAGGGCCTTTTTGAATATCCCAACTTATGATTCATTGGATACAATCTCGAGCATCACCTTACCAAAACTAAACTCTGACCATCGCTCTATTCTTGGGATCTTCCTCTCTAGAAAAAGAAAATCCAACACTCCATTCGTATTTAACAATGCCTCGACTAGTGATTTAAAAATTTCACTTCTTATTAAAAATTTCTTGATCTCCATGTCTCATCAAAATGATGCCTTTTCTTGAACTAAAAAACTTAATCATCTTAAATAGTTTCTTAAGAACTGGTGTGGAGCTAAAACCAAAAAAATTGATAAGTATATAGTCACATTTGAGAATGATCTAAATCAAATTCAAAACAATTCAACAAATGATGAAATCTTAGTTGACCACTAGAATGAAATGAACATCTCTTTGAAGATTAACTCTCTTATAGTCCTTAAATATAACATATGCAAGAAAATATTTAAAAAATGGCTTATGGATAGTGACCGTAACTCCAATTTCTATAATGACCTTCAAGAAATTATAAAAGTTAGTAGACTGCTTGGCTTTCTTAAGGATAATGACATTCTATATAAATCTAAAGCAGCCATTAACCAATCACGTGGTTACATATTTTTAAAATATTTTCAATGGCGTGTTTCTTAACAACAATCTAAAGACAGATTCGTTTCTATATTGGTTACTGAGGAGGATAATTTCTTTCTTTTATGAGTCCCTCTTGATCATGAAATCAAACACACTCTTTTTAGTCTCAATCCCTATAGTGACCCATGCCCCGAAGGGTTCAATAATTGTTTTTATCAACATCACTGGGATGTCATCGATTATAATGATTGTAATCTTGTCAAATATTTCTTTTCCATAGGTGTTCTTCAGCTTGGTATTAATTCCCAATTTGTAACTATAATTCCCAATGTTCCCAATGCGTCCGAAATTCATCTTTTTAGACATATTACTTACATAAACACTATTTAAAAAATAATCACGAAGTTGTTAGCTATTATACTTTCCTCTCTTTGCAATAAAATAATTTCTTCGAATGAATTTGGGTTCATCAAAGGCTGTTCCATACAGGACTGCATCTGCCATGCATCAGAATGTACCAATGTGCTTAACAATGTTTCTAGAGGTGGGAATGTGGCCATAAATCATGACATTAAAAAGGTCTTTGACATGAGGGATTGGTATTTTAACTACAATTTCCTAGATAGTTTTTGGTTCAATGTGATAATTATAAACGGGATCTGACCTCTCTTCAATTATACTTCTCTTTCCATCTTGGTTAATGGATCTCCTAAAGGTTATTTCAACTGAACCAAGGGAGTTAATCAAGGTGACCCATTATTTTCTATCATGTTTTCCATTGCAGAAGACTACCTTAGCAGACTCATTACTCACCTTGATGACCAAAATAAACATAAACCCATTCAAGAAGCCCGAAATATTAATGTGCCAACACATCTGCTATATGCTGATGACATTGTCCTATTTCCCAATGGGAGAAAGATGAATATTATGAACCTCAAATCTGTTTTATCCCACTATGAGGAAGCCTTTGGATAGAACATTAGCTGGAGAAAATTGTTTATCTTCTTTGGAAAAATGTTCCCCACTGATAGGAAATCTGTCATAATAGACACCCTAGGTTTCAAAGAAGGTACCATACCTTTCACTTACATGGGAGAGCCCTTGTTCTGGGGAAGTCCTAAATCTATATATTTCACTATTGTTGTGCATCTGGTTATCATCCGACATTCCTCCTGGAATGAAAAATCTATGTCCCTGTCTGGTAGGGTTTGTCTTGTTAAGTCTTCAATTATCTCCAAAATGTTTTACTCGCTTATGACTTATAAATGTCTGACTTATCTCATGAAGGTTGTCAAAGTGTACATTTAAAATTTTGTTTAGACCAGTACCATCCTTGATAGAAAGCTTGTCACCATCCCTTGGACATCATGCTGCAAACCGTTAGAGAATGGTGGTCTAGGAATAAAACACCTAAAGATTTATAATTCATCCCTTCAATCCAAACATACTTTGAAATTAATAAATCATAACGATGATTCCATTGATCTGCATCGAGAAAAATTCCGAGAATAGTTAAAAAAGGAAACATGAGATATGTCAATTATTCTATCTGGCCCTCTATCAGAGACACTTTTTACAACATTATAAATAACACTAGATGGATGGTTAGTATGAATTACTATATTAATTTTTTGAATGATAACAAGTCTGGAACCCCCCCCCCCCCCTTATTGCTATGTTTCCCCCTAACTCGCACCTAAGAACTTCTACTACACTATCTAATAGATGATGCATTCTTATAACGCTATCCTCCCAGAGTCCATTATGCATAATGTTGATAATTATCCCTTCCCTAATGTGGATGATTACACCATTTGGGAACCGTCTCATAATGCTATTTTAGACACTATAAGTTTTTACAATCAACGTTTCACTAAATATGAACCCCTATTTAACTAGTTGAGAAACTTTGACAATTCTTGGATGAATCCCTATAGATTAAATCATATCTAGTACGTTTCTCATAATGGAATTCAAACAGAAGTCTCCCATCAGTCCTTTGGCATCCAACTATGCTCTCAATGTCATATGTGTCATCAACATAGAGAATATTCTTATCATATTTTCTTAGCATTGGTTGTAGCTTCTACTCTTTGGAATTATATTACTGACTTGTTTGACTGCAGATGGCCTTATTATGACTCCATTATTACTCATTTAAAGTGGTGTGTGGAGGTTTATTACTCGTGAGAAATCAAGAATCACTTCCTTTCCACTGTTGCGTAACTCCTCCACTTTAACAAGTATGAAATAAATAATTTAATTCATAATAAACACTCCTTCAATCTTAATTCAGGTCGGACGATATTTCTCACTACAATTTAGGATGCTGCCTTGACTCAAAAAGCTCATTGTGATCACTCTGTTATGGAATTTATGATCCTTCGGCATCTCAAAATTAAAGGCATTTACAAAAAACCAAGGTACACAATTGAATTGTTTTGGAATTATCCCATTCTAGGTTGAATCAAGGTCAATGTGTATGGCTCTTCCAAAGGAAATCCAGGACGAGCATGTTTTGGATCTATTTTCATAGATTTTCTAGGTCACTGCCATGGATGTTTCCATAGAAGCTATGACATATCCTCTTTGCTAGTTGTTGAAATGATGGCTGTGATTTAGGCTATTAAATTTGTCAAAATCAGAGGCTAGAATGACATTTGGATTGAAAGTGACTCAAAAACCATTATTAAAGACATTTGGAATGGAGTGATTCACCTTCCCTGGCCGCTTACTTCCCGATGGATGAACTGTCCTGACTCGCTTCGAGAGATCAGATTCATTGCCACCCATGCTTATTGTGAAGTGAATATAGTATTTGATGGGCTATAAAATAATGGAATTATCCAATTTGTTACTTGGTGTGAGGACATCCAGGCTGACCTTCTTACTCTATATGATAGATATTGTAATAAAATCCATTCTTTCTGACTTTTGTAGTTTTCCCTCCTTTTTTAATAAATTGCACCTTGGTCTCTGACCAAGGCATCACCTTTTAAAAAAAAGTTTTCTTCCTTAAAAATTGATATGGGATATATATAGAGAAATAATACCCCTGAATCAAATCAAATAAACTTAATCAAAATAGAGGATCATAAGAATATTTGGGAACACGTTCCCAAAAACATAAATCAGAGCGGGTCAATAGACATGATTTATGATCATTTTTCAATTAGGTGTTTCCATATATAACTCAACATATAATAATTTGGAAGATATGATGATACCTTTGGAAAATTAATTACAAATAATTTAGTGTTTGTTTCTTTAAATAAATAAGTCATTATCATTTTTATATTGGATAATAATTTTTCCTTTCACCACGTCATTCTAAAAATCCAAATTGGTTGTTGTGATCACATATGATTTTCCTTTTTCATTCAGATTAAGAGGTTATTATTTATTATCATCATAAACCATCAAATTCAAACATTATTTGGCATAAAGTTCATATTACAAGATTTTCAATCATTAGATAATGGGTTGTCTATTAGATGGTGTCTTATTTTAATCCATTTCAATAATTAACCAATTTATCACCTTTTGTCCTTAGTGGGATGTATGACAGCACTTTACACATTTATGTTTCCCCCTAATAACATTACAAATCTTCCCATGATATTTCATACCTAATTTTCATCATGTTTATGGATTGAATTTCATTCCAGCCAATTATATATTTTATTTTTCATGAGACTCGAACAGTATTTTGATATCAAAACTATGGGAATGGTGGGAAACTGTAAATCTCAATTATACTTTTAGTGAATAATGAATGATTTATTTATTTCTACTAAAGTATGTTATTGTTAATTTCTTTCAGTGAAACTATTTTAAACCCTAAAATAATCTATCGATTTTAATTTTAAGAAAGATAATTAGACAATATACACAACTTCCAATCCTTATAAAAATTTCTAAATTTGTTCCAATGGATTCATAATCATTTTTCTTTATCTCAAGAAATTACTTTTCCATCTTTTTGTGTAGAATTCAACAATAAAACATATTGACTAATATACTCTTAAACTAATTATAGTACATGAATTAAATTTCTACATATTTCCTCATATTCTATATAATATTCCACTATTTATCTTATTTTCCATCTAGAAAATAAATATCATGGACAACCATTCCATGTCTAGAGCACAGAAAATAGTATATAATCTATAAATGGTGTGATCCATCACTAGGCCACTATTGGATCAATACATCAACATAAATTTGGTGTATGTTTCCTTATGAAACATTTTTCAATTTTTTATTCCCACATTTAATCATTTGGAAACACAACATGAGTCATATTTTAAGAAATATTTGTTATCATAAAAGTAATATTCTGCATTTTATAACCCATAATATTTGGGTTCTCAAGTGTGTAATCATTACATTGTTTATCACATTTTAGAAATATCATTATTAATTCTACTTATATCCATTTACTAAAACCAAAATAAAAGAGTCAAAAATAATATTAATACAAGAAAAAACCATGAATTCAGAAAATAATTTATAGAATATGTAAATTATAACACCTTCTTCTTTGAAACCATAGTATACAAATTTTCATTCATGATCATTAAAAAAAATTTAGGATTATATAACATTATTAGACCTATACCTTGGGTTTTCAGAAATATTTTCTAATCCAAATATCATTATACTGACTAAACCTTTCATTAATAAAAACTATAATAGCCCAATATTTTCATTTTTAAAAATTATATAAACATTGAGGAATATTTCATATATAAAAATATGATTCTACCCATAACCATAATGTTTTAGAGTCTTTCAAGACTAAATATAAAATAGTCATATTATAGGAATGGTATTTATTGTCTCCCATAATGATCATCACTCATTTTAATCATTAAAGGAATACGCTGTTAATGATTTTCTTCATAACCTGGGAAAATGAATCATAAGAGAAAGTTGAGCTCCGATTCTCAGTAAGTGTAAAAATGGGAGATATCAATCGATGGAAATATAAACTCATAATATAATAGTAAGGATATGATATAATTATAATAGCTTATCAATTTCGTACCCAATCTATGAAATATAATAATCATGAGTTATAGAAAAAAAATTATCATTTCAAAATATATTAATCACAGGATTGAGAAATCCTAATAACTTCATCATTGACCACAAAATCATGTCCTGAATTTCTAAAACATAATAATAAATATAGAAACCATTTAATATATAACTTTTCATTACCAAGGAAATTTAATCATAGATCAACACCTATTTAACATAGTGGATCAACCGCCTCAACATGTTTCCCATAAAATATCAAGCATTTAGTCTTGTTTTTTCTCATAAAATATAATACATCCCCCAATGAATTAGAGGTCTATATAGGTCCAAAATATAACATATTAAAAATAAATTCATATTATTTCCCTAGTGACCAAAAATAATTCATCATATCATAAACCATTAAATGAAATGGTTTTCCTAAAAATTTCATATAAGAAAAACCCATGGAAAATAAATTTGTTTCAAATATATCGTGTCATCATATATACAGACCATATAGTGAATGAATAATGATGGTATCCATCAATCATATCCTATTAAAGAATAAGTGAAAACCCTGATTTTTTTCTTTGATTAATATAAATTATATTATAATATCATTCAAACCTTATTGAGGAAAATAATCATTCCCTTTTTAAATAACTTTTTTTAAATGTTTTTTACATATAATGAATAAATATATATTTGAAAAGAACCATAAAAACAGTTTAAGGAATATTAAATGAATATAACAGTCATGATTAAGGGAAATTCCATTTATATATTATAAGTTAAAATAATATTCCTATCAAATTTGTGTTAGAAAGGTCACAAAGTACATCATTTAAAAAACCAACAAATTAAAGATTCCATTCAAACCATTTTGTGAAAATATAAACATGGTAGAAAAATGTATTTAATAAATAAAATTTGTATAATAAAAAAATTCAAAAATATTTTTAGAAAACCAAGTTCTGTAAGAGAAATATTACTCAACGGATACGTAAACATAAAAAATCGTGAATATTTTGGATATTTTTAAATAAAACCCTCACCGATTTAGTATCATTTGAATCTTAATCCCCATTGATTAAAGAAACATATATGGATATGTTAATAACATAATTTTCATGATAATAATCCTAATATATATTCCTGGTTTGTAAATACACCACAAATATATCAAGTGGTATACATTTCTTATGTCCCATAATAGTTAATGTGAGATCAAAATCCCCTACCTCGAGTTTTTCATGAATTTAATGCTATCTAAAATATTATATAATAAATGAAAAATTATTATAATTCCATTCTAGATTATTTTTCATAGATATAAAATAATAAATTAACACTTAATACAATTTTATGAAATCATTTCACAATTCTTCAAGATTAAAATCGTCATTTTTTTGTTTTAATAGTTTCATTTTTCTTGGGTATTTCATTTACTTATTTGAAGTCCTTTTATATTCATTTTGGTTTCATCACCACTAAAATATTAATAATGATATATATATCATATATATTAACTGTATACATATTTATAGTCATCCATTAAATTTATAGATTCAAAAATTAATTACACTATTCATTGAGATATTTGATTGTACGTACACATGAACGTTATTTCCATTTTTTGACAGATGGAATGAAAAAAAGTAAATATTTATTAAATATTAAATAACAATTATTATATAATAAATATCATTTATATTTTTCAAATTCATCCAAATTACAGTACTAGTAAAATATAAATGAAAAATGATTCACATCGCTTTGTGGAGGTGGTAGACCACATATATGCATGAATGACCATACCGTTTCCAAAAGGATTTGATGGTGAGGAGGGAAACATGATATTATTTTTCTATAATAATTTCATAAATATTATATATAAACATTTAAACCATCATCATAAATATCCATAAATTATTTTGATGAAAAATTAATTGAATCGCTACATGGAGACAGTAAATCATACGTACGCACGATTGATACTTTCACTTATTAATTGATTATAAATAGGGTGTATAATGTTTTTAAAATAGTAAAAATAATATTTAATAATATTTATGATTTTTAATTTTTTACCTTATAATTAATATTGTTGATTTATATGAGGTATAGATGTTTATCAGGGGATTTTTTATGTTAAGGTGATTGCCTCTTCTATGAATGAACTCATTCATATCAATGAAGGACATTTGAGTTAGTCATTTGAGAAGACCATCAACTATAATTTTTTTATAGGGAATTGTAGAGTGGAATTTGGAATATTTTTTTCGATCTAGGTTTATTGTGGTGTAAATGAGTGAGGTATGATATGCTGTTTTATAAGAGAGGGGAGGGACACTCTATGATTTTCATAAAAGAATAAAATCTAAATAAGAAAATGTGAATAATTTTTTTTTCAAAAAACTATAAAAGAACTGGATACAAATTTTTTTACAGCTTATTATACACTCTTTAAAATTTTAATAGTTTTATAATTTCAATTTTTTTTACTAAAAATTTATACTGATAAAATATCATTATTGTAATTTTAAACACTATTCATATATTTCTTCTCAAAATACATAAAAACGTTATAATTAGAAAATAATACTATAAAACAAAAATAATATTTTATATTCATCTACAATATTCTTGTAATACAGTTTCTTAGTCATGTTATATTTTTTAAGGATTTTTAAAATCATTTATTATATTGTTTATTAATTGTAGAAATACTACATCGATATTTCATAACAAATTCAGGTCATTATATATATTCTAAAAAACAAAAAAAAATTCATGAAGATGATTTTATTATGATCAATATGGAAACTAATATTCATTCATAAAAAATTTTCATCCCTGTTAGGACACATAATAGATATAAAAAACAAACAACATGCTATTTTGTAACTTTATTTAATTTAAATAATAAATAAGTAAATCTTATGAAAATGATTTAGTTAAAATACTAAAAATCTTTCTTAAGGTATTGACGATCTAATTAAAATCATAAATTAAAAATTAGGGAAAAAAACTCTGTTCTTATCACTTATTGGTTACCAAAAATAACCAACTTACGCACTATCATGTCATTAAATTTTATCATGGGTTTATTCATTTTTACAAAAAAATAAAAGGGTCCAGTTTACAGAATTTGAAACTAATATATTAAAATTTTTAGTTATTTACCTTAATTTAAATACATATAAATATAAAATAATAAAAATAAATTAATTTATCCAAATGTTAAAAAAATGTTTTTAAAATAATAAAATTATAAGAATAAAAATTAATTTATTCATATACTATTATATAAAAACTATTTTTTGATTGTTTAATTAATTTATTAAATTAAATAATATATATATCTTATTAAAGTAATTCACCAATGGGAATGAATTTAATTTAATGGTTTAAAATACATTCCACTCATAAAAAATATTTTTGAAAAAAATATCACATGTTTTTGAATAGCTCTTGATTAAAATTATAATCTTTTTTTGACTAATTAATTATTTTTATAAATGTTCAAATGGTATATTTTTCATAATTTATTTACTACTATTAATAAATTCATATGAAATAAATATTTAATAATAGAAACATATTATTGTATCAATGTGACAATATTTTTCTAAACTCGTTCTTATTTATAATGAAAGATATTAATAAAATGAAATGACATACAGTGTAATATTTCATAATAATCATGATGTTTGAATCTTAGTGAGGTATAGTATGTAAAATAGTTGATAGGATTCAAACACCAGGTAATTTTAATTGAATAGATTATAGTCCTATGACAAAAATGATCAATTAAGATTATCATTATGTGTTAATGATGTTTGAAATTTATTTTAGAGTAATCCTATTAAGACATAGATTTTACTCCAATAATTCCAAACATTTTTGTTAATATAATGATTTACTAATACTCTAATCCTACGTGTATATTTCTTAATGTTGGAAATTTTAGACAATTTATCAATCATATTTTATTGAGGGATATATTTGGGGATTTAGTGGGGCTTATGCCTTATTTCCGAAGTGGGATTCATGGTTCATGAAAGGGGAAATGATTGAATAATGATTGGGGCATACACATTGGTGTTTTCATTTCAGGTAAAGGTGGGGTTTACCCCTAGTAGGATGTCCATGTATCAGGAATTCATGATAATAATCTCAAATCAAGTAAATAAAAAACAAAAAGTACTTTCACAATATAAGGTTCTTAAAGAATCCATGTGGAGTGTTAATGCTTAATATTTTTTTCCTAATCATGTTTGGGGTAATAGATTTTTAAATTATTCATATTCTTGACCCTGTCAAAAATTATTTTCATATAACTCTCTATTTTTAATAGAGGATAGTGATGGTTGTGAGGTGATAAGTATATAGGACCAAGATCACAACATGTTAGTGATCAAAACAGGTGGTGTGGAGGTGGCTACCCTATAGTATGGACTTATGGGGTATAACAAAAATGAAGTCTTGTATGTCTTTATGATGGAATAAATTTCAATATAGGAGCTGCAAATCAAGGGCTTCTCATATGAAATTATTAATTGGTTCTCATGTACAGTATGATGTATAGGTCCATCATGAAGATTGTACACATTGGAGATTATAAGAAGTCTGGTTCGTGTAGTGAATCTGTATAAGAGTATTCACAAAGTGGCCTCCATTATGTTGCTACACAATGTATCATCAAAGGTGTTTCTTTGTATATATAACATTGTGATAATCTCTCATTAATTCCTTATTCTCAGTTTAATTCAATATCAAATATTACCTCTATCAAAGCCTCTAATCGTTTTTGGATTCATTTTAGTGTCTACTATAATGTAGGAAAGGGGAAATTTCTAGGCTTTTTTGGATAATAAAAATCCCGAGATTTTTTTCAAAAGGGGGTGATGGGTTTCCATCAAGAGAGTAAATGTAAAATTATTGGAATTGGAATTTTCAGAAGGGAGGTACTGGAAGAGGATACGTGAAGGAAAATTTTGGAAGATAGTTTATAAAATATGCTCCGGAAATGGAGCTCATAGAAGGTACATGTTTAATTTTTTTCAATAAATAGGCTCTTTGAAGATATTTCTCGACTAGGAACCTCGCGAAATAGATTATATTAAAAAACTTATTTCCTAAAAAAGATCTTCTAAATTCAACAGGGTTTTGAAATAATAATTTAAAATACTTTGAAAATATTTAATTTTAATACAGTATTTAATAATAAATACATTAAAAGGAAATAATGTATTAAAAAATGATATCAAAATACATTGAAATCATTTCCTTTTAAAATACACTTTAATAATGGATACATGAAAAATACACTATGTTTTGAAAAAGGGAAGTAAAAATACAATGAAATTTTTACTTTTAATAAGAATTATTAATAATATAAACATGATAATATATATAACTATTATAAAAATAAAAATATCATTGATGATTAATATTTTTCTATACAAAAGATAAAAAACCTTTTGATGTTTTGAATTAACCACATTTAAGACCCAAATCATTATAATGACATTGATTTTTCAAAAAAAAATTAATAAGCGGTAATAACATGATCATTGGAGATAAAAAAATAGCTTTTCCACTACGTAATGGAGAAAACTTCTGTTGAGTGACAACCAAAACATTGAGGAAAAATCCATTTAAATAAATAGGAATTATTCTTATCAAATTTTAATTTTAAAAAAATATTAACATTATCAAAAAATAATTATATAGTTTAATACATGACTTCCCATTGATGATTGATGGAAATAAAAAATAAAATTATAATGGTTTATAATATATCAATATTGAAAGATAATAGTCCATGATAATTTATTGTGACCAAATGAAATGATTTGAGTCACAAAAACCATTTGAAACTAATATAATGTTTAAATCAAAATACAAGAGATATATAACATTTAATATCATGAAATATAATATGATAATGATACAAATTACAATAATAAATTATTTAATCCATTGAAAAAGAAACATTTTGTACAAAATAATAATGTCTCAGGGGACTCAAATTTGATATGAAGACAACTTTTCCTTGTTTACATTTTCAGTTGACCACTCTCTATCAACATTTAAAACAAAAATAACTCACATAATATCCTATTAACAAAGAGTAAGAATAATTATTACCATTTTATAACACTTATTATAATAATTAATCATGATTTCATTAAATTGTTATTGCGTATTATGACTATCAGTTATTAAGAACTTTTATTATTTTTCACATGTTTAATAATTTTTACATCATTATAAATAATTTGATAAATATAAAATTATCTATGTAAAAAGTAATGTTATATAATATATAACTTATAAATATTTATAATGTTATTATATCATTATTTACCTGTCTTGGTTTTTCTATATGAAGAGATAATTGATAAAAAATTATTTTGTAAAGTTTATGGAACAAAAATGATACATTAATAATAAGTTAGTGAACTAATATATTATTTCCAAAGGAAAATAAATATAATTATTTTCATATTATATTAAAATGTTATTATTTTTTAGTTATATAGTCATCCATAATATAGTTTTATATCATCATTCATGTAGGTGGTTAAATAGACCAAAACATAAACTCACATTAACTCGATTGGTGAGTGGGGTTAACGAGGTGTTATTTTATGTAATATCATTATAAAAACAGAATAACTATTTTATTTTATTTTTTTTATGATTTTCAACTATATTTTAATTTTCATGAATATATAATGAAAACGAGAATAAAAATTAAAAAAAAATTCTTCGTGGGGGTTATATTCTGTCCCACGAATGATTGACATTCCTTTGTTATTCTAAGGTGGATGAAATAAAAATGATAGAGATGAAAAATTAATATAATTAAATATAAATAAAAATATTATACATAATTAATCAGAGTATTATGGTTATATGATAATATAATGTGAAATATTAAGAATAAAAACCTAGGAATGATACAATTCTATCATTGGAGTCATTATATTTTCTGGGAAGTTAACTTAAAATTAATATGAATTATATTAAAACAAGTGAACATGGGATTGTGTTTTAGGTATGTTGATAGGAATAGTTAATTGGAAGAGTTTAATGTAGTCATTCTAATGTTAGGTATGTGTTTGGAATGATGTAATTTATTAGCTTTTATAAAAGAGGAAAAACAATCTTCGGAAAATAATTTATATTTAAATAATTACTTTACACAATTCTAAGAAAAATTGTTCAAATGATTTAAAATAATTTATTTTTTTGAATTTTTATGTATATTAAGTGTCTACCCATTTTTTACATCAATTATTAAATCATTTTCTAAGGGGTTTTCCATTAATTTTCCACATTTTACATTTTTTACTTTTAAATTAGGAAACCATTTTTTAAAAAATTGATTAAATGTTATATTAAACATATAACATAACACTTATAAACATGTTTTTGTGTGATTAAACTCAGTTAAACATTAATTTCATAAAAATAAATTTAATAAAATTTTAAAATTTATTTTCAATTTAAATTGATTATTTGTAGAAGAACTATTTTAGTTGAAATACCTTATATTGACCATTATAGATTCAAATTTTTAATTTTATAATGATTTCTGAATAAATGAGGGATAATATATTTATTAATGTGTAGATACATCAAGTTAAATTATATATTTAAATTAATTAAATTCAATTGGTTTTATATAAATTTCATGATATTAATCAAATGATACGTTTAAAATAATAATTTGATTATTATTGTGATAATTAAAATTAATACTATTAATCAATATTTTCAAAATAAAAATGAAATGGGTTATATTAAATAGTAATAAAATTATTATATTAAATATATGAATCATTTTATCAAATTAACATTCCCTGTGTAAGGAAATTAATCTTAACTGTAATTAATGTATCACAAAAAACTATATTCTTAGGAAACATTTATTTTGATGAAAAAATATTATTAATTTTTATAGAATTATTAATTAAATTTATTCCAATGAATTTAAATTATTTACTAAAATTAAAATAAAATTAATCTAATAATATGAAAATAAATAAATCATTTCTTTGTGATATAATTAATTTAAAAATACAGCCAAAAATCAGTTTTTAATAAAATGTTTCATAAATTTTCAAAATGTTGTGAAAATATTTATAAATAAAAAGTATTTTTAGAGACCCAAATATTGAAGTACATAGACATTACATTACTATTGTGGAATAATTAATACATAACAAAAACAGACACCAAAGCACCGTAATAGATTAGTGTCTTTTGAAACATGGAATAAAATTTTCTAATTTTGGTGAAAGATCTTCAACATCACCCATAAAGATCATCCCCTTTAGTTTTCTTACATTAAACCTTTCTTTCTATCATGGGAAAAAGAAAACATAAAAAGGGTGAGCTCAAATGCTCCTTAAGGGTAAACATAGAGAACATAAAATAATCCATAAACATTTTAATGCAAAAACATCAACATAAAATCTAAACATCAAAATCTTGAGCAAAGACATAAATCATGGAAGTACGTAGGGCATATATCATAATGGAACATAAATCATGATAAAATAGCATGGGAGGAAAACATGTAATTGTGGAAAACCATTAAGCATATGATATGATATCTATAGTAGCCAAGGCATTTCTAACAATACCATCTTAGTGGTCAACGTCCCTTTCTAAATCGAGTTCACTCCTCTTTCCAGTCCTGTAACACTGAACCAGATTAACTTACCATTCCATCCATGTCCATCTCATAAGATATAAATATTTACCCAATGCATTGGAGGGGGATATAGGTCCCACCCATCTCATATTGAATTCATTCTTACTTATGTCACAAAACAATCATACATCATTCATCATAGCCCAATGAATAAAATGGGTCTCATAAACATCATCCCATCATAAAGTAATCAATATAAAACAAATGGATATAATTTCATCACAAGAAGAATCAAACCATGTAAATAATAGATACATCATACTTGAAACATAATCATACTAAATAATGTCATCCTAGATGGAAAATAGTTTTGATAAAACACTTGAAATGAATTCTTGAGGAAAATATCCTTTATTTTACAAAAATCATTTTCTTTTCACAAAATGCCATGAAATTTTAAAAGAAAAGGATTTTATTGAAAATAATCAAGAAATCATGTAGATTAATCTTTATGAAAATAAGGCTTTATGAAACTCTAAAAAATCTGTTCATGCCGTATAAGTTAAAAAAACATTCTCCTTGTACTTTTGTTGTAAAAATAAAAAAGTACCTCATATGGTAAACAAAAGAAAGATTCATTACATACCATGTAGTAAAATTCAAAATGGATAAAAAGGTATTTAAACACACATGAAACCATTTTTATAAAATAGGGACATAGATGACAAATTTGACCCCATTAAATACTTACGAATAAACTATCTCGATAAAAAAGATATTGGAAAAGTTATCCCTTAACTTGTGTCTGATATGCTTCGTATGTATCCGAACCACCTCCTCTTCGACGCACCTCATGTAATTGTCCTCTTAAGTCATTATAGTTCGTCTTTTGAGAAGAAAAAAACCTATATAATGTATTTAGGGATGTTTATAATGGAAATTAGTAGAGGTTGGCCGTTTTTGAAGGCTCAAAGTTATGTAAAGAGGAGAGGGATGATGTGCCCTTTTATAAGGGAGGATAGGGGAACCTTTGGAAAGTGTGAAAATATTATTTTATTATATACTTATCTTCAGTTTCAAAATGTATATAAATAATAAAAGATTAAGATAAGATGACTCCTGGTTGAAATAAAATCATCCAATCAGAATTGGACCAGTTTTTGATAATACTTTTATTTTTATAATCTTATTAATTTACATCATTTATTATCGAGGTAAATACTACATCATTATTGTGTCATAAATAATTTAATTTATTTGATGTCTAAACATTATAAAAAAATACGACCTTGTAATAAATATTTTTTTCTTTCCAATGAATATTTATAGTCGAAAATATAATTTATATTACAACTTATAAAAATTAATTACTAAAATATTTTTGTTAATGTCAATTTTGTCTTGACATTAAATTAATTAATACAAATTGTCATTATCACTACCAAGTGGCTTAATGGGGTCCCAAAATCGACTCAAGGTTGCCCATGGTCGACCACTACTCATCCAATAAGATTAACAAAAGTGTTAATGTAATTTTTAATTATTATAATATTTTTCTAACCTTGGATTACGCTATTTACCTTTAACTGCGGTAAATAAATGCCAAAAGTTAATATTCACCAAAAATTGTTTTCATCTTATAGAACAAAATTTTACTTTTTGATAATAACAATGTATGTCAGATTTTTGAAATTCAATTCACAGAAGTGGTAAAATTTCATTTAAATGAAAGCGTCTGTTTTTTTTAACTACAACTAAGTGGTTTCACTATTAATCAAAAATTGATGTTTTTGTGAAAAATACCCAAAATTCAGGCTAAGATATATTTTTTACTCTGAATTCTAAAAATATGTATATTTTTAAAAATTAAAAACATATAAGTGACATTAATTAATTTTAAAATCAATTCCCTTTTATCAAAACAAATAGCGTGTTTTTAAGAAACAATAACTATCAAAAGATCGACACTTGTTTATGTCCAATATCAAAGTGATATTAATTCCAATGACCGACATTGGATTAAATGGTAAAAATATACTATAATTACACTTTAAAATCAATTAAAAAGATAATCTAACCATATCAATTATTGAGATGAAAAATGTTGTTTTTAATTAAAATATAGAGTTTTTTACTATTCATTAAAATATGAAAGTTATCAGAATAAATTGAAAAATTTATACAAAGTAAATTTTTATATCCTTATTCCAAAAAGAAGAATTTTATTTTGTCAAATTGAACATATAAACATGTCAGAAACTAGATTTCATGTGGGCACGCCATCAAAAGGGGGAAAACTACATTTTTTTAAAAAATACTTATTTTAAACAAAAAATTTATTTTGTTCTCATAACATGTTCTAGAAAATATGTAAGATGAATAATAAAGTAAAAAAATTGAATATGTAGTTAATAATATTCATAACTTCAAGTTCTTAATAATATTATAAAAATATATCGTTGTTTAGTGAAACCTAGTTTTGTGTACAACCCACACTATCGAGGATGGTTGCGATCGCGTGTACTGCAATCCAGGTCAGCGTTGTGTGTCGTGAAAGACTCCTTCATTGTTTCATATAACAGAATCCAACCATATTTCATATATATATTGACTATATATATGTATATACAATAAATGTTGCGTAGAATGACTACTACCAAACGAACATGAAATTTTGTGTAACACCCTCCAAGAATAGTGTTGCGTAAATTGAAAGTTAACACTATGTTGCGTATAGCACATGATAATCATGGTGTAGTGTATAACACAAGTAATCAATGAAATTAAAAATAATAATTATCATAAAATTTCGGGTTGTAACATTCTACCCCCCTTAAAATGAATTTCGCCCTTGGAATTCATCAAGGTTATAAACGGTTTACTACTTGAATGTTTTTTTCATAGAATCCCACATCGTAAAAAGGAATACTAAAACATCATTTTAAAAATGGTAGTTAGAATAATAATGGTCACCCAATGTATGTCAACACTGGATTTCCACATAGGACAACATAGGTGAAAAGATGGATATGGAAGAGAAATCTAACCATCAAGTTTTGATGGAGAGTTGTAGAGAACATGGCTATGAAAAAGTCATCAATCACAAAGCCAGAAATATGTGATGATTTAAAGTACCTTCTAATTCATCAGATATGAGGACATTTGGACAATATTTTTTATTTTCAAGATCATTCCCCTAATGTTGAATAATAATTTAGAAGAAATACTTACTTGATTTTGGTAAAATCTCACCGGTGTTTATTCCTTGAACAATTACCACATCATCTCTTAAAGAAATTAAGATGAATTTTCCTTCCGTGTAGTGTTAGCATATCATGCGATAGAATTAATCGTCATTTAATCTATCTCTAACAGAATTATAGAAAAATGTATCAAATATACATAAGTTATCAAATAGAATTATTGGTCATTTAGTCAGGAGCTCATGAATACTATCAAAAGAATTATTTTTTCTTTATCCCTTCATTATGCACATATCATTTGATTTCCAAAAATATTTCAATCACTTTTCATTGTTATTGATTCCATATTCTTATGGAAAACCACAATTCACCAATATATATGTATTCCAAAATACCATAAACGTACCTCAACAACATTATTCTTGAATACAAATACATAAACACTTGAGACCATCCTCTTTAATGATTGTCATGGAATAAGTCCTTTCTTGATTTAGAAGTAACCTCTTAGGTCAGGTCATTGAGTTGGGTAATGCCCATGTTCTCCATAGATATGACATTGAACTCAATAATAGTATGTCACTCTATGACCCTTCTCTCCGCACAGATAAAATCTTCCCCTCCATTTGATGTATTCATAATGGATCTTCTTCTATTTTTTAGAAATCTCAATCTTCCTTTCGATATGCTTCTCAACATGCGAACATGAATAAAAGTACATCTTCCTCATATGTGATGAATTTAGAATACCACAGGATTTCACCTTGTTAATCATATATTGCGATGACTAATTCTATAAAATCACAAAATCTTTCTTTCTAGGAATTACAAAATTTTTTGCTCATAGTCACCAATTTTTCCATTGGATTCAATGTTGACCCAATTCCTTTTGGTT
Source organism: Viscum album (assembly GCA_963277665.1). Lineage (NCBI taxonomy): Eukaryota > Viridiplantae > Streptophyta > Magnoliopsida > Santalales > Viscaceae > Viscum > Viscum album. Next base: position 396,319,835 of record OY728125.1, read on the forward strand.
CCCTCCAATGACTAAAACAAGAATCCTAGGTGTAAGAAACAGTTAAAATAATGAGGAACCACGTAATCATAAAAAGATACTTATGGGAGACATGGGGTAGCTCGATGACTTTTTTCAACACATAATATATAGGAGACATTTATCCTAGTACATAGAAATGAATACATGACTAAAAAAATAACAAATTTTTTTGGAATCCTTAACATTTAATTATGTTCCTCAAGTTTATTAGGAATAATTTTAACAAAATGATGAATTCAATGTTACAGTAGAAAAAATCCCCTCGTTGATAGTTCCATACTAAATATCATTAGTATATTTCCAATATATGTACAATGACATAGGATGAGTAGCCTCTAGATTCTGTCAGGACGTATCCTAATCCTAAGAATATGTGTTTCCTCTTCTAATTTATTCATAGAGATTAATTTATTCAAATATTCATTAATATAATTCCTGAATATCATTTATTTTTAAAAAATAAATATTTCATTGACATATAATATCAAGGAAACAACTGCACTCCCACTAAAAGTATTGTAGGAAAACTTCTCACATTAATTCTTTATGAATCCAAATTTATTTTTGGCATTATAATATTTTTTCATGAATTTTATTATTTATTTAATATATAAATGGATCTTCGTAACTTTTATTCCTTGTTGGAGTCATCTAAAATCCCAATTACTTAAGTTACTTTCATATTGAAATATTTTAGAGGGTTCCAGTAAATAATGCCTATTTTTAAACACATTTTCTAAATCTCACTATCACAGAAGGGTACAATGTTAAGTATAATTGTTATTAATTTTATCATAGTGACTATTGAAATCCTTTATTGTAGTCAATGATTAATTTTTTTAAAAAAACCTTATATAACTATACATTATTTATTGGTAATTAATTTCTCATCTATGTCTTGTTTCATTTTGAATACCCATTTATTGCCAACTACATTTCATCCAGTAAAGGATCGACTAATATCTAGTCTTGGTTTTGGTACATATAATCCATTTCATAATTCATGGCTTTTTACCACTGGACAATATCGGTTCCACATACAACTTCTATATATGGTAGAGGATATTAATTATCAACTATTAATGATTTAACATCCTCATTTACTATAAAAGCATACCAATATATTTCTCTAACCACTCTTATACTCCTATGCATTACTTGTGTATCTAGGATAACGTCTTCTTCTGTAGGTGATTTTTGGAACTTGTTCCTCTTCCATCAATTTTATTCCCTAATCCAAAACATCATCAAGTTAAATATCTCTCAAACTATGTATTTATATATATGCTCACTCTCATGGAATAGGTCTCTTCATTCCACTATTATATTTTCTCTAAGGGATTAAATATTTTATAAAACATTTTTCATTAGAGTATCTTATATAGGTACACTTTTTCCCTTGGGGTGCATGTTTGTTACCTAAATATTCCTCAACAAATAATTTTCAACCCCACAAATGTATATATGACTACATGTTTTTCTTTTTATTGAACAATTGTGTTGGTATACCTTCCCCAAATTTAAGTGGTACTCATTTTAGAATTTGGGATTTTATTATAATATGTTTCGTATAAAAGATAATGTATGTGTCACATAAATAATCTTATATCTCACCATTTCCAATAGGTTTTGGCTCTTCCTTTAATTTATACCATTCCACAAATATGTATAATGGGGAGTGAGTTGAGATAGAATCTCATCCTCCTATAAAAAATAAATAAATTATTGATTATGATATTCTCCACTATGGAGTAAGGCGAGTTTCTTAATCTTATTACCAAGGTTGTTCTCTAATTAATTATTAGTTTTGTTGAATTTATCAATACAATATGAAAAATACCTCATGAATTAGTCACTTCTATATATACTAAAATCACAAATTAAACTAATGAAGTATGAGTACCCACCTATTTCTTCAATAGAAAATTATCCCCACAAATATCTATATTCTAATTGAAGAATCAATTTTTATCTTTCACCTTTTACATGAAATGGGACTTCATACATTTTTCATTGAAAATAGGATTGAAAAATACATTGTGTTTTTTAGTTAAAAAGTATCTAAATATCCCTCTATGTGTAATTTAGTTGAACATTTTTTGTTTACCTGGTCTAGATGGTGATTCCAATGTTGTGTGTGGAATTACTAATGTGAATAAGTTTTTTTCCATTAATTATTTTGGGTAATCCAAAACATAAAGATAGGTATTAAAATTTTACTAGCTATTTAAAATATTTATTTATAAAATAGGAAACATGTATTCCCAAACTTTAAAATAAATCAATCTGTATCTGGTATGGATATATAAATAATATTTTTCAAAAAATATGGCTCAAGAAAATAAATCAACCAAAACCAAGATCATTCTGTATAGAAACATGATGTGTTTTTTCCTATAATCATTAGTAGTAATTTTATCTTCATTGGATACTCATAGGTATACATTTACTTAGTTAGTTTTTATGAAATACATATATGATCACTATAAGATGTATCTAATTACAATTTATGTAAATATATAAATTGAACTAAATAACAATACAGCTAAATATTTCTCTTGACTCATTGTATTGTTGAATGTTTTTAAAATGTCCCTTCTTTCTATATACGAAACAGACAACAAACTATTCCATTTTTTCAAATTGGTCATCTGATTATTTGAAGGGTGTAAAGAATATTAGGCCTCAGATATCTATGATTTACATTTCAATTTTATCAAAATAAGCTTGAATGGATTTTACTGGATCGACTCCTTATCTACCTAGAGAACAATAACATGCATTTCTAGGAGTTACTGCTCTATAATTTCTATATTAAAACATACAAAAACTTATGATAATCTCTAGATTCCCCATTTTTCATTGTATTTAAACCCTAGAACCTATAGGAACTCAATATATCTAATAATATTGAATAAATTATTCCTATATAGGGATCCATCTCGATGATTTCTCTAAAAAAGAGACATGCAGATCTCAAATTGCTCATCTCTAGATCATTCTAGTATAGAACATGGAGACTCGTGAGAATTTGATAAGGATCACTGTGTTTGTGAGACCTTATGAGTACACTAGAAATAGATTATATCATAAAAAAATTAATGTTGACTATATCATTCTATTTTTTTCAACTACGAGGAACTCTACAACATTTTCAGCCCTGACAGTAAATGTATGAAATGATGATTCTATCATGTAATATTTTTGTTCATGGTGCAGCACAAACCAAAGGTATCTGAACCACTCCAGGAATATACTTCCATTGAATATATAGTTTTTCACCAATATAATGCATAGGGATATACAGATTATGAACATTGAATTTTATATACTTATAATTGAGAATATTATTTGTACTCATCTGGATTACAATTTTTGTGATAAATAATAATTTTTGATATACTAAATCACTCAATATCTTATCATGTCTCAAAATCTCACACCATTAAACTCAAAAAATATTTTCTAGGGTATTTTAGTGGAATCAAACCATATTTTTCATTGAATTACCCCATAAAATGTTGCTCATTATACATCAAAGTATTTGCATAAGAATGTCTTCACCAAGTGTGGTATTGCATCTCCCTGATCTATTGAGTGGACTCCCCAATAATGAAATCAAGACTTGTATTTCTTAAACTCATTCCACCAAGTTACATAATGCCTATAAATATATAATTTTCATGATCTGAGATAGTTATAGAAACCCATAACCTACATAATAACTCCTCATTAAAATTATGTGTCCAAATGAAGGTTGTTCAGTCACTTAGTTCTTAGTCGTTCATTAAGATTCATATAGTGGAGGGACATGTTTAACTTAAAACTTATTTGTGGTATTTTTTTATTATTCATACAATTTTTCATGATTTATCATTTCTAACTTTATAATATTATGTTGAATTTAAATAATTACTTAACCTTGTCAGATAAATCATTTACACATAATCCTTTTATTTAAATTCTATATTTTCACATTAATTCATTTATTTATATGGTAATAGACATCAACCCCTAAAATAAATAATGCATAAGATAGAAATAAATAAATAATATATGAATCTATCAAGGGATTATATAACAGTTAATTTATTTAGTGGACAATAAATCATCATTAGACCAACGAGAATTACTCTTTGTGCGAGTCCAAGCATAAGTTATAGAATTCAATCTACCAACATTTTTATCAACTTAGTTGGCATAGTTATGGTTCCCTATTAAACAACATCCATGATACATAGGATAATCCATTTATTACAAGTATTTATGAATCCTTAACAGGGGAGAGGATTCAAAGCATAGGTTAATAGGGACTATAAAAATAAACATGGACATGCAGGTCGTGAAAAATAATAGTAGGATGTATGACACAAAATCCATAAAATTTTATTGTATATTAAATATTTATAAACCCTTTCAACACATTAAATTAAAAAATTCATCACATACACAGATCATAGTCAATCTCATGAACAGTTATACATGAAACATATAAGAAAATGTAAAATAATATCATTTATTTCTATTAAATATTTATTATTAAGATAAAATCACTTTTATTCATTAATTATTTATTTAATTAGATCCATATCATCTTAATAACCAACCAAACTCAAGTGGAGATACCCATAATTAATGAATTCAATGAAGATAAATATTATAACTAATAATAATATATTTATTAAAATAAATCAATAGATAATTTATCATTCCCTAAAGCCTGTATTAAATTTTCATACACAATAAATTCCAATAAATAGAATAAATATATAATGACTCAATTTTCAATTCACTGTAATTTAATATTTTAAATAATTTGGATACTAAACTATGTGTACTTACGAGGTACGCATCATGTACCTTGGTTTTTGTATACCCTGGTCACAAGCCTAGGGCTTCAGTGTTTTACCACAACTAAACTACATTATGTGTAATATTGTTCTAAAAAGTAATGCATCAATCACACCACGTGTCTGCGAAATCATCCAATGACCTCTAGTTGTTCATAGGTTGAGACAATATGATGAGTACATACCATATACACATTGTGTATCACTCATGTCACGTGTCCTCATTACTCCCAGAATACCTTTCCATATATTCTGGACATCGTAAATTATGAACTACTCACTATGTTCATCTTATACGAATCATATATATCATTAACGATCATGGTTGTTAGGCTAACATAGTTTTACAGTATATAATGACCACATGAATTTGAAAACATTTTGTACTATCGTATGTATACTATAAAATTTTAACACCAATTTCATGCCATGTAAGTCGACAATCAGTGTGCCATATTGGATTGGTCTATACCAGGTTTGAAACAAATTCATTGTGTGTAGTTACTTTTTGGAATGTAATGTATCCCATTTTGAATCTAGATACTATGTATGTGGGTACATCGTTTGTACTATGGCTATAAATCATGTAAACAAGTCTTACAGGCAAGAATTTTTTAACATTCCAATGTAATGATTAGTCATTCTTCATATGATATTAGACCTTTATAAAAATGTTTCACATAACAAAGATGAATGATATATGGAATCATGTTAATTCAAATATCATTAAATAAAAAATAATATGAAATAAAATATTCAACCATGATTGTTCTTAAGGATCATAAGTCAAATAAATAAGTAGTTATTTAAAATCATATTGCTTTGATACCACAAATTTCATGCATAGTCTAAGCACCTATGGTTGGTGTAATATTGAATCATATTTTATTAAATAGATTCCAAAAAACACCAAGAGAGGATATTTCATAATAAATTAATATTTAAGTTATTTTATATTTTATGAAATGATATACATAGGCTTAAAATATTTCTTCATTGTCAATGGAGAACTTTTGAAAACCCTTTTAGATTATCTTCATTGTGTTGTAAGGATTCATGTGTATAATCCATCTAGCAGTGATAAACATATGATTCTTTTATATCTGACCAATGTCAATATATTTTCTTGTTAAATCATGGAGAATCGATTTTGTTTCATCATTTATCTTGATAGCTCTAGGATCCATTAGAATTTAAGATGTTCTTATCAATATATAGTTGAATATAAAAAGAAAAGTTGATAAGAAAAACCCTATTGTGCACAATTATTGTCAATTCTCAATTATCAATAGATTAGTCGATATAATTATAAAAATCTATTTATTGTACATGGGTTTTGGTTAAAAATAATTATTAAATTACATTTTAGTAATTAAATAATTTTATAATCTTTAATAAACCCCTTGTCACATAATAATAACAATATTATTAATATTTTATGTTGTCTTCCAAATCATTCAATGATAAATAATATTTACTCTCTTTGAAATCGATATTTATCAAATTATTTGGTCTTTGTATATTTATCATAATTGACATTTATTTAATAATCAAATAAATATTTAATTTTAAAATTTCATTCTTCAACAAATTTTTATAATTGATAAAACCTAAATTAAAATATTCCTCAGTTATTATAATATTAATCGTTCTATAAATTAAATTCTAATAGAATTTAATAGAGATCAATAGAAATCCATAATATGTGACCTTATACGAATCCTTATCATTGGAATTAGAGGGAATTTTCTAAACTCCATGTTTACTATCTAGAAACACATCATGGAACCCAAGAAAAAGAACATAATGTCACAATGAATATAACCACATACAAACACTCACTATGGTTTAATTCCAATATATGGGTCAAGATATCATCTTCAATATGTATGGATGGAAATATCCTTCCTCAACCTATCCATTAACGACATGTCAATCATGATGCACCCATCATACCCTACCTCACAATAAACATATTGGAACACATTTTTCATCAGTAAATATATATGTTTAGGTCATTCCATGAATTGATGATTATATTTAAGTCTAAATAATTTTACACTGGATCAAATATAAGAATATAAGGATTCAAATAAACATAAAAAATTCATAAAAATGGTTATTTTATTGTAATATCCTATATATGATATTACAAATTGAAAAAATTATGAGAACATGCCTCAACGCATTATGGGTACTCAAAGACGACTTTTACATTTTATGTGTCCTATCATAGAACGTTATCAGACCATAAAAATATATTATATAATATCATCATATCACATAATGGTTCCTATCATAGAGAAGAATTTTAATAATATAATCAATTATATGGATACTTTTGGATATTATTACATTAAATTTATAAAAAAAATAATGAAAAATATGTAATAAGTTCTTAAAAATATTCTAATCATCTAATATACTTGTAATCAATGTATAAATTGTTGTCCCTAGGTCACCAACTCCAATAAGAATGTGTTTTCTTCATGATGGCAGGAGGTTGGGATCATCATTCCTTACAAGAAGTTTATTACCTACTCATGTTAACTCATATAGATTTATGTTATATTTAGTAATCCATCCTAAACAACATTGTGTAACTGGTTAACACTGAGTAAAGAATGGTCAGCCAAATTCATTTATGTGAATATTCATTTAAGACCAATGGTCCCCTACCAATATGAAAAAATTTATATATAAAAAGTTTTACATATTTATTTTCTAAATGGTGTTTCTTAATCTTATCGGATTATGGTTTAATACCACATAGCTAGTCACTCTGTAGTTAAATTTCAACCTAAGAGGTAGTGATTGAGGTGGATATTAAGATTGGGATCATAAGAATTGATTCCTATTTATCCTTATGAAGGGAATCAGAACCCATGTAGTCTGTTTCTCCTTAACCAGACATATCATACATTTTAATGACATGTGATTGGGACTAATTCAACATATTTTAATAACATGTGAAATGGAAGATAAATGGTAAATTACTCGTAATGTATTGTGTGGGGTTTGCATATGGGGGACCATTTCTAAATAAACTCAATGGAAACATGAAAAAATAATGATAGGATAATTTCATAAGTAATATATAACTATTAGGTATAGGTTTGGTTGGGCTTACATGCATATGGAAAACAGATAATAACATGATTTTGGATGGAATATGGGCTAAGGAAGGATATATTATTACATCACAATGGAATAATTACCTTTAGAGGGAATGGTTAATTAAGAATATATACTTAGTAATGAACCGTTCACAGAGAATATGTACATTGTAGAAGTAAATGAGGTCTTAGAGGGATATGTCCTAGGAAGTAGGTCCATTTAGACTTGTTGGGAATCTATCCTACCAAGGGATTACATAATTGTATTCATGAGAAATATATACCCATGTCGATAGTTATAAGATATGATATTGTGATTAATCATTGGGATGAATAATGATTCATGATGACTATATGTAATATGTTCCATTGATATGGTTTTCACCGATGGTAGGGACCTAAGAAGATGTGTTGGGGAAGCAACATTATATATTCCCATGGATTAGTATTCCTAGACCATTGATGTTTCTTAAAGAAGAAATCATTATTCAAATCCATTTGTGTCCTTATACTTGAAATAAGGATCATATGTATGGGCATCGATCGCCTGTCTTGATAATAAGTTCAAGATAGAGAGAAAGACTCACAAGGGAAATAACATCATGAAATATTAACAGGGATTCTACGTTGGGTTTAACTAGGGATATAATTCTCTAGAAATATTTCCCTATGAAATATCAGTTTGTGCTTACACCTTTCAACAAAAGGCCCAATTCGTTGTGGTTGAGGGTTTCATCAACGGAAGAGGCACATCATGTCACTATGATCAAGTTTATATAATCATCAACTGGGTGATTTTTTAGACTCTGTATAATGACCCATACTTTAAATACATTGTTGTTACTTGAGAATTGAAGCATAGTTATTAAAACATATAACAAAACTATGATAGGACTGTATAGGTATAATGTCTTTAAAAATTGGTAAACATAAACAAATGGTTCATAAATCATCTACATTGTCTCAGGATTATTTCATCATATATATAGTCCCTTTTGGAACATCCTACTAAATACCCTTCATCCTAACCTGGGGAAAGAAAACATACAAAGGGTGAGCTCAAATGCTCAGTACGGGAAAACAAATGAAATATCAACCATATCATATTCATAAGAACATAACATTTTGAAAATATTATCCTCCAAAAGAGATCATAATATCATGACATGGGATATATAATACTACCGAAATGTAATCCCAATATTCATAAAATAAGAAATGAAACATTGCAGAATACACACATAATCATAGAAAATCATTTCATATTAGTCAAGTCTCATTTCCAAGATAAGCATAGCGAACAAATTCCATTACTAAACCAAGTTCACTCCTCATTCCAGCCCTATATCAATGAAATGGATTAACATGTCATTCTATCCATGCCTATCTCATGAGATATAAATCTTTACCCAATGAATTGGAGGGGGATTTAGGTCCCACCCATCTCATAATGAAACTATTCTTATCTGTTCCACAAAATCATAAATCATACATCATAGCATAACCCATGTAATAAATAAGGGATTCTTAAACATCCTGGCATCATAAAATAATCTATATAAGATAAAAGGACATCATAAAAATAATTACATCATAAAATAATCAAATCAAGGTAATAGTAGGGATAGAAACATAACCCTATATTATCTTACATGGAAAATTATTTTGATAAAACACTTGAACTCCATTCTTGAGGAAAATAACCTATATACTTCAAAAATATTTTTCCTTTATCAACATGTCATACAATTTTAAACTAAAATATTTTAATTGAAAATAAATTTGAAAACATTTAAAGGAAGTTTCATGGAAATAATTTTCTATGAAATCCTAACAATCCACTCATGCTATATATGGTAAAAACATTCTTCTATTACTTTGGTCAGAAAAGTTAGAAAGTATCACATACTAAAAACGACAAATGATTCCTTTCATATATTTTATATAAAATTCACAAATTGGTAAAATTGGATTTAAAAAATTGTAGGAGGATATAAATAATATTATATATTTAGGAAACATTGATGTGGATGATAAATATTCCCCAATAAATTTTGAAGTATAAATAATCTCAGATAAAAATAAGAATGCGAGATTTTCGCTTACCATAGGTCTGATATGCCTTCTACGTATCTGAAACCCCTGTATAATGATTTAAGTAATGTCATTGACTTTTTATAGAATCATAATAATTGTTATGATATCATATAAGGTCATATTATTATCCTTTTATTAGTAATATTTCATTGCTACTTGTTATTCGGGTGTTCATTGTTTTATGTTATTATGCGTGTTTTGTCGATTAAATTATTATTCCTCTTTTTGGGTTTTAGATAAATTAGTTAAATAATTATATCAATATAATATAAATCATATTTATAAATTAAATTTGTTTATATAATCATGGTTAAATAAGATCATGTAGAATGAATCACATCGCATTGTGGAGACGGTAATCTATACGTACGTACGAGTGATGATATCGGTCCCATAATTATTTAATGGTCTTGGAGTGGAAGATTTAATATATCAGAATTAGTATCATCTTATAATAATCATATATCATTATTATCTACACCATTATACCAATCCAAGTAAGGTGGTGGTGGAAAACAGATTACACCATGGAGTGGAGAAAAAATTCTGTACGTAAGTACGTGCGGTGATTTTGTTTTTCGTAGGATGGATAGAAGGTGAAATAGGGTAGTTTCATATTTATAATAAAATATAAGTATATTAGTGATGTTGATGTAATTAAATTGTAGTTAATCTAATAATTAATAGTAATTATAATAAAAATAAATTTGAAAGAATCGGTAAAGGATATTACGTCTTCTTCGACGTGCCTCTTCTAAACCTCCTCTTAGGGAACTAAATATTGTATTTAAAGAACACTAGAACTACTAGTATGTTTATAGGGACGTAGAGATGAGAAATGGAAAGGGTTTTTCTGATCTTGAAAGATCAATTTTTTGTGAAAATTAGTGGTTGGAGGTGCCCTTTTATAAGGGAGGAGCGGGGAACCTTTGGAAACATAAGAAATATTAATTTATAATAAATTAAAACCCAACATAAAAACCTCCATAAATGAATCGAATCTAGAGATTAGATGAGATAGGTTTGTAATCTAATCAACCAATAAAATTTATTCATGTTGTGAATTTATTTTAAACCTTATCAATATGATTTATCCTTATTTAATCTTTTTTATTCTATTTGTGGTAATAATATTATAAATTTTAAATTGTTATAAATAATTACTTATGTGTTTTTAATTGTCCATAATATGATTATTTATGACATTTTAGATCATATAAATTTAAATTTATAATCTTTAAATATATTTCTAATTTTTAAACAATTTTATAATATGTTACTTTTATAAAATAACAATACTGTCGATTTTTTCACTATTAATCTATTTGAATTTAAATAAAATCCACACAAGAGATATGTTCAAAATAAAAGCATTAATAGATTCATAACATGTCATATGTATCTTGAAAATTAAGGTAGCACATTAAATAGTTTATATAATATTTATTTTAATATTTTTAAGACGATTTATTTGATATTTCAATCAATAAAATAATTTCAACAACACTATTGTGTCATAGTTAATGATACTTATTTAATCCATAAAAATTCTAAATAAATTTACTTTGTGTAGATAATATTATTTTCTTTTTGGATACTATTCATTTTTGATGGATTATGATGTTTATTACTAAATTAAAATTATTAAAATTATAAGATATAAGAGAGTGACATGTTGTCACATTCATTGGTTTTAATAATAATTATATAGTTTTCATGGTAAAAAGTCCATGAAAGGAATCTATTCCGAACCATAGATGATATGGGTTGACTTTTATCATCCAATTTTAATTTGGCAGGTCTTAGGATACTTTTATTATCTTATTTTTACACATAATTACTCAATTTACCTTTAACTGTAGTAAAAACCAATTATCATGGTTACTATTCATAATATCATAAAATATTAAAAGAAACCTATTAACTTTATTTTGACCCACTAAATCCATATATGGAATCCATATTTCAAAATTCAAAACATATAAGTTGATGTATTTAATTTAAAATTTGTCCCATTGTTAAGAAAACCTGTTTTTTAAAGTTAAAACATTGTCGACAATTGAAATGTGTTTACCTATGAATTCAATGTAAAATAAATGGTAATGGTATACATTATATTAAATGATAAAAATGTATTCTATTTGTAAAGACCCATAAAATTCAAGCGAAATTTTTTCTAAATTTTCTTTGGGATTTTACAAGAACCCAGTTTCTGACGGCGCCTGATTCCGAGGCCCGGTGTGCCCAGAATCATTTTCTAAAGTTTGGCTCGAGTATGTTCAGTGAAGGAATGAGCAGGAATTCCTATATTTTGAATTGGTGCTCGGATTCGAATTCTGAGGGCACCGATGGAACCGTAGCACCTGTAATTGCTTAGGAACGTCATTTCCAGAGTTGTGTTTTCACGAGAGAAGATGATAAAAATTGTGGAATTTTAATTTATAAATTAACTACAATTTTTATTTTCTTTTAGTGGTTTAATGCTTTGGGTGGAAGTTGGGTAACTACCCAACTTCCCAAGGGAGGTTATGAAGGGGGTGGGGCCCACACGAACCCCACCCCTTCACATTACTTAACTCCCTCAACTCTTGTTTAAATTTTATAACTTAAGAATTAATAAATTATGTTATTAATTAGGTGAATTTACTGTGTGTGTGGGATTGAAATTCATACTCATGTCTAGTTAATAAATTAAGTGAGAGCTTAATTTATTTTTGGTTAGTTTCTTGTGGTTGAGTCTTGGGGAGAAAAAGGCTAAGGATTGAGGAACATCTTCAACTTCAATAAAGAATGCAAAGAACACATCGATCTACGAAGAAGAATGCCAAGTTCTCGGAAACTGAATACGCGATGCCGTGTACCGCGACGGTTCTTCCGCGACGTCTCCTTCCGCGACATCTCTACCCGTGACGAATCCTCGTTCGATGAACCTCCGTTCAATATCGCATGAGGTAGGGGAATTTATTTGGTGTTTTTTTATATTTTGAGAAAAGAACGACGAGCGCGGACCAACCAATTCCAGGTTGAACCGCGGATCATTCGTTCATGCTGAATGATGTTGAGAATTATTGTTTTTGTCCGTGAATTATTTCTTTATAGTACGTCGACTTCTATTAGATGGCCACTTGCTATCATTATAACGGGAGGAGGTTGGACCGCACGAACATGACCGACTCTCCTCCCCCCTTGTTGTATGAATTTGTTACGGCACGTGAAAGGCTCTGTGATGCCGTTGCACCGCACAGAAATTATGAGGAAGGGCTAAGAAGTGTGGCGCCGCCGCGCCTCGGCGATGAAGTTAAACAAACCACGACCCCATTGCGTCGTGCCGGAAAAAGACAAACAAAGCCGTGATGGCGTTTTTAAGGCTTTGCAGCAAAGTTCGGGTCCCAAGATGACCTCTGGCGCAGACCGCAGGTGAATCAGACGACCAGAGCGCGTCCGGAAGTCCGCGGACGCCCACGCTGGCGTGGCGGCGTCGACGGTCGGGGGCGGCGGCGCCCGGAGCGCCGCCAGAAGAATCCACCGCGGCTGAAGCCGCGGCGGCGGAGCGCGGTCCCACGACCGCGCGGGACTGGAGGGGGGTGGCGGGACACGGCCGGATTCCGCGTCCGCTGGCACGAGCGGCCCCACGCGAGGCCGCAGTTCTTCACGCTGGTGCGGCGATCCGCTCTGCTCCGCTTGGACGTAACCGGCCGAGCCGACCCACCGGCGGGGCAGGGTCACACCCAGGCCAGACCGGGCCACCCCGACTGGGTCGGGTCGCGCCATCTGGGTCGGACCCGGACTCGGGTTGGGTCGATCCTGTTCGGGCCGACCGAGGGGGGGTTGGGCCGGGTCGGTCCGGGCCCAGACCCCCCGTTTTTGGAAAATTTCGGTCATTCTCCCATATCTTGAGCTATAGAACTACGATCGACGCACCGTCAGCAGCGATGCAATCCATGGATCGAGACGGTTATTTTGGTATATTACACTCAAGGATTCAGAATACTTTGTGTTCGGCCAGGTTAGTTCGGACACGAAACCAACCGGGCCCTCGGAGCGGAAACGCTCATATCTTGAGCTCTGGACGTCCGATTGACGTTCCGTCGACGTTGATGGATTCCTCTAAGTGAGACGGATCTTTTGGCTTACTCCACTCGAGGTTTGGATGTCGTCGGAGTGTGGTTGGGTTGGTTCGCTCACGAAACCAACCGGGCCCCTGGAATGAAAAGGCCAATAACTCAACAACCGGGCGTCCAATTGACGCGCCGTCTGTCTCGTTGTTTTCCTATTGATGAGATGGAACTTTTGGCATACTTCACCTGAGTTTTGGATGCAGTTAAATAGTGGCTGGGTTGAATTGCACCCAAAATCCAACCGGGCCCCTAGAACGGAAAAGCTGATATCTTTCAGACTAGACGTCTGTTTGACGAACCGTCAGCGGCGTTGGTGATCACGTTGAGAAATGGTCCCTATGAGTATACCCTATGAGAGTTCGGGGTACAGTTGAGATACGACTGGATTTGTTCGCACATGAAACCAACTGGGCCCCGGGGACGAAAAGACTAGTAACTCACAGACCGGGTGTCTGATTGACGCGTCGTCTGTTGCGTTGAGACCCCAATGAAGAGGAGGTCGTTTGAGATAATTCTTCGTGTGAATTGTGATACTTGGATTATTGAACTATAACTCGTGGAGCGAACCCTCCTGGAGACGAGCGTGCGGAGTGCGGAGACTGTGTAGCCGGCTGAGACCTGACGACTGCTTGATTGACTCGACTTAGAGTGAGTCTACTAGCCCAATGGACGAAGCACTACATGGTGAGGTGCAGACCCATAGCGGATGGAGCACTACCTGTGTGACAGTGCAGACCCATGGTACACGTCTGGAGAGTACCTCTGCAGGCTACTAGGGGGGGTGCACTACTGTGTTTCGATGGCATACCCCGGCGGGAAGCACTACTGTGTTTGGGTGGCTGACCCGTGGTACTCAACAGGAGAAGTAACTCAGCAGTCTTAGGTTAGGGAGTAGTACCTCAGAGTCGTGACAGGACCACTGTACACTCCAAAGACGGAGCTCTTCAGCAGTTACGGTTTCGATAATGAAAATCCTTGTTTGAGCTGAGTCTATGACCATTGTGTTTACCTCTTGATTGAGATGGGTCACTTGATAACTTAGGTATATGTATGGACATATACCTGGGTGGCGGTTATCCATTTATTTCATGATCTTGGTGTTTTCCTCATGATTGAGATGGGTTACTTGATAACATAGGTATATGCATGGGCATATACCTATGTAGAGGTTATCGGTTGAGATATTCTTTGTGGTTATCCATGTTGGTTTTAGTGAGACCATGAGGGTCTCGGGGTCCCTACTAAGTATCATTATACTCACCCATGCACGGGCTATGCCCGCACCTCGTTGTGTTGGTTGCAGACGACGGACAGTGCTGACGAAGGCCGAGTGTTCGAGGACTGTACGGTACTCGGAACTGGACTACACGACTAGTCAGTACCCAGAGGTGGAATACAAGACGAGTCAGTATCTGGGGGTGGACTTCATGGTGAGACGACACTTGGAAGAGGTTGACGGGCGAGAGTGTTGTGAAGGCTATCTATACCTACCCTTCAGGTAGGATCCGTGGTGGAAGATCGAGGAGCTGCGCCATTTGTACCTACCCTTCAGGTAGGATCTGAGGAGGACGACCCAGCAGCTACTTCTGTCTTTCCAGCTGTTGTCTTTTTCTATTTTACTTTGTTTAGTTGTAGTTTTACATTCTTTTGGGTTTGTATTCTGGCCCATTTACCTTTCAGCACTTCTCTTTGTACATAGTGTTTTACTTCCGCTTGTACTCTGTGGTGTTCTGTTTACTTTTATAAAGGAAATTCCTTCCCAGTTATCAGGATTTACGCCTTTGGTGCTTGTCGCCAGCCCCTGGCCTATGGAAGGCGGGCTTGGGGTAGTCATGGCACGGGCCTCGAGGACGGGTCGTGACAAATTGGTATCAGAGGAGTAGGTTCTACCGCAGAACTTATAACTCTGATATTTTCTTTCTGTGAACCAATAGTGTTATGAGTACCGAGTGTGGTTTTCAGTTCAGGGAGTCCAGTGTTTGTGCGGGCGGCCGACGTATCCATACACCATGACCCTGACAAATGAATTCCGACTTTGTGCATGAAAACCCTGATTGCGTTTGTGTTTCCAGAAGTTTTATTTAAATATCATCTCAAAACAGGTCAGCTCACCATGTATAATCGTTTGACCATGTCACGTTGTTTCTTTCAGGAAGCCTTTTCAAGGACGACCAGCTAGAGCTCAGAGGGATGTGCGTACTGACAGCCTGCCGAGCGACGAGGCTTCAGTATAGAGCCCTCTTGTAGTTGAGGCACCAGCGGAGGCACCACAGGTACTACCATACATTGGGCCACCGGTGCCACCAGCCCCAGCAGTAGGCGATGCAGGCCACTTGAACGCGCTGCACGAGTTCCAGTGCCAGAGGCTACCCAGGTTCCTGGGATAGAAGGACCTGCAGGCAGCAAAGGATTGGCTAGAGGCAGTGGTGAGAGTCTTCAGGCTAGTGCAGACGCTTGCAGAACTCATGGTGATATTTGCTGCCAGCCTTCTTTAGGCAGCAGCAGGCAGGTGGTGGATCCACTTATTCCAGTTTTGTGACGGGTTGACCTTCACATAGGAATACTTCGAGACCTTATTCATGGTAGATTTTGTTCCAGTAGCTCTACACACTGAGTGTGTACAAGAGCTTCTACCTTTGCCGCTGGGTTTTCGATAAGTATCTGAGTCATCTGTGGGTATTAGACAGATGATTCAGAGGTCCAAGAGGACCAGAGCTAGCCGTACGAGGAGAGGAAGTGTTATGAATGCGGTAGGAAGGGTCACCTGGCACGTGACTGTCCGACTCCACTCACGGTCGATCCGCAGGCATTGGAGGAGCCACCGAGGCAGAAGCAGCGACGAGTGCTTGAGAAACAGCCGAGCAGTGGACAAGGAAGTTGAGCTCTGGGAGCAGGTGGACATGAGCAGAAGTAGTGGATATGTCCCTTGTACTTCTAGTTCCATATTGCTGTTGTATTCGTGTCTTTGTAGTATGAGCTGCAATAATTAAAAGACACTTATCTTTGTGATGTTTGCTTTCCGGTCCTTTTGTTTGGTTGGTACTGAGAGGTCCCGGCTAAAACTGTTGACTTGAGCCTCACTTTAGATATTTCTATTGGAGGACACCTAGTGACCTCACACTGATACTGGCAGTGTGAGTCGACCCTTGGAGGAGAGTGTGACAGTTGGATCTCTTGGTAGTTACGTCGAGGCCTTACGACATCATCCATGGCATGAATACATCATTCATGTTAGGATTGACTGTATTAGGCAATGGGTGTGGTTCATCCAGGGGATGAGACCGAGTTTCTCTTTTCGGTAAAGGAAAATTTTTTACAGATCTTTCAGATCGTAGGCAAAGAAGGTGCAGATCATCCAGGAGCGGATTAAGACTGCACAATGCAGTAAGAAAAAGGAAACTGGTTCTAGTTTTAGAGAGTTGATCGTGTTAAATGTTTCAAGAAGAGGAAGCTTTAATGAGAGATGAGTCTGCGAAGCAGCAGACGTAGAGGCAGAGCTAGGAGAGCAGCATGAGGTGGTGTACATTTTAACATGCTACAACCACCCGCCTTTGTTATCCCCACCAGGATCAGGGAGCTAGAGGGCGGAGGAAGAGTGCCACTACATGCAGTCAAAAAGTGCGACCCAATGGCTCTAAAAATGATTCAAGGGACAGTCTGTGTCCACTACTAGCTACATTAGTAACAGACGTTGATATGAATCATTCCTTGCTTTCACAAATCTTGTTCTAGACCTAGAGTTTCCGGTAAGCCGTGGACTTGACCCTCATGTCTGGAGATTCCTTGGGAGGAGACTCGATAATCACACATATGCCGACAGTGTGGTCAAACCCTCATGGAGAGAGTTTCGGTTGGAATCTCTTGGTGGCAGCATCGAGGCCTTATGAAATTGGTTTGAGTATGGACTGGGCAATCACAGTTCATACACAAATTGACAGTATTAGGAAATAAGGTTGTGGTTTAACTATGACATCGGGATGGGTATTCCATGGTCGGTGAAAAGGAAACCCCAGGCAGCACACGATAAACTCATGCACATGAGGGTGCTACCGATCACTCTTGAGTCTGTCAACCATACCCTCGTGGCAGCAGCCGTTTTGAGTTTCAGTTCTAACAGGAATTGGAGACCTCTAGAGTTCGAGTATGACGATCACGACCTTATACGGGTCTCACCTCGACGTGGTTTATGGAGATGTGGTCAAGGAGACATGTTATCACCGAGGTTCAGCGGACCTTCTTAGGTCCTCAGATAGGTAGGTGGGGTGGTATACTGCCTGACCCATCCACCCCAGTTGCACCAGGTGCACGACGACTTCCACGTATATCAACTGAGGAGATACGTGCTCGACCCTTCGCATATCATCGACCATGGGGAGCTGGACGATGGTGATGGGGTGTCTTTCATAGAGGTTCCAGTGGGGATCGAGGATCGATAGGGAAGGATCCTATGAGAACGGTCTATTTCTCGGGTGCGCTTTCACTGGAAGTACAGGAACCTCCAGATGAGCACATGAGAGCGGGAGGCTCATATGCGTGCTCAGTATCGCTTTTGTATCCCTAGATTGTGTTTAAGCTTTTCGAGGATGTAAAGCCTTGAGATGGGAGTAATGTAAAGACCTGTAAAATTAAAGGGATATTTTTTCTAAATTTTCTTCGGTATTTTACAAGAACGCAGTTTCTGACGGCGCCTGATTCCGAGGCCCGGTGTGCCCGGAATCATTTTCCAAAGTTTGGCTCGGGTACGTTCAGTGAACGAACCAACAGGAATTTCTATCTTTTGAACCGGTGCTCAGAATCGAATTTCGAGGGCACCGATGGAACCATAGCGCCTATAATTGCTTAGGAACACCATTTCTGGAGTAGCGTTTTCATGATAGAAGATGATAAAAATTGTTGAATTTTAATTTATAAATTAACTACAATTTTTTTTCTTTTAGTGGTTTAAGGATTTGGGTGGTAGTTGGGTAAATACACAAATTGCCAAGGGAGGTTATGAGGGTGGTGGGGCCCACACGAAACCCACCCCTTCACATTCCTTAACTGCCTCAACTCTTGTTTAAATTTGATAAATTAAAATTTAATAACTTATGTTATTAATGAGGTGAGTTTAATGTGTGTGTGGGTTTGAAATTCAAACCCATGTCTAGTTAATAAATTAAGAGAGAGCTTAATTTATTTTGTGTTAGTTTCATGTGGTGGAGTCTTGGGGAGAAAAGGGCTAAGGATTGAGGAACTTCTTCATCTTTGACGAAGAACGCGAAGAACACATTGGTCTCCGATGAAGAACGCCGAGTTCTCGGAAACCGAATACGTATCACTTTGTACCACGACGGTTCTTCCATGACGTCTCCTTCCGCGACATCTCTACCTGCGATGAATCCTCGTTCGATGAACATCCGTTCAATCTCACACGAGGTAGGGGAATTTATTTGGTGTTCTCTTATCTTTTGAGAAAAGAACGAAGTGCGCGGACCAACCAATTCTAGTTTGATCCGCGGATCGTTCGTTCATACGGAATGATGTTGAGAATTATTATTTTTGTCCGTGAATTATTTCTTTGTCGTACGTCGACTTATATTAGATGGCCGCTTGCTATCACAATAACGGGAGGAGGTCGGACCGCCCGAACATGGCCGAAACTCCTCCCCACTTGTTCTTTGAATTTGTTACGGCACGTGAAAGGCGGCGCGGTGTCGTTGCACCGCGTGGAAATTATGAGGAAGGGCTAAGAAGCGCGGCGTCATTGTGTCGCGCCGATGAAGTTTAACCAACCACGACGCCGTCGCGCCATCCCGGAAAACGAGAAACGATGCCACGAAGGAGTTTTAAAGGCTTTTCAGCGATGGTCGGGTCCCGAGATGACCTCTGGCGAAGACCGCAGGCGAATCAGACCACCAGAGCGCGTCCGGTTGTCCGCGGAAGCCCCCGCCGGCGCTCCACGCCGGCGCGGTGGCACCTGCGGTCGGGGGCGGCGGCGCAGGGAGCTCCGCCAGAAGATTCCACCGTGGCTTCAGCTGCGGCGGCGGAGCGCGGTCCCACGACCGCTCGGGACAACGCGGGACCGGAGGGGGGCGGCGGGACATGGCGGGACACGGTCGGCTGCCGCGTCCACGGGCACAGGCGACACCACGCGGGGTCGCGGTTCTTCATGCGGGGGCAGCGCCCTGCTCTGCTCTGTTCGGCCGTAACCGGCCGAGCTGACCCACTGGCCGGGCCGGGTCGAGCCCCGGCTGGGCCGGACCACCCCGTCCAGGCCGGGTCACGCCATTGGGGTCAGATCCAGACTCGATTCGGGTCGACCCGGTTCGGGCCGACCCAGGGGGGTTAGGCTGGGTCCGTCTGGGCCCAGACCCCCCATTTTCGGACCATTTTTGGTCTTTCGTCCATATCTTGAACTGTAGACCTCCGATCGACATACCGTCAACAGAGATGCGATCCTTGGATCGGTACGGTCGTTTAGGTATATTACTCTCAAGTTTTTGAAATACTTTGGGTTCGGCCGGGTTGGTTCGGACACGGAACCAACCAGGCCCTCAGAGCGGAAATGCTCATGTCTTGAGCTCCAGACGTCTGATTGACGTGCCGTTGACATTGATGGATTCCTCTAAGTGAGATGGATCTTTTGGCTTACTTCGCTCGAGGATTGGATTCTGTCGGAGTGCGGTTGGGTTGGTTCGCTCATGAAACCAACCGGGCCCCTAGATTAAAAAGGCCAATAACTCACAGACCGGTCGTCTGATTGACGAGCCATCTGTCTCGTTGTTTTCCTCTTGATGAGATGGAACTTTTGGCATACTTAGCCCAAGTTTTTCATGCAGTTGGTTAGTGGCAGGGTTGGATTGCACCCGAAATCCAACCGGGCCCCTGGAACAGAAAAGCTGATATCTTTCAGACTGGACGTCTTTTTGACGAACCGTCAGTGGCGTTGGTGATCACGTTGAGAAACGGTCCCTATGAGTATACCCTATGAGAGTTTGGGGTACAGTTGAGATATGGCCGGATTGGTTCGCACACGAAACCAACCGGGTCCCGGGGACGAAAAGGCTGGTAACTCACAGACCAGGAGTCCGATTGACGCGCTATCTGTTGCGTTGAGACCCCTATGAAGAGTCAGTCCTTTGAGATACTTCTTCATGGGACTTGTGATTCTTGGAGTATCGACACGTAGATCGTGGAGTAGATCCTCCCGGAGACAAGCGTACGGAGTGCGGAGACCGTGTAACTGGCTGAGACCAGACGACTACTTGACCGACTCGACTTGGAGTGAGTCGACGAGCCCAGTAGACGGAGCCCTACTTTGTGAGGTACAGACCCATGGCAGATGGGGCATTACCTGTGTGACAGTGCAGACCCGTAGTACTCATCTGGAGAGTACCTATGGAGGCTACTAGGGGTGTTCACTACTGTGTTTGGGTGGCATACCCCGACGGGAAGAACTACTGTGTTTGGGTGGATGACCCGCGGTACTCGATAGGAGGAGTACCTCAGCAGTCTTAGGTTAGTGAGCAGTACCTCGGAGTCGTGACAGGACCACTGTACACTCCAGAGATGGATCTTTTCAGCAGTTACGGTTTCGATAATGAAAATCATTGTTTTTGAGCTGAGTCTATGACCTTTTTGTTTACCTCTTGATTGAGATGGGTCACTTGATAACATAGGTATATTTATGGGCATATACCTAGGTGGTGGTTGTCCGTTGATTTCATGATCTTGGTGTTTTCCTCATGATTGAGATGGGTTACTTGATAACATAGGTATATGGATGGGCATATACCTAAGTAGAGGTTATCTGTTGAGATCTTCTTTGTTGTTATCCATGTTGGTTTTAGTGAGACCATGTGGGTCTCGGGGTCCATACTGAGTATAGTTATACTCACCCCTACACAGGTTATGCCTGCACCTAATTGTGTTGGTTGCAGACGACGGACAAAGCTGACGGAGGTCGAGTGTTCGAGGACTGGATGGTACCCGGAGGTGGACTACACGAAGAGTCAGTACCCAGAGGTGGACTACACGACGAGTCAGTATCCGGAGGTGGTCTTCACGGCGAGACGACACTCGGAGGAGGTTGATGGGCGAGAGATTTGTGGAGGCTATATGTACCTACCCTTCAGGTAGGATCCATGATGGACAATCCAGGAGATGTGCCATCTGTACCTACCCTTCAGGTAGGATCTGAGGAGGACGACCCAGGAGCCGCTTCCGTCCATCCAGCTGTTGTCTTTTTCTGTTGAACTTTGTTCATCTGTAGTTGTACTTTCTTTTGGGTTTGTATTCTGGACCATTTACCTTTTAGCACTTCTCTTTGTACTTAGTGTTTTACTTCCGCTTGTACTCTGTGGTGTTTTTTTACTTTTATAAAGGTAATGCCTTCCCAGTTATTGGGATTTATGCCTTTGGTGCTAGTCGCCAGCCCCTGGCCTATGGAAGGCGGGCTTGGGGTAGTCACGGCACAGGCCCCGAGGACGGGTCGTGACACTATTGATAATTTAAAACCATTAAATTTTATTATTTATCCACATAAATTATCTTGATGAAAATGTTGTTTTTATGAAAAATTTAGCGTATTTTTACTATTATCAAAATATGAAAGTTATCAGAATAGTATCAAATATTTATCCAATGTAAATTTTTATATCCTGATTCTAAATAAGAAGTTTATTTTGTAAAATTGAATTTATAAACTAGTAAACAATTATATTTAAAATGGGTGTGCCATCAAAAGGTGGTAAAACTTAATTTTTCTAAAAATAATTTTTTATCGAAAAAATTGATTTTGTTTTCATATCTCATTCTAAAAAATGTGTAAGATGAAATATAATGTTAAAAAATTAAAAATTCAGTTAATAATATTTATAATGTCGAGTTAATAATATTATAATAATATATCATTGTTTAGTGAAACATGGTATTGTGTAAAACACAAGCTATCGAGGAAGATTGCTCTTACGTGTAACACAAGCCAAGACAGTGTTGTGTGTAGTGAATGATTACATTGGTGTTGTATATGACTTAAGACATTAAAAAAATATTACTCATAAAATCTCAGGTTGGTACATTCTACCCCCCATAAAATGAATTTTCCCCCAAAATTCGTCACTTCGTAAGAAATGGATGAGGATACCTCTCCCTTAACATATCCTCAAGATCCCATGTAGCTTCATATTATCAGTGGTTCCTCCATAAAAAATAACCAAGCAAGTGGTCTTGTTTCATAGAACTATTTCACTACGATCCAGAACTTATATCGACTATTCTTCATAAGAATTTCCTTGCTCTAGAGGTACAACTTCTGAGCTTACTACATGTGAAGGATCTGGTATGTACATTCTCAGGAAAGATTCATGGAACATATCATGACCTTGAGAGAGATTTGAGGGAAGTCCCATTCAGTAATATACTATCCCAATATGATCCAATATTTTGAAAAGTACAAATATTCCTAGGTCTTAGCTTGCCTTTCTTTCCGAATCACTTTACTCTCATCCAAGGAGTTATCCATAAGAACACATTATCACCCACTTCAAACTCTAGGTCTTTTCTTCAGTTGTCGGCATAACGTTTTTGTCGACTCTGAGCTACTATTATGTGTCATTGAATAGATATGACCTTTTCTTCCATCTTGTCAACAAGATCAGGTCCTAATAGTTTTCTTTCCCTAACTTCATCCCAGTAAGTTGGAGTTATGCATTTCTTTCAATAGAGATCTTCATAAAAAGCCATATGAATACTGGAGTGAAAGCTATTATTATAAGAAAATTCCACCAAAGTTAGGTGATCATCCCAACAATGCTTAAAATCCATAAAGAATGCTCTCAAAATGTCTTCCAATATTTGAATTGTCCTCTCAGAATACACTTCTATATCAGGAAGATAGCCAGTGTTGAATACTCAACTCTATATCTAGAGAATGCTCAATACATCGCTAAAACATCGATGTAAACATTGGACCCCAATCAAATATAATGGAATGTGTTACTCCATGTAGTCTTACCACAACATTTACGTATATCTTGTCAAGATGATCAAGAGATAAATCCAATCTAATAGAAATGAAGTGTGCTGACTTCAGAAGATGATCAAATATAACCAAGATTTAATTATTTCCTTTGGATGTTTTAGGAATTCCAGTGACAATGTCCATAGGGATGTTTTCCAATTTCCATTCAGTTATGGGTAATGGTTGTAACATCCCCTTAGACTTCTACCTCTCAGTTTAACTTGAACACAAACCATGAATCAAGAGACATATTCAACAACATCTCTTTTTATGCCATCCCACCAGAAGTACTCTTTCAGGTACCTATGCATCTTTGTGCTTCTAGGGTGAATAGAGAATGAAGAACTATGAGCCTCATCCAATATTTCCTTCTTTAATTTTGGTATGGGAGGAACACATACCCAAATCCAGAACTATATTATTTCATCACAATCAATGTGGAATTCCATAACATTTCTCACCTTCTTCTATAACTCTACATCTTTTTTTTTCCTCTTTAATATTCACAGGTATATATGGTTGAACATTATTTTGATAAGGATGATATTTTTCCCCTTCCATTATAATTCCAATATCCATCCTTTGTAAATCCATAAATATTGGATCTTTTGCGATCATCATCATGGATAAGCTAGCATGTTTTTGTCGACAAAATGTGTCTTCCACCTTGTCTGTTTTCTAGGGTGATAATGAATTGATCAGTCGTAAAACCTAATTAGTTCCAACCATCTTCTTTGCCGCATATTCAGCTCATTTTGTGTGAAAATATACTTTAAACTTTTATGATTAGTATAAATATCACCCATTTCACCGTAAATATAATACCACCCAATCTTTATTGAAAACATTATAGCAGCTAACTCCAAATCAAGAGTTGGTTAATTTTTCTCATGGGTTTTCAATTGTTGTGAGGAATAATCTATCACCATATCATTTTTCTTGAGAACACACCCCAATACCTTCTTGGATGCATCACTGTAGAACACAAACTTTTCTCCACTATAAGGCAGTGTGAGGACATGTGCACTAGATAACCATTATTCAAACTCCTTAAAGTTCTCTTCACACTCCTCTATCCAAACGAACATAACTCATTTTAAAGTCAACCTTGTTGGTGGATTAGATTATCATGAAAAATAATTCACAAAACCTCAATAATATCCAGCCAAACCAATAAAACTTTGGATCTCAGTTAATATTGTTGCGCTCTACCATCTTTCGATGACCTCTATTTTTTGGATCCAAAGATCTGCCCTCTTTTGAGGTTATGTGACCCAAATAAATTAAAATTTTTGAATCCAAAATTAACAATAGGGAAATTTGGCATAAAGCTTATCCTTTCATAGGGTTTTAATATAATTCTCAAGTGATCCTCATGTTCATCCTTGCTCTTTGAATAGACAAGAATATCATCTATAAAGACTATGAGAAACTAATCAAGATAGTCTCTAAAGACTATATTCATTAGATCCATGAAGATAGCATGGGCATTAGTTAGACCAAATTTCACCAATATAAATTCATAGTGTCCATAACTTTTATGGAAAGTTGTCTTTGGAATATTCTCCTTTTTGAACATTAATTGATTATACCCTGGTTGAAGATCATCCTTGGAAAAGTATTGAGCTCTGTGTAGTTGGTCAAATAAGTCATTAATCCGTGGTAGAATATATTTTTTCGTGGTAGTGAACTTGTTATGTTCTCAATAATAAATTTAAGGACTCATTGATCTATCATTCTTCTTAACAAATAGAACAAGTGCTCCCCAAGGTGGTGCACTAGGGCGTATGAATCCCTTATCAAGATTCTCTTGGAGTTGCTTGTTCAATTCTGGAAACTCAATTGTGGCCATTCAATAAGGTTTTTTTGAAATGGGCATATCATCCAGTATGAGTTCTATTGAAAACTCAACTTCTTGATTTGGTGGAAGACCTGAGAATTCCTCTGGAAAGACATCATCAAACTATCATACAATGTGCATATTTTTAATCTTGAGTTTCTCTCTATCCATTTGAGATACATAACATTCATTTATTGGTTTGAAGACCTTATGATGGAAGAAATTTCCATTGGACGGTTATGTTCGTCCTTGCATCAATAGATGATCATAGATTGATGAGGAATAAGATATGTGACAACCCATATTTGGAAATTGATCTAAGATCCAAATAAAGAAATCCAATTAATGACAATAATCACATAAAATTACACTACAGGAAAGATCACAATATTTTCCAGAAAAACATTTCCCAAAACATCAATCAAAGAAGAATTTTAATCTTTTGATGCGACTGTTATTCCATTAGGAGATGTCACAGCTAAATCAATAGCTAATTGTTGGGGGTAGTATAGTGATACCCTTAGAAACGTCATTATAAATAAAAGAGTGGGTGCATCCAGAATCGAATAAAAAAATTTCTACTTTAGAGTGGATGGTAACTGTACCTTTCACCACTTCGTTATTATACTCTACATTGCCGATAAAAATTGCATGTGACATTCCTTTGTCTTTGGCCTTATGATTTTGTTGACGTCGATCATCATTAACAAACC
Organism: Viscum album; assembly: GCA_963277665.1. Lineage (NCBI taxonomy): Eukaryota > Viridiplantae > Streptophyta > Magnoliopsida > Santalales > Viscaceae > Viscum > Viscum album. The sequence continues at coordinate 396,346,590 of OY728125.1, forward strand.
TTGTATTAGGTCATTTATGGCATAATTCCCCATATTCTTTCACTTGTAACATTTATGTGTAAGAGGTGCATTCTGTGTGGCCATTTCATTGATTGCAGCACTAGACAACTTTTTACCATCACCGTAGAATTCAATTTCCTAATAACCAACCTTTCTATACATAAAACATTTACTTGTCCCATTAAGACAATTACCTCCATGATTCTTTCCACACTTTGAGCATAAGGTAAAACTCATCTTTTTTCAGTGTGGTCTTTAGACTTTCCTTTGAATTCCATTTTCCTCTTCTTATCAATCCCATATCACTGATGGGTTACTCCAATATCGATCTCAACCTTGAGATCACATTGAAAAATTTCCTCATACCTATTGAAGTCCCCTATAGATAATTCCATTCGGAGATTTGGTTTTAATCCACTAAGGAATCGACTGATCTTACTCTCAGGTTGGATAATATTCCCAGATGTGTACCTTGCAAGCCTTTTAAAATTTTCTTCATAGGTACCAACATATTCATCATCCTTTTTCTTCAGTTCATGAAACTCATTCTCCATCTTTGATCGAAGAATACGAGGGAAGTACTTATTGAAAAATAAGTTCTTGAACTCATCCCTTTCCATGGACTTAATTTCATACCTTTGCCTATTTTTTGTCAAGCTTATACCATTGAGCAGCTTCACCTTCCAAATGATATACTAATAAGATGGATTTTTCATGATCAGAACATTGAAGGATTGAAAATATCTTTTTAGTGGTACTGATCCATTGTTCAACCACTAATGGATCCAAAGAACTACTGAACGAACGTAGACACTGTCGTATGAAGGATTCAACAGAATGCTGCTCCCTCTTTCGCTCTTTTAGATGTTTTGTTTGATTCATAGCTTAAAAATGTTGTGTGAGGATGGATACACGATTTTTCTTTCTAGCTCCTATAACGTTTGGTTCCTTAGGGGGAAAATCATTGCATTGTCTGTCACATTCATCATTAACAATGTTCTTTTGGGTTCCATCCATTGAAAAAAACCAAGAAGCATAGTGTGAGCAACAATAATTACCATATAAAACCACATAATTAGAAGTAAAAAATCACACTTTAGGTCTTATCAATGGTTATTCAAGGCCATTTCTAAAACACCAAGATTGTTTTCTATGCTTAGATATATCCTTAGTGTTCTTACTAAGGATTTCGACTCCATTTTTCCAAAGCATGACTATACCTTTACTCTGATACTAACTATAACAAACCATACTTTAAATAAATTGTTATTACTTCAGAACTGAAGAATACTTATTATAACATATAACAAAACCAAGATAGGACCATATTGGTATAGAGACTTTAGAAACTGGGGAACATAAATATCTAGTTCATAAATCATCTACATTACATCTCGTTTATTTCATCATATCTAGAGTCCCTTTTAGAATATTATACATAAAATCCTTCTTCCTAGCCTGGGGAATGAAAACAAACAAAGGGTGACCTCAAATTCTCTGTAAGGGTAAAAAAAGGAAATATCAATCATATCATATTCATATGAACATAACATTTTGAATATCTTATCCTGCAAAAGAGATCATAATATCATGACATGGTAGATATCATAGTAGTGAAATGTAATACCAATATTGATAACATAAGACACGAAACATTGTGTCATACACACATAATCATAGAAAATTATTTCATATTAGACAATTTTCAATTCCAAGACCATCATAGCGGACAAAGTCCATTACTGAACTGAGCTCACTCCTCATTCCAGTCCTGTATCACGGAACCAAATTAACTTGTTGTTCCATCCATGTCTATCTCATGAGATATAAATCATTACCCAATGCATTGGAGGGAGATATAGGTCCGAACCATATCATAATGAAGCCATTCTTATGTGTTCCATAAAATCATAAATCATACCTCACAGCATAGCCCATGTAATAAAAATGGGATTCTTAAACATCATGTCATCATAACATAATCCATATAAGATAAAAAGACTTCATAAAAATAACTCCACATTAACATAATAAAATCAGTGTAATAATTTTGATAAAAACAGAACCTTATATTCTCTTATAGGTAAAATAATTTTGATAAAACTCTTGAACTCTATTCTGGAGGAAAATATGCTTTCTAAATCAAAAATATTTTCCTTTCTCAACATGTTATAAAATTTTAATCTAAAAGAAGTTAATTTAATATAAACTTTAAAACTTGTAAAGTAATATTCATGTAAATAATGTTCTATGAAATCCTTATAATCAATTCATGTCATATAAGTTAGAAAAACAATCTTCTCGTACATTGGCCGAAAAAGTCAAAAAGTAGCTCGTACTGAAAACGACAAATGATTCCTTTCATATCTTTTACTAAAAATTAATGAATAGGTAAAATTGTATTTAAAAAATTATAGGAGGATAGAAATAATATTACATATTGATTAAATATGGATGTGTATGATAAATATTCCCCAGTAAATTTTGAATTATAAACAATCTCACATAAAAATGAGATTGTGAGATTTTCCCATACCTTGGGTCTGATATGCTTTGTACATATAATGAAATCCTGTATAATGATTTAAAAAATATCATTTACTTATTATAGAATAATAATCATTGTTATGATATCATATATTATCATATTCTTATCTGCTTATTAGTAATATTTCATTTCTACTTGTTATTCAGGTTTTCATTGCTTTATGTTCTTATGTGTGTTTTGTCGAATAAATTCTTATTCCTATTTTTTAGGTTATTAATACATCATTTATATAATGGTATTAGTATAATATATATCATATTTATTAATTCAATTCTTTTATATAATCATGGTTTAATGAAGACTGTGTAGAACGAATCACATCGCATGGTGAAGACGGTAAGCCTTACGTACGCACGAGCAACGATATCGGTCCCATAATTATTGAATGGTCTGGGAGTGGATGATAGAATATCTAAGAATTAGTATAATGTTATAATAATCATATATAGTAATTCTTTGCAAAATTTTACCCATCCATGTAAGGTGGTGGTGGAAAAATGATTACACCATAGTGTGGAGACAGTATTACGTACATACAGACGTGCGATGATTTCGTTTTCCATGGGATGGATAGAAGTTGAAATAGGGTTATTTCAAATTTATAATGAAATATACCAATATTATTGATACTTATTTTATTAATTTATAATGAAACATATAACAAAGAGGAATTATAGAAGAAATAAATTTGAAAGAATCAGTAAAGGATATTACATCTTCTTCGATGCACCTCGTCTAAACCTCCTCTAAGGGCACTAAAGCTGGTCTTTGAAAAAGACCAGGACCTCTAGTATGTTTCAATTAATGTGGAGAAGATAAATGGATAGGGTTTTTCCATTCATGAATGCTCAAAATGTTGTGAGGATGAGAGGGAGGAGGTTCTCTTTTATAATGGAGGAAAGGGTCACCTTTGGAAGCATAAGAAATATTAATTTATAATAAATTCAATCCCAACATAAAAACCTACAAAAATGACTCAAGTCCAAATATTATTGGATATTGGGTTGTAATCGCATCAACCAATAAAATTTAGACATGTAGGTAATTTATTGTAAACCTTATCAACCTGATTTATCCTGATTTAATATATTTAATTTTATTTGTGTTAATAATATTAAAAATTTTAAATTGTTATAAATAATTACATATGTTTTTTTATTAGACTATAATTGGATAATTTATGAAATTTTAGATCATATAAATTTCAATTTATAATTTTTAAATATTTTTGTGATTTTTCATCTATTTTATAATATGTTATTTTTATAGAATAACAATAGTGTCTTTTTTGAAACTATTCATTTATTTGAATTTAAATAACATCCACATAGAATATATTTCCGAAATAAAATATTTAATAGATTAATAACATGTCATATTAATCTATAAAATTCGTGGAGGACATTAAATAGTTCATATAATATTTATTTAAATATTTTTAAACCATTTCATTGATATTTCAATCAATAAATTAATTTCAACATCACTACTGTGTCATAATCAATGATAAATATTTAATCCATAAAAATTAAAAATATAATAACATGATTTTGAAAATTTTATTAGATTTATGGAGACTATTCAGTTTTATGTTTTCTGATGTTTATAACAAAATTAGAATTATTACACTTATAAGATATAAGACAGTGACATGTTGTCACATTCATTGGTTTTAATAATAATTGTATAATTTTCAAGGTCAAAAACCATGAAATGATTCTATTCCTACCATTATGTGATATTGGTCGACTTTTATTCATCCAATTGAATTTTGGAAGGTCTTGTAATAATTTTATGATCTTATTTTTAACCTTAATTACATGATTTACCTTTAACTGTAGTAAATAAAAATTATTGTAGTTACTATTCATAAGATCAAAAAATTTACATTTTACCTAGTAACATAATTTGGACCCATGGAATCCAAATATTGAATCGATTTTTCAAAATTTAAAACACAAAAGTTGTTGTAATTAATTTCAAATTAATCTCGTTGTTAGGAAAACGGGTTTTTAAAAGTTAAAACATTGTCAATGATTGATATTTTTTTACCTATGAATTCAATGTAACATTAATTTTAATGAGATAAATTATATTAAATGGTAAAAATATATTCTATTTTTACTTTAAACACATAAAATTTTAACATTTAACCATATAAAATATCTTGATGGAAAAAGTTGTTTTTAAGAAAAATTAAGCATATTTTTACTATTCATAAAAAATGAATGTTATTAGAATAGTTCAAAAATTTATCCAATGTAAATTTATATATCCTGATTGAAAATAAGAAGATAATTTTGAAAAATTAAACTTATAAACTTGTAAAAAATAAAATTTAAAATGGGTACAGCAACAAATGGCCGTAAAACTGCATTTTTTTAAAATCTTTCCTTTATCTGAAAAAATGATTTTGGTTTAATATCTTATTCTAGATATTGTGCAATGATTATTATAATTTTATAAAATTGGAAATTCATTTAATACTACTCAAAATGTCTAGTTCATAATAATATAATAATATATCATTTGTTAGTGAAACATGGTATTGTGTACAACGCAAGCTATCATTGAAGATTGCTCTTACGTGTAATTCATGTGAAGCCATTATTGTGTATAGTGAAAGATTCCCTTGGTGTTGTGTATAAAATGAGACATTAAAAAATATTTCTCATAAACTCTTAGGGTTTTACACTTACACCTTTGAATAAATCCACTGATTATGGTTTTTAAACCTTTTTCAAGAAGGGATACATAGTTCATTCAAATTGGTGTGTTCACAAATGAGACACCTGAGTGAACAAGGGACACAAGGGGTTTAATTATACTATTATTATATGCTAATATAGAATCAATAGGAGTTCCATACGATCTATAGAAATAAACCATTATAAATATATTTATGGGAATGTTAATTAATACCTAATTTTTATATCATTTGGTGTTATATGTGTTGTAATGCGCATTATTAAAATTGTAGGGACCTTATAGGGATTTGGTTTTACGAATATTCTGTGAAGTCCCTAAAGTGAAGTATTACTCTACAAACTAACTTTGTGGGGATACTTTATAGGATGTAATTTTGAAGAACCATTATAAAAGAGTTGATTCCTGGGGTTATTTCATGGGGCTGCCTCAAAAAGAATATCTTTGAAGGAGACACTTCTTGGGGTATATTCATGAATCACATGACCTTTATTCATGTCTACCATTTACCTTAAAGGTGGGTTATTAAATCTTCTTGATGAATGAATATCTCTCACCTAGGATTACTTAAATTATTAAGTTTTTTCTTGAGGGTCTTCTCATCTTTATCCCAATTTTTGGGTCTCTTATTTTCAGTCAAGTGGCGTATTTATAGGTAACATAGTTTAAACCACTTCATGAAATTTTTGGTTATTTAAGGGTCAATGAAAGAGCATCATGACCATATGAAATTAATATATTCATACTATAAATTAATCATTTTAGTTATGATAATTATATTATTAAAGGATTCTTCCACATATTCATAAATGAAGATAATGAGCAAGGTAGATGATAAATATAATATGTGATTTATCATGGCATAATATTACCTCCGAACACTGTATATGAATTAATTTTTCCCTTCCCTTAACCATCATATAGCACTCTTCCCCTACTCTAAAAATAATGAACCTGTTTTCATGGGTGGAAATGGAACATTTTGGGGGAAATTTCTTCACGGAGGATAATTTCTTCATAAGGGATGATAGGATACATTGTAATAAATGAGACAGACGTTATTTTAATGATTTTATTATGGGGTTGGATTCAATTTTCACCGATTCTATAGTACATGGATCCTTAAGAGTGTCATATGGAACTTTATTGTCTTCAAAAAATGACCCATGTAATGGGGATAGATCAGAATGAATACGAACTAATATTAAAGAAAAACTATAGTTTATAGAGTGATTTATAGTCCACTATGAGGGGGATAAACCCTTATATAATCAGAGCGATTCCCCACATTTTTCACTATGCATTGCAGATTTTTCATGACACTCATTATGCTTGTGATGATGGATTTTTCATTCATAAAATTATTACTTTATGAGAGTCTCATTTCATAAATAATTGATCCTTGAATGCATTTTTTTAGTTGATCCATTCCCTTATATAAACATAGTACATCCACATAGGGACTACACAAATCACATATCACAATACGGTAAATATAGAGTTATATTGTTCACATAGTTTTAAGAAGTACTTGAAAGTTTTTTCTATTCATACAAATACCTATAAAATCGCCAAATGTTTTTTTCTATTTAAATTAAAAGAGGAAGACCCTATCCTAGATCCTTCACATTGTATCAGAGATGATAAATACCATGAGAAAAATAGTTGAGGCTCTTTTACAATAATTTCTTCAATCTAAAAAACATATTTTATCAATAAATATGGAAGATAACGTCCATGATTACGTAATATATTATATTATATCAATTTAGGGTTTTAGGTTTTATATCGATGTTCCCATTCCACCACCACTTTTCTAAAACCAACTAGTTACATGGATAAACCACCAATAAGTGGCTACTCGAGTGAACATCATAGAAAAAGAATTTTATATTTGAGAAACTAATCACACATGATTATGTTCCGTATGATACACTACCTTGATAATAATAGATTTATTGTGTGGAACATAACAATATTTTCTTAATTTTGAGTAAATCATAGAGAGATAGAACAAATCGTATGTTGTGGGGGGGCCACTAAGCTACGATCTATTCCTTGGGGTATTTTTTGGAATGGACTAGGGATAGAATTCTTTAGTGTGGCACTATTGTGAGGAATATGTGTAGGAAATAAGAGAAATATGTATTTATGTATTCGGATAGGTTTCTATGTTACAATCATATTTTATCAAGGACATCTTAATAAACACTCTATATAGATGGTTTAGAAAAAAACATGCTTCATCTGGTTCATGGAGAGTTTGGAATTAGTCTTCATGATGTCGAAATGAATAAGAGAGATCCAGTCATGGGGTTTATGTATTAAGAGTTCCTCCCCCTACCATATAATCTTGGAAAGGAATCAAATAGGACGCCTCCACTTATTATGACATTGACAACAATAGAAAAAAATCTATTAATATAGGTACTTTGAATAGATGTTGACATTAACATTCTTCATTAAACTCGAGTATTCATCACTCCGTACAACAAAAAAACACATGTTTAATGTATTAGGACATATCCAACTCATTATACTAGTATACATTCATATACATATAACCCAACACTAGAATAAATGATCTATACCGAATGGGGCTTGGTAGATTCACACATAACTGACCAACTAGTATGTTTGATAAACCTTTTGGAAATATTCAAGAGTGATTTCTTATTTCAAAAATGTGATTGTCCCAGATAATTTAATGTTGTAAAATTTATAATGGAGTAATAGTTGGAGACTATAAAATTTATTAACATGACTATCCTTATTATAGGAAAATTATATCACTACATTGGAGCCATCAATAATGTAAATATCCCATTAGGATTGATGTCCTATTTTAGGCCCTCAAGGGATTGAACCAGAATCTTTTAGGGTGATATGAGTTTATAAATGAATAGTATATCCTGAGGGCACACATAAAACAATATTTCTATTTTATTAATGGTATTAGGACATCAAAGTTAGCCATGCATGGTGTGGATAACATACTCAACCAAATTGATCACTTTATCTACAAACCTAAAATAACTCAAACTAGTTTCATAGTAGATAAATAATTTGATAAGAATTCTTAGTGAATGTATGTTATTTCCCTCAGATAATTTATTATGGTTACCATGATTGATGGGAAGCTTCTCTGTGATGGGTATTCATGTTGAATGTTTTTGTTATAATTCTGATACATATTAAAGAGATATAATACTCCTATAAATAGTTTATTGATCATAAAAAATTTATTAGTCCAATATTAATATAAGAGGATACATGAATTTGATTGGTAATTCTACCAACCCAGGATTCCATTAGTCTTGTAATTATATACCTAAAATCATGGATTCTCCCATTCCCAAATTGGAATTTCTCTAATCTTATGAAACTAATCAAGGGTCTTCTAGTAATGAAAGAGGGATAGGAAGGGGAAGAACAATCACTAGAGGTGTAGATAAGGATAAAATTTATGAGATTATCCCTAATGAAGCTTTTAATTTGTGATATGGTAATAAAGAAAATAAAAAGATAATATTTATCCACTTCAACAAATAAGGTACCTCCTTCTACCAGCATGGTGTCTCCCCTGAAATTTATCCTCTTGATTAATTATTCTATATTGCCTATAAATAAAGGGATGATTTTAGGATTACATGATTTATGGAAGAGTACAGAGTAATTATTCTAAATGTGGGGATTGTATTAATATTGGATCTTGTGACCACTCTAAAAATGGTAATTTTGGTTGTGAAAATTGATAAATTTTTAAAGTGGACAAATAATCATTTCCCATACCCCACCCTTATTAATACAGTTATAGAAACTGATCATGTCATGGATTTATATTTTTGGTTACCAACTTACCAAACTAATACAATCACAATCCTTATAGAGGGAAAAATTATAAAAATTAAGGTCGTCAAATCCTATGGAGAATTAAAATTTTATTTGATACCAGACATATTATTTTTCATTTAGGTACATAAAAAATCAATGGATTTTATTATGAAGGTTTTATAAAACAATAATTTCTATATAAATGATTATGACATAATACATGAATCGGTACAGGAAGGGTAGTGACCTTAGGATTTATAGATTTATTTTCTAAACATTGTGATATCTATAAAAAATAATGTGTATCCCTCGATGGTTTTATTTAATGAAGGTCTAGTTCCTCTAATGAAAATTTTTATTTTAAAACACTTTTAATGGAAAATTGAAAATTGTCACAGCTTACCCGATCAAACACAGAAAGAATCTATAGACTTTTTAATGAAAGTTTTAGCTGGTTGGAGTCAATGTATACAAACAATTTATAATGAATCTAATATACCAGTGTGTCTTGATAATTTTTTAATATGTCATCATAATGATATTCAAAAACATTCCCAGATTTCATGTATTCTTCTTAGTTAATCTTTCCTATGTTGTCTTACTTGTCAATCCAATCAAATTACTCCTAAGTGGTGTGATATTAGGGAAATAAACCCATAATTTGTCCACCATATTCCTTTTTCACTATAATAACCATAATAACCTCCACTATTTCTTCACCTAAGTGCATGAGATATTCTATATTATGTTCCAAAACTATGGCTTTCTCTCTCTAAGGGTCATCTGAATTCCATGCCTCTCACTGCTATCTTGGAGGGTGTGTAGCCTCCTAATCCTATTGTTCATCCTCTATGGACTAAGTAATAGGATACTTCTAGGTCTATTTCATGAATATATTATGTGGTTTATATGATGGGGTATGCAACATAACATGAACTATAAAAAATTATTTGGTGTGTCAACATGTTTGGTCCTATTATTTTGTAATGACAATCATTGATATAAATGAACCAAGTGTTTAAAGAAAGTTCCTACCTCTCTAACCATTTTAATAATTTTTTTGAATATCCAATTAAATATCTAGGGGATGTATTTCTGAAACACTAGAATAGGAATATTGAACCCAATGTGATACAACATTGTCACATATTCCATTGGAAATTATGGAGGGATCAATTGGATCATGTAATGACATCATTCCTTTGGGTGTTTTATGCCTAGTAACCAGTCTTCATTATGTATTTTTGGGTTAGGATTTTTTATGTAGAATAATCATTTATTTTTTGGTTTTTTTTCAAGTGTTCTATAAAACATTAATGGGTTTCCATATTTGATAATGGTTATGGGAATATATGTGGTTCTACCTATGTAACAATGTGGCTCGTTGGGGAGGGGTAGGATGTGGATAATGGTTAGTGCACTATAATAAATAACTAAGAAATATTTATTAGATAATTGTTTTATTCATGATAGAAGGAAAAACAAAAATGGTAAATATTTTACAAAATCATGAGGTCAAATCATGTGGGTATACATAAGAACTAGAGAGCCTCAAATGGAATGCCCACTGTTTGGTAAATTATTCAAACAAACCATGCATGAAACTAAATTAATCTAAAAATTGTTATTTTTACATTAAAACATTTTGAAACCCCGCACCCTTTCACATTAATATAGGGATATAAATCCAATGAACTCAGTGTCATTGAATGGTGAATACATTAAATCATGAGAGAATGTATTAGGTGTATATACAAGTAGATTCTTGGGATTTAATGGAATGGAATAATTTTTCCTCTATCATCATTACCGTGCTAGATCCCCTATCAAATACATAGAGAATTACTACGAAATATAAAATCATGACTAGATCTTGGAATCCTTAAATTATCTAATGTGAAACCTTTTGTATTTAGGGAAACTAATGGTAGAAATCCAATGTATTCAGGATCGATTATGAATTCTTCTAGATCTATTAGTGATGATGATTCTTATTTGGTATGTCTAAGAAAATTCTCACACTTTATAATTTATTTTTATAGGATTTTAATACTATAGTCCTCATGTTATGATTTTTGTATGGCTTTATAAACTATTTGTGCATGGTCTTAATACAGTTTTCAATTTATATCATTGGGAAATGTTTCTATTGAGGTAGTAATTTTTTACCATTTAGAGGTTCTTTTATGAATTTGTATGTTACGAAGAATATTTTTGGGTTTTTTTGGATCATGAGACCCTTTATTAATATGATTATTAAGTGGTTGTGTGAGTGTGGCCTGATAAATGCTTCCATATATGAACTATTTCTTAATTCTATTGTTTTTATTATATGTGGATGATTTAATTTCTTATGAAAAATCTATTGTAGATATTATGATCTCTTCATTTCTCTAAAATATATAGTTTTTTTCTTAGGGGGGCATGTAAAACAAGATTTATAGTCTGTATCATTATGTTTTATGATGGTTATCCTTAGAACATATCACATTCAGAAAAAGTGGAAATGACAATGCGAAGTTCGAAGAGATCCATGATTTAGAATGGTTAGAATGTTACACTGGTGGGGATTATACATGAACTTGAGTAGAGTGTAAATGATTCTGGAATGATAGGTTTCTGTTACATCATGTGAAAAAATAAATATCAAATATTCTATTTATTGTTCAGATGAACAAGATAACTGAAACAAATATTTTAGGCAAACCTTTCCCATAAAGAGGGTGTGGAATGTTTCCTTAAACATTAAATAAAGATATGTGATATTTTTTGGAATTTTTCTAGTATACGCGTCGACCATATCCATGATCTAATCATGAAATTTATAATTAATACCTTACATTTGTTGTGTTTCCCCAACTAATAGAGTTTGGGTTTGTGGAAGCTTGGTTAGTGCATGATGACTCAGCAGATGATTTTATTTATTAATATTCGTTATTAACATGGAATAAAATTTTATAAATTAATTCACTTATGATATGAATGTATTGATGGATTCCTAATATGTTAAACTCAAATGTTTCATGGGAACCATAGTGTTTTTTATTACATTATTGTCAAGGATCTAGTAAAGGGAATGATTTATGTGTCATGTAGCTAAACATATTTATCATGGGTGATGGAGATGATTACCAAATAGTCTCTAGATTATTTTCACAGTGTTTCATTAATATATCTTTTATTTTATTCTTGTATTTATGTATTTTACTTAGGGATCCCTTGGATTGTCCTGGATGATTCCTTTGTTTTCCATATTTATACAGAAAATTTTTTTTTCTTACATTCTACATTTTATAGTATATCACTACACATGGATAGTTATGTAATGGATAAATATTTATATAATGTGTATAGTCTTATAAAAATATCTTTAATTCCCTATATTCTAGTTGAAAACATATTAATTATGGAGAGTCCACATTAGGTCATGCATCACTCAATTTTCATACTGGTTATTCAGGTCGAGGAGTTACAAAATTCCATTATAGGATAGTTATCCTTTTTTATCCTTCCCTTCAGTAAAATATGTTTTGAAAATATATAAAAGAGATAGGTTGTGTGTAACATAGGTATGGGAGTCAATCATGTGTTTGTCCAACCCATGTGTCATGTGCCTATGAGTTATTATAAAATCATGATGTTATCTATCCCACGTGTAATGGACCTCTGATTTATAGGTCATGGGATTTTTGTTATTAGTTATCCTTTAACAGCTTAATAAATATTATGAATATTATTATGTTATTACATATGAGGGTATGTGAATGTGTTCATGCATCTCAATAAGGAAGATAGTTCTTGTTTCTTTAGAATTACTTCTTGTAATTATTATATGTTTAATTAATTTAATTACCTTAAAATATGTGATGTATACCTTCATAATTTATCATATCTAACATTTTATTATATAAACCAGATCATATTATACTTATTATATATGTATGACTATGACTATTATGAAGGTACTGAATAATTGTGATTGTATTAGGGGTTACATTTTATTGATATGGGTTTTCTCTAAGGTTCGGTCTCTTTGAAGTGGTTATTATATATGTTCATGGTATTTGAGTGGTGTATTCATTTCAGGTATTAGTTTCATTATATGTGTTCATTTTTTACTTCCATAGAATAAAAACAAATCATAATATTATCCGATCACCCAGAAAAGTGCATGAGAATTCCACCACAAGTTATGATGTGATTATAGTCCCTCTAGATTTGCAGGAGGATATAGTTGATCACTCTCTTATAGCCTTTCCTGTAGTCTAATCAATGTAACTTCTTCAAGATGGATTCATTCAATTTTAACAATTTCAGGTCAGATGATTGTAGAGGTGTTGGGTTGAATATTGTGTAATTTTCCAAATATTTCATGCTTTAGTATCCCTCATCCATCTGGAGTGTAAGAGGCTCCTAGGAAGATAAATATTTGATACAAATCATCAAATGAATTATTCACTTAAGGAAATCTCCAACTAATCAATGAGTAAAATTGGATTTTTTAATGTTTCATGGATTTTCTCTAAGGTGGTGGATCATGATGAATAAAGATAGGAGGAGTAATGGTGATACATGGTAGTCATTCAAGGAAATTTTAATATGAATATTTAGATTTTTGGAACAATAAATTTGAACCAAATATTGAAATTCATTGATCTGTATCATGGATCTTTAAATGGGGTTACTTTTCAATCTTGTTCTATAGGGTTGATTCATTTATCTCTTTTCACGGATGGGAATGAGGTGCAGATGGTTTTTATGTTTTATATTGTTCTTCAAACTGAGTTGAGGTGCAAGTTCAAAAAATTTAACATGAAAATATAATCATATGTGCCTTAAAATACCTATTTATGTATAAGGTCTTGGGGAAAGATAGGGAAGTAGGTCATCTTTAGTCTGTCATGGGACCAGTGAGTTGAATCTCTAGTAGTGTTGTGGGAAACTCCTCTAATAGTAAGAAGAGAAATTCAAATGATATATACTAGGGTAGTGTGTGTCATCCAAATGAGAGTATGTAATCTTTATCTTCTTTTATAGGGAAAGGAAATCGATTGATATAAACGTGAAATTAAAGTGTAGTATAGTATGTTTTATTTGAATCTACATAAATAGTGTCATAAATGTATCAAGATAGGTCATCTTATGCTATTTTGTTAAAGATATCATGGATTTGCTTGTGGAGATCAGGTCATGATATGGTCAGGGAACTACAATAGTGAAAATAAACTCAATAGAATTCCATGGCCCAAGGGAGTAATAGACCTAAGGGGAATGGTCATGGATATGACACATGTAAGGTATATATGGAGGATCATGTCCAAGATAATAATAAAGAGGGGCCCTAAAATGTTTTTGTTATGTAATTTATTATTTATATTCTTTTTATTCTTTTTTTCAAACAAGAACATCCCATTTATTCATATCTACTCATGTTTTGATGGATTTATGCATACCAATTATGATCCTTCCTGATTTTTTTTCTCCTAACACTAATCGTGAAATAAGGTGGATCATCTCTATAAGTTTCCATACATTCCTTTTTTGGATTCTATAAATTGATATTTTACCAATTTTGTTTCAAATTTGACTATCTTAAATGTAATTTTTGTTAAGGATTTTTTGAATAATTATCAATAATATATTGATTTTTAATAGAGATCAGTGACCCTATTGGGCCTAAGGGGGAAATTATGTCCTAAATAGGGAGTATAACATAATAGATAGTTACGTGGGATCAGACCTTATCAAACTTGATCCCAATATAGCATTGGTAGTTAACATGGTTCTTTTGGTTTATTAATAATTAATTCCATCCAATCTTCCTCCCATAGTGTATCTTTAGCCTTATGTCTTTCCAGATAACTTGTCCTGACTTCATTTTGATGCAGGGATATAGATTGGGATAAAACATGTCCCAGGTTCTTAGTCTATATTAAGTATTCATTACCATATATAACTAAGTGAATTGAATGAAATAAATGTGTATCTTGAGTATTTAGAGGATAATATTCTTAATTGATTAATATCTTTTTCATAGGGTCCCCCATTTTGCTTTCGATGAAGGGGGTTTGTATCCATTAGTTATGCATGAATTATAGGAAACTGAAATAGTTAATGGTAATGAAACAATTAAATCAAATCTGTATTTGTTTTATTGGTTGATGGGAGCCTGATAATTATTCAATATTGACTAGCATATTGGCTAACAACAGCTTCAGGTTAAAGAATAGAACATACCAAATACAAAATATAAGAGTACATATAGGATGTTAATGAATCTAGTGATTCCAATTTTTAAACTAATTCATTAATATTATTCCTAATATCAAGAACAATATCATTCACCCATAACTATACTCTTTCAATATTAAATTCATTATTGATATTATTATATATTTTCAAACCATGGAGTTTTATACTATAAACAGTAAGATTGTGTTGGGTATTTTTTTTCTGGATAAACATTATTACATAATTTCTAAGTGTCATATTTGGATCCATGATCTATAATTATTCATTAATGTAATTTTTGAGACTGGAATCATGGTAGATTCAGAGAACATATAAGTTGTTCAGACTTATGAATGACTAGGGAATGTATAATTTTTTTAGATTTCTTGGTTTCTTTATGATACAAAATTCTATTCATTTATGACCTATCTGTCTTTAAATAATCTAATATTGTTCTTACTAAAAATTGATTATTGTTTGAGTGGATGGATTATAGTGAAGAGGATTTCCTTGAGCTAAAGAGGTGGATGGCATCTACCCAATATTTATTTTTCTTATGTATGGGGTTGGTTATATCATTTATTGTGACTATTCAAGTATTAGATTGGGAGTTATATTGATATAGAGATATCAATTAGTTTCTTATTGATCTTTTTAGGAATCATTCCATGTAGAAAAATTCTTGGATCCTGTTTTGGAGTTAGTTCTGGTGGTTCATGTATTTAAATGTTAGAAAAACAATTTGTCACATATTTTTCATGTATATGGTCAACAATATCTTACATTATATATTCTTTTAGAGGGGGTTTAACCATTGTGAGGGGTATTGGGTTCAGTACCGAAATGTTTTTTACTTGGAGATGAACTATGCATCTTGTAAAGGGAATGCAGTTTCATACTCTTTTAGTGTGAATACAAGGGATCTTAGATAGGAATAATTGTAAGAAGAGTGATAGTTGATAATATTGTGGGAATATTGGATAATGCCTGAATCTAAAGATAAAAGGGTAATTAATTATTCTCATTTAGTCAGAAATTCTACCGTTAAGACTGAGTGATATCTAGCCAGGTGGCTGATCTTGAAATTTTAGTAATGGAGTAATGTTTGGTGGGGAATGAAACATCCATGATGGATTTTGGATGTGAGTGACATGTTTTACATACACATTATGGTAGTAGTACCTAATCATATGACATAAGATATTATAGGGGAATATAATGAATTATATGTGGTTATGAACCTTGGATAAACTATGATTTATCATAATATTAGTAAATGACTTTTATGTCCCTTTATGAATAGTAGAAATACAAGATTTATCTACCATTTCATGGACTATCATATGATTGTGGTTGAACAATAATTACTATGTGGAATGGATAATTATTTTCCATTCCAATGTAAATATGGGATTAGTTAATAATAGATTTTTTTTACAAGGGTACTATAGACCCTGATAAGCTGAGTTGTTATGAGGATTTTTTTAACAAAATAATTAAGATAGAATATTTCTTTTTTATCCAAGAGACTCATTCCACTGATGAGTTAGGAAAACACTAATTTTCAAAAATTGTGTGTTTTCATGGAGTACCTACAATCATAATATCAATTAAATATTCTCAATTTACATTTTTAGTTTATAAATGCAAATAGAAATAAATGGGGACTCGATTGAAGAGGAAAAGAGCATATCATCTATAGAAAAATGGATAGTCAAAAATGATGATGCATATTTTCGTAGATATGCTTCGGGAATGGGTTAGATATTTCAATGTATCATAGGATAATCATCTAGAATAAAAAAATATTTAATTTTTTTTCATAGTTTTCAATTTATATGGATCTATTTTAGGATCTTTATGGGGTTTATTTTCATTCATCTCTATGTTGGGAGGTGTTTGGTGGGAAAATAGTTTTCTGGTCAAGTTTGGAGTCAGAAACCACTGAGCGGTATGGTTTATCCAAAAGTGTTTAGAGAAAAATTAAATTAAAAAGTATACATATGTGGACTACTGATGTTGTCTATTGGAGGTCTGTGGGGGTTATATTATTTTTTTGTGAGAGTTACCTCCTTTGGCACAATGACCATTACAAAAGTATGGAAAATTAATGTCACGAATTGTGGGATAATTCAAGATGAACAAACAAATCAGTAAAATGAATTACCAATTTTATTTTCCACAATAATATTAATATTATAGATTTTGTTCCGTATATCTCAAATTTTGATGTACGAACCGGATCATGCACACATGATTTAATGTGATGACGTTGAGTTTACTGCATAATGCATTATTCCTGGAAAATAGATTTAGATCATGTATTAGATAAAAAATGTACAATGATGGATGATAGTAACTCTCATTTAAGATTAATGGTATTGTATTCATTTTTATAATAAAAATGGGGGTGGGAGTTATATGTGCAGGCTCAGTGTCCAAGGATCTTATAGAATTACCTATAGAGACATTTCTCAAGAATGAATAGTCCTTATGGAAATATATTATAATGGAAATAGACATTCATGTGTATTGTCCAAGGATTTTAAAATAAATTTATTTTTTAGTAATTTTTTCTTGAAGAAGTCTATGAAATCTCTAGGGTTTTTGGGTGGTTTTAATAAACCATTAATGGGGTTTGTAGTTTGGGGGAACCAAGTGATCTTTAAAGGTTATTATATATCCATTTCTAGAGGGATAGTAGGTAGCTCACATATGGAACATGTTTAGAGATAACCATGTGAAATTTTATAAATAACCATGTAACATAGGATATAATCCAAAGAAGATATTTTTCATAGTTTACCAAATTGGGTATCCAAAGAGTGCAGGTACACTAATGAGGTGGTGAGTATCTCAAAATTAGAAAATAGTTTTGTAAATAATTCACCCAAACCATATGAAAAAAATTAATTGATCATAAAATTTTTATTTTACCATGAAAAATAAATAAAAATACAAATTATTATTCCTACGACTAGTTACCTCCATCCTAAGGGCTCTAGTGGCCATTCATGGTGAATTCATTCCCTCTAGAGAGGAATTCCATTGGATTAAGAGACATTGGCCCAATTTATTTCAAGGTAAGTGATCATTTATCATTATTTATTCATAATATTTATAGATCCCCTCCATCCACCTTAGTGAAGACCCTATATCCATAATTTCATGGTCAATTCATGGAATCCCAACATGATTTAATGTGATTCCTTTTGAATTCAAATAAATTGAATGTATAAATCAAAATTTTCACGATTCCCTTATATATATTGGTGATGGTGTTTATCATTGGGAAAAGTTAATAATATTCTAAACATTTTGAAGTTCTTTTCTTGGATAGTAAATCTAGAATCCTCATGTGATGATTTGGGGATATCTCTAAAAATCATTTATTTTTGGGCTTGATCTAGGTGGGAATTCATTATTTTTGAAAAATGATTTTCTTATGGTAGGAATTACATACTATTTTTCCATATATATGAACTTATATTTTATGGAATACATATTGTTTTCTGTGTTTCTTATGGGACCCCTTCATGATATGTTTCTCATGTGGGTTTGTATGTGTGGCCTATAAGACCTTTCTTTATATGATATACATAGTCCTTTCTATGTTTTTTATTTTATGTGGATGTATTAATTTCCAATGAGAAATCATTTTATGATATCAATAAGAACATATTGTTTGAAATTTGAAGTTATATTTTTAGAGGGGGTATGGATGATTTGATTTAAAATCTATAGATCTCGGATGTACGATGGTTATCATATTAACCTGTAGTGGTTATCCAATTAGGTAATGATGATGAGACATTAAAATATTTTCATAATTTGGAAAATTTAGTATGTTTATATGGTTGGGAACATCAAATAACATGAGTAATATTCAAATTACTTATCTGTGTCAGGTGTATGTACCAAATTGTGAAAGGGAATATCCATAAGAATTTTATTGGTTGGACGAACCATATTACTACAAGAAAATATGGAGTAAAACATTCCTTTAAAATCATGATTGTATTTTTTTCTTAAAGGATAAATGAGGACATATAACTTTTGGTTGAATATATCGAGTCGAAAAATTGACTATATGCATCATGTAGTACTGGCACAACCTTTTATGACATTCCATATAGCTTGGTGAAAAAGCAGGTAGATATGGAATTCATGGAATCATGGTTAATGGATGATGACTCAAAATTGATTGATTTTTTATAAATTTTATTTATTTAAAAGGAAAGAACATTTATATATTATAACACTATGGTTAAGGAAACATTAGTTGGGTCTTACTAGGTTATACTCACCCCTTTCATGTGCACACTGGTGTTCATGCATACTTCATGGTCAGGAATCCAAGGAAGGGAAAGGACCCTATGTCCAGACATCGAGAAGGAAGATCTTGGATAATATAGGTAATTTATGGAAAAACATCATGTTATTTTTACAATATTTATTTTTATTTGTCTTTTCACTTTCTATTGATCTACAAAACATATGTACCTTTTGGATTAGCTTGTAAAATTCCATAGATATTATATTGATAGTGCATGTTTTCATTATTTAGATTTTATTATATAGTTCTATATGTTCAAATAATTTTTTATTATTTTATGTGATGAATGGTTATTTATATCGAGGATATAGCCTCCCTAGAGAACATTTTAGTCCCTAGCTTCATATTAATGACCTCATATATATAAGGAGGAATGCATGAGTTCATGGAGAACTCCATCCCAGAATTTTTTATTCTGGTGGGGATCTTATAGTATAGGGATAGTTCATTTGTGATATGTCATCATTACACATTACCTTAGTCTGTTAGTCCATAAATATATTACACCATCCATGATAATTATTGAACCTGAATAGGTGACTCTTTAAATAATTCATGTTTCTTTTCATGATTTATAGATATACATGTAGAATTTGATCTCCATGATTTCCTTACTAGAATTATGAGTGAATTTACCAATAAAATTTAATTTTCACAAGACGTTCATATGGCTAGTTTGATTAACAATCAATCCATGTAATGGTGAGAGAAATTATATCTTCCTGAGAAAATGAATATATACTCCAATATAATTATATAATCATTGTATCAATGGTCCATTTGGTAGAGGATAGAAATTAAATACGTAATGAATCCTCTCCACATATTGGGGAAGTATTATGGTAGCAGGTTTAGTTTGTATAGAATCAGGTCTAGGTGGAATTAATATTAATTGAGTTTGATCATCTTCATTAATATTTTGATCACATCTATTAGATATACTATAAAACTATAAGAGTAACTACTGAGGATAAAAAATAAATTGAGGATGTAGAAAAGGATGGAAGTGATATTTATTCTAGGGAAAATCCATAGTATCCTACTATAGGAATTGATGTTATAACATTAGATGAGCTATGTAAAGTGGAAGAGTATTACAAAAAAACAAATAGATCAAATTAAGGAATCCATTGAGAACTCACTATAATAATAATATCCTTTTTGTGTTTGTACCTATATAGGATGGGAGGGACTCCAAACATTGGATGGTCCACTCCCTTATGTTGGTAGAATATAAATATATTTTTTTTTCATGATTAACTATTTTTTTATTTTATCCAATTATTACTTTATAATATCACATAAAATCTCAAACAAAAATTTAATTTTAACATGAAATCTCTTGAAAATCAATCTGGTAGAATTATTTAATTCATCATTCCCAAACACTTGAGTCATAAATGGTATCTCCATGGGCATGGAATATGGACATGTATAATCATATGTATAACAAATATGAACTTGATTTATACCATTCAAAAATGAAAATGGCCTCTTACTATAACTAAAATTTTTACTATAACTACCTATATTATTTTAATAATTTGTCAATGAATTTTTAGTTTATTGGATTAATATTGAAATGGGTTAGCATTTTAATGTTCTTGTGAGCTATTGGGTGTAGCATTGGGAGTGAAATATTTAGGGAGGATATTTTGGATTTAAATTTTACAATGAAACCCAGACATAGAAATTGGGTAAGGTAAGAACACTATTGATTTATATTTTTATTTTGTGAGGGAATGGTGTGATTGTATTCCTATGAAGGGTAAGAAACATTCATAATCAGATCTCATAACAATGTACTTTACAATGATGTTCTATGTGGCTAAGACCCATTAAGTATGTTGTATTGGAGGCAATGGTGGTGATCTAGTGAATCTTTTATGTTTGTGGTGGTATAGAGGATCCATGTATGGTCTAGTGGGTGTTTCAATTATATTTATAAGTGTCTTCCTTTTTCCAAGGTAAAATAGGGGTGAGGGGACACATGTGGGTAGACTGAAGCATAAAGGGTTGTGAATCAATGAATAAATTCTCCTGTAATGTTTATCCATGATTTAGAAATAATTTTGTAAGGGTAATTTTTTAACCTTTTTGGAGTTTATCATTCCCATAGGTTTCATCACATGGAATATTTGTATAATAATAACCCAAATAACCTTACACAACATATATTATCTAGGTGAGGGTAGTATGTTTTTTCTAAGAATTGAATTTGTATTCCCATTTGTATTATGCAACTCCCTTCTTGTGATATTTAAAATGTTTGTAACCTAAAATTGGTGGTTTTGAATATATTAGGAAATTATGTAACAAAATTATCACAACCGAACCCAATAGGTCCTGAGTCATAACACCTTAATCCCACATCCAATAGTCCAGGGGATGAAGACTAGCATCGACGAGTCATATCACAAACATGGGAGGCATTCCCTAAGTACCATTACGCACGCACACATCTAAAAGCACAGAAAATACAAGAATTTAAAGCCTATAAGAATCCAATGTATGAAAATATTTATATCACACAATAAAAGTATCTCAGAAGTACTAAAAGAATAAAACGGGAAAACAACGTTGTCTAAAGAAAACTGCTAAAGTGTTCAACCTGATCCGAATGTAGGGGTCACTATCAACTGCAACTACTAGAAAGCTTCTCATCCATGATCTGGTGAACAATGTGGTTTATCTATATAATTACAAAAATCCTATGTTGGGTCCTTCATGGATAATTTCAAAAGTAATGTGACCTATATAAGAGAAAAAACATGATTTGTAAAATCTCGTGAATGGGTGAGTATAAAAATACTCATTATGCATCCCAAAAATCGCAAAAACAAATAGGAAGCAACTAAAAGGATATATTCTGCACAACCAAGCCATAGGGAACCCTAATCAAGAGTGAAACTCCATATTAAATCATCCTCGGTTGTACATGACAAGTCATATTTGACTAAAATGGGTTTTAACCATGACATGTGACAACACCATAAGGTCTCTGTGAAATTTCCAAGATATACTCATCTCGACACTATGTCTCATGAGGTTCCAACTTCATATCCTAAAAAAAAATTATCCAATGGTTATAACCATAAAATGAAACAAGGAGAACACACTCCATGAGATCACCCATCCAAATAGAACCCATTTCAGAGATTCACACCATCAAAAACTACTCTACTAATCCTTATGGTACTTATGAGGGAACATTCCCCATCAGAAACATCATACAAAGTCTGACTCTACTTCCAAACACCAGGGGTCAAATAATTGATACCTCACTGACAAAGCAGCTAAAGAAACCCATTTGAAGAGGCCCTACCCTCACAACTTCACACAGTTGATGGATCAATGCCCCAAACTATGCAGTTCATGAATCATATATAACTAGATAGAACAAAGGTACTCACGCCTCCCAGCTTCATCACAGTCAATGGAGTACCTGTCGTAAGTTCCCCAACGACATCTTCATTCCTATAAGAAGTATCAAAAACAATTTATAATAATGGAGAACTAAATTCAATCTATTTATTATTAATATCAATGGGAATATCTTGTTCTTTGTAATTGTATAGAAGAGATGAGGGAGCTCCAACACCAATGGAGGAACTACTCCCAGATGATACACAGATTTGGGGGAGTAATACTACATATGTGAGGACCTGCATCTAGATCCAATAGGTTTTAACTAATTATTAAGGACCCAGACCTTGATACTATATGGTATTACCACTTCATAAATGGAGTACATGCACACTACACCAGGTAGGGGAGTACTGCTCAGTGGATAGAAGAACCTGCCACCTAGAATAGTATGGAGTATCGACTCTGCTAGCTCATTCACTATAGGAGACTTGTACCCTGACACGGTAGGTTATTACTGGCACCAGGCATCCGGACCCTCTCCCTAATATATAAGGGGAGTACCAACTCTACTGTAAGAACATGTTTGGAGGACCCACGCCCTGGAACGATACGTGTGAATTGACACCTATAATAGAGTACATTCACAATAATACATAGGTGGTACCCACATTATCTATAATTCATCTGGAGAGGACCCACACCCTATCCCAATCACGGATTAATTACTCCACAATTAAAGGACCCTCTCCCTAGTCCAATAGGGGAGTACCCACTCTACCGTCATGAATGTCACATGGAATCATTCACCCTTGTTAATTATGAAAGTTACACCCCTCGAGAGAACTACCCAAAACTAAAAACCCCATTCCCATGAATGGGGATTCCCTTCTCCACCTAAAATGATTAGTAAGGAAAACCAACACTCTATTCAAAAATGGGAGTAAAATTCTTGTCACCTCTTTAGATGAACCAAACCAGTCTTCAAAATCGACTCAGTACCACCCCACAAGCATGTTTCTCAGTTTACACCACCTTGTATCTCATAATCCATAATGATGAACACCATCACATCCTATGTGAAAATCCAATCTAGATAGACTACTAAAAATCCAAGATCTAATTAGTATAGAATAATATACAAAAGATATAAGATGCATTGAAGATCTTCTAATTGTACACAAAGTGAACCAGGGAACACAAAGCTAGTGATCCCACCTAAGCACATGAATGTGTATCTTTTCCACATGGGTTCCTTCCGATGTAGTTATACACGACATGTATTGGAGGAACAAACCATGTATCTCATCTATTGGCCCCTAGAGTTGTTGCTCTTCAACATGGACCTGCTGATTGTGTCCCTCACACATTGGGTATCCAACACTACATGGAATGTTATGATAAAGGGAAACCATCTTAGGATTTATACCCTTATTTTTTTACCGGTCCTTATTTATATTTATCATGGTTGTGTGTTAGAACATGACCATGTGTTTTCACATGGAAATCCAAATCCACGTGTCGTCGTGATATGGTTTAGTGAAATACAATTTGTGTAACCCATATACACGATGTGTAGTCCCGAAAGCTCATCTTCCATAAACATGAAGAGAAAGATGGTATGTGCAACAAATGTAAATGACATTTAGATGGTGATTATAGTGGGTAATCACCTTCAAAATCATTATATTCACATCTATTCAACCAAAATACCATATATCTACCTAGAAAGGATTAATAGAAATGTAATAGGGCTCAAGAACCATAGAACAATGAAAAAGGAAAGGGATTGATAAAAAAACTAAAAAACACAAAACCGTTTGGAGAAATTCCAATGATTTGGATCGAGATTTATTCTCATATTGTTTTGGTTCTCTATTTGATGATGATATTCTAAATAAATGGTGATCAATGACACCATGTTGTGTGGATTCAGCTCTAATTATGTTTGTTTCAAAATAGAAGAAAAGAGAATAGAGTTGTGGCCCTCCTTTGGGTCGTATGAACTAGTAATTAGGGGAGATGGAGGGTTATATTAGTTTTATGTTTTTCTGTAAATTAATTATTTATATTTTAAATTAAATTGATTATTCTCTAATAAACCATCCCACTAACCTGCGTTCAACAAAACATCCCAGTAGGGACATTTTTATTTCGTGCCTAGGGTAAAAACAATGTTCCAGACTCAACCATGGTCTCATCTATCAAATCTAAGACTCCAAATAGGCATTAGTAATATTTAGTAAAAAATTACAATGAGTGACAGAATTTATATGATATTTTTAATATCATTTCACCGAGGTTCCCTGAACCCCTACTTCCCACATAGACATAGTGCATGATTATGGAAATATTTTTTTAAATAATATGATGTAATTTAGGTCAAAACCTATTTCATTACATTCTACAATCCTCAGATATTTAAATCCCAGAAAAATGAATTCTTATAAAAGAGGGACAAAACTGCCCCCCCCCCCCACAGGGTACCCACACCTGTGAGCTGACCAAGGTTTCATCTGCTGGTTACAAGAACACACACAAAAAAAACACTGAGATCCATCAACTCCTATGTTAGGATTCTAGTAGGCCAACATTAAGAAAAAAATTGGAACATGTATCCTTATTTTTGATAGGTGGCAAAGAACCAAGCACCATGGTCCATCTGCAATCACAAGGACCAGTGGTACACCACCTCACTAACCTAACATAGACACAAATGGAACCCCTCAGTTCTTATCTACCCCTGGTTGGACTGTACAATATCCCCCTCAATAATTTGGAATTCATGGTCAAATATGAACACATGTGGGTATTTATGGACAAAATAAGGTTTCCCAAGAGTAAACAATAATTCCTTCCATGCCCCTTTATCTACATACCTCTAGTTGTAACACAACTCTCCCCAAAAAAACACTACCATACCCAATAGTGGTATCCCAGCTGAGTATGGATGATAGGAAACCAATCCATATAGCAGAAACATCATATTGTCTAACTTGGAAACTATGGAATGATTCTAATAAATTATAACCCTCTCCTAGGTCAGCCAAGCTAAATGGGGTCAAGGAATAAAACTATAATGGAATGTCAAAGACATACTATGACACTTCATCACACAACCTCTTCTAGAACACACAATTATATGGAACTCTTCCACTGCACCTAGATACTATTCTTCTTAGACTACATTGAATCTCCTACACTATTCTGATCACATCATAAAAACACATCTCAATGGGGAATGAAACCCCAATAACTCATGAGTTAAAAGCTACATCAATATTCACCACCCTCTATTTGTTCATGTTTTGTACAAAGCTGATGCCAATCACATGAGGGTTCCTATGAAAAAATGGATTCTGAAACAAGCATAATATCTTACCAGGACCTCTTTCGCATTAACCAACACAGGGTTCAACGAGAACCCCACATCACCCTGTATAACAACAATATTGAGAATAAGGAAAAGAGAATCCACAATATTGAAAAACAATTCCTACTAAATAATGTATAAAGTACACACAAAATAAATATATTAATCCTCAGAGCTTCTGGATCAAATGAATATATAGCATGAAGTAGTCCTCTCCCATGTCCTCTAGCTCCCTGAGCTTAGAACGGACCACCTAGGGTGTGGTGGAAAAACCTAGACCTGTCTACAAACTCTTGCCTCTCTACTAGCTAATCTACATAATATTCCACCTAACAGAACTTGTTGACCCAAATGATGCCTCTACCAAAGTGGATTTTCATCCACATACATCTCGGAAGTATGGTGGTTCAGAAAATCCGTAGTGAGATTCCCACATCAACCGAAAGAATAACACCAAATATCATGTGGCTAATCTAGTCCTCAGTACATACCATAGACTACAGACCCAAGATTTTGTTCCTGAGATTGGTGATGCCCCATGCACCATGATCCTATTACGTTTCATCTCCTAGATCTTATGTATTCTTTAACCTTAGGACCACTTATAAGGGTTACATCTAGCTGATCCTTGTCATGGAAACTCTCCACCATGAGAGCTCCATCCAGCACTCCAATGTTGGTGGGAATGCATAGTAGAATCAATGTCACCCTGATCTATCGATGAAATACGCACTTGAAGGTTTTCTCTCCGAAGAGCGGATACAAACCATATCCACATAGTATTGCAACAAGTCTTTTAAACTCTATGAATTCTCCACCACTTTCATAAGACCCTTATGATGCTATAAAAGCTTATGTATATGCACTCATATCAACATGGAAATGTAAAACTCTTCCCTTACGATTCTCTCAATATCCTCCCAAGTTTATGTCTCTTCATCATGAGTTTGTAACACTAGACTCCACCAATGTATGGATGAACCCTGCTGAAGGCTCACCACTAGGACCACTATCTGATCGAGATGTGTCCTCACTATGCAGAAAAATCACACGACTACATTATTCTAGACATCTGCTGCCTAGGGCTGGTACATCATGTTGTGTTTTCTATGATACTCATGTTTCACACTCAGCCTACATGCATCGTCTTAAAAGTATTCTTGTAAAACCGGCTTCTCAATAGGTGGTGGCACCACCAGTTGACCACCTAGAGGTAAAGATTCAGAATTAATGCCCTGTAATGAAGCCTCATCACATGGATTATCTTCATCAAAACCTCACTTCAGAATCATGATTTGGTTTATTCATAGTGGCATCTTAAAATAGATTCAAGACGTTCCATTCTAAAACATTAAACATGGGGAGTTGACTCATGAAGGGCAGTAATAAACAAAAACCCGATCTTATATGATGCATGTGCATTTATTTCCCAGTGAACAGTATCCTAATGTACCATGTTGAAAATTAGGTTATCAATGTCCCGTTGAATGGATGTGTTAGATGTTGAACCAACACTAGAACCTCAGTTATAATATTTAAACTCAAAACAACCTAAAAAGTTCATTATGTAACACAAACCAATATCACAAAACTATTGTCCCAATGGAGAACCTACAACCTTTGATACCACTTTTTCATGACACTACTAGATGGGGCCTTTACCACAACCCCCAGGATTTCCTCTAAAAGGTTATGGGTAAGAATCTAGTGCCGAAAAAACAATTCACTAACACAAGTGACATTTTTAAGTACCAATATGCTCACACAAATCTCAAAACTCAAAAAATACTGAAATGTAAAACCAATGGAAACAAATTCATGCATATATATATATATCCCAAAGCTACAGTACATCAAAATTAATGAAATCATATATTGAAACAACAATAACCACCAAGAAAATTTGTAAAAGCATACAACCTTCTCAAAAACAAGGTGTTATTGTCTACTACAACTGCAGAAAAGATCCACTGCCAAGATATTGAAAAGACATTGGTCTGTCTAGATCACATAACATTGCCTATCTCAGGTCCTCAACCTAATCCATCAAAATGCATGTGGTATACGCAAGACACAAAACTAGTGCGAGAAAAACATATGTAGGGGTGACTATAAATATACATAGTAGGGGCCCCAAAACCCACCGAAGAAAAAGGGAGTAAAGGAAGGGAAATAGTACACTCAACCTAGAAATAGGGAAACCCAATTGATAGAGAAAATACATCATAATACATTCTCGGTTTTACATAGTAGTTAGTCTATGTATAAAGGGGGTTTCAATCACAGTATCTGATAACACCATAAGGAATCCCATAAATCACTTTAATATACTTATCTCAGACACTAAGTCTCATGAGGTTCCAACCTCATAGTCATTAACAGAATTTCCATCATAGGCTCTAACCATAACTTGATATAAGTATAACACACTCCATGAGCTCAGCTATTTATAATTTCACCCATCTGAGAGATTCACTCCACCAAGAATAACTCTACAATTTCTAATGGTAAATCTGAGAGAACGTCCACCATCCAGAAAATATTACTTGCTCTGATTCCAGTTCCCAACACCAGAGGTCCTGTCATCGTTACATCATTCCCAGTGCAACCTAATGAAACCAAAGTTATATTCCCACCACTCACCACTACACATAGTTATATAGAACCACTGAAGACTATACATCACATGCATCATATCTAATAAGAGAGAACATAGGGACTCACAGCTCACGACTACCCTATAGTAGAAGGATTAATTCTCCTAACCAAACCATGAATCCTATATCATTTAGGTAAGAAGTATCCAATACTTAATTCCATTTAGGGAGCACTAGATCCGATCTAGGTATAGTTCACATAAATTTGAAGGGTCCGATCCTCCAAACAATTCCAACTGCCGAGGGACCTCCAACGCCAATGGAGGACCCACTCGCCACTACTACTCAGAGACAAGGGAGTACTAATCTATAAGAGAGGACCCACACCATAATTCAACATGGGAGTATTACTCATGAATGACTCACACCCTCGTTTTATAGAGGTGTAACACTTCATTAATCGAGGACCCTCACCCTAACCCAGAATGGGAGTACTACCGAGTGCCTAGAGGTCCCATAACCTATATTGATAGGGGAGTAAACAAAATTACAAATTTATCACAATGCGAGACCTTCACTCTGACATGGAAGGGGAGTATAGACCCATTTAATAAGGAATCGATCACTAACATTGTTTGGAAGTACCAACTCTGCCTAAAAAACACCAATGGAGGACATGCGCCCTGGAACGATAGGAAAGTACTAGATCCTATAACAGAGGACCCCCACCCAACCAGGTTGGGGAGTACCCACTATACCTATACATAATATTTAGAGGACCCATCCCGTAATCCTGTAATAGAATACTAACTCCACAGATAGTTGAATCCCTTTCTAGACCAACAGGAGAGTGCCTACTCTACCTTCACAAATGTCATAGGGAAACCGCACTCTAGTCCATCAAGGGAGTAACACTCATAGATAAAACTACACAAATCTAATGAAACCATGACCACAATTGGGGGAGGCCCATCTCCACCTAATAAAGGTGGTAAGAAAAACACTCACCGTAGTTCAATAGTGGAGTAACTGTCCTATGTCATCATTATATGAACCATGCAGATCTCGAACATTCGATCATTACCACTCAAAAGAATCTTCATAAAATTACAACACCTTGTATCTCATAAAACTACATTAAAAATGACTTATACCCAAATAATTGTTTTGTAAAATAATTAATCTGTTGGTAAAAATGATAACTTCCAACATATATTATATTTTATTGGCATTAATTAAATATTCAAAAACTTTTTTTCACCAACACATGTATGTTTTGATACTGATAATTTAACATAAACAAATCTTATACCGATAATTAATTATTTTGCTTTATTATATCAATACTAACATTCTTTTTACCAAAATATGAATCTATTACTATTAATTATTATTACTAATATATTTTTAACCATTATAAAAACAAGTTGCAATAGATTATTAAATTACACAAAATATTTTAACAAAAAATATGATATATAAACATATATATTATTCCTAATAAATATTATAAATTAATAATATTTTAATACACCATTATAATCATATGTTTTCATTAGAAATTTGTATGTTTATGGTATATGATATATATTCATATCTGATATAATATGATGGTAAACTATTATATATACATAATATCATTATATGAATATAATATAATTTTTTAACCAATATATATAAAAATTTTAAAAAAAATCATTACACCTTCATTCCCCTACAAACTACGACTCTCTTCCACTGCATTGACCCACTCACAATGCCAAAAAAATTTCAGACTCTTGTCCACACATGACCGTATAAAATCAATGAACTTATGTCAGAAATTTAAACCAATTCCCCACCAATTAGTAGTAGGATCTCCTTCTCGACTTTCCATGATCATTGTGCATGAATAATGTTGGTGTTGTGCTTTTATTCCAATAATATCACACTAGAACAGCAACAATTTAGTGACCCCAATAATCTTCTCCACTTATTCTTATGTGTATGAGGTTACAATTACTTGTTCTCCTTCATTACGGGTTCTATTTTGTATTCCATGGTAAATGAAACCAGATATTAATGCCGAAATTTCATTACCTAGTTTAATTTCCTCTCAATCATTGGTTTATTTATGTAATATATATTCATTGTCTCTTGTGTTTTTAGGTTTTTTCAATTTATATCTTCTCTACCAGTATTCAATTTTCATTTCCAGAATGTCATTAAATTAAAATTATAATCATCTAATATATAATCTTTTGTTGAAATCCAATAGCTTTATATTCCTTACATGTCACGTGATTTTCAAGTACTTTAATTTCCATTACCAGTCCCTAATAATTCTATGAAAACCATAAAATTACTTTTGTACCATCTTTGAATATTTATTACATTTATATACTAACTCTTCTTTCTTTTTCCCAATATCATATATATTAAATCATCTAATCATCATGATTGTGTTGTACTTATTTACATATTACCAGTAACCCCCTTTTCATCTACACACACTTCTAATCTTCCCATGTATTTGCTTTTCCTACTATGAATCTATGAGCCTCATTCCATCTTTTCCACATAAAATTCTACAGCATAGTGATGCTCCTCAAATAGGCTTGTTCCCTTTCCTCCATTATGACATTAAAGAAAACTATAATTTTGAAATCTATTGGATAAATGATATTTTTATTTCATACTTTATAATCTTGATATCACATAAATTTCATATGAAATATATTTATATTTTATATTCAAACCATAAATTCCCATGTAATGATTATATTTTATATATATCCACACTATATATGATCATTGCATATACGTAATCCATATACACTATTAAACACACCACAAATAGATATTTTCATACCATTCCTACGTTGTACTATTTATCATATCGCAATTCAGTTATGTCGCATATCGATTTAAACTAGAAACACACTTCTAAAGATATGAAATTGTAATGAAAATTAACTCAATTGGAAAAATTATGTTGCTACTTGAATGGTTGTCAAAAAACATGGTTATTATAAAAGTCCGCTAAACATTTACATTATTATTAAAAAAATTGTTCTTTATTCAATTTATTTCATTATTAACTATAAATTTTATGTTCAGTTATTTATTAACAAACTGGTATATGTTTCATTCCTTATCCAATTAATTCTACTTCCATTATTAACTAATAGGTATATGATTCATTCTTTGTTTGAAAAAATATGTTTTGTTCTATACATATCATGTCAATGGTAGATATTTAAGCAATACCATTCATGTAGCTGAACCCATTATTATATATACTTCATATAGAACAACTATAGTACAATATTCTACTATCTTCATCAATTAAAAATTTCTATAATTTATTACCTTTTCCAGTATGAAGAATTTCAGTTTACACTAAAATATATTATCAACAAATATCATTGTGTTACTTATATTCTAACACATGAGAGAGTCTTAATACTCAAAACAAAATGATTTGTAATACTCTTCGATATTAATCTACAATATGGAGACATTTCCATATTCACTTTGTAATATTTATTTAGTGAAACATTGATAATGAACATTCAAAAACACAAGAAATATTTACAATTGATAGAAAAATTCATATATTACATAAAATGTGAAAAAATAAATTGTTGGGGTCTTCATTTTTTTAAAACATTTTTATTTTTATATGATTTTCCTAAATCACATAAATATGATTATGAACATTCAGAAAAATATATACCTTAAAATCAACTACTCAAGATGATTCCAACATTATAAAATACTTTAGAAAATCTAATCATAACATAAATGATTTGATTGATCTCAATGAAGTGAAAAATAAAATAAAATATTGATATTGACTTCAAAATGAAACTAAGAACCTAATATCTTTCTTCTAAGTTTTGATAATTACATACATTCTATTGAAAATACACAAATTTCCATGATTTTACAGAAGACGTATTACAAAATGATTCCATTCAAATCACTGAAAAAGCAATTATTTCCATCCAAATCCTAGGAGAAGAAAATAAACAATATGAAACAATAAAATATCAATTGGAGTTCATATATTCAAAAAAAATTGAAACACTAAATGGTCTTAATAATTAGATATGCCCCTAATTTTCAATAGGAATATCACTGATATGATGGTTTCCCATTATAGTTCAGTCAGATGTTAATAATTAGATTTTCATGGCCTAAGAAATTCACATAAAATCTTATCAGAAGAGAATTAAAATAGATAAATAAATAACAAATAATTTGATAAAATAAGCTTAAAAAAATTTATATTATGGATCCATTGATAAAAATTGAATTTAAGTCTCTATAATTATAAAAACGTCCACATATAAGGTTTTTTATTCCTTTCATTCACACCCTGAGGCCCACCTAAATAATAAAATGTGTCATATTTAATATGTATTTTATCAGAACATATATGTATTGATCAAAACATCAGTTTCCAAAGAAATATTTGTTTAGAACAAACATATATTTTGTTCAATACATATTATAAAAAAAGGTTATTTATGTATTTTTATCAATAAGTGTCAGTTATGATCTAAAATTGTGATCATACATTGATATGAAATGTGTATAGTGAAAAAATAGTTATATTGGGATCAATATATGTATCAGAACAACTATTTCTTTTTTATAGGAAATCCAATTTTGTAGTAGTTTTGATTTAATATTACATATTATTTTTCTGTATTTTAGTTCATAACTGGTATGTAATATGTAGAACTCGTGTTCATTTAGTAGTTCTATATATACAAATCATAATAATAGTTGAGAAAAAGTTTTTATTTGGATCAATATATATTAGAAATAAGGTCAATTATGTATTTTGTTCAATATATAGATTAATTAAAAACTAATAATGTGATATAAATATGTTGGAACTTATATTAAAATATGACAATATATGTATTTCATCATAATATTATTCCTTGCATTAGTATATTAAGTTTCTTTGTTTTCTTCCTCACTCATTTTCCTTGTAATGTTTGATGTACCTTTGAACATGTACAAGTTAGAATGGTTTTTTGTATATGGTATTGTTGTTCTGAAGAACCTTGTTAATGGATCTTGACATAGTTTATTTTATCTTGGAGATTTCATTCATGTTGGTTGTTGCACATTAGTTTTATAGATGACGTGTCTCCTGATGGAGGCATTTTAATGACATTGAGGGTTTTTTTTCACACATGAAAAATCGATTTTGACTGATTTTGGTGACTTCTAAGTTAATGTGATGATTTTTTGGATGGAGTTTATTTGTGTAGGATGGATATCCACATACTATGCATGGATCAACTATGGATTTTTATTCTCTTGATGACTTCTTTTTGTGTGAATCGTTGATGAAGTGTGAATTGTTTTTGTTTTCGGTTTGGTCTATATACATCTTCATTATTGTGTTTTGGAGATACTAGATCCAATGTATTCCTAGCTAAAGTTGTGCTTCCTCATATAGTTCAAATATGGTTTGATAGCTATGTACCAATTGGTTACAGATCATAAATGTTTCTGATACTTTTGTAAAACAATCTGATTGATGTTTTATCTGTTTTGGACCATTTGAGATGTTTTTGTCACTAGAGTATCTATTTTTATGATTAGGTGGCCAACATTACATATTTCTTGTGTTTGTAATCTAAGATGCTATGAAATCTGACCTCGATCTGTTGATATGTTTTTTTCCAATAACATTGATGACTGATGTGATATCACACAAGAATCAATGGTTTTAATTGGTCCTTAGCAAGCATGATAGAGAATTATTATTCCAAATGATATAGTATGGATTATTTTGGAGGTCAATTGTTTTAAATTTTTGTTTGATTCTCTATAAGTATGCACAATCATATTTAATTTCTTTATGGGGTTATCTAATTACACCTCATGTATTCATTTAAATTCTTTCTTTCATTAATAAATTATTGAAACAATATTTACCAAAAAAGTGGAAGTGATATTTTGTGGCAATATAGCATTTTGGATGATGTTAGAAATTTTTAGAGAAATTATTCTTCAATATGATTCATTCGGACTACCTTCTTTCTAATCTCAACAGGTATGATGAAAAATTATCATTATGAAAATCATTTTTTATACATCCATTTTTTTATCAATTTGTGTATATATTTTTCACTATTTTTTGCATATTCTATTTGGTTTGTTATGATGTAGATATTTAAGTTCAATAGTGTGACATAGATTGGAGTTGAATCAATTTATTTCTTGCTTTTACCAGAGGTGGCTTCTTTTGTGTATGTTCTTTGGTTGTGTGTGGAGGTCATTGAGCTAATGGTCATAGTATTATAGCCATATGACACCTCTCTGGATCTGACTTATTGGTCATAGGGCATAGACGAGATATTGTAGGTGGCTTGCTGTCTTGGATGAGCAAGATCTGGAGCTGACTAGCAGTTATGGATGAGTTATTAGTTCTTGCTGGTCACTAGAGCTGGCTCATTGGAATGGATGAGATGGAGGTGCTGGTGCTGAAACAACCTTGGTGGCAATGATGTGTTGGAGCTTCTGGTGCTGGAGCTGACTCTCTGGAGTTGATGGTGCTGGAGCCAACTCTTTTGGGCTGGAGATTGGTCACTAGTTATAAAGGGTGGTGGATCCTGTTTGGGGGATCTAGTAATTGGGTGGGGGGGTTTCTATAGTTTTTTTATTGATTAATTTTTTATTGAATTTCGTTATCAATATAAATAATCTTTTTTTAAAATATATGACATATGTTAAGATCTTTTTCAACATAGTAATTAAAATAGGTTTATTATATATGATAAATTAATAAATTTTATATTAAATTTTACATGAAATAATTTAATTTATTATCAAATTTTATATGTTTTTTATATTATTAACAATAGAAATTTTTCCCCTAGAACCTATTATTAAACACTTTAACCAAAAAATATATTTTATATTGATATTATAAAAATTTCAACAGAATTATTTATCTTACCCAAATAAATTTAGTGACTATGTTTTTAGTGATAGTTTTTTTAGATGGTAATATATGTTGGTAAAATGTTTTACCAACTGAAAATGAACATTTACAAACAGATATGTCCCCATTGGAAAAAGGGAAATATTATGTAGAGAAAGCTGTAATAGAGGCCATTATCACATTCTTTGTGGAAAACCACTAATCATGGACTACCCACCATCTTGAATCCGAGTATCATAGATGGATATAATGAACACGAAAGATCCCAGAAGTATATCCTAATGTTACATGAAGTGAATCGGGGCATACACGATGTGTGAGCCTACCCGAAAACCTATCTATGTATCTATTCCACATAACTTTCAACCCATTTAGGGGTATGCAACATGTAGGGAAGGTACACAACTTGTCTCTTGTCTCTCAATCCTTGTCCATATTCCACTTATACACATTCCAGATGATTTTTTCCCTCACATTCTATTTATCCTATACAACCCAGCATTTTCAGATAAACAACCACCTTCCCATGCTGTTTTCCAATTTCATAGTATGAGAACACATGATTATGCATCTCGGTCATGTGTTGGTACATTTCCATGTGGTTTCACATGGTTTTCCCAATCCATGTCCCATGTTCACATGGTTTAGGGAAATACATGGAATGTAACCCTTATATATGATGTGTAGTCCAAAAACCTCATCTTCACAAATTAGGATGAGCAATAAGGCTTGTTTCACTGAACTACACAACATGTAGATGGTGATTCCACTCGAAAATCACCTAAAAACCATCTAAATTACCATTATTAAAAAAACACCATATATCTACCTACGAGGGATTAACAAAAAATGAAGT
This sequence comes from Viscum album, assembly GCA_963277665.1. Lineage (NCBI taxonomy): Eukaryota > Viridiplantae > Streptophyta > Magnoliopsida > Santalales > Viscaceae > Viscum > Viscum album. The sequence continues at coordinate 396,383,392 of OY728125.1, forward strand.
AGGGATTTTTAACAATACCAAAATGAAAACCGAAGGGGGTCATGATAAAAAATCAACATCACCCAACCTTTTGGTGAAATGATGAAGATATGGATCTAGAATGATGCCTGCATCTTTTTTATTCTCAATAAGATGAATATTTTTTCTATAAATGGATATCAATGTCACCTTATTCTGTGGATTCAACTCCATTTCCGTTATTTACCCAATAGAGGAGAGGTGATGAGAGGTGTGGCTCTCCTTTGGTTCATTCTCACCATATGTGAGGGGAGGGGAGGGTCGGATGGGTTTTAGATTTAGGTTTTAATTAATTAGTTAAACCTTTATTTATTTAATTATTACCCCATAAACCAACCCACTAAACCTCCTTCAACCAAACATCCTCGGGCAGATAATGGTTTGCCATGCCTAGGGTAAAAATGACATTCTCAACATAAATGAGATCTCCTAAATCCGATCTGGGACTCCAAAAAGGATTTAATAAGATTCAAGTAAAATTTAGCATGCTAAAATTTATGTTTAATATTTTTAATGTCTCTACATTGATTGTACTAAATAAAAATTAATTAAAATGAATTGAAGTGGGGTGTTTACAAGTCTATGATGGATATCATGGAAAAATGCTATCGACTGTTTCTAAAAAAATATTCTTTATTTATTTTCAAATTTCTTCATTGAGTCTATATAATTAAAACACCACCATTCTAGATATTATAGCTTTTTTAAACTTGTTTGAGTTCCGTACTTTGTTTCTAGTCCGATAAATAAACACTCTTTATCTCCAACTTTATGTTTGGGTTCCTCAAATTAGGAATCATATTCTATAATTAGAAGATTTAAGAACATACCAGATTTATTTTTACTAAATTATTATAATATCATTTATAGTATTCCATTGAATATTATTATGATCTATCTTCAGAAATATAATAACTGGATTGATGTGTATTTAAAAATAGAAGTACTATATATGTAATTTTAATTATGTTTTATAATTAATTCATTTATTTTTGTTTTTAAAATTATCATATATAATATATAATCAATTTAAAATGATAAATATAATATTAAATAAGTTGTAAATTATCTGAAATAAATTAGTGAATATATATTTAGTATTTTTTGATATTTTGTCATCCTTATTTTAAAAAGTAGTCAAAACATACTCCATATGTTGGTGTGATACCCTTAAACACTGCATATTTTTTATTGAGATCCTATTTTTATAGAAATACCCCTATATAATTGAATAATAATTACATATGTAAAATTATTTGATTTTTTTAATAATCAAGAATTGATTGATGTGTTGTTTTTAGTGGATCCATGAAGCATGAAATTCTATAGAAATAAAGAAAATAGAAATTTTTTTATAGATAGAATAATATTTTAATTAGATGTTAACTATCGATCGAGGATTGTCATGCATTGAAATGTAAATATGTGGGCTATAATTGAGATATAAATTCATGAAATAAATGAGTACATAAATAAAATATATATTGGTGTTTGAAAATAATTGTATGTTTGTTTAATATGTAAATAAATTTCACAGTGAACATAATATTTGTTAAAGACTGTAATTATATAATTATTGGATGAATGAATAAAAAGTAAGAGTGGATGGTTTCTATTGATGTTTTGAGTGGTCAATGCCTGATTAGGGTAATAGTGTAAGAAATAGTTTTGTATGGAAAGTGATGAAAATATGTTGGGTTAGATGAGTTATGTTAAGATAGTTTGTGTGCACCTATATGTTGGTTTTTGTTTTTATATATTGTGCCATGTTTTTATATTGTAATTGTTAGATAAACCCCACATGAGTAAAAAAATTTATTTCAATTTTATTAATTTTAGTTATGGGTGTTTTATCCAACATCCAGGTAGGTTAGGGCACATGTATTTTTACCCCCTCTTCCCTACTCTCCCTTTATAAGCAGACTTGTTTTGATATCCCGAGGTTTGTAAATAATGAAATTGTATAGTACTAAAATGGGGTTTATCTGATGATGCGTTAATGGGATGAGATTATGCAGTGGGTTTATTCATACTAGGAGGAGGGAATAAGGTTGGTATCATTCATGTACATGATACCATCCTAATCTATCATTTTGAAGTGATAGATGTGGTATGTGTCCTATAATGGGGTTATGGTACATTATAAGATGTTTTCTATAATTCCACTATGATATATTTATTTTTTGAGTGTTGGGGTATGTTGGGTTATTACATGACCCTCCCAATATAGGAAGTCACGTGAGCATAAGATATTTTGAAATTGGGAGTGGTAGTGGAAGACTAGTAGTAATGTTGGTGAGAGGCACATATGACTATTTTTCAAATATTATTTTAGTATTCCATGGATGTGATACAAGGTGAGTGCACCTTGGTGAGGTTTGGAAATGGAAATTAACCTAATATGTTTAGGTTAGTTCTATTATATACTCACTAGAGCATTAACAGACACCTATCATGAGGATTGAGAAAATGTTCAACTGACATGGTGTTTTATAGGTGGATAACCCTATACAGTCTCCAAAATATGAGTGAACACAAAATAGTTTTCCAGTTTTTTTATTTTTTTTATTTTTTTATTGGTTTTTGAAATTGAAGATATAAAGTAGTTTAAATTGAATGATTCTAAATTAAGATATTGAAGCAGTGATAAGAGAATGGTTGGATAAAACTAGTGTTATTCAACCATTATTTTCAATTTTAACCTTATTCTGCATTTTTGGCTAGAATGATGGGGATTCTTCTAATAGATTCATTCCTCCACCTTTCGCTAGACATTAATGGATAGTTAATTCCTAAAAAAGTATCAATAGATATACCCTTATTCAATTCTATGTTTCATTATAATATTTCCTTTGGATCAAATAAGGAAATTCAAATTTGAGAATTGTAATTCCCATATTTAAAATAGTCATTATATCAATTCCTCACATGAACTAGAGAATTCTTAATTATCCCCACCTAAACCTAATATATTCTATAGTAAACATTTATGAATTTTGTAGATGTAGATGTAGATCATCATCCAAGGAAATTAAAAATAAAAATCTATACCTAGTGTAGATGATTTCTTACTTAAAAACATAAATAACAATTGAAACATGTTTTTAGAAGATTGTGAAAATGTTTTCTTTTATTAGATAAAGAAAATCAAACCTAATTTTTTTAAAAAATTTTCCTTTTCCTAGTCACTCAAAAAAAAACTACCCCTCAATTTATGGATAATTGGAGTTGAATTTTGTGAGTGGATGCATCAAAAAATAATTAAATAAAAAGAAATGGAATTCAAGGAAATAAATAAGCAGTAGGTCATCATCATGATATTCCCTTACCGAAAGATCAATTTTCCAACCCCCTAATGTCTCAATTTATAATCATACATCATAACCTTGTGGAATAATAATGTCATGATAAATGGTTAATAATGGACTCTGGGCCTTCCCCTGGGAAAAATAAATAACTCGCATTGATTCTGAAAAAAAAAATTATGTTGTTATCTATTTTCACATCTTGAATAGTGGATTCATGAAATGTAATATGCATGAGGAACATATGATTTCCAAAAAAAATCTCATTTCGAATATTGTATTAAAAACATTTAATGTGTGGGATAAAATTTTCAGTGATTTTTTCATGGCTTGTTTCATGGATTGTTACACTTATAGTTAAACATAATGAATTACATTTACATAATGTGTAATGTTGTTTTTTCAACTGGTTTCACCCACTTCCACCTTGTTCTTCCTTTATAATCCTTATAGTTGTAATCGTATATGTATTTGAAATTTTCTAACCTTCATTCTACTTTTCAAAATCTATTTTTTTCCAAACCACATCGCGGCATAATGCCACCCATTTTGGACATAATTTATCTCTCTATTTTATTTCAATTTTCATTAAATTTGATATAATACATAAAAACATAAAAAATCCAATATTCAAAAAATTTTATCACTTAATATATTCAAATGGGCCACTATATATCCAAGAGTGAATGTATAAAATGTTCCATTAAAGTATTACTATACTTTTACCACATTCTCTTGAGATTTTCGAAAATGGATCATACATAGTATACATATAATTATCACACTATATATATATTTTATATTTTAGGTGATCATGATTGTTTTGGTAACCAAGTAAGATCACGCTAGATTGGGGTTTTAGTTTCTATTTGGTTCTATTTCTTCAGAGTGTTTTTAGTTTTTATTGTAGAGATTTATTTGGTATGTCTTGACATGCATTATTATATTTATTTCAATGGATATATATTTATTGTATATGATGTGGTGTTGATAGGTTTTTCTCTTCTTATATTTGGTCCTTTACTTATATTATGACTGTAGTTTCTCTCAATATATATTTAATACACGCGGTGAATGTTTCCAACCTAGGGATTATTAGAGGAGAGCTTTCTAGGTCATTCATTATTATAATTGTTGTCCCTATATGGGTACTCATGTAGGGGAGTTACGATATATTGGTATAAATGACTGATATTTTAATTATTATATGGTTATTAAAATAAGAAACATTGAATGTTACATAGTTTTGTAGGGGAATGGTATTATTTGACATTGGAGTGTACCGTATGATAAGGTCACTGGATATGACCCATGAATTTTCAGTACCATTGTGCAAAGTGGAATAGTGTGTTCTGGGGATTTAAATATTCTTATTACAAATGTGTTGGAACTTTTCATCTTTAATGATCAAATCCCATGTATGGTTTGATGATCTCACATGAGCTAAAAGGATAATGGAAATTAAATGTGAAAAAATAGGTTTTTCTATATGACGGGTGTTCAATTATAGCTCATCACCAATAACTACTCATCATATATCTAAAGATGAATCCCTCTAGTTTTGTCACACATACTTCATGAATCTTCACATACATAATTCATCAAATTCTAGGCTCTAAATTGAGAATTAATGATCTCTCTGATGTCACAACGACCACCACAATGATGTGACTATGATCTGTGGAGGAATTATTATATCTTTCAATTGGTTGGATCATTTCTCTCATAATGTATCAATATGAGAGATAACATCATAGTTTATGGATAAGTTAGAGTACTTTGAATGACCATCTCTACTTCTTTATATAGTGGATTATCAAATACCTAGAAATTATTCCATGAAACCGTATATATAACATCCTCTAAATAAGAAATAAATATATAAATAGGAATAATTAATATCCTCATAAATTTTATCAATATTTTATCACCTAATTATAATATAACAAATATATAATGTGATAAAAACTGAGTGATTATCTTGAATCTAATTCCCCTATTATTTAAAGAACCTTTAATATTAAAATAATATTCATTCGTATAACAATTTTGACATATTCACATAAATACCCTATTAATACATTTAATAAATAAACAAATCCTAAGTATTCTATAATCTAACAACAATGGAATTATTTATTTATTAGTAGAAGATTACTATGTCAACTCTCAAACCCCGTGGTAGGACACAAAATGTCTGATTTTCCTTTTCATCAGAATATGTAATATTCATTAATGCACTATTCCATGGGACCCTTTAGGAACATATCTCAATAGGAGTGAATATTATTCACCAACCAATAATAGATTCTAGAAACCCCTTAAGGCCCCTAATGAGAGAAGGAATAATCAAATAAATGATAACCATCTTATGAATACACACTGGTTAATATAATCTCTTCACCATTAGATATCTGATAAAGAATTATTCACATTGGGTTTATCATCCAATATTGCTTTATTGTTTTTTATCCAACTAGAAAGACTGAACTTTGACTTCATTGGACAATGATTTATAATGATACATCCATCTTGGTCAACCAAAAATGATATATTACTTCCTCAACTCGGATGTGAAAAATCTTATCTTCATCATTTAACAAATATAATACCACTAATGATGCATCTAACCCAAGATCCCATACCAAAAATTCGTTGTCATGGTTTTTTTCTAATCATCAAAGTAAATGGTAAAATGGAGCACACTGATAATGATCTCAATACAGGAGACCAATACACATGTCCTTATATATGAACCTCAAATGACACCTATAAAGTGTTGTTATTATTAGAGGGTTTTTAATCATCATCCCACCTACTATAGATCACCATGTGTGAAATTCCTGAGAATAGTTCTAAATGTTTATGATCCTCCATCACATAATAGTTAGAAATCATACATGTCCATTCTATATGATAAAACTAGACACTATAAATGATTTTATGATTAATGTCATAATATCTTGAGGTTCGAGTTACATCATGGGAACTGGTATAATATTATGATAAAAAAATAAATCTACGTATATTACCATCTAAATTGTAGTTATAGAAACATCTACAAGATTATAGAATGTGTACATCGTGTATAACTCACTATATCCATGATATGGAAATACACATGTACTATTTAGTAAGGTCCATGTAACCAAAAATTACACCAGACCACATAAAATGGATTAAATTTTTTAAATATTCTTGATATCTCTCATATTATTATGATCATTATTCTACTAAATTACGACTTTAGTCTAGGGTCTTCTATGTATCTTTTATGTGGATATTATATAATGTGCAACCTCATCCCCTTGTGTAAGACTTCTCAAGAGATCTAAAACTCAAGTGTATTAATTTTTTATTCCAAAAAATATTAAATATTTTCATGTAAGAGAATAATAATTTACATTTTGAAAATAATTAAATTTTTCTATGTTATTATAAGAAATGAATCAGATCATTCAGTATTTTACACTACTTCATATCTAACCTAGAAGTTCAAATGCACTCGGTATTTGTAGACATGGATACCACTGGATTGAATGAGCTTGAATTTCATATTACCGTATCTTAACTATGATATTATATCATATTTAAATTATAATAAAAATATATTTTAACCCCATGTATCATTTATCCCTTCTTCTCCACATAAAATATAAATATCTTTTATATATTCACTAGTATAATACAATAGTTTTGACTACATCCCTCAAGGATTTTAGGATATAAATAATATATTCCTACTATAAAGTATATCTTGGAAATATAAATTATTATAAATATAATGTAATATGTGATTGATCCATTGCTAATGTTAATTAAATTATACTCACTACATTAATCTCAACTTATTCCCATGCATGACTTTTGGGGGAGATTTATGCCTTGTAACTTTCGAAATAATAATCAATCAAATTGTTTTAAATTTTAATTTTTTCAATAACTTGTCAGAATATATACAATTTATTACCTCTATGAATCCATTAGATCTACCTCAATATATATTATTCCCTATAACACTGGTTTCTACATTAAGTAAATCACTGGATTTTTACAATCATCCTAGTCTTAATAAAATTTAATAGCATTTGTTGTTTTTCAAATGTTACCAAACTTATTTTACATACAAAACACAAGTTCTCCAAATATCATATGGTAGAATCATGGAAAAAATATTTCTAAATGAATACTCTAAGATATTTTCGATTAATTGTAATCCTAAAATGAATTTTTTTAACATTCACCCATATTGGTATTCTATGATATCAATATTCCGTACTGGTTGCGTTGTATACATAGCTTCTATTATTGTTGGTCTTGGCATCAAATTACCAATAAAATTAACATATATATTATATATTACAAGTGAAAATATATTTAATTTTGGAATTAAAACTCGGTATACCCAATTGACCCTTATTGGTACCACACATTTACCATCCATGTAAAGTCTCACTTGAATACCCACCATAATATTAAAAATAATAATCCCCCTGTACATTGATAAAAGGAGTCAAATTTTGAATTTTAAATAATATTTTCACTTTTAGATATGTTTTATATACTTCCTACTTTTAAGAATTATTATTCTCAATGAATAATTTATCACCATCCTCGGTGAATATAAAACCATTATCATGATTATATGACTCCTATACAATATGTATCTCCAAAATATATTTTTTCCGAGGTCTATTGGAACATGTTCCAATGTTAAGTATTTGTGCATATATATTTTGGACTAAACTCAATTCAATCATTCACCCACTATCTCAAGTAGATATGTGAAGCCTTTTTATAGAAATATAGATTAAAAGTGGATTATATCATTTCTATCACAGAGATTTTCGTACTATCCGTAGAATTTTTTTGATTAATACAATAGATGTGCACTGTGCTTGTTATATAGGAATGTATTTTTTACCCTCAAAAAACTCTTTACATATAATAACATGTTCTTATGAAACAATTGATTTTCATCATACTGTAACTCATATAATATCCATTTTTCATGATAGTTGACATATTATTATGGGGTAATGATGTTATTTGTGATTCATGTCATAAAATCTAATTGAATTATCTACAAAAAATATATGTTGAAACACTGATAATAATTTTACTTACATAATGAATCACATGTTTACAAGTAAATGGGTGTTTAATAATTACTAATTGAAACATTTAATTAATCAAATAATTATTATTCAAGATATTATTCGACATACCAGCCTGAAGTGTCTCATATCTTATGACCATTTAAGTACCATACTTCTCCTTAAAATTCCTTAAAAACATAAAGGAATAAAATAATGTATAATAACTATTAGATTTACATTTAAATAGATCATGCTCTATAGGTAAAATAATTCAGAAAGCATTGTTGCATTCCTTTTTTTGTAAAGGTTTCATTGTCCAAAACTATGTACATATGTATGCTGATGGTATCAAAGGTATTTAAATCCAATGATTCTAAAATAATAATGTTTATATCTTTGAAAATTATTTAATTTTTGTTGATAAAATACTATATTAAAACAACATGGTAAATTAGTCTTACATTTTATATTACTATTTTATATCCAATGATTCTTGCATTAAAAAATAATTTTTTTGACACCACTAGAAAAATTTATTCCAAAATTGTAATATTATTCCCTATATCTAAAATACACATATGATAAAATTCCTATAATACCTAATAAAATTTTTTCTAAAACCAATGATCATGGAAATAAGAAGTTTTGTGCTTCTAATTGTATACATAGGAATCACACTTACACAATCACGTAGATAATAAGACACAATTTTAGTAACGTTAATGTCCATGCATAATGTGTATAAATATTTATATGTAATAGGAATATTTTATATAATACCCATAATGTAAAATAGTAACATCACTTTAAATTAATTAATATTCTTTAATAATCTATTAATGGATTCTTCAGTTTAGTTAATTTTATTTTAACTATAGTATATTTAATTTCATGATATGTGAAGAAAATAACATCATATTTAAAACCAATTTCATTGATGGATATTTTAATAGTGACATTGACATCATGTTTTCAATGTTCCTTTTCTCCTTTTCTTTTAAATTTTTCACCACAATAAATAAAAGACACTCAAAACAATTATTGCATTGGTGTACCTTACCTAAAAGGTAATGAAGTGATTTCTCTTTACATCACATTTTCTAAACATAATTGGTATTGGAGTAAATGGTATAAACACATATAATAATCATATGTATATAAAGATCAATTTCATTATCTCATAATTACACATATCTAGTGTAATCAATGCATATTCGTATATCACATCACATTCTAATTTCAATATTATTAAAGATATGAAAACATGTGAAATCATTAATGTACTAATGTTTTATCCAAAAATCACATCAGATGATACTAATAGAATTCTCAAAAAACAATCATATGCATCATACATGAGTCACCTATGACCATTTTTAACACCCTTGGTGTAACAGCCCTCTCTTTACATACATTGAAATCACATAACATTTGAGGAATACTAAATAAATTACAAAAATAGACTACAAAAGACCATACTTATAATACAATATCTTACCATGAAAAACATTTCAATATATAAATAGGATTATATAGAAACCAGTCTTTGAGACAGCGCAGGATTATGAGGCTTGGTGTGACCAGAATATATTATAGAACTATATTTAATGTTTATTAAATAATCACGAGAGTCAGTTTCATAACATTTATATCTATTCCCAGATCAAAAATATGAGGGTATCATTGAACTCAAATAATCATGATTTTCCTAGGAAGGTCCTTCAATCGGTTGGTGTGGGCCCCTAGCGGAAAGTATTTTTTGGACATAAATAAATAATTGAGTGAACATTATTTTATTGTCAAACCCTTATAACTCCTAAATTCTAACTCGAATTTGAAATCTGATAGTATTGTTGAGCTTATAAGGGTGAAATTACCTTAGGTGGAGCCAAATATAGACTATTGAAGGATGAGGGTGAATGTTAAATCTTTGAAGTTTTAAATGAAATTAAAATTAACTTGGGAAATGTTTATATTATTTCTATTAACATTTTATAGTGACACAACATCGTTGTAATGCTGACACGTGATGATGCTGAAACTCATTAGTGAAATACATTAATGAATTTTCATAGTGATTCTACAATGTTTAGTAATTCCTCCATCTTCAATTAAACTATGATTCAGGGTTGAAAAACAACCCTGGAATTCCATTGATGAACGATGAAGAAACTCCCTCCAATAAGAATGTATGCAAATTAGAAAATGCTTACAATACCATTGGAGAGAGAATCACAACTGAATATAGATAGACATGAACAAGAGATCTTACTCGACCTATATACCTTTCCTCGGTATGATTTTATTATTCAGTGTGATTAACCCCCCCCCCCCCCCCCCCGCGTTCTTCTTCTTAAACAACAATCATGGGTTAAATCAAATAATAGATTTATTGTTGAACCGATTGTATTTGTGGGAAATTTCAGCTTTCTTGTTGGGGGTTATTAATACTTATATCCATACTAGATCATTAAACCACCTTCAAATATATTTATGAATTATTACTTGGAAGGATCAAGACAACAAGAACAAGGATGGTATCCCAACACTCCGGGTGTTTTCATGTTCTTCATGATTAAACACCCGGATCAATGAAATGGTAACTATGACATCATTGTAGGGATGGTGATGATAAAAGGATCTAAGAGGTGATCATGGGTCGAGAAATGGACCACTAAAGCAAGTCTGGTGGCCCTCCGAAGGAACCACCAGTGTAGTGACCTCAGTAGTGTAACTGGAAATGTTCGATGGTGGCCAACGGTGGTGCAGAAAGGTAGCTCCAAGCATACATCACTTCAAAGGGATCGGCCTATGGGGAACCTCTTGGTATGCACTGGCACATGGACCATAGAAGACCACATGCAGAGGGAGACTACTAGCCTCAACTGACCGCGTTGTATTGCGAACCAAATTCCAGTGGGTGTCCGGGCTGGACCCAAGTCGGGTCGTCGATACAGGCCAGACCGGTGTAGTAAACTGGGTCATTGGCCAGCCTGAGTTGGATATGTGTTGGCATGCTGAAGCTAGACTGGTTGTATAAAAAACTGGGATAATGGGTAGCTCGGCTAGTCAGAATAGTTCTGACTATGTTCGACTAGATAGAATGAGGACTAGGTCGTTGGGTGACCTAGAGTGCTAGACACATTGCCGAACCAGGCCTTATCCAGCAAGGCCCAATTGGCCTAGCCACTAGGCCAGGGCAGACCAGGTCATCCTATACCCAACTTGGTCAGGTTGGCTAAACACGGTCAGGTCATGCAGGACACTTATGCTGGGTTGGTCGGGTTGGTCTGATGAAGTCGAACCATGCCCGAAAACAACCAGTCCGGGTTTACTAAAATGCCAATATCATTCAGACTGTGTGCCTGATTAATGCGCCATCTACTGCATTGGAACAATTGTGATGAGAAATTCCATTTTGTATACACTAAGTGAATTTTTCTGGCTGGAAAGATATGGATGGTGTCTTTAGGTGTATATTCTCCCTGAATCAAGCACATTAGAGAGTGGGAATCCTTTGTCTAGATATGACACTAAGGGTATGACGAGAAGACCTTAGTGTTCATGTATCCTAGTATACCTAAGCAGTGTATTATCCAAGTAGACCTCATTATTCTAGAATTCTAGTAGACCTATGTGGTCCAACAGTTGACTACACATTAGTGGTGCAGTAGTCGAGCAGAAATTTTTGGTCCAGTAGCCAAGAATACCTCAGAGGTCCAGTAGAATAGTGGACCTGTGGTCTAATAGCAGAGCATACCTTAGTAGTCCAGTGGGCGAGCGGACCTTAGTGACTCATCAGTTATGAGTCACTCAGTAGTACAAGATGATTGAGTTTTATGACTAATAATCCTACTTTGTATACCTTTAATTATACATGGTGTGATATGTATCTGGTTTGTGGCCTTGATTTGCGGTCTTGATTTGGGATCATTATTTGGGGATTTTTCCTTTTTGGTTTGGGGTCCCTATTGAGTATTGTGTTACTCACCCATGTACTGTCTTCTTAATCTTGTGTCATGTGTTTTGTAGGTGATCGATGCTTCAAAAGAGACCTTGGTGTTCTAGGAATAGGTAGTGCTCTGTGAGATGGGACAGATGTGCATACATATATGGCTACATGCATCTACCCTTCACCTACCCTTTATGTAGGGTCTTGAGTAGATGGACTATGGAATTTTTACTTTCCATTGTGGTTTTGGTCTTGTATTCTGGCCCATTTGTTCATTCAGTTTATATTATATTCTATGTAGTTGTCTAAGTGAAACTTGTGTTTTAATTTGTGTTTACATTCCGCATTTTGAATATTGTGCAAGTGTACAGGTTTAAATTAAAATTACTTTCCATTTTGGGAAATGCCTACCCGGTGCTAGTACCCAGTCCATGGACTATAGAAGGAGGGCATAAGGTAGTCTCATCACGGTCCCTGGGGGATGGGTTGTAAAAAAGTGATTGAGAGGTAGTCCATTCTACCAAAAGAACTATGGGTCTGAAAATGTTTACGGGGAAATAATTTTAACTGTCTTCAGTTCAGATTTCAAGAGAGGGAGTCATGTGTTGGTGCGACGACTGATGTATCCATATAAGTGTACCCGTAATTTTGCTTTATGACTTAGCACATGAGAACACTAGTTTCAAGAATCTTTAAATGTTTTCTCATGACAATTTTGAGTCAGATTCATCTCACTAAGTATAATCTATTAATCATGATACATCTTGATATATTTCTGGATTCCTATATGTAGATAGCTAGCTAGGATTCCAATGTGTGACCAGAAGAATGGTCTATAGAGTGACAAGGCTTTGGTATCTAGAACATTACCCAAAATGGTTCTTTCAGACGATTTCCCAATGATACCACCGCCTGTTGGTCCAGAGTTACTACTAGAAATACAGGTAGAGGATGCACGTAGGTTCAGTGTCGTACATGTGTTCCTAAGAGAGTGTCTTCCCAATTTTAGGGGAGAGATAGATCTTTAGGTAGCTGATGATTGGATGGAGTTTGTGATCTCAGTCTTCCTCTTTGTGAGGATTCCACATGGCTAGATGGCAGTTCTAGATGATATACTTCTAATGGGCTCAGTAGGGAGATCGTGGAGTTTGATGATACATACTCATGAATAGGTGACCCTCAACTAGTCTAACATTTAGGGACTTTTTAGGGAGGAGTTATTCTATGTGAAATTGAACTCAGTGCCCATACATGAGTTGTTTCACCAAAAACATGGTAGAATATTTGTGGCAGAGTACTCGGTGAAGTTTGCAGACCTCTCCCATTACCCTTGAATATGGTACATGTCCCTTTATTTAGGTCCCTGACAATTTATAAGGGAATCTGATGGGAGAATTTTTCATCAATGATTTCCCCCAAAATCCCTAAATATGATGGGGTGTTGTAGTGAAAACTTTTGGTTGATATATTCCTCCCAAATTAGTAACTATTCATAGGAGATACCACCAGGAAATAGGTGGCTGAGTCATCGATGGTGGGTAGCTGACAGATGACTCATAGGTCCAAAAAATAAATACCAATTGTAGGAAGACCCCATGACTTAGAGTCGGCAATATGAGGCTCCTGAGGAAGAGGGGGTCCTCATAGGATCATAGTATGCCATGCATGTGGCAGGCAGGGGTATAGGGCACATGATTTCTTAACTCACTATGGAGATAACCAATAGAAGGATGAGGGACTGCTAAGGTAGTGGAATAGATAGGAATAGTGTAGTCCTCTAGGAAGTGGATGGGGTAAAATAGTGTTACTGACAATAGGTGATGGGAATATGTACGAGTTACTACAACCACCACCCCTAGGTGGTCCACCACAAACTCCAGGATCCAGTGGATTGGGGTGAGCTCAGCTTCAGGCAATTAAGGCATACAATCCCAATATCCCAGAGAAGCTATGATGTATGATCTATGTCCTCTCCACTTCAGTTCTAGTTCCTATAGACACAGTTTCCAGTAACTGTTTCAATCATGTGGACCATGTTCAGATCGTGGAGATTTAGATCGAGTCGTTGGATCAATCCTTACTATTATAAACTCTTATAGTAGGGACGTCGGTAATAACACATTGGTGCCTATAGTTTGATCTTACTCATTGAGATGAGAGCTTCGTCAGGGATCTCCAAGTAGAAGTTTTGAGTCCTTATAACACTATTATGGGTATAGACTGGTTATCTACATTCCATGATCAGATTGAATTTTTGAGGCACATAATGCGGTGTTTCAGCAGAGATGGAACTATGTTCTCCTATACTAGTGACAAGGGAATGCATGAAATGCGGGATATAACTTCTCTGATGTGGGTGCTGCGTATCACTCTTTTATTGGCTAGTATTAACCTCGGTGAAACAGATGAGATGAGTCCACGTTTTCTTATTGTGGTGGAAGAGTATAATGACATATTTTTAAATGATGATCCAGGAGTACCTACTTGTGGAGAGGTAGACATCTGTATTGTTGTATAAAATAGTAAATCTTATTTATTTACACATTCATGTCAGATGGATCTCATAGATCTATGATAGATGTGGGTAATGTTGGAGTAACATCAGAGAAAAGGGTTCATAAGGCCCAACATTTCACCATGGGAAGCTGTAGTATTGTCTTCCAAGAAGGCAGAAGGATGGTTGATATTATGTGTGGCCTTTTAGATCCTAATCTAGGTGACTGTGAAAAACAAGTATCCTCTACTGAGTATTGAAGACCTCTTTGATCTGCTAAAGGGTACGAGATGTTTCTTGAAGATAAACCATATATCAGGATATCACTAGCTTCGGGTATGATATGATGGCATCTCAATGATGGATTTCAGATGTTGCTACATCCTCTACAAGTACTTAGGGATGTCATTTGGAAAGAATAACTCCCCATAATTATTCATTGGACTCATGAAGAGGATATTCCATCCATACCTAGACCCGTTAATAGTGGCCTTTATTGATGACATCATATTGTATTCAGTGACCGAGGATGTTCACATGATACACTGAAGGATGGTTATGGATACACTCTGAGAGAACCATCATTATAGAAATATCATGATGTGTTATTTATGGACAAGATGATCTACTTACAGGGACATGAAAACTCAGAATCTGGAGTTTCAGTGGATCCATCAAAGGTTGAGTAAGTGATTGATTGGGAGCCACCCAAGAGCGTTATGAAGGTGTAGAGTTTCCTATGGTTTTCTAGGTTATATCGAAGGTTTTTACCTGATTTCTCTAGTGTGGAAACACCCATTAAGACATTGAAGAAGAATGGAAAACCCTTCATGTGGATAAAAATAATCCAGCAGATATTTCAGTGGTTGAGGCAGAGCTTGATGAGTGCACCGATCTTGAGGTCTCTAGG
The DNA here is from genome assembly GCA_963277665.1 of Viscum album. Taxonomy (NCBI): domain Eukaryota; kingdom Viridiplantae; phylum Streptophyta; class Magnoliopsida; order Santalales; family Viscaceae; genus Viscum; species Viscum album. Next base: position 396,399,170 of record OY728125.1, read on the forward strand.
GGGGGAAATTATTATGTGGTGTTCAGTGAATCATCTAGAACTAAGCACTATTATGTAATAGTGTAGGGTAAAATGGTGATTTCTTATGGATCATGATAATTGATATATCATGAGTGACACTACCTAATGGTAAAATGATTCATTAGCTACTCTGACCACATAAGTATCAAGTATATCTTTTCTCACAATGATTTGAATATAAGAATGAATCTTTTTATAGAGTTTCTCTAGAACTATGATTTCATGATATTCTATACTCTTAGGGAGGGGAACATGGTGGTTCATGCTCTCAGTATGAGGGAATGTTCAAAACTACTGAATGAGGCCTCAGAGCAGTAAACCTGGCATCATATATACCTCATGGATAAATATGAGACCTCATTTTTTTGGACAATGGTAATTTCCCCTTCTCTCTTATAGTGAGTCTAAGAGGCACAACTCAGATATTACTACTAAAAGACTACACAAGACCTCATGTCCATAGGGAAATTCCTTGATGTATATTCAGTTGTTGTAGAGCGCATCATCCTTTCATATAATTCTCCTTAGTTCTAGTGGCATTTCGGGAGGATTTTCTGACACGGTACCATACATCTCCTTTGGTGATACATCTAGATTTAATGAATTTTTTCTCAGACATCGGACATCAGAAGTAGTGTATGAGGATAAATAAGTATGTGATAGTGTTTGTCTCAATAAGCCTCACTTTTCAGCAGGTTAAGGTTGAGCACAAGGTTCCAACAAGTTTGACCCAACCCCTCGAGGTTCCAGAGATAATGTGGGATATGATATCAATGGAATTCAGGATGAGGTTAACAAGTTTGTCCAGGGGGCACGATACCATCTTGGTGATTGTAGATCGAATCACCAAGTCAGCCAAATTACTACCCATTTTAATGAAGGATTCAGTAGAGAGCTAGGTATTCCTATACATGCAAGATATATTTCTTCTTTAGTGAGTTCCATATACGATAGTCTTTGATCACGATGCATGTTTTACATCTCATTTTTCAAAGGGATTGTAGGAGGCATTTTGGGAATAGCAGCACTCGAGCACAACCTTTCACCCATATATAGATGTTCAAATGGAGAAAACCATATAGCCTGTGGAGGATATTCTTTGTGCTTGAATTTTGGATTTTTGTTGCAATTGTGAGGACGACCTACCACTGGTGGAGTTTTCATACTATAGTAGTTACCACTAAAATATCGGTATGACAATGTTTGAGGAAATCTACATATGATCACGCACATCACCATTATGATTGATAGGCCCAAGGGGTCAAAACTCATGGGTCTTGAGATGGTATAGGATACTACGAAGAAGGATTAGGTCATCCGATAGAATATAGAGACTACATATATCTAACATAAGTCTTATGCTGATAGGAGATAGAGACCCTTGTAGTTCAAGGAGGGGGGCATGTATTCATTCATTTTTCTCCTTGATGATGGATACATAGATTTTTCTTGGGCAGCATGTTATATCCAAGGATCATCAAACCTTTCATAATACTATATAGAGTGGGCGAGGTGGTGTAACATCTGGCTATAACACCATAGTTAGAGAGTGCGAACAATGTCTTTCATTTATCCCAACTAGAGTGATACACACACAATCCTTATCACATTATAAACCACAATTATCTGGATATTGATGATGGAGTTACATTCATAGAGTACCACATGGGGATATAATATTGACAAAGGAGGATCCTTAATAGTTCGTCAATTTCTATGGTGCATTTTCATTGGTAGCATGGGAATCTCTAGGAGAGCAAGTGGGACTGAGAGGCAAAACTATTTTCTCAGTACCCCATTTTTTATTATCACTTGTTTTGGGATATGAATATGTAAATCCCTAAATGTGGGTGTAATGTAATACCCTAGAATTTCCTGTACAGATTTTGAAATTTTAAATGGGATTATTTTGAGACTATGCTCCAAGACGGGAAATTCTTATGGGGCCTAGAGTGGCCAGAATGTATATCCAAGCTATATGTAATGTTCATTATGTAATCGTGTGACTTGTTTCCTCTAACATATAAAATGGAGCCTGGGACAAAAATCCAAGGGAACTGTTGAACTCAGAGTTTCACAATTCTTCTAAGAAGGGCCTAACATTGTCTATCAGGTGACAAATGTGGAAAGTCATTTTTTGATATAAATAAAGTAAATGATTAAAAATTATATTCTTTTATAATCCTTATAACAAGAAAAAGGTAACTCAGATTTCAAATCCATGAGTACCATTGAGAACGTGAGGGTGTGTTTCCATTAGAAAGAGCCTAACCTCGACTATCATGAGTAGAGGGTGAAAGTTAATTTTTTAATGTTTTATGACAAATAAAATAAACATAAAAATGGTTTTTTATATTATCTTTTTTCTAGAGACACAACATTGCTGCAACATGTAGATGGGATGACACATATACTAATTAATGAAAAACATTAATGAATCAGTGTAGTGAAGATTCCATGCACAATGTGTCTTCCATTATAATATGAATAGTTACTCTAGGTTGATAAAAAACCATGGAATTCCTCTAATGAACAATGAAATAAACCCCTCTAATAACAAATTCTGATGAATCGAAAATAGGTGACAATACCCTTGGGGAGTGAATTGGAACTAGAGATCAATGGATGGGGATGAGAAATCTTCCTCGACTGATTTCCTTTTCCCAACTAGTTGTTTATTTTTCTAACTGAATACCTCTTCCCAAAACCTATTCCTAAACAATGAACACATGTCAAACCCTCTAACAGATTTACCCATGGACCGGTCATCTTTGTAGGACATGGGAGTTTCCATGATAAAAGTTATGGGAAATTAAATTCATGTTAGATTAATAAACCTCTTTGAAATATACTAAGGAAGTTTAATGAATAGGGATCATACATGTAACACCCCAAGCTTCCATGATATGCTTCTCATTCAATAATGCAATAGCTTTCATTGTACACAACTTCGAGTTCTAAAACACCGCGACGAATCAAAGTAGCCGTTATGAATAGAAATAACCACTTTTTAAAATTATAGAAATTTTATATTTCAAAATGGACTTCATTTTTGAATTCGGAATATCGAAATTAGCCTATGTTGAATTTTTGGTATTTTTCTGAGAACTTCTAATTTTTTATGAATAGTGAAAAATACTTAAAAACAACTTCTTTAATCAAAATAATTTATAGTGATAAATTATACTATTTAGTGGTTTTAAAGTATAATTAGAATATATTTTTACCATTTTATCCAATGGTGGTCATTAGAATTAATTTAACATTGAAATTGGACATAAACAATTGCCAATCTTTTGATATAAATTGTTTTTTAAAAACACACTATTTGTTGTGACAGCGGGAATTAATTATAAAATTAATTAATGAAACTTATATGTTTGGAATTTTTTAAAATAGACATCATTTTTGAATTCGTAATATCAATTATAGCTTAGGGTGAAATTTTGGCATTGTTCTGAAAAACATCAATTTTTGATGAATAGTGAAACCACTAAGTGGTAGTTAAATAACTGATTTTTCGTTTAAATGAAATATTACCACTTCTGTGATTTGATTTTCAAAAATATGACATACATGGTTTTCATTAAGAAGTAAAATGTGGTTCAATGAGATCAAAATAATTTTTTGGTAAATAGTAACTTTTAAGTTCTTAATCGCGATTAGAGGTAATTAGTGTAGTTTAAGGTAAAAATAAAGTGTTAATAATATGAGATGGGCTTGACACTTTTCTACTCCTATTGGATGAGTCATGGAAGACCAAGACAATCCATGGGTCAACTTGGGGACCCCATGGAGCCACTTTAGTTGGAAAATGACATAAATACCTTTTATTTAATGTTAAAGTAAAAAATGACACAAACATGAAATGTTTTACTAAAACAATTTTTACATGGGGTTATACAAGTCATATTTTTTACTATAAATAGTCATTGGAAAGATAATAAGATTTACTACATCATAGTATTTGTTTTATAATTTTTATACATTAAATAAATTATATTATTTATGACATCATTATCATGCAGCGATGACCTCATTATTTAACGATTTCAATAAAATGAAAAGATAATGTACAATCCAAGGCTTACACTTGTCCAAATACTATTGGATGGGTAGATTTCGAACCCTTATCACCTTAGCCACTAATTAGATATGTGTGGGACCTTTATAATCCGAAAATCATTGTATAATAATGTAACATTTCAATCATTCCAAAAGACCCCTCCTCTCCTCTTATAAAAGGCCCCCATCTGTACCACCTCATTAACACTTTAAAGCCATTTGGCTCGGCCAAAATCTGCCCAAATACTCTCCCAACTTCCCTCTCTTACTCCTAGAAGCCTCACTTTGGGCAGAACTCTTCCCAAGGAAGCCTTTGGCTCAAATCAAAAAGAGTTACCCGATTTTGAGGTAATGTCTTCTCTAATGTTGTTTTGTTTTATATTTCTTCTCCAAGCCTCACGAAACGATGATTGTTCAACACTCATATAACACCTTCAAAGGTGGCCATTAATATGTCACTATATTTATATATGATATATAATATTTTTATGTTTTACTTATGCTTCTGTATTTCTCATTTATGGCATACTTTATGATTTCTATTATTGGTAAAACGCGATAATTTCATTTTAGGAAGTGCAGACTACTGCCCCCTCAAAATGATTTGAATCGTTAATGCCATATGTGGTATGTATAAAGGATGGATTAAATGGTATTATACACTATATTATACTATAATTATATTATAAATTTATATCATTATGATTTCATTCCATTAAATACGAAATAGAAATGAAAGTAGCGTTCATGCGTATGTACGGCTTACCGTCTCCATGAACGGTGCATTTCATTTCTTACCTCTAAATGTTACGTGACATTATGAATGAATGTATATACTGGATATATTTCATATATATGATATATACATCATGAATATAATTCTGGATATAATGGATATTTCACCACATGAACAACTTGTAATTATAAGAAGTTTTTTTTTGATCAAGTACCAATGATCGACAAAACGACCGTTATTAACTTAAATAATTAAATAATGTTCATGACATGGTAATAAGGGATATAAAAGGAATAATGAACATGAAAAAGGTTCTTAAGTAAATAGGAATTAACTCTATTTCATTATTCATGAGGTTAAAGAACGTTCGAGTCAGGACAGGACGCAAGGTAAGGGAACTTCTTAACCCAATTTCTATTCTTTGGGTTAATCTCCTACTTTCAAATTATGTCATGATATTATTATTTCTTGTCTTGTATTTTTGCATTATTTATGTTTTCTTATAGTGAATACACATTATAGATGTACTTTATTGAAAAAATGATCTTTTTAAGGACTTCGTCTCAATCCCCTTTCATTGAGGCATATTTGGTTTTATACACAACTTTCTTTTATACGGTGTATAAACCCATTTTACTTTTACGTTTATTCAAAAGGAATCTTTTTTATATGAAGAGTTTTGCTAAACGAAAAAAGGGAATGTTTTTCTTTCCGTACTTATACGGCGACAACGACTTCTCCGCCGTCGTGACCATTATTTGAGTTTCGGCTTCCTCTACAAGCCATCATTTTTTAATGAAAAATAAATACAAAATTTTAACTTTCTTTTATTTTGGTATTGATAATGGTTTTGAAAGCGTTTTTATTATATCAATGTGTTGTATTGATATCTTGTGATTGAAATGTGGAAATGTTATGTTTCCTTTATGCATGTTTTATGTGATACGATTATGTTATGGTTTATGATATGTTTAAACCTATTCATATGAGGAATGTATTGGACTTAATAAGTGACGGGTGGAGCCTGCTATAGCTCCTCGATGAATTGGTAGGTCTCATGAGACAACTAGACATGGAATTGGCTGATGCCCTTCCCCAATTTGATTTATGGTTTTGGCCGAGGCCTTAATCATTTTAGACGTCTTGGCCGAGGCCTTGACAAAAGGTTTCAGAACGTCCGTCATTATACATTCCCTCATTATGAAAGTGGATATTGATCTTTCATGTGATTATCCGTCTAGTAGAATATCCATGTGAGTAAGTAAGTGGCATTATTTGATCTTACTTTTTCCATATTATGTTGAAGTTCAAATTTAATAAGGCTTTTGTTTAGTTATACATTGCCTTAAATGTTTATGTTTATTTATGAAAGCTTCCGCAATATTGTTATCCTTACTTAGCATCTGAGATCACCCCTTTCAATGTTTTAATATTTTCCAGGATGTGAAGAAGTATTTTATGAATGACCTACAGGGATAGTCAGAAGAGGATATGAGTGTGGACTATGAAGACTTTGTTATTAGTTTTTCACTTTATGATGTAATGTAACACTTATGAATGTATCTAGTGTTACTAAGGCAACTAAACTAATCGGTCTTTCGAGACTTGATCTTTTGTGATCATGCCAATGTTACGAAGTAATGCACCGGCTCTGGGTAGCTGGGGTCGGGGCGCTACAATACAGATACGAACAATTCCTTGATCCCTCTATTGGGGGAATTCTAATGTTCTTTGTAACTGAACCCCTAGATCAACGGGGATCCGTCTATAAACCTATAGCAGTGATAAAGACGATCCTGTGATCTCGAATGTGATTGTGGGGTGGGAAATGGGCCACCAAAGCAAGTCAGGTGGCCCACATAAAGAACCACCAATGTAGTGTCTTGCAGAAGTAGTCGCAGCTAGGAGGTAGTGCGCCCCATCATCACATAGAGGTGTCGGAGTCCACGACAGTGTAGGGAGGTGGGGATGGTTGGTCATCACGTCAAATGGAGTGGTCTTTGGGGTGGGTCATTGCATGCACCAGCATGTAGTCCAAGCTATACCTAGTGCGGAGAGAGGCATCACACCTAACCAGCCACGTTTCTATGTAAACTAGATACTGATGGGCATCCAAGTGGGATCTAAGCCAGCCCACTGATACAGGCTTAACCGGTGTAGTAGACTATGCTGCTGGGTGGCTAGGACCTGAGAATATCCATCCCACTGATTCGTTCAGGGCCACTGGGTGGCCTAGCGGGTCATAACTAGTTCAACTAAGTTGGATCAAACCAAATGAAAACCAGGTCACTACGTGACCCGGCGGGTTGGACCGATGAATTAATAGAGCCAGGTCTAGCAAGGTCCAATGTGTAATGCCCTGGCCCCAGTTACCCAAAGACGGGTCATTATTATATAACATTTTCATGATCACAAAAGATCAAGTCTCAAAAGGCCGATTAGTTTTGTAGCCTTGGAAGCACAAGATACTTTCATAAATGGTACATTACATCATAAAGTGAAAACTGCAATAACACCTTGTCTCCACACTCATATCCCCTCATACTATCCCTACAGGTAATTCATAAAATACTTTTTCTAATCTTAGTAAAAATTAAACATAGAAAGGGGTGAGCATAAATTCCCAGTAAGGATAAAAATATAGCAGAAACATTCATAAATAAGAGTAAACATTTAAGGCAATGTATTACTAAAACAAAATCCTTTTAAACTTGAACTTCAGCATAATTTGGTAGAAATAAAATGAGAAAATGCCAATTAATTATTCACATGAATATTATACTAATCGAATAACCACATGGAATATCAATAACCACTTTCATAATGCTGGAATGCATAATTCAATAATATCTTAACCTCATAGTCAAGGCTTTGTTCTAAGACTACAAATAAGAATTTGTCAAGGCCTTGTGAAAAGACACTAGTTTGTCTCATGAGACCTAATGATACATCGAGATCCTATAGAGGGCTCTACCCATCACTTATTAAGACCAATTCATTCCTCTTATGAATATGTTTAAACATAACATAAACATTCGTATTAAAACTAGCATATGAAATGCCAATAATTTCCCCATAGACCAGGAATTGTATAAAAATAACACTTCCATCGTAAAACATATCAAAAAACCATCCACACAATATTAATGTTTTGTATCGTAATAAATCAAATTTAAATAAGATTAATATCCATCAAAAGATGTTGACATAGATGAAATCAAAACTATTTCAGAGAAATATCTCTTTTTATAATAATTTAAAAGTAACATAATTATAAAATAAAACATTTACGTTGAAAATATTTTTATAAGCTTGTATGGAAATCTTCGTCAACTTTATAATGGCGGAAAATAGCCACACCCACCATATAAGTTAAAATAAAGGCATTCTTGCCTTTATTCTATCCAAATGGTTAAAAGGAGATTGTTTGGAAAACGACGAAAAGATTCCTTTATAAACCTATTTTAAAACGTAAAACAAGGGTATAAGAGACTTTAAACCATAGTGTGTAAAATAGTTTGGATGATGTGAATTACATTTTTAAGAAATTAGGATGTGGATGATAAAGACGTCCAAGTAAATAATTATGTATAAACATTCTCGGATAATGAATAGATTCTGAAATAATCCCTTACAATGTACTTTTTCTTGGTCGAGGGTAGGTTAACCTCCGGTATAATGTTGAAATAATTGTTATTAAATTATGCAAGATTCATATACATTAATATGATATCATATATGATCTTTTAACATTTCTTTGTTAATAATATCTTAGTATTATCCTCGTGTCTGGTGTTAACTTACTCATTTTCATTTTTAGGTTTTTTTACATAAGACGTGTTTGTTATGGATAGGTTGTATATTATTCATATAATGAATTATATAAAGACTTCAAAAATTATTTTCAATCAACAAATGAGAATTATACTTGAATATATACAATGGGGAATGAATGACATCACTTTCGTGGAGACGGTAGTCCATACGTACGCATGAGCGACAATATCATTATTTTAATATTAAAATAATATATAATTGGATGGTATATCATATATATATATAATCATTAAAATTTTATATTTATTATTTACATCAATTACTCATCATTATCATACCCATCAAAATAATAATGTTTTGAATAATATTTACACCCCGACTTGGAGACGGTAAGCCGTACGTACAAATGTATAGTGACATGTCATTAAAAAGAAGGTTAGAATATAGAATATAGTTGTACCATATTTATAATAAAATCATTGTATATAGAACAAAATGTAGTTATTATTTTTTAATGTAAATAACAATGAAAGAAGAAGTTGAAGAAGAAAGGAACTTGAAAGATTGTTGTGAAAACAATACCTCTTATTTGGGTTCTTCCTTTTGATTTGATCAAAACGGATCCTTAGGTTGGATTTCTGTTCAAAATAAGGCCTCTAGGTTGAATTGATGGAAGTGGAGAGAATATTTGGGTAGGGGTTTGTAGATCCAAATTGTAACGACCCAATATTTTTGAGTAGTATATTAACTTACTCTTAATGATTTAATAAGATGTTAATGGTTAATGCAGAAAGAGGAGTCGATGGCTTCATCTAGTAGACTCGACCCTTATGAAGCCCACTTATCAGAGCTTGGTAAGGAGGTAGCATCTGTGGGCTTCGCTTTGGACCAAGCCCAAGACGAACTCCAGCATGTCAAGCTTGAACAGAAACGCCTACGGGAGAAGTTCAAGTTAGTAGAGATTACTACTAGGGCAATGTTATCTGAGCCTCCCTCAGATTCTCTCACCATAGAACACCTTACACTTAGGTCTTATGCCGGTGTTATAAGGGGCTATGTGATGAGACCCTAGCTTCCTTGTGTAATCCTTTCGGGTGATTGAATTGAGATTTTTTCCTTTAGTGATGTTTGTGAAATTTCAAATGTCTAGATAATTTTAGAATGTATTTTATTGATGAATTTTTTAAAAAGGATATTTTAAAATATTTATGTAAACCCTAAATAACTAATGATGTGTAATGATTTTCAAAAAATGGTCTTCTACAAAAGTGTTCAGTAAGGAATTTGGAGTCAAATAAGATCAACTTAATTTTTGATGAATAGTAAATTATGAATAGTGATTTTACGCTTAGGATTAGTAATGTGACCAAATGGATTAGTAATTTCACTCAAAGAAAGTTTTAATATAATTTAGACACCTAGATTAAGTACTGTGATTCAATAAAATGGGTAAATAACGGTTTCATAAATTATTAGTCAAGTATTAGTTTTTTCGGATGAATAGTGTTTTTTAATTAAAAATTTAATTAAAAGTAATTATAAAATTATTTTTATAAAAAGGACATTATTTTTGAACTCAGAGCATCGATATTATGTTAACGTAATTTTTGGGGATTTTTCTGAAAAAAATGAATTTTCGATGAATAGTGTTTTTATTTAAAAATTAAATTAACAATATTTAGAAAATTATTTTTATAAAATGGATTTCATTTTTGAAATCAAAGCATTGATAATTGGTTAAGGTGAAATTTTGGGATTATTCCGAGAAAGTTGAATTTTCGATGAATAGTGAAAATATAGTTTTTAAGTTACGGGTGTTTAATGAAATCATTAAATGATGTATTAAGTATATATTCAATATGGTCGAATTATGAATAGTAAGATAAGGTATGAGGTGTCCCAAGTGGCCAATACCATGGGAAAATACCAAGGGCAAGCCCATGGTTTTGCCAAAACCACTAGTGAGGTGTCCCTTGGCCATCAATGCCTTGTCCCCTCACTTTCCCTATAAATACCCACCCTTTCCTCCTTTAGTTTTCACTCCCAACTCTCCCCCAACGAAGTTCTGGTCTTCTTACCTTCCAAGGAGTCCTCCCAAGGTGCCCCCAAGCCTTCAAGGTCCAAAACATTGAGTTTCAAGAGTCACGTTTTAAGGTCAGGGATCCGACCCCTCTCTTTCTTTTCATGTAATCTCTTTTATGTCGTTCCTTTTATGATCCATGTTCATATGTGATAGGATGTTCTTTTCTATTCATATTACTGCCCTATTCATTTTTATATGATTATAGATCCCCTATTACTCTCACCATTTCATTTTATGAAAGTTTAAGAGACGCCGTTAGGCTGCCGAATTTTTAAGGGATTCTTTCACCTTTCTCATTTTTCAAGTTCGATTTTCATGTCAAGTCTTTCAAGTTCCTTTTTATAATGTTGGGGTATGATCTCTATATCTATCATACTGATCTCTTATGATCATATGATGAGAGACCCTATTTTATCTTGTCAATTCATTTTTATTGATGTTTAAGTGACGCTGTTAGGCTGCCGAATTTTCGTAAGAGAAATCTAATTTTTGTCTTCCTTCCATGTTTTTCATTTCAAATGTTATGTCCTTCAAACTTCATTACCATGTCCATATATCCTTCTTATTCTGTTCCCCTACTGTTTTATGGATCAAATTTGAGTGGGTGACCCATTTCCCCTCTCTTTTCAATGTTTTCTAAAACCCCGAAACATAGCTGTTATGCTGCAGAATTTTCGTCTCAAAGTGCCTCTCTCTTTTCTCAAAATTATTTTATGTTATAAAGTGAATACTCAAAGCTCTTATTTCTACAAGGGTATTCACATATATATCAAAATGTTCTATTTTAAATTCTGTGATTTACATACATGAGACCCGCTTTCCCTTTCCGTGGGTTTAAAGTGACGTAAAGATCATGTCTTTAAAGCAGTTTTTAAAACGTTATGATTATGAAATGAAACCCATTTATTTTATGCTATATGGGTTATTTATGAAATGTTTGATGATGATATATGTGGCTCACATGACAATAAATGCAAATTTAAGGGTGCGCCCTGATAGCGCTCCAATGCATTGGGTAATGATGTAACCACTAGAGATTACAATTTTCACGATACCTTGGTGAATAACCTTGGTAATTTTCAAATGACACCTTGGGGATGGACCTTAGTGATATGTTCATGATTGTCTATGTTAAATGATGTAGCCACATATTCAAGTTATGAAAAATGTTATTTTTATTATGAAATGCCTCATGATTTCTTTCTCATGCCTTAAAGTTTTTTTCATGTCCTTATTGAAGTATATCAAGTTCACATGTAAAATGTTCCTCTTGTTTCCCTTACTGGGCCTTCTGCTCACCCATTCTTTTGATGTATGTCCCCAGGTTAGTAGATGCAGTAATGAACCTTGGATGAACTTAAGGAGAAGCCTTTTAAGTGTTTAAGAAAAATTCTTTATGTTGCATTCATGTATTTTGTTCCTGGTTTCCAAGACACTAGACCTTAAAGATCCTCGGTTATGTGTAATGTAATGAAAGTTTTTGTTATAAGAAGACGGGATGCTATAGTTGGTATCAATGGATGCTTTAATTATTTGTGGAAATTAGGATATAAAAACTTTAGGAAGAACCATATAGAAAAGTTTAAATATAGGAAAACTTCCTGGTATTTTGGTAAGTATTGAGTAAGTGGTTTATCAAACAAATACATCCATGTCTGGATACGAGCAGGTAGAGGCGGCTCTGGCACAGATGTACATAGGGGTAAAACCCGAAAACACCACTTTGAGCTAGACTCGAACGGGAACTGGTGCACGATAACGGGCCTTGCTGCACTCTTGGTTATGACACTCCTGGGGGATATGTTTGGTTAATCACAAGATTTTTATGAATCATTATGAAGGAATTATAGAGAAGTATAATTGTCTAAGCATGAAGTCTTAGTTAAAAGATTCATAAATGAAATAAGTTTCTCAATAAGGTTTTATTATTTTAGAAGATGGCGGGCAATAGGAGGGACTGTGCCGATGGTGAATGCAATGCACCATGTGCTGACGGCCCTCTGATAGAAGCCGGAATGGAAACATTCATGCGAATGATGAACCAACTGACTCAAGTTATGAGTAATAACTTGAATCAAGCTGAGAGGCCGATCTCACCACGAAGGGAGAAACTTTCTGTTGAGTCCTTTATGCATCAACGACCACCAATATTCAGTGGATCTACTGACCCATTGGTTTCAGAACAATGGATAAGCTCCATTGAAAAGATCTTTTCTGTACTTCATTGTTCGGAACAAGAAAAAGACACCCTTGTTGTTTACCGCCTAGAGGGAGAAGCTGATCAGTGGTGGTCACTGATCAAAAACACGAAGCCACGAGGAGAGATGGAAGCTATGGAGTGGGAAGAATTTCCGGGAATTTTCTTTAACAAGTATTTCCCTCGTTCCATGAGAACAAAAATGGAGAAAGAGTTTCTCGAGCTGAAGCAAAAGGAGAACAAATCTGTCGGAAGCTATGAGATGAACTTCACAAGGCTTTCCCGTTATACCTCATGCTTTGTCATGGACCCTAATGGGAAGGTTGACAGATTCTTTGGCGGACTACGACTTCATCTACGGAAGAATATAGCCAACATGGACTACGATAGCTATGAAGAAATAGTTCGAAGTGCTATGAAAGTTGAAATAGAGTTTGGGGAGACACAGTGGTCTCACAAATCTAATGAAAAGAAGAGAACTCTAGAACCAGGCCTGGGAAGAAGTTTTGATCAGGAAAGAAGTGCAAAGAATATGCAACATGCAACATGCAATAAAAGAGGGAAGAAACATCCGAGGAACTGCTTGATCGGAAGTGTTAAGTGCTACCGGTGTGGAATAGAAGGCTATATTTCTCGGAATTGTCAGAGTGATGTGAAGCCTCAACTTCCCAACACCAACGACAGAGGAAAGATGGTTCTGGCCCTACCCGAAGTCACATGCTTCAAGTGTGGACAGCTTGGTCACTTTGTTAATCAATGTCCAAATCCGAGGGCGGTGGAGGCGAATCACCATCAACCTCAGTAGAGGCCAAGGGATCAAGGTCGTGCATTCTCTATCACAACAACTGAAGTTGAAGTTCCAAACGATGTGGTAGCAGGTACTCTTTTCGTCCTCTCAAAACTAGCAAGTACTTTATTTGATTCTAGTTCTACGCATTTTTTTATTTCCTCCAAGTTTGCAAGGAATATAGAATCAATCCCCGAACTTCTAGAGGTAGAGTTGTCAGTCAAGACTCCAAGTGGGATTATCCTTGCATCAACATTATTAAGAGACTCTAGTGTTTACTTTTGTGTGCACAATCTTATCGAAAATCTAGTATTCATTCCCATGATGGAATTCAACATTATACTAGGGATGGACTGGCTCTCAAAGTATAATGCTAAGATCAAATTCAGAAGTAAGGAAATCTCAATAGTCTTGAATGAACGACCTATAGTTATCTTCCAAGGAGAGATATCCCGAACTGATCCCTATCTAGAAGCACCTCCTATAGCTTTTTTATGGAGTTAATCGGTGATGATGAAGAAGGAAAAGGGAGCATACAAATAGAAGATGTTACGATTGTTCAGGAATACATGGATGTATTTCCTGAGGAGTGACCTAGACCTCCCCCAGAAAGAGAGGTAGAGATCTCCTTTGAACTCGTACCTGGGTCTCAACCGATATCAAAGACTCTGTATAGAATGGAAAATGGGGATCTAGAAGAGTTAAAGAAACAACTCTAAGACTTGTTGGAGAAGGGGTTTATCCGACCGAGTGTGTCTCCTTGGGGAGCACCAGTTCTCTTTGTGAAGAAGAATGATGGATCAATGCAGCTATTCATTGATTATAGAGAAGTGAACGGGATCACAGTGAAGAACAGATATCCTCTTCCAAGAATTGATGATTTATTTGACCAACTTCGCGGGGCTCAATTCTTCTCTAAGATTGACCTTCGATCTGGTTATCATCAACTGAGGGTGAAGAAGGAAGATATTCCAAAGACCACCTTCTGATATGGGCATTATGATTTTACTGTTATGCCCTTCGGCTTGACTAATGCTCCTGCTATTTTCATGGATTTGATGAATAGAGTCTTTAAAGACTTCCTTGATAACTTTGTGGTAGTTTTTATTGATGATATTTTGATATATTCAAACAGTTGTGAGGAGCATGAAGATTATCTAAGGGTTATATTGAAAACTCTGTGGAAGGAGAGGCTCTTTGAGAAGTTCAGCAAGTGTGAGTTTTGGTTACAACAGGTGGCTTTCTTGTGGCACATCATACCCAATGAAGGAATCTCGGTTGACCCTGCAAAGACAATGGTTCTGGAGGAGTGGCCTCAACCCACAATAGTAATTGAGATTCGTAGTTTCCTTGGTTTAGCGGGATATTATAGGAGGTTTGTGAAAAACTTTTCACGGCTTTCTAATCCACTATCCAAGTTGACTCAAAAAGGGGTTCGGTTCATCTGGACAAAGGAATGTCGGGAATGTTTCCAAGAGCTGAAGAAGAGATTGGTTACTGCACCTGTGTTAACACTACCCTCTATCGGAGAAGGATTCGTTATTTTTAGCTATGCATCTCTGAAAGGGCTTGGGTACGTCCTCATGCAAAATGACAAGGTAATTGCTTATGCATCTCGACAGTTGAAGATTCATGAGCAGAATTATCCTACGCATGATCTAGAGCTGGCAGCAGTTGTTTTTGCTCTAATGATATGGAGCCACTATCTTTATAGGGAGAAATGTGATATATACACTGACAACCGATGTCTAAAGTATATTTTCACATAGAAAGAATTGAACATGAGACAAAGGAGATGGTTGGAGCTTATTAAAGACTATTATTGTTCAATTCATTATCACCCTGGAAGAGCAAACAAAGTCGCGGATGCGTTAAGCAGGAAAGATCCTGTTGTTCTGGCAACAATGAGGATCCTAGGAGATCCCTTGATTAACGATCTAGTAAAACTGGACATGGGAATTATAAGGAAATGGACATCATCAACCCTATCCCAAATGATTTCTCAACCTTCATTACTAGAGAAGATCATGAAGGCTCAAAGAGAAGATCCTTTACTGCAAGAGAAGTTGGAGGCTATAAAAGATGGGAAGTTACCTGATTTCAATATTGATCAAGAAGGTGTATTGAAATTTCATACAAGACTATGTGTCCCATCTATTCCAGAGGTAAAGAAAGAACTGATGGATGAAGCTCATAGCTCTACTTTCTCTATACATATGGGAAGCACTAAGATGTATAGAGACCTTCGTGATCATTATTGGTGGGATAACATGAAGAGGGAGATTGACGATTACACTACAAGGTGCCTTGTGTGTCAGCAAGTAAAGGCAGAAAGGAAAATTCCTAAGGGGGTATTACAACCGCTACCCATACCAGTATAGAAGTGGGATAATATCACCATGGACTTTGTAACTGGTCTCCCAAAAACATCCAAAGGAAACAATGCGATATGGGTTATTGAGGACCGTCTCACCAAGACAGCCCATTTTATCTCTATTCGGGAAGATTTCTCTCTGGATCAGCTTGCCAAGATATACATGAAGGAAGTGGTAAGGCTTCATGGGGTACCACTATCCATCGTATCTGATCGTGACCCAAGATTCACATCAAAATTCTGGAGAAGTCTGCAACATGCTCTGAATACTGAATTGACTTTTAGTACGGCCTATCATCCTCATACTGATGGCCAATTTGAAAGGACTATTCAGACACTTGAAGGCATGCAGATATTATGCTCAAGGGAATTTAATGGCAGATGGGATCAACACCTCCCATTAGTGAAGTTCTCCTATAACAACATCTTCCATGCGAGTATTCAGATGGCACCCTATGAAGCTCTGTATGGAAAACGGTGTAGAACTCCTACTTGTTGCGATGAAACTGGTGATAGGAAGCTTCTTGGGCCTGATCTCGTGCAAGAGATGACAGAACAGGTTCATGCCATCCAACAACACATAAAGGCTGCTCAGAGTCGGCAGAAGAGCTATGCTGACAATCGTCGAAGGGACTTGGAGTTTGGTGTTGGTGACAAAGTCTTCCTTCGAATTTCTCCATGGAAGAGAGTCATGCGGTTTGGGATGAAAGGGAAGCTCAGCCCTAGGTACATTGTCCCCTATGAAATCCTTGATCGCATAGGAGCAGTGGCCTATCGTCTAGAACATCCACCGAACCTAGCTCAAGTTCATGATGTCTTCCATGTATCTCTCTTGAGGAAGTACATACCCGACCCTTCGCATGTACTGAACCTAGAGGTGGTACAACTGGAACATGACCTCTCTTATGAGGAGCAGCCAGTGGAGATCTTGGTCCGTAGAGACAACGTCCTACGAAACAAGACTACCCACCTTGTGAAAGTGTTGTGGAGGAATCATAAATATGAAGAAGCGACTTGGGAGCCTGAGGAAATGATGAAGCAAAAGTACCCTCACCTTTTCGACTAGGCCTCAAGTATAAATTTCGGGGAAGAAATTTCTTAAGGGGGGAAGAATGTAATGACCCAATATTTTTGAGTAGTATATTAACTTACACTTAATGATTTAATAAGATGTTAATGGTTAATGCAGAAAGAGGAGTCGATGGCTTAATCCAGTAGACTCGACCCTTATGAGGCCCACTTATCAGATCTTGGGAAGGAGGTAGCATCTGTGGGCTTCGCTTTGGACCAAGCCCAAGCCGAACTCCAGCATGTCAAGCTTGAACGAAAACGCCTACGGGAGAAGTTCAAGTTAGTGGAGATTACTACTAGGGCAATGTTATCTGAGCCTCCCTCAGATTCTCTGACCATAGCACACCTTACACTTAGGTCTTATGTCGGTGTTATAAGGGGCTATGTGACGAGACCCTAGCTTCCTTGTGTAATCCTTTCGGGCGAATGAATTGAGATTTCTTCCTTTAGTGATTTTTGTGAAATTTCAAATTTCTAGATAATTTTAGAATGTATTTTATTAATGAATTTTGAAAAAAGGATATTTTAAAATATTTATGTAAACCCTAAATAACTAATCATGTGTAATGATTTTCAAAAAATGGTCTTCTACAAAAGTGTTCATTAAGGAATTTGGAGTCTAATAAGATCAACTTAATTTTTGATGAATAGTAAATTATGAATAGTTATTTTACGCTTATGATTAGTAATGTGACCAAATGGATTAGTACGTTCACTCAAATAAAGTTTTAATATAATTTAGACACCTAGATTTTGTAATGTGATTCAATAAAATGGGTAAATAACGGTTTCATAAATTATTAGTCAAGTATTAGTTTTTTCGGATGAATAGTGTTTTTTAATTAGAAATTTAATTAAAAGTAATTAGAAAATTATTTTTATAAAATTTACTTTTTTTTGAACTCAGAGCATCGATATTATGTAAAGGTAATTTTTGGGGATTTTTCTGAAAAAAATGAAATTTCGATGAATAGTGTTTTTATTTAAAACTTAAATTAAAAATATTTAGAAAATTATTTTTATAAAATGGATTTCATTTTTGAAATCAGAGCATTGATAATTGGTTAAGGTGATATTTTGGGATTATTCTGAGAAAGTTGAATTTTCGATGAATAGTGAAAATATAGTTTTTAAGTTACGGGTGTTTAATGACATCATTAAATGATGTATTAAGTATATATTCAATATGTTAGAATTATGAATAGTAATATAAGGTATGAGGTGTCCCAAGTGGCCAATACCATGGGAAAATACCATGGGCAAGCCCATGTTTTTTCCAAAACCACTAGTGAGGTGTCCTTTGGCCATTAATGCCTTGTCCCCTCAATTTCCCTATAAATACCCACCCTTTCCTCCTTTAGTTTTCACTCCCAACTCCCCCCCAACGAATTTCTGGTCTTCTTACCTTCCAAGGAGTCTTCCCAAGGTTCCCCCAAGCCCTCAAGGTCCAAAACTATGAGTTTCAAGAGTCACGTTTTAAGGTAAGGGATCCGACCCCTCCCTTTCTTTTCATGTAATCTCTTTTATGTCGTTCCTTTTATGCTCCATGTTCTTATGTGATAGGATGTTTTTTTCTATTCCTCTTACTGCCCTTTTAATTTTTATATGATGCGAGTTCCCCTATTACTCTCATCATTTCATTTTATGAAAGTTTAAGAGACGCCGTTAGGCTGCCGAATTTTTAAGGGATTCTTTCACCCTTCTCATTTTTCAAGTTCGATTTTCATGTCAAGTCTATCATGTTCCTTTTTTTATGTTTGGGTATGATCTCTATATCTATCATACTGATCTCTTATGATCATATGATGAGTGTCCCTATTTGGTCTTTTCAATTCATTTTTATTGAAGTTTAAGTGATGCAGTTAGGCTGTCGAATTTTCATAAGAGAAATCTAATTTTTTTCTTCCTTCCGTGTTTTTCATTTCAAATGGTATGTCCTTAACACTTCATTAACATGTCCATATATCCTTCTTATTATGTCCCCTTACTGTTTTATGGATAAATTGTGAGTGCGTGACCCATGTCCCCTCTCTTTTCAATGTTTTCTAAAACCCCGAAACATAGCCGTTATGCTGCAGAATTTTCGTCTCAAAGTGCCTCTCTCTTTTCTCAAAATTATTTTATGTTATAAAGTGAATACTCAAAGCTCTTATTTCTACAAGGATATTCACATATATATATCAAAATGTTCTATTTTATATTCTGGGATTTACATAGATGAGTCCCTCTTTCCCTTTCCGTGGGTTTAAAGTGACGTAAAGATCTTGTCTTTAAAGCAGTTTTTAAAACGTTATGATTATGAAATGAAACCCATTTATTTTATGCTATATGGGTTATTTATGAAATGTTTGATGATTATATATGTCGCTCACATGACAATAAAGGAAAATTTAAGGGTGCGCCCTGATAGCGCTCCAATGCATTGGGTAATGATGTAACCACTGGAGATTACAATTTTCACGATACATTGGTGAATAACCTTGGTAATTTTCAAATGACACCTTGGGGATGGACCTTGGTGACATGTTCATGATTGTCTATGTTAAATGATGTAGCCACATCTTCAAGTTATGAAAAATGTTATTTTTATTATGAAATTCCTCATGATTTCTTTCTCATACCTTAAAGTTCTTTTCATGTCCTTATTGAAGTATATCAAGTTCACATGTAAAATGTTCCTCTTGTTTCCCTTACTGGGCTTTCTACTCACCCTTTCTTTTGATGTATGTCCCCAGGTTATGAGATTCTGTAATGAACCTAGGATGAACATAAGGAGAAGCCTTTCAAGTGTTTAAGAAGAATGATTTATGTTTCTTTCATGTATTTTGTTCCTGGTTTCCAAGACACTAGACCTTAAAGATCCTCAGTTATGTGTAATGTAATGAAAGTTTATGTTATAAGAAGACGGGATGCTATACAAATGGCTTTGATGGTATGAATTTGAGAGAATGGGGAGTTCCCATTTTATAAGAGGGGTAAGGGGCACCTTAGGAAAAACATAAAATATTATTTTATAATAAATTCATATTTGGTTTATAATGATTCGAAAGTGACTTATATCGAGGATAAGGTTTTTATGTGTCTCAATCATTTCATCCAATAGATTTTAGACAGGTTTGGGTCACTATATTAACCTTATCATTTATATTTATCTCTTAGTTAAATACTTTGACATTTACCATGTCTCTTTTTATTTTTATATTATATGGTTAATAAATATACTATATACTTCCAAGAGAACCCCAAGTGGTTAATTAATGAAAAACCTATCATTATATAAGTCTTTTTACTGATCCTCATGAGAACTTTATTAATTCGAAAGAAATTCATTTAAGAAATACAAACATGTCATATTTACATATAAAATTAGTGTAAATCAGAAAATTCTCAAATTACATTTATTTGGATATTTATAATATCAATTATTTTAATATTTCATTATTAGGTAATTAATGCATCACCATTGTGTCATAAATAAATTAAATTATTTAATATCTAAAAATTATAAATAAAATACCATTATGTATGAAATCTTTTTAACTTTATAATGAATATTTATAATCAAATTTATCTTATGTAAACCCCTATATTATAAATGTTTTAGTTATTAAACATTGATTTTAACTCTTTTAACTCTTCTTTAAATTAAATAATAATAAATGTCCTAATCTAATCCATGTAGACCAAAGAGGTTCATATTTTTTTCCAATGTTTGATTTTGGTCGAAATATACTTATCCTATATAATTATGACATGTGTTTGGGTAATAATAATATCATTTTTAACCTTAATTAACTTATTTACTTTTAACCGTGGAAAATAAAAATAAAAGGTTACTATTAACCAAAAATTATCTTCATCTCATTGAACCAAATTTTACTTACTAATATCAACAGTGCCTCACGGATTTTTGAAATTGCACTCATAGAAGTGGTAAAATTATGATTTATGAAAATTTTCAAAAGCTCCTAGGAGGTAGGTAAAAGACAGTGAAAAGTCCACAAATATTTTATATATCTAAAATTATTATTAACTGACTCCAATGAATTACATTGAACTTATCTTGGAATTATGTATCTATTTTTACCTAAAAGAAATTTAAATAATGTAAATAAATATTTATATTAAAATTTGGTTTTAAAACATTACTCAGTGTTTTTCATTATTCATCAAAATTTGAATTTTTTTAGAAAAATACCAAAATTTCACCCTAGGATAATTTTGATATTCAGAATCCATAAATGAAGTACATTTTGAAAGATAGAATGTATAATATTTCAAAAATTGGGCATTACTATTCATAACAGGTAGATTGAATCGTTGTGGTGTGTGTTAGAACTCAAAGCTTCATACCACACACGCTACTGTATTATTCAAAGAGAAGCATACCGTGGAAGCTTGGCGTGTTACATTCTACCCTCATTAAAATAATTTCCTCCTTGAAATTTTCATAATACTACCACATGAACAAACTTGAGTTATTGTTTATCATAAGTTACTCTGGTTCCCAGATTGTCTCTTCCAACTTATTTTTTCTCCATAGAACTTTTACCAGACAAGTCATCCAGTTTCTCAGCACTTGTTCTCTTGTACCAAGAATCCTGACAGGTTCATCGCAACAAGACAGATCGGGTTCTAGTTCTACTTCATCATAAGTGAGTACATGTGATGGGTCATGCATGTATTTTCTCAAAAGTGATGCATGGAACACATCGTGAACTTTGAAGAGACTTGGAGTCATTTCCAAATGGTAATCTACCACCCCAATTCATTCTAGAATTTCAAAATTTCCTATGTACTAGGGACTCAATTTCCCCTTCTTACCGAAACTTATAACTCCCTTTCATGGAGGTACCTACAAGAAAACATGATCTACTACATGAAATTACAAATCCTTACTTTGATTGCCATCATAGATCTTCATCCTACATTGATATGTTTTGATGTGGCTTTGGATTACCTTCACTTATTCAATTGTTTCCTCCACTAGTTCTGGGCCTATGATTTTTCTTTCACAAACGTCATCCCAACAGGTTGGTGTACGACATCTCTTTCTGTATAATGCTTTATACGGTTCTATCTAAATACTTGAATAGAATCTATTGTTATTGTAAAATTACACCAGAGGTAAATATTGATCCCACATACATTGAAAGTCATGTGAGAACGGTATAGACATGTGTTCTAAGGTTTGAATAGTTCGTTCTGATTGTCCATCAGTTTTGGGGTGGTAGGAAGTTCTCAAATGAAGTTTAGTATCCAGGGATTTCTAAAGAATTTTCCATAATCATGAAGTAAAATGGGTATCATGATCAGAAACAATCGATAGGTGTACTCCATGATGTGTTAAAACTTCATTAATATATATTATTTCTTGATGTTAAAGTGGTAGATCTTCTCTTATAACAAGAATTTGTGCTGACTTGGTAAGGTGATCAACAATGACCCATATTGCATTGTTCCTTCTAGGAGTCTTTGGTAGCCCCATGTCAAAGTCCATCATAATATTATCCCATTTCCACTCAGGTATGGGAAGCGGATTCATGACTCCTCTAAGCTATTGCCTTCCAGCTTGAAATTGTTGAAAACCCATGCATGTTGAGACAAAATAAGCAATCTACCTCTTCATGTTGTCCCACCAAAAATGATCCATCAAATCTCTATACATTTTGGTTCTCCCAGGGTGTATAGAGAAATTGTAACTATGAGCATCATCCAACAATTATCATTTTAGATCATGTATATCGGGAACACAAATTATTTTCCAAAATTTAAAAATTCCATCTTCATACACAAAGTCACTCAATATACCATCATTCACAGCTTTAATATTCTTTTGAAACTCTTTATAATTGGTCTAATAACTCTAAATCCATTCTAGTAATGATGTTTTGGAAACCATTTGAAAAAGTATCGATGTTTCACCTTCCATGGTAATTCCCATATCCATCTTCACTAGAAACATGAAATTAAGATCCCTTTCAGTTCTCATCATGTTAAAAAATCCACGATCCTTTCTGATCAAAGAACTTACCACCTTATTTGTTGTCCCCATATGGAAGTTTATTGTGCAATCATAATACTTGAGTAGTTCAAGCTATCTCCTATGCCTCATGTAGAGTTTTTCCAGTGAGAAAATATACTTCAAACTCTTGTGATTGATATATATATCTCAAATAATTCACCCTAGAGATAATTTATCCATATCTTTAAAGCCAATATTACAGCATCTAAATAAATATAATGGGTAGGATTGTTTTTTATCATGAATTTTTTGCTGTCATGAAGCATAGGCAATAACCCTATCATTATGCATAAATACACAACCAAGTCCTTTCTTTGAAACATCACTATTAATAACAAGCCCATCTTTCCTTGAGGTTAGAGTCAATATAGGATCATTGACTAATCTTATCGTTAGTTCTTTAGTACAGTCTTCACAAACTATTGTCCAAATAAATTTAACCCCTTTATGCATGAGCTTCGTTAATGGGTTAGCCAATCGGGAAAAACTTTGGACTAAACACAGATAATAACCTTCTAAACCAATAATACTGCGCACCTTAGTTATAGACATTGGTGCTAGCCATTCTTTTATTTACTTAGTCATAGAATGATCAACGGAAATTCCATCCCTAGAGAAAATATGTCCAAGAAAATAAATCTTCTGAAGCCAGAATTTACACTTGCTAAACATCTCATGTAATTAATGTCTTCTAAGAGTCTTCAGGATAATGCACAAGTGATTTTCATGATCTTAATAGCTTTTAGACTATACCAAGATATCATCAAAAAAATTCCACTACAAAATCATCAAGATAATCTTTGAAAAATCTGTTCAATTGTTCTATTAAGACAGAGGGTGCATTAGTCAATCCAAAAGTCATTACTGTAAACTCGTAATGCTCGTACCTGGTTTGAAATGATGTCTTCATAATGTATTCCTTCTTGAAAAACAACCGATGATATCAATATCGAAGGTCAATCTTTGAATATTATTGAGGTCCATGCAGTTGGTCAAATAAATCATTTGTTTTCGGTACGAGATACTTTTTCTTTATTGTTATAGCATTGATTTCCCTATAGTCGATACATAAACTCATATATCCATCTTTCTTCATAACAAAAAGGATAGGGGCACCCCATGGAGAAACACTAGGGAAAATAAATCCCTTATTACTCAATTCCTCTAGTTGTTTTTTTAGTTCAATTATTTCCATAGTGGCCATTCTATAAGGGGCCTTCGATATGGGACTTAAACCAAGAATTAAATCAATGGAAAACTTAACATCACATTCTGGAGGATGTCTAGGTAAATATTCTGAAAACATATCAAAATATTATTTCACAATAGGTACAAACTCTATTTGAACATTCTTTACCTCACCCACAATGATTTCATTCTCTTCCTCCCCAATAATTGAATTTAGTTAAGCTACTGGGGGTAGATCTAGATAAGATTTAGGTGGTGAGGATTATTCTCTAACGATAAGGTGTTCCTTATCATCATCATCAAAAATAATAACATCCTTCTTCTTACAATAAATCCTCACATCATGGTATGAAATCCAATCCTTACAGAAAATAATATCAAATTCAATCATGGTTATAACAATGAGATCAACGGATAAAGAACATTTATGTGCTCTAATGTGGACTGATTCACAAAACTTTGTTGCAATGATACTTCCCTTAAGTGTTTTAACTGACAAATACCATGTTAAATAAAATTGTAAATACCTAATTTTCTTAGAAAAATGGGAAGATATGAAACAATGCGATGATCCAGAATCAAATAAAGCATTTTATAAACATGAGGAACCCATTAAATTACCTACCACCACGTCATTCAGATCTTCTACATCAGCAGTAGTGATAGAATATGCATGGCCATGATACCATGGACATTTCTGAGATATGATCCCATGATTCTTAATACATTCATTTTCAAAATGTCCCATCTCTCTGAAATTGTAGCATTGAACATCAGTATCTTCTTTCATCCCCTTGCAATGACAATCTTGGTGGCCTTTTTCAAGAAACTTGTAACAAACTATTGTTCCCTTCATGAAAGTACCAGGGTGTTTCTACCCACATTTACTACAGGATGGATATTCAACTTTTCCCTTCATCCCCTTATTTTTATTCACAGATTGATCAGATGTTCTCTTCTTCTCTTTCTTTTCTTCAGAGTCATAGGACTTAGAGAATTCCTTTTCTATCTTGATAGCACATGAGATAATATCTTCATATGACGAGAAGGATTGTGAGACCAATGCTCGATGGATAAATGGTTCTCAACCATCAAATAAACGATCAATCTTACTCGTTGGGTTACATATATAATATGCAGCATACCTATCTAACCATGTAAATTTAGACTCATACTTTGCATCATTCTCATCCTCCTTTTGCCTCAGACATAGAAATTTCCTTTCCATGCCTTTTTGATGGTCAAGATGAAAGTATTTTTATAATAAGATCTCTTTGAACTATATCCATTCCATATTTGATACTTCATAATATTCCTTCATGTTTTGAATCAATGACCACCATTGATCAGCATCTCCAGTGAGGTGTGAGACTGCCACGAAAACTTTTTCCCTTTCACTACATCCCATGGCATGGAATATTTTCTCTAAGGAATTTATCAATTTCTTATATACTAGTGAATTTGTACCGACATTGAATGTGGGTTGTTGTTTCCTCAAGATGAAATGTTACATTGTTCCTCTACACTGTAGATATGGGTGCTCTATACGGGTAAGGTTGTTATTCATAACCTGAGTGACTTGTCCGAGTATGTTGATTAGCAGATCAGCACCATTTGCATCACTCGATCCACTATAATTATCCTGAGTTGGAGAGAAATTCCTATATGGAGTGCGTGCATTTATAGTATTTCTATTTCTTCTAATAGGTACCATTTCTAAACAATGTCATACACTAAATTATTTTAGGAATTTCAATACATAAATCCAAACTCATAAAACACTAAACCTAATTTGAACAGTTTATGGATATAATCCATAATAATAAAAATGTTTTCTATGAGGAAGTATATACTCATTAACCCTTCATAATGGTTTGTAAAGAAAATGATAATTATGCTATGCATATCCCCGGGGAGTGTCGTAACCAAGAGTACAACAAGGCCCATTGTCTTGCACCAGTTCCCATTCGAGTCTAGCTCAAAACGGTGTTTTCAGGTTTTACCCTAGGTACATCTATGCTAGAGACACCTCTACCAACTCGTATCCAAACAAGGATGTATTTCTTAGAAAACTCCCAAAATCTATAAAATACCAAAATTCATGGAAGTTATACTATATTAATCCTCAAAGTCTGTTTTAGGGATATGTGCTATAATCAGAGTTTATCTAAATCTAGCTTCCAAGGTTTGTACTACACTTTCTCTGATACCAACTATACTTCCCCAACCCCATTCACCTAGAGTTGGTGGATTTTTACATAACATTGGCATGATCACAAAAGATCATGTATCTAATAACCAATTAGATTGTAGCCTTGGAAACACTAGATACATTCATAAATGTTATATTACA
This sequence comes from Viscum album, assembly GCA_963277665.1. NCBI lineage: Eukaryota > Viridiplantae > Streptophyta > Magnoliopsida > Santalales > Viscaceae > Viscum > Viscum album. Next base: position 396,425,847 of record OY728125.1, read on the forward strand.
TAATAAAGTGAAAAACTACAATAACATCTTGTCTCCACACTCATATCACCTCATATTATTTCCAAATTTCATTCATAAAATACATCATTACATCATGGGAAAAATAAAACATAGAAAGGGGTGTGCTCAAATACCCAGTAAGGATAACAATATAGTAGAAAATTTCATAAATAAGAATAAACATTTAAGGAAATGTATAACTAAAAAAGCCTTTTAAACATGAACTTCAACATAATATTGTAGAAATAAAACATGATAATTCTATTTACTTATTCACATAGATATTCTACTAATCTAATAATCACATTCAATATCAATAACAACTTTCATAATGATGGAATGCATAATGCCAGACAATCGTAACCACATAGTCAAGGCCTTGTGCCAAGACTACCAATAAGATTTTGTCAAGGCCTTGTTCCAAGACATTAGTTTTACTCATGAGACCTACCGATTCATCTAGGAGCTATAACAAGATCCACATGTCACTTATTAAGTCCAATGCCTTCCTCATATGAATAGGTTTAAAAATCACATAAACATTTATATTAAAACTAGCATACGAAATGTCAATAATTTCTCCATAAACCATAAATGGTATAAAAATAACACATCCATAGTCAAACATATCACAAAAACTTCAATACAATATGGATGTATTGTATCATAATAAATTGACTTTAAATAACCTTAAAATACATCAATGGATGTTTAAATCGATGAAATAAAAACTATTTGAGAGAAATATCTCTTTTGTTGAAATATTTAAAAGTAATATAATTATAAAATAAAAACATTATTTTGAAAATACTCTTATAAACTTGTAATGAAATCCTTGACAATTTTATAAATGTAGAAAATAGCCGCACCCGTCATATAAGTTAAGAAAAGGCATTCTTACCATAGTTTTGTCGAAAAGGTTATAAAGGACATTGTTTGGAAAATGACAAAAAGATTCTTTTAAAAATGTCATATAAAATGTCGAACAAGGGTATAAATGACTTTAACCGATAGAATGTAAAATAGTAAGAATGATTTGAAATTCATTTTTAAGAAACATGGATGTGGATGATAAAGAGGTCCCAATAGATAATTACATATAAACAACCTCGGATAATGAAGAGATTGTAAAATAAACCCTTACAATGTACTTTTCCTTGGTAGATGGTATGTTAACCTCCAATATAATGGTGAAATAATTTTTATTAAATTATACAAAAATAATAAACATTAATATGATATCATATATGATTTTTAACATTATATTATTAATAATATCTTAGTATTATCGTCATCTCAGGTGTTAACTTACTCATTTTCTTTAATATGTTTTGTTACCTAAGCTATGTTTGTTATGGATAGGTTATATAATATTCATATCCAGAATTATATCAAGTCCTTAAAACTTATTTTTAATAATAAAATGTGAATTAGACCTGAATGGATATAATGGGGAATGAATCTCATCGCGTTCGTGGTGACGGTAGTCCGTACGTACGCACGAGTAACAATATAATTCATTTGATATTAAAATAATATATAATTTAATTTTATATCATATATAAATAATCATTATAATGTTATATTTATTATTTATTTCAATTACACATCATTATCATACACATCCAAATAATAATGTTTTGAATAACAATTACACCACGACGTGGAGACGATAAGTAGTACATATGCACGTATGGTGAAATGTACATAAAAGGATCTGCAGAATACTGAATATGTTTGTAACATATTTATAATAACATCATAATATATAGAATATACTAGAGTTACTATTTTAGAATGTAAATAAAAAAGAAATAATAAGTTGAAGGAGAAAGGAACTTGAATAAGGGTGGTGAAAACATTACCTCTTCTTCGAGTTCTTCCTTTTGATTTGATCAAAAGGTCTCCTTGGGTAGGATTCCTGATCAAATGATGACTTATAAGATGAAGTTAGGGAATTTGAGAGACTATTTGGGTAAGGATTGGCTGAGCCAAATGGCTTTGATGGTATGAATTTGAGAGAAGGGGGAGTGCCCTTTTATAAGAGGGATGAGGGGAACCTTATGAAAAACATAAAATATTATTTTATAATAAATTCATATTCTATTTATAATGGTTCCAAAGGGACTTATATCAAGGATAAGGTCGAGATGGGTAGAAAACCTTTCATCCAATAGATTTTAGAAAAGTTTGGGTCACTATATTAACCTTATGATTTATATTTAACTCTTAGTTAAATAGTTTGACATTTACCATGTCTTTTTGAATTTTTATATTATATGGTTAATAAAATTACTATATACATCCAAGAGAACCCAAAGTGGTTTATTAATGATAAAAATATCATTATATAAGTCTTATAGCCTAAAAATATATTTTTAGGGATATTATATCAAATTATAATATAATATTTGTTTTAAAAACTCTTTTATGTCAATTTTGACAATATTTAATAATTGATTTTTTTCAAAAGTTGTAAAAACATTATTAATTCTAAAAAAAATTCATTTAAGCAATACTAACATTTCATATTAACCTATAAAATTTCTTTAATTAATAAAAAGTCCCAAATGACATTTATTTGGATATTTATAATATTAATTATTTTAATATTTCATTATTTAGTTAATTACTGCATCAACATTGTGTCATAAATAAATTAAATTATTTAATATCTAAAAATTATAAATAAAATACCATTAAGTACGAAATATTATTTATCTTTCTAATGAATATTTATAATCAAATTTATCTTCAATATAAAAATATATTTAAAATGATATTGTTATTAAACATTGATTTTAACTCTTTTAACACTTCTTTGAATTAAATGATAATAAATATCCTAATCTAATCCAAGTGGACCAAAGAGGTGCATATATTATTCCTAAGGTTGTTTTTGGTCGAATTATACATATCCAATAGAATTAAGACATGTTTTAGGGTAATAATAAAATCATTTTTACCCTTAATTACACTATTTACTTTTAACCACGGTAAATAAATGTAAAAAGTTACTATTCACCAAAAATTATTTCCATCTCATTAAACTAAATTTTACATTATTATTTCAACTGTGTCTCTAGGATTTTTAAAATTCCACTCACAGATGTGGTAAAATTAAGTTTTAGGAAAATTTGCAGAACCTCCTAGGATGTGTGTAAAAGACAGTGAAAAGTTCAATAAATTTTTTATATATAAAAAATTATTATAAACTGACACCAATGAATTACATTGAATATATATTCGTATTATGGATATATTTTGATCTAAAATATATTTAAATAAAATTAATAATTATTAAAATAAAAATTCAGTTTTAAACAATAACTCAGTGTTTTTGACTATTCATCAAAAATTGAATGTTATCCGAAAAGTACAAAAATTTCACCCTTGGGTAATTTGGATATTCCTAATCCAAAAATGAAATCCATTTTGTTAAATGAAATGTATAATTTTTCAAAAATTCTGTATTACTATTCATAACGGCCAGTTTTCTTGGTTGTGGAGTGTGTTAGAACTCGAAGTTACGTACAACACAACCTAATTTATTATTCAATGATAACTGTACCATGTAAACTTGGGGTGTTACAAAATGGGCCTTCCCATTGGGATAGGATATATTAGGTCATCCTAGACCCAATCGGGTTAAGTCGGGTCTGCCGATCTGAGAATTTTCTTGTGGGACCACCAGGCCTGGTTGGTCTGGTCGGTCTGACCATGTCGGACCCTGCTCGGATGCAAAAAGCCTCTTTTTACTAAAATTTTGATATTCTTCATACTGCTCGTATGATTTCCCAATGATTTGGAGAGTATATTCTTCCAAAATCAAGCACACTATTGATTGGGCATCCCATGTATGGCTGTGAAATGAAGGGTATGATGAGCGAACCTCAATGCTATAGTAGTTGAGCAGAACTCAGTGGTCTAGTAGCTGAGTAGACCTCATTGGTCTAGTAGCCTTATGTACCTCAGTGGATGAGTATCGGAGAAGACTTGAGTGGACTAGTATTTGAGAAAACCTCACTGGTCCAGAAAAAGAGCGGACTAGAGTGGTCTAGTAGCGGAGCAGACCTTAGTGGTCCAGATGTTGAGCGAACCTTAGTGACTCATCTGGGATGAGCCACATAGAAATAAAAGACTATCCATCCTTAAAACTAAGAATCATACTTTCTATACCTTTAATTATACCTAGTGTGACCTTTCATTGATTCTTGGTCCTGATTTGTGGTCTTGCTTTGTGGCCATGATTTTTGGTCTTTCCTTTTTTGGTTTGGGGTCCCTAATCTGCATTATATCACTCACCCATATACAAGATTCAACCCCTCATGTCGTGTATCATACTGGGGATCAAAAAAATGATGGGGAACTTGGTGGTATGGGACTAGGTGGTGCTTAGTGAGACAGGACGAATTGTAGTATGTCTACGACTGCAAGCAACAATCTTTTAGCTACCCATCAAGTTGGGTCTCAAGGGGATGGACCATGGCAGTTTTACATTCTTTTTTGGTCATGGTATTATATTATTGCCCATTTTCAATTTCATTTTGTACTATAATTTCAATAGTTGTCTTAGTGACGGTCGTGTTTTACTATGTGTTTACATTTTCCCGTTTGAGCATTATGCATGTGTCTAGATTTAAAGACAATTGCAATCCTATCGTTTGGATATTTCTACTCGGTGCTATTCGCTAGCCCCTAGCCTATTGATGAAGATATTTCAGTATTCATTTCATGATCCCTAGTGGAAGGGTTGTTCAAATACTAGTCCATATCATTTGGAATCAAGGAAACATGGACAATGGTACATAAGTGTGCAAAATTATCTCCCCCTAGGTTCTTCATGAGTATCACCTTTCTTAGACACATAAAACATAATATTCATATTCAAATCCTAGGAAATGTAACATAAAAGGGGTGAGATCATAGGATCAGTAATGGTAAAGAAGGGAGATACATAAGAGTAATCATGAGAATAAGGGTATGAGAACATGATTCAGAAAATTTAAAATCATACAATACATATCACAGATCATAAACATGAACCATGGAATAAACATTGGTAGTGCATAAGATATGAATAATAATGTAATAAATAATATAATATAAGAAATCATATACATGTAATAAAACATAGAAGTGTGGAAAATATATAAACATATAATTTGATATTTATAGTAGTCAAGGCTTCACACTTAAGGCCATCTTAGAGGAAGTATTCTTTTTATGAATCGGTTTCATACCCTGTTCTAGCCATGAATTACTAAAAAATGATTACTTTTCATGCATCCATGTATATCTCATGAGATATAATTCATTACCCAATGCATTGTAGGGAGATATAGGTCTCACCCATCACATAAAGAAATAATAAATACCTGTGACACAAAATCATAAACAATCATATCATAACCTATGAAATGAAATCGATGTCATATACATGTAATCACATCTTAACATGTGGAAAAAAGGATTATTTCATAATCACATCATCAAAGCATTACCCATTATAGGGTGTAGGTTACAGAAGTATATAACCCAAGAAAGAAAACTGGGTTTCATAAACATATAACTCAAGTATGATAAATTGGATTAATATACTTCATGTTATCCAAACATGAAACATTTGAGAAATAATAATAATTTATACATTGAATAATATCCCCATAAAATCTAGATTAACACCAAAGGATGCCATATAATATGAGAGATATCTTTGAAAGATCATTTTGAAACATTTCTTGTGGAAAATATCTGATTTCCCCATGGGACATCATTAGCTCCCTATGGAACTATGAAAACAATTACAAAACTCAAATTATGTTACCTAATTAAGTAAAATGTACAATTAGAAAACAATGAAGTCAAACCCATAGATATAGTTAATTTTTTAATTTAGGTTGGAAAAAATTTCTTTTTATTAAATTGAAAAATAATGTAAAAATGATTTATTTTATTGGGTTTTATTGAAAAAATAATGAATAGAATGAAATCAGATTGATTGGTTTTCTAGTAAACTAATTTGAAGGGTGTGCCAAGATTTTTTTATTTTACGGTTCAGGTGTAGTATTATTTTAGAAAATATATTGATTAATCCAAGATTGTTTTTGGAGTTGAAATGAGAAATCTCTAATGGTCATGGTATCTCCACTTTATCACAGTAATACCTTATTTCCCCTGGTCTTGTAATTAAGGTTTTTTCTAAATCATGTTTGTCTCAACACCATATTTAAACCACATTTCCTTTAAATATGAAAATGGAACTTTCTTATTAAGGGTTTCCTGTTTCACAATTCAAATGTAACTTTTTTATTAAATTATCAATAGTCATGATTATATAAAAATAATGAGATTTTATGTTTAATAATATATTGCACAAACCAAATATAAAAATAAAATTAAATAAAATTATCTAGTGATCATTCCCCTTTAAATTACACCCCCTTAAACATAGCTTTATTTCCCCCCTCATCCTACCAATTTGAGGTTTAGAGGGAAGGGTAAAATAAAAGTAATGTATAATGAAAATAAAGATGACATTAAGAGGGCCTTGCATGATAACAATTATCGCTTCAAGCTTTTATCTCTGACAGAATCTGAATGCTCCAATAAAAGCAGGTAGATCCTCTATTTATAGGCTTTATATGGACTCTACTGGACAAATTTCATGATTTTTCATGTGGTTTTACATTATGTAATCTCAATCGATGTTTTCTCGCATGATTTTTTAATCTCTAAAAATGTCGTGCAAATGTCATTCATAGATTTTGAACAATTACTCCTTTAACAATGGATTAATAAGACTCATGATGTGTAACAGAAATTCATTTTTTGTAATATATTCACAATATGAAATTTCATGACATTGCTTCATGGTTTTTGTCTTTCTTTGAAATAAAACTACACATTGTTTAATGATTACTCATGATATATAATTCATTTTTATGCTCTCAGATATCATTATTTATTGGATCTCTAGTTTTATTCCTTATAATTTCCACATGATCATCTTAAAAACCTGGTGTTATATAATGAGAGATGTTCATGGAAAAAAATGTTGTTTGGCTTCAAAATATTCCATTATTCATACCTTTCCCAAAAATTCATTGTTATATAACAATATTCATAAAAATCCATATCATTCCTAAACTTTCAATACAAATCAATTAAATATACAAATAAATACATAGATTACTAAACAATATATCCATGAAATACACGTATCAGTATTCTTTCTTCTTAGAAATATGCTCTTTAACACATAAAAAACATTCAAACCCATATTCATTGAAATTACTTTTAAAATATATAAAAAGGACCTATAATAATTATTAAAACATTTTTTAGTATAAAAAGTTTTAAATGAAGCTTGAAAATATAATGAAATAATTTTGGAAAACATTTTTTTGAAATAAAACATATTTTTGAGTAAAAAAATAAATATGGTCATACATTTCATAAATCATTTTCAAAATTATATTTTGTACCAAATAGTGGAAAAATGTAAATAATACATGGATATATCCTGACGATGAATACGAGCGAAAAATTCATGATTGTTCTTGAAAGTTGGATTATAATATTTCATCAGTGGAAGCATAATCATAAATAATCACTCTAAATGATGGGATTGTTTGAATTGATTCTTAGCACACAGTAACAAAGGATCCTACTCTCCACGTAAGAAAATGGAATTATATGAAACATAAAATATCATTAAAAAAATCATATTCAGGATATAAAATTTCAAATAAAATTCAAGAAAGATTGTAGGTACATAAAAAGACATGTGTTTCAATGAAGGTAAATTGAGACAAAACTATCTTACCCATTTGGTAACTCCTGGTACATAAATCACATGGAATAAGGATAATAGATTAGATATAAAAATATACATAAATATAATAATATGAATCATATATTACATACATTGTTGGTATATACACCACACATAATAAAATATTTGTTAATATGAAATGTATTTCATGGATGTAAAAAGTGAGATGAAATTTTTTAACTTGGTGTCTTGAATCTCTTCGTACTCATACAAGATTACTATATAATAAATTTAATTTTATTATACATATTTTATAGAATAATATTTTTGTAAATATAATTCCATATATATTTTTTATTATGAACTTATATATTCCACTTTTTAAAAATCCTAGGTTAAGGTTTCACTTCTGGTAATATTTTTTTTGTTCTTCACATGTGTCTTAAATTGTTATATCTTTCTTCCTTATGTTAATATCATTATATAAAAAATATAAACCATTATATATATAATATTTATATTAATTATATTTTTAGTATAATAATCTATATAATTTTGATGTATGAAAATGGAATACACTATTCATAGGGATGGTAGATCATATGTACGCCTGAACAATTATACAATTTTATTTATATATTGAATAAAATAAAAATTTGACATATATGTATAAATATATATATAATTATAATTATTATCCCATATATATCATGTATGTTCCCTAAACCCATACTTAATACATTCGAAGTAGTGTGTCATCAAACCACGTAACTTCCAGAGGGTGGTTCCCCACACTTCCTCAAACAAAATTGTCGTATTTATTCCAAATGGAATGTATGATGATATGAATTGTAAAAGGATTACATAAGATTAATGAAATAATAAATATAATTCAAAGCATACATAAATATATTTTCCATTGTAATTTCCACCATGAGAGGTTGTAAAGGAAACATGATCAATCATCATTCAGTGATGCAGTAGTTTGCCACACATGCAAACGGTATGTTTTTTACCCATTAGATTGAGATGTGTTTAATTTTATGGAAAAAAATATCATGAAAACGTATAAATATATTTAAGATACAATTTTTTGTATAATAATGTAATAATAAGATTTTATTTGGTGGAATGAAGGAAAATAAAAGAAATGGTCTTGACGGAGGGTGTTTCCTTTTATCTAGGTAAAACATTTCGGATTGCACCAGAGATATTAATTGGAATTATTTATGATAAAATATACGAATAAAAGAGGATTTTATAGTTTTTGGGAAGTGGATTTTGAATATCATTGATTAATGAATGTGGTTTGAGAAGTGTGAAGAAGTGGGAAAGGTGGTGGCCTTTTATAGGGGAGGGAAAGGACACACTTAGAAATTTTGCAGGAAAGTTTGGTATACCCCCATTTTTACTAATGACATTCATACTAAAGAAACCTCAATAAATAATGGAACGTTTATTGAAAAATATTTCCATCCAATGTGTGTTGGAAAAGTGTCTTGCTTATTTGTCTCCTTAAATATTACATTAATTCACTTATTAAACTTAATCACTCTAATTAATTTTAAATGTATTCACAAATCATTTTATTAAAAAAATAATGTGAAATTATTATAAATTATCTATAGTAAAAATGTATATGTAGATGAAATTAATTTAAATTAGTCTCACCAATGGTATAACACTTATGGGTTTTTAAGTAAAACTAAACAAAAGTTTGCAAATGTTTTATATCCAATTTCAATGTGAAAATAGTTCTCATGAACAAAATTGGATTAATTAATAAAAATATTATCAAATTAAACATTAAACCAATTTAAAATATAATTTAACCTCATAAAATAATTATATGAAAAAGTACTTTGGAATTAAAATTCTGAATTTTTCACTATTTATCTTAAAATTATGTTTTTCAAAAAATATCCCAGAAATTCACCCTAAATTAATTTTGACAATATAAATAAAATAATTTATTTAAATTATAAAATTAAATTTATAAAAGTGTCTAAAATTAATTTTATTATTTTTATTTAAGGCCATAAATTTTTTTTTTCTAGAAAAGAGTATTTTATCAAAATTTAAGGACTTTCTGAATAATTTTACATTTCAATATCAATATGTTTTATTTATAAAAATCCATTATAAAAAATTAATGAAAATTATTTAATAGTATTCATATCACTATGTTTAATTACATGGTTATAATTATCTCATTTAAATAATTATAATGATAAAATTATGTATTGTAGAAACTCAATGTTTCTTGTAACGTAACCTGAGTGAGTATAGTGTTTAGCATAAACCAATAGGTGTACCGTGTAATGTACACTATGTCCATGTTGTGTATAACATATGTTAAGTTATTGTTCTGTAAATGTAATGTTTTTATTATTTAAATTAAAGAAAAAAATGTATTAATTCAATGAAAAAAGGTCCATAAAAATCAGGGTGTTACACTTGCATCAGAGGTCGCTTAAATAATATTGGGGACTCCGACAACTTGAATGTCCAATTTTATATTACATTAGGAAATCACCTGTAATATTATTTGGAAATTTTTTATGGATAAGTCATTAAACATGTCTAATATTATCATAGATTAATATTTTAATAACATGAAATGTTTCAACAAAAATAAAAACTGATAGATTAGTATTTTTATCTTGATTAATGATTATAAATTATAGATTAATAAAATAATTAATTATCTCTCAATATTTTATTAAAATCTAGATACTCTATGTTCTAGAGTTGGAATACTCTCTTTCTTGATTGATAAATTGATAAGGATCTATGAATCCTCTCTTTATAGTCTAAACTCATTGTATATTCCACTACTCACAGAGTTCAAGGTTATCATTTGACTGGACAACCACATTAATTTGTGTCTCCTTAATGTGTCGAGTGATTTAAAACTTTATAAAATCAAAAACTAGATTTAAATAATGATTTACATTGATGTTTCAACAAGCTACCTTTGTAAAAATTATTCCATCCAACATCAATTATGTCAACCCATCATTCTAATTAGAACTCCCTGGTAGAAGGAGCCACCCTCATCTTTAGTTGATGAGAACCCTAAACTCCTAGTTTTGTTCTAATTTAAATAACGGTGGAATTTCTGACTTATAATTTCTTGAATGGTTTTAATATTTGATGGTGAATTTAATCCATTAATATTAATGTATTCATTCTATGTTATCTCTATCACAAGATAACGTTAATATAAAAGTATTCTAATTTTATTTATTCATTTTACCAGTTTATTGTTTTATGTGTTTTACACTATCATTTAAATGTGTAATATAACAAACAATTAATAAAAGAAATAATAATACTTGACTATTATTGAGTATCTAATATTATGTGATCCATTGAAACTCAATGTATCATCTATTACATAGTGGAATTATCCCCGAGTCATATCATGACTCATGATACATCACATACCTTGTCCATTATCTCAACCTTTTCTCTAGATTTCACCTCTATATGGTTTGGTTCACATTATTTATCAGTATCATCATAATAAAATTGTACTTTCACATAGATGAGGGGGTCTCTAGTAGCGCAATTCACATACAATAATTCAGATGGACATGTAGGATCTTATACATATTTTAATAAAATATATGATGTGAAGAAAATAATAAAATTAACCACTTATTAGGAACATTATAGATAGAAAATATGTAATTAAATAAAATAAACTATCCATACACAAGTTCAGTTAGTGCTCAAGATCATGCAGTTTAATATAATTAAATATCAGTAAATATTAATTATGAGGGGTTTTTCATAAATTAAATGAGTTTTTTAAAAATAATTTTTTCTCTCAAGATATTAATTTAAATTTATTTAAAAATTAATTTATTTTTTAATCAAATTATATCAAAATTTAACAAATTTTTCCATAGTATTAAAATAATATATTTTTTAAAAAATAACACTTCACTAATTTAATTTAATAAAAAAATTAATGTAATAAATTTAATAAATTTTCGATAATATATAAATTATCCTTGACATAAAATATATTCCAATCCCATTTCTGGTTGAGCCATAATCTTGTAAACTCGTATCGAGCTTGGTAGACCCTATGCAGGTCTGTTCTGAGATAGGATTCCCCACCTAGACCCGTTCTAGGATGGGAAGACCTCTCCAGACCCACAATAAGGTAGATGAGGTCCAATACAACCTGATGAAGTTGTGAATGGAAGTTAAATCTTGGTAAGGAATCCCACACATGGTTTGATGATGATATTCAGCTAAGCGGTGGTCATTCTATATGGTGGTCACCACAAAACTAAGTGGTGATGGGTGATCTAGTGTCCTTCTCACTGAATGTGTAGCTAGGTGGCTGAATGGTGAACATGAGTAGGAGGCGGTGCTTGATCATGGAAAGGGATAATGATTGTAAGATCCTCTTCCAATGATGGCTATCAGATATGTGGGAAAAGGCCTACAGACTGAGTGGGGAAAATGTTGTATTGATTCCTTTGGTTGAAGGAACATCTGTTGTGATGATGGGTTGTGGCCCTTGACTATTCTAGGGGAGGCAGGATGACGGTCAGCTTTTTCATCTCGACTATGGATGGAATGGGGATATGTGTTTATGATATGACTATAACTATGTGATTTCTGGAAAACGTGAAGATGGCCAATGTAGAGGCACCATGAACTAGTGGTGTTATGGATAGGCTTGGAGGAGAGGGTGTCACTATGGGGTTTTGAAATGTTCTATGATGTTTTTGGCTATGTTGGGGGAGGGGCAATTGAATGGGAGGTAGAATAAGGGACAACACCTATAATAGGGAGAGAAAAAATCATCCCCTATTCCCTATTAATTTATAAAATAATTTATTATTAAATTCAGTCTAATTCACTGAAATATTCATTTTCTTTTCTTATACATTCATTGTATTACTAAATATAAAGTATTTTTATAGGTTTTTAGTTTTTCATTAAAAATATCATAAGTGAAAAATATTTTTAAAAATACACATTAAAAGTTGCATCGTAGATGTTGCTTTTTCTTTTAAACAATATTTTTCTTGAATTATTATTTTTTATACATTTAAAATTTTAATGTTTTATAATTATTTTTTCTAGGGTTATATATATATATATAAAACAATGTTTGAGCATAATTTATCTCTTATTCAATTACATGACTCTTTAAGCCGATAAATTATAAAATATAAGACAAATATGAATGAAATTTTAAATATTTTCTAAAAGTATAATAATTAGTCGAAAAAAATTCCTGAATTTTTTTTATGAAATATAATTTTTAAGCTTTCTAATGCACCTACATGAAACATTATATTTTTTCAAGTACATGAATTTTCAAGCCTATAAAATCTTATCTATCAGACCAATATAAATGAAATTTTAAACAATTATTAAATATTTAATAAGAAGATTAAAATAAAAATTATTTCTATATAATTAATGATGAAAAATGATTTATAAACTTTCTAATCCACCTACATGAATCTTATAAATTATTCAAGTATATGAATTTTTTAGCCTATAAAATAAAAACAATAAGACAAATATGAATGAAATTTTAAAAACCGATTAAATATATAAAATTTAGCACAAAATAAATATAATTTCTTAAAAAATGTTGATGAAAAATAATTTTTAATCTTTATAATCCATCTACATAAAACGTAAAAAAAATTCATGTACTTGACATTTCTATCCTATAAAATATAAACTATAAAAAAATATGAATAAAATTTTAAACATTGATTAAATATATAACAGGTATTAGATTTTTTAATTTTTATTTATATTGGTCGTATAGTTTATATTTATAGTATTTCAATTTCATGTTGGTGGCATCAAATCCTCCTCGACATTCTTTCTTTTCGCTCTCACTTCTGAGTTAATTTTTATACATCCCTTTCATTTTCATTTATAATATATTATATATAAACTATTGTTTTTTAAAAAATAATTATTTTTAGGTTATCTTTTAAATTTTAAATTACATTGTTTTTTTACTAAATATCTTACAATATTTTAAATTTATCTAATTAATGGTTAATAATTATTCCTATGTTTCATGTATTTGATGTTGTATGTTTTTATATTTAAAATATGTCTAAAATATAGATAAAAACTAAAATACTAGATATAAATATAAGAATGAATGATAGTAATAATATTATTTTCATTTAAAAAGACAAAAAACATATAAATGAACATGTACATTCAATGCCTATGTCTATAGTGAGGAGATTTCATACCGTGTGGTGGTCATCCAATTGGATTTTGCATCGAGTTCACTGTAGAGTCTGGTGACCTAGAGAGGGCTAATCCCCTGGCACTAGAATGTCTACTATTGAAACCACTATCTTTGTATCTGTGGGAGGAGCTATCAACTACATTTTATACTGCACTCATGTTCCTTATCCAACTAGGATGGTAGAAGGACCTATTATTATTGCAGTGGGGAACCAAGCCTACAATGGAGTTATACCTTATGGTTGCAATGGATCAGGACCCCAAGGCTACTTGGATCTCAACCCCATGGCTGTGATGGATCTAAAACCCATGGTAGTGATGGATCTAGACCCTATGATGGATTGAAATGTAGATATTCTTTCAAAAAATATGGATCTCATGCCACACAAGGGACATCTTGAATGAGCTATGGCTAGAATACAAGAGGACTGACCTATACCTATGGAATAGGTGAGGCCTCTCATGCAGCTTAACATTGTATATGTCGTTGTTGTTGTCGATACTAACCACTAGCAAATACTGAAGGATGTTCCTTTAGAGCATTAAACACATCTCTCCAGGATGGACACATGAAGATGCTCTTGGAATGAATATGAAAATATTCTCTCATCTCTATCACTTTTGCTAGGATGGATGCCTGGCTAAAGTTACCCTACTCCTTTTTCATCACTCTTGTGAACAGGATGATCTAAGAGACTTTTCTATAAAGAGATTCAAAATTAAATAGAAACAATTTGAATAAACCTACTAATTTAAATTCGTTGACATACCATCTTTTATATCTCTGTACTATGTTAGGTAAGATACAATATAGAATTCACCCTATGTCATGGCTCAGACTCAACCTAATACAAAAGAATGAATTGATTTATAGGTAAACCGTGAATTTGAAATTATACATTTCTATGCTTGTAGTAGAGAAATCATGCTTGAACATGGCCACAGTCCTCATCCTACCTATCTCTTAGCATTATCCCATAAATCTTATCTATCTATATCTAAGGCAATGGAACTAGACAAGCACAGAAAAAACTGGCACAAGACTATGTCAGGATAATTCAAATTAATAATTAAGAAGTCAATGAGGGGAACTGCATCATTAAAATCCTCAAGACCTACAGTGAGGTGTGGTGTAAACTAGTCCTTAATACTCTAGTATGGAATCTTTGAAATCTGAAATGACAAGTGACATTTGATAAAAAATATCCCATCTAAAAAAATCTATTATATTATTAAATTTTTTAGATAGTGAAAGATTGTATTTACATAATTGTTCATGTATGAGAGAGTCCAACTAGAGCCAACATACGCCCACATGGTTTCTCAAAACCGCATCGAAATTCTGTTGCGAACACCAATGGTATAATAAAAAATTTGATAGTGACAAAAAATGAGAAATTAATTTCAATAACACCTACTTGTATTAGAATAAAATTGAAGTGAGTAATAATTTTAGCAACATTGTGGAGCATCATGCATCACCTTCCTCTCGATCTGTATACCAGCAATCTTAGGGTTGAATTTGGGGATGCTCTCCAATTACGAAATATTAATAAAGATGACGCATCCTCCAAGACCTGTGCAGTTTCCATGGGATATCATGCACAATTTTTAGTACGTGTAATCCAAACTAGATGATCCCTAGTTGTATGTCCTAACTTGATCAAATTCATCTAGTAGGGGTCGATAAATCATGTTCACATTAATCCACCATTGAACAATACACATGGTCCCTCCAATGAGTCGTAATATATATATAGAAAGCCATAAGCCCTGGCAATCTTCTCATCAGAATCATTGGGAAAATGTGGAATCTGCACCACCAACAAAGGAAGAGATATTAACGCTCCATCTATATCCCTACAATTGGACAAAATGTAAATGCATAACAAACACATGGAATGGTCTGGCCATGAATCACAAATGGGCCTAGTAATATCACTCCCTGGGTAGGATGACCGAGAATCACTACCACATCCTAGATGGCGAGGGTCATCTCTCCCTCAGGCAGGTGGAATGTGTGTGTCTTTGGTCTACACATCTCAATAAGGGTAGCTAGAAGGTGATCATTTACCAATGTGAAATTTGAGATGAAAATTTCATAGAATCCATCATGGTGAAAGTATGGTCTAATTGCATGTGGAGGATCTTAGTGATGAAAATGATGCACTCTACACACACTGATTGATCGATCTGCACCACCATCTAGAACGACCAATTTAATATGGGTATGCTGATGCGTGAATAGTATGGTATCATCCATATCCATATAAATAAATGAAATGACCCATATGTGAAAATTTTAAATATAATGTTATGGTTTGCAGAATGTTATGAAATGTAGAATGCAAGACACGGTATGTTTATTAACAAGGTTTTATGAAGATATTTTTACCAATAGAAAGTGGCATATCATCGTGTTTTTCAAATCATATTACTAACCAGTTCTTAAGACATGATTTTACCAAGAAAAGTGGGTTTTATATGACATGTTTTTATATATTTATATATATAAACAATTTTTTATCTGTTATGTAAATTTTTACTAGAATATGGTGTGATTTTTAATTTATGTATGACTTTCCACATACTGGTATGTTTCATGAATATTTTTTCATATGTAAAGGTGGTTTTGTACCACTAACAGAACTTTAAGTAATAATTTATATAGAATAAACCACGACGTATGAGGAATGGTGACAAAAATGATAGTGATGATGTAAAGTCATTCCATCACCACCTTTATTGTCACTCTTCCTCCTGAATCATGATTTATTTTCCCCAAATTCTTTCATGAAGTTCATTTATTGTTACAAAATCAGCTATACTAGCCTCTATTGTATGTTGGGTATTATAAAGAGCTCCTTTATCTATTTGTATAACCTCCTTGTAGTATTACACATAGGTAATCCTGATTCTATACATCAAAATTGTTTTCTGCTCAGGATTCTAATAGTATAACTAATATTGAAAAAGATGATTGATCATAAAATCTTTATTATACTGAAATTTTAGAACACCCTATTTTATAGTAATATATGTTAATATTATTTCATTATATAAAATATAACTAAAATATCAGAAATATAATGTTTTAAAAAAATGAGGTAAATGGAAGACGTTTTTTTGTTTTTGGTTTATCTTTTCTGTTTTAATATTTAGATATTAGGGTTTCATATATTCTGTTTTGATTCTAGGTTGTTGTATTTTATTATGGTTTTAGTGTTTAGGTTTATTAATTTGGGGATAGATTATAGGTTTTAAGGTTTATTGTTTAGAATTTTGATATTACGACATACATAAGATGTTTTCGGGTTTTATGTCATACTTTTGGGTTTTGTGGTTTAGTAAACTGAGGAAACAATGAAGAGAGGAAAAAATATAATTTACAATATGATAATCTCACAAGGAAGAAAATACATTATTGTCACTAAGATTGTGAGCATTATCCAACAATGATTGGGGATTATTTTTGGTTATGATCTTCATGAAGACATATGGTGTATCTCAAAAATTTCAATTTTCCATGAGGCAAGTCCATCTCATTCATCATCCTAATGGCATTTGGTCTCCCAGAGGGACAAAAATGATTGATGGCAGGCTTCACTATCAGGTGGCCTTCGATCATTGGGAAACAAAGAAACTGCATAATAAACATCCATGCTGCTACATAACAGTTATAAATGGCCACTAACTGGTACACTATATCATAATATGTTTCCCATGATATGTTCATAGAGGCACATGCTGTGATGGCATGTGTGCATGGAAAATGTAAGGCCTGACTGTTTCCACATTGACATTGTCATGTTTCTATCAATACCACTATTTTTTCACTGATGTGATTTGTGATGTGTTTGGAACATTATTAAAATTTTGATTTAGATTCTAGTCATAAGAAAAAGGTAGTTATGATAACCCGAATCGTTTTCAATATTATTTTCAATACCAAATTGAATGTGACTTCTTTACAATAGCCTTTATTATTTTCCTTATCATGCTTGTTTTTTATCATCAAATTGATTCACAGAATGATATAATGTCTTCTGAACATGGAATGTTATTGGTTTATCATGAATCCCTTTTGAAGACACCATTAATTCACTCCACAATAGTTGTGGTCATGTTTTTGTATCTATTCCCTCTTCATATACCAATTTCCATTTTTCGTTTTGGAATTTACCATCATTTTTTAATCCACTGTTATTTCTTAATTATTTTATAATTAATAGTTTATAATAATAACTATTATTTATAAACTATATTATCATTATAATACTAAAATTTTAAAACATTTTCATATATCCTAAGCTATTATACTAATATTTTTATATTGTTTTTACTAAGTTATTCCTTCTTTAATCACTACTTCATCATTAATTAGTTAATAATTAGTTAATAATTCTTCAACAATTATATAATATAGAAGAACAAATAAAATAAATAATCCATGAAAGAATTACAAAAAACAATAAATACCCACATTTTCAATCAAAACATGGTTTGGATGATATGAGCCTAACTTTGAAAGTGAGGTAAAACCCAATTGATTTTGATTTGGTAGTTTAATAACATATTCTAAAATCATGTACATTCCTTATTTAGTATATATCATTAGATGATATCATTAAGATACAAAATACAAATGAAATTGATTTTACATCACTTATAAAGCCGCCCTCATCTCATACAAACCATGTTTAACTAAAAAATATTAATGAAATAATATTATGTTATAAAACATTCATATGTAATTTGAAGTGTATTTTATTATCCATTTCATTTTATATAATCAAAAATTTCATTTTATAAATGATAAGTATTATTAACAACTCATTACATGTATTCATCTTTTAATCCTATGTTATTTAGTAATTATTCAATAATTAATCATTACTAATAAAAACTATTATTTCTAAACAATATAATCATTATTATACTAAATTTTAAAAACATCATGTTTTATCCAAAAAAATTATACTATTTTTTCTTAGAAACATTTTTGAATAATAAATCAATTTTTATCACTAGTTAATCATTATTAAGTTATTCTTAATTTTTTTATTCTTTAATAATTAGTCATATTATATTAATTTATTAAATTTAATTATCTAATCATATATATTCATTTTTAATCATAATTGATTCATTAAATAATATATAATTAATCCTTACTAGTAACAATTATTATTTCTAGACACTATAAAACTAACTAAAATACTTAATAAATAATATATTTAAACCTACCAAAAAATAATTTTATTACTAATAATAACTTTCACTCTTTAATGCCTTTTTTGTGACCATGTCAATCTATATCATCATAATTATCATATTTTTCATAGATAAATATACTGTTTTGATATTTCCTTTCTTAGGTGCTTTAGTAGTCTATAAATAAAATATGAATCATCTTAAGAATATCCCATGGTACTATCAAACCAGAAGTGTAGCATGTCCCGTATTCGTGCACTAGTTCCCGTCTGATTCTAGCTCACAGTTGTGTTTCTAGGTTATACCCCTAGGTACATTTGTTCTAGATCCACATCCACATGTTTGTATCCAGCTAGGGATTTGATTTCATAGATAAGTACATAATCATTTGGCTACCAAAGTTTCACAATACTTAATCCTTAGTTATTTTATACTTAATCTATACATAATCTAAATTGTCTCATTAATAATAAAAATTATTATTCCAAACTATATATAACAAATTAAACAACCTAATAACAAAAATATTTAGAACTAACTGAACTACTTAAAAAAGAAATATTTAGAACATAAAATAATTCAATTAAATAATTGAAATCATAATATTAAGCAAAACAATACCTCCAAATTATGATTTTCAAAAAAACACCTTCTTTTGGACCACCGAATCCACCGCACAGAAAAGGATATTTAGAGAGAAAATAAATGGATTTAGAAGATATGGGGGAAAATGAAGTGTGTGTAGGACCCTAGGACACCCTGAGAGTTGAGGGGTGAATCAGGGTTTCAACTTTTTCTTTTAAACTAATAGATCTTGTTCCCACATTGGTTGGAACTAGTTTAACATGTATGATGGATATGAGAAGGAATCAAACATTCACATGCTAATAGAAAAAACATCAATTTTTAGTTGGTTCACCACCAAGGGCTACATCCTATGAGCATACACCGACAGGTTGTAGGATATACCAAATTTCACTATTCTTCACTAGTTGTGGATTACCAAGGTTCAAGAACAGTCACTCTATCCCAGGCTCACTGCCATTACAACTATTTAGGGATATCCCACTACATCCCTTGGGTCACACCTGTGGAGTCCCCCAGGATTACTACCTTTGGTTAAGTCCCAATCAGTTTATATATGTGAAGGTATATTCAATAGATTTTCATTGAAGTCTTTTCCTCTTCTTAGCACGAGACTCTTCATGCATCAAAGTCGAGAAATGATGCACTTGTATGCATGGAACCACTAAACCCAATAACCAGAATGTAAAAACAAGTTTCACTGACAATTTTTCACTACACCAACCCATTTTGCACAAGGACTTACTATTTATCACTACATTACCTCTCCACGTAGAAAAATATTTCGTGCAACAACACTATTTTTTGCTAAACTGAATCTTTTACACGCCACCTCATTTTTTATGTGTAGCTCTTCCTTTTTTGCACTACATAAAATATTTCACTCAACTCCAATTTTTCATGCAACTGAGAATATTTTCCACAACATGGAATTTTTGACGCAACCATGAATTCTTCGTTCTGCTAGGAATTTTTCACGAACAACCCTTTACGTGAACATTCTATGCGCATCAGACCCCGGATCTTCTCTAAGTCTTCAACCGAACAGAATGAGGGGGGTCACCTCTTATTTATAGACAACTCAGACCCCTACGCGCAAAACCCCCTACGTCATGAAAAACCACTCATTTGTCTCGTAATATTTCACGCATGTACCATTTTTCACGCACATCACTAGATTTTTCACACAACCCATACCTTCACCATTTTTCAATGTTCTGATTTCGATACACTATTTGCGCAAAAAACCTCCATCCACAATTTCCCACACCATGATGTTTTTCGAGCCCAACTCAAAAAATTCGCACATATCCCTCCTTTTTTCAACAATCCTTGTCTTCATTTTCTGATTTTCAGTCCATAAAAATTTGGCAAACACTGGGAAATAGTGCCACCTTCAATACTGTTGTATGCTTGAACTGTATGATCACTTTACTTGAACACATTCTGAACATCCACTGAGTATTGACCACAAACACATACTACACTCCAATTCATAAATCGAATATCCATTGTTCCAACAGTATGTAGAAGGGGGGGGATGCCTTTTTATATGTAGTTGAGGGAAAGATGGCATCGATGATACTGTCTTTCGCATTATAATAAGGCCAATGGTGGCATTGGCAAGGCCACCTTTCACCTCTCCTAGAGGCTAAATGTGAAACCCCATGCCTTTTCCATATCATCGATCTAGGGAAAAGGCACCGTTGGGGCTAGAAGGTGGCATCACTGATTCCTCCTCTGAGGCATATTTAAAAAAATACTTTTAACCTATATTGCTAAAACAATTATGAAAATCTATTTAATAAAAACTCTTAAGTATCACACATCCCGAATTTTATAAATCCACAATTTCTTTATTGATAGAAAACAATTAGGCTACAGATAACCTATGTTTTTTCAAAAAATGTACAACCAAAATAATATTGGATCACAATCTCGGTAAACTCCATCCAGTCATATTTTAGATAATTCAACTGAATTAAATATATTAACACATATGATTCTCTTAAAATTTAATTGCTAATATACCACCTTTTTTCTCCAAACAAATATTCTTACTTTCTGTAACACAAACAGCTGAGATCAGTTTGAAGTATTGTGATATCTATTAGGACTAATTTAAATTCCTCTACTTAAATTTTGATATAATTTATGTTTCATAGCTCAAAAAATTCACATGCTGACTCTAATACAAATTTTGTTACCGAGGCACGAAATGGTATCTAGTGAACCAGGGATTTAAAATTGTTTATCAATAGAGTCACAAAACATTTCATCTCTAGGGATCCGAGACCCCATATGGTATAATGATCTATAGTGAATTAAACTGAGCAAGGGAATAAAAATCAATCTAATAATTTTATGAAATGAACCACATTCAACTAATGCTTGTCGGTAGAAAATGTTTCTTGAAGGAACCTAAGATTAATCCATCTAGATTGTCCCCAAAATGTCCATAAATTCAAACACACATCATTTGATGAAATTTGGGTTCTTGAATGGAGATCTCATGATCTCATCGATGTTTTGAAAATCACCATGATCCTATATCTTCAATCCATTGAGGTGTTATTGGATCATTTATTTGGATAGATAATTTTTATATTTATGAATCAAGAGGGGAGAGAAGTACACAATTCCAGACTCCCGAAGAGTCCCATGAATAATTTTTTATCCTACTATGTATAGTGGATCCTCAAAATACAAAGAATGATTTCTATGACCCCATATATTTAGCATCCACTAAATAATAATTGACTAAATAATTATGAAAAAAAACTACATTATAAAAATTATTTATATTTCATAACATAATTTCAAAATAATAAATATATTACATGATACAACCTGGTCATTAACACAAATTCAATTCAAACAATATTACGAATCCATGGAATATTAAAATAATTTTCATTTATATAATATTTATTATGTATTAACTTAAACATAATATGCATTATTTTAATATATAAAGTCAATCCAAAAGAATCTGTACTCAAATAATAATGATTTTATTTGTTTGTTGGTGATTGATTACATGGAAAAAATCTAAGACAATATGGTGTCCCCCACCATATAAAATATTCTTGTTCAAATAAATATAGCTGATTTTCTAATATACTATTTTGTGTCCCCTCTAGGACCTTATTTTGATATCACTGAATAGTATTTATAGACCAAGAGTGGAGTCTATCAACAAATCAAGGTCCCTAAAGACATATGTAATAGCCATATCAATGAAACTCATCCTATGAACTTGCACTATGTAATATAATATATTTGCCTTTATATATATCATAAAGATGTATTCACACTTGTGTCATCATCCTTTCTTTCTTTATTGTTTGTTGATCTAAATAGATATACTTACCCATGAATACCTTGTACAAGGATTTATGAAGATACTAACATACCGATATACAAGGCCTGAGATATTACTTCCATAATTAAAAACAGAAAAATCTTATCTAGACCATTCAACCAAAGTCATACCACCAATGACAGACCCAACATAATAAACCTCACCGGAACATCATTATCATTAGTTCTTCCTTGAAACAATGTATGTGATAAATGTCACACCTTAATAATTATCTCATGTTAGGAGACCAATGTATATTATAATATATAGGAACCTCCAATGACACCCAAAACATGTGTGGTTTCTATTGATGTTTCGTTCCCCATGATATCAATTGGCATAGATGGCCATTTTTAATCATGAAAATAATATGATTCAATACTAATGTTACCCCATCACCTAATTATCAATCATCAACTATTTCCATTTAGTATGATATATTTAGAAGATATGACATTTTTTAATAATAATTAGGTATTGTTAAAAATATATTTGTATGGTCATATTGATTCCATTCCTAAACCTTCTTCTTAAAAAATTTATCTTCATAATCACCATACTATCCACATTTAAAGCATTCAATTGATAACTAGAAAAAACATATTTCCCTTTACTTGAGTCAACTGGAATCTTCCTTTTCAATGGAATGTTGTTTCTTTATGACCTTCATTACTGAATCTATAACCCCTTACCCTCCCATTTGAACAATTTACTAGGGTATTATTTTGATATCCTTGAAACATATGTTGATTAATATTCTTACCATTATGATAATTATTACTCTATGTTTAAGAAAGATTCTTTTTCTCTTATATTTTATGCATTAGAAAAATCGCCAATGATGAAGTGGTTAATCATTTCCACAAATAGTTGGTTTACAATAACCGTGATAGTACTCACTATATAAACCATTTAATTCTGTTTCTTATTCAAAGAACCACCACATTTTTCTTTATATCCACTTTTAGGGTTCTACCTTTTGGATCGAATCATTTACTAAAACAAAAAATTCAAGTATCAGTATATCAATAAAATCATCATGTACTATCTCATGAGAAAGATAAACACTAATATAATGTTATTCATGTTTTCTTAAGCTCATAAAATTAATATAAAACAATTATGAATATTTATTTTATGATAAATATTATGGTTATATGTATCATGTAACATAATCTTAAATATCACCCCAACCACTAAAATTATCTAAAAAGACCTTTGACACCAACTAATAGGCACCAACCTCTATCGTTACATAATCTTGAGTTTTAGTCAAGAATTTAATTTCTCTCACATAGAGGATCTTTTTAGGTTTAGTTATTTAATGTTTTAGACCATAAAAATTACATAAAAAATAACAAAACAAAGAGGATACTTTTGAACAGTATACTTTTTTCACTAAATGAAACACTTTAAAAAACATGATTTATTTTCGAGACAAATCCTAAAATTTTAAATCATGAAGTATTATTTGTATTTACCAATCATACGACTTATACAAAAATTAACACATGGGATTATAATAAAAAAATTAATGGATACACAATAAAGTAAACTATTTTCCTTGAAAAAACATTTAAAACATTAATACATATCATAATGTAATACATTTCACCATTAATAAGTAGTAAATAGTGTTAACTAAGTATTATATCATTTACTAAACTTTCTGTAATAATAATATTACTATAAACCCCATAGAAATCACATATAAGGTATAAATGTTACTTGGGGCATAATCATACATAAATGGAACAACCATATGGTCTACATCCACACATATCACTCTTACAAATGGTAAAGCGATCTGATTGACATTCATACCAAATGAATTGGAGGTTATAATGTAACCACCAATACATAGATTATCATGGAACCAACCATACATGGATTATCTCATTACCACCCATATTGGGATTATTATATAACCACATGTCAGATGTCCAAGTACCATTATTTACCCACAACACCAATAATATTCCAATTATCAACATTTCCTTCATAAAATATCATTTAAAATTACAAGAAATTATTTCAAGATATTGATATATTTAATCGACATTCAATACCATTTTAAATAAAAAAATACTCAAAATTGGAATAATGTATTTATTTTACATTTTAACAAAATTACGTCTTTTAGAGGAGAATAAATATAAAATAATGGTTACTGTGGTGGAGAATTTGGTGTCGCTGCATGCGGTAAAAAAATTTAATTTGTTATTTTTTAAAGAAAGTTAAATTATTTGTACAAATGATAAATTCTTAAAACCTTGTAATTAATTAATTTCCAATGTGTTTATTACACACCTATTAAAATTAGGTGGTGTATAACATCAAAATATTCCTCAATGAAATGAGATTTAGACGAAGTCCCTTACTTTAAGTCTGATTCATCTTGTATGTTGTTTGTTCTTCATAAATAATAAAAATTGATTAATTTATAATTTCTTAAAAAAATTTAATTTTTATTATTTATTTTATATAATTAATGAACATTACAAAATAATTAGTTAATTATTTGAGTTCATATTGAATGTTTTGTCAATATTCGATACTCGGTTCAAAAATGAACTTAGTATGTTGTCAATTTTCCATGACATCAAAATTCTATCATCCCCATAATAATATTCATGACATTATTATCATTTTTATACAAAAATTATAAATTTATATCTATCCATTAATAATGGTTTTTAAAAATGAACAATGTTATAATCATGGAGATGGTATGTCATATGTCAACATGAGTAACATTTTTCATTATTCATTGATCATTATGGAAAAAGTATGGGCATTATTTTATCTTTAAAAAAGAATCATAAAATATTCAATATCATATAAATCCATTAAATATATTTATATAAATTATACAATTGATATAATTAATAAATATGAGTCCTATCATTTCATAGAGGTCATGGTTCACACGTACGCATAAATGATGTTATCAATATTATGTGATAGAAAAGTATGTACATAATTGATATATTATGATCATATAATGATTAATATTTTATGAACATAATATATGAACAATAATTCCAATATTATGACTTGCCATTAGAGATGGTTATGGAAAATTAAATAGATCAGTTCATGGAGGGGATATTTCACATGTACACATGAATGATTAATTCATTTCCATTTAATGATTGTGGAGATTTGTATCCGATGATATTAAATTAAGATCATTTAAATATATTTAATATATTTTTTTTAGTTATATCATGGATAATTATTATTTGAATGAAATGGATGATTAAATAAAATAAAAACACAAAAATAAAAACATTACCTTTCCTTTCAATAATCACATTTATTAACATCTTAACACCTCTAAAAATGGTGTTATACCTAAACTAAGGACTAATAAATGCTTGGATGGATTCATTAAGTGTTTTAGAATGATCTTGAACAAACTAAAAGTGTTTCTTATATGTGAGTAATAGAGTGTAATGGGAACATTTTTATAGAATAAGGGAGGAGCAACCTTGGAATTATTAAAATTATTAAATTAATATAAATTCTAGTTCAATTCCAAATGGGTCCGGACACTTTTTTATAATATAATATATTCATGTGTATAAATATAATCATCCAATAAAAACAATACAAGTTTTATGAATTTTAAAACTTATGTTTTTTTCTTTAACCCCTTTTAACTCTTATCATTTTTCAAGTAATTTACACGTTGAGGGTTACAATAATTACCACATCATGACAAACAACCATTTAATGTTTCATTAATGAAATTTTTAGAGTTATATAATCTTGTTGTATGAATCATAAATTTGTATATATTTTATATCGTTTAATTAAACATTTTATATTTTAAAATATGAATTATTAAAATTTGACACTATTCATTTAATGTCCTTTTTAAAAAATAATAACAACATGATTTGATTGAAGAAAATAATTTAACTCAACTATAACATGTTATAGTTATCCATAAAATTATTTTATGGAATAAAATATTTAAAATTTTATTTATTTTAATATTATTAATATAATTCATTGGATTCTTTCTTTAATAAATCTATTAGTCCATCATCTTTGTGTCATAATTAAATTTAAAATATTTATTACGATAAATTATAAATAAACTTCCATGTTGTAGGTAACATTTTTAATTTTTAATGACTATTTATAGTATAATATATTACTAAAATAACCCCATATTAAAAATGTTTTAGTATGAATAGACATTTTATAACGTATTTCCCATTAAATTAAATCAAATGTTATAAATGTCATAATCACAAAATATGGTTTCCAAATGTCAAATGTTCATACCAAATATTCTTATGGTCCATAATAAATCATTAAATAGGATTAGTACATGTTTTAGGATAATTATATAATTATATAATATTAATTTTATCCTTAATCAGCCTATTTACCATTAAATGTGTTTGATAAAATACTAAAGTTAATAATCATGATACAAATATTTTTATCCTATTAGAACAAAATTTCTATACTGATTACAAGTATTTAAATTTTTAAAAATTCAATTCCCATATGTGGCTAAATTATTTTTAACATAAATCCCATTATTGGATAGGGAAAATGGTTTTTAATGTAACATGTTCAAAAGCTCACATAGTTTTTCCATTAAATTTTAAATTTAAAAAGTAACCAATGAAGTACATTGAATTAAATGATAACAAAATATAAAAAAACCTTAAATATATATTAATGAATAATATTAAAATATAAATAATGTAGATGAAAATGCAGTTTTGAATGGAAATGCATTATTTTTAAATATTTATTTAAAATGGAATTTTATCATAAAAATATGAAACAATTAAACCAAAAAAATTTGTTATTTCCATATTCCAAATTGGAAGTTTAATTTTTCAAATATAATATATAAATGTGACTAAAACATGATTTAAATGAGGTTCTCCTTCAAAAAGCGGTAAAAGTTCTTTTTTAATAAATAGTCTTTTTATTCATAAAATTGAATTTATTCTAATACCATTTCTATAAAACATATAATATGAATTTTAAACATCATATTTAATTTATATTACATTATTATAATCCATCAATAGTTTTTGTATTATTTTATAACGAAAATTATTCACAATTAAATAGTTTTTCATTAAAAAACATCATTTACATTCAAAATGTTTTTATTTTAATTTCTAATTAATTTAATAATAAATAAATAATTGAATAAACTTGTGTGAACCATTTTTTCCATGTTTTTTAAATAGATTTAATTCCTTCCATTCTAACAGATATGCAATAACTAAAACAAAAAATAATAAAATTATTAATGTAATATATTTCGGTGTAACCTTGTCTTGTGTGCAATATATGATTTCGGAGAAACTAATTGTTGTGTGTTGGTTATGCTATCAAGAATATCTTTATTTTTATAGAGATATCATTATCTAATATATAAATATTAATAATTATTAATAATTATAATTCTATAATTACCAAGTATGTTACAATATCTATATTTTTTGATATTATCAATAATCTTATGGATCAAAATTTGAAACAATTTAGTGGTTTTGTAATAATACTATCTCAATTGAGAGTGAGTTATTTGATTTCTAATTGGATAATATTCAACTAGACAATACTATATATTCCATTAGAGAAAATTTTAATATGTTATTTTGTTATGACTTTATTTATCATGGTATTTTTTTGAAAAATATAAGTTGTTTTTTCCATTTTAATTAAATGACATTTGATTTTAAAAACAATAAATTTTGGAGAGTAAAGGTTTATATTTTTATGCTAAGCGATTGTGTTATTTTAAATAAAGACTTGCTTCATATTTCATTTTTAGTTTATTAAAAAATAAAGTCCATATGAAATATATTCTTTTCTTTATGAATATACATGGGAGAAGAATATTGATAATAGTTGGAAGAAGTGATTTTTTGTTATTAAAAAGTCATATTTTTAGATACAATATATAATCCATAAAAATTTCCATATTAATGATTTTTTACAATAATTTATTATAAATTTATAGATATCTTTATATGTTCTAATAAAAAAATTAAAACTATCATAATTTCTCTTGTAGTTGGTATTAGTTATTAGAAGAACAAATAATGGTCGAATATTATAAAAATATTAGAACTAAATCTTTTAGCTCAATAGATATCACCACTCCTTCCCCATTATTATTACATGATAAATGGAAAAGGGATCAAATAAAAAAATAGAACATATATTACAAAAAACAAAAATTCTGTAGTTATTAATTTTTTAATAGTTTTAATCATTAAATTTATTTTTATATATTTTATATTGTAGAATTCACAAATATGATTTTAAAATATTCTATACAGGAATAACACGGGGAGTAGAGAACACAAGGGACCTTTATAGTAAGGTGAGGAAAGATATTTAGGATATTTTATTATAAGGTTTGAAACACTCTGGTCTTGTATGGGTATATAAGAAAGGAAAATCTGTTAAAAAATTATTTGATCATTGTAATACATATTCAACAGAGGATTTATATAATAGAATTAATAGACTGGTTTGAAGCTAGTTTATTAGAGATAGATGACACAATATGGGATATGGTTATATTTTTTGTTATGTATATGTTTTTAAACATGTAGAAATTATTTTAAGTTTTATATCCCAATATCCACCTTCATATTTATATGCCACTCCTCCACATCCTCCTAATGATCAGACTAAAACACCTCCACCCCCATAGGTTCCCACCTACATTTAGATATATATTGAGGATACCTAATATCAAATTTTTTGATATTTTTTCATATATTATATTTTTTATACTCTACCAAATCCATAGATGGACATAAATTAACATAGGATAATGCTATAAGGTATTTAAGGTTCACCCATCAGTGTACAATTCCTTCATGATGGGGATTCTATAGCTGGACACAATGTTTTATATTTTTACTCTATATATGATAATTATACTATATATTACTACTAAGGTATGAATAGATCATATCCACATTTCATATTTGTATTAACGTTTTTAAAGTATTTTGATATATATATATATATAATAATACATTAAACGTTAAGAAATGTTATATAGAATGAAAATAGATATTATTTCCCCTTGACTTTTCACAAAACACTTTATGGGGGACTTTCTATATTATCATCATATGAATTTATTTTAACTGTCTATAAAGAAACAATGAGTTCTAAAATTCTTTGGTGTGATTAAATGATGATTATTTATAGGATATATATCATTGATATTATAAATATAAAATTTTTTGGTCTCCCCATAATGAATGTCTTTTCCATGGAGTAGATTACCATATTTATTTTAATTATTTCCATTTTATCTCACTAAATACCTATGTTTTTATTAGGTATAGTTATACAATTTTTATTATATATGAAACAAAATCCACATATGGATTCATGGAAAGACAGTTAATTTCTCTTGAATCAAATAAAATGAATGATGATGAAATATAATTTCAAAATGGTGGAATTCAATATTGGTTTATTCCTTATCATGAATGTTATGTAATATATATTTAAAAACATATATTTATCTTAATTAAATACCTTTTGGAAATACAAATTTTTTATCAATTGCAATAGGTTGTTTTGTGTTTTTTCACATTAAAATCGAGTTTAATGATTATATTAAACCCATGATTATGTGTGAGAAAACATTAAAGAAGTATTATAGACTTAGGTTCGATTACATTAATAATTATATATTATATTGTATTTTTATTTTTTTATACATACCATTTTAAAATAGGTCTTAGGTGAACTATCATCATCTACTAAGATATTGGGAAATCGTTTGAATATGTTAGTTCAAAGTTTTCTTAATTTATAAATAATATAATTTATAAGATATTTAAAATGTTATTTTAAAATGATAACTGATTTTAATTAGAAATGACTTTATAAGAAGTTTTAATCAAATATTTATGATATGTTATAATATTTATATATGAAATAATTACAACTCAGATAATTTGGAAATTTTTCTAGGTTATATTTTATTATAATATTTCTTTTTATTCACCAAATAATTTCATTTAGAGTATATATTAATAAAATTGCATTTAATTTAATGTATTTTATGTCCCTCAACCTTATAAGGGAAATGAGTGAAATGATTTACGATGAAAATGTGTGTACTATTTTAAAAAGTTTGATTTCAATTATATTTGTCATTATTTATAATATATATTTCGAACTTTAAATTTCAATTCTTAATATTGTTGTAGGGTGAATTTTTTTTTTGATGTAAATGTTTTTTGAAAAAATTATACAGTGTTGATGTTTTTTTATAGTTTCATTTTTTTTATTTCTATCAACTACATGTTGGGTAGAGTTTAATTTTTAAATAATATGTTAATGATTATTATTTATATAACTAATATACACATCCAATTTTGTTCTATTAATTTCATCACTGATGTCACATCATGTTTTTAATGCAATTTATATTAAATAACTAGGTTAAAAAAATTATATTACATAAATTATTTTATAAATGACATAAAAATATTATTGATTATGATGTTTTTGATGGTTTAATAGGATGGTTTCTTAATAATAAATATTAAAGATCATTTTTTACATCTTTTAGTTTAGATAATAAAAATATATATTTAAAATTTCACATAAAAAGACATCATGAATGATCAAACATTAATGATTAAAAAAATGGAAGGTATTACCCTTTTTTATATTATATTAATTTAATCACATTTTATAATGATATTATTTATAGTTGTTTTGATGTACTTATTTCAAGATTTGCGACACCCACAAGTCACTATAGTTTTTATGTTGTATTATTTTATCTTATATTGAGTCACCTTGATTCACTGTAATTTATTGGTAGGAAACTTATAGTTTTGGAGGTTTTCTAGGTATTTCATGAATTACCCAAATGGTTAGGGGAAATTGTGTGATGCAAACTCAGAGGGTACTTCCATGGATATATTTATGTTTTCTATGGTCTTACCACGATTTTTTAACCAATGTTTAGGTCTTCAGAACAGTGCGGTTTTTTTGTGTTTACATGTACTCCCAGACAATTTGCACATGGTTTTGGAACAACATTCAACCGAACCATGAGACCTAACCTAAATCACTCAAAAAATTACCATAATTATCTATTTTAATTAATATTGGACTCACATATTTACTTCTACATAAGACATAATCGACCCTTGGGATCCTGTTGAAGATTTAAATCCTACCTCCCCTTCAATTTTTGGCTTATTTATGGTTTTTTCATATAATTTGAGGGTATATCATTCCAATATATCCTCATCCTTACTTTAGTCCCTATGTTTTATATATCTTGGTCAATATCATGAACCCTAGTGTTCCCCTTATCCAGTTCATGGTTTATGGAAGAACTAATTGTTGGTCGGAGTGGAATCTCAAGAGGGGTGAATTGAGTACCTACAAAAATTTTCTGTTAAAAACATTATGATAAAGATCCCCTAATTTTGAAACAGCCTCGTTAATAAAGGAAGTAGATATATAATTTTTTAGTTGGTCAACAGGTTTCTAAAATAGTGATTAGTCCTCACTTGAAGCAATTTAAAACTCTTCTTCATCTCTAAAAACGGGTTCCCTAAATTAAAATCATACAAACACAAACCAAAACTAACTATCAGAGTTTATTTAAAAAAAATTCTATTTTTGAAATGATGAGTAGCAGAAAATAAAAAATAGAGTATTACTAAATATAGTACACAATAGAGATAAATAAGAGGTTCTGTCTCAAGCCAAGAAATAATCTTTTCCACATGGTGATCACCTTCCACCAAGTAGTTTATATAAATATTAAAATTGATACACAACCTTTATCTGACATTACAATAGTTTTCGAAAACTATCATAGGTTCACAACCTATACCACAGTTGTTTATGGGAAAAACAAAAAAATACAAACTACACATGGTCTCTTCCATAGTTATGTGTGGGAAACAATGTGTATGAGAAGTTTGATGTGAGGATTTTCAGAATCCTCCAGTTCAAGAACAAGAGAATGTGTGTGTACCATACAAATACACACTTCTCAAACATATAATATAAATGAACACAATAAAACTAATATTATCAGATTGACTTTATAAATATCTATGTGTTTATAGTTCCCCTCTTGACTTCTTGGAGTGAAGAAATTATAGATTGAGTCTTTCTCTGGAAGTTGTCCCCAAAACAGATTGTCACAACTCTAGGTTCTAGAATTCAAGAACTAAATTTTCTTCATCTTTTTTTGACATAGATTTTATGAAGAACAAATGATAGCCTAGAATTGTTTCTCCCAGAATGATCTTTTGAGGCTCTTTGGTTTACAGTCTATGTTATGGATAGATCTAACTTGTTTTATTTAATATAGCAAGTAATCCCTCTATCATGCATTCCTCTATCATTACACACATATCAAAAAAGGCTTCTATTATTCCTCAGTATTAACTTCTATATTAGAGATCCAACAATAGGAATGTAACACCCCAAGCTTTCACAATACACTTCTCTTTCAATAATGAAATAGCTTGCATTGTACGCAACATCGATGTTCTAACACACCACAACCAATAAAACTTGCCGTTATGAATAGTAATACCATATTTTTGAAATTTTATAAATTTTATATTAAAAAATGGACTTCATCATTAGATTCATAATATCGAAATTATCCTAATTTGAATTTTTTGTAATTTTCTGAGAACATCCAATTTTTTTTAAATAGTGAAAAATACTTAAAAACAAATTTTTTAATAAAAATAAATAATAGTGATAAATTATAATATTGAGTGGTTTTGATGTATAATTACAATATATATTTACAATTTTATCTAATGGTGGTCATTATAATTAATTTCACATTGAAATTGTACATAACCAATTGTCAATCTTTTGATATATATTGTTTCTTAAAAACATGCTATTTGTTGTGATAGTGGGAATTAATTATAATATTAATTAATGAAACATATATTTTTAGAATTTTGTAAAATAGACATCATTTTTGATTTTGGAATATCAATTATATCTTAGGGTGAATTTTTGGCATTGTTCTGAAAAACTTCAATTTTTGATGAATAGTGAAACCACTAAGTGGTAGTTAAAAAACAGATTTTTCGTTTAAATGAAACAATAACGATTCTATGAATTGAATTTAAAAAATCTGACATACATGGTTGTAATTAGGATGTAAAATGTGGTTCAATGGGATTAAATTTTTTTTGTGGAATAGTAACTTTTAAGCTTTATTAATCGTGATTAAAGGTAATTAGTTAAATTTAAGGTAAAAATGATATTATAAAAATAATAAAATATCTTGAAACTTTTCCTAACCTTATTGGATGATTCATGGCCGACCAAGAAAATCCATGGGTCAAATTGGGGACTCCATGGAGCCACTTGGGTAAGAAAATGACATTAATGACTTTTTATTTAAAGTAAAAATAAAATTGTCACAAACATGTGTTTTTATACTAAAACAATTATTACATGGGGTTATATAAGTTAAAATTTCTACTATAAATATTAATTGGAAATATAAAAGGATTTAATACATCATGGTAATTTTTTTTATAATTTTTATAAATTAAATAAATTATATTTTGTATGACACCATGATGATGCAGTGATTACCACATTAATTAACGATTTAAATAAAATGAAAGGATAATGTACAATATAAGACATAAACTTGTCAAAAACATATTGGATGGGTATATTTCGAACCCATATCACTTTATAATTGAAATATATAATTGTGTGACCATTTAAATCCGAAAATCACTTCATAATAATGTAACATTTCCTGAATTTCCAAGAGTGCCCCTCCTCTCCTCTTACAAAAGGCCCCCACCACTACCACCTTATTCAAACCTTCAAGCCGTTTCTCTTGGACAAAATCTACCAAAATACACTCTAAACAAAAATTTGTTAATCCTAGAAGCCTCACTTTGGGTAGAAGTCTTCCCAATGAATCCTTTGGCTCAAATCAAAAATAGTTACCCGACTTAAAGGTAATGTCTTCACTTATTCTCTTTTGTTTTATTTTTCTTCTCCAACCCCTTAAACTCTATTTATTCCTTTATTTTGTAACAACACCAGTATTTTAAATATAATAGGATGTATTTATGATAAGTATTCGAGCTACAATTACACACTCCTCCGTCTAATGGTTAAAGAATATATTGTTTCTTTGGATGACGAATTACTGCCTCACGAAACTATGATTGTTCTATCTTCTCCTTCCACCTCTCGAGGTGGCCATTATGATGTAACTATATTTATTTATGATATATATTATATTTATTTTCTCTATATGCTTATGTATTTTACATTTAAAGCATACCTTTATGATTTTCATGTTGTGCAAATGCGATAATTTCATTTGAGGAAGTGTGGACTACCACCCCATCAACTGATGTGACTCGTTCATGCAATACATGGAATGTATAAAGAATGAAATTAATGAACATATGTAACCTATATAAAATATATATTATACAAGAATTATAATATATATATCTCATTATTTTCATTCCATTAAATACGAAATATAAATGAATGTAGTGTTCATGCGTACGTACGGCTTACCGTCTCCATGAACAGTGCATTTCATTTCTTACCGCTAAATGTTATGTAATTTTATGAATGAATGTATATACTGAATATATATGATATATATGATATCTAAATAATGAATATAATTCTGGATATAATGTATATTTTACCACGTGAACAACTTGTAATTATAAGAAGTTTATTTTTTTACTAAAGTACCAAAGATCGACAAAACGACCATTATTAACATAAATAATTACATAATGATCATAACATTGTAATAAGTGATATTAAAGTAATAATTAACTTGAAAAATTTTATTAAGCATTTAGAAATTTACTCTAGTTTATTATTAAGGAGGTTAAACAATGTTCGAGTCAAGTCGGACACGAGGTAAGGGAACTTCTTTACCCAATTTCAGTTCTTTGGGTTAATCTCCTACATTCAATTTATGCCCTGATATTATTATGTCGTATCTTGTATTTGTACTTTATTTATGTGTAATTATAGTGAATAAACATAATATATCTATTTTATTTAAAAAAATGAACTTTGTAAGGGACTTCGTCTCAATCTCCTTTCATTGAGGCATATTTTGTTTTATACACTACTTTCTTTTATAGAGTGTATAAACCCCTTTGACTTTTACGTTTATTCAAAATGAATCTTTTCATACGAATCATTTTACTAAATGACAAAAAGGAATTCTTTTTGTGGTACGTATGCGGAGACAATGACTTCTCTGCCACTGTGACCATTATTTGAGTTTCGGCTTCCTCTACAGGCCATAACATTTTTTAAAATGAAAAATAAATACAAAGTCTTAATATTATTTATTTTGGTATTGAAAATGGTTTTGAAAGTGTTTTTTTATTATATCAATGTGTTGTATTGATATCTTGTGATTGAAATGTGGAAATGTTATGTTTCCTTTATGCATGTTTTATGTGATACGATTATGTTTTGGTATATGATATGATTAAACCTGTTCATATGAGGAATGAATTGGACTTAATAAGTGATGGGTGGAGCCCGCTATAGCTCCTCGATGCATCGATAGGTCTGATGATACAAACTAGTGTCTTGGAACGAGGCCTTGACAAAATCATATTTGTAGTCTTGGCACGAGGCCTTGGCTACGTGATTATGATAGTCTAGCATTAGGCATTCCATCATTATGAAAGTGGTTATTCATATTGCATGTGATTATTCGACAAGTAGAATATCCATGTGAATAAGTAATTGGAATTATTTCATTTTATTATTTCCATATTATGCTGAAGGTCAAGTTTAAAAAGCTTTTGTTTTAGTTATACATTGCCATAAATGATTATGTTTATTTATGAATGTTTTTGATGTATTTTTATCCTTACTGAGCATATGAGATCACCCCTTACAATGTTTTAGTTTTTCCAGGATGTGATGAAGTATATTATGAATAACCTGCTGGGATAGTATGAGGGGATATGAAGACATGATGTTTTTTTATTTTTGTTTTACTTTATGATGTAATGTAAGACTTATGAATGTATCTATTATTTCCAAGACTGCTAAACTAATCGGTCTTTTGAGACATTATCTTTTGTGATCAAGCCAATGTTACGCAATAATGCACCGACTCTGGGTAACTGGGGTTGGGGCATTACGAGTAATATGTAAACCATGTGCGGCCCTCATCGTAGATTGTATTTTCCCCATATATGGTCCCTTGATATTCCTAAAATCTACATTAATTAATTCCAAAATCATTAAATTTACCAATTATGACCATTAAAACATTCTTAATAATTTTATAATGTATGGAGTAGAAGAGAGAGCATCAATATAATGGTAGGGGTAGCCATGTCAACAGAAGGAATCAATGGTAGACTGCATCGGTAGCCTTCAACAGTAACCTTCAACTGTGGCGTTCATCAGTGACCTTCTATTGGTGACCTTTATCGGTGTCCGTTAATCAGTGACCTTTAATTGGTGACCTTCATCTGTGACCATTCATCGGTGACATTAATTGTTGAACTTTTATCGATGACCTTTAATCAGTGACCTGTCATAAGTGACCTTTCATTTGTGACCTTCATTGGTGACCTTTCATCGCAGACCATTCATCTTTGACCTTTCATTGGTTAGCTTTCATCGGGGACCTTCATCGGTGACCTTTAATAGATGAACTTTCATTAGTGAACTTCATCGGTAACCATTCATCGGTGTCCTTTCAATGGTGACCTTTCATCGGTGAACTTCATCATTGACCTTTATTCAGTTACATTTCTTCGGTGACCTTTTCTACATAGATAAATTCCTCACGTTAAGATTAACCAAGAGAGAAATGAGACTTGAAAGCACATAGTTATTACTTGATTGAAACTAAGAATATTAATTAAACATGATTATCCTACATTTGAGACATGATTATCACATTAACGAAACATGATTTTGGATTATAAAAACAGGTGTGTCCAATAATATCTCCCTTTTTGATAATGACATATTTTTCCATTGAAAATTTAGATTTATGTATTATTGAATCATGGTTATGCACATTTTCTAATATATTTAAAGGTGTGTATAAGTAAAATTGAACCATGTTTATTGTGGAAAATATACATAGAGTATATATACAAGGACTCTTGTAAACATAAAACTTCTACCCTTGGTGGTTGACATAAAAAACAGAAGACAAATAGGGATGAAAAAAGAGAATTATATTATTAATGAAGCAAGAATAAAAGATCTAAAAAAGATTACAAAGATCCCTGTCAAATAAGATACCCTATATTAAATTCACATTAGATATGTCTTGGGGATATTTTCATTTGGAATATAGGGAGTCATGTTCTGAAGATAGAAGTATAGGCCTAGGTATGGCAGTGGGAAATGTAAGATGAGCTGAAAAAATGTATTAGTAGACCAATAGTGTGTAGATCCTTGAGGAATCATAGGGATTAGGATTCTAATGGCCTGTGCAGGATTCATCAATGGTGAAACATTGGTATATCCAGAGGCATCTGAGGAAGAATGAAATGCTGGAGGAACAATGATGGGAGTGCACTCAACATGAATGAAAGGGATATTATGATTTCTGAAATCCATACAAGTGCTTCCTCCACATTCCATAGCTGAGATAAAATCACTCTTAATCTCCATAAATTTTCCTAAGGTAGGATTCAACATTCTAAGCCTACTAACATGATCATTAAAAGACTGAGTGACAGGTGGGATCATCATGTTTTCCAAGAGTATCTTAATATGACCATCCATCTGATGCTTAGTGTACACCATTTATTAGTATAAATAAACATGCTCATTGATGGCCTATTGATATTGAGAATCCTTCCTTAAATATTATACCACAAGATTATTAATTTCTCTGGTAGTTGAAATGACCAGAGTTATAGACCGAGGGACTGAGGTATTGGCACCATAGAACATCTCCACTTCGTCTCTAATAACTGATCTGAATGCGTTAAGATCAATAGGAGGAGATTCTAAAGCGGAAAAATATGCACAAAGAGTTTCCATAGTGAAATCCATTGTTTTTTTAAAAGACAAGGTCATACCATTGATAAACCATATCCCATCATCATCTTGTCCAGTCACATTTGTCTCCATAGACTTATTTAAGTCCTAAAACATAGTGAACATCTATTGAACAACACAATTGGCATACTTAAGGGCTCTATATAGTTAAACCATTGAATCCATATAGGAGTATAAACTTGTAATAAATGGATTTACAGATTCCATAGACCCTTCCATGGTTTTTACATGATTCATACATTCCTTCACTTAATGTAAGATATTTGAGTGAGAGGTGGAAATAAATCATTCTAAGACATATGCCACCACTCCTTGATTGAGATCCACTGTTCTCTCTAACCTAGCCGATATATCCTCAAATTATCACTTCAAATAAGATTTCAAGGACTCTAAATCAATATTCTTCACATATTGCTGAGGTAAAAGTATTACTGGTGGTACAATAGTGGTGTCAGAAATAGAAGGAATTTTTTGGTTTTTTTTAGGCTTGTCATCATTAATGTCTCTTTATTCTAATCCCAATACCATGAATAGAGGGTCTTCTGACCAATCTTCTATTCCATGAGAAACAACAACTGAAGCTATGGAAACAGGTTCTGCCCCCTCACTTAGAGAATTCACCAGATAAATTTAAACCAACACTTTTTTACCTATTTGATTAACCACATCAACAAGAGAGTCCACTACCACTTCTTCTTTATAATAATTGACTACTGCCATTGAAATTCCAAATTCAACCGAATTAAGAACCTCTTTATCTACACTTTCTACCATTTCTGTATATTCCATCAGAGGGTTGAGACACTGACATTCCTCTTGACTTTCATCAGCAGTTGTCTCAAAATCATCATGATGAGATTTAGTCTCATTTACTTTCTATTGAGGTCTCTCTAATATCTCTTAATACATTTTGATCTCTTCTTTTCACTGCATTCCTAATCATAATTTTCCCTTTGGACAGTCTCTCTTCTAAGAAAAATTCATGGTGGGTTGGGCTCACCAAAGGAAATAGTATTGTCTTGAGCATTTGAAGGAATTTCATGATAACTCATGTCATATATATAATAATACTCTCATTATTTCATAACAAAAACATCATCTTCATCATTAGAGTATACCGGAACAACCTCATTAGGATTTATACCATGCTGTATATTATTCTTACGCCTCTTAGGATGAGTAAAAAGGTTGAATTACACATACATCATAGCCTCATCATTAACCAATATTCTTTTACAATGGTTCTAGTTTATCTTCATCAACTTGAAAATCATATTGGTAATGCAGAGGTTATCCCTTACCACAATTGTTTTCTCTTTATTTCCAGAAACACCAATCACTTTCAAATCAATGATATCGATCTGGATTGAAAAAAATTATTGGGCTAGGAACTAGGATTTGTCATATCTTCTAATTGAATCATCAGAAACCTACACAGATTTACCTTCTATCCATGCATCAATAGATATAGAAAAAATACATCCTGATACATTAAGGTAGAAATGTCCCCTCACCTCAGACACAAGACATGTTTAATAAATTTAAACAATAACTTGTTTTCTCCATCCATTTCAGCAGAAATCACTTTTCTAGGGATCCCATTCCCTGTCAGTTCAACCAATGATTCTTCATAATATTTTAACTAAATTTTGGTAGGTACCTCTCCTGAGAAGTAATCTCAAATCCATTCATGTGGTACCCTCAAACAATCAGACCCTTCATAAAGGGAGAAGCTCACACTTACCTCATTTACCTTTGAAGACATTCAGTTTACATTATCAGACTTCTAAAACTATAGAGACTCATAGAAATCCTTAACTAGATTTGGGTACTTATGCCCATTATTCATTGAAAAGAATTCTACCCAATCATGAGCATCAGGTGCCTTCAGCACTAGTGACCCGCTCGATGGTATCCTTTCAGAACATAATTCCTTCTCAACCACGATTTCCCTCTTCAACAAATGTTGATTGACCAGCTTTTCCAATACATTTCTTCCACTTCTATACTCAGTTCATGGTCTCTAAGGGTTCAGATCATCTAATTCATCACTGACCATCGGTCTCTTCAATCATTCTATTTAAATCCTGAGTGGTTTGAGGGTTTTAGTAGGAGGTGAGATTCTCTGATTTGGGATATAGGGTTTCAAGAGAGGATTGAAGGGGATTGAAATATGGTGTGATCATTATCTATATTATTTATTGATTGAAAAATAAATGAAAAAAAATAATTAATACTAAAAACGTTTCAGATTATTGTAAAAAAAATGCAAAGTCCCGGAAAAGTCGATTATCGGTAAGGTGTCTACGGCAAGGTCCCAACAGTGAGGTACAAATTTTTTTGTCCCAATGGTGAGGTACAAAGGTATGGTCCCAATGGTGAGGTCCTAGAGGTGATATACCAATGGTGAGGTCTAACTGTGAGGTCTAAACGATGAGGTCAAATGATCATGTCTAAATGGTGAGGTGTAATGATGAGGTCTGAACGGTGAGGTCTAACAGAGAGGTCTGAACGGCGATATATAACGGTGAGGTATGAATCGTGAGGTCTATATAGTGTGGACTAATCTTAGTATTGTATCAAAACTAACTCATTTTTATGTAATTTAACCTCTCAGAACTCAAAGTCTTTGTGAATATATCAGTCAATTGGTGTTTAGTGCCAATGAATTCAAGAGTTGTATCTCCTATATGATAATGATATCTCAAGAAGTGATGTATCACATAAATGTTCTTTCTCCTAGCATGTGATTCTGGATTTTTAGATATGTTAATAGAACTTTTATTATCATTGATTATAGAGACATGTTTGAATTGACATCCATAGTCTAATAAAGTGTGTTTCATTCATAGAATTTGAGAACAACAACTACTATCATACTATATATTCATCTTCAGTAGTTTATAATGAAATAGATTTTTTTACTACTCCATGATACTAGGTACATTCGCAAAAAGTGGCATGTTCTAGAGGCTCTCTTTTTTCTAACATGCAAAAAGAAATTTCAGTATCCGAATAACTTAGTAAATCAAATTATTTTCCTCTTGGAGAAAATAGTCCTATGTTTGTAGTATAGTTGAGTAAATTAATATTCATTTTAATATTAGTTAAATGAGACACGTTGGGATCGGTTGAAAATGAGCACACAAGAATACACTGAACATAATATCAAGACTTCTGATTATAAGGTATAGAATACTCACAATCATACCTCTGTAATTGGATAGATCAGCTGGTTTATCAATTTTGTCAGCATCCATGTTAAAAGTGGTACTCATAGGTGTATAGCTACCATTATGTCTATCCAAACCAAAAAGTTTCAAAAGAAACTTCGTATATTTTCTTCAATTTAAAATATGTCCATTTTATTTTGATGAATTCGAAATAAAAGGAAATATTTAAGTTCCCCCATTATACACATTTCAAATTCATCTTGCATAATTTTTAATAAATCTATACATAATGAATTTTTAGATGATCCTTAAATTATTTCATCTACATAAATTAATACAATTAAAAAATCATATTAAATAATTTTAATAAAAAGATTAGGATCAACTGTCTTATTAGTAAAACCATTTGAAATAAGAAAAGTAATAATTCTATCATACCACGCTCTTGGAGTCTATTTAAAACCATATAGTGCATTAGAAAGGTTAATGACATTATTTGTAAAATGGGGATTTTGGAAAACATGGGTTTTCTTAACAAATGCATCCTCAACTATGTCCCCATTTTGAATTTCAATTTTTACATCCATTTAATAAAGATAAAAAATCAGATGAGTTTCAAAAGCAAGTAGTATCTCAATGTATTTTTTTCTAGATACAGGCGCAATAGATTCCTCATATTTTATTCATTCTTCTTTAATGTTATTTGTTCAACTATTCTATCCTTGTTTCTAACTATGTTACCATATTGATCAAATTTATTTTAAAAACACCCATTTATTTCCTATGGTCAATGTCTCTTGAGGTCTTTTTACTAATTCCAAAACATTTTTTAATTCAAACTGATTTAATTATTCTTTCATGAATATCACCCAAAATTAATCATTCATTACATCATTAATATTTTTGGGTTTGAGCTTTGAATGAAAGGCTTGATTTTCAACTTGGTTTCACAGAGCAGATCTATTTTTTGTTATTCTATTTAGATTACCTACTACAAAAAATAAAGGAGGATTTTTGAGATTTCGAATACCTCTGGAAATTTTTTAAATAGACTCCTCCTGGTTACCTATAGATTTAAATTCACTATGCTCAGATTCTGGAAAATTTCTAGAACAAGTACATTTCACTAAGGGTTCACTGTCATTATAATTATGGTCTAAAATTGACATATCTTCATCTATATATTCACCAAATGTTTTGGGTTGATGTGGATCAGTCTCATAAAATTTGACATGAACTAATTATTCTACACAATTGGTTCTTTGACTAAATTCCCTATAATCATTACTAACCTAGAAAAATTCCATCATCACCATTAGAAGAAAATTTGTCCACATTATCCTTAGTGTTATGAATAAATATTTTCCAACAAAAACTATAAATTTGTAACCTTTGGTTTCCTATTATTCCAGATATCATAAGGGGTTTTCTTACAAATAGGTCAAATTAAGACTCTATTAACGATGAAACAATTTGTATTAACAGTTTTAGGAAAACAATATATAGGTAGATTATTCTCATTTAGCATAGTCAGGGAAATCTATTGAAGTTTCCTATTTCATATTTCTATAAATCAATTTTACTGAGGTGTTATAGGAGGAGATAAATTGTGATTATATCCATTTTTTGAGCACAGTGTTTCAAATTCCTAATTTTCCAACTCATATCCATGATCACTTCTCAAGGTCTTAATTCTATGTCTACTATGATTTTCTACAAACTTGGAATACTTAATGAAGTAATAACATGATTCCCTATTGGGATCTTGAATGTATACCCAAGTGTATCTAGAAAAATCATCTATAAGAACATAGACATAGTGGATCCCATTTAAACATGAAACTCTAGATGTTTCAAACAAATCCATGTGAACCAACTCAAGTGGTTGAGAAGTGGAAATTTATTTCTTTGTTTTGAAAGAAACTTTGTGTTGTTTTCCTTTT
Source organism: Viscum album (assembly GCA_963277665.1). NCBI lineage: Eukaryota > Viridiplantae > Streptophyta > Magnoliopsida > Santalales > Viscaceae > Viscum > Viscum album. The sequence continues at coordinate 396,470,259 of OY728125.1, forward strand.
TAACGTGGATTTGAATCATTGTTATGTGGGAATTCCAATTTAGTTAAGTCTACATCTAAGACATTCGTAGTCAATTTCCTAGGTGAGTGCACATTGAAGTGTCCTAATCATCTGTGCCATAACCAGGATTCTTTATGAAACACATTTCAACAAGAAACTTTTTGATTAAATAAATAATTTAAATCAACAACATATACATTTTCATATCAAAGAGCAGTATATATTAAATAATTTTTAGAGTTTAAAAAATTTCCAGCATCATTTTCAAATTTAACATTGAATCCAAAATCACAAAACTGAGAGGTACTAAGTAGATTTTATTTTAACCAATCAAAAAAAGTACTTTTGAAATTAATATTTTATTAGGGTTACAAATTTGGCATATGCCTACGATCGTCCCCTTAGCAGTATCTCTTAATGTGGCTTGTTCACCATCAACTTTATTTAGGATCATGAAGAATGAATAGTATCCTGTCATATGTCTTGAATATACACTTTCAAAGTACCATATAGTTTTATAGGATCTATTTTATCAAGTTCCCAACAAAACATATTAATTGTAGGATAACATTGGTACCCATATTTTCTTGGGTCTAGAGAGGATAGAATGTAAATATCTGGGAACCTATACAGGTCTCACTGGATTCCTACAATCAAAAGACAGGTTTAGAGAAATGAATACATTGTTAGGTCTTATAGATTTTTTTTTTCAAATGATGGTTCAGAAATTGAACTAGCAATGATCTTTCCATATTTAGGAACAAATTTTTTCATAAGAATTCTTCTCTATCATGGTTGATATCCTACAGTAGTTTTGTATTTTGGAGTAATTTTGTTTCCCTTGAAAATAAGTCAATGTATTTCTTCCTACACTAATCTTCTCAAGATCTCTTCTTGTTTTTTCATTTGATAATTTATGTTCAATATTTTCTTTTAATAGCTGAGTACATTATTTCTCTTAACATTAAAATAATACTTCTAATTATCATTTAAAGCATGTGGTTTATTTCACTAATTTATATTAATATTTGAGTTCATTTAATATATCTTCAATAATTCCATGATATTCATATAGTTCATCCTTATTCATATTTTCATCTATATTTGACTCACTTTCACTAAAAGAATAGTAAGAATTATGTATAAGAGGATTGGATGTTACCTCATATGTTTCATTCATGAAGCACTGGTTTGCATGTTCATAAGTGTCAGATCTACTGATGTTATCTTCTCAGGAACTCCATGCAGCTTTTATAGCCTTTTTATACCTCTATTCCTTGTTGTCTTATTTCTTCGACAATTTCAACTTCGGGAAATCAACCTTCATATGGACATTTCATATAAACTCATATCAGACTATCGCATTTGTGTTATCATCCTATTATCTATCATTTCTTCAATATCATTTACTATCATACCTTCCTTTATAGTTCAGTTTTATATAGAACTTCTTCTTATAGTAGAACTTCTTGAATCTAATAGCATGATGAGCCATCTCATCATCACTGTCAAAAGATAAATCTTCACGAGTAGAAGTGTCTACAGTATATTGAACTTTTTCAATATCTTTTCACTTTGAGGTGCCAGTCTTAAATGGTACATATTTATTTTTTTGTTATTCATCTGCTTCTTGATTTACTTTAATATCTTCTTCGTTCATCATATGTTTTATAATTTGTTCCTTCATTGGTAACTTACCTATGTCACATGAATATTAGATAGAAATAGAATTCCCTCTCCATCAGTCAGGTTGGCATCAAAGCATCCTCATAATCTGATCCTTGTTGTATACTTGTTTTCCAAACATACTAATGGTATTTACTATTCCATTGAACATGATATACATTTCAGATATAATTTCATTATACTTCATTTTAAAATTATCATATTTAATAGTATAAGTATTAAATCTCATTTCTTTAACATTGGTTGTTCCATCATGTGAAACAACCAATGTATCCTAAATTTAATATGTTGTTTTATAAGAATATATTCAATTGAATTTTTCATCACATAGAGAACCATACAATTCATTCATTTCATTATAGTTTTTATTGGATGTAACATTAGTCAACTAAGACCATCTGTCCCTAAATGTAATAGGCAATGCATGGGGGTCATCTATTGTGTCCCAGATTTCATGACCCATAATCTTTAGATACATTCTCATTTTTAATTTCCACTACGTATAGTTATTACCATTAAATAATGATGTATTATTTGTAACAGAACCATCAAATATGTTATCCATAGTTAATTATAATTTTAATGAACTGAAAATATAGATATGATAAAAATTTAATAATCTTTATGATACAAAAAATAATCCCAGTAGATAATAATTTTAAAACCTGAACAACAGTTTAGATGGTTGTAATAAAAAATAATCCTATGATACCAAATTTTTTTAGGCGTGGAATCATAAGAGGGGGGTGAATTGAGTTTCTACATAAAATATTTTTTAAAAACGCTATTATAAATATCCCCCAATTTCGAAATGGCCCAATTAATTAAGGAAGTAGTGATATAAATGTTTAGTCAGTCAAAATGTTTCACAAATGGTGATTAGTACTCAATTTAATTCGTGTGAAATAAATCATTACCTTTTGAAACAATTTTACTGAATTAAACAGATGCACACACTAACCAAATCTAACTATCAAAGTTAAATTAGAAAACAGATTTTTGTTATTAAAATGACCAGAAACACAAAATATAAAAACAAATTATTACAAAATATAGTATATATTACTTTTAATCAAGAGTTTCAGTCTCTAGGTAAGACTTACCCTCTCCACTTGGTGATCACCTACCACTAATTAGTATATATAAATAATAAATGTGATGCATAGCATGTCTGAGGATTTACAATATTTAACACAAACATTCCAAGGCTCACAGCCTCTACCACAGTTTTCCATTGGAACAACAGACAATACAGACCACACGTAGTCTCTTCCATAGTTATACATGGAAAACATTGGGTATGTGAAGTTTGATGTGATGATGTTAAATATCCTCTAGTGTATGAAAAGGAGACAGTGTATGTAATAGACAAACATACACTTCTCAAACATGTAAAAAAGAGCACAATAGATATAATATAATAACATTGAGAGATGATTGATCTATGTGTTTTTAGTTCAGATCTTGACTCCTTGGAGTGATGAAATTGTAGTTTGAGCCTTTATATGCAATTGTCCTAAAAACAATGTATTGCGACTCAAAGTTATAGATTTGACCAAAAAAGTGTTTTGATTTTTGGGTTGACAGATATTTGATTAAGCATAAAATATAGTCTTGAATTTCTTCTCCCAGAATGATCTTCTTGAGGATATTCGGTCCATAATGTAAGTGCTGGATGGTTTTTCCTTGATCTCTTTTATCTAGAGAGTAATCTCTTTCTCATGCATTCCTCTATCTTTACACACTTATCACAGCACACATATTTTCATCCTCATACTTCTCTTCTAAATTTGATTCTGAAAATAGACAAATGTAATCCACATTCGGTCCCCCTTGTACTTTGTACTGTCCCTAGATAAGGTCACTTGATAAGTCTACAATCATCATTAATTAATGTCAGAATAATTAAATTTTCCAAATATGTCTGTTAGAATAATCTTATCAATTTGACAAATTATAGAGTAGAAGAGTAAGAATCGATAGACTGGTAGAGATATACATCTCTACTGTGGGATTTAATGGTAGACTACATTAGTAGCCTTCAATGGTAACCATCAATGGTGACCTTCATCAGTGACCTTCCATCGGTGACCATTATTCGGTGACTTTTCATCGGTGGCCTTTCATCAGTGACCATTCATCACTGACCTTTCATCGATGACCTTTTAACGGTGACCATTCATCGGTGACCTTCATTAGTGACCTTCCATCAGTGACCTTTCATCAGTGACCTTTCATCAGTGACCTTTAATTAGAGACCTTTCAACGGTGACCTTCATCGGTGACCTTTCATCAGCAACCTTTAATCAATGACCTTTAATCTGTGACATTTCATCGGCGACCTTCATCATTGAACTTTAATCAGTTTCCCTTCATCTGTGACCTTCATTAGTTATCTTTCATCAGTGAACATTCATCGGTGACCTTTCATCGATGACCTTCATTGGTGACCATAAATCAGTGACCTTTCATATGTGACCTTCCATACATAGAGAAAAATTTCACTCTAAACATAAACAAGAGATTTGTGAGATTTAAAATTACATATTTATTAATTGATAGAAACTAAGATTATTATTGAAACAAGAAAAATCCTATAATGGAAACATGATTATCGCAAAAATGAATCATGATTTGGGATTATCAAAATAAGTGAGTCCAATACTAATGTTTTGGTTTTTTTTGTATATGGTTCATACCATCATTATCAGTTTTTTTCCAGTCTCTATTATAGGCACCATGTGCTATCTTTCTTTTTCATGGTTTTCAATTCTTCGAAGTAGTTGTTTCTATAAAATTGTTTCATTTTTGAATTCAAAGTTATCTTGATCTTTAATAGTGTCTTTTTATTGAGATTATGATTATATTTGATATCCATGTTATGTTTTTAAATAATTTCAATGGAATTATAGATTGAATAATTATTTTATTGGATATTTTGTTGTTTCTTGTCTTATGGATAATTTTTTATAATATATATGAATATTTTGAAATGGTTTTGATAGTATGTGTTGATATATGATTTTTTTTGGTTCTCAATGATTTAAAATATGGTATTAGAGAGATTATTAATTTATTATTAATTTTCGAACTCAAAATAATTTAATATTTTTTAGTCACTGAATTTAAAATGTTTATTCAAATTGAGTATGATGTCAGGCCCCTTTGGAGAATTCCATAAAAGTTTTAAATAAAAACATTTAGGGAAAACTATAAATTCTAGGATATAGTTTTGGATTTCAAATGGGAAGACCCATGTTATAAAGGGTGGCATTGAAATGAAAATGGTGTGTGAGGTACAAATGTATTTATAAATATGTTTTGGGGTTGTTTTTTATATGTAAAGATAATGGAATTCCAATCCAGGTTTTATGGGAATGGCCTAGTTGAAACTTTATAATTACTATTAATTAATTTATGTGAGACTGTCTTAATTTCCCCTTGGTTCTCATTTTACTTTACTTATGTTGTTATCACTATGTGATTCATTTTAATTCCCATTTAAAGGAATGTTGTTGATTTATTCAATGAATGTATGATTTATTAAATGAGTATTTTCTATATCAGGGTGACGTTGTTGAGGTAGAGTATTTTCCTATACCTTTTGTGGAGATCTTGGATTTCTAACTATATTCACTTTTCTATTGTCCACATAACCTAGGTAACAAGTGAATATTTTTTATTATAACACACTTATAGGTTCATTTGTGTTAAACCGTCCATTCATTCTAGGACCTATGGATTATAGGGAGTTATATATTCAATGAGGCTTTTGTGGGAAGCTGGATGGATCATTTTTTGACTCTGTATATAGAGGGATTTTTTCAATGATAAGATAACAAAGTATTACATGTATTATGTTATCATATCAAGGTCTATCCCATAAGATATTAAATTATTTATTGGTAGTTTATATTTTGGTTACTATATCTTATTGATTTTATATTTCTCGTGTATTTATTGTTGTGGAATCTAAATATTTATTATCTGTATTATCTAAATTTGGACTTATGGTTCACTCATTGTATATTATTTCCATATTGTTTTTGACACCATTCCATTATAATGGGTTTCAAATATATTTGGGGAACCTATTTTTGAATTTAAGAACTCTTATGTGGTTTCATAATGTGAATTTTAAATTGGTTTTTGGGTTTCCGTAGTATTAGGATAGTGAAATTTTTTCAAAGTGTTTGTTTTAATTTTAAAAAAACGGTATTAATTATAAGGAGAATATGTGCATGATTTTGGGTAGTCATGAATGTATTTTTGAGAATATTACTTTGTAGTTGTATTTCTAGACTAGAATTTATAAACTACACTATAAAAAAATTATATAGTCTCAATGTCTAGTAATTATTGGGGGTGTTTAGATTATGCCTATAAATTATATGTTCGTGGATTATAGTTGGGAATAGGTTATATTATCGTGGGTGATGTTATTTGAGTTTTGAGTTAATGAGAAATCGGAGGGTTCATGTAGATTGTTTTGGGATACGCCTGAATATGATTTATTGTTGATAATCATTTTATTTACTATGATGTCATTATTTTTACTCAAATCAAGTTTTATGTTACTTATTTATTTCTTTGTGCCAAGTTGAATTGTTTTTTTATAAAAAACCTTTTTTAATTATAATTATGAGTTAAACAATTTTCATTGTATATGTCCCATTCGACACAAAAATTTATTTATTTTATATGTTTTTTATGTTTCATTCATATGTAATGTAATAATGGTTCATACCATACATGGTAACATTTCACCAATTTTTCACTCTTATTTGTGGAAGAAATCCTTCCAATTGGTGCGAAACACTCAGATACATTATAATAGAATTATTTTATATGCAATAAATCTCATAAATATCTTATGATACAATTACATCTTGAGTTTTTAAATGCAAACACTATGTGTAACAGTATACATGATACACCACATAAAGCTTCAATGAACGTCTAAATATTATTATTTTAATGTCATTGTTATAAACTATAAGCAAGAATGACATATACGGATAATATTAAGTTAATTATAAAAATATGGTTTACACATGTCGATATAAATAATTATTTTATTTTTAATTAGTAATAAATTCCAAAAAACAATTATTAAAATATAAGGAACTATTTTTCTGGAAAACTATTGAAACGAGGACAAGTGTATTTTATAAAAATAAAATAAAAAACCATTGGTCAATATTAATGAAAAATTTATTCAATACAATAATTATCATTCATATTATTGGTTTTCTATACATGATATAAAAATTTCATCTAATTTTTCCCATATAAGTTATAGTTTTTTCTCACAGTTTTTCTGCCTTTTGAAGGTGCAATTATATTAAATCTAGTTTTAGAAACTATTATAAATTATATTTGGAACAATTAACCTCTTAATTGAAATTTTAATTTCCAAACATTGCTTTGGATGAATTTTTGCAATTGTTAGATATATTTCATGTTTTGTTGAATAGTAAAAAATCTTTATTTTAAATTGAAAATATATTTCTATTATAAAAAATTAATAATTTTAATTTTTTTAATTGGTCATAATCTATAATTATATCAATTTTATATCATTAAACAAAATTTATTTCAATGGAATCAATATCACACTGTATTTTGATACAAAAGAATTACCATTTTTTGAATGTTTTCACTTAGAAAATATTTTTTTTTTGTTTAGTCTACATGATTACATTGAAATTTGTTTTACACAGTCATGAGTTTTTTGTTTTAAAAAATATATTATATATTTGGAAAAAAATGTTCAAATCTATTAAAATGGTCTAAATTTTTAAAAATATAAAAATAGAAACTTTATTTATTTTTATTACCAAGTTTAATGGAAAATCCAATAATTAAGTATAAAAATAATATTTTAATTATTAAAAATTACACTAACACAATTTCTAGTTTTACTGGATAAGTTGTTTTCTATAATAATAATACGTGGTCATATGATATGTCTTACTGTATCCATTCAGATGACTTTAATGCCTTTATATTATATTATTTTATTGAAAAGTAAATGTTATCATACTTATGTATTAATAACTTTAAAAATTTCAATATTGGGTAATTTAGAAGATAAATTAGACTAAAAATAGAAATTTTAATTCTAAAATATTTTTCAACATCATGGTAATTAATTTATAAAATTTAATGGATAAAATAATTACCTCCAATGACTAGATAGTGATGATGTAATAACTATTTAATTAATGAAAATATCAAATAAATAATATTGAAAATATTAAAATTCATATATTTTGAAATAAATAATATAATCCAAGAATATTATTGATTAAATTGGAATGGTGGTGATATTTTAGAAAAAAATTCAAATTTACAAAATTGATATGATATTTTATAATATTCATGAAATGAATAGTATCCAAATTGACATTAATAATATTTTAAAATAAATAATAATTTATTAAATGATATAAATATATAAAAAAAATTAAATACTTAAAATATATTTTTATATTATAAAAAATTTCATCAATGATACATTTATGGTTATTTCATCCCTTTAAATTTAATGTGTTTACCTTCGAAAATTGAAAACAAAAGTTTTCATTATAAGAGTTGGAAGGGTTAAATAGGGGTTAAAGCAAACATATAAGGAATAAATGATATCAGAAACGTATATAATTATCATTTTATAACATTATTTGTACTAATTATAATTCTATATTATAAATAAATCATTTTTCATACTTTTGGAATATAAATTTAATGTATATTAATTTTAAATTTTGAGAAATTCCAATGTACCCCTCCCCTCTCTTATAAAAGGGAACATCATCATCTCTTTTCATCACACATAAAAACTTATGTTGTTAAGAAAAAATCTTATTAAATAATTTAATATAATACATACCCACATTTAATAGCTCATATTTTAGTAATAACATTATATTCAGTGATATTAATTTGTCAAAAAAATATGATTTTATTAAGAAATTCTATCATTTTTAATCTAGTGTATAGGTTTTATTTTTTCTTCCACATAATTTAATATTATTCACACTTGATTAAATATTAACTACAATATAAAAAATAAAAATATATTTCATTATGTTAAAATCGTTACCCAAATTTATATGCACTTCTATCAAATGGGAAAATTTGATACAATTTGTGTGTACGATAGACTGAAGCCTCACGGACCGATGAAATTCATTTTCCATCACCATATAAAAAGAATATTTATAAATATGGAATTATTGTTTTATATTTTATTATTTACGTATTTATAATTATGAAATTGTAATATTTGATTTATGTTCATACCTTCTCATCCACATAAAAATGATAACATTGGTCGTGTGTATGCTTGAATTATCACCTCTACAGTGCGATGTGATTCATTTTTTATCTCTGAAACATATGGAAGATATATATAAGTATATTTAGATTATTAATAATATATTAATGATATTATCATAATTATGGAAATATAAAATGATACTTTCTTTTTTTGAAAATGATAATGGAAAAATTAATCAGTTACTCATATATACGCACTGCTTACCATCTAAATGACTTTTACATAATTCATTTTTCATACCCATATTTAATAGATTAATTTAAATGTGTAATTTATTTTAAATAATTATTAATATGTCATTAATATTATTCTTTAGATTATAGAAAAATTAATTCTTGGAATTTTGACATCATATCAAATTCATTTCGGACTAAACTTCCAAATTTCAACAAAACATTTAATATTACATTAAATAATTATTTAAATGTTATAAAATGATAAAAATTGATATAAATGTTATAATAAAAATTAAAAATTTTATAACAAATCTAAATAAATCACCTATATTTATTATTCATTAATATAAATATTTAATGTGATGAGTCAGACTCATGGTATTGGATTTTGTCTAAATTTTCATTCCTTGAGACATATTTTTGATGCTATACACCTATATTATTTTCTAAGTTGTATATAACTCTACTTTAACATGATTTATCATGGGTTTTATTTATTATCTTTATATTAATGATTTTATTAATTTTACACTTTAATTTGGCACATGATTTGATTGATTACAATGACATTAGATAATTCATTACCCAATTTCCAATATTTGGGATAAACATATACATATTGATTATTTCGTTATTAGATTATGTATGAAATTTATTTTGAATATTTTTTCATATTTTCATTTTCTACGTGGATTTAAAATAGATACACATAATCAATTAATTTTATTATGGTCCACTTCAATGATATTATATTTATAGGGGAATTATAAATTAAAATATTGTTATAAATGTTTTGAATATTTATTATTTTAGATATTTACGATTCATGTAGATTTTCCAAATATTATTTTTTTGGATTCATTTATATAGTCATGAAATTTTAAAAATCTAATTTTCAAATTTCTCTCAAATATTTTAAAAAAGGGTTCTTTTATGGTTTTTTTGTAAGAGGATTTATTCTAAGAATTACTTTTAAAATTTATATTTCAACTATTTTTACAAAAATCAAAATAATTTGTTTTCATATTAGACCTGAAAAAAATTCATGGGTTTATAAAACACATATTTTGAAACATGATTTCAAAGTAGAAACATTATTTTTCATTTGTGCCGGATTTATATGTTATGCTTATGTTATAGTTCTTTAAAATCTTTTTCATGTATAGGTGGTTATGAGATAAACTAAGGTTATGTGGTTCTATTATATTTCTCCAATACATTGGGTAATGAGATAGAGTTAATATGTAGGGTTTCTATAAAGAGGATAAGGTAATATACTATCGTGGTAATTCCAAATTTAACCACGATGGTTACACCCTATGTATATTTGAGAGATAAAATAGATGTAATAGAGATATGTAAATTATTCCAAAACTTCCCATGATGATAAATTTTTTCAATTTTGTTTTATAAGAATCTTATGATATCATGAGTTATGATAAAGAGCTTATATTTTGTGGGAGAGGAGTACAAAAGTTTTTAAATATAGTTAGGTTTATAAGTATTTAAAAACTAATAGTTTTATTTCATTCTGTTTATAACCATTCCAAAATTTTTTTTTCTCATCCCAACATTTTTTCAAATGATTTAAAGGTTAATATGGGTAAGGATGAGATTTTGGGGATAACGTTAATGATATTTATCTAATAAAAAACCATGTTTTAATTTAAAAGAATTTTCATTAGAGTAAAAATGATATTGATCATAAGAGTACACTTGTAATTTATTTCTATTCAAAGAAATAATTTCTAGAAATTACCTATAATTATAAACTATAAATATCCTCAGATGTAAATTATAGTTTTAAAATACCAAAAAATGTAATTTTTAAGGCTTGGTCTATATATTTGGTATGAATGTATTGTTTAGACAACTTTGGAGAATATGATTTTTTCTTTAGAGTTTGTATTTTGAGTTACAGATAAAATCACAAGTTTATAATTTCATGGTTGATCATAAAGTTAGTAAAATAGAAACCATTTATAATTCATTGAATAATGAATCTTCAAGTGAACAATTGTAATTTTTAGGGAAATATATTTTTAACATAATTTTAGGTTTTTACTTTTTGGGATGAAAAATGAATGGTATCACATAACCATTGCTGTTAAAATATATTAAGATTAGTTTTGAAGTTTTCAACAAATTTCTCATTATATAATATGAATTATGTTTTTTATAAGGAAAACCCCATTTGATTAGGGTAATCCAATTCATTTAGAAAGACCATAATAATTGAACACACAACCAAAGGGAAACAAGGGTGAATCACCTATCACTAGCCTAAATGATGTATTGTTTACAATGAATTATTCTCCATATTTAAATGATTAAATAGATGAATACTAATATAATTTTAGGAAAGTATGTTTTAATTAATAAATTTTATTGGGATTTGAAAATTATTTTGAGATTTAGAGATTAATGTTATTTTTTAAGACGTTTAATATTTTGGTAACCCATTTTGGTTAAGTTAAATAAAATACTATGGGATTTTATTTTAGTAATAATAATTTGTTTATATTTTTTTATAATATGTGAATTTATTTTGGGTTTACTATAATTTTGGTTCTTCTTCTCATGGTTATCATATCGGGGATATTATGTTATTTTGATAAATTCATTTTTGGTATGAGTAATTAAGAGTGATTGAAGTTATTTGGAGATAAATTTTAAAATTTATCTCAGAAAATTATAGGTTCAAATCCTTATTATTTTTGGGTTTCAACATTATTCAATAATATTTTTGCATGAATTTTGTGAATATGTATTTATTGAATTGACTATATTGAAATTTGGGTATTTATTTTTAATGTTGTAGATTAAATTTAAATTTTCATCTTATAAAGTCTTATCAGTTTTAGAAAATTATCTTATCATGAACTATACATTTTTATTGTGATTAATATCAAAATATTGGAGGAAAATATTCATATCCTTTTTTGAATTTATTAATCCATAAAAGTAATATCTCATTCCTTAGTTATGAAACCATTCATCATTAATACTCAATAATTGAAAAAAAGATGATTTTTTTGTAGAAATTGATAAAATGATGAAAGTATACACATCATTTAGTTTATTTACTTATTTTCCTAATATAATTAGTAAAATAATTCCTCAACTATATGATTTGGGTCTTGATACAAAAATCATAATAATTTACTTTTCTTACAATTAAATCAATGACCATTTATTTTATCAAATATTTATGATTTTATGATGGTTACCATTATAATGGTCATTTTCCCTATCACTCTCAATCATAAATTGATATTTTTTTAACATACATTAATATTTTTCCAAATTGATACCCTATTATGCATTTTATTTGGAATCCTATATTCATTTATTTATTTATTTTTATGTGGATGTTTTATCAATTCAACTTCCAATGTGGGGTTTTAAAGAAATTTAATTGTAAATTTCAAACCCTAGATACAATTATTAAATTTAAATTGGGGGAAATTTTTTTTATGTTGGTTAGAATTTAAAATACATTATTTTTCAAAAGAAAAACCATGTTTGATAGCATACATAATACACCACATTGATCTTAAATGTATTACTAAATAATATTATTTAAATGTTACCCTGATAACCAAGTCATTATAATGGTGGGTATGAACAAGATTAATTGTATTCAAATCCTATGGTGGAATATTTTATATATAATGAATTCTTTTGTGAATGATTATTTATAATAGAAAACAAAATAATTAACAAAATAAATTGAAATGTTTTTTTGAAAAATATTTAAATCCGAATAAGTGTGTCTTATAGAAATTAAATAATAAAATAAAACATTTTTTTATGTTACAGAAATATATATTCAAAATAATTTTTAGAATTTTTTTTATGTGTTTTCTATACATGATATTCAAATAAATATAATATTACTCATAAAAGATATATTTTTCTAAAAAGACTATTTTGTCTCCTTTTGATGGCTCAATTGTTTTAACAATAGTTTTTTAATGTATTATAAATTCTCAGTGAAAACTATTTTTCTTATTTGAAATAATAATATCAAAATTTACATTAATCAAAATTTTTAATTTTTATGGCAATTTTCTTGTTTTTATTAGTAGTGAAAAATAATGAATTTTAATTGAAAACATCTTTTTAGTATAAATAATTTATAGCGAGAAATTGTAAATTTTTATTATTTTTAAATTATAATTATATTTAATTACATAATTTAATCCAATGCAGGTCATTTTAGTCAATTTTATGTTGAATGTTTATATAATAAACTTTCAATATTTTGAGTATTTACACATTAAAACCATGTTTTGTCATTCTAAAAACATGATTGATTTTAAATTAATTGAATCAAATTATGTGATTTGAATTTTGAAAATGGACTCAAGACTTTCAATAAAAAGGTCCAAATTCAGTAAATATATCCCTTTTAATTTTTGGGAAATTTGAATAGTAAATTTTGTAATTTTTATTACCACAGTTGAGAATAAATCCTGTAATTATGGGTAAAAATATTTTAAATATTATAAATTTACCAAAAAACAAGTCCTAACATTATTTAATGAGTTATTGTCAACCAAAATAATACATGGGTTGATTTTATGACCTATTTTAGCCACTTGGGTTAATTTAAGATAGTTATAATATTTTATATTAATGAAATGTCGAAGATGATATAAAAATGTTTTAATAATTATAACATTTCTAAAATCATATTTTTTTGAATCTACATTCAAAAATTTATATTATTTTAAAAACATAAAATATTTATCTACAACAGGTAAATTTATACATATTTTTATGTGATAATATAATTATCTAAATGGTGAGATAATGATGATGTTACAATTGTATAATTAATGGGAATATCAATTAAATGATATTAAAAATACTAAAATAAAAGTAATTAGAAACAATTAATGTAATCCAAGAATTTTATATATTGTTTTGATATATTAGTAGTATTTTAAATGAACTGGTTCAGGTTTATCTTCTTTATATGATAGTTTAAAAAAATCATCTAATAAATAGTTTCAAAATTGACATTAACGGTATTTTAAATGTAATATTATTTTATTTAATGAAATAAATTTCATAAAAATATAATATTTTACTAAATTAATGGGATAAGATATTGAATTTATTCAATTTTTCATTTATAGTTCTTTGCCCTTTTTGTTGTAACAATATTATTTGTCAAAAATTACAAACAGATGTTGTCATGGTTAGACTAAAAGGGGATAAATAAATGTTAATGAAAAATGATAAACATAAAAAAATAAACCAAACCTATCTCAAGTTCATTGGGATAAGGTATTCAGACCCATAATAATCCTATATTGTAAATAAATAAGTTGATTCATTTGAAATATAATGATAAGATATATTAATTTAATATTTTTAGAAGTTCCAAGAGTGACCCTCAGCTCTCTTATAGAATGGCACATTTTAATCTCTATTCATTACATTTTAACACCTATTATTTTTCTAATATCTACCCAAATACGTTCATATAATTCCTCCCCACATTATAGAACACTTAGGTTTGGAATAACACCATCCATAGTGGTCTTAAGGTGTTATGAAAGGGAGACTGTTCGAATAAAAGGTATTGATTCTATTCTAGTATTTTTGTTTTGTTTATTCTTCCACATACTTAAATATTATTTAATTATGATGAAATAATAACCACTATATCCTCAATATATTTTTATTTCATTATATTTACATCAACACCTAAACCCATATCCACTTAAACCAATTATAAACTAAGTCATCATTGATGTGTATGGAGGGTTTTTGCCTCTAGATGTGTTGAAATTGAATTTCGGTCAGAGTCACTCAATACTGGTTATAATAATTTATGTAGGGTCTCAAAAATTCAGCACATATTTTGAATAAAATTTCATCAAACTCAGAAAAGGAATAAAATATAATTTTATTAATGTTCAACCAAAAATCAAGAAAAATGAAAAAATTTCAATGTTCTAAAGCCTTTTGCGTACTAAATTCCTAGAATGGTTCATAGAAAGAAACAGTTGAGAATTGAGAAGTTTGAGGAATGAAGGTGATCACACCAACTCCCAAAAATGGTGTCATTGACGAAATTGAGGTAGAGGTTTCCACCCCTAGTGTATGAATTTCCCCCACGAACAATGATGTTTACGAGATGAGGTGGCATCATCAGCATTGGAAAATGCCTCACCTGTTGATAAATTCATCCATAGATTAAGGAGTTCTCCCTGAGATTTCTCAAAGGGAACATCATGTCCCATTATACCATCTCAACATCTCCTCAATAATCAAACCTTGACGGAGAGTGGAAAAGGTATCTCGACCAGTAAAATAGGACCAAGTATAATGAAATATAAAAATGGTGTAGGATAAATATCTTCCTCACTCAAAGAAGTTCACATAACATAATTTCCAAAACCGTATGCAGAAGTATTTCATGAAAAACTATCACACAAAACATATATTGATGACCCTCCCTAAGAGGTATTTCCATTTTCCAAAATGAACCTTCATTTTATTACCATACAAATGAATAAAAAATAGTTCATGAACAACCCCTATGTGGAATATTGCTCGTATCCCATCCAACACATCTAGCTCCTACACAGCCAGCCCTTTGTGGGAAAAGGAATTTTGATTCTCCCACATGTACTATAGTTTTCATATGACCCTATGTGATTGACAGTATGCATACGTTTCTATGCAGCCAACTATACGAGGTTGTTCCTATGTGGTGGAAATTATATAACTAGATCTTATGTGGCCATCATTATATAACAAATACATTTCCCCCACTGGTCTATACCTTGGGGCATTTCCCATGCACCCGCAGTCATGATCAGTGTCTGTTCCTTCACCACCATCATTGAACCCCATGTAAAATAGAGATTCAAACCAATAACTTTTTAGTATTGCTCATCGACATTTCGTATTGCTCTATTATTCCTCCCAAACAATTGTCCCTCCAGTAACATGATTCTTCCAACTCCTCATGAGACACCTAAAACCCCATCAACTGCATTCTATTCAAGGCCGATACCGAATTCCATGGAAAAACATTATCTGAATGTTTTCGTTACATGAATCGAAACTACCTTTCCATTAATTAGACTCGATGTCCTAGATAATTTCAGATATCCAAATATCACTACATTAATGAATAATGGATGGACAGTGTCCTAGGGGCACCCTTGTATGGCTATGCCCACAATGCCATTCCATGTCTACATATTTTTCCCACAAAAATTGTCCATCAACACTAGAAAAATTCATCCTTTGGAGAGGATTTTCTTACCTATTAATTTCATAATTGATCCCATGACTCATATTATTTATATTAATATAATAATACCCACAGTCATTATTTTTACTTTCCTTATGTCTCATGTTCGAGGCATGTCAAAACATACTCCCCGGATTATTTTCAAGCGATTGATAGTTTCTATAATAAATGGTGCTCACTATAAGACTATAAAATAAAAGATGGATCTCCATAAAAATCCTTGTCGAACAAAATTGGACGTTCAGTGTCCTAAGGACTTCTCTTCTTAACTATTCTCAGAATTCACTTAAGGCTCTTCCTACATAGCAAAAAATATGGCATTTTATCCATAGAAAAATTGATCCCCAGTATTGTCATTTCTTACCTCTGTACACCCAAATGGCTTCCATACTTCATAACATTTATCCGGATCTGAGATCCTCTAGTTAATCATGGATTCTATAAAAAGAGGTCCAAAGACTATGACCATAAACATGGAGTTATCAGTGATGATATATGAATTTAAACTATATTATACCCCATATGACATTCAGTACCCCCCCCCCCATTGTGGTAAGACCCTAGACTTTCCTCGGGAGGTGACATTCTTCTCCATCTTCATCAAAGATCAAGACACTTCTTAATAGATCACCAAACGTTTCATTGCTGGTTATCATCATAGGTGATAATTGGAAGATTCAAAGAATATCCTCTTCTCCCTTTTGTCAAATAACCACAAAATCATCAACCACCATCCTCCCCTGTTTCTATCAAAGGATATGGGAAGGCGAGGGGTTTTCTAGATCAACTACACTCTCTTGTTTATCACACTGATCATGACTTATATGGGCATAGAGTTTGAAAATGATCACATCATCCACACCACACCGAATGAAATAATAGAACTCGGATTCCTTTTGTGACTAGGATTCATATTATGCCTATATTAAGAACGATCTCAAGGGTCATTCTCATTAAAATTCCACCCCAATATGAATTTCCTCCAACTCACTAGGGAATCCTCTAAATGAATAATCCCCAATGTGAATCTTTTATGAAATGAAGCATCTACGGTGTAATCATAGACTATGTATTCTAAAATGGGATGCTTCCATGTTTAATCCCCACCCCTAGTGATATATGAGAAATCAGATTCCATCCCCAAAAAAGATACACAGGACACATGTCTAAGGTCCAGATGTCAAATGGGTTGCTTCCACATATAAGACCCACCCAAGATAATCTATGAGAACCCTGATTCTTTCCCCAAATAGGATACATAAGATTCCTATATAAAGGATCGAAATCAAAGGAGATCCTTTTTAATGGTTAATCACCAATCATGTAAAATTCAAATAGGGCCTCCTTTTCTATATAAACCCCAACATAAATTGAACTACGGGGTATTTGATTATCAACTAATTCGTATTCGTAGGAATCCTTCTTGAGGTCCAAAGCCCACACACGAACCTCCTTAATGTTTATTGTGACATATCCTTGAGAGGTCCATATCCCCCAAGAGATAATTCCTATCCTAAGAGTCTTAGGCCGCATCAGTTTATGTCCCAAAAAAATCTTGACTAGGAATATTCCTTCTATGTGTCATTAATACATGATGTTAAGCTACCGGGATGGGTCCTCATCGTAAAACCATAAAATGTGATGAGTCCAGTTATGTGGCACCGAGCAACGTGTTTTTTTATTCCACTATTAAGGCTATGTAGGATTCCAATCTGATGGGTTAAATCTTGACAGAGAAACATCTACCACCCCTATGTGACGATAAATTTCATAGGGCCTCATCATACTTCTTAAACTAGTTTTTTCTTAGGAATGCCTAACACATGTGCATATATAGTTAATCTTTAAACCAAGGGGTTACTAACAAACACATGCTTGAGAAAAATCCATGGATTCATGAACATATGAATATATCTTAAATATATAAGAGAGTCATGGGGTATGAAATATTTCCCTTGAAAGGGTGTGATGAGACCAACCTCTAATAATCTCAACCAATAGCATCATTTGTTGTTGTTGTCCAAATCATCATCCAATGAGCACATTATTATGGAATGTATATCCATGGATATTGGATACCAAGGCTTTTGGGTATTTCTCTGACTACAAATAAACCTGTTGGATACCATCCAAAGACATTATAACCATGTTGTAACCCTTCATAATAACAGATTACTAGTTATTGTCAATAACCCAATTTTGGTCACCCCCATGGTATTACAAGAATCGTGTTGAAACAAAAATATCAAAACTGACATGAATCACTAAACATGATAGTGGTTTTACCCAATGATGTTAGAAAAATTGATATTTTATGCCAGACCATTTTGGTCTCCCCTATATTCACTTGTCGCAATTTGGGTCAAAACAAATGGTTAACCAGATGTTAATCCCTAATCTAGGTGGCAGTATTATCCCACCATAATCCCTTTCATCCATCAAACAACGGGGGTGAAGAAAGATAATAAATTAGAAATTTAATTATTATTTTTTAATTTGATGGAGTTTTTTTCTATATATTCCATATATATATATATTGATATAATATTGTAGAGATCTCTTCATTACAACTAGAATCCTATCATTTTCCATAGACATGCATGTAAATGACAACATAGGTGGTCGGGTCCCCAAAAACGAAAAAGAGACTCTTGCCTACCCAACAACTTCAACACTATATTTCAAATACACTGATCATATGGTGCCACAAAAATGGTACTCTCCCTATGGTGGAGACAGCAATGTTGGCTCTCCAATTGGTGAAATCTTGTTAGATGTGACTAGAAATCTATTATCGGATGGTCCTTATATACTTATCCAACCTTTTCAAGAGTTTTTCCCAGGTGTACAAAAATGACTTCATGTTTTTTCTTTGGGATGTAGATGCTTTTGAAACCAATGACTTCATCCTAGGTGCACAGGATACCCACTCAAGGGATCCTGTCAGAGGATGCCACCACCATTTTCATGAAACCTGATATCCTCTCTCTAAAGAGGATACCATACTATGGGTACCTGCTGATTTATAGTGGACATGAGATCCTCGGGCTACCAACCATGGGTGGAAAATGAAAAATTGGGATCAAGATATTACCCTAGTTTCTATTATGGAGGTCTGCTACCGAAATTTTGTTCCATATAACCAGAAGGCATACAATTAATCCCATCATGATGAAGCCAGCCAATAAAATATAATGGTGATCCAAGAGATTATGAATATCCCCACTCTCTTTTATGAATCCCACCAGGTAAATAGGGGGTTACAAAATAATAAATCACACATTACTTCTACTACTTTCTGGTTTGGACACACCAACAAAGTGTTATGTTATAGCTGATACAAATCTAGGACAATTCACAAGAAGATCATCTTCAAAATAATATTAAAATCATCTATAAGCCAGAAAAATGTCCTGGTTCATGCACTCCATGCCCACCATCCAAATAGGGTAGAAAACCATCATCAATAATATAATACTACTGATGTAAATAAAGACCACTAGTGAAATATGATTCCAATCCATAAGCAGAAGAAAATTTATACATACCACAATGAATCCCACCATCCTAATATGGTGTAATGAAAATATGATAACGGTAAATTTCATCTGGATTGAAATAAAGACCATGAAATGAATATAGTGAAAAATGAGAAGAAAAAAACTTATTGTTGAAAATAAAATCCCCACCAACCAAATATGGAGGCAACCTAAGAAAACATTCGGCAGTAGATCCATTCATCTGCCTCAACACAGGAGAACTACCAGTACCCACTACCAACCCATAGATGATTAGAGTAGGAAACAAGTACTTATCCGTTGTTGGAATGGGAATTCATATCCATTCTAGAAAAATAAATATCTCAACTCATCTTATCCATGATAGATAATCAAATGTCCTTCCCTGGCCATATTTTTTATATGTGTGAAGATGCCATTGCATCAATATCAATATTGTGGAGTCAGTACCATGATCTAATCACCTCAGTTGGGATGATTCATCCACAAAATTAGGTAGTCACCCTAGAGAAGACCCACATACCTACTCCCACATAGGAGGGTTATTTTAATATTCCATAATACAAAGAAAACTAGATAGGGAGAAATCACATGTTCAAACTATACTACATCGGTCCAAAGTGATAGCTACTCTATGTTAGAAATATATCCCTTCTAGAGCTCAATAAGCTTGTTGGCCTATCAAGGTGACATCATGGGAAATAACTAAACATGGCCTCATATATGAAGACCTATCCCAATAGTAGGCGGCCCCAGGTGCCTATAAGAGAGAACTGAAACATGCATGGCGCCAAAGGAAACATGAGAATAAAGAGCACATATAGGATTCTGCTCTACTGCAATATGGAATTCTAGATGCCATCAAACATCTATCAAGAAAGGATCAAGACCCTACTATTCCATTACCAAATTATGGAAGGGGAATCAGCAGTTGCGAAGGTCCTCCACTCAATGACACTAATAGAAGATCTAAATTTCCTTCCTAAAGCACCAATGAAGGCATACTCAATGGACCTGAAATGGTCGATCATGAGATCCAATATTCTAATTTGTGTCAGTGTAGCCCTCCTCTAGACTAGATTATTGAGCAATAAATAGGTCCTCACCTTACTATCATTTTCACTGATTTTCCTCTCAAGTGGATATATTGTAGATATGTTTCTCTCTTTATTGGGGCATCAAGCTATGACATTAGTCCCCATGAGAAAGGATGTAACTACGAGGGCTATCCCCTTGGTGATAAAAAGGAAAGAGAAGGTCCTCCCCTCATTGAAGTAAATATTGAAGTCCATCCACATAATGTACACTACGTATACTCTCTCTATAGCTAGATTTATGATGTTAGTCCTCTCCATGATATTACTCAGTGTGAATTCCCTCCAGTCAATGATGCCAAGCCGCAAAATGGTCCTTCCTTTGATGTGGTCCACACTAAGGGTATTCCCCATGGTACACACCATAGATTTTTTCTCTATTTATAGAGAATAAACATTGATTTTAGTCCTAACCATCACATAACCGACTAAAAATTTCCTCCATGTGGTAAAAATTGATTCGGTCGAGAGGGTCCTCCCCTCGTAAACTCAAATGTGAGAAAGTCCTTATATGCAAATGAACATGAAAAAATGGAGTAAGAAATGTTGTATAATCTCTCCATGAAAAGAGATATCATATCTCAGCCATAGGATTTCATGGGGCTTTCTTCTTCTCCTGAGCTACCCCCATGCCATTCACATGTCCACATGACTACCTCTAACCCCACTGCTTGTAACGAAATCATTAAAGGGCATACAAATCGTGTGGATCATGCTGAAGAGTCCCTAGAATAAGAACAAGAAGATAATTTTCTTCTGGGAATAAGGCTATCTAAGGATGACATACCATTGATGTGTTCGACCACATCTACTTTAAAATTCAACACAACATGCTATTTTTTAGAAGAATGTAGGCATAACATTCACCTCGATATCTGGAGAACTATCTGCCATTTAAAAGAAAACCTTTTGTCATGTAATTAGTATAAACACCATTTTATTGTCCTGGGAGAGATTTTCTATCAATAATTCCTATAATACTTTTGGACTTCATGATGGCCATAATAATAAAGGTGAATGAATTTCCTTTAGATGGAATTCCTCTATACGCTGCATTGTTGTGTTGCATAATCGACAATGCCCTATCTGTTGATCAAATATATGGATGGGGAGAACACAAATCTCCACTCTTAACCATATATACCATCCCACTAAACCCACTAGACGTGTAATAGTTTAATGTAATAATCCCTAAATGTTATTAAAATTAAGTCCCTACTCAGGAAAGTTGGAACACTCGACAAAAACCGTCCTTGAGTAATTCTCAGAAGTTCCAAGCCTGAAAAGAGAAATCCATCGGGAAGATCTTGAACCAGGCCACTGAGAACCTCTAGAAGGTCCTCATCATATGGTAATCCAATAAATGAGCACTTCTCATGTCATAAAGAGCCGAAAATTCACATACATACTTTGAACCATATCTAGGTCACACCCACGTGGGACAGCGTGAGATCAAGAAGGAAGTAATAGGAGAAGCATCTGCGGCAACACAAGATCAACCCTCTCCCATATGAAGGAGGAATTTTTAACATAATATTCTTCCATAAAAAATAATATTTTGGCTGAGTCACATCAATTGAAAAATCTGGCAACCCCTATCCTGTAGGGTTGTGAGCATGTTTTCCTCAAATTCCCACCCTGTGGACATTTGTCTTCTCTTATATGGGAAAAAAATTTATGGAGGGGACATACATTCTATCCCATAAAGTTACTCACATCCCAAAACATATAGTTGTACTACAAGGTAATATTAGGGATCTTTCTGGGTCAAAATTATCCATGAAACCTGAAGAGTATCACAAAACGGTAAGATATGATCCAGCAAAGGATTGAATAATATCTCCTACCATTCAGCACCAGGTACTCCACCACAAATGTGGTATTCAGTAGTTATTGGCATGGATATCATCCCCACAGACCTTGCTAAAAATGCTATAAATACTATTGAAATAGGATAATAGGGTTACCTCTCGAAGACATTCCACACCGAGTATAGTGGTGTGCACACCAGAAACCAAAGAGTTTTCATAAATGGTGTGTCCCCTTTTGTCAATCCACCACCACCACCATAATGAATCTAAAATAATGATAAGAATAGGAAAAAAGTTCTTCGACCCAACACCTACTCCTCCTGAAACTGAAATTCCACATTCTTGCATATAGATTACATCGCCATAAGAAATATATAAAAGAGATGAGGAAGATCATCATTGAGATTCTAAGATAAATCATTCCTAATAAGTATGTTCTTTAGGTGGAGTATCAAGACACACATACATCAGTTGTCCTTCTGCATAACTTGATCATCCCAACAAATGAAGAAATGATGGAATACTCAATCAATCAAGTTTGAGGATCATCATTCTACCTAAAAACAATACCTAGAGGATATCTATATTTCTCTCCATTAAGGAAGCAATCAATATATATTTAGGAAAATCTACACAGGATTCCCCGGTAGGCTATTCCCATTTTGTTCAATTAGCACTAGAACATCCAATCATTCCCCCCTACTGCACCCGCTCATGCTCATTACATAATGAAATGTCTCAAGGGTTTTATAATACCATCGAGTTATTGACAACTCAAAAAGAAGCAATATATGGACATCACAAGAAAATATAATTGGAAAAATAACCCTACCTTGATTGGTTAGGAAACTTCCCCCACTAATAAATTTTGATAACCACATATTCCTGGTGTTCAATGCCTTAGAGAACCATAAGTAGCATCTAATGCTCTACATGTCTTATTGAGAACCCATCATGGGAACTCTGAAGCAACAAGAATATGTGAAACTCATATGCTTTGTGAGAACCCTATAAGGTTTATCCTTTGTTTGGTACCCCAGTTCTCAAGCTAACTAAATCACAAGATGGGTGGTTCTGCAATACTTGTTTCGGTTCCCTATTATCATGAATTTTCCAAAAATAACTCTTAGTAATCTTATGAAATGTAAAAAATGTAGAATGAGAGAGTTTTAAACAAAAATTCAAGATGGAACAGTCAGACTTACTCTTTGAACATGACACACCATATGATAATATTCTTACCATGTGAATCAATAATCTCTGAGATGTGATGTGAACACCTCTCATTCTTATGATGTATACTAGTGGGCTATGAGGATTCTCCATCATCGATCAAAGGATATAAGATTCCTTGCAATGGACTAATATCATGTCTCAGGAAGCCTCATCAACCCTAGTAAAAAAGAAAAGAAGAACATAAGTTCCTTCTATCTTTCTTAAGCTATACTTTTCAATAGTTCCATCTCCAAGTCCCCTACTAAACCATATACGGACATATAGACATCAGTATATTACCCCTCCTTGACAATATGATAGGAAGTGGAATAAAAATATATTCAATGAATGAATAAATAAAGTGTATTCATTTCGATATTATCATCTATGTGGTTACTTTGTTGCTTCTATGAATTACAACTTTCTTGGTTTCTTGATTAAATTCACATAGAAGTAGATTCTTTTGATGAACGATCATATTATTTTCCCTTACACCGGATAATGGGGAACTACATTCAAGAGTTCATTGCGTTCAAGGACCTCCGACAAGAAATTATTGATTCAAGACATGTCATGTAGGGGCCACAACAAGCGCAAGTGTAATACATTTCCACCAACATCTTGGATGAAGAGGGTGAGTTGAATTTTTTTTTAAAAAAAACGTATCAAGATACTAATTGTTTTTTTGACACATAAAATAATCAATTGACCCCACAATATTCTCCAAGAATAGTTGAAGCATCCAATTGTGCCTCAAAAAACTCCTAATGAAACATAGCTGATACCCTAAACCCCCAATCCTCTAAAGGAGATAAAAAAAATTAGTAATATCAGAAGGCATGAAAATCATGTTAAGGGAGATGAACATGATCCAAAAAAGATGTTGGATTTGAAATTGTCGGATTTCATTCTAGAAGATATAATGATACGAGCACCATCCCGCCAAATGACACTAGTGAGGGAGGATGAAAATGAAGTGTCATTATCAGAAGGGTAGCTTATTTTTGGAACTGTAAAGGTCATTCAATTGAGCGATCCTTTCATTGATGAAAAATATGAATATCAACCATAACTACCCACAACAAAATTCAGTGGTTGGGGGTTGAATCTACAGAGTCCAGGAATACAGAAGCAGATGCATCCATGAAGGAAAAAAATATTACTGTTGTACCATCACTGAAACAATAAGTATTTCAGAAACCCATAGGAGGACCCTCTTGTGGATACTATAAGTTTCTGAAAATTATACTTCCCCCACAAAATCCACAATGGCCCATTTATTCTTATATATCCATCAGATGTAGAACAAAAAAATAATTTCCCACTATAGGTTTGGAAACGTGTCTGACCATTTCCAAAAAGGATGGAAGTGCCTTTGGCTTCAACCCCAAAGGACTAAAAATCTTCATCAAATGATAAATCCCCTTAAGTGCTTGTGAAATAGAATCCCCAAGCTAGAAAGCACAGACCTTTAGATTATAAATATGCCATTCTAAAATAGTAATTTTAGTTCCAGCTAATCGCTCGTTAATGGATGCACTAAATCTACTATCATATCTCATGGAAGCACTCAAAGATGATTTTTTAAGCCCCTATGGGTTTGAATCCAATGTGGTCATCAATGATGTTCATATGAAAAAAACCAATCCTGCATAATTCCATGCATTTAAATTCATCGCGGATCAAGGTGAATAAATCATCATGAAAGGAACCATTAAAACCTTATATGTTCCTGGAAAAATAAATGGAATCGATATCCACAAAGTCTTCATCGACAATGGATATGGTTTTATTATCCTCCCACATCAGACACATTATACGATGGGTTGTAATGAGGATTATCTAATGCACTATACCACAAAATATTTGGTCTCTAACTAAAGAAATCAAAATATTTTAGGTAAAATAAAGATTGAAACTTGGTTCAGTGACCACATATCTGACCATGAATTTCTAGTGGTCTGAAATAATATAGCCTCCAACACCCTAGTAGGGTGGCCCAAGCTGCATAAACATATAGCTATCCCTTACTCATACAATCAGTACCTGAAATATATCATTAATGGATGGATTAGGAAACTACATGGCAATAATACATCATTTGACTACTAGGAATCACACTATATTTATGTGGGGTTCTAGGAACAGAAGAAGAAAAAACAATCAGCTGATGGAATTGATTGATTTTCCACCCCAATTTGTTGGGAAATGTTTTCTACCAATCCCCTTAAAAATCGTGGGGAATAATGTGTACATACAGTCAATCAGATTGAACTCATAGGTCCAAATTTTGATGTGTATTAAATAGTCCTCATTATTTTATTCACTGCATCCAAGCCTGATAATGTTTAAAAACACACTATCCCACATTATAATGGTGAGGGATCTGATAGAAATCCACCCAAGATATCATAAAAACTCTACATATTCATTTCCATTTTCACTGAGGTAAGAGATAGTGTTTCATCATTCAAATAAGATGAGGAAACACATTTCCACCTCAATACATCATCTCAAGAGAATCCCCCACCTAGGGAAGAGGAATAAGTGGCGGCTTCAAGACCTAGATACCACAAATTTTAATTATTCCCTTAAATATAGATAAATCAATTGAAAAATTTGTTCCCATCAGAATATGATGATGAAGATGAAGAGGATGTAAAGGAGGAAGTAGAATACCTAAGGGATGCCCCAAACAACATTTTAGAAAGGCATCAACACCAACATTGATAAACTCAAGGAGATAAACTTTGTTATTGAAGAGAACTCGTGACCCATTATCCTTAGTGTGATCATGCCTTCTGAAGAGAATGAGGTATACGCCTCATTACAGAGTAATAGTTGAAATGTGTTCTCTAGGAATTATACAGAAATTCTAGGTTTTAATAATGAAGGTGGCCACCCGAAACCTTGGATGGATATAAGACCATTAGGTAACAATAATGCCACCAAAAGGAAGGACCTAAAACATTCTTCTAAAATAGAGTTTGTAGTTAACAAGATAATTATAGATAACTTTATTTGGGAGGTTTAATTCCACTTCAGGATAGAAAACATAGTCCCCATTAAGAAGATTAATAGAGATATTAGGGATTGCATGAATTTCAGGTACCTCAACCAATACTTCCCGAAAGATGATTTCACAGTCTGAATAAAAAATGTTGATCAATGAAACTACTAGATATGAGGATCCTTCTTTCATTAAAGTCTATTCATGAAATAAACAAATCATAAAGGCAAACTAATATAATGAATCCACCCCCTTTAGGGAACCACAAATTGTTTTTTCAATAAAGTGATACATTTCAGTTTGATTAATACTGGAGCCACGTATCAGTACACCATGAAATTCATTTTCAATACCTTCCTATGAAATATCGTTGAATGATATGTTTATGATCAGGTGGTTAAATAACAAAAATACTTGGACCATATGCCATATCATAAAATCATATTGAATAATTTAAGATATCACAATCTGAAAATAAACCCACTAAAATGTGATTTAGGTGTTATATTAGGGATTTATCATATGACATCGGGGCATCGAAGTCGAACTTGAGAAGAAAGGGATCATCATTATTATGTCACCTACTCACAACTACACTAATTAGAGAGGACTCTAAGGACACATGGCCTACATTATATCCTTTGTATCAAACCTCTTAAGAAATTGCTTTCCCATCATCTGGTTAATGATGAAATGAGTATAATATCAATGGTCTAAAGACAACCAGGAAGTGCTTAAAAATCTCATGAAATATCTCTTAAGTCCACTAGTTCTATTTCTGACTGTTGAATGAAGTCTGCTCATCTTGCACGTAACCACCTTGGAGTGATCCCTAGTCACCTTCCTCTCACAAAATACTGATGTATTCTATTGACACTCCATTCCGTAAAAGAGTCTAAAAATGATAAAGGGGATCCCATTATAAAAAAATGGGAAAATACAGGAAGAAAAATCAAAATTTTCCAAGGCATGAATTTTGAAATCACCTGAGTCAGGACAAACACCTTCGGTGCGCATAGTACATGCACACCCAAATATGTCACACGACCACACTGTGCTCCCCTATGTCAAATTCAAGTCACTCTCTTTCCCAACTCATTTATCCCATGGTTGGTTGTTTTCCTATAAATAACCCTTTGGTCCCCCATTTTTATGAAGTAATTTCCTGGAAGCCCAATTGCTGCTCTGGTCACCATAGTACATCACCCAAATCATCTACAACATTAAATGTAGTTATTAAACAACATGTGTGGAGGATTTAAGCGAGGGTCACTGGACATAATTCCATTTAGTGTTTGAAACCCATAAAACTTCTGCACCTAACATGACCAACCTCACATGGATGGAAATACTTGTGCGCCTTCCATTCCTCTCAAAGTAACTTGAGCACCCTACTTATTGGATAACCATTGAATGATTTTTAAAGTTAGGGCAAGGTATTACACATGTATTACCATACAGGATGTTGATTTCTTATGTGAACATCTAGTTGCCCAAGTGTACTTGTATAGACATACATGTGCGCCCTTTTCTACTTGGGTGCCCCTATTTGATTCACTTATTCTCTTCACTCTCTTCAGTCTATAAACCATTTAGCCTTCCTCAATCATTCATTGAATGGATTTTCATTCATTTACTCCCTTTTCTAAAAGGGATTCTGTAGATACCTCCACCAAAACCTCCTGACTTATCAAAAATTTGGGAAAGGCACATCAGTGTGTTTGTTATTTGGGTCTATATTTCCGCAGAAATTGGTTTCCCATATCTGTATCACAAAGGGGTTAGGATTAATGTAATTAATGTGAGTTTGTATATCCACATTCACATGGAACATTCTCCCAGAAACAGTGTTTGGAAGATCTCGGTTTGGAGGAGGGTTGGGCCTTGGCCTCTCCTTTCTCAAAGAGCTGACCTGGATCCTTAGGTCTCTAGTTGGAATTGTACAGTTCACACTTACATTTCAACACAAAAACGGATTAATCTCTCTTTCTTACCAAGCTCAATTTTAATGAAACAATCTTGGTGTTATCTCCCTCACCCTCAGCCCCTCCTCATTACATTGGACCCTTGTCCAATGTAAATATAATATTGGGAAGGCCCATCACCTTGCCATCTTCTACAGTCAATTCACCCACTTCCAATAGAGGATGAGGAAAAGTGTGAAGTTTTATTGTGGAATCATTCACATCCTCTTGTTTCTCACACCGATCGTGACTCATGAAGGCTTAGAGATATGTCATGGTTACAACATGTGTGTAAACACTCAGTGGAAGGAACTACGAGAACTCTTATTCACACCTTAACTAGGATACGTAGGAATTCATCTCATTGCCAGAGCTTAGTGGGAATCCTTCTTTGGAATAATCCCCAAATTAAACCAAAAATCATCAAGGAATCATATCCGGAAGTATTCCCAAACTCATCTCTCTCAAAGGACCATACTCTCATATAGAATTATCAAACTATGTGGGCTTTGATTCCCATTTTTATGAGATATATAAGAATCCTCCTTGAGGTTCAAAGACAACACGTAAAATCACCCTTGTTCTCCTTGGGCCATATTCCCAATAGGGTGTGATCCGACTTAGAAATACTTATCCTTTCCATGTTCCTCATGCTAGTTCAGAATAAGTCCCACACTATGTTTTGACCAAGCATCGTTCGGTTAGAGGTCATTATCACAAGACCTTAAAAGGTATGATGTGTCCTATTAAGCCGCACTGAACTATGAGGATTCTGATTCTTTTCAGAAGGATACGTATATAGATTATTTCATGGTCTTGATCCCAAGATCAAAAAACCTTCGCCTCCCTGGAGGAAAATAAATTATAGAATGCCCCACTGACTGGCATAAAAACCATTATCATCACAACGAGGATTAAAATAATCTCTAATTGGTTTATTAAGAGATATCATTGATGGAAAACCTTGAATACACCATGATGTATACATTAATGAATATCCTTGAATGCATACTGATGAATAAAAATTTTACACATGATAATAAGTGATTGTAAATTCCATGGTATACTTATGATATAATTGGGGAATTAATTACGATTCATTAAAATATCTAAATTTAAAAATATAGTCCCAGATTAGTCAATAATTCCCCCCAAAAGGGTGTGATGAGTATGACCTCCCATCCTCTCAACCAATGCACATTCTTAAGTATTGTAATGTCCAAAAATAATGAACACTTACTTTTGGAAAGAAGGTCCCCTTTGTATAATGAAATATTGGATGTTTCTTGATTCATAAATAAATCCAATGGAAACCACCTAGAAAGAGTGATTCATAAAACTAGAACCCTTGTTTCAAGGAATTACAAAAAAATGGTTATCCCAACATGAATCCTTAACAATGTTAATAATGTTACCTACTTACTAGGACCCTATAAATTGATAACATAATTCCATAAAAACATGTATCCATCTAAAAAGATTGTTTTTTATTAGTTCTTATTATTGTATTCAAGTTTTCTACAAAACATCGTTAAATTCAAAGAATGGATTTCTCCAAGACCACACCTGTGAACTTCTCGACTGTTTCTCAAGATGGATCTCCATCTACAAGAAAGACGTCATCACTAACCCAACATACTCAACACTGGGACTCTAATGTGTGTGTAAAGGAATATCACTAGCATGGTACAATCCCAACATTAGAGGCAGCTCGATAGGCCCTCCAGCTCAACAAAAATCAGCAATCATCAGGACAACGATGACCAATGATCCAGAAGAAAACTGTGCCAAACACCTCCTCTAACCATTTTGAGTATTTATCACCAAAATGAAAAAACCAATCACTCCCATACTATAGGGAGGCCGATTAAGAGGTAACTGAAGGATTCAATTCTTGAATGCAGGATTCCTTCCTGAGGACTCCCACCTGAAATCGTCACCAGAATCACATCTTAGTGTATGCCCAAATCACAGGGGTGTTGCCTCTTGACATTTGGCTCAAGTCTCTCAGACCTCGGCATGTAGGATGAATCACCAGGGACAACATATAGTTAACAGGTAGTAGGTTCTCACCTCTGCCTCCTCCAAATAAATCCCTCAATTTATCTTAATGGAAATCTATGAGTGGGCACATACACCTGTCCATCCTAATTTTGCTGCACAACAGACTCATCTAACATCAACTGACAAATTCCACCAGATAAACCCGTTGGAGTATTTTGAAAAGGCACATATACCTATTTACATGTTATCATCTAGTTAGCATGCTCGTGTGACTGGATTTAATGAATCCCGCATATCTAATGGGGTGGAAACTGGTAAACATGAAGATACACAAGTTTACAATCACTAATTCTGTCAGTAGTCTCATCTGCCAGTATTGAAGGAATTCCATCAACCATACATGATGGAAAATATCCAGTAAACACATACACCTACCAATGTTCATCAAGACTACCAACAATCTCGTTTGGTAGAACCCGAAGAAGTCAGTCGGAAAGCCCCAATGACAAATTTGGGGTAGACTCAACTCTCTACCCCCATGTATGAGAAATGTCAATATCCATTTATTGGAAATGGAGGATAGTAGTAAGCACATACACCTACTCCAGATGTAGAATGGATGTATATTCCCATTACGACCACTAAATTCACCGAACACATCTTATCAATGGATAAATAGTAGACGCATATCCCTACCCTTATTCTAGAATCATGTCAGGATGTTTTAAAAACTACATCAGTAGTATCAGGGAAGCCAACACATAAATATCTCCCAACACATTAGATGGAACATTGAAATGCAATCTATAAGTAGATACAAAACTATGTTCCATTCCATGAGGGTCATGGGGTATACGTCCCCATATCATATGGACAATAGGATCGGGAACTTACACCATTTCCAATTGGAGGTAATCAGTTAGTTCCAGTAACTACTCTGAGGTAGGAACATATACCTACCAATGATAACCACTATTCTTGGAAAGTGGCCCCAAATATATATAAGAGAACATAAAAGAAAAATTCCCACAAAACTTGATGGAAAATCAAGAGTTACGCTGTGATATAAATCCTCTTAATGATGGAGTCTTTGAAGCCCTAAAAAATTTATCTATTACTACTCAAGATCTCATCCTCTCGTTACAAAATAAATGGACTGGTAGTTGTAATTATGAATATCCATGTCAGACACATCATCATGATGGCTCTATTCATGAAAATTCGGTCAATCCATAGTGCCTATCTTTGTATGAGATCCACAAGAACTCTCTATATGGCCAGAGTACCAAGGAGAAAAAAGATTTATACCTTGATGTAATTCATCGTGGTGATCCTAACCATGATGTAATTCACTGCGAAATTCCTCTCCACAGTATTATTTCACATTGTTAAGATAATTTTCTAATTGAAAATGTTGCGATGAGATAGCCCTCCTATCTTGAGGATCTTGAAAACACAAATCTAGTAATGTCTGATGCATTGTCATTTACGGGTGAAAACTTTTCTCAACCAGAAGACATCTTAATGGAACAGTCATTTTTTGAACCACATTTAAATCATTTTCCTTATAATACAGAACATCCAATTTGGTTAGACCAAGTGGTGGAACCTCTTCTAAATGATGAATAAGATGTTTTAAACAAAAGGACACAATTATGTAATGGATAAATTTCAGTAATGTTCTGTACATTAAATAATTATCAGTATAACATTCCAAAATTTATAATAGAAGATTGAATTCATGACATTAATCTCAAATTATAGAAATATCTCCATTAATTTAGAACCAAAGTATTACCATATGATGAATATCAAAATCATGTAAAAGGGTTTGAAGGGTTGTTGTGCCAAATCGACTGGGCATCTCTCTCTATTTATCAACATCAAATTTGTGAGAAATATTAGAGAACCCTTATGTGTGCATGACTCAATGCTCCAAAGAGGCTACATCAGTTAATTAAGGATTCCACATTTAGTGTTCTTATCAGAGAATGGGGTGCATATGGAGCGTTGCATTTCATTGCACTACAGAATCAGCAAAGTCCACCAAAAGCAGTTTCAAGAAATGTTATTGGCCATAGATGGATACAATAAATATGTTTTGTATGTAATCAAATTAATGCTCAAGAATAGGCCTCAGCTAGTTCTCATCAGAATCAGGACCAAAGAAAAGAAGGTGTTGAGTTAATTTTACATCAAGCATCTGAGGATCCTAAACACGCATCATATTTTGAGGATGCTAGGAGTCAGAGAATGGAAATGTCTATAATAGAACAACTATCTTCTGAAATAGGTGATTTAAGTGATTTTCCAATGATGCACCTAGCTAATGTCCGAACCAAAATCCACAAAATCATAAGATCAGTTGCACTAATTTCATCTATATCAGTTCAAGGATCACCCATACGTGTCGTTCTAGGGGATCATTTAATACAAACATCAAAGTCATTAAATAATGTTAAATGATTTGAAGAATAAAATAGGAACAACCCTCCCAAATAGGGTTGGGGGCGTTTTCACATCTGTAATCCCCACCTCAACGGAAGTTAGTTTTCTCCTGATTAGGGAAGCAGCCACAAGGGAAGAGAACAACTGAACTATCTAATGATTACTTTCTAGTTACTGGACACCAAATGGTTCTTGGGAATTATTCTTATAGGAGAACAATGCCTTGTGAAGGACACAAGGTGAGATGATCTAGCAGAATAACTGATAGAATTCCATCAACGCATTATGCGTTAGTGAATGTTATTAACAACATTGCAGATGATCCCCTAGAAAATAATTCCAGATCAGGGGAATCAGAAGATGATGTTCTTGTCCATAATACAGTACACACCAAGGAAAATGGAGTAGGTATGCATTCCAAAAATTAAATGCTTACCCAGAATCTAGTTATGCCTTCAAATAACCAACTCACCCCTCTCCTAATGGAATCTATTAGAGGTAAAGGAACAAATTCATATTGCATCTCACTTTTCCACTGGAGAAGGTAAATATTTTTCCCTTGAATATAGATTTGTACAGTAAGAATTGGAAATGGAGGAGTTGAAAAGACTCAACACAGAGTTACATCAGAACAACATTTCTGCTAGACGGTATCCCTAGCGAAGTACTCCACTTGCAAATCCTATAATAGATACTTATAAAAGAAGATTTATAGTAACTAAATAAACAGATAATGAATACCCTCCATTGGGTATACAACTAATGCAGGTATCATCACAACCATCAGTAGGATTACTGGTCACTACACTAGTTCAAGCTCTAGTTTCTATACTTGCAAAGGTTCTAAATCATTAAGATGTTCCTGAAATGCTTATAAACACAATTGAGGAATTAACAGATCGATTGGAAGCCATGCTGGAAATACATGCACCAGTTTAGCTTGAAAATAGACCTTACCCTAAATGGGTGGATAGAATTCCTCCCCAACCAAATTGTTTAATACCACATTCCCAATCGTTAATGGTTCTAGAGATCTGAAACAACACGATACACATTTTTTCCCACTATGATCCCATGATTGGAACATCTCAACAACAAGAAGTAGTTAAGCTTATGTTTTCTGTGAAATTATCCCAAGGAAAAGCTTTTGTCTGTTATACAAGTATGAAATCACAATCAATTACTGGATGGGAAGATCTCTGTCAGAAATGTTTTCTCTAATTTAGCACAATTATAAGAAAGAAATTTTTTTTATCTTACTATTTTTAAACAAAGGGATAATGAAATAGGATCAAATTTCATTACATGATGGAAAGGATTAACATATTCATTATGTCTGTCACTCCCTCAAAAATAATGGATGCCAATTTGTGTGGAAAATATATGTGATGAAATATGCACACAATTAATCCCTGTGAAATACACCAGAGGGATTTGAGACATTACTTCAATTGATCAACAGATAGAAGATTATATTATAGAAACTAAGTCTAAAAATCATTTAATTCCATCAGCTCTGGGGGTAGCATAATAAAAGTAGAAGATGCTATAGTCACCCTCAAACAAGCACCTGTACATGCTTCTAAATCAAGACCCTCATCATACCAAAGGCCTCCGCCTCTTAAGCATCAACAACAATGACTACCTCATAAAGATGATCAATGAGATCAAAGTCGTAAACAGTTTGAGGAATTAAAGAATAAGTTTTATTATTTCAAGAATGATCATGTTCGTGGTTACTTCATCTCAACCTTAGAAGATAACATGGTTTAGTGGCCAAGGCCGAAAACGACAAATAAATATGGAGATGAAGATCATCTGAATTATTTTTCCTTTTAACAGATGTTCGGAAACCCCATTCAAGAGTGATTTGTTTTCAAAGACCTTCTAAAAAAGACGGAAGACTTTAGACAAGTAAAATTTAAAATATCATCAGCTCATGTATCATGTGTTACTACTACCAATCTAGAGGAAGAGGGAGAATGTAAAGAGGTTAAAAGTAAAAGTGTGAAAAGTGTGATTATTGGTTCATCAAGAAAATGATCAACCAGTCTCCAGCTATTTTATGAACACAGTTGAAACAATGAATTGTGTCCTCTACCACTCCTATCATAGCAAGACCATATTTATCAAAAGACCATTCCTCAAAGAAAAAAAGTGATCATAAGGACAAAGAGAAATCAGAAGAAGATGAGATCAGGTCAAGGCCAATGTTTTCCTTGACCCTATAAGATTTTATGCCATATATATCAAAAACACTGGAACCAACCCTCCAAATGGTACAAATATAATTTAACTACCATGAAGGATCTTCATTAGATGGAGAATTGATATTTGGATCTGTTAATGTTTTCCATTTAATAGATCCTTATGCCAATGGAAATTCTGGTTATAGTGATCCATATTTCCTTGTACCTAATTAGGGAATGAGAGGAAGGGGACAAGGTAGAGGATATAGTGGGAGACATGGGAATTCCTGAAACCACCATTTTAACTCTACCCCTGATCAAACCATATATGTGGAAGTTATACATGGTAGATCCCTTCAACGGGCTCAACAAGAACAAGGAGTTTCTTCCATGAAAAATAGGTTCAGTTCTTACACAATTATTTTGGAAGACCAATTAGAATACAAAACATCTTCTTCTCAACAAATTAATAAAATTAGTCAGTCTAATTTTCCAAAACCAACCGTATTTCTAGCTTCTTATCTGATATAGAGTACATCTACATCAAATGAATCATCTTCCGAAGCACCTGTAAAACCAAATATCGGTGCCAGGAAACACAGACCATTGGACCAAATTTATGTTTTCTTGAAACTATCAGCTCATGTACCGACCTAACTAACAATTTTGGATACATTGAATCTTTAAAAAGATCTTCTAGAAGCACTCATTGAGGCCTTGTTATGTCCTCAATAATTTGAAACTGATGTTGATTCTGCTATGGATTATCATATATTGAATGATCCTATAGAATGTAATGTAGTAAAATCTTTTATGAATGAAGAAGAAGAAGATGTTGTGAATGGTCATATCAGACCTTTATATTTATCTATCATGGTTAATGACATAGATATCCAACAAGACTTCATTGATAATGGATTCGAGGTCAACCTCATTACCATTCATACACTTCATCAATCGGGCCTGATTGAATCTGACATTTCTCCTTAAACATTAATTTTGAAATGATATGACAAGAATGAACAAGAACCTTTGGGCGAGATTACTCTTAGAACTCAGTTTGGAGATCTTGTGTCTAATTGAGATTTCTTGGTTGTTCATTAAGATAGAGCCCTCAATATTCTTCTTGGTAGGCCTTGGATGCATGAACATGCTACCATACACTTGTCATACAACCAACGTCTGAAATATGGTTTAATTGTAAAATCAAAATATTGTTTGGTGACAAGGCTCCATTAAAAATCTGTGAATCTAAATACACCGAGGCATAGTTTTATCATATAAAAGGAATGAAGCCCATAAAAAATGAGAAAACCATAGTTAATGCTCCAAATGGAATGGAAAAGATCATAAAAAAATCCATTCATACATTTGAGTACAGATTATGTGTTACCAATCAATAAAATTTAAAGTTTAAAACCTAGCATAAAGACTCATTTAGTAACTTCCATAATGTAAATTACAGAAATTGAACCTGGAAACATAGAAAAAATTATTTCTACATAAAGTAATGATGAAAGCCTGAATGGAGATATTTTCATCTCATCTATTGAACTACACAAAGACACTATTTCGTCATCCAATGTAGAAGAGATTGTGGTAATTATATAGGAATAAAAATATGTTGACTCTCAATCCATCAATCCTTATTTATTACCATATAAAGACCCTTCATCATCAGTAGGGTCTGATATGGTGGCCTTTTCATCAGGATGGTTAAATACTAATTTCTCCTCTTAAATAAGAAGTTTTACCTCATCATGTACAATTAAGGTGGAAAAAGAAGTGGTAATACATAATGAAGAAGATGAGGATCTCGGGGATTCTCCTACATCATTTAAAGAAGGTGTCTCTTCCACCGTGGATGAACATAGAGAAATAAATCTGGGTATAGAAAAATATCCACACCCCACTCTAATTAGTGCGAACATGACCTATGAAGAACAAGAGGTGTATACTTCAATTATAATGAAATATTGAGATATATTTTATTGTAATTATATAAAAATTCTCGGTCTTAATCTGTATATATCCTCCCATCATTTGGGTTTTCAAGAATAACATTGTGGATTTATGCAAGAATCAAAGAGAACACACCCAACTCATGGCTCTAAAATTGATGCTGAAGTTGAAAAGATTATACAGGATAAATTTTTCAGGGAATATCAGTATCCAAAATGGCTATCAAATATGGTCCCAGTGAAAAGGAAGAGTGGTCAAATTAGATTCCATATTGATTTTAGATATCTTAATCGGCATTGTCTGAAAGATGATTTTTCTGTCCCAATTACAAAACTTTTAATTGTTAAAAAGACATGAAATGAAGATATTTCCTTCATGGATGGATACTTTGGGTATAATAAAATCTGAATGGCCTCAGATGATGAAGATTCTCAAGCTTTTGGAGCCCCTAAATGTGCATTTTTGTATCGAGTAATGCCCATTGGATTAAAAAATGCAGGCGCAACATACAAACGTGCCATGTAACATATCTTCAAACCCATGTTAATGAAATTTGTAAAATTTTATCTAGATGATTTGGTGGTCATATGTAGACAAAATTCCAATAACTTGGATGATTTGAAAACCATATTTAATAAACTTCTCCAACATAGTTTGAAGATAAACCACTTGAAATGGGAATTTGAGGTAACCTTAAGAAAATTCCGTGGATTTGTTGTACGCCATCGTGATATTGATGTTGATCTTGAGGGAAAAAAATTCAATCCTTTGTATGTCACCTTATTGGAATTTGTAAGAATTAAGAGGAATCCAAGGAAACATAGAATATAATTAGTGCTTTATTACCAATTTGGCAGGCAAGTGTTTACCATTCATCATGTTAATGAAGAAGGGCGTCACCAACCAATGGACTGATGATTTTCAAGAAGAATTTAATACCCTCATAAAAATCTCTTAAGTCCCCCAGTATTAATGCCACCTGTGGATGGAATACCACTAATTCTCTATGTAATAGCTTTAGAGCGACCACTAGGTGCCTTCCTCGCCCAAAATAATGATACTTGGAATGAAAAAAGCCCTTACTATCTCAGCTGAACTATGCTTGATGTGGAAACTCGATATTCATGTATTGAGAAGTTCTTCTTGATATTAATCTTTGTAATTTAGAAATTGAGGAAGTACCTGCAGCATCATGAGATTCAATTGGTCTTTCGTAAGAATCAACTCAAATATATCATTAGTCATCCTATTGCTATATGAAGTCTGGCATGGTGAGCTGTTATTTTTCAAAAATTTGGTATCCCGTTTGTACCTCAAAAGGAACTAAAAGGCCATTCTTTGGTCAACATACTTTTTGGGCATACATCGATAGAGGATACATTATTTAATACTGAGCTTCCTGATGAAGAGGTATTCTCTATTCAAGATAATTCCCAAACATGGGAAATGTATTTTGATGGTGATTCCAGAAGTCCAATAGGAAAGAGAAAGGAAAACCCTACTCAACATGGATGGATTAGGAATTGTTCTTATTTCCTAGGAAAAGGCAGTATCGCTTTATTCATTCCTATTATGGGTAGGTGGTACCAACAATGAAGTGTAATATCATGCTCTCATCATAGGTTTGGAATTTTAACTTTAGGTGAAAATAGACAATTTAAAAGGTAAAAGGTGATTCAAAATTGTTAATCAAACAAATTAATGGGGAATATTCTATTAGAAAATAAGAATTAATTCCATTATGTGATTACGTCGGAGGGTTAATGGCTATATTTTCCTCAGATCCTAAATTTTCTTATGTCCTGCAATCACAAAATGCTCATTCACATGCTCTGGGTAATGCGACTAATGTAGTGTAAAATCCAAATTGGGATTATACAATTATCAGTATAACCCATCTAGGCATGTTCTCACCTTTTATTCAAACTTGAATGGAGGAAATTAATGAAATTTTCCATATTTCTTAACCATATGGTCATACTATAAGATGGAAAATACACATCATGGAATATCATCAAAATGGGGTACTTCCACAGGATATGGATAAGAAAGAATAGATTCAGTGTCCAACAACCATTTTTACTCTTTATGATAGTTCAGAATCCCAAAAGATCCTTTAAAAGTGAGTATTTGATGGAATTATCATCAGATGTATTAATGGAGAAGATATTGTATATGTAATGAATGAAGTACATTCAGGAGCTTGTGGTGCCCCCAAGTTTGCGCACAGACTCTTTGAACAGATCTAAAGGCTTGGATACATTTGTCCTTCAATGACGCTGGATTTTACAGCTTTCACTTAAAAAGGTCATACCTGTCATGTGCATGACAAATGCATTCATAAAACCCAGAGTTTCTACATATAGATAAGTACTCTTGGCCATTTGACACCTGAATAATGGATGTAGTAGG
This sequence comes from Viscum album, assembly GCA_963277665.1. Taxonomy (NCBI): domain Eukaryota; kingdom Viridiplantae; phylum Streptophyta; class Magnoliopsida; order Santalales; family Viscaceae; genus Viscum; species Viscum album. The sequence goes on from OY728125.1 coordinate 396,510,372, forward strand.
GGATTATCCTCAAAAAATTGCTAAGAAGTTCAAGTACATTCTCATAGTTTCTGACTTCATCTCTCAATGGGATGAGGCAATACCTGTCAAGTAAGTCGGGGCCAAAAGCATTTTTTGTTTTTTAAAAACTAATATCATCACCATATTTGGCCTCCATCATTCTATTTTGATGGAAAATGGCACATTTTTTTGTTCTGCTGAATTAAAAAAAGTTGTGTCAGGAAAATAGTATCAATTCCCACCGTTCATCCCTCTATCAGCCATGAGCAAGTAGAAATATAGAGGCCCTCAATAAATCCATATAGAATATAATCCAGATGATGGTGGATAAAAATAAGGAATCATGTCTTGATAATCTTTTGAATGATTTATGGTATTATCAGACAACTACACATACTATTAGCCATGAAACTCCTTGTTCATTGGTATATGGAAATGAAGCAGTTTTCAATTGAAATGAAATTTCCTTCACTTAGAGTTGCAATCTATGATCAGTTGACTATAGATGAATGATCTCAGAAATGTTTCACCATGTTGCAAAAATTATATGTGAAATGGTTTCATAAATTGAATAATTTTGAAGTCTATCAGAATAGAATAGTGAGATGTTTTAATAACAAATTTCACCTTCGTTCGATCCTTCAATGATAATTGGTATTTGTCTGTCGGACTCCAGTGATACCAGGAAGAAACCTCCAAAACATGAACCAATGTAGGAAAGACCTTATTTCATATATAAGGTCTATTCAAATGGATCATATGCCTTAATCATAGTGGATGGATGGCTTATCACAAATACAACCAATGTATGATTTTTAAAGAAATACAATCTGTAGTTTTTTACAAATAGTCCTCACCGTAAGACCTTAAATTGTTTTGTACCATGACCTTACTGCAAGACATAAAACTAAATGGCCCTCATGTCTTAGTTTCGAGACATTAATCTACATAACAATAATTAGTATCCCTGCATCATAATGTTAAGATGTGTATCATCATTGTCCTTGTATCTTGAAGTTGAACTGCATGACATCATTTTTACAACTATCATCCTCTATATTTGATGTTAGAAGCTCCCATAAACATACATCATTAACATAATCAATACTCATTAGTAGTATGTGAGTCCTTCTATCTCCTATTTATGAGTCATATCTGCATAGATACCATGATTCAAGAACAACTTATAGCATGATACTAATTTTCAATGAGATAGTTATAGACGCCTAAATCGCTAATTTTGTGCCCAGCCATAATCACACAATTTTCTTATTATCTATTCTCCTCCTATACATGAACCAGACATATACAGAGTATTTCCTTTAAATATATGATTTGGTCTTTATTGCACATTATGTCTTAATATTTATCATTCTCTCAGAATATGTCAAAACCCTCTATTCTTCATCTCAAACTCCATTAGCATGAGGAATGATTTCTTCATGAACTACGTATGGATTGATTCTCATTTACAATGAGATATGTTGAGGCGCCTAAATCTCTAATTTAGGGTCTGGCCACAATCACAAAATCTTCACATTTTCCTCACTTATTGTATATGAATCAGATCTCTATATAGTGTTTCCTTAAGATATATGATTTTGTCCTTATACCGTTATATGTTTTATGATTTACCGTTCTCTCAAAATGTGTCAAAAATCCCCCATTCTTCATGTCAAACTCCATTAGCATGAGGAATGATTGTTTAAGGAACCACATATGTTTTGATCGTCATCTATTTTTAGATACGTAGAGATGCCTAGATCTCCAATATTTGGGCAAGACGTCATAAACAAATCGCATTAATTCTTTAATAAAAATCCAATCTGACTAGGAAATTTATTATGAACTATGTATGACTTGATTCTTTCCCCAGAAAGACATATAGTGACACATGGGTTTTCTCCCTTGATCCAAATAAAAATTGTTTTCCCTTTCATATTGGTTCTTGCTCATCTTTACCACATGACATTAAATATCATGGAAATATAGTATCTTTATTCCTCAATTTTGTCACCTTTTCACTGTAACAGAATCCTTTACAGCTCCTTGTTTCTCACACCGATCATAGCTCACGTGGGCTAGCGAATTGGGTAAGTGGATTCTTTATAGAAATATGGTATCTCAAATTTATTATGGGATTATTAATTACATCACAGCATGACATAAAACTGCACAATTTAAAATCTTTTTTTCATGACTTTAAACTACATATAATAATATTCATTTAGAGGAAACAAAAAAATTTTCAATTTTACATATGAGTCTAATCTATGTAAATGATATCAAACTCAGGGAGAATACTAGTTCAAATATTTCACATTTGCATTGATCATAAAACCTTTCCATATTCATACTCTTAATTATGAATATTTTCGGGTCATCATAATCTTTATTACATTTTTTTAAATAGGGTTTCTAATATCTAAGAGCTCTTTTTCCTGACTATGCAGCACGTTTCCTTAGGTGGCCTTCCATATGTTTTCTACATAACATGCCTTCCAATCAATGATTCAACTATATGGCTATGAATAATATGCCCTAATTGGCCCTACATAATACAACCCCCATAATAGATTTTTCATGTAATGGTAACTTAATTCTTGGTAATAGTATCTTTGTAACAATTAATATTTGATGAAAATATACGAGAATCTGTATTCTAAAATAGTCATTCTGGTATACTTTTCTGATTCTCTTTCTCACAATTTGAATGTCTTTATGACCATGGTTTGTACATTTCTCTCACCATGATTACAATACAATATGGAATAACATTGAAATCAAATGGCCACATATTATACATAGTTTCAATTTTGGGTCCTAGTTGTATGACCTAAAACTATTGACAACATAACTCTTACATTTGGGTTAGACCTTCGTAAAAGTCCAATTCCTCCAATGAATTGGACATCTTTGATGGAAATACCCTTTCCATATTCAGTAAACATTCTCCCTAAACCAAACTCTATGTGTCAACAAATATGAATCTCCATATACTTTTAAATAATTTTGGTAATGGAACATTAAACATCTAAGAGATATTTTTCCTGAATATACAGAACGTTCCCTTAGGTGGCCTTGAATATGTTTCCCACATAACAGGCCTGTTAGTCAAAAGATGACACTATTTGGATATGCAGCATATGCCCCAATTTTCCTTGCATAAGACAACCCCCATAATGGGTTTGTCAAATAATGGTAACATCATTCTGGGAAAAGACTTCCTATATTTCATTAATCCCTTTTCCCAAATCATTCCTCAATTATAGAAAATCCCAAATAACAGTTTACAGTTTTCCCTTCCATAACTTAATATGATTAAATGTTTCCAAACAAATTATCATGAAATTGGGAGTGCTTTATCATACCTTTGGTCAAAGCTAAAGACCTTAAATTAATTCCCCACAAGGTCATCACTACAAGAATTTAAACTATAGAGTACAATTTCCTCATTGCAAGACATTAAACTACGTAGGATACAGTCAAAAATTCCCCTATCTAATAAATTTTAATAGATAATCATACAATGAATGTGTATAGAAAGGGTTTTCCTATTCCTAGCTTATGTTAGTCTAAAGATCCCTTTTCATTTTTCAATTTTCTTTCCTTGAAAAAACAACTCACTATGGTCTTGAGTTACCCAAATATTATTTTTTCATCAATCTATCAAAATTAAAATGTAAAACATTAAGGAACTCTTTTTTCTTGACATTGCATCACGTGCCCTTATGAGGCCTTGCATAAGTTTCCCATATATGAGGTCTGTCAGTAAAAAGATGCCACTATTTTGATGTGCATCATGTGCCCTGGTTCACTCTGCTTAATAGAGCACCCATAACGGGTATTTCATGTAGTTGTCAATTTGTTCTCGGAAAAAATACCCTTATGTGGATATAGGTTTGATATTCGTTGACCATAAAAATCATGGCTCAATAAACCCCTTGGATATATTTAAAGAATATTATTGAAATTCTTAACCATGGTTTTTTGTTTGGGATCTAATTCAATGTTTATGGTCAAAGCTATTTAGAACCTAAATATTTTCCCATTATGCTTACTGGTCCCAATGGCCTAGTTAAAAAAAGAAAATAATGTTATTGGAAACATAAATGATTAATGACAAAATACTTTTCATTTATGAAATTTTTTTTGGAGATGCATCCAAAAATTGGAATCTATCTCTTAAAGATATTTTTACAAAATGATTTCTATGTAATTCCTCATTTATTTAACAGATTCCCGAGCCCCATCAACTGCTTGTTAGAGTTTGTTTAACTGACCATCATCGCTCTCTTCAACATGATGAAGTACTTCTTTAGCAAATGAGATTGCATTTTCACCTTCCTTCAGGACTTCTCTTAATGATTTATGAAGATGGTAAAGCTCAAATGTAATGATATCTAAATCTTGTTGAAGGATTAGTTTCTAAAAAGAATTTTCATTTATTATTTTCATTATTCCCTTCAACTTTGCACTGTGATTAGCCTCATCATTGGACAGTACTTCTTGGAAATCATCAATTATGATAAACAGTTTGGCTTCTATCAAGTCTTGGTGAAGCATTAGTTCTTTCTCTATCCTCTGGATAATCTCCATTACTGCAATATGAATTTCATGATATTCATAACTTCCAAATCATAGATTGATAAATAGAGAAGAATGTCATGGAATACTTGAAGTTAGTTTCTCAAGGGGAATCTCAGATATTATCATCCAGATATTTTTCCATGGTTTTCAATGAGAAAGACAAAGAGCATTCTATAGTTCTAGTTATGATTAAGAATCACTATCAAAAGGAGGGATATATTCTGGGACTAATGAACTTAAAGAAGTGACTTGTTCTATTCCTTCTTGGACAATAATTGCTCCACTATCAAATGTTTTTTTGGTAGATACAGAGGCCTTTCCTCCAGACCTAGGCATCGATGTTGATAGACCTATATAGTAAATCAATAATCATGGTTATATTTAAGAAATAATAAATGTATATGTAATCACAATATCAGTATCTTTTTCCTAGTATTATTTTCTCATCATGAGTATAATCCTCGCCAACATTCTCAGTTTGAGAAAATTTTATTTGATGTCTCTTGTTGAGGAGTTCTATCTTTATTAAGCTCATTATTTTTAGATTGAATCTTAGGAAGACCTACTACCTAATGATTAACATGAGGCAATTTTTTATGATGTTCAGATTGTCATTAATATAAAAACATCCTTTAGATCTATAGATATTCTCACCCATGGGAACACATGGCGTGGTTACTTCACAACCTTCCTCTGGAAACCTGTGACCCTGAGTAGCTTCTTCAGAAATAATTGTGTGGTCAACATAAATTGTTTCCATATGTTTTGGTGAATGTGATGAAACTAAAATTGACATAAAAAGGAAGTCAGCTATTTTTTCATTGGATGACTTATGAAATATTATTGATTTACCAAAAGTTTCCTCTCCTCTAATAGTAGGAATTAATGTACTGTTGGGGACATATCTTGGATCCATTGGATTCAATTTCCCTTCAGGAACCACTAGATTTATAAGATTTTGTGTTTCATTAGAATCACCTTCTATGGCTCCATGAGTCTTATCATTGGTTTCCTTCAAAGAATAAAAAAACGACCCCTATAATATTAAAAAATTTAAACACTTTTCATGAATAAAACTAATATTCATGATTATCAGGGAGACATACCACTGCTAAAAAAGTGAATAACCAAGGTTTTGTTTCATTGATTCTTTTGATTCTTCACCTTTTTAGGAGGGATTTTATCATCATCTATAAAGACAGGTATCAACAATCCTAGTACCCCCTTTATTTCCACCACCATGGACTATTAGCCCAGAGATATTTCTCCCGATTCACAGGGTGATCCGGTAGCTCCTATACCAGTGCATCCCTGACTATATTTTGTTGAAGGAATTTTAGTTTCATTTCATTTACCCAAATATGTTTTTTGAAAAAATTTCTCCTGAGTAATTTTTTTATTAAAATTCTTGTTTCAAAATTAATGAAGACATCAAAAAGGGGAAATTACATCCTCCGGATCCACAAAGTCACACCATTATTTGTTTAATGAAGGATTAATCACTTAGATGATATAATAATATGTCATTTACTTTACCCACATTGTGGTAGGAATTAAGACATTAGTGGAATATATGTGAATTTCAAGCTCTCGAATGTAGGTCCTTACCTAATTGGGATTATCCTTTAATAGAATGTCAGAAGAAACCCGCAAATCCCCTAATCCTTGAATATGAAATCCTTCACACAGATCCATCCACATGGACTCTGCGTCATGAAATATAATCTTCCATGTTCGAACAAACTCTGGTATTATATATTTAGAATGTATGTCTGATCGTTGTGACAATGATCTTACAACCTTTGACTTAAGTGTCATACTAGTAACCATAGTAACATATAAGGGATTGGAAAATGGAATTCGCCGCTCTTCAGAATGATTGAGACTAGATGGACTTGATACTAATTTTGTTGTGATTGATGGAGTAGCTATTTTATTCTAGTAGAAGGATTAAATATAGCACAAGGTCTATTTGGTGTATTTGGAGAGTCATTACCTACACTCTTTGATTTTAAAAATCTACCCCTAATGATGAACAATTATCTTCCAAGTGACAGGGTTCCATCCTGATACCTCTCTTTATCCCCACTCGAGGGACATCATAATTTAATACCCCTTTATGGTATGATGCAACTCAGTTTTCAGCATACAAGGTGGTTAATCTGTGTACTGCATCCACAACGAGTTAATTTAAAACATCCCCAGTCTTCTCTGCAGATGTCAACAACCATAGTTGTCATGCAACCATTGGGTGTTTCTCAAATCAAACATGCACAGGAATAAATATATTTTTATGTTTTAGACATTTTAATTGACGTGAAAATATATAAAGAGCATAGGCCACACATAAGATTTCTCATTTGATTCTGGTGGCCCACATGCCATATCTACAAGCTAGCATATATGAGCTTCATTCCCAAATGGCAGTACCATCATCAACAAATCGCACTGTAGGTGGATTCCCATAGGAAAATAAAAGAAATTTCTTATTCATGATCTATCTAACCATGTTGTCATAACAATTAAAAGACAAGGGTGAAAGACCAGAAAAGGCTTTAACATACAGTCAAAAAGAACTTCCAAAAACATGTACATCGCCTTTTATATCATAATTTCTAAATTGTGTAGTAATCTATCCCCACAACACTTGGAATGGACCCTCTATTCTAAATCAATATTTTCATTTGAAAATATGCAGAAATCTCCTATGAATCTTGGATAAAATTGGAGTACCTAACCCTACCCTCCTTTTCACTTACTACTTCACTATAAAAACAAAGTTTCATGGCCTCACACCTATTTTGGATTCTTATAATGGTAATAAATATATGCTGTGCCACATGGCTATGAAACTTTCCATACTTGTCTTTTTGGGATTTTTTGGGATGATATCATATACCCATCTTTCAAATTCTCCCTACTACAATGTTTTCAAATATGTGTCTTGTGTGACTCTCTTCTCTTCCCTTGGATAGTTAATTGGATGGATGTATGTGGGCCCATTTTCCTTCATCTTTACCAAAAATCGTTCCATCAATTCTTCGGGATGAATGTCCTTCCTAGTGCGAGTTTTTTGTAGTGATTGAATTATTGAATTTGTTAAATATCTTCATCAACTCACGAGCCATATATGGTGTCTTCTTCTAGCCATTCCATGAATCATTGGGAGGAATAAACTCGTTATACATGTCTCCAAGGATTGGAGGTCCATAAATTATTTAAACGTCCCACAAACTGATACATAACTCTCCTTGTGTTAAATGTAAGGAATTAGTATCTGTGCTCCACCGACTTAATAACTCTCGAACAAAATCATTATTCTAGTACACAATGGTTTTCCCAACCCAGACAACTTCATAAATCCCAATGATTCACAAATAATATGCAATTTCTGCACATGTCTTTCGCACCCTGTAATCCAATATCCATGAGGGTTTTACTCCACCCCTTGGGGGGAAATCCCATCTTATCATCCAACCCTTGGACTGATCAATCTAGGAATATTGAATGATGGATGATTAATAGTGTGGTTGCTTCTCAGGTGTGTGTGCCTTCAAATCTAGAGAACACGGGATATGATTCATAATATGAGCATTCTCTACTATCCCAACACCAGAAAATGATCCCCCAACAGAAAAATTTTCCACTGAGAAGTTGGTATAATCTTGAAACAAATAATGTAGGACATATATCATTGGATCAATAATTTTAAAATCCCGTAAACAGCCACAACTATACAATGGATCATATGTGCCCTTATGAAAGGTTAAATGATATTTCATAAAATATTTTTCTATGTCTGGATGTTTGGTTTCACAAACATCGAAGTAATCATGACCAACAACCAACATCCCTTCATAAATCCTCTTACAATAAATCTCATCAGCAGTTAAAATTTATTTGGTAGCCATTGAACATGAAAAAAGATAGAGATCATCTTTTTAATGTATGTTCATTTTTCTGTTTTACAAAATAATGGAAAAGGCATTAAAGAACACACATTTTAAATTTGGTGTGTGAGTATAAATCTGGATGAAATTATGGCCCTCCACTTATGGCATGCAGTTGAAAAACGAACAGAGGAAGTGCTGTAAAATAAGAGCATCTAAATAGAAGATTTGCGCTCTGAGAACTGAGAATACATAAGATAAAAAAAATTAGCCGATGAGAATCCCTTTAATATAAGTGAAGAATATAACCCTACACACCATAAATCATACATTTTGCACACTATCATTCACTAGTCTTCTTGAGTGCCAAATACTTGTTCGCCCCCTTGCCCTTGTCTTTCTTCTTCATTACATTACCTCGGTATGGGATCCTCTTTTCATTTTAGATCCAATTCTGAGGGTGGGATATATTTGACAGTCTATTTCATCATATATTCTAAAAAATGTCAAAGGGGATCACATTAGGAATAAAATGGGAAAATACGTGAAGAAAAATCAATATTTTCAAAGGAATTAATTTTGAAATCGCCTTTGTCAAGCTTAAACAACAGTGACATGAAACATATATGTGTGCCCAAAAATGTCGTGCAACCTCCTTGCGTACCACAATCTAGTGTGTAGGTCACTATCGTTCCCAACTCAACTCTCCCAAGGTCGATTGTTTGCCTATAAATAAATCCTTGGGGCCCCTATTTGTATGGTGGAATTTCCATGAAGCCCAATTATTGCTCTGGAAGCAAATGTAATTCTCTCATGTATTTTGATACATTACAGGTAGTTCTTCAACACCATGATCAGTGTATTTATTGGTGGATCATTGGACATTAGTCCTTTTAATGTTTGAAAATCATATCAATTGAGCGCCTAAAGCACCAAACCTACCTAGGTCGAAAATGCTTGCACGCCTCCCATTCCTCTCATAGGATCTTGAGCACTCCACATTTGGATCACCTGTGAATAATTTGAAGGCTTGATCAAGATATCAAACAAGAATTACAATATAGGTCATTCGTCACTTAAGTGAACATCAGGTCGCCCAAGTGTACTTGCGCAACCATATTTTATCACCCTTCTCTACTTGGGCACCCCTATTTTATTAACTTATTCATGTTACTCTCTTATGTCTATAAGCCATTAATCCTTCCTCATCCATTCATGTCATTGGTTTTTTTTCATTGGCTCCATTTTCTGAAATGGATTCTATTGATACCTCCACCAAATCTTCCTGAATTATCAAACCTTTTGGAATGACACATTATCATGAGTCCAATTTGGGTTTGTATTGTTGCATTTAGAGGTTTACCAAATTTGTTTCACAATGGGGATAAGATTTATTGAATTTCTGTGGGTTTAAATATCTACAGTGACATTGATGTTTCTCCTCGAAATTTTATTGGGATGATCCGAATTTGGAGGAGGGTTGGTTCTTGGCCTCTCCTTTCTTAAAGAGGTGACTCGGAACCTCAGGTCTCTGGTAGGAAAGGTACAGTTCACACATACGTTTTCATGTGAGAAAAGGAGAAGTCTCCATTTCCTACTAGGATCAATTTCAGGGTATCCATCCTGGTGTAAGCCCCCTCACCTAAATCCCATCCTCCATACATTGGACCCTCTTCCAATATAAATAGAACACAGGGAAGGCTCATTTCCTGTCCCTCTTCCATGTTCAATGTACCCTCTCATATCAGTGGAGGAGGACGTGTGTGAAGTTTCATTACTGAATCATTCACATCCATGTCTATCAAAAACCAAGCATGAATCACATGGGCACAAAGATACGTGTTGGTTAAAACATGTGCATAAACAGTCATAATAAATAAGTACAATAACTCTAATTCAAAAAATAACCAAGATATATAGGAAGTCGTCTCAAGGCATGAGCTCATAGGGCATCCTCCATAATAATAATCCCCAAATTAAACCCCAAATAATCAAGGAATCCTTCTCTATAATTAATCCCAAACTCATCTCTCTCAAAGGAACATACTCTCCTATGAGACTTATCGATCTATGTGGCTATTGATTCCAATTTTTATGAGATTCGTTGGATGCCTTCCTGATGTTCAAACCCAAAACATAAAATCAACCATATTATCCGTGAGCCATATTCCCAGTAGGGTCTGATCCTACATCAAAACCCATATCCTTTCCTTGTTCTTGGGCTGCTTCAGCATAAGTCCCACACTATGTTTTTACCAAGAATATTTCTCTTATAGGTCCTTATCACACGACCTTAAAGGGTATTTTTTGTCCTATTAAGCTTCAACGAACTACAATGGTTCTGATTCCTTTTACAAGGATATGTAGGTAGCTCTTTTTATGGGTATGATCCCAATATCAAAACTAACCTCCATCTCCCCAGATGACAAAAAATTCTAGAGTTCCCTAGTGAGTGGGATAAAAAGTTGTATCATCACAACGATGATTAAAATATTATTTAATCGGTATATTATGGGAAACCATTTAAGGAGAACCTAGAATACACAATGAAGTTTCCATTAATGAAGAACCTTGAATGCATACTAATGATTCATAATTTTACACATGTTAATAAGTGATTGAAAATTCCAAGGGATAATTATGATATTCATGGTGAATTAATAAGGATTCAGGAAAATATCTTAAATTTACAAATAGAGTCCTAGAGTTGACAATAAATCCCCCCAAACGGGTGTGATGAGTCCAACCTCCCATCCTCTCAAACAATGCACGTTCTTAAGTATTATAATTTTTAAACATAACTAATTCCAGACATTAGAAAGTAGGTCCCCTTTGGATAAAGAACTATTGGATGTTTCCAGTAGCATAAATAAATCCAATGGAATCCTCCTTTAAATATTGATTCATAAAACTAGAACTCATGTGTCGAGTAATTATGAATCATATGTAGAGAGAATAGTCTCTACAAACTCAGTCGAACCATGATTGATGTTGGTACTCATTATTCAAATATCAAGAAGAGATTCGTTGAAAAAATATATGTGTTCTAGAAGCTGGGGAATTAATTTCTGCACCATGAAATCCACTTGGTCTCTTGTAGAAACCCACTAAATTATATTCTCATTTGTAAAATGTTAATTTGATTCCTTTCATGGTGGGCTTCCATCTATAGATGTTCGAAATACGGTTCATAGAATAGAAATCCATCAAAGTCATGGCATTAGAAGATTTTTTTGTAGAGAATACTTCAACAATGGTATCCCCAATAGTTGTTGAGATACCTAAAAAATAAGTATTCTCTATTTAAGAGAACTCCCATATGTGGAAAATTCACTTCAACTATGACTCGAGAAGGATGACAGAAAAATGACAGGAAGACCCCATGATCAACAATGTGCGTCTGGAAGTCATACAAATATCAGTAGCAAAAGAAGCTATGTCCTATTAATTCCTACTAATTGAAGTATTCTTGAACAATGAAGCAGATTACCATGCCCTCAATGTAGGCCAAGAGTTTGAACTTCATGAATAAGCCAAACACCTTAAGGTAAAATGAGATTCAGAACTAGTCAACAAGAATGTTGATGGTAGTAATGATATCAAGAAAGAATAGATGAACCCTTTTAGGAACCATATCTAAGAACTAATGGAAGAATTTCTGTTAGATCCGCCATAGAATTATGCTGCCCAGACGCAAAATTCACAAGTTGAGGCATTCAAAAAAAAAGATTCCATGGCTCAGACCGACCCAGATCTGAATTAAATATCCGTTATTATTTCCCACTAATGAATGGTCATATAATTCATTCAGGCAAACACAAAATTAATTAATGAAATTCATCCCATCTCTAAGTCGTATTGTCCTACCACTGATTAGATCAATCCCATTTCATATTAACATCATTCGGGAGAGATCCCACAAGATAGTGAAGCAAGGGAGAAAATATAGAGATAGGAAATCAACTTCATGTTATATGGTAGGACTAACTAGAACAAAGTCCTTTATATGTGAGTACTTGAAAGAGACCTTCTCATGTGCATTGATGGATAAGAGACCACCTCTCTCATAAAATAAGTTCATTCATAATCTTGTCGAGAACATCAATTAGAATCCCCAAACTCAAAACTGATTTGATGAAATGGGTACTATTTCCCTACCGTGATGTAGGATTGTTACACATTAACCAGGATGTTTCATTACTGAACAATTCATGAAAATTTCATCCACCATTCAAAAATGTTAATTCACACACCCATGTACTCCTGGACATTCTCCAATGTGGGAATGGATATCAAGGGACCATGCCCTCCAGAAACTATCAGACAATCGAAATACATCCTCATATAAAATCACTTCTTTTTTAACTAGGTAGAATATTAACCTCTCAATGATATTAGGAAAGAAGCATTGTTGGCTTTTGGAAATCCCACATCATCACCATGTATAGTGTCTGTTGATGCTCCTTTTCATCACATTGTCTAATGGAATGGAAAGGGAAATGACTTCACCCAAAGTGATTCATCCTTTGAAGAAAACATCAAAAATCGAAAAAGGAATGAAAAAGGAGTCAAACAACTTAGGGTCGGACAAGTTCCCTTATTGTCATGCAAGTATACTTGCGCGCCGCCTAATGGTCGCGCAAGTGACTTGCACGACCTATGTGATAACTGCCCGGGGTCTTCTCAGCCTTTAAATCCCCTTGGTGGGCCCCCCCATTTTGGGACAAATTTTTCTAGAATTCAGATATAGAGATCTGAACACCCAAGTGTCTTCTTCATGTTTTCTGAACATGTCTAAGGTAATCCTTTACCTATAATGGAAGTTCTAAACAAGAGGAATAAGGTATAAGTTTTAAAATTCACTAACACTTGTGTGCTTAAGTGTTTTAACCCTTAAGGGAAATGGACACACTTGCGCGCCTCCTTACTTATTCATTGAAACATGTGCGCCGCTCTTCTGGATGTACCTGAGGATGACCCTAAAGGTTTGGTCAAGAATCTCCCAAGTATTACTCTACAGGGAAAGTGTTGCGCAAGTACCCATGAGCCGCGCAGGTATACATGTGCGACCAGTACTGGCGTGCCCACGCAGTACCTGTGCGCCTGCCAGGACTTGCACACCCCTCTCTTTTTGGGTGCCTTTACTGCCCATTTAACCCCTCTTATGAAATTCAACCTCTCCTATTCAAGATTTAGTCATCAAGACACTCTTCAAAGCCATTTATGGCATGTTTTCTTGATTGAATTCCTTATCTGAAAGGATCTCTGTGGAACATCTCTCAAAACATAGTGATTTTCTTATATTTATGTCACTAATGTTAGAGAGTTCATTCATTGAACCTTATCTTTTAAGATGAAAGAATCCTTAACCTGGGCTTCCTTTTCAGGAGTAAGCCCCAGACCAAATCCTCATTACATTGGTAATCCCCCATAGGAGTAATCCCCAAGTACCCTAACATGGGTCTCCTTTTCAAGAATAATCTCTAGTCATAGTTCCCCAAATTTTGGCATCCTCCTCATGAGTATGCTCCAAAACATAATTCCCTAAACATAGGCCTCCTTTTCAGGAATATGCCTTAGTCTCAAATATGGGAATCCTCTTTAGGAGTAAGCCCCAAGTCCCTTAATTTTCAAAACCCTTTAACCTGGGTCCCCTCCTTAAGAATAAACCCCAGTCTTAATTTCTCTTAACTAGTAATAATTCCTTTTGATCTGGGCTTCATTCTCAGGTTTAAAACCCAATCATAAGTCCCCTCCTAACATAGGAATCTTCCTTAGGAGTAAGCCCCAAGATTAGAGTATCCAAATATCCATGAAGCACATATACCTTTATGGACCATGTTCATGGATTTCTTCTCTAATGTAAATATTAATCATCATCTATTTGGGAAGTCATACGTACATAAGCCCAACATCATTTCTTATGATTGAATCTTTCATGGCACGATTGTATGGTTTTTACCAATACCTCTTGTTTCTCACACCGAGCATGACTCACGTGAGCTTAGAGGTTAATAGTAATTATGACATCTTTCTTTGAACCATCAATCATAAACATCATACTCCCTTACTCAAATTACGTGTTTTCTGATTCCTTTTCCAAAACAAAGGATACATAGGTAGCCCATCAGCAGGTACGATCCCAACTCTAAAATAATCCTAGTCCTCATGAATGACAATAAACTTCAACTGCCCCACTGAGTTGCTTTAAAACCGGAATGGTCATCATAATGAATAAGATAATTTTATGTATTCAAGGATACCATCAATTAAGAATATCTAACGAATATAGATGATTCTATATCGATGAAGAACCTCAAATACATATAAAAGATTCTCTTAATTTCCTACATATAAATCATTGACTGTCAGATCTAAAGGAAATCACATTTTATACTTGGTAATGTATTAAGGATTCCAGAAATTAACTTAAATCTATAAAGAGAGTCTCGGAGTAGACAATAATTCCCCTAAAAAAAGTGTGATGAGTCCGACCTCCCATTCTCTCGACCAATGCAAATTCTTAAGCCCCATTAGTCCACAACTAATGAGCTCCTACCTATGGAAAGTCGATCCAAATGGATATGGAATAATTAGATGTTTCCAGTTCTATGAACAAACCCATTAGAAACTGATTGGAATGTTTGAACCTTAAATCAACGAGGTCATCCGCAATTCCAGAGGGAAACAAAAAATGGTGAACCCGACATGAATCTTTAACCAAGATAAAATGATGCTTTGATTATTTGTTAGGCCCCTTTTTAAACTCAATGAGAGGGCCCACAACGCAATAAATGACAAATTTTCTCATCCAAAAGATGTAGTGGCTAGGAATATCTTGATTATGTCGTTTATATCAAACAAGCACTCTTTTTCCAAGATCTTCTGAACTTCCATAATGGATTCTCTTAAGTTCACATCACTGAATACGTCTGCTGTGGAAACCTCTGCTGCAAATGCCACTGCTGCTACTCCTGCTCGATCATCATCCGCTCTGAGGAAGACATCTCCAACTTAGTGTCTTCAAATATGGGTATCAAATGCACTGGTTAAGGAGTACTATCAAAAGTGTACTATTTTGACTCTAGATACTGCTCGAAAAGCCCTCCAAGTCAATAATTCAACCTGGTCATTTGGACAACGACGACTAGTGATCATGAAGTAGGCGGTGCTAACCACTGTCTCCAACCGTTTTGGGTCTTTATCCCCAGAACACAATCACCATTCACATTTATATTCTAGGGAGGTTAATGAGAAGGTCCCTCAGGTCATTAACTCAAGGAAGCTGGTGTCCTTACCAAGGGGCCCCATCAATAATCGACGCCAGACTCATGCAGGAGTGCGCCCTCAACATGATGAGGGTATCGACTCCAGGCGTTCAGCTCAGGTTCCATGAACCTGAGCATACAAGACGAATTGCCAGAGGCAAAATCCGGTCAACAGTGAGCAGGTTCTCATCTCTGTTATCTCTAGAGAAGTCCGCCAACCTAACTTGGTGGCAAGAAACGAGTGGGCATATACACCTATCCATTTTAATTACGTTGTCCAGCAGACTTTTCGGGCAGCATCACGCTAATCCCGCCTGGCAATTCTGGCAGAGTACTATAGGCAGGAACATACACCTGTTTATACATTATCAGCTAGTCAGCAGACTCGTATGACTAAATATGATGGATCTCGTCAACTATGTTTGGTTAAGTACAATCAGAACACACATACACCAGCTAGTATTGATCAAGCCTACCAACAGTCTGGGTTGGTAGTACTCGGAGAAGTCAGTCAGAAAGCTCCAGAGACAAATAGTTGGCAGACTCAACTCTCTGCCCCCACACTTGAGTACTGTCAGGATTCACTGTCAGGAAAAGGATGATAAGAGTAGGAACGCACACCTAATCTAACCCTGGAATGGGCGTATATCCCCATTCCGGCAGCTGATGTCACCAAGCATATTCTATCAATGGTGAAAGAACAGAAGCAATTCCTTGCTCATATTCTGGATGCTTTCTAGGATACTATGACATCTTCAGCAGCATCTCAGGGAAAGACACTTAAATATATCCCTAAAAGTGGAGTGAAAAATCAACAGTGCACTCTGAAATAGATACACACAGCTTTTTTAGTCCAAGAGGGTTGTGGGCCGTATTCCCCCATATCATAAGGTAAACCAATTCAGTAAGATACACCTGATTTGAGTATCCACTTTTTTCAACAAGTGGTTTCCAAGGCGAGTAAGAAGGCATCTAAGAAGAAGACCCGCCCAGGACAGTCAAGAGATCAGGAGCCAATCTGTACGAAGGCCTTGCTCGATGCTGGAATTCCTAAAGCCCTCAAACAATTATCTGTTGGAATCCAAGATTCTACTTCCTCATTTCCCAATAGTGGTATCATTAATTCAGAAGGACTTCAACAAACACTTCTTCATGAAGTCTTGCTTCATGACACTTCAGTCGATCTTGAAGTTTCATCTTTATATGACAGATACAATAACCCTCTGTGTGGCCAGAAGACCAAGGAAAAAGAGATCTCATCTATTGCTATAACCCACCATGGCGGTCCTCACCATGCTGATGAATTTCGCTGTGAAAGTCCTCTACACAGTAGTGATTCACATTGCCTGGTAAATGCTCCAGTGGACAATGTAGTGCTGATAAAGCCCTCTTATCTTGTGGCACTTGCAAATGAGAAACAAGTCATGTATGATACTTCATCGCTAGCAGGTGAAATACTTTCTCAATAGGAAGAGAGCCCAGGGTGTAGGTCATTCTCTGAACCACCCCTAAGTCAAGCATTTTCTAGTTTGATCAGTGATTTCTCTACCAATATTTTTGAATCCGATGAAGCAACAAGGAAACACCAGCTCTGGTCAAATCAGGTAGAATAATATTCATTGAATGATAAAGAGGAAATGCTGAACATGAGAAAACAACTGGAAAAAGATGAAGTGCTAGTTATGTATTGGCCTCTGGATAACTCTCAGTATGACATTCAAGAGATGTTGATGGAAGATGGAATTCATGATATTCATCTTAACATATGGAAAAATCTTTTTCAATTGAAATAGAATGCATTATCTTATGATGAATATGAAAATCATCTTAATATTATAGAAGGGTTACAATGTCAGATTGATTTGGCATCTCTATCAGTCTCTCAATATCTGAAGATTGAAAAGCACCAAAGATCCCATCAACATTCATGCCTTGGCACTCTAAGAAGATTTCTCCAGTTAATTACCAATGCCCCATACGGTATTCATCTTAGATGATGGGGTGTTCATGGAGTACTACATTTCACTATGCTCTCTAGTCAGCAAAGCCCGCCGAAAATGGTCTCATGCAATGTTGTTGCCCGTGGCCGGCCACAGTCAATGGGTTTTGTTTCAATCAAAAGCATGCACAGGAACATGCTTCAACTAGTTCCTCTCAAAACAAAGAGTACAAATAACTCGTTGTTGAATTTCTCCTACATCAAGCAAATGAGAATATTGAACAGGCCTCTCGTATGGAGCAAGCACATCATCAAGTGACAGAAGTGTTAGAAATCAACCAATGGTCTTTTGAACTGGCTGATAAAGGTGGATATCGATTGATGCATCCAGCTAATTTCCGGACTAAGGTCTGCAAGATCAGGATAGATTTTAAGAAAGTCTCAGACATGGCATGTCAAGAGTCACCCCATCTTGCCAGACTGGGTAATATTTAAACCCAACCCTCGGAATCAACAAATAGGATTCGAGGAGTTGAGAAAAGGTAGCAGGAATAGCCCCAGTCCACTAGACTGGGGACATTTTCAAAACATCAATCCCCTCCTCAGCGAATGACGGTCTTCTCTCGATTGGGGAAGAATCGTCAAGTGGAACAAAGATCCAAATTATCAAGATATTCCCTCCAAATTACGGTTCTATAAGAAGTTCCTGATGTATGAAATCAACAAAGGGTAATGTCTCATCAAGGTCATGGAAGAAGACAATATCACAAAAATGATGATAGAAGGGATGTGATGTGTTATTCATCATTTAATGTCATCAATTTCGTTGTTGCTAATCCACTAGATGAGGATCATTCAGGGGACTCAGATGAAGAGGTTCCTGCTCAAATTTTGTACGCACAGACACAAATGAAGAATATGTGCGTACACGAAAGCAAAGAATTACTCAGAACCTAGGTTATCCTTTAGGTAATCCACTTCCCCCTCTCCAAAAGGGAGCCAATAAGGTGAATGGAAAGAATCAGGTTACATACCCTTCCACTGTAGAATGCCAATCTCTTTCACATGAGCGAAAGTTTTCCTAACAGGAGGAAGAAATTAAGGAATTGAGAAGGATGAATGCAAAACTACTTCAGGGTAGTCTTCATCATAAGCGTGCTGGAGTCAGTAAGCCAAGGGAATTTGTTACAGCTACTGAGATGGATTAAAAATATCCTCCTCTATCAGTATACCCTAATAGCTCTAATCCTATGGGTCAAGTGCAACAACAATTGGTAGTGCTGCCATCAGTTGCAGTGCTAGCTGTCATACCTGTCCACACTCCATTCATTGAACCTGCCCAAGTCGAAGTTCCACCGAATGTTTCTCAAAAGTTAATAACTACCATTGAGTCACTAACAGCTCGGTTAAAGACTATATAAGGGAAGCGTGTGCAGGTTCAACCAGAAAGTAGAGATTACCATGAATGGGTAGATTCAATCTCTCCCCCATCAAGTTTTAGAAACCCTGTATTTCATGTTTTCAATGGATCAGGCGATCCTGAACAGCATTTGACACATTACGTGTCTTTTTTCAATCCAATGATGGGAACTCCGAAATAGCAAGAAGCAGTGAATCTCAGAGGCTTTGTATAAACCTTGCAAGGACCAGCTTTTGTTTTGTACACAAGCTTGCAATATCGGTCAATTATCCGGTTGGAAGAACTTCACCAAAAATTCCTTCTTCAGTTCAGCTCGAAATATTTAAAGACAACAGTTTTCGATCTTAAAAACTGTAAGAAAATGGAGAATGAAAGGGTCTCAGATTTCATTGCTTGCTGGATGGGATTAACATATTCCCTAAGCTTAGCACTCCCTCAGGAAGAACTGTTTCCAATCTGTGTGGAAAATCTGCGTGACGAATTACGCATGTCGTTGATCCCTATGAAATATATAGGAGGGTTTCGAGACCTTAATTCAACCGCTCTACAGATTGAATATTATCTTTTAAATACAAAGGATAAGGCTCGTATAATTTCATCAGCTCCCGGAAGAAGAATAGGTAATGTAGAGACTGCTACAGTTATGCTTAAACAAACACATGTACCTGCTTCTAATTCAAAACCTTCATCTTCTCGAAGGGCTCCACCTCTTGAGCGCCAACAAAAAAGGTCGTTTTGTCAAGATGATCAAAGATATCAATGACGAAAACAGTTTGAGGATCTGAAGAGAAAAACATAATCTTTCTGCAATGAACAAGTTCCTGGTTACTTCATTTCGGCTCTGGAAAATAATATGGATCAGTATCCAAGGACGGATGGCCAAACAAAGAAGGAGATGGAGACCGTCCCAATTATTTCCCCTTTCATCAAATGTTGGGGCATCCCATCCAAGAGTGTATTGTCTTCAAAGACCTCCTGCAAAAGACGGTCGATTCGGGACAAGCCATATTAAAAGGTTCTTCAGCTTAGGTAGCATGTGTTACTGTTACAATTCCATAGGAAGAAGGCGACTGTCAAGAAGCTAAGAACAGAAATGGACAAAAATATAATGATTGGATGGTCATAAAGACGATCAACCTAACTCATGATATTTTGAGAACACAATTGAAGATTCTAATTATGCCTTCTACGATGAATGTCGCAGGAAGACCCTCTTCATCAGAGGGAAAATCTTCAAATAAAAAAGCAAGATTCAAAGAAAGAAAAACAATCAGAAGATGATAAGTAGGTGTCAAAGCCTATGTTTTCATTGACTTTGGCAGACTTCATGTCATCTACTTCAAATTCACGGCCACCGCCCCACCAAACGACATAGCCTAAATAGGCTAATCAGGCAGAGTCTTCATTGGATGAAGATTTGATTTTCGGTTCTGTTAATATGATTCAATTAACAGACCCATATTCCTGTCATAGTTTCAATTTTTATGAGCTCGAGCTCACTATATCAAATAGAGGAATCAGAGGAAGTTCTAGAGGCTTAGGATACAGGGGAAGACATGGATCTTTAATATGCCACTATTCCAATTCTACCCCTACTCGAACCGTGTATGTAGAAAAAACTCGTGGTAGAGCCCTTCAATTAGCTCAACAAGAAAAACCATGTTCTTCCAAAAAATGAAGACATAACCCTAGTACAATTATTCTCAAAGATCGGTTGAAGGTTCTATCTTCTTCCTCTCAAAATGTAAATAGAACTAATCGGTCTAATCTTCCAAATCTAGGAGTATTACCAACTCCTATCCAGATACAAGATGCATAAAATTCAAAAGGATCAACTTCCAAAGAACCTGCTAAACCACATGTACCTATTGGGAAATGCAAACCTTTGGATCAAAAGTATGATTTATTGAAACACCTGGCCCTTGTCCTGGCCAAATTAACAATTCTGGTCGCATTGAATTTATCAAATGATTTTTGGGAGGCACTCATTAAAGCTTTTTCAAGTCCTCGTGAGTTTGAAACTGAAATTGATGCAGCTGAAGTCTACCATGTAGAGAAAAAACCTGCAAAATGCCATGCTGTAATATCTTTCATAGATGAAGATAAAGATGATGTTGTGCATGGACATATTAGACCTTTGTACTTATCTGGAATGGTCAATGGCATTGAAATCCGAAGAGTTTTCATTGATAATGGTTCAGGAGTCAACCTCATGCCCATTCTTACACTTCGTCGATTGGCCTCACAGAAACAGATTTATCTCCTTCTACTTTCATGTAACAAGGATATGATAAAAATGAACAAAACCCACTAGGAAAGATTACACTCAGAAGTCAGTTCAGATATCTAGTGTCCTATTCAGATTTCATGGTTGTTGATCAAGTCTCAGCCTTCAACATCTTACTTGGAATACCTTGGATACTTCAGCATGCGACAATCCCTTCATCATACCATCAATTTCTCATTTTTGTTTCGATGGTCACGTTGGGACCTTATATGGTGATAAGGCCCTATTCAAGACATGTGAATCTAAATACATTAAGGCGGAATTCTACCACATGAAGGGAAAAGAGGAATCGACAATAAAGGGGATTACCAAAGTTAATGCTCTGTATGTTTTGGAAAAGATTCAAGTAAACCCATTAGCATATGTGTGTATAAATTATACGTTTCCTATCAGTCAAATATAGAGGATAGACCCAAATAAAAATACTCTTATGAAATGATCCATAATGTCACTAACTGAAATCGAGCCAGACAACATGGGAGAAATGAGTGATTCACCAAGCAATGATGAAAGCTCAAATAGAGATGTCTTCATTTCATCTGCTAAAATCCAGCAAGTCTATAATTATCCAATCAGGATAGGGAAAGTTATAGCAATGTCGGAGGTAAATGATGATGTCTATTCTCAATCTATCATCTCCTCTTTATTACCCAAAGAAGACCCTTCATCATCAATCGGGTTGGAAATGGAAGCTTCAACTTCAAGATGTGGAAATTTTTACATCTCTTCTGATCATGAAAATTATGCATCATAATCTACTATGCAAGTGGAAATAGAGGAAATAAAACATGTTGAAGAAGAATAGGATGATCTCAGAGATGTTCCTCCAGCATTTGAAAAGGGTATCTCTACAACTGTGGATGAACTCAGAGAAATCAATCTGGGAAGAAAAGAAGATCCACACCCCACTTTAATCAGTGTGACAATAACTCTTGAAGAACAAGAGATTTATATTTCCTTTTTAAAGAAAAATCGAGATATATTTTCTTGGAACTATATAGAGATGATAAGGCTTGATCCTAATGTTTCCACTCATTATTTGGGTTTTCCAGAAGAACATTTAGGATTCAAACATGCTTCTAGACGAACACACCCAACCAATGCTTCCCAAATTGAGGCTGAAGTGGATAAACTCATCAAAGCTAACATTGTCAGAGATGCTCAATATCCCAAGTGGTTGTATAATATTGTCCCAGTGAAATAGATGAATGGGAAAATTATAGATTGCATTGATTTCATAGATCTTAATCGACATTCTCCTAAGGATGATTTTCCAGTTCCGATTACAAAACTCTTTATTGATGCGACAACTGGCTATGAAGTGCTTTCCTTCATGGATGTATATTCTGGATATAATCAAATTTGGATGGCTCCAGAAGATGATGAATCTACAGCCTTCAGAGCCCCTTAGGGTGTGTTTTGCTATAGGGTAATGCCCTTTGGCCTAAAGAATGCAGGCGCAACATATCAATGTGCCATGAATCATATATTAAAACCCTTTCTGGGAATGTTTGTTGAATGTTATGTGGATGATTTGGTGGTCAAATCTAAAAAATGTTCTAATCACTTGGCTGATTTAGAAGTCATATCCCACAAGATTTGACAACATAATTTGAATATGAACCCCTTAAAATGTGCTTTTGGGGTAACCTCAGGGAAATTTCTTGGCTTCGTCGTATTCCATCGTGGAATCATGGTCGATCCTGAGAAGACAAATTCAATCCTTGGCATGTCAGCTCCTCAAAATTTGAAAGATTTGAGAGGACTTCAAGTACACCTAGCCTATATTCGGAATTTCGTCTCCAATTTGGCAGGAAAAATCTTACCCTTCACCAAATTGATGAATAATGGAGTTACTTACCAGTGGACAGAAGAATGTCACGAGCATTCGATATTATCAAGAAATATCTCTTGAGTCCACTGGTACTTATGACACATATTAAAGTAAGACCACTTATCCTCTATGTAATAGATCTAGAGAGATCATTAGGTGCCTTTCTTGCTTAGAATAATGATGCTAAGAACGAAAACAGCCTCTACTATCTCAGTCGGACTTTTCTTGAAGTAGAAACCTGATATTCAAGTATTGAGAAGTGTTTCATGGCATTAATCTTTGAAGTTTAGAAGTTGAGACACTACCTACAGCATCATGAAGTCCAATTAGAATATCAAAATAACCCACTCAAATTTATCCTTAGTCGTCCGATGATTACAGGACTTCTGGAATGGTGGGCAGTTATCTTACAGCAATTTGATATTCAATATGTGTCTCAAAAGGAGGTGAGGGCCATGCTCTGGCTGATTTCATTGCTGAACACCCTTCAGTGGAAGACACATCATCAGATATTGAACTCCCTGATGTGGAAATTTTCTCTATTCAACAATGCCTTCAAACATGGGAAATGGACTTTGATGGTGCTTCCAGAAATCCAACAAGTAGAAAAATGGAAAATCCTAAATTCAACATAGTTGGCTTAGAGATTTTACTCATTTCACCAGATAAGGCAGTGTTACCCAATTCTTTCTTATCTTGGGAAGGTGGTACAAATAATGAAGCAGGATACCAAGCTCTCATTGCAGGATTGGAGTTGGTGCTTCAAGCACAAGTGAATCACTTTAAGGTGAGAGGTGATTCATATTTGGTAATCAAACATGTCAGTGAGGATTATGCAATCAGGAAAGAAGAACAAATCTATTTGTATGATTACATCAGAGAGGTAATGGAGGAGTTTCCTTCGGAACTGACATTTTCTTATGTCCCAAGATCACAAAATTCCAAAGCTTATGCAATGGCTAATATAGCCACATCTTTGGCAGATCCAAATCGGAACGAGACAACCATAAATATTTCCCACCGTCATACAATTTCACCTTATTTTCGAGCTAGAACAAAGGAAATAAATGAAATTCGTCCCATCTCTGAACCATATGGTCACACTACAGGATGGATGGAACCTATCAAGGAATACCTTCAAAATGGATTACTTCTACCTGATAGAGCTGGGAAAGAACAAATCTGGGATGTGTGGTCAAGGTTACTCTTTATGATGGCCAAGATCACATAGTGAAAATTCTCTCCAAGTAATGGTTTTGATGGAGTTCTCTTCAGATCCATTGATGGTTAAGAGACAATGGCTGTCATGAAAGATGTGCACGCAGGAGTCTGTGGTGCCCACGAGTCTGGACATAGACTGTCTGATCAGATTCTAAGGCTTGGATACTTTTGTCCTTTAATGATACAAGACTGTGTTGATTTCACAAAGAAGTGTCATTCATGCCAAGTACATGCCAACTTCATTAATCAACCTCCAGACTTTATTCATAAAACTAAATAATCGTGGCCATTTTCCACATGGGTAATAGATGTGGGGGGACCTTACCCTTCAGCTACGACCAAGCAGCTTAAGTATATTCTTACTACTACTGATTTCTTTTCCAAATGGGCAGAGGAAGTACCTCTCAAGGAAGTCAGTTCTAAAAGAATTGTTAGCTTCATCATGTTTAACATCATTACCAGATTTGGTGTCCCTCATACCATATTGACAGACAATGGCATCAACTTCTGTTCTGCTGAGGTGAAGAAGTTGAATCAAGAATACAACATCAAATCCAATCATTCATCTTTATATCATATAGCGGCCAATGGAAAGAAAAAAAATTTCAACAATACTCTGTCAAATATACTTCAAAATATGGTGGATATAGATAAGAAATCAAGGCTTGATAAACTCTTTCATGCTTTATGGTCTTATCAGACTACCACCCGCACAACAATGTGGTCAACTCAATATTCATTGGTATATGGAATTGAAGCAGTTTTTCCAATTGATGTTCATCTACCCTCGCTTTGAGTAGCCATTTGTGATCAGTCATCAACAGATGCGAAATCTCAAAAGCGATTGGATGAATTGGAATTGTTAGATGAGAAACGATTGTGCACTCTTCACCACATAGAAGTCAATCAGAATCGAATAGCATGAGCTTTCAACAAAAAAGTTGGTTTTCATTCATTTGTTCAGGGAGAATTAGTATTAGTTCTCAGAATTCCAATGACACCAGGAACGAAACCTCCCAATCTTGAGCCAAAATGGTATGGACCTTATTAAATACTTAAGGTCTATTCCAATGGAGTTTATTCGTTAATCTCAATGGATGGAGAACTCATCAATACTCTAACCAATGCTAGATTTCTGAAGTAGAATTTTGTTTAAACACAAAATACAGCAATGGTCCATGCATATGACCCTAAACTATTTGCAAGTCCCTTGCATCCAGAAATACATTAAAATACATCATCTACGGTCCATGCATACGACCAAAAACTATTTTTAAATTCATCCAAAATGATGCTAAACTGTATCGTCCATTTTTTGTCCAACATGACGTTAAACTGTGAAAAAGTACCTTATACATCCAACATGATGTTAAATGTTGTATTCTTTTGTCCTCACTGCATGACATTAAACTGCACAGTCCCCCTTTCATCCAACATGACGTTAAACTATATTGTCCCCATCGTCCTAGCTACATGATGTTAAACTGTACAAAATGCTTTTAAAATGTCCTACATGACATTAAACTGTACTTTTTATCTGTTACATGACATTAAAATATGCAGCACCAATAGTCCTAACTGCAAGACCTTAAAACTGCATAGTCCCGTTGTATGTCCAACATGAAATTAATTTGTGCATCTTTAAGGTTTTTTTACCTATAGTTTCTCACACCGAGTATGACTCACGTGAGTTTAGAGCAAATTTCAACCATAACACCCTCTTTGACCTGCTAAACACGCGTAAGTCCCAACATAATTTTTTAGTTCATTGTCCCCAAGAACAACATGATCATTAATTCATTTTTTAATTTAAATAGGCGGATTTTGATCCTTGCCTTCCAGGCTGGGTATGAAGGTAACCTCCCAAGGTTCAAGCCCAAAAACCAATCCATTCACATTGGTTCACCTTCATCTCATACGATGTTGATTCGTGAAACCGCCCCTAGAATGAATATCTTTACATTGGATCACCATCATCCTTGCTATAAGACAATAATATATACAAAATTTTCGTCCTGTATGAAAATAAACTACAATATTCATTGATACCCTCACTTGAGAGGTAATAATTATTTACATTGATTCTTCAATCATGTTTCATTTAAAAGACTATGTGCATACATGGCAATGCCCGAACATTTTATCTTGGGTTACACCATCATTTCACTAATGTCTCCTTTCACCCTTCACATGTACGAACCAAATTTGTACATAGGGAATTTATAGAACAACGTGGGATTGATTCCCATCCTTATGGGATACATAAGAACGTTCATGTGTCCCTCGAATCCAGCCCCAAGTCTTTTTGGGCCTAACCCCAAATTTCACTTTCATTCCCTTGCCTGAAAAGTCCCCATAAAAACACACACTGTGTTTTTATTATAAATGGTCAAAACTCTATGACCCTAAACTAAGATCTCCTATATTTTCATCACGCACGATGTTAAACTGTAGTTTAAGAACTATGTACGGCTTGATTCCCATCCTTACGGGATACGTAGAGAAGTCCATCATTTCAATTCAGGACCTAGCCACAACATGATTATGGTTATCATTGATCCATGTATCTCTGTATACATTGGACAATACCCATCTTTATGTATCATAATACTAACCTTAAATATTTTCAGATCTTCATATCAAAACCCCTTTTTCTTAAACTTCTAATCACAAAAGGCCTGAAAATTTGAGAGTTCTTTTGCCTGACAATGCAGCACGTGCCCTTAGGTGGCCTTCCATAAATAGTCTATATAACAGACATATAATCAAAGAGATTATATTATTTGACTATGAATCCAATTCCCTTAGGCGTCCCTGCATAATTCAACCTAATAACAGGTTTATCAAATAGTGGAAACTTCATTCTTGGGAAGAAAATCTCTTTTGTCCTTGGTTGTCTTAATGATAATATGTAGGGATCAATAATAAAATGGTTATCCTTAACATATCTTCCCCATACTCTTTTTCATGATCTATAATTATCCATGTCTATGGGTTATATTCTCCTTCCCTACGTTTGGGTTATATCTTCATAAGAGTGATATTCATCCAGTTCTTCGATAATCTTATTTGGAAATATCTTCTCCATATTCAAGTACCTCTTTCAATACAAGAAACTCTATACTTTGGAAAATTTGAATCTTCATAAACTTTCACTATCTTTTTAGCACTAGGAAAGTAAATTTTTGAGAGTAATTTTTCCTGACTATGCAACACGTGAACTTAGGCGGCCTTGCATAAATAGTCTACATAGCAGACAAGTTCGCCAAAAGATGCTATTTAGTTGACTATGCAGCCAATGCCCTTAGGTGGCCCGGCATAATTCAACCCCCTAACGGGTTTGTTAAATAATGGTATCTTCATTAGTGGAAACTACTTCTTCTTATTCCTTTTAGATCTTTTTCATATCATTCCTCAGATTCAAATATTCTTAAGTCATAGTTTACATATTTTCCCTCATACTTGAGTATGGTAATGTTTTTTCAGATAAATTTTCACAAAATTGAGTCAATTATAATTCATTCAATTAAATCTATTTCAACCTTAAACATTATCCTATGTATGTCCGACGTGAATGACATTAAAATTCCCACAGAAGAAAAAGGAACTATGAATAAAAGTAATTTTCCATCTCACTAAACATACATTTGGTATGATTTAGGTAATAGTGAGAAATTAAATGATTCAATGTTTGAAGGGTTATTTACATTAATCCTAGTAAAAATCATTCTATGATTACTAGGCCCATTGGATTAGGTAAAATTTAATGTAGGTATTAGAAAAATACGTGCACAAGTGATTGATGATGAATGTCTTTTTCATTAATGCACAAGAGTTTGAAGGACATCCATAGACTAGAGTATCATCCCTTTTTCAGGAATTACAAAAGGCTTTCAACATAACTATTCATTTGATTTACGGCATGCCGAGATTCATCACCAGCCACCTGGAATTCATTCATTCAACTAGATACAATAAAAGATGAAGTGATACCTACTCTTCTTGGAACAATTGTAAAATAATGTTCTTGAATGAGGTTAGAGAAAATTTTCTGCTGATCAAATAGTGACTCTGTTTCTGTCCAAGATACTTGGATGATGGATACATGGATTTGATAATATCCATTTGGAGAGAGTACACTTTTCAGATATTGTTTCTAATGTCATGATAGTCTTCTCTCCATCAACCGGCAGTGGAAAACATAGCAGCCCATGGTTTGCCATTTTCATATCTTCAAGGAAATGGCATTGAGGAAAAATTTGAATGTTCACACCAATGTTGTTTCTCTTAATGCATAGAATAATTGAAATAGTGGAGTAGTGGTGTAGTTGCATCTCAAGCATATAGTACATTTCATCTGGAACATTGACTCCTTACAGATGACCATGTCCATATAGAGGTAGGTAGATGCTCTGTGTGAAATTAAGATGATATTTCTTCAAGTACTTAGCCAAATCTGAGAATTTAATGTCATAGATATCATAGTAATCATGGAAAAAAATGTTCATCATGTCATAAAACTTCTTGCTAGCCAGTTCATCAGCCTTTCTGATTCTATTGGGAGCCATTGAATCTGCACAATGGTTGAATAATTAACTCTTAAGTAAGTTGATTTTTCATAACATTTGAGATTGAATTCCAAAAAACTGGAAAAGGAAATAAGGCATGCAAGTCTAAACATGGCGCACAAGTATGGATGTGTCGCGCAAGTATTCGAAATGCAAGTATCACCGCACAGGTCCAGATACCTTGACAGCAGCGTAACAACAAGAGACAGGGGAAAACAGAGCAACCTGCGCGGCTAAGGTCACTGGCGCGGCGACAGATCGAAGGTTTGAAATCCAGATGCTTTGTACGGAAATGGGGCCACATATTTATAAGCCACAGCCGTACCATGCGTGATGATGTCTGTCCAACTAGAAGTTGTGTGCCACTACCTGCACGCCATACCGTGCACACCACATATTCCTTGGTATTCTTCTTTTTTCCTCAGAGTTAAATCCTCTTTTCTCTCCGGATCCAACTCTGAGTGTGGACATTTGTTGAAGCTCCTTTTTGTCACATTTTCTAATGGAATGGAAAGGGAAATGAATTCACCCAAAGTGAATCATATTTTGATGAAAACATCAAAAATCGACAAAGGAATGAAAAAGGAGTGAAAGGACTTAGGGTCGTGCAATTTCCCTTACTGTCGTGCAAGTATACCTGTGCGCCGCCTAATGTTCGTGAAAGTTACTTACATGCCGTAAGTGATAACCACCCAGGGTCTTCTTCATCCTATAAAAATCCCCAATGGGCCCCCCATTTTGGGAGGAATTTTCCCAGAATTCCGATATAGAGATCTGAACGCCCAAGTCTCTTCTTCAAGTCTTCCGAACACTTCTAAGGTAATACATTACCAAGAATGGAAGTTCTAAACAAGAGGAATAAGGTCTAAGTGTTAAAATTCACTAACACTTGCGCGCCTAAGTGTTTTTACCCTTAAGGGAAATGGACTCACTTGCGTGCCTCCTTACTTATTCATTGAAACTTGTGTGCTGCTCTTCTGGAAGTACCTCAGGATGATTCTAAAGGCTTTGGATGAGAATCACCCAAGTATTACTCTACAGGGAATGTATCGTGCAAGTACCCATGAGCCGCATAGGTATAACTGCGTGAACAATACTTGTGTGCCCATGCACTACCTACGCCCCTGCCAGGACTTGTGTGCCCATCTTTTTTTGGGGTTCTTTTCTTGCCCATTTAACCCCTATTATGTCATTCCACCTCTCCTATTCATGATTCAATCTTCAAGACACTCTTCAATGCCATTTATGGCATGTTTTATTGATTTAATTCCTTATCAGAAAGGAGATCTGTGGAACCTCTCTCAAAACATAGTGATTTTCACATCATTATGTCACTAATGTTAGAGAATTCATTCATTGAACCTAATCCTTTATGATGAGAAAATCCTTAAACTGGGCTTTCTTTTCAAGAGTAATCCCCAGTCCAAATCCTCATTACTTTGGGCATACTCATTAGGAGTATGCCCGAATTCCCCTAACCTGGGCCCCCTTTTCAAGAATATTCCCCAACCATAGTTCCCCAAATTTTGGCATCCTCCTCAGGAGTAAACCCCAAACCTTAATTCCCTTAACCTGGGCCTCCTTTTCATAAATAATCCCCAGTCTCAAATATGGGCATCCTCTTTAGAAGTAATCCCCAAGTCCCTTATTTTTTGAATCCCTTTAAGCTGGGTCTCCACCTTAGGAATAAACCCCAGTCATAATTTATCGTAACCAATCATAATTACTTTTGATCTGGTCTTCCTTCTCAGGAGTAAAAGCCAATCATAAGTCCCCTCCTAACATGGGAATCTTCCTTAGAAGTAAGCCCCAAGATTAGAGTATCCAAATCTCCATGAAGCACATATACCTTTATGGACCATGTTCATGGATTTCTTCACTGAAATAAATCTTAATCCTCATATATTTGGGCAGTCATACACACATAAGCCCTACATCACTTATTATGATTGCATATTTCAGGGAACAATTGTCTGGTTTTTACCAATACCTATTTTTTCTCATACCGAGCATGACTCACATGAGATTAGAGTGTAAAAGTAATTATGACATCTTTCTTTGAGCCATAAATCATTAAAATCATACTCCCTTACTCAAACTACTTTGGTTCTGATTCATTTTCCAAAAGAATGGATATGTAGGTAGCCGATCAGTGGGAATGATCCCAACTCTGAAATAATCCCAGTCCTCCTGAATGACAATAAACTTCATGTTCTCCACTGAGTGGGTTTAAAACTAGTATGGTAATCATAATGACTAAGAGACTTTTATGTATTTAAGGATACCATCAATTAAGAATCTCTAACAAATACAGATGATTCTGTATCGATGAAGAACCTCGAATACATATAAAAGATCCTCTAAATTTCATATATATTCAATCATTGATTGTCAGATCAAAAGGAAAGCACATTTTATACTTGGTAATGTAATAAGGATTCACGAACTAAACTTAAATCTATAAATAGAGTCCCGAAGTAGACAATAATTCCCCTAAAAATGGTGTGATGGGTCCAAACTCCCATCCTCTCGACCAATACAAATTCCTATGCCTCATCAGTCCAATGATAATGAGCACATACCTTTGGAAATAGGTCCAAATGGATATGGAATCATTGGATGTTTTCAGTTCTATGAACAAACCCGTTAGAAACCTATTAGAATGTTTGAACCTTAAATTAACGAGTTCATCCCCCATTCTAGAGGGAAATAGTGTCCCACATACAATATTTATGGACAACGACCCCAATTTCAAGTCTATTTAATTGGAAAAACAATACAAAGTGTTTGTTATGAAACTCAACTGATCATTCCTCTACCATGTAGTAACAACGTATAGATAGAAGCTCTCAACAATACCCTACCAACATACTCCAAAAGATGGTAGAAAATTATAAAAAATTAGGTACGGTATAAGCTTCTACATGCTTTGTGGGATTTTCAGGCCATGACCCACACAACCATGCAAGAAATATCATACTCATTAGCAGACGGGACTATGGAAGTTCTACCCATTGAAGTTCAATTACCACCGCTTCTTGTGACCAACTGTGATCCACTGTCTGTAGATGATCAGTCCCAGTGTCGGTTCATGGTTCAATGAGCTAGATTAGTTAGATGAGAAAAAATTGCACACTCTACACAATTTGGATGTTTACTAGAATGAGATTTCATAATCCTTAAATAAGAAAGAATTCCTCTTCTCTTCCCTCAAAAGAGAAATGGTAATAGTCTTTAGATACCAGATGATACTCAAAGTTAAACAAGTAATGATTGATATAAAATTTGATGGATCATATGTGAAACACAAGGACTACTCTAATGGATCATATGAATTAATTTTAATGGATCAAATCTCCCAAAAGCTCCCACCAATGTGATGTCCTCGAAGTAGTACTTTTTGTAATCGTATCAAACTCATCTTATCATCATGATGATAAACTGCATAGTATCACCTACACCTATATTACACAACATTAAACTATACAGAAATGATCTTAATTGAATGAAATTAAACTACAAGATGAACCCATTTTATGTGAAAGACGTTAAAATGCATACTGACATATGCATCCATGTTATACATTGTTAAACTTCTTAGAATCATAATCCTTACTGAAAGATGTTAAAATACATGGCGATCATTATGTCTTGAATAACAACTTGGTGCACATTAATTATGCCTGAGCAAGGGAAAAAATACCATCTTCTAGGAATATTGTCTGAGCCTATACAGGGAGGTATTTTTACATAACAATGTATGAATTTATTCTTATTCATCAATGGGATACATAGAGACACATTGACCTTATGTCTTTGTCCCACAATCACATGACATGAAATTCCTTTTTTATATCCACTATTCCCCTATACTAAAAGGGAACTCATCATCTCTCCTTGTTTTTTACAAAGAGTACAAATCAATTGAGATTAGAATTTGTGGAAATGATTTCCCCACATAGACAAAGCATAGAAGATTATAATAAGACCATCACCTTCAATGAATGGAATAAAATGTTTCCCCTCTATTTGAATAGGCCATAAATAAATGTGGAGTCCTTTTAAATATGTATATCTTGATTCCCATTCATCAATGGGATACATATTGACACATGGATCCAACATCTTGGTCTATCCACCAGTCAAGGCTGAAAATTCACCTCTCCCTACTTATAGGTCAGACATGAATAGGGGAATCCACGCAAGGTCCAAACCGCATGATTTAAAATTTTCGGTTACAACTACAACTACGCATTGATTGATTTACATAAATTAATTTGATACGTAGAGAAAAATTTACACTAAATCATGGTCTGGCTTCAATATGAGGCAATTTCCCCCTATTTAGGCATAGGTAAACCTGGCACAAAGAGATTTCATGAACTATGTGTGGCATGATTCCTACCCTCATTGGATACGTAGTGACACCCAAATCCTTCATCTTACTCTAGACTCGTGTTAAAAAAACAACTATGTTCCAATGAATAGGTCACATAGGCATAGGTGACTTGTATTTAGAACGTCAAGGGATTTGTTTCCCATCTAACTTGGATAAATAAGAATCCTTAATGATGTTGAAGATTGACAGTTCAATCACCTCAAACATTTCATTTTGATTAACTCTCATCCTCACCGTATGATATTAAACTACATAGTATATCAAAACTTTGTGTGGTTTGATTTCCATCCATCACTATGATAGGTAGTGACACCAGGCCATTCCCATGTCCAGCCTCCATGAAATAATTACCTCCCCGGCTTATTATCCATACATGAAAAGGGTAATTCATGACTTCAAACCACATAACGTTAAACTGTATGTCCAAAGAAGTCCTAACCACAAAACATTAAACTATAAGATATCTGATAAACTACATGTAGGTTGACTTTTGATATAACGAGAAATGTAGTGACACATAGATCAAAAATCTCAAGTCCATCCATGAAGAATAAAAAAATGTCCCAAATATTCAACCAGTGAATTAAAAACAGATGTAGGGGTTTCAAATCTAGACTCTTACATTCAGAATGTATCAAAATGTCATTATTACATCTATATATGAATTATATATATGCATATGATATCTTACAGTATAGATAATATTGGTCTGGATTTTCTCATATACCATGATATCCTCTTTTCACCCATAAAACATTATGTCTTCAGAAATCATTAATCTCCATAATCAACTAGGACTAATAGAAATGGACAGTTAGTGTCCTATGGACACCGTTGTTTGACTATGCACTCAATGCACTAGTGGATCTATATATATTTCATACAATAATGTTCAATGAATTAAATTAAAATTTTCCCGCAGGAGGGGCTATTCCTACTTCCATACACACATTGGCTCTTAAGCCTTGCATCATCTTCCTAAATCATGGGCCCTCTAAATCCTGGATTACACCACCCTCCCCCTCTCATGTCTTTGTAATAATAGGAATATACTAGCAGATTATCTCATATTTACACATTATATATTTGATATTTCATCACTACAACATGACATTAAACTGTTCTATCAATTTCCTTTTTAGAAGACTTAAAATAGATTGGACCCACAATTGCAAGCTCATTTAGATCAAGTCACTCATTCCCTCACTGCATGATGTTAAAATAAATGGCCCAATGTCCTAAATAAATGACATTAAACTAAATGGAACCAAAAATATAGCTAAACTACCACACTCCTTTGCTATATACCAAACATGTGTAGGGAATAGGATAATGGGGCACAAAGATCATTAAAAATGGGACTCGATCTAATAAGGGAGTCAAAATATCTTGCCTTACATACAGGTTAAATCTGTGTAGAGATAAACTCAATTCCATGAGTAATCATGACCTTTGTGCTTCAAATTTTCCAAAATAACTCTCTCCATTCATCATAAAAAATTCATTGAGTGTTATTGGATCTCATTAAATTTAAAATTCCATCAAGAATAGAAGGTTTCTATCCTGAGAACACCTTTGATTGACTATGACCCCAATTCCATAGAGTCTCTACATATATTTCCAACCAAAAGGCCTAACTACAAAAGGAAAATTCATTCTGAGGAGGTGATTTTGCTATTTTTGTAAGGCTAATGGCCTCCAACCCCATGTTATTTCTCATGATCCATGATCCATTGAAACTGTGGTTTACATTATCCTCCCCACCCAATTCCTGAACATTTCATAATATCCTATCATGATTACCCTCAATTTAATTATGGATTTTATATCAACATCCTAATATCATGATTATTAAATTGCATGCTACTTGATACTTCGTATTCACAGTTAGGCCAGGTCACATCAAAGAAAAAATTCCCCCTTATGACCCTATATAGGAAATAAATCTGTGCATGATAGTTCGACATATGACCTACCCCATTAGTTAATCTGTCTCCCAAACCAAAATTATGCATCAATATGTGTGAATAAAATACTCCTAGGAATGGCCCTTAAAAACTATATACAAATTGATTCATATCATATGAGGATACGTAGTGAAATCCAAATATCATATTTTAGATCTAGCCATGAAAAAATATAGTCTCATCCCTTCCTAAACAATGGTCAAACCTACATAAGGAAATAGCCCACATGGATTGAATATAAATGAATCCCCCAATTCATTGTATTCCTCATAATGTTCACCATGAAATTCCCCCATTTATAATCATACACCCCTCTTTATACAACATACTTTGTTTCCATAAATGTTTGAATCCCGATAAACATACCTAGAAATCTAGAATGGATGACCAATGACTTCCAGAAAACATTGAATAACAGTGAAAATAATTCCCTAGAGGTTCAACATATGTTTCCCACAAAAATGGACAATCAAAATAAGGATAATTCTTCCTCAAGGGAGGATTTTTCTGTCACTGTATGCCCCAATTAAGTTTACGTATCACCTTATTCCCTAGTTCCAGAAACCCCCTTTATTACAATATACATCCTTACCCCCTCATGCCTAAAGCTGATAGAACATTGTAGGAAAAACTGTCGTGGAAAAGATAAATTATTTCCCCCTCTCGTTAGAGAAAAAAATCATTAAACTGTAAGACTTAAAATTCTCATTTTTACGATGTTAAGCTACGCCATCCAATAGACATCCATTGCTCAAGAAAAATTCATATGGGAGAAATTTATTATCCAGAAACAATATAAATTCCCCACACATTCAGACATTATTCCCCCAAAAGGCCAACCACTGTATCCCTTAATAGAAAAACAAATCCAAAATTCTATATGAATTTCTTGGCCCTCGAAAATGGATGACTACTGTCTTCTGGAAAAATATGATTGAATATGCTCAAAATGACCTAATGTCTCCATATATGTTTCCCACAACAATAACCTATAGTAAAAAAGGTAAATTCTTCCTTAGGAGATAAAATTACCACTTCTATATGTCCCATGGATTCCATGACCCATGTCATGTCCTATATAAAGAAATAACTTGTTTGGGTCATGAAAAATTCCTCATCCTTGTCTGAATGTTTCCAAACATTCTCAGATAATGAAAAAGTTATTGGTTCCCTTTCTCTATAAGTCATGGTAAAAAATTATCTATTTAAAACATCTGTAATAATAGTCTAGATGGAAAGACTCAAAACTACTAATGAAAATAGACAAAACACTCTCTAGGATTAAAACCCACCCTGGGAACCCTGGACAAACGTCATGTAATGGCTTGATAAACCTTTACTACATAAAAGTTTGGAAAAAACATTAAGCAATCGAAAAATCATCAAGATACTCTAATCTTGTTTGGTAGAAACCCCAAATATGGATGACTAAGCATAAGTAAAGTTACTACTTCTAAGAAAAAACCGAATTGGGAATAGGAAAAACTTAGTGTTATAAAGAAAATGACACAACGACTATAGGGGTTTCCATGGAACCCTATGAATTGTGAAACTATGATCACTAAGTCCCTTGGATCATGAAAGAATTATATAATTATTTGATGTGTTACTCAAATCGGGAGTGCTTCTACACAGAAATAACTTTCTCTTCATCTCGATCGAAGCCCATTCCAAAGAGAGAAGTTTTTTGGGTCTTGAAAATTACGCATTCAAGTTGATGAAAATTCTGTTAAACATTGAAAAGGATGAAAAAACAATTTGAATGATTATTTTATTAATAATATTGAAAATGCAAAATTTGTAAATGGACAAAATCAATCTACAAACTAAATTTTAAGAACGGTTTTTGGAAAGCATCGCTCGTGAAACTAGTAATTTGTTGAATGGTGGCGATGACACCATCTCCCAAGAATGGTATCATTGGAAAAATCGAGGAGGAGATTTTTTCCATCACATATGAATTTCTCCCACAAACTATGCAGCTCATGGGATGAAGTGGCATCCTTAGAGCCCACAAATGATTCCCCCGCAAACAATGTCTTCTACGGATCAAAGAATTCTCCATGGGCTTTCAAAAAATGTGTTGTGATGCCCATAAATCCATCGAATCATCTCCTCCATAAATAAAACTAGATGGAGATCAAAACAGGGATATCGATCATGTGAAAAGGGAACACTGAATGGAGAATGATAAAATTGGATTGGGATAAATCACTCCTACACTTGAAGCTATTCGTGGAACTTCATATGAAAAAATATATGTGATAGAAGTTCGCAGAACACTATCCCACAGAACCATATGTGGAAGAACCTCCATAGTAGGCAGTGTGGTTTGCAGAAAGGGGGTTTCATTTTACGACATCATGAATGAATAAAATAATGTTTCACAGACGCCCCTTACAAGGTTGATAGTTCACAGACCTTCCAATGTGTCCGTCTTCTATATTGGCAGCCCTTTTTGGGAAACAGTACATGGATGCTCCTACATGGACTATAATTTTTGGATGAACCTATGAGATGAAATTACGCAGAAGATCCTATATGGTTGACAATATGTGAACATGCCTTTGCGGCCAATAGTATGTGGCTATCTCCGATGTGGCCCGATTTATTCACAAAATAGACCGCACCCACCTATCCATACCACACATAATATTCCCCTACACCGCCTCTCTAGAATATTGAAATTCATTTCAATACCTTCACTTACCCCCATGAAAATGGATATTCAAACCATGATTTTTTTGTCTGGTTCATTAACATTTCCTTTTTTACCCTTATACTTCCCAAACATCCATCCCTCCAATACCATAAGTTGACCAATTCCTTATGTGACTCATAAAGCCCATCACATCCCTCCTATGCCAGGTTGATCCATAATAAAATAGAAAATTATGATCTAATTGGTTTCTTTAAATTCTTATGCACATCCTTTCAATTAATCAGACTCTATGTCCATGGCGGTTTTAGAAAAAAAATAAACCTCCACCTCCAAAAGAAATGGACATCAGTGTCATGTGGAAACCACTAAATGACTATGCACACAATTCATCGGGGGCTCTAAATACATTTGCCACAAAAATGACTCATTAAACAGAGACAAATTCAGACACATGAGATAATTTTCATACCTATATATGACATAATAGCTACCACGCATCGTATCATTTCTCCTAATCTGAGAGTACCTAGAATCATGGTTTACATATTTCATTCCTCTCATGTTCGAGGCATGTCAGAACATACCAACCCAATTATCAACTAGTTTTTCATAGTTTTATAAAAAATTATCTTCACCATATGAAAATAATCTAAAATAAGGTTCTCCATAAACCAATGTGGCCATCAGAAATGGATGTTTAGTGTCCCAAAGTAACCTCTTCTTAACTATGTGAAGAATGCCCCGACGGCTCTACATACATTTCCTTCAAAAACATCCAATCATCTAGAGAGAAATTAATCCCTAGAAGAGTCATTTTCTACCTCCATACACACTAATGGATTCTATAACCCATATCATTTCTCTTTCTCTAAGATCCTATAGTTAATCATGGTTTCTATAATAAGTGTTCTAAACACTATGAACTTAAATTAGGAGTTATCATCCATTATATATGACATTAAAATATGGTATAATCTGTATGAAATTTATCAAGGCACTCCAACTAAGGCAAACCCATAGTAATTCTATAGGAGGTGACACATTTCCCCATATTGGCCTAAGTCCAAGACATGTCAGAATAGGTCATCAAATGTGGCTATCCTAGATATCAACCCAGGTGAGAATTGTCACATTCAAAGCCTCTACCAATCTCCCATTGGGCTCATACCCATGACCACTTCTAACATCATCATCCCTGTTTTTAATCAAAATAGAAGGTTGGTTGTGTGTATTATTTTGATCTACTACTTCCTCTTATTTCTCACACAGATCTTGACTCACATGGGTTTAGAGGTTAACGATGATCACAACATCCACAACACACCCAATGAACTAATAGTATGATGATTCTTGATCCAAATCGGGTGTGTAGTATTCCTACTTATGTCCCTATATCATGGGACATCATCCTTAATGTTCTGTTTGAATTATAATTTCTCTCGGCTCTTTAAGGAATCCTCTTCCGGAAAAATCCGTAATGTGACTCTTTCAATAATGGCCTCCTATATAGTGTAATAACCAGCCATGTATTCCCAAATGGGAATCATCCATGCATCTTACCCACACCAAAATAACTATGATAACTCTGATTCCTTCCCAAAACAGGATATGTAAGATGCCTGTCAGAAGGGCCAATCTCAAATGTGCAGCTTCCACACCTATACCCCACCAAATATGAACTACGAGAACTCTAGTTCCTACCCCAAATAGGATATGAGTGATTCCTACCTATAGGGTATAGATAAAAGTGTTACATTTTTAATGGTTGAACCTAAAGCATCACCCCTTAAAAAATGTCGTCCTTTTCCATATAAGAACCAACATAAATTAAACTAAAGTATCTTTGATTCCTAACTAACTTGTATATGTAGGAAGCCTATTTGAGGTCAAACCCCAACACCCAATCCACCATGATTTTCACCTGTCCATATCCCCAATAAGTCCATATCAACCCTAGAGTCCTTAACACACCTTACCTTCTCAGTAAACGTTGGTGTAATTACCATATGTAATCTTGAATTTCCATCTTCCACCTCGATGTCCTTACCGCATGACGTTAAAAATCATGGGTGGGTCCTCATCGCGTAGCCTTAAATGGTGATGTGTCTAATTATGCAGCACCGAAATACGTGGGTATTGATTCCTCCCATGAGTATATATAGAAATCCCATATGATGGGTTCGATCCAAATCGATAAACAACTATTATCTCCTATATGAAAACAAACTCAAGATTACCTCATTATACGGCTTAAACTAGCATTGTCTCTACAATTCTATACCCATCTTTCCATGTACTTAATCTTTCAACCCAAAGGTAACCTATGAACACATAATTTTGGAAAAATATGGATTCATAAACATATTAAAATTGACTAAATCCATAAGATCATCCTATAGTGTGCAATATTTCCCCCCAAAAGTGTTTGATGATGTCAACCTCCCATCCTCTCTACCAATGGTGTCCTTATGTGTCGTTGGAAAAATAATCATCCAACATGTGCCTTCATTTGGAAATAAGGTACATGAATCATGGATACCAAGGCTATTTATGTGTTTTTTTCTCCATGATTAACCCCATTGGATACCATCCTCAGTTATCATACCCGACATGGAAACCTACATAATAAGATAAAACTAGTTATAATTCATCAAGCCATGTCGGATACCCATGTGCACGAAACAAATCAGGACAAAATAATGGAATAGGAGTTTATATGTGATATTAATGGCATATTTATATTCGCTAGAAGGTAACATAATTTTTTCTTTCTTACCATTCCAATAATAGAAAAATGATAATATCATTCTTGGGTACATTTTAATTATCCTCTTCACGAAGCGATGTGATTCAATTTTCATCACCACATCACATGGATGAAATGTATAAGTATATTTAAATTATTAATATTATATTAATGATATTATTATTATTTTGTATAGTTGAAATGATACTTACCTTTTTCCATAATGATCATTCTAAAATGATAATGATTATCATGCGTTTGTACAACTAACTGTATCAATGATTATAACATTTTTCATTATTAATATCCACATTTAATGGATGCATTTGAAATTATAATTGTTGTATAATTATTATAATTATTTAATTAATATTAGTCTAGATATTATGGAAAAATTATCACTTTGAATTTTTATATCATACATATTTAATTTTTGGTTTAAGTATTGAATATCATTAAAATGTCTAACATGAACATGAGTAATTAAGTATTTGATATGACATGATAATAAAGGATATAAAAGGAATATTAAACCATAAACTTTTAATGAATAAAGTTAATAATTAATATAAATTTTTATACATGATGATAATCATTGTATGTGATGATTCATACTAAAGGTAATGTACTTCGTCTCAATTTTTATTCGATTGGGCATATTTTTGGTATTATACAACTGTATTACTTTTTGAGGTGTATATAACTCACCATTGACAATATATATCTTGAATTATTTTATTATCATGATATTTAATTTTTTTTTTCAAATTTTACTCTTTTATTTTCCATAGGATTCCATTCATTACAATGTAGTAAGGTGAATCTTAATCTAATTTCAATTCATTTTGTTAAACCTCTAATTCATGATTATGACGTGATATAATTATGTGTGAAATTACATTCAAATATCTTATGTTTTATATCCACTTAGTTTAATGGGACATATAATCTATAATCATTATAAATACCATTGATATATTCTTACATCAATGATATGATATTTGTAAAGAAACCTTTAATAAAAAAACTTATTCAAAATATATTAACGATTCATTCTTCAAAATATTTATGGTTTATGACTATGTTTTGAAAATGGTTTTTATGAATGTATTTAAATGTAAATAATTTTTTAAAAAAATTACTATTATAATATCAATGTTTTTTTTCAAAAATTTATAATTTTATGGTTTTAAGTAAGAGACTTTCATTTAAAAATACTTTTAATGTTACATTCTAATTTTTTTTAAAATCCTAAAATAATGTATTTAACATATATAGTGTGAAAATAATATCACAGTTTCATTTATCTTGAACTTTTTCATTTTCTATTTAAAATTTTAAAATTTTATAATTAAATAAATTATTTTTATTTATTAGTTTAAAACTTTATAGAAATTAAAAGTGATTTCATTGTCGGAATGATATTTTTCTTTAATGAATAATTTATGAGATATGATTATGTTAAAATTAATGGGAATTGGTTAAGATTTTTGGTAGTTATGTGATTAAAAATTTATATTTTATCCCATTAATTTTCTCAAATGAATAGGTTAATGAGGTGACATTAACTGATATGGCTTCTTCTTTGAGATTTGGGGAATATACTACATTAGTTATTACAAATGTAAACATGAAGGTTACTCCATCGATATGCATTTGAGATTACATAAATATAAGAGTGATATGGAGATTATTACATATTTTTCCATTGGGATTTGTTTTATATATAGTGTTTTACATAAAACTTATGATATCACGAGATATGATATAGCATTTATTTTTTATGGG
The DNA here is from genome assembly GCA_963277665.1 of Viscum album. NCBI lineage: Eukaryota > Viridiplantae > Streptophyta > Magnoliopsida > Santalales > Viscaceae > Viscum > Viscum album. The sequence continues at coordinate 396,552,951 of OY728125.1, forward strand.
TGAAAAGTATATATTTGCGAAAAATGTTTTGATTGGTTTATATGTATTAATAAATAATTATTTTACCTCATTAGTTTTATGTAACTTACTATGATTTTTTATGCATCCCCAATTTTAAAATGTTTTTAATAGGATTTATGGGTAATAAACACATGGATGATATCATGTGGATAATATTGATTATTTTTCATAAATTTAAACCAACTCATATTTTAAAAGGATTAAATTTTGTGAAAAAGTGATACTTAGTATAAGTGTCCACTTGAAAATTATAGGGTTTAGTTTTTAAGTGAATTTCCTTATTTAATAAAGGTATAAACTAAAAATATCCCTTATTTTCAATTCTAGTTTAAAAAACTATAATAAGTAATGATTATGGTTAGGTCCTTGTAGATACACACAAACCTAAGACTCAACTATAGTTAGTGAATATTCAATATTTCTAGAAATATAATACAATTAATATTTTATAATATAGAGGCATAAATTAAAATTTAATAAGGATATAAATTTTGAACTTACGTGGTCAAAATTAGACTATAATGAATTTTTTAAATATTCCTTTAGGAATAGGTTTTATTGATTCATTGAAAATGTTGTATTTGAGAATTACACATTTTATTTACAATAAATTTATATGAATAAATATAATACCATTTTGAGGTAAAATTAAGATTTTTTTGAATTTTTTTTAATAAAGTTGTTTTGTTTAAAAATTTATATGTATAACTATTATAATTAATAAATATAAATTTCAATGGTGAATTATTTAATGAATATATAGATTTAATATATAATTATATGAATAGAAAACCATATAATGATTATTAGTAGTAATATTCTTAATATAATATCATCTTATGCTCGAAAAATACATTTTGTGAAACATGTTTTGTTAGCACAATTTATTGGATTATCATTAAATTAATTTTCTTCCTATTTCATGATTTGAATTTGGTAAAATTATTTCAATATTTTAAATCATTATAATTAATATTACAAATTTAGGAAACACTATTTTTTGATATATATAATAGTAAAAATATCATAAATTATTTACTATAGTTAAGGTTAATATGGGTTTACATGGGGTAAATTAGAGAAGAGAAAGGTTAAAATGACATAATAACTAGTATAATTTATTTTAGATGTCCGTATTTTGACCATATAACATTAATTTTTCAATAATAATCCATTTTAATACTTTTTTACATGTTAAAAACGTGGGTATGACTAATTCAGTTTGAAAAATCCAAGTTTGACTTCCTCGTCAATTAAATAAGGGAACTCCCTCCCATAACCTATTAAAACCTATAAAAATTTTCAATCCACCCGGATATTCCAATATATCTCAAAAATATAATTACAAAAATTATTGGGTTTTTTTATTCTTAAATGACTAATCTTATGGTCCTTAAGAGGAGACCCAAATGAAATATATCTAAGAGATGGTAATCATCTTGAAGAAGCTCTATCTTTTTAATTCAAGTTTCTAAACTGAGAATTATAGACTAAAATGTAAAATAAAATAAAATATATATATATATAAAGTAATTATGTTTTTAGTGTTAATTGAATAATATTTTTCTATATCAATCATCATAAAAATAGAATCAAATCCATTGCTCGTGTTTATGACAGACTGCTGCCTGACGAATTGATGTAATTTTTTTCTATTACAGAATCACATTGATAGTCATAATGATATAAATAATTTATATATACTTCTATATATATATATATATATATAATTTTTTGACCTGAAATTGATTATGTGAAATTAGTATAATTTCAAATTCTATAGACATTTACCTATTAAGTGGATTGTATCATTTCTTGTTCGTACATCTGACATACAATCTCCATGATGTGATGTCGTTTATTTTCCATGTAAAAAATTAAATAATGTTTTAAAATTTTATATAATGGTTAGTTATATTATTTATATCAGTAATATTATTATATATTTGATTTATTGAAATTAAAAATAAATTTATAAGAACATTTGTGAGAATACATGCATGAGAAAACAATGAAATTAACACCTAACACAAAAGTAATAATGAAAGATTATTAACAAATGTGACGAAATATATTATAATATGATTATATTAGATAATATAAATATTATTATGGTTTTTTGATTATTTAATAACAAGATTAAAACCATTATAAATTTTTTTAATGAATATATAATTAAAGGGTAGAGTGTGTTAACAGATTACATCCCAATTTACATCCCATTGAGACATATTTGTTAATAAGAACCAATAAAATTTAATGGGTTTTATATAAAAACCATATTATTTATTTAACATTAATAAATATTAAATCATGATTTTAAATTATAAAATTTACACTTTCCTTTTATACGGATATAGTTTAACATTTACAGAAGGGGTAAGAATCTCTTTTACAATCTCACATTTATTTAGGATTTATTTTACTCTCATTGATGTAATATAAAGATTTATTCTTCCAATGAATAAATTATTTTTTATAAAATTCATATTTTGCGTTTTTATACATTTTATTCCATTTTTCATCTCCTTGATACTTTATTAATTCATAGAAAATTCTAAAATAAATAATATTGTTTCTTTTTAAAATGTAGATATTTGTCATTGATCTCCATATTTTAAAATAATTTCTAACAAAATTTATAATTTTTAATCAAATTATTTATTAATGAAATTTTAAATTTAATTTAATTTTATAAATGTTATTAATGAAATATTGATATTAAATCTTAGAATTAATGTTTTCAAAAAAAAAATCAAAATGAATGTTTTTTATTATAAATTGATAGTAGACATACCTACTTCCATATCCATTTAATAAAATATGATTTCCTATATAGGTATTTAATTATTTATATAGAAAAAACTATTTTATGAAATATTCTTTTAATATTTTACTTCACATTCCTTTATTATTCTAATGTAAGTGATTTTATATCAAAAATCAAAATTCCCAATCTTTTGTAGGTCATCTATCATCTCATGGTTAATTTTTTCATAGATAACCTTCCATTGAGACAATCACTTTTCTATGTTCATTTTTCATTATATATTAAATTTATATTTGATATTAATATTCATTATATCATTAAAATTATTATTTACTATATATTATACCATTTTTACAGTACTTATTTACTTCGAAAGTTATTTGATTAATTTGTGAAATATGGAAGAATATTATTTCAACACATAATATGTATATTTTTTATACTGAATATTATGAAATTATTAAATCAATTAGTTGATATATTAGGGATGCTTTTAGATAGAAATTATTTTTGGGGCCCAAAATTATACATCCCAACGATGCATCTGTATGTCACATGATACAATTTTATTATAAAAATTAAATGGGTCTTTAATCATAGATTTACACTCTATTGTTAAAGGTATTGATAGCATATATAACCCTATGTCTAATATAATGGCGTATGAATGTAATCATTTTCATTCATTTGGAATTTAATTATTATTAAACATGTTATTATATCATTAATATTATCCTTGGGTGAAATATTTTTTCTTTTTTTATTAAATGGAATGTGTGTCTAATTGTTTACCATGCCATATTTATTATGCCTTACCTAATTATGATATCTATGTTATTGGTTAGATTTAATGTTGTTTCATCTATTTATGTTCCCATAGTTATTAATCCTTATTGATTCAAGATAACTATGAATATACACAACCCTATCAATTTATTTGAGCTCAAATATATTTGGAATCCTTTCCCAGGGATATAAAGAAGAATTTATTGAATTATTTTAATGATTTTGAATGATTCCATGTATTTTATATTTTCAATTAATAATATAAAATGGGTATCGCGTATATATTTTTCCCTATAATACTTCTAAGAAAATAAATAGTTTTGGATTAAATCACTTATATATATATATATATATATGAAATTATAATAAAGTAGACACTGACATGGAGTAACTAAATTCAAATTTGCTATATTTGGTAGTATATAATTATTAGTATAAAACAGTAGAACTATATTAAAAAAAATAGTCATTATGGAAAATAAATTTATACTACACAATAAGTATAAGTATAAAATAAAATCCTATAATTTTGTTAATGTATATATTATATCGATTTTCCTTGAAATAAATTCTATTCTAGAAACTATAAGTGGACGTGGATTTGGAATAGACATGTCTATGCATAATAACCACAAAAATATTTGATTGAGTATATGTTGGACATTATTCTAGTGCACAGTGAGTGTATCCTTACTGTTTAATTTGTTTTACACACCCATGGGATATGGTTAAGATAATTAACAATTTCAATAAGAACCATTATAATGGATTTGAAAAAAAATCCAAAAAAGTAACCAAATTTAAGACTCTATGATTAAAAATGCATAAATTTTGATTTTATGTTTCGTGTTTCACCAGATTTAGAATTATAAATTACAATTTATAATTTATAATTTATTAGATAATCTGGTTTATAAAATTTATATGAAAATGTTCTAGGTACAAATATGGATATTAATACTTATGATCAATATTTAGTCATCACTAATGTGTAATCCATTATAAATATTTTTGTAACAAAGAAGATAATGCCAATTTTATGGAAACATAGTTAGGTTATGAAAAATAATATTTATCAAATGAAGTAACCTATTATTCCAAATTATGATTATCCAATTTTGGATCTATTTATATGATAGTAAACCCTATAATTTATTGGTACTACATATGTAGAGTCATCTTATCAATGTATTAAGTCCCGTTAGAATATATTTTTTGCCTATGGATGCAATGAAAATAAAAAGGATACACTTTCTATGAAATATTTAGACGGAAATGATAATCAATGGGGATCATGGATATAAAATAATATTGAATAAGATTAAATATAACATGTTTAATTGAGATATATTGAATAATAATTATTTGAAAATTATTTCCCTCATGAGAAAAAAGTAAAATATTTGGCTAGTTCATTACCGAAAATAAAAACTATGAAATAAGTGTTATAGAGTATAATACACCCATTTTATAAATAGATAGTTATATGACAGATTATGTAAATAAAACTAAATTCAATATTGAATATTTAATTGTATGAATTAATCCATTTCTTGGAGGGGAACTAGTCACCCATAGTTTTTCATCATATGATGATATAGTTTTTAGAACAAGAAATATAGAGAATTAATTCTCTATATCATATATATTCATGGGAAATGAAGAGAAGGAGAGGTCATCTAAACAATATAAAAAGTGACTTTGTTAACCAAGAACATTTAGATGGTGAAATTTCCATAATGTAGAAATTCTAAAATGAAACATTATTTTAAATTATTGAAGGGCATGGTGGTTCGTTAAAAGTGTGGAAATAAGGGCCATTTTTCTCATTAAGGGAAGCGGAAGAAAAAAATGTTGATTTATAGTGACTATGATTAAAAATGTTACTTTATTCAAATAAATTCCCCAAATATTAATTAAAATACCATATAAGAGTCCAAGGGGAGAAAACTGACCTAATAAAATCATTACAGCCAAGGAGGAAGTATGCATTGGTATGGTTGTAGTTACTTAAATCATAACCTCAAATTCATCCAATGTTATATTTTATTTTATACCATATAACTATTTTATACATTTCTTATTTTCCAAGAAAATTAGATATTTTTTATGAACCATAACAATCGTTTTTTCAGTAAACAATTCTATTATATGTCCAACTATAACTAGGATTTGTCAATCAATGAACATTATCACACCTAAACCTGATTTTTTTTGTAATTTATTATCATAAATGTTTTTTACTTCATAGAATACTATTTATATTGTATATTTCATTATATGATTCTATAATCTATTATCATGTGAAAAAATTATGATTTCCAGTGAATATTTTTAATTACATTAGATAAATAAGAGACATTATCATCTAATAAATGTATAGATCCACCCATAGTAGCTCTTCTAAATGAGATTCTTTTGGAAGAAGATAAAACATAATATATGGATGTAAAAGTTAACCATAAAATAATTTATTAAATTATTATACTAAAATACAATGATATATTTCATAAGGAATTAAATAGACACCCACCAGTTCATAATGTCAAATTTTCTATTTATTTAATCCTTAATTAAAGTCCAATAGCAAGAAATCCATATATTGTGTCCACTATTTAATTATTTTATTTCAAGAAAAATTACATTATTTGGTGATAAATTATTTATTTACCCTAGTGTTATTATATTTGACTCCCCTATTATCTTTATTAATAAGAAATATGGATCCATGATGTTGTTAATTTATTATATTGAAATCAATCCTGTTATAATAAACAAAAATTATCATGTGTCACCCATGGAAGAATAATTAGATAATATTCAGTGGGATAAATATTTTTTAATGATTTAATATTATTATAAGTTTCATCAATTTTTAATAAAGGTGTAAAATATTAAAAATAAATTTTTTTGAATAAGGTATGGACATTATAAGTCTACAATGATTATAGTGGGATTAACTTATTAACTCTATGATTATAAAAATTTAATTCACTTAGTGTTTAATAAATATTTCTCTAATTTAATTTTGGTATTTCTTGTTGATATATTAGTGTATTATTAGAGCTATTAGGTCCATGATAATCAGAATAGGATCATACTTGAGTCACTCAGAATAAAATAATTATATAGAAAAAAATTTGAGTGTGATTTTTGGAGTTAAGAAGTTTATTGACATAAATATATTGTCTTAAAGGACAGAATATAAATTAATCATAAAATAGATAAGGTAGTCAAAGAATTTCCAACACTAGTGAATATAACTATGCTATGTTTTTTTATGGTTTCAATCAAAGATTCATTTAGAAATTGGACCAATTGGATAACCCATTAATGAAGATTACATTTGAATGGGCTATATTTGTTTGGGTAAAGTAATTTGAAGAATGTTTGGATTGATTGAATAGTATATTTATCAATGGTCATATTTTGACTCCACCATTAGAATGTTAGGATTTTGTGTTCTATAATTATACATAGAGTAAATGTCTAGGTTTTTTCCTTTTGATAAATGTTAATGTTACTTCATATGTACCAAGGAAATAGAATAATCAAGAGAAGAATTATCCAACCTTAGATATCGAGTGGGAGTTGAAATCACTGACTGAAGATATTGATTCATTATATCTATGGATAACGATGTCAAATATATATATACCATAAGCTCATAAAATATATCTTTTCATAGAAATAACACAACAAGAGGGGAACTTGATGGATTGAGCTACTCAAGGATAATGATTCCTTAACACCCCAGCTCCCAATGAAAGAACAAATTGTTTACGATTCATTGATCTGCAAAGAACATATAGTTCTATACCAAATAAATATTGATAGGAATCATATGTTTATGTGTATAATAAAGAAGTAAAATTTGATTATCAAAAATTTATAGGTGCCTATAATTATTTAAAACCTTTTAAAATAATATTTATTTAATAATATATAATGTTATTAATATGTTGATGTGAATTTATAGAAGAAAATTAAAATTTTGAAGTATTAAAAATTATTGTTCTTCATTTGTTAATATGTTGTTCAGAATCATGGAAATAAATTATGTACTACAACTATACTGGTTCTATAAAAAGAAATTTTCGATGAATCTAATAGATAAAATTTCTTTATACACCCTAGTATCACAAGGATTTTTATAGATTGGAAGGAACATTTCTAGTGGGAAAACATTTTGTGGTAATATATAATTATTTTTTTATATGTTTATTTAAATATGTGAAAGAAAAGATAAAACATCCTAGAGGCTTTGTGTAACCTTTTCTAATTAAAGGGTGGAAATGGGATTAAATTACTATAGACTTTTTCATAGGAGTATTGAAGACACCCAAAAATAAAGATATAATATGGGATGTGCATTTATTGACTTACCAAAATCATCATATTTCTTCTATATAAGAGAATATTTACCTCTTTAGTCCCTCTAAATGACTTATATTAATGATGTTATTCAACTTTATGTTGAACTATATTAGCTTTTTTCTGATTGTTATCCCCACTTTACAAAAAAATTAATGATGTTTCCTTTTCATGATAATGACTATAAGCCTCATTTGATCATTACCTACCATCCACAAACTGATAGAAAGTCTTAAAGGACTATTGAAACAATGGTATACAAATTTATGTTGTTATAACAATACATTCATTGTATGTTGGATATTTATTTTACGTTGGTATATTTTAATCTGTCACTAATATCCATTAGTGTAATTAAATTTCATCGTTTGAATAATTATATGGTAAAGGATATCATACTCTTACTTTTTGAGATGAAGTTATAGAATGGAAATAGTAACCCTAAAACCTTTTTAGGATTCAATAATAAATTGAAATACAATCTAGTATTATATTAAATTATCTCAATGTTAGAATAATATTTATGCTAAAAATGAAATGGAGGATTTGGATTTTTAAGGGGACGATCATGTTTTCATCAAATTGTGTCCATTTAAGCATGTCATAAGAATATTTATGAAGTGAAATCATAGACCTATGTACATTAGACACATTAAAATTTAAGAAAGTATTGTATTTGTGTCTTACTTTTTGGAAATTCCAACAAACCTATCCAATGTAAATGATGTGTTCCATATTTCCTTGTTAGAGAAGTGCATGTCAGGCCTAGAATGTGTTCTCACATATAAAGAAATATAATTATAACATAATCATTCTTACTATTAAGATATCATATATATACTTGATACTAGAGATAATTTGTTAAGGAATATGATGAATCGATTATTAATTGTACTTGAAATGTGATGAGCCAAACTCTCAGCGTCCTTTACTTTGACAAAAATCTGGATCCTAAAGTGATAGTGTCTCGGCGTGAGGCTGATCGGCGTGACCGATTGGTGGGACCGATCAGTGAGACCGATCGGTGTCACCCAGACTTGTCGGGGTTTTTCCAGTGGCATGTGCAAATTGGGTTTTAAACACTATTTTGACCCCTTTAAGCTTGTTTTAAAGCCCGGTAGCACCCGTAAATGTTTTAATTAAATATTTAATGAATTAACATGACGTGTGCATAGGTTTAATCTACCCGACCCTTTAATAATGTGTGGGGCCACGTGGTCAACCCATGACCCCCGCTCCTTACGCGGTTCCACATTGTTATCCCAACCGCCCCCGACCTTTATAAACAAAAAGGGTTCTCCCTGGGTTCCTTTTCATGATCACCATGTGCTAGTAGTACCCTTCATTTAGACGATCAGCTTTTCGTTCGGACGAGACGCATCGCTATCCGTGAAGTTCTGCGCCCATCCTTAGCATCGATCGTTGATCAATCGGTAGGTAATTTATCCTTCATCTCTCCCTTTTGTGTATCATGCGGGGTGGACATGCTTTTGATTCTGTAGATTTGGATGAACCAAACCTAAACAAAGATAATATACTAATTCTATAAAGAACTAGGGGGGATGTGATATAGATGCTAATCTATTTTTTGATCTTCTTTTCTGAATTTTGCGGGCTTATGCCTACTAAAAATCATGGTTATTGTTGGTCTTTCTCTGTGCACTAATGAACACCTGGTGATGTTTTAAATCGCTTGTATTGTGGTTGTGAAACCTTTTTGGGTAAAGAAATTTGGTTAATTACTACATTTTTCTAGATAAATTGAAAGCAGCAGGATCAATCCTTTTTCTGTGATAACCCCAGGTAAAGCACATAGAAATTATAATCCTAGAATGTGTTAAATCATATAAATCTTAAAATACTGGCATGGTCCTACTTTACTTGGTGGTAGTGGTTTGATTTTTCTTCTTTCACGGGCCGGTTATTGGGAGGCGTGGGAGGGGATGGGATCCCCTGTTGTTATACTCTCGGTGGTTGTAAAATTGGGGATGGGATCCCATGTGTTATTCTTTCACTGGTTGTGAATTTTTAAGATTGGGTGTTTACAATGTTTATATCACGAATTGTGGTAGGATCCTCTGTTGTTCAAAAAACCTTTTGGCACCTGGATGTTGGACATGGGGCTGTATCTTGGGGTTTTCTTTGGTTGTTGTGGATTTACGAGAGAACCAGGTGTGGATGTTGTAGTTAATGCATGACTGTTTTCTTTCTCAGACATGTGACTATGCTTACTAGTTGCCCATGTAGGTGAAGAACCTAATTAAACATCATTACTGAACATGAAATCAATGATGGGACAAATGAGTTTTCATTTTGTATGAGTTGTGACTCGGACTTGAGTGTTGTTTGTGTTCCTTAGGCTGGATGAAAAACATAAACTTGGGAGATTGCTTGTTACCTATATACATACTTGTAATTTTGTGCTTCTTATTCACTCCCCACCCAAGTCCAGAAATTAGTGCTGAACACCCCCATTTAATGGGGGAGGGTGTTTTTCCCAACACTATTATTAGTGGTTGGTTATTAGATCCTTTTATGCTCCCTTTCCTTGATAGACCAAGTACATTGGGTAGGCTGTGATGGCATGAGGTCCATTATTAGCCTAAGAACCTTTGAGTATTGTAGTGTGGTGGTTATGGCCCAGGTGTGTGCGGGCAGGTAGTTTCCCAAGTATCTTCGTGATGAGGCCCAAGTGTCTTCGGTCATGGTAGTGGATCTTCTAGCCTATGTGTCTTCGGGTGAGGCAGTGGTCATTCTGGCCTATGTGTTTACAGGTGTGGTTAATTGTGACAGTTGTGTCCATGGTGTGTGTGGGCGGGGTTTGGCTGTGGGACTGCATGTGTTTGTGGCCCAGGTGTGTGCGGGTGGGTGTGGTAGTGGGACTACTGTGAGAATGACGGTATTGATTCGATGCATAGTATGTCTTCAATAACCAATGGGAATGTGGCGCAGGGTATCCAAATATTAATGTGTTATTATTATACATTACTTGTCTTGCGTTATTTGGGGAGTGTGCCTTGGTGAGCCCTGGGTGGATAGTTTACCTTGTTAGGTGTTTGGTTTACTCTTTTTCTCATGGTACTTTAGCGCGTTCCCACACTTGTGCACGGGAGTCTTTGGTTTTCCCTACTGAGTATACTTGTATGCTCACCCTACATATATAAAACTTATTTCATGTTTCCAGGAGGACTTCGGGGATCGCATGGGACCATACTAGCGCATGACCTTTGGGACAATTGTAGTTGTTTTTTTTCTTTCTTTGGTACTTTACCTTGTAGTCACATTGTACTCTGTGGATTTTATTTTTGTAACATGAATTGGGAATGGCTGTTCATGGCTTTACTTTTACTTTCTGCTTTTGGTGTTATTGGGATTTTCCATCTTATCCCTCATTACTATTAAAATAAAAAGGTATTGCCTTCCATTTAGTGAGTGATTTTATACCCCTGGTGCTGGTCACCACTCCAGGACCTATTGAAGGCGGGTTTCAGGGGTCATTATCTCTCATTCAACTTGAAGAAGGAAGGACCTGGCAATCTTCTGACCATTCCCTCCATTTGGTGAAGGCGATTCTTGAAAGAATGGTATCAGAGGTAGGTTGATAGAAAGGATGGAGTCATGAGTTAGGCACAGTGAGGATTGCATGGGATTGCTGAGCGACAGTGTTGGGTGACCTTGGTAGATGAATTCGTCCAGGGAAGACAGGCTAGGAGACGGGATTTTAGGGCCCCCCATGATCTGATGCAAGGACACTGGACCTACCGAACGACCATGTGTGGCAACATTGATTGCATGGTAGAGACCCTAGGAATGTTACATGCATCATAATGACTTTTGTTCTCGTGTTTCTGTGGTGTCTTGGGAATTAAGATTAAATTATAATTTTAAGAAGTTTTAAGAACAATATTCTATACTATTGGGCTTAGGCATTCCTTGTTTACCTTGCAGTTATGGAACCTAGAAGGCGACCACATTTGGTGTGGGAAATAGAGGCCCCGGAAATATCCTTGGCCAATCGGCAGAGAGATGATCGAGAGGAGGAGGATGACCAGTGGTAGAAGACACTTCGGTCCTTCCAGCGACAGACCCTCGAGAAGTATGAGGGCAACACCTCTGATACGAAGGCGGAGGGCTGGATAGAGGAGCTAGTGATAGCCTTCGGATTGAACCGGGATCCGAACAAGTACTAGGTTCCTCTGGTCGTCAGCTTGATGCGGGGAGCAGCACGTCAATGGTGGACGCTTTACCTGGGGGAGGAGAGAGGCTGAGGTGGCATGGGTTGATTTCGAGAGGGGGTTCCAGGCGGAATTCCTCTCTTCAACAATGAAGGAAGAAAAGGGACAGGAGATACTCTCCCTCCAGTAGGGGAGTATGTCAATGTGGGAGATAGGAATCAAGTTCAAGGACATCCTACGTTTTTCTCTGGACGTCTTTCCTGATGAGGAGTCTTAGGAATGACCTTTGGAAGAGGCGCTCCAACCCTCCCTCCAGTATGATGTTACCCCCTTTACCCTCCTGACGTACTTGGAGGTCTAGAAGAAGGCCGAAGTGGTGGAGATGATGCATGCTCTAGAAGGTGTTTCATGAGAGGGGATCCAGTTGGGATCATCGAAGGGGAAGGCTGTTAGCACCAGGCCTCCAGCCTCAGGACCCTCCAGGTTCCAATTAGCAGGGAGCATGCCTCAACAGTTTCAGTTCCGGTCCCCTGGTCCTTGCCCTTTTCCTTCAGGCCCGGGACCACAATGCTTCATCTGTGGGAGCCATTGGAATCTCTAGAGTCAGTGCCCGGACCAGGTACAATACGGCGGTGGTGGACAGCCCCATCACCCACCCTAGAAGCAGCTTCTAGATAGGCCTTTTCAGCAGTAGCAGCTGGGACAGCGAGCTCCCGCTCCTCCGAGGGAAGATGTTGCAGGAGGAGGCCAACCTCAGGGTGATCCTCAGGGACCTCGACCGGGACGTGGTCTGGTAGGTGGCCGACAACCGAGGGGCAGAGGAGCTGGGCATGGATAGTTACATGCCGCAAAGGTAGTAGTTCTAGCAGGGTCGGAGGTCGTTCGAGGTAAGATCAGTTTATTTAGCACCCTTGCTTATGACTTGTTCGATACTAGAGCATTCCACTCCTTCGTCGCACCTAGTCTAGCACGTGCTTTGGGTCTAGATGGTGGGAGACTTCCAGTGCTCCTGGTGCTGATCACACCTGTCAGAGTTCAGAACGACTTGTTATTTGTTTGTCGAGGATGCAGATTGATGATAGGTCCACATCACTTGGTTAGGGATCTTCTTATACTACAGATACAACCATACGATGTCATCCTAGGCATCAACTGCTTCCGAGGAAGGTTTGTGTTCTCAGACTTGGTCGGCTGGTATGTTACCTTCACTGGTGAGCGGAGCAGTCAGAAGGGAAGAAGGCGAGAGGAACCCCTCCTCTCCTTGTTAGCTGACCTGTTAGTAGAGTCAGTAGATGCTGAGATGGTGGAGGTTCCATGTCTCGTCAGCAAGTTTATGGAAGTCTTCCCTGAGGATATGAAGACTCTACCCCCTCGACGTGATAATGAGTTCGGGATAGACTTACAGCCTGGTACTCATCTGGTTTTGATGGCTTCTTACTGGATGGCACCTTCAGAGCTACGGGAGTTGCGGATTCAGATTGAAGATCTGATGAAGAGGGGTTATGTCAGACCAAGCTCATCACTGTGTGGTGCTCCAGTCTTGTTCGCCAAGAAGGCGAATGGTGGTATCAGGTTGTGTATAGACTATAGGAGGCTGAATCTGGTAACGGTCAAGAATCGCTACCCTCTTCCAAGGATAGACAGCCGTTTCGACAAGTTGAGTGGGGCAGGGTGGTTCTCGAAGATCGACCTGCGATCTGGGTATCAACAGTTGAGAGTGAAGGAGGGAGACATCCTGAAGACGACCTTCAAGTGCAGATATAGACACTTTGAGTTCGTAGTCATGACTTTGGGTGTTACAAACACCCCATCTATGTGCATGGGGCTTATGAACTCCATCTTCTGGGAGTACCAGGATCGGTTCGTAGTCATGTTCATCTACGATATTCTGATCTATTCAATATCAGAGGAGGATCACGCGGAGCACCTGAGGACGGTTTTGGAGGTCCTCTAATAGCACCATATCTATGGTGAGTTGTCGAAATGCAAGTTCTGGATGCGAGAAGTAAACTTCCTTGGCCACGTAGTGTCCGAGCAAGGGGTAGAGGTGGACCCATCAAAGGTTGAGGAAGTTGTTTCATGGGAAGCACCCAAGAATGTGGCAGATGTTCACAGTTTCCTCGGGCTGGAAGGTTACTATCGGAGGTTTGTACCCAACTTCTACTGAGCTTCAGCCCCTTTAACAACCTTGACAAAGAAATGCCAGGTTTTCATGTGGAGTGAGCAGTTTGATTCATCCTTCAGCTATCTGATGGAGAAGTTGGTTAGTGCCCCAGTGCTGAGATTACCAGAAGAAGGGGCGGCGTATGAGGTGTTCTATGATGCTTTAAGACAAGGCCTCACATGTGTTTTGATGCAGCAGCAAGGAGTGATATCTTATCGGTTTAGGAAGCTATTCCCTCATGAGAATAATTATTCCACCCATGACTAGGATCTTACAGCGGCCATTTTTGTGCTAATGTTATGGAAGCATTACCTCATCATGGAACGCTTTGTGGTCTTCACAGATCACAAAATTTGAAGTGTATCTTCTCCCAGTGGGACCTAAACATGCGGCAGTGGAGGTGGATGGAGTTCCTCTAGGATTATGAGTTCATGATTTCCTACACTTCAGGGAAGGGGAATGTATTGGCTGATTCCTTGAGTAGGAGGACACAGAAGGATGCGGTCTGAGAGTCGGCAGATGCCTGGAAGGCGATGGAAGAGTTGGCTGCCTTACACCTAGATGCGAGGAAGGATAGCGGTAGAGGTTTCTTGTATCAGATGGCAGTAAGGTTTTCTTTATTTCTGCATGTGGAGGAATCTAAGTGGGCATAGCTAGAGTGCGAAGTGATGCGCGACCGAGTTGACCAGGGCAATGCTCTGGAAGGATGGATGGAGGAAGACCAAAACTAGATTATTTACCAGAGAATGTAGTTTTTCCCAGAGGATATGTGTGGAAAGGTTCTCAGTGAGTTCCACAACTCACCCCTAGAGGTACACCTATCAGTTTCCAAGATGTACCAAGGATTGAGGAGTCAGTTCTGGTCGCCCGAAGTATAGCGATCAGTGGAAGAGTTTATAGCCAAGTTCCTCATGTGTCATTAGGAGAAGGCTAAAAACCGTGTTCCAGGTGGACTGTTGTAGTCTTTGGATGTCCCCAAGTTGAAATGGGAGGAAATCTTGATGGATTTTGTCCTAGTACTACCGAAGCTTCAAGGGGTATGCAATTTCATCTGGGTAGTAGTGGATCGGTTGATGAAATCGGCTCACATTCTAGTGATTAAGGAGTCAAGTGCAGTGGATGCCTTGGCACGAAGGTATGTGGATGAGGTGGTGCAGTTACATGGAGTTATCAAGGTCCATAGTCTCCGATAGGGATGAACGTTTTACCTCACGAGTCTGGAGGGGTTTTCAGCATACTTTTGGCACCCAACTATGCCTTAGCACTACTTTCCACCCCCAGACTGATGGGCAGACAGAGCGCACCATCCAGACATTGAAGGATATGTTGCGGGCATGTGTTATGGACTCAGGAGGATCATGGGTGCGACACTTGCCTCTAGTAGAGCTCTCCTACAATAATAGATATCACTATACCATTGGTATGTCCCCATTTGAAGCCTTGTATGGGATTCCATGCCGCTCAACTATGTGTTGGACCGAAGTTGGAGAGGCAGACATCCTTGGCCCAGTGGTGGTACAAAGCACGACAGAGAAGGTTCAGCTTATACGAGAAAGAATGAAGGCAGCCCAAGACAGACAGAGGTCATATGATGATTCAAGGAGGAAGCTCTTGGAGCTTGGGGTTGGAGACCATGTGTTCTTGAAGGTCTCCCCTCGGCGTGGACAATGGAGGTTCGACAAGGGTAGTAAACTTTCTCCCAGGTTCATCGGGCCCCTCAAAGTGTTGTGGAGGGTCGGCGAAGTGGCTTATCAGATAGTGTTACCACCGCCGCTACTGAAGATACATGATTTATTCTATGTGTCCCAGCTCCGTCAGTATTTGCACGATAATTCACATGTCCTAGGCTGGGGAGAGCTACACATCGAGGACGATGTGACTTTTGTGGAGTGACCAGTGATGATTGAGAATCACAAGGAGAAGGTTCTTCATGGGAGAACCATTCCATTTGTTCGTGTGTTATGGTGACATGGTGGGCTTGAGGATAGTATGTGGGATAGGGAAGCACAGATGTGTTCCTAGTACCCAGAGTAGTTTTGAGTTTTGTACAGTTCTGTTTATAGCTGTTGTGGTAGAACGTTTTACCTCGTTGGCTATGAAATACTAGTTTTCTTTACTCTTAATGTGTGTGAATATTCCTGGCTATTGGGAGGGGATGACCCGACCCCTAATCAAGACACATTAAGGTGGATGCGATTAAACCAATGTGGGTGAGTCAGTGCCGCCCAAAGCAGATAATATCATGACATGGGGAAGGAGACTCCCCAACCCACATGGCTGGGCAGTTTTACATGGTATATTTCATGGTTCTTGACATAAAGGTGTTCTTATTTAACAATGAGGTTCACTCCTGAGAGGTATCTTTTGAGGTGGTTGTTCGAACCCGCTCCCTCCTTCTGGGATGTTTAAATTCTCGAGGGTGAGAATATTTTGAGAGGTATCTGATGTGATGACCCAGACTCTCAGGGCCATTTCCTTTGCAAAAAATCCACATCCTAAAGTGGCAGCGTCTCAGCATGTGGCCGATCAGCTTGACCGAACGGTATGACCGATCGGTGAGACCGATTGATGTCACCCATCCTTGGTGGGATTTTTCCAGTGGCGTGCCCAAATTTGGTTTTAAACACTATTTTGAGACCATTAATCTTGTATTAAAGCCCGGTAGTGGCCATAAATGTTTTAATTAAATATCTAATCAATTAACCTGATGTGTGTATAGGTTTAAACTGCCCGACCCTTTAATAACATGTGGGGTCGTGTGGTCAACCCACGCCCCCTGCTCTTTACGCGGTTCCATGTTATTATCTCAACCATCCTAGACCTTTATAAACAAAAAGGGTTCTCCCTAGGTTCCTTTTCTCGATCACCATGTGCTAGTAGTACCCTTCTTTCAGACTAACAACTTTTCTTTTGGACGAACCGCATCGCTATCCGTGAAGTTCCTCACCCGACCATAGCATCGATCGTTGATCAACAGGTAGGAAATTCTCCTTCGTCTCTCTATTTTGTGTATCATTCGGGGTGGGCATGCTTTTGATTGTGTATTATTGGAAGAACCAAAACTAAATAAAGATAATGAATGGATTCTATAAAGAACTAGGGGGTTTTGATTGATGATGCTGCTCTGTTTTATGATCTTATTTGCTGAATTGTGCGGGCTTACGCCTACTCAAAATCATGGCCGTTTGTGGTCTATCACTGTGCACTAATGAACCCCTGGTGATGTTTTAAATCCCTTATATTGTGGTTGTGAACCCTTGTTGTATAATAGAATATGTTAAATTACTACATTTTTCTAGATAAATTGAAATCACCTGGGTTAATCCTTTTTCTGTGATAACCCCGGTTAATGCACACAAAAATTGTAATCATGGAGTGTGTTAAATCATATAATTCTGAAAATAAAGGCATGGGCATGCTTTTCTTGGTGGTAGTGGTTTGATTGTTCTTATTTATGGGCCGGTTATTGGGAGACATGGGTGGGGATGGGATCCCCTGTTGTTATACTCTCGAGGGTTGTGAATTTGGGGATGGGATCCCCTGTGTTATGCTTTCAGTGGTTGTGAGTTTTTAAGACTGGGTGTTTACCTTGTTTATATCATTAATTGGGTCGGGATCCTCTGTTGTTGAGAAATCCTTTTGGCTCCGGGATGTTGGACATAGAGATGTATCATGGGGTTTTCTTTGGTTGTTGTAGATTTACGAGAGAACTGGGTGTGGATGTTTAATTTAATTCTTGACTTTTTCCATTCCCATACTTGGGTGTATGCTTAGTAGTTTCCCATGTAGGTGTATAACTTAATTATACATCATTAATGAACATGAAAACAGGTATGGGACAAATGGTTTTTCATTTGGTATGAGTTGTGACTCGGACTTGAGTGTTGTTTGTGTTCCATAGGATGGCTGAAAAACCTAAACTTGGGAGATTTCTTGTTACCTATATACATACTTGTAGTTTTGTGTTTCTTATTCGCACCCCACCCAAGATGATCACTTAGTGCCGAACACCCCCATTTCATGGGGGAGGGTGTTTTTCCGAACACTATTATTAGTGGCTGGTTATTATCTCCTTTTCTGCTCCCTTTCCCGGATAACCCAAGTATCTTCGGTAAGGCTATGATGGAATGAGGTCCATTATTAGCCCATGAACCTTTGGGCGGGGTAGTGTGGTGGTTATGGCCTAGGTGTGTGTGGGCAGGTAGATTCCCAAGTATATTTGGGATGAGGCCCAGGTATCTTCAATCATGGAAGTGGATCTTCTAGCCCAGGTTTCTTCAGGCGTGGCGGTTGTCGTTCTGGCCTAGGTGTTTGCGGGCGTGGGTACATGTGATAGTTGTGGCCTAGGTGTGTGTCGGTGGGGTTTGGCAGTGGGACTTCATGAGGTTGTGGCCTAGGTGTGTGCAGGAGGGTGTGGCAGTGGGACTACGGTGAGAATGGAAGGATTGGTTCGATGCATAGGATGTGTTCAATAAACTGTGGGAAAGTGGTGCGGGGTATCGAAACATCGATGTTCTATTATTATACATTACTTGACAAGTGTTATTTGGGGAGTGTTACTTGGTGAGGCCTGGGTAGATAGTTTTCCTTGTTTGTTGTTTGGTTTACTCTTTTTCTCATGGGACATTAGCACGTTCCCCCACTTCAGCATGAGAGTATTTAGTTTTCCCTACTGATTATACTTGTATTCTCACCCTACCTATATAAAACTACTTTCAGGTTTCAGGAGGAATTTGGGGATCGCGCAGGCCCATACTTGCGAAGGACCTTTGGGACAGTTGCAGTTTCTATTTTTCATTCGTTGTTACTTTACCTTGTAGTCACTTTGTACTTTGTGGATTTTACTTTTGTAACATGCATTGGGAAAGGTTATTCTTGGCTTTAATTTTACTTTCCACTTTTGGTGTTGTTGGGATTTACCATCTTATCTCCCAATCATATTAAAAGAAAAATGGTAATGGCTTCCATTTAGTGAGCGATTTTATACCCTTGGCGTTGTTCTTCACATCGAGGCCTATTGAAGGTGGGTTTCGAGGGTCATTATCTCTCCTTCAACTTGATGAAGGAAGGGCCTGGAAATCTGCTGACCCTTCCCTCCTTTTGGTGAAGGTGGGTCATAACATTAAAGAAATCATAACATCAAGGAAGAAACATCGAAATGAGAAAATGTTATAAATGTGAACAACCCTAATTTTAGTATAAGTTAATATCCATGAAATATTTAGGAATAATTTTTTGAAGGATGGATTAATGCAACAACTAGAGACATTATGATGTATTTCCATTTGCATAATTTCTATATATTTTATAGATTGTGATACATGCAATAAAGAACATAAATTATAGTAACTAAATACTATATTTTAATACAACTATACAAAAATATAAATTTTAGTATTTCATGGAACAAAAACAATAATTTAATAGGATTAATATCAATATTAAACTTACCAGGCCAAATAATCCTAGAAACAATATTTGAAATTTCCAAAAATAAATAATCTTTTATAAGTATTTATAATATAATATTTAACAATTCATTTTGTATTTATAACAATTAATAATAATTATTGTATTTATAAAATTATTGACAATAAATTTTATTAAATTAAGTAAATTAACATTTGAAGGTAAAAATGTATATTTTTCGAAAAAAACATGTTTTTTCATAAAATAGTTTTTTAAAGGAATAATATCTATTAATTGTTATTTATTAACATTTATATTTAATTATGAATAATAAAATTAAAATTATATATTAAATATGTAACAATATTAATTTAAAACCAAGTAATTAGGATTACTTATCGTATATTTAAAATAGGATCACTATATGAATGAAAAATGTATTTCTTGGAAAATCATTTTTTGACATGTTTTACAGGTTTGTCATTATATTTACATTTTGTACTCAAATGAATTTAATTAGGTAAAATATGATCATTATATGGATTAATAATAATTAATGTTATAGATTAATTTCATCCAATCTTTTTTTCATAATGAAAAGTAAATATAGTAAAAAAATATTGTGATTAAAGTTAAAATAGGTTTACTGGTTATTAAAGTATGAATATAAGTCAAAGTTAACTAGAAAATGTATAATATATATTATATCAACATATTAATACTATGTAAAAAATAATTATTGATATGAAGACAATTTTTATCTATATGTAATTTAAAAAACATGGCTATGATTTATCCCCTTCAACAATAATAATATGTCCTCTTCCTTAATTATAAAAGGGACCTCCCTCCCCTTACATATCCAAATATCTCTTGGAATTGTACTTGATCAAAACCTAAAAAATATATATCCTAAATATATTTTTTAACATTTAAGATATATTTCGTTTTTTCTTAAAAACCCATTTCTAGGGTCCATAAGAGGACATATGAATGTCATTTCTCTTGGAAAAGTAAATCATCATTAAAATGAATTTTATTTTTAATTATTATTTATAAGGATTCAATTATTTCCTAAAACATCTTATATAAGAAATCATGTATCTCAAATATTATTATATTTTATAATATTATGGAATAATATTTATCTATCATCTTCTCTATCTAATTGGAAACAAATCCATAAATCATTTGTATGAAAGACTACCGCAATAAGAATAGATGTACTTTGGATTCCATCCACGAATCACATCTATTGTCATAATGATGGTAATAATGAGTATATATAATAATTATAAAATTATATTTATTTTGGAAATATTTTATATCATAATTTTACATATCTATTCACTCAATAAAGGAATGATATCATTGCTCGTGCATACATATGGCCTTCCATCTTCAGGAAGTAATGTGATTTATTTTCCCAATAAATATATCAAATATTTTTTAATAATTGAAACTATTTAGTAAATATGATATTTATATCCGTAATATAATTATTCTTATGATGGAAAAATATCTCAAAAAAACTATCTGGTGCTTCAATGACAGAACATGAATGAGAAAATTGGGAAATTAACATCAGAAAAAACAGCCATAGCAGGTTATTATTAATCAAATGGTGGTAACTTGTTATAAGTGTGTAATATATTTTATTAAAATCATTAATATGGTTCTATTATCAATTAATATCATAATTAAATCCATTATAAATGATCTACAATCATGTTCAATGAAACTGAATCAAGAGGTAATGGGTCTAATCCCAATTTACATTCCTTTGATATATATTGGTAAATATGCACGTACTAACTTTAATGGGTTGTATATACTAAAAATATAATGTATTTAATATGAATAAATAATTTTTTTATGATTTGATATTTAAAAATTCTATTTTATTCTTTCAAGTTGTCAAAATTCAAATGTTACTAAAGTGGTATGATTCTATTTTACAATCTCACTTTTTTTAGGATTACCATTACTATCTTCTAAGGAATTATATATTTTTCTTTAATGAGCTCATCTAATTTTCAGACTCACATGTTATTTAAGGAGATTGTATGTTTAAAAAACGTTTTTATTCAAATTTATTTTTGAATCAATAAGATATTGTTTTAAAAGGAAACCAGAGTTTATTTCTCTTTAAATGTGATAAATATTTCTTCCATATCGCTATTTTATAAAATTTTGTAAAAAAAGTCATTTTATTTACAAAAAATTATATATTAATGTAATTTTATGTTATCATGTGATTTTAATAAGTGTTTTAAATTAATATTTGAATAAATTTAGAAAAAGTTTATTTTCAAAAAAATCAAAGGAAATATTTTTTAGCTTATACGTTGAAAAAAGTCTTCCCCACCACCATATATATTTTAAGAAATGTAAATTACTCTTAATATTATAAATGGTTTAAAAAATATGATTCCTTTTTGGAATATTTTATCAATATTGTAATTTAATTCCATTTATTCTTACAAGTTACATGATTTAATTGCAAAACGTATATTTTTTATATCTTTTTTATAAGCTATAATATGTTGACTAATTTTTTGATTGTTATACATCTAAAATGATAATCACTATTTTTTGATAATTTTTCATTGGATATTAAATTTCAATTAAATTTCCATATTATTTGTATCATGGATATGATTTTTTTAAAAACAATATACCATTTTCATGTATTATGATTACTTGGAAAATTATTTGATTATTGTGGGAAATATTGATAAATTCTTATTATTCACTAAATATAGATATTTTTTATATAAAATGTAATTCATGAATTAAATCATTTATTTGATATATATATATAAGGAATTATTTGGACATTCATTGATGTGTGAGGTGAATAATTATATATCCCCTTGATGCATCAGAATGTCTCATCTGATAATTTAGTTTTCAAAATTAAAAGATATTTTACCCATAGATTTATATTATCTTCTAAATGGTCTTTATAAAATATATATATCATGATTATTGAGATAATTATGATTAACATTAATAATTTTCCTTCATTTTGAATTCATTTATTACTGTCTATATAAAAACATAATTTATATTATCCATGGATTATTTTTTATCATTATATTAATTAAATGGAATGTGGCAAATATTATTTAAATTTGAATATTTATTATTCATTATTGATTCATGATACCTTCCATTGTACATAACCCTCTAAAGTAATTTGAGATTACATCTGTCTTTTTTTACATCCCTATGATATAAATAATAATTTGTTGAATTATTTCTAGGATGATGGATTTTTAACACTAATAATTTTATTTTTGACTCCCAATGTAATTGGGGTATCATGTATGAATCTGAAGATCCAATAATAGTAAAATTATTTTTCCTTTGATGTTTAACCCCATGAATATATGAAATTTTAATAATATAGAGATTTCCTCCGAGTTAATTGAGTATAGGTTTTTACAATGTGTTTACTATGATTACCAAGAATTAGTTTCTAACCAACGAGGTTCAGAATAAAATTTGGGCCATATTAAAGAGTGCAATGGGGATGGGTCAGATGATACAATGGGTCAATTTTTTACAAAATTTTATTAGATTATTGGATCATTAATATGATCCCAATTTTCATTATTGGCCATATTTTTTTTAGTTATATCAGTGTTGAAATTTTATTATGGTATTTTTATCAAGAGTGGGTTGGGTGGAGATTTAATATAGGTCTATATCATCTCGAGCCACAAGAAACTAGGTGAATTTTTGTTTTTCTTTGTTCTTTTGAGTTTTAATTTTGTTTTTATGAATTATTTTGATCATTATTGATGTTTTAATCCCCTTTTAGTATATAATTTATTTTAGGGTCTCTATTTTGATTTGTGGTGAAAATGGAGGGGAACATTAGTAGTAAACATGGCTTGTATGGATGGACCATCCTTATAGTGCCCACATAGTTTCGATATTTCACCTATAGTGAGCTTGATTCATGGTTATTTCATTCCTTCTCAAAACATTTTCCCTACCCATGCAAAAACCTATTTCATCCTTGATTGTTTTTTAATCCTCTTAATTTTAATATTCTCGTAAAGTGACACTAACGTTTTGAAGATGGGTAGACGATGTTTTGATGCTATTTGTATGTGTTAACTATGAAACTTGTTTAATTATATTAAAATGGAAATAATGATTTTTGGTTTTAAATATTTATTTAAGGAAACAAGGTAATTTTTTTGATATTACATACTTCCAATATTAGTTTTAATGGTTGATTTGGAAAAGATAAATTTTTTTATCATTTTTATGAAATATTTTTTAAATTGATATTTTTCATTATGGTATTTTGAGAATTTTTAAAAAGTTAAAAGCGTCATATAATAAATTTTATCTTTTGGGGTATTCAAAAAAATTCAATTATTGAAAAATTTAAAGTGCCTTGATTTTGACAAGGTGATTTGGAAAAGAATTTTGTCCTTGGTAAATTAGAGTTTTGGGATATTTTTTATTTTGGTGATGTGTCTTATACCAAGGTGAAATTACGTTCCAAAATAAATTTAGATTATTTACAGGCATAATGATTGAAAAATGTTTTTTAAAACTCAATAGTAGAATACATCAATTTTTAAATTGACGTTTCTTTTCTTTTTGTGAAGTTAATGTATTGTTTTTAGCAACCTATTGTTTTTTTAATTGATTACAAACATATGATGGATTATTTTGTTCCATATTTTGTTTAATAATAAACATGTTTATGTGTTACCTTTTCATATTTTGATTTCAAAAATCATCAAAAGTAAAAATATTCAGATTTCCATTGAGGATGAAACTTTTTTTGAAACCATCAATCTCTTATAAGGAATTAAATTTTGTACCAAATATACTATGAATTTTCATAGAGTGATGAATGAGGAAATTTATCTACTCTCTGAAACCATCACAAATATCATAAATATGATAATTCCATATTTTAAAAGTTATCAATATATAGAATAAGTGATGGGGTGGTTGTAATTTAGTAAGAAAATCCTCAATTCTATCGAGGCATATGATTCTTTTAGGGTTTATTTTTTAATGAGATTTTTTCTTTGATAATGTCAAAATTTGTGGGATTTAATGGTTTCTACTCAATCATGTGGGCATATGTACTGAGAGTTTTTAGGATACTGTTTATCATGTTGTTTTATCTATAGTATATAAGACTATATATATATGTATAACTAGTGACCCTTTTACATCATGGTTGATTTGTGGATTTGTATTTTGTTTACTTTTAGAGCTATTTTTCTTCTCCTATGGACTGGTTACCAATTATATTTGGAACATTAATTTATTTATTGGTGTTCTTCACTCAAATTCTGTTATAAATATTATTTCATCTATCCTAACATGACTTATTTAGGTCACTGAATAAGCCATTTAACTGTAAGCTAATTATTCAAGCCAATTACGGTGAGGTGTGGCCCTAGCTTCTTCAAATTGAATTTTAGTTAGTTCAACATGCATAAAAAAATAATTCTTTCTTAGGGATTTATTGATATGAGAATATTTATTCCATGAATTATAGTTCTTCCTTACTTTCTTTGTGGGGATACAGGACACGTTTCAGTTTCAATATTTTAAAGGTTTTACTCCGCTATAGTTTATTGGGTCATCTTCAGATGTTTTATAAACTTTTATTTCATAAAATATCCTTAGTATGATCTACTTTGGATTTTAAATTTTTGGAACATTTTAATCTATAGTTGATTTTGGGTTATTATTTTAGTATTTTTCCAATGTGATTTTGAAATTTACTAGATCGCTATTGTATAATCATTCTTGTGATGGGATTTGAAATTTATTTGCTAGAAGAAATGTTATTTTTTGGATTGTTTTGAGATTTTTTTAATGTACCTCTTCATTTAGTGAAAATACTCTTTTAATGGTTTTAGTTTTTTATAGTATGTATTTAGATTTATAGATTCATGAATTTTTTAAATATTGTCGGATTTGGGTAAATAATTAGATTATTGTTTTGGTTGATTAACAAGTGGAGATTATGTATTGACTTGAATTTTTATTGATCTATGATCATATCCTCATCAGTTTTTTATCTGACATATAATCCTACATTATTCATGATTGTATTTGAATGATTTTATGGACCATATCATTTCCCTAATGAATCCTTTTGATTTTATTCCCTCTATTCATTTGGTGGGATTTTTGTTTGATATTGATTTTTCCATTATGTTGTTCACTTTTTAGGACCTGTATCTTAATATTTTCCTGTGAATTTATCATATTAGACATATTAAAAATGGCATGGAGACCATGTTAGCTCTCACTTGACACTTATGTCTTTTTGTTTTAGGTTCATGTTTTGGTTGTTGTTGAAGATGGTTGAATATATATTTGGATGATTAGTTAGACCATGTTGAGGATCATGGTCATTAGGATTCGAGATTGGATTGGGTAGATTAATCCTTGTGAGTTTGGATATCTTTTGATATTTCATTATCAATTACAATATATTTTTTGAACATGGAATTTTAAGTGGGATAAAATGGCATTTAAGGGAATATTATAGACCCGGATGTCATAATATGGATTAATTTGTATTATTTTATCTTATATTGGGTAAATTAGTTTCCTGGTAGTTTTTTGGATAGATATGTGGTGGTTTGGGGTTTGTTTTTATGTTTTATGCACATGTTTCAATGTAAGTGGGTGGAACCCATGTAGAGGGTACTAACGTTGAGATAGTTAGTTTTTCCATGTTATCTTGAAAATTTGTTAAACCATTCAATGTACCCCATTAACTATGTGTGTTTTTTAAGGGTTATCGCTGTGTAATTGGTGGATGGATCAGGAGAATATTTGGGATTCCTATAATGAAATAAAAAGTGTTTTATATAAAACAACCATTTAATTAGGTGATGATAGAAACAATTCATTACTTATACAACTTCATTGGCTATTGGGATCCCAATGTGGAGTTCTATATTTATTGTACTTCGATTCATTGCACGTTCTTGGTTGTTTTTAAGTAATTTCAAGCTAAATATTTCCAATTTATCCTATTTCTTCCGTTATACCCAATTTTCTCTCATTTTAGGTTCTTTTTATGAACCCTAGAGGCCCCATAAGATGATATAGTAGTTTTTTAATTCTAATGTTATCAGTTTTTGTTTCGTGGATTGACCTCGTATCCATCCATGTTTAGATGATTTCCATTAAAAAACATGTTCTAGATTTCATTGGAATTTCCCCACTTCACTTAAATAGTTATTTTTATGAAATTGTATCATTATGGAATTAAAATAGTTCGTTATCTTTAGAAATTTATTTTTTATTGATAGTCTGAATATATTTGATATCATGGCTTCTTGTAAATCATTTCTATGAGATTTGAGCTTTGAAAAAGAGGTTTTTCTTAAATATACCATGTTTCATGTTTTAAATAGTTTTTTTATAATATTTTTTTTTGGAAAAGACTTTTAGACATTTGAAATGGTTTTGATGGTGTGTGATGGATTTCGACCTCATTTTAATATTCAAGGTGTGATACTAATGGTTTAATGAGATAATTTTCTACGCATAGGTATTAACCTTGAAGATATTTTAAAAGGTGATATTTAATGAACGTGAAATATTTATTTCAAATAAGTGTGCCATTAAAAAACTTGTGAAAATATATTAATGGATATTTAATGTTTTTGTTTTAAAAAATTGAAGGCCTCTATGATAGTATTTTATTTCAAGGAAAGTAAACTAGTGTTTAAAATGATTTCATTAAAACTAAAATGTTCTACATGGTTTCTATGGATTTATAATTAATGTTTAAAGTGATTGTCTCAAAAATATATTTATATTTAAATTATGAACCATTTTCTTTGTTAAATGCATGGTTATTAATTTATAGAGATTTTATGGCTTCTGAGTGCCTACATATTACCCCGTTAATTTGTTTTACCCATATATGTGTTTTTTATTGCTATGTGATATTTTTCATTCCAATTTTTATGGTATTTAATTTCTATGGCATATATGTATGATGCATTAAATGATACTTTTCAATATTAGGGTGAAAGAGATTGAGAGATTTATTTACTTTTCCTTGTGTGTTGAATTTTTGTTTTGTGTTCAATCATCCCACATTTATATTGTTTATGGAACCCTGAAATTATTACGATAAACATTCATGTGTTACACGAGTTGATTCATAAATAGTTTGTATCACTCTATCCATTATAGAATGTAGGGATCAAAGGTAGTTAAATTTTAAATGAGTTCTGTTTAGTTTAGTAGGGTTTCATATCATTTAGAATATGTATATTCTTAAAATTAGTATGTGCGAAATAAGAAAAGATATGCACATCTCTTGTTTTCTTCTAAAGTTCAATCAACTGAAACAATCATTTCATTCTCAGTGGTTTATATAAAGGATGTTTTTCTTGGGATTAATTATATCATCACTATATTTTTATTGTTTTGTAATCTTTATCTTATTATATTCATTTTCCATATATGTAATTTTGGTTCCGTATTTATATTTAATTTTTCTTTTTTTGGTTCATTTTATTTTAAATAGTTTTCAAAGAAGTTTAAAAATCCATTTTAATTTAAATTACCTTTTTATTTTTTTAATGTGGAATAAAATTGGGTGTTTTTTATTAAATTAATTACATTAGTGAACTTTTTTGATAGTGTGTGTTTTCATTTTTATAAAAAAATTGGACTGCTTTGAAAATTTTTTATGCGGTTGATTTCAGTCCTTCATGTGTTTATGATGGAAAATTGTTTATTCTAGTTGTAGTTTTAAGCTAGTATTAATGAATTTATTAATTGAAATAATTTCATTGTATCAGTGGGTGGTGACCTACTGGGCTATTTAGTTCAATTATAATTGTTACTGGTTCAATGTTTTTAGATGGGTTTGGGTTCTCAAATTTTGGTTTACATTGTTTGAGTTTAGATTATTTGAGAAACAACAAGTTTGTAGAGTGGTTTTCATGATTGGTCATTGTGTTTTTGTTATTTATCATTATTATATTGGGTATTAAGGATTTCAATTTAGTTTCTTTAAATTATACTCTATAGTTGAATCTGGTTATTCCATGATGCATCATGTTGTTTATAATTGTATTTTATAATTATGAAAATTGTGTTAGTCTTTGTGGTTTGTTATGACTCAGTTGGAACATCTATTTATTTTCATTAATATACATTTGATATTGAATAGATGCCTAATGTATTTATTGTTCATTCCAGACTTGTAAATTTTCTTCCTACATTTAACAATGATTTTAGTGTGAAATATTTCCCAAATGTGTTTTTGGTGATTCATAGGCACTAGTTTTTATCCTGTGTGGATTTGAAACATCCTTCCAGCCATATGAAAGAGTAGGTTAGGAGTTGGGTTAGATGACACATATATCTGGTTCCTTATAGGGTTGACTAATTTTTTGGATTAAATTACCAATCATTATTATTTTGAGATTGAAATTATGTTAATGTTAATGTAATATCTTGAAACATCTTGAGTATCGAACATGGAAAAAACAAAACATATTGGATTGTTTTCACAATAAATTTAAGGTAATGTTATGTCAATAATAGGAAAAAGTAGATATGTTTAGAAAACATACTACTAAAATATTATCATGAATCTTTGATAGTGTGTAACATGCTGTTAAGTAGATATCAAGTATATGTTTCAGTAATTTTCATACTGTTAAGAGAATGTTGAGGTATTTTTTCAAATCGAAATGTCATGCTAAGTGGTGATACGAGACTACGTCAAATAAAATATTTTATTAAGATATTAACTTTGTTTGATATTTAGGGAAATTATATTCAAAATTAAAATGTTTTAATATCATAAGTAAACTAAATTCCAATACATTATTTGTTATTCAAATTCTTATTGATGATAAATTAAGTCCAAATTTTAGGGAGAATATAATGAGGGATTTAATAGATGATTGTTATGGAGGATTTGATGAATATGTTCAATGACTATTATTATTATGGTTTGGTCTAAACTAAATTATTATTTATTCAAAGACAATATTTGGAATTTTTTATGTGTACTTATGTTTTATTATAAGAACAAAATTCATTAATATAATCATGGGTATTGTTATTTTTCCTCTAATATTGTAGTATTTTAATTATTATAATCTATATAGTTATTGGATTTTATTTTATAAATGATAAAAAAATCAAATAGTTATGGTTAATTCAATATACATAAATGATTTCAATACACTAAAAATGAATTTTATTTCATGACCATAAACTATTTATAACACAAAAGGAGACTTTACCATATTATATTTACTTTTTAAAATCATATTGGGATGCTACAAATATTAAAAGATAATTTATTATAAATGGATTTATTTTTCACATAATATATCTTATATATATTCCACTGAATTATAATTATAATTTTTTAATATCGTTCCTTCACAAAATAAAGTTTTATATATGTGTTTACATATTTAAAATGTATAGGTTTGTAAATTATTGGGGAATCATCTAAAAAGTAATGTTGAAATGTGATTTTCCTTCGGTCGGAAAATGAATGTTGAAATCTGGTTGTGAATCAACTTAACAGTAAAGGTTTATAGTGAATAACATATAGCTCAAAGAGTAGATGGTTCTGAGGATTAGATATATGGGCTTTATGATCTAGAATACTATAAAATTACTTAGGTTCTTAATTAACTTATGTATTTTCTTTTAAATTTTAAATTCAATAAATTTCACCTCTTACTTGACTCTTGACCATCTATGATTATAGGACCAACAATTTTTATCAATTTATCATGCTTCTATATATATTCTTATCATTATCCATTTCTAATAGTTCCACATCTAAGGGTAGCGTATTTATAAATGAAATATCATTGTTCAAAAGATAGTTTGATTTCATTGAAACTACCCTTCTTTAATAGAAATGATTATGGTATCTCAAAATATAGAATGGGATTCTACCTCATATAATTCATCATTAAAAGTTTGACTGAAATTTAATTTTTGTATATCATTATTAATAATATCCCTTATACTCTTATTGGTATTGGTGTATCAAAGTATGTTCTGAACTATTGCATCAGAAATACTAGTTTTTATATTATCTATTGAAATTATTTCAATAATGTGTCTATATGTTAAAAAACTCAAGATATTTTAAGAATTCTAAATGTAAATCATTATGGTATAGAAAATTTTAAAAATAACTAATGTAGTTATGTTATGGAATTAGTACTAGGACTACAATATTAGAGAAAATGGTACTATCAACCAAATTTTCCATAAATTCCCAATCATTGTTAATAAAAGGTGTTCTATTATAAAAGTAGAAGACAAAAATGATATGATAAAAATAGTTCTTAGGTGAATACCAGCGAATTAGTGTGACTTTTATGTAGCCATTTATAAAATAAATGTATTTATTGAGTATAAAATGAATTAAATCATTGATTTACCTCTACAATAGGAATTCGAATTTAAGAAAATAACTAATGAATAAACTACCATAATGAAATTTGTTGATATAAAATTGATAAATATTATTCTATATGAAAATTTTAATTACGAGATATAGGGAAGTTAAATAGATAATGTATTAAACCATGTGGAAGAAGTTTTCAAAAACATGTAAATAAATTATGATTTTAAAATATTATGAAAAAATACTCCTTAATATATAATTTAAAATACATAATAAGAGTATCTATAATACAAATTAAAATAAATCATAAATTCCATATTCATAGTGTAGAAATAATTTACAAATAAATTTGGATTAAAGATTATTTTATAATTAATGAAAAAGAAATGTTTTATTAATAATGAAAAATGGGAATTGGAAACATGAAGGAGTTATACTAGATAATTATATTCAATTGTATAAGTATAACCAATAATAAATATAAAATATTTTTCTTCATGGCAGCTACAAATGACATTAGTGATTTTGGAATCAATTTTGAATTTGATTATAATATAAAATCTATATTGATAAAACCAAGTATAGATGATGAATAAAAATACAAGATTGGTATACTTGGATATTAAATATATTTATATGAATATTCAATACCTTACAAAAACACATGCTAAGGGACCGAAATATATTCATGTATTTGGAATCATGGTTCACAATCTTCTAAATTCTGTCAAATATATTCAATATATTCTAAAACGATCTTCCCATTTAATACTCATTAAAAATAGACCTACCTAAACCATTATTCATAACATAGGGAAGTAAAAAATAATAGAGGGAGAGTTCTAATTAATAGTAAGGGTAAACAAAAGTGATATGTAAGTATAACATTAATATAAGGGTGTGTGGGTATGAGAATAAGATATGAAAACTGTACCATTAATATCAAATATCTGAATATTAAGTCATGGTATAATGATTAATACTTCATAATAGATGATTCATATGGAAATCAAATAAGATGATCCATTACAGCATAATATTGTCTTAAGACATAGATTTGTGGCCTACACATAAGAATTAAAAATCATTTCCATTGTAGTAAGAAATCACTACCATGGATATTAGAGAGGAATGGGTTCACTCCAAGAACCATAATATTAGTCTTGGTTCACTACAAAGACCATCATAAGGGTGATATTCCCTTACTTAACATGGTTTTATCTAAATTTCATTCATTTTTTCGCATGATATGCAAATATTTACATAATTCACTTTAGGGAGATCTAATTCCCTCCCATTTCATAATGAAAACCATTTTTATGTTTTACAAAAATAATATAAACAATAAATCATATAAAAAAAATGAAATGATATTGGTTTTCTAAATAACTCATCATATCATAATCTATGCAAAAGAGAGATGTTTTATAATAATTTCATCATAGAATAAACCATGGAAAAAGATTTGGGTTTTGTATAAATTTTATCATGGTTTATCCCATGAAAAATAAATATTCTTCATAAATATATTTCTATTATTAACCATTCAAGAATGAATAATAATATTTTCCTTGGTTCATATTCCTATAAAATCATATATTATATCATAACATACCTTAATATATGGAGAATAATTTTTTAATGATAAATCACATGGACTATTTCTTAAGGGAAATAATATTTTTAAATAAAATAACATTTTAAAATTAAAAACTATTAAAATATTTTGGAAAACATTTTCTTTAATAATAACCATAAATACATATAAGGTAATCTTTAAAACAATTTAATAAATTTTTATGGAAAATATCATTCTATCTTTTAATGAATCTATTTAAAAAATAAGAAATTTTAAAAAATAAGTTTCCCTTGAAATAATTTATTTACAATCTAAAAATTTAAAAACTTTTAAGGAAAAAATGTTTATTAAAAAAATATTTATGAAATGTGTAGATAATATTAAACTCCATAAGAAGTCATGGAAATGGAAAATAAATTTTGTGTCGTGAATGAGAAAAAAATAGATTATTTTGACATTTTTGGTTAAAGCCAAACAACAATTTTTTGGAAAATCATATAAATAATCTATTTATGAAAAATTAAAATTAAAAAATGGTTACATATTTCTATAATATATCATTCTAAAAATTTTATAATCATTTTTGAATACATATTTAGAAAACATTGTTTTGGAAAAAAAGGGTTTATGATCGAAGAGAGAAATAAATTTATGTTTTCTTAAAATAATTCTCAATTAATTTAAGAACAAAGGAGTCTGAAGTTTATACAATTATCTAAAAATATCATTACTATCTTGTGGTTAAGAAAATTTATAAGCTTATAAATAGATATATCATAATTTTTCATCATTTGAAGCATAATCATTAATAATTTTATAAAATCATGAAATTGTAACATATAATTCTTCTCATATTATTAAAATTGAACCATAAGCCCCATGAAATATTAACATTAAATAAAAAATATTATCTCATGATAATGAATTAATGAATTATAATAATTGTCTAAGGTTTTGTATCATAACATATGTATGAATGAATGCAAATTGAGACAAAGATATCCTACTATTTTGATAATATAAAGAATTAAACTCCCCAATAAAATATAAATTGAAAGGAAACATTAAATAACATTTGAATATGTAGATTAATGATTTTACTAGCCAAATGGGAAGTACACACACTAAAATAACTAGTTGGTAATTTCCAATTGACTCCCAAAAATAAAAGAGAGACTAGAAATCCTTTATAGTATGTTCTATATTCTTCAGTACTCTTTTAAATATTGTATATAATAAATATATTTTTATTATAAATATATTACATGAGAACACATAAAAATATAAAACCATATATGATATACTTATTTCCTTTTATTACTCATTTATTAACAACATTGTGTTAATGTCATGTTTCTGGTAACAATGGAATTATTCTCTATATATGTTTTAAATTTTTATATTCATTAATATTACATGGATCATGGTAACATCAAATCCATAAAAATAATAATGATATAATTTTAATATTTATTAATTAATTATAAATTCAATACAAATCGTGAAATGTGGTTTTGATAAATGAAGTATGTTATGATCATTGAGAGGGAAGGTCATACTTATGCTTGTGTAGTATTTCCATTTTTCAAATGTCATTATTGAAAAGAGGTAAGTAAAATATTGTCATCCCATAATTATGATAAAATAAAAAATAAAATATTATTTCTATTAATATACTTATATATATCATTCATGTGGTTTAGTGATGGAAAGAGAATCACATCACTTCAGGAAGGCGACAATCAACACATAAAAAACAATGTTATCATTTTTCAGTGACAAAAAATATAAGATTGAATATGATATAATTTTTTTTATTATAAATATATTATTAGTATCATAATTATTTCATTTTGAACATATATATTAAACCATATTTCCTTCTATTTAATTTATTATTGAACACAAATCACATCATATCATGTGGTCGTACTATGCCATACGCAGGAGATACATTAGCATATCCCTTCTGAAATGGAAAGTAAAAAACGTTTATATGATATTATGAACAATATTTTATAATTATGTTACAAATATCATATATATAATTTTAATCTATCATCATACCCTCCTATGGAAGGTGGTAATTTATAATGAATGACATTGTTTGTGAGGTTCTAGTCTGTCGAATGCATGAACATCGATTTCATACCCCATTGGATAAAAGTGGAGATGGTTATAAATCATGAAATTAACATAATAAATATAGATAATTATAATATAATTATATTATTATATCAAAAAAATTTAATAATAAATTAATTATTTTTAAGAACAAATAAAAAAATTCTCGTCAATGAATGTTGTATCTTCTTTCGGTATCCTCTATGGGTTTTTACC
Organism: Viscum album; assembly: GCA_963277665.1. Lineage (NCBI taxonomy): Eukaryota > Viridiplantae > Streptophyta > Magnoliopsida > Santalales > Viscaceae > Viscum > Viscum album. Next base: position 396,587,994 of record OY728125.1, read on the forward strand.
AAATTCCTTCCTCTGTTTTCTTTATATTCTTGATAATACTTCTTGGAAAATAGTTTGGTATTTAAGAATGAATTTGGTGATGTTTTGGACAATCCAAAAATGTTATATGGTGTGAATTGTAGTAGATAAAGGATACATTTTATAAGTGAGGTGAGTGGTATACTTGTATTTTTTGAATGATATAAATGCCCAAATGGATTTTTTTATGTAATAAGGATCCAATAATAGAAACATACTTATCCAATAAATTATAAAGTCATAAAATATATATATAGTGTAATTTTTAAAACATTTAGGTTATTTTTAACCATTATCTTTTTAGTTTAACCCCCATTAAATCCATTTTTACCATAACCTCTATATATAATTTTTAATGTATTTTACTGTTCATCTTTTTAGAAATTAAATTAAGAAGATTAAATAACTAAAAATATTTTTTATTCAAAATTTAAAATATATTTTTCAAAATTCCATTCAAATAATATTTCAAAATTAAATTAAAAATTATTCTCACGGACATAATCAAAAAGCTAGTTTCTTAAGAGAAAAATGTCAATGAAATAAAAGTTTTTATATTTAATATAATATAAAATTGATTCCAAATAACTAAATTTTACCATTATATTTATAATTGAACTAATATTTCTTTAAAATCAAATTCCTATATAATTATACATTAAAAATAAATTAAAAAATTGTAGTTTTAATTACAGTTTTTCGTTTTTTAGTATTCATCATCAAATGAAACTTTCAAAAATTCCCAAAAATATTTCCTAGACCAATATATATATAATTATTAATAGCTGATGATTATTTTATGAAATTAAATTTTTAAAATTTTACAAATTTAAAATAAACAATTGTTTCTGAAAATTCTATTTCTCAAGCTTATAGACATTACAAAAAATTATGTACTTTTTTATCAATGTGATTATTTTATATAATATTGTTATAAATAAAATTTAAAAATAATTTATTAATATTTACTAAATAATTTTAAATATTTAGTTTATTGTGGTTGTCTTTAAATAATTATATTAATAATATATCATGGTTTTTTCAAAACTCAATGACATGTCTAATACAATATAACAGAGTGTTGTGTGTATTGCAAGAAGAAATTATTTTTTCATGTGACACAAAAATAAAAGTGTTTCATTTAATGAAATATTAATTTTTTTATCTAATTCCTGATAAACATGTAATAAACTCGACCCAAGAATCCAATAGTTTTTTTCTACTTTATTACATTGTCATAAGATATATGTAATTGACTACTGAGGGACTAAATACTTTTTTAGTTTTGGTAAACTGGAAAAATAAATGATAATTTCATTTCATTTGATTAGAAAAATTAAAAAATATGTTTTTTGTGAATAAACGTTTTCCTTCTAGTATATACTCATATATATATCTTAGTAAAATTCATTGTTTACTGGGGAAAGGAAATAAAATTAGGGTTATCTTAAATACTCAAGAACTTTTAAGAAGGGTTTATACTTTCATGAATCTAAAAGTATATTCAAAATATAAAGTAATGTACCTAAAACACAATCCATTTAATAAATATCTTGATCTGAATATAAAATGAATAAATGATGATTTAGTATTACCATATAAAAAATCACATGAGCTTGAAAACATGACCATGAAAAATAAAACTAATCAAATAACCACATGGAATATTAATAACTGAGTTCATAATGATGGTGTACATAATTCTAAATGACTGAAAAATCAATATTTATCCTTAATATAGTTACTCTCAAGATTTAACCTCATTATAGTATAAATATATGGGTAGAAACCTATTTTCATTGGGCAATTGATTTGTCTCATGAGACATGTTTAGGCAATAAGGGGTTTTACAATGTCTGGTCCCCATATATCACAGACTATGTCCTTGCATTATTCATATAAAGGATAAACATAAAAAAACTAAAAATTCATATTAAAAAACTATCACATGAAATGATAAAGAATTCCTTAATTAATATACTTAACCATAAACCATCCAGAGTAATATAGATAATGGTATCAAGATAGCTCAACAATAATCAAATTGAACATAAACATTCCAAAAAATATTAACGACTATCTCAATAAAATGTATAAATAGTGTATAATAAGTATAATAAAGGTATAATGTCATTGATGAAAAATATCATAAAAAATAACATAAAAATAAAGTTTTCGAAAATACCATATTTATTTGGAAAATGAAAATTTTTAAAATATAAAATATTTTCAAATTAAATTTTCTTGAAATTAAATTTTTACAATAATATTTAAAAAAGTCATTAGAAAATTGAATGGGTTAATTCAAATAAATTATTTTCATTATAGTGAGAAATTTATTATATGTTTTTCATGTTAAAAAACACTCATTTTCAAGTGTGGAAGGGTTAGGAAAGTGCATTTATTGAAGAATGACAAGAACATTACTTTCACATTTTCTGTAAAAGAAAAATGTGAGTTTCAATAAAAATTACATAAGATTACATTGAAAAGAATTATAAACAGTGAAATTTGTCTAAATTGGAATTTAATAAATCAATTTGAAAATGAAAACAATTATTCAAATATTTTTTAGAAAACATTGTTTTAGATGAAATTAATTTCCGACCTAAGATTGAAATAATTCATGATTTTCATAAAATAATTTAATCCATTAATTGAAGTACTGATGTGTATAAAAAAGTAATTATTAAATAAAAACATTACAATTTTTAATACTAGAAAAAATTTAAATGGTTATATTGATTTTTTTTTAAATAATTTCGTTCAAATAAAATTCAAGAATAAAAAATCTCAATTATATTGAGATTATGAGATAAAAACATACAATGATCGTAACGTTGATGTTAAAATCTATCAATGAATCAATTATTATTTTTCAACTATTAATAAAAATTATACAAGTGAAAATTCAATATATGTTAATAAAATTTATTTATACAACTAATCTTGGAATGGTATAATCAATCAAGTAGAAGTCTAACCAAATGAATAGATATTGAGTTATGAAATCCCTTACTACACGTTTCTTTCTTCATGATCGTTATATAAAATATTTTATATTGGTTTTTAAAAAGATACACGCTTACTCCAAAACTACATTAATGTTTATAATGTAACATATGATCATTTTATAACATAATATGAAGCTTTCATTAATAACAATTCATTATTTTCATTGTTTTAGGGGTTAATTTCTATTTTTTCTCCTTGATGATTAATCATGAAATATCCTATTCTTGTTCTTACTATATAGTTATATAAGCTCAAGAATAATAATAATGAAATAATTATTATATTTTTAAATGAATTATAATTTTCAAAAAAATTATTATGTATGGATATGAAAAATGATATATGTTACAATCATAGATACGGTAGGTTATATGTAGACAAGAGTAATGTTTCTATCTTTCAATGATCATTATATAAATGGATTAAGTAATATTTTTTATTTTAATAATGATAATTATATTATATATACCATATTTTTTCTTTTAATATACTTATATATATCATCCATTTTGTATGGTGATAAAAATAGTGGCGCATCGCTTCGTGAAGGCGATAGTCCACATGAACGCAAATGATTTTAACATCATTGAGTGAATGGTAATATAATAAAAAATGATACATATTGTCTTTAAATACTTTTAAATAATACATTAATATAATTATTTTTAAATTAATATAAAATATAATCAATATCATTAATTGTATTATATTTCATTTAATGCTCTAGCGAAAGGAAAATAATATCACTTCGCAAGGTGGTAGTTTGTCGTACACTAGAGAGACATTTTAATGTCGCTATAGAAGATAAATTTGAAAATTTATATTTTATATAATGAATCTATAGGTAATGATATTTTATTAATATTATTTATATAATTTATATTAATCATACTACTAAATCATTAATGGTTGAAATGGATGGACAAATGTCATCTATTCGTAGCATAGTAGTCCAAAGTAAACACTAATGATGATTTGGTCACCCCGTTAATTGATGTGTAGTTGGTTTTAGGTAAAAATATTATTACAACATAGTCCTAGTATATGGTATATAGTTATTTAATTTTTTTCATCATGTATTTATAAGAATTTATTGTGGTGGATAAATAAATAAACTAAATATTCTTATTGAAGAACATTAACATTTCGTCGGGAGTCCTCCATTGGATTTCAGAAAATCCTTTCTATGATATATTTATGAACAAAATAGTTCTTCTACGATTAGTTTATTTATGTTTTGAAGTAATTTTTTCAGGTATTGGCTTATAAAAATAGGATTAAATTTGTGAATAAGAGTGAAGAGGGGTGACCTTTTATTAGTGGTGGAGAGGACACAATTTATATTTTTTAAATGAATTGAGTGCTCCCTTGTTTTGGATATGTAAAAAGTGTAAAAACAATGTCCATTATAAATAATTAAAAGTTTAATAGTAAAAATATATAAATTAATAAAATATTATTTCATTATAGTTATGTTTTATTCTTATATTTTTATTTTATGTCCTAGGAAACTCATGTTTACCCTAGTCACGATAATTAATTTTTAATACATTCAATAATAATTTTGGAAAAAAATACGTTTAACTTATTAGAAATTATAAATTACAATTATTCCAAATATTGAATCAATGTTTCAAAATTTAGTTATTTTATGGGGAAATTTTTAATTGAGATTTAATCATGCCCACGATATGAGAAAATGGGTTTCCAAATAGAAAAAGATAAAAGGTTTACAATGTTTTTATATAAAAAAATAAAAAAATTTCAAAGAAGAACTAAATTAAATTATTTTTATAATAGTTATCTAAAAATAATACAAAACCAATTTAAAATATAATTTATCATTATAACTTATTTAAATTAAAAGATAGTTTTTAATTAAAATTCAATAATTTTCACTATTCATTAAAAGTTAAAATTTTCATCAAAACTCCAAAAAATCATTATAATATAGTATTAGTATTCTGATTTAAAAAATGAATTTCATTTGAACACAAATATTTTTAAAATTGAAAAAAATAATTAATTTTTTGTTCCTAAAGGGTGATTAAACCTTTTTTTAAAGAAATATACAAATTTTTCAGATAACATTTCATTTTATTTTAAATGTTTATAATTTTATATATAATAACTATAAAACCATAATTTTCATAATTTTGTTATTAATATATATACATAAAATTCTACAATCTATGTGATGGTGATTGGATTAAATAAAAATATAATAATATTATTACATAATTTGTTTAAACTCAGTGTTGTGTGTGAAAGAAATATAAATATAGTGTTTCATGCAATGAAAGCTAAAATTATTTTTTTTATGTAATGAATTATAAACACAGTGATTCATGTAATATGATCTATTTAATATATTTTTTTATTTAAATATATTTTAAAGGCCCTGGGTTTTATATTATCTTCTAATATTGGTGTTTATTTTCATATATGCAATCGAATTTAGTGCTAGTATTTTAAAATATAGGGTATTACATTAAGTCTAAATAAAATACATTGCTTCCTCATAATTTTAACATTACCTCATAAATAATTTATTTGATATTGTAAAATAACATTAATGAAAACCCCATATCAAAAATAGTTTAATAAAATATTATATTAACAAGATATATTTTGATGTAAAAAAGGTAATATGAAATTACATATAACAAAATTTCTATGTAAAAATAAAATTGGTTTCATGTGAATAGATATAAATGGATGAAATGTTTAAATAATTTTACATAATGATACTGGTGATTAATCACAAGAATGAGAAAGTGTAATGGAATGTTAAGGGACTCAAAACCATAATACTATAATGATTAAAAATCCCATCTAATTCATCATATATGAATGTTGTAGGATGAGAATTTTTGTTTCAATATCCCTTTTCATAAAGATAATGAATTTTTTTCCTATATCATAATATATGGAAATATAATTTCTTGATAAATTTCTCATTTATAAGAATAATTTCTTCCTTTATTTGTGATTCGAGCAATTTCCAATTCATCACCTACTCTATGAAATGAATATAAAAAGAATTATTCCTAAAGAACTAAAATTCACTCTTAATGGATTGTAACATCCATAATAGAATAAAAATTCATTCAATTGATCTCCAGTTATTATTATGCCAAAATGATTACCACAAGTTTACTGATTAGAATAAATCTCATTATATTGATGTAACAGATTTATCTCTAAAACCTCATCCAAATATGATCAAAAAACATTTCAAAAATGGTAATCATTATGCACCTTAAAAGAGTGTATGATCCATATCTTTAGAAAGAAGATCTCTACATTTCATAAATGAACATAACATTAATCTCTAAACAACATAATGTATCTATTTATTATCACATACAAAGAATGAAAATACCTTCATCATGTTGTCTCTTGAATCATTATAATGACCTAAATTACTATAGAATTTTATTAAAAACATGACCGCTTCCTTATTCCTTAAATAACTCATATATTATTAGATACATTCATTAAATCCAATGATTTTTTTAAAACAGTCAATGATAGAATAAAACCCATTGTCCAAGAATAATTAATCAATTATAATGTATTATGTGATATCCAATATACATTATTCATATCAATAATCTCTTCATACTAACATGTGTATCTCAACATATAAAACATGTCATAGTTTATTATTCCTTATATCATTTTTAAAAAAATTCATCTTGACACTTAATCATTTTTCATGGAAATCTCAAAATTGAAATATATTCTCCAAATTTATTAGTTATATAGTAAAATAGTATAATTATTTGATATTTCATAAAACTTATGTTTATAATAACATTAAAATCATTACTCTTCAATATTTTTCTTATATCCAAAAAAAGGATCACATTAATCTTTTCCATTTTGTTGTATCGATAGCATAATCTCTACATTGATCCATTAGCTTCATTAAAAAAATATTCCCTTGATTATTGGTGAATTTATTTTAATAATTCCCTATTTACAAACACTTTAAACAATGAATTATGGTATTTTATTTCTTCTCTTTACGTTACATTTCCTTGTAAACCTTTTCTGCACACATATACAAAACTCTTAATCCTTTCAATCATTTCCTAGGGTGATTATTTCCATAATTAAATAACAAGTAACAATAATTATTTATCTTATTCTCTTATCTATTTTTCTCTATCATCATGTTCTTTTTTATTATCCATATGAATCCATAAGGATTGGATAATTCTTTCTCAATATTAATAGCACATAAAAAAATTCATTTTATGAAGAAAATGTTCGAGATACTAGTGTTTTTTTGAGATTGGGATTAAGACATTAAAAGAAATGATCATTCTTATACTATGTGTTGTGTATGTAATTTGTAGAAAACCTAGATAACCTTGAATAGGTATCATCATTATACACAAAATATTCTTATACTCATTACTTTAAGGGAAGGAACCTTCTCATTATCATAGTTTTAAAAGTGATATATTATTCAAAGAATGTATCCATAAAAGCCTTCTATTACATGAATTCTATTTAATCTTACCCTATATTATTTTGGATCATTGCCACCATTAATCATAATCTACCTTTATACAATATAATTCATGTTTAATCTTTTATTTTTCACCACATCCTAACTCCGTGAATATGATATCCAAAGACATAATTCATTACTCTACTACAATTGGATTAGTAGTCCCACTAATTTATTGGGACCTCTGTCATATATTATAGTCTAACATAGGAATGTATCAAGTGGAATAGTATTCTACATCTATAAAAGGTTATTTTTTATAACCCAATTATGTTTCATAACGTAACTATTAATTACTCTGTTCCAACACCGTCTGCATTGGATTCATCTATAATAAATTTTCTACATTGGTCATGAGTGTGGATACGCCTTTTATTTCTATCATTCATTTATAAACAATGGTATACATTTTATTAGGTTGAAAATTTTGTTCATTTTTATAATAATTTATAATTTAAAATACATTCTATCACATAACATAAATAAGAATTTTTAATAGTTAATCATGAAATAATAAACATTGGTTTATTTGGGGATATATTTAATTTAAATTCTGTCAATATGGTTGGTAAATGAAAGGTAAATATTCTTAAAATAATCCCACATGACTGTCAAACTAGATGTGTAATGAGGCATGTTGTCATGCACTAGGTGATGATCATGTCAAGCCTAATTAACCCTTTTTGAATTTATTAACCCATGGAATATCTATAGTAGAACTAATTTAGATTGTAGTTTCTTGATAGGGTTCTATTTCCAATAAAACACGCGAAAAATATACCATAACCAATCATTAGGATTTTTATATAAACTAATAGTTAATGTATATCATGGGATTATGATCTATAATATATTTGTTTCCAAAATCGTGTTCCCTTGGTTTATATTAAACAACCTTTGATACCCACTGTAAATACCCCAAACCATCTAACCCGAAGATGTGTCCTACTTTATAAAATTGGAATAAGATACATGGAATATAATATAGAATGAATTAATAGTTTATTAGCCTTGTTAAACCTAATACATACTTCATTCTTCACATAAATTTGAATATAAAAATTAAAAAATATAATTTTTCCAGAATAACAGTATTCTTTCTCGATTATCCATTTATATCAAACATAGTACACCTTATTAGTTCCTAGGTAAAGTAATAAAGTGTGATATCTTATAATATATGGAGTATTTATATACCTTTGTTTGAATTAATTAATCCACATTGATGTTTTTCAATTCACCAAGTCAAACATTCATTTAATATAGCACCAACATGACATAAATTTCATGAAACAGTGAGTTATACCAAAAAATAAAATATTTTTAAAATATTGTATAATCTAGCCATTAAGTTAGAGGTTATGTAACAACCCAAAAAATAATTAATGAAAATTTGAAACAGTATTTTTGAATGTCTTATTTTGGTTATGTAATATTTATGCACATATTTGGTTATATGTTTTTGAATTTATAATACCATTAGGATATGTGACCATGATAATATTGTCATCAAATAGTGATCACATGATTAGTATAAATATTCGGTTTTATCAAATCCAATTTACTCATAAAAAGGATGGAATGGCCTTATCCATTAGTCTGTCCCCATATAAAGCCCATTTTTTGGAGCTCAGAACAGAGGTTGCGTCATTGGGCATCACTCTTGAACGAGCCCAAGCTGAGCTTGAATTTGTTAACCTCGAGCGGAACCTCTTACAAGAGAATTGGATGTTGATAGAGATTACCACTCGAGCAATGATATCTGAGCCACCCCAAGAGTCGGTCACTCTCGCCTACCTTTTTTATAGGCTTTAATCAAGTGTTTTGTGAATTTATGTAATTAGACTATAGTACTTATATTATGTATAATATTCCTGTATAGATAATATACATTATTTTTAATATTTTAAGTCTGTAAATAGTTTTTAAAGCATGCATAGTATTTTTATTTAATATTCAACTAAAAAATATATTTTAGTGAATTAATAGATTTATGAATTAAATAAAATTAAAAAAATTCAAATTTATTATTAAATTAATTTTTATTAAATATAAACGATCATATAATTTTATGGATTCAATTTTAATTTTTTTAAGGTTTGAAAGTTGTTTTTTCCAAAACCCATGAATTTTTATTAAATGTTAATTTTTTATATGTAAAAATTCACATATTTAAAAAATTATTTAGAGAAAATTAATATTATTTTTGGAATCAGTACATCGTAATTATCCTATGGTGAAGTTTTCATAATTTTCCAACACAATTGAATTTTTTTGTAAAAATTAAACAGCATTTAAATATATAATGTGTTTATGTCTTCATAATGACCCAATAGTGATGTAATAAAATACTATAAACATTATATTCAGAAAATATATGTTTTACCATTAAAATAATGTAATTTAAGGTTTTTTATGTATTTTACAAAGCTTTAGTTGACCCTTTAAGGCTTATAAAACATTTTTTCCTTTTAAATCGTTTTCTTTGAAAGTGTGACTCACCTCCACATATGAAACCTTAATTTTTTTTAAGAATTTATTCCATTAGCCTTTTGAAATATTGTTTTCCAATCCCCTTTTTCAAAACCCATAGGAATAAATCATGGGTTGGTTTGTGGTTTTTGAGTATTTTAAGGTGTGGTGTCCCAAACCTAAATAATAATGAATTCCCTCTCCTTTCTTATATAAACCTACCCAATATCCCACTTACTCTTCAATAAATGACTTTTTAGTTATTCTAACATCTTCCTTCCCCTCTATATAATCCTCCCAATGCACTCTAATCTTCCAATTATCCATTCTCAATACTTAGTTAGTCATTTGAGATCACACTTCCATGTAAGGGATTCTCACTTTTCTTATTTATGTCCAAGTTTCCTAATATTATTATGTCCTTCAATTTTTAATTATAATTTTTGGGGTAGGAAATCACACAACCTCTATACATCACTATTCATGTTTTAATAAATAGAGATCCCTTTTTTCTCTCATTAATTCCTCCCTTGTACACCCATTACCATGTAGAAATTCCATAGGAAATTTCCCTCTCTTAATTTAAATTCAAGCAATTCTTTTTTATTACGTATCTAAATTTTCTTAAATTTGATGGGACATGTATCTATATGACCCAGTTACTTTCTATTTCTTTTAAATTTTATTATATGACCCTTACTCTCTCATAAACTATTTTTATTAATTCGTACATCACACAGTTATGCTGCCAAAATTGCACCACGTTTTTCCAAACCAAATTCATTGTGTAGTGAATATAATGACCATTTCTCTATCAAGGGTATGAACGATTATGAAAATTTAATTATTGATTACAATATTTTGTATATTAATTCAACATTATTTTATAGTGTTATAAATGATGATGTTTAATGAATCTATGTTTTATGATCCATGTGGCACATTTATGCATGAAATGAAATGTCTACAAAGGGTGTTCCCTGATAGCGCTCCAATGCATTAGGAAAAGTATAGTATAATGATACGACATATAAAATTAATGTTTACTCATGCTAATTCAAGTGCAATGTGGGTTTACTTTTTCTTCTTGTACAATTAGGGTTTACTCATTCTCCATGTGCAATGAGCATTGGCTCATGCTAATTCTTGGTTAAGTGTTGTTTCCAAATTTCCTTGTTATGGTTATCATTCTTTATAATATCATTATCTTCAGGTTTTTCTTGGGCTCCGTTAATAAGCCTATACCCTAAGATGTACTATATTACTCATTTCATTCCATGTTTATTCCCTTACTAGTATTTATTGCTCACCATTTTCTTATGCATGTCCTCAGGATATCCAATGCAATACTAAGTATAAGGGAATGTAGTGGTTATTTAAAGGTTGTTTTTAATAAAATGTCATGTACTAGGTTTTAAATTGTTATGTAATAATCCTAAGCCTCAAAGACACTAGGCCTCTCGATCATCAATGTTTTATTAAGTGAATTTATGTAATTAATCTTGTTTAATTGTGTAATAAAGAGCAGGGTTGTTATAGTTGGTATTAGAGATTATGTTTATTTATTTTTGGGATTAGGATTAGAAAACCCCAGTGAAACCCTAGAGACTAGACTAGGTATAATAAAAAACATCCTTATTCTTTTGAGTATTGTGTAAGTGGTTTATCAAAAAATACATCCCTGTCTGGATACGAGCATGTAGAGGCAGCTCTGGCACTGATATACCTAGTATTGAAATCTCTGACACGGAGTTTCAAGCTTGACCTAGGGTATCCTGGTACAAATAAACGGGTCTTGATGCACTCTTGGTTACAAAAAAGTTGGGAGATATGCATTGGTAAATTCACTAGCTTTGTATGAACCATTATTAAGGAAAACAAAAAAATCACCTAAGAATATATCTTAGAATGTAGATCATAGATTACATAGATTGAAGCTTGTTGATTCATAATGTATGTAAAAAAAATCTATTTATAAGTCATCTATTTCATACATGGATTACACTTTATGTGTTACCCCTAAATTTTCTTTTATTCCAACAAATGGCCGGTAATAGGAGGAATCAGGATAACAAATGATATGAAGATCAATGTGATGATAGTGATATTGAAATGCCCAATCTGATGGGATCGAGAATTAAAAACATTTTCATGAGTCTCTCTCTATTAACTCAAGATTTGAATGAAAACATGGGTAAAGAAAAACGTTAACCTCCCTCCCCAAGAAAGAATAAGTCACTATCGAGTGATTTATGAGACCAATACATCCTTCTATTAATGGATCATTTGATCCCTCAATCACCGAACAATGGATAAATGCCATTGAAAGTATATTTTCTATTCTTTAATGTTTTTAACAAGAGAAGTTTCGCTGTGATTCTTATCATAGGGAGGATGAATCTGATCAATGGTGTAAATTAATAAAAAAATACAATGCTTAAGGAGGAGATCGAGGCATTGGAATGAAAGTATTTCCAACAACCATTTTTTGATAAATATTTTCGCTGCATCCTCCAGCTTAATATGGAATGGGAGTTTCTTTAATTCATGAAAAAAGGCGACGAATATGTCAGAGAATATGAAGAAAACTTAACAAGGCTTTCATGATACACCTCTAGCAATGTCATTACCCCTGAATACAATGTTGGATTATTCTTTGGTGGGATGAAACCTAGCCTATAGAATGCCCAGGAAATCTATGAATTCAACATGTATGATGAAGTAGTATGATATTCCCTCAAGGTCAAAATGGAGGTTAGAGAATCTCAGGGGTATCATATAGATATAACGTGTAAGGTGGATATCAATTCTGGCGATCTGATGGATAAATCCAATTGTGCTAGGAAGATCTAGCACCACACATGATAATGGTGCAGAAAGAAGCACCCCAACAATTGCATGATGGGGATGTTGAAATGATTTAGTTGGGGAAGAGAAAGACACATAGTTGTTAAATATAGATCAGAAAACCCACGGCTACGACGGAGTAGAGGAACTCTTTATTTGACTCCCAATGTGTTGTTCATTTATTCAAATTCAAAGAACTAGGGAATATTTAAAATTAGTGCCCTAAGCCATGGGTTTTCATAGGAAACCTACAACCTCTAAGGAAGAGAGGGTGAGATTTTTCCATCACTATAATCGAAGTGAACCCCAACAATGATGTAGTGATAGATATGCTAGTTATTTATTCAAAAATAGAGAACATTCTTTTTTTTCAGGTTCATCGCATTCTATTATATCATGAAAGATTAATAGTACAATATCTACACCATAACAAATCATAGAGGTAAAGATGTTGGTGAGTATAAAAAATGATGTAATCATTCCATCAAATGAATACAACGATTCCCTAGTCATAATCTGTGGATTGAACTTCCCAAAAAACCACATCATACTCCCTATGGTGGAATTTGATGTAATTCATAGCATGGAATGGATTTCTGAATATAGAGCCTATATAAATTGTCATGATATGGAAATCACTCTCCATGTAGAGAATTGACCCCTAATTCTGTACATGTAGAAGGAGGAAAATGAATCTTATTTAACTCCATCATCTCAAGCATAGATATTACTGCCTTATGAGCATGTGTATATGGATTATATGATTGAGTCTAAGGAGGAATCCATCCTTGAATACATTCATATTGTGAGGGAACTGACTGAAGTGTTTCACTTGGAATTTCCTAGTCTTCGTCCTAGAAGAGATGTTAAATTATCATTTGATCTTATACCTAGGTCATTTACAATATCCAATCCTCCATAGATAATGGATATTATAAAGCATTAGGAGCTGAAAAAACAACTACAGGAAAATCTGGATAAATGGTTTATATGACCATGGGCTTCAACATGGGGTGTACTAGTCCACTTCATCCAGAAGAGGGATGTCTCATTGTTCATTTTCATTGACTATTATGAGATTAACAAAATCACAATAATGATCATGTATCCTCTCCCATGAATTGATGACTTGTTTGATTAGCTATGTGGATAAAAATACATATCCAATGTACATTTTTGGTTGGGATATTATCAAGTAAGGTTGAAGATGTAAGATAACCCCAAGATTGCTTTTCGTACAAGATATGGGCACTATGAATTCATATTAGTGCTTTTCGGACTCACTAATAGTCCAATAGTCTTCATGGACATGATGAATAGAGTATTTAGAAATTACCTCAACAAATTTTTTTATAGTCTTTATAGATGATATTCTAATATACTACAAAAAAAAGGAAGATAATCGAGAGAATCTAACAATTGTACTACAGACCTTTCAAAAGGAGGAGCTCTATGAAACGTACAATAAGTGTGGGTTCTGGTTGAAGGATGTCTCATTCATGCACCATATCATCAAAAGTAATGGTATATCTATTGATCCCTCTAAGATAGTGATAATAGAGGGATGCATGCGGCCTTCATTGGTAACATATATCCATTTATTTTTTTGTTAGGTGGATGTCATCGACGATCTCTGAGAAATTTCTAAGGATTTTCCAACCCTATTACCAAGTTAACATGAAAGGGAGTAATGTTTTATTCAACTAATGAATGCAAAGGAAGCTTCATGGAGTTGAAAAAGTGGATTATCATTGAGCATGTTCTCACTTTGCCCACAAGTGGATATCTTTTTATGGTATTCGGTGTTGTTTCGAAGAAGGAATTGGGTTGTGTGTTTATGATAAATGATAAATTCATTGCCAATGCTTCAAGGAAATTGAATGTTCCTGAGAATAATTATCTAACACATGATATAGAGTGGGTTGTGGTGATCTTAGCTTTAAAAATTTGGTGGCATTATCTCTTTGGTGAGAAGGGTGAAATACATACAGACAACAGAGGCATCAAATATATATTCACATAGAAAGAGTTGAACATGCAATAATGATGATGGTTAGATCTGATCAAAGACTATGACTGCTCAATACAATAACACCCTGAAAAAAAAAGTTGGAAGATGCTCTATGTATGAAGGACCCTGTGATTATATCATTAATGATAATTGAGAAGGATCCAATATTCTATTATTTGATGAAAATGGACATGTGGAATATAATGAAGGGAACATTGTCAATCCTTTCACAAATTATATCTCAACTGCCTCTTTTATAATGGTTAAAGGATGCTCAAAAGGATGATGTTGGAATTTAGAAGAAATTTTAATATATCAGAAAAAATAAATCCTCATCTATCAATGTTAATAAAGAATTAATTGTGTGATTTGGGAAAAGAATATGTGTTCCATCAAGTCTGGAACTGAAGAAGGAACTTTTGGATGATGCACAGAGTTCAAATTTCTCTATTCACCTAGGAAATAATGATATGTATCGAGATCTCCAAGAGCATTATTGATGGGATAATATGAATAAGGAGATCGATGAGTATACATCAATGTGCATGGTGGGCTAGAAAGTTAAGGTAGAGAGGAAAATGCCTTAGTGGATGATGAAACCACTACCCATACTAGTATGGATATGGGAGAACATCACCATGAACATTGTCACCAGACAGTTGAAGACTTCCAAAGGGTAATATGCAATCGAGGATGTTATAGATCATCTTACAAATTATTCTCACTTAATTAAAATTTGATATGATTTATCATTGGATAACTAATACAGATTTACATCAGAGATGTGGTAAGGCTGCATGGGGTACAACTATCGATTGTATATGATTGAGATCCAAGATTCACTTCAAATTTATGGAAGAGTATTCAACATGCTTTGGGTACTGAACTAATCTTCAGTACAACCTATCATTCTAAAACAAATTTCTAATATGAGAAAACTATTTAGACACTAGAAGATATGTTAAGATCACATTTAATGGACTTTAAAAGAAGATGGGATCAACATCTTCCTCGTTTTGAATTATCATATAATAAAATTTTCTACTCGAGCATCTAAATGGTACCTTATGAAGCCTGGCATGGGAAGAGGTTCAGAACACTGCTATATTGGGATGAGGTCTGTGAGCATATGCCTCTAGGACTAGAAATGGCTGAAGAAATGGTGGAGAAGGTGAATAACATTCAATAGCATATCAAGGTAGACCAAAGTCAACAAAATAGTAATGTAGATAACTATTGATGAGTCCTTGACATTAAAATTGAAGCCATGTTATTTTTACACATATCTCCAGGGATGAAGGTCATGAGGTTTGGAATGAAATGTGATGTTAAGTCCTTGGTACATCAACCACATCAAAATTCTTGATAGTTTTGAGGATGTGGCCAATTGAATAACACTTCATCCTACCATGGAAAATGTACATTATGTCTTTCAGGTATCCCTATTAAGGAATTATATACAATTCCTTTCACACGTACTCTCTTCAGAGGTAGTATAACAAGAGGATGATCATTATTTTGAGGAGAAACAAGTGAATATCTTAGATCATAGAGAAATAATTCTATGAAATAAGTCAATGCCCCTTATCAAGGTGTTGTGTAAAAACACAATGTTTGAAGAATAGAGATTTGAATCAGAATAAGTGCTGAAGTAGAGTTACCCACAACTATTTTAGTGTGGGAAAATGAAATTTCGAGAGTGAAATTTTTTAAGGGGGGAATATTTTAATGACCCACAAATTCATTAATAAAAATTCTTCTTGGTATATTAAAATGTATTCTTATAGTTTATTAAAACATATGTACTTATTTTATTCTATGTTTTAGATTTTAAAATACTATTAAGAATTGAGAAAGTTGCTAATATATCTGTTGAACAGTGATAACATGATTAGTATAAATATAGGGATTTAACAAATCCAATTTACTCAGAAAAATAGAGCGATGACATCATCCAATAGACTGGCCCCATATGAATCCCATTTTTTTGAGCTAAGAAAGGAGGTTGCGTCATTGGGTTTCGCTCTAAACGAAGCCCAATCCAAACTTGAATAATTTATGCTCGATCAGAATATCCAACAAGAGTAGTGGAAGATTCTTGAGATTACCACTCAAACAATGTTATCTGAGCCACCCCAAGAGTTGGTCACCATCACACAAATCACCATAATGTCCTATGTGGGTGTTTTAATGGGTTATGTAACAAGAACCCAGTACTATGATTATGTATATTTTTCGTGTAAAGATAATATACATTCTTTTTTATTAATGTTATTTTGTAAATAGATTTTTAATCACAGACAATTTTTTAGTTCATATTCAACTATGAAATCTATTTTGATGAATTAATGGATTTTTTAATTAAATAATATTTTAATGAAATATTATTATTATTAAATTTAATTTTATTATATATATATATATGATCTTATAATTTAATGAATGCAATTTTATGTTGTACTCTGGTTTGAAAACTGTTTTTTTAAAACCAATGAATTTTTTATAAATGTAAATTTTTATTTTAAATTGAAAAATTCAAATATTTAGAGAATTATATAGATAATATGAACATTATTTTTGGAATCAAGAAATCGACATTATCCTAAGGTATATTTTTCATAATTTTCTGAGAAAGTTGAATGTTTTGGTGAAAATTAAAAATAATTTAAATATATATTGTGTTTTTTGATATCTTAATGAACCAATAGTGATGTAATAAAATAATATGAACATTATTTTCGGACAATATATTTTTTACCATTAAAATAATGTGATTTTGTGTTTGTTTGATATATTTTTCAAAGCTTTAGTACACCCTTCATGGCTTATAAAACATTTTGTCTTTTCAAATTGTTTTCCTTTAGAGTATGACTCACCTCCACATAAGAAACCATATTATTTTATGTGGTTCGACCATTGGAATTATAAATTATTGTTTTCCACTCCCCTTTTCTAAATACCATTGGAAAAAACCATTGGTTGGTTTGTAGTTTTGATTAGTTTAATGCATGGTGTCCCAAACCTAAATAAAAATAAATTCTCTCGCCTTTCCTATATAAACCCACCCAAGCTCCCACTTCCTCTTCACTCAAGACCATTGGAGTTCATCCGAACTCTTCCCACCTCTCTCTATAATCTTATCATGGTGCCCCAATATCCCTTAAAGTCTGTCTCAAAACTCTACCTTGAAATTGGGATCAGACTTCCACGTAAGGGATTCTCAAATTCCGTATTTATGTCCATGTTTATTTATATTGTTATGCCATTTTATTTTCAAATATAAATATTGGGGTATGATTTAGAACCTCAACCATAATTCACTCTTCATATATGAATAATTAGAGATCCTTTTTCTCTCTCATTAATACCTCCCATGAACTCCCGTTGCCATGATAAAATTCTGTAAATAATTTCTCTCTCCTCATTTACATTCAAGAAATTCTTTTGTATTACATATCTAAATTTCATTACATTTTTTGGGACATGTATCTATATTACCCACATTCTATATATTCAATGTACAAATGATTTAAAATCATTTCTCTCTCATCATCTATTTTTAAGAATATTTATGTCACACCATTATGCTACCAAAATTTCACCATGTTTTTTCCAAGCCAAATTCCTTGTGTAGTGAATACCAATCCCATTTCCATATCAAGGGTATTCAATTTTATACACCATTAAATATTTATTTGAGAGTTTCATGAATTAATCCCCCATTCTTTTATCATGGAATAAATGATATTGTTTAATGAATCTATGTTTTAATATCCATGTGGCACACATATGCATGAAATGAAATGGTTAAGAAAGGTGCACCCTGATAGTGATACAATACATTGGGTAAAGTATAATATCAGGATAAATCATTTAAAATGAGTGTTCACTCATGTTAATTAAAGTGCAATGAGGGTTTAGTCATTCATCATGTGCTTTGAGGGATGACTCATGCTCAATGTGCAATGAGCATTGGATCATGCAAATTTAATGTTAAGTGGTGTTGCCAAATTTCCATGTTATTATTATAATGACTTATCCTTTCATTATGTCCATTTTTCTCTTGTGGTTCATTGATATGCCTATTTTCTAACATGTACTGTATTCCTCATGTAATTACTTGTGTATTCCCTTACTCGGCTTTATATCTCACCCTATTCTTATGCATGTCCTCAGGTTATCCTATGTATTTCTATGTATGAGGGAATGTAGTGGATGTTTCCAATAAGATTTTTAATTCAATTTTATAATTTGTTATGTAATTATCTTAATACCAAGGACACTAGATCTCTCCATCATTAATGTTATATCAAGTGAAGTTTATGTATTAAATCATGTTTAAGTGTGTAATAATGAGAGGAGTAGTTATTGGTTATGAATAATGCTAAATAATATATGAAAACCTATGGTTTACAAAAATATAAAATGAATTATTTAGTTATAATGAACTAATTTAAAATAAATTGAATATTTTCAAATTAAACTATTTTTATGATCACAGTGCTATTTTATCATTATACGTTAAATTTATTACAATTAGTGAATGATATTAATCTAATATATTATATATACCATAAATAAAGTATTTTTGATATTCATTTAATATATTATATAGATATAATATAAGAGAAAATCCAATTTTTTACTTAAACCCATATGTCTTTATGAAGGTATTTTTACCACATTTTAATAGAAAACCCATTTTAAATTTAGTTTTTTGTGACATTTATAAATTTTATATGTCAGAATAAAATTATTTTTTTGGAATAGATACATAAAATATTAGATTAGGATAAATGATATATTTTTTATATATGGGTTCATTTTTAATTTAATATTTAAAAATACATGATTTTAATTAAAATCATTTTTTCATCAAATTTATTTATAGGGATAAATTATAAATTAAACTGGTTTAAAATTATATTTATGTAATATTTTTACAAAATAATACAATTTATTTCATTATTATAAATTACACATTTATGTTGAATATAAAAATATATAATTGTTTTGAATAGTTTTGCTTAAAAACCCAACCTAGTCTACTCGACTATGGTATTCAATGTAAATTCTTTTTTTCAACTTACATGCTGGGAATTTGGAAAATTTTATTTAATATTTTGAATAATCATAATTTATAATATCGAATAAGGTCAACTTAGTTTTGACCAAAAATATTTTTGACTTAAATAACATTAATTACCACAATTATGGTTAAATTAATCTGAATAGGGGACTAAACCATAATCATAAGGCCCAAAATTTCCAACACACATATAAAAATGAATTTTAGGGAAAAATTTCTATCATATTCTCACATTTAATTTAATATTAAAATTATTGACTCCAATTTCCTTAAGATGATGTGGGTGGGGTTCTTTTCTTTAAAACCATTATAAGAGTGCCACTCTTCCATCATTATAAAAGGAATCCTCTACTTCAACATCCTCATGCCTCTCAGGCCACATTGACTCAAAAAAAAACTATACACAAGTGGCCCCTTAACGCCCCAAACATCCAACATTAATCCTCAGTTGGAAGTAAAACCTTCCCAAGCATCACATTGGTGAAAAACAAAAGGATTTACCCGATTAATTAGAAACACCCTCCCTCAAAATACTATCTTTTATTTTATTTCAACACTAAAAATTCGTAACTATTATATGTTTTTATAACAAAAATAGTATCTTAAATATACTAGGATGTTATTATGATAATTATTTGACCAAAACCTACACACACATCCAACAAATGGGTAATGAACATAGTGTTAATGTGTATGAAGGACTACTGCCTCACTAAACAATGATTGTTCATTTTTCCATTACCACCTCTCATGGTGGATATTAAGAAGGAAAAAATATTTAAATATAAAATATATAATTTTTATTATGTATTAAATCTTTTTTAATTATTTTAAAACACGTATCATTATACATTCCATTCTATGTTAATATGATAATTACGTTTGAGGATGTGTAGACTACCACCCCTTCCATGAAATCTTTTTCATTCATACACTACATGATAAGTATTATTGATGGTTTTTGTGTATATATACTATGTATAAGATATAATAAATATATTTTAATCGTTATATATATATATATAAATTAAACAATTTCATGAAAAATTACAATTAAAATAAAATGACATTCACGCGCACATACCACTTTCCATATCTATGAATGGTTTATTCTATTTGATACTTCTATATTATAGGTATTATTATAATAGTCGTATAATGAATATAAATTATATTTAAATAAATTTTAAATTATTTAAATCATGATATATGTATAAAGACCAATTATATAACAAATTATGATACATATGAAAAACAAATTTAATATTGCCTAAAGTGGAACCATAAATTATAATTGTTGAAATGTGTGTAATATAAAGCCAAGATCAAACCATATATGGTACTAAAATAAAGAAAATGGTTCTGTTTTGGATGTATAATAAATTTATATTTATTATACAGGATTTATTTTATGAGTAAGAAGATAGTCAATACACCTGGTAAGGGGATTTCATCTCACTATTTTTTTCTATAAGATGCATGCCTTATTCACCACTCACTTATTTTGTGTTATATATACACTACCCATGAATTTATTATTTTACTCTTATAAGTAAATATATGGGTATTTATTTATACATTAAATGATATTTTTTATTGTCTAAAAATGGGTTTTAAGAGTCTTTTAAATGTTTTCATGGAAATGGTTTTGAAATGGTTTACACAATTATTTATCAGTATCAAGCAAAAATTTTATAAAAAAAATTCAAGATTCCTTTATATGTTTTAAAGTCTATTTACATGGAAACTATTTTTCAAATGTTTCTATGTTTTAAAAATAATATTTCAAATAAGGACCCTCTCCTCAAAGAAATAATTATAAAATATCATTAAATTTATTTCCCAATCTGATGGTATTACTCGATCCTTTATAGGAAAATAAATCAATGATATGATTCATAATATTTCTATGAATGGTTTATGATTTGATGGAATTATTTTTGTAGAACCCTTTTCTTTTTCACGCCTTATATGATTTTGAAACGAGCATCTTTTCAAGGGTTGGGATTATGATAAAATGAGTATTAAACCCGTATCTATTTCCATGGGTTATGATATGATTAAATTTTTATGATACCCATTTAATTTCATGGGTTATAATACTATTTTTTTATGACTTTGTGGCTAAAGTATGTATGTTTTCATTTTTAGATGTGTGCGACATATATATATCTCCAATGCATTGGGTAAATATCTATATATCATGAGATAATTATTGTTGGAATGAGGAATGAAATATATTGAGTATTATAGGGATGGAATTAGAAATGAACTCAGTTCCGTAATGAAGGGTTAGAATGATGACTTAACATAGTTTAGTAATATATTGTTGGAATGGGAAGTGAACCCAATTTAGAAAAAGAATTTTTCCCCAAATATAGTCTTCAAATCGATGTCTTGGATACTATAAAAACAAATTATAAGCATATGTGTTTCCCTAAATTCAGTGTTTTATTCACATGTTATTCTTTCATTGATTATCTTATTTATTTACTTTTTATTAATTTCTTATTAACTACCATTTTTCATGAAATGATTCTTTTATATGATCTTTGATATGTAAGGAATGACCATCTATTGTTATGATCAAATTTTCATACCCCAATTATCATTTATGGTTTTATATTTCACCTATGTTTACCCTTACAAATCATCTAAGATCATCCTTTTTTTGTTTCCATCCTCTGGTTATAAGGATATATATTATGATTGATTTGTCTAAGAAGTGTTATTATTAAGAAGAGCACAGTGGGAGATAATGTTTCTAACTTATGTACTAGTGTTTGTGCTTCCATGTTTCCCAATGAACTAAAATAGTACAATCTTTGGGTATATGGGTTTTTGATGTTTTAGTTATTAAGAAAATGTTATTTAATGTTAATATATGTCAATACTGAGTTGTTATATTTTTAATTATCAGTATGAGTTATGTAAAATTAATGCTATCATGGGTAAATTAGAATAATAAAAATGGAAAAGTATTCAATTGAAACACATTTCATTTAATCAATTACATAAACAGAATATGGATGGAATAAATGATAATCATGTAATTTCATATAAATAACCCCATGTGCTTGAAAACATAACCAAGGATATTATAACTAATATAATAATCACTTCTAATGACAATAAAATAATTTATAATGATATAATAAATAATGTTGGACATCTAAAGTATCATGATCTATCCTGAAGACAGTAAATATCAAGATATATTGTCCAAAAAGTTTAAATCTGGGACAAAAACACATCTAATTTGGAAAACTAATTTCTCTCATGAGACCTTTTATGCATCTTGGTGATACATAAGGATTTGGTCCCACTCATCACATACTATGTCAATTTAATATGTTTTATGGAGGGGAGAAACATATACAAAATAAGCATTAAAATTTGAATACTAGAGTAATAAATGTGAATATTTATCCCAATTAATAAGCATATTCAAATACCATCTAGAGTAATATGGATAATATTATAAAAATATAAAATCCAAATTCAAAATGATCATCAAACATCTAATGAAATAATAAGGATAATATCAATACAACGTCCCCCAAAAGATCATAAGTAAAATAATGTATTGATATCATTTATAAATTAAAAGAAGAAAAATTTCAATGAATTCATTATTTTTAAAAATATCCTTTTCATATTACAAATCACCTTTTTTAAATCATAAAATTTTTATAAAATAATATGTTTAAAAATAATATTTTTATAAATTTATATAAAATGATCCTTATAAACATGAAATGAAATATTCTAATAAATGGAATTAATTAAGGTATATAATTCATTGACTTCATGAAAGATGAAAATAACATTTGATTTAAACTGTATAAAGTTTAGGTAAAATCTTTTTTATATACTGATAAGAAGATTATATTCATATCCTCTTTAAAATCAAAATTAGAATTATTTTCAAAAAAAAATATTTCTTTAAAAAATAATTAATGAGTAAAAAATGTGTTAAAATTAAATTAAAAAAATTAATTTTTAAAAGGTTAAAAAAATTTGAATCAATTTTTATAAATCATTGTTGTTGAAGAAATCATATTTCAGATCGAAGTGAGAAATGATATGGGATTTTAAGAAATAAAAATTATAAACTATTTTATGTACCAAAAATTGTAAAATGGTTATCTTACATGAAAATATTCAGAATAAATAGAGAATAATATGAAATAGTTTTTTTAGGAATGGTTAAATAATTCCCTTCAACTAAAATTATAGAATAAATAATCTCGATGAGAATGAGATTGTTAAATAAACCTTAAAATTATCATTACATTGAGGTGAGAAATAACCATTGAATATTTTATGTCCGTAAACTTTAAATCTACATAAAACAAGTTGAAATAAAATTTATATTATTCAAAATTCATATTACAAATAATCATAAAATTAAATAATCAATTAAGATGAAGTTTAATGCAATGAATGGAAATTGAGTTAATAAATCCCTTACCTCATGATTCTAGTAGGATGAAAATTAAATAACTCCAAGTATAGTGGTTTTAAACATTTTATTAAATTATAAAATAAATATATTAATTTTTTTAATATATTATATTATCCTTTTATAAAATATTATCATCCATTCATTAAAAATATTTAGTTATTATCAATGATTAATGTGTTAATTACCAAATTTTTTGATGTGTGTTTTGTAATGAATGATCTAGTTATCGTGAATATTATATAGATTTATTAAATTACTAATAAGTTCATAATTATAATATTTATAAGTTATTTAAACTTTCAAAACTAATCATGAATTATTGTTATAATAAATTAATTATGTTGGGATCAGAGATATAGTAGTCTGTATATATGCATGAGGAACATGTCTATTTTTTCAATGATAATTATGGAAAGGGGTAACTAATATTTTATATTAAAAAATGGTTATATATAATATATAATATATTATTTATTTAAATATACTTATATATATCTTTCATGAGGTGTTGGGATGACAAGTGCCTCACATCACATTGTGAATGTGGTAGTCCACAAGTACAATGAAAATGTAATCATATTTAACTGAGTTAAATGGTAGGAAACGAAATTATATATATTATCATTCCCTTTTGATAAATTTGATAAAAATATCATATTTAATTCATTTATATAACATACAATTATGAATAGTTAACATAATATATTACATCTATAGAATTAGTGAAATTTTAATCACATTACTTCATGAGGTGGTAGTCCATCGTAAACATGAGACGTTATTGTATCCCTACAAAAAGGATTTAAAAAATATTTATATTATATTATGACTCCAAATGTGTAAAAATGTTAAAAATATCATGTATATTATTTTTATTCATCGCCATATCCAATCATGAGAGGTGCTAATGGAATACCGATTGACAATGGTTTATGAGGCAATAGTCCACCATACAAATGAATGATAAATTCATAACCCATTTGGAAGAGGTGAAAATTGTTTTAGGTGAGGAAATTATTATGAAAACAACCTAGTAGTTTTAATATAATGAGTTTTTTATATAATCATATTTTAATAATTATGGAATTAGTTTGGGAAATAAATAAAATTAAGACTCTCGTCGAAAAACATTACATATTCTTCTGGTATCCTTCATAGGATTGCCCAAAATCATTTCTTGGAAGGATTTCAGCATAACATATAGATTCTAGGATTAGTTTATGGATGTTTTGAAGTGATGTTTTTAATTCATGGAGTATAGAAATTGGTTTTATAGTAAAAAAATATGATATGGGTGGCCTTTTATTAGTAGTTGAGAGGACATACAATTTTGTTTTAAAATAAATTGAGTTCTACTACATTTTTCATATGTAAGAAGGGTATAAAATAGACTATTATAAAACCTAATATTATTAATGGTATTTTTATAAAAATAAAATATTATTTATGAATTTTTATTTATCTTTTCTCTCTTATCTTTTTAGTTCAAACCCCAGTAAACCCATTTTTACCTTTTCCTTGGAAATTTATTTTTAATACGTTAACTATTCATTTTAGTAAAAATATCTGATTAACATATTATAAATTATAATTTATTTCTATTACAAATATGGAATCAATTTTATCAAAATTACATTCATATAAGTTTCAAAATATAAATTAAAATACATCATATACATAGGATAAGAAAGTGGGTTTTTAGAGAGAAAAGGACCAAAAATTAACAAGGATTTTATATCAAAATTAAATAAAAAATTATTAAATTGACCTAAATTATATTAATTGGTAATAATTTTAACAAATTTTACTTTAAAAACTTTTCAAAATATGTTTTATCAATAAAAATTATTTAAATGAAAATGTAATTTTCCATTAAAATTATGTATTTTTTATTAGTCATCATAAAATGTAACTTATTAGAAGACAAAAAATATTACCCTAACCTAATTTTTATATAATTATTCCATAAATGATGTCTATTTCTCTTAAAAAAATTGAATACAATTATACACTAACTTAATATTATGTGGGAAATGCCCGATTATTCCATTTTTTCAAAAAAAATCATTTTTAGGAAAAAATTTTATTTTTCTTTCAAAGGATTATTAATAAATCTGTAATCAATAAATAACAATAATATTTTTAATTCAGTTAATACTATATATACTTTTTAACAAAATATCTAGGTAATAAATCTTATATTAAATAATAATATTTTAATAATATATTACATTTGGTTTAAAATTGTTTTCTTATTGGACAAGATAAACTCAGTGTTCTATGAAATACAAGATAAACATAGTATTATGTTTAATAAGAAATAAACACAATATTTAATGTAATGAAATCCATTTAAGTTATTGAATTTATTTTAACATATCATCATGTATCGAGGAAATATATTTTATTTTATTCTTTTTTTTGTTTCCCATGAGTTACTAAATAAAATGTTAATATTTTAGAATCTCAGTGTGTTACAAAACAAAATAGTGTGTGTAAAGAGAAATATTAAAAATATTAACATTATTTGAAAAAAAATCTCAAAATATTGGGGTGTTAAATTTTAAAATATTTAGAAGAAAATATTTACCCTTATTATTAATCACTTTGGTACTAAAAACAAAGGATACGTCTATATAATTACTTCCCCATGATCCCAAATTTCTTTCTCACATAAGTGGGTTCGTTAAAAAAATTAACAGGTGACTGGTCTTGTTTCATAGAACATAATATATTCAATCCAGAATCTCTAAATATAATTCCTCATATATAATATTATGTCCTAGTGGTACGACCTATGAAGTATGTACATTTGATGAATCATGTGTATAATTTCTCATGATAGATACATGGAAGACATAATGGACTTGAGAGGGGATTGGTTGAAGCTGTAATCGATATGGTACCATCTCGATATGATCGATAACATCAAAGGGACCAATATTACATGGGATTAGAATTCCATTGGATCATAATAATAATTTATTCTTTTGGTTGTAATTTGATCAACTTTCACTTAACCTCTTCCTCCAAAAAATGAAGATGAATTTTAATGCTAGAGAAACTAATAGAAAGAATTTTCTATAATATAATGATAACTCATTCCTTCTACATGCAGTTAAAAAAGGATAGAACTGGTTATCCAATTTTAATAAATATTCTTATGGATCCATGATAAATTAATATCTTAATATCATCAAATTTTCAAAATAAACCACTCTATTAATCGATATACATATGACCCTCACCAAAATAATTTTTTTTAAAGGTATCTAAGATTCCCTGAATTAACGTAAATACTCTCAGAATCATTAGTAAAATTTTATCAGTCACATTCTCAATAATTTAATACCTTATATATATAATCTCATGAATCATTGTAATAACCAAAACTATTATAAAAACATTATGAAAACATTTGTGATTTCTTATTACTTGAATAGAACCATAGATTATTGAACATTTTCTATTGATCCAAAAATTTTGTATACTCCATAAATTATAAAATAAATCTCTATGTCAATAAATAATTTAATATTAGTTATCAAAAAAACAATATAAAATTTACATTATGAGTATCAATAATATATTTATCCAAAAAAAATAAATTTTCTCAACCTCAATAATAAGTTAATGGTTATATTCCTTAAACATAATATTTCTATAAAATATTACATTTCCATTAAATCAAATATCTAGGACGATGATATCATTCGACATATTCATTCAAAATCATAATAAAAAAATATGTAATAGAAAATCCTTTTATATTTCATAATTAAATAAAATAATAATTATATTCCTTTACAAAATCAATTCAATCACCCCACTTCCTGCTAAAACAATTCCCTTTGCTGCATCATCTTATTCCTTCTTTCCTTTCGTATTTTACTTATAGTCTCTTCATCATAAAAAAAAATATAACAATTACTCATAAAATTTCTAATTATCTCCATGAGCATTACCATTTGAATATTTCATAACATAATGACCATACATTACATATATTAAACAATAAATAGATATTTATACCTTAGGGAGACCATTGTACTAATCTATTGTGTTAACAAAACTATCATTTTTTCTATTGCAGGTACCTATTTTGAGTTAAACTATTCCACACCCAAAACATCCTCTCATTCCTATGAAACATTACCATGATTGATTCTTCTCACATTATCATCATATAGGAAATGTTTTCTCCCTCCCTGTATTGTCTCCACTACCAAAACTCTCATTAAACTCTATCTTTATCATATTTGGGGAGTCTAATAGTCAATTAAAGTGAAATCAATTAGTCATGATCCATGAAAATTGAATTCGATTAATAAAAATATCCATCACTCCATTAATTATCCCATTTGTATTCTTATAATTAAATTTTCAATCACATTGAATGTTAACGCAGTTCCTCCTAGTTTCCTCTATTTACTAAAACCAAAAATAAATGTTTGAAATGATTATCATAATTGGAAGGCAGATAGTATGAACAATCATTTATCAATGATCTAATGTGAGAAACCTTATTTTTAATATACAAAACAGTATGTCCATTCTAGGAAATACATAGTAATAATCTATTTAAATAATTCATGATTGTTGTATAATATGTTTTTGAATATCCAAATCATATAACCCATTTCAGAGTTATTAACCCTTGGTACAAATTTTCTAGGTCCACATCCATTTTTAGTATATTGACTTGGGTTTAATATATTTAAAAATATATCTCTATCTTTTACCAAACATCAGGTACATTTATCTATAATTTTCCTCATCCTTAAAATTATCCTTATATACATACCTAGACATATTCGTACAAATATCTCTAGGTATCTCAGAAATGTTTTCTCATCGGTGTTTTTTAAGGTTAACTAATCATTACTTTGGTAACAACTATAGAATCATAAAATTTTCACAAATGGATATTAAATATTTATATATGAATATTCAAAACATTACACATATTCACAGTTGAGCACCATAATAGTTTAATTTATTTGTAATCTAGGAACACAATATTATTAATTTGGTGTAATATCTTCAATATCATCAACAGGGATCTTCACTATTAATATTATTCAAAAAAAGTTCATACATAATCATTTATTTATACCTAGGGGATAAGAAGAATAAGTAATGGTGAGCCTAGTTTCCTAGTAAGGTTTAACATGAGAGATATGTAAGATTAACATGATCAAAAGGGTATGAGAATATGATCACTACATATTAAAATCATTCCCTACATATCGAAAATTTCGATCTTGAGTAATTGTATAAATATATGAAATTCATAAGATATGAGTCATAAAAAATAACAATATATATAACTGTATAACATTAGAGTAAAAAATTTTATTAACAAGAAAAATAAGTATATAAATTTACATCCCTATTAGTAAAGGATCTCTTCCAAGGCTATCATATTGGAATATTTTTACTCCCAAACCCGATATAGAAGTCATAATTTACTCCAAATATCATCATATCAAAAATCGTCTCTTACTAAACTGGGGACACCTCCCATTCCATTATTATATATCTCATGAGATATAAATCACTACCCATTTCATTGGTTGGAGATATAGGTCCCATATTATTATAATGAAAACCGTATTTATGTATTCCACATGTATATAAAAAATCATCATATCAAAACCCAAGAAATAAACTGGGTTTGATAAACATTTCACCATATCATCACCTATTTAAAAGAGACAGTTTTGAAAATAATTTCATCATATCATAAACCATAATAAAAAAAGAATGTTTCAAAATAATTCTATCATTGTATTACTTTTTGAAAATAAACGGGATTCATAAACACAATATCATAATAAACTATTCAAATATTTCCTCATATTTGTATCATCTATTTATGTATCTAGAAAAACAAAATTAACATCAATCTATATAATCCTTCATGGATAATACTCAAGATTTATAAATCACATGGAATGTTTCATGATGAAAATTAAAATTCCTTGAAATCAACTTTGTAAGGTAAACATTTGTAGTACTTTTTTATTGTAATTTTCATTAAAAGTAATCATGGAAACAAATAAAGTGTTATTTAAAAAGAATTTTAAACATTACTTGAATAATGTAGTATTTAATCTTTTATAACACATTTTAAAACATATAACCTTTTCAAAATACTTTTAACATTAAAATTATTTAATTAAAACGTAATCATTTTGTAAATATTAATGGATAAAAGTTATATAAAAATAGATTTCTAAAATGTTTATGTTATTATTGAAATCATTAGTGGCTATTATAAGGTGAAATAGAATTTATTTTATGATTGTTAAAAATGAATATTATTTTTTAATTTTTAGAAATTGAAAAATATAAATTTTTTGTTAAATTATATGAAGATACATTTAAAATAATTTTGTATGAAAAGAAAAAACTGGGTAAAAATTTATTTAATAAATAAATTTTAAATTTTTTTAAATTTTTTTAAAATATGATTTAAAAAAGGTTTAAACCGAAGAGAGAAATAAATTATGTTGTTCTTAAAAACATTTTTTCTATTATTTTAAGTAAAAATTGCAGTAAAATGAATCTATTTCATGAATAAAATGTTAATAAATAGATTATAATAAAATTCATGAATTTCATGAGATATATATCATTAGATTTCATCATTGTATGCATAATCATAAACTATCCTCAGTAAATGATGGTATTGTGAAAGACAATTTGTAAAACATTAGTAACAATGAACCATAAAAACCATGAAATAATGACAATAACATAATCATATAATATCATTAGAATAAATTAAACCATGATTTTAATTTTTATATTTTATTTATATACACATCATAAATGGAGATAGGTTCATAACATAACATTAGTCTTCAAGATGAAAAATTAAGAGAAAAGTCCCTTATCACTTTGGTTATATTTATAATAATAGCCCCCAATAATTTATAACTTCGTGTTAGTATTTAAATATAATTGAATAAAATATTAATTACATAACATTTCACTATTTTATTATATACACATCACAAAATAAATGAGTGGTGAATCATTATATGTCTCCCATGAATAAAAGAGAGACTAGAAATCCCTTACTCTAAGTCTCGATATCCATTATATTAATTAGAGCCTACTATATAATAAATATAATTTTATTATAAATATATTAAATAAAAACAGCTACTTATATCATACCATATATGTTTTACTAGTCCTTTTATTACCCATTTATTGTTAATTTAATGTCAATGACTTGTTTTGGGTAATTATAACTTAGTTGTTTATTTGTTTTTATTTTTTATTTTTGGTCCACATTATATTATCCTGGTTAAATAATCTCCATGATATTAATCATGACATATTTTTCATATTTATATAAAAATTATTATTTTAATAAAAGTCAATACAAAATAATTATAAATGAAGTATGTTGTGATCATGGAGATAACAGGTCGTATGTATGAGTGAGTAATATTTTCTTTTTAAAAAAATCAATATGGGCAATAGGTAAGTAAAATATAATCATTAAATAATTATATTAATATCATAAATACCATATTAATCATTTACATATACTTTTATATATCATGCATGTGGTGTGTTTATGTAAAGAAACTGATATCGCTTCTTAAAGGCTATAGTCCCCACTTACACGAATGTTGTTATCATATTTCCTCAGGTGAAAAGGTATGAAATAACATGATATATTATATTTTAATAATTATTAATATTTTAAGTATATCATAATTATATAATATATTTCACATATATTAATGATCATTATCTTTCATGTAAAGTATTAATGAAAATGAATCTCTTCCCTTTGTGAAGTGGTAGTCCCCCATAAACATGAATGATGTTATCACATCCCCTACTAAATGGAAATTAAAAACTTATATATGATATAATGAATAAATATGTATAATATGTTTTAAATATAATATATTTAATTATATATAATTTATATAAATCATTACATCCACCCATGAGAGATCGTAATGGAAAAAATGATTGACATTGGTTTGTTAGATGATAGTTCATCGTACACAAGAAAAATAATTTCATATCCCACATGATGGAAGTGGAGATGGTTATATATCAATAACATAAATAAGAATATCTATATATAATAAAGATTCATAGTTCATTATATCATCAGTTTTTAAAAATAATTTATGGTGGTTAAAGAACAAAGAAAACATAAACACTCACAAATGAATGTTTCATCTTCTTTTGGTATCCTATTTGAGTCCGCATAAAAGAATTACTATTTTTTATTTCCTTCAGAAATAATACCTCTATGATGATAATATGAATGATAGTAAGTTATATGTATTTTTATGTGCCAAAAACGGTTTTTAGGTGTGAATATGTGAGTAGAAGGGTGGGCTTTTATAAGAGAGGTGAGTGGCACACTTGTAATATTATTAATTGAATAATTTCAAACATGTTTTTGATATTTTATCAAGGATCCAATAATGAAACAATATAGATAATAGAAGTTATAATGTATAAATATAGACATAAAATTCATTTTGGAAGTTTTTTGTGATATTTTTAATCAATATTTTATTAGATTAACCCTTCCTAATAAAACTATTTCTAAACTAGTTTTGGAAAATAAATTTTAAAATTTATAATATTTATTTTTATAAAAAAAATATGGGTAAATTATTAGGTAATATTAATTATTATTATTTAAAATATTGAAAATATTTTTACAAATATCATTCACATAATTTTAAATCATTAATTTAAGATTAATCTAACAGATGTGATGAAAAATTGGGTTTTTAGAGAGAAAAATATCAAAAGATTATAGTTTTTTTTGTATCAATAATCATTATGAAATTAATTATAATTAAGTAAATTTAATTATTGGATTTATAATTTAACTAATTCTAATTAAAAATTTTAAAATATAATTTTACTTTATAAACAGACTAAATGAAAATGTAGTTTTCAATTACAATTTAGTATTTTTAACATTTAATAAAAAATTATCCTTTCAATACAATACCTAAAACTCACCCTTATCAAATTTTGATATTATGATTAAAAAATTAATTTTATTTTATAAAATTGATTTTATATAAGTTTGAAACAATAATATTACTTATGATTACAACAGGATGCATAATTTATTTTAGAAAGTAATATTTTCTAACCATACATAGTCATTACCAAAAATTATGTAATATTTTATAAATATGATTCATTTAAATAAAAATAAAAATAATTAATAATTAAAGATTATTTATTAATAAATATATCTTGTAATATTTAATCGATTGGTTATAGTGGTTTTGTTTAAATATCTATATTAAAAATAGATCATCGATTTGTTAAAACACAATGTAGTGTGTAATGCTTGATAACATAGTGTTGTGTGTTGCATAAGATTAACATGTTGTTTCTTGTAATGAAATATTTACATGGTGTTTCTGTTAATAGAAAAATGAACTTTGTGTTGTGTGTAACACAATCCAAATATGATAATGTGTTTAATAAAAATTACATAAATTGTTAAATATATTAGAGAAAAAATATTTTACAAATTCTTGAGGTGTTACAATTGATGAATGAAAATATTGTAAAATCAAAAATATGTATCATTTTTATTTATGAGTTTTATAAATAACTCAATGTAATAAATGATATTATTATTGAACAATAAAATTCTCTTTCTTAACAGAATGAGAAGTTAAAGAACAATACTTTATTATCAAATTAAAATTTTTATAAATATTTTGATACTTTTTGGATGTTCGATGATAAAGATGGTAATGAAAGAGAAGATTTGAAGGAATTATAATAAACAATTACCATGTAGGAGAAGGTTTTTACTATATTATGTTGATGTACATGGTCAATAGAAAAAAAAATATTATTTGTTACATTTAGTGACTTACCCAATGTATTGTAATTTATTTATAAAATTAATGAACGGTAGTATCTATTCTTCAATTTCTTTCATATACATGATTCAATGTCTCTATAATAGTGAATTATATCTTTTATTTCTATAGTATTTGGGGCATGATAAAGTATATATTTCAAAATCTCATTTATAATTCCTACTAATATTTGTTAAAAATCTATATGGGTATAGAGATAAAACATTAAATATTATATTTGACCAAAAGTTACATATTTTAAAAAAACACTACTATCTAATTTTTTAATAAATCATCCATGAGAGTCTCAAGAAATGTTTATCTTATTGTGATATTTATTCCATAGTAATATGATTGAATACCCATAAATATTCATTTCTTACAATAAATGGTGACCTAGGTGTGTTTCATTTGGAGATTAATTAAAATTTAAGGAAAAAGGTTTTGAAGAAGATGGCCTATAAAATTATCAAGTTATTAATAAATTACTTTATATTGAGCGATTACAATATATCATTATTATAATTTTTCAATTACGTTTTGAAATAAATAATGTTAAATTTTCAAATGACTATTTCTATATTTTTGAAGATAGTTATAAATTATATTATTCTAACCATAAAGAGAATATTTATTCAATTGAAAATACTTTCCTAATGGTTAAAATAGAAATTTTTTCAGTTTTTATGCAAAAATATATATATTTATCTATTAAATGGACTAGAAATGTATATTTTAGAAATATTTAGCATCATTAAAATAATGATTCTTTACACCAGATACCTCATTATAATGTGTGAAATATCCTATTTTTAATGCATTAATAGATTGAAATAAAAATAAGTAGTCATTTAGGCCAATAAAACAAAAGAACAGTGTAATGATACTTTAGTTGGATTGTATCAATAATTTAGGACTCACTTAAATAACTATACTATGAGGAAATATATATGAATGTTTTATTTTGAATTACTTCAATATATTTATGTGTAGATATTTTACAGCTAAGAAGATTGAAAAAATATCTATGTTTTATAATTACAACAATTTAGTTGAGAATGTTAATTGTTATATGATTATTTATAATATAATTGATATAGAAGAAGAATTTTAGATTTCTGAATTTATTAAATTAAATAAAGATATTTATTATATAAATAAAAATTCATTTCCTAGGAATCTAAAAAATTAATTTATAGAAATGAAGAATCAAAATGTCAATAAATAGCAGTAATTATGCTAATGGATTATGGTTTAGAAATATATATCTTTAACAAAGAAATTCATATTATTATTATGCATATAATAGAATTATTATAAAAAATATTCTAAATAAATCTTATTATGAGATGCTGATGTGAATGAAATTAAAATATGATTATTTTATAATTTTTAGATTAAAAGTTTTCATCTTCAACACTAATTATTGTTTAGATAAATTTTGGGTATTAATTATATAAAGGGAATTTTTTAGGATATTCTAGAGTAATTAAATCTTAGAGTGTTTATAATATAAGGAATATTTTTATTATATAATTTGGTTGTTTTAATATTTTCTAAAAAAATTAAAATCAAAATTATTCTAAATGATATCAAATAGAATATAACATCAATAAATTTTACTACGTATAAGTTCATAAACATGTTTTTTGATATAAAATTTAAGTGGGTGTATCAATAAAATCAATAATGGGTTTAGAATAAGTATTGAGATAACCCTACAGTAAGAGTGTTTTGAAATGTTGACTACATTGTTCAAACAAGAATTTTAGAAATGAATTATTTTTATATTATTTCTATAATTTATAGTTTTTTTTATGATGTTATGCTTTCCTTGATGGAATTAAAGTTGTAAGTGAACATATAAATGAAGCATAACCATTTTAAAGTAATGATATTTGGGACTTGGTGGAACAAAATATAGAATACTAATATATTGGAGTTAAATGAAGTTTATAAAATAAACATTTTTAATATAGATATTTTATAATGAAATTTTTAATATTTGTTTCACAATTTTATTTTCAATAACACGTTGAATTTTGAGATAAATTCGCACCTAGTTAGAAGAATCCCTTCCTATACTTGAATGGATTAATTACTCTGGTTAATTTTGTACTTACATCTATCTCAATGAATGTGTTATCTATCCTCTAGGACACAGTAATAGTTCTAAAGAATATTGATAAAATCCTAAACTCTTGCATATGGGTTTCACATGGTTAGAGAAGATATCATTTAGTGGCATAGAATAGTATGGGGAAACTATTGCAAAATGGTGGCATCAATTAATGTACTGTGGAAGGATAAATGTATATCCTGCAAGATAATCTATTATGGGAGGTCATGGAAGTGCATTACCTATAGGGTAATTTCATCCATGTTATGTATGGGTCAAATCTTGATGCCCCATGTAGAAAAATAATTTGGCTATATAAATAGTTATGGGGGAATGTATTGGTTCATGAACATCACACTCGGTGGATTGTGGAATGTGGGAACAAAAATTTCCTGTTTGATAATTAGGCAGGGTCGATGAATGGTTTCACAGGCTATCCAAATTATGTTTTTTGAGGTGAACCATTCCCTAGATTTCACGTAGGGAGTTCTTATCCAACAACAACAAAAATATTTGGAGAATGTTATTTTTTCTTCTAAAATCAATTTTTAATATTTACATATTCTTTAATGGGGGGTTTTATGGCCATTTTGTACATATATATGAACCAAAATTCAAATGTTTCAAATGTGGTGAATGAGTCTTTACTAGTTTAATGAGATTTCAGATAAATATAACATGTTGTTTTATAGGAACAATAATTTTTGTGTTCCTACAGATGAATCAATAAGGAAGAATGGGATTTAAGTAGCCTCAAATTGATAGTTTTTTCATAACTATAAGATGTAATCATCAAAAAAATCTCTTCTTCAACAGTGAATGGGCCTCTGTAGTTTAGAGAAGCTTCGGTACCCTCATTAGGATTAATATGCAGGCCATCTCGTGTGTCTATATCCTCTTGATCAGAATTCATAAGGATGTATTGAATGAACACTAATGAAAATAGGTATAAATTTTAATGAATTTATGTTGTTAGAATCTATGGGATGAAAGAAACAAATATCGTAGTAAGGGAATAACCAGTTAGTCATTGGCTTTGTAGTATCAATATATAGGTTTTGTTTTTGATCTCGTAGATTTGGTTAAACAACAAGGCACAAGCAAATCCTAGTCATTGATCATTGTGGGCAATAATATCTCTTACCACACTCAGGATTCCCCCATTTGGGGGAAATAGGTTGGTTAGAATCCAATTATTTTTTGCATAAAACTCAATGTAGATAGATCATCTAAACATGATATTATGTATTATGGTGTAGTCATTCATGATCGTAATGACTTAGTGTTCATTGCTTCTATTAGTTATGATGGTCTAGGGAACCCTATCCGGGAAGATTCTATTTCTCTACAGAATGGTCGATCTTTCTCATAATTATGTTCCAAATATCATTAATACTGACTCTCTGGTGATACATGATACCATTTAAAGGTAGGTGTACACAAATTGGTTTATTGCGTATCATATTTAGAGGATTCCATGCTTCATAATAATAATTTGATATTGCTTCATACTTTGATAGAGGGTAAAAAAGTTCTATATTTCTTGTTCTATATAGGAAAATAGGACTCTCACCGTATGTATTTTTCAAGTATAGGTAGCCATCCTCTAGAATGTGTGGGTCTTGTATATGAAAATGATCTTGGATTACATTACTTTAGACCATGTTAATCCCCTTTCATCCTAATTATTGGTGACTTGATTCTACTTTTTGGTTCAATTAATAATAATAATAATAAAAATTTGTCAAAAATGAGAAGAATCTAGATCAAGTGATTAATATTATTAATGATATTTATTAATTAAAACAGGAATCCTGATATTTTTATGAGATTGATTCATTGATTATTTTGAAGAATGGATTTACTGAGGTAATATTAATCCAAAATATTTTATTAAAAGGTATTATCATCATAATTTAATTATTCATAGTTATGTAGATGGTATTATATCTGAATCATACATTGAATTATTAGTAATGGTTTTTTAGATTTTATAACTAATGAAACTAACTTGGTTTTCATGGTAGAACTCCTCTTCCATTTATAATTTTGTATACGTAAAATTTATGATGTTAAATATATTAATAAAAATATGTATTCTATATAATAGGTGAAGTTATTTTGACTTGATTCTCATAAAAGTTTTAATAGTTATATTTTCACATCTTATTGAATGGATAATGATACTAATGATAAGTCAGTCGATCCAAATAATTATAGAGGAATGGTGAGAATATTGTTATATTTAATAATAGAAGTCATGATATGTTGTTTAGTTTTTTCGTATATGGAATATTTTTAGATGAAATAAACTACAATCATTAAATGTTTACTAAATTTGTTTTTATATTTGTAAAATCTATTGTTAACTGTCTCTTATTCATCCTTATAAAAAATCCATTTGAATTATTATATTACACATATATAGACATTATATGATGAAATATAAATTAAAAAAAATATGTCATGTGTCATTATCTCCAAGAAAATTCATTACAATGTTCAAATATGAAAATATTAGTTGATTTATCATTGACTGATGTTAAGTGTATGGAATCGATATTTGTTTTTACAAGACTCGATAGATTAGACAAACTATATTTTATTTTGAACATTCTTTCAAAGGATGATATATTTTCTTGATATTTGATTATCCATACCTATTTCGAAAAACCCTCTACAACACTCTATAACTAATCATATTAATTTGAGATTTCACTTTATTATAGATCATATGATGAATGATGATATGAGTTTAGATTCTTATTCTATATAAAATGAAATAGCTGATATAATTTTGAGGAGTTTAAATATAAATTTTTTATGAAGGATTATCTATGATCATGGAATAATTAAATATGGAGAAACATTTCATTACAGGAGGAGGTATTTATTAATGTATTGTTTACAATTCATTGAATTTGTCTTCTATTTAAATATTATTCATAACAACATTCCTTTGTTCTAGGTTAATTATTTTCAATAGGATATGTTATCATATTAATGTTTTTACAAATCATATATTCCAAAAATAATGCTTTAATTAAGGGAGAGGGCATATAATTTTGTATATTTATTTTTCATTTAATTCTTTAAACTATTATTATGACTTATTTAGAATTTTTGATATATAATATACAAAAATTTTTATAATTTACATGAAATTATTATTGACTAATATAATATAAGATATTTGTTTTTGGGAGAGTAATTCTATATAGTTTTTATGTTCTCGATATCATTTTAATCCTTTTAAAAATGTGCTGGGTATATCCCTTTTCCAAATTATCGTGTTGCAATTATCAAAAATCGGAGAATGTTTAGTGTCTCATTTATAAATAATTAACTTATTTAATTATTGAACAATCACTTCTTATGTTTTTATTTATATGGTATTTGAAAATGTTTTGATGGAACCGTACATTGATTGATAATTTTTCTGTACTTTAAATAATAATTTCTAATTTATATTTTGTTGTGAAAAATATTCTTAAGGTGAAACTCTATGTTATTAATATAATTTAAACAAGAATGTAGTAGAATCTCGTGATACATCGACACTACCACAAAAATGGGTCTTCCTAGCGCTACCCATAAATTGTAAAAAACCACAAATAAAGGGGGTACCTTTATTAGCGCTAAAGATTATTATTAAAAGTACCCCGTTATTAGCACTTTTTTTCAAATGTTAAAGGGAACCCATTTAGCAGTTCATTTTTTGTAGCATTGATAAAAGGTGGCCTTTATCATCTCTTTTTTTTCAAGCACTAATGATAGGAATATTTAAAAATGTATATATTTCATTAAAAATAAAATATAAAAAAATAAATAAATTTATATTGATATAAATATAATATAGATTTTTTAAATATGCATTATATAAGTATAAATAGATATTTATACTTAATATAAAATATATATAATAAACATGGCTAATAAAATATTTAAAAAATATTATTAATTTATTATTTGAATTTTATCTTTGTGTAATAGTCATTAAATTAAAATTTGATTTCACAAAAAATAAAAAAAATAAGATATCTATAATAAGTTATAAACATAACATAAAGTACAAATGACCTTAATTTATGATTCGGGTGGCTGTTTGAGCTTTAAAACATATCAAATAAAATCCAACAACATGATCAACACAATTGTGTTGTAAGGTAACCTTCTATGACATTGTATGGTGCCAAAAAAGGCCTAGAAGGCCTCCCAAACAGAGTTTTTAGTTGGGATATCAAACTTCTCTAACATTCGATGTAATTTAAATATCGTTTCAGGGGGTTAATTTTCCATTTTTAAGCAGGAAATTAATTTATTCTGAGGAATTATATTCATATTGAAATTAAAGATTTGAAATTTTATCATTTTCCATAATTTACTGTTTTTTGAAATCAAATATATAAAAATATATACATATTTTTTATATATTATCAACAAAAATATTTAATTTTATAAATAAATAATTAAACACATTTACATATGAAATATATTTCCCAAGATATATGCTTTATCTAAATAATAAACAAATATCTTTTTTATTTAGAATACAAACATATAAATATTTATATACCGATATAATGTTTGTGTGTGTGTATTTGTGTTTTTCTATATTAACAAACTGATATTTATAAATATACAAATAATTATACGAATAAAAAAATAAAACTCAATGTATATAAAAATAGATTTATATAAATATATATAAATAAACAAATAAATATATAAATATATAAATATAACTATACATGTATAGAAATATATATATGTTAATATAAATATATATTAATATATGATTAAATATAAATATATAAATATATATTAATATAACTGAATTTATATTAAAATAAAAATATTTATATGTTATCTTAAATATAGATTAATATAATAATAAATATAACTAAATATATATGTACATATAAAAATATATATCATTAAATAGATAACAAAGTAATAATGAGGAATGGTAAAGGGTCTTGGAACATAGTGGAAGGTATTGAGTTCGAATTCTGGGGGAGGTAGGGGCACAAGTAGTGGTGAAGTGTTATGCTAGAATTTTTAGGGGGGGTGTCTAGCACTGTATGAGGGTTTTGGGTGGGATAGGGGCGTGCATGGGTGGTAGGGGAATAAATGAGGGTGGGGTGATTTATATCTCTATTGATGGGGGATCAACTTCTATAAATACCCCGCATCAGATTTGTGTGATTTTTTTAATTTATTTTTAAAAATTTAATCTTTTTGCAATTATTTTTAGAAATCCCTCATAAATGAACCTATTATTAGGGTTTTTTAGCACTAATAAAAAGGGTCGTTATGAGTACTTTTCTAGTACTTTTAGAAGGGACCCCCTTTGATCAGTTCCATGATTAACATCGAGTTTTCAGTGCTATAAATGGCATTTTATAATGATTTTAATGTCCTAATATATAGTAGTGAGACCAAATTATACACCCACAAATTTGAAAATTACATTTTAATATCATTATAATGGATGATTTTTTAAAGCTACACATTCCATCACTAGTAGAACAACATTTATAGTTTAATCGAAAGGTCATTATAATTATAACAATCCCATTATATTTAACACAAGGTTATTCTAGTTTCAGATTTATTAAATAGTATAAACATGGGGATATAATGATAAACTAATGTAATTGGAATTGCGGCGCTTTGTTTTTTATTAAATGTATATTTCTATATGCTAGGATTTATACTAGTTTTTCATATTTCTTATCAATTTATAAATAATTCTTACTATTTATTTTTTTCTATAGTTATTTCAACGTTTTTATTATATAATTTATTAATTATTGGTTAAATTGGTTGATAATTATTCTCATTAGGTTGAAATTACAATGAAAGAAACATAATATCTATATTTTTCATTATGATATTTTTAGAAAGAAAATAGAATAATTGACCATTATGATCATATGTTTTTAAAAAACATATTATCGATAATAGAACAATGAGATTATGCTTCAAAAAAAGTATTGAATAAGTATTATACCGATAATATGATAGTGAGTGTCATGCATCTAAGAGGATGTTGAGGCAACATTTGTATGGTTAAGAGAATAGAGAGGTTGTGTTGAATATAAAAAAACATAATAATTTTTGATATAATGAAATGTTGGAACAAATAGAATATTAAATTATTTATTTTTCAAAACAACATAGGAAATTATAGTCAAATTTAAAGCTATTGAATTTTGAAAGGAAAATTAATCATA
This sequence comes from Viscum album, assembly GCA_963277665.1. NCBI lineage: Eukaryota > Viridiplantae > Streptophyta > Magnoliopsida > Santalales > Viscaceae > Viscum > Viscum album. The sequence continues at coordinate 396,630,687 of OY728125.1, forward strand.
AAGTTTTATGGATTATTCAAAATCTATTAAATGGGTATTACAGACTAATTTTCACCGACATTTTTATAACGGATTTAACATATGATAACTATATATATTATTTTGAAGATGTTCAATGGTTTTAATGATCATAATGAAGGATTAGTAAACAATAATGTAGTTTGTTATTCAAAGAATAATTTATGGAAATTTTATTGGGTATATATTATGTATTATAAACAAGATGAAATCATTGTTGGGATTTTGAGTGATTTCACTAATATAAGTTATGTTTAAATTATTCAAACTATTTTAATTTATATATATGTTGATTGATCATGAGGGTTAATTTTAAAACATTCCTTATGTTCTTGTCATGGATTAAAATTTTTTAATCATGACACTCTACCCATCAGCCCCGTCTGTAGTGGAACTCCATTTTAAGGTATTGCGACACTCCCTATTACCTTTTTTTGATTGTATGGAAATGTATAAACTACCTCCACCAGAAGGGTTGTTTCTGGGATTGGTGTATAATTCTCTTATATCGCACATCTCTCTTATGTATGAGAAATTTTATTCTAGATATAGTCTCACTATTATCCATCTCGAATAACATCCTTATCCCTTTATTCAGCTACATGTTAAGTCCATTTTGGTTTGTAGAAGAGATCATGATTCATCAAAAGATACTTAGAAAGTTATTAAATCCTATAAATATATGGCTTTTTCTTTGTCTGGGGATCTTCAGGTTCCTTATTTTTCAGAGTCTATTTAAGACTTAAAAGGTCCCTATACCATCTTAGACTCGGTTTGTTATTCCCTAGGAATATTATGGCCCCATTTCCCTTTTGGAACAAGAGGATTAGCCTTTTAAGATTTTTTTGACTTAATGATATGTTTTTTAGACTAGTTCTATTTCATCAGACCCAATCAATGTCGTTGGTTGATTCTTCTATTTATGGTAAGTTGGAATTACATGCCTTTACTTAATCTGGTAATACAAAGAAATTAGATTCATTTTTTTAATGTATCTCCCCATGATTAGGTCATATTATATTCAATTTCATACTGAACCATACAAGATGTCTCTAATCGTTTACATTTCAAATCAATTGGTGATAGTGATTGTATGGGATGTTTTATGCACACCAGGTCATGTATCAAGAGAGAAGAACAAAATGTTTCTTCTATAATTTCAAGATGTTTCTCATGTTCCAAGTAAGAATACATGTCATTTATCATAAAATAAAATCCATTATCCTATAGAACACATTCAACCATGGTTCCTAGGGGAATTCTGAATTCCTATCCATTGAATCCCACTATTATAAAGCTTTCATCATCATTGTGCTAAAACCCATGTTGCATACCTATAAAACCCATGAATTTTCCCATAAATGTGGCATGATATAGCGTATTCATTTTGAACCAATTAATGAACACATTTTGATCCTTTTACAAACACTTTAACAATATAATAAAAATATACCTTTCCAATCAATACAACATAAAAAAGTCTAGCACTGAAAATATTTCTTTCATCTTCACCCTTGTATACGCAAAAGGAAACACTTTTGAAATGGAATTTCTATGGAATCATATTAGTATTTTTATTCGAAGGGATGAACCTTATATTTTTTGGGTGATATTAATATGGTTATGAAATATGGGTAGAATAAAGGTGGATGCCTTTCGCCATAGAAAGATATAGGGTTGTCCAACCTTTGCTTCTAGAAATTGGAATCTCAATACGATCTCTAATAGTGGTAGATTTTCAAGGTACGACAAACATCAAGTAAATATCCGCATTTGGAGAAGACATGATTCTTACATTGAAAACATTCATGAATTCTCATCCCATATGTCTTCTATAGTTTCCCATCAGTCTCAGTCTACCTCAGATCACTCACCCATCTTTATTTCTCTTGAATCTAGTAGATAAAATAAATGAGGGAATAAACATATCTTCTTATCTAATATGTGGGAAGTGTATCCCTACATTATCTATTTGTTTTCTTATCCTGTGACCAAGCCATTCCATAATTACAATGGAAGAGGATCCTAAACACTTTGAGTTTGTTAAAGGTGGATCTCTAAATTTGGAATATTAATTTCCCTTATCAAAAGTTGGGGATGGTCTCAATTAAATAGGAAATTGATTGAGGGAAGGTTAGTCTTAAATAATTGTGTAATAAATCCCTTTAAAAGGATCTCTCTAGGGATAAAAATCCAATTATCCTAAAGGATCATAGAACTGGAGTTGGTGGCCTATGATATTCCAACATTTTTGTAGCTTAAAGAAAAATAATGAAATATATCAATCTATAATGAATTTTTCATTTAGAGTATGATTAATTTTATCAAAAATATTCATATATAATATGGTACATATAGCAATAAATTTGATCTGGGGAAATTTTTGATGGATTCTCATAATAAATCCTTACATGTTGTGGTAAATCCTTATATTCAGATCGACTACCCAACAATACAGTCATAAGTCCCTAATTTTATTCCCATTCTGGTTTATGAAATGATCGCCGATTTCCTTGTATGTATCCCTAAGGAGAATGATCTGTGAGAGGTTTTCTTTCCCTAAACTCCGAGAGCTCTTTAGGGACTGTTGGTTTCCCAAGCTACTTATACATGGATTCTTGGGATATATTCAAGACTGAACATGTATAGATTATTAATTAATTCATCATGTGGGGAAACCATCAAAGGGTTTCTGGTTCTACAACCTTGATTCTCATTGTGAATATTAATAATTTGTCTTCTATTATAAAATTTAGACCCATAATTACATTAAAATATTCATATAAGGCTTTATATGTCATAATTAATACAATAATTTTTCCCCACATTCAAAAATGGTTTCATAGGAATAACACATATTAATTAAGGCTTTTCTATCTAAGAGGATATTTGTATGGATTAGTAAATGGTTGATGATATAAACATGAAAACCCTGAGCTCCCAAATTGAAATAAATGTTGATATTGATAAGGAATATGATATAGTGTAGTTTTGTTTCATCATCAAAGTTATGTTGAATATGGGTTTCTAAAATGAATTTTTTGACTTGATATTCAGATTCTATAGTTCTGTAGGGGTCTCCATCACTCTCAGGGGATAAATGTGTGGTTTCTTCAAGTTAATTAATGGCCATAAGTAGGGGGATCCCATTTTACCCATTATTTTTATCCTTGTTCAAGAATACCATAAATTATATATCATGAGGAGTGTTCTCAACATTATTCTATAAAATTGTGTCTAAAATTTTATAGGTATTTCCATTGATATCTTTGCGGATTATATTTCTATCATTGTTAATGGAAATAGCAGATACATGCACAATATAAATAAAATCATTGTCTTAAACACCATGTGTAGTAGAAATGTTATTAACAATGACAAATGAAATTTCTAAATTTATACACACTTATTTTAGAGAAGAGTAAAAATATTATGGACTCCCTTGATATTATTAAAAAATCCATTGAATTATATTGGGGATCTAATTGAACTAGTATGGGTTCACATTTATAACTACTATTAGCTTGTTGAAAAAAAATCTTGTCGCGTTATCAATTTTAAAAATAGGTTTCATTCATTCGGAGGCAGAATCACTCCCTTTAATTATGTATTTACTACAATCCCAATAAATATTCTTTCCAAAATTAGTTTCCCAAAATAGTTATTAAAAAACGAAAAAATCATCAAAAATTTTATATATGTTGTGCACAATTATGGGAGGTACTACTAGCCAGCATGGGAGATGATAACAAAATAACTTGAAGTGCGAGTATTAATAGAATATTCATTAAGGAAAAAATGGATTACATGTAGCTGGTACTGTAGCATCACGGCTACTGTACCAGTACTATTCACTGAGTGGTCCTTTGGGACAAAAAATGGGCTTTCAAACCGTGTATTTGAAACACATGGCCTTAGGCCTTTAGGCTTTGTAATGGGTCTCCATCTACCCAGTCTGAAGTGTTCCTTGCTTCAAATAAATGATTGAGGCATCAGACCCAAACTTTAAAAAAATGGGAGATCTGAACATAGGGAGCATGGGGGTTTGAAAAAAATAAATGGTACTATTGAGAACCTCTTATAGACCACTATATGGATTACTGGGAAGAGTAAAAATAATTTCTACTATCAAAACTGGTCAAGAACACTATTGGGATATCTGTGATATCATACTGCTAACATCTCTTTATTCCAAGAAATTATGTACCAATATTTTATCCATAACATTCTATGTCAACACCATATTTGCTTCTTTGGTGATATTATCCTGAAAAATTATCATAAAAATATGGTTTTTACAAACCCTTTTTTAGTCATTTTTACCCACAAGGCATATCTTTCCCTATGGTTCGAGTACCCTCTCTAGAACACTTTTGGGTGTCTTGTTCTGTCAATTTCTCCCTTAAAATTATTTCTTTCTAGTTTTTCATCAGGTATCTTTAAGTTATTATTTATAGGGTATTTATGTGTGATGTAATCCACATTTCATCAAGATGTGCATACTCTAGGGACCCTAATATCGAAACAATAGTACATTTATTCATTGATAACGGGAGGAAGTAGTGTGGGGAAATATTTTAGAATTATACTTCTAAATTTCTTAAACAAATCATGATTAATGAGTTCCTCGATAACTATTTTTTGGGAGTATGGAACAATATAAATGAATAAAAATCCAATATGGTTATTCTAGTGGAAGGATGTTTCACCATATATACTTCTTAGAATATGAATTGACATGAAGGGTCCTCTAGATATATGATGGATATTGTTGCTAGATCCTATATTATGGACACCAAACTTGAGATTCTTCTCAAACACCAGGACAATACCCCCACTCTAGTAACTCTAATTGATGTCATCACAATACCAACCATATACCAGGTTTGGTGCACACATGAATAGTGGGTGAAATGAGAACATCCTATCCAAGTTCTAAAAACCAATACCTATTGGTCATTCATGTATGATCTCATGAATAAGGGTGGGGTCATTCACAACCTTAGGGTTTTAGTGGTTGTCGCCATCTAACAGGTCTATGGTCATGGATATTACCTTCAGGTGAAGGAATGTGTACAACTCTTTGGTATTCAACTTTTACAGGTTTTGTACCTCTGCATGAAATTTGCGTATACATATTCCTTAATAATCTAGAAATACATTCACAAGACTACCCCCACACCTTAGACCATTACCCACTTCCTCAAAATAATTGTTTTTCTTATGAATGATTTGGTGGAGGTATGCCACGCTCGGAGAGAAGGTAATAAGGTGTCTTATTATCTTCCCTCTTAGGGAACCCAAGAAGATCACTTATTCTAGATATCTAGTTTGGGTTCCCTTCCTTCTAAATTCATTACACTATATGGGGATGATGCCCTAGTTTTCCATCATATGTTTTCTCTTTGAATTCTCTTCTTTGATTAATTTTAAGTGTCTCTAATAATGAAATTATCCTAATTTGGATGATGATGATGATGATGACTAACAAGGATAATGATTATTGAATCATATGGAAATGGTTTTTTTAGAATTGTTTTTTATAATTCCTAAATAATGTTCAAAATATATATGGGTATATAGATATTTTAGATTAATTTAAAAAAGTGTGTGAAGTATACAAGATATGGTCGACATGATATAAATATGAGATATAAAAGAATATTAATGTTACCCACTCATATATGATTAAAAATACATAAAGAGACTTTATCATTATATAATATTTGATGATATTCTCATTTAGATTTCATAACTATAACAAATTCATCTATCTTTAACTGTTTGTTAGTTTTATATTATATTTTTTATATCTATTACATTGAGATTAAATTTTAATTTTTTTTTTAATTTTTTTTCATAAATGAATGTTTTTATTGGCTATAACATTATAAAAGAAATTTTTATGTAATTTCGTTGTGATTCCCTTTCCAAATTACAGTTATATTAATGTTGTGCCTCCAGTTGAAGAGGTAGAATGTAATAGTTCTGTGAATTCCCATCAAAATTATTGTTTTTAGTGAATATCATACTTTTCAAAGACTGTTGGGGTGTGTAGATTAGACATATGATCTTTTCTTATCAAACCTACTATAGAAGTCATTTATATTTTTACTCCCATTATATTTTTCATTTAAAATTTAAATACATTCAATTTAATCCCCCTCATGACCCTTAGTCATCTATAATTCTTAAAACAAGAGAGATATGATGAGTTTATTAAATATGAATGATGAAAGCAAAGTTCAACCTAATCAACCAACTCTAATGAATATGTTTTTTATATTTAGAACCCTTAAATAATTAAAAATCCCATGAATTATTTTTGGTGTTATTACAAATATCGTGTGTTATTAACTCATTGATGTTGGGAAAATACAAAATATAAATATTTTATTTCCTCTAAACAATCATTATGAAAAATAATTTTTATTCTTCTAAACAATGTCTCATATGGGAAATTATATATTTTATTTGAGTCTAAAATGTGTTATTTACCCTTGGTGTGATATAAGCTTCATCGTCATCAGTTTCTATGATGGCTCAATGCCAGGGAAAAGGTTTGTAGATTATTAAATAAAAAATAAGTTATTTTTTTATTTTCATCTAGTTAAAATTTATTTAAATTATTCTCAACCATGTTTCTAGGGTTTCCCATATAACCCTAAGAGATTTGAGGGAGGACCTATCAGATAAAAGCTTCTGTGGATGGTCATAGAAATTTTGGGAGCCAATAATGAATATAGTGTGATCGCCAATAGAATTGCATGTGAACACATTCTCCATCAATGATCCATCCATCCTACAAGTATAGATTTTTATTTTTATAGATTTACCCAATAATTATTATTTTTTCAACCATGGGTTATTTTCTATTAAATAGAATTTTTGTTTGACCATATTATTGCCCTACCAATTAATTTTGTTTTGGAAATTATTTTTCTGGATTATTTGTTCAAGGAATTGAAATGTTCCTATTAATTATTTTATTTCCATCACATGAATAATTGAATAATCATGAAATACCAATGCATATTATCTAATTTTGTTATATTATAGATTTATCTATATTTAATTCATTTTTTCATCACAAACAATTAGTTTTTTTAATTATTTCAATGTTTCTTAATACCAATACATTATGTGATTTGTTATCAATTATATGGATCATGTAATTGAATTAATAATTAGGAACATATATTGTTGTTGGTGATCTAGATGATGACCCACATGGACACATATGGTGAGGTTGTTTCCCTCAAAAATCAGGGATGACCTCGTTGATTGAAGGTTCAAACATTCCAATCTGTTTCTAACAGGTTTCATCGTAGAACTTAAAACATCCAATGATTCCATATCCATTTTGACCTACATTCAAAAGGTAGGCACTCATTAGTTGTGGTCTGATGAGGCTTAATAATTTGCATTGGTCAAGAGGATGGGAGGTTGGACTCATCATACCCATTTAGGGGAATTATTATCTACTCTGGGACTCTCTTTATATATTTATGTTATGTTTGTGAATTCATATTACATTACCAAGTATAAAATGAGCTTTCCTTTAGATCTGACAATCAATTACTTATATGTAGGAAATTTAGAGATTCTTTTATATGTATTTGAGGTTCTTCATCGATGAAGAATCGTCTGTATTTTTTAGAGATTCTTAGTTGATGGTATCCTTAAAATACATAAATGTCGCTTGGACATTATGATGACCATACTGGTTTTAAAGCCACTCAGTGGGGCACTTGATGATTATTATCAGTCAGAAGGACATTGATTATTTCAGAATTGGGATCGTACCCGTTGATGGGCTACCGAAGTATACTTTGTTTTAGAAAAGGAATCAGATCCCACATAGTTCGAATAGAGGATTATGATGTTCATTATTGATTCCTCAAAGAAAGATGTCATAATTACTTTTACACTCTAAGATCACTTGAGTCATTATCGGTGTGAGAAACAAGAGGTATTAGTAAAACCAGACAATTGTGCCATGAAAGATGCAATCATAAGAAATGATGTGGGGATTATGTATGTATGACTTCCCAAAATAGATGAGCATTAAGATTTACTTGATGGAAGAAATCAAGGAACAGTATCCATAAAGGTATATGTACTTTATGGATATTTGGATACTCTAATATTGAGACTTACTCCTAAGGAAGATGCCCAAGTTAGGAGGGGACTTATGATTGGGTTTTACTCCTGAGAAAGAAGAACCAAATCAAAAGTAAATTAGAATAGTTTAATAGAAATTAAGACTGGGGATTACTCCTAAAAAGGAGGCCTAGGTTCAGGGACATGAAAAATTAAGGGACTTGGGGCTTACACTTGAAGAGGATGCACATATTTGAGACTTGGGCTTACTCCTAAAAAGGAGACCCATGTTAAAATAATTATGGTTGGGGCTTACTCCTGAGGAGGATTCCCATATTTGAGACTGGGGCTTACTCTTGAAAAGGAGGCCCAGGTTAATACAATTATGGTTGGGTATTACTCCTGAGGAGGATGCCCATATTTGATACTGGGGCTTACTCCTGAAAAAGAAGACCAGGTTAATGAGAATTATGCTTGAGGATTACTCTTGAGGAGGATGCCCATATTTGATATTAGGGATTAATCTTGAAAAGGAGGCCCAGGTTAAAGAGAATTATGGTTGGGGCTTACTCCTAAGGAGGATTCCCATTTTTGAGACTGGGGCTTACTCCTAAAAAGGAGGCCCATGTGAAGGAGAATTATGGATGGGGCTTACTCCTAAGGAGAATGCCCATATTTGAGACTGGGGATTACTCCTCAAAAGGAGGCCCAAGTTAAAGAAAATTATGGTTGGGGATTAATCCTGAGGAGGATGCCCATATTTGAGATCGGGGCCTACTCCTGAAAAGGAGGCCCATGTTAAAAGGGGACTTGGTGCCTACTCTTAAGGAGGATGCCCATATTAATGAGAATTTGGACTGGGGATTACTCCAGAAAAGGAGGCCCATGTTAAGGATTCTCTCATCTTATAGGATAAGGCGGAATGAATGAAATCTCAATCATTAGTGACATAAAGATGTGTAAATCACTAGATTTTGAGAGATGTTCCATGGAGTTACTTTCAGATAAGGAATCCAAATCAACAAATCATGCCATAAATGGCTTTGAATAGTGTCTTGAAGACGGAATCTTGAATAGGAGAGGTGGAAAAGCATAAGAGGGGTGAAATGGACCGGAAAGGCACCCAAAAAGGTAGGGGCGTGCAAGTCCTGGCAGGCGTGCAGGTACTGCATGGGCACGCATGACCTGGTCGCGTAGGTATACCTATGCGACACTTGTGTACTTTCGTTATTTTCAGCCCTTAAAGTAATATTTGGGAAATCCTTGATCAAAGACTTTAGAATAATCCCTAGAGGCTTTCCAGAAGATGGCACGCAAGTTATGATGAATAAGTACGGCGGCACACAAGTGTGTTCATTTCCCTGAAGGGTAAAACACTTTGGCATGCAGATGTTATTAAATTTTAACACTTATACCTTACTCCTCTTTTTTATAACTTCCATTATAGGTAATTAATTACCTTAGAAGAGTTTGGAAGACCTGAATAAGAGACATGGGCGTTCAGAGCTCTGTCTGTGAATTCTGGAAAAATTCCACCTATAAATGGGGGCCCACCAGGGGTATTTATAGGCTGGAGAAGACCCCGAGTGGTTATCCTTTAGGGCGCACAAGTCACTTGCACGACTATTAGGTGTCGTTCAAGTATACTTGCGCGATAGTGAGGGAACTTGCACGACCCTTGTGCATTTGAATCTTTGTTCATGCCTTTGTCGATTTTGATGTTTTCTTCAAAGCCTGAATCAATTTGTGCTAAGTCAATTTATTGTTCCATTACTTTAGACAATGTGACCAAAAGGAGCATCAACAACTGTCCCCCCTCATAGTTGGATCCAAAAAAATAAGGATGTGAATCTGAGGAAAAGAAGAAAATGAAAGGAAAGGCGGCGCACAAGTGTTCAATGCGCAACACATGGCGTGCAGGTTCATGTCGCACAGGGATGGAGCATGCTAGATGGAGCGCGCTGGCTATAGGCACGCAATAGGGCCACCTGGCCAATAAATATGTGGTCATTTTCCGCACATAGCATCTGATTTCCGGATTATCGAGCTCTTTCCGCGCAAGTCGCTCGTTTTCGGCTATTTCTTCGCTTTCACGTTGTTGTTAAGGTCATAGGACTTTTGTAGTGATACTTGCATGCCAAAAACATGCGTGTCACATTAACACTTGCGCGATACATCCATACTTGCATGCCTTAATGACTTTACCCTTTTTCTGAGATTCCTTCACAAATTTTATGAAAAATCAACTTACTTAAAAGTTAATTTATTCAACTTTTGTACATAATTAATGGCTCCCAATAGAATTGGAATGGCTGGTGAGCTAGCTAGAAAGAGGATTGGTGACACGAGGAAAGTTTTTGGGCATGATTACTATGATATCTGTGATAGAACTCTCCTAGAAATGGCTAAATACTTGAAAAATATCATCTTAATTTCACACAGATCATCTACCTACCTCTGTATGTTTATGGTCATCAGTAAGGAGTAAATGTTCCAGATGAAATGAACTATATTACTGAGATGCAAATGCACCACTACTCCTCTATTTTGGTTATGTTGTGCATTAAGAGGAACAAAATTGGTGTGAATTATCATATTTTTCCTTCATGTTATTCCCTTGCAGATATGAAAATGGAAAACCCATGGTCTAAAATGTTTTCCGCTGCCAGTTCGTGGAGAGAAGAAAACCATGGTATTAAAGAAATATCTGAAAAGAGTAATCTCTCCAAATGGATCTTTACTTCCAATTCACTATTCTCAAATCCATGTATCCATCTTCCATGTCTCTTGGACTGAAATAGAGTCACTGTTTGATCAGCAGAAAATTTTCTCAAACCACACTCAAGAACATCCTTTTACAATTGTTCCAAGAAGAGCTGGTGTCACTGCATCTTTTATTGTATCCAGTTGAATGAATGATTTCCCGGTGGTTGCTGATGAAGCACGGGATGCCGTAAATCAAATGAAGAGTTATGTTGAAAGACTCTTGTAATTCTTGAAAAAAGAAAAGAGACTCCAGTCTGTGGATGTCCTTCTATCTCCTGTGTATCAATGAAAAACACTTTCATCTTCAATCATTTGTAGCTGCATTCTTCTTCTACATGCTTTAAATTTTACCTAAGCCAATGATCCTAGTAATCATAGTTTGATTTTTACTAGGATTTACGTAAATATCCCTTCAAACATTGAATCTTTTTCGTTCTCAATATTTGCTAAATCATACAAAATGTATGTTTAGTGAGCTGGAACTTGAATTTTATTCAAAGTTCCTTTGACTTTTATGGGATGTTTAATGTCATGCACATTAGACAAATAGAGGCTAATGTTTATGGTCGAAATAGCTTTTATCGAATAAATTATAATTGACTCAATTCCTTGAAAAATTATCTGAAAACACATTACCACACTAAAGTATGAGGGAAAATATGTTAACTATGGATTAAGAATATTTGAATCTGAGGAATGATATGAAAAAGATCTAAAAGGCATTAGAAGAAGTAGATTCCAAGAATCAAGTTACTATTATTTAACAAACCTGTTAGGGGGTTGAATTATGCCGGGCCACCTATGGGCATTGGCTGCATAGTCAAATAAATAGCATCATTTGGCTAACAAGTCTGTTATGTAGACTTGTTATGCAAGGCCGCCTAAATGCACATGCTGCATAGTCGGTCAAAAAAACTCTCAGAAATGTACTTTCCTAGTGCTAAAAAGCCAGTGAATGTTTATGGAGATTCAAATTTTCAAAATTATAGAGTTTGATGTATGGAAAAATGTACTTAAATATAGTGACGATATTTCCAAACATAATTATCGAAGAACTGGATGGATATCACTCCTATAAAGGTCTGACCCAAATATAGGGAAGGAGATTATAAAACATGGGCTTGAATACTTTCAGATCATGAAAAATGATATGGGACAAATATGTTAAGGATAGTTATTTTTTGTGGATCCCCACATACTGTTATTTAAGACCAATAAAGACAAAAGAGGATTTCTTCCTAAGAATGAAGTTACGAGTATCCGACAAACCCGTTAGGGGGTTGAATTATGCAGGGAAACCTATGGGCATTGGCTGCATAGTCAGATAATAGTATCATCTGGCCGACAAATCTTGTTATGGAGACTATTTATGCAAGGCTGCTTAAGGGAACGTACTGCATAGTCAGGTAAAATAACTCTAAAAAATTTGACATTTTTGTGACCAAAAGCCAAGAAAAGGGTTAGGAAGATCTGAAAATATTTAAGGTTAGGATTATGACACATAAATGTGGGTATTTTCCAATGTATACCGAGATACACAGCTTAATGCTAACAATAATCATGTTGTGGCTGGGTCCTGAATTGAAATGTTTGACTTCACTATGTATCCCATAAGGATGGGAATCAAGACATACGTAGTTCTTGAACTACATTTTAATGTCATGTGGGACAAAAGGATTAGAGATATTAGTTTAGGGTCATAGAGCTTGGACTATTATAATAAATACACAGTTTGTGTTTTCATGGGGACTTTTCAGCCAGGGGACTGAAAGTAGAATTTGGGGTTAGGCCCAAAAGACTTGGGGCTGGATTCGAGGGACACTCGAACGTTCCAACATATCCCATAAAGATGAGAATCAAGCCCACATAGTTCTATAACTACATTCTATACAAATTTGTTTCGTACATGTGAAGGGTGAAAGGGGACTTTAGTGCAATGATGGTTTGACCCAAGATAAAAGGTTTGGGCATTTCCGTGTATGCACGTAGTATTTGTAATGAAACATGATTGAAAATTAAATGTAAATAATGGTTCCCTCTCAGGTGAGGGTTTCAAATAATATTGTAGTTTTATTATCGTACATGTCAAAAAGTGTTGTACAGTTTAATGTCATATAGCAAGGACGAAAGTGAACCAATGTAAAGATATTGATTCTAGGGGCGGTTTCAGGAATCAACATCATATGAGATAGTGGTGAACCGATGTGAAGAGATTGATATTGGGCTTGAACCTTGGGAGGTTTCCTACGTACCCAGCCTGGAAGGCAAGGATCAAAGTCCGCGTAGTTCAATTAAAGAATGAATTAATGATCAAATTGTTCTTAGGGACAACGACCTAAAAATGATGTTGTTGGGACTTACACATGGTTAGCAGCCCAGAGATAGTGTTATGGTTGAGGTATTCTCTATGCTCACGTGAGTCTTAATCGGTGTGAGAAACAAGAGTTAACAACAACCTTAACAATGCACAGTTTAATGTCATGTAGGACATATAAATAGACTATGCAGTTTTAAGTCTTACAGTTAGGACTATTGCTGCTGCACAGTTTAGTGTCATGTAGCTGTGACAAAGCAGAGTTTAATGTCATGTAGGACGTATCAAGGACTTTCTGTACAGTTTAGCGTCATGTAATTAAGACGATATGGACAATATATTTTAACGTCATGTTGGACGAAAGGGGGACTGTGCAGTTTAATGTCATGTAGTGAGGATAAAAGAGTACACCATTTAACATCATGTTGGAAAAATTAGGGAAATTTTTCACTGTTTAGTGTCTTGTTGGATGAATGTACATATAGTTTAAGGTCATATGTATGGACCATTAATGATGCAGTTTAACGTCTCACTGAACGTAAGGGACATCTGCACTGTTTAGCTAAATGTAGTTAGGACGTCATAGTTTAATGTCATGTGAGACTAAAGGAATAAAAATTGTTTAAGGTCATATTAACGGACTGTTGCTATATATTTTTACATCATATAGCAAGGACGATGAAGGAGACACAGTTTAACATCATGTTGGACGTATATGAAAATAGTTTAGGGTCATATGCATGGACCGTTGGTTATGCAGTTTAACATCTTTCTGGACGGTTGTGATGCTTAAGGTCATACCAGACCAATGATGATATATTTTGTGTTTATCAAAATTACTTCTTCAAAAATCTGGCATTTTTTGGAGTAGTGAGGAGTTATCCATCCATCGAGATTAATGAATAAGCTCCATTGGAGAAGACCTTATGTATTGAGTAGGGTCCTTCCCATTTTGGCTCAAGCTTGGGAGGTTTCTTTCTTGGTATCATTGGAGTTATAAGAACTAATACCAATTCTTCCTGAGTGAATGAATGAAGATGAAATTTTTTGTTAAAAACTCGTGCTATTCGATTCTGATAGACTTCTATGTGGGGAAAAGTGCACAATCTTTTCTCATTTAACAGTTCCAATTCATTCAATCTCTTTTGATATTTTTCATCTGTAGATGACTGATCGAAAATGGAAACATTGAGCGAGGGTAGTTGAACATCAATTGGCAAGACTGATTCCTATCCATATACTAATGAATATGGAGTTGGCCGCGTTGCAGTGCAGGTGGTAGTCCAATAACCCATAATTCATGGAAGAGATTATCAGGCCATGATTTCTTTTCTATAACTGGCATCTTTTGCAGTATATTTGAAAGAGTCTTATTGAAAGATTCTATCTGGCCATTGGCCGCTGCATGATACTGAGATGAATGGTTGGATTTGATTTTGTATTCTTGATACTACTTCTTTACCTCAGATGAACAGATGATGGTGTCATTGTCTGTCAATATGGTATTAGGGACACCAAATCGGGTAATGATGTTAGACTTTATTAAGCTAACAATGCATTTAGAACTGACGTCCTTGAGAGGTATTGCCTCTACCCATTTGGAAAAGAAATTAGTAGCAGTAAGAATATACTTAAACTGCTTGGCCGTAGCTGAAGGGTAAGGTCCCACCACATCCATTCCCCATGTGGCAAATGGCCATGAGTATTTAGCTGTATGAAGCAACTCTGGAGGTTGATGAATGAAGTTGTCATGTACATGGTATTAATGAAACTTCTTTGTGAAATCAACACAATATTGTATTATTGAAGGCGAAAAGTATCCAAGCCATCGAATCTGATCAGACAGTCTATGTCCAGACTGGTGGGCACCAGAGACTCCTCCATGCACTTCTTTCATGACATCCATTGTCTCTTCACCATCAATGCATCTGAAGAGAACTCCATCAAAACCACGTTTGTAGAGAATTTTCTCTACCTGATCTGGGCTATCATAAAGAGTAAAATTGACCACACGCCGCTAGATTTGTTCTTTCTCGGCTCTATCAGGTGGAAGTGTTTCATTTTGAAGGTATTACCTGATAGGTGACATCCATCCTATAGTATGATCATACGGTTCCAGAATGTGACTAATTTCATTAATTTCCTCTGTTCTGATTCGATCATAAGGTGAAATTTCATGACGGTGGAAAATACTGATGGTTGTCTCATCTTGATTTGGAGCTGCCAGAGCTGTGTCTATATTATCCAATGCATCAAATTGAGAATTTTGTAATCGTAGGACATAAGAAAATGTCAATTCCAAAGGGAATTCCGCCATTAACTCTCTGATTTAATCATACAAAGGGATTAGTTCTTCTTTTCTGATGTCATAATCCAATTTACTTGTTTGATTACAAGTTGTGAATCACCATTCACCTTTATGTGATTCACTTGTTCTTGAAGTGCCAATTCCAGGCCTACGATGAGAGCTTGGTATTCTGCTTCATTATTGGTACCACCTTCCCACAATAAGAAGGAATAAGGTAATACTGCCTTTTCTGGAGAAATGAGCATAATTCCTAATCCAACATTACTGAATTTAGGATTTTCCATTTTCCTCCCTATTTGGCTTCTGGAAGAACCATCCAAATACATTTCCCATGCATGAATACTTTCTTGATTGGGGAAGACTTCCTCATCAAGGTGTTCAATATCTGAAGATGTGTCTTCCATTGAAGGGAGTTCAGCCAGGAAATCAGCCAGATCTTGGCCCTTTATTGCCTTTTGAGACACATACTGAATGTCGAATTGCTGCTTAATAACTGTCCACCTTGTCAGACGTCCTGTAAGTAATGGATGACTAAGGATGAAATTGAGCGGGATATTACGAGATACCAATTGGACCTCGTGATGTTGTAGGTAGTGTCTCAATTTCTAACCTACAATGATTAATGCCAAGTAGCACTTCACAATACTTGAATACTGGGTTTCTGCTTCAAGAATAGTCCGACTGTGGTAGTAGAGGCTATTTTCATTCCCAACATCATTCTTCTGAGCAAGAAAGGAACACAATGATCGCTCTAAAGCAATCACATAGAGGATAAGTGGACTTCCTTCAATAGGTGGCTTGAGTACCGGAGGACTCAAGAGGTATTTATTGAGAATATCGAATGATTCCTGACATTCTTTAGTCCACTGTTAAGTGACTCCCGTCTTCATCAATTTGGTGAAGTGTAAAATTTTTCCTTCCAAAATGGTGATGAAACACCGAATATAGGATAAGTGTCCTTGGAGTCCTCGTAATTCTTTTAAATTTCAAGGAGGTGACATACCAAGGATTGAATTTATCTTCTCAGGATTGACTTCAATACCACGATGGCGTACAACATAACTGAGAAATTTTCCTTAGGTTACCCCAGAAGCACATCTTAAGGGTTCATCTTCAAATTATGTTGTCAAAGCTTGTGGAATATGACTTCTAAATCTGCCAAGTGATTAGAACATTTTTTGGATTTAACCACCAAATCATCTAAATATCATTCAAAAAACTTCCCTAGAAATCGTTTGAAGATACGATGCGTGGAACACTGATATGTAGCGCCCTAATTCTTTAAGACAAAGGGCATTACCCGGTAGCAAAACACACACTAAGGGGCTTTGAAGGCTATGTATTCCTCGTCTTCTGGGGCCATTCAAATTTGATTATATATGGAATATCCATAAATGAAGGAAAGTGCTTCATAGAAAGCTGTTGCTTCAATTAATAGTTCTGTAATTGGAACTGGGAAATCATCCTTAGGAAAATGAAAATTCAGATCTCTGAAATCGATGCAAACTCTAATTTGTTCATTCATCTTCTTTATAGGGACAATATTAGCCAACTACTTGGGATATTGAACTTCTCTGATGAGTTCATCTTTGATAAGCTTATCCACTTCAGCTTCAATTTTGGAATCATAATTTGGGTTTGTTATTCTTGCGGATTGCTTAAATCCTCGATGTTCTTCTAGTAAAACTAAATGATGAGTAGCAACATCAGGATCATGCCTGAGAATCTATGTATAGTTCCAATAAAATATATCTCAATTTTTCACTAAAAATAAATATACATCTCTTGTTCTTCAAGAGTCATGGCCGCATTGATTAAATTGGGGTGTGGATCTTCTTTTGTACCCAGATTTATTTCTCCAAGTTAATCCATGGTGGTAGAGATACCCTCTTCAAATGATAGAGGATCATCTCTGAGATCTTCCTCTTAATCTTCATCATGTGTTATTTCTTAAATTTCTACTTGCATAATACATGATAAGGAAGAATTTTCATAATCAAAAGAGATGTAAAAATTTTCACATCTTGAATAAGAAGCTTCTATTTCTGACCCGATTGATGATGAAGGGTCTTCTTTTGGTAATAAAGTGGAGAAGATGGATTAAAAATTTACATCATTGTTCACCTATGATGTTGCTAAAAAATTTTCTAGCCTGATTGGTGAAGAATAGACTTTTTGGATTTCAGAAAATTAAATAAATATGTCACTATTTGGGATTTCATAATTGCTTAGAGGATCACCAATTTCTGCCATGTTATATGGTTCGATTGCCATAATTGATATTCTGGATCTTTCCATAAGAGTATTTTGATTTGGGTCTATCTTATCAATTTAACTGATATGCAACACATAATCTATACTCACATTTGAAAATGGATTTACAAGAATCTTTTCCAAACCATATGGAGCATTAATTTTGGTAATCTCTTTTATTGTGGATTTCTCCCTTCCATTCATGTAATAGAATTCTGCCTCAATGTATTGAGACACACATGTCTTGAACGTGGCCTTACCACCATATAATGTCCCAACATAACCATTGAAACAATATTTGAGACATTGATGGTATGATGATGGGATAGTCGCATGTTGATGTAGCCAGGGTCTCCCAAGCAATATGTTGAAGACTGAGTCTTGATCATCAACCATGAAATCTGAAATCGATACAAGATCTCCAAACTGAGTTCTGAGTGTAACTTCGCCCATTGGTTCTTGTTCATTTTTATCATATCCTTGTAAAATCTTTGTAAAAGTAGATAAATCAGATTCTGTGAGGCCCAATCGACGATGTGTACGAATGAGAATGAGGTTGACTCCTGAACCATTGTCAATGAAAGCTCTTAGGACGTCTACAGCATTGACCTTGCCAGATAAGTACAAAGGTCTAATATGACCATGCACGACATCATCTTTATCTTCACTAGTGAAATATATCATGGCATTGCATTCCACATGATTATTCTCTACGTGATAGACTTCAACTGCAGCAATTTCAGTTTCAAACTCCTGGGGACTTGACAAAGCCTCGATGAGTGCCTCCTTAAGATCCTTTGACAGATTCAAAGAATCCAGAATTGATAACTTGGCCGGTACTTGGGCCAAGTGTTTCAATACATCATACTTTTGATCCAGAGGTTTGCTTTTCCAAACTGGAAAATGTTGTTTAACAGGTGCCTTGGAAGTTGATTCATTGGAATTTGATGCATCTTTTACTGGGATAGGAGTTGGAAATACTCCTGGCTTTGGAAGATTAGTCCAATTAGCTCTATTTACATGCTGAGAGGAAGAAGATGAAACCATCAACAAGTCTTCCAAAATAACTGTGACAGAACTGACTTTTCTATTGGTGGAAGAACTTACTTGTTCTTTCTGAGCTCGTTGAAGGGATCTACCACGAGTTTATGATGCGTACACAGTTCTAGCAAGGGTAGAATTGGAATTGTGGCTTCTGAATGATCCATGTCTTCCCCTATATCCTGAGCCTCTAGAACATCTTCTGATTCCACTGTTTGATACAAGGAATTCAGGATCATCAAAATCGAAACTGCGATTTTCATAGGGATCTATTAATTGAATCATATTAACAGAACCGAAAATCAACTCTTCATTCGATGCAGACTCTTCCTGATTATCCTGTTTAGGCTGTGCTGTTTGGTGGTACGGTGCCCGTTGATTTGAATTAGATGGCATGAAATCCACCAGAGTCAAATACAACATAGTATTTGACACATACTTATCATCTTTTGATTCTTTCTCTTTCTTGGAATTATGCCTCCATTTTGAGGATTTTCCTTCTGAAGAGGATTTTGTTGCGGCATTCATGGTAGGAGGCACAATTGGTTTCTTCAATTGTGTTCTCAAAATAGCATGAGTTCGGTTGATCATCTTTCTAACCATCCAATCATCATATTTTTTTGTATTTTTCTTTTGACTTTTTTCCACTCGCCTTCCTCCTATGGAACTGTAGCAGTAACACAAGCTACCTGGGCTGAAGAGCATTTCAGTTTGACTTGTCCCGAGTCAACCATCTTTTGTAGGAGGTATTTGAAGACAAAAAAATCTTGGATGGGATGTCCCAACATTTGATGAAAGGGGAAATAATTTGGATGGTCTTCATCTCCTTCCTTGTTTGGCCTCTTGGGCCTTGGCAGCTGAACCAAATTATTCTCCAGAGCCAAAATGAAGTAACCAAGAATGTGTTCATTTTAGAAAGAGTATGTTTTTCTCTTAAAATCCTCAAATTTTTTCCATATTTGATCTATTTGATCGTCTTGACGAAACAACCATTGTTTTTGACGCTCAAGAGGTGGAGCCTTTCGAGAAGATGAAGGTTTTGAGGTAGAAGAAGGTACATGTTCTTGTTTAAGCATAACTGTAGCAGTTTCTGCTTTACCAATTCTCCTTCCTGGAGCTGATGTAATTACACGAGGTTTAGCCTTAGTCTATATAAGATAATATTCAATCTGTTGAGCGATTGAGGTAAGGTCTCGAAACCCTCATGTGTATTCCACAGGGATCAATGCCGTGCGTAATTCGTCATGCAAATTTGCCACAAAAATTGGAAACAGTTCCTCTAGAGGGAGTGCTAAGCTTAGGGAATATGTTAATCCCTTCCAGCGAGCAATGAAATCAGAGACTCTATCATTATCCCTATTCATACAGTTTGTAAGATCAAAAATAGTTGTCTTTGGAAAAGTTGAGCTGAATTGAAGAATAAATCGTTGACGGAGATCTTCCGATCCAGAAATTGACCGGGATTTCAAGCTAGTATACCAAACAAAGGTTGTTCTTTGCAAGGTCCACATGAAGCATATGAGTTTCACTACTTCATGCAGCTCTGGAGTTCCCATCATAGTATCACAATAAGACACGTAATGCATCAAATTCTATTTAGGATCACTTGATCCATTGAAAATAGGCAATTCAGGATACCCAAAATTTGATGGAGGAGAGATTGAATCTACCCATTCAAGGTATTTTTTCTTTTCCTGTTGAACCTGCACATGCTACCCTTCCATAGTCTCCAACCGAGCTGTTAATGAATCAATGGTAGTTATTAACTTCTGAGAAACATCCGGTAGAACTTAGGCTTGGATAGGTGCAATGACTAGGGCTTGGATAGATGTGGTGGCTGGAAATGCATCTGATGATAACATTGCCAATTTTTGTTGCAATTGACCCGTAGGATTAGACCTGTGAGGGTGTACTGATAAAGGAGGATATTCTTGATCCATCTGAGTAACTGCAACAAACTCCCTTGTCTGACTAACTCCAGCACGCTTAGGAGGAAGACAAACATGAAGTAGTTCTGCGTTCAACCTCCTCAATTCTTTCATTCCTTCTTCTTGTTGCGCAAATGTTTTCTCTAGTGAGAGTGATTAGACTTCTCCAGAGGAAGGATATGTAACCTTATTCTTTCCCTTCCCCTTGTTTGATCCCTTTCAGAGAGGGGGAAGTGGGTTATTTGAAGAAACACCCAGATTTTGGGTGAATCATTGATTTCGTGTATGCACACCTTCTTCATTTGTGTCTGTGCATACAACTTCTTGAGCAGGAACCTCTTCATCTGAGTCCCCTGAGTGAGCCTCATTTGGTGAATCAGCAACAACGACATTGATGACAATGATAGATGCATAACTCATGGCATCCCATTTATCAACATTTCTGTGATATTGTCTTCTTCCATGCTTTGATGATACACTGTCTTTTGTTGATTTGATCCCTTAGGAACTTCTTAGTGAACCGTAATTTGGAGAGAATATCCTGATAATTTGGATCTTCGTTCCACTTGATGCTTTTTTCCCAATTGATAAATGACTCACTTTCTCTAAGGAGGGGATTTATGATTTGAAAAAGTCCCCAGTCTGGTGGACTGGGGTTTCTCCTGCTGTCTTTTCTCAACTCCTCGAATCCTATTTGTTGATTTTGATGGTTGGGTTAAAAGAATCCCTAGTCTGGAATGCTGGGGTGGCTATTGACATCCTATGTCTAAGACTTTCTTATAATCTCTCCTGATCTTACAGAACTTAGTCCGGAAATTAGCTAGATGCATCAACCTGTATCCACATTTACCACCAAGTTCAAAAGACCGTTGGATGATTTCTGACACTTTTGCCACTTGATGATGTGCTTGCTCCATACGAGAGTCCTGTTCAATATTCTCGTTTCCTTGATGTAGGAGTAATTCAACAAGTTGTTCTCTGTGTTATTTATTTTTAGAACAACTAGTTGAGGTTTGTTCTTGGGAAATCTTTTGATTACAAACAAAACACATTTACTATGGTTGTCCTTGGGATATATCATTGATTGACACTATTTTCGGCGGGCTTTGCTGACTAGTGAGCACAGTGAAATGTAGTGATCCATGAAGACCACATCCTATGACATGAATACCAGATGGGGAATTTTCAATTAACTGGCGCAATCTTTTTAGTGCTCCAAGGAATGAATGCTGAAGGGATCTCTGCTGGTTTTCAGCCTTCGGATATCGAGAGACTGATAGAGATGCCAAATCAATATAACATTGTAACCCTTATATAATATTCAGATGATTTTCATATTCAGCATAAGATAATACTTTCTTTTTCAAGTGAAAATGAGTTTTCCATATGTTGAGACGAATATCATGAATTCCATCTTCTATCAGCATCTCTAGAATGTTATACTGAGAGTCAACCAGAGGCCAAAGCATGACTGGCACTTCACCTTTCGCATGTTGTTCTCTCATGTTCAACATTTCCTCTCTATCATTCAAAAAAGATTATTCTACCTGATTTGACCATAGCTAGTCCTTCATTATTGCTTCATCGAATTCAACAAGATTGTTAGAGAAATCACTTATAAAACTAGAAGATGCATGACTTAGGGGTGGTTAGGAGAATGACCTACTCCCTAGGCTATCTTCTTATTGAGAATGTATTTCACCTACTAGAGATGAAGCATCATACATGAATGGTTTCACATTTTCATGTTCCTCAAGATAAGAGGGCTTTCTCGGCACTACATTGTCCACTAGAGCATTTTCCCGGAAATGTGCATCACTACTACGGAGAGGACTTTCGTAGAAAAATTCATCATCATGGGGAGGACCACCATGGTGGGTTACAACAGAAGGTGAGATATCTTGCTCCATGGTATTCTGGCTACACAGAGGGTTATTGTAGCCCTCATCTGAAGATGAAACATCAAGATCGAACAAATTCTCATGAAGCAAGCCTTCACGAGGAAGTGTCTGTTGAAGAACTTCGGAATTAATGTTCCCACTATTAGGAACTGAGGGAGTAGAATCTTGAATTCCAACAGATAATTGTCTGAGGGCTTCAAGAACTCCTGCATCAATAAAGGACTTGTAACAGATTGGATCTTGATCTCATGATTGTGCTGGGCAAGTCTTCTTCTTAGATGCCTTCTTAATCGCCTTGGAAACCACTTGTTGAGAAAAGTGGCTGCTCTGAGCAGGTGTATGTGCCTGATCAGGAAAGATGGCCATGTTAGGCTGACGATCTCCACTCATATCAGGTGTATGTTTCTGACTTGGTTGTCCGTCTGATTTGGGGGAGTATGCCCCACAACCCTCTTGTACTGGAACAGATCTGTGTGTCTATTCCAGAGTGAACTGTTTATGTGTCACTCCACTGGAAGGGATTAATTTATGTGTGTTTCCCTGAGATGTTACTGAAGATGTTATAATATCCTTGCAAGCATCCAGAATATGAGTAGGGATTTTCTTCTAATCATTCACCATTGATAAAATATGCTTGGTGACTTCAGCTTCCGGAACGGGGATATACGTCCATTCTATGCTTGGAGTAGGTGTAGGTGCCTGATCCTGTCCACATTTTCCTGTTAGTGAATCCTGACAGTAATCAAGTGTGGGGGCAGAGAGTTGAGTCTGCCTTTTGTTTGTCGCCGGAGCTTTCCGACTGACTTCTCCGTGTGCTACCAAGAGAGACTGTTGGTAGGCTTGATCAATACTAGAAGGTGTATGTGCCTGCTGTTTGTACTTCTCTGAACGTGGTTGACGGGCTCCATCATATGTAGTCGGACGTGCCTGCTGACTAACTGATGACGTATAAATAGGTATATGTTCTTTCCTATATTACTCCGCCGAAATTGCCTGGTGGGATTGGTGTGATGCTGCCAGATGAGTCTTCTGGACAACGGAATTAAAACGGACAGGTGTATGTGCCCGCTCATTTCTTGCCACCATGTTAGGTTGGGGGAGTTCTCCGGAAATGTAAGAAATGAGAACCTACTCACTATTGACCGGATTACCCCTCTGGCTATTCTCCTTGCCTGCTCGGGTTTGAGGAACCTGAGATGAATGCCTGGAGTCGACACCCTCATCATGTTGAGGGTGGACTGCCGCACGAGTCTGGAAGCGATGGTTGATGGGAGCCCTCGGGAAGGACTCATTCATCCTTGAATTAAGGCTCTGAGGGACCTGCTCATTCACCTACTCAGAATATGGGAGTGAATGATGATTGTGTTCCAGGGATAACGACCTGAAACGGTTGGAGATGGTAGTTAGCACCTCCTACTTCTTGATCACTGGTCGTCGTTGTCCAGACGACCAGGGTGAATTGTTCACATAGAGGGCTTGTCGAGCAGCCTCTAGTCTTGGAATGGTACCATGTTGACGGTACTACTTATCCAGGGCATTTGATACCCAGCTTTGAAAATGTTGTGCAGGTAATGTCATCCTCATAGCGGATGATGATCCAGCAGGAGTAGCAATAGTGGCATTTGCAGAAGCGTTATTCACAGTAGTGGTATTCATAGGTGTGAACTTGAGTGCATCCATTTCTTAGAATGCAGAAAATCTTGAAAAAGAGTTCCTTTTTATGTAACAAATGAAATCATGATAAATTCAACCACATCATCTTTTGGATGATCACATATGTCAATGATTGTTTTGTTGGCCCTCTCATTGAGTTTTAAATAGGGGCCTAAAAAATAAGCAAAACATCATTTTATCATGGGTAAGGATTCACGTTGGGTTCACCATTTTTTGTTTCCCTCCGAAATCGGTGATGACCTCGTTGATTGAAGTTTCAAACATTCCAATCCATTTCTAACGGGTTTTTTCATAGAACCGGAAACATCCAATGACTCCATATCCATTTGGACCTACTTTCCAAAGGTAGGCTCTCAATAGTTGTGAACTGATGAGGCTTCGGAATTTGGATTGGTCGAGAGGATGGTAGGTCAGACTCATCACACCTTTTTTAGGGGAATTATTGTCTACTCGAGGACACTCTTTATAGATTTATGTTATGTTCGTGAATCCTTATTACATTACCATGTATAAAATGATCTTTCCTTTAGATCTAACAATCAATGATTTATATGTAGGAAAATTATAGAATATTTTATATTTATTCGCGGTTCTTCATCGATGAAGAATCATATTTATTTGTTAGAGATTCTTAGTTGATGGTATCCTTAAAATAAATAAAATTCTCTTGGTCATTATGATGACCATACTTGTTTTAAATCCACTTAGTGGGGAACTTGAAATTTATTTTCATTCAGGAGGAAATTGATTATTTCATAATTGGGATCGTACCTGTTGATGGGATACCTACGTATCATTTGAGTTAGAAATGTAATCAGAACCCACGTAGTTCGAATAAGGGAGTATGATGTTTATGATTGATGGATCAAATAAAGATGTCATAAGAACTTTTACACTCTAATACCACGTGAGTCATGCTCGGTGTGAGAAACAAGAAGTATTAGTAAAACTAGACAATTGTGCCATGAAAGATGCAATCATAAGAAATGATGTGGGGCTTATGTATGTATGACTTACCAAAATATTTGAGGATTAAGATTTACTTCAGGGAAGAAATCTAGGAACACGGTCCATAAAGGTATATGTACTTTATAGAGATTTGGATACTCTAATCTTGGGACTTACTCCTAAGGAAGATGCCCAAGTTAGGAGGGGACTTATGATTGGGTTTTACTCCTAAGAAAGAAGCCCCAAATCAAAATTAAATTACAACTGGTTAAGAGAAATTAAGACTGGGGCTTACTCCTGAAAAGGAGGCCCAGATAAGGGACATGGAAAATTAAAGGACTTGGGGCTTACTCCTGAAGAGGATGCCCATATTTGAGACTGGCGATTACTCCTGAAAATGAGGCCTAGGTTAAGAGAATTATGGTTGGGGATTACTCTTGAGGAGGATGCCCATATTTGAGACTCGGGCTTACTCCTGAAAAGGAGGCCCAGGTTAAATGAGGACTTGGGGCTTACTTCTAAGTATGATGCCCATATTAATGAGAATTTGGACTAGGGCTTACTCTTGAAAAGGAGGACCAGGTTAAGGATTCTCTCATCTTAATGGATGAAGTTGAATGAATGAAATCTCAATCTTTAGTGACATAAAGATATCTAAATAACTAGATGTTGAGAGATGTTCCACGGAGTTCCTTTAAGATAAGGATTCCAAATCAATAAATCATGACATAAATGGCTTTTAAGAGTGTCTTGAAGACTGAATCTTGAATAGGAGAGGTGGAAAAGCATAAGAGGGGTGAAATGGGCAAGAAAGGCAGCCAATAAGGTAGGGGCGCGCAAGTCCTGGATGGTGCACAGGTACTACGTGGGCGTGTAAGTCCTGGTCGCACTGGTATACCTGCGCGACACATGGGTACTTGCACGATTTTCATCCCTTAGAGTAATATTTGGGCGATCCAAGATCAAAGACTTTAGAATCATCCCTGAAGGCTTTCCAGAAGATTTCACGCAAGTTCTGATGAATAAGTAGGGCGGCGCGCAAGTGTGTTCATTTACTTTAAGGGTAAAAAACTTAGGCACGCAAGTGTTAGTAAATTATAACCCTTAGACCTTACTCCTCTTGTTTAGACCTTCCATTATAGGGAAATAATTACCTTATAAGTGTTTGGAAGACTTGAAGAAGAGACTTGGGCGTTCAGAGCTCTGTCTGTAAATTTTTGAAAAATTCCCCCCGAAATGGGGGGCCCACTAGGGGTATTTATATTCTAGAGAAGACCCCGAGCTATTATCCTTTAGGGCGCACAAGTCACTTGGACGACTATTAGGTGTCGCGCAAGTATACTTGTGTGACAGTGTGGGAACATGCGTGACACATGTGCATTTGATGCTTTGTTCATGCCTTTGTCGATTTTTGATGTTTTTTTCAATGCCTGAGTCAATTTGTGCTACGTCAATTTCCCTTTCCATTCCTTTAGACAATGTGATGTAAATGAGCATCAACAGAGGTGTTATAGGGAATGAGATTCTAATTCGGAATATAGTGATTGGTGTTTTCTTATTAAAATGGATAGAATCTAGTCACCCAAAAGTATTTTGGTCTTGGTCAATACACTGAGTGAAATTAGCACTTGGATTTCTAGTTTATTTGTTGGCATTATTAATTTCTATGAGAATAACATGTATTGTGTATAAATCTTAACATACATGACGTTTAGTTTGAAATAACACACATTGTTTGTCATCAGATTCTATGTAGGTATGGTTTTAGGGGATGTTAATGATCACTTTTCATGTTACCCTTAGTGGACCACTAAAAATATATAGTGAGTACACACCAAATAATCCAAGTGGACTCAAAAACAAGGAATATCAAGACCACAATCCATGTATCCTAGGATAATCGTGACATGTGATGTGTGGAACAATTCAAGTAGATCTTTATAGACCTACAATCTTGATAACATAACTTAAATGATGTATATATTGATCATTACGTGAAATGAATGATGGAATACACATTATAATATTTGAATCTGGGTAACATGTGATATACCCTTTAGGAAATACATATAATTTTTCAAGACCATACACTAACCTTATCTCATTCCATGATTTGGATCAATACATATGAGAAGTTATATTTTAGTTCAATTCCATTTTCGTTGTGATGGAGACCCTTTTTTTAAATTCATACATGTATCCTGAGATGGTGTGATCAAGGTTCTATATTCCGTAGTAAATTTTCCAATGATGAGGTTCGAGTGCGATATTCAGAGTGAAATTTATCTTAATATCCCCCTAATTGTGTGGTTTTGGAAGGTAGTGCATCACACACCTACTAAGTATAGATGTGGTTTGCAACCTCTTATTCTGACCTAGGGTATGGGTTCACTATCTTGTCAATTGTTATCCCAACATCCTGGAGCACTAGCGAATAATGGGTCCTCAACAAGGGTCTATATGACCTCATCTACAACTTTTCATTAGTGTGGTATAATACTCGAAATATCAATCATGAGATTTTATGTTAGGTTACTAGATTGTGACACCCCTAATCAGTGGAACTATGGGAAACTTATCATCCTTATTAGGCTATGAATATCACGATACATATCTGCAACTCATATTCATATCATTGAGAAAATTTAGTTTATTCTTTCCTTACATTCTTAATTATAGTTTATAGATGAATCTTTTTTTATGCTTTATTGCTACGGTTTTATTGGGTATTACTTCTAACTATGTATATACTCACCCAAACATGGAATCTATCTATAATTATTGTATCATATATAGATGACCAGTAGTTCAATATCGATCTTGGTGGACTTGGAACTAGTGAAAATTAGCGGATCTTGGTGAAAATTTTAGCAATACTCTGGTTTAATTATAGAGGTTTTGTACAAGAATAGTCTACTTATAATTTATTATTTTAGACCTATTATTTAGTTTTTTGGATATTATTTTTTTCTCTTTATTTATATTATTTAATGTACTACTCCATTTTTTTGTTTTTGAAAGGTTATGTATTCATTTATTACCCAAGTTATTATTGTTTTTCATTACTATAGTTTGAATGAAGACATCTTTTTGAGTGTAGGTTCTTTTATCAAAGGCCACTCATATGTATGATATGCCTTCTCAGTGTGACATTCCATCCCTTGACCTATTGGAGGTGGTTTGGGGGAGGCACACTCAGCATTCCATCATCCTACAATGAGCCTATGAGAGTTGGGTAGTGTTTGAGAGGTATTAAAGTGTGTTTTTTATAGGGATTAAATTTTATGTCATATTCATTAGGGGGACTGGTTAGGAAATTAGATCGATGTCATTCAGGTGTCTCATGTTTGGATATTAAGATGGGGTACCTTGTGATATTTTATGGTTAAGATATTCATACACCATGAATCTAATAATCTTCTAGTAAAATTTATTAATATAAACCACTCTTTTTAGGGAAAAACATGGTATGTTCATCATTCGAGAATGGGTTATTGATTTTTATTTCATTATTGATTTATCCCAACAAATTTGATATTTTGACCATATTTCATCCTGTTTAAATATATTGATGTTTCATTCATGAAAATAGGAAATGTCTTGAGAGATGGACACAATACTGACCCCCTATGTTAGAAGGCCTCAGATCAAGTTACAGTGCATGAGGTGTTTACTCATATAAGGCAATAAGAATTACTTACACTTGCAGATTAGTCAGTAAACCCACCATTAGAGGTTTAGGGGATCTTTTGAGTCTTGTTGAGTAACAATAAGTTTTAATGATGAAAAAAACATGTTCATAGGATAAACATGTTTTACGAGTTCCATAAACAAAGGCTATTGAAATTTAAAGTGTTTCTAAAACCCCATAAAATAGAGGAATGACAAGAGATGGTTGTTTTAGTGTTCTCACTCATGTTCACCCCATATATTCATTTGTTTAAACTTTCAAATTGACACATTTATGGTTAAGTAGGAATTTAGTGGGGTATGGTCACCCAGACTGATGATGAGATATATATCCCTTGTCTTTATAGTGGAAATATATTTCATAAGTAAAATTACTCAAAGACCATTGTCATAGTGAGAAATTAATATTTTCTAGAGTGATAGTAGGGTGACCTAACTTTTTTATGTATCTGTCAAGGTTCACCATCCTCATGAAATACCCTCTTAATATGTTATATGATTGATTCTTCTAGGTTTGGATGTTTGAGTAGTCCCTTTGTAAGTACATTAAATAAAGTATGGTCCCAATTAGAGTTCCATATATGTTAGGGTGATAGAATGTTCCATGTTGATAGAGAGTGGCATATTAGGGGTTTTCTTGGTTGTTTGATCAAATGAGGGTTATATAGGTGCATAGTATTCTTCTCAAACTACGATCCATAAGAATCTTGTCTATTATATAAAAGGCAATCACATAAGTGTAGTTGGACTTTGGGATTTACAACATAGGGGTCCCATTAAAGATATATCTAGCTAATGATTGATTAATATTATTCTTGTGAGGTTTAGGGGAACTTATTATGTGATTTTATAACCCAACATGAGATGACATATGTATAGAAGTTGATAGTCCACAAAAATTGAGACAATAATCAAAGACCTCCTTAGAGTGAATAAGTTGTCCTCTAAGTGGAGGATATGACCATGGGGTCAGAAGAACCCTATGAGGAATTGTTGGAGGTGCTCTATGCTACGACATGGACATACCACTGATACCTTTTGTAGTCCCATGTTAGGCATAAAGGGTAGGAACGTAGTACTGGGAACTAATCCATGTGATGGAGGGATATTTCCATGAAGATCATAAAATTATTATCGGTATTATCTATGTCCTCACCAATTTGTAATCATGTTCTATAGACACATGTATCTTCCATTCCTTTCATCCCTATTAGTTATTTGAGAACTACATATTCTTGTACAACTTTCAACTCAAAACATATGTATAGATACTCTAATTAGAGTTGATTATATGATGGCACACATATTCCAATAATGTAGATTAGCTCTTAGAGAAGATATATTCACATGCGATCCCTTTATAGATGTGATGAAGAAATATTATTTCATTCTTAGCATATACTGGATATAGATATCTCTTGCCTATATTAATTATTTAATTTGGGGATGTATATGTATAATGGTGGATTGGTTTTTATTTTCCCTCACTAGTGATAAAGATTTCTAGACAATATGATACAGGCTAATTTGAAGGAAATTTTACTAAATTTTCATGCAGTTGGCTAACATGAGTCTTGGTTTTGCGGAATTAGAAGATGTTTGCATTCCTATAGTGTTGGAGGAGTAATTTTATATTTTCCTGGAGGATATACCTGCACTAACTCCTCATCGGGAGATTTATTTCTATATTTTCTTCTCCCATTTAATATTTTAATAACTTCTATAGTATATCAAATAAAAAATGATGATATTAATGTTCATATGGTGTAGTCGGAGGATCTTCATTGGAAAAGATTTATTATCCCCACTATGTCTCTCTTGAAACTTTCTATATTATTCATCATTTAATCGAATGGGGGATGGGGTTGTAGATTTACTATCATCTCTTAAACTAGTTGATATTCAAGAAAAAATATCCTTTTGAGAATCAATGATCGGTTTTTATAACTGAAGAAGTGAAAGTGGTCCTTAATGATCAACAACTTGTAAGGGTATAACTAGCTATAATTACGTAAGGATGATATACTAGAGAGGGAATTTTTTTGTCACTATAATCATTATCTATTATTAGATATGATATTTGGAATGATTAATTCCAATGGAAATATATACAATACATAAGAAATGGATCTTCCATCCTTTTATAGACTATTCCTTGCAGCCTTCATCGATTTCACGCTTATTTACTCTACACCAGTGGTTGAGCATACTAATAATTTTATGATAGTTAAATATAAAATTTAGTATAGTAATCTATGTGTTAATACTTGAAAGTTAGAGTTTGGTATTAGAGGTAAAATCACATTGAATTGATATCTACGAGGAAGGAGTGGTTATAGACCAATAAAAGATCGAGGTAGAGCTAGATTGGGACCTATCGAAGTGTGTGACAAAGGTGAAGATTATCCTGACGTTACATAAATGTTATCGATGTTTTGTATCTATCTTATCTAGAATTTCATATCTCTAAAAGTCCTTGACCTAGTTGGGACAGTCACGTTATTCACTGGAAAAATTATAGAAGTCATTTAACTAGTTGTAGAAGTTACAAAAATAATTTTTCACTCTATTGTTTCCAAAAGTGGTGGGTAATTAGGTGGTCCTATAAATTTACATTGGAGTTTTTCTTAGATGTTTTTGGATGTAGAGTGTGTAAATAATTTAGTATGTATATTGATAGTTGTGATTTCATTAGAAGAATATCTAAACCCTTTATTTGTCCTTGGTAGTGGATGTTCTGTCCCTAATGAATTGGTGACACTATCTTCCAGGTGAGTGGATATGACCATAAGTGTATTAGGTGTATCTTTTAATAGAGAAATATAACCATAGGAAAAAGGTAATGTTTATAGTTCCTACAAGACTATGACTCCAATAAAGTCTATACTCTAAGGAAAGAAAATTTTGTGGCCAATTCTATTAATAATAAATTATATATCCCAATATTACGTGAGGATTTAGAGAATTTATCACTATTTCTATTGACCTTAGTGTCTGATAGAGAATAATAATATTTCTGATTGATGTTCATGAATCCTCCACCTGCTCTATGTTTGAAAGAAGAATAAATTAGATACGTTGATTATGAGGTATTTAATGGATGTAAATTCACTATTAATTCTCCTAAAAGATTCTAAGAAGATGGTGATCATGTTATCCATTTGTGAGGTAGGATAGTGGTTCTATATGTATTGCATGAGGAGGTTCTCAGGGAGTTTCATACACCACCCTTAAAATTACATCCTACAGTTGACTTTATATATATTTATATTCAACATATGTTTTTTTCTATAAATAAAGAGTATTTTTGCGGAGTTCATTTTATTTTAACCTATATTATGTTGGTAAAGAATAGGGATTAGGGTCCATTAGGCATATCCCTATCACATGAGGTTCTTGAATTAATCTCGTATGGAATATAAATGGATTTCATGATAAGAATTCCATTATTAGTAAGAGTTCACAATCCTACAAATGTGAAAATTTAATGACACACCATTTCATCCAAATTTTTTCTATTGTAGGGTAGAGTATTATTGAGTGTTTGGGAAACTTTTATACACATTAGATCATCCAAAATCATTGACTACCCTCGACAATTGTTTTTGACAGTGATTTTTGTTTCATATTAATGTTGTGCAAAATGTTGAAAGAGTAATTCAAGACTATTTTATGAATGATAATTCCATTCAACCACTAAATATATTTCGAGAATGAGTGGAGAATTCATGTTATTGAATATATGTTGTGGGATTATATGTTAGAGTATTTTTAAATTTAGGATTATCATTTCATAAAATTTTATATTTCAAATAACAATATTTATCACTCTATAAAAAGAATGGAAATATTTGTGGCTTCATATGGGAGTCCCAACAGGTCACACTTATATTCTAATGTGGTGGGCAAGTCAATACTTATTGGTGTATATTTAGTGCAAGTAATGATATAAAAGTTTTACATTTTTTTGTAGTGAAATTGGATAGCACAAATCCTTTATAAATCATTTTGGGTAGTATTTCATCGACCATTGGTGTTCTAAGAGGGAGACCATGTATTCTCAAAGGATTATTCATGGAGTGATTTATGATGATTTAGAAAATGTCCACAAGTTAACCCGATATTATTGGGCCATTATAGATCATGCAAAAGGTATGATATGTTCCCCTCCACATTGAATTAAAATCATATTTTTATAGGTTACATGAAATCTTTCACGTGTCACAATGGATTAAGTATGTTCATGATTCAAATAAAGTTCTTGACTGGGGTGGGGTGACCATTAATGGTGTAGCCATCTTTTTAAAGAACATGTTTTTTATAGTGGATTGATAGTATATACTTCTTAATTGTTGATCAATTGTACATATAAATTCAATTCAGTATCATGGAAGCCTTTAATCTTTCTCATGGGAGTGTGAGAGCTAGAAGTGACCTCTGTACCCTCACATTTTTAAGTAGGTTGTTCATTTTAAGGTGAAAAGTCAGGAAGGATTGGAGGGGGTAATGACTCTACGTAACACCTTGTGTAAAACCCCGTGATTTTATGACATATTTCACATAAAAGTCATATTATTTCATTGATATATTTCTTTATATGCAACACAAATTTTAAAAAAACCAAGATAAATATATTATTATTTAATATGATAATTATTTTCTATTTGTTTAGTTGGATGGTGTGAATAGGGATTAGAAAATGTATTATAAAAATAATAGTAACATATGTATAAAACTAATATGATCGTTTTATGTTGGTTATAGATTAAAATGAAATAATTTGAAGTTAAAAAGATATGACACTTTAATGAAAATTGTTTTTATGAAAAAAAGTGGTTTTATGTTAATAAATTGAATTAATTTATATTGATGAACTATTTCAATGAAATTATTAGATAATATAATAAATAAAATATTTTAATATTCATATAATATTTGTTACATCACATTTACTAACTTTAAACATAATTTTTTGACTAAAATTTCATTTTACAATTAAAAATGTTTTGTTTCTTTTGTATAACTTATTTAAAAATGAATTTATTCCACTAATAG
Organism: Viscum album; assembly: GCA_963277665.1. Taxonomy (NCBI): domain Eukaryota; kingdom Viridiplantae; phylum Streptophyta; class Magnoliopsida; order Santalales; family Viscaceae; genus Viscum; species Viscum album. The sequence goes on from OY728125.1 coordinate 396,664,686, forward strand.
ATATTTATTACTTATTAATGGATTTAATATTTAAATTTATAGTGATGAATATAATTTAATAATTTAAATTTGATATTTTGTTAAAATGAATTTTAGGCATTGTAGAGATGTGTTACTAGTGTAATGGTTAAAAAATCATTTCTAGAGGTAAACTATGAGATAAGCGTTAAAGATTAAAAAAACCAATTACCTAAATTGATTTTTAATAGTATTAAAAACTATTCAACCCCATCTTCAAATATTATTCATTTTGGACCCACTTTAATTGAGTATGACATTATTGTATGTTAATATTATGAAAATACAAAGTGTTTCACCCTCCTTCTATTTAGAGGGATACCACCTCCAAATTCTTAATTACTCAAAGAAACTTCTATATCACTGAATACCTAAAATAATCTATCCCTAAAATCCATCCCCATGTCATATAATTTTTTATTTGAATCCCATCCTTATAATGAATAATGTGTAACTTAATTATGCTTTCTCAATGAATTTGAGAAAATAATAACTGAATACAGTAATAGTATTAGACCAAAACTTCTGCATTTTTTGATAAAAGCATACATTTTAAATTTCTATAATTTAGTGAAATAAATTTTAACTAAAACATTTCATAAAAATCTGGAAACATAAAAAGGAAAAATTTTATCACTTGCATACCAAATTACCTTTTAGTAATAGAGTTTAGAGAACTATAAAAAACTCTTAACAACTAGGTTTCATAAACAACTTGTTCATAAAAGTACATATCATCGTCTACGATACATTGATTTTAATATTCATTGTTATTTATTCATAATTCCCCATAAAATTCCACACATATTAAACCCTTATAAAAAAAATTTCACATCATTCTTTATAACAGTAGAAAGAGAAACCTATGAAATGGTTATCTCAACTTCTCATTAAGAGTAATTATGAGAGATATCAATCGAGGATTATATTAATGTATAATATGATTATAAGGATATACTATCATGACCACAATTTAAAATTTTTATACCCAATATAAGAAATATCATAAACATGATTAAGGGTATAAAACATTATGATTTCAAAAGACAAGAGTCATAATAGTGAGAAATCATCACAACTAAATCACAAATCATCAGTTTGTGTCATAATTCTGTATATCAAAATCGTAAGTATAAAAAAAATTCATTTTAAAAGGATAACTACCATGAACATTAGATACAAAATTAGGATATGTTTTCTTTTTTATAAAATGAACATTTTCATATTTCCCAAAATAGATCGTTCACATTGTCTTTTTTTCCCATAAAAAATCTAGTACTTATACTAGTATCCCATAAATATTTCATGATATATAATACATTACCCAATTAATTTTTTGGAGATATAGGTATCACAAATAAAATAATGAAAATCATATATATCTGTTTCGAAGATCAAAAAATTTTAATCTCATTAGAATATATTAAAAGAAATGGATTTTATAAACATTTAATCATAGAAGAACCTTTTAAAAACGAAATGGGTTTGATAAATATTTCATCATGATAAAGAAACATTTATATAATTAAAAAGAATAGAATCTTTAGATCATATATCTATTAAATATTATTTAACATCAAAGGATGTCATATTAGAAGAAATGTAATTCAGAAAGATCACTAGGAATAATTATTTAGAAAAATAAATATTCGATTTTTAAATTTCTCACCATTTTAAAAACCTATGTTATTATAAATGAAAACATTTTATATAAAATAAGCCTGTTTAATTTTAAATTATTATTCAAATAATATAACAATCATGATGAGAAAAAAAATATACACATATGTATATGTTACAAAATATTTAATCCAATATGTTTTTTAGAAAAGTCATAATGTACCTCATTTTGAAAAATAAAATAATGAATGCCTTAAAACAATTTTTTAAAAAGATAGACAAGTGTCAAAATGATTTAAATAAATTGTATTATATTAATAATATGTTTTTAAAATAGTTTTTTAAAAAATGGACTTGAAAGAGAAATATTCCGTAGTAGATAATTACATATAAATAATCCTGAATAATAATCAAATGGATAAATAAAGCCTCAACATTGTAGTGGTGATCAGAGCAATGAAAACTGGGGAATTAGGGGTGGAGTCCAGGTAAAAAAATACATAATAGTCGTTAATTATTTTCATAAATGATTTTTATGGTGGGGGTTCATCTCTTGGTGTGCAGATCAGATCCATAAACCCTAGTTTAACCATATGTGAATGAGTCATCTTCATAGTGGAGGATATTAAAATTGACGCTGCAGTTTTAGTTCCCTTTCTTTAAGGGAGGTCTGATATACATTGGGACTTATCCTATCTATTAATTCAATGTGGAAGAAATGTTATTCATTTAATATTTATTAATCATACATGTTGTGAAGGTAACTTTGTGGTGGATAAGAGGGTGAGTAATGGAAGAGAAGAACATGTTCTTCTAATTTATTCATACATAGGCTCTATCCCAAAAAGCTACAAACACATTATTCGTAGTTATGTTCCAGGACTACACCACTTTAGGACACTATGATCATTTTGAGTCTTCCCTTGGGATCCTTTTTTCCTTTTACATTTTCCATTATCATTATAATAAAAAATTAATGTTCAGTCAGTATTAGTCATGTGTTCTACATAGATAAAAGTGAGAAGAAAATCTATTGTCTTGAGTTTCAACAATTAATTACGTTATTTATCATTATAAATAATAAACATATTTAAATTATTTACCTACTTTATTACCTTTTTTATGTTTATTATACAATTTATCTTACGTGTTTCTATGTCATTATTATTTCATAATCATTCATTTTCATGTCATATATTTTAGTTATATCTGGTACTTAAGAAAACAATGATGTCATTAGGTTGATTATGATAAAAATGGGTACTATTATATCATATATTGAAAAATAATAATAATGAAATAATTTGTTTTTTATATAAAATAGACTTTTAAATCCCATCGTTTAATATGGTCAGGAAATATGAATTATGTTATAATCATGGATATGGTAGGTCATAAATTTTCCTGAGTAACATTTCCATTTTACAACAATCATTATATAAAGAAGGTAATAACTATTTTTTATTTTAATAATTAAAATTATATAATATATAACATATTAATTCATTAAATATTCTTATATATATGTCATATATGTGATGTGTTGATAAAAACAAATCACAACTCTTCGTTGATGTAGTTATCTACCTGTATGCACTAATAGCATTATCATTTTTTATAATATGAATTGGTTAGAATGTACATGATAAAATATTTTTTTATACTAATAAATATTTCAATTATATAATTTATAAACATTAATTCCATTATTATTAATAGTCATTAGTGTCTCTAAATGGAATTGAAATATATTGGTTCGTTTGGAGGTAATCCTTTGTACACATGAATGATAAATTATTTTACTATTTTATGGATATTAGATATGGATATAGGATATTAAATAAATAGAATAGCATATATATATGTTTGAATCTTTGATTTTTATTTTTAATGGATTAATAATATTTTATGGAATTGTTAGTCAAAATAAAATTGAAATGCTCTACTAAAAATGATACTTGTTCTTTGGACAACATCCTTCGCTTATAACCTTAATACCATAATGGTTTATCTTATTCAAAATCCAATAACACAAGGATGAGTGTATGTATTATATAAATATCTTTTCGTATCGTCTAACTGAACATACTAGTTTGTTATGTGTAATGTAATGATAAGAACAAGTTCCCTTTTATTGGTGAAAGGGTTAAAAATATTGGAAGATATGAAAATAGTAAATTAAAATAAATTAATATTAAATACAAAAGAGACCAAATTAATTTATTTACAATATGGTATAATAATGTGTTGATAAAACCTCAACCAATAATTTTTGGACAAGTTTAGCTATCATTTTTACCCGTATCATTGGGTTTTAACCCCTCATTAACCCTTTTTAAATATAACATGACCATAATGTTTTTTACGCATTGAGGGTAAATATTGTTACAATAAATAGAACAAATTGACAAAAAATGTACCATGTGTGATATTATAATGTATATTCAAATCAAAGGGTTGAAAATAATACCATTATTAACATTTATCATGTAATAAAATATTATTTTTTTCTAAAATATCAATAATTTTAATTTTTATAACTATTCATTACTTTGAAATTAATAATATCAATATAAAAAAATAATATTTTATTATATACCCAAAATTTAATCGTCATATATAAAATTTGTTTGTCATATTATTTTTTTGAAATTTTATTACTTTTTATGTGTTTGTATCATTTAATAGATTTTTTCATCAATTAAATAATTATTGCATTATCATTGTGAAAGTATTTATGATAATTATTTGTTTACTAATAATTAAAAAAATATATATTTACCTGATAAATATATGGATTAAATATTTCCAAATAATTATTGCATTAGCATTGGGACATGTTTGAATTTTCTTGAAATAAAATACTATAATGGCCATATTCTCATCCAAACAGCCGAGAAATGCTATATAACTTATTACGGTATGAATATGGATGTAATTGGAACATAAAATTAAATAAATTCAATTTTTGGGGTCATTTTATAATCTTTATCAAATGATTTATAACTTTAATTAACATGTTTACCCATTTGCATGGTAACAAAAAATACTAAAGCTATTATTCATATTGAATAAAAATAAAATGAAACTTTTTAATTAATGTAGAAATATTAACTTAGAATATGTAATCAATTTTTAAAAATTCTAAAAAATAATTTTTATAAGAAAATTTATAATTAATCATGTAAAATACAATGGAAAATACTGTTTTTGAAAAATTCACCGAATAAATAAAAAATAAGTTAATGCTAAATTCATTTATAAAACCCATTTTAAAAAATGTAATTTAAATTATAAAGAGATAATGATATTTTAATCCAATCATAGTAATAAATTTAATTTTTAAGCACATTAAAATAAATTAAAGCATTCAATAAATATCAGTATTTTACCCAATTAAATAAAAAATCAATTTTTTCAGAATATTATGGAATAATTATACTAAGATAATTTTAAAATGATGATTTCATAAATGAAGTTATTTTTTAAAAAATCACATAAAAGTTTTATAATATTTTCTCCCCAAATTCATTAAAAATCAATTTTTATGGAAGTGATTCTTTGAAGAATAAAATGCCCACTAAAAATTGGGTACGTATTTATAAAACATTAATAACATAATTTCAATTGAGGAGGACCTTTATATTTTTCATAAATTAGCCAATCCTAATCATGACAAAAAAAATTAAATTGATAGGTCATTGTAGTCAAAAAATAATATTTTTTTCGTTTAAGCATGGTGTTGTGTATCTTGTATTCTATATAAATTATTTTTTTAATCATATTACATTATATTCATCCTATCTTTAATAAATATCATCATAAGAATTTTCAAATTATCATGGTAATCAGGGTGTTTAATTTTAGAAATACATTTATTGAAATCCAGTATCACAAAAATGTTTTATAAAAAATCCATTTGAAATGTGAGAAAGGTATTACCAAGACCATATATAATAACACATACTAGTTATTTATGTTGGAAGAAATTAGTGGGAAGTGAAAACAAGGATATTAAAGGGAAAAATAACTCTGAATGACAGATATAGATGATAGAGAACATGTTCAAGAAAACATTAACCATCAAAAAACATAAATTATATGTTTTTTTTGAAATATAATTTATTTATTACAAATAATTTTAAATGGGTTATGTTTTTCTTTAAAAATAACATTTCAAAAAATGAGAAATTACATTACTATTTAGTGTTTTATGTTTTGAGATGGGTAAGGTGTTTCCCATCGATACCAGGCTGGTGTATTCTTGCACCGGACAACTTGACGAGCAAAGACAGAAAGTTAGACGCTGATTATATTGTTTCATTGCTAGAGTGGGTCTTTTCTTTGATCATGAATTGAAATTTATTTGGCCTTGATGATCTTGGCCCATCGAGGTATGGTTTTTCATTATGTCATTGATCAAACTCTAGTTTCCTACTTTTTCCCAAGAGTGATTTTGAAATTAAAATTGAATTTTATGTCACACTATTGTTTTAATATGAGGAAATATTATTTCTTGATAATTATATTTTCATCCACTAAAAAATATCCACCACAATATGATATTTTTTCTACAGATGATGAGTACTAATGTGAAATTTATTTTTTTCTTTGATTAAAATAAACTTCAAATTCATGACATAATCCAAAAAATGTTTACACGCAATTCATAAAAAAAAATTATTAAAAAATCAAGATTTTAATCACATGATAAGATTAATAAAAAAATTATAAAATATTATATCATGAAAAATATATTAATCTTAAAAATTCAACTGCATACTGAAAGATCAACATAGATCATTTAATAAACAATAATCTTAAAAATGACTTAAGATTTTATAGAATAATATTGAAACCCAAAAATTAAAAGGATTTTTCACATCATATTTAATGATAAATTTATAATTTATATATCTAATGTTTCGTGTACTAAACATATAATATCTTGGTTATTCTAAAAATTTATATCTATAACCCAAATAACAATAAATCTAAAATAAAAAAATATATTCCTCTAAAATTATCAACTTTTCTTCATCAAATTAAATATAATAATAATCTATTTACTTTAATCATATATAGATCTTGAATAGTGATAATATTCAACAACAAAATTAATAACTTAACACCATATCAACTCCCAATCCCTTGGATATCTATGTGGAAAAACATATTTTCCCACGATATAAATAGAATTTATTTTTTTAATATGTTAAATAAATAAAAAATCATACTATGAAGGGAGTCACATAGACTAGGGGTATTAAATGAATCCTTTTCACCCATTGGATATAGTAACAAGCCTTGTGGCCTTACTAGATGTGATGGGTAGTCTCTCAGATTATAAAATATAATTATTCCAAAAATATATTAATATTCTCATTTTAACTTTACCCAAAATATGATAAACATAATTAAACATAAAATTAATTTTGTCTAACATTAAATAAACGTTTTAACCTTAACGGTTATCTCACACCTTTTGGGTTTCATCTCAAAAAGTAATAACCCATAATTGTCTCAAAAACAATGATAATATAAAACCTAAAGGTTATCCAAAAAATTAACTGATTTCCTAAAAATGAAAATATCATTCATCCTCAACTAACATTTTAATATGTTAATAATAATGTTTATATATACCTCAACCCCCAAAAATGTATCCCAATATCTCATTAATTAACATAAAATCGTATTGCATAAAACCACAAAAGGGGGATCCAATATTTTTTAACATATAATCATCTATAAAATAAAAAATCCAAAATAGTATCCATAACTCTTAAGATACGCTCATATGAAAACACCAGTATATACAAATTTTTCTAAACCACGTTCTAACAATAATTTTAATAACATGAGACTGACACACCGATATTTGGTTACAGAAACCAAAAATATATATTTTTTTATTGGTAATAATAAATATTACCGTTTTAATAATATAAAAAGCTTAAAACATCAAAAGGAAATGATTGATCACTTAAATACCCAAGGACCTAAAATGTATAGATTTTTATAGAATTATGAAAAACTCTTAACAACATGGGTTATAAACAACTAGTTCATAAATATCAACATCATCTTCTAGTATAACCATATTTTCATATTACATGTAAAGTATTCAACATCTACAATAAATTTACAAATATATGAAACCATTTTAAACACAAATAATTTAATAATTCTTCATAACCTGTATAAAGGAAACATAAGAAAGGTTGAGACCAAATTCATAGTAAGGGAAATCATAGAAGTTGTCAATTGGTAATAATATGAAAAAATAATATAACAATAATAATATTAAATCATTATTATAACACAACATTTCATACAAAATCTAACAAATATCATGAACATGAGTTATGGTATAAAGTAATGAAATCTCAAAAGACAACAATTGCATGAATAAGAAATCAACATAATTAAACCATGAACCATATGTTCATGCTATAAAAATGTGTGACACCATCATATGTATATAAATAATTTCATATGTCAAGGAAATAGACAAAGGTCATTTTATCAGGAATCAACACTAGTTTCCTTTTTTTATATCATGTATATTAACCTGTTTCTCATAATAGTACAATGACTTTGAGTTTTCTTCAACAATAGATCATTTAATTTCAAATGAGTCCTAAAACAATCTCATAGGATATCATTATTTATAAAATGAATTAGATTTATATACAGGTCTCTCCCACCACATATTGAAATAAATACATATGTGTAATATAATATCATAAATCATTCTGCATATCATTTCATATGAAAATAAATTGTTTCACAACAATTTTATCATAGAATAAAGTTTGTAAAAGAATGAGGTTTTATAAACATTATATCTTAAACATAAAAAACATATTGTAAAAAAATAATGTAATCGTTGGATAATATCCCCATTAACTCTTATGTAACTTCAATGGATGTATTATTAGATGGAAAATTAATTTGAAATGATCACTTTTAATAATTGATCATAATGATAACATTCCCATTTTAAAATCACTTTTATTTTAAATTTTTTGTGCCCTTATAGGTGAATAAAATTAAATAATAAATAATATTTTAAGGGAATCTAAAATTCATTGAATATTCATGATAGTAAGGAATGATACACAACCTGTATAAGTCATGATAACAACACTTTTATATTTTTTTAGAAAAGTCAAAAACTACCATTTTATGAAATTAAAAAATGAATCATCTCAGACCATTTTATAAAAATTCAATAGATGTTAAAAATTACATTAAAATTTTTAAATATAATAACAAATATTTTTTATTAATTAATTGAAAACATGGACATGGAAGATAAATATACTATAGTAAATACTTAAACATTAACCTTCAAGAAAAATTATTTTATTGTGAAAATTAACCCTTACCACTTTGTTTTCTTTTGAATCATAATTCCCATGAAATAATTAACATAGTATGGATATATATACCCCATAATTTCCATTAGAATAATCATAAATTACATTCATGGTTATCATATACATCACATAAAAGAAACAAGTAGTTCATAAGACATGTTCCCTATGTAAATATATTTTATTTGAAAATCACTTACCTCGAGTATGATTCATTGCGTACATTCTTTATCATATAGAATAAAAAAAATATGTTAATTTCATACTTGATTAATAATATTTTCAGGTATATTATTCCATTTATCTCACTTAATAAATTGATATAATAATTACATATACATATTTCTTCAAGTCTAATGGTTTAGAGATATTTGGAACATAAGCACCAAATGAATTTGGTTGGTTGACGATGGTCAAAGAGGTCATCATTCCATTATATATAGAATAAAATTCACAAAGGGTTAATTTTAATAAAAAAATTGTTTTTTAAATTTATCTATTAAATATGATTGTGAAAATTATCTTTGTTATAATCATTGAGAAGGTTGTTGTAAGTACTCATGAGTAACGTTTCCATTTATCAACAATCATTATAAAAATAAGGCATGTATTATTTTATAATTAAATAATGATTAATATATGGAATATATAATATTATTTATTTAAATATACTTACATATATCATCCATTTTATGTAGTGATAAAAATGAATCACATCATTTTGTGGAGGTTGTAGTCCACATGTAATAACGGATGACGTTAACATTATTTATTGCACATAATGGTAATTAAATAAATGATATATTATATTTATAAAATTTTAAATATTTTTTAATGTAATATATAAATATTTATTCAATAATTACATCCATTCATGAGAGCCGGTGATGGATAACAAATTACATCATTTAATGAGATGGTTGTATACCCTATATATGAACATTTAAATCCTTACAAATTTGATGGATTCTAGATTTGGATATGTTTTATTAAATTCACCAAATAATATATATGTATATTTAGGATACTTGTTTTAATATTTTATCTTGTTTTAATGATATATTATAATGGATGATGAAAAAAATAAAATAGAATTTCTTGACTAAAAATGACACAACTTCTTTGAAAAACATCATTTTCCTTTCACTATAAGAACACTAATGTTACTATTATTACATAAAAAGTACTCTAGAATTAGGGTTGGATTATATTTAAATATTTGGGAAAGTCATTGCCAACTCAATTTGGGCTCCATGTGTGATGTAATGAGAAAAAGAAGTTCCATTTTATAAGAAAGAGGAGAGGCACTCATTGAGTTTCTCAAAATATTGAATAAATATAAATTAATATTTAATTTTAAAGGTATAGATACCAATTTATATTAAATATAAGATGATAATTGGTAGAAAAAATAAATATCAAATTTTTGGACATGTTTAGGTCACATTGTTACAGTTATCATTTGGTTTTAACCCCTCGTTAACCTTTTATCAATGTATTGTTACAATAAGGATGACTACATACATAGGGACAATGTAGTAACAATAATAGGAAAAAAATACCATAAAAGAACTATTTTAATTATTATTAACAATATAATAATCAATTAGATTAACTTGGGATTATTTTTATTTTATATCAATTCTTAAAATATTATTTGTTATAAAATATCAATGATGTCAATTTTTAGATCTATTCATACATTGAGTTTAATAATATCAACAATAAAAATATATAAAGAAAAAAATATTTAAACATATATATATTTTTTAATTCTAAAATATAAAATAAATTTACCTCTTTATTTATCTCAAATTATATTAATATGAATATTATTAATAATATTTATTTTATTTTTCCACTCATTAAATAATTAATACATTAGCATGGTTGAAGAATTTAATGAAATTATTTCTTCATTAAAAAAATTTCATGATGAATATAATTTTTATTTGATTTAAAAATAATATATATAGTCCAAAATATATTTTGTAACACAACATATTAAAATATTATATTTATTAAAAATAAGAGTGTTACATGTTCGAATTTTCTTTAAATAAAAACTATAAAGGGAATAACCTCATCAGAATGTGAAAAAATTTAATGTAACTGAATATTGGATGAATATAGATAAAATTGAATCATAAAATAAATTGAATTCATTTTTTGGTGTCAATTTGAAATCCTTTACCTTTTATATTTATCTTTAATTACCTGATTGACTTTTTACTATGGTAAAAAAGTACTGAGGTTACATTAATATTGACAAAAAATAAACAATAACTATTTAAAAAATATAGAGATATTCAATCTAAAAACTGAATCCGTTTTTTAAACATTAAAAATAGAAAATATTCAAGAATTGATTTAAATTTAATGAGGAAAACGCATCAAAAAAATCAATCAAAATAACCATTTTAAATATAAAATGTATTTATAAAAAATTCAAGTATAAAATTTGTTTAAAATACCATAATTTAAATTAATAGAAACTAATAAAATTTTTAAATCAATGAAAAACCAAATTTCAATTTTTAAATAATTTAAAATATAATATAGGTTTCAATAAATATTATTTTTTCCCCAATTCTTTATAAAATAAATATTTTCAAAAAATTCTCAAAATATAATCCAAATAAAATTTTGAAATGATTATTTAGAAATTTAATTTAGTTTTATTATATAAATTTTCTAATAGTTTCAAAAACAATTTATGTTGTTCTCTCTTGGAGATATCATTTTTAAATAAAATGAGTTTTTGTGGAATAAAATTACCGTATTAAAAAATGAGTTCTTATTTTAAAAGAAACAAAGAATACATTCGGAAGGATTAAGACAATTATATATATTCATAACAAATTTATTAGTATACAATCCCAATAATTTAATTTCAATGATATAATGGTCACATAATAACATTATTTTTTCTATTATGCTTGGTGTTTTCTATCTAGTTTCATATAGACATTCTTTTTAAAACCACATGATTTTACAAATAATTTCACATTTAATTATTATTATAACTATTATAGGTATATTATATACATTGTTATGTAATTAATTTTGTATATGGAGTATACTAAATGTTTTTAAGATGAATGAACAACCATTTTCAACCAGCATTTAATCAAATGGGAAATGGAATTATTGTTCTTGCATACGTGTGAACTATCGGCTCTGCATTAATCATTGATTAATTTTCAACCACCATAATTATTTATTGGATATTATAATTTATACAATGTTTTTATAAAATATTTATGAAAAAATTATTCGTATAAAATTATAATATCTTGTCATCCTTTTACCTCTCCTTCTGTTGTAAAATGACAATGTCTCAACTACGTACATCTGGACTACAATCTCCATGATGTGATGTGATTTCATTATTTAATAATTAAATGGATGGATATAAGGTTATACGTAATAAAATGTTTTATAAAATTTATTACCTATAAATGATTTTTTATTAGATGTTTATTTTCACTACCTTTGGATATCATTTATAAATATATAATTATTAATATTTTCAAGTAAATATTTTCCTGTATAAGTCATTTTTTACTTTTTACAATGGTGTAAAATAAATATTTTAATTTAATTTATACAACATGAACATATTTTCCCACCATAAGGAACATTATTTTATTTTAATATTTCTTTAAAATTTATCTTGGTTCTTTTTAAGGAAAATGTTTTCTAAATATTCTTATAAATATTAGTTGTTTTTCAAAATAAATTGATTATTTTTCATTTTTTATATATATATTTTGAAAAACATTTAATGTTATTTTTCATCTATGAAAAAAATCATTTAAGGATTACTTGGTTCTCTGGGTATATGATCTATTGATACCATAATCATTCTTTATCTAGGTGTCTTATGATGATTAGGATTTAAAGAGGATTCTATGAAACCTGTTTCTTTCACACAAAATAATTAATATACGATAAAATGTTTATGATACCCATTTCCTTTACTCATGTTATGGTATTATATTATGATGAATTTTTTATGTTCTTGTCGAACACATATAAATAATTTTCATTACAATATTCATTTTCATGAAATTAAAAATCTATATAATGTTTTGGTAAAATATTTATATCCCATGATATAATAAGAACATGAATGGTGATTGAACCCTATTCAGAAAGATACTATATACAGTATGATATACTTTGTCATTAGTGTTGATTAAGTAAATGATGAAATAGGGAGTGAACTCAATCCACTATGATTTCCTTTTTAATGGTACATGAATTAATAAATGATGTTATTTGACTATGTGTATTCCAAAGACATATGTCTTATGTTTCTTATATGTTCTCAAAAATAATTATGGATTATTGATGATTATTCCAACATATATCTTATGATTTTTCTTATATCAATGTCTTATATAATTATTTTTGATTAATGATCTTTAAGTGATTAGGTATCATTATATTATGTTATGATATTGTTCTAATACCATTTTAATTTTCTACTTCTCAATTATGATAATTCCTTGATTTATTACCCTTATTGTGAAACTCAACTCTCCCTTTCTTATGATTCCTTTACCCAGGTTATAATTAAAGTTTTTATGTATGTTATATACTATGTGATAAATTATTTTTTAGATTTCTTGATGACCCTTCATAAAATAAGATGATTCTATTTATAGTCTGTAAAGACATTAAACAATTATGATTATTGGGTATGGTTTTAGGGGATAAATTTAAACTGAATCTACAATTATTTGATATATATATATATATATTTATATATATGTGAAATTATTTTCTTATCTCATTTGGTATCAATGTAAGGTGAAGTTAATCTTTTGATATTAAAATTATAAATCTTTTTCTAAAACCATATAGGTAGTTATAAGTATATGATAACATCATAATGCTTTGGTAAAGTAAATAATTTATGGTTTTAATAGAAAAAACATATTTTTGGATACGATAATGTGGATTTAGTTGTGGAACAATCTCACCAAGGGGTAAAAACACTGAAAGGTGTGGATTATGTTTTAATTTGATCATCACCATTGGCTGGTGAGTGGTTCTAGGATTTCACACCTAGATATAAACTACCATGGTATATTATTGGTGTTAAATCTTATTTTATCTATGAGAAATTATAAAGGGTTTGAAAAGATGACTACTATGGATGGACTAGTTTAAATATAATGTGTCATGGGTTAAAAGAAGGTGTTTTAATTTTTGTATTATAATAATTATTTTTATAATAATAATATTTTTCACTCTGATGATTAATGTTTACCAATCATTCTAACCTTTTCAGTTTTCGTAAGGAAATGAATATTAAATGATAAAGTTGATGTGGTTAAATGTACACAAAAATTTTGAAATATCATATTTAAAATTATTCACAAGAATTTCTGTATATCATGAAAATTCTATTTGAAGATGACTTCATATCCTCAATGATTTGATGTTATGTTATTATTAAAACATAATATTGTTATTATGATCACTGTTCATGTATATAGATCCTACCTGAAATACGTTTTCAAGAATTTAGTTCCTATAAATCTTATGATTATCCCTCCAGTTGATTTTTTGTTATTTTGGGTCAGGATTTTATCGCTTTATATAGTTCCTATATCAATTTTCAGAGAATTAAATGAAAATGTTATATTTATAATTAACATATGATTGACTTTCTAGGAGATAATAAATATGAACATGCTTGAGATGTTACTTCCATTACATGGGTCATACTTCCAATTCATATGGGATATTTATCTCAAAAGGTTGGCTATATACTCAATTTTGAAGATATGCCTTTTTGTGATTATTATAATGTATTCCCTAATTCAATCCTAGTTTTCCACTGAATTGTGAATTTTAGTATGCAATAAAACTAATATATGTTTCTACTACTATTTCATGTACTCTATATATAGTTTCCATTATTTTTTAAAAATAATAAAATAAGAAACTACATGGGAGTCATGATAAGTGATTCATACATCCCAATATGACTCTATGGGGTGAAAAAAATCCTTTTATTATAAAGATATAAGATTTATTGTATCATTTCATTTATTATTATAATCATAACAATATAAATATCAACAATAATATATAATCTACACTATATTGATTACTTGTTTATTCAAATATTTGATATTAATATTTTTTAAGATTTACCATCATTCTAGATATCATCAAATAAGGCTACAAATATGGATATATCTCAAATATGATTTCATAAAATGTATGGTAATTATAAAATTATAGTGAATTTTTGATCTAATGAAAATAATATTTATAGATTACCTTGATTTTTTTTCATTTAGACCTTATAAATGAAATCGTTATATATTCATAGGGAAAGGAAAAAATGGTAATTTTTTAAGTATTATTCAAAATACATCATGGTCTAATATTTGGACTTATATATCTCACTATTGTGAATTTTGTATACATAAGGTTTAATTCATGTGTTATATAATCTCATGCAATGGTATATTAATAGATCATGTAGGGAAAAATTTTATCTACCAATGGCATAGAATAACCTCTATAACAAAGGACCTTTTTATTTTTGGGTTGGTAGGATACTTCTGATGATTTATGAGATATTTACCATGGTTATCTAATATAATAAACATGTTGACTTATAAGGGATCCAAGTTCATTTGGATAGATGAATTTGAGGAAAATATTAATTTGTAGAAATTATGGTTGAGGAGTGAAACAATGCATAGAATAATATATTATGGAGAGGGGTTTGTGATCTTTATTGATTAACAAATAATGGAATATGATACATCCTCTTGAATAAGGTTATTGAAAATAGATTATTCAACGTGGAAATTAAAAATTCATGAAAAAATTACCGAACATAGGATTTAGAGTAGGAAGCAGTACATTTTTCATTTAAAATATAAAGGCTTTATCATTATGGTTAATAGTGTGATGTATATTCTGATCATATAATACATTATAATATATTCATTCATAAAGATTTAAAATATCTGGAATGGTTATTGTTTGAGTAATATAAATATTATGAATCCTTAATACACTATCACACAAGAAACGAAAACAAGGTGGATGATACTCTATGTTAGAAAGATCATAATAATTTTTCCACGATGATGATTGAAAGATATCCAATATATATTTATTTTCTAAATATATATATAAAAACCATGAGTAAAGTGTATATATAATATATTTTTTATAAGAATGTAAAAAATCTATCCATGTGAGTATTAATGTTTCCTAAAATGTGGATACCAAACTATATAAGTAGAAGGGTAATATTCATAATTTCAAACATTATTGTGAGGGAATGATAAAGTTTATGAAAAATTTCTATGTTTTGTGAATTCCATGCTTGAATTAGGAGATGTTGAATAATGCCCAATGTTCATCATTCTCCATTCATCCAAAATATATGAACATGTATATCAATTTTAATGAATATATATGATGGGATAACATAAAAATTGATATTATTAAGTATGTATATTAATGCCTGGTATGTCAAAAAATTACAATTGATAGAGAAAATTCCATGAGGATGTTAGAACCATTACCCATACTAGAATGTAAATTGGAATACAATATAATGTATTTCATTATCAGAATCCCTAAAACACTTAAATGGAAAAGTGGTATATGTGTTATAGTCTATTATATTACAAAATAATCACCATTTATTCACATTAATGAAAATTTATCTATTGGTTATAATTCAAAGATATAAATTAATGATGTAATTATATTAAAAGGAGTACTGGTCTCAATTGTATCTGATTGGGATCTGATGTTTGCCTCCAAAGTTTATAGAAGTGTTCTGTATGCTCTAGATAAACTGTTTTTGTTTACATATTCATATCATCCTCTTATAAATATAAAATATAAGAAGGATATTTAAATACTTGAATATATTTTTAGATATTAATCACTATATTTTAAAGGTGGTTGGGATCGACACCTTTCTATGGTGAAATTTTTTTAGAGTAATATCTTTCATTCCAGAATTAATAATGATCCTTATGATGATATCTATCATTAGAGGTGAGAAATACAATGTGTTGAGATAAATTCATGGAACGAAAATTATTGGGTTAGGATCTGGATGAGGAAATGATAATGAAATTTTAGATATATTTAAGATCACATAAAAATAACTCAGTGTAGAAATGAAAGTTATAATAATAATAATTTGTGAGATATAGAGTTTAATGATTGTGAAATGTTAATCTTATGATAAATATACGTGCAATATATTTATTATGTTTTGGAATAATGGAAAATATATTACCTAGAAATATCATCCAAATAACTACATCTCAATGTTTAGGGATTGTTTCTTACCATTTTTTTTTCTACCAAATCACTCTCAAGATCAGGATGTGTTCCAAATATATTTTTTGAGGAGCTACATATCATATCTATCTAATTTACTAAACCCGGAAGTTATTTAACTGAGACCTGATCACTCTTATTTCAAACTATAGTGGCCCTAACTTTTTACTCCTATTATTACATGATTTTATTCATAATTAAACATCAAATTACAAGATAATTATCCTAATGAATATTATTGTAAAAGATTATATACAAAATAAAACACCATGAAACCAAGATAAAACAACATTTTTTTAATATTAATAATGTGATTTTAACTCCATTTTAGCCCCTATATCAAAGTTGAATAAACTAGGGAATACATGAAGAAAATTGATGATCTACCAATCCTAGTAAAGGAATAATCATATGAATAAAACATAACACATGGGTCTTAAGGAATAACATGTTGATATAAACGCGTGCTTCATGAATAGACATAATTAATAATAACATTCATAAAAAGGGAACATATAACCATGACATAATAGGAAATTGAAAATAACATATTACAAGATATAAACATGAGTTAAGGCTTCCTACCAAGACATGGTTGAAAAGTTCCCATAATGGAATCAGGTTCACTCTATATCCCAACATGACATTTCATTAGATTAATTATTACTCGATTAATTGGAATACTATCTAGGATCACCCATTCATAGCATGTTCAAGAGCATGTGTTCCAAATGAAGAATCATACATTTGTAATTATACAAAAACATAAGGGATACCCATGGAAATAAATTGGTATTGTATTCAGGTCATAAGGCATTGAAAATGTGTGTATCATAAATGAATCCATAAAATAGTTTATTTTTAATATACATTAACAGTAATTAAAATATGCATATATAATGATAAATAATGTCCAACTAATGTGTAAAAATTTTAAAATAGTGTTTATGAATCATTATAAATGATCCACTTTAGTGCGATTTGAGGGGAAATTATTAACAAGTGTTTAAAATGGAAAGAGAATAATTGTTTTCACAAAAAAAAAATGAATGATGGTAGTTTTTCATGATAAAATGTGTTATTTTATAAAAATAATTTTGGATTAAAGTATAATATGGATAAAACATGATAATGGGTAATAAGTCAAAAAAAATCCTTTAATTGGACTTTCTTTATTGAGAAGATTTGATAAAAGAAGATTTTTAAAACATGAATTTACATATAAAATATCCATGATATTATTTAGATACATGATTTTGGAAAACATAAAAATAATTTAAATTAATTACCTAAAAATAAAGAGTTGTTGCATTTGGGTAAAGAGAGGCAAATTGCAACCCCAATGTAAAACGGAGGTTCAGAATTAATCACTTACCTTTTGTCTGAAACAATTTAGTACTTGATCATAATATCGGGAATAAATATATTAAATAATAAAAATAATAAATTTATAAAATTTTAAATATTTATTTTTTTTTTATAATTTTATTGTGTTTACTTATAGACTTTTTTAATGGTTATGAGATTCAATTACATCGTTTTTGAGTGTTTGTTACCTTGATTTTCATAACCAATTTACTTGTATACATGCATGGAAAATCATGTTAAAAGAGAATTATTGTCCAAAATAGATGTCATATTTTATTAATTAAAATTAAAAATAAAAAATTGTTATATTAAAAATTTGGTTATTTGGTTATAGGTTTAATCATTTTATAAGACGTTAATGATAACTAGTAAATTTGTTTTGTGTTTTTCGATCATCGTGAACTGGTTTTATTTTTTTAATTAATATCACATATATATAATCAGTCCATAAAATCAAATAGTCTTTAATAGATATATTATAATATTTTTTATAACCAAAATGTTTTTATGATAATACATGAAGGTTTTAAAGTAAATTCAAACTCACCATCCTTGATTTTGATAAATTAACACATCATAGACTATTTTTTTTAGTAAAATTGAATAGGGTAAGATATATGATGGTGAATTATTCCATTGTAATAATAAAATACCATTTTATTTAAGGTAATATAGTTATCATAGAATTTTTTTGAAGGTATGTGGGTATATAATAACAAAATAAAAGAACAAGAAGTGAAATTTAAAGGAAAAGAAAAATAATTTTAACTATTGAATAATTATTCATGAGAACCTTAATTGGGGAATTAGTTTTGGTCAATTGTTCATACCAAAGTATCACAGAAATTGTTTAGGTTATTGTGAATATATAGGATAATAATTTATTAAAGGATAAAATCTCAAGATTTGTGTGGAGAAAAGGTGGTGAGGGTGATATTTATTGGGGAGGAAAGGGGTGTTTTTATTATTTTATACATTAGTTAATTATTTTTTATCTAGAATATGATTATATTGATAATTATCACAAAATATATTAACATAATGAAGGATAGATTGATATTTTGTGATTATATCATCCATACAACATCTACGACTCTATAATCTGTGTATTTATATTTTGTTGTAAATTATCAAATTTTACTATTCACAAAAAAATCATGAATTTTAGAAAATAACTATAATTCTCCCAAACCATTTTTAGACATGAATAATTCAAAAATGAACACCATTTTATGAAAATAATTTTTTGAATATACAAAATATTATTAATTTTTTATTAAAATCAACATTTAAATAGAAAATAAAATTTTAAAGATTATAACTCAATTTGTAATACATTTAATATATAATTAAGGTGTCATAAAAAAATATTATGATAATAATATTACAAAATATAAATTTATGAATACTTTTTAGTGAAATAATTTTTTATACAACATTACATTAATTATTAAATTGGAAATAAACACTTATTTTTTATTAAATTATCAACACATAATTAAGAATTTCTCAAAAAATTATTCACTTATTCCATGTTATAATTATATCATATAATAATTTATAATATGGATAAATATTATTTTTAACTACATAGGTGTTTTTTTTTCTATTTTTATATTTACTATTCATAATGTTCACATTACTATTCCAAAGGTCAGGTTATTATTTCATCGTTATAGGATCATTAACTTCTATGAATTCATATTATTTAATTTATTATTTATTTAAAAATATTTTATTAAGTTTTTTATGTGATATTATATGATTTATAGTCTATGACATAATTGTAAGTGTGGATTTTACATTATTAAAAAATTTGGCTGCTATATTCTTCCCCCTTTGTAAAATCTCACCCTAAAAATTTCTTTTAATAGTTAAAGTTGAAAACATGTGGGGGTACTTCTCCTTCACCACTTTTATAGGTTCACATGTTGTATCATTGTACATATTTTCTTGTCATAGTACGTTTACTAGATGAGAAATCTTGTTTAGTTGTAAATTTTCACTACGATCCATGATCTTCATTGGGTGCTCCTCGTATGGGAGAACATTATCCAAATGTACCACATCTAAATTATTTACATGTGAATAATATTGTATATACATCCTCAAGTGGGATAGATAGAATATATCACAAATTTGGGACATGGTTTATGGAAGTACTAGTCTATAGGCATTATCAAGAATCTCTATATGGCTGATGTACCTTGGACTTAGATTTCCTTTCATCCCAAATCACGTGATTATATTTCCTGGAGATATGGGGTGGAATACCAAGTCTCCACCCATAAACATTAGGTCTCGTCAATGGTTGTCTACATAGTTCTTATATCACCTTTGGCTTTCCATGATATACTACAAAATTATTTTCATCTTTTCTACAAGTCCTTCAACAGTTTTAGGTCCTTGTAGATTATGTTAAATGACCTCATCCCAACCTGTTAGTGTATTACACCTTTTCCCATAAATCCTTTCATAAGGATGTATTTGGGTGGTTGAAGGTAAAATATTGTTGTAGGATAATAGTACTGGAGAAATATGTTATCCTCATCCTCATACAAATTCCATTTAATATACCTTCAACATATCTTCCAATTTCGAAATCATTTGTTACTATTGGATATTAGTTAGAGGATAATAGTTGTTAATGAAGTTCATCTTGTGCTTAGAGAATGTCGGACACTATTCTTGAACAAAGAGTTGAATATAAGATCTTGATAAGATATATTAGATTGTGGTACTCCATTTAACCTTACCCCTTATTTTATATAAGTCCATTATAGATAATCTAATGAGAATAACTCCCTAATGGAAAAAAAGTGATCTGTAATTTTTTTTTGAGAATCCATAATAACCCATATAAAATTATTTTTGATAGATTTCTTCTGATGTTCAATGAAAAATTCCATGGTGATGTTTTTATATTTTAATTTTTTAGGGGTGATGGTTGAATAATCCCCTAGGAATTTTTTATTTTAGTCATCTCTTATTTACACATTGGTCACTTTTATATGAATTCAGTGTTCTCCTTCATATTTTCAAATCAATAGTGCTCATGGTGATCTCAATACCTCTCAGTGATCCCTGGGTTAATAGATAAGGATAACCAATATGATTTATTCAGAAGATATTTCCTCATATAGGAATTTGATGGTATCTATATACATATTATAAATCACTCCACTTCACCCTATCCAATCTTAATCTTAGATGATTTCAAATTTCTGGTCACTTCCACCCTTTTCTAAATATCCACATCGTTCCTTTGTGAATCCTTTATTTCATCAATATGATATTGTAGAGCAATAATTTGAGAAATTATTGATTAGTTTCCATTTTAATGATTCCAATGTCCCTCCATTGCAAGTCTAAGAATAATGGATCTTGATTAGTATTTATCATTGATATAGATACATTATCCATTATACTTAAAAAAATTCTTCTTTTTTTCATTGTTAGGATGGTAGTGGATTGAGGAGTCGTAATCTATGATAAGTTCTAAACATCTTTTCAAATTAATATTATGGACCCATTGTGTGAATATGTATTTTATTCTCTTTTGATCATTATATATCTCACACCTCTCCCCAAAGAGATAATGCTACCGTATTTTCAATGTATTGATCATAACATCCAATAACATCTCATCGGTAGGGTAGTTTTTATCATTAATTTTCAATTTCACTGAGGAATAATGTAACACCACATGTTTTTAAAAAAATAAATAGAATTCATGGATCATTTTTTAATTTATATATTTATAACTATCCTTTAAACATAATTTTTCCACTTATATGTTTTAAATTTCATGAAACTATCATCTAAAATTGTGTTCAGTATGTTATTTCGAGTATGATGAAACCAACATGTTTTTTTCAATAGTATGGTTCCATAATGAATATTAATATGAATATTATTATTAACTTAATTAATAGTAAATTTTATTATTATTTTATCTTCTTAAGGCTCTAATATAATAACATCTTGGCAAATTTTTCATTGTGATACCTAATTAGTAATAGATTTTGAATTATTAATTTTTGAATTAAGTGTGATTTTTTTAAAAAAATTAAGTTAATAATATTTATAAAATTATTATAAAAAATGACTTCATTTTTTAATTATAAAAATCGAAAAGTGTTAAGGGTAAATGTTTGGTATTTTTCTGAAATTCTTGAATTTTCGATTAATAATGAAATGTGATAAAATAACATAAAATAAATTTAGCAGTAAAATACATTATTTATTACATAATAAGTAATTTGAGGCCACTTGTTTTGAAATAACTTGTCATTATTAATATTTGAGGTCAGATTAACTATGACTATTTGTAATCTTGGGAAAAACAGTTATAATAATGAATAAAATAATGAAAATATTACTCCTCTCCTCCACTATAAATACCACCCTCAATCCCTACTTTTTTCCACATATCTCAAGACTTTATCCATGATTACGTTCATCCTAATACTCCCCCAAGGCTCTTCCCCATGTCTTGTATCTGCATGTCTCACCAAAAGACCAAAACCAAATCCCTTAAGAAGGATCTCACAGAGAAGAGAGAAATAGGTAAACATCCTCTTTTATTTTCAATCATTTCTTTCAATTTATGTAATTATCATCCTTTATTGTTAGATTATGTTGGGAAATTTCATTACATATCCCCCCTACTATCCATATTATCTATGAGTGACTATATATCCCCTTTATCTCATCAAACTATTTTTATAAAATTTTAAGTGACGTTTTTAGGCTGCCAAATTCTCTTGAGAAATTTATCATGTTTTCTTTTATTTCATGATTACTTTATTTTCTTCTTATTTCATCAAATACTCATAACCAAGATGCATTAATGATAAAGAATCTTGTATATTATGTGTGATCTCATGTTCATGAAAATTTCATCATCATTATTTTTCTTCTCTCCCTCTCATTCAAGGAATTAAAAACATTGTCCATGATGTGTCAAATTACCGACATCATGGACTATGTGACTTAATTTTTATTTAAATCCTTCAATTCAGATCATAAAACCATTTTTATTGTATAACCAGGTTATAATATATAAAAATTATGTCTCCTACCTGCGTCTGGAATTATTTTATTTACATTTCTTTAATTTGTAAAACAAAATGAGGTTGTCATTATCAAAAGAACCAGTAAAATGATCTAAACGAACATAATTAATGATCTAACTTATGAATCATACTCATGTAAGAATTCAAACTGATAAATGGTACACATTATGGTATTGGATATATTTAAATACTACTCTATTCCAATTGTGTAGTTTCACTCCCAATCGACAAGAAAATCCATCATGAAACAATCTTTGAAATCATTTAATGAACTCACCCAAAAACAGTGCTAGGATAAAAAATAAAAATAATTAATGGATGAAATTATGTTATGAAATGATCATATAAGATGTTATAAACATGATAATGTTTCTATAAAATACTAATAACAGTATCTTAACCTTATGTAGTATGTTTAAACAATTTTCTAGTAAGACAAGCCTGAGTTAAGATAATTCTTAACCTGATTTTCATTCTTTAGGATATCCTTATACTCCATTATTTATATGGTATATAATTTGATTGTGTGATTTGGTTTTATATTATTATGTTAAATTAATTCTACTTACATTTTATATATATATTCCATACAATTTATTTTGTATCTCTTCTGTGGTATGATATTTATAAGGGGGTATTATTTTTAAATCATCTTTTACAAATATATTTTAAAAAATTAAAATGATATTTGTTTTGAAATTATTGATGTTAGATGATTATGTTCTCATTCATGAGGATTGTTTATGTTGGAGGGTGGGACCTATATCTCCCATCAATGCATTTAGTATGTGTATTTTGGAGGTCAGTTGTATTCTTACTCCAAGTGTAACTGTAATGGTTACACAAATTGTAAGGTAGCAATTAGGGTAACAAATTATAAGGTAGCCAAGTGGGTGACAAGATTATGTAAGTAATGCCTCAAGATACCTTTATGGTTATATATATGTTCTTATGTATTTTTGAATCACTTGTTTCACAAAGTATGTATATATATGCGGGTTGTAAGTATGCCTTTTAAAAATGATTTCATAAATTTATAGTATTCATAGACTAATGTGTTCTTTCATTATTCTTATATCCATTACTATGTTATTGTTCTCATCCCAATATTAACATGATTTTTCCCAGGTTAGTGTATGTGTAAAAAAAATAAGGTAGACTTGTTAAATATTGAATAATTGTTAAGGAATCATGATTTATGATTTAATGTTTTTAAATTTCAAAAAAATTGAATTTTTATATATTAGTCACTCTATAAAAATGTGAATTGATATGAATGCATAATGTCCCAATTCTCAAAAATTATAAACTTTTAAATATCCTCAATATAAAATGAGTTGTTTTCTTGACTAAATTCAAGATTATGTCTTTACTAAAATGGGTCCTTATAGTTGGTATTATAGGATGGTTTAGACATCTTTAGGGGTTAGGATGATGTTAAAAAGCATGTCCTAAATTATTTTTACTCAATGATTCATTAGAAATGTTTTAGTATTTAATAATTAACATTTTGGATCATCTATGATATTTTTGTTCAGAATGGTTATCTAGAAAAGGAAAAGGGATGCTGAAGCGGAGAGGCACCGGTAGAATGACATCATTCCAGATCTACAACACGTAATTGTAGAGATTGGAACTGAGAAGTTTTTGACATTAATGGCATAGATAACATAGGAAATAAATGGTGGTGGCATCCATGCAAGAGAATAAATGGAGTTACCAAAATAGAATATGACAATAATGAAACATTTTATTATAAAACACCCTCTTTCTTTCAATGGATCACCTGACCCAGTGGCAACTAAAGGATGCATTAATGAGCCTAAAAAATTTTCAATGTCATGGGATGTTCTGAAAATAAAAAGGTATGACTTTCCATTTATCGTTTTCAAGGTAAATCTGATCAGTGGTGGTCAATGGTAAGGAATATCCGGGGTATAGAGTATTTTTTTGATGTAGTGTAGAATGTATTTAAAAGTGTTTTACTTGAAAAATGTCATTCTAAGGTGGTGCAAAATAATATTGAGAAGAAATTAATTGAATTAAAGAATAGTGAGGAGGATTCAATGGCTGTGTATAAAGATAACTTCACCTGACTGGTGAGGTATGCTCCAAATCTTATTCTGGATCTTAATAGAAAAATCCACTGCTTTTACTCAAGATTGGAGCCAAGGTATCCAATGGTGTTGGCCACCCAAGAATTTAAAACTTATAAGAAACATGTTTTATATGCTGAGGGGGAAGATATTAAATTTTCTGATTATCTTGTGCAATTTAGAATCTACGAGAAGAATTGGTTTAGATGGAATGTGATGGGTAAGAATCAACCAATGAAATCTGATGGTATGAAAATACAACTTCCAGTTTGTGAAATGTCTGGAAAGAAACATCAGGGGGGGATGTCTTAGAAAAAATGCGATGTGTTTTAAATGTGAGAAGTTTGGTCATATGGCCTGAGATTGTAATGAAAATTATCCATAGAATAAACATGATAAACAAAATTTAATGTACTTTAAATGTGTTGAGATGGGTCATTATACAAATTCCTACCCTTTGAGAGATCTGAATGTTGAAAAGATGCCAAACTACTAGTAGAAAGTTGTATTGATATCTTTTACAACTATCTTAGTAAATGATAGGCCATCCAATGAAGTTTTATCATGAACTTTGATTGTTCACATAGATTAATCTAATGTTTTTTTTGATACACGATCATAAAATTCCTTCATCACTGTGAAATTTTCTGTTAAATTGTAAATATCACATCAATAAATGAGACAAGAAATTTTTGTTAAAACACCAAGGAAAATATTATAGCAAAGAGGAATAATATTAATATTTATATTTTGGTATTTGGAATGAAGTTACCTGCAAACCATATTTTTTACCCTTAATCATGTTTAATGTAATTATGGGAATGGATTGGATTTCAGGTTATCATGTCGAGATTGACTGTAGAGCTAATGAAGTTGTTTATTAGAAAGAATTTTCTTTGCATATAAGAACTGAACCATAAACATGTTAACATATTAGAAATAAGAGAAACTATTGGAAGATGTAAATGAATGTTATCTTTTACATATTCTTGAAAACAGGGAATCTATTCAGACTAATGATGTTCCAGTGGTAAATGAATACCATGATGTTTTTTCCAAATAGTTACTCGATGTCATACCTGATCAGGCAGTCCAATTCACAATGGACATAGTTCTTGATGAAAATGTAATTACAAAACCTCCATATCATATGGATCAAATAGAACTTCTTGAATTGAAAAATCTGATGCATGATTTTCTTGATAAGGGCTTTATTATTTCTATCACATCGCCATGGGAAGCCCATATTTTGTTCGTTAAAATGAAAGATGGTTCCATAATACTTTTCATTTATTATAGAGCTTTGAATTACATTTATATTAAAAACATGTATCATTTTACTCACATCCATGACTTATTTGATCAGCTCCAAGGATCTTAGTACTTTTCTAACATTAACTTGAGATCTAGATACCTTTAGCCGAAGGTGAAGGAGGATGACATACCAAAAACAACCTTTTGTACTAGATATGGGATTATAAATTTGTTTTTATTCCGTTTGGGTTAACTAATGCACCTAATGTATTCATGAATCTTATGAACATAGTATTTCATGAGTTCTTTGATAAGTTTGTGGTTGTATTTTCTTATGACATTATACTATTCTCTAAAAATAAATAGGATCAGGACAAACATTTACTGGTTGTTTTACAAAGCATAAAAGCAAAGAAACTTTATGGAAAATTCTTGAATGTGTGAATTTTGGTTGCAACAGATTTATTATTATGGTATCCTTATAAATAAGGATGGAATAACAGTTGGTAATTCGAAAACAAATGTATTTCATGAATGGGGAAGACCCATAAATGATATAGAGATTTGTAGTTTTCTTGGGTTAGCTGGTTATTACTGATGGTTTGTTTAGAACATTGCACAGTTATGAATCCTGATAACTATGTTAACACAGAACGGAGTTAGATATGTTTGGATAGAAGAATGAGATTATTGTTATCTAAAACTAAAGAGGATATCGGTGAATGCTCTTGTTTTGGCCTTACCTTCAAAAAATTGTGATATTTTCATCAATAGTAATGCTTCTTTTAAGGGACTTGGTTGTGCATCAATGTAGAATGATTAGTTAATTGCCTATTATTTGAGAAAACATAAACCTCATGAACTAAATTATCCCAAAAAGGATTCTGAATTGGTAGCTGTGGTTTTTTCATTGAAAATTTGGAGGCATCGTTTATAGGGAGACAAATTTCAAATATATACTAGACATAAAACTCTAAAGTATATATTCACTCATAAGGAATTAATCCTGTGGTAGAGAATATTTATGGAACAGATAAAGGATTATGTTTTCATGATCAATTAATATCCTAGAAAAGAAAACAAAGTAGTGGATGCCTTGTGTTTAAAACATCATGCATTATTAACCATGTTACATTTGGAACATGATCACCTGATTAATGATTTGATTTATTTTGTCTTAGATGTTGTAGGTGCAGGAAATAAGTCTATTTCATCTCAGTTTTCAGTGAAGTCATCTTTTCAATACATGAGTAAGCAAGTGTAGAAGGAAGACCATGAGATAAATAAAATGGTAGAATTGGTTTAAGTGTCTAAGATGCCAGAATTTAACCTTGATAACGATTGCATTTTATGATTTGGGAAAAGGATGTGTGTTCCTGGTGATTCCAAGTTGAATAATGAATTGATTTGTGAAGCTCATATTTCTCTATTTTCAATTCATCCTGGTAGTACTAAGATGTATAGAGACTTTCGAGAGTTTTTTTGGGGGATGTAATGAGGAGATATATTCAAGAATTTACCATGAAATGTTTAACAACTTAATAGGTTAAAGAAGAGTGGCAATTACTGAAGGTGATGCTTCAGCCTTTGCTAGTGCTAGAATGTAAATTGGAGATTGTATCCATATAGTTTGTGGTAGGACTAAATAACACATCTTGGGGTAATAATGCGATTTGGGTTATTATTGATCAGCTGACAAAGTCTACAAATTTTCTTTCTATTATAGATACAATGTCTTTGAATCAACTTTATTAACAGTACCTCAAGGATATTGTCTGGTTACATGGAGTTCCTCTTTTCATTGTATCTGATCGGGATCCCAGATTCAATTAAAACTTTTGGAATGGACTATAAAATTAGTTGGTCATGGAAATAAATTTTGGTAAAACATCTCATCCTCAATATGATGGGAGTTTTGAATGACTGATTCAATCATTGGAGGATATGCTTAGAGCTTGTTCAATGGACTACTAGGTATGTTGGGATCAAGATATTTCTTTAGTTGATATTTCTTATAATAAAAGTTTTCATTCCAGTATTTAGATGGAACCTTTTAAGGCTTTTTATGGGAATCAGTGTCTGACTCGAGCATTTTAGGATGATGTCTATGAAATAATGTTGATGGGGCCAGAATTAGTAGAATATTTAGCTGAGAATGTGATGATGATCTAGCATCACATGAGGATAACTCAGATCTGGAAATAAAAATTTTGTAGATAATAGAAGGAAAGACTTCCCTTTTGAGCTAGGTGACCCTGTTTTACATTAAATATCTCATTGTAAATGTGTGATGTGTTTCGATAAGAAAGAGAAGCTATTTCCATGGTTCATTAGCCCTTTCAATTCTTGGAGAAAGTTTGAATAGTGGTATACCTCTAAGCTTTGCCTCCGAGTTTGTCTTAGGTACACAATGTTTTTCATGTTTCTCTACAGGGAAATAATAGGCCAGATTCATCACATGTCTTGAGCCCAAAAGCAGTTCAGCTGGATGAGAACCATTCATATGAAGAGAAACCTATTCATATTCTTGATCGAAGGGAAATGGTATTTCAAAATAAGCTATTCCATCAGGTAATGGTTTTGTGGAGAAACAACATGGTTAAAGAGGAATCACAGGATTCCAAAAATGATATGAGGGAAAATCCCCATCATTTGTTTAATAGGTAAATAAAATTGTGAGGACACAATTTCCAAATAGTGGGGATAATGTAACACCCTAAGTTTTTCTAAAAATGAATAAAAATTCATGGGACATTGTTTAAAGTAGATATCAATAATTAGCCTTTAAACAAAATGTTTCCACTTCTATGTTTGAATTTGATGAAACTATCATCTAAAATTGTGTTCATTAATTTATATGTATTCTGATGAACCCAACATGTTTTTTTTTGTGAATAGTAAAATAAACTTATGAATAGTAATATGAACCTTCTAAATAGTATGTTTTTTACTATTTTATTTTCTTTTGTATTTAAGATTATAACACCTTAGTTACTTTTTTATCGTGATATATAAGTAGTTATAGATTTAGAATTGTTAATTTTTAAAATATGTATGCTTTTATTTAAAAATTAAATTTATAATATTTATCTAATTATTTTCAAAAAATGCATTTAATTTTTAATTCAACACATCGAAAAATGATTGGAGTAATGTTTCCAGATTTTTCTAAAATTTATGAATTTTAGATGAATAGTGAAATATGATAATATACTATATAATCATATTATCAGTATAATACACTATTAATGACATAATAAGTGATGTGAGGCCACTTGTTTTGAACTAAAATACCATTATTACTATTTTAGGCCATTATTACTCCCCTTTTCTTCCCACACCTCTCAAACCTTGATTCGTGCCTATGTTCTGCCCAATACTCCTCCCAAGGCTCTTTCCCATGTCCTAGAGCTATTGGAATCTCCAAAAGACCAAAACAAAATCCCATAAGAAGGATCTTAAGGAGAAGTGATCAAGAGGTAAACATCATCTTTTAATTTCATTCTTTTGGTTTTTTTATGTTATTCTCTTCTTTTACCTTTGGCTTATATGGATATATTTTATTCCATATCCTCCCTTGTTTTCCATATTATGTAAGAGAGATAAGATATCCCCTTTCTCTCATCAAACAATTTTTATTAAATTTTAAGAGACGTCGTTAGACTCCAGAATTTTCTTGAGAAATTTCTCATGTTTCCTTTTATTTCATGATTCCATTCTTTTCTTCTTATTTCCTCCAATAATTTCATCAAAGAGAAATTAATGCTTCAAAATCATGTATATTATTTATTTTATAATGATAAAGTAAAATTCATCATCATTATTATGCTCCTCCCACACTTATTCAAGGAATTAAAAACATTATATATTATGTGTCGAATTACCGTCATTGTGGACGTTGTGATTTTATTTTTCATGAAATAAATTAAGTCTGATCATGAAACCATTTATATGGTATAAACATTTTATAATATATTTACTATGTTTCATCCATGGATCTAGAATTATTTTATACAGATGGTTTTAATTTATAAAACAAAATGTGGTCATCATTATCATAAAACAACTAAAATGATATAAACGAACAACGTTAATGTTTTAACTTATAAAACATTCTCATGTAAGAATTATAAATTATAAATGTTATAATTTATGGTAATATAGATATTTTAATAAATATCTATTCCAATTATTTATTTTCACTTCCAATCTACATGAAAATCCATCATGAATCAATCTTGGAAGTCATGTAAAGAAGTCACTAAGAAACAATGAAAGGAGAAAAATACTAACAATGAAATGATGAAATGGTGTTATGAAATGATTATATAAGATGTTATAAAAATAAAATTTTTCTCTAAATACTTATAACACTATTTTAACCATTATATAGTATTTTTAAACAATTTTGAAGTAAGACAATCTAGAGGTAAGGGAATTCATAACCCGATTTTCATTCATTGGATTAACATTATACTCTATTATTTATTGTGGTATTAAATTAAAATTGTGATTGTATTTTTTTATGTAATGTTTAATTTTATATATTTAAAATTTATATACATATTCCATATACTCTATTAAGTATCACTTTAGTGGAATGATATTTATAAGGGTCATCTAATTTAAAATCCTCTTTTACAAATCTATTTAAAAAAATTCAAAGGTAATGTATTTATGAAATCATTCATGTTGTATGATTATTTTATAGTTCTTGGGAATTATTTATGATGAAGTGTGGGACCTGTATCTCCCACTGATTCATTGGGTATGTTTATGTTGGACGTCAGTCATATGGTTACTCCATGTGTAACTACGCTGGTTACATAAATTGTATGGTAGTCGTGAGGGTAATAAATAATAATGTAGCCAATAGGGCTACAAAATTATCTATGTAATCCCTCATGTTTCCTTTATGGTTCTTATTATGTTATTATGTATTGTTTAATCTCATGTTTCACATTGTAATTATATATACATATTTGATAAGTATATATTATAAAAATTATTTCTTATGTTACAAGTATTCAGGGACTAATGCATTATTTCCTTCTTCATATATACCTTACTGAATTTTGGTGGTCATCCGAAGTTTAAAATGAACTTTCACAAGTTAGTGGATGTGTAATAAAAAAGGAATCCATTAAAATGTTGATAAAATTTCAAGTAATTATGTTTTTCTTTAATGTTTTTAGTTCTGAAAAAAATGGAAACTGTTTTTCTGGAATCCACTCTATAACAATGTTAATGCTCGGAATTTATTATGTCCCAATTCATTAAAGCTCTAAATATTAAAGGATCCTCAATGTTAAAGGAATTTATTTCATGGATAAATTAAATTTTATGTATTTAATAATGATTGGGCCATATACATAGACTAATACTTTATTTTTCATCAGTACATTCCCTAATAACGTCTTTGAAGAATCAATGTACACCACAAAGTGCTCCCCACTTTTTGGTAGTGTGAGCACTAGTGCATTGATAAGACTCATTTTCAACACCTTAATTTAGTTTTCACATTCAAAACTCCAAGAAATTTTTTAGCCATTCTGGTTAAGGTTTTCTAGTGGGATCTACCATCATGATAAGTTCTTCTCATATTTCAAGTAATGCTCTGATAGACTAAGGAAACTACATATCTTTGTTACAGATGTCGACACATTGTATTCAACTATTTCCTTTTCCATAGAAAGGTCCATATATAACCCTTTTATAGAAATTCAATGAAACATTA
The DNA here is from genome assembly GCA_963277665.1 of Viscum album. Taxonomy (NCBI): domain Eukaryota; kingdom Viridiplantae; phylum Streptophyta; class Magnoliopsida; order Santalales; family Viscaceae; genus Viscum; species Viscum album. The sequence goes on from OY728125.1 coordinate 396,697,585, forward strand.
ATGATACATCCTCCTTCTAAAACTCCCATTTTTTCATGTTCCATATATTTTCTACCTTTCAAAATTCTTTATCATTGTATTAAAAATCTCAATGTGTTCCCCCTTACTCTTGGAGTGTATTAGAATATTATCAATAAGGGAAACAAAAATTAATCAAGGTAATTTTTAAGGACTCTATTACTAACTTCCATGAAAATTTGAAGATCATTAGTGAGTCCTAATGGATCAGTATGAACATTTAGTGTCCATGCCTTTTTTGAAAGACAATCTTGGGAATATCGTCAATTCTCAACTTTAATTGGTGATATCCTGACTGAAGTTCCACTATAGAGAAATAACCGGACCAATGTAGTCAATCAAACAATTTATATATCTCTTGTAAGGGATACATATTCTTTATAATGATTTTTGGAGCTCATGATAATCAATATATAGGTGAATTTATCTATCCTTCTTATTGATGAAGATGAATGAAACACCCCAACATGAAGTAATCAGGCATATAAAAAAATTATATATTATCCCATAACTGTTCCAATGTTCTTCTACATAAACGTTGGAAATTATATATTTTATTTTATATATATGGATTTAACTAGGACTCTGTTCAATTGAGAACTCGCCATCTTTATTCGGTGGAAGGCCAGGAAATTATTTTGGTAATACATATGTTTAATCCCTTATGATAGGAATATCATTGAGCGTGATTTTTTCATTCATCTAAATAATATGATCAAGATTTTCTACCTCATAAGGATATAATATCCGCAATTGAGATGGTGAATCTTATGTACATTCATCATCCTCCTCACAATTGTAAAAATTATAATACCCTTTGAGATGTTAACTGTAATATACCTTTTATGATAGTAAATGTTGTATTAAGTTAAATAGAGCCAATTGGTTTCTCAATATAGCCACAAAAACGTCAAAAAGATGTTTGATAATATTTTTTAAGAGGTTAAGTCCACCAAAATTAAATAGAGAGGAGTTATTGGCATTGGATTCCATAATTCCATCATTTAAATTTATCACAGATATATCAAAATCAAATATTTTAGGTGGTTATTGAATAGTTTTATAAACAAGAAAGATGTGAAAGAATATTTATAAATAGATTATTATAGTATTTTTTCAATTATTGAAAAAAATAATCATCATACCTCCAACCACATCATTTTTGAGCTCCACCTTAGGAGTAGTGATTGAATATTCCCTCCATTGATTCCTTAGAGGTTGTTATTGTAGATTGACGATAACAACCATTGGATTGGGGAAATGGATTTCAAAATTCCCATGATACTTGTAGATGATACACTCCACTATAAGATAGGTGTTGATATGTTTCTTCCATACTTCTTTGGCATTAGTGATGTCCTTCATATCTCATCGGAATTTATTATCCATATGTCTTTATCTTCTATGTTGTAATTATCATTTCGATCACTTTAAGTATCATCCATGATTCTTATATCAACACTTTAGACATGTATAATTTAGGGACTTATTTCCATAATTGGATTTATCTATTTATCCACATATATTAAACTCCATTTTCTTAATTGTTTTCACAAGGCCCATGAGACCACTGAGAGTCATTAATCTCTATTTTGATCGTAAGGGTATAATGAATAATCTCGATGTTACTGTCAATTACTAAATTCTCCAAATCTATACATTAACACATGTTGTGTATTCTAAAGACATGATGTTTCTTGATTTCAGTGTTCATAATAGTCTAGAATCAAATCTTCAAGCCTTGTGATGTTTTCCATGTATGCCTTGATATAATTATATTCTTTCAACTTCATTCTGAGGAATTTCCATTCCATATGGAGATGGAGGGTTCGAGAAAAATATATTTCAAAAATATTTTATTAAATTCCTCCCAATAAAAGTAAAAAATTTCCTCATTGGGATTTGGGTCCTTGAGTTACGTCCTCCACTGATCAGCTTCTCCATCAAAGCGACCGACCGCCTGCACAACTTTGTCTTCTTATAAGAATATGTGGATATAGAATATCATCTCAATTGAGTTAATAAATTTTTCTATAATGAGGGCATTAAAATATCAAAATAAATGGTAAGAATTTACCACATGATGGATTTGATGAAAATATTCTCTTTATTAGGAGTAGGAGGGTGATTCAAATGATTCATGTTATTACTCATTACATGAACTAGATTTGGACGTAGTGTCATTAATTTTTTAGAACTCATTCCCATCATATATGGATTATGATTAGTGCAATAATAACATTTCATTTCATATTTATTATTGGAACGAGTTATCATATTTCCATCCATTAACTACGAAAATGAACACACTATTAATGGGCATGAATACTTATCTAATAACTATATAATTTTATAACATTGATTATATAAGGATACAATTGTAAATGAAAAGTGTATCCTAACTTGTGATTCAACATTTTTTAATCTAGGTTATCCATGGTGATAGAATCACACCTTTGGTTATTACTATTGTTCTATATTACAGATTTTCATAATTAACTACATCGCCCTCTATTACAAACATTATAATCCTTATACATTTTTAAAAACTATTACCTGAATTTTTGCACAATTAAACATTGAAGTATAAGAAAATGATTGTAAATACTAGTTTCTTAAAAGATATGGTACATAATTGAACATCAATGAACAAAAATATAAAATATCTTTTTTTTAATATTTATAATTAAATACTAAAACTTTTTGATCCCTTATATCTTTATAGGATAACCTCGGGAATACATGAACAAAAGGGATGATTTTAAAATCCCACTACGGGAATAAGAATCGTAATAAACCATGGCACATAGGTTAGAAAGAGTAACATGATAAAATAATTTCTTGGTGAGAGAATATAAATAAGTAATAATAACATTTATAACATTGGAACATATAACCCTAAAATCATATAAATTTTAAAACAGCATATTACATGACATAAAAAAGAGTCAAAGACAGCTACCAAGACATAGTGGAAAAAGTATGATATGTGAATCCGGTTTACTCTTTGTCCTAGCATTACTTCTCATGATAAAAAAATTACAAAATTAAATGGATACCTATCATAAATCACCCATAATATCATGTTAATGAATATTTACACCACATGAATTAACATTTAGGGGTAATCAAACATAAACATAAGGTTTACCCGTGGATGGAAATATGTATAGTAAATATGGGATAAGGCATTACAAATGGAAGTATCATAAGAGTGTCCATGAAGTAATATATTTAGAAATTAAACCAACATTTATAATGGAAAATAGGAATATATATTGATAAATGGTGTCAAACGGATGTATAAATAATTTAAATTAGTGTTTCTGAAACATCAAAAATTCGCCATATTAGTGTTATTTATTGGCTAATATTAACGATTCCTTAAAATTGACAATGAATAATTTCTTCCACAAAAATAGAAATTAACCATGAATTTTTTTCATGATAAAATTAGTGATTTAAAAAAAATGGATTAAAACTAATTATTTATTATACATGATAATTATTAATAAATTGGGAAATTCCCTTTAATCTGACTTGTTTATAAGGATAATTTGAGAAGGGAACGATTTTAAAATATATATATCTCCCCATAAAAGATGGATTATATGATCTGGATACATGATGTTTCATATATATATATATAGAATTTATAATATTTACATATAAATAAAGAATTATTACAATGGGGAAGGATAGATAAAGAACAAACTCAAAGTAAAATGGTTTTTTGAAAACAATCACTTACCTTATTTCTGGAATTGTTCTTCACAAGGTCATATAGTCCTGAAAAGTAATAATAAATCCAATAATTAATTAATAACCTGTTATAAATATATTTTATTTATTAAAATCTTATTATGATCATTTATGAATTTTTTAATGTGTTGTGAGATTCAATTTCATCATTTGGGAGCATTGGTTTCCTTGCTTTTCCTGATCGTTTTATTGTATACATGTACAAAAAACAATGTAAAATTAGAATGGTTTATTAGAATTGAAGATATATGTAATTGATAAAAATCCATAAGATTAAATTCTTATATAATTCATTTGGTAATTTTTGTGGGGGTAAATCAATATATAAGATGCTAATGATAAATATTTAGATTATGTTTCCATTTTTCCAATAATCATATACTAGTTTTGTTTTAATATTTATTATCATTTGTATATTATAGTTAAAATACATTAAATATTATTTAATACAAATATTATAATATTTTTTAACTGAAATGGTTTATGATCATTCTTGAAGGCAGTGATGAATATTTGAAACTCATAGTCCTTGAATTTGATAAATTAACACATCACATCGATGAATTAAATTTTTGTAAAATGAGAGAGAAGATAAATTTTGATGAATTATTACATTATCAACATAACATTACAGTATATTTAAGGTAATATAGTTATAATGAAATTTGGGTGAGGGTATGTAAGGATTGAATAAAAAAATAATATAACATGAAATGGAATTAAACAAAAAGGAATGAGCATTTAACCTCTTGAATCCTTCTTCTGGATACCCACATTCAAGGGATTGGTTTTATTATTTTTTTAGACTAATGGATCATGTATGCGGGTTATAGTCTAGGGAAGTTATTTGTGTATAATTCTTTCATGTCTCAATGCTTGAGAGTTGTGACTGGAAGAGGTCACGAGGGGTTGTCTTTAGAGTGGAGGAGAGGGGTGTTTTCTCTTTATTTTATTCATTAGTTTATTATTTTACCACAAAACGCTGAAAAGCTTAATAATTAAAAAAATTAATGAAGAATTTTATTATATTTTGGGATTACATCATCCATACATCATCTATGACTCCATAATTCATATATTAATCTATCATAATATATTATCGTATTTTACTAGTCAAAAAATATTATATTGTTTTAGAAAAATCCCAAAAATTATCCCTTACCATTTATAGATGTTTAGAATTAATAAATTCACTAAATTTTATGAAAATAATTTTCTAAAAATTAGAAATATAATTTTTTTAGAAACATCATCATTTACATTGAAAATATCAATTTTAACATTATAAGTCATTTTTTAGTACATTGGAAAATTAATTAAGTTCTTGAGAAAATGTATTGCAATAATAAAATAAGAAATTAATAATTTATTAATACAATTTATGGAAATAAATTACTTTGAAAACACTACATTAATTACAAAATTGAAAATAATCTACTATGGTTTATAAAAATATCAACAATTAATTAATTATGTATAAAAAATTTATTTACTAATAGTATGATATAATTATCTCATATCTTAATCTATATGATTGAAAAATTTAACTTATACATCCATAGGTGATGTCACTATTCTATTTTCCAGTTTACTATTCATAAATGTCACATTCCAATGTTCCAGTTTCTATTTTATTAATACAGGTTCCTTAACATCATGAAATATCAATTATATCATTCAATATTCATTTATAAATTTTTTATTGTGTTCATTATATGATTTTATGTGATTTAAACTATATGAAATTATTATAAAAGTAAATTCCCATTCATAAAATTTTGGGCGACTACAGGAACACTAAGTAGAGATTGTAGGTTGAAGAGATAAAGTATTGTGAAACAAGACCACTATCCTAGTTAATGTTTTGTTGGAATATAATACATTAGAGTAATATACATGGAATCCTGAGGATGTGATATGAATAATTAACATTAGTATTTAATAAGAGTGAAGGATTTTAAATGGGTAAATTCTCATATCAAGGTTTAAAATTTATCACCCAATATTTTTTGATATATTTCACTTAAATAAATTTGATTTCTTTTATAGATTTTTTGTATAAAATATCTTGTTTAAAAAAACTAGGATATAAATTTTATTATTCAATTTAATAGTTATAATATATTTTTTATTGTAATGTATGAATATAAATAACTAAATTATGAAAATAAATTTTTACATATATATAAAATGAATTTATTATTTTTAAAAAGCTTATAAATTTAAATAAATGCTTTCAAATTTAAAAATAGAATTTTTTCATCAAAATTGTATTTATGAACACAATTTTATTTTATATTGGTATATAAAATTAATCTCTATTTAAAAATGATATTATTTTAATTTTTAGATAAAATATTCAATAAAATATTTTATCAATCACCTGATAATGTTTATGTTAAATCAAATTAAGGTAAACTTGATTTTATGATTAAAAATGCATCTTTATTGCAATGGTTTTGTTGGGTTTTTCAAACATATTCTAATAATACTTCCTTACACTTATTTCATTAATTTATTTTATTTAATCTTTATAATTATATATTTGAATCATTGAAAAACGTTTTCCTTTAAAATTGTGTATAAAAATGTTATATTTTAATATTTTGAAAATATGAAAGTATATATCCCCCCTCCCTTATAAAATGATACCATCTCTTAACTCTTCCTCACATGACATGAAACTAATATATAATGGAATAAATTCCATAATAAATTTCTAAAATCCCTCCCCACATCATATGACTTATTTTGGTCATAATTTCAGCATTTTAAGGGTTAAGGTGTAATCCCATAGAGGTATCTCATTGATGTGGTATAACTCTGAACCAAATACATTAAATATAATTTTTTCTTCTAAAAAAATATAATTATATGGTATCCAATATGAAATAATTAATTTATTATCTAAAATATATTTAGTTTTAATTAGTGTGATGGACTAACCATTTTCTGTTTCCTTTTCATCAAATGGGAAATCAATGTTCTGCTTGTGCGTATCAGTAGACTCCTACCCCCACATATTGATATGACTCATTATTCATAATCATATTATAGAGTCGGTTATTATTAATGAATAATTTTTTTATCAATGATTTTTATTAAGTAATTATTATTATATAATTATAATATCTTATCTTCCTTCTCACATTTCATTTTTTAAATGATAATGTTACTCCTCTCTATATGCGGACTACCACCTTCATGAAGTGGTGTGTTTCATTTTTATAATTCCTCTTTACAAAAATGGTAAAAAGGATAGATTTAAGGAAAATAAATTATTTTAATTATATAATCATTATTATGTAATCGTTAATTATATTTTTCCATGATTTATTTCTATCCATTGAAAATTGAATAAATCACCCATGGGTGCATACTAACTATCATATCCATAAAGTGATGTAATTAATTTTTCATCACTGATATATACAAATAATAATAAATTTGAATATAAAATTTAAAACGATTCTTATTTCATAATCAATACTCTACAGATCATTAAATCATGGCCATGGATCATGTATAGAAACCACCAAATTGAAATATGCATGGATAAATAACCAGTTTTCACCAAAATTGTTTGTTATAATAATGAAATTATTAATAAAAGGATTGATTGAAACTATATAAGAATAGTAAATAGTTATTTATGTGTTAATATTCTTCATTAATATATTTATAATAAATATATATTTATTATACTAAATTCTTTTATATTTAAGAAGGATGACTAAACTTGAGGTAAGGGTTTATGTTATAATATCATTTCATTTCAGGATTTTTTATTCCAAAAATTAACTAAGGGAAATTATAAAGATATTAACGTTTTAAAACCATATATTATCTATTTATTTGTTTTTTTATTTTAATTTTATATACTAGTATTACTTTCAACTTTTTTACATTAAATTTTTTAGAAATTGTTTTTAATGAAATTTTGACATTATTTCTTCTTTAGTTGATGAACTTTTTATTCCACATCCATACTCAATGATAATTTATTTATAAATGTTATTATATATACATGAAAAGTTTTATAATGTTCATTTTCATAATCTTTGACTTTATTTACAATGTTTTAAACTTTAATATTTCTAACGAACATTTTTCCCAATAAAGCCGATTTGGACTTTTTACAAAAGTTTGGAGGGATTGTTTCCTATAAAAATGTATGAAATTAACTTATTTTATCACCATTAGAAACATTATATTCTTTTTTATATATTAACGGATTCCTTTTTCAATTCCAAATAATATTATTTGTAATATATTATATGAATTTTAGTTAACTTTTTTCAAAAGAAAGGGATGTTTCCTCATGTTTACAAAGAATGGTTTAGATGATCTTTTAAAGTTGTTGTTGATCTATATAAACATCCATTATAGATTTTTATGATTCATTGGGGATATTATATTATTATAATTTCTATATTTTTTCCTTATATGGATTATGATAATGATGATTTAAGGATGTTTCTATGAAAAGGGTTTCTTTTGTATGAGTTAATTATCATAAATCCCATTTCTCTTACATAGGTTATGTTTTTCTCACAAGGTGAATATTTTATGATCATGTATAACTAATAAGAAGGATTTTAATTATGTCATGTAAGGGTTAGAAATTATATATCACATGAATAATTTGGATAAAGAATGATATCTCATGGGATAATAAAGACAATAATGGGGAGTAAAACCTACATTAAATTGGGATTTTCCCCCTATGGAAATATGGGGGGTGAACCTTTAATAAGATAATAATGGAACAATGAGGAATCTCAATCCCTTATGATGGAAATTGTAGTTATCCTTGATGAAGGAAATGATTTCCAATGCTTATGTTCATTCTAAAAAATATTTATAATTCTTCTGATAAGTTTTGTTATCTTGGGATTGATTAGTTACTATTCCAAAAACATAAGACTTATGTCTTCTATTATAAATTGTTCAAATGTAATTATTTATGATTAATTATCTTCGAATTATTGGTAATTTTAATCCTATGTAATGATCATGTTCTAATTCCATCATTCTTATCTTAAGATCACTTATGATAATTGATATATATCTCTTATGGTTACCATTACAAGTCTTCTAAGCCCACAATTTATTATATTCATGTTCCCCAGGTTATTAATAATTGTTTTAAGTTGTGTATAACTATGAATTTTTCTATTCAATAATATATTTGATGAAGATATTGATGATCTTTCATGAAATAAGATGAATATATATCAATTATATAAAGGCTCTAAATATTTATTCTTATTCAGTGTTATTTTCTAATGAGGGACATTGAATATTTGTCTATAATTATGTAATATATTTATAATAAATGATTGGGTTAGCTCATCAAGACCATTTAATTATCAGTTATTTTATTTAAGTATTTTATTTTATTATTTTATCATGACTTGAGAAGTATTTGTTTGAATTATATTTTCATTATAATAATATTTTCTTTTCTGATAATTTAATATCAGTTTAGGAAAAAAATTAGTATATCTTCTTATAGGTTTAACAATTTTAAAATTAGGATTCAAATGGTTAGGACATTGTTAACTAATTGTATGTCTCGACAATATAGTTTCACCTATCAAATATACTGTTGATTTCACAATTGGTGCATAGTTTATCCTTGGGTGTGGCCAAACCATGTGACACTCCCGAGATTAAAATTTTGAAATTCATACAATATAATACTCTAATTTTCAACATAGGTTTAACTCACCCCTCTCCCTCATACTACTATATACCCATCCCATCATGGGAGGTATCTTTCATGCTCAATTCTCACTCCTCTTCCTCCCTGTCGATTCATGGAGTTCACTTCTTTCATGGGTGATTTATTATGATTATATTATCACCACTTTCATCCTATTTCTCCTCTTCTATTTTCTATATTACATACATAAGTTTGATCTACCTTGAAAATACTAGAGGGTATGGTTTCGGTTTTAAATTATTTCCAGTTCTCAATGTTAGGATGTAAGATGGGGTTTTAGAGCCTTGATTCATTATAAATTGACGGATTTAACATAACCACCTTTGATTAAAGAACTTTATCTCAATTCATTAACCTTCAATATTTATAACCATTTATTTTACTATTATTCATTATAATTCAATTTCAAACTGATACTAGTTACTTTATTTATTAACCTCCTTGAGTGGGAAAACAAGTTTCTGTTGCTTTGATTTTAGTGAAATGGAACACTTATTTTAAATTTTTCATTTCAAATTATTTGGAAACCACATTTCATATTGTGTATTTTATGGATTCCATAAAAACTATTACTAATGAGTGTTGATGTTTTGGAATGTTTTATGGATTTGAAAATGAATTATCAAGAGTAACATAATTTTTACATTCCATATAAATAATAAAATAAAATTAAAAATATTAATATAATGTTCATATTATGATTTTAATAATAATTTAATGGAATGAATATTTTTTATGAACTTTTATGGTCATACACATATATATATTCTTATATATAAATACATTTATGTACACATTCACATAAAGATATGTTAATTTGTTCATTTGGTTGTATATATATATATATAAACACACAAGTAAATGTACATGTATATGAAAATAGAGTAATTTTTTCGGAATTAAAACACAACACCTGAAATTGATTTTTCTTTTTTAAATGTTTTAAAATTGCTTAATAAATGAAACTATAAGTCACAATTAGAACTTTAAAATAGATTGTTTTATACCTATAATGAAGGAAAAATAAAATGTTACATGAGTTATTGTTTAGTGATTTTATTCTTTAAGAAATATTATGTATGGATTGATAATAATCATAATTTTTTATTGGACTTGTGATGTTCATGATAGTTTTAATGTTTCTAGTAATGTGGTTAATGGTTATTTTCAAACATCATTGGATGTTTTGATTCAAGGAGATGTGATCTTATATAGGATGAGTTCCATTTACACTTATTATGTTAGCGAAGTACATGTGTATGGAACCCCTTATACCAGGAAGAGAAATGACACACATTCTAAAAATTAAGAATCTATCTCATTAGGGATTTCTTACAAGGTTAACCCATTACGTTAGTGACCCATACGGTGTTTTTTCCTTGATGATTACATTAAATTATAAAATTTATAACTTTTCATTTATTTTTTATAATTTTCTATTACAATAATTATATAACCTTTCCCACTCTATAATGTAGTTATTTTTATTTTTTATGGTTTATTCAGCTGTGTTGTGTTATTTTATATGTTTCTAAAAATTATCAAATTAATTTTTGTAGAACTAATTTTCTTAAATTAGGTGTTTATAATTATTTTATTTATATAAATCATTTTAAAATTAAATGTTTATGGAAATGTTTTCCAATTTATAATATAATCCATGTTTTAAAAAACATTTTTAAAAATTTCATTAAAATGGATATATTATTTAATGGTTAAATATTTGGTAAGGAAGGTGGCGGGCTATAAGGAATTTTTATGCTCAAGCTTATTTTATTTATCTTATTTTCATGTTCAGTTCATGATGTATCTTGATGTTTTTGATGTTTCAATTTTAGGTGGAATATGTCCATTGTTAAGTGGGGAAGTTGATCAGGTTTGTAAGTTAAATTATTTATTTTAGTTTCATTTATAACATTGTCCAAATATGATATACCACAATTTCTATTATTTCTCTAATTCATTGGAAATATAATTGTGGTGTCGGAGAATGGAATCAGATATAAGTATTTTTGGTAGGTTCTGGTGTGTAAGGGTGATCAAAAGGATTATTTAGTTTTATATTTCTTTTTAAAATTACATTTATTTTATTTTTTGTTTATTTAATTTTGAATGGATTTTTTACTTACCAACGCCTCATGCAGATTTTTTTATAAATTTATTATTATAAATGTTTAATTTATTTTATATGAGGAGTTATTCTAATTTTGGGCTTATTGGATTCTAATAAGTGTTTTCTATTACATGTAGACAAGGAATCCCATTAGATTAATTTTCTTGCAAGCATGGGCATTCTAATAATGGAAAGATTATACCGGTCTTTGAAAAATAGTATCCTAGAACACGGATCTTAATAGGAAGTAGATTCTTAATGTAACCCATTATATTTATTATTTATATTAAATCTATATATGATAATTATAACTAAGTAGGTAGTCTATTAGTTAGTACCTGATCACTAACACTCATGATAAAAACTGATTTATCAGTGAATATTTTGATTTTAATATTGAATTATATGATTCCCATTTCGCGATTTTGATGGATTATTATTTTGATCTAATCAAATTATAATTTATTTGGATGTTTTGTAGGTTTCAAAGAGATATTTTGGGAATTCCTGTTAAATGTTTGTGGAACATAATGTGACAATAGCTTAGATATCCTGAAAAACAACATGGATATAATGTGTAGGGTTTTAAGAAACACAATGTGGAAATTTTATGATTGTCCTATAGTTCATCAAATTATGTGTTCCAATAATTTAAAGCCTTTAACCGTTCCAGAATTCTATTTTTTGTTTCTTGTAGATTGATAACTTTTTTATGTAGGTTGATGATATGAATGGTTGAGTTTTAAAATGGAATTCAGTTTTACATTGGAAAATTAATTTTTTGAAAAAATTAAATATGATTTTCTTTAAAATTAATTAAAATTAACGTTTTAATTTTAATCCATGTGTGGTTTTTTAAAAAAGAACTAGGAATGTTATAAAATAAATTCATATTAATATTTGATACCTTAGTAATGAAATTATTTATTTTCAGAGTGTTCTAATGGGAAAAATATATTCATGATTTGAATGTGATGATCAAAACATATTTTCAGTATATATTAATGATTTATGAAATAAGAAATTGGGGTTTAAACTAGTTTTTTGGATAAAATAATGATTTTTTATTGGTATGAAAATTTATTTATTATTATATTATGTTTTTTGTTGTTGAGTTATTATATTCAAATGTGAATAATTTTTTGCTTGGGTTTTTTAGTTGTGTTTTTATTATATAAAGGGTTGTGAAATAAATATTTAAAATAATAAAAAATTATTCTTGTGAATGATTTTGTTAATAAATCTTGGATTTGTGATTTTTTAAAAGTTAGCCTTGATTTTATTGTATCATGATTATTTTGGAATTCTATTTTCATTCATCTATAACATTGTCTAAATATTCCCTTGGAAAAATGTCATGTGTCATTCAGAAATGAATATTTCATATTATAGGTACTTGATTAAAATATATATTGAGGAATTCCAGGCTCGATTTAGTTTCTATGGATCCCTCCTTAGTTGGTTAGGTGATTTGGGATGCTTTTGGGAGTTTGTATATTTATTTTTATTTTTGATGAACTTCCTTCAGGTTTATTTGATGAGGGTCATAGTGAGACATATCTTTTATTGAATATATTATGGAAACATTCAATGTATGAATTTTTTTTTGTAAGTATGGACTTTTAAATTAGAGGATATTATGCTTGATATAGTGTTTTTATTATTATTATTGGGATCTACATAGTTAGTGATTTGGATTTGAGGTCCTTAGTTAACAATCTTTTATCCTGGAACTTAAGTAAGATCCCATGTTCGTTGATGTGGAATGATAATGATTTATATGTGGTACTATTATACTAATTAATGAATATAAATGTGTTTATGGGTGTTTTAGTGCAGTTAATTTTAAAGAATCATCTTAGTTTCATATAGGATGATCTATTCGAGTGGAGTGGTTTCCATAAACTTTTGTTTAATTGTTATTATTCCCATATTCTATTTTAACCATTTGTTTGTGATTTTTATTAATTCTAGAATATTTTCTTATGTTTTTTGATACACCATTCAAAGGGAGACCTTATATGATTTAGTGAACCAATTTTTCCTTTTCTTATTTGACCTAAGTCATTTGGTTTGACATTTAAATTTGGGGATGTTATAGATGTCTAGGTCTACTCTGGTGATGGAGTGGTTTGGTGTATGTTATTAGGCTAGCTAATAATTCTAGTCAATTTTCATCTAATATATCTTAATTATTATGTTTGGTGTCATTATATATGTAGAAGTGGTTATTTGTTAGATAATTTTATAACCACAACCAAGTTATTCTCATTTTTTTTATTCGTTATAAATTTAATTTTATATTCTTATAGTGGTACATGTCTTATATTTTTTTTGTAAAATTTGATATAGGCTACAAAGATATGGTCTAAAATTTAATAGATATGAATCACATAGTTTATTCACAATTTAACTAATCACAGAGTCCAACACCATTGGTGTATTTGGTGTTTCTAGTGCTGGTCACATTGTCGATACAATGTTTGGCCTAGCACATAGCTAAATCATGCCACACCCTCATGATTTAAAAATTATGAAATCCCAAAATATATTATTCCAATTTTATACACCTTTATTCATCACCCATCTCTCTATCATTATAGAACTCCCCAAATTTCACGGTTGGTCTCCCTAATACACACATCCCTCCCTCTAACTCAATTTTTTCTCCTCCAATTTCTGGTGATATTCTCTCATGATAGTTTCCCATATATTATATCATCATCTCCCCCTATTTTTTTGTTTCTTCTTCCCTCCATTTTTTTACACAATATCTGTTAAACAAGATGGTAGGGTTTTGGTTCTAAATTTGGTTTGGTTCTCATTATTAAGGTGTTTGATGTGTTTATTGGGCCTTTCTTCTTTTTAAATTCATGGTTTTAACATCTCCACATTTTGTGGATGTAGATTTTCCCCATTAATTATAAATTGATTTTTTAAACTATTTATTTATTGTTTCTATATAAAATTTCAAATTTTAAATGTATATATTATATTGATATATGAACCTCCTTATGAGGAAAACTATTTTTATGGGTTTTTCATTGAGTGAGATGGAATTTTTCTTTTAAAATGTTTATTTCAAAATAATTAGGATATTTTTTGTAGATAATGTTTATTATGGATTTCTCAAATGATATTTACTCTTTATTTTTTATGTTTTTGTATTATAACTGGTTTTCCAATTGATTTTTCATGTTGTTATTATGTATTAGTTGGAAATTAATATAATACATGAAATTAAAATATTTAATAGAATAATAAAATATTGGTTTTAATAAAAATTAATGGTTTGTAAATATTTATGAATATTTTTATGGAAATACACATATACAATGTTTTTTACATAAACATGGTTGTACACATTCATATGTAGATTTGTGAATTTTTACATTACGTGAAATATTTTTAATCATGTAAATGTATCATTGTGTGAAAATAAATTAAATAATTTTTATTTAAACTTAATTCTAAAAATTCATCTTTTCTTTTTACTAGTTATGATTCGATTCATAAACTAAACTATGTGACATATCTGGAAAATTTTAAAAAAAATTGATTTAAATCATCAATTAATGATAAATTTAAACACCCAAGGTTGTTTAGGTTTATAATTTATTATTGGAGGATCTTATTTTTTGTTTTATTATTATACTTTGTTTATTATTTATATTTATATATTCATGTTAATTATTATGTTCGATGTAATTTTTTACATTTTCTTATTATAGTTTATGGTGATATTAAAAATTTATTGGATTCCCTTGTTGATGGGCATGTAATATTAAATGGGATGAGAACCCTTTCTAGTAGCTTTGTAAGAGAATTATATGTGTTTGGTAACAATTCTAGAGTCTAGTGACGTGTTAGAATGTCTAAAAATTGTGTATCTCCCTAATCGGTGATGTATGACTAGGGATACACATTCCCTTAGTGACTAAAAGGGTGTTTTTCCCATAATTATCACATTAAAATATTAGTTGTATGACATTCAATTAATTTTGTTTTGATATATATTTTCATGACTACATATATCCTTCCCCACTCAACTATTTATTTATTTTAAGAAATTTGATGGTTTATTGGTGTGAGTTGTGTTTATTTAATATATTCATAAGAATTACCAAATTAATGTTTTTACAAGTGGATTTACAAGAATATGTATTTAAAATTATTTGATTTATTAAAATTGTGTCTTAAAGGAATATTATATATTTTTTTTCTAATTTTAATAAATTCATATTTCAAAATAATCTTTTTTCAATCTTGAATAAAAATATTTCACTTAATAGAATGTTTATAAAACGGTAAGATATGTGATGAACAGTATGATTTTTTTCTCATACATATTTTATATAATTATATTTTAGTTTTAGGTATTGATCACATTATAGGTGGTTGACGTACTATATTTAGATAGAATGTGACCATGATTCACAGAGGATTATTCAGCAGGTATATAAGTTGTTTGTATTGTTTAGTTTCTTTTATCATTTAGGAAAAATATCCAATCCACGTTTTTTTATTTCCCTAATTATTGTCACACTAAATTCCTAGATTGTGGGAAATTAATTTGGTTATAGTCCATTGTGTAGGTGAGGGTTTCTAGAGTGAGTAAACGGATTTTTTTATATTTATACTTATCATGTTTTCTTGTTATATTTACTAGATTATCTAATATATCATAGATTTTGAAATTAAATATATTCCATTAAAAAATGAAAAAAATTAATTTTTTTTTGTTTGTCTATTTTTTTTAATGGAAAAAATCATTCCCAAGTTATGGTTTCTAGATTCACGGGAACATATTCCTGATCATGGGGATACGGAAACCCCTTTATATTGTTGGAGGTTGGATCATGGGTCTACTGTATTTATGGATTTGTATAGTCTATTTAAAATTAGTTTTTTCTTTAATATCCCTTCAATATTGTTAGATATTCCTTTTAATTAACATTTTGTGTTGGAACCGATATATAATGTCAATGGAACCTATGTGTTGGGCTTATAAAAACCTATAAACATTTTATTGTTTCCCTATGTGAATTTTTAGAAATAATGTTTTATATTCTATACTACGGATCATGTGGGAAAGCTAAATCCATATTTGAATTTAAAACAAGGTTGTTATCTTAATTCTAATATATATTTTTCACATTAGGATCCACAATGATTTTCAATAATAGGATAATTTGGAATAATATTAATTAAATATTACATTATATTGTTTAATTAAAATTTTCAATTTTTCAAAATATATTTTGATTTATCTTGACCATATATCTAGGGTTATACCTATAACTCTTTGATATATTTATCCTTTTAGAGAAAAAACACTTAATAGGCGATGATGGAAATTCATGGAGCCAACAATGAAAATATCATAATCACCAATAAAAATGAAAATTTGTATACTTTTTTAAAAAAATCAATATATCTTTTTAGGTAGGAAAGCTTTAATGTATTTACATCATATTTTATATTTTTCCAAATATGGGTTACATATCTTGAATCAAACTTGTGCCCAACCTTATCATGACTCTTCCGACTTATTTATTTCTTGAAATTATCAATTTGTTTTATTTTTTTATCTTATTTTCTTCCATCAAATATATACTTCAATTATTATCCCATGAACTATTTCTAAATCATTCATGACCTTAAAACACTATTTGATTTTTTGATTGTAGGGATTTCCCATTTTATTCTTCATGTGTTCATCACCATCCAACCATTTTGTCTGGTCATTTTACTATTAACAATGACCAATACTGTAGAGTCCCCAAACATGACGTACATGTAAATAACATTACTTTTGCGGAATACATAATAGATAACAAAAACAAACACAGAAGGACTATAACATTTTAGTGTCTTTTGAAACTAAGAACATAATATTCTAATAGTGGTGAATGATCTTCAACATCCACCATAAATATCTTCCCCTATTGTTTTCTTACCTAAAACCTGTCTTTATATCTTGGTGAAAAGAAAACATATAAAGGTTGAGCTAAAATGCTCAGTAAGTCTAAGAATGTAGAAAATAATACAAACTATATACATTTTAACTTCAAAGCATAAACATAATGTTTACACCTCAAAATCTTGTGTTGTGAAATAAATCATGGCAGTACGTAAGGAATAGGTCATAAAGCCACATTAATCATGAGAAATAGCATGGGAATAAAACATTTAATTTTGTAAAAACATTAAGCACATGATAAGATTTCCATAGTAGCGAAGGAATTTCTTCCAAGACCATCATAGTGGACAAAGTCCCTTTCTAAATCGAGTTCACTCCTAGTTTCACTCTGATAACACTGAACAGGATTAAATTACAGCTCCAGCCATGTCTATCTCTATAGATATAAATCTTTACCCAATGAATTGTAGGGAGATATATTTCCCACCCATCTCATTATGAAATCATTATTACTTGTTCCACAACATGAACATAAATCATTCATCATTACCCAAATATAAAATGGGTTTCATAAACATCATCCCATAATAACATAATCCATATGAAAAAATGGATATCATTTCATCATAAAAAATTTTAAACCATTTAAATCCTAGAAAATTATACTTGAAACATACACATATGAAATAATTTCGTCTTATGTGGAAAATGGTTTTGATAAAACACTTGAAATGAATTCTTGATGAAAATATCCTTTCTTCTTCAAAATCATTTTCTTATCACAAAATAATATGAAATTTTAAATGAAAAGGATTTTGTTAAAAATATTAATTAAATCATATAGAGTAATCTTCATAAAAATAACGTGTTATGAAATGGTAAAAATCTTTTAATTCCGTATAAGTTAAAAAACATTCTTCGGATAATGTTTCTGGGAAAGTAAAAAAGTACCTCGTATGGTAAAAAAAAGAATGATTCATTCCATACGTTGTGGTAAAAGTAAAAAAAAGGGTTAAAAGGAGTTTAAACATACATGGAAGAAAAGTAAACATTTTATGAAAATATTTTGAGAACATATGGACATGGATAGTAAACATAACCCCTGTAAAGACATATGAATAAACAATATCAGATAAGAATGAGATTGGAATAATTATCCCTTACCTTATGTCCAATTTCATCTATATGTGTCTGAGACTCTTGTATAGTGGGTTAAATAAAATTATTAACTTGTAATAGAACCATAATAATATTTATGATATCATAAATTTTCACTTACAACTTTATATTATTCGTTAATTTGTCAATTCTATGTTAAAGCAGCGTTTTTGGTAAAATCGTTTCATTTATCATTCGTGTTTTGACATTAATTATTAATATAATTACTTAGATCATGATTAATTAATACCAAAATATAAAAAATGATTTATATATAATATATATTAATAATATACATATATATAATAGATCGATAAATGGAAATAAATACACCATTCATGGAGACGGTAGGCTATATGTACACATGAACGTTGTTTTTCATTTCCTTATTGAATTGAATGGAATTAAGTAGATGACATACATATAAATATATATATATAAAAATCCATTAGCATTATTATGTCATATATTTCATTATTACTTATTATATATACTTTATAATAATTCTTGAATTGTTAACATGGAAAATGAATCTAATCGCGTTGTGGAGACAGTAATCCGTACGTACGCACGAGCGATGATATCGTTCCCATATAAAATCAATGGAATTGGAGTGGATTATATAATATCATAGAATCGGTATGATATTATAATAATAATATATAGTTATTCTTTAAACCATTATACCCATCCATGTATGGTGGTTGTGGAAACACATATTACACCACGGCGTGGAGACGGTATTCCATACGTACGCACATGCGGTGATTTCTTTTTCTGTAGGATGGATATAAGTTGAAATAAGGTTGTTTCATATTTATAATAACATATAAGTATATAATCAGTACTGATGTTATTACATTATAATGAAACAACTAAATAAGAGGAAGTAGAAGAAGAATGAAACTTGAAAGCGTTGTTAGAAGAGATTACCTCTTCCTCGATGCACCTCCTTTAAACCTTTTTAGGGCACTAGAGTTGGTCTATTGAGAAGACCATAACCTCTATGATATAACTAGAGAGGTTTATACGAGTAATTGATAGTTCTTGGAAGATCTTAAAGGCTCAAAAGGGTGTAAAGAGGAGAGGGAGGAGGTGCCCTTATATAAGGGAGGAGAGGGGCACCTTTGGAAAGTATGAAATTATAATTTTATTATAAACGTATCATCGGTTTGAAAAGGTCCAAAAATCATTAAAGATGAATATAATATGACACATGGTCGAAATAAAATCATCCAATAAGAATTGTACATGTTTTGGATAAGATTTTAATCATTATAATCTTATTTATTTAAATCATTTATTAATGAGGTAAATAATGCATCATTATTGTGTCAAAAATAATTTAATTTATTTGATGTATAAAAATTATAAAAAATATGACCACTTAGGAAATATTTTTAGCTTTACAGTGAATATTTATAGTGGAAAAGATAATTTATATAAGCCCTTATAAAAAATTAATTACTAAAAGATTTTTGTAAATGTCAATTTTGTCTTTACATTAAATTAATTAATCCAAATTATCATAATCACTAACATGTGGCTCAATGGGATCCCAAAATTGACCCAAGGATGACAATCATCAGCCACTACTCATCCAATAATGTTAGGACAAGTGTTAAGGTAATTTTAAATTATTATAATATTTTTTTTACCTTGAATTACCATATTTACCTTTAACCGCAGAAAATAAAAGTCCAAAGATACTATTCCCCAAAAATTATTTTCATCTTATTGAACAACATTTTAATTTTGATAACAACCATGTATGTCAGATTTTTGAAATTCAATTCACATAAGTTGTAAAATTTCATTTAAATGAAAGAGTCAGTTTTTTAATTACCACTAAGTGCTTTCACTATTCATCAAAAATTGAATTTTTTCAGAAAAATAAGAAAAAATCAGCCTAAGATATATTTGATATTCATAATTCAAAAATAATGTCTATTTTTTCAAATTAAAAACATAGAAGTTTCATTAGTTAAGTTTAAAAATAATTCCCGTTATATAAATAAATAGCGTGTTTTTAAGAAACAATAACTATCAAAAGATCGACAGTTGTTTATGTCCAATTTCAAATTGAAATTAATTCTAATGACCAACATTGGATTAATTGTAAAAATATATTGTAATTTCACTTTAAAACCAATTAAAAATATAATCTAACAATATAAATTATTGTGATGAAAACATTTTTTTTAATTAAAATATAGCATGTTTTTACTATTCATTAAAATATTAATGTTATCAGAATAATATGAAAAATTTATCCAAAGTAAATTTTTATATGCTGATTCCAAATAAGGATTTTATTTTGTCAAATTGAAATTATAAACATTTGAAAACCTAAATTTAATGTTGGTGCGACATCAAAAGGCCACAAAACTATACCCTATTCTAGAAAATGTGTAAGATGAATAATAATGTTATAAAATTAAAAATGTAATTAATACTATTCATAACTACTAGTTTATAATAGTAATATAACCATATTTCGTTGTTTAGTGAAACCCGGTATTGCGTACTACACACGTTATCGAGGAAGGTCACGATTTGATGTAATGAAAGTCAAGAATTGTGTTGTGTGTACTTCAAGATAATACAATGTTGTGTATAGTACATGCTAATCTTAGTGAGGAATACAACACAAGACATCACAGAAATTAATAATAAGAATTATTATTATTTTTCTAATAAAATATCAGGGTGTTACAGATACATTGTAATATTTATTATCAGATTCACATATCATGTTTCATGTTCAATATTAAGGATCATATTGTAGAGAATGTGATAGGGGTAATAATTAATGTGGACTCCCATATGGAGGCATACATTTTAAAAGGAACACAACATGCGATAAAGGGATTTGTGATTCTCTAATGTATTATGGATGAAATCAATCCCCCAATAGTTATTTTAACCATAGTCAATATGTTTGTAGAGTGTCTCAATAAGATTTCTGTTGTATTAGTTGGTGATCCATAAATACAAGAGAATAATAGGGATTCAAGAAGTATTCTTACTATAGAGTGTGTAGTTTATATGAAACCATGTCATGCTTCCCTGGAGATGTATCACCAAGGGTTTTAGTGATGTTTAGTATCACCGTCCATATTAATGACTTATACATTATGTATCCATTATCTCACCACAAAACATTTACAAGAAGTACACTCTCATAAACCTAATTAGATTCACATATTGTGTTCATCAGGAAAACACGTCATGTATCCTTAGTAGAACATGACATGGGTGGTGTGGTATGTTTCTACATACTATTTATGGTCATACATGTCATGTAACTTAAATCACACACCATGTATATCGATTTTTACAACCCATGTGGGATGTAAGTGAAAATTCAAGGATTTAACTTTGGGGGATACAACATTAAACCCTAATGAAATGTCATGTACCATTGTGAAGACCATTAACTGACTATATCTCCTTTCATGGGATTATATTAAAATATATGAGTAGTGATTTTTTATTATAATTCAATATTTTTCATGATAGTGGTCACATTTTTATAATGTTCAATCCAAATATTTTTCACCATTTGGGGTTATTAATGGCTATCTATTTTTAAGAATTTTTTTTAGAAAAACCATCACCCCCTGTTAGTGACCAATAAATATTTTGAAAAAATAGTATCCAGTCACAACCACATGAACACCATAATTTTTAATATTACTGGTTTAATAAAAGTATCTATTCGATGTAAGTATCATCAAAAAAATTAATTTTTTCATAGTTCAATAGAAAATAATATTTATTGTTTATGGAAACGAGGGTATATCACACGCATCAATTGAACTATTGTCCAATGATAGTGAAAGTTCTTATTTCATAAATGATATGATATTAAATTTTTATAAAAATATAATTGAACTTCACTAAAAGGCTTTGACACATATTTATTGTGCATGTTTTATTATTTACACTTATTCTTCTGTAATTAAATGCTTTTTTCATCAATTTCTAGAACAATAGTTTTCATGTGATTCTTCTTTATTATTATTACTTAATCAGTTTCCTCCCTTCTTGGATCTCTCTCATTTCACAAAAAGTTTACAATCTAAACCTACTATATATATAACATTGGATTATTTCCAATTCATATATATCTTTTCTATTTATAATACCTCCAGAATAAATCAATTTTAATTAACAATATTTTTAGTTATTTGTGGATCCTAAACACTTCTCTTATAATATCTCCTTTTAAAACAACCTATAAATAATTCTTAAAAACATCAACAAACAATGTTTTATAATCCTCAATATTTCTTAACTAGTTAAAAAACATCATTTATTTTAATTAAATATATAGTTAAGTATCGTACACCCTTCCATTTAAATCATTCCCTAAAATCATTACCAAAAGAGTTCTATAAAACTCAAATATTATATTGTTCAGAAATCTATGTATGCGTTTTTAATATGTAAGGGTTAGAGTCATGAATCCATTGTATCATAGAGAATAGAGAATTTCTCAAATTTATATAGTGATATTATAATATGTATGTTAATATTCATTATCTAAAATAGATAATTCAAATTCATAACTCATTCAAATTCATGATGAAACACTCATACCTGAAAAATTCATATATTTTGTTATTTGAATTCACATTCCTGGGGGTATAAATTATTATTTATAGAAAAGTAATATATATTAACAATTAGACAACATTAATCTACTCAAGTATGTAACTAGTTTTCTATCCACATCATTATTTCTATGTGACAAACTAACTTACATTTTAGAACATTTGGGTCCTTAAATTATCTTATGTAACTCATCAGGTAATCAAAGTTCCATGTATTGCAATATTATTTTTTGTATATTTCTATTTTCATCAAGAACATGGCCTTGTATATTTTATTATGAATTAAACCATATATATGTGCATTCCCTTACTTGGTTAATGTATTTATATTCATATATATGGTTCACCTATTATTAAAATACTTTACAGACTTAAACTTCTCCCCAAGGAATCATTTCTCCTTCTTTTAAAAATATTTACAAAAACATTTTCATGAATCATTACTTAAATTATCATGATATTTGATCCTTATAATAACTATTTAATTTTTTCCCTCAAATTATGATCTCTTCTTGTAAAAAGACATATTTATGTGATAACAACAAAATATAACTCAATATGTAATCCTTATTCTTATCAATTTTTTCCATCACCAACATAAGAACTACCACACAACACCTCTTATCCATAAAAATCATCACCTTTGGATTTGTTTTTGAACAATGAATATAAATCAATGAAGAATTAAAATTTAATAATTTTTTCCCAATTTAACAATTATATAACCTGGGTGATCTATCAGTGTGTATGAAATAAGAATAATTAAACAATAATATCATGTTTTTCATTATAATGTGATCAATAAAACAATTTCTTACTTTTTATTACTAAAAACATTGCATTCAGTTTTTCACAGCTAAAATAGACAGTAGCCTCTAAGAAGTAGTTTTGTATCCAGTTCAAGAAACTCTTCAATCAATTAACATATACCATGAGACACAAGATTACATCACAACGTATCCCATTTTAAAACTCCCCATAAATATTTTAATCACATAAAAATTTTATATGTATCTAAATAATATAATTCTCCTTGATGGTTTTATCATTAATCTTGTTTGGGGAAATTAATGTTGTTATTTTTCCTCCCCCATTGGAAACAACATTCGAATAAAATAATATATTATGTATAAGGATTATTTACCTCAGTATTCAAAAAATTGATTTTTAACACCCATAATCAGTGTCAACTTCTGAATTTTATCCATTGACAATTTTGTAGTGAATATATCAACCAAATTCTCCCTTTTACGCATAGAATCATGCCATATATAATCTATTTCTATAATCTCCATAATAAAGTGATATTTAATATCACTATTCTCTTACCTTACATGTTTAACAAGATTATTTGTAATCATGATTGTACAATGATTATCATAACATAAAATAAGTTGTGGCTTCTCATCACACAATAATTCTTTCAACTATGAATTCATACATATTAACATAAATTTCATTTGAGTGATAGCCACATACGTACCATATAATGTGTTGGGATTCACTAAAACTATCTTCTTTGTATACAAACTCACACATATTTCTCCCCGAAATAAAACTCCATGAGATTTAGTTCTTATAGCATCAATATATATTTACCAAAATGAATTTGTGCAGAAAAATAAATGTAACATTCCTCCATTATTATACATTATCAAATAATCTATAGTTTTATTAAATTATCTAAGTGTTCATTTCCAGAAAAAAAATTTGTACACTTTTTGTGAACATTGAAATTTATAACAATGGGTACTATAATAATATAGGTTTACTATAGCAGCTATTAAAAATATCAGGCTTCCAATATACATCCTAATTATTTTTTGTATCATCATCTTTTCAGGCTTAAACATTAAAAATAAAATTCATCACAGATATATGTGTGTAAATTAGTTTTCTATCTTCCATTCCAAATATTTTATGTAGTTTAATGGAATATTTTTTTAATATAAAAATTTCATCCTTCTCTAGAAATATTATCAAAACAATTAAAAGGTTTATTTCAAAAATATTGTACATTTCAAACAATATCTTTGTCTCTTTTGAAAACACATCATAGTCTTCTTAATTATATCCTCGATATTTTATATCATCAAAATAAATAATCACAATTATAAAAAATAGATCAATTTCATTTATATAGATTATTTTTTCTACACATCTTATATTAATGGTTGAATTAGTTAAATATAAACTTGTTTTGAAATACAAAGCTCTTATGGGATTTATTTAGCCCATATAAATCCTTATTCAACATATACAAATACTTATATTTTTTTCTTTGTATGAAACCACTTGGATTATAAATAAAAAATTCTTCTTCTAATACTCCATTATGAAAGGTTCACCTTAAACCCATTTATAAAATACTATATTTGAGTTTCAAAATTATTTAAATAAATTCCAAGTGTTTCATGTTATGAAATTAATGAAATGATATCATCAAAATAAATTCCCTCAACTGGTGAATAGATCATTCAAATTATTCTTTCCTTGTTTTGAGGCAAACAATGTCCCAAAATACTTGATATATTGTAGAAAAATATGTTCACACATTATTTCATATATATAAATAATTAATCTATTTTTCTCTCAAAATGTCATAATTAAATTCCAATGTGTTTTTTAGATTTAGTATTTTAGAGTGATAGAAAAAATATTTTACAAGTATAACTAATGTACTTTTTTTCAAATAAAATTTTTTCCATTACATAAAAGAAACATTATCCAAAATTATTCTTTTAAATCACAATTAAATTCACCATAAAATACGAACATATATGTAATGCATATATATTACTTCCATTCATAACCTAGGTGAAAGGAAACACATGAAAGGACACCTCAAATTCATAGTAATGGCAAACATGAGATATAAGAATAAATTATCATAGGGTAGAATATGATGACAATATGGGTATAATATATAATACAAAAGAAATCAAAACCAAATGATTTGATCATAAAAAAAATAGATTTTTACATGAATGAATCTGTATGAAGTTAGGTGTGAAATGGTTTTATTGGTACACGAAATTTTATCTTTTTTATATTGTGAATGAGGTTCCATAGTCAAGTTTCTTACAACGGGTAACCAATTTTCCCATCCAATCTATTTTTGTGACCTCAATGCTTGATTTAATAGGGTTTAGTGGTGTGAATTCACAAACATTAAATATAAGGTCTTTGGATGGAATCTAAAGGGTTTTGTTCATGGATCTAGAAACGTCCAATGACTATTATATCCTTGATTAATTGACTTGCTTTCCCAAGGTTGGCTCTCATTAGGTAAAATTTCCAGAAAATATAAGAAGTAAAATTGGTTTAGAGTATGGGAAAGGGGGATCAAGTCACAATTTTGTGGGAAATTATTTCCATATATAAGATGCTTTTATAGATTTATGTCATGCTCATTTGTTCATGGATCCTCGGTTCATTCCAAAGAATGTGTCTTTAGATTACCCCTAGGTCACAACTCATAATGATTATTCATGGGTATAGAAAATCTATATTAATACAAGGTTCTCCATTGATATATGGATCAATATTTGTTTAATTTTTAGCATCAATGATCCCCTTAAGTTGTAAAATAAGTGTCTCCTTGGTCATTTTTTGGGAATACATTCTCCCTTAGTAGTATGATGGATTCTGTTTAGTTTATCATCATCTAGAGGATAGAAAAGTTGTTTTGATTTTCGGATTAATCACATGAAATGGGATTTATATATATCCTCATGGGAGAAATCAGAACCCATGTAGTTCAGTGCCACTCAACTGGACACAACACCTTCTAAGGTTGGGTCATAAGGACCCATCCATGCAGTTTTACATCATACAGTGATGGCACTCAGGTGAAGGATTCCTGGTCATTAGAGGTATGATACTTTTTCTTATCCAACCTTAGGGACCCCTAAGAGAGGTGGTCACCCATGACTGATGTGACCCTTCTAGGGACATGACTAAGAGAACATTTTGGTGGATTTGGGTGTCAGTTTTGAACCACATAAAGGCTTCTTACATTTCCTAATTACCTGGGAATCAAATACCAAATAGTTCATATCATTGGGTATTGATGGGGACATATATGAATAAAATTTATATCTTGGTGATAATTACAAGGGAATATGATCCTTTGATGGTTGGTGTATAGTTTTGGGTATTATACCATGTAAGATTCACCTTTGGATAGGGGTATGATTTTTTATTACACATAGATGATTCCCATTTAGGATTTGAGATAATGTTTTGGGGCTAATACCAAGGGGGCCCAATTGGATATGGTTTGGGGTTACATCCAATAGAAGGACCATTTAGGTATGGGGTTGTGTGGATATCATTATGACCAATATCCTCCAAGCCCACCTGATTCATGATCTATGTGAGAAACAAGAAGAAGTAGTGGATCTAAAAAACAAATAATCTTACCCTGTCCGCTAATGGATGGTGATAGAGACCAATGGGAGAGAAACATTTATTTGGGTACACAAATAATTTTTCTTTTTTCATATACATGATTGTTACATCTGTCAGTCATTATTAGCATTCCTTGGGTGATGGAAACGAGGGGAAAGGTTTCCACCTCTAGTAATAAATTTTAATTAATTTCCTTAGGTGGAGTTATCTATTGAAATTCATATATAGTATACTACTGTTTAAAGTCTTATAGCTTAGATGATGGAATCACAGTTTAATGTTGTGTCATAGGGAATATGACAACATAGTTCATTTTAATATTATAGGGACAGCTTCCATAAAATTTAACCTCATGTGGTTAGTATGAGTTCTATATAGTTTATCGTCATGTAGTTCATATTAATTGGGGTCCTCCAATTAAAGTTTATAAATCCAAAAAAACGTGTTATAGGAATCATTTTAACTATAGGGTAATTTGGTTAGTATGTTCAAACATTCCTCAAGCATGAGAGGTAAGGAAAATATAAACTGTGATTCCTTGGATATTTTGTTTAGGAGAAATGATATAGATAATATGAGCCATTGAGGCATACGTAAGTAAGAAATACCTCTCATAAGGATTAATTTTTCTCATCTTCATAGGAATTTTTTTGAAACATTATGAAGATACAATGAAGTAATATTATTTATAGACGTGAAAAAGAGTTATGAAGTTGATACACATCGGTTTATGATGGTTGTGGAGTTTTATGTACATATAGAATCTCCCAGGATAGAGATTTTGATGATTGGAAAGGATATGTCTCAGCATGTAAGAAACATTCAAATATTGATTGACTATTGTTTTTTAGATCAACCTGGAGTACAAGGTGGGTTATGGGGTTTTATGATGATTGTGATTAGGTAAAGTCTTAGTATATAAGGAAAAATGTTGGGTCGGCATAGGGGTGTAACTTAAAATTTCATTGACCCAGACTAAAATGTTCAAAGTGCAATTGTATATTTTTCATGGGGATCTGGGATGATTTTGAAGTGGCCATCCCATAGTACTGGGACTGTAGGTTGGCATTGATCCAAAGAAAGGGTTAGAGGGTGTAACCCCTGTGATATAGACATGAATATGTGAGCTATTTTTTCGAATAGGGGATGGACGCATTAGACCATCCATAAAGGCAAGTCTGTATAGAATTTTCCATGAATTGTTGGTTGCATGTTAGCAGAATTAAAATGATTCACCATAAAGGATTTTTTTTTTTGAAAAGGGTATTTCCATTAAAAATTGTTCACATAGGATTCCCCATGAATAGTTTTTCAAAATGCATTTTCTACAAAGGATCCCATGTAGTGGAGAATATGTGAATGTTTGGCCTCAATGAATTTTTGATGAAGTGTTGATTGTGTTATAGATGGCCATAGTGTATTCGCAATGAAAAAATTGGATGTAATAGAGTTGGAAAAAAAGGGTCATCAGCAATGCATCATCATTGGATGTGGTCTTCCATGGATGGTGTCTTCCATGAAGTAATTTATTCCATCCCCAGGTTCATAAATTAATTCCCCAATTCAAAAATCACAATACCTCTATATATTATCTTCTATAGAGGGACATCCATATGTAGTTTTTGGGATGTATTCTTTGAAGGTCCACCCATATGTGGTGAACATGATAGTATCCATGGAGATCTTCTGGTGTTGGAGGGATTTTCCATGCACCTCCTCTCGTTCCGTGACATGTCCTTCATCTCTTTTTTAGCTATATTTTTCAATCCCCCTCAGGGTCATTTTATACAGGAATAGAGGGACCATCAACAAGAATTTTCAATTGTTGATGATGGCCCCAATCAATTTTTTGGGAAATCCATTTGATTTTTTCCAAACATACAATAGAAATAGTTAGTGGGAGTCATTGTTTAAATGAACTAGAAATGAAACATCATATCATGAACTTGTTGGTTCATGTGGGATCATTTTATTATGGTGTAAATCACCCCCCCCCCCCCACTCACAAAATAATCTTATTTCGTTCTCGGGTTCTTCCACTATCATATTCCTCACAAAAACTATTTAGTTCACAAGTGCTTTGTGATGTTTTAGGTCACCATGTGGATCAGCAGTTCATGAAGGGATTTGTTCTTCAATGGGTCACATTTTCATTTGAATACTATTCTTCAATTTATCCTTCTAATTAGTTTCATTAATATTCCCAAACTTATGGAATCCTCTTCTTCTTTTGTGAAGAATTTTTGGGACTCAATAGTGAGTAGTGGAGGATGAATGAAATTAAAAATGGAATGAGTCAGAAGAGTTTAGAAAAAAATATATTAAACATGATCCATTAAATCATAAAATATTCATTAGAATAATCCTAAAATTGTGAAATCTTATATAAATTGAATAAAAATTAGTATATAGAAACCCTATATTCATGAGACACACCATTTGTTCCCACACCTATGAGAAAAAAAAGTACTCACAAATACATTATCTCAAAAGAAAAGAAATATTAAAAAATGCATTAGAAGATGATATAAGCTTGCACCCATAATCAACCACACTTGTGAGTGAACCATGAAAATCATTCACATATCACATCATGAACCCGTTGAAATAATACATTATTCCTAAATTATTTAAATGAAAATCATTAAATCTTCATAAATAACCCACAATAATGAAAATTTGTTTTATAAAATATTCAAAATAGAATAACTCCCCATTAATAGAATAATGAACCCATAGAATGAAAAGTGGGTTTCATTTCATTTATAGAAAATGAAACTACATGGAATAAATTAATTGATAACAAAAACATAATCCACAAAAGATCGTAAAAAATAATAGAAATAATAAAATGGGGGTGATACATGAATCATAACACCATTAGATATTGATATTATTAAAGATATTGAAAAATGAAATTAAATCACCAATGTTTTTTTGGAAAACATTTTTAAATCATTGATGTAAAATTAAAAATCACATGAAATTTTTTAAAAACTAATCATTTCTTGATTAAAAAACTTTTAATATAAGACAATTCATGGAAGGGGATTTCAATAAAATCCATTCTACCAAAGTTATATGACACAAAATCAGGTAAAATAAATTATTTTAGTGAACATGGGGGAAATAAATTCAAAAGTAGTCGGATAAATCAAAGTAAGATTTTTGAGTTACTGAATTCCTTATAACCCAATATCCTTTTAATCAAATGACCATTAAATAAAGCACATTATATACCTCTTAAACTAATAATTATTAAATTAAAATGGAAAAATAATTTAATAATTTGGTATTCAATCAATAGTAATGATTTCATGGTGAATAATAAGAAATATTTTTAATAAAATTAAATTTTATAAGGGAACATATTACCTTGGTCTAGATTTTTTTTATCATTCTCTCATATTACTAGAGAAATGAATTAAAATTTTGTTAAACATTATTAATAACTATCCATGTATATTTCATATATTAATTTTTATCTATTAGAATGCTTTA
This sequence comes from Viscum album, assembly GCA_963277665.1. Lineage (NCBI taxonomy): Eukaryota > Viridiplantae > Streptophyta > Magnoliopsida > Santalales > Viscaceae > Viscum > Viscum album. The sequence goes on from OY728125.1 coordinate 396,728,820, forward strand.
TATATTTATTACGTAGTTTTATCTTATGAAGGTTTCTTTGTGTTGTTTAGTAACTTCTTTTTAAAGCGCATTCCATATATTCCAAATGATAAAAGTATTTGTAAAATGGACTCTAATATCTATACTTATAGTTTTTATGTATTTTTATTACATTATAAGAAAAATTTATATAGATTTTTCAGTTTTGAGAATGGACTCCAACTATGAATGTTATCTTGAATTGTTTCTTTTTGGTGGTTAAATTTACTATAAACATTTATTGAAAATGTCTCTAACAATTTCCAATTTTATATTTAAATAACCCTAATTAATCCTTAATTAGTTATCATAATAAAATATAACCCTTAATTACATTTAAAAATTCTACCTTGATAGTAATTTATACAATCATTCATATAGGTGGTTAAATGAACTAAAATGCGGACATTTTTTAATTAATAGTTATGTATGAATATGGGATGAAATATTTGTAAAATAAATCCTCAAAAATTATTATTAAATTTTATATATTTAAATAATATTCTGAATCATTTTTATAATATTTTTAAAAGTGATAAAATATTAGATATAAAATAATTACATCATAATTATGGGTGCAATAGTCATCATGTACACATATATGTCATTTTATTTTTTTCATAAAATGGTACTAGGTTTTTGAATGGTTTATAATATAATGACCATAATAATGTTATTAATAAAATATTATTTATTTAATTAAACATTTTTTATTTTCAATTTTATTGATTCAGAAAAATAAGGCATGTCATTCATAGAGGCGATTGTCTACTCATATGAGTGAAGATGTTTCTATTTTTCAATGAATTATATGGATTAAATTTAATTTCAATTTGATATTTAATAATTATAATTATATTATATATAATTTATTTATTCATCAATATTATCATTATAACAAGTCAATATATGTGGTTATGGAAAATATGAGACATTGAATCGTGGAGGCAGTATTCCTCAAGTATACATAAACGATGATCCTTTGTTTTCATTACAGGATGGAAATGGAAAAATAAGGGTTAAAAATTTAATAAATTTAAATCATGGTATTTCAATTAAACATCATTCATTATATTTATTTAGTTTAGAGATGTATTTAATATTAATATTAATAAAAAAATTGTTATTATGAAGGTAATTCTTACATCCATTGCTTTGGTTTTCTCATTGAAATATCTTTATCATTGGAGGTCATAAAAAACTATTCATGACCATTGAAATAAAAGGTTTTATAGGGTTATAAGAGTAAATTTTTTTATAGTTTTTTAAATAAATTATATGTTATTTTCGTAAAATGAAGTGGTGGATGGATCACCTTTTATTAATGAAGATGGGGAATATTTTTGAAGTGACCTTCACATTTTCAATAATGTAAATTTCTTATTCAGGGGTAAAAGGATTCAAAAATAAAAAATATGAAGGATAGAATATTTCGGTTAATAAACACCTCAACCATGTATTTAGAAACATTTTAAAACAATTATTAGGTTTTTATCAATTAGATAATCAATTTTTCTTAATTTTACTTTTTATGGAGACCCAAATATTTATAACCACACTTGTTATTTTTAATTAAAAATATTGAAATTTAGTTGTTAACATAATTTGAAACTTTTGGTTTAAAATTGATAATTTTTTTAAGAAATAATATATTTAATGGTTTCTATTGCTTATTTTAAAATAAAGAAACGTATATTGTAAAATTATTTTTTAGGAAAAAATGTGTTTTTATGCTTAAAACATATGTGTAAGACATCATTGCAAACATTACAAATTTTCATTAAAAAAATTAATTCATTAAATAAAAAATTAAATAATTGTTTTCTTTTCAATTCTAATGTAAAAATTAATTTTGAAATTAAAATAATTAATTAAAATAATAAATTAAAGGAAGTTTTAATTATAATTAATTTCTAATTTTTATATGATAAAACATAATTTTTTTAATATTTTTAAAATTACCTTTAAATTTCATATCTTTAATTATTAAAACATATTTTACTAATCAAATAGTTTTATAAAATTATAGTTCCTTTTAATATAAAAAAAATTATAAAATTCCTTATTTTCTGAAAAAGCATGTATTTCTTACTATTTACATAAAAATTGATTATGACAGAAAAAAATAAAAGTTTTTATACAAAGTAAATTATAATATTAATAATTAAAAAACTATGTAAACTTTACATGATAATAATTATATCATTTATGAATTTATAATTTAAATAAAAATAAAATAAAATATGGAAAATAATTTTATATAAAAATTATATATGCATTTATAATTTATAAAAGCATTTTTATTTACTAGTTGTTTTATTGATCTAAAATTTTGTAAACAATATATCTAATATGCAACAACTCATTTTAGTTTAATCATTCATTGTAAAAAATCTATTGGCAGATTGTTTATGTGAATTGAAATTTTTATAGTAAGTTCTTTGGTCTTTCGATGCTTCTTACCACTTCAAGTTTTATATTCATCTTGTTTCCGAAAACAACCATTACTTGAATAAACTTTTTTCTATAGTTTTGAGTATAATATCATATCTATCAATTTCTTTTTTTTCCATTCTCTATGTTATAAATAATAATATGACATATGATAGGTCCATAAGAGGGTAATGTGTGACATAATTGTGAAAGAGAGGTACACTAGGATATTAAATATTTTTTTCATGACTCTGTTTTTTAAAGACATTAAAACAATTGTTATTGAGGTTGGGATTTGGTTCTATATGTAATGGATGATCATTTATAACATTGTATTATTTTTATTTATTATTGTGGTGTTTTCATATTTTCTAAATACTTACAATAGACGAATGGGTTACTCCTACATTGTATAATAACATCCCTTATTATGTGTCATCTAAATCCATTAATGTGAATAAAGGATATAATCATCCAGAAAGTAATTATTAAAATAAGGTAAATTTATGGAGTAATGATAATGAAAAAAAGAATTACTCATATAAAAATAAGGAGTATTGTTCTACTAATCTTTAAATAAAAATTGGTTAATGATATTTTTATATCAAAACAGTTCAATATTTATTGAATGATAATGTATATTTCTTTATTGTGATTCCATAATCATAGTATGTAATTTCTTATAATTTCATTTTGGAAGAGCTATTTCAAGATGGAGGACCTTGATAAAGAGAAGATGTGAAATTGTATTGTTAACCCGACCAATAATATTCAAGGTTTTAAAGGCATATAGTTTCCACTATGTCAATTAAATATAACATTTTTTGATTAAGAAATTATTTAATATATATATATATATCAAAAAAATAATAGGATAATTTTAAATTTATGTCAATAACATACATGTATGTTATACAACATAGTGGTGGTAAAATATTATTACATTGGTATAGATATGGAATCCCTATATAAAGATTCATAGGTTTTGTCACGTTGAAACACATCAAAAAAAATGATACCAAATTTTAACCAAATAGATGTTGATATATACTCTTTATAATTTCAAATTTTTATCATATACTTTAGTGTTTCATGGGGGCTCTTACTAATGGAATTCAAGAAAAGAGACTGATATTAGAGTCCTATTGATGAAAAATTTCATAATGGGCCTAGATTGGGAACATAAAAGACAACTAAGGAATTTGGTGGGTCCTGAGAAGATTCTATTACCCAAGACATATGTTCATACTAGTTTGAGGGGATTTGTACAGGAGTTTCTAAGGCGCACAAACCCTTTCACGCCCAATGCGACACCGAAGGGAAGCTTACATGGCAACCCATGGAAATTCTCCAAAGGCACCAGCACACATTTTTCTTGGAAGGCGGAAAAATTTTCTTCAGGCATGCAAGCCCTTGCAAGCCCTATGTGAATTCCAAGAGACCCTTTCATAGAAATGCACTTGAAAAATCAGTTAATGCATGAGGACCACGGGATCACGTGCGCGCAAGGTACCCACCAGTGCGCAAAACTTTCTACGCCCTATGCGGTGTAAATCTCTACCTTGAGTGCCATATCAGGGTGATTCAACTATACATTGAAATGAACCCCCAACCCTTTGGGATAGTTATAGAAGATGAAGCGATGCTATGCTGCATGAAAACACATCTTCCACAACCGCATGAAAAACACTATGGCCTCAATGTATTGGATCTTGCAAGATAGGACCCCCAAGGGCCCTCTTTTAGGTGGGCCCTCTTGGGAATATTCCCCATCCATTTCCTTTTACTTAATGTCCTTTATGCACAATGATCCCTCTATTACACAAGTTTCCCACATTATTGGGTCTATTTTGTGAGCATCCTTCTAGTTTGTGCACACCCCGACATCTCACGTGAGTCTTTCCTTATGGGATTATTTTTCCATCCTTCCATTAAAGAACCATGTATGATCCCATCTTATCCACAACACACCAATAATGCACACCATTCTCCTGTACAATACTCTATATTTGTATGAAGTGACATTAAAATCACTTGGGAGGTGTTTTATGTTGCACTACATAGCCTTATGATTCTTCGAATAGGCACAATATTGGTTATGGCTTCTTCTCATAGCCATGCTAATGTGGTACCCTCAATGGATCACTCCACAACACCTCATTTCAATAGAACTATGGATGCCTTCCCTTCCCCTAGGGTGGAAATGTATCAGGTATGTATGTCCTAGGGGGTAAGAAGTGAACCCGCCTCATCCGAGCTACAACATGTTAAACTACCAAGCACCATCTTTCTAAGCACATGACGTTAAATTATGATCTATCCCCATGAATCATATGTAGGGTTCCAAATATAGGACATTCTCAATTCCCACCAGTCTCTATAGGAGTTAAATCTTCCTCACATTGAATGAGATCCGATTTTTTTGAGTGGCACCTATCCATAGAAAAGGGAAACCTCCTTGGTGTAAGACCCTTGCCTTTGTTGTGGGAGGCAGTATCCATGCCCACCATCAAATCTTCCGTGCCAAATACCAGAGGAGTGACGGGCATCAGAACCTTCTTTATCCCATCCCTCTCTCATTGGGCTTTGTCGCCAATTGGAACACTATCTTAAAATAATTTCCAATATCCATATCCCCAGGCTTAAAAACATTTGTACACCTAGATTTCATTTCTAGGATTATAACCATAAATAATCCCTCATTTTCACTTTAGGATGCTAACCACGCTTAATCCCCCATTTCCTCTTTGGACTGCTTACCATGATTAAGCTGATGTTTCCTCTTTGGGCTACTAATCACATGTAATACCCTACTTCCATTTTGGGTGGCTAACCACGTGTAAGACCCACTCCAATTATCATAGAATCACTTCTCACTACATGATCATCAGGTCTTCTTTACGTCTTGTTTCTCACACTGAGCATGACTCACATGAGCATAGAGTAAGCATTGACCATTCCATCCTAAATGGGATGTTTTAGCATGTAATCCCCAAACATCAAGGAACTACATGGGATTTGATCCATGCCAAGGCAAGGTATGTAGGAATCCTCCTCGAGGATCAATCCCAACACCTACTGGTCCTGACTCCTTCACGTCAATTCACCAAACCCATCCCAAACTACATGGAATTTGATCCTTTCCAAGGAATGGTACATAGGAAGTCTCCCTAAGGTTGAATCCCAACACCCTTTGGTCCCGAACACTTCATGTATCTCCACCATCATCTTGTATAAAATTAACTTGTATGCCCCCTTTTCGTCCGTCAAGACATTAAACTGTTCCCATTTGAACTACATGGGCTTTCATCCCTTCTCTTAGGTAAGGTACGTAGGAAGCCTTACTGAGGTCCAACCCCATCAAGTGGAAATACATTATTACCCCATCCAGTGGGAATCCCTTATAACCCCATCTAGCGGCATACCATTATGACCCCTTCCATCGGCAAGTCTTGTTACCCTATCTAGCAGCAAGAAGTTGTTACCCCATCCAGTGGTAAGTCATTGTGACCCCATCCCGAGGCATGCTGTTGTGACCCCATCCAACGTTAAGCCATCGTACCCCAATCGATGATAATCCATTGTGTTTAAACTTGAAGAAAAGCTGTGGTAGTCCTATTTGTTGGGACCCACATCTCTGGTCTACCCCTCCAGTGTGAGACCAACCTCAAGATTCTTACCAAGTGTATTCCCCAACATGTCATCGGTTCATGGTCCTCTGCATACACCCTAATTATATTCCCCCATCCTGAACTACATGGACAATGATCCATTCTTGGGAAAGGTATGTAGGAATCCTCCCTGAGGTTCAAGTACATCACCCATGTCTTTCTAGGCCACTCCCATGAGCCCCCATATGCTTTGAGAAGGTCTTGCCCCAAACCAAACGATACACTTTATCTGGGCTTCATCCATACAAGTTTCCTCCTTAGGTGTCCCATAACCCCACTAAACTATGTAGAAATTAATTCCCTACTACATGGATATATAGGAATTGTATTCAAGGACCAATCCCAGCATTACGGTCACATTCACGTCAGTACCATATCATCCCCCCCCCCCACAAACATCATTGAACTCTCTCTATACATCCTAATTCTTACTCGCGCCATCACATCACAGCGAGATCATGTAATCCACCTCTCTATTGCCCCTAGCAGTAATCAGGTACCTAACCATGTGTTAGCCCCATCATTAGTGTTCCCACCATGGGTTGTACAAATGTGATCCACTCCCATCATTGTTCTGATCAGTCCATTCCATCTTTGTTAGATGTTAAACTCACGACATAACCGGTGTTATAAACTTGAAGCTAAGGAAAACCTAAATGAAATGAATATGGAATATAATTCCCTGCATTTTTTGTGGGATGCCTCATGCATCTGTTCCCTAAAAAAAGCCACATAATAATGGAAAAAAACATAGACACATCAGTGTTCCAATGTCTAGACATGCCAATGATGTCTGACATGACTACTCCCCAGACTAAAGGTTATTGACCTAAACAGACCCCTTGGAATTTCCTGACAGAAACATAGTAATTAATAGGTGTCCATGATGATATGGAATTGGTAATAGATTCACAAACTACATTTGAAGCTATGAGGGAGACCCAAATGAGGTAATGAGTTTTGAGGAGATATTCGGGGATGGAGGGACCGACATCCCATAATCCTATTTCTATCACTGAGAAAACATCCAGGAATAGGTTAAGGATGTCGCCAGCCTCGGGAAAGTGGGAATTCATGACAACAGTTAGCCCATCCTCCTCCAAAAGAGATGGATGCACATGACCCAGCAAAATCATCAGAAATAGAAATTTTGAACCCGATGGGATTATTCTTATCCTGAATTTGGAGATTAGTAGTATTTGAGACATCATTAGATTAGCTTGTCCCCAGATCCAGTTATACGGCTCTAGGTACCACTAAAAAAATAGTGGACCTATCGTGAAACTCACCAGATGTTGGGGTAGTTGAACATTGTACAGCTTAGTTTGTGTGGTTGTCATTGTGGATCCTTCTTACCATCCATGGAATATCAAATGGAACTAGGTAATTGGGCATCTATTTCATTGTTTCGACACTAATGGTTTAATATCCCTACCTTCCCAGACACATGATGTTCTACCAGGAAACTGATCAACACCCACCTACAGATGCATGGGAAGGGGAATTTTCATCACGACCATCCTATGTGGCTTAATTTCCCCCACGGAAGCCTCTGCATCAATAGATGTTGGGAGCCTATTACCCATCTCCCTAGATTAGTTTGTTCATTGATGGGTGATAAACGACCTTGTCTGACGATACAAGGAGAAGGGGATCATCCAAACCAGGGACATGTCCAAACAGGACCTAGAGGCAGCTGCGCCTTGATGTCACCACTGCCACCATGGGCCGCGTAGGGAGACATGACTCCCCACTCAGATGCCCCACCATTTTGGGAGACTTTCCTCAGAACGATTCGATGAATCCCTCCCCTACACTGATGAGGTGGGAGATTTCCAGGACAGCCCAGTTGGGATCCTATTCTGGGGGATCCCAAGGAGGGCCCCCACCTAGTTGCACCAACTCCATCACCTAGCCCCACTAAACAAGGAATTTGTAAGAAATGCACTTGCACGGCTATCCCAAGTCCAGCTGACTTGATGATAGCATTAGGTACAGGTTGATGAGGATGCTCGCCAAAGGGTGTCAACGTCAATGACTACTGTTTTTCATGAAAACATTGATGTTTAGCATCAGTTACTTATATTTTTTGAGTAGGGGCATGTAGATGCCTGACTCGAATCGAGGCACAAAATTCCCCACATTTAGGTTGGGTCGACTCTCCTGGTTGCCGGTTCAAGGAGTACCCACCGCAGACTGACCCTTGGAAACAACTCTCAGTATGAGGGTCCTCCAGTACCACCACCATTGAGAACGTGGGTCCTCCATGATTCCAAGATCATTAAGGTGGTCCACCCCAAGACACCTTCAATCTGAATGAGGTTCCTCCCTATGGTAGTGACACTCAGTACAGAATCCTCTCTCGTGAGAATGACATTGGTTATGGAGTTGTTCCACTTTCCATAGGCCACTAGCATGGAGATGTTACATAGTCAGTCAATCTCTATTGTGGGGGCCATACCCATGTCCTTACAACATACATTGAAGGTCCTTATTTCCCCATAAATAAAAGGAGTTAATTTTAGACTCTCTTCATCACCACCAAGCTCATAGGTCATACCAGTGATTGACTTGAGCAGTACAGGGACCCTCCTCGCACTAACGCTACTAGGGGAAATAAGCATGGTGGCCCCACACATGCTCATACCCAGTCCAGAAGATTTTGTGGAGATTACCTCTACACATCAGCCCAAAGACATGAAGGTACTCTCTATGTTCCCTTTGACAACTATCTAGGTTATCCTCACTCCCCAGATCACTCAGGTGGAATTTATCTCTGGTCCATCAACAGATCGGCCGAAGGACCTCCTTGAGCCAAAAAATTACCCGGTTTAGAATATCCATCCCGAGGCAGGAGGTAAGGTCATTACCTCTATAAGGAGAATACCGAGGAGGTTCAGAATAATATTAAACCGATATAATTCTCAAATTGTGAGGAAGAATATGACTTAGTAAGGGATCTCTCACCTTTATCCTCTGTGTCGAGGGACTAGGGAGGAACAAGGCGCATCAGCCTCATATGTTTGGAATAAGAGGTCCACTGGATACCTACCTCCCACCACAGATACATCCATGAGGGCAATAATTTTGTGTCTCCATGGGGTCTGGTTATGCAATCGACACCACCATCACCTAGAGAATTTTCTACCTCAACCAAAGATCATGTAGAGTTATTTTTGGGGTCGATGGTGAATGTGAAACAACATGATCCACCGCCATCATCCATAGAAAATGCACTAGAAACAATGGTCTCTCGCCCATATTACCACTATTTGGTTGACATGTCACTACACACATTATACGATAGCCTGATATGGGCATTTTGTTCACCCACTCATCATATCCTCCACCATCTAGCCTGCCGTATGAAAGGTATTTTTTAGTACTGCTTCTGGTTCCCCATCCACCTCCAGTTGAGGAGTTGGGAATCTAAGGGCTAGACCCCAGATAGGAGTCGAGGAGAATGTGGAGAATTCTTCTATCAGACCATTTCCCATATATGTTTTGTCCAGTTGTAGTACCAAACATCAGTGCACCAGAATCAATTAATCAGGAAGAAGTTGGATACTTTTACCAGACCCTCTAGGAGATGCATTTTAGTCTTCATCGTCGATGAGTGGCCAACCCCAAAATTCATATGCACTTAGAATATATTGGACAACAATGTAATTTGGTTGTTTTGGCCACACTCCCCATGTCGTAGTGCCCTAATTCACCTAGCTGCCACAGGACCCCCCAACAAAGATGCATCCAGAGATTTAAAATTCTCCACCAGATTAACATGGAGGATTCCCACCACGTCCAGATCCTTGGTTGGAGGCAGTAAGAGGCCATGCATTTCACGTCTATCCAGTAATAGCTCGACTTTTCAGGTGACATTAATTATATTCCACTAGGAAGAGTCATAGTTAACATGGTTGATCTATTAGAGTATGATATAGAGACAAAAAACTTTGGGGGAAAACATACCCCCAGGGGAGTGCCACAACTTTTGGACCCTTCATGAAGGGTTACACTTTAGAAGATAAATCTTCTCATTCTTTTTGTACCCACTGAGGCATTGTTCTTTATGAAGAATCACAAAAAGGATAAGGAACACCTTGGAGCTGTCAAACCCTCCAACCCCTCTAGTTTAGTACAAAATACATAGGACGATCTAGTTAAATCTGAGTTACGTTAATAGATCGAGGAGAATAATATGATTTTCAATGACCACCATGTTGAGCATAATGTGGAGTGACAATCAGATTATGGTGATCATTGACCAGGGCAGTAGGGGAAGGAAAAATTTCCCCCTGGCGAATTGCCTCCAGGTAAACCTGACCATCCTTCCTATCCAAATAGGGTAGAGGTTTGAACTTGTGGGAGGATGGAGCAGTATGTGTCAAAAAATCCACCTGAATGATGTCACAACCCCTGGGACCCAACTCAAGTTCCCCTTGCCTCTTCGCATGTTCTCCCACCAGTTGCTCCAAAATTCACAGGGATTGTTTATCATGTTGAAGATCATGCCAACATGATAGTGGTCATAGATCCCCATCACAGTAGGAACCCTATCCCATATGATCTCATGGTGGTGATCATTTCTCACCTCTAGGCATTGGAAACACAAAAGGTGGGATTCCCACCTGGTAGAATGCTATATATGGAATTGGTGGATAATATTACATCACCACCAGGATTCCTAAATTCAACCTTTTCCTCCATTAATTGGATGGGTGACCCAATGCAGCATCTGGACCATTCCATTTCGAGGTGTAGACACATGCTGGGAACTCCGACACAGCATGAGGCCACCAAACTCATAGGTTTCATAATGACATTAGAAGGACTAGTGTTTTCAAGGTACAACCAACTACACATCTTGTCAGAAGCCCATTGGGAATATCATTGTAGGAAATTTATTTACCAGTTCAGTTACACCACTCATAAGATGAGTATTGTTGACCTTTTTAATTGAAAGCAGACGCCTGATGAGCATGTCATAGACTTTTTTCCCAGGTGGAAGGGTCTCACAATATCTATTGAAAGGCCACTGACATAGGAGAAACTATTGATAATGTGTGCGGGGAATATCAAGATAGAAATGATCCCCTCTCTGATCACTCAAAATTACCATGGGGGATACTGAGACTTCAATGGCAAGGTCCAACATCTAAAAGAATCTTTGTAGAAGGCCCACTAGGCTTTTCTATTACCACTAGTAATTCTTGTGAGAAGGGGCTCGAAGGTAATCCTACCATAGTTGACCAAATAAAGGGCCATAGACTGTTGGAAATTATTACTAGTAGAGCCACCTCCACAACGTCACAAAGGCCCACATATGCATGAACATCTTTCGTCCCTGCAACGCTTATCACAAAATCAGCATGTACCCATGCGTAACGCGCCACCACCAGCTAGGAGATATAACTAGGTCCCACCTCACCTCCAGGGTCCTCTAACCCCTCGCTAGGGATAGGCTACCAGATCCTTGTTCCCTAACAGAGGAAACTGGACCTACACATTCAATGAGGATCAGGTCCTCGGTGATTTCTTGTTGTTCTATGGAACATGCGATTATACAGTTTCTTGAAGGAATGAGAGAATAAGAGTCTGATGTCACTGATCGACCCAACTACTTCCCCTATCAATATATCCTGGAGAACACCCTCAAATAATGATATGTGTTTATGGATTGCAATTAAGACTAGGTTAATAATCATGTAGTCAGGTAAGTCCCTCCTCAAGAACATGTGGCATGTGTGTTTGAGAATCCTACTATCAATAGTGACAATGATGGTTAGTGGAATCAGTTTTTTAAAGGCGGGTCCCAAAGGTTAGATGATGTTATGGCTCATAAGGAATTCACTCGTGTCCATGGTATTATTCATGCACATCTGAAACAACCAGAACCTTTAGAAGATGCCACATCACTTGTATCCAGTACCTCTGTGTTAATGGCTCATTGATCCTCTTCCCAGAAGTTCAAGCACCAATGGTGAAAGGGAAAACATCTTCCCATTCCAATAAAGTCAACATCTCATACTCTTGACAATTTCATTCCCTTAGAGATGGAGATTCCCCTAGAATCCATCCATTATTTTATTATTCTTCATGTGAATGTCGAGGGTACTCCCTATTTAACACAGTAGAGCTGGTAAACCCACACACGATTTTTGACGATGAGGAGCACCAGGATGATCCTCCCAATGATTTCAGTCATTGCCAGTGTTGATAGAGCCGTAGAAATATGGGCCGTTGGAGTTCCTCAGTTATTACATCTTGCTATTATTTCCATGTCACCGAAACTAGAAAGTAGTCCCATGGCCTAGCTCATCACACACAGCCTTGTCATTTGGTGCCATCAGATCTGCCTTCTCCCCCATTTGTGTTTCATTATCCGGAGGATCCACCTCAACCATGAAAATATCATCCACTCTATGGTATGGACTAGTCTCATTTATCTGGACCTCATTTGGCAGTCACTCCACCAGCTTCAGCTAGTGGGTAGTGGGATATTCCAAGCACGAGCCAGATGCCAGTCCAATAGGTAGGGCTCACCATACCTCTTATCAAAGAGCAACCTCCGATAAACAGAATCTCATGACTGCAATAGATGATTAAAGTCCTAAAGCATCATTGCAGCATTCTATTAAGTCTATCCATCCTCTATTCCCTTCTCTAATCAACAGATATGCATGAATCCCTCGCCGAGTCGTTATGAATCCCCCTCGAGTTCGTGATGGAGGTTTTAGCCAAAGACTTCTTCCATGTTGAGGTAGTCGAGCACGATAAATAACATGAAATCATGTCATTACATAGAGAAGATTAATTATATTCCATACAAGGGCACACTCACCCACTATACATCACAATCTATTTTATTGGTGTGTATGTTCGACATTGTCTTGTCAAAATAAGCTCTTGGATCAACCTAATCCCGACTCCAACACTAACAAAATGGGGTTGTATGAGGATAATCTAAGTACCTATAGCCTAAATAGACTCGGTTATGATAGGATATAATAGAAAATGATTGCAAAAAAATTCTTAAACACCCAGTTTGGTGTTTTGGTAGCCAGTACTGATTCCATAGTTGTATCTCAGAACTCTACTTACAACACATTGATGGGTTGGTCGTGGCTTCATATTCATGTGGTGGCTCCTTCTTTATAATATCAATTCTTCATGTACTCCCATAATGGTTGAGTGGGCATACTTTATAGTGATCCATCTACATTTTCCTCTTGTGCAATCCACTATCTGAATGTTGTCTATTATAGGAGAAAGGACTTGAATATTCAGGAAAATGAAGTTGAGCATGCTCTTGCTGCAATCGACCCATAGATAGATCTAGATTATTCCTACTTATTTTTAAATCCCCAATTGGAGGATACAACCCTAGATATGGGACAATGCTTCATTGTATCATGAACGAGGTGGATCATATTCCCAAGTTTATGAAACACCAGAACGTCACCTCATACTCCTACATGAATTAGTCTTGGGTGATCCCAGATCACCTTACATCCATAAGGTATCGAGATGTCCGACCCCCGACAATGACAATAAAACATACATTCTAGTTTCATCGAGATGGGATAAACCAGATCAATCCAACATGCCACTCCCTCTTGATATCATCAAGTTTGTCCACTTGGGATGAAGACCATATGTGATCAGATAGATAGCATTCATTACTATGGTTTTGGAAATGCATGAGTCCCCCAATATAGTGTCCACCACTTTTTAGGCAGTACCGGTCTCCCATCAGGATCTGTTAACTTAGAAGAGACACCACCCACCGAATATACCTCCTCCTTAAGTGAAGAGGAGGATTTATAGGATTCTCCTCCCACCTTTTAAGTGTGTGTCTCCACCATGGACAATGAATTGGTATAGGTGATCCTCAGTAGTGAGGTGAGTCCAAATCCCACATTGATCAGTTATGCGAAGCATGTTGAAGAGAAACAACTATATGTGGATGTAATCAAACAACACAATGATGTACTTTCTTATAGAAATAATGAAATTTCAGGGATTTATCCACAAGTATCCATCCACCATCTCGAACTCCAAACAAACCACCATGAGTTTAAGCAGCCTCCAAGAAAGATGCACCCTTCTCACGATGCCATGGACGACGCCAATATTTGTAAGATCATCATATCCAATTTCTTTAATGAGGTCCAGTACACCAGATGGTTTTCCAATATTGTGCCCATCAAAAAGAATAATGAATAATTCATGGTCAGTATTGTCTTATAGGATCTAAATGGTTATTGAATGAAAGATGATTTTCCCCTCTCGGTGATATAATTGTTAATTTACACTACAGTTGGGTTCCAAGCCCTCTCATTCATGTATGGGTACTCTGGGAATAATCAGATCTAAATGGAACCTGTGGAGGAGGATTGTACAACCATTAGGGAACCACAAGGTTCTTTTTGTTACCATGTTATTCCCCTATGTTTAAAAAATTCATGTGACACCTATCAATGAGCAATTCATCACATATTTTAGCTGATCCTTGCTACACTAGTGGAATTCTAAATGGAAGATCTGGTGGTCAAATATCGCCATCATCAGGACCATATCAAAGACATTGAGAAAGTGTTCATTTTCCTTCATTCGTTCCACCTGATGATAAACCCTTTTACGTGTGACATTGTGGTCACCTAGAGAATGTTTTTCTTCTTCTATGCCAGATATAGGGGCATCAGAATTGGATTGGAGAAGATAAAGACCATCAGCTAGATTCCCCCCCAAGCAACCTCCTAGAGAGTCAAGGATTCCAAGGCCAAATTGCCAAGATAATCCGATTAATGGTGAATTTAGATGGAAAATGTAAGCCCTATTCGTAGCTCATGATGAAAGCAATTGTATATCAGTGGGATGAATAATTGCAGACAAATTTTGAGGAATCAAGTAGTATATACTCCAACCTCGGGTCTTGATGCTTCAAGTTTCTGGAAATCCAATTATGTTTTATGTGACCACCCATGAATGATCTCTCGGTGCCCTTCTCACTCCGAAAAACAATGACGGAATGAAGAATGGTCTCTACTATATTAGATGCATGCTCCTTGATACGAAGACCAAATACAACGCAATCAAGAAGAGATTCCTTGCACTTGTATTCACATTATAGAAAGGGAAACATTACTTGAAAAACCATGTGGTACTTCTGGTGTCCCATGTGGGCCTACTAAAATATATCCTGAACCGCCATATGTCGACATTCCATCTTGCTCGGTTGGAAGTAATCCTTCAGCAGTTTTACATCATGTTTATCCCCCAAAAGGCGATTATGGGGAAATAATTGGAAGACTTCTTTTCTGGTCATCTAGCTCTCATTAACCAGTCCCGAGACCTTTATTTTGCATAATGAGTCAATCCTATCAATAGATCAATACATTCCATGTTGGAAGAAGCATTTTGATTTCCCTTCCTGGAGCCCTATCAAGAGAATGCTCAATGACCCCAGGCTCCAAATATTAGCCTTGGGAATCGTCCTCATTACCCAAGCACAAGACATTCTTCCATATTCATTCCTGGTATTATATAGATATACCAACAAGGAGACAGAATACAGAAATTTCATCAATGGCATTGAGTTGGCCCTAGAGATTGACATTCCACACTTACATGTGAAAGTGTACTCTAAACTATTAGTCAAGAATATCATTGGGGACTATTTTGAAAAAAAATTCCAAACTCATACCACTTTTTCAATGCATCCTCCAGCTTATGGCCCAATTCCCATCTCAGCCAGAAATTACTCATGTCCCTCGATCCCAGAACGGTTGAGCTGATGCGTTGGACAACCAAACTACATCACTTTCAGAGCCTGAAGTATAAAATTGGTTATCCACATGGATCATGAGAGATTCATCACTCCCATCACCCAGATGACAATGTCAACCCACAGCTTTGCCACCTTACCAATATCTCCTCCACGTCATGACCTCCAGTTCCCTCGGATGTAGTGGTTGAAGTGACTCACGACCAAAGAACCTCCTTCTTTCAGTACCTCAGAAACTGTAATCTACTGAAAGGTAGATCCATGTTTGAGCGAATCTGACACCAAACATTATAGTTTACCCTTCAGAGTGGTCCTGGTCATGATAATATTCTTTACAAGTTTGGATTTAATGGGGTTCTCCTCCATTGCATTCACGGAGCTAATATTTCACAAGACATCCATAATGCTCATGTCTATTCATGTGGGGCTCATCATACCTGGCCAATGTTGTCTCACCAGTTCTAGAGGTTGGGGTATTGTTTTCCCTCCATGATCCCTGGAAGAATAGAATTTTCTAAAAGGTTCCATGCATGAATAATTCATGCCAACACTGTTCATCGGCTGCTTGAGCCTCACCACACTACCATTTTTTCTTATCCCATTACTGTCTGGGGACTCGATGTCATTGAACCATATCCTATTGTGACAACACACCAATGTGGGTTCATTCTGACCGCTACGGATTTCATATCCAAATGGGCAGAGGCAGTATCACTCAAGGAGGTCTAGGAATGTTCTATCATGGACTTAGTGAGATCTAATATCATCTACTGGTTTGGAGTCCCTCATGACATCCTCACCGTTGACATCACGAACTTCCAAGGATCTGATCTAAAGAAATTTTATGCCAAGTACAACATCCATTCTATCCTTACCTCCCACAATCATGTAAAAATGAATGGGAATATTTAGGTGTTCAAAAAATGTCTCTAACATTCTGCAAAAAATGGATGGTCATGACCAGATTAATTTTCCAGAAAAGATCCCCAACAACCTTTGGGCTTATAGGACAATGACTCGAAATTCCACATAGATGACTCCATACTTCCTAGTGTATGTAATAGTGGTAGTCCTTCCAATCTAGATTCAGTTTACTTCATTACACACAATTTTCTATGATCTTCATGCACAAAATAATGTATTTGAAATCCATCTTACTATCTTGGAATCTCTTGATGAGAATAGGATTCATGCCTAGCACAATTTTGAGAGGCATCAGAACAATATATCTATATCTTTAAAGACAAAATTTTGTTGTATCTATTTCTTTCAAGGATACTTGGTGATGTACTTGAAAACACCAATGATACCTAGAAAAAAAATCGCCCAAATTGGAGCCTGAATTGGAAGGACCTTACGTCATTCACAAGGTATACCCCAATGGGGAATACTCTCCATTGGCCATGGATGGAGAGAATATAAATTATTGAACCAATGCCAAATTCCTAAGGAAATATTTTTCTGGAGCACCACGGTCCTATATTACCTTAAACTGTACGTCATCCCACAAGACGTTAAACATTAGATGGACCCGACTGACATTAAACTTCACAACACCTTTTCCGTATGACATTAAATTTCATTGAACCCTTATGAACTACGTATTCTTTTATTCCCATCCTCAAAGGATGTGTATGAATGCTCAGACATGAGCCCAAACACAATTTTTATTTTTGATTACCCCTTGGGATTAGTTCTCACGTAGGATCCAACATGGTGTATCATAAATTTATTTGGACCTATTAGAACGTAGTTTATGATGAACACCCCCTGTTCTCCTCTTGTTCATTAATTCTCCATCATACTCATTTCACAAAGTTAAACTAAATTTTCTTTTCAGAACTACATAATGTTTGTTCGCATCCTCATTGGATATATATGAATGCTAAGATATTTTTTTCCACAGGCCCATCCCCAAGAATCCAAATCAGCCCCTTTGGTCCGGCCTTTCTGCCTATAATCCTCCCCAAATTCGTGGTGCAGTTTCAGAAAATGTTGTCATTCCACATCTGGTTTATCATAAATGTACCTTGTGTCCCCCTTATTAGAGGTCTTCACCTGCCATCATCCTCACTGCAAGATATTAAATTGTAAGGCCTTTTCAAAACTACATACAGCTTGATTCCAATTATCATGGGGTATATAGGACAACCCGAAGAACTTTCCTTCATGTCAATCCCATGATCTAGGAAACCACTTATTTATTTAGCCTCTTGGCAAAAGTCCTTCTATGAGAGGGGTATACAATGTGGTATGGGCTTATATCGCCATTTATTGGAGTGTTAGTTTTTCTCCCATATTTTCTCATCCATGTAATTTCGGATCATTTTTTGAAGATGATGAGCATCCACCCCCTATAGTTGAGAAATCACAGCCATGTGAAAAGCGAGTACATCTAGCTTATCCATTCTGCATGTGACTCCCTGAGAAAACATTTGATGCACATCCACACCTTGTTCCATGTCATACAGCATTCCTCACTGGTGTTTGGGTTAGACTCATCCATCTCATCAGGGTCTGTGGGTCAAAAATCAAGAATGGAAACCAAGTATTTAGTAGAAAGTCCCCTTAGATAATTCATTCTTTTTCAGTAGCTTCCCCCTTACTGGCCTGGAACTACACCTCAGAAGCATTATCACCCATGACTATAGCCCATGGCTCTATGAGAACTATTGTCAGGTCAGCATGAATGGTTGTCTCTGTAGAATATGGTATAATCAATATCTTGGGTCTTGTAGATGTTCTTGAGTCCATGGCCATTTGGGCCTCCAATCATGAATTTACAGCCATGGGAATCAATATCTTAGTTAGCTGAGCTTCCTGATAAAAGTTGACAACTGATAAGAATTATGAATTACAAGAGCCAAGCACTGTAGCATCAAGTGACTGCATCATGTTAGGAACTACCCCTACAAAAGAACCCTTGACACATGTAATATCAATAACTAGCACTAGTTCTTCCAAAATGGTGGGAACATAGGGGAACATAGATGGCTCCATTTAACTCCATCATTCTGACTTGAAGTCGCCTACCCCAACCATAGACGGTTCCCCCACTTTGGTATGTTTTGAGGAAAAGTTCCTAAAGAGTTCCTCTTGCCTCCATTGGCACACCTTCACCCACTGTGGGGAAGGATTACCAAAAATCATTGTCTATATGTTCCTAAATTGGATGAAGTTTGATTTATTTGTTAAGATTGTGATAATGGAATTTTCTACAGAGAAAAAAGTTAAACTCACCACGTGTAACTCAGCCAATTCTATGTCAGATCCTGAAACTGCACCATTGTCACGTAGGCTACGCTGGAAAGTAGTTTTTCATGAATTTCCTTCACCATCGAGGCCTTAAACTTATTCCTCATCTTCATCATTCTCATATGCTTCTTCTTCATCTTCTTCCAATCCATCCCCTCACACTTATTATTACTCTATATCCTTGTCTTCAGATAGCATCATGTCTGGGTGATGTTCCAAGTAGATCATCACTTTCACCAAGAGGTGCGGCTCTTCATATTTCCCCTCTGTCATGTGTACATATCCATGGCCATAAAGTATGCATGTCGGCGATGAAAATTTACCCTATACACTACCTCGATTCATCAAATGTTTGGAAGGTTGAGCCTAGTATGCATCAGCCTCTACCATAGATCTTTAGTGGACATATATTTCCATTCTATACTTTAGTAAGACTGGAGAGATATGAAGATAACCTAAAAAAGTGGCTTTAGGAGGTTCCCGGTCTTCTTACTAGGAAGTTCTCTATTTGGCCCTGGAGGTTTCTTGTGGGACCACCCCTCAAAATTTGGAGGCACTTCTTGAGATTGTGATGCTCCTACTGATGAAGTGATATAATGTTCTATGCCAGGAACCTGGCCCATTCATTTTCAGTCCACTCCCATGGCCCTTCATCTACCTACTCAATCATAAGGCTCCACACTAGCCACCCTGATTTTCCTGATTCATTTCTGAAGAATTTCTTCGTGATACATTTTTGTCCAGTTTTCAACATACTCTTTTGACAAGCCTACACTAACATCGGTGGGGGGAGTGATGACTTCACCTAGGTCCGTATTCATGAACAGAAGCCTTGGTTAGGGAAGTATAGAAGGATTTCACTCTTCCCAAACCTCTGTATAATCGTTATTTGGAATTCGCTACATGCACCTGAACTGCTCAGTGTACCTGGTCAGCACATACAATTTGCAAATGATTTTTACATTAATTAAGGAGAACCACACACCTCCCCTGAGGACTTTTAGATACCCCCTCTATTCCAAGGGGCCCTCAATATCTTATACAATTTGACCAACTAGAGTTTTGAACGGCTGAAAGTCAAAATGGTTATGGCTACCAATCTTGAGTTTGATCACTTCTCCTCTGAGCATCAGTGGTTGAATTCTATAAATTTTCAATAGTGAGTTCCCCATACCTTCACTTGGAGGGAAAAGAGAATTTGGAATGTCATACCCCCCACTGTGGGATGGGACATATCCATGAAGGATCTGGAACGGCCTGCATATTTCTTAGGCATACTTCTCCTTGAGATGATCCCCAGAATGCTGTAAAGCATGGATAATACAGGCACCACCAGGTTAACATTGTTCTTCCCCACTATGATCAAGATCATCCATAATGTCCCTAGGTGAACCCACATCCTTGTATCCCATGCTTTAAATAGACACCTAATCAATAATGCAGCATGAAACCCAAAATATCATATATTTGGGTCCCGATATTCATTTGTGACAAATCCCCATGATCAGTACTCTCTTGCCTCTGGGACCCTCCAGTATAATTCCAATTTTCCCCTCTGAGATGTGTTTGGGCATTACTTCCCTCGGCCTAGAATATTTACAGCCTTTTCCTACATCAAGAAAAGACTAAACCATCGTGGATAATATATGCCCTTTAGAATATATTATATTTTCATCTCATCATTAGCCAGCTCCAACAGGTTCCATTAAAGGATGGGAGTGCGTGTTCTATCCCCCTAGACATTCCCTGTTGGGAGGAACAAGTCATACTAGAATGCCTCCAAGGGAATTCCCCCAATACAATGAACACCCAAATAACTAATTCCAACATCCCCATTGTAGGGGTGGAGGGTTTTGGTGTCGGGATATCAATGACAGAACAATTCTAGTACCAGGTCTTGCTACCAGTATAAGTGAAATTAGGAATTCCAAACCACTTTGAGGGGACCTATAAATCATAGATCTAGCCCAAACACCTTGAATTTCGGACATAATCAGTACACCCATTCACATTAGAATGTAATGTTACCTAAAATTCTAAAATATCACTCCTTTCAACCCTTTGTCCCATTAGTAATACTTCTTAAAAGGGTGAATACATAAAGTGTTGAGGATTACTTGGGGACCGGGTCACTCCCTACGATTGTCCTGGTCATTGGATTCATGATGTAGATGTTTATGTTCTATATTTTCCAGGAAGGATGGAAATTGTATTTTGAGAATAGTTGTGGGAGACTATCCTCACAGGTCACTCAAGATCGTGGAACATCCATTTCGAATCTAGGAATCAACACCTCCTCCATAATTACAATGTTTTATAATGGCATGCTATCACTCATGACATAATCCTTTTGAGATTACGTAATCATGCCATAAAGAATATGATTATCTGACAGAACCATCCTCGCATGAATAATATTGGGGTTCATGACCATTTGATTCATCCTTGTAGTTGTAGTGTCCTCCCTCTCTGCATCAGTCTATTAGTAATCCATTTCTGGTAGACTTTCTAAAACCCTAATGAATTTGCACGAAACATTGAAAATCAGAATGCAAAATACTAGGATGCATGTAAGAATACCGCTATAATTAAGTGGCACAAAACAAAGGGACATAGCGTGTAAGTGATCAAAATAGACCCAAAGCACCGAATCATCTGCAGAAACTTGAGCGCGGATTTGGAATGATTTTGTGGACTATATAAATGGGAATATCATATGGAAAAAATTCAAATTAGGGACCTATGGGGGAACACACCAAATTTATATGTGAAGACCAATGATATCACACACATGAATGTAGTTTAAATTCCCAAACACTATATTTGTGCACACCGCATGGGTGCTCCCATACATTTATGTGTGACCCTTAGAATCTGACCTTCTGGTCCCCCTTGATCTCCGATTATAAGGGGGAATTTTTTAATACTGAATTTTAGATAGGGCCAGGATTGGGATGATAAAGGACACAAAATACATTTGGAGGGTACCGAGAAGATTTCGAAACCAGAGATGATGGTGAGCGCATGTTTGAGGGGATGTGCACATGATTTCCTATGGCATGCAAACCATTGTGCGCCCAATGCATTGTCAAAGGAAGGATTCTTTGGAAACCCAATGAAAACCATCAAATGCACTGGCATGTAATGTTCTGGGGAGGAACAAAAAATTTCCTCAAGTGTGAAAGCCCTTGTATGCCTAATGCAATGTCATAGGGACCAATGTGCATCAGCATGCCCAAAAATCAGTTAAAGAACATGGTCAATGTGAGTGTGTGTGGGAAAGGTACCCATCGGTGTACAAACCCTTCTGCGACCAATTTGGTGTCAAACGCTCTCTTCTGAACCACTCCTCGTGCGCACCGTCTCTAGGGTTTCAACTATAAATTGAATCGAACCCCCAACTCTTCAGGACTATTACAGATTTCTAAGTGATGGTCTAATGCATGAAAAATAGATCTTCCGTGACCACGTGAAAAACACTATGGCCTCAACGTATTGGAACTTTCATGATAGGTCCCCTAAGGGTCCTCCTTTGGATAGGCCCTCTTAGGAAAGGTCCTCACCCATTCACTTTTACCCAATGCCCTTCGCGTGAAAAATATCCCTCTTGCACACAGGTTTCTGCCAACATCGAAACTATTTTGGGCACATCTTTTTTATTTTTGCCCATGTATTCGATCTTGAATGTACCCCCTCATCTTACCCAAGGAATTATTTCTATGATCCATGTATCATTTTTACCATAAGGCACAATGTCTAAGCCCTTTTTGTGAAACACACGTATTCCATGCACTTTTCTCCCATACAACCCTATAGGTTCATATCAAATTGACTTCAAAGTACCTTGGGAAGTTTTTTACATTGCGACACATAGAGTTTTTCTTATTCACATAGGCACGATAATGGTTATCACTTATTCGCATAGACATGCTATCGTGGGCCACTCAGTGGATCACTCCACAACACCCCCTTTCCAGGGCATTTCTGATTCATTCCCTACCACAAGGGAGGAAAGGTATCAGTTACGTATGTCCTAGGGGTTACAGATTGAACTCTCCTTATTCGAGCTGTGGGACTTTGAACTACCAAGAATCATCATCCTCAGTACATGTTGTTAAACTATGATCTAGCCCAATGAATCATACATTGGGTGCCTCGTCTCAGACATTTTTCATGTCCACTGGTCTCCACATGAAAAAATATTCTTCACATGGAATCAGATACCCAATTTTAGAGTGGAGACTATCCATGGGAAAGGGATACCAACTTGGTGTAATATAATAGTATTTCTTGCGGGATGCAGTATCCATTATCCCCCTCCACTTAACCATTTTAAAACCATATGATGGACAGGCACTAGGACCTTCATATATCATACTTCTCCTATTGGTAATTGTTACCACTTGGACCTCCATCTTAATGTAAGTCCCAATCTCCATCTCCTTGGGAAGCTAACCCTGTGTATACCCCTTTTTCACTATTTCCTATTTGGGATACTAACCATGCATAAGCCCCTATTTTATATTTGGGTTGCTAACCACGTGTAAGCCTCTGTTTCTTATTTGGGATGCTAAAAACACGTAAGACCCTGTTTACTTTTTTTGCGGCTAACCACGTGTAATCCCCACTCCATGTCTCACGGAAACACCTTTTGCAACATTATTTTCAGCTCTTTGTTGCCTCTAGCTTCTCAATCCGATTATGACTCGTGTGGGATTAGAGTTTCCATTGACCAAAAAATCCTCTCAGTGCTACCTTAGCATGTAATCCATAACTATCCTGAATCTATGTGTACTTTTATACATCACAAGGAATGGTACATAGGATGACTCCCTAATATTTTATGACCAACACCTACTAGTCCTGAATCCTTCACGTCGGTTCACCAAACCCATCCTAGACTACATGTACTTTGATCCTTGTAAATGAATGGTAGATATGAATCATCACTGAGGTTCAAGCTCAACACCCATCATTCCTGACCACTTCACATCAGTACACCCTCATCCAGCATTACATTATGATATAAGCCCCCTTTCCATCCTTCAAGATGTTAAACTATACCCATTCGAACTACATGGTCTTTGACCCTTATCCCCTTGGCATGGTATGTAGGAAACCTTTTTAAGGTCCAAACCCATCTTGTGGAATGCCATTATGACCGAATTCAATGGAAATCCACTATGTCCCCATCCAGGGGAAATCCATTATGACCCCATCAAGTGGAAAACCATTATGTCCACATCCAGCGGCAAGCCGTTGCGACCCCATCTAGTGGTAAGGCATTATGACTCCATCCAGCCGCAAGTTATTGTGACCCAATCGAGAGTTAAGTCATTGTACCCCAATCGATGGAACTTCATTGTGTTTACCACTCAACGGTAAGCCGTTGTAGTCCCCTTTTTTGGGACCCACATCTCTTGTATGCACCTCAAGCGTCTGACCAACCTCGGGTTGTTAACCAAACATAATCTTTAGCATGTCATCGGGTCGATGTCCTCTATGTACACCCTGATTCTATGACCCCATCCTGAACTACATATACTTTAATCCTTACCAATTCATGGTATATGGGAAGCCTCCCTAGGGACAAGACCATCACCCATGTCACATCTCGGTCTCTCCCTTTATCCCCCCTACTATTCAGTGAGGTCATGCCCCAACCCAGAGTTTCCACTTTCTCTGGGTCTCACCCATACGGGCTACCTCCTCAAGTGTCACATTACCCCCACTAAACTAAATAGATACTGATTCCATTTGATGAGGATAAATAGAATTTCTCTTATTGGATCAATCCCAACACTATCATCACCTTTATAATGGTTCCATCACATTCCCCCACCACTTCATTCAACTCTATATATCCATCCTAAATCTTACCTGGGATGCCACATCCTAGTGATATCAAGTAATCAACCTCTTCACTATCCCTAGTAGTAATTAGGTACTTTATCAAACGTTAGCCCCAAAATCAGTGTTCCCTCTGGTAGTTGCATCCATCCGATCCACTCCCGTCAGTGTTCTGATCATTTTAATCTATCTCCATTAGACGTTAAACCCATGGCATACCCTGTATTAAGCATGGGAATCTGAGGAAAACCTTATAGACATGCATATGGAATATAATTCACTAAATTTGATGCAGGATGCCTCGGGATTTCATGCCCTCGAGAATACAAATAATAAGGGATAGAAACTAAGAAACTTTAGTCTTCTAGCGTCTAGACATGCCAGTAATGTCAAACATGAATACTCCCCCGACTAATGGTTGGTTACCTGACCAATCCATTTGTATTTTCAGGACCGAAGTTGTGTAATTTAATGGAATCCAAGAATATTTGGAATAGGTAAGAGTTACACGAAAAAAATTCGTAATCTAAGAGGGAGATCTGTAGTAGGAAACGAGTTCTAAGGAAGAATATGCGAAAGTAAGGACCACAATACCATCAAACTTTTTCAATCATGAATAAAAAGTCCCTAAACAGGTGATGGATGTCGCCCGCCTTTGAAAATCAAGAATGCAGGGAAATAGTCCACACATCCTCCTCTAAAACAGACGGATGTGCACCCCCATCAAAAGCATCAGAAACAATTCCATTATATTAATTTTATAATTTACCTTGGTGATGAATAATTTAATTATAGTAGTGTAATTTTATAAGGTATCTATAATCAATAACATATTTAATAGAAAGATATTTTGGTTTTTATTTCATGATTAATACTCATTAAAAACTTGATATACATAGTGATATGAGATAATTTATAGTTATAAAAAATAAATATGTAAGGGAACCATTATT
Source organism: Viscum album (assembly GCA_963277665.1). Classification (NCBI taxonomy): domain Eukaryota; kingdom Viridiplantae; phylum Streptophyta; class Magnoliopsida; order Santalales; family Viscaceae; genus Viscum; species Viscum album. Next base: position 396,754,787 of record OY728125.1, read on the forward strand.
GATGGTAATTATGGTTTAAAATTTTATTAAATTCAATCCCACATTCTTATTTATACCTAAAAGGATCGGATCTTTTTAATGGCTAAGGGAACCTAAAATATACTGATGATGGACATTCTTTCATAATAGTTTTTTATTGATCACTATTATTTTTTGTTTAAAATTTATAAGTTGTTATAAAAATTTTCATTCAATTTGATTTATATTTTAAAATGTTCAACATATAATTTTATAAATTGTAAATAATTAATAAAAAAATTGTTCTTAGATTTTATGTGGAATTATAAAATTATATTTTTTGAAAAATAATCAATTTTGATTCATTAATTGAAGAGAATATTTTGTGAACACTATGGTAATCATTTTTTTGAGCGTGGTCTAATTTCCACTTGAAATAAATAATTATGACCACAATAAAAATGTCTATAACTAAAAAGTATTTTATTTATATCAACAAATAAGTTAAAAATTTATACTCATTGGAATATAAATTACACGATAATAGTAATGAAAAAATGTAATAAAAATGAGTGAAAACATATGGGGGAAAATAAAATCCTTAGGGCCCTAGATATAGGTACAACATTTATTTAGAATAATTATACATAGGTTTAATAGTAATCCTATAATTTAACCTCCAATGAGGACCTTTTTCCACTTAATTATATCCTTTATTATAATATGATCTTGTTTTGTATCAATCTCCATGGATGGTGATTATATTTGATTTTTTTTGTGGAAATATATTTACCATGCTTTTTTCTAGGTTATGAATTCTATTCATTTGATCATTATTGGAAAATAAGGATTAATATTTTTTTATTATTTTTATTTATATTATATATATATATATATATGTAAATAAGGAAATGAAATAAGTTCTTTTGGATCAATTATTCTATATGGATATATTCTATATTTAATTTATATTAGATCATAGTTTTATACCAAATTTTCTCATAAATATTTTCACCTTTGATAGATTTCTTGATTATTCTCTAGCCAATGACATTATTAAAATTTTGATTTAATTATTATATTTAATAATAAAATCTACCAATTTTATAAAATATTATAAAAATGTGTTGTAATAGTCTAAAAAGAATATTCTAACTGGGTATGATATATATTAAAAGGTAACTGTTATGGGTCTCTGTTTTCTACCTCATGAAATTTATAGAGAGACCTGTTAGTAATGAATTTTAAATATTTATAATCACTTTGATATTAATGGTTTGGATAGTAGATCAAGGTGAATAACAATGATATTGAAAAATATTTTTTCTCCACCATGATAGTCTTCAAGAATCACCTCCCATATGACCTAGAGAAAAATACATAACAGTAAAAAATCCCTTGGTTTTATTAGAGAAAACCAAAATAAAAATATCATGAACAATTTATAGTAACATTAATAATAGAACAATATGATAAAATTAATTTTAACTATAATATTTTAAGTTAATAAGTTTATATAACACCATGATGTTTAAAATAGCATCCAAAATTAAAATTTAATAGATATAATATTACAAATTCTAATATATAAGAATTATTTTCACAATATTAAACACCTAAAATATTTTTTTATTGAAAATATATTGAAAATGTTTTTATAGATAATTAAGTATTAGTTTCAATCTATTTTATTATAGAAATATAAATTAAAAGTTTTATACAAATAATTGCTCATAAAAAATTGTTTTATTCCTTCCCCGAATGAAAATTTTGATACTCATAATATGGGTTATATAAACAAGTGGTGACATAAAACTTGTGTAAATAATTTTAATAGATGTGGTCATACAACAATTGAAACGTATGATGTGATCCACAAGGTGATTTCAGATTTTGAAAAGAAACTAATAAAACAAATACATAATAAATTAAATGTTTTTGGTATTACATGAAGGGTTATTGATATTGTTATTTTATGTTAAAAAGTATTTTTTAAAATTTTATCAATAATAAATTAAAATAAATTATAAAAGTGTTGAAGAAAATATTTTTTCATAATACAATGCTAATTATTATAAATTGAATATGTAAATGAATCTATAAATTATTTTCTCTAGTTTTATAGTATTATAATAAGTATATTAATATTATTTATTTATTAATTTATTTTAAATTATATAGGTATATTTCATTTCCTTTTGTAATATATGAAATTTTTTATTTTTTACATTATTTTCAATAATATACATATTTCTCAAATGTTACTTCTAGGGTATCAAAATCAAAATATAAAATTTTAATCTTATGCCCTAAAGGATACCCAATATTATATACTCTATTAGAATTGACATAATCCCCTATAGTGGAATTTATTTTAATAGAATTTATAGTGGTCTCATAAATTTTATGATAAAATATATTGTATAAAAATATTCATATTATCAAATGCAGATAAAATACTATAACCAATATGAATAAAATATTTGTTTTTACACATGATAGTTTTTAATAAATAATGTATTATCCTTCACGAATCATTAAATATAATTGATGATTTCTGAAATTTATTCCCTAATATGGTTGTAAATTTCATTTTCTAATTTAATTTTTTAATTTCATTTCACCAAGAGAATTATATTATTTTTGAAATGATTTAAAAAACTTGTATTATGGTTAATGAAAATTTTAGAAACCATGTGTTTTAATAAACAAAATTTTCCATTATTATTGATTTTAATAATTAGTATAAATTTTATTATTATAATGGTGGTATTTTTTTAATCATTATGATTCATCTACATCCCATATCGTGGCCATATGTATTTTCGTATAAAAAATCCAGGGATCCTCTCCCTTGTTGTCCTTTTTTTTAAAATATAAATCTTAGAATATTTAAAGTAGATAACATTTGTTAGGTGTTGGGATTTTCCTATTTTGATTATATTTTTAATTTATATATTAAACAATTATTAGTCATTAAAATTGGAAAATATAATAAAAATTAAAACACTTAGTTTTTTTAGAAAATGTGTTAAATATATCTAACATATCATCTTTAAGATCGTAAATATTTATATCTTGATGAGAAATATTTTATAAATATAATTTCAGTTAAATGATTTATAATAACTATTTTTTATTATTAATCATATATCTTAAATAAATTTTATATTCTCATGTGACTACATTAACTAGATGTTCCAAATTGTTTGGAGTCTCCAAAAGTAATATTACATAGCTACGACATAGTAGATAATTTTAAATAAATAATTTTTTGTTTTACCACAAGTTTTTATTCATTCTAATAAATGTTAATTACATTATTTAATATGAATATAATAAAGAAATCATGGATAAAAAAGGTTTCTATTGGAGATAACTAAACCATAATAGACTTACATAATATAACATAATACATGATAATATATTATAACTCAAAATAAAGAACACCACTAATACCTAATGGTTCAGTATATTTGTATATAAATGATGTATTTTAAAACCCAATGTACATTTCATCCATAATTTTATTACACTTCACTCCTGATAATACATATCACATGTTATATTGTTCATCACAACTAATGGATGTGAAATATAGGAAAAGGGAGAGCTCTGATTCTCAATAAAGAAGAATAATAAGATATAAAATTTAAAATGATATTAGGGAGAATAATAAATTCCATAATTTGGAGAAAGATTAATATTTGTGTTTTGGAACATAATCAAGGTATACGACTATTACATTAGGATATCATTAAAATTAAAATATAATAAATAAAACATAAATATGAATTATAATATAAATATTTTTCAAAAACATAATAAATGAGGCATTAGAATTTCGAAAAAATAAGCCTATAAAAAACTATATATGATATCAATGATCACCTCTAAAACAATCATCACATATTGGATGAACATGTCTAATAATAATAGGTAATTTTATAACATACATTATCACTTAAGATAACATATCATGATAAATAATATATACGCAATACATTGGTGGGATATTTAACATCAAAAAAATAATCAAATAATGATAAATCATTTATATTTGTTTCACATGAACAAAAAAAATCCATAAACACATTGAATAATTAAACTGTGAAAATAAAACTACTAAATTAATAGTTTTATCAAAACAAAGAAAGTAAACATCCAGAGAATTATAGCAGATGATTTCATTAAAACATATATATATATAATGAATAATAAGAGACATTGATGGATTTCAACACACATGAAACACAATTTATAATACATTGATTAAATTGATTGAAAAATTAGAAGAAATATCCTTTCTAATTTGAGTGATTTTAAAAAAATAAATTTTTTGTTAACCAACCATTCAAAAAAATAAGATAGATTAAATAAAAGTTAATTTCATGAATCATTAAAACATGGAAACTAAAATTTATAATTAAAATCACAAAAGATGGTGGGAGAAAGTGATTGAGTGGGGAACATAACGGGATATATTGAGTAAAATATGAACTTAATACAATTGTATGTATGCAAATGAAAAACAATTGACATTACGAAATAACAAAAGTAATTGAAAGGTTGTTGAATAAATATTTTATGAAATATATGGAAAATGGAGATATAGGATAATGAATATTAAGAATAGAATAACTGATAAATAATCAAGTATTCATTTTTTTCAGAACCATGCCTTTGATTTTTCCAATTAATGGATTAGTTTAATGGAATTTTGGAGTTATTTTGGAAGCCTATGGTTTTTTTCACTATGAGGTCCAAAACTCCCATTTTCAAGCCACTATAGAGATATTTCAATAGGAACAACTCTTTTCACTTATTAGAAAAAATGGGGTGTTAAATTATTTTATTTTAATGTTTTGGTTTCTTTTGTTTTTCAAGATGTAACATGAGGATTTAATTGATGAAATTTTTAAGGGTTTATTATATTAAAATATTATTAAATTTCTATTGAATTTATTACATTAGTTTTTCCATTACTCAGTTGTGCTTTGTAGAGTTCACCACACTATGGGGTTGCCATTTCATTTGTGGGGCACATAGATAATTTCTAGTGGATAACAGGGAAGGATTAAATGTTAATTTTATAAAATGTGGTGGTGCTACATCATGGTTAGCTTATGTTTGCATTTTTTTACAAATAGAGAGGAAGGATTCCCCAAAAATTTGATTGATCCATTGTTACCTAAAAATTACAATCATAATTTCGTCATGACATGGTGAATTTTTGAATGGAAATATGATCATGGGGTCCACAACTATGTTGTGTATCATCACACCATGGTACTAGTTACACCTATTTTCATGGGTTTGAAACAACCACAGAGATGGAGGGATATTATCCATATCAATTTCTTGGGATTTTAAATTTGTGTTTTACTAGATACACTAGAATAAAATTTAATATATATATGTCATGTTGGTGGTTGGTTGAGTTTCCATATAAATTCGGGTCGACCTTTCATTCTGGGTTGATCAATCTTCTTAATTGTGCCTAGTCAGTTTTCTCAATCCATATCCAATTGAAATGCATACATTGAGATAATTTTATCATACCCTATAGTGTTTAATATTGTTGATTCATGGAATTTAATCCTCCTTTTATTAGTGTTTAATTTTCTATCATATTTACATTGTTCTCTTCATTCCATTCTCCATGACTGTGTAATCAATGTTGTCCATCATTTAGAAGGATTTAGATGATAGAATTGGGATGAATATGATGTTCCATACTAAAAGACGATTCTCATGGATTAATTGGTTCCCATTTTTGATTATCATGACGTATAATATATTATATTCATTGTGATAGTGAATTTATAATTATTATCCAATATTTGTAAATTACGTGTTTCTTGATATTTTATAGAACTTTATTAGTTTCCCTTAGTTAACCTAGAAGGCTTAAATTGTGAACCCCTTGAATCAAATTACTAGAATTATCATCATAACCCTTTTATTGTTATCCCCTACAATATGAATGATTGTGATAACTATAATTATACTATATTGGAAACCTACTATTAGTATCATGATTTATTATTATTTATGATAATTGTGCCATTGAAAATAAACCCACATAAATACCCATCAAAATGGGGAATTATCACTCTCTCTCGTTTCATGGGGGGGTTATATCCAAGGGTTATATCTAATTAATGAATTACATTATCCAATTATATAATTGGTAATAGTGTTGTTTCTTTTGTCAAAGGGATGGGGATTCTATAAATTTATTCATTTTAAATTTTTTTTATAGTAGAGTTTTATTTGTTATAATTATGTTTTTATATTCCTTAATATCATTTTTTTGTTTCTACATTAGTGATAGATAACACTTTTATGCTTTAATAAATCCTTTTTTATAATGTTTTATTAAATACATGAAATAAATCATTAAATAAATGGGTAAAGGATATCAGTTTTAGTATCCCATTTATATTCTTTTTTTATATATCCAAATATGATGATATATTGGAAAAAGTAACACAAATATTGTATTAGAAATTTAGAATGAATTTAAAGAGTCATAATTATGGTGTTTTCCAATGATCTCATTAATATATATGGGAAAATTTTAGGGTAATTCATTAGACTATGAAATATCGTTTTTCACTACCTTATTGGTCATACAATCTAATGAGGCCCCAATAAAGGTGAAAAGAGATAGTCTAGATGTCTCTGATGATGGCAGTGGAGTCACATTCCAGATTTAAGTTGGAATAGACTTTTTTATTGGTTCATAATACTATGAAAATTTCACCATGAATATTAAATTCAAGGGAGTATAAGTTACCAAATATTCCATAGAGGCATCTTACCACTTTCTTGTTGTGATCCTTGAATATAAAATTGTAGCTTAAGGGGTCCATGATCTTTTTTAATGGCCAGTCAATTTTTATTTTTAAAGACACATGAAATTTTAGAAACCAAATAACTTCCACATTATATACATGGGGTCTAATTATTTTGGCCATGACAAGCCCTCTTAAAATAGTTAAATCATTAAAAATTTATATTATTGGATTTATTATGGGGATTTTATTTATTTGATTATAGAAATAATCCTTGCAGAAACTTTGGAGAGATTAATGGATATATGATTCACATTATGACCACACTATATTGAATGTAAAATATATTCCACCATGTTTGGTAAAAAAATATATGATGATTGGATAATATAATACACATATAGTGTTATTTAAAATGATCTAGGTTATTATCATTATGATGAGGTAAATTGAATAACTCAAACAAGTCTTTCCAAGGTTTATAGCTAGTGGTGTGAAAAATAAACTAGTGTACCACATATTCCCTATATTGTATTCTTATTTCCAACATTAAAAAGGGTGATATTTTGAAATACTATTGATATACCATAGTAATAGATATTTTTGATGAACAAACCTATAAATAATTATTTTTCAGGATGGCCAAGTCCCATGATTATTTAAATATATAGTCTAGTAATGATCAATATATTCATGATTATATATATAGTGAAAATAAATAATACTATTTAGAATACCATTATTTTCATGCTCTAAAATAAAGACTTCATCATGAAGAATAAATGTGTAGATTCTAATGGTTCTTTCAATATCTTTGGGTAGATTTAGGTGATGATTTGAAATTTAATATTTATTCGAGTCTTAGAGATCAATAGTTTAGTCAGTATTATATAAAAGTAAACTAATCAATGAACCTATATAATTATGAATCCAAAATATTAGAGAATAATAATTTAACAAAATACATCTTGAACAAGAGGTGATATTATGGTAGATAGGAATTATAGATAACTAGATAGAAGTGTATAGATAATTAATACAATGCTAATTAATATTTCACTGAAACCTAATTCTAAAAGATCTCAATGCATCAAATTTTTTTAATGATATTACCCACGAATAAATATTGTATGGAATCATTGAAATTGTTGATATATTTTCGACAGATGTTTTTTGTTTTTGAGGGGTTTATATAAACTGTTCCAATTCAATATGATGCTTTTCCTCTATAGGATAATTCCACTCATTGTGAAATTTTTTATACAAATATTAATTGTTTATATCATGGTTTTAGGTTGTATGTAAACAATAAAAGAGTATAATAGTTTAGAGAAAATGTTGATTTTAACAAGGATGGGCCTTCCATCCATCTATAAAGCATTCCAATTCATAGATGAATGTTATATTTTAACCATTTCATCCACCCTAGTGATTTAAGAAACCATCAATTTTACCTAAAAAGGGAGAACCAAGAAAATTCAATTGACAAAATCCATATTAGATTCTGATATCATCCTATATATCATTTTACCTTGCAAGAAAAATCCTTTTTCGAGAGTAGGAAAATTATTTGTCCCAACTAATATATTTTCTTTAGACTATTTCATAATGATAATGGTTTTACATGAGGTTTTTTTTGATTATCATACCTCCTTTAGTGAATATGGTAATTGTATTAATATAAATCAAATGGGATAGAGAAACAAAACCTCTAAAGGCTTAGATAGAGTTCAATCTGCCCTAGTCCACCAGATGAGTGAGAATTCCACAGAGGTTATCTGAAAAAGTTATGAAGATAATGGATGAGAGATGGTAAAAATATATAATGTATATTAATCATTTCAAGTAACCCTTAAGGGAGACATCAATTATAACTAACATATTGTAATATCCAAATTTACATTAAACCCATTGTAGGAATGTATCATTGAATTTGAACATCTTAAGAACATTAAAAATAAACACCCAATAAATGGTGTCAAAGGATTCAATTCAAATTTAAGATAAATTTTAGAACCCCTGTAAGTGTTATTGATTAATTTAATACATTTTTATTCTATTAAAATTAAATCATTAATGGTTATTCACTTAAATATATTCAATCTAGTTCTATGATATGATAATGTTTGTGATATGAGAATTCTAGTAGGGAAGGACCTTGTTAAATATATTGTAAATGGAGTTGACAAGGGAAATTTGACTAAATAGATATATTTCACCATAATTCTCCACCACATAAAAATATTTGGTCTATTGATGTAATTTTACCATTTAAACATGGAATTAGTGTAAGTGTGATATAAATAATATAATTATAGAATTATAAAAAAGTAGATACCTTAAAATTAATATTTGATATGATTTCATGAAATCATTCTCAATTCATATAGATGTTTTCTCACTGTATTTGAATAAGTTCATGTATCCTTGGATGGTTTTTAATTTTTTTATGTCTAGGTAATGGTTTATAATTATGTTTATAAGATTATTCATCTTCTATCGTGATAGGTTATCTAGGGTTACTAGTAACCGATATGGGAGATGGTTGAGTGTTGTTGATAATATATTTGGGAGGATATCTACACCATGTATGTATTTTATTTATTTATAATGATTCATTGAACCTAGTGATGTTTAGTGGAAATCTATAAGTACTTTAGATAAAGTGTTCCCTTATTCCATTACACGGTGGTGTTGTAATTTTTGATTGAACTACAGGTTGGGTTTCATGATAAATTAGAAGACAGATTAATAGGAATTTTTTGAGAGACTAGTTGTTGAGAGTTGGACTATTTTAAATGAATGATTTGGTGGGGTTATTTTTATTATTTATTAGTTTATGTAATTTTGGAAAGTTATGTATCTATATTTTTTTATAAGGATTATATTAGGAGTTGTATGACTAATTAGGGGTGTATTCCAATGTAAAATGTATGTGTGGGGTATTATTATAATTAAATAAATTAATAAAAAACAATAATACCTAAATGAATTGTATATTTGAACTCAAGTTGTGATTGAGTATCTAAATGAAGTTGAAACTTTAAATGAGGAGTATTTAGGGGTAATATAACTAAGGATGAAATATTAAATGGATTTGTTTAATATTTATTAATTCTTAATGTTATTCTAAACTTATAACAGGATGGATAATTTTGAGAATGTAATATTATGAATAAATGAATTAAGTATAAATATGATAATATCCAATGGTGGAATGAATACTTCCATAAATGTTATATCTTGTGGATGTAATGATGATGATTTCTGATTTGGATTTGGTAGAAATATAATTAATTATAAAATATTATTTATCATTGCTATAATTTTTTATTCATATGTGGAATGATATCATTATGTGTTATCTAGATACTATGTTTTCTGATATATAGGACTGGGATGTGATATATCTAGATCTATGTTTCGAAACAATAGATTATGGGATGCTATGAATTTAGATATGGATATAGTGATGTGTGTTTGTGTTGATGATATGATAGATGGATAATATTATGGAGTTATGGCCAGATATGATCAGTAATGATTTTATGATATTGGGATGGAAGATGTGTTACATAGTTATTATTTTATCCTCAATAATTTTGGTTTTTTGGTGTGGGGTTTTGTAATGGCACTGACCTATCTAGTCCTTACATTGTGAAAATGTGGTGTTTGAGGTGTTCCGGGAGGTCAAGGTGACTTATCAGCAACACTTTTCAAAATTTAATATTCTGTGAACAGTTCCATCAGTGAAAAGTTCTATCAGAAACCTATAATGGTAGTTGAATAGTGTTCTATTAGTGATGTTCAGTGAACAATTTTCTATCGGTGAGGTTCAGTGAACAATGTTCTATCAGTGAGGTTCATTGAATAGTGTCCAATCAGTGAGGTTCAGTGAAGAGTGTTCTATCGGTGAGGTTTTGTGAACAGTTATAACTGTGAGGTCTGTCTGTAACCTCTATCAGTAACCTCTAACGGCAGGTGTTCAGTAATTATAGGTAACAATGTTCTATCTGTGAGGTTCAGTGAATAGTGCTCTATCGGTGATGTTCATTGAACAGTGTTCTATCGGTGAGGTTCCCTGAATAGTGTTCTATTAGTGGGGTTTTTTGAATACTTATAATGCTGAGGTCTATCAGTAACCTCTATCGGTATCCTCTAACGGTAGTTGTACAGTAACGGTACGTGTACAGTATCGGTATGTCTACGGTGTTTCCAGAATGGTGAGTTCTATCTGTAACCTCCAATGGTAGGTGTACAGTAATGGTAGGTGCATAGTAACAATAGGTGAACATTATTCTATTGGTGAGGTTCAGTGAATAGTGCTCTATCAATGAGGTTTAGTGAAGAGTGTTCTATCAGTGGTGTTCAGTGAATATTGTCTTATCAGTTAGGTTTTCTGAACAGTTCTAATGGTGAGGTCTATCGGTAACCTATAACGGTAACTGTACAATAAAAGTAGGTGTACAGTAACAGTAGGTCTATAGTGTTCCCATAACAGTGGGGTCTATTAGTAACCTCTAACAGTTGGTGTATAGTAACAGTTGGTGTACAATTATGGTAGGTGTACATTGTTTCCAGCATCATACAGTTTTACCCCTTTGGCATTTCCTTTAACATAAAATACATTTAAAGACTTATTTTAAGGACTCCTAATGATGATTAAAAGGCCATAAACCCTATATTAATTATTCATATGGCTGAGATGTTTTTACTTGGTCAAATCGCATTGGTTAATGTGATCTTCTTTTAATGGGAAATTAAGCGTATCTTAAATTATCGCCCCATTAAATCATCAAAGGGGACAAGATATATTCCACCTTTGTTCTTCCTCTTTGTTCTCGACTATGAGACGGAAGAACCATTCAATCCTTCCCATTGGAGTTTCACAATCAAACTTTACTCCTCGGATTGGTTTCTCTTTGTTTTGATATAACCAAGTTATAGCGATCAATCTTTGATATAAGGTATGTTTTACCGTCATTATATTTGGGGTTCATCTTCTCTAATTTATCCTTTCCATATTATAGAATTTAATATCCATGTTTCTAATAGGGTTTTTCTTGGGTTTTTGTTTGTGCAGTCATACTGTGGCATCCTCAGGAGGATGTAGTTATCACAGGATGAGGATCATGACCCGTTGTGTGGTTAAAGAACGACATGAATTGTTTGATGTATGGGATGCATTGATTATCTTTTATTTTATGTGAAACTTTATCGTTAGCATGTTTATTCCCACTAGATGATAATGGAATTCACATAATAAACATTTTAACTATATAAATAAATTGGCATCGATTATATGTTATTGCCTCTTGTTTTTCTAGATAGTGTGATACTTATGCTTTCTTTGATTAACTATTTGATCTTGATGGAAATCAGTAAAGAACATAAACTGGGATTAGTTGAGAATAGTTGGATAAATATGTAGAGGAATGAAAACGAATCTGGTTCTTGTTTTTATTTAATTTTAATCAAATTAGTGCAGTAAGTATGTTTATTTTATTTTTGATAACATACTAGTTTGGTTTCCTGAATTTGGAACCAACCAATAATAAATCTGTTAATCCAAGATGGATTATAGAACTGGTGGTTGTTAAAAGAAAATTTATTCTAGGGTTCTGAGTTACCCTCTTGTTTTCTTAAGGGCCAAGATCCCAATTGTGAAGAAGTTTGTTTTACTGTAACTTGTGTTGGAATGTGAGCCTGGATGGTTGTGGTAATATATGGAGGCATGGAGGCCCTTTTGGTTATGGCAGGAAATGATGCCTAGAGTGGTGAGATGCATCGGTTTATGCATGTGGGTGTCAGGGAGGACACCGGGGATGATGGAATGTGATAGATTTGATTGTTAGATGCTTGGTGATTTTGATTGGTTGTTTATCTGATTTACTATTCCCCACTTCTCAAGGAATCTGGACTTACTTAACCTTATTCTGAAAAAGGCGAAGACACATGGGGTATGCCACATGCTTTCTATGTTTAGCTACTCAAGGAAGGATGGGTATATCCTCTTTCTATGTGCGGCAATGACTCAACAGGTAGTACATATACTCACAATGTGGAGTCCCTTGTGTTTAGTATCCTATAATGTTTTTATAGAATGCCTGGGAATGTGTGAAAGTATTTCTATAATGAATAATTGAATAAATGGTGTTAGCCCATGGGATCGAGATGTTGGAACATAATTATGAGGTTATAATTTTTAAAGGAAAACTGCACTTTGGGTGTCATGCTAATGAAATTTAATGTGGAATTGTTCATGTTAATTAATGTTTAATGAATTAATTAATGTACAGTGGAACTAAAAAAATGGAATGAAGTAATCTAATAATTCTCTTAAAATGGTTGTGTGCTTATTGGATACAATGTCTTAGAAGTAGCATCCCAGAGTTTGAGAGATGTTAGCTGTAGTTTTGTCTAAGACTAGGTAATTCCCATTGTGTGGTTGTGTGTTATATTATATTCCATACATTTTGTGTTTCTATTTGCTACTCCACCCTATTAGTAAGTGAAACTAACACCCTAGGGATTCTGAGCCCTGGGGGGTGTTTTCCCTAACACTATTATGGGAGGATGGATGGCTGACTACCCCCTTTGGCCCCGCTCCCTTCTCTCGGTAGTTACTTATGGTGGCAGGCACATTGGTTACTATTCCCCATATATATATCTAGAGGCCTGTAATGGATTGTGGTTATTCACACACATATATTCTGGATATAGTTTTCTTTGGACTACTATAGGTGTAACATGTATAGGCTATGATGGCTTGAGGATCCTTACTCAGTTTGGGTTGTAATGGTGTGAGGTATAATACCAGATGTATGATACACATTATGCGAGCAGTGGTGGCTCCCGGAAAATATCTATTTGCTTTGGTGTGTGTACATGGTGGTTTTGTTGCATGAGGTGCATATTTTGGTGCTTCGCCAAGGTGTCTACGGGCAAGCCTTTTTGGAGAGAGATGCTCAAGAAGTGCGGTTGTTTCCTCTGGAATTGGGGATGACCTCGTTATTTTAAAGTTCAAATATTCCAAGAAGTTTATAATGGGTTTGTTCATAGAATTAAAAACATCTAACGATTCCATATCCATTTGGACCTGTATTCCAAAGGTAGCTGCTCACTAGTTATGAACTAACGAGGCTTAAGAAATTGCATTGGTTGAGAGGATGGGAGGTCGGACTCATCATACCCTTTTTGGGGGGAATTATTGTCTACTCCGGGACTCTCTTTATAGATTTAAGTTATGTTCATGAATCCTTATTAAATTATCAAGTATAAAATGAGCTTTCATTTAGATTTGACAATCAATGATTTATATGTTGGAAATTTAGAGAATCTTTTTATATGTATTCGAGGATCTTCATTGATAGAGAATCATCTGTATTTGTTAGAGATTCCTAGTCAATGGTATCATTTAATGCATTATATCAAAGTATTATGGTCATTATAATCACCATACTAGTTTTAAAGCCACTCAGTGGGGCACTTGAAGTTTATTGTCATTCAGAAGGACATGGATTATTTCAAATTTGGGATCCTACCCGCAGATGGGATACCTACGTATCCTTTATTTAAAAAAGTAATTAGAACCCACGTAGTTCGAGTAAGGGAGTATGATGTTTATGCATGATATATGTCTCAAATAAAGCTATCAAGATTACTCTTACACTCTAAGCTCACGTGAGTCATGCTCGGTGTGAGCAACAAGAGGTATTGCTAAAACCAGACAATTGTGCCATGAAAGATGCAATGATGTGGGGATTATGTAAGTATGAGTGTCCAAAATAGATGAAGAATGGGTTTTACTTCAGGGAAGAAACCCAGTAACAAGGTCCTTAATGGTATATCTGATTTGTGGAGATTTGGATACTCTATCTTGGGGCTTACTCCTGAGGAAGATGCCCAAATTAGGAGGGGACTTATTATTGGGTTTTACTCATGAGAAGGAAGCCCCAATCAAAAGTAAATTATGATTGGTTAAGGGAAATTAAGACTGGGGCCTATTCCATAAAAGGAATCCCAGGTTAAAGGGATTTGAAAACTGGGACTTACTCTTAAGGAGGAGGCCCAGGTTAAGGGAATTTTAGAATTAAGGGACTTAGGGCTTACTCTTGAGGAGGTTGCCCATATTTGGGAAATTATGACAGGGGATTACACCTAAAGAGGATGCCCAGGTTAGGAGACTTGGGGATTATTCCTAAAAAGAAGGCCCCGGTTAAGGATTCTATTATCTCTAAAGGATGAGGTTAATTGAATGAAATATCTAACCATAGGGACATAAATATGGGTAAATCACTAGGTTATTGAGAGATGTTCCACAGAATTCCTTTTAGATAAGGAAGCTTGCAAACGAACCATTCCATAAATCACTTTGAAGAGGGTTTTGGAGGCTGAATCTTGAAGAGGGGAGGTGGATATGCATAAGAGAGGTGAAATGGGTAGGAAGGGCACTGAAAAAGAGAGGGGCACGCAAGTCCTACATGGGCTCACAAGTACTAGTCGCGTAAGTATACTTGTGTGACACATGGGTATTTGCATGACAGTCAATCCTTAAGGAAATACATGTGTGATACTTTGTTCAAACCCTTATTATTATGCCTAGGGGCTTCTAGAAGGGCGGTGCACATGTTCTGTTGAAGGAGTAAGGTGGTGCGCATGTGTGGCCATTTCCCTTAAGGGATGGCCACCTAGGCGCGCAAGTGTAGATGAGTTTCAAAACTTATACCTCACTCCCCCTCTTTAGATCTTCCGTTCTAGGTAAGAAATTACCTTAGAAGTATTCGGAATCTTCGAGAAGAGACTAGGGAACCGGGAGCTCAAATCTGAGTTTCTAGAATTCTTCTTCTCAAAATGGGGGGCCCATCAGGGGTATTTATAGGCTGGTGAATACCCTGGGTGAATTTAAAAAGAGGGCGCAAAAGTCACATGTGCGACCACTATGCAGTGTTCAAGTATACATTCAATGACTTTGATGGAACTTGCGCAACCCAAGTGCAAATGAATCTTTGTTCATGCCTTCGTCAATTTTTTATGTTTGTTCAAATGATTAATTATTTGGGTTGAAGGTATTTCCCTTTTCATTCATATAGACTCTGTGATGGAAATGAGTGTCAAAAAAATTCCACCCTCATAGTTGGAATCAAAAGAAATAAGGATATGACTCTGAGGAAAATAAGAAAACAAATGAAATGGCAGCGCGCAGGTTCTGAGCGCACAAATATCATCGCACAAGTGCGAGTCGCACAAGCATCGGCGTAGCTAGTTGCGCGCGTAGGATTTAGGTGCACAGGGTTGAGGCCTGGCCTATATATATGCAGCCATTTCTCTCGCAATGCACCAAATTTAAGAATTTCAAGCTCTCACCATGCAAGTTACCTTCACCACGCAAGTTGCTATGTTTTCCACTGCTTGATTGATGCCGCACTGCTATATAGGTATTTCGACTTGGGGGGTGATACCTGCGTGCCAAGACTTTCACGACACACTTATACTTGTGCGCCACTTTTGAGACTTGCATGCCATAATGCCTTAGCGATTTTTTCACTTTTCTTAACAAAATTAAGCAAAAATCATCTTACTTAAGAGATAATTATTCATCTTTTTTGCAGATTATATGGCTCCCAAGACAATCGGAATGACTAATAAACTGGATAGAAAGCGAGTTGATGATATGATGAGAATAATTGGCCATGATTATTATATTATTTGCGAAAATACTCTCCCAAATTTGGCCAAGTACCTGAAGAAGTATCTTCTTGACTTCCCAGAGAACATTTATCTACCTCTGTATGGATATGGTCATCTGCGAGAAGTTACCAAACCAGAGGAAAATAACTATCTACCACATTCTTGGTTTCAGAATTATTCCAACTTTACTTTGTCATATATCTCATGTGGAGGAGTATTATCCAATGCTGGAATAGTGGAGAAGGCCTAAATAATGCATCATAGTCCTTGTACGCTAGATCTGAAACCTCACAAGCCTAAGCTACAACCACATAGTTATCCCTCAATATTCTGAAACTCCTAGATGAATCAATACAAATGATGGAGGA
The DNA here is from genome assembly GCA_963277665.1 of Viscum album. Lineage (NCBI taxonomy): Eukaryota > Viridiplantae > Streptophyta > Magnoliopsida > Santalales > Viscaceae > Viscum > Viscum album. The sequence goes on from OY728125.1 coordinate 396,771,603, forward strand.
ATAGTTGGGACTTTTATCATGGAGGAGGTGTAAGGAAAACATGGATGAGGGCATACTAGGTGTGACAAACCTACGCAGAGTTTGTCAACGATTTGAAAGAAGCTGCAATATATGAAGCGGTCTGGGCTGGGAAAACATATGTTAAGATGAATGATGATTTTGTGCCGGAGATACTCAGCCATTTGAGCCCAGAAATTGATTATTTCCATCTGACTCATGGAGAAGTAGACATCAGTTTGTGGGATGTCCACAAGATCTTAGGGGCCCCAATTTTGGGTGATATGTGTGTTGAATTCATCCCCCCAAAGTGACTTGGAATTATTGAGAGAAGACCCTGGATTTGGAGTATGAATTTTTTAAAATATTTCACATGCTCAAGAGTTTAGAGACCTCTTTAACTCATTCATGAAAGGATATTCATCTGGTGGAGTGGATGAATATGTTTCTTTCCAAGAATCAAGAGAAAGAGCCAAAGGATAAGGGATCAATGGAGAAGGGATTGAAGTGGAAGGGGCCCAAGGAGAAGGGGCCCACTCATCCTACCACCTTCCCCAAAACATAGAAGAGGGGTTCTCTAGTAACATTCTGGTCGACCTTGGAGGCAGGAAAATTTGAGAAGTGGGGATATAATGTAAATAATAGAATCCTAAAGAAGACTCAATTGGTGGGCTTCTTGGCCTTGTGGATAAATGTCTATCTTTTTCCAGTCAGGGACTTGAAGGGAGGCGTTAGGCCAGGGGCCGTCATTATTGTAGCCAAGATGGATGAGGGAAAAATAGTTGGGTTGGCTACCCCCATTTTAGAAAATATTCACAGCATCATACTCCATGTCTTCATGGGTAAGTATCCTTTGAGAATAGTGGGACCATTCCATGTTTTGTGTGGATGTATCGCCACTCACATTAGGAGGTATAATGTACAGAATGGAGTATAGATTCCTGGAAGTTATTTCAGGCCATCAGTGCAGGCATTCTCTAGAATTTCTCCACTAGCTCTCAATTCTTATGACATGAAGGTGAGATTGAGCATGCATAAGGAATTCAATTTATTTCCATATAGAAATCTTCCAACTGGGCGGTATGTTTATTATGGAACAACTAGTTTGGAATTAAGGGAATACATGCTGGCCTGCAGAGATTTTGTATTGGTCACTACGATCGAAGGAGAGATTATATGCGAGGCCTATGCTCCATACAGATTTTCAATTCAATTCAGGTGTTTTCAGCAGAACGTTGTATCTCCCCCTATGAATATCTGGTCAGAGCAACACTATATGGTTTCCCAGCAACTATGGTTTCTGGAATCTAGGGAGTATACCGGGGTAGTATTTGATCTACCAGTTGATAAAGCGGCAAATAACTTGACTACATGATATGCCAAGAACTGGATAGCATCATACCCTGAAGGGGTGCTGAATAACCCAGTTTATTAGGTGGGGAAAAGGAAGTGAACTGTAGAGAAAGAAACTGTTCCTCATGAAGGTGACACTTCCCTACCTAGAGCTGATTCGCAGGATTCCTCATCTAGGACTGACTCACCGGATTCCCAAGATGGAGATGATGAGGCCCAAAAAGTCGTAAAGCAGCCTCGTGCCCGATATAATCCTTCTATCGGAATAAAAAGACCCACTCCATCAACTCCTAGTGAGTTACTTCATTGTAGAAATTTAATCACCTTTACTTTATAGAGCAACAAGTATTATTTTCTTATTCTCTATCTATAGTTGCAGGAGCTGAGAAGAAGCTGAAGCCCAAGATTGTAGGACTTTTTTCGCAGCCTTCTGGGACACATACTGAATATCTATGACCAGTGGTTGTCTAGTCATGGATGATTTTATACTGTAGTGCTGAAACTGCCTAGTTGGATTTGTGTGAGGGGCTACACCACCCTAGAATATGGAATCTTCTGGGTTCTACATATATCCGTTACAAGGATAACCCCCGTTGAAGTGTGGACTTACATTAGAGATCTATAAATGCTCATATATGTCACCGATGATTCCATTACTATCACCAAACGGGTGAAGGATATGATTGATCATGGTTCCACTTAGGGGAATGGTGGTTCTGGAGATGAGGAGTTGCATGACTATGTGGCTCCTGAATATGTTAGTATATTTCCTTATTATAATTGCAACATGATTTCAGAAAAAATATTTGATACTCTAGGAAAATATTTTCTTTATCCTACAGCTTTCAAATAAAGGAACTACTGAGGTTCCTTCACCGCAATATAGCTCTGGTGGTACTTCCATTTGGGCTGCTGCTGAATCTCCTCGCGAGTCGGGCGAGATATCTCTAGGACAACAAGCCATGGATGAGGAGTTGAATATAGCTTTCCATTCTCCAATTCATGTACCTGTACCTGATATTGACATCACTCCCAAAACGCCAAAGAAGCGAAATCATCAAAGGTGGAAGTCCATAGCTAAACACTTCATCATTAGTGGTAAGTCCTTCGGATAATCATGAGTCTTAACCCATGAAAAGGTAGCTCATACTTCTTGGGATTTCAGGGGCTTCTTTAATTTCCCCTTTGAGGGAGAGGATTGACCTCCTCTAAGAACAATGTAGGGTGCTGGTGAATAATCACATGTTCAGGCTAACTTGGCTGATCCTGGAGAAGTGCCAACGTCTGTTACCAGTATCCCTCTTTCTACTATTGTAAGGAGAGAAGAACCTTCTTCTAGTAAGATAAAAATGCTTCATAAAATTTTGAATGAAACATCAACTGACTTCTATTTAGTGATACTTAAGGTTCAACCCATGCATTAGAGATTTTGGCAGCCATTGCAACTGACGCCGCTATTTTATCTGAAGATTATCTTCAGGGTCAGAGACTGCGTGATGAAGGATGCCAAGAAGATATAATGAATGCTCTCACTGGTGAGATTAACCAGGATTCTGAGATTACATTAGTTGAAATGATGGGACTTGGTGAATCTTTTGAATATTTTTTAGATCATGTTAAATTACCATGTAATATATAAGGTTATGGATGTGAGTGTTATCCTTCGTCCTATTAAAAATAAATTCTTATTACATCTCTAATCACGATCGGTTGAAATGTGCAGTTCTTTCTGAGCAAGCTGCTAAACTGCCAATGCCTGAAGGGGGTACAAAAACCCTATTAATGTAGATACATTAGCTCTAGTGGAGCTGAACCCCAAAGAGACTCCTCAAACTCACCCTGAAAATCCTGTTGAAGCTAGGAAAGAAGGGGAAGAGCCTTCTCAGATTACTGATCTACCGTTGGGTAGGGGATAAATTTTTTTGCCACTGTACATAATTTTCAAGACAATTAATCAATTTTTTGTTATTCTTTGAAAACTAATAAAATCATTCATTTGATTATACAGGGCCATCAATTTCAGTGGCTCGATCTATAGGTGAAGCATCAGCCTCCAACCCAACGGGAATAGAGAGTGAAGAAACACGGGTCAGGGGGAAGGATCAGAACAGGGCACATCTCTAAGTGCATTAATTACATATTATATTCCCCCCTATGATAGTGATGTTGAGTCAGATCCAAAGGTAAAAAAGGTGCTCTAGTTTTCACGACACAAGGAAAGGTAGAATATATGGAAGATCATATCTGATGTTCCTTTAGAAGAGCTGTCATCGAAGATCCAGCGATTTTCTTCCCTATTTTTCATGCGGGGACTTGGAGATTTTGGATATCAAAAGATCCATGCTATGGTGAAGCAAGTCATCTAAAGGTGGGAGAAGGAGAAAAAGTGCCGCCAAGATTTTACCAGGGTGAGGTTGTCATCCATTCTCAGCGAATTTGAGGTTGCGTTGTCCCGAGCTAAGGCTGATCATGCTGCCATGTTGAAGGAGCTGAAGCATAAGATCATGGAAAATGTTTTCCAGCTAATGAACCTTCAACAACAATTAGATGTTGTTATTGGGGAACTTGACCAGCTTAACAATTCATTAGAAGGAGTTAAAATGAATGGTATGAAATCCATTTCAGATGCTAAGAAAGCACTCCATCAAGCTGAAAAGAGTGAATTTGGTCGAGTGCATGAGCTTCAAGTGGCATCTAATGAAGCTCGGTATGTAGTAAACCAAAAGAAGACTTATGTTGATAGCCTTTTTTAATTCTTGGAAAAGATAAGAGAATCCAGTTTGTGGATGTCCTTCTAATTCTTTTGCATCAAATGGAAAAACGCTTTCATTTTCAATTATTTGTGCATGCATTTTCCTACTACCTACATTAAATTTTTACCTAAGACAATGGACCTAGTAAGCATAGTTTGATTTTTTTTCTAGGATTATTATAAATAACCCTACAAACTTTGAATCTTGTAATTATTCAATATTACCTAAATCATACGAAATGTATGTTTATTGAGCTGGAACTTGAATTTTTTTCAGAGTTCCCTTGTCTTTTTTGGGAAGTTTAAAGTCATGCACGTCATACATAAAAAGGCTAATGTTTAAGTTCAAAATAGCTTTGATCGAATGTATTACAATTGACTCAATTCCTTGACAATTTATCTAAAAACATATTAACAAACTAATTTATGAGGGAAAACATGTAATCTATGACTTAAAAATTTTGAATCTGAGGGATGACATGAAAAATTGCTAAAAGGCATTTGAAGAAGTAGTTCATAAGAATAAAGGTTCCACTATTTAACAAACCTATTAGGGGGTTGAATTATGCAGGGCCTCCTAAGGGGATTAACTACATAGTCAAATAATAGTAAATTTTAAATGAAAATTCAATTATGTAGATTGTTTATGTAAGGCCGCCTAGGGGAACATGCTTCATAGAAAAGAAAACGAACACTCAGAAATTTAATTTTCTACTGCTAAAAAGCTAGTGGTTGTTTATGGGAATTAAAATTTTCCAAATCATAGAGTCTACTGTATGGAGAGTGGTACTTGAATATGGATAAGATATTTCCAAACAAGATTTCCTAAGAACTGGATGAATGTCACTCCTAGGAAGGTCTGGCCCAAACATAGGGAAAGGAAATATAAACCATAGACTTGAATACTTTCAGATCATGAAAATGAACATGGGAAAAATTTGTTAAGGATGTCTATTTCCTATGGATCCTTAGAAATTTTTGATAAGACCTATAAGGAAAAAATAGGTCATATTTCCAAGAATGAAGTTATCATTATTTAACAAACCCGTTAGGGGGTTGAATTATGCAGTGTCGACTAAGGGCATTGGCTGCAACATCAAATAATAGCATCTTTTGGCTCACAGGTACATTATGTAGAAAACTTATGCAAGGATACCTATGGGAAAATGCTCCATAGTCAAGGAAAAGAACTCTCATGTTTCATACATTTTGTGACCAGATGTCAAGAAAAGGGTTCTGAAGATCTTAAAATATTTAAGGTTACGATTATGACACATAAAAATGGGTATTTTCCAATGTATATAGAGATAAACATATCAATGCTAACCACAATCATGTTGTGGGTGGGTCCTGAATTTAAATGTTGGACTTCACTATGTATCCCATAAGGATGGGAATCAATCCATACGTATTTCTTGAAATACAGTTTAATGTCATGTGGGAAGAAAGTATGATAGATCTTAGTTTTGGGTCATAGAGCTCAGACCATAATAATAAATACATAGTGTGTGTTTTTATAGGGACTTTTTAGTCAAGGGACTGAAAGTGGAGTTTGGGTTTAGGAACAAAGACTTGAGGCTAGATTCGAGGGAAGCTTGAATGTTCCTACGTATCCCATAAGGATGGGAGTCAAGCCCATGTAGTTCTTGAAATACCCTTTGTACATATTTAGTTTGTACAAGTGGAGGGAGGAAAGGGGAATTTAGTGCAATGATGGTTTGACCCAAGATAGATGGTTCAGGCATTACCTTGTATGCACATTGTCATTGGAATATAACATGAATGGAGATTAATGTAAATGAAGATTACCCCACAGGTGATGGTATCAAAGAATGTTGTAGTTTATTGTCATATAGGACAAAAGTTCTGTATAGTTTAAGGTCATATATCATGGAAAAAGGTGAACCAATGTAAAGAAATTGATTCTGAGAATGGCTTCATGAATCAACATCATATGAGATGGAGATGAACCGATGTGAATAGATTGGTTTGGGGCTTTAACCTTAGGAGGTTGGCTACGTACCTAGCCTAGAAGGCAAGGATCAAAGTCTGTGTAGTTCAATTAATGAATGAATTAGTGATAAAGTTGTTCTTGGGGACAACGACCTAAAAAATGGTGTTGATACCTACATAGGGTTAGCGGCCCAAAGAGGGTGTTATGTTTGAAGTTTTCTCTAAGCTTACAGGAGTCATACTCAGTTTGAGAAACAATAGGTAGCAAAAACCCTACCGATGCACAGTTTAATGTCATGTAGGACCTATGAAGGGACTATGCAGTTTAATGTCTTGCTGTGAGGAATATTGGTGATGCACAGTTTAATGTCATGTAGTCGAGACGAAATACCATTTAACATCATGTATGAAAAATATAGGGACATAGTTTAATGTCATGTTGGACTTGAACACGTTTTTGTGTCATGTTGGGAAATAAGGGTTCTGTACAGTTTAGCATCTTGTAGCTAAGATGATGGGGACAATACAGTTTAACGTCATGTTTGATGAAAAGGGGGAATTTTTTGTTTAATGTCATGTATTAAGGATAGAGAAGACACAGTTTAACGTCATGTTGGATGAAAGGGATGCAAATATTTTAAGGTCATATGCATGGACCATGGATGATGATGTAGTTTAATGTCTTGCTAGATGAGAGAAATGCCAATAGTTTAAGGTCGTATGCATGAAACGATGGTTATGTCATTTAACATCTTGCTGGACGTAAGAGACTTCTGTATATTTTAGCGTCATGTAGTTAGGATGTCACAGATTAACGTCATGTTGGACATAAGTGCCAACAGTTTATGTTCATATGCATGGACCGTAACTGATGATGTAGTTTAATGTCTTGTTGTACAAGAGAAATTGAAATAGATTAAATTCGTATTCCTGGACCCTTGGTGTATTTTGTGTTTATACAAAACGCTTCTTCAGAAATCTGGCATTGGTTGGAGTAGTGATGTGTTCCCCATCCATTGAGATTAATGAATAAGCTCCATTTGAGTAGACCTTTTGTATTGAATAAGGTCCTTCCCATTTTGGATCATGCTTGGGAGGTTTCATTCCTGGTATCATTGGAGTTCTAAGAAGTAATGCCAATTCTCCCTGAACGAATAAATGAAGATGAACTTTTTTATTAAAGGCTCATGATATTCGATTCTGATAGACTTCCAAGAGGTGCAGGGTGCACAATCTTTTCTCATCTGACTGTTCCAATTCAACCCATCACATTTGGGATTGTTCATCTGTATATAACTGATCACAATTGACTAATCTGAGAAAGGGTAGTTGAACATCAATTGGGAAGACTGCTTCCATTCCATATATTAATTAATATGTAGTTGACCGTGTTGCAGTGCGGGTGGTGGTCTGATAGGCCCATAAAGCATGAAAGAGTTTGTCAGGCCATGGATTCTTATCTTTATCCACCATCTTTTGCAGTATAATTGACATGGTCTTGTTGAAAGCTTCTATCTAGAAATTTGATGATGAATGATACCGAGATGTATGATTGGATTTGATGTTGTATTCTTGATACAACTTCCCCACCTCGGATGAACATAAGTTGGTGCCATTGTCCGTCAATATGGTATGAGGGACACCAAATCTGGTTATGATATTAGACTTGATACAGCTAACAATGAATTTAGAACTTACTTCTTTGAGGGGTGCTGCCTCTGCCCATTTGGAAAAGAAGTCAGTAGCAGTAAGAATATACTTCAACTGCTTGGATGTAGCTGAAGGATAAGGTCGTACTACATCCATTCCCCATGTGGAAAATGACCATGAGTATTTAGCTATTTGAAGTAACTCTAGGGGTTGATGAATGAAGTTAGCATGTACATGGAAAAAGACACTTCTTTGTGAAATCAACACAATCTTGTATCATTGAATTCAAAAAGTACCCATGTCTTTGAACTTGATTAGATATTATATGTCCAAACTGATGGGCACCACAGACACCAGCATTCACTTCTTTCATGATATCCATTGTTTCTTCACCATCAATGCATCTGAAGGGAACTCCATCAAAACCACGTTTGTAAAGAGTTTTCTCTATGTGATCTGGGCCATCATAATGAGTAAAATTGACAATAGGTCTCCGGAATTGTTCTTTCCCGGCTCTATCAGGTGGAAGTGTTCCGTTTTTAAGGTGTTCCTTGATAGGTGTCATCCATCCTATAGTATGACTATATGGTTCAGAAATGGGACTAATTTCATTGATTTCCTCTATTCTGGTTTAAACATATAGTGAAATTGTATGAAAGTGGGAAATACTGATGGTTGTCTCATCCTGATTTGGATCTTCCAGAGTTGTGGCTATATTAGCAAGTGCGTCAGCTTAGGCATTTTGTGATCTCGGGACATAATAAAATGTCGGTTCCGTAGGAAATTCCTCCATTAACTCTCTGACGTAATCATACAAAGGGATTAGTTATTCTTTCTGATGGCATAATCCACATTGACTTGTTTGATTACCAGGTCTGAATCACCTTTCACCATTTAGTGATTAGCTTGTGCTTGATGTGCTAACTCCAATCCTACAATAGGAGCTTGGTATTCTGCTTCATTATTTGTACCACCTCCCAACAATGAGAAGGAATAGGGTAACACATCCTTCCATAGAAAAATAGCACAATTCCTAACATAGCTTTGCTGAATTTAGGATTTACCATTTTTCTCCCTGTTGGACTTCTAGATGAACAATCAAAGTACATTTCCCATGTTTGAAGACTATCTTGAATAAAGAAGACTTCTTCATCAGGAAGTTCAATATCTGACGATGTATCTTCTACTGAAGGGTGTTCATCAAGGAAATCAACCGGAGCTTGGCCCTTTATTTCCTTTTGAGACTCATACTGAATATCAAATTACTGCAAAATAACTGCCCACCTTTCTAGAAGTCCTGTAAGCATTGGATGACTAAGGATGAATTTGAGAGGGTCATTGCGAGATACCAATTGGACAGCATGATGTTGCTGGTAGTGTCTCAACTTTTCAAATGCAAGATTAATTCTAGAAAACACTTCTCAATATTTGAATACCAGGATTCGACTTCAGGCATAGTCCGACTGAGATAGTGGAGGTTGTTTTCATTCCCAGCATCATTTTTCTGAGCAAGGAAGGCAACCAATAATCATTCTAAAGCTATCACATGAAAGATAAGTGGCCTTCCTTCAATAGGTGGCATTAATACTAGTGGACTCAATGGATACTTTTTGAGAATATCGAATGCTTGTTGACATTCTTCAGTCCACTGGTAAGTGACTCCCTTTTTCATCTATTTGGGGAAGGGTAATCTTTTGCCTTCCCAATTAGCGATGAAATGCTGAATGTAGGCTAAGTGTCCTTGAGGTCCTCTCAATTATTTAAAATTTCTAGAAGGTAACATACAACGGATTAAATTTTTCTTCTCATGATCGACTTTGATACCATGATGGCGTACAATAAAGCAGAGAAATTTTGCATAGGTAACCCCAAAAGAACATTTTAAGGGGTTCATCTTCAAATTATGTTGCCGAAGTTTGTGGAATATGACATCCAAATCAGCCAAGTGATTAGAATGATTCCTAGATATAACCAGCAAATCATCAACATAATATTCAACAAACATCCCCAAAAAGGGTTTGAAGATACGATGCATGGCACGCTGATATGTTACGCCCGCATGCTTTAGGCCAAAGGGCATTACCTGGTAGCATAACAAACCATGTGGGTCTCTGAAGGATGTAGATACCTCATCATCTGGATCAATTCATATTTTATTATATCCTGAACCTTCCATGAAGGAAAGTGTTTCATAGATAGCTGTTGCATCAATTAAGAGTTTTGTTATCCGAACTGGAAAATCATCCTTATGAAAATGCCGATTAAGATCTCTAAAATTAATGAAAACTCTAATTTTTCTATTCTTCTTCTTCACAGGGACAATATTAGCCAACCATTTGGGATATTTAACTTCTCTGATGAAGTTATCTTTGATAATCTTATCCTCTTCAGCTACAATTTTTGAATCATAGGTTGGGTGTGTTCTTCTAGTGGCTTGTTTGATTCCTCGATGTTCTTGTGGAAAACCCAATCAATGAGTGGAAACATCAGGATCAAGCCCTGATATCTCTATATAGTTTTAAGAAAATATATCTTGATTTTTAATTAAAAATGAAACATACATCTCTTGTTATTCAGGAGTCATGGCCGCACTAATTAAAGTGGGGTGTGGATCTTCTTTTGTACCCATATTTATTTCTCAAAGTTTATTCACGGTGGTAGAGATAACCTCTTCAAATGTTGGAGGAGAATCACTGAGATATTATTCTTCTTCTTTAACTTGTGTTATTTCTTTTGTTTCTACTTGCATAGTAGATGATGAAGCAAAATTTCCATGATCAGAAGAGATGTTAAAATTTGAACATCTTGATGATGAAGCATCCATTTCTGACCTGATTGATGATGAAGGGACATCCTTGGGTAATAAAGGGCAGATGATGGATTGAGAATCGACATCATCATTCACCTCTGATATTTCAATAACTTCTTCTGGTCTTGTTGGTGATGTATAGACTTGTTCTATTTCAGAAGATGAAATGAAGACATCCCCATTTGAGCTTTCATCATTGTTTGGTGAATCACCAATTTCTCCCATGCTCTCCTGCTTGATTACCAAAATCGACATTATGGAAGTTTCTAGAAGATTATTTTGATTTGGGTCTATCCTATCAATTTGACTGATATGAAACACATAATCAATACTCCCTTGTGTAAATGGGTTGACTAGAATCTTTTCCAAACCATATGGAGCATTATCTTTGGTTACCTATTTTGTTGTGGATTTCTCCTTTCCCTTCATGTGATAAAATTCCACCTCAATGTATTGAGATTAATATGTCTTGAACGGGGCCTTATTACCATACAATGTCCCAATTTTAGTATAGAAACAGTATTTGAGACATTTATGGTATAATGAAGGGATATACACATGTTGATGTAGTCGGGGTCTTCCAAGCAAGATGTTGAAGGCTGAGTCTTGATCAGCAACCATGAAATCTCAATTGGATACAATATTTCCAAACTGTGTTTTGAGTGTAATATAATCAAGTGGTTCTTGTTCATTTTTATCATATCATTGTAACATCATAGTAGAAGGAGATAAATCATAAATTTGTGAGGCCCAATCGAGGAAGTGTACGAATGGGGATGAGGTTGACTCCTGAAGCATTATCAAAGAAATCTCTTCAAACTTCTACACCATTGACCTTTCCTGATAAATACAAAGTTCTAATATGTCGATGCATGATATCATATTCATCATCATTTTTGAATGATATCTATGCATGGAATTCGGAAGGATTATTCTCAACATGTTAGAATTCATCCGCCATAATTTCAGTTTCAAACTCGTGAGGACTTGACAAACCCTCGATGAGTGCCTCCCAAAGATCCTTTGGTAAATTCAAGGCATCTAGAATTGATAACATGGACGGTAAATGGGCCAGGTGTTTCAATAAATCATATTTTTGATCCAAAGGACTTCATTTCCCAATAGGAAGATGTGGTTTCACATGTGCCTTAGAAGTTGATGCCTTGGAAGTTGATGCATCTTGTATCTTGGTAGGAGTTGGCAATACTCCTGGATTTGGAAGATTAGACTGATTAGGTCTATTTTCTTGCTGAGACGAAGAAGGTAGAACCTCCAACGGATCTTCCAAAATATCTATGCCAGGACTGAAACTGCCTTGTGTGAAAGAACTAGCTTTTTCTTGTTGAGCTCGTTGAAGGGATTTACCACGAGTTTCTGCCGCATACACAGTTCTAGAAGGGGTAGAATTGGAATAGTGTCCTCTGAAAGATCTGCATCTTCCTCTGTATCCCAGACTATTAGAACTCCCTCTAATTCCTTTGTATGATATAGGGAACTCAGGCTCATTAAATTCAAATCTACGACTGGCATAAGGGTCTATTAAGTGAATCATATTAGAAAAACCAAAGATTAACTCGTTATCTGATGAAGAATCACCTTGACTATCAAATTTTGGTTGATCTGTTGTGTGGGAAGGTGGTCGTAGCTTCGATGTAGATGGCATAAAATCTACCAGAGTAAAATAAAACGTGGGCTTTGACACAATCTCATCTTCTTCTGATTGTTCCTCTTTCTTTGAATTATTCCTTTTCATTAAGGATTTTCCCTCTGATGAACAAGGATTTGTGGTGATATTCATGGAAGAAGAAATAATTGGTTTCTCAAATTGTGTTTAAAAAATAGAATAAGTTCGGTTGATCATTTTTCTGACCACCCAATCATCATATTTTTGCACATTTGTGTTCTTGACTTCTTGCCACTCGCCTACTTACTCTGGATTTGTAGCAGTAACACATGCTACCTGAGATGAAAAAACCATTCAATCTGAGTTTTCCTGATCTGACCATTTTTTTAACGAGGTTCTTAAAAACAAAACACTCCTAAATGGGATGCCACAAAATCTGATGAATGGGACAATAAGTGGGAGGATCTTCATCTCTATCCTTGTTCGTCCTTTTGGGCCTTGAAAATTGGACCAAATTATTTTCCAGAGCCGAAATGAAATATCCAGGAACCTGTTCATTTCAGAAAGAGTAAAATTTTCTCTTTAAATCCTCTAATTTTTTTCTCCTTTTTTCTCTTTGACTATCTTGAAAAAATGGCCTCTTTTTTGGCACTCAGGAGGTGGAGACCTTCGAGAAGATGGTGGTGTTGATATAGAAGTAGGTACAGGTTCTTGTTTATGCATAAATGTTGCAGTCACTGCTTTACACATTCTCCTTCCTAGAACTGATGGAATTACATGAGTTTTATCCTCAGTATTCATAAGATAATCTTCAATATATTGAGAGATTGAAGTAAGGTCTTGAAACCCACCTGTGTATTTCACAGGGATAAACAGTGTGCATAATTTCTTCATGCAGATTTGCCACACAGATTGGAAACAGTTCTTCTTGAGGGAGTGCTAAGCTTAGGGAATATGTTAATCCCTTCCTGCGTGCAATGAAATGTGTAACCGTTTCTTTTTCCCTTTGCATACAATTTTTAAGATAAAAACTGTTGTATTTAGGAATGTTCAGCTGAATTGAAGAAGGAATCTTTGGAAGAGATCTTCCCATCCTGTAATTGATCGTGATTGTAAGCCTGTGTACCAGACAAAAGCATGCCCTTGTAATGACTTTACAAAACATCTAAGCTTAACTGCTTCCTGTTGCTTAGGGGTTCCCATCATAGTATTGCAATGAGAAAAAAATGTGTTAAGTTTTGTTCTGGGTCTTCCAGACAATTAAATATTGGGAATTTGGTACTTGAAAAATTTGAAGGGGAGGAATCGCTACAACCCATTCAGGATAAGATCTATTTTCTGGTGGAATTTGAGATCTTTTTTCCTCCATATCTTCTAACCGAGATGTTAATGACTCAATAGTAGTTATTAACTTTTGAGAAACATTTGGTTGATCTTGGACCTGAGCCAGTACAATAACTGTATTTTCGACAGATGTGGTTACTGGTTCTTTAACTGATGGTAGCACCACCATTTTTTGTTCCACATAACCCGTAGGATTAGACCTGTGAGGGTGTACTAGTAAAGGAGGATATTGTTGATACATCTCAGTAGCCGCAACAAATTCTCTTGGCTGACTAACTCCAGCATGCTTAGGAGGATGAATTCCTTGAAGTAGTTCTGCATTCAACCTCCACAATTCCTTCATTTCCTCCTCTTATTGTGAAAATATTTGCTCTAGTGAGAGAGATTGGCCCTCTCTAGTGGAAGGGTATGTTACCTGATTCATTCCTTTCCCATGTTGGCTCCCTTTTGGAGAGGGGGAAGTGGGTTACTTGAAGTATTACCTAGATTCTGGGTATGCCTTTGATTTCTTGTACACACACCTTCTTCATTTGTGTCTGTGCAGACAACTTCTTGAGTTGGAACCTCTTTATCTGTTTCTTCTGAGTGAGCCTCATCTGGTGGATCAGTAACAACATCATTAATGACATTAATTGATGCATAATTCATTTCATACCTTCTATTGGAATTTTTGCGATAATTCCTTTTTCCATGTCCCTGATGAGACATTGCCTTTTGTCTATTTGATCCCTCAGGAAATTCTTAATGAACTGTAATTTGGAGGGAATATCCTAATAATTTGGAACTTATTTCCTCTTGAGGGTTCTTCCCTAATCGAGAGAAGAATAACTTTATCTGAGGAAGAGATTGATGATTTGAAAAACTCCCCAGTCCGGTGGACTGGGGATGTTCCTGTTGTTCCTGCTCAACTCCTCGAATCCTATTTGCTGATTCGGAGGGTCGTGTAAAAGAGTCCCCATTCTGGAAATCTGGGTTGGTTCATGACATTCTATATCTGAGACTTTCTTGAAATCTCTCCTGATCTTGTGGACATTAGTATTGAAAATAGCCAGATGCATTAACATACATCCACTATCATCATCTGACACAAAAGACCATTGTAATATTTCAGACACTTCTATCACTTTATGATGTGCTTTCTCCAAATGGGTGGCCTGTTAAATATTATCATTTGCTTGATGCAAGAAAAATTCAACAATGTGTTCTTTATATGCTATATTTTGAGAATAACTAGTTGAGGCATGTTCTTGGGCAAGCCTTTGATTACAAACAATCTCAATTGACTGTGACCGACTATGTGCAATAACATTGTATGAGACCATTTTCGGCGGGCTTTGCTGACTGGAGAGCATAGTGAAATTTAGTGCTCTATGAACACCCCATTCACTGATATGAATACCATATGGGGATTGGAAATTAACTTGTGCAATATTCTTAGTGAACCAAGGCATGAATGATGAAGGGATCCCTGTTGTTTTTCAGCATTCAGATATTGAGAAACAGAGAGAGATGCCAAGTCAATTTGGCGTTGTAACCCTACTATTATCTTAACATGATTTTCATATTCATCATAAGATTATATTTTCTTTTTCAAATGAAAATGTTTTTTCTATATATTGAGATGAATATCATGAATTTCATCTTCTTTCAACATCTCTGAAATGTCATACTAAGAGTCAGCCGAAGGCCAAAACGTGATTGGCACTTCACCTTTCGCCAGTTTTTTTCTCATATTCATTGCTTCCACATTATAATTAAATGATTCTTCTTCTACATGATTATAATATAGCTTGTGATTTTTTTTTGCTTCATTGAATTCAACATGATCGGTAGAGAATTCACTGAACAAACTAGAAAATGAACAACCTGGGGGTGGTTCGGAGAATGACCTATATCCCGGGCTATCTTCTGATTGAGAAAGTATTTCACCTGCTAGTGGTAATGCATCAGACATGACTGGATTCACATATTCAAGTGCCTCAAGAGAAGAGGTCTTTTTCATCACTACATTGTTCATTGGAGCATTTTCTAGTCAATGTGCAATATAACTGTGGAGAGGACTTTCGCAGCTAAATTCATCATCATGGGAAGGAACACCATGGGGGATTACAACAAAAGATGAAAAAAATTTCTCCTTGGTCTTCTGGCCACACAGATGGTTCTTGTGGCTCTCATCTGAAGATGAAATTTTGAGATTGAAAGAATTTTCATGAAGTAATCCTTCATGAGGAAGTGTCTGATGAAGACCTTTAGAATTAAAGTTCCCATTATTGAGGAATGAGGGAGTATAATCTTGAGTTGTAACACATAATTGTATATGTTTATTAAGAACTCCATCATTGAGCAAGGCCTCGTTACAGATTGTCTTTTGATTTCTTGATTGTGATGGGCGGGTCATCTTCTTAGACGCCTTCATACTCAATTTAGGAACCACTTGTTGAAAAACGTGGTCATTATGAGCAGATGTATGTTCCTGATCAAGAGAAATGATCAGGTTAGGATGATTGTCTCCACTCAAATCAGGTGTATGTGCCTGACATGGCTGTCTATACGATATACGGGGGGTACGCCCCACAACCCTCTAGGACTGGAACAGATGTGTGTGTCTATTCCAGAGTGAACTATTGATGTGTCACACCACTGGTTGGGATAGATTTATGTGTATTTCCTTGAGATGCTACTGAAGTTGTTATAATATCCTGGCAGGAATCTAGAATATGAGCAGGGATTTTCTTTTTCTCTTTCACCATTGACAGTATTTTCTTATCGACTTCGGCTGTCGGAACAGGGATATACATCAATTCCATGATTTGAGTAGGTGTATGTGCCTACTCCTATCCTCATTTTCTATTAGTGAATTCTGAAAGTACTCCTGTGTTGGGGAAGAGAGTTGAGTCCGCCTCCTGTTTGTCACCGGAGGTTCCCTCCTGACTTCTCCGAATGCTACCAAACGAGACTATTGGTACGCTTGATCAATACTAGAAGGTGTATGTGCCTGCTGATTGCACTCCTATGAACATATTTGATGATCTTCCATCATTAATGACAGACGAGGCTGCTGGTAGGATTGATGAGTGTAAGCAGGTGTATGTGCCTATTTATTAGTTGTCAACACATTGGGTTGGTGGGCTCCATCGTGTATAGTAAGATAAACCTACTGACTAGCTGATTATTTATAAATAGGTGTATGTTCTTGCCTATATTACATCACAGGAATTGCCTGGCGGGATTAGCGTGCTATTGCCAGATGAGTCTGCTAGACAGCGGAATTAAAACGGACGGGTTTGTGTGCCCGCTTATTGATTGCCACCATGTTTGGTTGGTGGATTTCTCCAAAAATAGATGTGATGAGAGAATTATATCTATTGACCGGATTTCACCTCTAGTGGTTCGTCTTTCCTGCTCGAGTTTGAGGAACCTGAGCCGAATTCT
Source organism: Viscum album (assembly GCA_963277665.1). Lineage (NCBI taxonomy): Eukaryota > Viridiplantae > Streptophyta > Magnoliopsida > Santalales > Viscaceae > Viscum > Viscum album. The sequence continues at coordinate 396,788,517 of OY728125.1, forward strand.
TGGAGACGATACCCTCATCATGTTGAGGGTGCACTACTGCACGATTCTGGCGGCGATTGTTGATTGGAGCCCTTGAGAAGGACTCCAGTCTCCATGAATTAAGGCCCTGAGAGACCTGATCATTTACCTCCCCAGAATATGGGAGTGATTGGTGATTGCGTTCTGGGGTTAACAACCCGAAATGGTTGGAGACGGTTGTTGGCACCACCTGCTTCTTAATTTCTGGTCGTCGCTGTCCGGATGAACAGGGTGAATTATTGACTTGGATGGCTTGTTGAGTGGCCTCCAAAGTCTCAATAGTATCGTTTTTATGGTACTCCATAACAAGCGCATTTGATACCCATCATTAAAGACTCTGAGTAGGTGATCACATCTTCAAAGCGGACGATGATCCAGCAGGAGTAGCAGCAGTGGCCTTCACGGCAAAAGTATTCATAGCAGAAGTCTTCACGAATTTTAACTTTAGAGAATCTATTTCTGTAATGTAGAAGTTCTTGGAAAATAGTGAATGCTTGATATAACAGATGTAATCAAGATAAGTTCGGCCACTATATCTTTTACATGAGCACATATGTTATTGATTGTTTTGTTAGCCTTCTCATAGAGTTAAAATTGTGGCCTAAACAATAGGTAAAACATAATTTTAACATGGTTAAGGATTAACGATGGGTTCAACATTTTTTTTTCCTCTGGAATTGGGGATGCATTTGTTGGTTTATGGTTCAAAAATTCAAAGCGGTTTCCAACGGGATTGTCTGTAGAACCGGAAACATCCAATGATTCCATATCCAATTGGACCTACATTACAATGGTAGGTGCTCACTATTTATGAACTAATGAGGCTTAAGAATTTGCATTGGTCGGGAGGATGGGAGGTTAGACTCATCAAACCCTTTTTGGGGTGAATTATTGTCTACCCCAGGACTCTTTTTATAGATTTATGTTATGTGTGTGAATCCTTATTAAATTACAAAGTATAAAATGAGATTTCCTTTAGATCTGACAATCAATGGTTTATATGTAGGAAATTTAGAGATTCTTTTTATATGTATTTGAGTTTCTTCATCGATAGAGAATCATATGTATTTGTTATAGATTCTTAGTCAATGGTATCGTTTAACACATTATATCAATGTCTCGTGGACATTATAATTACCATAATGGTATTAAATCCACTTAGTGGATCACATGAAGGTTATTGTCATTCAGAAGGACATGAATTATTTCAGAGATGGGATCGTAGCCACAGATGGGCTACATATGTATCCTTTATTTAGAAAATGATTCCGAACCCACATAGTTTGAGTAAGGGAGTATGATGTTTATGCACGATTGATGGCTCAAAGAAAGATGTCATTATTACTTTTACACTCTAAGCTCACGTGAGTCATGCTCAGTGTGAGAAACAAGAGGTATTGGTGAAACTAGACAATTGTTCCATGAAATATGCAATGATGTGGGGATTATGTGTGAATGACTACCAAAAATAATTTATGATTGGGTTTTACTTCAGGGAAAAAACCCAGTAACAATGTCCATAAAGGTATATGTTCTTTATGGAGATTTGGATACTCTAACTTGAGGATTACTCATGAGGAAGATGCCTAAATTAGGAGGGGGCTTTTGATTTTGTTTTACTCATGATAATGAATCCCAAATCAAAAATAAATTATGATTGGTTAAGGAGAATTATGACTGGGGCCCACACCTTAAAAGGAATCCCAGGTTAAAGGGATTTGAACACTAGGACATACTCTTAAGGAGGAGGCCCTGGTTAGGGGAATTTTAGAATTAATGGATTTGAGGCTTACTCTTGAGGAGGAAGCCCAAATTTGGGAAATTATGACTGGGGATTACTCCTCAAGAGGATGCCCTGGTTAGGAGACTTGGGGCTTATTCCTAAAAAGAAGCCCCAGGTTAAAGATTCTCCCATCATTAAAGGATGAGGTTAAATTAATGAAATCTCTAACCTTAGTGACATAAATTAGTGTAAATCACTAGGTTGTTGAGAGATGTTCCACATAATTTCTTTCAAATAAAGAATCCATCAAAGGAACCATTCCATAAATATCTTTGTAGATTATTTTGGAGGCTGAATCTTGAATAGGGGAGGTGGATACGCATAAGAGAGGTGAAATGGGCATGAAGGTAACTCAAAAAGAGTGGGGCATGCAAGTCCTGCGTGGGCGCCCAATTACTGGTCACGCAAGTATACTTGCACGATACATGGGTACTTTCATGATGGTTAATCCTTAAGGAAATACATGGGTGAGACATGGCTGAAGCCCTTAGTATTATCCCTAGGGTCTTCCAAAAGGGTGGCACACAAGTTCTGTTGAAGGAGTAAGGTAGCGGGCATGTGTGGCCATTTCCCATAAGGGTTGGCCACATAGGCATGCAGGTGTTGATCAGTTTCAACACTTAGGCCTCACTCCCCCTTCTTTAGATCTTCCGTTCTAGCTAATAAATTATGTTAGAATTGTTCAGAAGATTCGAGAAGAGACTAGGTAACTGGGAGTTCAAATGTGAGTTTCTAGAATTTTTTTTCTCGAAATGGGGGGCCCACTGGGGGTATATCTAAGCTCATGAAAACCATGGGAGAATTTCAAAAGAGGGGATGCAAGTTACCTGCGTGACCACTAAGCAGCGCACAAGTATACTTAAGAGACTTTTATGGAACTTAAACAACCCAAGTGAAAATTAATCTTTTTTCATGCCTTTATCAAATTTTTATGTTTCATCAATGGATGAATTACTTTGTGTTCATGGTATTTCCATTTTAATTCGTTTAGACGCTGTGACGGAAAAGAGAGTCAACAACGACATTGTGGAAAAGAGGCCTACCAGTGGGGATGTAGTGGCAGGGTACCCTTGATATTCTTTATTATATGATATATTATTTTATTCATTAATTGGTGAGAGTAGCCATGGTGAGGTTGGGAACATTGTATACCAGTTTAGGTGATGATTTAGTTTCACTTGTTGTTCACTGTGCTTTAGAACTCTATGATTACTTTTGCACAATAGGCTTCGGGGAGGATTCTACTGAGTATATTGTTATCCTCATCATATGAATATATAAACTATTTTTTAGGGAACTTGGAGCAGGTTGGATATCAGGCTGGTGTTTACTAGCTTGTGGTTGCAAGAGATATACGGGCTTGTGGTTGCTGATGTTTTTACTTTCTTTTATGTGCTTCTAGTTTTTTCCACTTTCAGTTGTATTACTTCTGCAAGTCATTTCATATGTGTACATGGGATTTCATTTATAATTCAGTCTATGTTGGATTTTATTGGTGTCTATATTATCTCTCTCTTTTTCATGTGTTCTCTTAGATGTTAATGCCTCCCATTTTGTGTGTTACTATACCCTTGGTGTTATCTCCATCCCAAGGCCTACTGGAGGTGGGACTCGGGGGACATTATCTCCCTTATCACATTTTCGGCCCAGGAGGGGTGCACATTGTGGGGAGGGGGTCGTGACAGAGTGGTATAAGAGGGCGGTTGAGGGATATGATAGAGTTTGAAGTTAGGAATATGTAAAGATGCATGGGTTTTTAGGGAAAAAATGTCATTCATGATTATCAAGTTATGTAAACACTAAAGACCGGTTGAGACATAGGCGTTTAGGGCCCCCTATGATTTGATTTATAGACCCTTATGTTTATAATGTCTACTAAAAAAGATGATACTAGATTCAGGGTAGAGAACCGGGAAATGATCATTCATCATTCTTCGTTGTGCCTATGATTGAATGGTTAAACCATGGGTTAGGTTAACCTAAAATGAATAAAAGAATATAATTAATTAATTAATGTTTATTCATCCATATTCTAGGTTTAGGAACCCTAAAAGTTGGTATTTTATAGGTATGGCTCAAGGTCGACATCCTCATCGGGTTTGCACAGAAAATGTCTAGTAGGCTATTCTAACATATCACCGTAGGGTAGATGTTGACCACGATGACACTTGGAAGAAGACACTCATAGAGTTTTAGCACCAATGTTTACAGAAGTATGAGGGCTCCGTTTCAGATGTGGTCAAGGAAGATTGGTCAGAGGAGGTTGCGATTGGCTTCAGTTCGATTCGTGCTCGTAAGAAGAAATGGGTGTCCTTGTTTGTGATGATGTTACGTGATGCAGTGAGGAAGTGATGGTTCTCATTCCTCAGGGATCATGAGGAGTCAGTGATCTCATGGGAGGATTCCCGAGACAGGTCTAGAGTCGAGTTTTTTACTTCGACTGTCAATGCGTCCTGTCGCTAGGAGGTTCTTACCATTCGATAGGGGAGCTCCAGTGTTTAAGAGATTGTAATCTGTTTCAGGAACCTTTTATGATATGCTTCAAACCTACTACCAGATGAGGAGACCAGGGCGAGGCATTTCGAGGAGGCTTTGCATCAAGAAATCAAGCGCTAGGTCACCCGATTTATGCTGAAAATATATCTTGAGGTACTGGCGAGGGAATAGGTTGTTTAAAGAATTTTTCCTGGACCAGATCATTTCAAGAGGGGAATCAGCATGATTCCTCGCGATGCAGAGCTGTGGGGAAGGGGTTATCGATTTCTAGGGTAGAAGTGTCTCCGTTTATCCTAGGGTAGGTCCCAGCCCTTCAAATCTCATTTCTCTAGAGGCATCAACTCTCAATCCTATTACATGGGATTAGGCACTTGTTTTTCTTGTGTTGTTCATAGTCATTAGCATCGGGAGTGACCGACCTTTCATATCGGTCATCAGGAATCAGGCACTATGCTCCAGGTTCCTCTGTTGAGGCAGTTCCAACCGAGGAAGCAGTAGCCAGTTGCACCAGATTTTGATCAGCAGAAGGTAGATGGGGCAGGCAGAGGACAGCCCCATGATGCTCCTCGTCCTCGGAGAGCAGATTGTTGCTGTGGTGGTGGTCGTCATCAAGGTCAGAGTGGCCATGAAGGAGGTCATGAAAAACTTCATTCTCTAGTGTTACTAGCTCCAGGAAAGCTAGACGTTGTTCGAGATACCCTTTTCTTGTTTTCTACCTTATTGTATGCCTTGATTGATTCAGAAGCAACACACTCCTTCATATCACCTAACCTTTTCCATTCTTTGAGTCTTGAGGTACAAAGGTTTCTAGTGCCCTTGGCGTTTACTATGCTAGTGGGAGGTAAAGATGACTTGTTTGAAGTATGTAGAGATTGTGAGATAGTGTTGGGGAAACACCACTCTTGGGGAGATTTCCTATGTTAAACAATACAACCATATGATGTCATCCTCAGCATGGATTGGTTGTATTTGTTGCAGGCTATCATGGATTTCTTTAGGAAGAAAGTCATCTTCATTGGTGCGGATGGAGATAAAGTGGGGTTTTTTGGTGAGAAAAATCCTTGGATGTGTCATAAGTGTGTTCCATCCTTATCATCCATGATGGATGAGATGATGCTGAGTTCATTAGAGTTTCAGTAGTTGGTATTTCTTAGGGTTGTAGAGGAGTACCTTGATGTCTTTCCTGAAGAGGCTGTAGCATTACCCCCTCGACGAGAGTTCAGTTTGGGATTGAACTACATCCAGGAGCATCTCCTATATCTATGTGTCCATATAGGATGGCCCCTTATAAGTTAAGATAGATACGTATACTACTTGATGGTCTGTTACAATGCGGTTTTGTTTGGCCAAGTGTGTCACCATGGGGTGCACTAGTTTTGATCTTGAAGAAGGCCGACGAGAGGTTGTAGTTGTGTATCGATTATCATTTCTTAAACAAATTGACATTAATAAATCACTATCCTCTTCTATGAATTGATGAGTTATGCGATCAAATGAAATGTGAATGTTGGTTCTCAATGATCGACTTGCGGTCGAGATATCATTGGATGCCTGTGACAGATGAGGATATCCTAAAGATTACATTCTGTTGTCATCATGGGCATTATTTGTTCATTGCAATTCCATTTGGAATAATGAATGATCCATATGTATTCATGGGATTGATGGATGTTGTCTTCTGTGAGTTCTCGGAAAAGTTCGTGTTATTTTTCATCGACGACATCCTTGTCTACTCCACATATGAAGAGGAGCATGCAGATCATTTACAACCCATTTTGGGAGTTCTTCGCCAACATCAACTTTTCGGGAATTTTTCAATGTGTGATATTGGGGATCTAGAAGTCTGTTTCCTGGAGCATGTTGTGTCCGAACAGGGAGTAGCTATGGATCCATCAATGTTAGAAGCAGTTTTGTATTGGGCAACCCTCAAGACAGTGTCAGAGGTGCAAAGTTTCCTTCATCTCACAGGATAATACACGAGGTTTCTAGATGATTTATCATGAGTTGAGACTCCACTTACAGCATTGACTAAGAAGAATCATGCATTCATATGGACTGATCAGTTTCAGGCATCTATTGAGTATCTAAAGGAGAAGTTTGTAAGTTCTCTAGTCCTTTTTCTTCTAGCTGAGGGAGTTTAGTTTTATGTTTTCAGTGATGCTTCACATATTGGGTTAGGATGTGTTCTCATGCAGTAGAGGTTAGTTGTTTCTTATGGGTCTCGGTAGTTACGTATTCATGAACGTAATTATGCCACTCACGATGTTGAGTTGGCTATTGTGGTGTTTTCTCTGAAGTTGTGGAGACAGTACCTCATTGGTGAGCATTTTGTGGTTTTCACTGATCAAAGGAGTTTGAGGTATGTTTTCTCCTAACGTGACTTGAACTTATGACATAAACTTTGGATGGAGTTATTATAGGAATAAGACTTTGAAATATCATATACCCCTAGAAAAGGGAATGTTGTAGCTGATTCACTAAGCCAAAAGTCACGTCGTGATGCTGTGTGGGAATTCGATGATTCTTGGAGAGTAATGGGAGACTTTTTATCATTACATCTTGATATTGGAGATGATGGGTGTAGAGGTTGTCTATTTCAGATGATGGTACAGTCATCCCTGATGTAGAAGGTGGAAGATTCCCATTTGGGGGTTCTTGAGGTGGAGGTCTGGAGAGATTGAGTAGTTTGTGTTGAGGCTCGTGATGGTTGGTCGGAGGATGAACAACACCGAGTTTTATATTATGGAAGTCTTTTTTTCCCTTGATGATGCATGAGACGATTATCAGAGAGTTTAATTGTTTTCCTTTAGTGGGGAATCCTTGCATGAAAAAGATGTACAATGCCTTGAGGAGCCAATTTTGGTGACCTGGGATGAAGTGTGCAGTTATGGAGTTTCTACCTCTATGTTTAGACTTCCAGATGGTAAAGGACAAACACCGTGTTCTTGGTGGTCTTCTCTATCCCTTAAGATATTCCTCAGTGGAAGTGGGAGGACATCTCAATGGAATTTGTTACTGGTTTACCTCATGCTCCAATAGGAAATGATTCTATTTGGGTGGTAGTGGATCATTTAACAAAATCGGCCCACTTCATTGTAGTCAAGGAGTAATGCTCAGTGGATGTTTTGTCGAGGTAGTATCTAGAGGTGGTGGTGAAACATCATGGAGTCCCTAGGAAGTTCATTTATGATTGAGATCCTCTTTAAACCTCTAGGATGTGGATAGGTATTGAACATGCTTTTGTTTTTCAACTATACCTTAGAACTGCTTTTCATCCTCAAAGGGATGACCAGACATAGCGCAACATCTATACTCATGAAGACATGTTACGCTCTTGTGTTATTGATTTTGGAAGTTCAAGGATAAGGCACTTACCATTGGGGGAGTTCACTTACAGCAATAGTTTATTGTCCACCATCAGTATGGAAACTTTTGAAGACTTTTATGGTCGACCATGTCGTTCTCCATTATGATGGACTAGGGTGAGAGAGTCAGCAATTATCAGACCAGAACTAGTGAAAAATACAATAGAGATGGTTCAGGTGATTCATGAGAAGATGAAGACAGTGCAAGATCATTAGAAATCATATGCTGATCAAAGGAGGTGACCCTTAGAGTTTAATGTCAGGGATCATGTGTTTCTGATGGTGACTCCCCATCGCGGACAACGAAGGTTTGTTCATGGAAATAAGATTTCTCCCCAGTTTGATGGGCCATCTGAGGTGTTAGCTTGTATTGGAGTTGTGGCGTATCGAGTATCACTTCCCCCACAGATGAGTGAGATACATGATGTTTTCCATATATCAAATCTCCCTCGTTATCTTCATGATGACTCTCACATCATCAATTGGAAAGAGATAGATGATGATGATGATGCGACCTATGAGGAGCGACCTGTGGAGATCCAAGACCGCAAGGAGAAGGTGTTGTGGGGACATTCTATCCCCTTAGTTCGTGTCTTGTTGAATGAAGGTGGCATGGAAGAGAGTACTTGTGAATGTGAGTCACAGATACGTGCTCAGTATATAGATTTGTTTGATGTTTTATTATTTTCATGTAATTATGTTCCCTTTTTGGTTAGTCCTTTTATGTTTTATTTACGAATTTCCTTTGTTACTTTTGTGGCCTGCTCTCTTTTGAGAAGTATCTGGATGAGTGGTGGTTTGGACCGTTTCTTTTGGTGGTTTTAAATTCTCGAGGATGCAAATGTTTTGAGAAGTATCTGATGTAATGGCCCGGACCTCTCTGGTCAATTACATTGTGAAAATGTGGTGTTTGAGGTGTTTTAGGAGGTCAAGGTGACTTATCCCCAACACATTCCCAAATTTGAAATTCCTTGAATAGTTCCATCAGTGAACAGTTCTATCAATAACCTATAAAGGTAGGTGAACAATGTTATATTAGTGAGGTTTAGTGAACAATGATCTATCTTTGAGATTCTGTGAACAATGTTCTATCAGTGAGGTTTAGTGAACAGTGTTTTGTCGGTGAGGTTATGTGAATAGTGTTCTGTCGGTGAGGTTTTGTGAATAGTTTTAACAGTGAGTTCTATTGGTAACCTTTATCGGTAACCTCTAACGGTAGGTGTACAGTAACAATAGGTGAATAGTGCTCTATCGGCGAGGTTCAATGAACAGTGTTCTATCAGTGAGGTTCAGTAAACAGTGTTCTATCACTGAGGTTTTATGAATTGTTCTAACCATAAGGTCTATCGGTAACCTCTAATGGTAGGTGTACAAAAATGGTAGGTGTTTAGTAACAGTTGGTGTACTATAATGGTAGTTCTATAGTGTTTCCAGAATGGTGAGGTCTATCGGTGACCTCTAATGATAGGTGTATAGTAACGGTAGGTGTACAGTAACGGTAGGTGTACAGTAACTGTAGGTGAATAGTGTTCTATTTGTGTTGTTTAGTGAACAGTGCTATATCGGTGAGGTTCATTTAATAGTGTTCTATAGGTGAAGTTTAGTGAAGAGTGTTCTATCAATGAGGTTCAGTGAACAGTGTTCTATTGGTGAGGTTTTTTGATCAGTTCTAATGGTGAGGTCTATCGGTAACCTATATTGGTATCCCCTTACGGTAGGTCTACAGTAATGGTAGGGGTACAGTATCGGTAGGTCTACAGTGTTTCTAGAATAGTGAGGACTATCAGTAACCTCTATCGGTAACCTTTAACAGTAGGTGTACAGTAACAGTACGTGTACAGTAACGGTAGGTGTACAGTGTTCCCAACTTCCGACTATTTCACCCCTTTGACGTTTCCATTGATGTAAAATACATTTAAATCCTTATTTTAAGGACTATTAAGGCCTACTCAAAGGCCATAAATCCTATATTAATTATTCCTAAGGCTGAGATGTTTTTACTTGGTCAAACCGCACGGGTTAATACGATTTTTTTATAGGGTATTAAGCGTATCTTAAATCATCACCCCATTAAATCTTCAAAAGGGACGAGTTATCGTCGTCTCTTGTTCTTCCTCTTTGTTTTTAGATATGAGATTGTAGAGACTTGAAATCATTCTCGTAGAATTTGAACAATCAAACTTTACTCCTTGGATTGGTTTCGCTCGGTTTTGATTGAACCAAGCTGTATTGATCAATCTTCGATATAAGGCATTTTTTCATAATTATTTTTTGGTTTCATCTTCTATTTTTTATCCTTTCCATATTATATCATGTAATCCCCATGTTTATAATAGGTTTTTGCTTGGGTTTCGGTTGGTGTGGTCATACCGTAGCATCCTTTGGTGGATGCAGTTGTCGCGAGAGGAGGATCATGACTAGTTGTGCCGTTAAAGAATGTTAAGAATTGTTTGAGGTACGAGATTCATTGATTCTCTTTTATTTTATTTTCAACTGTATTGTTATCATGTTTAATCACAATGGATGAAAATGGAATTGACATAATAAATATTTTAACCAGATAAATAAATTGATTTTGATCGAATTTTTTTGCCTCTTGTTTTGCTATATAGTGTGATATCTATGCTTTCTTTTCTTAAATTTTTGTTGTTGATGGAAATATATAAATAACATAATCCAGGATTAATTGATAATTTTTGGCAAAAGGAAATGAGGCAGGAAAATGAATCAGTTCTTGTTGTAATTTGATGTTAATCAAATTAGTCGAGTAAGCATGTTGATTTTATTTGTCATAACATACTAGATTGGTTTCCCAAATTTGGATCCAACCAACAAAAAATCAGTTAATCCAAGATGTATTATTGAACTGGTTGTTTTTAAAAGATAATTCATTGTAGGGTTCTATGTTACCCCCATTTTTGTTTAAGGGCTAAGTGCCCAATTGTGAAGATGCTTGTTTTACTACTGCTTGTGTTTTAATGTGAGCCTGGATGGTTGTGGTGATATGTGGAGTCATAGAGGCCCTTTTGGTTGTGGCACCAGATGACACCTGGAGTGGCGAGATGCATCAGTTTAAGCATGTGGTTGTCGGGGAGGACACCAGGGATGATAGAATGTGATGGATGTGATTGTTGGATGCTTGGTGATTTTCATTGGTTTTTTATCTACTTTACAATTCCCCACTACTCAAGGTAGCTGGACTGACTAACTCTTCTTCCAAAAGAGGTGATGACACACAAGGTATGAAACATACTTTCCGTGTATAGAATCTTGAGGAAGGATGGGTATATGCTCTTTCTATAAGCATCCAAGACTCGACGGGTAGTACATCTACTCACCGTTTTGAGCCCCTTTTGTTTAGTATCATATAATGTTTTTCTAGAATACCTAGGTATATGGGTCAGTATTTCTATACTGAATAATTGATTAAATGGTGTTAACCCATGGGGACAGAGACTCTGGAACATATTGATGAGGTTATAATTTGTGATGGAATAGTGGACTTTGGGTGTGATTCTAATGAAATTTAATGTGGAATTTTTTGTGGTTAATTAATGTTTAATTAATTAATTAAAATACAGTGGAACTGATAAAAATTGAATGAAGTAATCTAATAAATCTCTTTAAATGGTTGTGTGATTATAGGATACCTAGTCATTGAAGTAGCAGCCCGGAGTCTGAGAGAGGTTAGCTAAAGTTGTGTTTAAGACTAGGTTATGCCCATAGTGTGGTTGTGAGTTATAGTATATTTTGTATATTTTATGTTTCTATACACTACTCCACCCTGTCAGTAAGGGAAACTGACACTCCAGAGATTCTAATCCCTGGGTGTGTTTTTCCCAACATTCTAGTGGCATAATGGATGGCTGACTACCCCCATTGTCCCCGCTCTCATATCTTGGTAGTTACTTGTGTTGGCAGTCACATTGGTTAGTTTTCCCAATATATGTGTGTTAAGGGTTGTAATGGCTTGTGGTTATTCACACACATATATTCTAGTTATAGTTTTCTATAGACTACTAGAGGTGTAACATGTATATACTGTGATGGATTTAGGATCCTTACTCAGTGTAAGGGATATATAGGCATGAGGTATAATACCTGATGTAGGATACACATTATGTGAGCTTTGGTGGCTCTTGGAAAATACCTGGTTACATTGGTGTGTTGACATGGTGGTTTTATAGCATGAGGTGCGTATTGTGGTGCTTCACCAAGGTGTCTGCGTGCAAGCCTTTTTAGTGAGAGATGCTCAGGATGTGCGATGTTAGGGGAAAGTGGAAAACCAGTGGTGAAGTAGTAGCATGGCACCCTTGATATTCATTATTATATGATATATTCTTGTATGCGTTACTTGGTGAGTGTATCCATGGTGAGGTTAGCAACTTAGTATACCTATTTAGGTGTCGAGTTACTTTCACTTGTTATTCACTGGTCTTTAGCATCCTTTCATTACTTTTTCATGAGAGGCTTCGGGGTGGATCCTACTAAGTATGTTGTTATACTAACCCTTTTTATATATAAACTATTTTTCAGGTCACATGGACCAGGTTAGAGATCAGGCTGGTGTTTATTAGATTGTGGCTATAGGAGCTATTCAGGCTTGTGGTTGCTGCTATTTTTACTTTTTTGGGTACTTGCAGTTTTCCCCCTTTCAATTGTAGTACTTCTATATGACATTTCATATGTGTACTTGGGTTTTTGTTTATATTGCAGTCTGTGTTGGAGTTGATTGGTGTCTATATTATCTCTATCTTCTGCATGTGTTATCTTAAAGGTTAATTCCTCCCATTTCGTGTGTTACTATAACCTCAGTGCTAGTTGCCACCTTGGGGCCTGCTGGAGGTGGGACTCGGGGGTCATTATCTCCCTTCTCAAATTGTCGGCCCAGGAGGGGTACACTTTATGGGGAGGGGGTCATGACAGGATTTCCTACAAACTCGTTATTATTTTCTGTTGTAAGGGCTAATGAATCGATAGGTAAGAGTGTTCGAAATTTTACAAACCATTTTCCTAATATATATATATATGTGTGTGTGTGTTTGTATCATTGATTTTTCCCTATGTTATTGATTGTTATGATATGTTGATAATTGATATGGTTACATGAAAAATGGTTGATGGTGGATATTCTAGTTACATGGTATATAGGACATCTCCCTTGATTTTGGATTTCATTTATATTTGATAGATGTCCATTGATTGCGATCATTGATTTGAGAAATCTATTGTTTCTATATTTTTTATATAATATATTCTACATAACTGTATCTGGAAACATTGATTTCACATGACCATTATTTTCTATGAAATAAAATCGTATTAATTAATCCAAAAGTTTCTCCTATTTATATTGTTTCATGAGTTATTTTTCAAAATATAACTTGGTAGAATAATGATATTGTTATTTAGGTTTCTATAATAAATATTTAATTGATTTTTCATGTATTAACATTTTTTTATTATTTCAGTTTTTTTAGTTATAGTTTGTATATGGTAAAGTTAATTTTTTTTATATATATTGAGAGTTGAATAAAGGATGGGTTTATTGGGAATTAAGTTGGAAATTCCACCCATACATGTGACAAATACCCTCACTACTAGTCTCTAACCCATGTACTATTAGATGTAGGATTTTGGAGTCAATGTTGTATCTACTACCAACCATGGTGGGGCATTAATTCATGTGAGTCGGGGCAATGAAAATTCTTCTTATGGAAATCCTTCTAGGTGAATTATGATAAAATGAGTGGGGAAATAGTAATATGAAAGGTAAACCAAAAAAAACTAGAGGATCAGAAAATAAATAGGTATTTACAGAAGTTAAATTCATAAAAAATACGCTAATGTAATTTATGCATATACAATCTCAATTTCAATTATATATTTTATTGAAACCCTTATATTCATTCCTAAAGACCAATAACATGATTTAAGACCTAGGTTAATAAATATATCGATCTTAAGTAATTATTTATGAACTTATTCATATAAATTTCCATTTACAAAAAACAACTATAATTATATCATATGTATATATTTTTTAAGGTTTATTTTTATCATTGTAAGTGTGTTGTTTTTATAATTTCATACTAGTTTTAGTATGGTGATGACGATCTTTATTCATTAATAACTAGTTCATAATTTTTAGATTATTGAATTTAGTGGTATGATATTATTTTTCTTATTTATAAATTCTGATTTCCATTTGATATTTTTTTGGTATTGTTGAAAATGATTAAATTCACAATACACTTGTTTTAGTTGATTTTATCAATAACAATTGGATACATTATAATTGTCATTAATTTTAGTTATCGTAATCCAAAACAATAATAGTAATAAAAATTACTATTTAATATCAAATATTACAATTATTAATTTTTTTTTCATACCCATTCATGATGAAAATGGTGAATATATTATATTGTTGATGGTGTAAGTGGTTTAATAGTCCAAAACAAGAACAAGTTGTACTGATAAACATGTAGGAGTATAGAGTTATAATATACTAATGAAATTTATTTAGAATCATAATTATGTGAATAGTAAGTTCTTATAGTATACAATGAATTTATAAATATTTTATATGAGAAGTTAATTCAAAAATATTGGTAATATATTAAATTATTAAATTTATGAATCATTCCTTGTTTTAACAGGATCCATTATAGTGAAGGATTTAGACCTCCTTTATAGGACAAGAAGTTACCTATAGTAAAATTGGAATTTAAGAGGAGTCAATTTGGTTTGAATTCAATATTATAAAAATGGTTAAATTTTTTTAATGGGGAGATAGAGATAAAAATATAGGTGAGTTTGAAATTCATATTTGTAATTTTTCATTCAGTAATTGATATGGTAATTTTAATCGGAAGTGTAGCCCATTAGTGGAAAAACTATATGACTATATATATATTATATCAAATATCTATTTTTTTGGTATTTTTATAAGTTTTATATATTATGTTGACCATATAATATGTGTTATTAGTTTTATTGTTTACTGATGAAATTCACACTTACCCCCTGATGACCTATTTTTTACTAAAAATGATATTATACCTGTTACTAAGTTTAAATTCCCTAAATCAAAAAATTAAAATAATTTTATCAAATTTAATCCCTATATTTGTTATTTCTATCATTTATTTAACTATACTAAATATGTTATAATTTTTTTCATAAACAGAAACAATTTATTTAATTAAGAATTGTAATATTTTGATTTATTACTATTATTTATTTATCTAGTAAATTTTAAATATTTAATATAAAATTTTAACATAGGTATTGTAATAATTTTTTTATTTATAAAAAAAATTATTAAATTCTCATCATATCATTTTAAATAAATACATTTTTTTAATATGGTCAAAATGGTAATATATATTTTAAATGGTCATATAATAGTAATATTACCCATATTTTAGGAAATTGGGGAGGATGAAGATTTCATGTTCATGGTATATTTAATACATGTGGTTTAATTCCAATTTAATTATTATAATGATGTTTCATATTAATTTATTAGGATTTATAAATATTAATTATATTTTAATATCATTCCATTATGACATATAATTATATTATTTTTTGGTATATGTTGAGTTTCAAACAAATATTAAACCATATTAATATATTAAAAATGTAGGTTGTTACATTCCAATCCCCTTAAAAAGAATCACCCTTAAATGTTAATTCATAATATGATATTGTATGGGATATTTAATCTTTATTACATCTTCAGTTTCCCATTATTCTTTATCAAACTTATGATTACATCCGAAACATTTACCATGTGCGGGGTCTTTTTTTAATGTACATAATTAATATCATCTGATAGATCATCCAATTATTCCTCATAATAGAGAACATATATTATTTTTATAACCTTTATGTTTAATATATTGAATGAAATATGTGTATAATTCCATAAAACAAAATACATTTAACATGTCATTCACATAAGAGATGTTTAGTGGATGTTCTACACAATATGTTATATTCCCTTTAGGATAGGATCATTAAGGGGATAGGGGTATCCATGTATTATTATTCCCTTCTTAACAAACCTATTTACCCTCTTCCCAGATGATATTTGAAGGAAGACTATTTTTATAACATTAATCTAAAAGTATCATTAACAATTATTAGGGTAACTATTATGTCATATTTTCACTACTATATTATATGACTTAATGGATCAATTATTATATAAAATATCTTGAGAAGTCTTTTTTCCCAACAAAATCTGATCTCCAACTCTATCCCAACATTTTAGAGGTTCAATTAAATTTCCATATATGTAATCTTATGGTTCATTTTAAATACTAGATTGAATTTTTTTTCCATTTGACAACTCAACCGGTGGAATTTGGTGATCTTCCCCTTCTATAATTCAATAGACTATCAAATTAATAGTCATTATAGAGTTATAGTTCTTATTTAATAATGATCTATAATCTTATGGTGATAATTTATTTTATATCTCAACTATATATCTAATTTTTATTATAAATTTCATGAGGACTTCAAGGTGTACCTTGAATCTCAATAATATACATTAGAAAGTTGTATTCTATACATCCTTATCACTTATTTTTTGTTTATCTTCAAAATATATTCTGTTGGGAAATAAAATATAATAAAATTTACATAATCCAAAAGATTTATATTTCCCCCACTATAAATCAAATTCATTATTTCTTTTACTGATATTTGGATGACCTATAAAAAATTACTTGGAGATTCTCCCCAATTCGCATACTATTATGGGTAATGGTTATATTATTCCATTATTATTTAAGTATTTTTTATTAAATTACTAAAAGAAATAGAATCAAGAATCATACTCTACAATATCCATCATTATGTGGTCCCACGATACGTGATCCTATAGATTTCGTATTATCTCTATGGATTCGAAACTGATTGCGAATGACGAGGAACATGTATCATCAAACAACCCCATCAATTCTGTTAGATATAGGACACATATTTGTTTATTGAGTAATATTATTCCATAATTTTCTAGTTTTAACTATGAAGTTTTTCAAAAATATATTATTGCTCCATATCAAGATTATATACCTCCTTGATCATCATATATATGTATGGTTGGGCAATCATTTGGGAAAATTAGGATAATCCTTCTTAAATTATTTTCATATACATCCATTGAATATACATGAATATATAATCTCCCTAAATTCTCATAATAAATTCATTTACAAGAAAATATTATCTATAGACATTATACATCGTGTTATCCATCCTGGGGAGGTAATGTCTTTTGAAATAAAAGACATTAATTTGCTCTAATGATCTCTTATGGTAGATTTTCAACTCCTTCTCTGTGAATATATACTTTACATTATTATTATTACAATATACTTATCTCTATTTTCTATAGTGATTATTCCTTGATATCTTCAATATAAATATTACCAATTATAGATCCAAATCATACATCAATTAAATTTTCTCGTGAACATTTAATTAAATTATGAAATTAGTTACCACTATGTAATTTTTCATAAATGGAAACCGTATTCAATATTTTCATACATCACTCCATATAAAAATCCATTTTCCACTAAAAGATATATATATATATGTGTTTGTGAAGTAATTAAATATATCATAAACAAATTTAAACATTCTTCAAATATTTTATTCAAAGGAATATGGCTCCCTTAAAAGTAAACATGGTTAGTGGATTATATAGTTGTGGAAATGTTTCATAAATTGTAAATACTATTCGACTAATACAATAAAATGATAAATATTTAATATAGTAATTTATTTATTTCATTATTAAGTGACTTATATATTTAATGGGTTTATATATTTCCCTTCATAGTTATTACATGACCTAATAATGAAACATTTTTTAGCTAAAATTAATACATTCAAATTTTGAGATAAAGTTTCACCCTTCTAAAAGTATTCAACAAAGTTATTAAATTCTCTTCATGTTCTTACATTATATTAAAATATCTGAGAATGTAATATATATATATATATATATACACACAAACTGCTTTAAATTCAAGGCGGTGAAATATAAATACTAATTTCATCAATTCCTATAATTAAATAATTTCATTTATATGTTTGAAATGTATCACAATTAGTTTATAGAGTATTTATCTAATACAAAAGGAAGTCAAAGGTATGCCTTTGTTTTCCCCTTTAATTAATAATATATAGATTAAATTTTAATATCTAAAGATTTATAATACACTCTACATACATTGAAGGAGCCATAATATAGAATATAAGATATTTTATCTTGATAGTGATATGGTTGTGTTCACAATATCCAACACAAAGATGCATTGATCCATATTTTATCTTATCAAAGAGGAAAGTTGCACCCCATGGTGGAGAATATGGAAATATAATACCCTTGTTAAAAAATTATCTACAGTTATTCTATATCTTATATTGAAAAAGTTATATTTTATAAAGAATATTCAATATAGTAATATGAACACTTATGAGATCAATTAGACACTCAACATCCTCATTTTGGAGAATACAATGATACTCTTTGGGAAATACATACACAAAATAAACAAAATTTATATATCATAATTGATTTTCTTTCTCCCCAAAACATTGATCCAAGTATACCTAGTTATTTTTTATTAATACCAACATATGGGAATTAGATTTTATATTAAATTCTGCGACATAATTTAATTTATATGTGCTCATTAGATTAATAAGGATATGAAATTAAATTTACATATCTTGATCATTTATATGGGACATATATAATGAGAGATATCCTATTCCTAATATCACATTAAATTATACTAATGTCAAAAAAAAAAATTCAAAATATATCATCCAAAAAACATTAGTGGGAGACCTGTGATAGATTTGGGATGCAATAATCACACCGCTATGTATTTTAATTGAAAATTTAATATCTAATATTTGTGGTAGTGAATTACGGATATTATAAAACATGGAGGATATGAATTATTGTTTAAAACCATTATCAAATAAAATATTTAATGTTTTTGAAATGATAATAAGCATATGATGATATTTTTTATTCTAGTCTTAGTCATTTTCTGAAAGCAAAAAGGATATCATGAGTAATAAAAAATAAGACCAAGAGTTCATAATTATGCAAAAATAAAACTAAAACCTATCATTTGATAACTTATAAAAAAATTATTTAACCATATAAAACTTTAGGTTTGACATATATCACTTCCTATGTAACCTAGGTTGATAATAGTTTTATCAACATACTCTATTTAACATAATAAACTAAATTAGCTTAAGCCTAGAATAGTACCACATATGATGGACCAAAAATAACATTCACATATAATACCAAAATATACATTATTATCTATTAAAATGCATAATAAATCATCAACTTAGAACCCATAGGACTGGTATATTTGGATATTAGCTTCATAAAAGAATTATTTTTCATCATAGTGTACATTTCATCCCTACTTTCATTAAGATTTACTCCCTCATAGAACTATCTCTTGTTATATTCATTTACATCACCTGGGGTGGAAAAATAAGAAAAGGGATATCTCAAAAACCCTCTATTGGTTAATCACAATAGAAACCTACAAGAGAAATATAAAAGACAATAATAAAGACTATATGTGATAATATGATGAACATATTAGTATAATAGAATAATAATGAAATATGAACATTACATATAGAAATCATACCCAATAGGATATGGTGTATAAAACATAAAAATGAATTTTAATATAGCTATATTGGAATAACCCAAAAATTTGTGATAGGAATATATACACTCCTAATAATTGAAAATTTTATTGTATACTAATGGTCACTATCAATAACAGTATCACATAGTGGATGAACATATCCCATAACATTGGGGACATGGATAACCTCTAACGAACAAAAAAATATCACGAGATACCAGATTTACCCAATATGCTATAAAAATGTATTTTTTTGTTCTCACCTATCTCGTACTGATAAAACATTGAAACATTTACCACATGAACATGGAAATAATTCATCATCGCATAATAATTATTCCGTGAAAATAAAAAATGTTACATAAAAAGTTTCTCATTATATAAAAATAAACTATTGAATGAAATAAAAGTGATTATTTCATTAGAAAATATATCCATTGAAACATAATGGGAATTAATGAATATAATAATAGATGAAAATCCATTAGATGAATATAAAAAATATAAAAAAATAAAAATTATGCTTTTCAATTTTATTACTTTTTTTAGAAATGATTTTTAAAAAAATTAGAAAGTAAATAAAATATGTATTAAAAAATCACAATTTTGAAGATAAAATGAAATAAAAATACTTACCTTGATAGCTAACTCCAATGAAATCGCTTTAAGAAAATATTTAATAAATATATCCATCTCAATTATATATTATATACTATTCTTTATTTATATTAAATTTTTTTCTATAAAAATAAAATAATTTATTACATATATATTTCTTAGTAACAATTTATTTTTGTCATCATATATTAGTAGTAATGATTATTTCATACTATTTTTAGTATAACAATTTCTATCATTGTTATTTGAAAATATGTTATTAATTTTTAAATTATTGATGTATTTGTAATCATATTATTATAGAAATTTATATATCCTTGTATTAAATTAATGGAGTATACATGTATGGTCTATATTAACGGAATTCCCAACGCATGCATTTCAGATGATTTATCAATAGAAATAGGAGACTATAAAATCACTAATCATTATATTATTAACCTTTTAGATAGATAATAAAAATATAAATTACTCATTAATAAATCATAATATAATTATTAAGTCTTATGTACCCCTTCATGATGAAAATGGTGAGGATATTACAGAGTTGTCTATATCAGTGGTTAAAACGACCTAAAAATGAGCATTATATACAATAAATGAGTAAGAGTATAGTGTTATATGACACTGATGTTATTTTTTAATAATAATGATGTTTATAATTTTATATAATTATTGCGAGAAATGTTATTAAGAAATAGTGGGGAGTATTTGGTATTTTGAAAATATTTATAATAACTGGATACATTTTGGTATTCCTCCTACATATAATAGGATACATTGTAGTAAAGGATTTAAGACTGTTTCTTCGGACCATGAGCTACCCAACATGGAAATAGAATTTTTAATAGGTAACATTTTTAGTTATTAAATAGTATAATAATGAATAAAATTAGTTTTCGACTAATAGATAAGGGGTCCATTTATAGAGGAGTTTTAGTGGAAGGGTTTTATTTTTCATTCTATAATGGCCAAAGAAAGAAATTTTATCTTCTAAACATGATATTAAGTAAAAAAGATGGATCAATATTAACTATATTAGAAACGTTTATCAATTTTTACAATATTTAATCATCAATTTAATTATATTTTACATTTTACCATTTTTAGAATTTTCAAGCATCATTTATTTTTTTACCTCAAATGAAGTTGTCCCTCTTATATAACTTTGTTTCCCTGATTCGAAAACTAAAATCCATTTTATCAAATATAATTATAAATATTTGAGATTTATTTTTTATAAAAAACACAAAACATTATAAAAAATTTCTTGAATAACAATAATTAACTATATAATGTACAATTTTATTTGGATTTATTATAATTCATTCTTTTTATAATAATGGTAAAATATTTATTATAAAATTTTTATTTATAATATAATATATAATTTATTTATTGAAAATGATTATATTACTATTATAGTATTTTCAATATACTCATGGGTTATATCCATTAATAGTGATCGTATATTTTTCAAACGGGAATATAATGACAATATTACACATTTTGAATCCAATATATAACCTTCAATTATTAATTAAAATTTAACGATATGAATATTTCATATAAATCAAAAAAATATCTATAATATTTTAAATATTTTTCATTCCTTCATATATTATTTGTGGTATGACCTTAAAAGAAAAATTACAGTGATGAAGGTTTCATGTTTTTGGTCTCTTTTACTTAGGGATTTATTTCTCATGTAATGTTAATAATGATATTTCATATTACCTTATTATAATTTATTTATATTTATTACACTTTAATATAATTCTATAATGAAATAAAGTTTTGTTCATGTTTGTTTGGTGATTCGTGTGAAACTGGTGTTTTAACATATTCATGTAAGATAGTTGCATGGAGTTTTGTGAATACCTCTATATATAACCAACATTTATAATGAGAAAAAATGAATATAGAGTTTCATTAATGTTATTTAAAATTTTCCATGGTAAAAAAAACGTATTTTGATACAGAAACAATAATTATTTGATATGAATATTTTGGACATCTATGATAAATTATTGTAGAAAGTGTTTATAAAAGTATAAATGACAATCAAATTATAGAAAAAATATTAACTACACAATAATTTAAAAACATAAATTTATTAATAGATATATATATAATAATGTATCCTTTCTGATTGACTTTCTTCTCATATTAATAAATAACCCCATTTTACTTAATAAAATTATTAACCATGGGTTACCTATTATTAAAGAATATCTTTTATATCATCAACTGATGTATTTAATGTTAATCCCCAACTATAATATGAACAAATAATTATATAATATAGTTGGATACACCCACCTTCTATGCTTATGGTATTTTTTTTATTGAAATGTATTTATGAAATTCATTCATATATTTTCATTTATGGGAGAATATATATCTCATAATTTTATTTATTTTTAAATTAAGTGTTGAGCCTAACCATACCATTAAAAATAATCTTCTAGAATCATTTGTATAGTTAAAAATACTATCATAGACTGAATCAATTATGACCTATATAAAATCAATAATATGATATATTTAGTAGAAACATCAAAATTATGGTTGAAATGAATGTATAAAATATTTGTTTATCATGAGTAGAATTTAATTATTAAATTATTTTTTTAATGTGTAGAATAAATATATCCCTAATAATATTTTATTTTAGATTGTACCCCATTATTTAACAAGTAACATATAATTTATATGATTTAAAAATGTAAATATAGATATAATATTTCCCTCTTGAGTGATTTCTATATCAAATTAACTATATGAAAATAATGTTCAAAATATTTCTTTTCATTCAACTTATGATGCCATGGACTCATTTTTTGTACTTCTTGTTCTATTGGATATAATTAAGATTATTTTTTTCATTTATAAATTTGGTCATATATGTTTTTCCATTATTTGTAATTCATGATTTCAATAATTATTTATACAATAACATTAATTACAATAGAAATATATGAAACCATGATAGGTTCAAAATGCTTGTAGAATATTTTAAATTATTTAAGATTCACCTGATCAAATAAATTCATGTACTAGAAGGCAACAATAATATATATCTGAAATAACTCTTCTAATTTATGGAATAAATAATACAAAAATATATCATTAAATTAAATGTGTAAATCAATGAATTTTCATTATTCATTATATTTATACATATTTTTTTTAATAACGTTAAAACTCTAAATGGTCTTTTGAAATCACAGAATATGTTAAGATCAATTTAATAGGACAATATTTGTATATTTGAATTAATCATCTATAATATAAAATCATAAATTTGGTAATTATTTCACATATTTATAAAAAAATATTCTTAAGAAATATATAAATAACATGTTTCAATAGTTATATATATAAGGACAAGTGTAAAATTGAAAACATAATTTTTTAACAGATTAAGAGTAATCACATATTTTAAATATCCTTAAATGATATACAAATACATGAAAAAAATTTATTGATAATAATATAACTAATTTTTCTAATAAATTTGATTTGAGGAAATGTTCTTCCCTAATAATTAAATCATAAAGTGTATTAATTAATACCTATTCCAAAAATAAAAAATGGTTGGTTAAATAGACAATTGATATTTTTATACAAATTATAATACTATATCTTAAAATATATATTCATTCACATATTTTGGAAAATCCATATCATGGATTTCTATTAAAGAAACTATTTTCAAAACATTATAATATCATGTTTCTTTTATTTTAAATATAGAGGCAAGTTGTGTATCTATTTGGCTGAGAAAAAATCTTTTTTATATCAAAAATAATTATATATTGAATTGGAATTATTGTATTCCCAATATTTTATATAATTATAATATATCTTCTCAAGTGAATGTAAATGGTGATTATATTAAACATATCAAGAAAAAATACACCTCATATAATTTTTTTTACACATCATCATCAAAATAAAGGAGAGATTTATATGTAGCCAAATAAATTATCTAATAATCATTAAAATATACTAATAAAAGTTTAACCAAAAAGAAAAATTAAGAATGTGGTTCAAAAATTGGGATGTATAAATAATTTAGTATATAATTATTTTATTTGGGGATATTGGTGATGTTGTACACTTCTTTTATTTATTAGGGGTTCCATATTGAATTTCCTATATAATGTTTTTAATGAGGCACCATAACAGTGTGTGTGAAGTTAAATTTATTTGGTCAATACTTTTTTATGATGGTAACTATTCCATTGGTTAGTAATAACCAAGCATATTCATCACCATATCACTTTCATATGAAAATAAGAATGTTTATTGGATTATTATTTTTATATGTGTCTGTGTGTGTTAACATGGTAATGAAATAAGAACTTTTTGTTCTAATATTCTATCTGGATTTTGTCCCTATTTTCATTGTATTTACATTTTTATTGAAGAAAAGTATTTATTTGGATTTATTTTAACATAGTAGTGATATTTTGATTCATCAATAATTAGAAACAAGGTTCTAATATTAATTTACATTTATCTTTCAAATTTATTTATTCCTTTACTCTATTGATTAGGACACTCTTGTTCCAAAAAAAATTAATTTATTTGATTTTAATTTTTTTAATAGCTTGGTCTACTATAATGTATATAAAAACGATACAGCAGACTGAATCCCCCCACTGATATTTGATCGGAAATTACATGAAATAAATATATTTCAGGGATGGGTACGGACCATGACCAATGATCGGCCAGGAATATCTTATTTCACTTGTTTGTTGAAAATATCATCCAAAATATCATCCTATAATGTTATCCAGATAGTATGACCTAAAAACCTACATCTTAGAACGAATATATATATAGTGGGGTGTATGATTATTACATATTAATATACAAAAAACATAAAAAAACATATTATAGGGTGGGAGGGATTCCTACTGCAAATGAAACCATGGAAAAAGAAGAGAATTCATTTGACTATTCAACTAAAGAGGGGGTCATCTCCCTATATGCTCCATACCATTCTATAATACCAATGTGGGAATATTTTTTTTAAATATTCAAAGTCATTAGAATATTTTAGTAGTGGATGGCCAAAAAATTCAATGAGTAATTATTGTAATAAATAATCTCCTCCCATAATGTTTTAGTAAAAAAATCCCCTTATTCATATTTTCTATTCCAAAAAATTATTACGACTCAACTACAAATATGGTGAATATAAATTTTCCCAGGAGGCTCACTCATATG
Organism: Viscum album; assembly: GCA_963277665.1. Taxonomy (NCBI): domain Eukaryota; kingdom Viridiplantae; phylum Streptophyta; class Magnoliopsida; order Santalales; family Viscaceae; genus Viscum; species Viscum album. The sequence continues at coordinate 396,813,764 of OY728125.1, forward strand.
TTGTTTTGATGAATTGTGTACTAATAGTATTAATTGTTATGTAACTATATTTATTTTATTTATATTTATTTAATTATTATTATTATTATATTTTATGACAAAATTATTTGAAATTATTATTTATTTATTTTTTCATATTAAACATAAATTTACATTTAATATTAAAATTTAGTTAATATGTATCCTTATTAATGTATTAATCTAGAGTTAGATGGTTCTCATAAGAGTGGTATCCCATAGTTTTCTATTGTTTCATCACATAAAACACATATTTATAATTCATCTATATCATTAAATTAATAGGATCTTTAGAACCATTTTGATAAAATATATTTTAATGAATTATATAGCACAAACTCTAAAAAAGAAAAATTTAAATATTGAGTAAAATTTCTCATGGGTTTTTTTAATTTTTATTATCCATCTTAAAAAATATGATAATTAAAATATTAAAAATAGTTAATCATATAATATTGCATAAATTCAATTAAAAAGTACCAAATTTAGAAATGATTCCCATTATACCATTTGTGACTAATAAATGACGATCAACTATATAATTTAATATAAATTACTTTTATGATAAGTGAGTGTACTAATTTAAAAAACTACAATTAAAAGAGTTTTCCACCTTTAATATAATGAAAACATAAATAATTGTTTGTAACGTTTTCTATAAAAATAAAATAATATTTAAATAGAAATTATATATATTGTAAAATAACTAAATAGAAATGTAATATAAATTAATATTTTTATAAATCTCATATATATTTTAAGTATCAAAGAATCAATAAATATTTTAATGGCATTAATTATAAATTGATCAAAAATAATATTTTATTTCAATTAGTTGAGCTTACATATAGTTTTCATTCATTATGAGTTTTATTTAGGTGATTTATTTTGAATTAGGGTTCATAAAATATTTTTTTCAGTTATATGGGATAGTGATTCATTTTATCAAAATATAATTGTAACATCCCATATAAATAAAGAATAATACATTTTCATAATTATTAATATTTTTTTATTAAATATTAATATTACTTTAAAGGGGTGGCTATGTTCGATGGATTACCAGATATACTACAACTTGTGTCATTTATAACAAAATCATTATCCTCTATATACTATGATAATTTTTGAGAAGTATTCAAACTACACTTTCACACACCTCTATCTAATGGGTAAAGATCATACTATTTCTGTGGATGGAAAACTAACACCTCATGGGACGTTGAGTGTTCAATTATCTCCTACCACCTATCATGGGGGCCATTAAGATGTAACTATCTTAATATATGATATATTTTATGTTTATTTTTTCTTTATTCTTATGTATTTTTCATTTATTTCATACCCTTATTGTTTACATTACGAGTAAACGCGATAATTTCATTTGAAAGAGTGCAGACTACCACCACCTCAAAGAGATATAACTCATTAATTCTATATGTGGGACATATAAAGGATGGAATTAATGATATAATAAATGATATTATACTGGGGTTATAATATACCTACGTTTCATTATGTTTTAATTCCATTAAAATAACAAATAGAAATGAATGTATCGTTCATTTGTATGTACGGCATACCATCTCCATTAACGGTGCATTTCATTTCGTACCTCTGAATATTATAAACTACTATAAATACATGTTATACTGGATATATATGATATATATGATATCTAAATCATAAATATCATTTTGGATATAATGAAATATTGACCACATGTACAACTTGTAATTATAAGAAGTCAATTTATGACTTAAGTACCAAATATCGACAAAACGGCCGTTATTACCTAATGATTACATAATTTTTATAAAATGGTAATAAGTGATAAAAAAGGAATATTAATATTGAAAAAAAATCTTAAGAATGTAGAAATAAACTTTAGTTTATTATTTAAGAGATTAAAGAATAAACGGGTCGAGTCGGACATGAGGTAAGGGACTTTGTCTCTATCTCCATTCATTGAGGAATATTTTGTTTTAATACAATAATTTTTTTAATAATCTGTTTAAACTCCATTGAATTTTCATTTCATTCAAATGGATTAGTTTTTTTGAATGATTTTACAAAATTACAAAAAAAAAATCTTTTTAACCTAAGTAGTGAGAACAGCCTTTCCGCCGCCATGAGTATTTTTCGATATCTAGCTTATTTAACAAGCCATAATATTTTTAAAAGGAAAATAAATACTATAAATTCTTTAACTTATTTTGGTATTGAAATTTGTTTTTTAATGTATTTTTATATCAGTAGTTTTAAATGATATATAGTGATTGAAATGGGGAAATGTTATTTTTTTTGTTTTATCTGTTAAGAATATGTTATGGTTCTTGGTCATTGTTATGTATACAGGGGGTTCCATGAGAAACCTAAGGAGGGTGAGCCTGATATATCTCACCAATTCATTAGGTAAAGTGATGGATGTAAATATGAATGTTTCTTATAAGAGAATTTTGGAATATACATTGATGGGTATTAAAAATGTAACTCCATACGTAGCTGTGGATGCTATAACCTAATTATGATAAGGATTCCACAAGTCTTCTCTATGATTTATGTTTTATATGTGTTATTCATAAATATTATGATTTCATGAGGTATGTTAAAGAGTTTATGTTAGTTATGCAATGATGAACTAATGTTTTATTTCTTTGATTTATACCCTTATTGATTTTTATGCTACTCCAATGTTTAGAAATGTTTTTCACCAGACCTAAAGATGAATAAGGTGTAGGATGGGATCAATGAAAATTCATTCTGTCTAAAACATGGGACTATACATGACTCTTTTTTTCAAGAGTTTTTGTTTTATAAAAAAATTGAAACTAAGTAAAAGTGTCTACCTTGTAAATTTTGAGAGGTAATGTAATAGTTATGGCCTAATTCTCGAAAACACTAAACCTGAAAAGATCCTCAATGTTAATTATTCATTTAATTTATGATTATGAAATGCTTAAGGTTGGGTTCTTATAGGTGGTATCAAAGGTTGGTTTTGATAGCTTAATTAGGTATGGTATTATTAAATTAATATCAATAAAATTACGTTATGTTAATATTGAAATAATATAGCATATACAGATTACCATGTTGATCTTCATACGACACTTCTGTGTTTTTAATGGTCTTCTACATAGGAAACATGGAGCCTATGTTGGGACAACATCAGGAAGAAGACAACCATACAAATTTGCAACCTTAGATGGTCGGAATTGGGACTGAACAGTTTTTTGCGGTGATGGCACTATTGACTTAGGATATAAATGGTGGTGGTATCCATGGACAAGATCATCTAGATCAACCATAGTGGAACATGTCAATAGTGGAACTTTTCATGAGGAAACATCCCCTATCATTCAAAGGATCATCTGACCCTGTGCTAGCAGAAGGGTGGACTAAAGCACTAGAAAATATTATCAATATCATCTGGTTTTTAAAAAATCAAAAGGTTAGTCTCACTGTTTACCATTTAGAAGAAGATTTTGATCAATGGTGGTCGATGGTGAGAATTATCAGAATAGTAATGATATTGATTCTCTTGATTGGGATGAATTAAATAGTATATTTCTTGAGAAATATTTTCCTACGGTGGTTCGTCTTTGGATAAAAAAAATTACTAGAATTCAGGTAGGAGGATGACTCAGTGAATTCTTATGAAGAAAAATTCAATCGACTGGAAAGGTTTTCTCCAAATTTCATATGAAATATTGATAGTAAAATCAACCATTTTTACTCAGAATTAAATCAGAGGTATCAAATAGATTTAGCTTCTCGTTAGATCAAAAGTTATGCTAAACTAGTTCAATGTGCGGAGAAGTTGGAAATAGTGTTTGGGATGATCAGGTGTTCTTTGACTAAAAACAGAATAAGAGATCAAGGTGGATGGGGAAAAGGAATAACTCTTCAAAAACTTCTGATGGTAAGAAACATAAGTTTATAGTTTGGGAAGATTATGTTAAACATCATATTGGGGAATGTCTTCTGAATTCTTGTAAATGTGACCAATGTGGTAAAATGGGACATAAAGGTTGTAATTTCACTAAAAAGAGTAGGTTAATGGTTAGAACAAATATAATTTACAATCAGTAAAATGTATTAACTGCAATAAAATGGGACATTATAAAAATGAGTGTCCAACAAAGAACTCAACTGAGGTAAAGAATCCAAACTACATGTAGAAAGGGGTGGTTAAGTCTTTTTCAACTACTTCAGCATATGTTGGGCCATCAAATGATTTAGTATATGGTACACTATTGGTTTGTTCAGATTATACCAATCTGTTTTTTGATTCAGGGTCTACATGTTCATTCATTTTTGGAATGTCTTATAGTAAATTGGAATTCTATCTCAATATATGAATCTTGAATTTATGGTAAAACCACCTAGAGGAAATGTTGAGACCGAAATAAATTATTAGAACCTTCATATCCTTGTGTGTGAAATGAATGTTCCTGAAAACCATATTTTTTTGCCTCTAGTTTAGTTTGATGTTATTTTGGGTATCCATTGGCTATCTATTAATCATGCTAAGATTGGATTCAGAGCTAATGGGGTTTATTTTCAGGAAAAAAATCAATTTGGGTACAGGAATGATCCCTTAATTTTGATATCATATCAGGAAACTGAGAAACTAGTAAAATATGTAAATGAATTCTACCTGTAACATATCGTTGAAAATAAAGGAACTATTTATATTAATGATGTGCTAGTGGTAAATGAGTACCTTGATGTTTTTCCTAATGAGATTCCTGGTTTTATACCTGATCTAGAATTTGAATTTACTATTTGATATAGTTCATGATGCTAATTGAATTTTGAAACCCACTTATCAATGAGCTCAAATGGAACTTTTAGAGTTAAAGAAGAAAATGCGGGAGTTATTAGATATAGGTTTCATTCGACCAAGAAAATCACCATGGGGTGCTCCAATCATTTTTTTTAAAAATATAGATTATTTAATGAGACTTTTCATTGATTATTGAGCATTGAACAACATCACTGTTTAGAACAAGTATCCTTTTCCTCATATTGATAATTTATTTGATAAGATCTAGGGAGCTCAGTATTTTTCCATGATTGACTTGTGGTCAGCGTACCATCAGTTGAAAGTAATGGCATCTGACATTTAGAAGACCATGTTTTGTACTATATATGTACATTATGAATTTGTAGTTATGTCTTTTGGTTTAACCAAAGAACCTACTATATTCATTGATCTTATGAATATATTATTTTGTGATTTCTTGGATAAGTTCGTGGTTTTGTTCCTTGAATATATTATGGATTATTCTAAAAGTAAAGTGGAACATGAAAGTCATTTAAGGGTTGTTTTTCCAACCTTAAAAAGAAAAGAAACTATTTGGGAGATAATGATATATGAGTTTTGGTTACAAAAAATTTCTTTCCTTGGTCACTTTATTTATAAAAATGGAATAACAGTTGATCCTTTAAAAACAAAAGTTGTTAAAGAATATCCATGACTAAAAAATATAACTGATATTGATAGATTTATTAATTTGGATGGTTATTACTAGAGGTTTAATGATAATTTTTCACGGTTATCTAGTTTAATGAAAAACATAACTTGAAAAGGTTTTAAGTTTGTTTGGAAAAAAGAATGTGATGATTATTTTTAGGAATTGAGAAAAAGATTGGTAAATGCTCTAGTTTAGGCATTACCTTCAAGCAATTGAGATTTTTTTATCTATATTGATACTTCGTTGAATGGTCATGGTTGTGACCTTATGTTTAATGATATGTTAATAGCTTGTCTTTCAGGACAATTGAAACCTCATAAGTTAAATTACCATACACGTGATTTGGAAATAGTTTCTGTTGTTTTTTTCTATAAAAATTGGGAGGCATCATTTTTATGGATTACAATGTGAAATATATACTGACCACAAAATATTGATGTTTATATTAACTCGGAATGAATTTATCTTGAGACAGAGTAGATGATTGGAATTAATCAAGGATTATTTTTTCACGATCCTTTACCATCCGGGAAATGCAAATAATGTGGTTGATGCTTTGAGTCGAAAAAGTAATTCTTCATTAACCATGCTATTTAGGGAATTATATCCTTCAGTATTCGATATGAGGATATTTGGAATAGATGTTTTTGGTGTAGGAAATTCTACTACATTGTTTTAGGTGTCAGTGAAATCATCTCTATCAGAAAAAATAAAGCACTCGTAGAAGGAAGACAATGAGTTGCAGAAAATGGTAGAGTTGGTTCAGAAGGGTAAGGTTCCTGAATTTGGCATTGATAATGATTGTGTATTGATGTTTGGAAATATATTATGTGTGTCTTGTCATTCGTAGTTGAAGAAAGAGTTATTATGTTAAGCTCATAGTTCTCCGTTTTCAGTTCATCTTGGAAGTACAAAGATGTACAGAGGTCTTCGGGAGTATTACGAGTGGGATTGAATGAAAAGGGATATTGCTGATTTTACTATGCAGTGTTTGACTTGTCAAAAGGTAAAATTTGACTAGTATTTAATGAAAGGAATGCTTCAGTATTAGCTTTTCCTATAGTGGAAATAGTAAAATATATCCATGGACTTCGTTGTGGGATTACTGAAGACATCTCAAGGTAATAATAGAACATGTGATATTGCAGATTCGTTGTGTAATTATGCACATTTCCTTCCTATTCGAGATACATTGTCTGTAGATCAACTTTCACGATTGTATGTTAAAGAGAAAGGTATGTTTCGTGGTGTTTCCCTATCCATGGTATATGGTCATGATCTTAGGTTTACTTATAACTTTTTGAAAGGCCTTTTGAAGTCATTGGGTACTAAATTAAATTCTAGTATATCTTTTCTTCCTATATCAGATGGGATGTCAGAATGAACAATTTAGAACTTGGAGGATATGTTATGTTCTTGTTAAATGGATTACCAGGGAAGTTGGAACAAACATATTTTTTTGCATGAATTTTCATATAATAACTGTTTTCATTCAAGTATACAGATGAATCCATTTGAGGCATTTTATTGGAAGTGGTGTCGAACTCCAACATTTTGGTATTAAGTAGGTGAAAGGAAGTTCATTGGGATAGAATTGGTAGAAGAGATGTTAGAAAAAATTATGTTGTTTCAGAAGAACATGAGAAAAACTCAGAGAAAACAGAATAGTTATGCCGATAATTGGAGGAAGGATCTTTCTATTGAGGTAAGTGATCAAGTCTTTCTCAATGTTTCCCCATTGAGAAGTGTGATCTGTTTTTATAATAAGGGAATGTTGAGTATGAGGTTCTTTGGACCCTATGAAATCCTGTGGAAAGTTAGATCAGTTGATTACAGAGTGGATTTACCTCCATGTTTATCCCAGGTAGACAATTTTTTTCATGTTTTAATATTGAGAAATTATAGGCTAGATCCATCACATGTTTTAAGTCTAGATGTAGTTCAGTTGGAAGAGAATATCTATTATGAGGAACAAAAAATACAGATTCTTGACCGTAGAGATCATGTATTTCAGAATATAGTAATTCACTATGTAATGGTTTTGTGGAAAACACATATGGTTGAATAGGCTACGTGGGAATCTGATAAATTATATGAGGGATAAATACCCCCACATATTTGATATGTGAATAAAAATTGCAAGGACACAATTTCCAAAAGGGGGGAAGGATGTAAACTCCCATGTAAATAATTAATAATACAATTTCATAATTATTCATATTTATGAATTAAATATTAATTTTATATCAATGTGGTGGTGATGTTCGATGGCTTACCAAATACGCAACAACATGTTTCTTTGAAATTTCATAGCATACTAATAATATAATATTATTATTTCAAATGTAGTTCATTCCTAGCTGTTGTATTGTCATGAAATGAATATAACAAACTAAAATTGGATTATAAATGTATGTTAAATGATTTTACATTTATCTAATAAATTTTAGAGTCGTAAAATGTGAATTAATCTAATTTTAAGCATAAATACTCAAATATTTATTAAAAGGATGATTTAAGGCCTTTTAATGGAGAAAACTATTTAAATATAGATTTGGTTAATCTTAAATGTTCTTTTTGACAAAATAAAATTCTTCATTAGAATTGGGAAATCAAAAATCACATTGGGTAATTTTTTTATTTTTCTAATAATAGTCAATTTTTTATGAATCGTGGAAAATAATATATTTAAATTCTAAAATGCCTTTTAATTTAATTTATTTATATGGTTATATTAGATTTTTAGTAGGATTTAAAGTTTAATTTTATTATATTCTTACTATTTAATTTAAATTTTGGCTATTGTATGTAATTTCACTTTGAAATTGGACATAAACTTGTGTCGTTCTTTTGATAGTTATTATATCTTAAAAAACACGATTTCTGTTTTGCCAGCAGAAATTTATTTTAAATTAATTTTGGCCACTTTTGTGTTTTAAATTTTGAAATATTGATTATTTATTTTTAATCATTTTGTCCAAATTATGTAAATAAAAAAAATTGAAATTTTAAATATTTAATACAATAAAAAATTTATTTGTCGTTGCTAAAGGGTAAATATTTTAAATTATGCTTCAAAATATTATTATAATAATATAAAACTACCCTAACAAGTGTCATAATCTTCTTGGTTGATACGTTTCTTACCATGGGCATCTTTGCGTCGATTTTGGGACCCCATAGAGCCACTAAAGGGTGATAATGACACTTTATTTTAATTAACTTCAAGACAAAAATGACATAAGCAAATATATTTTGGTAAATAAATTATTAAAATGGGTTATATAAGTTATATTTTTTACTATAAATATTCATTGGAAATCGAAAATATTTCCAATTTCATGGTATATTTTTATAATTTTTATACATCAAATAAAGAAAATTATTTATCACACAATAATGTTGCAGTGTTTACCTCATTAATAAATTATTTAAATAAATGATATTATAAAAGATAAAATAATATCCAAAACATGTCAAATAATAATTGAATGATTTTATTTCTACCATGAGTTATCTTATTTTAGATTTTAAATTGATTTTGACCTTTATAAACCAAAAATCATTATATAATAAAATAATATTTTCACTCTTTTTTAAAGAGCCCCTCCTCCCCGTTAGAAAAATCCATCAACTCTAACTCATTCCTCACACATCTGAATCCCCTTGCCTTGTCCAAAACCTTACCAAGTATTCTCTCAATATCCCTCTCTTCCAACTAGAAGCCTTAAATGTTTCAGAAGGTGCTTCAACAAGTCCTTTTGGTTCAAACCAAAGGGTGTTACCCAAATTAGAGGTAACTGTTTTTCTTAATTATTTTATTTTATTTAAATTATCCCACCCTTTGACTCTTTTTATTATTTTTTTTATAAAAAACCCAGTATCCTCAATATACTAGGATGTTTTTATGAGAAGGACTTTAAATACACTTTCACACACCTCCATCTAATGGGTAATGAACACACTATTTCTGTGGATGGCTATATAACGTTTCATGAAATGATGATTATAAAATTATCTCCTACCACCTCTCATGATGTCCATTAAGATTGAACTATATTTATATATGAAATATATTATGTTTATTTATTCTTTATGATTCGTTATTTTTTATTTATTGAATACTTTTATTTTTTCATTATGGGTAAACAAAGTAAGTTCATTTGAGGAGGTGTGGACTACCACCCCCTCAAAGTGATATGACTCTTTAATTCTATGTGTGGGAAGTATAAGGAATGTATTTAATGATATTATATATAATTTTATATTTAAATAATAATATTCCTATGCATAATTATGTTTTAATTTCATTAAAATATGAAATAGAATGAAAGTAGCGTTCATATGCACGTTCGACTTATCATCTCTACGAACAATGCATTTCATATCATAACTCCAAATTTTATGTACAATTATTAATACAAGTATATATAGTATATATATATGATATATATGATATCTAAATCATTAATATCATTCTTGATATAATGATTTTTTGACCACATGAATAACTTTTAATTATAAGAAGTCTATTTTTTACTCAAGTACAAAATATAAAAAAATGACTATTATTAACTTAAAGTATTAAATAATGATTATAAAATGGTAATAAGTGATATTAAAGTAATTATAAACATAAAATATGATCTTCAAAAAGTATAAATTAACATCAGTTTATTATCCAGCAGATTAATGAACGGACTGGTCAAGTCAGACATGAGGTAAGGGACTTCATCCCAATCTATTTTCGTTGATGAATATATTGTTTTAATACATGAAATTATTTTTTAAGTTGTATAAACTTTTTTTACTTTTCATTTTATTAACATTTAATCTATTACAATGAATAATTTTTCTAAATGACAAAAAAGATTTTTTTTAACGTAATCTGTGAGAATGAGCTTTCTGCCACCGCTAGTATTATTTGATCTTTGGCATCCTTAACAAGCTGTAATGTTTTAGAAGGAAAATAAATACCATATACTTTTTTATGAATTTTGGTATTGAAAATAGATGTTGAAATGGATGTGTTATGTCAATATATTTAAATGATATGTTGTGATTTAAATGGGGAAATTTTATATTTCCTTTATGTTTGTTTTATGGGTTATGAATATTTTACGGTTCATGGGAATTGTTATGTATAAAGGTGATTCTGTGATAAAACTAGGGTGGGTGAGCCCGAGATAACTCTTAAATGAATTGGGTAACATGATGGAGGTAAATGTGAATTTTTCTCCTATGATATTTAGAGAATATACTACGATGGGTATTCCAAATATAACTCCCTACAGAGATGTGAATGCTAAAATGTAAGTATGTTATTGATGACACATGTTACCTATATGATTTATGATTTATAATTTTAATTCTTAAATCTTATGATTTCATTAGGTATGATAAAAAGATTATTTTATGTATACAATGATGAAATAATGTTTTCATTCTTTATTTTATAGCCTTACTTAAATTTTTATGCACATCCCATGTTTTGAAACATTTTTACAAGACCCTAAGATTAATAAGGTCAAGGATGAGATCAAGGAAAAGTAATGGTATCTAAAACATGGATCTATAGAAGAATTTTTTTCAAGAGTTTTTATTTTAGGAAAAAAATGGAAACAAAGTAAAAGTGTCTACCTTGTAATTTTGGAGATGTAATGTAATGGTTATTTCCTAATTCTGTAAAACTCTAAACCTGAAAAGATCATCAATGTGAATTATTCCATTAATTCAAGATTATATAATCCTTATGGTCGGGTCCCTATAATTTTGGAATATCTTATATATTTATTTGAATTTTCATGTCATAAATAAATATACCATGTTTATTATTATAAAACCATTTTACTTTTTATTATTTAATATTGGTTCTCTATATATATATATATATATGGTTCTACACATATTATTTGAAAATTTCATCAATGCAATGAATTGTTTTATTAATCATAAGAAAATATATGGAATGTTTTCTCAATATAAAATAATACTATATAGAAAAATATAATTATATTAAGATGTTAGATGGATATCAATATAATATATTTTGAAATATAATTTAATATAATTATATTATACCTATTTATTCTAACTATAATAATATGGGATGGAGGTATTATTCCTAGTGATGATATTCTGTATCATTTAATGTATTATAGATATTATTGTATGTATTTTAAAAGTGTAATTTTTTTTACATATACACAATCAAATTTCACCATTACAATTATATGATTTATTAGAGAGAAATAATTTTTTATAAATATATTTCTTAAGATTATTATATTCTAATTTTTTCTAACATTAAAGAAAATTTTTTATAATTACATATTACCTAAATGTTCTACACTTGAAATGTTATTCTATACATGTGGTAAAAAAACCAATATAAATACATTATTATAAATCATTTATGATTTTTTATTTCAATTTAATCTGATAATTTTATTTCATAATAAATCATATAACAAATATAATTCTATCACACATCATGATACAAGTTAAAATCCCACAAAACATATGTATTATTCTTATAAAAATGTTGAAGGATATGGGTTACTATTAAAAGTAAATAATTTCTAAAAACTCTAGTACATGTACATAAAAATATAAATAATATTTTGACTCAGTTATATATATTTTATTGTAGTTTTATTAATAATTGATTGTTTTTAAATGAAACAACCACAATTATAATTACTTGGGGTGATTTTTCCCTTTCAAAATAAGTAAATAATACTAGATAGATCATCTTATGGGATTAAATAATTTTTTGGTACCAAAATACTAGATGCACATATGATTCTTACAATACATTCCTAAAAGTGAAATAAAACATATAATTACAATAAAAACATCATTAAATCATTCAATATATCCCATAAATCATTCAAATTTAACTTTACAGTACCATGGGAAAATTAAAACACAATTAAGGGTGTTCTAAAATGTACAGTATGTTATGGTTTAGAATAGAATATCATAGAATAAATAAGACATGGAAAACATGGAAGACATAAAAAATATCAAATGTTATATATAAATAATATAATTAAAAGATAATATAACCATGGATGAGATAAAAACATAAACTATAATAATGATAACAATAATTTCTTTTATATTTCTAGAATACATATTGTTGGAAATTGTAATATTATCTATATGACATCACACAAATACGTCATACATATGTTGGTAAGGCATGCCCCAAATAACCAAGCTAGTTTATCCCATGTGACCTACAGATTCAATAGGGGGATATCTAATATAATGTTTCATGAATAAATTATTAATCTTAATTAAATTATAAAATTATTTAAATTGATAAATATACAATGAAAAATCAACAAAAACATTCATATTTTAAAACAAGCATATAAAATTTCAATATTTCATCTAGTCAATAAATTGAACATTAACATAAGAAATCCTAAGAATAATCTAGATTTTAATATTATATTATATCCCAAGTGAAGTAGAAAAATATTTAAATTATGTATAAATTGATGAAAAACGCCTTTATCATGACATTATAAGGTAAATTTAAAAACAAGAAAAAATATCACCTAATTAGAAAAAACATTTTAAAACTATAAATTCCCAAAAATAGAAGGGATTGTATTTTTAAAAAATTAAAAAAAATAGAGGTAAAATTATATCAAATAATTTCTATGATGGAGTAAAATGTTGTTCATTTAGTAGAAGTTATAAAAAATTCTTTTCCCACTATCATAAAAATTAGAAAACGTCTTTTATAAAACATTTTCAAAAAAATCCATTTTAAAACCTTGAACAAAAATATATATTTAAATGAATTTGTCCTTAATAAATAATTTTTTTTCTAAAATAGTATTATTTATTTTGAATAAATAATATGAATTATTAAGAGAAATATTCCAGACTAAAAATGACAATTAAGGTCAACTTTTATTATCAACAATATTTTTATAATTTTGACTACCCAAAAGAGATAAAATTTATTGAATACATGATAACAAAATATATTACTATATGATAAAAAAATATTATTGTTTTATACAATAATGATTATAATATTCCCCCAATTCCCATTTAAACATAAATGATTTTCAATAAAAAAATAGACAATAAGATAAACTCTTAACATGGATTTCATCTATGTCAGACGCATTCCAAAATCATATATAGTAAATTTATATTTATTATTCATATCTATAGTATCCATATTTATATATATATTACTATATATCATTTATTCATAATTCAATTTACACACTTTCTCATAATTATTTTATTAAATAAATTTTGTAGGTGTTGTCAATTTTTTCTCTCAGGTAAGTTTTGATTCAGTACATCCTATCCATTCTCCTTGGTCATGGTTTAATGATCATTTCATTTTTAAACATGTTAATGTTATCATTTTTATAAAAGTATCTTATTTTTATATCCATCTATGTGGGACTATTATTAAAAATGAAGCACATCATTTCACTGAGACGGTAGTCCCTACGTATGCATGAATAAAATTTTCATCATTCTAATAGATTAAAATATAATAAAGTATATAAGTTTTTAAGCATAAATAATATAAATAACTTTATATATTTCATATTTTTTAAAAAATATTTTTTTATTACCATCCATGTTTGGGGTAAATGAAAAATAAATATCTTCACTTCGTGGAGGTGGTAGTCAAAATATAATAATGAGAAAAATTATCATTTTCCAATAATTTAAATGTAAATAAGATATATTGTATTTTATATTTTAAAAAACATAATTATATCATAATATATATATATATTCATTATCTATATCCTTGTAAAAATCCATGTGAGGTGCTGAAGGAAATAAAATTGCATTGCTATTTGAAACAATAGTCTGTACGTACACATGAGTGAAATTTTCAATTTCTGTATGAATGAAATGAGATTGAAAATAGTTTTAAAATTAATATTAAAACATATTATTATATTAAAAATGATTATTTAATAATTCTAATATGGTTATATAATATTTAAAAAAGTTTTAAAGAGAATGAATGTTGTATAAAGATCAATAAGAATATATACATCTTCCTTGGAAAGTATCATTTTTATTATTCCATAAGCCCTATAAGATTTGATTTTAGTTAGAACATGTCCTATAAGTTGATAAAAATGGTATTTTGAGTGGTTTTTAATATTTTAGTTGATATATTATTCTCCATAAGTGTGAATAATATTTTGTAGTAGGTTCCCTTTTGCATGTGAGGTGGTTGGTAAACATGTAAATACTTGAAAATATATTATATAATACATGTATTACTCAAATTAAGTGGATCAAAATTGACATAGTTTTGAATATAATTTGTTTAACGTTGAAATACAATCAAACATTAAAATTTCAGAATGTGTTATATATGTTAAACCATATCATTTAGCTTAACAACCTCAATAGCTATTTTAACACTTACTGTAGTGATAAACTCATACCGTTGTTACAATTCATTGTAACCAAATATAAAATTCAAATAATTACTAAATTTAAAAACATTTTTCCTAAATATGGAATTTATTTCATAAGATTCTATTTAATGATGTGATATAAATTAATTATATTTTAATTCCAAAAAACACAAAGAAAAATCATTTGGGGAAAAATGTATCATTTAAAGCATAAAATTGATTTGAAACCAAAAATAATATAATATTTATTCCTATAATTACATTTTTTTATTTTTAACCCATATATATATATATCGTTAAATATTTAGTGGTGTAATAGGTTTCATAGGACCCTAAATTTGATATATTAATAATTTTAAATATATTAAACCATGATCAAGAATATTTTTGTAAATAATGATTTTCCCCTAGATAAATGTCATGGATGGAAAATTTGAGACTGTTGTGGGTCACATAACAAAAATTTTACCCTTATAAATACATAAGGAATGTTCATATCAAAAACATGGTTAATGCATAGGTGTGGGTTGAGAATAAATGAAACAAATCAATTTAATTAATTAATTAATATTTTTGTATATTAATTACATAACCTAGAAAATATATATTTAAATCCAAATATTAATACTCTATATTTTTTTCCAAGAAAACCCTGGTTATTGGGAGATCCAATACTGAGAAGATCATCGATGAGAAAACGCAGGAGGATTGAGGATCAGTGATCAATTTCATCAAAACTCATCACCCACATTAATGTAGAAATAATGAAACTATTACTCATCAATGATTTAACCACTATGAAGGTAGGAATGTTTTATTTATGGATTTATTCATTGTTAATTATGATTTCAATAATGGATATTCTTATTTTCATTGTATTCATACATTTATAATGTTTATACAATGAATTTATTATAAAATCATTCCATTGATATTGATTGTATTTGTTTCAATGGATTTCATAATGTATTTATGATTTTCCATGATTAAAATCGATTTACATGTTTTCTATTTAAAAAGATTATTATACATCATTTACTATGCCTTAATACATTATTCCTTTGTGTATTAGTCATTGACCTATAATTGGTCAGTGATTCGACACCAAATAAAATTAGAGATGAGGGTAAACACTAATTTTATTTTTGTTTTGTAATTTTATGGGGGATTTGTTTTTTAATTAATGATGAACTATAGTGAATTAATGAATGGAATATGGAGGATATGACCCTCAATCCCTGGTAAAAGCATGAATATCATTGTGTAGGATGATTGAAAATCTAATTTCTATCCAAAAAAGGTCAACAAACATTTACTGAAGGAGTTGGAATCAATATTGAGCCTTTGGATATGGATTTTTTGTGATTAAAGGTGAAATTTTGGGAGAATATGAAGTGTAATAGATTAAGGTGTTAGAGTATTACTTCTACAAAATACCTTACTATACATTCTGTATTCCAGAGGAGCACACAACATGCGTTCTTCTTTTTTATGGGGCTAGTGTTTTCATCCATGTTATATATAACATGTTGTGTATATGAGGCCACATTCCATGTAAAACTATTTATTTATCTAATTCTTGTATCAGGAGTAAATTCATGGGTCCTTGAGAGGTCCCACATGTCATGTTATCTAGGTAACACTCCATATTGTTTGATTTTACACACTCAGTGGAGTATCAGGACAAGAACAAACATGAACCTAGGTGTACACCATTTGTTTCCCAAGGGACACATCATGTACCCCAAATTTTAATGTTATACCTTCTATATATATTTCCTTTAGACGCATATCTTTCCTCATGAGTATCCCATTATATGTAATTTTCCATGTAGATCATGATAGTGAACTTTGTTTCTACATCAATTATATAACATAAGGTGGTATGATCAGATTACACATTCCAATATTTTTGTAAATTATTGAGACATGAGTGTGGTCTTTGGGATGAAATCAGGGTTGGAAAACACCTTAATGACTCATATGTGTTATAAAATGTGTCCCCCCTTAACCTTGGTTGAGGTAGGACTGGTACCCCCCCCCCCCCCCCCCCTTTAGCCACTTGAGATGTGGGTCTACTATATTTAGAGTTTTCCCCCCCTCACCGAAGCTCCAAAACGGCATGGGTCCATCATATGTGTCATCTTACCCTAATTGTTTATGTTACTATGATGATGTATGGGTGACTTGTGGAATATCTAGCAATGTTACCCTAACATAATGGAATAATGGGATCACTAGAACATAATGTTCCATATAGAGTAACGATCCTTAAATGGATATAAATATTGAGAGATTCCTCTACCTATATTTTATTTTTTTATTCATTATTTTATATCTATTCACAATTATATAATCTCTTCACTCTTATATCTATTAAGAAGAAATTTTGATTTAAATGTTTACTCATTTTTAGTTTCTTGGGCATCCTATAGGGTATATATACACACCCTTAAATGGAATTTTAACATAAACATAATGCCTTATGTAGATAAAAAATAGTTATAAGGTTACATTGGAAGGCCTAATATAGTTAGATCATAAAATTATTAGGCAACTGTGATCATAGTTTGGTGGTTGGTATCCAAGATCATGAGTAGGACCATCCACATTAATGGTTGTTTGGTTGAGAATATTTTTAGTACTTATTGGGAGTTAATAATTTCATTTTGATATCTTAGTTATATTTATATTGATAAAATGTTTTTATTATAGATGTTATTACATTAATTTATTTCCAAATGGGTTAGTAGAGAGTTTTTTTATGCACGGTTTTGTGGTACATGGAGTTGTGCTTGTGTACAAAATTCTATTGGCTAAGGCTCCTATTTATTATATATTCCTACTCAGTAGTAGTCATCATCCCTAGTCATATTTGATATGGGATTAAGGTATTAAATTTGGCTTGATCTCGCTTCCGATGCAGACCCCGTGGGTTGGGTTTTGACAGAGTGGTAACATAGTTGGTATATCATTAGGATGATGATTTGAGTTGGATGTTTTATAAAGACTGGTTTGTGAACATTGGAAAATGGTTATTAGGTTTCTCAAGTTCACCTTTAGACCCATTAAATTTAATGATGGTTTGGTGGCCATTTTATCCATGTACTAAGACAATGATAACATAATTTTGGACTTGGAAATAAGATACATCAGTTTTAGGTAATACAATGGTGATTTTATTATTTTGGAATGACTCTTTGACTTCCATATCTTTTTTGAGTTTTCTGTATAGATATTCACATCCAACCATTGCACATCATTTAGACATTCAAGATTACACAATGATGATATCCAACTACGTTATTATGATAGGGTCTAGAAGATGACTTTTTTAGTGATGGGGATTTGGTGAAGGGGTTTATTCATGAGGCGTGTCACCAAAGGGAGAAAATAGTACGGTTTCCACCCAATTAGAGACATTATGACCCACCGCCAACATTTCTGGTTGATGGTCATCTATTTATTTAGTTATTTATTGTTCTAGTTGGGAATCATTGTTATGTGTACAAGATATGTTTTTTTCATGAGTCTCAATTATATTAATATGTATTATTTCATGGTCACCCAAAACCTAATGTAGTAGAATATTGAAATGAGATGGTGGTTTTAGTTTTCTAGATCATATATACCATGAACCATAATATTGTTGTTCTTTTGATTGTACTTCATTATATAGTGATAAATCACTTATGTGTTCAAGCCACAGAGACCAACGATGTGAAGAGTCTCATGTTGATTGTGTTGAAAAATCATGTTCCATGACGAGTTCCACCCTTTGATTATGCCCTCTATATAAATTAATAAGATTATAAAGTTGCAACTTGGTGGTATGACTATTGCATAGTATGTATCAAGGTTCAACAACCATAAATACCATTCATTTGATATGTTTTAATGTGGATACATTTGGGAAAAAAATTGAGTTGGGAATCAAAAAGGACATCAGAGATAACATGGTTTCTCTAGGTGTTCCCACTTATTCTGAGGTTCTTTAGATGTCTTAAGAGATAGAATGATTCCTAGTAGAGGATAATTAGTAGGTTAGAGATGGAAGATGATATTATAGAGAAGTTTAATTTTTATATACTATCATACCTTATACTTAAACTCTTATAATTGGAGATCTTCAAATAAGATTTCAAATTATCGGGGATCTACAGTGCAAGGTTCCCACAAGGGATCTGGGAACACGGGAGATATGTTGCATTATGTTTTTGAAACATGGGGTCACTGGGATTTTGATTTCATGACCTGTCAGGAAAAACATGGTGGGAATGTGGTTGTTGAATCTTTGTGGATGATGTAGAGTCACAATATGGGATTTCCTAAGAGTGGTTAGGGGAAACCACAAGAATATAGTACCTACAAAGGTTCTAATATAGTACTAGGATGCAGATTTGTAGGTAGGGAAAATAAATATTACCTAAAACCACCACCACCACAGGGTGGACCTCATCTGGATTAGAGGCCTTGTGTCAATGTATATGGTCATTTGAATGATATAGAGTGATATAATCAGGCTATGTATTAGGATAGTTTATGGAAAATTCATGAAATCTCAACTTTATCTCTAATTCATATAGATATATAAGAGAACCATTCTTCCATAAAGTTATTCCTTGTTCAATAGTTACGGATTCATATAGATCCTTTATCCCATTATTATTTGGTAGATCACAATGGGAAGCTATTTCACTATTTAAGAAATATGTCAACAGTGTGAGTAAATGATAGATGAAAAGAGATTCCTATGAAACCACATGGTAGTCTCAATAAATTCATATGCCATAATTCTATGTATAGTTTATTTATCCATTGTATATACCCATATATGCTTCCACCAAAGTGAGATGTTGGTCAATAGATGAGGTTATATTCTCCTTCAATGGTGAGAATGTCCTATTAATAGATCGATTTTTGATCATAAATAACAATCTACAACTAATATCCCATGAGTTTGTTAGTTTATCCCATGGTTTAGTGATCTCTTCATACATTTGACTTCTACTAGTGTTGGATGAGTATATGATTGTCTTCATATAATATATTATTTGACTATCTCTAGGTCTATAGATCGACATATTAGACATTTTTTACCCCAAAACCACTTTGATGTTTTCTATAGTATATCTAAAATACATTATTGAGAATTGATATCTAATTATAAAGTTAGAAGACCTTTAAGATAAGGGTTTTATCAGAACTATATTGTACATCTAGTAATATTTGGGGTTTTCACAAAGAACATAGATGAGGGGATAATGTTATGTGTTGATTACCATCACCTGAATCTAGTGACAATAAACAACAACTATCCTTTTCCAATGATAAATAAACTCTTTAAAAATTTGAATGCTTTAAGATGGTGCTCAATGATTGATATATGAATAACCTAAAAACAATTGAGAGTTCTTAATGAATATGTCCTAAATATGGAATTTTGATGGTTCCATGGTCATTATGATTTCATAGTGACTCCCTTTTCCGAAATGAATTCCCATGAAGTCTTCAAGTGACTAATGAATTAGATAATTTAGTCTTTTAGGGACCAGTATTTAGTTGTTTTTATCTACTAAATTATCATTATATATATATTTTAAAAATCATCACACATTGAATTTAAGAAAAATCATCAATATAAACAGGGAGAAACATTTATATGGCAATATATGAAAGTGTCAGTTCTTGATTTGAGTGTTTCTTCTTATATGTAATGTTATATTAGAGAATGGTTACCAATATTACCCACAAAGATAGGGGCAATCATAACTTGGGAACAACCTAATAGAGTATCTAATATATGGTGTGTTATTTACTAGGATAGGTACTACATGAAATTTTTGGAATACATTACTAGGACCATGGACCTTTTGAATGCATTTTTTAGGTTGGAATAATAAAATGATGCATAAGAGGGATTGGAATTGTGTGTTTTCAATAATATCCATATATTATCACATTAATCATTCTTTGATATTTATAATGATGTGAATAATTATATTCTATAAGTTATTTTTGAAATAGATAAATATTAAAGAACAATACAACAATTGTTATAATGGTTTGGGGAACAAAGATACCCAACTACACTCCCCCAATTCTTGGTCTAATGTCATAGTTATTTTCACTAGACAAGTTCCACTTATCATGTGAACATAAAAAAACTGATTATAGGTAGATGACACTTATACAACAAGGATAAATAAATCCTTATGGTTCCTTAATAGGGAACTTGTTTCTCTGAATAATATTCTTAGAAGTTGGTTGTCTTCTACAACTTATTTTTACCAGTCGACACTCTAATGAATCATAAATGATTGATAGGTTGAATAGATAGGTTCTCCTTGGTAGTTTTAGAAAAAAATGACATAATACAAATCTTTTTCTTTAATGTTGGATGTCTTTAGAAAATAATATAATTTATGAGATCCTGGTTGAAAATTATATTCAATAGAAGTATAAACTAATATGAAGTAGTAGTTATATATTAGAATGAGGTTGAAATATGTATATCATGAATGTTATGCCTCTTTAGTAGAAATTTGGTCACTCAAAATTTTTAGTAGTTATATATTCAAAAGATATTCACAAAAAAACTATTTAGTTATATAACATATGTAATGGTATAATACTATGAAAAAATATGTTGAAAACAAAACCATTCTTCTGGTTGAGTACATGTAAGAATGATTCCTTAAAAATTTCTATCATTAAAATTTAATTCATTAAATATATTAGAAAATTCTCTTTGAAATTGGAATTCTTTACTACATTTAACAGAGTCTTTAAAATGATAATAATGAATATTTAAATCATTCCTAAAATATCTCTGAATATATCATTACTTACATCAGTACTATTGTATAAAACTCAAATAATATCTTTGATTTAAATTGTTATTATTTTATAGTCATATGTAGGGTTCTTTCACCTAATGAAAAAATACCAAACAAAGAGTTTACAACATATTATTGATTACAAAATTATGGTTGATGTATCATATCTTTTTCCATTAATAGTAGGGTTCCATACCAATTTATGGTTCTTTATACATAATTTCCATGATTTAAAATGTATGGTTTCATCCAAATGTATGTTTGATTTGTGATACTTTTTTTGTAGAATTGTGTATAATATCTATATACATTTTTTGGATATATGTTTGATCCCTTATGCTATGATTAAAATGTAGGGTATGAACAAGGTTTCATGAATACATTAAAACATGGTCCCAAAACACTAAAAAACATTCCATATAGATCAATGACTTTGAATATAATTCTAGAATAAATATTTCTATGAATATAAATTTCTGAAAATTCACATAATGTAATTTCATTATTATAATAAAAAGTTATTTGTGAGAAAAAAATAAATAATATTTATATATTATTGTTTAAAAAACACATTTTCAACAATCTCCCCCAATTTTATGATCTCATAACCCATCATAGAAAATATAGAAACTTGTAAACACAAATAACATCACTTAAGAATGATACATAGATTATGGTTATTGAAAAGTAATTTTTCATAGAATTATTTAAATTGATTGATAATGGAAAAATGTAATTTAATAAGTAATATTTTCTTTACATATTTTTATTTCCCTTTTTAGGATATTATACATATGGTTAATGTAAAATAAACTAATCCACATTCAGTTTTGCACATAACTAAAAAATATTGTTGTATTCCTGCTCTATGGAAAATTGAAACAACTATTATTGAAGTTTAATTTAATATAAATAATAATAAATTGTGATATAAAAATAATGATTTTCAATCATAAAATGTCGAAATATTAAAAGATTTATTTTTAATGAGAACTAGTTTAAATGGAAGGGATTGTTGAAAGTGAAAGGAAAGATTTATTAGAGGGATCAGGTTCTGATCAAGCTCAAGAAACATGAAAACCATCATTTAATTCAACTATTTTTTCTTAAATTTTTTGGATTATTATATGCATGCTTTCTTATAAATTTTTTTGTGCCTTGAACCACATTTATATATTTAAACAGATTTACTTTTAGAAAGTCATGTAAGTGCTCCTCAATCCGTAGAAGCATCATAAGTTTATCACTCAACTTATTTAGAACCATTCTGATTCCTTGTTAACAGGAGGTTAAAATTTTTAAAGTGTATTTTTTATTATCTAATATAAAATTCATAGGTGCTCTATTATATTGAAAAGTATGATGTCTTTCATTTACATCAGCCATCACTATATTAATTTCTTGAAATCATCTGACTAAATCTAGAGAAATTAGTAGTTCAGAATTTGATGATCTAGATTTAATTACACTACCTTTTATTGATTAAAATTGATCTCCAAAATAAAATTTTAAATCATTAAAATTATATTTAAAAATGGATTCTGATTCCATTTTTCTAAAATAATATAAAATATCTCTATAAAAATCATGAAAATGTTATCTAAAAACATAATTTTATCTATGATTATGTGATTGAGTTTGAAAATTGTTTAATTAAAAAAATTCATAGTTTAATGTCTCAAATAGTCCATATCAATTCATATTTATTCATGTTCTTGTAGAAGAAATGAGTTCTATCTTTTATTTTGTTAAACAAGATTACGAGATCTTCAATCTGATTAGTAAGAGTATCAAAAGTGCCTTCTTCTTGTTTTTTGATTTCAAATACTTTTCGTCAACTTTAAGGAATTATCTATAGAATTATAACTATAATAAAATATTATCAAGAAAAATATATTCTTTCTCAAGATATAGAAATAGTTCTGTTCAAAAATTGTGCAACAACAATGATAGTATGATTTCCCACAATGTCACTGGTTTGAGTCATATATGATAGAACATTCTCACTCCTTGATCAGATTTATTAACATGATATATTCCAGGTGAATGTCTCTTATCTCATGGTTGATATTTAGATTTTTCTTCCTCATGGTGAATTTTTAATCCAAAAACTAGTGATAGAATTTCTACTCATTTATAATTAGTGCCATCTTATGGGTTCTCAAGTGGTGGTTTTTCTCTATTGTAGTGACATGTTACAAGTACATCTACATATATTTCTATCATTTCGTTCTCATATTTATCAGTGGTATCATATCGATGTCTCCTTTTTATTGGTTTTACATCAATTTGTATTCATGAATCTTTAACTTCTTTCTAACATATATGAAGTGATCAGATGAATTTCCATTCCTATCCCTGAGAAATATGTATCGTTTCTTTTGGTCATCCAAACCAATAGAAAGAAATTGACATTTAACTATACTCCAAAATAATCCAAAAATTCTTAACACACCAACATTTATATTGTTGTTGAGTTGACACATTATATGAACATATATATAGTGAATTTTAATATGTCTATATAGAAGAAAAGAATCTACTCGATCAAATGGATAAAAGGAAATATATGTCTATGATTGATTGTAGTGACTCGAATAGATATGAATTTAACTAGAGGAATTCAAATTGATATCATTGACGAATAAAAACATGACATAAATAACAAGATAGATATTATTTTATAATTCTCAAACTCTATGAAATATTTTGGACTAAATAAACATGACCAGTAGCTTTTGGTCTGCCTCAAGATCCTTAACCATTATTTTCCAATTTTTTTCTATCAAAAAGGAAATGAAATTATATATTTTGACTTATTATGTTTATTTCCAATTGATAAATGATTAAAATGGAATACTACTACATGAGGTAATTTTATGATATGTGCTATTTCAATAGAGGAGATTGAAAATTCCTTATCATCTACTGAAGAGGTAATGATATCCAATGTTTCCCTAAAACCAAACCTAATGTTCATATAGAACATCATTATTTCGTGTTCAAATATAAATATTTTATTTTCGTTATTAAATAAAAATTCTAAAGTTTGGAAAATCAGAGATTTCTTAAGAGATATATTTTTCTTATATATCCAATAAAAATTTGAAAATGATTCCATGCAGTGTCATTCTAAAGGGGACTCACTGACATTTCGAGTCACATAGTTTATTTGCATCTTCACTCTTTTTCATTAAAAGTTCTATGAATATGAAGGTATTTGAATTTCATATTTTTTGGTTTCAATGTAATATTTGATGTCTATGAGGATATAAGTTTCTAAATCCAATGGTAGTAATTGGAAAAGATATAAGATGTTTTTTGTTGAAATTTATTTCTGACTTGGTTTTAATTTCTTGAGCGAATTAAATCTCAAAAACATTATTATTTTTTATTTTAAAAATTCATGATTTTCATAATAGAAATATTTTTTTGTTTTCATAAATAAATACACTACCTAAAAACAATATATATAGAAATTAGTAAAAATAAATTTATTAAAACTGTATTTCAAAATATGTATTCAAAACTTCTTCTTAATAAATTCAAAACATGAAGTGGGATGTTATTTAGTAAAAATATTAGTAAGTTGATAATTTTTATTTAAAAATTCAAATGACATATTCTTTTTATAAACATGACATCTTAAAAAATGATTCATTATATCAATATTAATTTTTCTATAATTACTTATATTATTTTATGAAATATTTATTTCAATAGTGTTACTATAAATAATTGTTGTATTTTCTAAATTAATTCCAAAGCCTAGTACTGTTTGTTTCATCCACAACACTTATGCATAGAAAATGTGAGAAGATATATTTTTCTACCTCGGTAGTTGATAGATCCACTGAATATTGACACTTACTAAACCATGAAACTATATATTTTCCTAAAAAGTTATAGGTTCCAGATGTTATTTTTCTATGTAAACTACATAATATAAATTCATCATCTAAGTATGAAATTAAATTAAAATTAGATGTTTGGGGTAAACTAGATATTGAAAAAATGTTCTTTTTAAGTATATAAAAATACTTTTATCAACATTAAGATAAGAATATTTTGGTTTTGATCTATGTATAGCGTAATTAAAAATAGAAAAAATTATGTACCGTCAACTATATATAAGATATAGTAAATTACCAATCATAACTCCACATAACATGTTATGCACTGGGATTTTCAACTTCTTCTAAATCATTATTTACATTAGTACACATGGGAGCCATGAATGTTTTACTTTTTTCAAGTCCAAACATTTTAAATAAATAATCAAAATATTTACATTGATTTAACACATTTCCAAGATATTTTTGGTAAATATGAAATACAAAAAACAAATTCAATTATCTTAACATATTTTTTGAAATTGTTTTTGAAATATATATTAATAATAATTATAAATATTTTTTATTTTCTAATTAAAAAATAAAATCATGAAAAAATAATTTCTCTAATAATATAGTAGAATAAACAGTTATTTGTAAAAGAGTAGGATTTTATATTCCCATAGAAAATCTACTTTCTGATAAAAATGATCTTAATCATTCATACAATTATCTGATACATGTTTACAGATTTAAAGTGCTTATCTAAGATTAAAAATTGTATCTGATTAATGATGGTTCTCAAAACCATGTGAAATTTCAATAATAACATTCAATATTAGATATACCTTCAAAAAAGAATATTTTACATCCATGTGATATATTTTAAAATTCATATGAGATGAATAAGGTAAAAGGAATATAATTTTATCTATTCTTTAAATATGTTCAATGTTTTCATTATAATCTATTCATTCATCCTTATTATAATATTTTTAAAAAAATTGATTTTTTTACTAATGATTCTTTGGTCATCATATTTATTTCTGAATAACCCTTTTGTTCTAATCAATGTATTAGTGGTTTATCTTTCTATTAATCCCCAAATATTTTATATTCTAAATTGATTAATAATTTCTTACATAGAAAATAACTGATATTCAAATTTAAGTCTTCTTAATTTTATTTGGTTCAAATTTTGATGTATATGCATAAAATTAATCTAGGTTTCGAAAAAAAAATTAGTTATTACAAATTATATTGGTTTCCTATTACATTTTTTAAACGATGATCCATTAAGGTTATAGGATCTCATGTTAAGATACATTCAGGTTCATAGGTCTCATGTTCCACTGTACTGGAATGAATTTCACCTTATATATTTTCAAAATCAATATTATGTGTTTCAAGCCTCCTGTTTTCCAATGAGTCAACCATTTTATCTATTTGATCATTCCATTTATCAAAAGGGTATC
Organism: Viscum album; assembly: GCA_963277665.1. Lineage (NCBI taxonomy): Eukaryota > Viridiplantae > Streptophyta > Magnoliopsida > Santalales > Viscaceae > Viscum > Viscum album. The sequence goes on from OY728125.1 coordinate 396,840,840, forward strand.
TTTTATCAAAATTAACATGAATTGATTATTTTAAAATAATTGAATATTTATTTTACACACCATATAATTTATAAATAGTATAGTATCCAATAAATATCCATTTATCTGCCATTGGATTGAATTTAATATGTTTTTATTTAGTGTTCAAGATATACACCATGCCTCAAAATACTTTAAAGTAAATTAATTTTGATTTTCTGTTATTCAAAAGTTTATAGAGTGTCATGTTAATAACTATTCATATTAAAACAATATTCATGATATGTCAAGATATAAATAAAACCTATTATAAAAAATAGGTTGGAAGGATTTATTCATTCAGCATTTTTAATGCAATTAATGAATAATTTTTTTCTTTCTCCAAAAACCACATTTTTATAATGTGTATTTAGTACAATTAATGTGTATTTAACACCAAGATTTGAGAAAAAATAAGTTAATTTTTTGTTTTCAAATTTTCCCCTGATATTTCATCTTAATGAAATTATTTTGAATTATTTTTAATTTCATAAAATTTAATTAATAGTGGATACATCAATTTGAGTTTTAGAAAATAAACCAAATTAAATCTTCAGAAATATTAAACTAAAAAATAAACATATAATTTTCTATCCAAACAACCTACTCTTGATGGTCCAAAGAAACCCATATAGATAAGTTCTAGTGGTTTAGATGTAGAAACACTATTAATTTATTTGAAATATGATATGTTTTTTTATTGAAATTTGGAATGCATCACAAAATATAATATTTTGAAATCTATGATTGGAAAAATCTGATACTAAATGATTCATAAAAATTTTGTCGAAGAAAATATATTATAGTGTCCAATTATTCTATGGTATTTCCATGACTCATTTATATCATTAGTTTAAATTTTCACTTTTTATCCCCCTAAGGTATTTAGATCTAATTTATAAACATTTTTTGTTCTAGGTGCTTTTAATTTATGTAGGTTATTTTTAAAAACTATAGATTTTTTAAATAGAAATCTACATATAATCCATAATCACAAAGTTATTAAATAATTATCAGTTTGTGAATTAACCGATAAAAATATAGTAATTTTTTTATTAATATTGACTTTTTATATCCAACAGATCTAAACTCCAACAATCATTCCTTTTACAATATCTCCATATGTGACTAGACCCCATTCCATTATTTAGTGCATTAAAATTATAAGAGTATCCACCCATGCATTTGAGATTCAACCATAAAAATACCATATTTAATTCCTCAACCCCAGTTACCCAGATCCATTTCATTATTTTAATATATTGGCATGATTATAAGGAATCATTTCCTGAAGGACCGATCAGCTTAATAGTCTTGGAAAATATATTAAATACATTATGTACACCATTACAACATGAAAAGAAAAAACAATAGTAATTTATTCCATTATAAATCTCCTATCCTCTTAGATTATTCCTACAAGTCAATCATAACCGTCTTCTTCAAATCCTATGACAATAAAACATAACAAAAGGATAATCTTAAATTCTCAATAAGGGTTAATAATTTAGTGGAAGCTATAAACATTTAAGGAATTATGTGTAATAAATACAACAGCCTTTCAAACATAAACATGAATATAATAATGAAAAAAATAAATCAAAAATTACTATATAAAAATGCACATGGATATTTCACTGGTCGAATAATCACATGTAATAACTAATTTCATATTGAGGGAATGAAAAATGTCAGAAATTCTGAAACATCTTGTCACAGCCTTGGCCAAGACGTCTAAAAATGATTTAGGGCTCAGCCAAAACCATATATAAAATTTGGAAAGGCATCATCCAATTACACATATTATTGACTCATGAGACCTACCTATGCATCGAGGAGCTATATCAGGCTCCACCCGTCGGTTTCTACGTCCAATGCATTCCTCAAATGAAAATGACTAAACATAACATATTTTTTTTTATTAAAACTAGCATAAGAACTATCAATACATTATCCATAAACCATTAATGTTATAAAAATAACACATCAATCGTCAAACATATCACAAAACCTTCAATATAATATGGAATATTTGAATCAACTTCCAACACGTTTAAAATCCATAAAAGGATGTTGAGATAGTTGATAATTATTGGTAAAATGCACTGAGAGAAATACCCCAATTTCACGAAAACATTGAAAATTCACAAAATTTAGAAAATAATACATTTAAACAAATTTTTTAATCATATTTTCCTATAACAATTTAAATCTTTTTAAAGGAATAAACATTTTGAAAACATTCATGTCCATATATATCAATCCTTAAAAACCATTTTGAAAACAAGGATATTAATGAGAAAGATTTAGAAGAATAAATTTTTACAACATTTTAAATGATGTATTAGTTTAAGATTACCTTAAAATAACCATTTTGAAATGTATTTTATGAAACATGCACATGGATAATAGACATGTCCTAGAAAATACTTACACATAAACAACCTCAGATAATAATGAGATTGAGGAATTAACCCTTACCGATTTAAAACTCACGAAACATACACCCCATGAATGAATGATTATTCAATGATGATTTAAACACCCATATATTAAATTATATTACTCACAGAATAAAATAATGGCTAGTACATTCACCACTCAAAAGTAAATAGTGTCAATACAACATGAATCCCACGAGAATAAGAAGTTTTATAAAATCCCCTTACCACTTCATAATCAATCGATTCGTATGAACAAAAGTTAATAAACCCAAAATCATTTATAGAATACCAAGAATTTAAAAAAAATCATTATAATATATATCAAATTTCAGTATCAAATACACCACATGCATTAAATAAGTGGCGAACAATGGAAATCTCACAGAATTAAAAGTGAGATAAGAAACCCCTTACCTTACACTTTACTTTAATGGAGATTATGTTTAACCCCATGTATAATGACCATTGTATGTTATTAGATTATACCAGAAACATATTTATATTTTTCATATCATACATGATTCAATTTTTACTTTATAATAGCCATTTAATAATGATTTTCATGTTAAATTACCATTTTGGGTAATAATCGCTTTCTTTATCGTACGTATTTTAACTTGTTTTTCTTGATCATATAATTTAGATCGTGATTTCAATACTTCCAGAATATACAACATGATTTATATAACATAAATATTTAGAATATAAATATTGATAATATATAGATATATGAAATGGAAAACACAATTAACAGAGACAATAGGCCATATATACGCATAAATGTTGTTTCTATTTTCATATCTTATTGAAGAGAAGTTAGAAAATAAGATATATGTAAGTAGAAAAATAAATACATATATATATATATATCTCTCCAGAAGAATTATTACTTTATATTTTACATACTTATTAGTAATATATATTTTTATAATCGTCGATGAAGGGTTAACATGGAAATGAATATCATCATGTCGTGGAGACGGTAATCCGTACGTACGCGCGAGCGACAATATGATTTCCTTAAGGGTGTGAAATTGGATGGTATATTAATTTTAAAGAGAAATTACCATGTTATTTTAATTATTTATATATATATTACTCATCATTATATCCATCCATATAACATAGCATTGAATAACAAATTACACCATGGCATGGTGACGGTAAGCTGTATGTACGCACACATAGTGACATTATCATTCATATGATGGATAGAATAATTAATATGGTAGTTACATATTTATAATAAAATCATATTATATATAAGGTACTGGAGTAATTATTTTGGTATGATAATAATAAATAATGCGTAAGTGGAAGAAGAAAAAAACTTGAAAGAGGGTGCTGAAATCATTACCTCTTCTTTGGGTTCTTCCTTTTGATTGGACCAAAAGGGCTTCATAGGATGGATTTATGAGAAAATTAAGGTCTCTAAGATGAGTTTAGTATAGTTGGTAGGATATTGGGGAAGGGTTTGGTCGATCCAAATGGCTTTGAAGGTGTTAATTTGAGAGAAGGAGAAGTGTCCTTTATTAAGAGAGGTGAGTGGCACCTTAAGAATATGTTGAAATATTATTTTATAATACAACCATTTTCGGTTTAGAAAGGATCCAAATATATTTATTTAAAGTATAAGGTGGGTATTGGTCAAGAAACTCTCAACAAATAGGTTTTAGACAGGTTATGGTCAGTATATTAACCTTATCCTTTAGATTTAACTCTTAGTTAAATAGTTTGACATTTACCATGTCTCTTTGTATTTTTACATTATATGGTTAATAAACATAAAATAAACTTCCAAGATAACCAAAATTTGTTCATTAATTTCACACATATCATTATATAAGACTATTTTCAGAACCGTAGATTTTTGGGAAATTTTTATTGCAACCAATAATATCATATTTTTTAAAAAACATAATTTATGTCAATTTTGACACTATTTGGTATTCTCTTTTTGTGAATGTCATCACAACATTAATGCTTCAAAAAAGATACATTGAATTAACCCTAACATTTCATATTCACCTAAAAATTCTTGGATGTCATAAAAACATTGAAATTAAATTTATTTTAATATTTATAATACCATTTATTTGATTCTTTCATTAATAAGTTAATTACTGAATCATCAATGTCTCATAAATAAGTTTGATTATTTAATGTCTAAAAATTATAAATAAAATACCCTAATTTATAGAATATTTTTAGCTTTCTAATGAATATTTATAGTCGAATATATATTTTTTTAACCCTATATTAAAAATGGTTTAGTTATTAATCTTTGATTTTAACTCTTCTAACTCTTCTTTAAATAAAATAATAATAAATGACCTAATCTAATCCATGTTGATCTAAAGGATCATATTTTATTCAAAAGTTTTTTTTGGTTGAATTTCATTTATCCAATAGAATTAGGATTTGTGTTATGGTAGGAATAATATTTTTTTACCCTTAATTACCCTATATACTTTTAACCATGGTAAATAAAAGTAAAAATTTACTATTCAACAAAAATTATTTTCAACTTACTGAACCAAATTTTTCTTACTAATATCAACCATTTCTATCCTATTTTTGAAATTCCACTCCCTGAATTGGTAAAAATATGTTTTATTCGAATATGAAAATTTTCCGAGGAGGTGGGAAAAAGACGGTGAAAAGTTCCATAAAATTATATATATATATATATATAGTATTATTAAAAAGTGACTCCATTTAATTACATTGAACATATATAACTATTATGTATCTATTTTGACCTAAAATAAATTCAAATAAAATAAATATTTATTTAAATGAAAAGTTGGTTTTAAACAATAACGTAGTGTTTTTCACTATTCATCAAAAGATTGAATGTTTTCAGAAACATACATAAAATTTACCCTAAGATAATTTTGGTATTCAGAAATAAAAAAATATATTAATTTTACCTTATTAAAAACATATAAATTTCATTTATTAATTTAAAATTAATTTCTGTTGCCAAAACCAAAATGCATAGTTTTAAGAAACAATAACTACCAAAAGATTGACACTTGTTTTTGTCCAATTTCAAAGTGAAATTAATGCCAATGACCAAAATTGGATTAAATGGTAAATATATAATCTTATTATACTTCTAAACAATTCATATGTATTTTTAAGCACTATAAATTATTTTGATTAAAAAAGTAGTTTTTAGTTAAAATTTAGAATTTTTCACTATTCACCCAAATATGAAAGTTATCATAAAACACCCAAAATTTATCAAAACTAAATTTGTATGTCATGATTCTAAAGTATAAATTTATTTTGTCAAATTTAATATACAAAAGTTTCAAATATTAGATTTAATAATGGTTCAACATTAAAAGGCGGTAAATAGCATTGAAAAAAAATACTACTTTTATCGGAAAAAATTATTTCGTTCTTATATTATATCTGAGAAACTCATAATATGGATTCTAAAATTATATGGATTATTTAAAATTCAAAATTCAGTTAATACTATTCATAACCTCTTTTGAACAGCTAGTTTTCTAAGTCGTGGTGCACTTGAACTCAGTGTTCTGTGTAGTACAAGTTATTGAAATGCATTGAAAAAATAACATATTATGAAATATTTGGGTGTTAAATTCTCCACTCCTTCAATAAATTTCGTCTTTTAAATTTGAAATTGTTTTTTGAAAATAAAAGTTTAAAAATAGAAAAATACTTTTGTAGAGAACCCACATCGTAAATTGGGTCACTAAAATTTTGTCTTAATAGGAGGGAAAGGGAAATGAAAAGGTCACCACCAATTTTTTACCACTATTTGGAGTTCATTGGTGGAAATTAGAGACACATAATTTGTGGGAAACGTAAATATTTATTGGGAGTGATTGAGGTCATCAATCACTAACAAGTGTAAAATTGTTGTCCCCAAAGCCATCAATCAATGATGATTTAAAATATCATCGGTTGAACAAAACATAAGGTATTAGGATAACACATTTTTGGTTTTCAGATCCCTTAACTAAAGTTTAGGAATTAATTTCTTCATAGAATAAGAGAAAAAAAATATTCTTGAAAACTAGAGTTCCATCCTTTAACAAATTTCTACCACAAACCCATCTTTCACTAAAAAAGATAATAAAAATATTCTATTTATGTTAATTGTATATGGTTCTAAAAAATGAATTTATAATTAATCAATCAAAACTTTTAAAAAACTACATTATACAATACAAGACATCATGTAGGCCAGCGGTAGGTGATGTACCCCTGTAACCCTTCAATTGTGTGTTCAAGTCTCACAGCCTTGTTGGACGTGACTGGTTGTCACCCGACATCAGGGTTGTCCATTTATAAAAAATCCAAATAAATAATCTTATGAAACAATATTACCTTAAAAATAGAATTCAATGTCAAACATTATCCATTATAACATTTAGACTTATCCAAAATACTTTTTTAAAAAATCGTAGTCCAAAATTTATAAAGACGTAAAACACAATGAAGATCATTTTTCCACATAATAACATTTGAATACAATAATCATGTATTATTTTAAAAGATGGTAAAACCCTAAATTACTATAAAACCATATTGATTATATTCACTCTCCCATGTTCCTTATATAATGCTAGATATATTCCTTATATCCCAAAAATTTTAGTACTCCAAAAATGATGAAATAAAAAACCATTAATCAGTTCCATGATAGTCATGAATATCCAATATAATTTATCCAAATAAACCATCTCTTATTCCCAAATCAATACCTCAGTATCAAGACCATATTAACGTTTTCCCTTTCCATAAACCACGTATTTTCTAAAAAAATTAACTTTCCATTGAGTCACTTTTCTTGGATCCAGAAAATATCAAGTCTTTAATGAAATAGTACTGCAGTACAATCCTTATATACTCTATAATTATTATACCATGTACATCATTAATACAATACTCAAATGAAACGATACTTTATTATCAACATAATAACTCTTAATCATTCATCTTCATCATTGGTAGTATCATAACTAGATTATTATACAATATCTGCATTTGGGGTATAATATGATGATTTGGACATTGATTCACGTAGTGTCCCAACTCCTTTTAGATGAAGAATTGTACATTGAAACCCTTTTCTCTCCCTTACAATCACGTGTTAGGTGTCCTTTTTCTCCACACATATAAAAAAATAAAATTTCCTTCAAGCATTTACCAAGTTGATTCTTTCCATAGTTATCGCATATGGGAAAATCTTTCTTTCCCTCATTCCCTTTATCCATATTTCTCTCAGTAATCATTTTCTTCTCTCGCTTCCCTTCAAAGACATATCACTCAGAAATTTCATTACATATCTTATTAACAAATGATACTATTTCTTCATATAATGATAATACGTGGGAGACAATTTCCTTTCTAAATTTTGGCTTAATACCATGAAATATATTATCCTTATTACTCTTTAGATCATGCATATTGTTGGAGGTCTCATTCCATCATCTGGGAACCATTTCTGATCAATGACATACACTAGGTTAGTTTATGAATCACAATTCATAACAACAAATGTGTAAAATATGTAATCTGAATTGAATAGTTCATGTATATAATCTGTAATCATAAAAATGTTTTCCCTGAGATTTATATACCCATAAACCCTTCATAGTGGCTTTTAATGAAAATGAGAACTTTCCAAAGAATATCCCCTGGGAGTGTCGCAACCAAGAGTGTAGCAAGGACCATTGTCATTCACTAGTTCTCATTCCTGTCAATCTCAAAGTAGTGTTTTCATGTTTTACCCCTAGGTACATCTTTGCCAGAGCTTCCTCTACCTACTCGTATCCTGATAGGGATGTATTGTTTGGAAAAATTACAAAATCTCTAGAGTACCAAAATTCTAGGAAGTTCTTCTATAATTATCCTCAAAGACTATATTAGTATAATGTGATCTAATGAGAGTTTATCTAAATCCAGTTTCCATGGGTTGTACTAAACTTCCTTTGATACCAACTTTATTGCCCTGACCGCAGCTACCCAAAGTCGGTGCATTATTTTAATACATTGGCATCATTAGAAGGAATCAAGTCCCAAAGGACCGATCAGTTTAACAGACTTGGAAAATAGATTACATACATGAATTACAACATTACAACTTGAAAAGAAAATACAACAGTAATTTATTACATTAGAAATGTCCAAGCCTCATAGATTGTGCATGCAAGTCACTCATAACTGACTTCTTCATATCTTTGGAAAATAAAAAAAAGATAGGGGTGAGCTTAGATGCTCAGTAAGGCTAAATAATTTATCCTATTCTATAAACTTTTATGGCAAGATATGTAATAAAAACAACCACCTTTGAAACATAAACCTGAACATAATCTCACAAAAATAAATCAAACATTACCATATAAACATGCACATGGATATTCTGCTAGTCAAATAATCACAAGTAATAAAAAATTTCACAATGAGGGAAAGCATAATGTCAGAAATTCTGAAACATCTTGTCAAGTCCTCAGCCAAGACGTCTAAAAATAATTAGGCCTCGACCAATATCATATATCAAATTAGGAAAGGCCTCATCCAATTTCATGACTAATTGTCTAACAAGACCTACCGATGCATAGAAGAGCTATAGTGTGCTCCGCCTGTCACTTACTAAGTCCAATGCATTTCTCAAATGAAAAGGATTAAACATAACATAAACATTTATATTAAAACTAGGAAATGAAATGTCAATACCTAATCCATAATCGATGAATGTTATAAAAATAACACATCCATAGTCAAACATATCACCAAAACATCAATACAATATGGAATATTTGTATCAACATCCAACATGTTTCAAATCCATCAAAGGATTATGACCTTGATGAAAATGATCGGTAAAATGCATTGATAGAAATACTATTTCTCCCTGAAAAAATTTAAAAGTTAGAAAATTTTGAAAATAATACACTTAAAGAAATTTTTGAATCGATGTTTCCCATTAACAATTCAAAACATTTGAATGGAATTATTATCTTAAAAACATTCATGTCCATATAAATAAATCCTTAAAAACCATTTTGAAAACCTAAATATTAATGAAAAAGATATAGAATAATAAATATTTAAAACATTTAAAATGATGTTTTAGTTAAGGGGTACCTTGAAATAATAATTTTGAATTTTTTTTTCTGAAACATGTCCATTGATAATAAACATGTCCCAAAAAATACTTACACATAAACAATCTCAGATAATAATGAGATTGAGGAATTAAGACTTACCGATTTGGTAACTCTTGAAACATACACCCCATGAAAGAAGGATTGTTCAATGAAGTTTTAAACAGACATAGATTAAATTATATAACTCAATGAAAAGAATCATGTCCAGTACATAAACTACACATTAGGAAATAGTGGAAATACAGCGTGAATCTCACAGGAATAAGAAGTGAGATGAAATCCCCTTACCACGTTTTAATCAATCGAGTTGTATGAATAAATGTTAATAAAAATTAAATCATTCATAGATTAAAATTAATATAAAAATAATCATGATAATATATATCAAATGGAAGTAAAAAATACATCACATGCAATAAATAATTGGCGAACAATGGAAATCTCACAAAATTAAATGTGAGATAAGAAACCCCTTACCTTGCATATTCCTTTTGTTGAGGTTAGGTTTAACCTCCTGTATAATGAAAATTGTATGATATTATATTATATAATAAAAATATTCATACTTATTATATATTAAATGATTCATTTATTACATTATTCTACCCATTTAATAATTATTTTCAGGTTAAATTAAAATTTTAGGTAATAATCGCTCTCTGTAGCGTACGTATTTTAACTTATTGTTCTTAAACGTGTCATATAGATCATGAATTAAATAAATAAAGAATATAATACTTGATTTATATATAATAAATATTTATAATATAAATATTTATAATAGATAGATATATGAAATGAAAAACATCATTTATGGAGACGGTAGGCTGTACATATTCTTAAACGTTGTTTCTATTTTCATGTCATATTGAACAGAAGTAAGTGAATAAGATATTTGTAAGTACATAACTGCATAAATATATACATATATATATATATATCTCCAGTATAATTATTATTTTATATATTACATACTTATTAGTAATATATATTTTTATAATCGTTGATGAATGTTGAACGTGGAAATGAATCTCATCATGTCCTGGAGATGGTAATTCGTACGTACGCATGAGCGACATTATCATTTACTTAAAGGTGTGTAATTCTATGATTTATTAATTTTTCAAAGACATTAGAATATTTTTTCCTTATTTATATACATATTACTCATCATTATATCTATCCAAATAAAATAGTGTTGAATAATAAATTACACCATGGTGTGGAGACGACAAGCCATACAAACGCACACATGGTGATATTATCATTAATAGGATGGATTGAATAATGAATACGGTTGTGCCATATTTATAGTAACATCACAGTATAAATAAGTAACTCAAGTTATTATTTAGGTTTGTTAATGACAAATAAAGAGTAAGTGGAAGAAGAAAAGAACTTGAAAGAGGGTGGTGAAATCATTACCTCTTCTTCGGGTACTTCATTTTGATTTGAATGAAAGGGGTCATTAGGTTGGCTTTATGAAATAAGGAAGGCCTCTCAGATGAAGGTAGGATAATTGGGAGTATATATGGTCTGGGTTTGGCCTATCCAAATGGCTTTGATGGTGTGAATTTGAGAGAAGAGGAGGTGCCCTTTTATAAGAGAGGTGAGTGGCACCTTAGGAAAATATTGAAATATTATTTTATAATAAAATCATTTTTGGTTTCTAATAGAAAAAAATTAATTATTTAAATGATAATATGGGTATGGGTCTAAAACATCTCTACCAATATGTTTTAGACCGGTTTGGGTCAATACATTAACCATATCTTATAGATTTAGCTCTTAGTTAAATAGTTTGACATTTACCAAGACTCTTTGTATTTTTATATTATATGGTTAAAAAACATAATATATACATCCATGTAAACCCCATGTGATTCATTAATGATACACCTATAATTTTATAAGTCTTTTAATTGGACCCTATATTTTTAGGAAAAATTTATTTCAACCAATAATATAGTTTGTTGTTTAAAATTAATTTATTTCAATTTTGACACTATTTGGTATTTGGTTTTTGTGAAAGTCATAAAAACTTTATTGTTTCGAACAAGAAACATTTAATCAACCCTAACATGTCATATTAACCTATAAAATTATTGTATGTTATAAAAACATTGAAATCATATTTATTCCAATATTTATAAAACCATTTATTTGATTCTTTCATTGATAAGGTAATTTATGAATCATCATTGTGTCATAAATAAATTTCATTATTTAATGCCTATAAATTATAAATAAAATACCCTGATGAAGGAAATATTTTTATCTTTCTAATGAATATTTTTAATCGAATTTATATTTTTTATATCACTATATTAAAAATGTATTAATCATTAAACATTTATTTTAATTCTTTTAAATCTTCTTTAAATAAAAATAATAATAAATGTCCTAATCTAATCCATGTTGACATAAAGGATAATATTTTATTTCTGAGTTTGTTTTTGGTTGAATTACACTTATCCAATAGAGTTATTACATGTGTTAGGGTACGAATAATAACATCTTTACCCTTAATTATCCTATTTACTTTTAACTGTGGTAAATAAATGAAAAAAGTTAATATTCACCAAAAATTATTTTTGTCTTATTGAACAACATTTTTTTAACTAATATCAACCGTGTCTCTCTGATTTTTGAAATTCCACTCAGAGAAGTGGTATGATTGAGTTTTATGTGAATTTGCATGTTCTCCTAGGAGGAGGCTAAAAGTCGGTTAAAAGTTCAACAAAATTTTATATGTCTATTATTTTTAAAAAATGACTCTAATGATTTACATTGAAAATATATAAATATTATGTTTCTATTTGTAAGTAAAATAAATTTAAATAAAGAAAATAATTTTTTAAATGAGAAGTCTGTTTTAAACAGCAACGTAGTGTTTTTCACTATTAATCAAAAAAATCAAAAGTTTTATGAAACATAACAAAAAATCATCCTAAGATAATTTTGATATTAATATTTCAAAAATGAAGTCTATTATACAAAATTAAATACATATAAATTTCATTTATTAATTTAAAATTAATTCCACTTCTCAAAACCAAAAAGCTTATTTTTAAAAATAATAACTACTAAAAGATTGACAGTTGTATATGACTAATTAAAAAGTGAAATTACTTAAAATTTCTAACATTGGATTAAATGGTAAAAATAATATATAATTATACTCGCAAACCATTCTTATGTATATCTGAATAGTATAAATTATTTTCATTAAAAAAGTTGTTTTCAGTTAAAATTTAGTATTTTTCACTATTCACCCAAATATGAAAGTTATCATAAAAACACCAAAAATTTATCCAAACTAATTTTTTACCTCTCGGTTCTTAAGAAGAAGTTTATTTTGTCAAATTTAATATATAAATGTTTCAGAAATTGATTTAAAAAGTGATATCTATTAAAAGGCGGAAAACTTTCATTTTAAAAAATTGCTTCTTTTTTCTGAAAAAATGAATTTGTTCTTATATTATATCTATGAAACTCATAATATGTATTATAAAATTAAAAGGATTATATAAAATTAAAAAAATCAGTTAATACTATTTATAACCTATTTTTAATTGCTAGTTAGGTATGTCTTGGTGCGCTAGAACTCATTGTTGTGATTAGTGCAAGTTATTGAATTACATTGAATAAATAGCGTACTATGAAATCTTGGGGTGTAACACCATATAAAATGTTTTCATGCCGCCTTTTACTAAAAAATAATTTCAAAACATGTATTTTTGTTACCCATGTTTTCTTAGGTCCAGCTATGTCCGTACGAAAATATAGACGTATCCAGATTAACATTATTTTTACAAAATTTATATTAATATATTGAGACATATTTTTAGAAATGTACACATATTTTATTACACTCATCTATTGGTTTATTAGGTAACATTTATTTGAATAGTTTACTATCATTCCATTAAATATTAAGGTATCATTGTTATATTGTAGCACAAAATAATTTTTTTATATCTTATATTTTTCATTCTTTCTCCATATTCCAAATTTTAATTTATTAATTACATTTTTACCAATTGTTTTATTCATAGTTTATTATCCTTCATTTAAGATACTTCAATCACCTTATAACAATACACTTCATCATATAATTCTTTTATTATGTTTTCAGGAATAATATATTATATTATAGATGAATTAAAATTTTCATTTAATTCGTTATTTGGTTTAACCATTGCATCTCTTTCACTTATTATAAAATATTGAATATTTCTAAATTATTTAGAATTTTTATTAAATAATCATAATTTTATTCAAATTTTAAGAAATAGTATACCAATTTTCTATTTGAGTAGCTATTAGAGTTAGAAGAAAAATATTCATATGTTTTTACCACTTTTTATTCCTTATCCATAACGAACAAATTTTCTGTGGGTTTTTTGAATGTTTTTCTAAATTATATTTGGAGGAGACGTTGGGGCCTCCATACACACCCAACATAGATTTTATGGATATTTTCCATCATTATAAGAATTGGTTTTCCTATGATTTATCATTTCTATATTTCAGTAATTCTTTCATTTGCTGGGAAAAATATGATCTGATATTACCCATTTTATTGAATTCATAGAATAGTATTTCCTTAGTTTTGTTCTCATCATTCTTGAAGGAATTTATGAATCCTATCATATTTTTATATAATTTTATAAAAAATTATAACTAAGATAGCTCCATTACATAATCTCTGTAGTATAAATCTTTTGAGATTTTATATCTTTCATTAATTTCTTTTCATTCTTCAATGATGTATCTTTAGGGGTAGTATATTCAATTTTTTTCTTGTGATATAAAACTTCTTCATTAATATTTTCGTTTTTCATCATCAGTGTTATAATCAATTATTTCATAGTCAAAGTTTTTATTAGAGATTATTTTCAAATAGAAATATATATGACATTCTATTTTGGGGGAATCATGTTATATAATTTCAGCACTTGGTCTAAATTATTAATTGGATCTCTTGAAGGGGGATCATCATTTACTATTTTTTTCTAACTTCCTTTAATTTATGTGATGATTTCACCATCACACATTCTTGGGGTTTCAACCATTAATTTTATAATACCATACCATAGTGTCTAGAAATTGTGATCTCTTTATTATGAATCTAAAATTGAATGACACATTTTATAATCCATATATCATTGAGGTACATGATTAAATTCCATATGATAAAGTCCTCATATGATAGAAACAATTTCCTTTTACATGATTTCATACTCAACTTCTTTTGCATCATTCCATGATTCTAGATTCATAGAAATTACATAAGGAGAGATAACATTCATATATTTGATCATACTAGATATCCATCCTCCATAATTATCACCACTGAAATATGGAGAATTAATTATAGACATACCTTCTTTAGGATCATCCATTTACATCATCATTTTATAGACCTTATAATTTATATCTTGTTATATCTTTATCATAAAATATCACTTTTGATACCAAATATTCAGTCATAATAAAAAAAATATCCAAAAAAGGGGTAAATTGTGTCTTTTTTATTATCATGACAGATTCTCACTTTTAACTTTTCGTTCAATTTATAAAGATGTGAAGTGTTCGTTTATATATGTTATTTAATTAGGGTATAAATAGGTAAGAATAATACAATTAATTTTATAGTTATTTTGGGAATAAAAGATCCCATATTCCACTCTACTAACTATCTCTTTGTGATCTTAGTTATTTTCCCTAGAAAATTTCAATGAATCAGAAGAACTATAAACAGAAAATGAGCGCAGGCAGTTCAAGCCATTACAATTAGGATAAAAAGATCATTCTAGTTCTATTTTAGGGAACTATTTTCTCCATATATTAATCATAGAAGATGGTACTCTTCCATAACTAAGAATGAGCAGTCGACACTCTAATAAGTCCAAAGTGGTTGTTTTATTAAATTGATAGATTTTTTATTATGTTGGAAGAAGTAACTAAAAGAATAATGATATTATTCTACAAACATGAAAATAATCAAGTAATGATATCCATGATGAGATCATAGTTGCAAATGATCTTTAATAAAATGTTTAATGAACAAACAGTAGGAGTTGCAAAATAAAATGAGGTTAAAATATGTCTATCACCAATGTGTATAATATTTAGTAGTAATAGGTTCACCATAAATTTTCATCAATTATTTATTGAAATGAAATTAAAATAATATGCAGTTGTATATCAAATTTTATGAGAGAATAATTTGACCAAATATATTAAACACACAACCTTTTTTGGTTTAGTAGATCCAATAATGTCGTATGAATAATTGAGGTCATTCAAATTTAATTCATTCAAGAGACTTTTATGTTTTTTTATTAGTATGAACTATTTATAAAATTGAATATAGTCCATAAAATAATACTAATAGGAATTTGAATTGGTCGTAAAGTTATTTTGAATAGATCTTTACATCTGTCAAGACTATTCCATAAAACTCAGAAAATACAAATAATTTAAAAGTTCATCATTGAATAGTAAAACATAGGGCTCCTTCAACTGACGAAAAAACACCAAACGTAGGGTTGACAATGAATAGTTAGTTATAATTTAGGGTGGATTTATCACATATTTATGCCCCCAATAGTAGGGTTCTATATCAACACAGGGTTCTGTATCCATACATTATTAAATTGAAAACATAAGGTTTCATTCATATTAAGGGTTTATTAACCATACTTTCTTGGCTACTTTGGTTATAGGATTTGTTAGGTCCACTTGGATGGATTCCCAAATAGGGAGGGTGAATTAGGGTACAACTAATTAAAACAAATACCCCTTTTGATCACGTTTTTTTTTTGAAAAACACCTCTACTCTCTATCTCCTTCCTATTGCATAGTATGAATGAATCATAAAGCATTCCCTAGAAAAACAAATTTTACATGGTTCACCCTCACTGGGCTACATCCAAGGAGCATATACTGGCATTGTTCCGATGTACCAAATCCACTATAAGTGCAATGTTTTTTACAAGATCATAGCGGACTCACTGTACCATGTGGTTTACAACCATTCACCATTTGTGAAAAACCGCTCTCTCAAGAGAAGTGCTTGCACTACTTCTTCTGAAGAACCACTCACAGTTTATAGACCTGTAGGACTCATCATTATCACTACTGAATGCATCCACCACAGTATGTATATGCTCTATTGAAGACCAAATTTCATTCCCAGGTGAATACCCCTTTGCCACTAATAACAGGGAAACAACATTTGGAGAAACCTTCACAAAGCACCCTACTTCGTGAATCTCCCAAATTCGTGAAGCTGAAACAGTACTTTGCAAAGTTCCTACCTATTCATTAATCACATGCCTAAATAGATCTCACAACCTCGTGGATCACACTACATCACGATGCAAAGTCCTTCAAAAGATCAATAATTCTAAAATCTTAGGCTATTGCGGAGTTCAAGTCATCACAAAGAGACTTCCTTCGTGTAGCTCACTGAGCCAACGTGGAACACACAAATTTCCTGGAGTTAAAATAGCCACCATAGAGCTCTTTCTTTTGTGATGAAGACTTCCTTCACAAATCACCATCATCTGTTGAGTGATACAATATTTTCTAGTGAAACTCATGGCTTCCCTCATGGGGGTCGAGGTCTATTTAAAGGGGATTCCACCAACCCTTGAACCTTCCACGCGAATTCAGTGCCAAATAATCTCAAATCATGATGCTCGGAAATCTCGTCCAAAAATATATCTATATCATTATGAACCAAAAAAAAATTCAGATCTTGAATCTTGTCATAATCTCATATCATTCCATCACGTTCTTCATGCATTCACCATGATGCTCCACTCTCAATGCCTTTCACAGCCGCAATGCTCTTCAACTCTTCTGTTTGCAAATCTCATCGTAATGATGAATAAAACTTTCAACTTTCGTCATTTCATCACGAAACCACATCAAGATGACCATATTTACTAAACTCATGGATTTTCCACATTTTGATGAGATCTTCAAGGAAATCCATATTTTGTGAAGATCACAAAACTCCAAATTATGGACCCCAAAAATTTAGCAAACACTAGAAAATGACACCACCTTGTATCTTTTCTTTTATACTACCTCCAGATCATCCATTCCTTTTCCATGGTTCTTTTTCCACATGTATTGTCAAAATAATCTCAGGACCTAGAGAATTTACCATTGAAACCTTCATTATCAACAAACACAATCAACCCAAAAATGCAGCAATGTTACATTGAGGTATTTTTTCAAACAATCTCCTCCATTGTGTTTGTTAAAAACTCTTCTCAGAATGATTTTTATCACTTTTATACCTCAATGAGACTCCTTTAATAATCAACCACCATTCGCCTCTTTTGATTTAGATAGAAACCAAAGATTCACTCACCACTAAATCTAAGCCCTCCTGGGCAATGATCAGCATGAGAAACAAGATGGGAATAAATGTTAATCAATGAATCACTTAATTTTAGACACCTACTATTGACCCCAAATTGATACCAATTTCCAAACTGATTTCAATTGGTGATCGTTGGAAACCATCTCACACCATTCCAACACAACCCATCTGCTATTACCACAATCCTCTACTATAGTGATATCTATTCTTTGATCAATCACTTATTACATTGTCAAGTTAAAAGTCCCCCGATCTCATTTCTCTCCCCAAATATCACTACTCCACCTTTCATCTTCTCCCCATGTCTTTGACTAAGAAAATGTTTCTTTTCATAAACCACAGTTTCACCCCCTTGAGGAGTCACTATTTCTCCCCCTTTTTCAACAAACCCAAAGGTCAATCCTATATGGTTCGAGACATTGGAAAGAAGACATATTTGCACAATAGAGAAAAATACACCATACTTAGAGGATAGGGGGGTCCCACATCCACACCATTTCATGTTTAGGTAGTCGACTAGACCCCTAGAGCTAGTCAATGTCTCTCAAAAGATTCCTTGGGTAATTCCTTTGTCAAAATGTCTACAACCTATAGTTTTGTAGGCACATACTCTAACTTCCTGATTCCCATGTCAACCATCTCTTTGATATAATGATAGTTTATATTAATTTGATTTTTTATTGAGTGATTGATAGAATTTTTTATGATATTTGTTTCACTTTAGTTATCTTATTGAATTCTGATCGGAGACTTCACTTCAACTCCCATATCATTAAGCTGCTAGTTCATCCATAATAATATTGAGCATGCTTGTGTGGCTGAAATATACTCAGCCTCTATGGTGCTCAATGAAATTCAATATTTCTTCTTACTTAGCCAATAAATACACAAACTACCAAGATAGAAACTATATCTGATAATTCACTTCCAGTCATCCACTAAACCAGCCCAATCTACATCAGTATATCCCAATAACTCTAACTAAGATTTTCATTATATTTCAAGTTGAAATCCCCCATGACCATGATATACCAAAGAATTATTTTTACTGTAATAATACAGATTTCCTTGGGATTACATTGATATCGCACTACTTGAGTTGTGGTGAAAACAATACCAGGTCTTGTCGCTATCTTGTATAGTAAAATCCCAATAATCTACCTATATTCTATGATATTAATAGACATTACATTATCATCTTTCAATAATTTCATCCGGGTAGCAACCAGAGTATTCATATTCTTAGAATTTTCCATTCCAAATATTCTCAGACCCACCATGGCATATTTTTATTGAGAAATGAATTTGTCATTCATTCCTTGTGTCACCTGTAAACCAAGGAAAAACATCAGCTCACCAATCATAGACATTTCGAAGACTTGTTTCCTGAATTCAGAAAACTATCTGCACTATGCTTCATCTGATCCAAAAAATACTATGTCATCAACATAAACTATCCCCATCATCCTTTGATAAATTTTTTGTTGAAATAGTGATTGTAATCAACTCCACCATGCATGAAACCAAGTTTCTTTTTATACTGATCCGTCTTTGAGTACTTTCTTCTTGGTGCTTCTTTTAGCCCATATAATGCTTCATCAGCCAAAAAACAATCTTATCATCCTCATGAATGATAAAACTATTTGGATACTCGATAAAAACTTCTTTCTCTAGAATCCCAATCAAGAATGTAGATTTGACTTCCATCTGGAACACATTGAACATTATTTCAATACAAAGGCTAGGAATAATCTGAAAGTCTCTAACCTTTCAAATGGTGAAAATGTCTCATAAACATCAATTCCCTCTATCTGGGAGTATCCTTTACACACTATTCATGATTTGATTTGAATCATTGTTCCATCATCATTCATCTTGTAGTGAAAGACCCATTCAATCGCAATGACATTCTTATCAGCTGGACTTGAAACAATCTCCCACGTCTAATTCTTCTCCATCTGATCTATCTCTTCATTCATTTCTTGAACCCATATTTCACCTTCATCTGCATCAGTAAATCATTTAGGCACAACTTAAGATATGAATGTTTTCTTCTACAGTGAATTAATTATTCTTGTCTGAACTAGAACAGATTGATCCCTAAATATATTTTCTTGTCAATTTCATCTCGACTTATTGGCTTCTCGGCAGATACAGATTTTTTTTCATCATTATCATCATCCATATATTTTTCTGATTCAACAAATACCACATATCCTCCTCCTGAATTAAATTCCTTTTCATTGATTTCATCAAGAAATGTTTTACTCTATTGTGGAATGCTCTCATCATTTTCCTCCACTATGACTTCATAGCTCCCTACTACTTTTCCCAACATTTTATAAAAGCATATATATATTCATTGATTTTTCCTGAGTATCCAAGGAATATTCCCTCATCTCCGTGTGAATCAAATTTCATGTGTTTCCCTTTGATGAGTATAAATCACTTTCTACCCAAGATACAAAAGTACTTCACCATTGGATTTTTCTTGTACAACATCTCATAAAAAGTCATTCCTTATTTAAAACACATCAGAGCCCTATTAAAAATATAGACTGATGTCAATACTACCTCCTTCCAAAATTTCCCTATTAGGTCTTTATAAATGATCATCATTCTGGACATATTGTTGATGATCTAATTTCTCCTTTCAATATCTCTATTCTATTGGGGAGTTCTCATTGGGGAAACTTGATTCCATATCCTGTGCTTATCAAGATAGTCTTACACAAAACTGTTTGTGAATTCCATACAATTATCAGTGTCAAAAATCAGATTTTTTTTGTCCAAGAATCCTTTTGCATTCTCTTTGGAACTGTTTCGAGCAGCTGAACACATCAGACTTATTAGTAATAACAAATATCCATGCAATTCTTATATATTCATCAATAAAAAGAACGCAGTACCTCTTTACATCAATTTATCGTGGTGTGATAGACCCACAAACATCAATATGCACCAACTGTAGCACTCTTATTGACTTCTTTTTCTTTTCCTTATACATCATTCAGATGCGCATCCCTTTTTCGAATGCATCGCACATGTGAGTGCAATCATGTGATAGCTGAGGGAGGTCTCTTGTTGCATCACATGTTACCAGATCTTCTAGGGATGCTTGACATAGATTATCAAGTCTTTTATTCCACAACTTGATTTCTTCCTCTCTTGATAGAAACTACATATCTTCTTAACCACTTACTAGGTAAGGATTTCCCTTTGTTCATTTTAATTGTAGAAACATTTCCCTATCTCTTCCTTTGACGATACACATTTTATTAGTAAACCTTACAAAATTACCTGAGTCACATAGATGACCGAAACTGAGAAAATATTGACTGAGGCCTTCTACTACTAAGACATCAGCACGTCTCATCTCTTTGCCCCCAAACATGGCCATTCCTGATCCAATAATCATCAGGTTTTATCTTTTCCAAACATGAAAACTCTTTCTTTGTCATATTTTATGCCTATATCAAGATCCTTATTACATGTCCTGTGAGATGTGAAACCACTATCAAGGATCCACACACTACATAATTCTGATGCTTTGAAATAAATTTCAGCCACCACTGCCTTCTTATGATTTTTCTTCTTGGTCCATATTTTTTCAATCACACTTGACATGGATTTGGACTTCTAATCTTTCTCAGAATACGATGGTCCAATATTATCTAGCAATGATGCAAATCTATTTTTCATTTTCAAGTCACCTATTAGTTCATTGATTTGCTTCTATGTAAAGGCTTGTAAATTTCAAGGAATTTGTTTTCGTAATTTCATTGGTATTTTACGAGTATGCAGTTTTTGACAACACCTGATTCTGAGGCCCAGTGTGCCTGGAGTCAATTTCTGAAGTTTAGCTGGGGTACGTTCAGTGAACGAACAATGTGGTTTTTCTAACTTTTGAACCGATGCTCGGAATCAAAATATAAGGGCACCAATGACACCACAACGCCCGTTTTTTCTTAAGAAGACCTTTTCTAGAGTTTCGTTTGTTCGATAAGAGTTGTTAAAAACTGTGGGTTAAGTATAAAGAGAAATAAAATTGTTTTACAATTTTAATTCACTTATAGGTGGTTAAAACCACGTGTGTGGGAGTTGGGGTGGGACCCACTAAAATCCTAACCCCTCTTGGTAGGTTATTAGTGAGGTGGGGCCCACACTAGCCCCCACCCCTTCAATTTCCTCAAACCCTCTTAATGTTGGAAAACCCCCATTTAATTTATGACTTTCCCTCTTCTCTTATTAATTGAATGCCAACACACCTTTATTCAATTAATTGAAACTCTTTAATTAATTGAAGTAGATGTTTTCAATTTTGAAAATGTTGTCAAAAGTGAATAAAATAAGTCAAAGAATTATTTTATTTGAATTTGGTTTTTGATGTGCAAAGAAAAGGGGAGAGCTCTTGTGTTTATCCTTTTGAAGAACATCATATTACGGGAAAAAAACATCTCTACCTCAACGAAGAACGCCATCACACCATTTCACCTTCTTCCCACATCGATGAAATGGAGAAGAAGCTTGTTCCTTGGACGTTCACCGTCAATGTACACAGAGCCTCACCCGCGATGTCGTATCCCGCACCGTGAACATACTTGAACTTATTTGAGGTAGGGGATTGTTTTATGTTTGTGATTAATTTGGCGTTAATCGTTAAATAATTTAGCCGCTTGTTATTGAATTAATGGGAGGAGGCCAGACCGCAAAAAAAATACTGACCCTCCTCACCATGGTTGTTGTACTTCGTAACGGATTGAAACAGAGGCGACGTGATGCTGTCTCCCCATGCAGGAATGGGAGAACCGTGGCCGGTGCAGGCCACAATGAAGGAGTGCGGCACAGTCGCACCGCGCTGGTGAAACTGAAGGAAGCCAGGGCCGGAGTCGGTCCGTGGCGGAGGGGCGCGGCGCCATCGCACTGCGCCAGTCGGACAAGTGCCACGGCCTAATGTTGCGGCTGTGTAGAAGGGAGTGGCTGGATCCTCTGGCCGTCGGCGCTTCGGGAGGCGAGACTCGCGGGGGTCCCGCGGCGGCACACCGGCCGGCCATAACTGTCGGCCGTATTTTTGATGACTAGGGGTCATAACCCCCAGAAGGTGGCAAGGGCGGGCCCCCAAAGTGGGGGACTTCATTTGAAAACACGGGGGCCGCACCCCCCCCCCCCCCCCTTGCGCGTCAGCTCAGCACGCGGGGACCATGAATTAATAAGAGAAGAGGGAAAGTCACGACCCATCCTCGGGGCCCGTGTCATGACTACCCCAAGCTCGGCTTCCATAGGCCAGGGGCTGGCGACTATCACCAAAGGCGTAAATCCCGATAAAAGTGAATGCATTGCCTTTATAAAGTAAACAATCACAACAGAGTATGAAAACTGAAGTAAACACTAAGTAAACCGAGTGGAAAAATTATGTGCGGGAAAAGTAAATGGGCCCGAATACATACCCAACTGAAGTAATGTACAACTGAAAAGAAAGTACAACAGTATAAAAGTAAAGTAGCAACTCCGAGCCATGCTCTAGTAATTCCACCTAAAGGGTGGGTACAGATAGTCCCCCTCTGCTCCTTGACTCCAGCCATCCGGTCCGAGTACGTCCCTTCCAGTGATCCACCTCCAGGTACCATCCAGCTCCACGAGCTCCTCCCTAAATCAGCGTTATCTGTCGTCTACATCCGACACAACTAAGTGCGGGCATAACCCATGTTGGGGTGAGTATACACTACTTAGTAGGGACCTAGAGACCCCCAAAGGTCTCCTAGAATCCACAAAGGAAAAACCACAAAGGAAAGTTACATTCACGAAGTAACAACTAACTCTACTTAGGTATATACCCATACACATACCTAAGTAAACACTTCCACATCGGCTCTAGCACACGAGCCAAAGATTCAACCTAACCCACATAGGAAAAACATAACCCATTCCACATAGAAATTTGCAACCGAATCCACACAGGAAAGCACAACCCAATCCACACAGGAAATCACAACAATCATATCGATGATATAGATTGTAAGTTAAGATTAATCTCACACAGGTATAGTTTTTCGTAAGGCGATAGAGATGATCAGATGTAGCCACTGATTCATATATGCTGTCAGACCCACATAGGATAAAAGACCAGCCAAGCTGTCGGACCAACAAAGGATACAAGACCAGCTACTCTGCTGGACCCACATCGGATACAAGTACAGAGTCTAATACTTCCGGACCCACATAGGATACTAGAAAAGTAGTCACATAATGCCAGACCCACATATGATACAAGAACAATAGTCATCATCATCAAACCCACGGAGGATTCCAGTATAGTCGTCGTCGCTGTCGAACCCACTGAGGATTTTAGTACAGTCGTCATCGTCGTCACAGTCGCATCCAGCTCTAGGGTTCCCGCACATAGCACGATCGATTCTCGGAGGGTCCACTCCACGAGATAAGGGGTTTGATACATAAACTGACACGATGTCTGGAGTTGATGTATCCCAAAGTTCCATCTCTTCCAACGTAACTTAATGTGATAGACGACGCGTCAATCGGAAGCCCGATCTGAGAGTTATTGGCTTTTTCGTCCCAAGGGCCCGATTGGTTTTTAAGCCAAAACCACCCTGAAAGTAATCTAGATGCATCCAAACTTCAAGAAGAGTAAGCCGAAAGAGCAGTCTCACTAAGAGGAATCCATCGAAGTCGACGGCACATCAATCGGACGTCCGGAGGTTATGTTATAGGTGTTTCTGCTCTGAGGGTCTAGTTGGTTTCATGTTCAATCAAACCTGGCCGTACCCAAAGTTCTCTGAAACCCTGAGTGTAATATACAAAAATGGTTTTCTCAATCCAAGGATCACTATGCAACTGATGGTGCGTCGATCAGAGGTCTGTAGCCCATGTTATGGTTGTTTGAATGGAACTGTTAGAAAGTAGGGGGTTCTGACCCGGTCCAACCCGACCCGATACCCCCTAGGTCGGCCCGAACTGGGTCGACCCAACCTGGGTCTGGGTTTAGCCTAGTTAGCATGGCCCGGCATGGCAGGCATGGCCTAGCCAGGCTGGTGCGGCCTGGCCTCGCCGGAGCGGCCCGTCCTGGCGCGGGGGTCCAAGCAGCGCGGGTGGCTCGGCCCAGTGCGGGCGGTCCAGCCCGGTGCGGGTGGTCCGGCCTATGCCGACGACCATGCGCTAAAAGGACGCAGAAGGGGGTTGGGGGGGCACTGCACCCCACATTTTTAAATGGTGGCCCCCACTTTGGGGGACCCTCCCTTGCCACCTACCGGGGGTTACGACCCCTGGTCTTCTGAAATACGGCCGGCCGTAATGGTTGGAATGTGTGCCGCCATGGGACCCCCACAGGTCCCGCCTCCTGAAGCGCCAGTGGTCGTCGGATCCGGCCACCCTCCTCTGCACCGCCGCGGCCTTAGGCTGTGGCCCTTCTCAGAATGTCGTCGCGCGATGGCACCGCGCCCCTACGCTGTGGCCCTTCCCTGTCGCGACCCTCCATGGTGCTTCGGCGAAGCACAACGGTGATGTGCCCCTCCACCACGACCCGACTCTGGTCGCGGCATCCTTCAACTTCATCGTCGCGGCACAACGGCATCGCGCTCCTTTTCCGCGGCCCACACCGGCCGCAGTTATCCCATTCCTGCATGGTATGACGGCACCGCTTCACCTCCCTTTCAATCCGTAACGAAGTATAACAACAATGGGGATGAGGGTTGGCTATATTTGTGTGGTCTGACCTCCTCCCATTAATTCGATAACAATCGGCTAAATTATTAAAAGATAAACGCCAAATTATTCATGAACTTAAAACAATACCCTACCTCAAAGAAGTTCGAGGAAGTTAGCGGTGCAGAACATGGCGTCGCGGGTGATGCTCCATGTACATTGACGGTGAACATCAGTGGAAGAAGCAGCGTATCCCTTTCTTCGATGCGGGAAGAAGGTGAAATGGCATGATAGTGTTCTTCATATAGGTAGCGATGTTCTTGTCCCGGAAGATGAAGTTCTTAAAAAAGAACAATACAAGAGATCTCCCCTTTTCTTCGCACAACAACAACCAAACTCAAATAAAATAAGGCTTTGCCTTATTTTATTCACTTATGCCAACATTTTCAAAATTCAAAACATCTAATTCAATTAATTAAAGGGTTTCAATTAATTGAATAAAGGTTTATTGGCATTCAATTAATAAAAGAAGAGGGAAAGTCATAACATAAATGGGGGTTTTCCAACATTAAGAGTGTTAGAGGAAATTAAATGGGTGGGGGATCGTGTGGGTTCTACCTCCCCAATATCCTACCAAGAGGGGTCAGGATTTTAGTGGGTCCCACCCAAACTCCCACACATTGGGTTCTGACCTCTTATATGTGAAATAAAATTGTAACACAATTTTATTTCTTTTAATACTTAACCTACATTTCTTAACAACTCTTCCAGAGCAAACGAAACTCTAGAAAAGGTCTTCTTAAGAAAAAATTGGCATTGTTGTTTCATCAGTGCCCTTTGATTTCGATTCGAAGGACCGGTTCAATAGATAGAAAATACCCGCTTGTTCTTTCACTGAACGTACCCGAGCGAAACTTCAGAGATTGATTCAGGGCATATCGGGCCTTAGAATCAGGTGCCGTCAGAAACTGCGTACCCATAAAATCTCAAAGAAGTTAATAAAAAAAATTATTTGAAATTTACGGGTCATGACATTACTCCCACCTGAGGTCTTTACGTCCCCGTGAAGATACATCACTAACGAGGGGAACAAATAAGGGTATTGTGCATGCAGCTGAGCCTCCCGCTCCCAATTTCTCTCCTGGAGGTTCCTGTGCTGCCACCTGATGCACACTAGAGGAATCGAACACCCACGTAGGACCCACTCCTGTTGATCCTCGATCTCCACCGGGACCTCAGAAAATGTTTCCCCATCATCAATATCCAGCTCCCCATGGTCAATGATATGCGTCGGGTTATGCACGTATCTCCTCAACTAAGATACGTGGAAGATGTCGTGCACCCGGTGCAAATGAGGTGGTAGAGCCATGCGATAATCCACCTCCCCTATCCTGATGATAACCTAGAATGGTCCAATGAAGTGCGGAGATAACTTGTCGCCCCGGCCAAACCTCTGTAACCCACATCGAGGTGAGACCCATAACAAAACGTGGTTTCTATCCTCAAAATCTAGTGGTCTCTGCCTCCTGTCAGCATAAGTCTTCTGTCAGATCTGAGCTATCCTCATCTACTCCTAGATGACCTGGACCTTCTCTGTCATGGCCTGGACCTTCTCTGGTCTCACAAGTGCTGAATCCCCTGGGTTTTTCCAGCACAGAGGTGACCTGTAAGGTCTGCCATACAATGCCTCATATGGTGCCATCCCGATGGTGGAGTGGTAGATATTGTTGTACGCAAACTCCACTAAGGATAGGTGATCCTCCCATCTACGACCAAAGTTGAGGAAACATGCACAGAGCATATCCTCGAGGGTCTGAATGGTCCTCTCTGTCTGAACATCCATCTAAGGGTGAAAGTCAGTGCTCAGGTGTAGATGCGTCCCAAATTCTTCCTACAACCCCTTCCAAAGCTGGGAAGTAAAATGAGCATCTCGATCGGAGATGATAGGTGATAGAACACCATGAAGTTTTACAATCTCTTGATTATAGAGGCGTCCCAAGCTCTCCACTGAGCCCTGCCCTCTGATGGGTAAGAAGTGGGCCAACTTGGTTAGTCGTTCGACAATCACCCAAATTGAGTTGTGTCCTCTAGAAGTACATGGAAGTCTAGTAACGAAATCCGTAGATATCCCATCCCACTTCCACTTTGGGACCTCTAAGGGTTGTACAAAGCCTACTGGTACCTGGTTCTCTTCCTTCACCTGCTAGCAGGTAAGGCATCGAGAAACAAGCTCTGCCACAACCTTCTTCATACCTGGACACCATTGCTGTCGTCAAAGATCCTAGTAAATCTTCGCTACTCCTGGATGCACCGCTAATGGGGAAGTGTGAAACCCTCTTAGAACCACCTATTGTAAAGCAGCTGGTACCATGGTATGTCCTTTGAAAAAGATGACGTGCTCTCCTCTTATAGAGAATCCATCAAGTGCCTGACCTGAGGAAATCTATGCACGCTGCGTCTCATAGTCAGCGTCACCCCGGTGTGCCTCTCTGACCCACTGCAGAAGTGGAGGAGTAACTGTGAGTGACTGAAGAAAGTCTAGTCCATATCTATCCACGAAGGATATCTAAAAAGTGTGTAGAGACCCGAAGCTTAACGTACATGGACATTGCATTACTTTTGCGGAATACATAGTACATAACAAAAACCCACACACAAGGACCGTAATAGTTTAGTGTCTTTGGAAACTCGGAATATAATCTTCTAATTGTGGTGAAATATCTTCAACATCTCCCATAAAAAACTTCTTTTTTTAACCTAAATCCTTTCATTATGTCCTGTGGAAAATATAACATAAAAGGGTGAGCTCAAATGCTCAGTAAGGGTAAAAAAAAGAAATATCAATCACGTCATGTTCATAAGAACATATCTTTTGGAAATATTAACCTGTAAAAGAGATCATAATTTCGTAACATGGGATAAATCATAGTAGTGAAATGTAATCTCAATAACCATAACTTAAAACATGAAACTTTGTGGAATACACACTTAATCATAGAGAATCATTTCTTATTAGTCAAGACTCATTGCCAAGACTATATTAGTGGACAAAGTCCATTTCTGAACTGAGTTCACTCCTCGTTTCAGTCCTGTTTCACTAAACCAGTATAACCTACCGTTCCAGCCATGTCTATCTCATGAGATATAAAATCATTACCCAATGCATTGGAGGGAGATATAGGTCCCACCCATCTCATAATTAAACCATTCTTATGTGTGCCACAAAAATCATAAATCATACATCATTGCATAACCCATGTAATAAAAATGGAATTCTTAAACATCGTGACATCATAAAACAATTCATATAAGATAAATGAATTCATGAAAATAATTCCATCATAACATAATCAAATAAATGTAATGATAGGGATAGAATTATAACCCTATATTATCTTATAGGGAAAATAATTTTGATAAAACAATTGAACTCCATTCTTGAGGAAAATATTCTTTCTACTTCAAAAACATTTTTCCTTTATTAACATGTCATACAATTTTAAACTAAAAAAAGATGACTAGAAATAAACTTAGAAACTTGTAAAGGAAGATTATTGGAAATAATGTTTTAAATATCCATTCATGCCGTATAAGTTAAAAAAACATTCTTCGTACTTTCGTCGGAAAAGTCAAAAAGCACCTCGTACGAAAAACGACAAAATATTCCTTTCATATCC
Organism: Viscum album; assembly: GCA_963277665.1. Taxonomy (NCBI): domain Eukaryota; kingdom Viridiplantae; phylum Streptophyta; class Magnoliopsida; order Santalales; family Viscaceae; genus Viscum; species Viscum album. The sequence continues at coordinate 396,870,199 of OY728125.1, forward strand.
TTTACTAAAAACTCACCGAAGGGTAAAATTGGATTTAAACAATTGTAGGTGGATGGAAATAATATTACATATTGAGGGAACATGGATGTGGGTGATAAAATACACCACAGTAAATACCAATGTATAAGAAATCTCGGATAAAAATGAGATTGTGATATTTCCCTTACCTTAGGTTCGATTTGCTTCGTATGTGTCCGAACCTCCTCTTCTTTGAAGCGCCTCTTTGAGATCTCCTTTTAGGGCACTAAAATTGGTCTTTGAGTAATACCAGAACCTCTAGGATGTTTCTAGGGAAGTGTAGAAGGAAATTTGGCAGGGGTTGGCCGAGCTTGAAGGCTCAAAGTGTTGTGAGGAAGAGAGGGAGGAGGTTCCCTTTTATAAGGGAGGAGAGGGGCTCCTTAGGAAAAACTAAAAATATTATTTTATTATAAAGTCATGTTCGGTTTTAAATAGCTCCAAATTGATTTATTTATAGGATAAGGTGGGGATGGGTCGAAATACTCTCATCCAATAGAATTTAAGCAAGTTTAGGTTCCTATTTTAACCTTATCATTTAGATTTAACATTAAGTTAAATAATTTAACTTTTATCGTGTCTTCTTGTGTTCTTATACTATAAGGTTAATAAACTTAATATATCAGGCCAAAATAACCCCAAGTCGTTTATTATTAATATATATAACCTTATCTAAGTCATTTGGCCGATACTTAGATTTTTATGAATAAAATAACAATTAATAATATAATATTTGTTTTAAAAACTATTTTATGTCAATTTTGACACTATTTAGTAATTGATTTTTGTGAAACTCATAACAGAATGATAAGTTCAAAAAAGGTTGATTAAACCAATAAAAACATGTCATGTTAACCTAGAAAATTAGTGGAATTCATAAAAAGCCTCATATTTTATTTATTTGTGTATTTATAACATCAATTATGTAAATATTTCATTAATAAGATAATTACTACATCATCGTTGTGTCATAAATAAATTAAATTATTTAATGTCTAAAAATTACAAATAAAATACCATTATGTAGGAAATCGTTTTAGATTTCTAATTAATATTTATAGTCTAATTTATCTCATGTATAACCCCATATTAAAAATTATTTACTTATTAAACATTGATTTTAACTATTTTAACCCCTTTTTAAATAAATTAATAATAAATGTCCTAATCTAATCCATGTGGGCCTAAATGGTCATATTTTATTCCTAAGATTGTTTTTGGTCGAATTAAACTTGTCCAATAGAATTAGGACATGTTTTAGGGTAATAATAATATCATTTTTACCCTTAATTACCCTATTTACTTTTAATCGTGTTAAAAAAAGTAAACAGTTAATATTCACAAAAAATTATTTTCATCCCATTGAACCACACTTTAGTCCTTGATATTAACCGTGTCTCTTGTATTTTCTAAATTCCACTTACATAAGAGGTAAAATTAAGTTTTATGAAAAATTCAATTTTTTAACTACCACTTAGTGGTTTCACTATTTATCAAAAATTGAAAGTTTTTAGAAAAATACCAAAAATTAGGCCTAAGCTATATTTGATATCATGAATTCAAAAATTATGTCTATTTTAACAAATTCAAAATATATCAGTTGTATTAATTAATTTAAAAATTAATTCCCATCGTCAAAACAAATAGCGTGTTTTTAAGAGATAATAACTATCAAAAGATTTACATTTGTTTATGTCTGGTTTAAATGTGAAATTACATCCAATATCCAATATTGTATTAAATTGTAAAAATATATTCTAAATATACTTTAAAACCAATAAAATTAATAATTTATCACTATTAATTATTTCTATTAAAAAGGTTGTTTTTAATTAAAATTTACTAATTTTAACTATTCATCAGAAAATGAATGTTATCCGAAAAGAACCAAAATTTCACCCTAAGATAATTTTGATATTACGAATCGAAAAATGAATTACATTTTGAAAAATAGAATTTAAAAAATTTCAAAAAGTGGTTATTACTACTCATAATGGCTAGTTTTAATAATATTTTAATAGCATATTGTTGTTTAGTGAAACTCGTTATTGCGTACTACACACGCTATCGGGGAAGGTCGTGATTGCGTGTAATTTAAGGCATGTCAAGGATGAATGTTGTGCAAGATCATTTTGGTGTAGCATACAACACAAGACATTAATAAAATTAAAAATAATATTTTTCTTAAAATATCGTTCTGTTAAATTCTACCCCCCTTAAAATGAATTTCGCCCTCAAAATTCATCAGGGTTATAAATGGTTTAATATTCGAAAGTTTGTTTAATAGAAACCCACATTGTAAAAAGGAATACCAAAACATGGCTTTAAAAACTAAAGTATTAAATGTAACGGTTACCCAAATTAACTCATCACAGGGTTTCCACGTAGGAGAACATAGGTGAAAAGATGGATATGGAAGAAAAATCTAACCATCAAGTTCTGATGGAGTGTGGTAGAGAACATGGCTATAGAAGAGCCAGTAATCACAAAGCCATAAATTTGTGACAATCTAAGGTACCATCTGATTCATCAGATATAAGAGCACTAGGACAACATTTTTGGTTTTCAAGATCATTTCCCTAAAGTTGATGAAATTGTAATTAGAAGAAATACTTTCGTGATTTTGGTATAGTCTCACCGTTGGTCGTTCTTTGGGCAATTCCCACTTCATCTCTTAATGAAATGAAGTTGAATTTGTCATTCGTGATATTTTAGTAGATCATGTGATAGAATGATGGGTCATTCCATCTGTCTCAAACAAAAGGTCATAAAATTTATCAAAAAAAATACATAAGTCCATCTATAGTGAGATTAATCATATATGGTTCCTAAAATGGACTTATACTTCATATATCATACATCTTAATATAATAAAACTAGTTTCTACTAAACAGGGACTTCCTGTAGGCCAGTGGTAGGCGATAAAGGCCAGTCGCTCTTCGGTTGTGGGTTCGATTCCCATGGCCTTGTCCGACGCGATGAGCGGTCGCCCGTCCGGCAGGTTGTCCTTTTTCTAAAACAATATTACTATAACATCCCATCAATAATATCGAAAAAACTTCTATTCTTAAACAATAATAACTTATGTCCAACATAATCCATTCCAATCTTTAGGCTTATCTAAAATACTTCGGTCTAAGCTCGTAGTATAAAGAAAATGATTACTTGAAATGTCACATAACAATCACATGAATGCCATCATTTATCCCCCATATATCATAACATATATCTTTTTGATCAAATTACAAACATGTGAATACCTTAATAATGTATTCTCTTGAAGAATGAATACCCATTGAACCTTAGTGAAAACATGAATGCAGTAAAAAGTTAACACTTCCCAAGAGGAGTAATTATCTATATTTAATTATATTCACCCTCGAATTTGATAAAAGTACATGGGGGAAGATGAAAATCCTTTATTATTATCATCTCAGGAATAGATATTGTTTTATTTTGATAATGTGTATCTTATACAAATGATTGAGACTAAGGAAAATTTCATCCTTGAATACCAATAAATTATGAGGGAATATGTTGATGTGTTTCCCAAGGGATTTCTAGTCCTTGTGCATAATTGATACATTTAGTTCTAAATCACGACTATGCCTATATCATTTCTAATATATAATACTCTATATAGACAGAAAAGTATTAAAATTAACAGATAAAGATGCAACTATAAGAGAATCTACGAGAAGTGATTATAATCCCATGTGCTTCACTATAGGGTATAGTTGTTCTCTTCATCAAGAAGTGAGATAGGTTAATTATCTGCAATATTGAATAATTTGAGCTCAATAAAATCATGATTAACAAAAAAGTAACCCCTTTTTCAAATTGATGGCTTGGTCGATTAGCTATATGTATCACAATACATCTCCATACCAAATTTAGGGTTGGGATATTACAAAATTTAGGTGAATAAGAAGAATATCCCCATAATAATTTTCAAAATATCTACATGTACTACAAGTTTATATTAATTCTATTGGAATTCAATAATTCATAAAAAAAATTATTAACCTTATGAATATAGTATTTTGAGATTTCCTTAAAAAATTTATGGTAGTATTTTTAGATGAAACTCTTATATACATTAATATAATAGAGTAATATAAAAAAATATTTTCGTTATGATTAATTTGATAGATGAAAAAGTTATTTACAATATATAATAAATTCATGTTATGGAAGGACAAAGATACTTTCTTAGGGAATGTTATCACCAGTATAGGGATATAATTGGATCATTCAAAAAATGAGGAAATTGAACAATGTAAAATACCAAAATATAAGAATGAATGTTTTAGTAGCCTTGGATTATAAGATTATTATCATCAATTTGTTAGAAAAACCCTACAATTTTCAAGACCCCTATTATTGATAACTCATAAATATTTCATGTGTGTCTTGATAGTTGAATGTGACGAGATAATAAAAATGTTTATGAAGAGGTTAAATAATATAAATGTTCTCACATTACCCACTAGTAGGGAAGGATTTGTGATCAAAATTGATGCATCAAAAACTGTTTAGGGTTTTGTACTCATAAAAGATAAAAATAATAATTTTCTATGTATCCCACCAATAAATATTCCATGATAATAATTTCCCAATTCATGATCTAAAATTGGATCTATTAATCATTGCATTTATGAGTTGAAAACATTTCTTATATTGAGAAATGATTATCATTTATACGGATCATAAAATCCTCAAGTCTATAAACAATAAATAGATATTTACGTTATCTAATAAAGGTGGTTGTAGGTGATTACATATTATGATTGTTAAATACTTTACCATCCCTAGAATTCAAATAAAGTGGGAGATTATTTGAGTAACAAATATCTTATATCCATATCGATGATGGGAATTAAAATGTTTCAAATATTATTAGGATTTAAAAGGATATATATTTCAATAATAAAAGAATATTTTTCTTACCTCTCTCAAATAAATAATCAACCATCCATTCTAGAGCAAACAAATGAGGCCATAAATAATTATTATGTTCTAAAAAAGGTATTAAATTATCTAGAGTACATGTTTTATAAATATTGAATTATAAGTTTATGAATCAATATATTTGTTCCATAAAAACTAGAATTTAACAGGGAACATCTGGATGATGCACATAGGTAATCATTCTATATTCATCCATGAATCAATAATTATTATACATATTTTGAGACAAAATATTTGTGCGATAACAAGAAGAACGATATTTTGATTTTTTATCACAATGTTTGATATACCAAAAATTTAAGGATGAAGTGAAGATTTATGAGGTTATGTTGAAATTATGACCTATACCATTTTTTGGAATGGGAAAAAAATAACATGGATTTTAATATAGGATACCCTCGGACATCTAAAGGGAATAATTATATATTGATGGTAGTTGGAATCCTTATTATGTTATTTCACTTCATTGTTTTCATGGTATATTTCTCTATGTACCAACTTGTGTTGATATATATAATGTAATTGGTGGGACAATATGACGTTACACTCATTGTTGTATCTGGTCAATAATGGAGGTTTAAATTTATGTATTACGAAATACATTTACAATAATTGGATATGAAACTAATATTTAGCATTTATTATCGCCCTCATATGAATGGTCAATCTAAAATAACTATTCAAATGCTAGAGGACATATTGAGATCTTATTTAATTGATCTCCATTGATGTTGGGATCTACACCTTCCCCTAATGGACTTAACTTATAATAACAATATTCATTCCTGAATTAAAATGGAACCATATGAGTCTAGTTATAGAACGTAGTTTCAGAATCCAACATGTTGGTGTAATTTTGGAGAATACAAGTTTATGGGACCTGATCTTTCCCATGAGATTATGGAGATGGTTCAACCCATTCCATTTTTTATCAAATAAAAAAAATATAGAAAAAAATATTTATAATAAATCATAAATTGGAGCTAATGTCTGGGGGAGTATATAATGTGTTTCCTCATATATCACCACGAAATAAAATCATATGGTTTGGGAATAAGGGAAATATTTCCCCTAGATACATCATGCCCTTTGAGATAAATGGTCACATTAAAAATATAGTGTATCAACTACCTCTCTCACTAACCCTATCTCAAGTACATGATACGTTTTTTGTATACCACTTGAGAATGTACATACTAGACTATTGGTGTAGATATTCGATAATAGAGAAAAATTTATATGAAAATAGAAAAGTCACCTTCTCAGACTATTTTGGTGAACCCACATGTTTGAGGAAGTGACATGGGAACCAGATCACATGATGAAATATAAGTACCCTCATCATCTTTAGATAATGAAATTAATATTTATTGGGTGAAATTTTTTATGGTGGGAATAATGTAATGAACTGAACATTTATAAATGAGATTCCATTGTTGGAAGATGAAATTTCTTATCAAGTAATTTTGTTACTGAAAATATTTTCACTAATATAGTTATTTTTGTTGATTGTACGTTATATCTAGTTATATTTGGAAGACCGTTAAGAATAATAAATCTTAATAGTATACTTTTTATACAGGGACCATAATATTAGAATATATAATGTTTTATAATAAACTCTAATCGATATAGAAAAAGTAGGTGATGTCCCCAATCAGTAGGATTGTAAACTATAAATCCCATTTATTAGAGCTTCTGATGGAGAAAACATCACTAGGATTATCACTTGACCAAGAACTAGATGATATTCAATGATTAATGAATGAATGAAACTTTCCTAATATAAGTCATTTTTCATCAATATCGCATCCCAAACTATGTTCATCAAACCACCCCAAAGACAATATTATCATCAAATACCTTACGCATAGGGAATTCACTACTATAATAATGTGTTATATAACTAGGAACCTAACAATAAGAATTATTATATTTTTTTTAAATAAAATATTTTTTCAATTTAATCATCTTAATTATTAATTTTAAAATGATTATATAATTTGTTTGATAAAAAATACATGTCATGTGAAAAAATATAAATGTTTTTTGTGAAATATATCATTTCAATTAGGAAAATATTTTTATGATTTCAAAAAAAATTTGGAATAAATGATATTTTAAATAAATAGTATTATTGAAAAGAATTTGTAATATTTTAATGATATTAATTTTTTTTGAAGTTAAGTGATTGTATTATAAAGGTCAGAAAACTGCTATTATAAAACCAACTTGTATTTTTTCAAAAAATGGTTACTTTTTCTTTAAAATAATTAATTACTATATATAGGGAATTATTTTTTAAAATGATTATTTTTTTAGTTTGGAAAATTGAAATTTTCCAACAGTGATTTTTTCATCCTTTTCTAAGACACTCAAAATTTTTGGTAAATATTTAAGTTATTACAAATAAAACATATATATTATTACAATATAATGACCCATAAGTGAGGTAATATATTCCAAAATGGTAATCATGACCAATTTTTTATTTACCACATTAAATTAAATTTTTATGTAATTTCATTAATTTTCTACATCGTTGATTGCTCATCCAAAACCTATTTTATGTTTTTAGTTTTTAAGATTAATTATTTATAATCATTACTCATCAGCACATCACCGATGGATTCATCCAATTATTTTTATTCTAATATTTATAAAATTATTAAAACCACACTATTTTTTATGGAAATATGGTAGGAAAAACATGGTAATGTTTTTGTGTTCCATTACATTACCATATATATTCAAAAACCTATGTTTGGAAATTAATAAGGAATTCCCCTATTTTTCTACAAAAACTCACCCAACCTCCAATTACTCTTCACTCAAATATATGGGAGAATGAATTAAAATTTCCCTTCCATATCTATATTCCTACCATGGTCCCCATTCTCATAAAAATCAATTCCTAAGCTTTAAGAGGCACCCTGTCAGGGTAATAGATCCTTTTCTTCTTTAATTTATTCAATCACATTCTTCAAATTATTCTATTTTTAAATTTTAATGTTCTAATTTATTTTATCATATCCCCATTACTCTCATTGTTCCTTAAAAGTGGTTGGATACCCCTTTTAAACTTATTTAACCCTTCCATTAATATTTATTTACCCCTTTTATTCTATAAAAATCATATAAAATTTTCCATTCCAAGTATTTATATAGTGTATACTCTTTCCCATTTCGACTAAAAGGTATCCACATAGATGTAAATATACATCATTTAATGGGTATTTACAGGTATGTAACCCAAAATCCTTAAATCTTGGTGTAAAGAGTGATGAAACACATCTTTAGGTTTTATGATCTATTTGGAACAATTCTACATGTACATGATATAAATATGGAGGGTAGTCCAAAAATTGTTTTTCCCTCCAATGCATTGGGTAATTTTTCTCGTGAGATTTTATTTATGGGAATATAGAGGGAACCTAAACCATTATGGATCTTTTCAAACCATGTGATTTTTTATACATAGCATTGCCTTATTATTATGTCGTGTTTTATGATGTTTCCGCGTTCATATGTTTCCTTGATGTTATCATGTTATGTCATCCCTAATTATTCAACATTATTATTACCATCCATTTTTTTCCTTTTTAATATGCCTATTGAATCACATGTCTTACTTTCATCATGTCATTATTTTATTATTCCATTATCTAGATTTGTATATAAACAATTTATTATGAACATCCCCAGGTTATCCCATGCAGTGTTAGAAGATCCATTTAATATAAGTGCATGTTATAGATAATTTAAAATAATTTTATTGTATTTATTTTTAATTTTTTATGTAATATATATAATTAAAAAGTTACATTAGGCCTTTTGATATTATGTGGTTTTATTAAGGGTTTATTTATAAAAAAATATGGAAAAAATAGAGTATCAAGGATATAGGTTGTCATATTAGTCAAGATTCATTTTAATTACATTATTATCACGTTTAGTAGATGATGAAGTATAATATTTGGATTCTTTTAGCTGGCCTTGGTGATGGAGACATGGAAAATGTATCAGTATTAGATAAAACTGACTTAAATCCATAGCCATCATATGAGATAGCTTCAATTTGAAAGCATTTATTTTTAAGTTCTACGTGACCATATATATAAAGGAAACACATATGTTGATTTTATAATGATGGGGATAACATAATTCATTTACAATGATGGATAATGCTTTTGATTATATTTTCTCTGTCGATGTTGTGGGATATCTATACCACCTCCGGGTAGGTATATATTGTGGTGAAAAATAATAAACATAACCACATAAAATAGTTCAAGTGGACATGCACTAGTAATCAGGGTTATACTTACTTTTAGAAGAAAGATGAACTTTGCTATGATCTCCCACATAATGTTTGCGGATGACACTGTCTTCCTCATGAATGGGGGGAGTGGTTCAGTTCATGCAATATAATGTATTCTGGATGAGTACTGCTTTTGGAGTGGGAATGTTATCAAAATCTCAAAGATCCATTTCTTCATATCTAATGGGTGTTCTCCCAAGTGGGTCTCCTCTCTCTCTAACCGGCCGGACATGTGGCATGGTGTTCTCCCCATAGAATACCAGGGATAAACTTTCTATTCTGGAAGGCTTCAAGTGCGTTACATTGATCAAATATTGAACATGATTATGGGTCTCATGCTGAACTGGAAGAATCACTTCGTCTCATTTGGAGGGAGCATCACCATGTTCAATAGTTTTCTATCAGCAATCCTAGTTCATGTGATGGATTTCTATTACATGTCGCGTGGTGTTATCAAAACTATTGGAAAGTTTTCTTTGTAGTATTATCTAGGATGAAAAGTCTGAATTAAAGGGTTATTAGGCCTCATAGGAAATGATGGTGTGACCAGTTCACTATTAGGGGGTGATCAGAGTGCAGTTTCTTTAGAGAACAATCCACTTTTGCATGTAAATCTTTTAAATATTATTCTGGAGGCATGCACTTTCTTTGGTAAGACCATGTCTATGATTTTTGAATGTTTGGGGGAGGATATGACAGAGTACACATCTCCCTTCTATTCGATCATCCTCCCTCTATCTCAAACACTCCAACATAACTCCTGTTGGATAGTTGGTAATGGGGATATCTCTTTCAGGAACAAAAATTGGGTGGGCATAGTTCTCGGTTATCTTAGTTGTCTGGCTCCCCTTATCTTCGTAAAGGAAGTGAGTCTCTATCAAGGATTCATGAATGATGTCCTAGATGTGGAAAAAAGGGCCTCCATAATTACATCATGTTTAATATAGATCATGATAAATTTATGTTTACATCTTCTTCCTCATGTGTATTCTCCTCTAGGGATTTCTATAGGATGGTCTCTTTCTATAACCCTCAGGATTTTTGGAATGTAGTGATTTGGTGAAACAAAATTCCAATGATGTACAATTTTATATCATGACGCATTTGGAATCACACATTAGGAACGTACAAGAACATCAATAAGGTGGGGGTCAATTTTTCTTCACAGTTCGATTATTGTAGCACAGGGTGGGAGGAGATATCACAATATCTTTTAATTGATGGGGATTGGGAACAGGGAGTGTGTTCAAGCTTCTATGACCTTATGTCCTTTTCCTAGCAGGATCATAGGGATGATCCATTTATAACTATATGGTTTCATTTCATGAAAGGTTCAAGTATGGAATCCTTGTATAAGACCATGATCTTTGTTGCTAGTTACTGGAGTTCGTGGCAAGCCATGAATCAGGAATGATTTTTTCCCATGCTCCTTCGGTGTGGTCTACCAATGTGATGACCCAGTTTCTGCTGGTGGACCATTTTTCTCTCTACTCTAACCGGTGGGGGGCTCATTCATTATGATTTATCTGGGATAGGGACTCAACCATGCCTCCCACTCCTGATCACATGCATAGAAGATGGGTTCGTTGGCATCCGCCTATCAGTGGCCCGAAACTGATTTATGATAGATCGTGTATGATGGGTGCCATGAGTGGGGGGGATGGGATACTTTAAGGTCTGGGGTAACATTGTTCTGTCCTGCATGTCGTTCTTGGCTGACTGAACCATTGTTTATGCTCATGCCATCATGATGCTTACTGGGATCACCCATTACATGCAGAAGAACCTTGTCATTATAGAGGTGGATACCAACTCTAATATCGTTTATTATTCCGTAGTCGGAGGGGGTTCCTCTCCTTGTAATATTGAATACATTATTGGGAAATTTAAAACTCTTCTGGGAGACGACATATGTTTAACTCCTACTTGGCATGAGGGGAATAGGGTTTTGGATCATCTGGCCTCTTTAAGAGAACAAAGATCCATCGGTACTAATCTAATCACTAATAATAGTGTGAATCCAGAGGGCATGACAATAGTAATAGGGGTTGCCCTCGTCTTTCATTATTTTACACCCCCGTATCTATAGTTCCCTGGTGTAATTTTTTTTGATTAAAAAACTAATTTTGATGGAAGGTAGAGTGTTATTGAGTTATTTATCTATGCCTGACCTATGAACTTGTGATGAAAGAGTACTATGTTTTATCATTATTCACTAAACCTATTTATTTCCCCTAGTGGAAATGGGAATGAATATCATTTTATTTTTTCTGTTTCATTCATGTATAGAAAGAGTCCATGAAACAATACTGGTGATTATAGATTTCTTAACCACGTCATCTAACGTTCTTTACATTCAATATAATTGTTGGATTGACTATTTGGTATGATTTTTCTTATAAGTTATCATTCGGTTTCATGCGTAATCTTATATTGTTTCTATTGATCATGATTCTATATTCACTTCACATTTTTTGGTAAGTCTGAGATAGGGTTTTGGGATCTGGTAATTGATGAGTAAAAAGTTTCTCTCCCAAATATTTAGAGAAATTTAATTAAATACACAAGATTTAGAGCCTTTGTGGATATCTAATAGGTTGGAATTTGATCATAATTAGTAAGATCACTTTACCTTTTTTTAATTTGATTATAATAATAGTAGTCACTCCATTATTGTCTTTGATCCATTCAAAGATATGTAAGGAAGAACCTATAGGCCACCCTTATGCTAGACAATGATTGGTGAATCATCAATTATGGTACAAGACCAAGTGTAGGAAATGATTGAAAAAGTCCAAGTTGTCTTTGATTGAATTAATTCCACTCATATTTAAAATATATATTATGTGAAATAATACCATAGACACTAGAGTTCGAATAGGGAGACTATATGTTCTTTAAGGACTCTCCATGATGATGTTTATAAAGGTTTTTTCAGGTTATAAATCCATCCATGATGATCATCAAGTCATTATAAGTCATAAATTTGGTTTTAATGTTTTCTTACCACCTAGATGTATCCCCATAGTAGGACCAGATTCAAAATTTCTTATCTGCTTCATAGTAGAGGATGTACATGAAAGACCGATTACACATTATTGATTTAGGTCGGATTGACATCAAATATTGATCCACCTTTTCATATTAAGTAATGGTGATCAAGGATCGGGATAATATGTTTTTCTATGGGTGATTTATCCCATTATTATGAGTTTTTATGAATGGAATCTTCCAGGGGAGCTCATGGGAGTGTGAAAGTAAGATATAGTCTTCGAGACTAAGGGAGAATGACAGAAATATGACATCTCATATCCTTGAAGGTGGGAATAAAAATGTATCCAGTTTGGATGTTCTAATTTTTTTGATATTTCTTTATATATGTATATAGGTTAGTTTTTCATGAGTTTTTACATGGTGTAACAGGTTTCAATGGATCCTAGATTCAATATATTATAAAACTAAATATATCTAACCACCCACTCAATTATTTTTGAAAATAATTTCTTCCACTAATTTAGATTCACATATAAGAAATTTGAGATCACCATTGGTTTTAGAATTTTATTTTTTCCTTAGCATGATATGAGGTTTATTTTTATTATAAAATTAGAATATATGACCTGTGTGAGTATGTTAAATGAAATGAATTTTTGAAATTTATTTATTAATTTATTTTAAAAAATTAATTCGTTAACAAAGATACTCCCCATTTAACCCCTAATATTTCAATTCTATAGCGTTATGTCTATCAAAACCGTTCACTAACATTTAAGTGAATCCCACAAAACCATTCTTCATCAGTGAAGGCCCCAATAATTAGCTAAGACTTTTTCATTTATAGATTTTTGTCTTTTTAATTTTTATTTATATCATGGATCATTATTTGTATTTTATTCTTTTTTTATCATGTTAGTAAGATGACCTAGTTTTTAAATATTTTCTTTTAACTAATTATAGTCAATGCATCAGATTTCATTGGGTTTTACTATTTTTCTTTGTGATAAGTGGTTAGAATCAATATTTATAATGATGATTTCACCTCTTTTAATTTTACATTATTTTTTATTTCACCATGTGTTCATCAGCAAACAGTAATAGGCTAGTGATTCTATGACCAATCAAGATTGATATACGCTCTACTCCTAGAATCATGTTGGTTTTTTGTTTGGATATAGAGACAATTATTTGAAAATGTGGTGATGATACATGGTGTATTTTTGAATAAATGATGTGGGATAAAACCCTTAAATGTTTATCGGGTCATGAAAGGATTCATGATGGTTAATGTTAAATATTATTTCTGATCACATGGACTTGGAAATAAATTATTGGAGGAGTTTCCATTGATTTAGGGGCATCATATATAGTGGTAAGAAGGATTTATGGTGATATTTTTAGAATGTAAGGAATTTTGATGCTTCATGAGGTAAAATATGATTTCTATTTTCAAAACTCCAACTACAAATCATGTATTCTGGGGGAACGCACACCCTATGGTCTACTTTATATACTAGAGAGGATTTCAATGTGACTTAAATATCAAAATCCATGTGGTGATTCAATCATATCGTGTGAAGCCACTCATCCATCTATGATGTGCATTGGGAGTACATGATTGGGACCCTAGGTTGACTTACATATTTCATTCTCCATGTGACACATCATAGAGTTGGATCTCTATAGGTTAGGTGGAGTTGTGGGGCACGAGAAAGATTTGACCTATGAATACACCCATTTAACCAAGGGGACAAATCATGTATCCACCTTTGAATGTTCTTCCTTTTGTGTCTAATTCTTCTGGACTCAAATTTGGGCCATTGAGTAGTCCATTCTAAGCAAAGTATCAGATAGAAAATTATGGTGGCCATTTTTCGATATGATAGTTATGACGTGATGTGGTGTAAATACATTACCCCATATAGTATGGTTGTATAACATTTAGAATTGAGTGTGATCTCTATAGAGACAAATAGGCTGGGAACCCCATTAAACAAACATATATATTATTGAATGGTTACCCCACGTCCTTGGTAGAGTTAGGATCGATGCCCACTCATACATACATGTAGAATGGGTCTCCAGTCCAGGGAATTAGTACACATTTGTTTAATATTAGATTATTCATGTTTCTTCTACTAGGCTCAGAACCCATTTAGTTATGACATTACTACAGTGAAGTGAGATTCTCCTACTATAGATCTGTAGAGGATATGTTAGGATACAGGAATCATGATAACATAAGTTCTTAGATTTTTAGATATAATAACCATCAATTGTTGATTTTGAATATATATAGCTTCCACTATATCCATATCTATCTACCTCTCACTAATTTTGGTTTCCTTTTAATGATAATATCTATTTTTGGGTTTCTTATCCCCTCTTCTTCATATAGGTTTATTTTTGTATTGTTTTTTATTTATTCCAATAAATTTTTTTTTGTTTTTACAATTCCCTACTAGGTACAGATATAAAATCTCACATGCATGAGATTTATCCACATGTTTAGTTTCTTATGAAGATTATAAGAACCTAGATGAAAAATTTTGTATGCCTAGTCTAGTGGGGGCTTAGTGTTACAATGTAATTGTGATTATAGGTTGGTAGTCAGTATTTAAGATCATGGGTATGACCTTTGTCATCATTTTTTTGGTCATAAATCCCTATATTTATAGATGGTGATGTATATTTACCATTTCATTGCTTGATTATATTAATTTATTTATACTTAGTTTATTATAGTTTTTATTAAATGTCTTTATTTCTCACTTGGATTACTACAATTTGTTATTCTAAATTATTATAACATACTTCTTGGTTTTCTTATGTACATATTTATTAGGCTCATAAATCCTACATGTGATATATGTATACTTATTCTCGTCTTCATCCCATATCCTATTAGAGGTGATATTTTGGTTTCACCCACATATTACTGCTGGTCTAGGAGGGGTCTTGGTAGGTCAAGACTTCAAAATTGGAATGTAATAAATTAGATTATTATAAATAATATGAGATTTACATTACATTAAAATAAAAACAAAAATGAATGTTACCTTGACATAAATTAATTAAATTAAATAAACAAAAAATATTTTTGATTTAAATTAAAACATTAGGAATATTTTTAAAACATAAAACAAATATTTTAATCTTCATAACTGTATTTTTAAATGAGATATATTACGTGTAAAATAAATATTTTTTCTTGAAAAGGTTATAGAAAATTTTAATTAACTCTTATATAATAATAAATTCATAAAAGTGACATTATTTATAAAATCCTTATTTTTTACTTTTCAACCAAAAATCAAACATTTCTATGAAATCTGAAAAATTCGCCATAAATATAATTAATCTTTATGAAGACAAAAATGAAATCTATATTAGGAAAATAACATTAAAAAATTTAGAAATTTTTCATTTAAATATAATAATGAATAATTTCTTTTATTTTGAAAATATAATATGGTGTACATTGGTAAATAGTCTAGATAGGTAGTTTCTACCAGTTATAGAATGATTTAGGGAATTATATCCCCCACCCATAAATTATTTCATTCACAAATTTTATATATAATTCATTTCATAAGAAAAATTTGGGTAACACGTCCTCATAGATTCTTCAGACTCCCATATTCCCTCCTTTAGTTTGTGATTTCTCAATTAAATTTTCACCAGAGGGGTTTTCCAATTCAACAACACTTTCTCTCAAGTATCATCGATATTTTAATTCTTTTCATTACAAGGCATGTATGTTACATGTATATTCCCTTATAGTTGTGTACATTTATTGTATATTCATTGTATTTCCACAATAATAAAATGGAATACATCATTTATATAAAAGAGGTTGGGTTCTACAACCAATCAATATAACACCAATCCATTCTATCTAAAATTTAAAATGGTCCAATGTAGTAGGGAATAACCATATCCTTTTAACTAATTATTATAACAACTTTCCATGGAGTCTTCTTTAAGAAAATATGATCCACTACATGAAACAATAGTTCTTTATTTTTTTATCAGTATAGATATTGTTCCTAATTTGAAAAACATTATATAATTTTTACTTTTCCATGCCTTCATGATTTTCACAATTTTTGGGAATACTAGGTTCATTTCTCCATATTCTTCCCAATATATTAGTGTAGTACAACTCTCCCATACACCACATCATACGTTTCAATTAAGATGATTTAATGAAGATATTAAATCATGGAAATTCTTGAAAGTATATAATTATTCTATATAACATGATAGATATGTTCATAAGACATGAACATTTATTCTAGTGTCTAAATTGTCCTTCAACACTTCCAATAGGTTTTTTGATGACAGATGGTTCTCAAATATATCAATGTATATAGAGACTCTAGACACCCTTAATTATGCACCATACACTATTCCATTAAATATTCATGATGAATGAATCCCATGAAAAAATAATATTATACATTGCATGAGGGAATAATAATTGAAATGTTTAAATAATAGGATTAGGATTATGATAGTACTTATCTTTAAAAAGTTATTATTCATTTTCCATTATTATATTAATATTACATTGATAATTATTTAATTTATTATGAATTCCCATTGAAAAAAATGTCAATCCAAGACTAGAAATCCTAGATAGATCCACCCAGGATCTTGGGGGATTTATCTCAACCACACCTTGGGAGCCATCATGGCAAGATAGAATATGTGAAATGGGGTAGGTAAGAAAGAACACTTGAAATAGCGGTAGATCAATGTCGTGGGACGGCTGCACTACAATAAATTGGTTTAGAATGGGGTGTTATAGGCAATGATTGGGAGTGATCCTTGGTACTCTCTTATGTAGACTTGTGGATAAATAATAACTTATTAATCAACATATATCTATGTGTAATATAAATATAATATTCATATTTTGTGAGGTTATGTTACTCCATTGAAAATATTTTTGGAAAACCAATGTCATCAATTCGAGCTAATAAATTTCATCTAATCCCACTATAGTGAAATCTTAAACCTATTCCAATATTCCATTCTATCCAACACAAATGGTTCAATGTCATGAGCCACAATTATTCCACTAGGGTGAGCCTGTGACGCTCGATTCTTACATGCATCTACTATTTGATGACCACCATGTAATCCTACTCCGATAATCAAACTAAAATATCCAAAACATCCCTGACATCCCAAAAGCATGTAAGAAACATTGTTTCATGAATAAAAGTACATCAGAGAATCAAGACACAATATATGATCGAATGAATCCAATCATAAAACCCACAATACACTATCACAAGGTGGCATAAGGATCTCATAGTTGAAAGATGATTCTCTGGTTGAAAAAAGTGACATTTTTATTTTCTCATAAGAAATAGCATAAGAAATGGACTTCTGGATTTGTATTTTTCATTATTCTCTTTTGTGAAATTGAACATGGGAAGGGAACTATCGCTAATAAATTCAGAGAGACCTTGAACTGGTCACCCGATCTAGTCACCAAAAGGGATTAAAGGGTGTTCTTGATCCCCATGGGCTAGAAACTATTTTTGGGGATAAAAAATACCATGTTGGAAATTTTTTTTACATAAATAAATGATAAATGAAAAAATAAAAAAAACTAAACAACACAGATAACTATTAAAAGCGAAAAGAAGATAAAATGAACATACCACCATGTGACTTTCTAGGTCAAAACCTTACTCAAAGACCAACATTTATCTATTACTGAGAAACTATGCCTGGACAACCTGAGAAAATGGAACCTAAAACTAAAAAGATAGAAAATGCATGATCACAAAAATCCATAGTAGGAATTCCAAGATAAACCAAAATATCCCAGTATTTCCTTTCCCAGTATTGTTTATTACTAGTAGTTTAATAGAAAATAATAAAAAAATCTTGCTCACTATAATAAATGAAAATGATTTTCTATTAAAAGAACTCATTGAACACTTTTATTTCTAAAAATCCAATATATATAAAAACCCAAACCAATTAGTACTAAGTTTGGCTGAAAAAAGAATGTTGGTTAAGAAGAAAATCCAAGTGTATAAAAGAAAACAAACAAATAAATAAGAAAGAAACCAAGAAGCAAAGATAATAACCATGGGTGATCCAAAAACATCCTTATAAGACACTTGGAAATACTCAGTTCAGAACCATGTGTTGGTGTATTGTGAATCCCCTATGTATTTAACCAACTAGATTCCCTATGTTGGACTCACTAGTGGAAAATCACTCTTGATCTATCTATAACTCTTGGGGGTACCAACCTATCTAATTGGGGATAAAAATAAACCATCACTTGATCATCTAAAAGATGCCCCGGAATCCATGGTGGTAGTAATAATGTGTAATTATGATGCCCTCACACGAATGACTCACCATACCTACCACCACTACACCTACATACCTCATAAACAGACACCACCTATATGATAACCCATATTAGGAATACTGAGATAGTAATTCCCACTAAAAAAATGTACATACATATATATAATCGTATAGAAACTGATAAATGGGTTATCACTTCACATACTCTCTTGAATAATTTCTTAAAAATATTTCAATATGCCCAAAGGTTCATCATAACATATATAAATTCAATCATTTTTTTCATTAAAATAATATATTTTCCAAAAGGGCCTCTATGCAACTCATCCAGAAGCACTTCCCAAAAAAAATCTCCAAACTCCATCCATCACATAACTAAATACCTATTTTATGTTTGATGTTCCAAATGGTCCATTAGATTAAATAGTTACTACAACACATATTAATATCCAAACGAGAATATCCTTTGATATTCCACACTAAAACATTATTTTAGAACCTAGAAAAAGGACCCAACATTATTTAGAAAACAATAAAAATTTTCCCAAACATTAATATTAACTTTTAAACCAATCCCAAATAGACACTAAAACACCTTTAACCCATGATTATCATTTTAGATAGAATTTAATAAATAATTTATTCTTTCATTAATACATTTCAAAGGGAAAAACAAAGTCTTACTTCAAGATCCCACCTGGTTTACATATGTATTCCATTTTAATGTCAACTTCATACCCAAACACTTAAATAACTACTTTCTCACTATTCTAAATATTAAATCGCACATCTCCCACAACCAAATGAACTATTTTAACAATTGATGAAATAATATTCACAATATAATTAACCACAATTAAAAATTATTAAATAGTTTCAAGAAAAAATTCATGGATTAAAACACATAAACTTACTCAAATTTCCTTTTATGGCAATATGTACATCTAAGCCACAATAAAACATGGTTTGCAGTCCTTTCCAAATTAAATATGTTAATTCACATTTCATAAAATAGTAATAAATGATCCACAATGGTTTTTCATAAAATAACACACTCCATTTCACATAAAATTCTACCAAAACAAATCAAAACTGTTACACATTCTTGAGAAATGAGTTCACACTAAAAAAATTAACTATAGAACATGGAAAACCAATTAAATAGGAAAAATGTTTCAGAGAAAAATATTAACACTAGGAATTACATACCAATAATCAAGGAATTAGTTCAGAAACTATTTTCAAAAAAATTTAGAAACAAAAAACACTACAATAAATTATACACGATACTTATGAAGGTAATAATGATATTTAAAAAAAAATTCAAAACTCACATGTGTCATGGGTTTTGAGGGAAATCAAAAATTTAGAAAATTCTTTGCTCAATGGTGTGTGAACACAATTCCACTTCAGTGGAAGGAAGAAGCGATATTTATTGTTACATCACCAATCTTAAAAATAGTGAAAAAAGCACCAACAAACCCTGTGATTAGTGTTTGGAAAAATTGAAAGGAAAAACCCAAAAATTTTGATTGAAAAATCAATGGAGGAGGAGATTACCAGTGTGGGACGTGTGGATGAAGAGGAGACTACTGAAAAGCAAGGTACTAGAACATGTTAAGGGTTTTGAGAGGTGTTTTGAGGTGCTGGAGTACGGATGAGCCGCTACTAAATTAGTCAGGATATAGGCCAATGATGGGCGTTAAGTTTTTTGTAGGCGGGCGGAGCAACTGTTGGAGCAGGTTAGATGTAGGATGGAGATGGGGTTCGGGATCGCCGGAGCATGGCGTGACATATGTGACGGTTACAATGAGGAAAGTAGGTCACCACCCATGGGGATGGGGGTGGTGTGCCATGATTGGGGTAAGCGTAGTGCTAGGTAAGATTTTGTATAATAACACTAGTAATAATAATAATAATAATAATAATAATTATTATTATTATTATTATTATTATCACAATAATAATAATAATATGATTATTAAAAATCATAATGTTACTACTATTATCATTATACCCCATTTTCTAAAATTCAATTCAATTTAATTTATCTTGCTTTATATTATTCTTTTTACCATTCAGTTCATATATTTATTTATTCCAAATTTTAGGTAGTCATGTGTTTCTACTGTAATAAAACTCACTATTGAGAAAATTCCATATGAACCAAGCCACCTAGCAATACCTTCTAACAAGGTCATGTTGCACACTTCTCGTGTAGTTTTATAAACCAACTGCATGTCACGCACCAAAAGTCTAACTTACTCGAGAATCTAGGTGGGAACCCACGGTTACTCCTAACCTTGTTGGATGACCATGCAATGGTGAAAGGGTTATAAAACTCAAAATAAAAATTAATGTAACAAATAATAATAAATCAACCAGTTTGGGGTTTGACATGACCAATTGCTACAACCCCAACATTATGAATATTGAATCATCCTCTCATGAATCCTATCTTATGAAGACCACTTCATATTTTTCATTAATAATTCACAATTAATAGAGAGTTGTTGTGGAAGGTCAGGGAGTTCAATGAAATTATCACCGGGATCCAATCATGTATCTACATGAAATACAATGATGTGAAGGAGGCTAATCCCATAATGAAGTGATATTATGATAACATTTCAATGTCATTGTCAGGAAAAACCATCATGTAATCACATGAAAATCATATAAATCTCATATAAGGTTATCCACTACCTCATGTTAGTGCACATGTTACCCTCACAATGAAAATAATCAATTAAACATGCCTCCCCTACCTATATAAACCCATTCCACCCCGCAAAAATACACACACCAGAGGGGAGGGGGTGGAGAATAGAAGGATAAGAGAAGGATACGAGAACCAGAAAAACATAGGCATGTAAATATCGTCTACTATCTTTATAGGGATAATCAAGTTAATTAAAAGACCCATTTCTTGACACCATTCACATGATTGAATGATGTTGTGAGTATTATGAGACACTATCTCAAGAATACATGTGTATGAAAAATCCCCTTAATCCTCATTGTGAATCATTATCAGGAACCCCCTATCATAACAGATTCCAGCCATAGTTAGATAATCCTAGATAGAAATTCCTTGACACATTCCCTCTACTCACAAGAAAACATGTTGTTGTATTGAAAAGTATATCCATAGACCTTTTGTGTCATTAATCATCTCTTAGCATGACATCCTTGATAGGAATTACACTTGAGGATCCCGATTATTTCAAATAAATCACAATACAAATGCTCCTTATGCATTCAAAAGGAATAACAATACTTTTTCTTGCACCCTCATCTATGATATAAGGAACCAACATTCATCCTGTGCACAGATTCCAAGAACCCATCAAAATAATCCTTTGAGGATAGGATGTAATGACTAAGCCTTTAAATATAAATTTTCTAGTTATTTTCAAACTATAAGTCACGTCATTTTTCAAAATAACTTTTATTTTTAATGTTTTATACAATTATTAAAAAACCATACACGGTAAACCCATACATTACAAGTGGAATCTTATTCTTAATATACATTTATTCTACTAGAGAAAAAAAATTTCAAATGAATTATTTTTTGCATTCAAGAAAAATCATAAAAATTTTAATCATGACCTAATCCATGTCCCTAATCTTTCTTAAAATCCTATAAAAAACATTTTACAAATATAGGATGAGAACTGTAAGATAAGTAAGGGAAATTTAAAAGAAAGAAAACCATTATTCAAGTGAAAAAAGAAAAAATCATATAAAATTTTACTTTACCATAAATGTTCATTAATTGTATGAAAAAAATACACATGAAAATAACAAAGACACATGTTACTCTCAATGAATTCATTTAAACCCAGTAGAAATAAATTTAAAACCCGTTTTCAAAACCTTATAGAAATATAATCATAAAAAAATTTCAAATCCCATGAAATTGAAATAAAAATATGGT
The DNA here is from genome assembly GCA_963277665.1 of Viscum album. Taxonomy (NCBI): domain Eukaryota; kingdom Viridiplantae; phylum Streptophyta; class Magnoliopsida; order Santalales; family Viscaceae; genus Viscum; species Viscum album. The sequence goes on from OY728125.1 coordinate 396,892,791, forward strand.
CAAATTGCAATATAAATCTTTATAGAACATTATAATTTCTCAATTAATATGAGAGCTATAATGGGGCTCACCCTTCATAGATATATCAAGCTCACCCATTTTTCATGTGCAATAATGGGGGTCAACCCTTCATATAATTTATATTGGTTTCACATGTTTTTAATGACCTATAATGGGAATCATTCCTTTATTCAAAATATATCAGGAACACCCATGAGCAATAGTTAGTCTTAACTATTCACATAATATATATTGAGACACACATTTCACATATAATTCTCAAGAACCATATCATGAATAAAACATTTTATTTGTGCACTATTCATAATAAAATTTGATAATACCCATATAGACCTACTTTTGTATATAAAAATTAAATTTCATTATTAAAAGATATTCGATTATTGCATTCCTAGAAAAAATTTAAATATTGTTTATCCATAAGGATGATATAAATAAAAACAATTTTAATGAATGTAACATTTCCCATTTTGAAAACACATATTTAAAGAAAAGATGGATATTTATAAATGAAAACATATTCATTAAAAATAACCATGTAATATTGATAATGAAAATTCACAATGTTAAGGAATAATAAATATCTTAAAATCATCACATTATTTATATGTTAAAAAACATTCCTTTTGAAAATTTTCAAATGATTTGATACATGAATTTTAAACGATAATTTTAAAAGAATGTCCCTTATATTGAGTCTGATTTGCCACATATGTCAATTATCATCCAAAAAATATGATTAACTCTAATATTTACTTTATTAAGATCCTATTTCAAGAATATTATTAATTTTATAAAACATATTACCAATTTATAATAAATACATAATTGTTTATCTTTATGTCAAATATTTTGATGATATTCAGTACTTCAGTCCAAAATGACTTTGGTATAATGTATATAGTCAAAGTGTTTCTCATTAAATAATGACTATAATAACAATAATTAAATATTTATAATTTTTATAATCCAATTATACTATTAAATACCTTAATTAAATAAGGATATGAAAAATGTACTACTTTATAATGATGGAGATTGCTAGTCGTATGTACGAATGAGTAATGTTCATATTTTTTAAGGATCATTACAGTAAGAAGGTATGTGATATGTCATATTTAAAGTATTAACATAATATCATAAATATAATATTATTTATTTAAATATACTTTTATAAATCATAAAATTTTATTTGTAATGAAAAATGAATCATGCTGCTTCGTGGTGGTGGTAGTCTACAAGTACTCATGAGCGGTGTTATCATTTTTGATGCAAGGAATGGTAAGAACATAAATTATAGTTAAATTTTTAATAATTAAATATATGTTATGGGTACAATATATTTACATTAATTCCATCATTATAACCAATATTGAGACACACTGAGGGAAAATGAAATTCATCGATTCACAAGGTGGTAGTACGCTATGCACACGAATGATAAATTATTTACCAATTTAATGGGAAAGAATATGAATATGGTACCAAAAAAACATAATAAAATATAATTACATATAGGATAATTTATTTATTATTTTTTTTAAGGTTTAAAAAGATATTTTAATGGTGGAAGAATAAATAAAAAAGAAACACTTGATTAGAAGAGATATCTACTCTTTAGGATCCTCCATTTATTTACCCCTTATGACCACTAAGTTTTGTATTATTCCTAAAATAAGAACTATATATTTATTATGGGGATTATAGTAAGTAATATTTTTATATATTATCTGAATAAATGTGTTGATAACTGGGTATAAATGAGATGATGGGCATTCCTTTTATAGAAGAGGGGAGGGTCACTCTCAAAATTTCTTATATTATTAAATCAATATAAATCGTTTTTTAATTTAAAAGTGATCCATAGTGTGTTATTTATATGATAATATAATTATGTTTATAAAATCCCTCATAAATGGAAAATTAGACATGTTTTGACTTAATTTATACCCTTATATTTATGTTTCATGCAATGTTTACACCTTCAACTCTTATCATGACAACATGATTTATTTACTTATTGAAGGTTAATATAGTTACCGAAAAATGCCAAATGACACATAAAATAATAATGGATGATATTTTAAACCCAATAAAAATCCATACAAAAAAGTAATTACTTTAATTAATTTTATATCATTTTTCAAAATGTTATTTATTTCAAAATATCATTAAGTTAAATTTGGACACAATTCATTACATTGACTTTTAAAAATATCAATAAAACCATATAAATTCAAAAAAAATATTTTTATACATCCCTAACAAGTCAAGGTATTCATTAAAATTATTTTATCTCGTTAATAATCTCATATTATATTTATTCTAATATTTATTATATCATTTATTTTACATTCCTATTAATTAAATAATTATAACTTCAGTGTTCTCCAAACATTTAACGTAATATAGCTTCAATATAAAATAAAAATAAATTATTATGATAAATATAAATATATTATATTTTAAAATTATGTATTTTTTTTAACATATCCTCAAGATAACCCTATATTGAGAAGGATTTATTTATGTAATATATGACTGTGACATATTTTACTTTTCATTAAATAAAATATTATAAATATCATAATCACATTAAAATATAAACCAAAGGCCAGATATTAAAACCTTGAATTATTATGGACAAAAATTACTTTTCCAATAAAATTTTATCATGTTCTAAGGTCATTATAGATTCCATATCATTTTTTACCCTTAATTACATAATATACCCTTTGATTTTCTAATAGAAATTACTAAGGTTACGATTTATATTGACTAAAAATACATGTTATATACGAAATAAATTTGTAACTCATAATTAAATATTTTTAATAAAATTTTAAGAATTCATGAAATATTTCAACATTTAATTTAAATTTAATCCAATTTAATTTAAAATTAACTCAGTAGAACACGATGATAAATAGTTTTTTCGAAAAATTCCCTCTTAAAATATAAAATATTTATATACTAAATTAAAGTATAAAAGTTATTTAAAAAACAATAATTTAATTATTTTAAATAAAAAACAACTAAATAATTTTTATAACTAATATATAATATGATTTTTTTTAGAAATACATGAAAATAAAATACAATTTTCAAAAACAATTGGTATTTTTCATTATTAATTAAAAAATCGAACATTAATAAAATATAAAAATTCCACCTTAAGATAATTTTTATATTATGAATTTTTAAATTGATACTTTATTAAGTAAATATAATTTATAAAATTATCCTTAGATTAATTTTATTGTTCTCTCACGAAAACAATTAAAATCATACATGAAGAAAGTATATTTGAAGAATAAATCAATGTTACTAAATTTAAGTGCCTAATTTTACAATAATTAATTAATAAATTTTTAATGATTAACAACATTTTATATTTCATAATTAATTCAATAAAATTTATTCCCTCTGATTTAAGGGTAATGTTATAAAAGTCACCTAGTATCAATATTTAGTTATTCGTTTAAGTTCAATCTTGTGTAACTAATATCCTATCAAACATAGTTTCTCAATTAAAAAACTCGTGATGTTTAATCCCCCCCTAATCTCCAATTTTGGAAATTTCATTCTTGAAATTTTTATTCGATCTTCTTTAATAGTGTTTTACTTTTCAAAATAACTTTTTAAAATATCACATCAAAAAAGATTTTTAAAATATCCACCATAAAAGAAATAAAATGAATTATGACGTTCGTCTAGAATACCTCATAAATAGGTATCCATGTAAGGAAAAATATACATAAAAGAGAAAATCAAACTACCAAGTGTTGACAGAATATTATAGAAAACATGGTTATGGGAAAGTGAGCCATTACAAAATCAAAAATCTATGATGGGTAAAAAACCATTGATTTCCCTATAAGAAATGTATAAGGATAATATTTTTATTTGAATATCAATTTCATATAGGTCAAGAATAAATTTACCTACTAATGTAATAACATGTTTATATATACTTACATGATTAGTAGAGTTTTATCCTTTAATCAATTTTGACCACAATCTTATCTCTTTTAGCAAATGAAGAGTGTATAATATTAATTTTTCATGACCAAAGAACTAGATTGAATATTTTTTGGACACCAAATATAAAAAACAAATAAAATTTATTACTCTTCTAATAAATAATTAGGAAAAAAATGGTTAGGATTAGATAATAGAATTACCTAAAAATATTAAACTATAAAATGATTAAAAAACTCTTTAATATCAAAAATTCAACAGTGGTACCATAATTTCAACATAGATCATTAAATAGATAATTGTACTTAAAATTACTCAACATATTCTAAACATACATTGAAACACAATATACAGAAGGATTTGATCACATACTCATCCAAGATATTTTTAATATTTATCTCCATATAACAAAAATTACTCTCATACTAAAAATTATATACCCAAATAATGTAATTTCCAATATATAATAATAATCACAAATCTAGAAAAAATATAAGTCATAATTGTTTTCATAATATAAAATCAAATAGTATTTTGATTACAATATTCTTACAATGCTTCAAAAAATTATAGTGATATCATTCAAAAATAACATTAATCATTTAATCACCAAATAAATTTTCAATCCCATGGTATTATATACGATAATACATATGTACCGAAAATAAACTTATTTTTTATTCATAAAATCATATAGGGAAATTTCATTCTAACCAAAAAGTTGTGTAGGATATGGTAGGTGATGAACCGTTGTCATCCTTCGGTAGTGGGTTTAATTACAGTGGCCTTGTTGGACATGGCAGACTTTCACCTGACATTTGGGTTATCTATTATTTGTCTACAACCATAATTCTAATAATATTACTAAAATATAAGATTCATTCTCAAAAATATCCATTATATATTCAATATTTAATAAATATTTTAACCTCAGAGATTATCTAATACCATTAATTAGTCAGAATTTTTTTTTAAATATCTTAATTACATCAAGAATTATTATATCCAAAAAAACCAGTTGTCACCTTCAAAGTTACAAAAATAACCCCTTAAAAGGGGTTCCTATGAAATTGGACTAATGATAAAAATTATAGTTATAATCTAATGATTTGATCCCAAACTGAAATGATTACCCCCACATGAAAATGTCTCAATATCCAATCTTATCAAATCCTATATCTAATACCAACTTTAAGGATATTCCCATAAAAAATAAATATTATAGTTTTTTAAAACTAGAAGAAACGTTTTTTAAAATATACATTGGTTTAGAGTTTTATAGAATTATGAAAATACCTTAAATATTAAACTTATACATTATAAGTGGACACTTCTTCATGGTATTTGTCTTTTCCTAAAAAGTAATCCCTTTTAAAATAAAACATATTATGTTTTTATAAAATATTTTTACCAATTTGATCCAAACATAATCCTTATCCAAAATCATCATTAATATAATTTGGAAAACATTTTAAAAATGTCGAGTATAATAAGCACAAAAAGGGACATAAAAAGAAAGAAATCCATTACTCTATTGAAAAATAGGAAAATCATATAACATTTACCATTACCTTCAATTTTCTATGTGATTATGAAATAAAAAATTATCACATGAATAAAAAACAAATTTTTATCAATTTAGTCCTTTAAAACCAATATAAATAAATTTAAAACATGTTTTTAGTAACTAAGATCATTATATGAAAGAAACACGTTCAAAACCAATGCAGTTAATGTCACGACCCCCTCCCACCAAAGAAGCCCCTCCTGAGCTGGCAATGGTGAAAGGGAGATATTGACCCCCGAGTCCCGCCTCCAGTAGGCCCCGGGTTGGCAACTAGCACCATGGGTATGAGTTTTCACAAATATGGGAGGCATTACCCTTTTTATTATTTAGGATCGGGAAATAGGATGAGTCAACCACCAAAAAAGAAAAGAGAAAGTGTATAGAAATAAACCCAAACAAAGCCCACATGCATGTTTAAACAATTTTTTAACAAGGTACAAGTAGAAAGAAGCTCAAAAGCACAATACCAAAAGAAAAAAATAGAACAACCACTGCAACAACTCCAACTCTCGGACTAGTAGGGTCCTGCATGGCCCTGGTAGTCATCCTGGAAACATGAAAGTAAACGTAGGGTGAGCATACAAGTATACTCAGTAGGGAAACCTAAAGCTCTCGTGCACAAGAGGGGAGACATCCTAATATCCCGTGAGAACAACAGAATAAACATAACAATGGAATCTATCCACCCAATCTCACCAGCCACACTCCCCAAAACACAATCACAACAGGTAGTCATAGTAGTATATGAACAAGAGTATTGGGTACCCCACACCACTTCCCATTAGTTAGCTGAACGTCCTGACACTGTCACACTCCCCCTGCCTGTACACACCTGGGCCTCCCAACCATGTATTCGTCCCACACACACCTGGGCCTCACAACCACACATCCCGCCCGCACACACCTGGGCGTCACCACCATGTATCCCACCAACACACACCTGGGCCTCACAACCACAACCACATCCCCACCCGAAGACACCTGGGCCTCATCCCGAAGATTCATGGGAACAGTAATAGTAACAGAACTCTCACCCAAAGACACTTGGGCCTGAAATCGAAACCTAACTGAAGAGACTTATGTGTAAGGTCGCCTCAAGCCATTATGGCCTATAAGCCTGCTCAAAGAGTCTTGGGCCTAATCACCCCAATAAAAACCTACCCGAAGAGTCTTGGGTGTAAGGTCGCCACAAGCCATCACAGCCTAGTGGAGAAGAAGCAGGAAGGAGCTAGTAATAATGGGAAAACACCCTCTCCCATGAAATGGGAGTGTTCGGCACTAAGTTCACAACATGGGTGCGGTGCGATAAAACACAAAAGATACATACATACATACATATATATATATATATATATATATATATATATATATATATATATATATATAGCAACCACTCAGCCCAACCTATGGCTTCTAAAAAGAGAAACTGAGCATGTGCCTCGGCACTGCTACCACGAAGCATGCATACAACAAACAACCCCATCCCCATTATGGTTTTCACGTTTCAGAAGAAATTAGCTTATTTAGTTCCTTAACTACTAGGCAACTATCCACAACCAACCAAATCAATTGTTCGTAAAAAATATCCCTTCTATCCACAAAACACGTTAGGGAAGCACAACAAAACCCTTCTTAACAACCAACCAACCCATTGATTATTATTTCCGTTTCATTACCAATCCCCATAATTCATTAACTCTTCCACATTTATTAATTATTAAACATAACCCATAGTCCATTCACATTTAAACCCATCCCTATAGCCCTGCTGCCAACCACCATAACCAAAACCATATCGTATCCCATACATCATTATCCCTTTAATACCACTTATCGCAACCCTGCTGCCCATCACCATTAAACATTCACACCTTCCCACAACCAAGCCAACCGCAGCCCCACTACTCACCCATTCCACAACATCCCACAAAACACCCCCATCACATGCCACGTAACCAAGCCAATACCCACATGTTCATTATTCCATTTTGGTTCAACCGGGGTGATCACACAAGTGTTCTAGATTTTCATTTAAATAGCCAACTTTATGTGATTAACCAATTTCCACATTCAACAATGTTTCATTCACAAAAACGGACTATAAAGATAGTGAATCATTTAATTACACAAGCAAAGGCCCCCAACGACCGTGATATTCAGTAGGCATAAGCCTATTCATTTCAAAACATAATATCACAGGATATAAAAGGTAAAGTAACAAGAATCAAAAATTCCCATCACCGATCTTTCACCAGTTATTATCTTTATTTAAAGGTTCAACCATTTCTCATGAAAACAAAAGGATACCCACCTCACATGATGCACAAATTAGAGAGACGAAGGTAAAAACCCTACCTTAATAGGTTCTTGATCGCAGCACTCCTCCGGATCAACTTTAGAAGACGTTTTTCAGTGTCTCAGAAAAACCTCATCGGGTGGAAAGGATGGGCCGAAGGAAAGACAATGGATCCAAGCTTGAAAGTTACACCTCGTAGTTATGATCCCGTGGCTTCTGACGGATCGTAAATCGGATCTCGAACGAAAATGTTATGGAAGAAAGAGCCTTCGAGTTTCTTAAGAGAGCTCTGCTCGGAGGAGAGGGGAGGAGAGGTGTGAGTTGAAAGGAGGAGGGGACCCCTCCTTTTATAGGTGTGAAAAGAAAAAGTACACGGCGTGTACTCGGCCGTTTTCACACGGTCTCCACGCGGCCTCCAACACGGTTCTGCGGCCGTTGACTGGTCAACACACGGTTTGAAGGTAACGCATACGCGGGGAAGGACTACAAGGCATGTAGATTGGACACACAGCGTGTACCCATTTATGGCACACGGTAGGGACACGGCTCCAACGCGGCACACGGCCGACGACTGGTCAACACATGGTAACATGTACGCGGGGAGGGACTACATGGCGTGTAGTACTGGACACACGTCGTGTACCCTTTTTCTCCACAAGGCAAAGACGCGGCCCTCCACACAGTGTATACCTGGCAAGGGGGTACACGGTGTGTACTAAAACTACACAGTGTGTAGTTTCAAAAATTATGGAATGTGTGGGAAAAGTCCATTTTACCCTCCAGAACACTGTAGCCTTCTTTTTGAAAAAGGAATGTGCCGGAGAGGTCCGAGCCATTACATCAGATACCTCTTAAAACATTTTTTCCCCCAAGAATTCAATAACCAACCAAGGGGAACCCAAAAAGATACCTCTTAGGGTCATCGTTATAACAGTAACCCAACCAACAATACTAATTATAGGTGTTAGGAATTCCTTCTCCTATGTCGATATATTTTCCGATTTAGGTGGCACTGACTCGCCTGCACGGGTTTAATCGCATCCTCATTAATGCGTCTCGATTAAGGATTGGGTCTTCCCACTTCCATACATTTGGATTTTCAGCTCGAACTACCCCCTAACACCACACAACAAACACACTTCCCGAACATGTGGTTTTTGGGAAAATCCTTCTCCTATGTCGTGATATTATCCGCTTTAGGCGGCACTGACTCACCCGCACGGGTTCAATTTCATCTGCATTAATGCGTCTCAATCAAGGGTCAGTTTTCCCCCTTCCCACACATTCGAACATGATACACATTACCAGAGAACAAGGAAACAAATGGTATCACAACTGACAAGCCAAGCATTCCATATATCAAAGGTACAGAGTAAAACATCAACACAAAGGTCAGAAGAACAAGGGAAAAAACAAGTCAAAACAACTCTGGGTACTGAGTGTGCATTTGGGTCTCCCACTCCCAAGTGTTCTCCTAGAGACCTCCATGCCTCCACAACACACGAACCAAGGGAATGGTTCGTCCACGAAGAACCTTCTCTTTACGATCATTCTGCCTGGTCATTCCTCGAAGGTCGCATCATCTCCCATATCTAACTCTCCCCAGTCGATAACGTGAGAGTCATCATGTACGTACCGACGAAGATGGGAGACTTGGAAGATGTCATGGACTTTCTCCATCTGAGGTGGTAGGGCCAGCTGATATGCCACATCGCCGACTCGCCTCAACACCTCAAAGGGTCCGATGAACCTTGGTGAGAGATTGCTCCCTTTCCCAAACCTATGCTGCCCCCGTCGAGGGGAAACCTTCAAGAACACATGATTTCCCACCTTGAACTCCAAGGGCCTCCTCCGACGATCATCATAAGACTTCTGTCAGTCCTGAGCCGCCTTCATCCTCTCACGTACAAACTGGACTTTCTCCGTGGTGCTCTGCACTACCTCTGGTCCAAGAGCACCTGTCTCACCAACCTCTTCCCAGCAAATGGGTGAACGACATGGCCTTCCATACAAAGCCTTAAATGGTGCCATGCCAATAGTATAGTAGAAGCTGTTGTTGTAGGAAAACTCTAATAAAGGCAAGTGTCATACCAATGATCCTCCGAAATCCAGAATGCATGATCGCAGCATGCCCTCTACCATATGGATAGTCCGCTCTGTCTGCCCGTCGGTCTGGGGGTGGAAAGCAGTGCTAAGGCGTAGCTGGGTGACAAAAGTATGTTCTAACCCCCTCCAGACTCATGAGGTAAACTGAGTATCCCGATCTGAGACGATATTCCTTGGAACTCAATGAAAATTCACCACCTCTTCTACATACCTCTGTGCTAAGGTACTCACCGGGCCCGACTCCTTGATTGCTAAGAAGTGAGCTGATTTTGTCAGATGATCCACCACTACCCAGATAGCATCATAACCACCTTGATCTCTAGGTAGTCTTGTGATGAATAACATTGATATTTCATCCCACATCCACTCTGAGACATCTAAAGGATGCAAAAAACCACCGGGAACATGGTGTTCTGCCTTCTCTTGCTGACACACTAGGCACTTAGCCATAAACTCTGCCACTGCCCGTTTCACCCCGGGCTACCAAAACTGATCCCTCAGGCCTCGGTACATTTTTGAAACTCATGGATGTACTGCCAAGGCTGAGCTATGTAACTCACAAAGAACTCCCTTACGCATCGCCTTTGGGACAAACAACCTTCCATGGAAAAGCATCTGATGTTGGCTATCCTCTAACCATCCCTCTGGAGCATTCCCCTAATCGACACGATCCCGTATCACTTCCTCCTCGGAGTCCCCCCACTGAGACTCTTCCACCTGCTGTAGCAAGGAGGACTGCACCGTCATCTGAAACAAACAGCCTCTAACACCTTCTACCCTGGCATCCAAGTGCAAGGAAGCCAACTCTTCCATTGCCTTCCAAGCATCAGCAGATTCCTGAACCACTTCCTGATATGACTTCATGCTCAGGGCATCAGCCACAACGTTTCCCTTATCTTTAGTGTAAGAGATCTCAAAGTCATAGTCATGGAGAAACTCGACCCATCTCCACTGTCGTTTGTTCAGATCATGCTGTGAGAAGATATAACACATGCTCTTGTGATCTGAGAAGACCAAAAAGCGCTCCCCAAAGAGGTAATGTTGTCAAAACTTCAATGCAAACACTACTGCTGCAAGCTCCAGTTCATGGGTGGCATAGTTACGCTCGTGATGGTGCAACTTCCTAGACCCATAACAAGTCATGCCCTTCTTCTGCATCAACACGCACCCCAGACCAAGGCCAGAAGCGTCACAAAACACTTCATACAACAACCCTTCCTCTGACAACATGAGCATGGGAGCACTAACCAACTTCTCCTTCAGTTAGTCGAAGACTTTCTAGAACCGATCTCTCCATAGGAAGACCTGATTCTTCCTAGTCAAAGCTGTCAATGGATTAGCAACTCGAGAGAAGTCCGAAACGAACCTCCGATAGTAACCTGCTAACCCCAGGAAACTAAAAACTTCTACCACGCTCTTGGGTGTTTCCCAAGAAACAACTGCCTCCACCTTAAATGGGTCCACCGATACCCCATGCTGAGACACCATGTTCCCAAGGAAGTGTACTTCTTGTGTCATGAACTTACACTTCGACAATTCCCGTAAAGCTGGTGTAGTCGAAGGACTTCCAAGAATGCCCTGAGATGCTCAAAATTCTCCTCCTTTGATCTTAAATAGATCAAGATTTCATCGATAAACACAACGATGAACTGGTCCAAAAAATCTCGGAAGACAAAGTTCATAAGTCCCATGAACATAGCTGGTGCATTCGTAACTCCAAACGGCATCACTAAAAACTCGAAGTGCCGATACCTACACCTAAAAGCTGACTTCGAGACATCACTATCCTTCACCCTCACCTGATGACATCCTGATCATAGATCAATCTTAGAAAACCAACCTGGTCCCCTCAGCTGGTCGAAGAGATCATCTATCCTTGGAAGGGGGTAATGGTTCTTGACCGTTACCTAGTTCAGCCTTCGGTAGTCTATGAATATCTTGAGACCACCATCTGCCTTCTTCATGAACAAAACTGGAGCACCCCATGGCGACACGCTGGGTCGAACAAAACCCTTCTCCATCGGATCTTCAATCTTAATCTGCAACTCCCGCAACTCCGAAGGCACCATTCGATAAGGGCCCATCGAAATTGGACGGGCACCAGGCTGTTTGTCTATCCCGAACTCAACATCACGTTGGGGGGGGGGGGGTAGAGTCACAACCTCCTCAAGAAAAACATCGAGGAACTCCCCAACAACTTTCAAGACATCCATCATCTCTGTGTCAGCTAGATCCACTAATAACCTGCCTAACAAAGAAAGGAGAGGCTCCACACGCCGGCTTCCCGCCTGATAGCTCCTCTCACCAACAAAAGATATGCACTGCCCATCTACGTCGGAGAACACGACTCTTCTCCAGAAGCTGTCGATAACGACACCAACAGAAAACAACCAGTTGATTACTAGGATGACATCGTATAGCTGCATCTGTAATAAAAGAAGGTACCCACTAGATCGATGTGGTCCCAACTTCAGCCCACATCCCCGGAAAACAAAAGATATGCTGGTCTGGCCTCTAACTAGTGTACTCAGCACCAGTAGTATGGAAAGTCTCTCTACGTCTAGTCCCAAAGCATGGGCTAGACCAGGTGTAAAAAAGGAGTGTGAAGCTCTCTAATCAAACAAAGCAGAAACAAGAGTGATGAACAAACAAATCGTACCTCGCACCACCTCTGGTCCTGATGGAGCTTCCAACTCTGTTGCATGCAACTGTTCATGCCTAGATCTTCTGCCTCTCTGATGTCGTCCACTTCCCCGACCACGCCCTGGTCGGGGTCCCTGAGGAGAACCCTGAGGTTGGCCTCCTCCCGAAATGTCTACCCTCGGAGGATCATGGTCATACTGCTGCTGGAAGGGCCTCGCGCGACAACTGGTGCTACTGCAGTGGACGCTGAACATGCCCACCTCCACCGTATGGAGCTCGTGTTGGGCACCGACTCGGAATGTGCCCGAAACCTCCACAAGAAAAACACATCGGTCCGGGGCTCGTGGAAAATGGACGAGGACCCGAAGATCTGAACTGGAACTGCTGGGGGCCGCTCTCCACTGGCCTGAACCAGGAAGGTCCTCTCGTAGGAGACCTGCTGCTGACTGCCTTCCACTTCGACGAACCTGGCTGAAACACCTCATGCGGTGCACCTCCCAGCGAGTCCATCCTCTCTACGACCTCTGCCTTCTTCTGCACTGCCACGTACGTCGTAAGGGTGAAGGGGGTGATATCATACTAGAGTGAAGGACGAAGCGCCTCCTCCAAACGTCTCATCCAAGACACCTCATCCGGAAAGAGATCCGGAGCAAAGCGCATGAGATCCTTGAACTTGATCCCCAGCTCTCGTACAGACATAATTCCGTACTTAATGGAGAGTAACTCCTACCACTTCTCTTCCTGGATCATGCAAGAAAATAATTCCTCTCAGAATTGCTTCTCAAAGTCATCCCATGGAACCTCTACCTCTATCCTCTCTCCGAGGTAGAGCGTCCACCACTGTCGCGCCACACCTCTCAGCTGACTGACTGCTAGGGGGACCCAGTACTCCCTCGTAGCACGGATCAAGGTAAAAGCGATCCTTAGCTCCTCAAGCCACCCCTCCGTCTCCGTATCCTAAGTATACCCTCGTACTTCTTGATGGTCTTCCGCTGGAAAGAACGGAGAGTCTTTTTCCACCGACTATCTTCCTCCTCTCGGTCAATCCTCAACTGATCGACCACCTGAATCTGCTGGGCCTTGGCCGTTTGACCCACCTGGGGACGACTTCCAGGTTCCATATCTGTATGGTAAACAAGGATCGCCTAAGCCCAAGTAGTAAGGAAAAACTCAAGGTTTCATTGTATCATTTTATTTCAATTTCTTTCCCAGAACACCCAAATCAAGTAAAACACGATGATGATGATGGATGTACCTTTCCTAGGGTTTCTACCCTACAATCAACGTAGTCTCACTTGGTCATTCGGTAGGCTCAGAGTCCTTGCATCGGATCATGGGGGGCCCTAAAATCCCGTGTCCTAGCCGGTCTTCCCTGGTCTATGTCATGTACCAAGATTAACTAACACTATTTCCCTACCATCCCATGCAATCCTCACTATGCCTAACTCCAGAATCCATCCTATCTCTCAACCACCACTGCTGATAGCATTCTGTCACGACCCCCTCCCACCAAAGACGCCCCTCCTGAGCTGGCAATGGTGAAAGGGAGATAATGACCGCCGATTCCCGCCCCCAGTAGGCCCTGGGTTGGCGACTAGCACCATGGGTACGAGTTTTCACAAATATGGGAGGCATTAACCTTTTTATTATTTAGGATTGGGAAATAGGATGAGTCAAACACCAAAAAGGAAAAGAGAACGTGTATACAAATAAACCCAAACCAAGCCCACATGCCTGTTTAAACAATTTTATAACAAGGAACAAGTACAATGAAGCTCAAAGGCACAATACCAAAAGGAAACAAGAGAACAGAAACTGCAACAACTCCAACTGTCTGACTAGTAGGGTCCCGCACGACCCTGGTAGTCCTCCTAGAAACATGAAAGTAAACGTAGGGTGAGCATACAAGTATACTCAGTATGGAAATCTAAAGCTCTCGTGCACAAGATGGGAGACATACTAATGTCATGTGAGAACAACAGAATAAACCTAACAGGGGAATTTATCCACCCAACCTCACCATCCACACTCACCAAAACACAATCACAACAGGTAGTAGTAGTATAAGAACAATAGTATTGGGTACCCTGCCCCACTTCCCATTAGTTAGCTGAACGTCTTGACACTATCACACTCTCCCCGCCCGCACACACCTGGGCCTCACAACCACGTATCTCGCCCGCACACACCTGGGCCTCACAACCACACATCCCGCCCGCTAACACCTGGGCCTCACCACCACGTATCCCGCCTGTACACACCTGGGCCTCACAACCACAACAACATCCCCACCTGAAGACACCAGGGCCTCATCCCGAAGATTCTTGGGAACAGTAATAGTAAAAGAACTCTCGCCTGAAGACACCTGGGCCTGAAATCGAAACCTACCTGAAGAGTCTTAGGTGTAAGGTAGCCTCAAGCCAGTATAGCCTATAAGCCTACCCGAAGAGTCTTGGGCCTAATCACCCCAATCAAAACCTACCCGAATATTATTGGGTGTAATGTCACCTCAAGCCATCACATCCTAGGGGAGAATGAGTAGTAAGGAGCTAGTTACTATGGGAAAACACCTTCTCCCATGAAATGGGAGTGTTCGGCACTAAGTGGCCAACATGGGTGTGGTGTGATAAAACACAGAAGATATAGATATATATATATATATATAGCAACCACTCATCCCAACCTATGGATTCTAAAAAGAGAAATTGAGCATGTGCCTCGGCACTGCTACCACGAAGAATTCATACAACAAACAACCCCAACCCCATAAAGGTTTTCACGTTTCAGCAAAAATTAGCTTATTTAGTTCCTTAACTACTGGGAAACTATCCACAACCAAGCACTTCATTCGTTCGTAAAACATATCCCTGCCATCCAAAAAACAAGTTAGGGAAGCACAAAAAACCCTTCTTAACAACCAACCAACCCATTGATTATTATTTTCGTTTCATTACCAAGCCCCATCATTCATTAACTCTTCCACATTTATTAATTATTAAACACAACCCATAGTCCGTTCACATTTAAACCCATCCCTACAGCCCCGCTGCCAACCACCATAACCACAACCGTACCGTATCTCGTACATCATTATCCCTTTAATACCTCTTATCGCAGCCCCTCTGCCCCACACCATTAAACATTCACACCTTCCCACAACCAAGCCAACCGTAGCCCTGCTGCTCACCCATTCCACAACAACCCACAAAACACCCCCATCACATGCCACGTAACCATGCCAACACCCACATGTTCATTATCCCATTTGGGTTCAACCAGGGTGATCACACAAGGGTTCCAGATTTTCATTTAAACAGCCAACATTACGTGATTAACCAATTTCAACATTCAACAAAGTTCCATTCACAAAAACGGTCTAGAAAGATAGGGAAACATTTAATTGCGCAAGCAAAGGCCCCCAACGACCATGATTTTTAGTAGGCATAAGCCTATTCATATCAAAATATAATATCATAGGATATAAAAGGTAAAGTAATTGAAATCACAACTGCCCATCCCCGATCATTAACTAGTTATTATCTTTATTTAATGGTTCAACCATTTCTCATGAAAACAAAAGGATACCAACCCCACATGATGCACAAATTAGAGAGACGAATGTAAAAACTCTACATTAACAGGTTCTTGATCGTAAATCTCCTCCAGATCAACTTTAGAAGATGTTTGATGGAATCGCAGAAAAACCTCCTAGGTTGGAAAGGAAGAGCCTAAGGAAAGACAATGGATCCATGCTCGGATGTTCCGCCTTGTCGTTACTATCCCGTGGCCGCTGACGGATCATAAATCGGATCTCGGACGAAAAAGTTATGGAAGAAAGAGCCTTCGAGTCTTTTAAGAGAGCTCTGCTAAGAGGAGAGGGGAGGAGAGGTTTGAGTTGAAAGGAGGAGGGGTCCTCTCCTTTTATAGGCATGAAAATAAAAAGTACATGGCATGTACTTATGGTACATGGCGTATACTCGGTACTTTTCACACGGTCTCCACGCGGCCTCCAACACGGTTCTACGTCCGTTGACTGGTCAACACATGGTTTGAAGGTAACGCATACGCGGGGAAGGACTACACGGCGTGTAGATTGGACACACGGCGTGCACCCATTTATGGAACTCGGTAGGGACACGGCTCCAATGCGGCACACGGTCGACGACTGGTGAACACACGGTAATGCATACGCGGTGAGGGACTACACGGCGTGTAGTACTGGACACATGGCGTGTACCCATTTTCTCCACATGAAAAAGACGCGGCCATCCACACGGGGTATACCCGGCAATGGGGTACACAACGTGTACTAAAACTACATGGCGTGTAGTTTCAAAATTTGGGAAATTGTGGGAAAAGTCCATTTTACCCTCCAGAACACTTGTAGCCTTCTTTTTGACAAAGGAATGGGTCGGAGAGGTCCAGGCCATTACAGTTAAAAAAAATAAACCTAAAGTATAAAATAATTATATAGAGAAAATAAGTATCTCTTGGATTATTGGATATCTATGATGGGGCTCACCCTTAGTATAAGATATATAGGGCTTACTAATTTTTCAAGAGTTATAATGGGACTCAATCCTTTGAATAATCTATACGTGGCTCATGCATTTTTATGAGATATAATGGGGCTCTACACAATGTGTAAGTTATATCATACTTACTCATGTTATAAAATGGGCTCAACCCTTCATATAATCTATATCATTCTCACCCATTTCACATATAATGCGTAAGTACAATATCATGTGTAGGAAATTGTATTATTTCACTATTTATCATAAAACCATTAAAACACATATCCAAAACACATTTATATATAAAAAGTATTATTTTATTTTAAAAACCATTTTCAATATCAAAATTCCATGAAATGGAAAAAAATATATTTTTGATGAAAATATTGGTAAAATCATTTTTGAGGAAAATAATATTTTCTACTTTAAAAATACATATTTTGAAAAAATTCATGCACTTATAAATAAAAAAAAATTCATTTAAAACCACCACGTAATCATGAAATGTCAGCTTCAAAACATTATTATGTCATTAAAGTGGGAAATTTCACTCATTATTTTTAGGTTTATAAACCATTCATTTTGATGTTTGTTAAATGATTGGAAAGTGGAATTTTGAAATATAATTTTTTTTAAAACATCCCTTACATTGAGTCTGATTTGTCACATATGCCCTTTTTCTTCATTAATAATAAACATATATTAATTATTTACTTTATAGATAATATTTTTATTTTTTATTTTTCATTTTATATCAATTATTACCCTATATTAAAAATTCTTTAATTATTTATGTTCACATTAGATGTTTTGATGATATTTGGTACTTGAGTCCTAAATTAATTTGGTATTATTTTTATAGTCAAAGTGATCATTAGTCCATTATATCCAGAATAACAATAATTAAATATTTATAATTATTATTTATAAATTATACTTTTAAATCCATACATTACTTATGGATATAAAAATTATTTATGATATAATGATGGATATGGTAGGTCAAACATACATATGAGTATCATTTTTTTATTTCAAGGAAAATTACTAGAAGAAGGGGAGTATTATATTATATTTCCAAAATTAAATTAGTATCATAAATATAATATTATTTATTTAAAGTTACTTATATATATCACTTAATTTTATGTGGTGATGAAAAATTCATTACATATCATTGTACAGGTTGTAGTCCACAAATATGTATGAAGGATATTATCATTTTTGGTGCATGGAAAGGACAGAAATTAAATTACAGAAATTTTTTTCAAAAATGTAAATATTAAATTAATATAATATATAAAAATTAAATCCATAAATATAACCAATCTTTATAGATGATGATTTAAAATGAACATCATCAGTTCACGAGGTGGTAGTTTCCCACACACAAAAATGCTGAATTCTTTTCTCATTTTATGGAAGAGAATATGGATATGGGTAATTACATAAAAATAATAACATCTATAAATTTTTCGGATACTTTAGTAATTATTTTATAATGTTTTAATAAAATTTTAACGTGGTATATGAATAAATGAAACTGAAACAGTTGATTAAAAATGATACCCCTTCATTGGACTACTTCTTTTTCATAACACCTTAAGACCATTGAGGATGGTGTTATGCCTAAAATAAGACATATACAATGTATAGTGGCATTATATTAAATTATTTTAGTATATATTTTATTAAAATATTTTATTTTATGTTTGAATAAATGAGAAGAAGAGGTTCCTTTTTATAGGAATGGGGAGGGGCACTCATGGAATTTTTCAAAATATTTAATTAATATAAATTGTTTTTAATTTAAAATATCTGTAAAGATGTTTATTTATAAGATAAGATTATTATGTGTGTAAATATTATCTTCCGTTTAAAATTAGATATTTTTTGACTAAATTTATATCACTATATCTTGGTTTTAACTATTATTTAACACCATTAACTCCGACCGATATAATATGGATTTTTCATCCTTAATTGTCAATATCGTTAATATAAAATTGAATATTATCCATAAATGGATCATCGATATATTTTTTAACCTTATCCGAATATTTTGGATGAATTTATGTTTTTTATTAGCATTATATCATTTAATATAATATTATTTATTTTAAAATATAATTATTTTCAATTATGATATTATTCATTACATTGGATTTTAAAAATATCATTACTAAAAAAATTAAATATGTATTTATTTTAAATATATCAATTACATGTAAAATTAATCTATAAAATTATTTAATTGCATTAATAATCCCATATTATATTTATTTTAAATTTTTTTTGTGTCATTTATTTTATTTTTCCACTAATTAAATAATAACTTCATTACTATTGTGAAATAATATAAGGTAATTATTTCTTCACTAAAAATTAAAAATATATTAACATGTCGAAGATGAATCTAATAGCCTTTAATGGTCTATTTAAAGTGAAAAATCTCATTTTTATAAACACATATGTAAAATTGTATAGGTATTAAGAATATGAGGGTGATATATTTGAAATTTCATTCAATAATGTTTTATAAATGTCATAATCACCTAAAAATGGAAACCAAAGTGCAACACCCTTATGTTTTATTAATGGTATTTAATAAAAATTAAAATTCATTGATGTATTGTGTTACATACTCCACAAAGGTAATATTTATTTATATGATAATCCAAATTAAACATGTTTTGTATGAAACAATCAGATTGTCTTATGGTGAATGCAACACTTTGTATAGAATTTTTTATAGACAATACCAAGTCCCACCAATATCTTGTGCCATATGAATGATTGATTTTTACCAATGTAAAAAATATGATTAATATAATTATTTAAAATTATCGTTACCAACTATTATTTGGAATGGTAGGTATGAAAAGAGTTATATAAATTTAAAAAAAAATCACATGTTTGTATACTTATTTAGTGAAAAATTAATTAGAAACGAAAATATTACGCTTTTAAAAATAAAAGGGAATGTTTTAACAAGGAAAAATATTTTATGGGAACAAGTGTATTTTGTATCAATAAATTAACCAAATAACTTTTATAAAATGATTTTAATGATATTTTAATATAATACATTCATTCAAATATTTAACATTCAACTGATGTTATTTTATGACAAGATATTAGAAGAAGTAAAATTTCATACGTAAAACTATATTTTTCTAAAAAAAATTCTTCTTTTAATGTAATAATTATTTGAAAACAAAATGCATACAATTTTATAAAACCAATTTTATAAAATAAAAAAAATTGGAAAGACTAATATTAAAATTATATTATGGTGAGGTTTTATAATTAATCTAAGACGTTTTTTCTTTATGAATAGTGACTAATATTGAAGTTCTATTGAAATATATCCCTTTGATTTAAATAATTTATAATGATAAAATATATTTTTAATTAGTTTTATGGTCAAAATAGTCAAATTATATATTTATTTATTCAATTTAGGTTATTAAAATCAATTTCTTATTGATATTTAATATAAAAAATGTTATGAAATTTTTTCCTCTTTAAAAAAACGACTTCTCAACATTTTGTAGGGATTGGTTTTAAATTAATTTAAGCCAATTTCTTCAATTGATTTTGGACAAATATATTCCATATTTTGAATAATAATATTATAATATATAATTTTTTATCATAGTTATTGGAAAAAGTGATCATTGAAAGAAACTTAATCTAATTATTTTGATTAAGGTAAAAATAAGATTACTTACTGATTAAACATAGAATATAAGGTGTAAATTGATCACAAACATGTAAATTATATCTTTATATCTATATTGAAATATTATAAATTCTATTATAGATATTTTACCATTATAGGAGCCACTTGATAGGTAATAAACAAGGATGAAATCTACTATTTCAAAAAAATTACAAAAGTGTCACTCACCTCCCTTATAAAAGGTCACCGCCTCTCCCCTCCATTAACCATTTAAAAAAAATATTTGTTGGAACAATACCTATTAAATAAAAAATAAAATTACCTACCCTAATACTATATTCCATACTTTGGGAATAAATTAAATGAATGATGTTTATTAGTGGAAACCAAAATGAGATACCTGAAGAAGAGTTAACGCTCATCAATGATTTTTATTTATTTATTTCTTCCTAAAAACCCTCCAATTATTTGTATATATTTATTATTTATTAAAATAATTATAATAAAAACACTTATATGTTGTTAGTATAATTTTAATACATATAAACACTCACTTTTTAATCAAATGAGAAATGAAATTATCATTCATGTGTATGGAAGACTACCGTTTTGCGAACCGATATCATTAATATTTTCATTACCACATTTTATGGTTTTCAATAAGGATGTAAATAATATTTATATATTATATAAAGGATATTTATTAATTCTTTATGGTTATTTAATTATAATATAACACATAACTTCACATTAACAATTTTATGGGAATACAATAAGGTCGTTCGTGTTTACGGAAGACTACCACCTCACGAAGTGATGTGATTCATTAATTCATTACATATAATATATTAAATATGATATTAATATATATATTTCATATATATTACAAAAATATTATACTTTAATGATAAATTTATATATCATTTACTTTATTTTTTTTCAATATGACAGTAAAATGGACAAATTTTCATGCGTACGTATGACCAACCGTCATATTGTATTTAACATCTTATATATAAATTTTATATGTTTATATAAATAATTTTATAATTTTTTATATGATATTTATATCATGTTTGAGATTCTTCAAATTATTATATCATTATCAAATTATGAAGACTAGAATCAATAATTCTAAACTTATGTGAGAAACAAAGTAGTTATTATCCCAAACATAACTTTAACATGCGATTATTAATAAACCTGTAATATATATTCATAATAAAATCATATATGGAATGATATTATGAGTATATTTACCTTATATATTAATAAAAAACTTATATATACTGTATATAAACATTGAAATCCCATACAATAAGTATTGACTTCCTTATATATACTGTAAATCAACATTGAACCTACATATAGAAGTCAATACTTATTGTATGCGATTTCATTCACAATTTTTTCTTTCGTGGGACACATGATATATTCACCATATAATTCTTCTATGTGGTTTATATACTTACCATTAATGTATTTTAAGAAAATTATATAAATTGTTATTTTTATTTACATATCCATTTTATAATATCTCATAAATGGCGTTATTTTTATAAAGACAATTATTTATTAAAGGATTTTTGTTTCAATTTTCATTCATTGATATGCATGTTAAGATATGAATGTATATTATTTAATGATATGTATATGCTTCCCCTTTGACATGTAACATTATAAATTTATTTATAATTCGGAAATTTTATGTTTCATTGTATGTCATACCTTCATGGTTCTATGAAATCCATGTTTCAAAAGTGGTAATGATTTTATGTTACAATCTCATCATTTATCAATATTTTTTGTGATTATACATAAAATGTTAAATTATTAGGATCAATCCCTCATAAAATTTAATTAATTTTAAAATTAAATACTTATTAATAATATTTTCATGTAATGCTACCATTTTCCACTATATGGTCCTTGATATAATTAAGAATATTTTTTTGAAAATTTGATTTTATTTCTCTCTTCGGTTGAAAATATGCTTTCTTCTAAAACATTTTTTTTCTAAAAATGGCTTTAAGATGTTTTTAAATTATATATTAACAATATTTAAAAAGAAAAACATTTTAAAAATGATATATTTTTAAAAATTATTTTAAATTATTTTATAGATTCCTTTATTTGTTTTCAATACTATTTACAACGAAAAATGATTTTAAATGTTATACATTTTTAAAAGTGTCTTTCAAAGATGAAACGATATTTTCCATAAGAAATATTTTGAATTATTTTTAAATGTTATTTTATATATGATATGACATAAGTTTTTTTACTCATGCCTTTCTGGGGATATGATCCAATTATATTTTTGTATTCAATATCCCAAAGGTTTATGTTTTGATGTCATGATGTTTATGAAACACATTTCTCCTCCACCGGTTTCAACATGATGAAGTTATTCTGAAACCGACATCTTTTCTTGTATTATTATTATATGATGAAATGTTTAGGATACCAATTTTATTTAATTTTTTATGATTTAATTACTTGTTATGATCTTACGTCACACATGTGTATGATTTTTAATATGTGATGGGTGTGACCTAAATATCCCTCCAATGAATTGGGTAATTATGGATAACTGATCAGTATTTAAGTTATGTGTGAACTAGACTACATGTTCATGATGTTATGTATGAACCTTATTACATACTCATGATGTTTTTTGTGATCCTTATTACATTGTTACAATATTATGTGTAATTATGAATACACGTTGACAATGTTATGTGTGAACCTGATAACATTTTCACAATGTTATGCGTGATCCTGATTAAATGTTCATAATGTTTTGAGTGGACCTATATTCACTTCCATAATGATACATATGTACCTTTTTCATTTCATAAGATTATGTGAGGTCCTCATTTCATGTCCTTAAATTAATGAGTGAACCTATTCCAATTTTTACATGTCCACAATACTATATGATGATGTGTATTCTACAAATAAATGTATAGTTTCAATGTTATTATATCATGGATCATGTATGTTCATTTTAATATGATTCCTTTATTGTGAACTACCAATGTTTATTCCATTAACATTAAACATTTTAAACTACTGAGGGGAGAGGATATTGGAATGGAGGTGTTTAATTTGAATAATATTAGTTATCCCAGATTAGACAGTTTCCTATTATTGTCTTCAATTGTTTATGGGATATTATTTAATATAACCCCATGGATATAGGTTGCGATTTTCTCATAGGGGGTTTCATCCCATAATTTAATGTTCCACTAATATTTTTCACATTCCAAATTTCTAATACCCCACTTCTTTTGGATAGTGTCATCCTATTTATCTATGTTGTTTTTCATATAAATTCATAAACACCATCAAGAAAAATAGGACTTATTTGTTGATTCCAAATATTATTTCTGATGAACCACATGGTTTTATCAAACAGAGGAGAATTCAATGGGATATAGGTACTTTTAATGATATGGTTGAATAAATTCTCAGTAATATGATAGGCTCTAACATCATGGCCAAGGATGACCTGGATAAACCATATGACAATGTTTAATTGAATTTTATTATTAATGACCTGAGGGCCTATAGTTTTGTTGAGGCATTCTATGATATTACCTTTCATTGATAATTATCTCCATGATTTTTTATTTCTATTATGGTAATATAATTTGTATTGTTTTAGATTACTTTATTCATTTATCACGGTGACCTTATTTTCACCTTCCTTTTCATAATATAACAAGATTTTTTTAGTAGGAATTTCAATACTGGTGTGGAAGAGGTTATGATCTTACAATTGAGAGGGGTGTTGAGTTTTATTGGTAACACTCACATCTTTTTTGATGATGATATGTTGTTCTTACCATTTTTATCTTTGATATTCATTGATGGTTTCAATAAAATCAACTATGAGTATTAAAAATAGACTGGTTCTAGGGTTAATAATGTCAATAGAGATGTGTAGCTATCAATGTACCTTCAAGTTTGAATATTTATCCAAATTAAGGAGGGTTTCCCTATAAGATAAACGAATTTATTTATAGATTTATTTTAGGATTCCATCACTCCTAGTAGGTATAGGATTCATCATTTTTTGGATATGGTGGACCATATCACATATCATGTTAATAATTAGAAATGAATATATCCTTCCTTTGGTGAACGTATTACACTTATTAATAGTATAAATTATTGTATTCCCATGGAAGTAATGAATTTGATACATCACCCTAAATAGGTTTTTAAATATATTAAAAGGGTGATTAATAATTTCATTTAGGATTATCCTAATTCTAGGAAATGATATTGGCAGTGCTGACATAGATTGGATAAACATTATATTGTGGATGGAATTAACCAAAGGAATGTTGAGGATACATTATTTTTTAGTTATTCTAATATTTCTTATGAGATCTAAGAGTGATGAACTCTCTAGGATCGATTAATGTGGGCCAAATATAATTATAGTAGTTTTGCATACTTTTTACCTCATTGGAAGCCTTCATAATTATGGAGCTGCATGTGAGACATTTTTATGATTAATTATGAATCTATAAAATGGATTGTTAGGATGGGTGAGCTTAGTTTATAAAAAGATAGGATGTCAAAAAATATTAATTATTTTTCTTATTTTATGATCTATAACTTCTCTCATGATGAGGCCATTGATTACATGTAGTTTTTATAGAAATTTATCAGTAGTGAACAAATACCCTATTGATAACATTTATTCCTTTGATGAGGAAGAACGGTGAATTTATACTTTAGATTTCAATTTCATTCACAATAACTGATATGCATAATAGTTTTTATATTGTACAGTATACACATTCCTAGACGGGGAAAGCATGGTGATCTGGTATCACTAGAAAACTTACTATTATGGTTTAGTTCATATATAATCATGAAATGCTTGTGGATGAATATGTTCAATGGAGGGTATTCAGTTATCCTCAAGGAGTTTTTGTTGTATGCCCTCACAAATAGAATCAGTATCCCATGTATTCATTGAAAGTGAGTGGGTGATGTTCATTTGGAATGTGATGTGTGGTTTTCTTTTAATAGGTTCTCACTCATTTTATCTACATGACTTTTGGAGTTGTGGGTGAATGTAATTAGTGGGGAGGTGATCTCTCTTACGTACCATTTGGTCTTTGGAGTGTGCTTTTGGGTTCTCTGGGAGTTACCCATTAATGTGAAATTCAATGGCTAACACTACTATAATCTTGATCAGAATGTGACATCTTGGTCCCTTGTTGTGGAAAATGGTGATCTCATTAAATATAAGGATAGGTCCACCATTATTTAGTCTCTCACAAGATATTCTGAGCCTCATTAGAGTATTTGTTTTCGTGGTGAGGCTGTTTGTTCTTCTAG
This sequence comes from Viscum album, assembly GCA_963277665.1. Lineage (NCBI taxonomy): Eukaryota > Viridiplantae > Streptophyta > Magnoliopsida > Santalales > Viscaceae > Viscum > Viscum album. The sequence goes on from OY728125.1 coordinate 396,918,971, forward strand.
ATATATAATATCAATATTAAAGAGATCTTGTTCTATGGGAATTAGGAGAGGTGGTGGGATAATTTTCAAAATTTTAGGTTTGGTAGATAATGCTTTCAATTATTTATATGTACATGTTTCTTCTCTTCTCTTGGAGGAAAAGTCCTATCTTATTATAAATATTATTTTCATGCTCTATAATATCAGCATTCAAGAGGTCAAGTTGGATTATTCCTTGGTGAATAGAGCTCTCACTAGCCAGAGTGATGCCCATTGGTCGATTTTATATTAAGTTCATTTTTGAAAATAATTTTTTGATTTTGTGTCTATTAAACAGATACAAAATGTAGGAAACAAAGCTATAGAATTTTTATCCTCTCAAGCTTTGTAAGGTAATACTATTTTTATATATTCAAATACTGGGTCATTTCATGATAGGTGTATGGAAATCTTTCTTCAATATTATTTTGGTATTCATCATTTTATGCTGTTATGAATTTCAAGGTGTGTCTCTTAATATATAAAATTTTTAGTTTCTCAGTGTAGGGTATTCATATGAGGAAAATGAATTGAAATATATTTTTGTGAAACATTTAATACCATTCACCAAATAATATGTTTGTGTTCCATGTCTTCAGTTTTAGTAAAATATTACTTTCCTCATGCTTGTGTTTGTGTAATTAACTGAATGTTCATATAAATGATGTAATATTCATGTTTGAAATTCTTAGGTTTCTATTAAAACTCTATATGTTAGAAACATTAATGTATATGGATGAAAATTATTCATCCAATAAAATTGGATAAATGTTTTCTGGTCATTTTCTAGTCCTTATCATTTTAATTTTACCTTTAATTAGCCAATTGACCCTTTACCACTATAATATAAATTATTAACGGTACTATTTGTATTGTCTAAAAATAAAATTTTATTGTTTACATAACATAGAAATTTTCTTTCCAAATAAAATATTACTTTTAAATATTCAAAAATATAGTATTTATGTCATTTAATTTAATATTAAAATAATAAAAGGAAACAAAAAAACAATTTTTTAGGAACACTTAAATTTTAAACATAAAAGATTTTTTTACTAAATTCAAATGTAAAATAAATTTAAAAAACATAATTGGATAATTTTAAATCAAATGAGATAGAATAAATTATAAAAAAAAATCTAGAATATAATATTATTTTGTAAATTAATGAAACGAATATATAATTTTCAATCAAAATCAGAATTTTTAAATATTCATTAAAAAATCAAAATTTTTAGAAAATTATTAAAACTCCAATGTAAGATAATTTTGATAATATTATTTAAAAATTAAATTTATTTAAATATAGAGAATTTCTAAAATTTCCAGAAATTAATTATATTGTTCACTCATAAAAGCATTAAAAACATTATTAGAGAATTATTTTTAATGAATAAATTAAATTTACTAAATTTAAGTGATTTGGTTTATTATAATTAATTATTACATTATTAATGACTATAACCATTATTTATTTCCAAATTCAGTAAATACAATTTATTCTCTATAATTTAATAGATAGGTCATATTGGTCAAATAATAACAATACTTAGGTGTTTGTTTAATCTCGATGTTGTGTATCATGTATGTTATTAATCATAGTATATCCTTTTTAATACATAGGATGTTACATAGGCAGTAACATGAGAAGATAAAAATTACGAAAATTCATCATTTCTTCACCCCTTGACATATATGAAACCATAGAAAAGTATTACATGGAAAGAAATGCTTGCAGAGACCCTCAGTCATGCAATTTGTACAACCTTGGAAAGAAACACTTTTCAGGTGAACAATTCTCACCAAGATACCTTTACATGCATATGAACAAGTGTAAATTCCCTCCTTTCGTCATGAAAACCATAAAATATTCACTCTTTGAAATTTACATGATCAAGTAAATGTTTATGATACCTTGTCTTGTGACTATCTTATGAATATATGATCAAATAGATCACTAGTCTTAAGATTCATTCTAGAATATTTAGAAATTTTAGCTTTTTCGTGTGATAGTTCATGAACATGTAATCATTTTCAGGAAAAATCCCTTGTAAAAGTCGCTTAGATTGTGTGGAGACATCTTGTACACGTTACTTTGATCATGAGAATACATCCAAAAAAAGCTTCTTTGATCATATAAATACATATTGGACAAGACACATTGATCATGAGAATATTTCTTATACTGGTCAATTGTAATATTCAATTACATCCATGAAAATTTAGTTGATTATGATACATATCATGGACATGTCAACATTAATCATGTTAAGTGTCTTTTATTTTTGTAAAACACAGTTGGACATGTCTTCCATATCATACTAACACCATAAACACTTTGGGAAAACAATAAATATATTTTGGAAACATGTTAAACACATTTCAGGATGAACATAAAGAAATATTAGGAAAATGGTCAAGAAAAATTCGGTACACCGTCAGGCTGTTTCATTAAGACACCCTAGATAAGTCAAGAAGACACCCTAGGAAATTTAAACTATCTATAATAGATACAGTTGGACATAAACCATGTAACCCCTAAGTGAGGAATGTTCAAAAAATGCCTTTTTTATACATAGATTGTCATTAATTGGTTGGTGTTGGGAACATAATTGAATTTATTTGTGTCGTGTACTCCAATGAGTCCTCAATGTACTGCTAAGAATATTTTGAAGAAATGTCTTGGACATAATCTCTATTTATTTTTTGGAATATATAGAAGGAATATGAAACATGGGAATCCATCCAGGAATAAGCCCACATCTTTACTAAACATCGCTATAACAATAATTCTTTTTAGATTTATCACTTATTCCAACCCATATGTGTGTTTGGGATACACTGAACAATGAGGCCTATAAGATACCTACCTTTTCCAGGTACGTAAGTCATTGAGTTTTTCATTTCAGCCTAGCTAACTAAGTCATGTTTGAAAAATGGAGAGCATTTTTTGGGTAAAATAAAATAGTTATTTGAGATTCATATTTTTTTTTAATTAATGGAGGATAGGTAAAAATGTTTAAATGGGTTTACAGGAGTGTTTCATTCTTTGGATGGCTTTTGAGGTGGTTTGATCTCTTTCCATGGAAAAAGGATGAAGGATATCTCTAGAGAAATTATATGTTGTGTAATTATGTTACCAAAACATATAACTATTTTCAATAATATTTCATGATCCTATGTTATGATGTGACCTGAATATAAACCATAAAATGATTAGAAGTCATCTAATGATCAAACAGTTTTATAAATCACCCAAGACAACACATCTTTCGGCATATCTCTCTAAAAACATATTACTTACGTGTAACTAAATTACATTCCATTTAATTTTTGATAATGTTTTAAAATATTTCTTACATGTGATCGATCTCCTAACCATTGTTCATATTTCTCTTCACAATACCAGTGATGATTTTAGCTGGTTTTGGAGTTCTCTCTTGATTACAGATGTCCCCATTATTTAACTAATCCCTAGTGAGCAGTTTTCCTTCGGTTCTCCATTATCTTAATTATTTCTATCTCTATTTTTGTTTAATATCTTGTTTCTAATTGTTTTTTGTTTTCTCTTGATCATTTTTTATTTAGGATGCTATTTTTTATCATCATCACCTTCTTCTTTATCAGTGTTTGTTGTTGGATGCACTATTTGATCATTGGTTAAAGGTAGGGGTTCTAGAACATAACCCTATGGTTTGATAATATCCATGTATGTGAAATATGAAAATTTCACAAACCTCATCTGTGTGTAAATTAATTAAATGATGAATAATATTATTCTATGGAGTCCCTCTAGATCCAGTTGTCTATTGACCTAGCTACTGGCCACCATCTAGGTGATTATACCAATGATTATAAATATAATTGTTAATGAATTTAAGCATGTTTAGCATGACCTGTTATTTAGGTGTTTTTTGGACATAGATCAATCATGTATTGGCTTACTTATTGAAATTGATATATTGATTTGGGTTTACGACCACAGGATAAATGAAATGTATAATTAAGAGATAATGGTAACTTGAATAATTAGCCACCAAGCCTTATGATGTGATAATTTTGTATCTTCATTGCTATGATATGTGTTTCCATTTCTATTATATATTGCTTATATAGTCCATTGGATCAGTTCGGATACTGAAATTATTTTATATTGGGTTATTTCCTAAGGCATGTTCAAATGATGAAATTTCAAGTTATTCCCTAAGACGTTCTGAAATTCTTATAAAGCGGGATATACCCAGTGACACATATTTAAATACTTATATATTGGGCCTGAGTATGATTAATGATGAAACTCATATATACTAACCTCATACAAAATTAATTATAATATTGGTATATAGTAATATTTGATCCATATTGGGGAAAATTTAAAATATTTTAATAAGGTTTTAGTTGTCATTGTTGTGAGGCATTATTATTTACATAATGGCATGTCACTAAGGGATGTTTTATTTTACCATGTTTATATTTCTATCATTAGCATGGTTATATGAAATTTTCAGATATATTATATCATGGTGCCCAATCAGGTTGATGTGGTATTAATTTAATTGTGTAATTAATTAATACAGATAATGGTTTCATTATTGAATATACTTGTTATCAGACTGGTTATATTTAAAATGGATGTTTTGACCTACTGTGTAATAATCACACCCTATACAAAATGAAATTTGGAACTCAAGTAGATTCCAAGGATATAGAATTGGACAACATAATAGGACCTTTTTTTGATTATTTCTTGTGGTATGGGATGGAGTTTGGAGAATGTTTTTACATGTTGTTCTATATCGGGGCCTTTTGAAGAATTATAGAATTTTTTGTATTACTTATAGCATGAAATTTAGTTAAATTAATTCATGAAATTTAATTATCTCTTTATTATTTATTGGATTATTGATTTGGCTTCTATTTTTAGTTATTTATGATGAATTCTATTGTCCCCATTATTTCTTAACTATGATATTTATTTATTATTTTCGTATGGTTATTTAGTGTTATTGTAGCTCTTTAACTAGTTTTATAGTTACCACATAATACATATCACCCCATCACTGCTATTTGGTAGTCTTTTTCATATGGTTAAAATGCTTGAGGTCTCATAATAAACTAATTTTGGACACATTGGATAGTTCCAGATCGGGGAATTTAAAAATGTTTTATCAGAGTACCCCATGTTATATTTCTATTTCCTTAATATATGGGAAATTTTGAAAAGTGACTAGCATGTTATGGGACATGGTAAAGAACATGCTCCTAGGGGTAGTTATCTGACATTTAGAGGAAAATATAATTTCATGGGGTTGGATTATTTTTTATACTATTTTCTTATTACATATGATCTTCTTTTATCCTGAGTTATTCAGTATTTGAGGTTTTTATTTCATGATGTTTTTGATTCTTGATATTTATACTCATGAACTGGTATTGTGTGGGATTAGTATTCATGCATCCCTATAGGAACATTGGGATATATATTGGCATGTATTGTTCATATTATGGACATATCTATTGCATGGGATATAAACATTCTTGTGTGAACTATGATATAAGATTACCTATTATATCTAAAAAATTAAATTAATAATCTATTATGTATTTCTAAAACCCTTCTTATTCATATTTAGAGAGTCCATGAGATTGAGGAACCCATTAATATTCCCATGTTGAGGATATCCCTATTATTTTTTCCAGTGTTTAAATAGTGTGTTTTACTTTTACAGAAATTTTGTCTTCCTCATATATGAGTTGAGCATCAGGAGAGTGGGAATCATTATGATCCTTACATGGTCGAACCAAATAGTCATGTGGTTCCTAAGAATCAAATATATTCTCATCATTTCAACATAATCTTGAGAGACATTTGATCCATGAAGAGGGAGATTGTTTTCACCGTGCCTTTCATGTATGAGATGACGAAAGAGTTCTAGCTGTAGCATATGGATATGTTAATTTGGGATGGATTCCTAAAGGTATCCAGGTTCTAAATAGGGTCAATGCATTTGATCTTTAATCATATAGAGACACCAATGGATATGAGGGAGAAGCTTGCTTAAAATGTTCTTCATTCACCTATTAAGAATTATTGGGATTTTCTGAAATTGGTACAGTGGTAGGAGGAGTTAGCTTCGAAGGAATTCGAGACAATGTTTTTGAGCCATTTATTTCTAGAGATTATGATGGATTATAAGGATAATTACATAATACATCATAAATAATAGGGAATGTAATTGTTTTTAATATTATTAATGATTCACTGAACTATAGTTCATTGAACCATCTTTGGTAACTGATGAGATCTCTAGGGTGAAAACTTTTTTTTATGGTCTTTTACATAATATCAGGTCGAAGTTTAATTTGTTCCATCTGTGCCATTTTGTGTATGTGATGAATCATGAACTCATTAGAAAAGGTAATCTGAGAGCGGCATCGAGTATCAAACAATATATTTCTGTATGGGAAATTGTGAACTCTACCTCGAGGGGAAAGAAGCATTGTTATAATAGTTTTCCTCAAGGCAGTAGTGGTTAGAGTTGTTTGGGTAGTTGTAAATCCCCTCAAGATGGTGTTCTATTATAGCTCTATCAGTTTCAGAAAATGGTACCCCAATAGTATTAGTTTCCATATCACATAATAGAGTGTCATTATTATAAACATTGGGAAACCTATATATGTTTTGTAGGGGAATGTATTATAAGAGTAGTTTTAGTGGAATACGAAATGAAACAGAGTCTGGGAAAGACATTGCAACTGCTTAGAAGACAGGCAGTTGGAGTTCCATGTTATGTTTTGGTCTTGTTAAGGGACGTGTTACCAAATTATAAGATCAATAGTATCAAGTAGAGGGCATAATTTAAGAGATTTTTGCTATATTTTCGGGTAGAGAGGTTGGTCCACTACATGTTATATAGACTACTTGGCTTAGCGGGGAAATAAGTTCATCTATAGTCAGAGGAATGATTCATGTATCGTCTACCCTTGAATGGATTTTGTTTGATATTGTATAATTTAATTCCTTTTTACCTACTATGTTTTTAAATGGGTTCATCTTGATTTTGGGAATATTTTATGTTTTTTTACCATCAACAGACAATTGGGAGTGCGATAAGAGGATATAAAGTGTTGCAAGATGCGTTCTATTGATATTTCTAGGTACCATTTGTTTTGGGAACAATTTTCTCTTCAAATTATAGGTTTCTATTTGATTATTTTTATATAAAGATTATTTATATACCGATATCATATCAACTATTGTGAATGGAGATTTACCTATTTATCACTAAAATAAGGTAGATATTCTCACCATGGAGAGTCAGATATTCCAGATTTCCATGCATGAATAAGTTAGTGAATATGTGATTGATTAATAGATCAAATAGTCAGACATTCTTAATATTATGATGGAATACATTAGGAATATTTTCCTCTAGTGAAAGACAAATTTTCAGAATTTCATTATAGATGAGTTCTGCAGTTTACCACCAGAACGACAGATCATGTTTACGATCGAGTTGGTTACAGGAGCAGTTGTAATTTCTATCAAGCAGTATAGAATATCTCCAATATAGATTTAGGATTTTAAATTATAGATGGATGATATAGAATCTAATGGTCTCATATGGACTTTTACATCTATTTCAGGATCTCTAGTTCTCTTCTCTGATAATTCTGATGGGGCTTTGGGTTTAACTGCAGATTAGTGGATATTGAACTAGATGATGGTCAAGATATGGTATCATTTTTAACACATCGATGAACTATTCAATTTGATGATATGTTCTAATATCTTCTCCAATTATAATTGGGTATTAGGATGCCAAAATATTTTTTTGAGACCTAAGGAATTAACTGAGACAACTATTACAAGTAGGTATATCTTGCATGAGTTTGTGGTGATTCCATTTCATTTCACCAATGATCCAGTGATATAATTGAATCAATGAATATGATTTTTCATACTTTCTAGAACAAGTTTTCATGGTTTATATTAATGATTTATTAGTTCAGTCCCAATCAGTTGAAGATCACAACCTACATGTTAATATATTCTTGATTACATAGATAGATCATCCTCTTTTCTCTAAGCTATCAAAATGTTGTTTCATGATAGATAAATTTCACACATTTTTCCATGTAATCACAGAGGTAGGACTTCCAATGGACCCATAAAATGTTTTAACTATCGTATCATGTGAGATTTCCATGAATGTATTTAATATTCAGAGCCATCAGTGTTTAGCAGGATATTATCATCACTTTATCAAGGAAATCTCCCATATGGAAACACTAATGTCAGGGATGAACAATAAAGGAGTGATGTTTTTTATTGTCATGTTATAGAGATATATATTTTATAAAGGTGAAAGGAAGTATTAACAAAAAACCTATCCTCATATTACATATTCTTGGTAAATCAAATACCATTTACTATGATGCATCTAGAGTAGGACTAGGACATGTGCTGATGTAGGAGGATCTATTGGATTCTTATGGCTCTAAAAAGTTTATATTTCCATAGAGGAATTATCTTACTCTTGATTTAGAGTTACAATAAGATGTAAATTTACTTTGATGATGGATACATTATCACATGGGTGAGTTATGTGATATCCATAGACCAAAATAGACTATGGTACATATTTTCTCTAGGGCACATGAACATCATCATAGGAGGTGAGTGATGTATCTACAATATTTGGAATTCGAGTTAGATTATGAAATAGGAAATGGAAACATCATTTTCGATGATTTGAGTTAGAAAATTCATGCATATGTATTATGGATTTTCTTCCACGAGTGAAGGGTGATATCCCTATTTTCATAGAGGGATTTAGACGTTATAGAGTCCTTGTTTCGAGTAACTCTGACTTTGACTTTTGTTATACACATTCATTTGGACCAGATCAATACAAAGTAGTTATCTGGTCTGGAGGGATTAGTTATGAGGGAAAACTAATATGGTTGGAAAAACCCATCATTATTTTCTCTTGTTATTGTAAATAATCTCATTGTTTATGTAAGAGTATGGGTTTCTACATTCCAATGTAAAGAGATGATGAGAGGGTTTCATGTTTCAAGATAGGAAGTGCATATTAGTTTTGAAAATATGTATCATGATCAAATTAAGTTGTACTATGTGTTAGGAATGAAGAAGGAAGTAGTTCAATTTTTAGACAGATGCTTCTCTTTTAAGTCCGTGAAAGACGAGAATTAGAAGCTGGATAAGATTTTTGTAGCTATTTCCCATTCTTGAGAACAACTTGGATGATGTCACTATGGATTTTTTTATATTTTTTCCCACAAAAATAAAAAAGAATGATTTTTTATGGGTGATAATGGATTAGATGAAAAAGATATCCCACTTATTTCCTATCAGTGATACCTTCACAGTTGATGATTTGAGTAGTCTTTTGTATGTGAGTCTATTCAATTGAATAGTGTTCTAAGGAGTTTCATTTCAAATACATACAATCATTTCACATTTTGATTCTAGAAGGGTATTTATAAGAGTATAGGATCAGAATTTCTATTGATTATGGACTATCATCATAAAATAGAGGGTCAATCTGAGTGAACTATTCAGGTTTTGAAGGATATGTTACAAGCTGGTTTTGGGGATTTAGGATATTCATGGGAGAAGTATATATAACTTATTGATTTTTATGTAATTAAATATTCCAAACATCAATCTATATGGAAACTTTTGAGGATTTTCATCCATGAAATTTTGTTTACCTCATTGTGGGACGGAGGTAGGTGAGTGAGCACTTATTGGGAATTGTCTCATACAGGAGACATCTCATCCAATTCATCTGATTATAATGTGATTGGAGGACACATAGAGATGGAATCAATAATACACTAGACATAAAATTTTACATCTTGTGTTCTAGGTTCATCAATACTCTTTTCATCAGGTGTCACGTTGGATGAGAAAATATTGTATCAAGTAATAGCGAAAGATAGTTCTAATGTTTTCCATGTCTTTTCAGATAGTGGATAGAGTCAATCCATTTCCATAATGATTATCCCTTCCCCAAAGCTATAGTAACATATATGTTGTGATCCATAGGCCACAAAATCAAAGATATTAATCAGACCCTTATCATTTGGTAGTAATTACATACATCAAACTCAGTGTTAATGTGTCATTTGAGGAGTATATGATACTGATTTCGATCCATATGGAGATATACCTCTAGGTTAGGGTGATTATTTTTGTTCTAGTGTATTAGTATCCTCAATGTGTTTAGGAGTAGACCTGGGAGGGGGAGTCTGATATGCGATTACAACTTCCCTAGATGTTTACCGATACCCCACAATGACACTCGGTACAACTTGGTGATGATCAGTTATATTATGGGGTGGTTATAAGATCCATTCTTATCCTAGGTATGCCACTCATTGACTATTTTAATTTAATCCTTAGGGAGAATGTACTTCTTGGGTAGAGAGAGACTGTATTAGAGAAAATGTTCTAATTTTCATGGATTCATGTTTTTTTAATTAATGGAGTCCATTTATAAATGTCATTAATGGGTTTATGAGGGTTTTCCATGATTTGGATGGCTTTAGAGGTCGTTTGATCGATTTTCTTGGAAAAGAGGTTAAAGTCTATCTTTAGAGAAATTACATGTCCTGTAATGATATTCATGCCATGTATCTATTGTTAGGAACATTCCATGATACAATTTTATGACCTTAAATGAATACATTAAATAAAATGAGTACACATCTTGTAATTTTCGAGTTGGGTTATAAATCACTAGAGGTGATTCATTTTTCTTTCCATCATTCAAAAAAATAAACAATGTCTAACAGAATTACCAAACATGTAATTTCCCAATAGGGGTTTTTAAATTTTTCATTCCTGATATTTCTATCATAAATTCTATGAAGATTTATAAGAATGATCCTATGGAATCATTAAATAAATTTTGAATTTCATCTCATTATTTTGTATTTCATAATCATGCATCAAATCCTAGTTAAGTGGTTTTTCATTAGTTTTCCCTTCTATAGTTTTATGCTGAATCTCTTGGTGTGAAATCTATTGACCATGATTATTGTTTTTTTTATCTTGATTGGTTTTGATCTAAGATACTTGTTGCGATCATTAGTACCTTCTTCCTCAAGTTAATTTTTCATTGGATGAATTATTTTATCATTGGTAATTGGTTTAGAGTTTAATAAATAACATTATTATTTCATATCTATCATCTATGTGTAATATCATTATTGTGAAAACAACATTTTTACATGAATTTATTAAATAATGAATTGAATTTTTCATTAGATTCCAATGGGATACTATTGTATATTAACCTATATTGTTTCTACCATTTAGGTGACTAAGCACTTGATTATAAATGAAATCAATTATGTCTTAATGTTTTTTAGAATGACATGAGATTTGGGTGTTTTATTGATATAGATTCACCTTACCTTGGCCTAATTATTGAAATGATTGGTTTGATATTGTTTTATGACCAATGGATTAATGAAATGTGTAATTAAAATATAATGCTAATTTTCATAATGAACCATTGATAATAACATTGTGATACTTTGATATTATCAATCACATGAAATGTGTTGTGATTTCTATGTTGTAATGCTTATATAGAGCATTGGATCTTTTCACATGATGAAATTCTTATATTCCATGCTATGCCTAGAGACATGCAGAAATGCTTATATACCTATATATTCCTAGAGATAGGTTGAAATGATTATATAGTAGGCTATACCTAGGGAATCATATAGGCATGTTTATATACTTGGAATGGACCTAATAAATATAGACATTCTTATATACCGGGATTAGACCTAAATAAATGATGAAATTATTATAAAGAGGGTTTTGACTAATATTTGTGTGATTTATTCATTTCTTATAACGATATGGATATCATGGTTGTGAGACATGCTTAGAATCATTTCAGTATGGTGTCGTAGTTGGTTATGGTATACCACATTTATATGGTTATGGTTAGCTTGTTTGTGAGACATGCTTAGAGTTATTCTAGATTTGTGCCAAAGAAGGTTGATATTGTATTAATTTAATTGTTTAATTAATTAATACGCCAATTTATTGCATTATTTAATGCAATTAATAATAGACTTGTTATGTTTTTAGGCATTGGTATCAACCAACTGAGTTATTCTCACACCCTATTCAGTCCATAATTTGAAAAATGGTCATATTACATGGATGCATGATTGGACAGAGGTAATATACCATGTTATTGATTGTATATGTTGGAATGGTATGCTGTTTAGAAATCGGTATGACATGGGGTTTGGGACATGGGTCTTTTGATTCAGACAATATATTAATTATATTACTTCCTGCATGACATTTAGTGACATTATCTCATGACATTATATTATCCCTTTATTGTTTATTAAATTATTTTTAGGTGTTTATTGTTAGTTATTTACATTGTGTTATATTGTTTCTATTATTTATATACTATGATATTTACATACTATCATGTAATGATTTTTTTCTATATCGTAATTTTGTAACCAATGAGTATATTCTCCCCACTATTCATATCACGACCCACTTCTTATATTCATCTGATGGAATAAGAGGATTCACACTTTATGTCTCCTAATTAACCTTTTCTGGACTTGTGAGAGAGTTCTAAATCATGGGAAATTACATGGAATTTGGTGCCTATACAAACAGGATGTGTTTTATGTCTTCCTAAGACTGGGGATCTAATTAGAATCCTCATTGTGGTATGTCCCTCCATATCCCAGGTTTACATCACTCATGGGACCAGATTCAACAATAAATCTACCATCCATTTTCATCCATTAGGGGTCTAGAAGTGGGATTATATAATGTAAGTGAAATCCCTAACCATTAATTACATTTCCTCAAACCATTCATAGGGTTAGGGGTAATACAAATAAAATGACTCTTCTTATTATGAACATGATACATATGAAGCATTCATAAGACTTGATTTCGACAACATATTCTCCATTAGATATGTAGTCCTACCTCTCTAATCAAAAAATTAATCTGTAATATTTTTAAAAATATCTTATCATGTTTTTTATCCAATATTTGACTACATCTTTTTTCTCACACTGAACATAAATCACCCTGGTTGAGGGACTAGAGATGATTTCACCAATATCATGAGGAGGATACCCCCTATTGTGGTCCCCTTATTGGGATGTTGGCCTAGTTACATCTCATATTTACTCTAATGGAATTAACCTAATGAATAAAATCATGGTATCCTTATATGCATAAGTCATTCTCAACGCCGATTTTGTATCATCCTTTATAATGCTTACAACTATGAAAAAGAACTACATGGACTACGGTTCATATATTAATAGGATAAATAGGACGCCTCCTTGAGGATTGATCCCTATATTGGTGTTGGTACTTTATGATGATAAACTACATGGTATTTTCAATTCATACAACAATATACAATAACAAATAAACTAATTGGGTTTTGATCTCTATTCTCATGGGATAAATAGGATTCCTTATAGTTGTTCAATCCCATATCTAATAGACCCACTTCTTCCCTAGATGGTAGTAAACATAAAATCACATTTACATGGATATAAACTAATGCATAAAAAATATATAAAGTAATTATGTAGACCCTCTGTCATACATTTTTTTTCTTATCAATGCATGGAATTAATCAAGTCATTGACATATGGGAAACCAAATTAGTATCCCCGAATTTGGAAGGATATCAGGAACATATCTTAAGTCAATAATAGGTTATAATAAGAGGGAATTAGTCCACCTAAAAAGTGTGTGATGATCTCAAGATCCCATCTGCTTAACCAATATGATATCCTATGAATTATAGAATTTAAGGGCCCAATTTACAACATGGCTTTGTAAAGAAGTTATGTATCGAGTTATGAATGAGGCATCCTTTGGGATTTTCAGTGAATGAAAATTATTGTAATTCTGATGCAAGTTATTATGCAACCATCCTCAATTACCCAAAATTGAACATGAGTTGAAACAATATTTTAATGTTTAGGGAAACAAAATGGGGAACCTGACATGATGTTCTTAAACAATGTCATCCCTTTCATGAGATAAAATGGATAGACTGCCTAGTTTACATAATAACATTTTGTTCAACCTTTTTTGTGAAAAAAATGATGAAACTGGTTTTTTTATCTACAATGAATGTTTCATAAAATAAGACTCCACGTCATCACAATTTAATTGTTAATGTAATTGAAGAAATATGTCCTATTATATATGATACTTCACTAATAAGGTCTCTGGTTTCTCATTCATTACATATCAAATTACATACAAGAATCATTGAATTTCCAAACAAATTTTGAGACTCGTAGACAAGTTGGAAACACCTATCAAACATTTAAAGATTCTGCGAACAACTAGATGATACACCAATCATGTGCATCATATTTTTGAGAATCTTGGGCCCCATGACCCTAATTTTATCCTTAACAAACACAACACTTCTAGTTCTAGTATTTTAATGTCTAGGAATATGAGTAACACAAAAACGATTCTATACAATTTTTTTGAATCAGCTCATGAAATCCTTTAGAGGATGATTACTCACATGTTGTCTTTCCAATGATAGGATGAAGAATAGTATGTTTCCATTTTTTGACATTCAAATACTTTGGGATCCTATCACTATAGTGTAGAAACACAGAAGTTACATTCCAAATATAGGTGGATGAGGACAACAATCAAGTCAAATTAATCACTCAGGATCTTCCTAGAAGGCCTCCCATCCATTCTGATCTTCATCATTGATATATGACAGATATTCCATAAAGAAAATCATTAGATGTTGTGATCACCCCAACCATCCAAATCAAGGAATAAAACAAAACATCCCACCACAAATATGCAAATACTTTATCTCTAGATAATTCTTATAAACATATTACCTCTAATCTATCTATGGCCCATTGACCTATCCTAAAAGTGGCATAGAATCAGTTCCAGTTCATCACAAGCTTGGAGCCTCTCACTTCATCACATATAGCTTTAGTGAATATGGAATACAAAGATTATGCCCACCCATAGGGTTGGTGGAATATTCCTCATATTTTACCTGGGTAACATATTCAATATGGGCATACCCCCCCCATGGTACTATAGGAACCAAAACCAAAAATTGTAATATAGACACTGATATACCAAATCGTACTCTAGGAACTAACCCCCCAGAAGTTACTACATGCATCAACCCATCAAATGGTACTATGGTACATAACCCTACAAATGATACTATAGTTTCTAGATAACCGAATAGTACATTAGGAACCATCCTACCAAACCAAATATTGGAAATCAAACTGTCAAATGAGATACTCTATTGAAGATGAGAACCATATCACTTGTATATCCATCAATATGATATCAACTGAATATTATCAAATCACATCAAATTTGTAAGAGAACAATCTTGAATATTGGAAAAATACACTCCATTAATTACCTGAGGCACAATAGGTTGGACAACCTACTACCTCTAGCATAGGACAGTAATGTAATGATGGAATCATTCATGAATATAAAAAATAGATTATCGACCAGGTTGGTCTTTCATAATGCTATGTCAATAGAGAATAAAGCTAGTGAAAATAGAAAATTTAGTCTTTGGGATCCACTTTTAGACTGTAAACATAATCCAATCACCCTTATATTAATAGTAGAATCAGTGTTCTCAAGACTCCTTCATGTTAACACCTTAAAATGGAAAGTCAATTTCTAATGAGGAAAAAATCATAGAACTCCATTGAGAGAAAAAGGATTGTTGAGAAAAAATACTGGTAATAATCATGGGTCATATTCCCTAGAAATATATACCAGAACCATCCTATAAAATCCAATATCGAATTAATGTTTCCTGCCCCATTGGGATATGGGAATTATTATATTCTCTATCCTCTCGTCTGGTGAAATACAAACTCTGTCCCCCCTCACCTTATCCTAAATTGATGGGGAATTTTCCTATAGTCAAATCCCCCTGCCCACAAGGCTAGAGGAATTTCAATGACTCCCACCCCCAAACTCAATGGGGGTAAAGAAAAACTATATTGAAATAGTTGTTTCCACAAATCATCCATGAGATACTACTTTCACTAGTTAATGGGAAGAATATATATCATCCAAGTCCCCCTAATTCTTGAAAACCGTCCTTTCAGCCAAAAAGACTGGCGATCTACTCCTCCGACTCCAAACTCATGTGAATTTCAATTCAAAAAGTTGTGTAGGTAGGACATGGTAGATCTATCGTGGTATCATATCTATCAGTGATAGATAGTGGAGGTTATATTCCTTTAAAATATTTCCCCATTTAATCTAACAATTTCATGTTAAATGGATAGATAAAACTCTTAACATTGAGTAATTTAAGTGGAAAGTTAATGATAATCCATGATATTTACTACTTTTCGACTAACATCTTGGGCACACAATGTAGATTTGACTAATCATTAATGGTTTGCTGGGTTATAGGGAAATGAATTATTTAATTGGTTAAACGGTCCTAAAACAAATGAAAAATGCATAAGACTCATACAAGGTCCATAAAAAAGTCTTTCATATTGAAATATTGGAACATGATAATCACTAATTACATGATGTTAAACTACATGATACTTCTTAGTCACATGGAATAAAACTATGCAATAACATCTTAGTCAAACGATGTTAAACTAATGATACTTCCTATTCTCATAAAATTATACTACATGTCAACATCTTAGTTTCATGTTGTTAAACTGCTTGGGACAAATCATGATCAGATGACAGTAAACTATTTGACATCATATTCTATAAGAGATATCTTCAACTTTTGGTGGAAGTTCTAAAAGTCTAGACTCTCTCCATATTTTAATAAAACTTATAGAGGCAATCATTGAGTCCCTCCATTTCCCATTAGAGTTTTGAATAAAAGTCACTGTATTCGAGGTTTTTGAATAGGTACAATTCCATCAAAATTCATTGTCACTTTTTTATTAATAGAATAACATTTAAAAGAGGTTACCTAGTAACATATCATACCCTTGTATGTTTCAACAAAACATGATAATGTAGAAATCTAAAGGTAACTGGTTGAAAATGGTTCTAGGATCAACCACATCCCGAATTGAACCCTCAAACATTTGGGATATTGTTTTGGGGACTTACCCCCAAAAAATAAAAATTTCTCTCAAGAAGATCAATATAATTGATCATTTTGAGGATCTCACATATAATGTTGAGGTCATGGAAAATTAATAATACACAATTGATAATTTCCATCTTATATGACCTTGTCTGCATGTATAGTTGGTGTTTCCTTCAACATTACACCAGTGCTTAAAATAGGTAATCAATAGGAAGGTTGGAATACTTGATGGTGATAGTTACCCCATAATGTCCTGTGAATACATATATTTTGATGAAGGATTATAAAAAACTGAAGCAAATTAACTAATGTTGGATGGTCATTTGTAGGATAAAATGACCAACTGATGGGTGACTTCCCCAACAAATCTCGAGAGTATTATCTATGATAATTATGTGCTACCCATAAATATGATTGATATTGTAGCCTTAATCCTAGGAGTCCAAGAACCTTTTATCCCCATTAACAATATAAAATAAGATAATAAGATTTGAAATCACTCTACATTTTCATAAAGAGATAAAAAAAAGAAATCTACTTCCCATGGCCTCTCTTTCCTCAACAATGACAGAGATTCTCTCATATTACATACAGTGGATGGAAATACTTACATGATCATAGAGATGAAATAAGAAGTGGATAACCATAGGAACTCCCCTTTAGTATTTGAATAGGAAATATCCAATACCATATATGAGCTCGTGAAATTGATTCTAGGAACAAAAAAGGCCCACTTCATACATTAATTAAAGCCACATTGAATCTTGAGGTGAAGTAGGTGTATGATTTATTTTTGAAACAAACATAATTATGTGTTCCCATGGATATGAAATTCTGTGGATAAACTCCAATGTTTTTATGTATAACCTAGGCTTACCAGATAACGTTTGATGTTTTATGAAAATAGTCTGAAGAATAGACCCCTCTCATGAATCTATGACAAAGAAACAAGACTTTAAACTGAAAAATTTCAATGGTTTATGTTGTATGATATAAAACTAGAGGACAACCATTGTCCTTGTCATATTATCTAAAAATACATTACACCAAGGGACCTTTTTGATTGACAGAAAACTATAAGAAAATGTGTTCCCTTACATCATCAAATTAAACTACACAGTAAATTATACATAAAATATGAATCAATGAACATGATCTAGATCTACAAAAAAATGGATTTCCCTTCTCTATGGGTGTGTGTAAAATCCTTATAGGTAATATATCCTGTTAATATCAACTTGTGAATTGATTTCTGCCATCATTGGATACATAGTGACTCTTGAATCCCAAATCATAGGTCTATCCACAATAAAAGGGTCCTAGTCCTCTGACCTAAATCAATAAGGCTTCATTATTTCTAACCACATGTCGTTAAAATAATGGGAAACTTTTACATCACAAATGAATCACTGCACATCGGGTAGATATATAAAAAAGAAAAATGGAGTGTCCCAAACTCTACGTGTGAGTCAGATCCAAATAGGAAATCACCCCCACTACATAACTATGTGTGGATTTATTCCTGACATTATAGGATACATAGTGCATCGTAGATCCCAAATTTTGTGTATAGACACAATATTACCATCGAAGTATTATGACCTAAAATAAAAATATTCTACCACATGATGCTAAATTCCAAGGGGATTTCATTATCGCATTACCCTAAATGGAATGACCTATATCATCCTAATATAAATACATTAAACAGTGTGATAACATCTTCAATACATGTCATTAAAATATAGTGTTATCCTTTGATCTATTAATATGATTCCTTGGGAAACCATCTCAAAAAGACACATTTCATAGATTGGGGATGTGTCTCATGAGATGAATTATTGAATGTTCTGTTAGTTCTTATGGGTATTAATTATATCTTTTTCATGTCATGTAACCTTCTTCCTTACATAGTGATTTTAAACTTCATGGTTGGAGTCATTATAATTTGATGTTAATATGCTTGAAAAACTATATATGTATTTATTATCCTTCCAATGATATAATTAGATATTCCTAGATCATATATAATATCTCAATAACTACATGATCAAAATTACCCTATCCTTTATTTTTAATCACCTCGATATGATGGGAGAAAAAAGTTCCATCCCTTGTATCGCACACCAAACATATATCTTGTGGGCTTGAGAAAATTTTCAAGGGATTCCCTACATAATCGAGATATATCAACTCATGTTATGGTTATCATGACCACGTATGCAAGACCACAAAAGGAAGACCATAAGTCCTTAATGAATGTTGTTAAATTGCATGGTTTGGATCTCTTTAGATTCATATAATTGTGCATTACTATAGACCCAGCCTAAGAGTAACATTATTCTTTGTGTTGGTCTCCCACCACACCTCCATCAAAGAACTTCATGTGTCTTGATTCCTACCATCAAATTACTCAATCATGGTCTTGTGACAATAATAAACAGTGAAAAACCCACCCACTTCATATGGGTTATACCTGGGTAGAGAGATTACAATTGAATAACTATGTATGGAATGATTCCTTCCACCATTGGATACATAATGACACATTTATCTCTAATATGGGGTCCAAAAGCAACATCTATTTAAAACATGAACCCCTCAACATGTGGGTCAGACCTTATTCAAGAGTTATCCATTAATGAACTGTATTTTACTTGATTTATGTCATTACATAATATATAGTGCTTCCTACATCCCCAATCCTATGTTCTTCTACAACATAAATGGGAAAGAATTCGTTCTATATGTATAGGTCAAACATGTGTGTAGAGTCTTCCATTCCATAACTACATGTGACTTGATTCATTTCATCATAGGATTTTTTGTAATTCTGAAATCTACATTCCTAGGTCCATACACAATAGTAAATGGGAAACCTCCCCCATTTACATATGGGTTAAATATTAACAGAGAGTTTACCATTAATTAACTATGTGTTACTTGATTTATACCACCATGTGATACATAGTGATACCTAAATCCCCAATGATAGGTTGATACATAATAGTCAAAGAGGAAAATGACCCCCTCTATGTATGGGTAAAACCTACATTGCGATTTTGTAATTTAATAAAAACGTTTGGCTTGATTCATTACATCAAAAAATACACTGAGATGCTAGAATCTCAAATCCTAGATCAATCTACAACATCAAAAGAAAAATTACCTCCTACGTATCGGCCATATCTACATAGATACTGTAATATTCTACAACTAAAAGTGCATTTATTATTTCCATCACAGGATATATAGTGATTCCAAAATTTCAAATCTTTGGTCCAATAGAAACATCAATTGAAAATTTTCAATAATCTACATATATTTCATACCTGTATTGAGAGTTTTCCATTCAATAACAATATGTTTCTTGATTCATAACAAAACATGATACATAATGATTCCTGGATCTTCAATCATAGGTCCATTTAGAATATTCAAAGGGAAAATCCCCCCTCTATATGTGAGTTAAACATGCATGGAGATATTCCCATTCAATAAATAATTGTGTCTTGGTTTCTCAATTATACTATACATATTGACTCCGAAATATCCCAACCTAGGTCTAGCCATAACAGTAAATTAAAAAAATACCCCTATGTTCATGGGTTAAACCTTCCATGAATGGATCCTATTCAAGAACTACATGTTCTTTGATTCACTACATCACAATATATATACTGATATCTAAATATTCATTCCTATGTCCATCTACAACAATCCATTGGATCAATTCCCCACAATACATGTCTTTTAGAACTCGATAGAGAGAATCCAAATCAATATGTTCATATGGGTTTATTCCTTTCATCCTGGGATATATAGGGACAGAAAAAACATTAAATACTAGGTCTATTCACAAGATACTAATGTAACCCCTACATATTTATGGGTCAAACTGACATAGTTAAATATCTTACATGAACAATGGGTTCCTTGATTTGTTTTCTCATAGTTTCTATACTGAATCCTGGTTCACCCATTTTGGTCTTAGACATGTGTTTCTGTCACCCATAGTTATTTTCCTTCATGATAGTCGAATATGTGTATAGGTAATAGTCTATAATAAAAAATGAAACCACTAACGTATTCGACATCAAATTCTTGCTTGTATCCTAAATGATTAGCATGTTATCTCTTGTATGTAAAACAGATAATGAAACATGGGATATTATGGAGTATGGTAGGCTTCCCTACCCTCCATGAATAAGACATGTCTTGTATGGGGAACCAAATCCATGTTGTTCGAAGATAAACTGCATGAAAAATTGCTAGTTTCATGACATTAAACTACCTGATATAAGGTTTATACTACATGAGATAAAATTTCACATAGTGTGTTATACAATACCAAAATATATTATTGGGATTATTGATTAAACACCCATAGTTCATGAATAAAAAAATCATTATCCTAATATATGTTTATGATCTATGTAGAGGGACCCTTAGTTAGCTCTGATTTCAGGACTCACTATAGGAAAAATAATGGATGCCAATATCCCATGCATATGAGACAAATCATTATATCAAGATCTATATAATGGAGAAAATTAGGCCATGAATCTTTCTGTTACAATGTGTATAAGTATACCTAGAAAATCCCACTATAAAATTATCATATATATATATATTTAAAGAAGTCCACTTCATAAAGACTCTTTCTACCTATTTATAAATCAAATATACATATATATCACTTTTTCATGAGATGGATATGAGAAATATTGGATCCATCACATTTCTACCAATAAATAAGCATTTTCATGGATAAAATGTGCTTCTTGTGGGTATATGGCCTTTATCAGTGAATAATTTACACAAGGATATCTTGCATAATTTTATGTATGTTTCCACATTTCCACCTCATTTGAAAATTATAGAAGAATTCCCTAACCACATGATGTAAAATTTCAGACAAAATTTCTAAGTATTAATACATTAACATTCCCAAAATATACATCCAAAATACATGCCATTAACTTTTTTTGATCATCACCCATTTTCATTCCTTATCCAATGACCAAAAGAGTCTGATCCTCGTCAACTGGAGTATGGTGTGATTCAATCTTCATTCAAACACCCCACTATATAAATCACACATCATGTATTGAGTTATACTTTTCTGCAAAAAAAAAATTAGATCCTCTAGAAAGGTGAAGAGTTCTCTTGATTTGAGAATTCTAGAGGTGGATCTACATACGTGCTTTGACCAACCAACTAGAGAAATTTGGCTATATGAAGTTATTTCTGATCTTTAGGAGCCTAAAATCACTGTGTCCAAACTCAGTACCTTATGGTGTTTTTGGGTCACCCAAAAATGGTTTTCCCATACCATTATAAATGCCCTGAGAGCCATGATCCAATATCTAAAACATTAATATATCCTTCATAAAACTTCTTTAGAGTACTCATGACCCTGGGTATCATGATTATGTTGTTTTATTGAATTCACCTCATACTAGGTCTTCATTAATCATTACCTTAAACTGAATTCACATTGGTCAAATATGTGTTCCCTTTAACATTATCCATTAATGGTCCAAATCACAATGCCTTAAAAACTAGTGACTGATAAATAAAAAATTATAGCTTCAAACCCCTCAATGGGTGGTCAACAAAAATTTCAAGTCTCTTATCACTAAAATATTCATCTCAAGCTATTAAGAAAAAGTTATAGTATAAATAAATAATTAATATAGATAATAGTTCCCACATTGTGGCCATATTTATTTTTGATCTATGCAAACTTGACCCCTTAGTCTAGGAAAAATATAGTGTAGTGTTTTTCTCACATTACCTCGTTGTGGTAATGTGTTTACTAGGTGGAAACACAAAATAAAATTATTCATGAACCCTTCTTGAATTTTATATTTACTATAAAACTCCTTTATGTATTTAAATTATGAGCATAAAAAAATATTTCCTTGAGATAATACCCATCTCATAGAAACCAATCGTCCTTGGTTATCCATTCCCTTAGATCTTTTGTAGAAAACTTGTAGCAAGTACTAATCAGACCAAACTGACCCATTAGTCCAAGAAAGTAATCCATTAGATAATGGAGTTATTCTTATTTCCACATAGTACATTATGGCCTTCTTTAATTACAAATTAGTGATCTCTACCCACCGGTTCCCACCTCCATCTACCTCAGATATATCTTAACCATAATTTATAATCCCCATAACCAAACTATTCATGGGGATTTGATATCCTAGAAATTTCATCACCATGTATTGTTGCCTTTATCAAATAAGTATTGTGACTATCCATTCCCAAACTTTTTTATGCCCCACACAACAGGATTCTAAACCACATGTTTTAGAGCATGAGTCGTCCACCTAAACACTAAACCGCTTTTTTCTTCTAAAACCCTCCATGGATGGTTTTTATCCACTTCCAAATTTCTCATCCAAATATATAGTTCATCATAAATATTTCATGGAACATGGAAAATAGTGGGGATCCCATTAACATGAAAATGAATATATGACCTAAGGACCAATTAATAAGGTATTTGGACCTAACAACTAGAAAAATCTCCTCCTTATAGGTAAAAAAAATCCAATCCTCATGTGCCCTGGTGATGCAATGGAGGAACACCTCACTTTAGGGTTTTTTGGTTTATCCTTTTTATATCTACCCCATTCAATATTCATCAGTTAAAAATAATTGAAATTAAATTTTCTAGGTCCATATTCCAGGTAAACAAGTCAGATCGATATCCCTCCCATGATATCAATTCCTAATAATATGTCTTTAAACAATAGAGCATTTTATCTCCTTACTGCATAGCCTTAAACTACATGAGATAAATCCTTACCACATGACACAAAAATTAAGGTTATAATTAGTTAATTAATGGTTCACTACATATTAGAATATGTTCTGAGTTAAAAGAACCTAAACTACAACACAATATTGTTTTAACTATTAGTAGTTTAAGAGACCAATAGAAAAGATAAAAAATATGACAGGTTGAAAATAAGTGAAATGGAGGCCAGAGGAATGTCCAATTCCACACCCATAAATATTTCCCCATATTATGAATAAAAAAATGTAAGGATAAAAAAATTATATATAAATCTTTGAAGGTCCATTATCTATCCATAGAAAAAATCAAGCAATGCACACTAGATCTTCTGATCTTGTAAAAAATGGGAGTGTATCTTTATTTCATAGGACCATGCCTTCGGGTACCTAGTCTACTCATGCTTTTAGAATAATTGATAAATGGTCTATCTTGTAGGGATAACAAAGTCATAGACTCTCCTACTTTTTTTGTCCTATAATGTTGAATTAGAACCATATTTGTGCAATATATCCACCAATGTTAGGGCCCCTTTCCAAGATTTCATCATAAAAAAAAGTTGAAATCACCCTTTCTAAATTATTTATAGTTCTATGTGATAGAAGTCATTATAGATTTCTTCATCCATGAAACTACGTCTCCTATGAAATAGCAGGACCTACATAAACATTAATCTCGGAGTAATTCCCATATTGATTCCCTTTATCTTGGGATTTGTAGTGACATCAATGCATCTTATATTGGATCAATCCACTAGTCCCTTTAAAAAAATCCAATCTCCATCCTATAATTTATTCACATTCCTATTTCAGTCTTTTTTTCCAAGAATCCTCTCATAGAATGTAATATCAAATCCAATAAGAAGTTCATATATTTAGAAAAATGTTCTAAGTTCACTGTATAATCATATTCAATTCACATAAAATGAATATCATTCTAAGGGTGGTCATTCTATAGGTACCCAAAATTCTAAACAATACACATTGTCATCAGAGATTAATAATGTATGAATCCAATAAAAGATTTTAATATTCATTGCATGAATGGCTCTAAAATGGTATGATTGTAGAATATGCTTGGGAGTGGGATTGGTCTCCCCTTTATAAGGTCATATATATTTTCCCCTCAAGGTAATTATTTTAGTTACATAATTATGCTATGTATTGTGGATTACCATAGTATAAAATGAAATGCTAGATAAGGCTAGCTATCCATGCCAACTTAATCCAAGCCCATGTGGTAGTCATCTCAACCACACAATGGGATCCAGCTCAACCTACTTGCATACATAGGAGGTGGTGTGCAAGAATGATTAGGTGAAATAGAGGTTGATCCAGGTCTTAGGGTAGCTGCATAGTGGTAAAGTGGGATAACATATGATGGTGAAAATGATGGTTGGGAGATGAATTAGTAATCACTTCTGGTGACCATTGGATCTTTGTTAACTTCTTAAGAACTATCCATTTGAGCATCCAATAGATGTGGGATGTAGATCTGGAAACATATTGTTAATATATGAAAAATATTCCAAAAAAACCTCTACCACATGATCGAGCTAATCCACAACATCTGATTCTAATCATGTGTTGGCTTCAACCCTTTCCTTCCTTCATTCTCACCTACTACCATGGTTCAATGTAGTGATAATCATTGATGCCACTATAGAAAGTCTAAGACCCATGATTCTTTCGTGAAACCAAAATTAAGAGAACACCATTCCATTCTCCAATGACCAACCTGATACATATAGGACTCATGTGAAATCCCTAACGCATGCATGATACTTTATTTTCATATAGATGACACTTCTTGGAATCAATTCGTAAGAAACCATTTCATTAATCCAATCATGTGAACCAAAAGAGGGAATTTCCTGATGAAATAATGTTCTCACAATTGACAGAGAATTATCAGGAGGATATGAGTGACATCAGGTGGTTATCATAAAGAATATTGTTTTTATGAGACCTCTGCATTGGAATTTATAAATTGTTTTCCCATATGGAACCGATCATTTGAATCCAGCCAAGCTCCACCACCAAAACACCATGCATATATATTCATGATCACAATAATCTAATCATGTGAATACAAAAAAACATTAATTACATAAATTTAGGATTATTAAATTTTTTCCTTAGATAGTTGTCTAGTTTTATGAAATTATCGCATGAATTCAGTCATGCAACCGCGTTTTGGACATTCATGTGAAGCAGGACAAGACCATTGTGAAGACATCGTGCAATAACATTTATATCATAGTGTCAGTAAAATTTTTCTTTTGATCACATTAATTTTATATTAAAATAATGGGAGGCTCTCCATTACTTCAATCCCATGCACATTTCACCCTCACCGTATAAATTGGTGATAAAACACACCACCATGACCTATATAAACCCTTACTCTAGATTACAAGTATACTCACATTAATGAAAGAGGGATGATAATAGAATGATAAGTTGAGAAAAAAATAGATTAGGAAAAGGATATTCAAATGACTTTTAGTGATTCAAAATGTAATTTTTAGACACATCACCTAACATTCTTTACATGATCAACTAATGTGTTGAATATCATAAGACACTATCATGTTAATCCTCAGGCCCGAACACCCTCTTAAACTCTTTACGAATGATTATCATAAACCCCCTATGATGAATAATTCCATCCCTATTTTGAGAAGATGGAATAGACAAACCTCAACGAATTTTCCCTTCCCATGAAATGCCACCATATAGTATTGAATATGAGATCACACGGACCTTCAATATCCAATTTTTTTTTATTCATTCATGTACATAGCTTCCTTGACATATAGTTCCCCTGAGTATCCCAACCCATGGAAACAAAATTCTTAGGACACACACCACATGAATTTAAATGGTTTGACATCCCTTAGTTGGGCACCCTCATCTATGTTATAACTAACAAAGATGAATCCCATGGACATGTCTATAAAACCCATCGTAAGACTCAATTGAGAGTACATAATCAAATGAGTAGTTAAACATCATGTGAAACTATAATTCGGGTGCCCTTATACATGTTTAAAGACGTATAAATTTACACCATTGAATTATATGCTCTTTAAGACCCTCATCCAAGATGTATGGACACACACAAGCATGAACCCTTATCATGAACACAATCACTGGTAATTATTCTTAACATGAATATAACATGTTGAAATGTGATTCTCTCAATATTAAAAATCTTGGACGTGCTCTATTTTTAATGTGTTTAAACTTCTAAATGTTCACAAGACCCTATCTAATGACTCTCTACGATCACATGATCACGTGGTTCCTTAATCTTATGATGTCAAAATGAATCTTTAGGAATTCCTAGATTATGATGAGATATTTCATTAATATATCAGTATTTTTATACAACGACACATTGACAATTCACATTTATCATTAGAATATATCTAGAGAAAGTCACCTGGATCGTGGCAAGATATCATAGAAAATTTACTTTGATCATGTGAAGACATCATGGAGAAGACTCTTTGATCCTTGGAAGACATCATTGAAAATTCATTTTGATCATGATCCGAAAGACTTGAAATGTAATATTATAGTGCAAAATAGATTTGGATTTAACGATTTGATCATGGAAAAAATATTTGACATGTCTGGAATACACCATTAGATATTTCTTCCATGTCAAATTGAAACTATCTACATGATATGTTAGGAAGAAAATCAAGACCAGTTAGGTGGAAAATAAATATATTTCATGTGGAAAATCAATACATGTTTGGAAAATGATCCAAATGTGTCATGTAGACAATCAAGACGTGTTCTTAAGGTACCATCGACATGTCAGGAAGACACCCTATGACATGTCAACCATGTCTTATAAACACAATTAGGCTAACACTATGTGAGCCCCCATCCAAGATCTGTCATCTAAATACCCATTTTGTAAGGGGGTGTCTTTAATGGGTTAGGGTTACCAACTAGTGCGACCATATTCCCATCACCCACTCAAATGGGACTTCCATGTCATGCCAATAATATTTATCCAACCTTTCATGGTCATCATCTCTCTTTATCTGTCAAGATTTAGAGAATGAATATGAAACAAGTGTCTTTATCCTAGTATAAGCCCGCATCTTTAAGAAACATAAAGGAAAAAAATAATTTCATTATGTGATATCACATATCCCAACCCATAAATAGGTTAGGGAGAAAATGAACTAAGAGGACTCTAATTATTATTAAAATTGGATGTGTAGGATTCCATCCTAAAGCTTAATATCTATTGGGTATCCCCCTAGGTTTATATCCCTCCATATCCCAAGTATCATTGAATCATCAGAATGGATTCTCTCATATGTCTACCATAAATCATCATACATTATTAGATGAGAAGTTGGATTATACACATACATCGTATCAAGACTATGAGCCAACCATTTCCTCAAATACCTTAAACCCGTCAGCAGGATAGGGAGTAATTTGACTATGATGACTATCATTATTACCATATCTTGACCACCACATGCCCTCTTTCCATAGGATAGGTCCTGGATACTAGCACCAAAGTCATAAATCCATATACTGAGACATAATTTCCTTTATAATAGTAAAAAAACACAACAGAGTATGTAACTGGAAGTAAAACACTAAGTAAAACAGTATACAAAAGGGCGTGTTGAATGTAAAGGGGTTGGAAATACAAGCCCAACAGTAAAGTACAATACAACTGAAAATCTAGTACAACTGAAGAAAATAAGTAAAGTGGGTCATCCTCTGGAATGCCCACCTGAAGGGTGGGTATATATGGCCACCTCAGCACCCCAACTCTGTCCGTCCGCTCCATATACGTCTCACCGAGTGGTCCACCTCTGGGTATGGTCCAGTTCTGCTACTTTCTTCACCAATCAGAGTTGTCCTTCATCTGCAACAAACACAATGAGGTTTGGGAATATCCCATGTAGGGTGAGTATAATGATACTTAGTAGGGACCCTGAGACCCTCATGTTCTCACAAAATCAAAAAATTATAACCTCAATGTACAGAGTAAACAGATAACCCTTACTTAGGTATATGCCCATTCATATACCTAAGTTATATAGTAACCCATATCAACCATGATGAAAACATGAAAGTTAATGACTCAACTAAAAAATAGGATTTTATTCTAGGGGTGGTCATATGTAACACTCCCAGTCAAATTATAAAAACCTAGACTGGTGGTGTACTCTTCATCTATACAGTACTGCGGGCCTACCGCATCACACAGAGGCACTTCCAACTATCTTGGACTGTTGTGGTACTCCTCATGTCGAGTACTGTAGGTCTCCAGTGTCACATAGAGGCTCTCCCCCCTGTGGTTTTACCGCATCACATAGAGGCAATTCCAACTGGGCTAGTCGAAACACTCTGATTCAAAATGTCAGAAGTCGTTAGGTATCAGCCAGCTACTAGGTCTCTATACTCCGCTCGCTCACCTCTGGAAGGATCAAATCCATGAGGTATTGGTCATACTTAAACTATCATGAAGTCTCATGTAGACTTATCTCAATGGACTAGCACATCATATGGGTCTCAACGAAATAGACAAATCATCAATCGGACGCCCAGTCTATGAGATATTATCCTTTTAATCCTGGGGGCCTGGTTGGATTCGTGTATGAACAAACCCAACCGTATCTCAACTATACCCCAAACTCCAGTGGGGTATACTCAAAGGGACCGTCTATCATCGAGACTACCAACACCGCTAACAACTCATCAAACAGACATCTGGTACCAAAGATATGGCCAAAGTAAGCAAAGGCTTGGTAGTGGGCCCAGGTCCGATCCGACCCGGTCGTACCGACTCGTCCCAACCCAGTCTGGGCCGATCCGGTCTGGTCAACCCCATTACCTTCTTGGGCCATATCTTCAGCACTAGACGTTCGTTTGACAAACCGTCAGTGACTCCAGTATTCTTGGAGCGAGGCCATCCCGTTGAAAATACCCCACTGGAGTTTGGAGTATAGCTAAGATACGGTCCAGTTGGATCATACACGAATCCAAACGGGCCCCCGAGACCAAAAGGCTGACATCAAACAGATAAGGCATCCAATGGACACACCGTCTATTGCATTGAGACCCCAGTGACATGGCGGACCTTTGAGATAATTCTTTGTGGAACTTTGCGATAGTTGGAGTATTGACTAATAGCTCATGGAATGGATCATTCTAGTGATGAGTAGACAGAGTGCAAAGACCAAATAGACGGCAGACCTAATGACTGCTTGACCGATTCGACTCGAACTGATTCTACTAGCCTAGTGGAGAGCACATGGAAGATGGAGGTAGTACCAAGATGGAGGGGCACCTGGTATTTGGCGCCATACCCGCAGTACTCAACAAGATGAGTACCTCTGTATGCTATTAGGGGAGCTCCTGGTAGCTGGAGATAGACCCACAGTGGAGGAGCACCTGGTAGTTGCCAGCAGACCCGCAGTACTCGATAGGAGGAGTATAACGACTCATACTTTACATACATTGTTTTTACTTCATAATTGAAGCACACTTATTACAAAATATAACAAAACCAAGAAAGGATCGTATAGGTATAGTGTCTTTATAAACTGGTAAACATAAACAACTGGTTCATAAAGCATCTACTTTGCCTCCTATTTATTTCATCATATCTAGAGTCCCTTTTTGGCATATTCTACTTAATAACCTTCTTCCTGACCTAGGGAAATAAAACATACAACAGGGTGAGCTCAAATGATCAGTAAGGGTAAACAAAAGAAATATAAATCACATCATATACATAAGCACATGATTTTTGGAAATCTTAGCCTGCAAAAGAGATCATAATTTCATAACATGGGATAAATCATAGTAGTGAAATGTAATCCCAATAATCATAACTTAAAACATGAATCTTTGTGGCATACACTCATAATCATAGAGAATCATTTCTTATTAGTCAAGACTCATTTCCAAGACTATCTTAGTGGACAAAGTCCATTTCTGAACCGAGTTCACTCCTCGTTTCATTCTTGTTACACTGAACCAGTATAACCTACCATTCCAGCCATGTCTATCTCATGAGATATAAAATCTTTACCCAATGCATTGGAGGGAGATATAGTTCACACCCATCTCATAATGAAACCATTCTTATGTGTGCCACAAAAATAATAAATCATACATCATTGCATAACCCATGTAATAAAAATGGAATTCATAAACATTGTGACATCATAAAACAATTCATATAAGATAAATGAATTAATAAAAATAATTCCATCACAACATAATCAAATCAATTTAATGATAGGGATAGAATCAGAACCCTATATTATCTTAGATGGAAAATAATTTTGATAAAACACTTGAACTCCATTCTTGAGGAAAATATCCTTTCTACTTCAAAAACATTTTTCCTTTCTTAACATGTCATACAATTTTAAACTAAAAGAAGTTGATTAAAAATAAACTTGGAAACATGTAAAGGATGCTTCTTGGAAATAATGTTTTAAAAATCTATTCATGCCGTATAAGTTAAAAAAACGTTCTTCTCGTACTTTTGTCAGAAAAGTCGAAAAAGTACCTCGTACGAAAACAACAAAAGATTCCTTTCATATCTTTTACTAAAAAATCACCGAAGGGTAAAATTTGATTTAAACAATTTTAGGTGGATGGAAATAATATTACATATTTAGGAAACTTGGATTTGGATGATAAAATACACCCCATTAAATGCCAAAGTATAAACAATCTCGGATAAAAATGAGATTGTAATATTTCCCTTACCTTTGGTCCAATATACTTTGTACGTGTCTGAACCTCCTGTATAATGATTTAAATAATTTTATTGACTTATTACAGAATCATAATTATTTTTATGATGTCATATATGGTCATATTCTTATCTTATTATTTGTAATATTTCATTACTGCTTGTTTTCGGGTGTTTATTACTTTTTGTTCTTATTAATTTTTGTCGAATAAATTCTTATTCTTCTCTTTAGGTTATAGATAACTCATTTCTATAATGGTATTAGTGTAATATATATCATATTCATTCATTCAATTCATTTATATAATCATTATGAAATGAAGATCATGTAGAATGAGTCACATCACATCGTGGAGACGGTATTCTGTACGTACGCACGAGTGATGATATCGTTCCTATGATCATGGAATTGTATTGGAGTGTATGTATACTATTTCAGAATCCGTATCACATTATAATAGTCATATATAGTCATTATTTACAACATTATACCCATCCAAGTAAGGTGGTGGTGGGAAATAGATTACACCACGACGTGGAGACGGTATTCCGTACGTACGCACGCGCGGTGATTTATTTTTCCGTAGGATGGATAGTTGGTGAAATAGGGTTGTTTCATACTTATAATAACATATCAGTATATGAGTGATACTGATGTTATTACTTCATAATGAGACAACTAAATAAGAAGAAGTAAAAGAAGAAATAAAGATGAAAGAATCGGTAACAGACATTACCTCTTCTTTGAAGTGCTTCTTTGAGACCTCCTTTTAGGGCACTAAAATAGGTCTTTGAAGAAGACTAAAACCTCTAGGATGTTTCTATGGAAGTGTAGAGAAGAAATTGTTAGGGGTTGGTCAAGATTCAAGGCTCAAAGTGGTTTGAGGAAGAGGGGGAGGAGGTGCCCTTTTATAAGGGAGGAGAGGGGCTTCTTTGGAAAAACTAAAAATATTATTTTTATTATAAAGTAAAATTCAGTTTTAAATAGCTCCAAATTGATTTATTTTGAAGATAAGGTGTGTATCGGTCGAAAACCTCTCATACAACAGAATGTAGACAAGTTTAGGTTCTTATTTTAACCTTATCATTTAGATTTAACATTAAGTTAAATAATTTTACTTTTACTGTGTCTTCTTGTGTTCTTATACTATAAGGTTAATAAACTTACTATAAGCAGCCAAAAGAACCCCAAGTTATTTATTATTAAAGTATATAACCTTATCTAAGTCATTTGGCCGAACCTTAGATTTTAAGGAATAAAATAACAATTACTAATATAATATTTGTTTTAAAAACTATTTTATGTCGATTTTGACACTATTTAGTAATTAATTTTTGTGAAAATCATAAAAAAAATGATTAGTTCGAAAAAAGTTAATTAAATCAATACTAACATG
Source organism: Viscum album (assembly GCA_963277665.1). NCBI lineage: Eukaryota > Viridiplantae > Streptophyta > Magnoliopsida > Santalales > Viscaceae > Viscum > Viscum album. The sequence goes on from OY728125.1 coordinate 396,952,135, forward strand.
TCATATTAATATATAAAATTAGTGTAATTCAGAAAAAGTCTCAAATTCATTTATTTTGGTGTTTATAACATCAATTATGTTAATATTTCATTAATAAGATAATTACTGCTTCATCTTTGTGTCATAAATAAATTAAATTATTTAACGTCTCAAAATTACAAATAAATTACCATTATGTAGGAAAGCTTATTATATTTTTAAGGAATATTTATAGTCGAATTTATCTTATGTATAACCCCATATTAAAAATTATTTACTTATTAAACTTTGATTTTAACTATGTTAACCCTTCTTTAAATAAATTAGAAATAAATGTCCTAATCTAATCCAAGTGGGCATAAATAGTCATATTTTATTACTAAGGTTGTTTTTTGTCGAATTACACTTGTCCCATAGAATTAGGACATGTGTTAGGGTAATAATAATATCATTTTTACCCTTAATTACCCTATTTTCTTTTAACAGTGGTAAAAAAAAGTAAAAAGTTACTATTCATCAAAAAAAATTATTTTCATCTCATTGAACCAAATTTTAGTTACTGACATCAACTGTGTCTCTCGCATTTTCGAAATTCCATCCACGGAAGCGGTAAAATTAAGTTTTATGAAATATTCAGTTTTTTAACTACCACTTAGTGGTTTCACTATTCACCAAAAATTGAAAGTTTTCAGAAAAATACAAAAATTTCACCCTAGGCTAATTTCGATATTCCGAATTCCAAAATGAAGTCCATTTGGAAAAATAAAATTTATAAAATTTCAAAAAGTGGTTATTACTATTCATAACGGCTAGTTTTAATAATATTTTAATAGCATATCATTGTTTAGTGAAACTCGGTATTGCGTATGACGCAAGCTATCAAGGAAGGCCGCGGTTGCGTGTAAAGAAAGCTAAGCTACGGTTGTGTGTAGTGAAATATTACTTTGATGATTTATATAACATAAAAATAAAATATTTCACATAAAAGTCTCGGGTATTACATTCTACCCCCCTTAAAATGAATTTCACCCTCAAAATTCGTCACTTTGTAACAAACAGATGAGGATACCTCTCCCTCATCATATCCTCAAGCTCCCATGTATCATTTTCTAATTGGTTGTTCCTCCATAAAACATTCACCAATCGAGTGGTCTTGTTTCGTAGGACTTTTTCGCTATGATCCAGAATCTCTATCGGTTGTTCTTTATAAGAAAGATCTTGCTCCAGCGGTACAACTTCTGAGCGGAGTACATGTGAAGGATCAGGTATGTAAATTCTCAGGAGATATACATGGAACACATCGTGAATTTGAGAGAGATTCGGTGGAAGCACCAATCGGTAAGCTACCATCCCAACACGATCCAGTATTTCGAAAGGACCGATATATCTAGGGCTCAACTTCCCCTTCTTTCCAAATCTCATAACCCTCTTCTAGGGAGATATTTGTAAGAACATTTTATCACCCACTTCAAACTCTAGGTCTTTTCTTCGGTTGTTGGCATAACTTTTTTGTTGACTCTGATCTGCTCTTATGTGTTGTTTAATAGATCTGACCCTTTCTCCCATTTCATCAACGAGATTGGGTCCTAATAGCTTTCTTTCCCCAACTTCATCCCAGCAAGTTGGAGTCCTGCATTTCTTTCCATATAGAGCTTCATAAGGAGCCAACTGAGTACTGGAGTGAAAGCTATTATTATATGAAAATTCCACCAAAGGTAGGTGTTGATCCCAACCACCTTTGAAATCCATAGAGAAAGCTCTCAACATATCTTCTAGAGTTTGAATTGTTCTCTCAGACTGACCGTCTGTCTGAGGATGATAAGCAGTGTTGAAACTCAACTCTGTATCCAGAGTATGCTGAAGACATCGCCAGAACTTCAAGGTAAATCTCGGATCCTGATCAGATATAATAGAAAGTGGTAGTCCATGCAATCTTACCACTTTGCATTTATCCTGGCAAGCCGATCCAGAGAGAAATCCTCTCTAATAGCAATGAAGTGTGCAAACTTTGTAAGATGATCAACTATGACCCAGATAGCATTGTTGCCTTTGGATGTTTTAGGAAGTCCTGTGAAAAAGTCCATATTGATGTTTTCCCATTTCCTTCCGGGTATGGGTAATGGTTGTAGCATCCCCTTAGACTTCTGTCTCTCAGCATTAACTTGTTGACAAACCAAGCATCGAGAGACATATTCAGCAACATCTCTTTTCATGCCATCCCACCAGAAGTACTCATTCAGGTCCCTATCCATCTTCGTGCTTCTAGGATGAATAGAGAATGAAGAACTATCAGCCTCATCCAGAAGCTCCTTCTTTAATTCGGGGATTGGGAGGAACACAAACCCGATTCCTGAACTTTATTATCCCATCATAATCAAGGTTGCATTCAGGAACATTTCTCACCTTCTTTTGTAACTCGACATCTTCTTTCTGTGTCTCATTAATCTTCACATGTATAGAAGGTTGAACATTCATTTGAGAAAGATACGATTTTTCCCCTTTCATTATAATTCCAAGATCCATCCTTTGTAAATATATAAATATTGGATCTTTTGTGATCCTCATCATGGATAAACTAGCATGGTCTTGTCGACATAATGCATCTGCCACCTTGTTTTCTTTCTCAGGGTGGTAATGGATTGAGCAGTCGTAATCTTTAATCAGCTCCAACCATCTTCTTTGGCGCATATTCAGCTCCTTTTGTGTGAAAATATACTTTAAACTTTTATGATCAGTATAAATATCACACCTTTCACCATAAAGATAATGCCTCCAAATATTTAATGCAAAGATTACCGCAGCTAACTCCAAATCATGAGTTGGGTAATTTTGCTCATGTATTTTCAACTTTCTTGAGGCATAATCTATCACCATATCATTTTTCATAAGAACACACCCCAATCCCTTCTTGGATGCATCACTGTAGATCACAAACCTTTCTCCACTACAAGGCAGTGTGAGTACAGGTGCACTGGATAACCTTCTTTTCAACTCCTTGAAATTCTCTTCACATTCCTCCGTCCAAACAAACTTAACTCCTTTCCGAGTCAACTTTTTGAGTGGATTAGATAATCGTGAAAAATCTTTCACAAAACGTCGATAATATCCAGCCAAACCAAGAAAATTTTGTATCTTGGTTACTTTTGTTGGTCTTGACCATCTTTCGATAACCTTTGTTTTTGCTGGATCCACAGATATCCCCTCTTTTGAGATTATGTGACCCAAAAATTAAACTTTTTGAAGCCAAAATTCGCACTTGGTAAATTTGGCATAAAGCATCTCCTTTATCAGGGTCTTCAATATAATTCTCAAGTGATCTTCATGTTCTTCCTTCATCTTTGAATAGACATGAATATCATCTATAAAGACTACCACAAACTGATCAAGATAGTCTCTAAAGACTCTATTCCTTAGATCCATGAAGATAGCAGGGGCATTAGTAAGACCAAATGGCATCACTATAAATTCAGAGTGTCCATAACTTGTACGGAAACCCGTCTCTAGTATATCCTCCCTTTTGACCCTTAATTGATGATACCCTGAACGAAGATCTATCTTGGAAAAGTATTGAGCTCATGTATTTGGTCAAATAAGTCATCAATGCGTGGGAGAGGATATTTGTTCTTGACAGTGATCTTGTTAAGTTCTCGATAATCAATGCAGAGTCTCATTGATCCATCTTTCTTCTTAACAAATAGAACAGGTGCTCCTCAAGGTGACGCACTAGGGCGTATGAATCCCTTGTCAAGATTATCTTGGAGTTCCTTCTTTAATTCATGAAACTCAATTGGGGCCATTCTATAAGGTGTCTTTGAAATAGGCAAAGTACCCGGTACGAGTTCTATTGAAAACTCAACTTCACGATTCGGTGGAAGACCCGATAATTCCTCTGGAAAGACATCATCAAACTCTCGTACACTGGGCATATTCTTAATCGTGAGTTTCTCACCAACCATTTGAGATAAATAACCTTCATTTAGTGGAATCAATACCTATAAAATGGAATAAATTTCCACCATAAGGTTATGTTCATCCTTGCATCGATAGACGATCATAGATTGATCTGGAATATAAAATGTGACTTCCCTTCTTTGGAAATTGATATGATCTCCATGTAGAGAAAGTAAATCCATGCCAAGTATCACATCAAATTCCACTATAGGAAGGATCTCCAGATTTGCAGGAAGCACTTTCCCACAAACTTCAATCAGAGACGAATTATAAACTTTTGATGCGACTGTTGTGCCATTAGGTGTTCTCACAGCTAAATCAATATCTAATTGTTGAGGTAATACGGTGATACCCTTAGAAAAATATTCAGGAATAAAGGAGTGGGTGGATCCAGACTAAAATAAAACATTTTCTACTTTAGAGTGGATGGTAAGTGTACCTTTCACCACATCGTTATTTTACTTCACATCGCTGATAGAAATTGCATGTGACTTTCCTATGTCTTTTGCCTTAAGAGTTTTTTGAATTCGACCATCATCATCAACCCTTGGATTAGGGCATTTATTGGAATAATGTCCCATCTCCTTGCACTTTGAACATTGAAGTGAAGTAGGTTCATTCTGTGTATCCCTTCCCTTTTTTGCATCATTAGACATCTTCTTCCCATCATCATGGCATTCAAATGCCCGATGACCTTCCATTCCACATTTGAAACATTTACATGACCCTTTAAGACAACTCCCTCCATGTTTCGTTCCACACTTTGAGCATAAGTGAAAGCTCATCTTCTTTTAAGTGTGCTCTTTAGATTTTCCTTTGAATTCCATTTTCCTCTTCTTATCAAACCCATATGACTGATGGGTTACTCCAATCTCCATCTCAAATTTGAGAGGACATCGAACGATTTCCTCGTAGCTATTGAAGTCCCTTATGGCTAAGGCCCTTCGAAGACATGGTTTTATGACACTAAAGAATCGATCGATCTTACTCTCAGTTTGGATAATAATACCAGAAGCATACCTTGGAAGTCTTGTAAAATTTGCTTCATAGTTACCAACAGATTCATCATCCTTTTGCTTCAGTTCAAGAAACTCTTTCTCCATCTTTGTTTGGAGAATACGAGGGATGTACTTATTGAAAAATAAGTTCTTGAACGCGTCCCATTCCATGGACTCAATTTCATCTCTTTGCCTCATATTCATAATAAAATTCCACCATTGATCAGCATCACCTTCCAAATGATACACTGCTAAGATGACTTTATCATGCTCAGAACATTGAAGAACTGAAAATATCTTTTCAGTAGTACTAATCCATTGTTCAGCTACTAATGGATCAGTAGACCCGCCGAATGAAGGTGGACGCAGTCTCATGAAGGATTCAACAGAATGTTGATCCTTCCTTTGATCGTATGGAAGTCCAGCATGATTCATAGCTTGAGAAAGTTGTGTGAGCATGGCTACAAGATTTTGTATTCCAGCTCCCATAATGTTTGGTTGCTCAGGGGGACAATCATTGAATTTCCCGTCACATTCCACATTAACATGGTTCCTTCGGGTTCCATCCATTGACTAAAACCAAGAAGAATAGTGTGAGCAATACTAATTATAATAGGAAAACCACATAATCAAGAATAAAATTTCACACTTAAGGTCTTATCCTAGGTTTTTCATGGCCATTTCTAAAACACTAAGATTGTGTTCTATGCTTAGACTTATCCTTATGGTTCTTACTAAGGCTTTCACATCCCAGTTTCCAAAGGTTGACTATAACTTTCCTCCGATACCAACTATAACGACCCATAATTTACATACATTGTTATTACTTCAGAATTGAAGCACACATATTACAACAGATAACAAAACCAAGAAAGGATCGTATAGGTATAGTTTCTTTAGAAACTGGGAAACATAAACAACTGGTTCATAAAGCATCTACTTTGCCTCCCACTTATTTCATCATATCTAGAGTCCCTTTTTGGCATATTCTACTTAATAACCTTCTTCCTGACCTGGGGAAATAAAACATACAAAAGGGTGAGCTCAAATTCTCAGTAAGGGTAAACAAAAGAAATATCAATCACATCATATACATAAGCACATAACTTTTGGAAATCTTAGCCTGCAAAAGATATAATAATTTCATAACATGGGATAAATCATAGTAGTGAAATGTAATCCCAATAATAATAACATAAAACATGAAACTTTGTGCCATACACACATAATCATAGGGAATCATTTCTTATTAGTCAAGAATCATTGTCAAGACTATCTTAGTGTACAAAGTCCATTTCTGAACCGAGTTCACTCCTCGTTTCAGTCCTGTTTCACTGATCCCATATAACCTACCATTCCAGCCATGTCTATCTCATGAGATATAAAATCTTTACCCAATGAATTGGAGGGAGATATAGTTCCCACCCATCTCATAATGAAACCATTCTTATGTGTGCCACAAAAATAATAAATCATACATCATTGAATAAACTATGTAATAAAAATCGAATTCTTAAACATCGTGACATCATAAAAGAATTAATATAAGATAAATGAATTCATAAAAATAATTCCATCACAACATAATCAAATCAATGTAATGATAGGGATAGAATTAGAACCCTATATTATCTTAGATGGAAAATAATTTTGATAAAACACTTGAACTCCATTCTTGAGGAAAATATCATTTCTACTTAAAAACATTTTTCCTTTCTTAACATGTCATACAATTTTAAACTAAAAGAAGTTGACTAAAAATAAACATGGAAACTTGTAAAGTAAGCTTCTTGGAAATAATGTTTTAAAAATCCATTCATGCCATATAATTTAAAAAAACATTCTTCTCGTACATTTGTCGGAAAAGTCAAAAAAGTACCTCGTACGAAAAACGACAAAAGATTCCTTTCATATCTTTTACTAAAAACTCACCGAAGGGTAAAATTGGATTTAAAAAATTTTAGGTGGATGGAAATAATATTACATATTGAGGAAACTTGGATTTGGATGATAAAATACACCCCAGTAAATACCAAAGTATAAACAATCTCGGATAAAAATGAGATTGTGATATTTCCCTTACCTTTGGTCCGATATGCTTTGTACGTGTCCGAGCCTCATGTATAATGATTTAAATAATGTTATTGACTTATTAAAGAATCATACATATTTTTATGATATCATATATGGTCATATTCTTAGCTTATTATTAGTAATATTTCATTACTACTTGTTATTCGGGTGTTTATTACTTTTTGTTCTTATGCATGTTTGTCGAATAAATTCTTATTATTTTCTTTAAGTTATAGATAACTCATTTCCAGAATGGTATTAGTGTAATATATATCATATTCATTCATTCAATTCATTTATATAATCATTATGAAATGAAGATCATGTAGAACGAGTCGCATCACAGCGTGGAGACGGTATTCCGTACGTACACACGACTGATGATATCGTTCCTATGATCGTGGAATTGTATTGGAGTGTATGTATACTATTTCAGAATCATTATCACATTATAATAGTCATATATAGTCATTATTTACACCATTATACCCATCCAAGTAAGGTGGTGGGGGAAAATATATTACACCACGGCGTGGAGACGGTATTCCGTACGTACGCACGCGCGGTGATTTCTTTTTCCGTAGGATGGATAAATGGTGAAATAGGGTTGTTTTATACTTATAATTACATATCATTATATGAGTTATACTTATGTTATTACTTCATAATGAAACAACTAAAGAATAATAAGTGGAAAAAGAAATAAAGATGAAATAATCGGTAACAAACATTACCTCTTCTTTGAAGTGCTTCTTTCAGACCTCCTTTTAGGGCACTAAAATAGGTCTTTGAAGAAGACCAGAACCCCTAGGATGTTTCTAGGAAAGTGGATAGAATAAATTGGCAGGGTTTGGCCGATCTGGAAGGCTCAAAGTGGTGTGAGGAAGAGGGGGAGGAGGTTCCCTTTTATAAGGGAGGAGAGGGGCTCATTTGGAAAAACTAAAAATATTATTTTATTATAAAGTCATGTTCGGTTTTAAATTGCTCCAAATTGATTTATTTCAAATATAAGGTGGGGATGGGTCGAAATCCTCTCATACAATAGAATTTAGACAATTTTAGGTTCCTATTTTAACCTTATCATTTAGATTTAACATTAAGTTAAATAATTTTACTTTTACTGTGTCTTCTTGTGTTCTTATACTATAAGGTTAATAAACTTGCTATAAGCAGCCAAACGAACCCCAAGTTGTTTATTATTAATAAATATAACCTTATCTAAGTCATTTGGACGAACCATAGATTTTTATGAATAAAATAACAATTAATAATATAATATTTGTTTTAAAAACTATTTTATGTCGATTTTGACACTATTTACTAATTAATTTTTGTGAAAGTCATAACAGAATGATTAGTTCGAACAAAGTTAATTACATCAATACTAATATGACATATTAATCTAGAATATTATTGTAATCCATAAAAGTCTAAAATTTCATTTATTGTGGTGTTTATAACATCAATTATGTTAATATTTCATTAATAAGATAATTACTGCATCATCATTGTGTCATAAATATATCAAATTATTTAATGTCTAAAAATTAAAAATAAAATACCATTATGTATGAAATCGTTTTATCATTATAATTAATATTTATAGTCAAATTTAACTTATGTATAACCCCATATGAAAAATTATTTACTTATTAAACTTTGATTTTAACTATTTTAACCGTTCTTTAAAAAAATTGATAATAAATGTCCTAATCTAATCCAAGTGGGCCTAAATGGTCATATTTTATTCCTAAGGTTGTTTTTGGTCGAATTAAACTTGTCCAACAGAATTAGATCATGTGTTAGGGTAATAATAATATCATTTGTACTCTTAATTACCCTATTTACTTTTAACCGTGGTAAAAAAAAGTAAAAAGTTACTATTCACCAAAAAAATTATTTTCATCTCATTGAACCATATTTTACTTACTGACATCAACCGAGTCTCTCGGATTTTCAAAATTCATTTCACAGAAGCGGTAAAATTATGTTTTATGAAAAATTCAATTTTTTAACTACCACTTAGTGGTTTCACTATTCATCAAAAATTGAATGTTTTCAGAAAAATACAAAAATTTCACCCTAGGCTAATTTCGATATTCCGAATCCAAAAATGAAGTCCATTTTGAAAAATAAAATTTATAAAATTTCAAAAAGTGGTTATTACTATTCATAATGGCTAGTTTTAATAATATTTTAATAGCATATCATTGTTTAGTGAAACTCGGTATTGCGTACGACGCAAGCCATAGACGAAGGCCACAGTTGCGTGTAAAGCAAGCCAAGGTAGTGTTGTGTGTAGTGAAAGATTACTTTGATGATTTATATAACATAAAAACAAAATATTTCACATAAAAGTCTCGGGTGTTACAAGGAGTACCTTAGCAGTCCAAGTTTAGGGAGAAGCGCCTCAGTGTCATGACTAGCCCACTGTACTCAAAAAAGGAGGAGTTCTCCTAGAGCCATGGTTTTAATAATGAAAAATACTTGTCTGAGCAGTGTCAATGACTTTTGTGTTTTCCTCATGATTGAGATGGGTTAGTAGACAACTTAGGTATAAGTATGGGCATACACCTAAGTAATGGTTATCCATTGATTTCATAATTTGTGGTTTGTCCTTGTTAAATTTGTGAGACTGTGAGAGTCTTGGGGTCCCTACAGAGTATCGTTATACTCACCCCGTATGCCCTCACCTCATAGGGTTGGATGCATACAATGTAAAATGCCGACCGAGTCCGAGTGTACCAAGACTGGATGGTACTCAGAGATGGACCACATGGTGTGACAGTACACAGAGGACACAGATGAAAGTGGCGTACTATGGAGGATATCTATATCTACCCTTCAGGTAGGATTTCCCGATGGAAGATAAAAGAGTTGTTTTCACTTTTTCTAATACGTGTACTTTCAGTTTCATGTACTTTAAATTTGGGATTGTATTCCAGGCCCCTTTTACATTTCAGCACTCTTTTGTTATACAGTTTTACTTAGTTTTTTTCTTCCAGCAAGTACTTTGTTGTGTGCCTTTTCAGGTTATAAAGGAAATTTCTTCCCAGTTTTAGGGATTTACGCCTTTGTTGCTAGTTTCTAGCCCCTAGCATATGGAATGCGGGCTTGGGTTAGTCACGGCACGTGCCCCGGGGGACGGTTCATGAAAAATTCCCAATATCAATACCATATACACCATGAGACTGGTGATCATGGCTTTTAATTTGAAATCACAATAGAAATATTATCTTATGTGAGATGTCTGCTCTTTTATTACCTCTTGTGTCTCAATCCAAGAATAACTCACATTACCTTGGAGACTATCAATGATTTTAGAAATATAATTTTGAATATTCACCCCTCCACTTGTGTGGAAACATCACTAAGATGTAATCCTAATTACATCTCATCTTCACTCAAATGTTCATACTCCTAATGAGGTAATTTATTATAGCCATATTTTAATAATTCCAACTAAAGGGAACTATTGTATTATCTTTTACAATATATATGGTCATAACATGAACTATGTGGTCTTTTATTCTTATATCAATATGATAAGTTTGATACCTCCTTGAGCCTTGATCCATATAATAAAGTCCTTACAGCATGACACTAAGCTACATTTTATTTTCATTTCATGTGGCTTTAAAAAATGTCAAACAACCTCTGTGAGTTTGGATTCTTGTTCTTGCTGGATACACTGGATACCTTATAGAGCATTAATCCCATATCATGACACTATAAAAAATCCATGGATTAAAATAAACTCTAATGTGTCGGATCATGACTATAACCAAAAGCGTAAAAAATAACTAAGGAAATGGTGGAGAAACATTGGCACACCCAAATATTCTTATCATCACTTAGTTTTAATCATGTCACTGAAATAGAGGTAACCAATCTCATATTAGTGCTTGGTAAGTATTTAAAAAATATATCTTATATTTATAGGACAGTTCTATAATAGTTATTCATTAGTCCCAAATATGGTGTGATGAGATAGACCTCCCATCCACTAGACCAATTTTATTTTGTATGTGTCATTGGGTTTGAACCACTAATTGACGTTTGGTTTTGTATAGTAGGTCTTCACTATGTTTTGTATTTGGGAAATTTATGGAGTTTTCATTAATTAAAAATATGGTAAACCTAATGAAAAAAAAATTCTCTCTACCTTCAATAACCCACAACGAAGTGTGAAGAGAAACATTCATCAAAATTTTCAAGAAATAGGGACATTTTAAGACTCTTCTATAATTTCAATTTTAAATGAGGGTGGTGATAAAATAAAATTGGATAAAGTGTTTAATGAATTATTACAACTTCATTAATATAGTTTCGTGAAAATATCTCATGGAGAAAATATTCTTTTACAATTATGAAATTATCATGCTTTGTAAGGTGATCAACATGACCCATAAAACATCATTCTTAGTAGGATTCATTGATATTCCTATGAAAAAGTCATTATAACATTATATGATTTTTATATTGGTATAGGAAGTGGTTCTATGACTCCCTTAATATGTTTTATTTAATAATTTACCTACTAGCATACCAAAAATTTTGACACATGGTCCATAATTTCAAGAATTATAAAATCCAAAAAAAATCTTCTTAAATACTTATATATTTATTTACTACGAGGGCATATAGAGATATTTAAAATATGTTATTCATCTAGTATCTCTATCTTCATATCCATTACAGATGGAACATATAACCTTTTCCCAATATTCAACACACAATCATTACTGATGATGGAGGACATGTTATCATTCTATAATTCCTTAATATTCCATTGTAAATAAGAATCATCATTCAAGGACTTCTCTATCATTTCTTATAAAAATATTTTTTAAATTGTTTTGAAAAAAAATTTCTTTCCCATTTTCTAAATAATTATTTATACAAAATTACAAAATCCCTAAATATAGGATCCTTTATCATCCTCATCATGTCTATAACATCATGGTCTCTCCTACGCAATGCCTCCAACACTATATTTGGGTTCCCAGGGTAACAATGTGTCAAGAAATGATTGATCTTGATTAGTTTAAAACATCTTATTTTCCTCATGTTTAGAAATTTTATAGATAATTTTTAGTTTACACTTTTTATTAATGAACTGGACATTTATAAATGAAAGTACCTTCTTCAATAAATAAATTACATATTATGATATGTTGTTATAGTAAACACATGCACTGGTTTTGTTATTTTTTTATAGCTTGTTCGAATTAACGTTTTAGTAGGAATCATACCTATTGATAATATAAACATTTTAAATTGATCATTAATATTATAATATTATTTTTTTGATAAATTGAAATTTAAATATATGAATTATGTGATTCCCTTGACCAGTAGAATAGTGCCCTTAAAATCCCTTTTTTTATCATTTCTAATAGAGCTATTTTTACTGGGATTTTCTATTGACCATGACCATACTGATATTCAATTACTAATACATGAGAGAAACCATTTATAGGAGAATCTACCATGGTCCAATCTTTGTTCACAGCCCCCCCCCCCCCCCCCCCCCCCCGCCAAAGTGTAACCATCACACTACATTCACATAGGACATACACATGTGTAATAATGTGTTATGTTTCTAGAACTCGTAAGAATTTTTTATATACATTATTTTAAATGTAATATCTATTATTTTTATTCCCTTTTTATTATTAATTTTTAAATGATTAATGAGTTTTTTAGAAATAAAATTTTCATATGAATAAAATAGAAAATATTATTATGGGATATATATAATAATAATAAATACACTATTTAAAAATTTTAAATAAATAAAGAATATTTCCCTAAAATATTCTTATCAAAGAATATTTGTTTTAATATAAATGATACTATAATTTAATTAAATACAATATAATTTTTCTATGGGTTGGAAATTTGTTACTATGGTAAAAATATAGTTTTTTTAGTAAACAAAGATTCTTAATTAAAATATTAAAATATAATATTTAGAAAAATGGAAGAATAAATTCCATTTCTAAATTCATCACATCCACATTTTCCAATTTTAATTTTTTTCTTAATTTTTTTAGACAACTAATTTTTTAATAATAATTAAAAATAGAATAAATATATATTCTATAATATGTCATTATAATATACAAAAAGAGATATAAAATATTATATAAAAGTAATCCAAGTCCATATATAAATTTAATCAGTAATATAATGTATTTTTTATGTTATTTGACTAATTTTATAATCCATTAAATAATCCTCCAACACCTATATTTTATTTTAATGTTTCAAACTCAATTTATTATGAACATGTATCTCTTCCACATAACCAATGGTATTATTTTAATATATTATATTCTTAGGCTAATATAATATTTAAAACATCTCATATTTGAAAGAAACCCTGGGGAAAACTATGTTAATGTTTTTGGATTTGGTTATTTTATTATATATTGTCAAAAAGGTGAGTTTAGAGGAGAATAATGAATTACCCTATATTTTTGAATAAAAACCCACAAAAAAACTCATTATTATTCACTCTAAATTAATTTATAATGAATTTACTCCGAATATACCTCTCTAAAACACTATTAAAGTTATCTAAATCACTTAATAATATCATCTCGAGCATGTTGATGAGCACTCTATGGGAAATGGATCTCTCTCTCTTCTTTTCTATTCATGCTCAAACTTTGTACATAGATTTTATAATATAAATTAATTACATTTCCATGTATTTGTAATTATCCCATTAGAATAAAACTTATTTTCTATTAACCATCGAGCGTTTATTCCCTCTTTTTAATCTTTAACTAATTCTATTACTATGCCGAAATAAGGGATCCTCTCCTATTCTTAATTCAATCACTTTATTTGTGTTATGTATTTTTATTTTCAATATTACATGTTGGTATATGTTTTTAGACACCCCTTCTGTTGTCCTTATGATGAATAATTACTGATTGAACACCTATCACTCTCATTAAATCCTTCCATGAGTCTTTACGCACACCCATTATGCTGTCAAAATTATCCTAGGATTCTTCATGCCAAACATGTCAATATTGAATACTAATCCCCTTTTGAACTCAAGGGAACTCAATTAGATGCACATATCCATCACTAATTTGACGAATCCATGTATGTTACCCACACTCCATAATCATGTGATTAAAAGTGGTGATAGATATATTCTTATGTTTCATGATCGATGTGGAAAATAAATTCTTATACATTATATAAATGTGATGAGTGTGATAAAATTATATTTGTCTAATGCATTGTGTAATTTTTTTAGATCATGATATACCATTTACAATGTTTGATAGTTTATCCAAACCACACTATTTTATCAACGCTCAATAGTTAGCCTTTAATTAGTCTTACTATTTCATGCTTTATATTGTTTCTATATTCATATATTATCTTAATTTTGTTATCTTATAACATGTTTTTATGTTCATGATATGATTCTCAACCTTTTATGTATCATTGATATGAGTCATGAATCAAATTTATTACTTTCATCAGGTTATTCTTGGATAATTTCTTTACATTGATTTATATCTCAACCGTTTATTATATACATCCCCATCAGTGGAAAAATTTTAAAACAATATTATTTAGTTTCATATAATATCATTGTATTATTATTTTATGTTCTTTTTCAAGGTATCTAATTTCCTAATTACACAAGTCATGTCAATACTCTATGGTATCCTTATTTGTATTATTATATAATATATTATTTCATATGTTTTATAATATACAACGAATGTCATAGTTGGTTTCAGAGGAAAGTCTAGTAATTTTTTAATTAGGATTACAAAACAATACTGAAATCTATAGGAATAATACAAAACATAGAAAAACATCCCAAAATTTTGAAAAGGTGTAGAGTGTTTTTTTCTAAGATAAAAAATCCATGATCAAATAATATAGGTGGATGTGGACTTATCATATTTTTACCTATGGATAATAACCTAGAAAATGAAAATTTGATATTAACTCAAACATCAGTTAGTGTAAAAAAAGAGGCCTTGTTGCACACCAATTTTGAAACTCTTAAGGGATATTCATTTTTAAATACCTAAACTCCCCATGAACCATTATTAACAGAATAAAAAATTACAATAAAATTTTATGTTAGGAAAAATATCATAGATAACTTATAATGGAACATAGAAATTCATAGTTAATCAAATTTATGTTATTTATATGTGTTCCCTTCAAAGATTCAAGTTTCCCTTTTACATGATTAGTAGTTTTAAAATCCAAATCCCTAAGTCTATTTTGGATAATGTTAATTATAAAAAATAAAATCAAAGAGTTAAAAATATCTTTATCATCAAAGTTTATAGGAAGTATTTTATATTATAAATGTTTTTTAGGATAACTCAAACACCACATAAAAAATGGATGTAATGATTTAAGTGAATGTGTCAAATGGGTAAATTAATGAATCCCATGAATATCAATAATATCCTATAGAGAATTATTTGTTTGAATTTAATGAAAAATTATATGATATAACCTTTTGAAAAATTCAATTCAATTCTATGTATGGACTGACACTCCTTGTATAGATAAAATTTAAATTATGGATGGAAGGAAATCAACCTTCGTATCACAAATTTAACATTGATTCTAGAAAAGTGAAAGGAGGAGGAAGAATCTATTTTGGAATCATCATATCAACTATGGATATGATTTCTTTATGAGAAATCAAATCTAGATCAAAATATTAAGACTACGAAAAGATCAACCTCGATGATATCCGACTTGTGATGTAAGATGATGATGTTTTCCACAAAAAATTTCTTGGACTTATTTGTAAACCATAGCTTGAATTCTTAATTGAAATTATTCAAGGATATTTTTCGATATCAAAGACTCCATATATACTGGCCACTACGGGATATGAATAGTTGATGAAGAAACTGCTAGAGAATCTAGATAAAAGTATTTCACACCCTAGTGCTTCAAAATGGGGTACATCAGTCATTCTTTCAACACTATATAAGGGGTCATTTCCCCTATGCATTGATTATTGTGAGCTTTAAAATAAAAATAAAGAACAACTGTCCTCTACCATATATTGATGAATTCATCAATCTATTATGTCCATCCTAGTAATTATCTAAGGTGGATCATTTCCCATGATGTAACGTCCCAATTCTGGAAGCCACCTAGAGGCTCCCCATTCCTGGTTAGTCACATGGACTCAAGTGAATTTCCCCGCATGCCAGAGGCTTCTGACAAGCAGCGATGCCATGGGTGTAATAGTGGGGAAACAATGCCCTCATTGGCAGAGTACAAAACAGAAGTGAACAACACACAGTAGCCGAAGGAGTAAATATCCAACGAAAGTAATCATCATAATACTGGAATAATAAACAACTAGAGCACATATATATATATAAAATGATGCATGATACATATGTCTATGAAAGCATCCAAATAATTCACAATTCTAGAAATACATATAGTGCTAAACTACAGTACAATGAAAAAGATAAACAGCTCCTCAGCATCACAAGCCTATGCTTGGTCCCAAGCTCCCCAACTCTACACCAAGTCAAGTACCTAAAGTATAAGTGCACATTCCCTTATCTATACCTACAACAATATAATCTGTCTAGACCCCAAAGCGTGACCCAAGAAGGCTGTGAGACTAAATCCCAATAGGAAACCACCCGAAGATCTGTGCCCAACAGTCAGTAAATATATGGCAGGTAAATTTATAGAAAATATTAAACCAGAAAGTGATCAGAAGTAAACAATCCATAGTTTCAATATTAATCAACATCTAAACAAATAGCTAAACCCAAAATAGGTCACCCACTGGGTGTACTCACATCCATCCCCTCTGGCCCTACCTAAGAAGTATAGGAAACCCTCTAAGAAGTTCATTCGGACTAACCCCTCTGGTTCAGTCATAAGAATTCCTAAAGACACTCTAAGGAAGCAATCACATTCAATTCCACTTATAGTCTAAGGTAGTCAAGAAATGTCTGAGGAAGCTCACATGGTCAATTCCCCTTATAGCCCCATTCCCAAGGACACTCGGAGGAAGCTCACTCTGTCAATTCTCCTTATATCCCAGGTCATTCAAAGACTCTCTGAGGAAGCTCACTTGGTCAATTCCCCTTATAGTATAGAGTAATCAAGGTAATTTAATGTAAAAAAAAGACTCTTTGAGGAAGCTTACATAGTCAATTCCTCTTATAGTCTAAGGTGATCAAAGACTCACTGAGGAAGCTCACTCAGTCAATTCCCCTTATAGCCTACTACACCAGGTTCTCACAGCCATGTGTAGGTCATATAGCATAGAAATTTAATATGGACAATGTAAACCTACAGAACTACTTGGCTAACCATTTGACAAAATATTAAGCATGTCATTATACAAACTCTCCATCCTACAGCAACAGGCATGTAAAACAGGTAAGGCAGCCAAAGTGGCTAAACAAGACCAAACGGTCATAAACAGAACATGCATGGGAAATACATCCTAATAATTTCAATAAACCATATTCAAATCCAAATAACCTCTACACAAACATGTGACAATGGTAGGAAATCCACTGAGGTCAAATGGTAAATTGACAATGCCCCGTTTAGTGGTATTGGTGGAATTTTCACATAATACTCAAAAGACGTTGAATGGAAAGGCGGAAACCACCTACCTCGGCATTGTAGGAAAGATATACATGAACATCGAAGCTTGAATCACCCTATAACACTGAATATATACAAAAACATCTAAAATGTTAAACCCATGATATATCCCAAGAGAGGATAAATTAGAATATGGTGAACTAGGAGAAGAGAGAAACCACTTATGGGATTCCAATGCAACCATAGGTGTTAAATTTGGAGGATGGAATCACGCTTGCAGGATCATAAAAAATATGCATCCTTATAGAGATCTTGGTTGAACAAGACCTAAAAGAAGAGATTTCTGGTGATTAGACGTGACCCCAATGAATTTAATGAAAAATAATAATGTACACGCTGTGTCCTTTTGAAGTACATGGCGTGTACTCGATGTTTCTGTACTCCCCTTCAAGTGGCCTCCAAGTCAATTTGACATGACCGTTTCAGTTACTACTACACGACCAGCCCACAGCCTCCCGTGGAAAGGCAGTACATGGCCTGTAATCATAAAGTACACGGCGTGTACTTAGAAAATTTCAATAATTTCCTCTTTTTCTCAAAAACAACCAGAAAAGGAACAACGTACCTGAAAAGAAGATCTGAGTTCTTACACAGAATATTATAAATTAATGATTAATAAGGAGGAAATTGCTAACACCTATTTTCATACACAGTATATGAACTATTAGTATATTGTGATTCCATTTGGACTCTATAATGCTCCATCTATCATCAGGTTTTAAATGAATAGAACCCTAAGGGATTACATTGAAATAATGGGGTATTAATTTTTTATGATTTTCTTTTATAGTGTCAAATAATGAAGGTACATAAAAAGCATCTGAATTCCTTAATGAAGTCCTTGTGAAAGGAAAATTTATTTTCAATGTATATCAAATGCTTGTTTTTGATAGAGTATGTAACATTAATAGATACTATTATCACAAACAAAAGGATATCTTCATATCTTTCAAAAATATAGGAAATTAAATCATAGGATATATTAATTTTTTATGGAAATCTATTGTTTCTTTATATTATCTTGGTAATATAGTTTATTTTTTAGAAAAATCTCATGGTTTTCAAGCTCACAAACTATGATAATATGCAATAGAGTTATGTTTTTTTAACTGAAAAATTTAAGTACATATCTAATGAGTAAAATTAGAAGATAAAAACAGCCCCAGTGCTCTGATTCCCCACTCATGTGGAAGTATAGGTGATCTATAGTGATTCATCCAAAATGGGGTCTTGCTTTTTATACATTCCTATTGAGAAATCGATCACATATGACACCTTCCAATTAAATATTCATGAGAAGAACTACTCAACCCATGATCTAGAATTAGATGTACTGATCATTGGATTGTATATTTTTCAACATTATATTTATCATTAAATATGTAACATATATATAGATAATAAAATTATGAATTTTATATTCATGTAAAGGGAGATAAATATGATCCAATTATGTTGGTTAGATATGATTAGGGATTATGATTATTTAATCCATTACCATCATGGGAAGGTGAAATAATTAGTAGATGCTCTGAGTAGAAAGGATCCAACAACACTATCCATGATTAGGATTTAAAGGGATTCAATATAGTTGGATTTATAATTGATTTAAATTGGAATAATAAAAGTTTCTTCATCCTATAGTTCTCAAATAACATCTCAACCATCATTTTTTTAGAGGATAAAGAAGACCCTAAAATGTGAGGATGAGTTAAAGGGAATGGTATAAAATATTTCTGAGCTGAAATTTACAAAATATGGAGCTATAAGGATTATAATATAGATATATAACCGATCCACACTAGAAAAAAGAGGTAACTTCTAGATGATGTCCATATTTCATTAATCTCTATTCATCCAGGAATCACTAAGATGATTAGAAATCTTGAAAACAAATTTGGTCGGAAAACATGAATAGGAAAATTGTAGATTCTACATCTTGAAGCTTGGTATTCCAAAAATTCAAGGGTTAATAATAGAATTGTAAGGGTTTTTTTAAACCACTTCTCATAGAAATATCGAAATGGGAAAACATAACCATGGATTTTATAATAGGACTCACAGGATATCTAAAATAAGTTGCACCATATGGGTGTAGTCAATCACCATATAATTTATGTGTTTTTCCTTACTATCAATAATGATTTTTATCTTGATAAAATCAGTAGGATATACATTATATAATTGTTAAGAGAGCATGGAATTATTATCTCCATTGCATGTAATCGAGATCTATGTTTTACCTTGATACTTTAGATAATACTTCACTAAGTATTAGATATGTGGTTGTGTTTTAGTAATTCTTATCATCCTCAGACTTATAGATAGATTAAAAGAACCATTCAAAATGTATAGGATATTTTGAGATACTATTAAATAGATTTTGAATTATTTTTGGGTCGTCACCTTCCCCTAGTAAAGTTACCATATCAAAATATTTTCTATTTTATAATTCGAATGGAACCTTGTGATGTTTTATAATGGAAGAGGTGTCAGACACTAATATTCTTGGATAAATTTATAGAACATATGTCGAGGGGATCTAATCATACAAAATATATTTAATATAAGTTTTAAATAATTTAACATTTTATAAAATTTGTGCAATGTAAAGAAATATGATTCCAATCATTGATGTGTCCTAGAGTTTGAGGTTGGAGAGAAAGTATTCCTTCATATATCACATGTGATAAAGTAATGAAGTTTGGTAATAATGGAATTCTTATTCCAAGATAAAGTTCTCCTATGATATCCTAGATCATATTGAAGCTACATACCATTTACAAGAACCCCCACCAAATGTATCACAATTATATTATGTGTTTCATGTATCATTCTTAAGGAAGTGCCTATTAGACCCTACACATGACTACAATATTATGTGGTACCATTAGAGAATTATATTTCATACGAGGGGTACTCATTGAGGATATTTTATTTTATTGAAAATTGTATATGAAATAAGACAACTCACATTAGAAAATTGTTTGTGGATGAACCACATGTTTGACGAAAAAATTTTTGAACTAGGAGATGTAATGAAATTGAAATACCATTATATATTTTCGTAGAAACAATGAAAAATTAGGGGTGAAATTTATAAATCATTGGAGAATGTATCAACCTAATCATTATTAAATGAAAATAAAGTTTTAAATGAATAATTTCTTTATTATGATATATAATTAGAGTAAAAATATGAAATAATGTTTTATTTTGGACTGTTATAGCTGTCATATTTAAAATATTGTTAATCTTATTACCCATAGATAATAAATTAATTTAAAAGTGTTTCTCAAGATTAATATATTTATGGTTGTCATAAAATACAATGGAAAAAAAGATGAATGAAGATATGGCCTTGAACATTATGATATCCCATTTATCATAGCTTCAAATGGATTTGGATTCACTGGAATTATACCTTAACATATACCAAGATACGATTCCACAACAAAAATAGAAGTTAATTCGTTTATAGGGTAATTTCATGCCTATCAAGATAATGGCATAAATGTTGTTTGTCGAACCACTGCAACGTAGTTTCACCAATGCACAATTTACCTTTATGGTGTACACTTAGGTTATAATTGACTTTGTATCTAGACCCTATTAGTATTATTTTTATTTTTTATATCAAATGAAATAATGATTATATTCTTCCCTTTTTATTGTTACTATATAAATGATTAATTATTTTTATATAATTTATATTTTGATATAAAGTATATTGAAATTTTAGTTTTAGGAAATATAAAATTTTAATTCACACACTCTTTTACTAAATAATAGTTTTTCAAATAATTTTTTTATGAAATATTCTTGATATTTAATATTTATATAAATATAAATGATAATACAATTTAATAATGTAAAATATAATTTTAATAAATTTTCAGAAAGTGATTAGTGTAATAAAAACAAGTTTCTTTTATTAAATAAAAATTTTTATTTAAAAGTTTACATTATCGTATTTATAAATATATTTTGTTAAAATAAATATCATTTTTTAAATCAATATGTAAAAATTATCTAATGGTGAGTTTCCTATATTTTAATAAATTAAATTATTTTTGTAAAGATTTAAGGGATTTTAAATATATGGTTTGTATTACGACAACATAAGAGTGATCTCATCATGGTTAACTGCCTTATTTCACACATACTTCATATTTTTATCTATTTTTGTATTTAAATTTACAAATATTATCTCAAATTTCACATCCCAATTGATACAATTACTAAATGTGTATCACTATTAAAATGGGGAATTATACTTGTTTTTTTATTTTGTTGTGGGAGGAGGTGATTTCAAGGGTCTTAGATGATCTATAAGGAAGATAGGCCAAAATGCATGGAAATCCAAGATCTTCTTTCCACTGCTTTAAAACTTGTGCCAGATATGTGAATAACAAGGGGCTGAAATTTTATTGGCCGATCCAAAATTAATTTTTTAACAACTCATCCCAATAAACATAATCCCAATTAATCAATATAATGGCCCATCAGAACTGATTTTTAGGTGGTTTATGCTTCATAAAGTCAATGATTGGGTTCTGAATTTTGGTCATATCTCCCGTTTTAATCCACTATTAGACTCTAAATTTGACCTAGATATATTCAATATGTCTTCCTACATATTTTTTATTTTTTCCTAGTCCATATAATATAATTTACCTACCCAAAACCAAGACCCAAGTGGAATATCTAAATCTGGGTACCCAAAACCACTTCCCATTTTGGCTACAAATTAGCCCCATGGACACCTCATTTGTAATATTCAACATAGAGTTAAGTGATTAAATTTTGGAGTTATAATGGATTATTCTCATCAAATTTTTTGTTTTATAAATACCTTTACTCATAGGGGGATCTCTTGAAACAATAATCCATTCATTGAATTATTAGTATACTTCTCAAGTTGAAATATTTTATTTGTGTAAAACAATTCATAGTTCCTATTTTATTTCATCTGTTTTTTCTATTTGTTCACTTATCATCTGTATTAATATTAATCTTTGGCCTAGAAATAAATTTTATAAACAATATTTTTTTATACCCAATCAGAACTTTTGCGAATGAAATTCATTTCTACGATTACTACACAGTATGTAGAAGAGTAGTTTTTTTGTAATGGATCTACCTATTACAATATTCATTAATTTATTTTGAATCAATGAGATACAATAATTAACCTAATATAATTGATTAATTGAGTTTTTATAAAAACATAACCTAAGAAATCAATTGAACAATTAACACAAAAATCCATCAGGTCAAAATTTTTGTAAATTGTGAGAATGAAAGCATAATCTATATAACTTAACCACATGGGATGAATTTTTAGAGTTCAAATACAATCCCTAATATAAATTAATCCTCCTTTATATAATATATATTTTCTAAAATTCGACACTAACCATAAGTTACTCGTACAACCTCAATAAAATCAAGGAGTTATGATTTTGTGTACTAAAGCTATCCTAGGGTTTAATTCATTTCATCTTTATAGTTTAGTTCATTCTCATACGGTTCAATGGTAATCAAGTTAGAAGATAATAATTAAGTTGATGTTAATTTAAATTAAAATATAAATAATTGAGTGAATATGTAGATTTATATTGATTAAACATTTTAATAGTATTTTCTAAAAAACAATTTTTCATTGCATCTTATTAATCAAATTTAAATTAAAAAAACAAAAAATAAAAATCTTATTCCAATATATTTCTTCTAAATATATAAATTCCACCCTCATCCTTTTAACTTTTTTTCCTTCATTTTTATTTTATTTTCAAAATACTTTTAATATGTTTTAAAATTACATCCTATTTTGAGGGACGACCTTGGTTAGATACTCTATAGAACCTAAGAATCCAAAAATCACACTTCATTTGATAGCAACCACAGCAGCATCCTTTAAAATTGGTACCATTGACACTGATGCAAGTACTTTTCTATACCAATTGGAATTTTTTATTTTATTTTTCATTATATTATTTTTGTTTCTTCTTTCATTCTTCTTAACCCTTTCTCAAGTATTTTTTTTCTGTTTTTTCTTTTCTTTTTTTCAGACCATCAACTCAAACTTCTCATTTTTATTTTATTATGGTCCATATTTTGTAATTTCATTTTTATGTCATTTATAACACAAAACTATCCCTATTATCTCTAATATATTTACCAAGAGAATGAGTGCAACATTAGGGATTGAATTGGATAATCATTATCAATGGGATTTTTCAACATTCAACAAGTTGGAGAATTCCCCATTCTAGTAACACTAAATTGTAAAAAATTATAAATATAATGTAAAAGAAGAACCAATGGAAGAAATAAATTACAATGAACAAAACAAAACCATTCCATAATTAGATGCACCATGTGCTAAATATCAACCAAATTTTATCATATACCCAAACCTTGAATGTGAATTTAAATTGAAATATATGTTAAAACAAAATCATCAAATGTTTCATGGATTATTTTTTGAGGATCCAAACAAACATTTAAAATAATTTAATGTTTTTTTTTCAACCCTTACACAATTAAAATTCATTGAAAATCAGTTATACATGAGATATGGCTCAGGACAACAACAAATACATCTTTTTCAAAAACAAATCCAGCATCCTCCGCTTTATCAATAGGGTTTCCAACAACCCAAAAGAGATGTGATTTAGAAGAATCAAGAATTCAACAAAAGGAATTCTAAACAATATATAGATTCAAATATATATGTTATATTGAAATAAATTATTCTTTATCATTAGAATGAGACGATGAGTCAAGGTTCAATTTTGTGAGAGTTGAAGTTGCAAAGGAGTCAGATTGCCACTACCCACAATGAACTGGTAAGTAAGAACTCTAAAAATCTTCCATTCCAAACAGATCCAAATACAAAAAGAAATTAAGGGACATCACATTGAGATGTTGGATGAAAAAATTATACCTCTATACCTACCATTCTACTGTGACTCACCTCAACTCTAATAAAGCCCCACTCCAAAAGCGATGATGAGAAACCTAAGGAGAAAGGCAATTTTAATAAAAATATTGATGATATTTATCTAAAACCACTTCTATTTACAAAACGTTTTTACAAAACATGAATATGGTTTAAGAGGAAATGAAAAAATAGTCTTTGCATACATCTAAGAATGTTGAGATCAACATCCCACTACTTGAATCCATTAAACAAATACCAATATATGCCAATTTTTTAAAAGGACTTTTTACCAATCGAAGAGGGATCAAGGGAAATGAGAGGTTAAATCATGGAATGAATGTGTTGGCACTAACTAAACCAACTCTAGAAATTCCAACAAAGTGCAATGATCTATGTACATTCACCATATCATGCACCATAATGGAGTTACACAATTTTGACACTTTATTTTATTTCGGTGCTTCCATAAATATGATTCATTACTCTTTATTCACTTAATTTCATGTTGGTGAGTTGAATCTAACAAGAGTGGTGCTGAATTTGGTGAATAGTATATCAAGTGGGAGTCCTTGAGGATCTACTTTTTTGATTTATACAAAAGTTATTTCCAACACATTTCTATGTGAAAAACATGGAGGATGATCATGTATGTTCTCATTATCCCAATATCATTGGTAGTCCCCTCCAAAAACTGTAGAAATGATAATAAATATCCATAAGGGTACACTTTACATGGATTTTTAAGATGATGTTGTGATATTTAGTGTTATGGACTCCATAAATTACCCCTTAGAGGACCATTCTTATATTTTTATATCCTTTTTTGAACCACCAAATAAAAACCCCATGGTATTTTATTGTCTTATTCTTAGAGAGATTATGGTTATTGGTTCTTGTTTTACATGTAAGAGAACATCCAAAACTGTTTATAGTTCACAAAACACTCTTATATATGATTTTCAAATGGATTCATATTCTAATTTGAATCTTGATTATTCTGAATATAACATAGCTACTAAGTGTTCTGATGGATTTCATGCATTATTATCCAATTTTTAGGATTTCTATTCTGTTAATGATCATCAATTTTCACATATTTTATTTCCTTGAATGTCTCCATCCATATATCACACCCTACTCTGGAACTCATGTGATATCAACCAAATATAAAATACCAATATTTGTTGAGTGGTGAGATAATACCTATAATAATTTCTAGCAATATCCATTTTGGACAAGAAGGAAAACATTTGAAACTTTTGAGGGAGAACATTATAGAAATCAGGTGGACCTTGGTTGACATATCATGTTTTATCTATTACATTTGCATGAATATGATTATTTTTGTGGATGGGGATAGACTAAGTGGCATATAAAAATGACACTCAATCCAACCCTTCTATAAATTGTTATAAACAAAAGTTGAAACAGTTACTGGATTAAGGTATAATTTATCCATTTTCCAATTCCCAGTGGGTGAGTCCTATTAAGGATATGTCTATGAAATGTGATGTTACCATTTATAGAAATTATATAGAGTAATTATTTCTAATGAGGGATAAAAATAGATGGCTTTTGTGTATTTATTATTGGAATATAAATAAATACACTTTCAAGGACTGTTTCCCCCTCCTATTCATTGATCAAATGCATAGAGACAAGATGTGAAGACACATTATTATTTCATGGATGTTTTTCCTAGATATTTTCAATTTCATATATCCCCATAGGGTTAGGATAAGAAAACATTCATTTGTCTATTCGGCACATTTGACTACTGGAGGATTTCATTTGGACTTTTCAATACATTATGTATCTTCTAGAGATGAATAGTGAGTACTTTTATAATTTTCATGAGACCTGGATAGAGGTATTTGTGGATTATTTTACAGTTTATGGATCTTTATTAGATGAAGGTATCAATAGTTTTAGAAAGGTGTTGAATCATTGTATCAATAAGAATCTGGCCTTAAATTTTGAAAAGTTTCATTTCATGTTTGAGCATGGAATTGTTTTAGGGATCCCAGTGTCAAATCATGGGATTTAGTTTTATAGATATAAGGTATATATTATTTCATACTTCAATTATCATTCATGTTTGTGGGATGTTTGATAATTCCTAGTATACATATTATTTTATCGACGCTTCATCCATGATTTTAGTAAGATTTCTCTACCTTTATCTTGATTCCATAAAAAGGATATTGACTTCATGATTTATCATTCTTGTAGGAATTCCATTGATGAGTAAAATAATCATCTCAACACTCCACCATACATACATCCCCCATGGTGGGATCTTCCATATGAAATTATGTATGGAGCATTCAATTTCGTGGTTGGATATGTCAGATCCCCGAGGGTGGAGGGATGTCCACATGTGATTGCATATGCATCGAGGACATTGGATTCAGCCCACTAAAACTACACAACCATGGGAACAGAGTTTATTAATATCATATTTTTTAGATAAATTTTGTTCGTATTTATTGGGCTATAAAGTTGTTGTTTTTCTAACCATTTAGCATTAAGGTACCTCTTGAAAAATTTATATGGAAAGACTAGACTCATCCAATGGATGATCCTTATTAATGAATTTTATATTAATATAAAGTACATGAAGTGGTAAGAAATCCTAGTGGTGGACCACATAAGTAGGATTACAAACACATTTGAGGCTAACACCGTAGACCTGGTATAATTTCTGGACACTTTCCTCGATGATCATCTTTTTTCAACATCAGGTAAACTTCATTAGTATTATGAATTAGTTAACTACCTTGTTTCATATGAAATTCCTATAAATTTAAATAAACATCATGTAAAAATAATAAAGAGTGATTCTTGATTTTATGATTGTGTTGATCCCTACCTATGGTCCTTGTGTTGAGATCAAGTGATTAGTATGTACATTCCTAATCAAGAGTTTTAGTCTATTCTGAATTTCTGTCATAAATTTTCCCATCGAGGAAACATTGGACCACAATGAATATATAGAAAATTATTAAACTCTATCTTATATTGGCCTAGCGTATTCCATGATTCTCTGGTGTTTTTTAAGTCACATTCATGTTTCCAACACACAGGGAACATTTCCAGGATATAGGAGATTCCCAAAGAACCCATACTATTCTGTGAGATTTTTTGAGGTGTGAGGAATTGATTTTATGGGCCATTTTCCATGTCCATTTGGTTTCTTTTAGTTTTTGTTTGCTATTGATTGTGATTGAAAATGGGTGGAGTCCATGCCCACTTGGACTAATGATTCTCATATTGTAGTCTATTTTGGCAAGTCATTGATTTTCTAAAGGTTTGGAGAATCGAATTCCATCATCAGTGACCATGGGACCAATTTTTTCCATTGGAATTTTTTTCCATAAATAGAAAGTATAGGGTGACACATAAAACATCAACACAATACAAACCCCAAAAAATGGCTAGGGTGATGCTTCAAATCATGAGTTGAATCAAATTTTGGAGAAAATCATGCATCTGAATACGAAGGATTGGAAATAATCAGTTGGTTGATGTGTTGTGGAATTACATAACAGCATACATGACCCCGTAGTATTTACCAACTTTGGATTGTTTTTTAGAAATCATTTCATCTCCCAGTGAAAATTTATCTTTGAGATTATTAGGCTATAAAGAAATGAAATATAGATGTCCCAAGCTATAAATAAAATGATGCTACAAATTCCTGATCATGAGTATATTTGATTTTAATCATATGTTAACCCAAAGATCTATAAGAACAGATCAAAATCATCTAATGATATAATGATTAAAAAAGGTAATTTCATGCAAGAGAGAAGTCCTGACTCTGTAGTTCACAACTAAAGTTGATGCCCATTAAGTTTCATTCTAGATAGTTAGGACCTTATATTGTATCAAATGTTTTTTCTTATGGTTCAGTGGAGATCACACAATAGGACACTAGAAGTAGATTTACAGTTAATTGGAAACATTCTAAGAAATATATTTAGGTACTTTATAATAATGTAGTGTATTTAATTACACTTTATGACCCCATTATCAATTGAAATATCAGGCTATTCTTATCCCTTTCACTATTATATTATTCATCACATTTAAAATAAACATTTCATATGCACATATCATCTCATAAGATCACATTGAGAACAATGAAATATTTTATGTGTGGGGAAGGGGAAAAATTTGGGGTGTATTTATTTAGTATTTTTATTTTTCATTTTTGTGTGTGATTTCTATTATGTTTTTGGTTAATATTTAAAAAAATTGAGAAAAAACTTATAATGTACCATGCTCATTTAGATATGGAATTTATGGAAAATTAATATTTTATAAATTAATTGTGGAATGATGAAAATAAAATATTTATTCATGGAATGGTTGATTTTTTAATAAAATTGACGTCATTGAAGATATAAATGGTTGTGTCATTATAAAATCTATTATATTCTGATACCATTTTTGGGATATTTTTTCATACTAAATTATGTCACTAATTTATGAAGACAAATTTTTACCCAACCTTGAGTTTTGAAAATGTTTCTACACAATTGAAGGTATATTAATGTTTAGAACAAACATTCATCTTATATCAATTGTTAATGTATATGTTTCTTGTCTCTTGATCAGTTTCATTACTGTACTAAATTACATGTGCATATGTACCTGTTATCCTACTACAGAACACCATAATAAATAGTAAAATCCTAACAATAAAAATAAAAACACATTATTATGGTTTTTTCTATATCAAGTCAAAACCCACTCTTCCTCAACCATTTATCTTGCTAAAACTATTACAATTAGTATCATGCAGTGATCAAACAAGGGTTCTGAGTTGAGTGTGATATTTGATCCAAGTGAAAATTTTGATATAGAAAACCAAAAAAAACATAAATAATTTAGGGGAGTGATAAAATTTACAACATTTGGGCACATCAAGGTTGGGAGCATATTGTTTTACTTTCAGAGATTCTTAATGGAGTGAGTCTTGGAATTTGACTGCAAAGAAATGAAGAATAGGTTGGGTGAATTAAATGAGGTATGAAGAATTATTTTACTTAACATGAATATATTGAATAATGGGTGGAGATATGTACATGGAATGTTTGGCACACACACACATGGGGAATTAGTGTCTTATTATACCCATGACATGTTTCTCTTTGATTTTGGTTAATCTCATTGGTTTATTTTACACAATTTATGAGACATTGAGATTAAAATTTATTGATATTTATGCTTGATGGGATTATTACATTTCCTATACTTACACTATGGATTGATGACTATGAACATGAATATGTTGTCACAATGTTTTGGAGTACATGATATGGGGTTCTTCCCATGAGTGAAAAATTGTATGCATGGGGGTGTGATAACATCATGATTCACTGCATTATTTCACTCTTACATACCATTTTTGGATTGTATTTATTTAAAATTAAAAATATTATCTCAAATTCAACAAGTAATTTGACTCAATTATTAAATATTTATAAATTCTAATAAGTTAAATTATATTTTTTTGGTGATTTATTTGAAGGAGGAGGTGATTTGGAGGGTCATTGATGATCTAGAAGGAAAATATGCCAAACTATATTTATGCTCAACGTTATCTATCAACTATTTTGAACAATGTGCGAATTAAATTCATCCCAAGGGGCTGAACTTTTTCTAGATGATCAAAAATTAAGTTGTATATACTTAATCTCAATAAACCCAAGTTCAATTCAGCCATATGATGGCGCATCTGAAATGATCTGTCCAGGGGATAAAATCTGCATGGAGTCAGAGATTTAGTTTTGTATTTTCGTCATATCTCCCACTATAATCCTCTATTGGACATAACATTTGACAGAAAAACTTTATATATTCTTGAATAAATCATTTTTCATCATTCCAAGTCCATATAATGAAATTTACTAGACCAAAACCGAGACACAAGTGGTATATCAAAATATGATTTCCCAAAAACCAGTTCCAATCATGGCCATGAATTGGCACCTTGGGAACACCATTTGTATGTTTGACTAAGGAGTGAAGTGCTTCCAATTTAGAGTTATAGAGGATTAATCTGATTACCTATGAGGTTCTGTAACTCCCTATACTCATCGGTGTATTTATTTAAGAAAGTATCCCTTCATTGAATTCTTCATCTCCTTCCCAAGATGTAATATTTGTCCTTGTGTAACAAACATCTATGTTCTAATTTTTTTTATTTTGTTTTCCTCTATTTTTTCCACTTCTATTCATCATTAATCTTTATATTTGGGTTTTATATAATAAGTATAAATGATATTGGGTTATACCCATTCTAAACAATTTCTAATGTAATTTGTTTCTATGAAGACTACTCCACCCATAGAAGAGTAGTTTTTAGCAATCGATCAATTTATTATCTTTTTAATTAATTTTTTTTGAATTGTTTATATATTTTAATTAACATAATAATATTTATGAAATGTCTTTTTAAAATTGATGAAACAAATCAACCAATCTTATAATCAATACAAAAACACGCAAGTTAAATATTTGTGTATGTTGTGAGAGGGAAAATTTAATATGTAAAATAGAACCACCCAAGATAAATTTGTAGAGTTCATATAAAATACATAAAAATAATTCATAATTATTTAAAAAGTTGGTATGTGACATAATTCACCACTTTCCATAATCTAGCCTTATAATATCAATCAAAAAAGTGTTCTACAATTTCAAGTTCTAAAACTATTCTAGACTTTATTTCATTTCATCTAGGTGGTTTAGTTATATGTTGTAGGGTTATAGGGTTAGAAATTTATGGGATCATAATTAAGTAGATTTAAATATAAATGATATTGATAAATAATTGATTGATGTGGTAGAGTTAGATCAATTACACCATCTAAATATATTTTTCTAAAAAAATATCTTCTCATTGTATCCTATTCATCAAATTTAATTTCAAAAAAATAATAACAAAAAATGAAATCTTATTCCACAATAATTCATCTAGATTAATAAATTGAACTCCTATAATTTTATGTATTTTTCTTATTTTTATTTATTTTATTTTCAAAATACATTTACTATGATTTTAAATTACATCATCATTTGAGAGATAACCTTGTCCAGCCACTCTGCTACACCTAAGTTCCGAAAAATCACCCATCATTTTAGAGTGCCACGATATTATTCTTTCAAATTGGCACCATTTACAGGGAATCAAGTATTTATTTCAACAAATTAGAGGTAATTTTTTATTTTTCATTTTTATTATTTTTTCTCTTCTTTATTTCTTATTAACCCTTTTTGATGTTTTCTTTTTTCCACTTACTCTTTATTTTTTTCATACCATCAGCTCAAAAATCTCGTTTTTGTTTTATTGTTGTCCAATTTTCATAATTTCATTTTTATTTTATTTTTGACATGAACCAAAACCAAATTTCTCTTTAACAATGACCATGATATTAAGCACAACCTTATGGATTGAATTTGAAATTCTTTGTCTACATGAAGTTTCAACATTAAACAATTTGGAGAATTACTCCAGTCTCATAAGACTAAAATTGGAAATAATTCTAAATCAAAAATAAAAGAAGAACCAATGGCTGAAAGCAATAACAATTAACATAAAAAACCATTCAAGAATTGGTTTCACCAAATAGTAACTATCAAATGAATTATATCATATACCCAAACCTCAAATCAGACATTGAATTGAAACATATGTTTATTCACCTTCTTCCAAAGATTCATGGATTATTTTGTGAGGATCTAAAAAGAATTTAAATAATTTAATGCGGGTTTTCTAACACTTATACTAAGTAATGTCTCTAAATATCAAATAAACCTAAGGACATTCCCACTCTAAATTAATGGAATGATAAATGATTGGATTTATTATTTACAACTTTAAGATGTAACATGTTGGAATGATTTGATATTAAATTTCATAATGATATTTTTTCCAGTATAGGGGACCAATTCCATTCAAAAAAAGATCCCAGGGATCATGAAATCCCAAGGTTAGTCAATATTTTAGTAGTGGGGGAGATTTAATAAGTTATATCAATGATCCCTACATATCCAAATGAGAAATAAAATCTTAATCGAGTACTTATACAATTTCCTTACACCAATGGAGAGAAGCATGGTTGATTTCGCAATTGGACTGAATAGGTTGAAAAAACACCAGCCGCTTCACGGATGTTGATCAATAAGATGGCACAAGACTCCCAAAAATTTAATGATCAAGGTACAATAGATATTATAGGAGTAAATCCAGTAAGTCCATATTCTATGGAAAATAATTATTTGATATTAATTTGGATGAATAAACATCTAAGGTGAGACAAATTTCTTCGGCACAAAATACAGCCCAACCCACTCTTACGAAGCCTTATGAAATTTTCAGAAAAACTGACCACCCAACCGATTAATTCCTCAAATTACAAGTGATAGGGGATTGCACTTCCATATTCCATGAGAGATCATATCAGTAGAACCAACAACAATGTCCATATAATAAGTAAGATTTATTTGAACCAACAAACTTCAATGGGTGGAAGGATTAATTAAGCATGAGGTATGGATCTAGACCACAACAATAGCCCACATTTCAATAAAATTTCCACCTATCTATGCATTACCAATGGGGATTACAACAAACCCAAATGATATTTGATACCCAATAATCGACAAGTCAACAACAAGGGAATTATAAACCAATGGAATATTTTAATACTAATGATATTTAGAAACAAAATTTTCTTAATCAACAGAATGATCTTAAGGGTCATGCTTAAGAGTTGAGAGTATTTAAGATGTAAATGAGAGATATTGCAACAAACCTACATGAATTGGTAAGTAAGAAATCTATAAATATTCTTTACCGACCATCTCTAAATCCCAAGGGGAATGTCAGTGCCATCCCATTGAGAAGTGGGAATCAAACAATAGATACATTTGCGCCTACCATTCCACCGTGATTCACCTAAAATCTAGAGATGCCCCATTACAAAACCACTAATGAATATCCTGCAGAGAAAGAATAAGTTAATAAAAATATCAATGTCCTTCCTCCAAAACCCCTTCCATTTTCAAACCGAGTGGTACAAACCAATAACTTGGATGGGTAGGAAATGAAAGATGAGGTTTTTGATACATTTATGCATGTTGAGATCAATATACCTCTACTTAAATCCATTAAAAAATACAAATGTATACAAAATTTTTAAGAGAACTATTACCAATCGAAGAGGGATCAAGGGAAATGAGAGGATCAATCATGTATAGAATTTGTCAGCACTCATTACACCAACTCAATAAATTCCAACAAAGTTCAAGGATCTTGGGACATTCAGCATACTATGAACCATAGCGGTGTTCCACCTTTTTAATGCTTTATTTTATTTAGGTGGTTCCATAATTATGATTCCACTCTATATTCTCATATTTATAGGTTATTGAGTTGAAGTTAATGCAATCAGTGGTGCATTTGGAGAACAGAGTTACAAAATATACACTGGAAGACTATGAGGATGTAATTTTCCGAGTAAGATACATGATATTTCAAAAAACGTTCTATGTGCATATCATGGAGGATGATCAGGTATGTTCTAATTATCCCATTATCTTAGGTATTCCCATCCTCAATACTATAAAACCCATCATAAATATCAATGAGTGTACACTTTTAATGGAGTTGGGAGGTGGATTTGTGATATTTAATGTTAGTGACTCAATGAAGTACCCCTTAGAGGACAATTATTCTCTTTTTTATATCCCATTGGGAACCATCAAATAAAAAACCCAATGGAATATGATTGTACTATGCCTAGGGATATTTTTAGTGTTGGTTCTTGTTTGATTTATAATATCACATCCACACTCATTTTTAATGTACAAAACTCACATAGATTTGATTTTGAAATAGATTCTTATTCTGATTTTGACCAAGCACATTTTTATTATGAAATGGATGTTGAGTATGCTTATGGATTTAATGCATTATTATATGATTTTGATGATTTATATTATGTTACTCAATTTTTTTATTCACATATTTGAGTTCCTTCAATGTCTCTATCCATACATCACCCCCTAAACTAGAACTCAAGCTGTTACCACCAAATCTAAAGTACTCATACTTTTTGAGTGGTGACAGATGACCATTTATCATTGATAACAATATTTCTTTTTAACATGAATTAATCTTTTGGATTTTTGAGGGAAAACATTAAGGAAATATGGTGGACCTTGACATACATATCAATAATTTTCTCCAAGCATTCATGGATAGGATTATTTTGGAGGATGTGGTTAATCTGGTGAGGCAACCATAAAGGAGACTCAATCCAACAATTTTGGAAGTTTTTTAAAAAAAAGATGTTTTAAAATTGCTGGAGGAAGAGATAGTTTTTTCCATTTCAGATCCCTAACGAGTGATTTATATTCAATTTTTGATTTATAAAAGAGGTTCCACTATTATTATAAGTGATAGAGAGGAATTACATCCAATGAGGGTGAAAAATAGTTTGTGTGGGTATTGATATATGAAACTAAATCAATCCACCACAAGGGCCATTTCCCCCAAAAATTTATTAATCAAATGCTTGAGAAACAAGTTGGGAATGAACATTATTTTTTCTTGGATTCATTATCTAGATATTTTCTAGGTTCTTATTTCCCTATAGGATCAAGAGAAGACGAAATTCACTTAGCAATTTAGTACATTTGTCTACTAGAGGAAGCCATTTGGTCTTTGTAATGCCCCAGGTACCTTCCAGAGATGCATAGTGATCATTTTATCATATTTTATCAATACCATTCTAGAGGTATTTACGGATGATTTTAAATTGTCTGGATATTAATTTAATAAATGTATCTTTGGTTTGGGAAAGTATTAGAATCGTTGTATGTGGAAGAATCTGGTATTGAACATATAAAAGTGTCATTTAATGGTAGATAATAGAATTTTATAAGGGAAAGTAATGTCAAAACCAGGGATAGAGGTTGACAGATCTATGTTATAAATTATTTCATCATTTTCATGTCCGTCATGTGTGTGGGATTTCATATCATTCTTATGGAATTTACGATTTTACAGATGATTCATATGATATTTCAATAGGATTTCCCTACCATTATCTTGATTGAATCAATATGACATTGAAATAATGATTGAGGATTATTATAGTGTTTTAGTTGAGGAGTTAAAGATGTGTCTGACCACTCCACATATCATACAACCCCATGGTAGGATCTTTATTTTGAGATTATTTATAACACATCCAACATCATAGTTGGAGCTGACATACCATAGAGGGTGGAGGGATGTTCTCATGTGATTTTCTTGGCTTTTATCACATTGTATTCAGACTAATGAAACTATAGAACCTTGTAAAAGGAGTTTCTTATAGTCATATTTGATTTAGAGAAAAAAATTTCAAATTTATTGGGCTGTAGATTTGTTTTTTTTCATTACAGTGTAGCTTTGAGGTACCTCTTGAATGAAGGTAGATGTAAAGCCTACACTCATAGAATGGATTATCCTTCATTATGAATTTTATATTGAGAAGAAGGACAATAAAGGGTTAGAAAACATGGTGGTGAACCCCATAATTAGGATTACTCACACGTTAAAGTCTATGACCTTGGATCAGGTACCACATCAGGACACTTTCTCTAATGATCACCTTTATGCACTATTAGGTACACATCCTTAGTACATTGATTTAGTTAACTCCCTTGCTATGTTTAATATTGCTATAAATTTAAGTAAATGTCAAGTAAAAAAATTAAAGAGTGAGTCTATATTTTATGTTTGGGAAGATCTCTACCTACAGAGCATGTGTAGTGATCATTTTATTAGAATTTTAATTCTTAATCATGAGTTTGAGTCTACTCTGCATTTATTTGATGCAATTTTATTTTGAGGACACTTTGGATGCAAAAGATCACCTAGAAAAGTCATATATTATTCATATATTATCCTATATTATTCCATGATTCTCATGTTCCTTATATATCTTTCTCACATTTCCATCTCACTAGGAACATTTCTAGGAGACACGGGATACTCCTACAACTGATAATATTCTGTGATATTTATTACGTATGGGGATATAATTTTATGAGTCCTTTTAATAATTAATTGGGTTTCTTGTCTATTTTGGTTGCTAATTATTATGTTACTATATTTTAGGAGGCAAAGGAAACAAGGTCTTATAGTTCACATTTTGTAGTAGATTTTTTTAGGGAATAGATTTTCTGTAGGTTTGGAGTGCCGAAATCCATCATTAGTGACCAAGGGACACATTTTGAAAATTGGAATTTTTTGTCCCGCCATAAAATGTATGTGGTGACATAAAAAAACAAAACAATAACACCCCTAAACAAATTCCCATGTTGAGGTTTCAAATCGTGATTTGAAACATATTTTAGGGAAAATGGTGTATCAGAAATGGATGGATTGAAGCTACTGATTGGAGATGCAATGTGGACTTATAGGATAGTATACAAGACCCCCATCAGTATATCATCATTAGGTATTGTTCATCGGAAATCCTTTCATCTCCATATGCAATTTTATAATTCATCTTATTAGGCTATAAAGAAATGCAACATGGATTTAACCCAAGATGTAATTAAAAGTAAGCTACAAAATAAAGAGCTTGATGATATTTGATTGTCGACATATGAGAACATAAGGCTATAAATTGAATGATCAAAAGAATATTATGACAGAATGATTCAAAAAGTAAATTTCATGTTGGAGGGAAATTGCTTCTCTATAGTTCACAACTGAAGCTGATACCAGATACGTTATTGTCCAAATGGTTAGGTCATTATGTTGTAACTAATTTTTTTTCTTATGGTTTAGTGGAGATAACATAGGATGGAATATGAATGATCTTTATAGTTAATGGGAAGCGTTTGATGTAATAAAATGAGATACTTTGTACTAATGTAGTGAATTTCATTATACTGCATGACACCATCATTAATTGAGAATATCATTTTATTCCTAACCCTTTCAATTTTAAATTTTTTATCCTATTTAAAATTCATTAATTCATATGAACATGAAATATCTTAAGTTAAAATTGAGGATAGGGAAATATTTTTTGTGTGGGGGAGGTAAAAAATATTTTGGGGTAGTTTTTTATGATTTTCGTTTTTTAATTTTGTGTGGGATTTTTTTATGTTTTTTTTATAATTTTGAGAAACAAATAAACAAAAAAAAATAAAGAAAACTTATCTTGTAGTATGATTATTTAGATATGGAAAATATGGAAAATTTAAATTTTATAAATGTATTGGTTTTATGGTCAACATGAAATATTTCTTTATTAAAGTGTATATTTTTTATAAAAATTAAATTTTTCAATGATGTGACTGTTTTTGTAAATAAAAAAACATTTTAGATGTTGAAAATATTCATTATGATATTTTTTCATATTAAAGTTTGTCTCTAAATTCTCCACAAAAATTTTCACAAAACCATGATATGTGAAATTATTCCTACTCAGTTGAAGGTATATCTATGTTAGGTAAAAAATATTCAACTTGTATCAATTCTTGAGGAATATGTTTGGTTCTCTTCGGATCGGTTTCATTACTGTAGCAAATTGGCCTATGTGTGGGTACCTATTATCTTACTATTGTACACCTTCAAAAACAAAAACAATAAAAAAACACAAAAATAAGGGTTTCTTCTTGGGAATTAAAAAACTCACTCTTCCTCTACATATGATCTTGTTATAACTATTACAGTTGGTGTTGTGATGAAATTAAACAAGGGATTAGTGTTGAGTGTGATTTTTTTCCAAGTGAAAATTTTCATAAAAAACAATAAAAATAATAAATTATGGGAGTGATGAAATGTAAAACATGTGGGGATATCTAGTTCAGAAACTTATAGTCTGACTTTAGATATTTCTTAAGTTAGTGGGTCTTGATATTTTGTTTCAAAGGAATGTAGATAATGTTCGGAGAATTAAACTATATATAAAGAATTATTTTATATAACCTTAATATATTGGATAAAGGGTGGATATATGAACTTGGGATGGCTGGAACACACACATGTACGGAATTAGTGGCATGGTATACTAATTAATTGTTTCCCATTTATTAGTGTTAATCTCACAAGTTTTTTTTGGCACAATTTATTAGATAATGAATTTATAATTTTCTAATACTGACCATTGATGAGATTATTACATTTCACATACATCAACTTTGGATTTAGGAATATGAACATTAAACACTTATCATAATTTTTTAGAATACATGATATGAGGATTTTCCATGGAGTGCAAAAGGGTAAGTGTGGAGATGTGATCACATCATGATTCACTGCTTTATTTCACCATTACATCACAGTTTTAGCTTGTTTTGTATTTAAAATAATACATATTATATCAATTTTCAAATTATTTTTATTCAATTATTAATTTTTTTCACTATTAAAATGGTAAGTTACACATCATTGGTGATCTATTTGTAGGAGGTGGTGATTTGGAGGGTTGGAGATGATCTAGAAGGAAAATGGGCCAAATGCATGGAAGCCCAAGGACATCTATCCACTACAATGAAAATTACAAGAAATATGTTAATAAAAAAGAGGTGATGTTTTCAGGGAAGATCTAAAATTTAGTGGTATACAACTCATCTCAAGAAACCCATTTCCAATCTAGCCATCTAAGGGGCCATAAGAACAGATTTTTAGGAGATTGAATATGCATGAAGTCAAGGATTTGGTTCTGTATTAGGGTCATATTTGACATTTTAATCATCCATTGGACATTACACATGAAATGAAGATAATTCATATTCTTTCCTACAACTGTTGTCTTTTTTAAAAGTCTATATAAGGCCATTTATTATTCTAAAACCAAGAAATAATATCTATCTTGTATAATGGGTGCTAAAAACTACTTCTCATTTTGGATTTAAATTGGCACCTTGGACACCCCATTTGTAAGATCGACCAAGGGGTGATGTTCTGCCATTTTTTGAGTTATATAGGTGTTCATTCATCACCTTTGAGGTTCTGTAACTTCATATACTTTTAGTGGGATCTCTTGATGCAAGTATCCCCTAATAGAAGCCTTCGACACTTTCTAATGTTGTAATATTTTTCATTCTGTAATAAACACATTTTTTCATCTTTTATTTAATCTATTTTTCACTGTTTTGTTCACATAACATCTTAATTAACCTTACTCTTTTGGTTGGAAATAAATATTAGAAAAAATATTGTGTTATACTAATTCTAAACTATATTTGATTCAATTTATTTTTATAATAACTATGCCACCCATGGAAGAGTTATTTTTCTAATAATCAATCAAACTCTTATCCTCATCATTAATTTATTTTGAATCAATGAGAAACTATAATTAACATAATATAATATATGAATTTAGTTTCAAAAATTGAATAAACTAAGCATGCTATTGAATTAATAAAACAAAAACATAAGAGGTCAAAAAAAATTAAATTTTGAGGGTGAAAACATAATCAGTAAAACCAAACCACATGGGATAAATTTGTGGAGTTCAAATACAATCTGTAAACAAATTTCATCATCATATCCAGAGTGGTTATATGCCCTAATACAACAATAGAATTAATATTTCTTTTTAACAGCAATCAATACATGGTTATATGATTGCATGTACTAAAGAAAGATTACGGTTTAATTCATTTCATCTTCATGGTTTATTTAATTCTCGTTGGGTTTGTGGGTTAACATGTTAGGGGATAATTATTAAAAGTATGTTAATTTAAATTATAATGATAAATAATTTTGTGTAGAGAAAGAGTTATATGGATTCTTCCTTCTAAAAATATTTTCTAAAAAAACATGTCCTCATTGCATCTTTTAAATCATATTTCTTTTTAAAAAAACAGAGAATAATGAAATCTTATTCTAGAATACATCTTCTAGATTTATAAATGTTACCCCTCACCCTTTGAGTTAGTTTTTTCTTCCATTTTATTTTATCTTCAAAATAACTTTAATATGTTTTTAAATTACATCCTCCTTTGAGATATAACTTTGGTCAGCCACTCTACTGCACTAAAGTACCCAAAAATCACACTTCATTTGAGAGAGCCCATGATAGTGCCCTTTATAATAACCAAAATGTGATGTAATAAATGATATAAAATAGATATAATCCCAAATATATGTTTCCACTATAAAAAAATTGAATTATAAAAGGCATTTGAATAATTTTATATTCATTTAATGAATCCTTAATAACTTATACTATATTTTATGGTTTTAAAATAAAATCATTATAAACATGACTCACTTCAACATAAATAATGGTATTGTCTTAATATGTTCAGTTCATTGTCTTATAAAATATTTAAAACTGCTATAATTTGGTATATACAATCTTATAATTCCATACGATGGGTTGTGGTTTTGATTATTTTATTATATTTATTTGAAAACTAATGTTCAGAAATTACTATAGGATTCCCCTTAGTTTTTCTATAAATAACAAAAAAACATCCAATTAATATTCAATCAAATCACATTGATAATTAATTTCGTCTCCCTATCTCTTTTTAAATACTTCCCATTGTGTTCTTATGTCCTTATTAATATCCTCCCATGCATTTAGATGTGTCCACTCAAGGTAAGGTATCTCTATATCTTCTTTTCCATTCAATCACATTTGTTGTATTTATCCTTTTGAAAATCGATTGATTATATTTTTATGGAATTATAAATATCCATTTAATATAAAATTTATTTACTAAAAATGATAGATCATGTATCGCAACTTGTAATAACCTATACATAGTTCATTACTATACTGAAGTGAGGGATATTCTTCACATCCACTTTATTAAAGTGCTATATTTGTGTTATTCCTTTTCATTTACAATTATTAGGGTCTGAATATTATTTTACATCATAATTATAATGTCCTTTTGATTTAAATTTAATGAGACACCACCTTTCACTCTCATTAAAACCTTCCATGAGTCTTTACATTCACCCATTCTTCTACATAAATTATCGTGTAATTTTTTATTCCAAACAATTATGTTCTGAATAAGAATAACCATTTCAACTCATGGGTATTAACATTTCTAATCATATCATTAATGTTTTTTGTAATAATGTAACACCCTAAGATTCCACAGTACATTTCCCTTTGAATAATGCAACAGCTTGCGTTGTACGCACCTTCGTGATTATAACACATCGTGACCAATCAAACCATCCATTATGAATAGTAACACCCACTTTTTGAAATTTTATCAATTTTATATTTCAAAATAGACTTCATTATGGGGTTTGGAATATTGACATTATCTTAGGATGAATTTTTTCATTTTTTTTATAACATTTAGTTTTTGATGAATAGTGAAAAATACTAAATTTAAATTAAAAACAACTTTTCTAATCAAAATAATTTATAGTAATAAATAATACTATTTAGAGGTTTTTATGTATAATTAGATTATATTTTTACCATTTAATCCAATTTTTCTCATTGGACATAATTTCACATTTAAACATGACATAAGAAAGTGTCAATCTTTTGACAGTTATTATTTATTAAAAACACATTTTTTGTTTTGACAACAGGAATTAATTTGAAATTAATTTCTTCCATTTTTTTGTTTCAAATTTAGAAAAATGGATTCAATATTTTAAATCATGAGGTAAAATATTTGTAAATAGGTAAATTTTATTTTTAGACATTTTGAATAATTATTTCCGTAAATATTGTTTTTACCATGGTTAAAAGGTAAATCAGGTAAATAAGGGTAAAAAAATAATAAAAAAATAATATTAAATTACCCTAACACATTTTCTAACCCTATTGGCTGATACAAGTCTGACCATGTGCATCCTTGGGTCATTTTTGGGACCCCATAGAGCCACTTGTTAGTGAAAATTCACATTATATTAATTAAGATAATGTAAATAAAAAAATGACATAAGCATATATATTTTTGTAAAAAAAATTTACATAAGTTTATATATGTTATCTCTTAGACTATAAATATTCATTAGAAATTAAAAAATATTTCATAAATAATTATATTTTATTTATAATTTTTAGACATTGAATAGTTAAATTTTTTGATGACATGGTAATGATGCAGTATTTTCCTTATTAATGAAAGAATCAAATAAATGGTATTATAGATGTTAAAATATATTTAATTTTAATTTTTTAATGCCATACATAGATTTTCTAGGTCAATTATACATGGTATGATTGATTAAATGAGTTTTTTTAGAAGTACCAATGCTGTTAAGAATTTAACAAAAACAAAATAGAAAATAGTGTCAAAATTGACATAAAGGAGTTTTTAAAACAAATATTATATTATTAATTGATATACTATTTATAAAAATATAAATATTTCCCAAATGACTTAGACAAGGTTATATATATTAATAATTAACCCCATGGGGTTCGATTGGCTTTTTATAGTTTGTTTATTAACCATATAATATAAAATTACAAAAAGGCATGTTAAATGTCAAACTACTTAACTTAGAGATAAATCTAAAAGATAAGGTTAAAATGGTTACCAAAACAAGTCTAAAACCTTGTTTTTGAGAGTATCTCAACCCATATCTGACTTCAATTAAAAATAAATCAATTTGGATCCATTAGAAACCGAAAATTATTTTTTTATAAAATAATATTTCAATATTTCCCTAAGGTGCCCCTCAACCCTCTTATAAAAGGGAACTTCCCCTTCTCTCCAATTCACACCTCCAAAGCGATTTAGAACAGCCAACCCCTGCCCAAATATCCTTCCAACTATCCTCCCATAATCATATAGGGAATATTTGGGTCATAAATTCAACATAAGGATCACTTCTGATCAAACCAAAAGGAAGAAGCTGAATAAGAGGTAAATATCTCACCACCTTATTCAAGTTATTTTCTTCTTCCACTTCTTCTTTATTTATTGTCTTCATTATAAAATACTAAATCCAATATCTTATATATATATAATTATGTTATTATAAAAATGGTACAACCAAATTCATTATTTTATCCATCCTATGAATAACATTTCACCATACGTTCGTACGTACGACTTACCGTCCACACGTCATGGTGTAGTTGTTATTCATTACATTATTATTTGGATGGGTATAATAATGATGTATAATTGATCTAAATAATAGATATAACATGTTAATAATTTTTTATATACTATATACCATCCATTTATTTATGATTTTAATTACAAAAGAATGGTATTATCGCTCGTGTGTACATACGGATTACCGTCTCCATGAATGCAATTAGATTCATTCTGCATCATAATCGATCAAGAATAACTTTCTACTGAAGATTAAAAATTATATCTAAAGAACATAATACCATTGTGTATATTAATCAAATACATACTATCCAAAACAATCAATGCTTACACAACTATGTATATAATTTAAAATGAATCAGTTAACACCTGAAATGAGTATACTACTAAAATATCATTAACAAATAAATTTTTGGAATATCATATTTGAAATAATATTAATGTATATGGTTCTTGTATATTTTAATAAGAATTATTTCACCATTCTACAAGAGGTTAACCTACCCTCGACCAAGGTAAAGTACAAGTTAAGGGTTATTTTCACAATCTCTTCATTATCTAAGGTTGTTTATACTTAATTATCTACTGGTGTCTCTTTATCATCCACAACCATGTTTCATAAAATATATTTCAAAACATTTTAACCAATTACTATACAATAGGTTAAAGTCATTTATACCCTTATTTGACCATATATATTTTTAAATGAATCTTTTTGTTGTTTTCCAAACAAGGTACTTTATGATCTTTTCGACAAAATTAAGGTATGAATGTTTTTTAACTTATACGGTTGGTGTAGATATTTTATACAATTATAAAATCATCAAATATTACTGGGAAATCTTATAATAATATTTTCAAAATAAATGATTTCTTTATAATTATGTGACACATAAATGATTTTAAAAAATAACGATATATTTCTCTAAGAAAAGGTTTTGATTTCATATATGTCAACATCATTTGATGGATTATAAGCATATTTGAAGATGATACAATACTTCCATATTGTATTGAAGGTTTTCTGATATGATTGACTTTAGATGTGTTATTTTTACACCATTATTGGTTTATATATAAAGTATTGAAATTTTGTATGCTATTTTTAATATGAATGTTTATGTTAGGTTTAACCCTTTTCATATGAGGAATGAATTGGACTTAGTAAGTAATGGGTGGAGCCCGCTATAGCTCTTTGATGCATCGGTAGTT
The DNA here is from genome assembly GCA_963277665.1 of Viscum album. NCBI lineage: Eukaryota > Viridiplantae > Streptophyta > Magnoliopsida > Santalales > Viscaceae > Viscum > Viscum album. The sequence continues at coordinate 396,997,051 of OY728125.1, forward strand.
CTAAGGAGACAAACTAGTGTCTTGGAATAAGGCCTGGACAGAATCTTAATTGTAGTCTTGGCACATGTCCTTGACTATGTGGTTATGATGTCTCGAGTTTTTCATTCAATCATTATGAAAGTGGCTATTGATATTGCATGTGGTTATTCTACTAGTAGAATATCCATGTGAATATGTAAATTACATTATTTATTTTTATCTTTTCCATATTATGCTGAATTTCATGTTTAAAAGGATATTTTTTAGTCTTATACATTTCCTTAAATGTTTATGGTTATTTGTGAATGTTTTTGCTATATTGTTATCCTTAATAAGAATCTAAGCTCACCCATTTCTATGTTTTATTTTTCCCAGGATAAAAATAAGTGTTTTTTGACTTACCTATAGGGATAGTTTGAGGGGATATGAGTGTGGTCTATGGAAAAAATGATGTTGTAGTTTTTCATTTTATAATGTAATGTAAAACTCATGAATGTATATAGTATTTCCAAGGCTACTTAATTGATCAGTATTTTAGGACATTATTTCCTTGTATCCTACAAATTTTGGATAATAATGCACTAACTATAGGTAACTAGTTTTGTGGCATTAATGTTGATATCAAAAAAATTTATTACTAATATTGGAAACTATATTTAGAAAAACTCTGATTTGAGCACATTACCCTAAGATATACTTTGAGGATTTGTATTGAAGAACATTCTAGAATTTCGGTAATGTAGAGATTTTGTGTATTTTCTGAGAAATAATTCCATATCTGGATATGATCAGGTAGAGGCAGCTTTTTCAAAAATGTACCTAGTGTTCAAAACTCTGACAAAGAGTTTTAGGCTTGATCCGAGGTATCCTAGTACGTGATAAGGGTCCGTGCTGCACTCTTGGTTACGACACTCCCAGGGGATATGATTTAGATAATCAACATTTTATTTACAAACCATTATGAAGGATTTATGAGTATATAACTCCTCAAAGAAATCAAATTTTATGGTTATGGATTATATCCATAAACTGTTCAATTCAAGTTAACTGTTTTTCATGTTTGGAATTATGTATTGTGATTGATAAACTAGTTTAGTGTATGCCATTGTATAGAAATGGCTCCTAGTGGACGGATTGGAAACCATATCTACGCATGTAATCCATGCAGGGATATCCTTCTTACTCAAGATAATTATAGTGGAGCTGGTGAAACAACTGGTTTTGATCATCTTGTCACCATACTAGGACAACTCACCCAGGTTATTAATAATAAACTTACCCATATGGAGCACCTTGATCAACAACATGTAGGATCAATGTTAAACCACTTAATGGGGTAATAGCTACAAAAATTATACGGGAATAAAAATCAATCAGTAGTTGAGCAATGGATAAATTCCTTAGATAAAATATTTCACGCTTTGAGGAGTATCTAAAGGGAAAAAGTTTTCATGGCAGTTTATCGCCTCATAGGAGATCCAGATCAATGGTGGTCAGTGATTCAAAACACAAAGTAAGATGATGAAGTATCAAATATGGAATTGATGGATTTTAAAGATCTTTTCATTGAAAAATACATTCCTGATGACCATCAAGAGGATATATAAAGGCAATTTTTGAATTTGAGGTAAAAGTAGGATGAGAATGTCACAAAGTATGAGGCTAACATTACAAGGTTACCAAGGCATGTAGTAGATTATATATGTAACCCACGGAGTAAGATCGATTGACTATTTTATGGGTTAAAACCATTTCTCTGGTGAGCATTAGTCTCACAATTCTTTATATCATACAAAGACATTGTCTAATGTGATATCATGACTGAAAAGAATTATCTATGTATTACAACTTTAAGGAAAATCAAGATAAAAATAGATCAGCTAAACACTCTAGAAATGAAAATAAGGGGAAGAAGGGAAATGTTGAATATCAATCTTGTAGTAAATGTGGGAAGAAACAACCTAGTACTTTCTTGAAGGGAATGTGATTATGTTATGAGTTTGGTGAAAAATGCCACTAATCTCATGATTTTAAGGGGAAGAAAGAGGCTATCAATTTTGAATTCTATAATTATAGATAAAGGGGGAATTATGAAAATTAATTTCCTAAGCTCCTAAGAAACATACCACAGAAAAGGCCAAGGGATCCAGACCATTCATGTGCTATCACTACTACTGAGGTTGAAGCTCCGAAGGACATGGTAGTAGGTAATTTAATGGTTTCCTCAAGTTTAGAAAATGATTTATTTGATTCTGGATCATCACATGGTTTCATATATTCTTAGTTTCTATGAAAATTATATATTTTCAAATTGAAATAACAAGGGAGTTGTCAATCATAACACCTAAGGGAAGAATCATTGCAACAATGTTTTGTGAATCAGTTCCCATTAGGGCATATAAATATTTTTTATATGATGATCTCATTGTCATACCCATGATTGAATTTTATATAATCCTTTTCATGGATTGGCTTTTGGACCATGATGCAAAAATTTAAAGTAAGATGAAGAATGTTATGATTTTTTATGACGATGAAAAGAACCCCTTATCGTTTGATCTGAAACATCACCACCTCATTCTTATCAACATCCGCCCCCAGTAGCTTAACGAAATTCAATTATTGGGTAGGTAGAGAATGAAATAAATATGGGTGAGAAAAAGAATGTTCAAATAGAGTTTGTACCTATTATTTATGAATATATTTATGTTTTCTCAAAATATTTACCTGGACATCCTCCAGAATAGGAAATTGTGTTTTATATTGATTTAATTCCTGGTTCAAGGCCCATGTCGAAGACCCCTTATAGAATGGACATTATGGAATTAGTGGAACTAAAGAAAAAACTAGAGAAATTGAGTAATAAGGTATTTATTCTCCCTAGTGTTTCTTTATGGGGATCCCCTGTCCTTTTTGTTAAAAAGAAATATAGATCTATGAGGTTGTGCATTGACTATAGGGAGATCAACGCTATAACAATAATGAACAAGTATCCCCTACCTTGCTTTGATGATTTATTCGACCAAATTCATGGAGCTCAATATTTTTCACAGATTGATCTTTGATCTGGATACCATCAGTTTTTGCGAAGAAGGAAGACACTCCGAAAACAACATTTCGAACTAGGTATGGGCATTACGAGTTTACAGTAATCTCTTTTGGGGTAACTAATGCACCCTCTTTCTTTATGGATATAACGAATAGGATTTTTAAGGAATATCCTAATGATTTGTAGTGGTATTCATTTATGATATCTTAGTATACTCCAAAATCTACAAAGATCATGAAAATCACTTTCTCGTTATCCTAAAGACTATTAAATGAAATAAATTATATGGGAATTTTATAATGTTTGAATTCTGACATCTTGATATTTATTTTCTTGGCCACATTGTCTCGATGGATAGAATAACTTTTGATCCTTCAAGGACCACAGAAATACAAGAATGGCCATCACCGACAAGTATACCTCAAGTATGCAGTTTTATTTGTTTAGCAGGTTATTATAGGCATTTCATCTTGAATTTTCCCTGATTGGATAACCCATTAACTGAGCTCACTTGTACAGGGGTTAAATTTGTTTGTAAAAAAGAGTGTCAAGAATTTTTTTAAGAACTGAAGAGTATATTAGTCAATGATCCTATATTGATTCTACCATCAGGGAATAATGGGATTGTTATTTATATTGATGCTTCAAATAAAGGACGTGGTTGTGTCCTTATGAAGAATGATAGGGTTATTGCCTATTCATCACGAAATCTAAACATTCATGATAAAAACTATCCTACTCATGATTTTGAGTTAACAATTGTAATCTCTTCATTTAAGATATGGATCCACTATCTATATGGTAAAAAATGTGAGATTTATAGTGATCAAAAGAGTTTGAAGTATATTTTCTCATAAAAATAACTCAACATGAGGAAAAGGCAATGGCTTAAACTAATCAAGGATTACGATCTCACTATACAATACCACTCAGGGTAGGCAAATAAGGTGGAAGATTCTTTTGAGTAGAAAGGATCATTTAGTTTTTAACAAGATGAGAGTTGAAAAGGATTCTATACACATTGATCTAGTAAATATGGATTTGAGAATAACCATGGAATATGAAAAATCAATGATTTTGTAATTTTTTTCCATCAACCTTTACAAGAAAGGACAAAAATATCTCAGGTTGATGATGAGGAGTTTCAAAACAAGTTTAAAGTTGTGAATATTGGGAGATTGAGTGACTTCATATATGAAGAAGGTATTTTGATATTTTTTAAGAGACTTTGTGTTCCTGATATAACTGATCTAAAAAGAGAATTTTTGGATGATTATCATAGCTTCAATTTCTCTATACACCACGGGAGCACAAAAATGTATTGAGATTTGAGAAAACATTTTTTGTTGGACAACATAAAGAAGGAGATTACTGATTTTGTTTCAAGATTCATGGTATGTCAATAAGTGAATGATGGAAGGAAATAGCCTGGAGGAGTCATGCAACCTCATCCCAAACCTGAGGTGAAATGGGATAATATTACAATAGACTTTTTCATGGGACTACCAAAGACTCCAAGAAGAAATGTTGCAGTATGGGTCATTGTTGATCGTCTTACAAAGTCAGCTTATTTTCAGGCTATAAGATAAGATTTACCAATAGAACATTTAGCAAAAAAGTATATTAATGATGTTGTAAGACTTCATGGAGTACCTCTATTGATTGTTTCTGATCTTGATCCCCATTTTACATCAAGAATCTGGAAAAGTCTTCATAAATCCTTGGATACTGAACATCGTATGAGCACTTCCTACAACCTTCAAAGTGATAGACAATCATAACAGACTATTAAAACCTTATAATACATGTTGAGATATTTATGGATATACTTTCAAGGTATGTGGGATCAGTATTTACCTCTAGTGGAATTTTCTTATAATAATATCTTCCATGAAAGTATTCAGATGGCACCATATGAAGCATTATACGGAAATATATGTCATACACCAACTTGTTGAGATGATGTTGGTGAAAGAAAACTTAAAGGACCAGAACATGTTGAGGAAAAATGGAAAAGGTGAAGGTAATCCAAACCCACATCAAAGAAGCTCCAAGTAGGCAGAAGAGCTATGCCGATAACTGAAGAAATGATTTGGAATTTCAGTTAGGAGATCATGTCTTCATGAAGGTATCTCCATGGAAGGGTGTTATAAGTTTCTGTAAGAAGGGTAAATTGAGTCTCAGGTAAATTGGACCTTTCGAAATTATAGAATGAAGTGGGGTTGTATCTTACCATTTGGCAGTGCCACTATGTCTCTCCAAATTTCATGATGTGTTCCACATATCACTGTTGAGAAAATACATGCCTGACCCAATGAATGTACTTACATATGAGGAATTAGAACTGGAACTTTATAATTCTTATAGAGAAGATGATATCGAGGTTCTTGATACAAGAGAACATGTGTTGAGAAACCGGACGACTTATCTGGTAAAATTTCTATGGAGAAACCGTTAGATGGAATAGGCGACGTGGGATCCCGTTGAACATATGATGAAGAACCACCTGAATCTTTTTATACAGTAATATTCTAAAAATTTTGTGGATGAAATTATTTAAAAGAGGGCAGAATGTAACAAAACAATCTTCCATGATACGTTTCCCTTTGAATAATGAAATAGCTTGTGTTGTACCGAATTTCGAGATTCTAACACATCACGACCAATCAAACATGCTGTCATGAATAGTAATACCCACTTATTGACATTTTATAAATTTTATCATTTTAAATGGATAGCATTTTTGGGTTAGAAATTTTTAAATTAGATTAGGGTGTATTTTGGGTATTTTTCTGAAACCATCCATTTTTTAAGAATAGTGAAAATTACAAAATTTTAATTAAAAAAATTATAAAAAAACTTTATTGTGATAAATTATACTATTGAGTGATTTTTAAGTATAATTAGATTATATTTTTACCACTTAATCCAATTCTGGTAATTTGACATAATTTCAAATTTAAACTGGACATAAACATGTGTCAATCTTTTGAAATTTATTATTTCATAAAAACATACTTTTTATTTTGAGAAAGGGTATTAATTTAAAATTAATTTCTTCCACTTCTGTATTTTGAATTTAGAAAAATGGATTCCATATTTAGAATTAGGTGGTCCAAATTGTTTAAATTGGTAACTTTTATTTTAGACATTTTGAATAATTATTTTGGTTAATATTTTATTTACCATGGTTAACGGTTAAATCTGGTAAATAAGGGTAAAATAATAATAATATAATAAAAAAATTAAATTACACTAACATGTGTTTTAACATTATTGGCTAAAAATGTTTTACCATTGGAATCCTTGGGTTTATTTTGGGTCCCCATAGAGCCACTTGTAAGAGATAATGACACTTTATATTAATTATGTTAAAGTAATACAAAAATGACATAAGGATATATCTTTTAGTAAAAAAAATTTACATAATGTTATATAAGTTATCCTTTCGACTATAAATATTCATTAGAAATATAAAATGATTTCCTACATAATTGTATCTTATTTATAACATTAATACATTTAATAATTAAATTTATTTACAACAAAATGATGTTGCAATATTTTCCTTATTAATGAAAGAATCATATAAATGGTATTATAGATGTCAAAATATATATTATTTAAAAGTTTTGATGCCATACAATAATTTTCTAGGTCAATGTGGCATGATTGTATTGATAAAATGATTTTTTTCAAATGTAATAATGTTGTTTGATTTTTTACAAAAACATAATAGAAAATAGTGTCAAAATTGACAAAAAAGAGTTTAAAAAAATATGATATTATTAATTGATATAGTATTCCTAATAATATATGGTTGGGCCAAATGACTTATATAAGGGTATATATATTATTAGTGAACCACTTGGGGTTTTATTTCCTTGTTTTAGTATATTTATTAACCATATAATACAAAACTACAAAGAGGTCTCGTAATGAAAAACTATTTAACAAAGAGTCAAATCTAAAAGATAAGGTTAAAATCGTAACCTAAACTTGTCTAAAACCTATTGGTTGAATGGATTTCGACCCATATCCACCTTATCTTAGAAATAAATCATTTTTATCCATTATAAACCGAAAATGATTTTATTATAAAATAATATTTCAATATTTCCCTAAGGTGCCCCTCACCCCTCTTATAAAAATACGCTTTCCCTTCTCTCAAATTTACACCTCCAAATCCATTTTTCTCATCCAAAACTGGCCCAAATATCGTCCCATATATCCTCCCATAATCCTAGTGGCATTATTTTGATCATAATACCATCTTAAGGAGCCCTTTTGATAAAATTTAAAGGAAGAAGCTGAAGAAGAGTTAAATATCTCACCAACTCTTTCAAGTTATTTTCTTCTTCAACATCTTCTTTCTTTGTTGTTTCCATTATAAAATAATACCTGAATTATCTTATATATACTTTTATGTTATTATAAAAATGGTACATCCAAATTCATTATGTTATCCATCCTAGGAATAACATGTCCTTAGACGTGCATACGTACGTCTTACCGTCTCCACGTCGTCGTGTAGTTGTTATTCAATACCTTATTATTTGTATGGGTATAATAATGATGTATAATTTTTGTAAATAATAGATATAACAAGTTAATGATGTTGTATATATGAGATACCATCCATTTACATATGATTTTAATTACAAAAGAATGATATTGTCCCTCGTGCATACATACGGATTATCGTCTCCATGAATCCGATGAGATTCATTCCCCATATAATCATTCAAGAATAATTTTCATGGGATGATTAAAAATAATATTCAAAAAAACTTAATATCATTCTGGATATTAATCCAATACATCCTATCCATAAAAATCATGTCTTACATAACTACGCATATAAACAGAAATGAATCAATTAACACCTAGAATGATGATACAACATAAATATCATTAATAAATCAATATTGGAAGATCATATATGATATCATATTAATGTATATAGTTCTTGTATAATTTAATAACAATTATTTTATAATTATACAAGTGGTTTAACTATGCTTGAACAAGCTAAATTACAAGTTAAGAGTTAATTTTTCAATCTCTTCATTATCTTAGGTGGTTTAATTATCTACTAGGATATCATTATCATATACATCTATGTTTATTAAAATGTATTTCAAAACATTTTTACCATTTACTAGAAAATGGGTTAAAGTCATTTATACCCTTATTTGACCTTATATATTTTGAAAGGAATCTTTTTCGCTTTTTCTAAACAATTTACTTTATCTCTTTTTCAATAAAATTATGGTATAAATGTTTTTTAACATAAACAGTGTGTGTGGGTATTTTCCTTCGTTATAAAATCATCGAATCTTCCCTAAAATATTATAAGAATATTTTTTTAAAAATGTTTTTTATAATTATGTTACTCGTAAATGATTTCAAAATATAAAGAGATATTTCTCTAAAAATGTTTTGATTTCATCTATTTCAACATCATTTGATGGATTTTAAAATTATTTGAAGTTGATACAAAACATCCATATTTTATTGAAGGTTTTGTGATATGTTTGACTATAGATGTGTTATTTTTAAACCAATCATGCTTTATGGATAATGTATTGAAAATTCGTATGCTAGTTTTAATATTAATGTTTATGTTATGTTTAAACCTTTTCATATGAGGAATGCATTGGACTTTGTAAGTGACGAGTGAAACTTGATATATCTCCTCGATGCATTAGTAGTTTTCATGAGACAAACTACTGTCTCAGTAAAAGGTTTTGACAACATCTTATTTTTAGTCTTGGAACAAAGCCTTGACTATGTGGTTACGATTTCTAGCATTAAACATTCCATTATTAGGAAAGTGGCTATTGATATAGCTATTTCTTTCGGAAATGGGGATGACCTTGTTTGTTTAAGGTTCAAACATTCCAATTAGTTTCTAACAGGTTTTTTTGTAGAACCGGCATCATCCAATGATTCTATATCTATTTGGACATACTTTCCAATGGTAGGTGCCCATTAGTTGTGGAATGATGAGGCTTAAGAATTTGTATTGGTAGAGAAGAAGGTAGGTTAGACTCATCACACCTTTTTGGGGGTTATTATTTTCTACTCTAGGACTCTCTTATAGATTTAAGTTATGTGCATGAATCCTTATTAATTTATCAAGAACAAAAATGAGCTTTCCTTTATATTTTTAAATCAATGATTAATATTTATGAGATTTATAGAATCTTTTATATGTATTTGATATTCTTCATCGATAGAGAATCATCCGTATTTATTAGATATTATTAGTCAATTGTATCCTTCAACACATTATATAGAAATCCCTTGTTCATTATGATAAACATATTAGTTTTAAAGCCACTCAGTGGGGCACTTGAATTTTATTTTCGTTCAGAAGGACATGGAATATTTTAGAGTTGGGATCATACCCGCCTATGGGCTACCTACGTATCCTCGTTAAAGAAGAATCAGAACCCATTTAGTTTGGGAATTAAGATATATTTTAACATCATATGGGACAAATTATAATTAATGGGGGATGGTTTTGAACCTTAAAAAGGTTTCCTACATACTATACTCTTAATGAAGGTATCAAAGTCAATGTAGTTCGATTATGAATTGTGGGGATTACGTATGATTAACGGCCCAAAGAGATGTGTCATAGTTACTTTTACACTCTAAGCTCACGTGAGTCATGCTCGAGGTGAGAAACAAGAGGTATCAGTAAACATAATGATTTGTTCCACACAATATGCAGTCACAAGGAATGAATTGTGGATTATGTATGTTTTATTGCCGATGTAGGTGAAGTCTGGGATTTACATCTGGAAAGAAGACTGGGAACAAGGTCCATAAAGATATTTGTTCTTTATGGAGATTTAGATACTCTAACATGAGGCTCACTCCTGAGGAGGATGCCCAAATTCAGGGTGACATTAACTTATGATTGGGACTTAATCATGAGAAGGAGGATTCCTAGATTAATGAATTTTGGGCTTAATCCTAAGGGGATTCCAATGAATAGAGAACCTGGGGCTTACTTCGGAAATGGAGGCCCAGGTTAAGAAAAATTATGATTGGGGATTACTCATGAAAATGAGGCCCTGGTTAAGTGAAATTATGACTGGTGCATACTCTTCAAAATGAGGCCCAGGTTAATAGAAACTATGACTGTGGCTTTCTCCTGAAAAGGAGTCCTAGTTTAAGAGACTTGAGACATGGGGCCTACTCCTGAGAAGGAGACCCAAATCAAAAGAACATATTAGAATTACTTTTAGATAAGGAATCCAACAAATGAACCATGAAAAGAATGGATTTGAAGAAGGTTTTGAAGGCTAGATCATTAAGAGGAAAGGTGGATTTGAAGAAACAAAGTTTATTTGAAGGAGGTACGTAAGTCCTAGTCTGGCGTACAAGTCCTGGTCATGCATTTATACTTGTGAAACATGAGACAACATTGGAAATGAAGAATCCATGATGTGATACTTGGGAAACATTGAATTGGAGCCCTTAGTATCATCCCTAGGGGCTTTCAAATGTGTGGCACACAAGTTTCCTTGAGAGGGAAAGGTGGTGTCAAAATGTCTCCATTTCCCTTAAGGGCTGGACACTTAGGTGCACAAGTGTTGGCGAGTTCTAAAACATTGGTCTTATTCTTCCTCTTTAGAGATTCCATTCTAGGTAAATAATTACCACAGAAGTGTTTGGAAGACTTCAGACAGAGACTTGGGAAACCTGAGCTTTAATATGAGTTTTGGATTTTTTGTCCTCGAAATGGGGGACCCATAAGGGGTATTTACAGGCCACTTAGCACCTTGGGTGAATAAAACAATAGGGTGAACAAGTTACTTGCGGGACCCATATGTGTCATACAAGTGACTTGCACGACCATAAAGAATCTTGTGCAACCCATGCTTAAAAGGTTCTTAGTTCATGCCTTTTTTCATTTTTTATGTTCTTCAAAGGATTACTATATTTATGCTTATGGAATTTCCCTTTTCCATTCGTCAGAATCTGTGGCGGAAAGGAGCGTCAACAAAAGTCCCCCCTAAGAGTCAGATCTGAAAAATGAAATAGGATTTGACTATGAGGAAAATGAGAAACAAAGTGTTGCGGCATGCAAGTAGTAGGCTTGAAGGTATTATTCTGTTGTGCAGGGTAATGGCCACGCATATAAAGATAGGCCTAACATCACGAAAATCATCCATCTTTCGAATTCTTTTCACTATCATTGCACAATTTTGCTCTGGTCGAGTGGATTTCTAGGCTTTTCACTCGGCCGTGATTCTGTTCGTTGCATCACGCTTCCTCGGTCTGTTTTTGACTTGCGCACCAATACTAGCACTGTAAAACTTGTACGACCAGCTTGGACATGAGCAATGAACATAGACTTGTGCGCCTTAATTCCTTAGCCATTTTTTCCGATTTCTTCCCAAATTTTATGAAAAAAACATACTTAAAAGTTAATTATTTGTTCCTTATACAGATTCAATAGATCCAAGAAGAATAGAATCAGCTGAGGAGATGTCTAGAAAGCATATTGATGACATGAATAACATCATTGTCAATGAATACTATGATATATGCGACATCACTCTCCCAGATTTGGCCAAGTACATGAAGAAATATCATGTAAATTTCCCACAGAGAATTTATCTGCCTTTATATGGCCATGACCATCTACAAGGAGTAAATGTTCAAGATGCAAATAATTATATTCCTCATTCCTAGTTATAAACTTACACCAGTTTTTCTTCAGAAAATTGCTATGTTGTAGGATCATTTGTCAATGCTGAGACAGTGGAGAGGGCGTTCATAATGCATCATAGCCCTTGTGTCCCAGATCTAAACCCTCATACGCTCAAGATGTAGCTTCATTGTTATCCATGTATTTTGGTTATGCAGTGAATCAAGAGAAGCAACAATGGTGTAAACATTCAAATTTCTCTTCCATGCCATTTCCTTGCATACTTGAAAATAGAAAACCGAAGGGATGAAATGTATTCCGCTGCCGGTTGGTGGAGAAAGACTATCATGACATTAGAACAATATCTGAAAAGTGTAGTCTCTCCAAGTGGATCTTTACTTCCAATTCTCCATTCTCAAATCCATGTATCCATCTTCCATGTCTCTTGGATAGAAACAAAGTCACTATTTGATCAGTAGAAAATTTTCTCAAACCATACGTAAGAACATTATTTTACAATTGTTCCTAGAAGAGCTGGTATCACTACGTCTCTTATTGTATCTAATTTTATTAATGAACTCTAGGTGGCTACTGATGATGTTCGGGATGCCATAAATAAAAATAAGAGTTGTGTTGAAATCCTCTTGTAATTATTGAAAAATATACGTGACTCCAATATATGGATGTCCTTCTAACTCTTGTGCATCAATTAAAAACACTTTCATATTCAATAATTTATTCATTCATTCTATTGATACTTGCTTTAATTAATTTTACCTATGCCAATGGGCCTAGTATGAATAGTTTGATTTTTTCTTGGGTGACACAATAAACCCCACAAAATTTGCATCTTTTGTTGCTCAATATTGCTTATATCATACAATATATATGTTTAGCGAGCCAAGAATCGACTTTTTTTCAGAGTTACTTTTACAAGTTCCCCATTTAATGAGAACCCTACCCTTTGTTGGCAGTTTAAAGTCATGAAGGTCAGACATAAGAAGGCTAACGTTTAAGGTTAAATAACTTGGACCAAATGGAATAAAATTGACTAAATTCCTTGATAATTTGTTGGAAAACATATTACCACATTCATGTATAGGGGAAAACAAGTAAAGTATGACCTAGGAAATTTTGAATCTAATTGTTGATAAGAAAAAAGGGCTAAAATTCCTTAGGAGATATATTTCCTAAGAGTTAAGCTACCACTATTTGACAAACCTATTATGGGGTTGAAGTATTCAGGCCCACATAAGGGAATTGGATGAATAGTAAAATAATAGCATCCTTTGGCTGACAGATCTGTTATGTTTAATACTTATACAAGGCCACCTAAGGGCACATGATGCGTAGCCAAGCAATATAACTCTCAGAAATTTTACATTTCTATTGATAAAAATCCAGTGAATGTTTATAGAGATTCAAATTTTCCAAAGTATAGTGTTTTCTATATGGAGAGGGGTACTTGAATATGGAGGGGATATTCCCAATAAGTATTGTCAAAGAATTGGATGATTGTCACTCATACGAAGGATTGACCCAAACATAGGCAATGAAAAGATAAACTATAGACTTGAATACTTTCAGATCATGAAAAAGAGTAAGGAAAAAATATTTAATGGATGGCTATTTTTTTGTGGATCCATACATATTTTCATTTAGAACAATAAGGAAAAAATAGGTTTTCCTCCCATGAATGATGTTACCATTATTTGAAAAACTAGTTAGGGGGTTGAATTATGAAGGGCTATTTAAGGGAATTGTCTGCATAGTCAAATAATAGTATCTATTGGATGAGTGGTCTTTTATGTATACTACTTATGCATGGATGCCTAAGGGATCATGCTGCATAGTCCGAAAAAATAATCCTCAGGTATCAAACAATTTGTGATCAGAAGTCATGAAAAGGGTTATGGATATCTGGAAGTATTTAAAGTTTGGAGTATGACACATCAAAATGGGCATTGTCTAATGGATGAAAGAGATACACAGACCAATCCTAACCATAATCATGTAGTGGTTGGGTCCTAAATTGAGATGTTGGACCTCACTACACCTCCCATAAGAATGGGAATCAAGTTGTACATAGTTCTTGAAATACAGTTTAATGTCATGTGCTACGAGAGAGTAGAAGATCTTAGTTTAGGGTCATAGAGCTTGGACCATAATGAGGAATAAACATTGTGTGTTTTATAAACCTTATGTGAATGAAGACTAGGGTTTTCATACCACATTCATGTTTTCATAGGAGGAATTTTCAGCCAAGGGACTGAAAGTGGAATTTGGGGTTAAGCCCAATGACTTGGGGTTAGATTTGAGGGATGCTCAAACATTCCAACGTATTCCATAAGGATGGAAATCAAGACATTAGTAGTTTATGAAATACCCTCTGTACAGATTTGTTTTGTACATGTGAAGGGTGAAATGGGACTTCAGTGCAATGATGGTTGGATCTGAAATTAAATGTTCGGGCATTGCCATGTTTGCACATAGTCTTTGGAATATAAAATTATTGGAAATCAATGTCAATAATGATTCCCTCTCAAGTGAGGGTTTCAAAGGATGTTGTAGTTTATTTTCATACAGGATAAGAGTTAGAATATTTTAAGGTCATATGCAGGGACAGATACTGCACAGTTTAGCGTCATGTAGCTAAGACGGATTCCCATGCAGTTTAATGTCTTGAAGTGGGGATAATGGGGGACAGTATAGTTTGACGTCATATAGAAAGGAAGATGATGAACCAATGTAAATATATTGGTTTGGCGGGGTGGGGGGTTCATGGATCAACATCATAAGAAATGGAGGTGAATCTATGTGAAAATGTGGGTTTTGGGCTTGAACCTTAGGAGGTTTCCAACATACCCAGCCTAGAAGGCAAGGATCAAAGTGCATGTAGTTCAATTAAATAATGAATTGATGATCGATTTGTACCTGAGGACAAACCAATGCTGGTGTTGGGACTTACGCATGGTTAGAATCCCAGAGAAGGTTTTATGGTTGAAACATACTCTAAGCTCACTAGAGTCATGGTCGTTGTGTGAAAAAAGAGGTAACAACAACCCTAATGATTCACAATTTAACGTCATGTAGGACAAAATGGTGTCGTACAGTTTAGCATCATATAACTAGGATGTATTGCAGTTTTAGATCATTTAGTACATGTTCACATTTTAACATCATGTAGGTCAAAATGGGAATAGATTAACGTCATTTTGGATGATAGAGGTACCATGCCATTTAAAGTCTTGTAGTGAGGACTAAAATAGTTTAAGGTCATATTCATGGACCAGTGCTACACAGTTTAGCATCATATAGCGTGGAAAACACATTTTAACGTCATGTTGGATGAATATGTATATGTGTTACACAAAATATTTCTTTATTAATCTTTCATTGGTTGGAGCTATAATGAGTTATCCATCCATTGAGATTAATGAATAAGCTCCATTGGAGTAGAACTTATGTATTGAGTACGGTCCTTCCAACTTTAGCACAATATTGGGAGGCTTGTTTCCTGGTATCATAGGAGTTATGAGGACCAATACCAATTCTCCTTGAATTAATGAACTAATATGACCTTTTTTATTGAATGCTCGTGCTATTCTATTCTGATAAACTTCCATGTGGTGCAGGGTGCACAATATTTTTTCATCCAATCATTCCAATTCATCCAATATAACAGCCCGAGATTTTATAAAAAAATATTCTTTGTAATTTCATTAATGTCTTGTGTTGTACGCTACACCAAAAGGAGCTTGCTCAACATGCATCCTTGACTTTCCTTGCATTACACGAAATCGGGACCTTCCTCGATAGCGTGTGTAGTACGCAATACCGAGTTTCACTAAAAAACGATATTCTATTAAAATATTATTAAAACTAGCCGTTATGAATAGTAATAACCACATTTTAAAATTTTATAAATTTTAGCTCTCAATATGGAATTCATTTTTGGATTCGGAGTATCGAATTTAGCTTAAGGTGAAATTTTGGTACTTTTCGGATAACTTTCATATTCTGATGAATAGTGAAAGTTACTAAATTATAATTAAAAACAACTTCCTTAATAGAAATAATTAATATTGATAAATTATTAATTTGAGTGGTTTTAAAGTATATTTAGAATATATTTTTACAATTTAATACAAATTTGGTCCTTGGATGTAATTTCACATTTAAACCAGTCATAAACAAGTGTCAATCTTTTGATGGTTATTATCTCTTAAAAACATGCTATTTGATTTGACGACGGGAATTAATTTTTAAATAAATTAATGAAACTAATATGTTTTGAATTTGGTAAAATAGACATCATTTTTGAGTTCATAATATCAAATATATCTTAGGCCTAAGTTTTGGTATTTTTCTGGAAACATTCATTTTTTGAAGAATAGTGAAACCACTAATTGATATTTAAAAAAATGAATTTTTCATAAAAATTAATTTTACCGCTTCTGTGAGTTGAATTTCAAAAATCCGAGAGACACGGTTGATTTTAGTAAATAAAATTTGGTTCAATGAGATGAAAATAATTTTTTGGTGAATAGTAAATTTTTACATTTTTTACGACGGTTAAAAGTAAATAGGGTAATTAAGGGTAAAAATGATATTATTATTACCCTAACACATGTCTTAATTCTATTTTACAAGTGTGATTCGACAAAAAACAACCTTAGAAATAACATATGACCATTTAGGCCCACTTGGATTAGATTAGGACATTTATTATTAATTTATTTAAAGAAGGGTTAAAATAGTTAAAATCAAAGTTTAATAAGTAAATCATTTTTAATATGGGGTTATACATAAGATAAATTCGACTATAAATATTCACAAGAACGCTAAAAAGCATTCCTACATAATGGTATTTTATTTGTCATTTTTAGACATTAAATAATTTAATTTATTTATGACATAACGATGATACAGTAATTATCTTATTAATGAAATATTGACATAATTGATGTTATAAATACCCAAATTAATATAATTTGACACTTTTTATGAACTAAACTATTTTTATAGGTTAATATGACATGTTAGTATTGATTTAAAAAACTTTTTTCGATGTAATAATACTTTTATGAGTTTCAAAAAAATCAACTATTGAATAGTGTCAAAATTGACATAAAATAGTTTTTAAAACAAATATTATATTATTAATTGTTATTTTATTCCTAAAAATATAAGATTCGGAAAAATGACTTATCTAAGGTTATATATATTAATAAAACACAACTTGGGGGTCGCTTGGATGTATATGGTATGTTTATTAACTATATAATATAAAAATACAAAGTGACATGCTAAATATCAATCTAATTAACTAAGAGTTAAAACTAAAAGATAAGGATAATATATTGACCTAAACTTGTATAAATTCTATTGGATGAGAGGATTTAGACCCATCCCCACCTTATCTTCTAAATAACTCAATTTGGAGCTATTTAAAACCGAACATGACTTTATAATAAAATAATAATTTTAGTTATTCCAAAGGTGCCCCTCTCCTCCCTTATAAAAGGGCACCTCCTCCCTCTCTTCCTGAAACCACATTGAGCCTTCAAGCTCGGCCAACCCCTGCCAATTTCTCCTCTAAACTTCCCTAGAGACATCCTAGAGGTCCTAGTCTTCCTCAAAGACCAATTTTAGTGCCCTAAAAGAAGGTCTCAAAGAAGCACTTCAAAGAAGAGGTAATGTCCGTTATCGATTCTTTCATCTTTATTTCTTCTTCAACTTATTCTTATTTAGTTGTTTCATTATGAAGTAATAACATCAGAATCACTAATATACTTATATGTTATTATAATTATGAAACAACCCTATTTCACCTTCTATCCATCCTACGGAAAAAGAAATCACCGCGCGTGTGTACGTACGGAATATCGTCTCCACGCCGTGGTGTAATCTATTTTCCACCACCACCTTACTTGGATGGGTATAATGGTGTAAATAATGACTATATATGACTATTATAAAGTGATATTGATTCTGAACTAGTATACATACACTCCAATACAATTCCACGATCATAGGAACGATATCATCACTTGTGCGTACGTACGAAATACCGTCTCCACGATGTGATGCGACTCGTTCTACATGATCTTCATTTCATAATGATTATATAAATGAATTGAATGAATGAATATGATATATATTACACTAATACCATTCTGTAAATGAGGTATCTATAACCTAAAGAGAAGAATAAGAATTTATTCGACAAAACACGCATAAGAACAAAAAGTAATAAACACCCGAATAACAAGTAGTAATGAAATATTACTAATAATAAGCTAAGAATATGACCATATATGATATCATAAAAATAAGTATTATTCTGTAATAAGTCAATAAAATTATTTAAATAATTATACAGGAGGTTTGGACATGTACAAAGCATATCAAACCAAAGGTAAGGGAAATATCACAATCTCATTTTTATCCGAGATTGTTTATACTTTGGTATTTACTGGGGTGTATTTTATCATCCACTTCCATGTTTCCTCAATATGTAATATTATTTCAATCCACCTACAATTGTTTAAATCAAATTTTACCCTTCGGAGAGTTTTTAGTAAAGGATATGAAAGGAATCTTTTGTCGTTTTTCGTATGAGTTACTTTTTGACTTTTATGACAAAAGTACGAAGAATGTTTTTTTAACTTATACAGCATAAATGGATTTTTAAAACATTATTTCCAAGAAGCCTCCTTTACAATTTTTCAAGTTTATTTTTAATCAACTTCTTTTAGTTTAAAATTTTATGACATGTTAGGAAAGGAAAAATGTTTTTGAAGTAGAAATGATCTTTTCCTCAACAATGGAGTTCAAGTGTTTTATCAAAATTATTTTCCATATAAGATAATATAGGGTTATGTTTATATCCCTATTATTACATTTATTTGATTATGTTGTGATGGAATTATTTTTATGAATTCCTTTATCTTATATGAATTGTTTGATGATGTCACAATGTTTATGATTCCCATTTTTATTACATGGGTTATGCAATGATGTATGATTTATGATTTTGTGGAACACATAAGAATGGTATCATTATGAGATGGGTGGGACCTATATCTCCCACAATGCATTAGGTGAAGATTTTATATCTCATGAGATAGACATGGATGGAATGGTAGGTTATACCGGTTCAGTGAAACAGGACTGAAATGAGGGTGACTCAGTTCAGAAATGGACTTTGTCCACTAAGATAGTCTTGGAAATGAGTCTTGACTAATAAGATATGATTCTCTATGATTATGTGTGTATGCCACAAAGTTTCATGTTTTAAGTTATGATTATTGGGATTTCATTTCACTACTATTATTTATCCCAACTTATGAAATTATGCTCTCTTTTGCAGGTTAAGATTTCTAAAATGTTATGTTCTTATGAAAATGATGTGATTGATATTTCTTTTATTTACCTTTAATGAGCATTTGAGATCACCCTTTTATGTTTTCTTTTCCCCAGGATATAATGAAAGTTTTTATGTAAAAAAAGGAAGATCTTTATGGGAGATGTTGAAGATCTTTCACCACGATTAGAAGATTATATTCCGAGTTTCCGAAGACACTAAACTATTACGATCCTTGTGTGTGTGTTTTTGTTATGTACTAAGTATTCCGAAAAAGTAATGTAATGTCCATGTACGTTAAGTTTCGGGTCTCTACAGTTGGTATCAGAGGAAAAGTTTAGTCAACCTTTGGAAACTAGGATGCGAAAACGTTAGTGAGACACCTAGAGATATTTCTAAGGTATGTCTAGGGATGTCCCTAAGGATAAGTATACGTATAGGATATAGTCCTAGAACTATGGTAACTATATTAGATTAAACCAAAGATGTTAGATATTGAAGTTACTCCCCCTTTATTGTGATTTTTCCTCTCACACTATTCTTTTTGGTTTTTAGAAAATGGCTAGAAGAAAGATGATTCACGATAATAGAGTATATGATGGACAATGGAATGATATTCTTCATGAGAAACCAAATGAAATGGGATTTGGAAGTCCAAACATCATTATTATGCCGAATTAGCAATCTTGTAATATGATCAATAAAGTAAAATTTGGTAAGTTTTCTGACTCACCTAATAAGAGAAAGATGGAGTTTTATGATGATCATAGAGGAAAGAAAGTTAAATTTCCCCTATGTAATTCATCTTGGAAGAGGCATCAAGGAGATTGTTTCAAAGGAACTGGAAGATGCTTTGGGTGTGGAAAAGAAGGACACAAAGCCAGTAAGTGCAAAGGAAACGGTTCAGTTAACACCAGGGATGAGGATAATAGTATTGCTACAACATCAACAATGGTTAAATGTTTTAAATGTGGAATGTATGGGCATTATGAAAACCAATGCCCTAAGGGAAAGTCTCATGAAGAGAATCAGTATGGTCGTATGTGTAGTATTTATGTGGATGATGATGAAGAGACTACAAATGATATGTGAGATGAAAGAATTGTTGAAGCTCGTTCAATGGATTAAGTATGTAGTGGAATGATTACATGTTTATCATGTGTAATGTTGTATAAGTAATCTCATGGTACTATGGAATAAAGAGACATCTAAGGATTGTTACACTGCTATCTTTCCTTGAGTTTTGAAAGTGTATGATTAATGTTACCAGTATCCATGAAAGGTCATTCAGATATTTTTGGAATGTAGATGATATGCGCATAATGAAGGGATGAGGAGAAAATTAAATGTCTGATAGTATTCATGAGCTCATGACTGATATAAGGAGATGGTTATATCATGGTTTGAGTATATAGAATTTTTAGATTTTGGTATATGGAAAGTGTTAACTTTTAACTACATTAATGTTTTCATTAAGGTTCAATGGGTATTCATTTTTCAAGAGAATACATGATTAGGGCCTTCGAATGTTTGGAATGTGACCAACAAGACATATCTCATGATATACGGGGATCAACAATGGTATTAACATACTTGTTATATGAACTCTTTGGTAATCGTTTTAACTATAATATGATATTGGACAGTAGTATTATGGATAAGCCTAAAGATTGGAATGGACTATGTTGGACATAATTTAGTATTGTTTAAGGATAAAAGTTTTTTTTTCGATATTATTGATCGGATGTTATAGTAATGTAGTTTTAGAAAAAGGACAACCTGCAGGACAGGCGACAGCCCATCGCGTCGGACAAGGCTGTGGGAATCGAACCCACAACCGAAGTGCGACTGGCCTTTATCACCTACCATTGGCCTACAGGAAGTCCCTGTTTAGTAGAAACCAATTTTATTATATTAAGCAGTATTATATATGAAGTATAAGTCCATTTTAGGAACTATATATGATTAATCTCACTATATATGGACTTATGTATTTTTGATAACTTTTCTAACCTTTTGTTTGAGATAGATGGAATGACCCATCATTCTATCACATGATCTGCTAACACATCACGAATGACAAATTCAACTTCATTTCTTTAGGAGATGAAGTGGAAATTTTCCAAAGAACGAAAAATGGTGAGACTATACCAAAATCACGAAAGTATTTCTTCTAATTCGAATTTCATCAACTTTAGGGAAATGATCTTGAAAACCAAAAATGTTGTCCTAGTGCTCTTATATCTAATGAATCAGATGGTACCTTAGATCGTCCCAAATTTATGGATTTGTGATTGCTGGCTTTTCCAAAGCCATGTTCTCTACCACTCTCCATCAGAACATGATGGTTAGATTTCTCTTCCATATCCATATTTTCACCTATGTGGAAACCCAGTGATTAGTTTATTTGGGTAACCTTTACGTTTCATAATTTTTTTTCTTAAAGAATGGTTTTGGTATTCCTTTTTACGATATGGGTTCTTATTAAAGAAACTTTCAAGTAGTAAACAATTTATAACCCCGACGAATTTTGAGGGCGAAATTCATTTTAAGGGGGGTAGAATGTAACAGCCTGAGATTTTATAAAAAAATATTCTTTTTAATTTCATTAATGTCTTTTGTTGTACGCTACACCAAAAGGAGCTTGCTCAACACGCATCCTTGACTTTCCTTGCATTACACACAATCGCGACCTTCCTCGATAGCGTGTGTTGTACGCAATACCGAGTTTCACTAAACAATGATATGCTATTAAAATATTATTAAAACTAGCCGTTATGAATAGTAATAACCACCTTTTAAAAATTTAGAAATTTTATCTCTCAAAATGGACTTCATTTTTGGATTCAGAGTACCGAATTTAGCCTAAGGTGAAAGTTTGGTACTTTTCTGATAACTTTCATATTCTGATGAATAGTGAATGTTACTAAATTATAATTAAAAACAACTTTTTTAATTGAAATAATTAATAGTGATAAATTATTAATTTGAGTGGTTTTAAAGTATATTTAGAATATATTTTTACAATTTAATACAATGTTGGTCATTGGATGTAATTTCACATTTAAACCAGTCATAAACAAGTGTCAATCTTTTGATGGTTATTATCTCTTAGAAACACGCTATTTTTTTTTTGACGACGGGAATTAATTTTTAAATTAATTAATGCAACTAATATGTTTTGAATTTGGTAAAATAGAAATCATTTTTGAGTTCATAATATCAAATATAGCTTAGGCCTAATTTTTGGTATTTTTCTGGAAACATTCATTTTTTGATGAATAGTGAAACCACTAAGTGGTAGTTAAAAAAATGAATTTTTCATAAAACATAATTTTACCACTTCTGTGAGTGGAATTTCAAAAATCCGAGAGACACGATTGATGTAAGTAAGTAAAATGTTGTTCAATTAGATGAAAATAATTTTTTGGTGAATAGTAACTTTTTACTTTTTTTTACCACGGTTAAAATTAAATAGGGTAATTAAGGGAAAAATGATATTATTATTACCCTAACACATGTCCTGATTCTATTGGACAAGTGTAATTCGACCAAAAACAACCTTAGTAATAAAATATGACCATTTAGGCCCACTTGGATTAGATTAGGTCATTTATTATTAATTTATTTAAAGAAGGGTTAAAATAGTTAAAATCAATGTTTAATAAGTAAATAATTTTTAATATGGGGTTATACATAAGATAAATTCAACTATAAATATTCATTAGAAATCTAAACAGATTTCCTACATAATGGTATTTTATTTGTAATTTTAATCATTAAATAATTTAATTTATTTATGACACAACGATGATACAGTAATTATCTTATTAATGAAATATTGACATAATTGATGTTATAAATACCCAAATAAATATAATTTGAGACTTTTTATGAACTGAACTAATTTTCTAGTTTAATATTACATGTTAGGATTTATTTAATTAACTTTTGTCGAAATAATAATTCAGGTATAAGTTTCAAAAAAAATCAACTATTGAATAGTTTCAAAATTGACATAAAATAGTTTTCAAAAACAATATTATATTATTAATTGTTATTTTATTCCTAAAAATCTAAGGTTCGGCCAAATGACATAGATAAGGTTATATATATTAATAAAACATAACTTGGGGTTCTCTTGGATGTATATGGTATGTTTATTAACTATATAATATAAAAATACAAAGTGACATGGTAAATGTCAATCTAATTAACTAAGAGTTAAAACTAAAAGATAAGGTTAATATAATGACTTAAACTTGTCTAAATTCCATTGTATGAGAGGATTTAGACCCCTCCCCACCTTAGCTTCAAAATAACTCAATTTGGTGCTATTTAAAACTGAACTTGACTTTAAATAAAATAATATTTTTAGTTATTCCAAAGGTGCCCCTCTCCTCCCTTATAAAAGGGCACCTTCTCCCTCTCTTCCTCACACAACTTTGAGCCTTCAAGCTCGGCCAACCCCTGCAACTTTCTCCTCTACACTTCCCTAGAGACATCCTAGAGGTCCTGGTCTTCTTCAAAGACCAATTTTAGTGCCCTAAAAGAAGGTCTCAAAGAAGCACTTCAAAGAAGAGGTAATGTCTGTTATCGATTCATTCATCTATATTTCTTCTTCCACATCTTCTTATTTAGTTGTTTCATTATGAAGTAATAACATCAGTATCACTCATATACTGATATGTTATTATAAGTATGAAACAACCCTATTTCACCTTCTATCCATCCTACAGAAAAAGAAATCATCGCGCGTGCGTACGTACAGAATATCGTCTCCACGCCGTGGTGTAATCTATTTTCCACCACCACCTTACTTGGAGGGGTATAATGGTGTAAATAATGACTATATATGACTGTTATAAAGTTATATTGATTCTGAAATAGTATACATACACTCCAATACAATTCCATGATCATAGGAATGATATCATCACTCGTGCGTACGTACGGAATATCGTCTCCACGATGTGATGCGACTCGTTCTACATGGTCTTCATTTCATAATGATTATATAAATGAATTGAATGAATGAATATGATATAAATTACACTAATACCATTCTGGAAATGAGGTATCTATAACCTAAAGAGAAGAATAAGAATTTATTCGACAAAACACGCATAAGAACAAAAAGTAATAAACACCCGAATAACTAGTAGTAATGAAATATTACTAATAATAAGCTACTAATATGACCATATATGATATCATAAAAATAATTATGATTCATTAATAAGTCAATATCATTATTTAAATCATTATACAGTAGGATCGGACACGTACAAAGCATATCAGACCAAAGGTAAGGTAAATATCACAATCTCATTTTTATCCGAGATTGTTTCTACTTTGGTATTTATTGGGGTGTATTTTATCATCCACATCCATGTTTCCTCAATATGTAATATTATTTCCATCCACCTACAATTTTTTAAATCAAAATTTACCCTTCGGAGAGTTTTTAGTAAAGGATATGAAATGAATCTTTTGTCGTTTTTCGTACTAGGTACTTTTTGAATTTTCCAACAAAAGTACGAAGAATGTTTTTTTAACATATACGGCATAAATGGATTTTTAAAACATTATTTCCAAGAATCTTCCTTTACAATTTTTCAGGTTTATTTTTAATCAACTTCTTTTAGTTTAAAATTGTATGACATGTTAAGAAAGGAAAAATGTTTTCGAAGTAGAAATGATCTTTTCCTCAAAAATGGAGTTCAAGTGTTTTATCAAAATTATTTTCCATATAAGATAATATATGGTTCTATTTATATCCCTATTATTACATTTATTTGATTATGTTGTGATGGAATTATTTTTATGAATTCCATTATCTTATATGAATTGTTTGATGATGTCACGATGTTTAAGATTCCCATTTTTATTACATGGGTTATGCAATGATGTATGATTTAAGATTTTGTGGCACACATAAGAATGGTATCATTATGAGATGGGTGGGACCTATATATCCCTCCAATGCATTGGGTAAATATTTTATATCTCATGAGATAGACATGGCTGGAACAGTAGGTTATACCGGTTCAGTGAAACAGGACTGAAATGAGGGTGACTCGGTTCAGAAATGGACTTTTTCCACTAAGATAGTCTTGAAAATGAGTCTTGACTAATAAGATATGATTCTCTATGATTATGTGTGTATGCCACAAAGTTTCATGTTTTAAGTTATGATTATTGGTATTTCATTTCACTACTATGATTTATCCCATGTTATGAAATTATGCTCTCTTTTGCAGGATAAGATTTCCAAAATGTTATGTTCTTATGAAAATGATGTGATTGATATTTCTTTTGTTTACCTTTACTGATCATTTGAGCTCACCCTTTTATGCTTTCTTTTCCCCAGGATATAAAGAATGGTTTTAGGTAAAAAAAATGGAAGATCTTTATGGGAGATGTTGAAGATCTTTCACCACGATTAGAAGATTATATTCCGAGTTTCCAAAGACACTAAACTATTACGATCCTTGTGTGTGTGTTTTTTTTATGTACTAAGTATTCCGCAAAAGTAATGTAATGTCCATGTACATCAAGCTTCGGGTCTCTACATCCATTATCTTTTGATATTGTTCTGATGTATATGACTAATCACAAATGGCTAATCTAAGCGAAGATAATTGAACTTAAATGGTCAAGAATGCTTCTATTACATATACTAATGAATATGGAGTTGACTGTGTAGCAGTGCAGGTGGTGGTCTTATAAGCCCATAAAGGATGAAAATTCTTATCAGGAAATGATTTGTTATCTTATTCCCATATAGTTTGTAGTATATTTGAAAGAGTCTTATTTATGGATTCTATTTGGATATTGGCCGCTTCCTGATATTGAGATCAATGATTGGATTTGATTTTGTATTCTTGATACAACTTCCTTACCTCGGATGAACAGAACTTGGTGTCATTGTTAGTTAATATGGTATAAGGGACACCAAATTTGGTAATGATGTTAGACTTGATGATGGTAACAATGCTTTATAACTAACTTATTAGAGCTGTATTTCCTCTGCCCATTTGGAAAAGAAGTCAGTAGTAATAAGAATATACTTAAACTGGTTGGATGTATTCGAAGTGTAAGGTCCTAGTACATCCATTCCTCATGTGGAAAATGACCATGAGTATTTAGATTTATGAAGCAACTCTACGGGTTTATGAATGAATTTGGCACACACATGGCAAGAATGACACTTCTTAGTGAAATAAACACAATCTTGTATCATTAAAGTCTGGAAGTATCCAATTCTTTGAATTTGATCAGACAATCTATGTCCAGACTGGTGGGCACCACAAACTCTTGCATGTACTTCTTTCATGATAGCCATTGTCACTTCACCATCAATAAATCTAAAGAGAATGAAAAAAAAATATCACATGTAGATAATTTTTTCTAGGTGATCTGTGCTATTATAAAGAGTAAAATTGACCACACATCACTGGAATTGTTCTTTCCGGACTCTATGAGGTGGGAGTGTTCCATTTTGAAGGTATTCCCTGATATGTGTCATCCATCCTATAGTATGACCATATGGTTCAGAAATGGGACTAATTTCATTGATTTCCTCAGTTATTATTTTAATATATGGTGAAACTGTACGATAGTGGGCAATAATGATAATTGTTTTGTCCAGATTTGGATCTTTTGGGGCTGTGGCTACATTATCCAGTGCATCAGCTTGGGCATTTTGTGATCACGAGGCATAAGAAATTTTCAGTTCCGAAGGAAATTACACCATTAACTCTCTGACGTAATCACATAAAGGGATTAACTCTTATTTTTTGAGGGAATAGTCTCCATTGACTTGTTTGATTACCAAATTTGAATCACCTTTTTCCTTTAAGTGATTCACCTGTGCCTGAAGGGCCAACTCCAATAATTCGATGTGAGCTTGATATTTTGCTTCATTATTTGTACTTCCTTCCAACAATAAGAAGGAATAGTGTATCACAACCTTTTCTGGGGAAATTAGCACAATTCCCAACCAAAATTTGTTAAATTTAGGATCTTCCATTTTATTCCATGTTGGACTTCTCGAAGCACTATCAAATTATATTTCCCATGTTTAAATATTATCTTCAATAGAGAAGAATTCCTCATCAGGATGTTCAATATCTATAGTCGTATCTTCTACTGAAGGCTGTACAGTAAGGAAATCATCCAGAGAATGTCCCTTTATTGCATTTTGATACACATTATGGAGATCAAAATGCTACAAAATAACTTCCCACCTTTCTAGACATCATGTAAGCATTAGAAAACTAAGGATAAATTTGAGTAGGTTATTGCGGGATACCAATTGGACCTCATGATGTTGTAGGTAGTGTCTCTATTTCTGAACTGCAAAGATTAACGCTATGCAACACTTTTCAATAATTCTATATCAAGTTTCTACCTCATGCATAGTTCTAATAAGATAGTATAGTCTGTTTTCATTCACAAAAACATTCTTTTGGGAAAAGAAGTCACCCAATGATTGCTCTAAATTTTTCACATAAAGGATAAGTGGTCTTCCTTCAACATGTGGCATTAATACCAATGGACTCAAGAGATATTTCTTGAGGATATCAAATGACTCTTGGAAAAATTCGGTCCATTGTTAGGTGACTCCCTTCTTCATTAATTTTGTGAAGGGTAAACATTTGCCTTCCAGATAGGTGATGAAATGCCGAATATAGGCCAAGTTTCTTTCAAGTCCTCTCAATTAATTCAAATTTAGAGGAGGTGACATAAAAATGATCAATTTTGTCTTCTCAGGATAATCATCGATACCAAGATGGCATACCACAAAGCTGATAAATTTTCCTGAGGTTACCCCAAAAGAACATTTCAAGGGGTTTATCTTCAAATTATGTTGTCGAAGATTGTGGAATATGATTTCCAGATCAGCCATGCTATTAGAACATTGACTGGATTTATCCACCAAATAGTCCACATAGAATTCAACAAATTTCCCTAAAAACGGTTTGATGATATGGTGCATGGAAAGTTGTTACATTTCACCTGCATTCTTTTGGACAAAGGGCATAACCCGATAGCGAAAAAAACCTTAAGGGATCTGAAGGTTGTATATTATTCATCTTCTAGAGCCATTCATATTTAATTATACCGATAATATCCATCCACGAAGGAAAGTTCTTCATATCCAGTTGTTGCATCAATTAAGAGTTCTGTGATCTGAACTATAAAATCATCCTTGGGACAATGCCGATTAAGATCTCTGAAATCAATGCAAACTCGGATTTGTCTGTACTTATTTTTCACAGGGACGACGTTAGCCAGACATTTGGGATACTGAACTTCTCTAACAAATTTGTCTTTGATAAGCTTATAGACTTCAACATTAATTTTGGAGGTATATGTTAGGTGTGTTCTTCTTGCAGTTTTCATGATTCCTCAATGTTCTTCATGAAAACCCAAATGATCATTGGAAACATCGGGATCATGACCAGGAATTTATATATAATTCCATGTAAAAAATTTTCTATTTTTCTTTAAAAATGAAATATACACTTCTTTCACTTCAAAAGTCATGGCCGGACTAATTAAATAGGGGCATGGATCCTCTTTTGTACCCAGATTTATTTCTCTGAGTTCGTCCATAGTGGTAGAGATACCTTCTTCAAATGATGTTGGAGCATCACTAAGATCATCACCTTATTCTTCTTCAATATGTGTTACTTCTATTGTTTTTACTTGCATAGTAGATGATGAAGCAGAATTTCCACAATCAAGGGAGAAGTTAGAATTTGAACATCTTGATGAAAAGGCTACCGTTTTGACCCAATTGATGATGAAGGGTCTTCCATGGATGATAGAGAGGAGATGATGGATTGAGAATTGAAATCATTATTTTCCTTTGGTATTGTTATAACATCTTCTGGCCAGATTGATGAAGTTTAGAATTTCTGGATTTCATCAGATGAAATGAAGACATCACCATTTAATCATTCATCATTGCTTGGCCAATCAATAATTTCTACCATGTTTTCTGGCTTGGTTACCGTAATTGACATTATGGAAGTTTCCATAACTGTATTTGGATTTGGGTCTATCTTGTCAATTTGACTGATAGGCATCACATAATCAGTACTCACATGTATGAATGGGTTTACTTGAATATTTTCCAAACCATATGGAGAATTAATTTTGGTAACCTCCATTGTTGTGGACACCTCCTTTCCCTCCATGTGATAGAATTATTCCTCAATTTATTAAGATTCACAAGTTTTGACTAGTGCTTTATAACCATAAAGTGTACCAATTTGACCATTGAAACAATATTTGTGACATTGATGTTATGATTAAGGTATAATTACATGTTTATGTAGCCAAGTTCATCCGAGAAAAATGTTGAAGGCTGTGTCGGGACGAACAACTATGAAATCTGAATTTGATACAAGGTCTCCAAACTACTTTCTAGTTGTAATCTTGGCCAGAGGTTCTTCATCATTTTTATCATATCCTTGCAACATCAAAGTAGAAGGAGGTAAATCAGATTCATTTAGGCCTAATTGACGAAGTGCACGAATAGGGATGAGGTTGACTCTAGAACCATTATCAATGAAAACTCTTAGGATGTCTACATCAGTGACCTTGCTAGATAAATACAAAGGTCTTATATGTCCACGCACAACATCATCATCATCTTCATCATTGAATGATATCGCTGCATGGCATTCGGCAGGATCATTCGCTCTATGGTAGACTTCAGCCGAAATAATTTCCATTTCAAATTCCTGAGGACTTTACAAAGCATCAATGGGTGCCTCCTAAATATCCTTTGATAGATTCAACTCATCCATAATTGATAACTTGGATGGTACGTGGGCCAAATGTTTCAAGACATCATACTTTTGGTCCAACGGTCAGCATTTCCTAATAGGAACATGTGGCTTTGCAGGTGCCTTAGAAGTTGATTCTTTGGATGTAGATGCATCTTGTATCAGGGTAGGAGTTGGACATACTCATGGCTTTGACAGAGTAGACCGACTAGGTATATTTATTTGCTGAGAGGAAGATGGTGTAACCTCTAACCAATCATCAAAAAAATTGTTCCAGGCTTAAATCTGCAATGTATGGAAGAACTTTCTTGTTTGTGTTGAGCCCACTGAAGAGATTTTCCACAAGTTTCTGCTGCATATAAAGTTCTAGAAGGGGTAGTATTGGAACAGTGGGTTCTGGAATATCCACATCTTCCTCTGTATCCTAGACCTCTGGAACTCCCTCTAATTCCTCTGTTTGATATAGGTAACTTAGGCTCATAAAGATTAAAACTGTGACTGGAATATGGATCAGTTATGTGAATTATGTTAACAGAACCAATATTAACTCCTTATCTGATGAAGATTCTACCTGATGAACCATTTCAGGTTGTACGGTTTTTTGGGGTGGTGCCCGGGCTTTTGAATTAGATGGCATAAAATCTGCCAGAGTCAAAGACAACATACACTTTTATATGAGATCATATTCTTTTGACTACTCTTCTTTCATCGAATTATGCCACCACTTTTAGAATTTTACTTCTAATGAAGAGAGTTTTGTTGTATCATTCATATCAGAAGACACAATTGGTTTATTCAATTATGTTCATAAAAGGGCATGAGTTTGGTTGACCATTTTCCTGACCATCCAATCATCATATTTCTATGAATTTTTATATATGACTTTATTACAATCACATTCTTCATCTGGATCAGTAGCAGTAACACATGATACGTGGGCTGAAGAACCCTTCGGTTTTACTTGTCTGGATTCCACCATCTTTTGCAGGATGTATTTGAAGACAAAAAACTCCTAAATGGGATTCCCCAACATCTGATGAAATGGGAAATAGTTGGGTAGGCCTTCATCTCCTTCATTGTTCATCCATTTGGGCCTCGGAAACTGAACCAGGTTGTTTTCTTGATTAGAGATGAAGTAACCCTGAACTTCTTCATTCCGGAAAGAATAAACATTGTTCTTCAAATCTTTAAACTATTTCTGTCTTTTATCTGTTTGATCATCTTGACCAAACAACATCTATTGTTGATGCTTAGGAGGTGGATCCCTTCGATATGATGAAGGTTTTGAAGTGGAATTTGGTGCAGGTGCTTGTTTTAGTGTAACTATAGCAGTATCTAATTCCCCATTATCCTTAATAAAACTGATGGAATTACAAGAGTTTAAGCCTTAGTCTTTATAAGAGAGTCTTCAATCTGTTGAGTGATTGATGTAAGGTCTCGAAACACTCCTATGTATTTCACAGGGATAAACGGTGTGTGTAATTCATCATGCAAATTTTTCCACACAGATTGGCATGAATTATTCTTGAGGGAGTTCCTAGCTTAATGAATATGTTAATCCCTTCCAGTGAGCAATGAAATCTGAAACTCTTTCATTTTCACTTTTTATACAATTTGTATGATCGAAAAATGTTGTCTTTGGAAATGTTGAGCTGAATTGAAGGAGAAAATGTTGATGGAGATCTTTACACCCAGTAATTGACCGGGATTTAAAGATTATATACTATACAAAAGTAGGCCCTTGTAATGACAGCACAAAACACCAGAGCTAAACTGCTTCTTGTTTTGGATAAGATCCCATCATTCGATCACATCGAGAAACAAAATGTATTAAGTGTTGTTCTGGATCTCCAGAACCATTTAAAATTGGGAATGTGGTACTTTCAAAATTTGATGGGGGAGGAATTTCATCCACCCATTCAGGTTTAGATCCCTTTTCTATATGAATTTGTGAACTCTTTCTTTCCAAATCTTCTAAATGAGCTATTAATGACTCAATGGTAGTAATTAATTTTTTTAGAATCATCTGGTTGATCTTGGACCTAAGAGGGTGAAATAATTGGAGTTTGGACGGGTGTGGTGACGGGGATTTCCACTGATGGTAGTATTGTCGGTTGTTGTTGCGTATGACCCATAGGAATGGACCTGTGATGGTGTAATAGTAAAGGAGGATATTATTTATCCTTCTCAGTAGTTACAACAAATTCCCATGACTGACTAACTCCAGTATGTTTTAAAGGAAGCCTGACATGGAGTAGTTCTGCATTCAATCTCCTTAACTCCTTCATTTTTTCTTCCTACTGTGCAAACTTTTCTTCTAATGAGAGTGACTGGCCTTCTCCATAGGTATTGTGAAATGTAACCTGCATTTTTTCCATTACCCTTGTTGGATGACTTTCGGAGAGGGGGAATTGGTTATTTGATGGAATACCTAGATTCTGGGTAAGCCTTTGATTCTGGGTACGCAGACCTTCCTCATTTATTTCAGTGTGTACAGCCTCTTGATCATGAACTTCTTCATATGATTCCCCTAAGTGAGCAACATGTTCTGGGGGATTGATGAAAATGACATTGATTACATTTATCGATACATAGCGCATTGCATCCCTTCTATTAGTGCTTCTATGATATTTCCTTCTTCCATGTCCCTTGTGAGACATTTCCCTTGGTTTAGTTGATCCCTCGGGAACATCTTGATGAACTGTAATTTGGAGGGAATCTCATGATAATTCAGATCTGCATTCCACTTGTGGATTCTTCCCTAATCGAGATAAGAATAACTTTTTCTAAGTAAAAGATTGAGGATTTCAAAAAGTCCCATGTCCGGTGGACTGGGGTTGTTCCTGTTGTTCCTGCTCAAATCCTCGAATCATATCTATTGATCCTGAGGGTTGAGTTAAAAGAGACCCCAGTCTGGAAAGCTGAGGTTTCTCTTGAGCTTCCACATCTGAGACATTCTTAAAATCTATCTTGATTCTATGGACTATAGTCTAAAAATTGGCCAGATGCATCAACCTATATCCTCTCAAATCACCTGTCTCGGATGACCGTTAGATTATTTCAAAAACTTCTGTCACATGATGATGTTCTTTCTCTAAATGATAATCATGTTCGATATTCTCATTTGCATGATGTAAGAGTAATTCGACAACCTGGTATTTATATGCCTGACTTTGGGAAGAACTAGTTGAGGCGTGTTCCCGAGCAAGCCTTTGATTACACACAAAACCAATTGGATGTGGCCGGCCATGGGCAATAACATTTCATGAGACAACTTTTGGCAGGTTTTGTTGACTAGATAGTACAGTTAAATGCAATTATCCATAAACACCCCATCCCCTATCATGAATACCAGATGGGAAATTGGTAATTAACTAGTGAAACCTTTTTAACGTGCCAAGGCATGAAAACTGAAGGGATCCTTATTTCTTTTCAACCTTTGGATGTCGAATAACTGAGAGAGATGCCATGTCAATTTGGTGTGGAAACCCTTCTATTAACTTGACATTATTTTCATATTCATCATAAGATAATATATTATTTTTAATGTGAAAATGAGTTTTTCACATGTTGAGATGAATATCGTGAATACAATCTTCCATCAACATTTCTGGAATATCATACTGAGAGTCAGCCAAATTCCAAAACATGACTGGTACATCACCTTTCGCTAGTTGTTTTCTCATATTCAAAACTTCCTTATTATCATTTGATGAAGATTATTCTACCTGATTAGACCAAAGCAAGTTTTTTTTGGCTTTATCAGATTCAATAATATTGGTAGAGAATTTATTTATCAAATTAGAAGATGAATGACCCAAGGTAGGTTCATAGAATGACCCACCCCTTTGCTATCTTTTGATTGAGAAAATATTTCACCTGCTAGCAGTAAATCATCATACATAACTATCTTCTCATTTGAATGTGCCTCAAGAGAAGAGGGCTTTCTCATTATTGAATTTTCCTTTGAATAATTTTCCTGGAAATGAGAATTGCTACTACGGAGAGGACTTTCACAGCTAAATTCATCATCATGGGGGGACCACCATGGTGGGTTACAGCAAAAGATGAAACCTTTTGCTCCTTGTTCTTCTGGCCACGTAGAGGGTTATTGTGGCTCTCATCTGAAGATGGTAATTCGAGATCAACCGAACATTCATGAAGAAAGCCTCCATGAAATAATGTCTGATGAATATGTTCATAATTGTTGTTGTTACATCTAGAAACTAGAAATGAGAGAGTAGAATCTTGAGTTTCAATAGACAATTGTCTGAGTGTATCAAGAACTTCATAATTGAGCAACACCTTATTTCACATTTCTCCTGATTTCTCGACTGTGCTGGATGGATATTTTTATTAGACACCTTCTTACACAAATTAGAAACCACTTGTTGACGAATGTGCTTATTATGGCCAGGTGTATGTGCCTACTTAGAAGAAATGGTCAGGTTAGGCTGATTATCTCCATTTAAATCGGGTGTATGTTCCTAACTTGATTGTCCTTATGAAATGGGGGTGTTTTCCCCCATGACCCTCCTAGACTGGAACAATGGTGAAAATCTACTCTAGAGTGACATGTTGATGAGTCAGTCCATTGATAAGGATAAATTTTTATTTCTTTCCCTGTGATGTCACTGAATTTGTTATAATATGCTAACAGGTATTCAGAATATGGGTAGGGATTTTATTCTTCTCTTTCACCATTGGTAGAATATTCTTGGTGACTTTAGCTGCCGAAATGGGAATATATGTCCATTACGTATCTGGGGTATGTGTATGTGCTTGCTCCTATCCCCCTTTTTCTATCAACTAATTCTGATAGTACTTATGCATAGGGGTACAGAGTTGAGTCCGCTCCAAATTTGTCGTTGGAGAATTCTGACTAACTTCTCCAGGTGCTACCAAATGACACTATTGGCAGGCTTGAAGAACATTGGAAGGTGTATGTGCCTACTGTGTATTCTTCGTCAAGTATGGTTTATGAATTTCCTTCAATACTAGTAGAAGATACTGCTAATAGAATTGGTGATTGTAAAAAGGTGTATGTTCCTAATTACTACTTTCCACCATATTATATTGGAAAGATTCTATGGATGAAGGCAGATGAGCCTAGTGACTGGCTGAAGAATTATAAACATGTGTATGTGGCTGCCTATAGTACTCCGCTAGAATTTCCTGACGGGATTGATGTGTTACTGCCAGACGAGTCTGTTGGGTAGTAACATCAGGATAGACTGGTGTATATTCCTTCTCGTCGATTGCCATCAGGTTGGCTTGATAGACTTCTCCAAAGGGGGTGGATGTAAGAACCTACTCCATGCTAAACAGATTTCACCTCTAATGGTTCGTCTTGTGTGATCAGGTCTATGGAACTTGAGCTAAACCCCAAAAGACGATACCCTCAACATGTTGACAGTGCACTACTGCACGAGTATGGCAGTGATTGTTGATGGGAGTCCTCAGGAGGGACTTCTGCCTTCTTGAACTGATGCCCTGAGAGACCTCTTCATCCACCTCCCCGTATTATAGGAGGTATTAGTTATTGGGTTCCTAGGATAATGACCTGAAATGGTTGGAAATGGTGGTTGGAACCACCAGTATCTTGACCACTGGTCGTCACTGTTCGGGCAACTAGGGTGAATTGTTAACTCAGAGGGCTTGTTGAGCAACCTCCAGGTTCAGAATGGTACCATGTTGACGGCATTCCTTAACAAAATTATTTGAGACCCAGTGTTGAAGATTTTGATTAGGTGATGTCGTCCTCAAAGTGGATGAGGATCCAGCCGGAGTAACGGCTGAGGCATTCACAGGTATGAACTTTAAAGAATCCAATTCTGTAATGCAAGTAGATCTTGGAAATGAGTGCTTGTTTGATATAACAAACATAATCAAGATATGTTTGTCCAGAATACATATTTTGGATGAGAACATATGTTATTGATTTCATTACTGGCCCTCAAATTAAGTTAATTGTAGGCCTTGAAAAAAAGTAAAACCACTTTTAACATGGTAAAGGATTCACATTGGGTTCATAATTTTTTGTTTCTTCTGAAAATGGGAATGACCTTGTTTGTGTATGGTTCAAACATTCCAATCGGTTTCTAACTGGTTTATTCGTAGAACCAAAATCATCCAATGATTCTATATCCTTTTGGACCTACTTTCCAAATGTAGGTTCTCATTAGTTATTGACTGATTAGGCTTAAGAATTTGCATTGGCCGAGAGGATGGGAGGTCAGACTCATCACACATTTTAGTGGGGAATTATTTTCTACTCCAAGACTCTCTTATAGATTTAATTTATGTTCACGAATCCTTATTAATTTAACAAGAATAAAAATGTGTTTTCCTTTAGATTTGGATTTCAATGATTAATATGTATTAGATTTAGAGAATATTTTATTTGTATTTGAGGTTCTTCATCGATAGAGAATCATCCATATTTATTAGATATTCTTAGTCAATGGTATCCTTCAACAAATTATATAGAAATTTCTTGGTCATTATGATAACAATAATGGTTTTAAATCCACTCAATCGGGAACTTGTAGTTTATGGTCATTCAGAAATACAATGATTATTTCATATTTGGGATCATACTTGCAGAAAGTCTTCCTACATAACCTGGTTAAAGAGGAATCAAAATCCAATGTAGTTTGAGAATTTAGATATAGCTTAACATCATATGTGATTGATGAGAATTAATGGGTCATGTTCTGGAACCTTAGAAAGGATTCTTACACTCTAATTTTAAGGTACAGATCAATGTCCACATAGTTAGATTAAGAATTGTGGGGCTTATATATGATTAACGGCCTAAAGAGATGTGTCATAGTTACTATTACACTCTATGCTCACATGAATCATGCTTGGTGTGAGAAACAAGAGTTATCAGTAAACCTGAAGATTTGTGCCGTGAAATATGCGGTCACAAGGAATGATATGGGGATTATGTATGTGTGATTTCCCAAGTAGGTGAAGACTAGGATTTACATTCAGAAAGAAGCCTAGGAACAAGGTCGATAAAGATATTTGTGCATTATGAAGATTTGGATACTCTTATATGAGGCTTTCTCCTGAGGAGGATGCCCAAATTAGGGGGGAATTAACATATAATTGGGACTTAATCTTGGGAAGGAGGATACCTTGATTAAGGAATTTGGGGCTTACACTTAAAGAGGATGCCTATGAATAGGGAGCATGGGGCTAACTCCTAAAAATGAGGCCCAGGTAAAGACAAATTATGAATATGGATTACTCTTAAAAAGGAGGCCCAGGTTAGGAGAAATTATGACTGGGTAATACACCTGAAATAGAGGCCCAGGTTAAGAGAAATTATGACTGGGGGTTACTCCTAAAAAGAAGGCCCAGTTTTAGGAGACTTGAGACTTGGGGCTTACTCCTGAGGAGGAGGACCAAATCAAAATAACTTCTCTAAATTCCTTTCAGATTAGGAATCCAACCAAGGAACCCTACATAAAATGGCTTTGAAGAGGGTTTTTATGGATAGATCTTGAAGAGTAAAGGTGGATTTAAAGAAAGGATGTTAATTAGAAGGAGGCGCATAAGTCCTAGTTTGGCGCACAAGTCATGGTCGTGGAAGTATACTTGCACGACATGAGTCAACTAGGGTGACAAAAAATACATGAAGTGATACTTGTGCGACTTTGAATTGGATCCCTTAGTATCATCCCAAAAGGATTTCAGATGTGTGGTGTGAATGTTTCCTCGAGGGGGAAATGTGGTGTGCAAGTGTCTCCATTTACCTTAACGGCATGACAATTAGGTGCACAAGTGTTGATTAGTTCTAACACTTAGTCCTTATTCTTCCTCTTTAGAGATTCCATTCTATGTAAATAATTTCTTAATAAGTGTTCATAAGACTTCAGATAGAGACATGGGCGACCAGAGCTTGAATCTGAGTTTTGGATTTTTCATCCTCGAAATGGGGTGTTCACATGGGGTATTTATAGGCCACTGAGCACCTTGGGTGAAAAAAAGAATAGGGCATGCAAGTCACTTGTGTGACCATAAAGAAACTTGCACAACCCATTCTTAAAAGGTTCCTTGTTCATTCCTTTTTTCATTTTCTTTTCTTCAAAAGATGAATCTCTTTGTGCTTATGGAATTTACCATTTCCATTCTTTAGACTTTGTGATGGAAAGGAGCTTCAATAATAGAATGTGATTATTCAACTACTATAATATCCATGTGAATAAGTCAATTTCATTATTTGATTTTATCTTTGATGTATTATGCTGATGTTCAAGTTTAAAAGGCTTTTCCTTTATTCTTATACATTTCCTTATATGTTTATTCTTATTTATGAATGGTTTCACTATATTGTTATCCTAACTGAGCATCTGAGCTCACCCCATTCTATGTTTTATTTTTTCCAAGATGCGAGGAAGTATTTTATCACTGACCGGCTGGGATATTCTGAGAGGATATGAGTGTGGTCTATGGAAACAATGTTGTTGCAGTTTTTCATTTTGTAATGTAATGTAAAACTCGTGAATTTATCTATTATTTCCAAGGCTACTAAACTGACTGGTATTTTGGGATATGATTTCCTTTTTTCATTACAATTTTATGTAATAATGCACTTACTCTGGGTAACTGAGGATGGGGCATTACAAAATACATGTATATAACACACTCTACATAATCATTGGATTAGGATTGATGAAATAATTTCTGATTTTGTATTATCTATGAGGAACACAAATTCAAGAACATGATATAAATGTCATCTGTGGGTCTGAAATTATATAACCCTCTAATGAATTGGGTAATGTTTTTGTCTCATAATATAACTATTATAGTTAACAAGATATTATCATAAGAATATTTTGTTTTTTTCTCTCTTCTATTATCCTTGACCTATTATAATGATTTCATGTTTTATTTTCTTACGACATTCCTATGTTTCCTGGATGTTATAATATTATATCATGTTTGGTTTTTTATATTTACAATTTTCACCCAAATATTTCTGTTTTCTATGAATATTGAATTACATTTGTTACTTTTATTTAGTTACTCTTTGATTATTCCAACACTTGGATTTATAGATCATCCCTTTATAATCAAATTCCCTAGATTATCCAATGTCATTTTAGATGAGTGGTGGGATTTTAAAATCACGGTAAGGAGTTTATTATAATGTTGTTTCATTCTGTTTCTTTCTATTATTATAAATATCTCATTTCATAAATACACTAGGACTATTGATATTTTAGGGTTTTATTACTTGCGTCTTTATGTAACAAATTATGGAATAAGATGTATAAAATTCATGGGATATTATAAATATGGTCTCTCTATATATCAATTGATTATTTATAGAGATGGTGACTTCATATCTTCAAGGTTAGGATTACAGATTCCAACTCAAGATCATGACTCAGATAGTTTCATTTTTAGATCTTTAATTACCATTTTTTATAATCAGCCTCTCTATTATTCTAAAAAAGGATACAACCCATCACTTTCATAAGTGATTTAATATATATTGCAAACCATTCTATTCCCAATAGTAATTTAAATATGGGTACCTTAACGGTTTTCATATTTATCCCTTCAGAACATTTTTTCATATTCACTTGACCATGTTAAATTAACCCATTTACATGTCAACTAAGTGACCATGTTTTCCAATTGAATAAAAATTTGAACAAACCACTAATAGTGACTCACTAAACCAATGAAACTATATATCTCTATTATATTCATCAATTTAGTCTATTCATTAACATTCCATTTTCTTGGAATGATCAATATATATTACATATATAGATGAAATATGTCCATAAAAAGAAATATCATAGTCCCAAAATCCACACATAATTAATTTCCAGCATAATTCTTTTTATCATAGAGTCTCAAAAAAGTTCAAAATTATTATTATGATTGTCATGGATTTTAGAGTATTTTATGATATCGTGAATGAATACAACCAAGACGGTATTGAAATAATAATTGAAAAAACTCTTCATCACTTCAATAAAAATAGAAATTATGTTGATCAATATTAATGGAATTAGCTTAAACTCATAATATTTATACCTCATATGAAATATTTTCCTAGCATTATAATAATTACTCTTCCTTAATTGAAGATAAGGATATTGAAGATCAATATTCAAATAAATATAAATCTAGATTTATATTTAATAAATTGGTTACAACCTCATATACTAGGGAATGTGATTCATACTGTTTATAAAAATGGAATTAATCTCTTTTTAGTCGATGCACAACCTCATATAGCAGTACTTTTTTCGTAAATATGATAGGTTTTCCCCATGTTGAAACACTACGACACATAAATATCTTATCGCACTACTACATATGTTTTTTTGTAATCTCTACCAATTCCACGTGTTTTTTTGGGAGTTTTGGATACGAATATTTTATTAGGGACTAATTTAATGGAAAACACATGTCCATGATTATGTGGATTTCATAGCATGTATTATGAATATACATCAAGTTATTCCTTTAAAAATGTTTTATCCTTATTCATAATATGTCTACTCAATCCACACATAGCATTTTTCCTTCCTATTCTCCCTGAATTTCGTTATGATGAGATACTAGATTTGGATCCATAAATGATTAATATAATGAAATCTCTAACTTAAAAAATTGATTCAATTTCACCTTAATAAATTTTAATCAATTTCACTTTGAAATAAATTATTATATTATCATTAAAAATATAATCCATACCATGAATTATGTCAAGTTCAATCATAGGTATGAAAATTAAACAAGCATCTAAAAAATATTTATAAATCTGAATAAAAATTGTTGATATTTCCTTATAGAAATATTATTATAATTAAATGGATTGATTAAGAATCCTTTCCTTATAGTATAAGGAGAGGTTTAATGTTATCATCAATAAGAAAATAAATAAAATAGTGTATATCTAGAAACAAATAAATCATTCTCTATCTATGAATTTAAAATCAATGAAACCGCAAACTTGTAGTTTGGGGCTTCAATGTCTTCTGTAGTAATTACATAATCTGTATATTTATCCCTTTTCCTTTTACAACATAAACACAATTCATTATTGAGGAATTAAAATTAATATTTACAAATCCACTTATATTTGACTCATTATACTTCCTTTTTCCCTTATAATCAGAAGACAATTTGTCTTTACTCTCCATAGTTGAATAAATATTAAATTTAATTCAATAATGTTCCACAATTTTCATACAACAATTATTACACATTCAAAATTCCACCTTTCACATATTATGTTTTCCATATTTCATTTTATAGAGTTATCAATCACCCTCATATTTTATTGATTCCCATAAAAACATAAGATTTCTTGAATTATTTCTTTTTCATTGTGGTACTTGATATTATGTCATCATATATTTAACATTATTGAGAGTATAATTTGATTCAAAGTATTGTTTTTATTTCATCAAATAAGTGATCAATAATATTTCGTTGATTACGTATATAATATGTAACATGAGTTTCCAACATTGTTAAGTTAGCTTCATATTCAAAATTATTTTACTCTTTCCTTTAACTTATATTGAGGGATTTTATTTCCAAATTATCTAATTTCTCCTGAAGAATTCATTTTTCAAAGAATATATATATATATATATATATATAATTATTCCATTAAATACTCAATATGTCCTCTATTTATGTAGTTTTCTAGATCAATGGTCACTATTTATTAATATCACCCTTTAGATAATTTATTATAATGATAATATTATATATTTCACTACATACCCAAAAAATAAATCTATTCTTCTGGGAAATTATCAATTATATATCTAGTATTAGATTTGTAGTCCCATTAAACGATATAGGTTGTTGTCACAAGAATGATTCTATTGTTATTTCACCATATTGGGGATTAGTGGGTTTCTTTATGAGGCAAAGATTATTGGACATGACCTATGTTAACTAACTGAATATCTTTATAATCCAATCATCTCCAGGATCATCCTCATTGACTTTATTGACTTTAACATGATGTAAATCCATAAAATAGGGTGTGAATATTGATATGGTTTTCTTTCTTTCTACTAGGTTCAATTTCTAAACAATGGAATATGTTAGATTACATCATAAAATCAAGAATATTAAGTCATAAAATTTGTTTTTTATGTAAGTGAAATATTCTATATGTGTTTCTATAACTTCCTAAGGACTTAATATAATGTTCTCATTATGTTCAGTTATGTCCGTCGATATCTAGTTCCCAAGGTTTATAATAAACTTTCTCTAATTCCAACTATAATAACCCCACCTCCATTAACCTAGCTTCATTGTTTAACTCAAAACATTAGTAAAAATTAATATAATTTTCATACTATATTTTATTCATTTTTATGTAGTATTTGGAGACTAGATATATTCCAGATTATAATATTATGTCATGAACAATAAAATAAAACATATAATTTCATAGGGAAATTTATTATTTATTATATTACATCATTGAAATCCTGAAACAAATCACATATTGATACCCTGGGGAAAATAAATCAAAATAATTATTGAGGATAGATTCTCATTAATTTAACAAATACAATGTATGTTTCCATAGAATAAATAAATAATGAATAATATCATAGATATGAAATATTATCAAATTTGAAATATAACAAATATAATAAAAGGGGAATATATACATGGATTAAATAACAATATAAATAATCACATAGATAATAAAAACTTGTCTAGTAATGATATAACATTTAATTTCAAACATCATAATCTTACCATTAATTCCTTGGGCTAAGAAGTCATTCATAAAAAGTTTTGTAATATGTTAAATACACATGTTATTTTGTATCATGAAATATAATAATGCATCAAGAGTAAATATAATATTTTCCCCCTCCCTTGACTTACTAGTTCTAATTCATTCATTATATGAAAAAAATGGGATAATGATAAAATCCATATTCAACATAAACATTCATACTGAAAAACTAGAATACAAAATGTCAATATTTTCTCCAATTAATATATAGAGTACCATGATCATAATATCCCCTATGAAAAAGTTAGATGGTTTTATTAGATAATATCCCTATTAAATCATAATAATTCATAATGTATTTTAACATAGATGAACACTAACTTTTATAAAGTCATTAGAATGTCTCATTAAAAAAGATGAATTTTTTTTGGGCAAAAAAATAAATCTAAAAAATGACTGAGTAATAGGAATACGATTTAATTTTTTTTAAAAATGGGAGGATTTAAATAAGTATTCAAAGATAATAATAAAAATATTGTGTAAAAATGAGTATATTTGGGAAACGTTAGAAATCATTCTATTTCGATATTCATAAAATATAAAAATCATGTTGTATGGAGCACAGACAAGAGACATTTTATAAATATGTATAGGAAGTTATAGTTAAATTAAATTATACTAATGAAATCATTTACTTATAGAAAAATACATTCAAGAAGTAAAATAAATAATGTGAATATTGAATAGAAAAACTTCTGACAAAAAATGAGAAATAATTTCATATTTTCTTATATACCG
The DNA here is from genome assembly GCA_963277665.1 of Viscum album. Classification (NCBI taxonomy): domain Eukaryota; kingdom Viridiplantae; phylum Streptophyta; class Magnoliopsida; order Santalales; family Viscaceae; genus Viscum; species Viscum album. The sequence continues at coordinate 397,040,479 of OY728125.1, forward strand.
TCATTCAAGGTTTTTGACAACAAAAAATTGATAAAATGAGAATAATATATTGAAACCCATTAATAACATGTGAAGAAGAAAATATATGGGTTTTATGAGACAAAGAGAATATAATTTGATGGGCTCATAACAAGATGTTCCAAATTAGAAAATAAAAGTGTACCTCAAACTAATTAACATAGTACATAGTAGAAGAAGTGATAATTCCCATAGGGAAATTGGGTAGTCCATTTTTTATCATTGAATAATTATCCAGGAGACACAGGATGACTATTAAATGTAAATAAAACACAATATATCAACTTTTATAGTTATGAGAGCTAGCGTTCTAAATATGGATTGAAAAGACAGGTGTTATCCAATTTGATTATTTTATTAGGATACAAATAACTTAAATATATTTAATTAATTAGTGATTATTGTTGTATTAAATAGTATTTATGTTTTATTGTTCTGAAATTTGTCCAATAATACTATTTTAATCCAATACTCACTTTAGTATTCAATATAAAAATCATTTAATGATGGAAAATACCATAATGAAAAGGACAGTTGATTCAATAGTCATTATATACTCTTATACAAACATTATTGACGTTTTCTCAAACTACAGTACATTTTATATTAATTGAAATGAATAAATAAAGTAAATTTCATTCTTAATGAAACCCAAACACAATCCATAAATGTAAATGCAATAAAGTGGTCCAAGTCATTCCCATGACAACATTTTCCATCAAATATACAAAATTGATTGGGAAAAGAATAATTCATACAACATATATATGGTGATTTGTGTATATATCACATAAAAATAGTCAATAAAACCCCAAGTTTGATAAGATTTGTTAAAATTATAGGGTATGAGACAATAATCACTTTAAAGGCACAATAATCAACATTAGAATACTTACATTAATAATTATATAGGGTAAGAGTTAGTCCTCAAAAATACATGACCTCTTTTGAGTCCCAATAAATCAAACATTAGTTCTATGATAAATACACCATAAAAATGTGTCAAAAACTATAAAAATTGTAGTTGGGTGTAAGTGAGGGTGGGTGGGTGGATGTTGACTGGTTCATAGTTAATTCACACAATTTTTTATAACAATTCATAGACCATCAAAAAAATTCCTATAATTTAGGGTTCATCATACACTATTTTCGGACAAGTCTACGTGGTTTGAATATTTGTGATAAAACTATGAAATTAACATTTTCTCTTTATTTCAATAACCTCACGGTTTCCTAGGAAGGAGCACAAATTTTTTTTAGTATACATTTTGAACCCTTTAAAATGTGTCCAAATACATCCAATTTTCTTCCAAGATTCATAGTTCATTAAAAATATCAAGGGTTATTAATTTTATACCAATTTTGTTCAAATTAAAATATGTAAATTCGATAAATATATGGTAATTCAGAATGAAATCCCTTTTTAAATTTGAGTTTCAATGTTAATTGATACTTTAAGAAAAAGTGCTTCAAACTCCACACACGTGATCAACTTTTTATGCTTAACAATTAATAGAAAATATTTCAAATGGAAACACAACAGAAACAAATATAAAATTCAAAATTTATATCAACTAAAATAGCATCATTTTGAATAATGAATTATTGAATGTTCTACAATCACCATTAATAACTCTCAAATCTAAAAAGAATGTAAGAATATTATATTCCAGATAATTATTTAAATTTTCATTATAAATCATTTTTATTTCAGTATGAGATCCCCCTAAATCATTGTAGATTAATTCTCCTAAATCATATCTTTCTTCGCATTTCCTCAATTAAGACAAAAACTTTTTCAAAATCATATTGTGGGATTCCACTTTTATATGTCACAAAACCTTATTAACATACTACATTGATTAAAATAGATGGTTATCATCATCATGTATATTTTTTCATATCTATAATATTCATTAATTTCAGACAATAGGAATGAGTTTTTGTGCCAATATATTTTTATGGATTACCTTTTATGAATTTGGAATGACAATAAAGAGCTATTAAAATTAGTACCATATAATAACCACTTGTGAAAAATTAGTAAATTCCATATATCACATCCAAAAAATATATAATTAATTATTTAACATAAATAATTCCATTAATTTAGACTACTCTATCCAAATTTCATACTTAATTAAAAAAATTTACTTGAATTTTGGAAAATTCTATACACTAAAATGAATGGTTTATTAATCAAGGCATATGTAAACATGAATATGATCATTTTATATTTTAATAATTTAACTAATATTATTGAAAAATATATTTAATATTACCTTAATTGGTTTATAATAAAAAACATTCATCATTGGTAATGATATCATCATTCTTCAGGGAGTGATTCATTTGAGATCCACCACCACACATAAAACCAAACATTATTTCTTATATTTATTTTCATGTTGGGTAAGTGTATGAAACATATGATATATCATTAGAATTAATTCTTAAATAATAAAAATAACCCAAATATTTAAGAGAACAATACTCTCCACATGGTTGATATTATCACATCCCAAGTCCCATATGAGTCTAAGTCCTCAACTCCTTCAAATATTCTAATTTTTTTTCAGAAAATAATACTAAATAGTATAGTTGAAGATAATTATTCTTTGATATTGAAAATTCATGATCCACATGTGATTTATAATAATTACTTGTACGACACCCTAGTTTAATTAAAATATAGGATCATATGGATGGAATGTGAGTAAAAATGGTTTGAAATATATTTTTTCTATAAGAAAATATAAATTAAATAAAAATATTTAATAACAGAAATTTATGTTTTTATTTGCTGGGTTTCCTCCTGATGAGTGTTATTTTGAGGTCATTGCATTAACTATGTTACCCCTACCTCATCTATATTCCATTAGAGTATGGGGATTTTTCTTTTTGAACCAATACATGTGATTAGTTCCTCACTTCTTACAAAAATGTAAAACATTTTAGGAGGAATGGGTGGTGTTTTTTAGTAACCTTTCTTCTTTGAAAACATGTATTGATATGGGATCCATGTTTCTCCAATGATGCTTATTTCATCTATATCTCATTAGATATATGTAGTAACCTATTATTGATTCATGGGTGCGGAGTATTGTATTTGTGGTTCCCCCTTTGTAAAATAAGGATTTTCAATTCCTTAACAATTAAATTTCATAAAATAACTTTCCTGGAAAAGTAAAATGGAAATTATGTTATAAAAAATAAACGTTTTTTCAAATTCCAAATAAAAATTTAATAATGTAAGACTATTTTAATTTAACATTCATGAAAATTTAGTATAAGAAATGATTTTTTTTAATTTTTTGTTCAATGTTACTTAATTAACCCTCAATTGATAAATTAATTTGAGATTAAATTTTAGCATTGAATGCATTCTCACAACTAATTGGAAATTTAAAAAATTCATAAAATTTATTATTGGGAATAGAAAAATAATTCAAAATATCCCTTTCTTCACATTTATTTGGTGTAAAAATAAGAGTTTCATTCATAAAAGAATTCACATTTTGATCCCCAACAGAATCATGGGATTCATAGTTCTTTGAAATCTTGTAAAATTTCTAAACCAAAGTGCTCAGTATTTTTAATTGGATATATTCTTCCAATTATTATTTAAATAATTACTCCCTTATATATAGTAAATTTTCAAAATTCACTCTCCCACTTGAATTGGGTGAATGTTCTAAATGTGATGTTGGTGGAAATGAATTCATGTCACTTTAATCACTCCCCCCAATATCATCACACCCTTATAATTACATATTTGATTGGTCCAAAAAATTATCAAATTAATTGTGAAATGATGTTGGGGTCTACATAAGTGTATAGAGAATAATCCATCAACCATTTTTATTTTTTTTATATAAAAAATAAGTTTGATCACTAATAGTAGATGGTTCTCCCCATTTATACTTATATACCAATGTATCTTGTCACCAAGTAGATCATTCATGATTCATTTTGGAAAATAGATATTGTTGTTTATTTTTCAAATATAAAAATTAAAATAAAAGAAAAAAATTTCATAAACTAATTTTACTATTTGAGTCTCATGTATACCCCATTCCTCTTTATCAATAGTTCCAAAATGTTGTGTACCCATTGCAAGACATAGAAAATTAGAAATTCAAAGTCATACATAAAATAACTAAAGATGTATCTTTTGGATGTAAAGGATTATCCAATATAGAAAAATGGTATCCCTTGGGTCAATAGATTTGAGAAATTTACTTCAGTACACAACCTTGACATGGAAATGAAAAGAAAACCCAACCTATCATTGTTAGTGTCATGGGATGTTTGTATCTATAGTTAGAATGAAATACAATATGTACTCAAATTTATAATGTGATTTAGGATCCTAATCATTAAAATAGTCAGAATTCACAAATAGTCACTATGGGATTTAATGGTATTAGAAATTCCGGGGTCTGCAACTGAAATAATTACACAAGATAATCAAATATGGGATTTTATATCCAATTTAACTATCATTTTAGGAATGATAATCTGTAATGCAATGGATGGTAAATTAAATGGTCATGGTTTCCTCTTAGCTCGACTGTATTAGTGTCATTACACTCCCAACTCATATTGATTATAATTAAAATTAATAAATAATGGGAATATAGGTTCAATACATATAAAAAACAATCTATAAATTAGAACCTAGTAAATTTAACATGATCTTCCCCAAAAAAATATCATTTATCATACATAAAGAACCAATAAAAAATGAAGAATGAATGAAGTATGTATATATATATATATATATGATAAATTCTAGCAAAATAGAGAATTATTCCCAATATTCAATAACAATCCAAAAACATTTTATGGTATTAGATGATCCACACATAAATTGAAATATTATCATACAATGAATATTTTTACTAATGATTCTATAGGTTTATATTTTGTTTTAGAACCAACTTTTATATATTTTATGACCCTATCAAATTCCCCTTTATTAATAAGATGAATACGCCCACAAAATGAGTCAGAATGTGTTTTATAATGGTGTTTGGGGATAGATAAAGGTGGTTGTATGGTTGTTTAAAAGTCCATGATTAAGGTGCATATATTTTATAACCATTCACAAACTTGTGTGTAATTTTGAATCCTCTAAGATTAGGATTGTACAATTTTTGGGTAGGTTCACATGGTTTGAATAACTATATGGATACCATTAAATTAAAACTATCTCTTGATATCATGTACAATAACATCTATGGGGAAAGGTTGCATTGTATGTGTTACTTGGTAGATATCCTTCAGCATGGAAAATGGGTCCAAATGACTTTGATTTTCATTAAATGTTTCTGGTTCGTTCTACATTTCTCCAATTCTTCATTTTACAATAAATGTTTTCCTATGCAAACATATAATAACTATAAATATATATATATAATAACAATAAAATAAATTTTCAAGTTATTTTTCAATTTGATTTTGTCCATTACACAAAAGGGAATCACAATGACAACAATGTATGTATAGAAATGAAAATTGAGAACAAAAAATTATATTAACAAATAAACCCTTACCATTTATTTCTAATAAATAGAACATGATAAAAGTACCAATATAATAAATTTATATTTATTATTAAGCTATATCATTTCTATATTTATTTAAGTTTAAAAATAAATTATAATATTGATTATCATTGAATTAATTCAATTAGAATAAATCAAAAGATAATTATTTTAGTTTAAAAAGACACCAAGAGAGAATGATTCCTTGAAATTCCATGGTATAAATCAAAGAACCCACAATAGTTTTTATTTAAATAGAAACATTAATTAGATTTTTTAAAGGTCAAACATATATTTATGAGATCCAAAAATAAATTTTAAATGTGTTATTCAAAATTCTAAATATAAATTTGGTATATAATAGTTTTTATAAATTTTTTAATAATTATTATATCATGATAATTTCTTTAATGTGAAATTATTTACATAATCAATATTTTTCACTATACACTCCAAAATCAACTATTTTTTGGAAAATACCAAAAATTAACCCCAAGTTAAATTATATCTTATTTACTCAAAATTTTATCCATTTAATTAAATTTAAATGATTAAATATATAACTTTAAGTTTTTTTATAGACATGTACTTTATATATTATAATTATAAAATAATAGGTCGTGCATTAGTGAAAGTAAAGGGATTTAGTTTTAACATTATACGGATGATCTCTGGTTTAAAAATAAATTATACTAATATATGTGTAATCACAGACATGGTTAAATATCATATATTTATAAAAGATCATTTATACATATATTATTGATGATAACAAATTATAAATGAATTTTATATTGATAATGAGCATGATACGCTATATAGTCCTATCAAGGATACATTAACATATGATAATATATTAACTAATGCATAATTTAATTTGTTTTTTAAATTGAAGAATAATGAATTATTTATGATTTATATATATTTAAATTGTATTTATACTTTACATAAAAAATAAATTAATTTATATCTTTTTTAAAAAAATTAAATGGTTTTATAAAGTAGTTTATTTATGAAACAATTTCATCTATTATAAGTATTTTTTTATTTCACAAAAAAATTAATTGGTTTTTTAATGTTCTCATTTAATATTTTTTTTATTATTTTTAATGAACTGTGTGTTTATAATATTATATTAATTTTTTTCATGAAAAATAATTTAACATAATTATTATATTGAAATTTTTTCAATGGATTTATAATGTAATTTTTTGATGATAAAAATATTATTCAAATCATTGTGTTAAAAAAATATTATCTAAAGAAATAAATTTAAAATATTGTACTTAATTATATGAAGAATAATGATTCAATGGAATTTTAATATATAATTTTAATCAATTATTATTTATTCTATTTATATATCCATTATGTAGACTATTAAATAAGATTCAGATAAATAAAATCTTTCAAGCTCCTTGGTATAGATAATTGTCATTGAGTTTTATATATCAAAATATTATTTGTATATGGTTTGGGCTAAAAAATATAGTAATTTTATTTTGGTAAAATGGATTGTATAAAAACCTATCAAGATATCACTCATCCGGTTTAAACTAATTTATCTCAATGAATACTGTGTTTTTATGTATTAATTTTTTTTAATCCAAATGGTAAAAGATATCTTAAAAAGAAAACTACAGGTTATCTAAAAGGAATGAAGAAGAAAAATAATATTGAAGGTCCATCATATGCATAGATAAATAAATCCTTAATTCCTAGTTTGGAGGGAAATAGCCCATTCATGTGTAAGTAGGGACATATAGTTTCGAATCATTATCCAAGGTAAGAAAAAAAGATCATACTCAAATTTCGAAATAAGAGAATAGTGAATTTGATGACGTTTTCTATTATTCATAGTCTTCAGATAATGTCCAAAAAATAGGGAATATTTTCTTAGATAGTGTAGAGACCCGAAGCTTGATGTACATGGACATTACATTAATTTTGGGGAATACTTAGTACATAATAAAAACACACACACACAAGGATCGTAATAGTTTAGTGTCTTTGGAAACTCGGAATATAATCTTCTAATCGTGGTGGAAGATCTTCAACATCTCCCACAAAGATCTTCCTTTTTTTATACCTAAAACCTTTCTTTATATCTTGGGGAAAAGAAAACATAAAAGGGTGAGCTCAAATGCTCAGTATGGGTAAACAAAAGTAATATCAATCACATCATATACATAAGCACATAACATTTGGAAATCTTAACCTGCAAAAGAGATCATAATTTCATAACATGGGATAAATCATGGCAGTGAAATGTAATCACAATAATCATAACATAAAACATGAAACTTTGTGGCATACACACATAATCATAGAGAATCATTTATTGTTAGTCAAGACTCATTGCCAAGACTATCTTAGTGGACAAAGTCCCTTTCTGAACCGAGTCACCCTCGTTTCAGTCCTGTTTCACTGAACCAGTATAACCTACCATTCCAGCCATGTCTATCTCATGAGATATAAAATCTTTACCCAATGCATTGGAGGGAGATATAGGTCCCACCCATCTCATAATGATACCATTCTTATGTGTGCCACAAAATCATAAATCATACATCATTGCATAACCCATGTAATACAAATGGGAATCTTAAACATCATGACATCATAAAACAATTCATATAAGATAAAGGAATTCATAAAAATAATTCAATCACAACATGATCAAATCAATGTTATAATAGGGATAAAAACAGAACCCTTTATTATCTTAGATGGAAAATAATTTTGATAAAACACTTGAACTCCACTCTTGAGTAAAATATCCTTTCTTCTTCAAAAACATTTTTTCATTTCTTAACATTTCATACGACTTTAAACTAAAAGAAGCTGATTAAAAATAAACTTGAAAACTTGTAAAGGAAGCTTCTTGGAAATAATGTTTTAAAAACCCATTCATGCCGTATAAGTTAAAAAACATTCTTTATACTTTTGTCGGAAAAGTCAAAAAGTACCTCGTACGAAAAACGACAAAAGATTCCTTTCATATCTTTTACTAAAAACTCACCGAAGGGTAAAATTGGATTTAAACAATTGTAGGTGGATGGAAATAATATTACATATTGAGGAAACATGGATGTGGATGATAAAATACACCCCAGTAAATGCCAAAGTATAAACAATCTCGGAAAAAAATGAGATTGTGATATTTCCCTTACCTTAGGTCTGATTTGCTTCGTAAGTGTCCGAACCTCCTCTTTTTGACGCGCCTCACTTAACCTCCACTTAAAGAACAAAGGATGGTCATTGAAGAATACCAGGACCTCTAGGATGATACTAGGGAAGTGTAAAAGAGATTTTGTCAGGTTTTGGCTGATCTTGAATGCTCAAATTGGTGTGAGGAGGAGAGGGAGGAGGTGCTCTTTTATAAGGGAGGAGAGGGCATCTTAGGAAAATCTCAAAATATTAATTTATATTAAGGTCAAATTCGGTTTATAATGGTTACAAATGGTCTTATTTCAAAGATAAAGTGGGGATGGGTCGAAATCCTCTCATCCAATAGGATTTAGACAAGTTTAGGTTATTATTTTAACCTTATCAATTAGATTTAACTCTAATTTAAATAATTTAACTTTTACCATGTCTTTTTTTTCTTACACTATATGGTTAATAAACTTACTATATCAAGCCAAACGAACCCCAAGTTGAATATTATTAATATATCTATCCTTATCTAAGTCATTTGGCCGAACCTTAGATTTTTAGGAATTAAATAACAAATAATAATATAATATTTGTTTTAAAAACTAATTTATGTCAATTTTGACACTATATGGTACATGATTTTTATGAAATTTCTAACAGAATGATAAGTTCTAAACAAGTTACTTAAATCAACAATAACATGTCATATTAACCTATAAAATTATTTTAAGTCATAAAAAGTATCAAATTACATTTATTTGGGCATTTATAACATAAATTATGTTAATATTTTCTTAAAAACGTAATTACTGCATCATCGTTGTGTCATAATTAAATTAAATTATTTAAAGTATAAAAATTACAAATAAAATACCATTATGTAGGAAATCTTTTTATCTTTCTAATGAATATTTATAGTCTAAATTATATTATGTATAACCCTATATTAAAAAATGTTTTAGTAAATAAACTTTGATTTTAACTCTTTTAACTCTTCTTTGAATTAAATAATAATAAATGTCTCAATCTAATCCAAGTGGGCATAAATGATAATATTTTACAATTAAGGTTGTTTTTGGTCGAGATACACTTGTCCAATAGGATTAGTACATGTGTTAGGGTAATATTAATACCATTTTTACCCTTAATTACCCTATTTACTTTTAACCGTGGTAAATAAAAGTAAAAAGTTACTATTCACCAAAAATTATTTTCATCTCATTGAACCACATTTTACTTACTGAAATTAACCGTGTCTCTTGGATTTTTGAAATTCCATTCACAGAAGCGGTAAAATTAAGATTTATAAAAAAATTAATTTTTTTAACTACCACTTAATAGTTTCACAATTCATCAAAAATTGAAGTTTTTCAGATAAATGCCAAAATTTCACCCTAAGCTATAATTGATATTCTGAATTCAAAAATGATTTCTATTTTAAAAATATCCCATAATATAATTGGCATTAATTAATTTTATAATTAATTTTTGCAGTCACAACAAATAGCGTGTTTTTAAGAGATAATAACTATCAAAAGATTAACACTTGTTTATGTCTGGTGTAAATGTGAAATTACATCCAATGACCAAAATTGTATTGAATTGTAAAAATATATTCTAAATACACTTTAAAACCACTCAAATTAATAATTTATCACTATTAATTATTTCGATTAAAAAAAGTTTTTTTTAATTAAAATTTAGTAATTTTCACTATTCATCAGAAAATGAAAGTTATCCGAAAAGTACCAAAATTTCACCCTAAGCTAATTTCGATATTACGAATCCAAAAATAAAGTCCATTTTGAAAAAATAAAATTTACAAAATTTCAAAAAGTGGTTATTACTATTCATAATTGCTAGTTTTAATAATATTTTAATAGCATATTGTTGTTTAGTGAAACACGTTATTGCGTACTACAAACGCTATCGAGGAAGGTCGCGATTGCGTGTAATGGAAGGCAAGTCAAGGATGAGTGTTGTGAAAGATTCTTTTGGTGTAGCGTACAACACAAGATATTAATGAAATTAAAAAGAATATTTTTCATAAAATTTCGGGGTGTTACATTCTACCCCCCTTAAAATGAATTTCGCCCTCGAAATTCGTCGGGGTTATAAATGGTTTACTATTTGAAAGTTTCTTTAATAGAAACCCACATCGTAAAAAGGAATACCAAAACCAATCTTTAAAAACAAAATTATGAAATGTAACGGTTACCCAAATAAACTAATCACTGGGTTTCCACATAGGTGAAAATATGGATATGGAAGAGAAATCTAACCATCATGTTCTGATGGAGAGTGGTAGAGAACATGGCTATGGAAAAGCCAGTAATCACAAAGCCATAAATTTGTGAGGATCTAGGGTACCATCTGATTCATCAGATATAAGGGAACTAGAACAACATTTTTGGTTTTGAAGATCATTTCCCTAAAGTTGAAAATTTGAATTAGAATAAATACTTACTTTATTTTGGTACAATCTCACTGTTGTTCATGCCTTGAACAATTTCAACTTCATCTCTTAAATAAATGAAGTTGAATTTGTTATTCGTGAAGTGTTAGCAGATCATGTGATAGAATGACGGGTCATTCCATCGGTCTCAAACAAAATGTTAGCAAAAATTATATACATAAGTCGATCTATAGTGAGATTAATCATATATGGTTCCTAAAATGGACTTATACTTCATATATCATACTGCTTAATATAATAAAACTGTTTTCTACTAAACAGGGACTTCCTGTAGGCCAGTGGTAGGCGATAAAGGCCAGTCGCACTTCGATTGTGGGTTCGATTCCCACATCCTTGTCCGACGCGATGGGCTGTCGCCCGTCCTGCAGGTTGTCCTTTTTCTAAAACTATATTACTATAACATCCCATCAATAATATCGAAAATCTTCTATCCTTAAACAATACTAATGTATGTCAAACATAATCCATTCTAATCTTTAGGCTTATCCATAATACTGCAGTCCACTCTCATAATATAGTGAAAACGATTACCAGAGATTTAATACTGTTTTTGATCCCCATATATCATAAGATATGTCTTGTTGGTCACATTCCAAACATTCAAAGGCCTTAATCATGTATTATCTTGAATACCCATTGAACCTTAGTGAAAACATGAATGCAGTTAAAAGATAACTCTTTCCACATACCAAAATCCAAAAATTCTATATACTCAAACCATGATATAACCTTCTCCTTATATCAGTCATGAGCTCATGAATACAATCAAACACCTCATTATCTTATTATTCTTTCATTATGCGCATATCATCTATTTTCCAAAAAAAATATCTGAATAAAATTTCATGGTTACTAGTACCATTAATCATACACTTTAAAAACTCAGGAAAGACAATAGTGTAACAATCCTTAGATGTCTCTTTATTCCATAGTACCATGAGATTACTTATACAACATTACACTTGATAAACATGTAATCATTCCACTACCTTCTTAAACCATTGACCGAGCTTCAACAATTCTTTCATCTCACATATCATTTGTAGTTTCTTCATCATCATCAATATAAATACTTCCCATACGACCATACTGATTCTCTTCATGAGGCTTTCCCTTAGGGCATTGGTTTGCATAATCCCCGTACATTCCACATTTAAAACATTTAACCATTGTTGATGTCGTAGCAATACCATTATCATCATCCATGGTGTTAACTGAACCTTTTCCTTTGCACTTACATGCTTTGTGTCCTTCTTCTCCACACCCAAAGCATCTTCCAGTTCCTTTGAAACATTCTCCTTGATGCCTCTTCCCACATGATTTACATAGGGGAAATTGAACTTTCTTTCCTCTATGATCATCATGAAACTCCATCTTTCTCTTATTAGCCGAGTCAGGAAACTTACCAAATTTTACTTTATTGATCATATTATGAGATTACTGATTTGGTATAATAATGATGTTTGGACTTCCAAATCCCATTTCATTATGAAGAATATCATTCCATTGTCCATCATATCCTACATTATCATGAATCATCGTGTTTCCAGCCATTTTCTAAAACACAAAAAAGAATAGTGTGAGAGGCAAAAATCATGCTAGGGAAAACAACATAATAAAGGTAGAGAATCCTCAATATCTAACATCTTAGGTTAAATTCTATGATCATTACCATAGTTCTAAGACTGTATCCTATACGTTACTTATCCTTAGGGACATCCCTAGACATACCTTACAAATATCTCTAGGGATCTCACTAAAGTTCTCGCATCCTAGTTTCCAAAGGTTGACTAAACCTTTCCTCTGATACCAACTGTAGAGACCCGAAGCTTGACGTACACGGACATTACATTACTTTTGCGTAATACTTAGTACATATCAAAAACACACACACACAAGGATCGTAATATTTTAGTGTCTTAGGAAACTCGGAATATAATCTTCTAATCGTGGTGGAAGATCTTCAACATCTCCCACAAAGATCTTCCTTTTTTTTATACCTAAAACCTTTCTTTATATCCTGGGGAAAAGAAAACATAGAAGGGTGAGCTCAAATTATCAGTAAGGGTAAACAAAAGTAATATCAATCACATCATATACATAAGCACATAACTTTTGGAAATCTTAACCTGCAAAAGAGATCATAATTTATAACATGGGATAAATCATGGCAGTGAAATGTAATCACAATAATCATAACTTAAAACATGAAACATTGTGGCATACACACATAATCATAGAGAATCATTTCTTGTTAGTCAAGACTCATTGCCAAGACTATCTTAGTGGACAAAGTCGCTTTCTGAACCGAGTCACCCACGTTTCAGTCCTGTTTCACTGAACCGGTATAACCTACCATTCCAGCCATGTCTGTCTCATGAGATATAAAATCTTTACCCAATGCATTGGAGGGAGATATAGGTCCCACCAATCTCATAATGATACCATTCTTATGTGTGCCACAAAATCATAAATCATACATCATTGCATAACCCATGTAATACAAATGGGAATCTTAAACATCATGACATCATAAAACAATTCATATAAGATAAAGGAATTCATAAAAATAATTCCATCACAACATGATCAAATCAATGTAATAATAGGGATAAAAACAGAACCCTTTATTATCTTAGATGGAAAATAATTTTGATAAAACACTTGAACTCCATTCTTGAGGAAAATATCCTTTCTTCTTCAAAAACATTTTTCCTTTTTAACATGTCATACGACTTTAAACTAAAAGAAGTTGATTAAAAATAAACTTGAAAACTTGTAAAGGAATCTTCTTGGAAATAATGTTTTAAAAATCCATTCATTCCGTATAAGTTAAAAAACATTCTTCATACTTTTGTCGGAAAAGTCAAAAAGTACCTCGTACAAAAAACGACAAAAGATTCCTTTCATATCTTTTACTAAAAACTCACCGAAGGGTAAAATTGGATTTAAACAATTGTATGTGGATGGAAATAAAATTACATATTGAGGAAACATGGATGTGGATGATAAAATAAACCCCAGTAAATGCCAAAGTATAAACAATCTCCGAAAAAAATGAGATTGTGATATTTCCCTTACCTTAGTTCCGATTTGCTTCGTAAGTGTCTGAACCTCCTCTTTTTGACGCGCCTTCACTTAACCTCCACTTAAAGAAATAAGGATGGTCTTTGAAAAAGACCAGGACCTCTAGGATGATACTAGGGAAGTGGAGAAGAGATTTTGGCAGGGTTTGGCCGAGCTTGAATGCTCAAATTGGTGTGAGGAGGAGAGGGAGGAGGTGCACTTTTATAAGGGAGGAGAGGGGCATCTTAGGAAAATCTCAAAATATTATTTTATATTAAGGTCAAATTCGGTTTATAATGGTTCCAAATGGTCTTATTTTGAAGATAAAGTGGGGATGGGTCGCAATCCTCTCATCCAATAGGATTTAGATAAGTTTAGGTTATTATTTTAACCTTATCAATTAGATTTAACTCTAAGTTAAATAATTTAACTTTTACCGTGTATTTTTGTTTTCTTACACTATATGGTTAATAAACATACAATATCAAGAAAAACGAACCCCAAGTTGTTTATTATTAATATATCTATCCTTATCTAAGTCATTTGGCCGAACCTTAGATTTTTAGGAATTAAATAACAATTAATAATATAATATTTGTTTTACAAACTAATTTATGTCAATTTTGACACTATTTGGTACATTATTTTTATGAAATTTCTAACAGAATGATAAGTTCTAACCAAGTTACTTAAATCAACAATAACATGTCATATTAACCTATAAAATTAGTGTAAGTCATAAAAAGTCTGAAATTACATTTATTTGGGCATTTATAACATCAATTATGTTAATATTTTCTTAAAAAGGTAATTACTGCATCATCATTATGTCATAAGTAAATTAAATTATTTAAAGTATAAAAATTACAAATAAAATACCATTATGTAGGAACTGTATTTAGATTTCTAATGAATATTTATAGTCGAAATTATATTATGTATAACCCTATATTAAAAAATGTTTTAGTAAATAAACTTTGATTTTAACTCTTTTAACTCTTCTTTGAATTAAATAATAATAAATGTCCTAATCTAATCCAAGTGGGCCTAAATGATAATATTTTACACTTAAGGTTGTTTTTGGTCGGGATACACTTTTCCAATAGGATTAAGATATGTTTTAGGGTAATATTAATATCATTTTTACCCTTAATTACCCTATTTACTTTTAACTGTGGTAAATAAAAGTAAAAAGTTACTATTCACCAAAAATTATTTTCATCTCATTGAACCACATTTTACTTACTGACATCAACCGTGTCTCTCGGATTTTTTAAATTCCATTCACAGAAGCGGTAAAATTATGATTTATAAAAAAATTAATTTTTTTAACTACCACTTAGTAGTTTCACTATTCATCAAAAATTGAAGTTTTTCAGAAAAATGCCAAAATTTCACCCTAAGCTATAATTGTTATTCCGAATTCAAAAATGATTTCTATTTTACAAAATTCCCATAATATAAGTTGCATTAATTAATTTTATAATTAATTTCCACTATCACAACAAATAGCGTGTTTTTAAGAGATAATAACTATCAAAAGATTAACACTTGTTTTTGTCTGGTGTAAATGTGAAATTACATCCAATGACCAACATTGTATTGAATTGTAAAAATATATTCTAAATACACTTTAAAACCACTCAAATTAATAATTTATCACTATTAATTATTTCGATTAAAAAAAGTTGTTTTTAATTAAAATTTAGTAATTTTCACTATTCATCAGAAAATGAAAGTTATCCGAAAAGTACCAAAATTTCACCCTAAGCTAATTTCGATATTACGAATCCAAAAAATAAAGTCCATTTTGAAAAAGTAAAATTTACAAAATTTCAAAAAGTTGTTATTACTATTCATAACAGATAGTTTTAATAATATTTTAATAGCATATTGCTGTTTAGTGAAACATGTTATTGCGTACTACACACGCTATCGAGGAAGGTCACGATAGCGTGTAATGGAAGGCAAGTCAAGTATGCGTGTTGTGAAAGCTTCTTTTGGTGTAGCATACAACACAAGACATTAATGAAATTAAAAAGAATATTTTTCATAAAATTTCGGGGTGTTACAGATAGGGTATAAAAAATGTGTTAGATTAATTGTTCATTTGTGTTGTTTTATTAATATATAACCCTATAAAACAAGTTTTATATATGAAATAATCAAAATTGGAAAGGAAATTGTTTGTGATATCTTCTATGAGCTTCATTTATGATAGAACAATATGGGAATAAATTATTTTTATAATTCAATATTAAATGTTATGTGCATATAATTCTCTTCAATATAAATTTATGATTTGAAGGATAATAAACATAAAGAATTATATAATTATTAATGACTGAATCAATAAATAAATATGTTTCTATAATTTCAATAAGGATTTTTTATCTTTAATAATTATAGATTTAGGGAAATTTCACAAGATGACTATCAACAAATTATGGACTAAATAATTTTTAAAATTGTGTTATAAAATGTTCATAAGTACAACACAATGGATTGTTTTTGAATTTTTTTCAAATTAATTAAATTTCATTGCTAAATTTAATTACATTAAACCCCAAGTTAATCTTATATTTCATGAAACACTATGTTAGCATGAGTTACACAGAATATTGAATTTTTATAAAAGCATATTAATATAATTCAATAACGACCATTATAACTTTGAATTTAAATATATAGATAAGAAAATTAGTAAATTCATTAAAAATATTAAGTATAATGGTATTATATAAGAAAATATATTGATAAAATTGAACTCAATTTTTAGAAATGTTTTAATATGTTTTCAAAATATTATTTTTCCAAAATATTAGTTTTTTGAACAATAATGAAATTAATTTTCAACAATTTTATAAAATTTATTTGATAAAATAAAATATTTTTGTTTAAATAATCATAAAAAATTAAATTTTATATAAATTTTGAAAATTTTAGGAAATGATAATTTTTTTTAATAAAAAAACACTAAAATTTAATTGAAAAATATATTTACAATTAAATTATTTATAAATATAAATTATATATAAATAATTTTTAATGTAAAATTATTTGAATTTTATATTTATTAATCCAATATAGGTAATTTTAATCATTGAATTTTTTAATTTTGATATAAAAATATTATAAGCTTTTGAACTTTTTCACTTTGAAATCACACTTTATCATCGCTTCATTAGGATTAACTTTTAATTAAATTATTCCACTTGTGTGTATTGAATTTGGAAAAATATATTACATATTTGTAATAATTATAATTTGTATTATCTAATACTTTAAATATAATTTTTTACCATAATTATTTGTGAGACAAATTACCATGATTAATGCTAAAATATGGTTTTGTATGTTACATGTACTAGTGTTAAAAATCCTTTCACAAAAAACTGCAATTTTTATTTAACAAATAGTATTTAAAATTTTGAAAAATATTGTATAATTTATTTAATAATAATAAATTTATTTTTATCTTTATGGATAAATTACCTTGGTTTAAAAAAATTCATTACCTTGGTGAAAATTAAAATGGTAAAAGTGGGTAAAACATAAGGGCTATATATTTAAATGTATAAAACGTTTGATTTTTTGTTGGGGGTATTTATTAGACATATCACCTGTACACTAAATTATCTATAAATATTTGGGCCACATGTCTTGAGAGTGACCTCCTAGTATTGAATACTTTTAGTTATTAACAATAATTCCTCACCTCCTAAATTATAAAAGAGAACTCACTCCCCAATATTCTTCATACATATCAAGAAATTTATCATTAACAATAACCAACCAAATAAATTAAAAAATATAATTACCTCATAAAATATTCCAAAGGTATAACATAAATCCAACAAGTGAGGAATATGGTGGAAACCTAATGGGGTTACCCAAAGAAGAGGAAACATTCATTAATGAGTATTTTTTATTTCATCCATCGCATCCTTCAATTATCATTTTACAATTTTGATATAATAACAATTGTATATTCCATAGAGTGAGATTTTTTGTTAATGTCTTTACCTTCCACCATATCCACTTAAAACAAGTGGTTTTGTAGTTAGTATTCATGTGTAGGGTGGGAAACCGCTATACAAACTGATATCATTGGTTTTTACATTACCCCCTCTCATGGAAGGACATAAAGGTGGATTTGTTATTTTTTATATTAAATTTATGTTGTTATTAAATATATGAAATTATTACATCACACATACCTTCCTACTGTCTATTTTTTTGGAAAATGATAATTTCTTTCTTTTGTACAGTAGAATACCACCTCACGATGTGATGTGATTCATTAACAATTTACATGGAAGGTAATAAGGATGGTTTTCATGATAATTTGTGTTGTATATGACATAAAAAAAATTTAATTGAAAATATATCATTTACCATTATTTATTTAATTTCATAATAAGTTAAAAATATTTTTCTTATATACATATGGCATACTATCTCCACAAATATTGTATTTCATTATCTATCATGAAATTTTAAGGATTACTAAATATATAAATTATTTTCAAAATCATGGCCATGAAGTTGTCCACTATTTCCTGTAAGATTGATTCTCCTAATCAGTTTGGCTTTATTAAGTGTAGGTCTATTCAATATTGTCGTATTACTACCCTGGAATGTGTTAACCTTATTAATAAATCCTCAATGGATGGTAATATTACTCTCAATTTGGATTTCAGGAAATCTTTTGATACTATAAATTTGAATTTCATTTATAATGTTCTGCATTTTTTTTGTTTTTATGATGTTTTCATTAATTGGGTTAATATCATTTTTGAGTCAGCACATATCTCTATCCTTGTTAATGGTTCCCCTGAGGGCTACTTCTCTTGTCCTAGAGGTTTCAGACAATACAACCCTATATCGGCCATTATTTTTTTGATTACGGAGGATTATCTTAGTAGACTACTTTCTATTATGGCAGTCAATGGGAAACTGATGTCTATTAGTGATGGTAGAGGTTTTTTTGCTCCCACTCACATTTTGTATGCTGATGATATTATTCTATTCATTAAAGGGGACAAGGGAAATATTAAAAATATTAAGCATGCGCTTTTGCATTATGAAAAAGTATATGGGAAAGAGATTAGTTTAAATAATTATTTTTTTTATTTTGGAAGGACTTTTCCTATTTCTAGGAAGACAATAATTATTAGGGATTTGGGTATTCATGAATGATTTATTCCATTTACATATTTTGGGGCTCCTATGTTTTGGGGGAGGCCTAAAGCATGTTATTTTTCTTATATAAGTTGTAATATAAAAAGGCATCTTTCTACCTAGAAGGGTAAGTCCCTCTCCCTAGTGGGTGTTGATTTCGTGGTTAGGTCTGTGATCATTTTTAAGTTTGTTTATTTGTTCATGACTTATAAATATTTTATCTCTCTCATCATGATCATTAATGTTTCTAATAAAAATTTCATTTAGAGTAATAATATTTTAGAGAGGAAATTAGTTATGATCTCTTGGAATAATATTTGTAAACCATATGATGTTGGGGGTCTTGGTACTGAAAATCATGAGGTGTTTAATGATTCTATACATACTTCATTCATTTAGAGGCTAGTCAATAGTAATTCCGAGTCTCTGGACTTTCTCCTTAATAAATTCAGATATAGGCTCAATAATGGGGTTTTTAATCATATGGATTCTTCATTTTGGCATGCTTTGAAATCAATTTTTTCTTTTATTGACTCTCATGCCAGATGGCTTGTTTCAAGGAACTCATCTTTATCCTAAGGGAAGGCCAACTGGACTGGCTATTCCCTAGTTGATGCCATGATGTGTGATGATTTTTATATTGATCTAGATACTATGATTAAAGATCAGCTTGATAATATGGGGGTCTCCCTAATCATACTGTTACTATTATAAATAATTACCGCTTTTATAATAGAGAGGATGTTGGGCTTGGGAACCTACTATAAATGGCCTACTAACTTCTAAAAAAATTTATAGTCATTCGCTATCATGCAATATAGTTTGTAAGTGGATGAGGGACCTTCATATGAACTTTATTAGGCCTTCCCGGACAACATTTTCCTGGAGACTGGATCATGGGAAGATTCCTATTGATTGTTTCCTTAAAAAATATGGCATTTATCTTTGTTCTTCATGTGTGTTTTGTCATCAACATAGGAAAGATATTGATCCTTTGTTTCTTAGTTGTGTTAATTCTTATTCAATGTGGAAGGTTGGTTAATATATTTTTGAAATCCCAGTGCCTAGTATGTCTTCAATTCATCATTTCATACCAGGATGGAATTCTATTTCACTTTCTCCTCAATTAAGGGATCTTTTTAGGGTTGCTTCTACTAAACTCCTTCATTTTATTTAGTTTGCTCTGAATAAGGTAATTTAGGATAGATTTCCCTTCTCGATAAGTGGGGTTTTATCAGCTATTCTTGCTACTATGTGTAATGTTGATATTCCAAGGAAACATTTTTTCTTCAACACGGTTCATGATGTTCCTGTTCTGAACCGAATAGGTGTTAAGGGAAACTTAATACCTCCACATGGTAATTTTTATGTTCTTAGGAAAGAACCTTTTTTGGTTGGTTAAAATTTAATTCTGATGGTGCTTCTAGAGGTAATATGGGGCTTTCTAGATATGGTGATATTTTCATATATCATAAAGGAGATGTCCTTGGTTGTTTTCATGGTCCTTGTGGCTTTTCCTCTTTACTTTAGGCCAAAATTTGTGGCATTATCGTTGTTTTGGATCATGTTGCGAAGAATGGGATAATTTATGGATCATGAGTGATTCTACTATTGTCGTTTCTTCCATAAGGATGGATCTTTCTCACTTATCGTAGAATCTATCTAATTGTTTGATTAATTTTTTGGAGACATTATTTTCTATGAATCATATTATCACTCAAATTTATAGGGAAGCCAATTTTGTTACTGATGGACTAGAAAATAAAGGTGTAAATGGAGTTGATATTGTTTGGTATGATCAAGTTCTTGATGATCTCCTTCCTTTTCTTAAAAAGGATTGTGATAAGTATCCCATTTTTAGACTTGTGTGAGCTATCTATTATCTCTGTTTGAGGTTATTTTGTAAGGTTTTTTACATCCTAGTGTTCTGTTTAATTTCGTTGGGGTCTACTTTCTTAGTTTAATTCATTATTATTATTTATAGCTATTTGTTTCTATTTTTTATAGAGGAATGAAGTGGCAGGCCTAAAGATCTTGGATAATTTATGCATTGGTTCTCAAGATGTATCTATTTGATTAAATTTTGGCATATTTTTTCATGGCATCATTTATTGAGTTCTGGCCTAGAGTGGACTACATTGTTGTTGTTTTTTATGAGCTTTATTATCTCATGGGAGAAGTGCAGTATATGAAGAAGTCATTTACTACCATTATTGGGGGCTCATAGGTGTCATTGAATAATTGTGTTATAGAGTCTTTGCTGTGGAAGGTTGGCATTCTCCTACTGGGAGGGTTCATGATTTTCACCTTCTACAATGCTCAAGGGTTTCCTTATAGACCATCCCTTGTTGAGGAGTAATTTTCCAAGATGTTGTCTTTATTGGTAGATATCCTTGTGAATGATGCTTTTGGCACCGCACAAAAAGATCATGCTTATACAGAGGGTGTTTATAAGTACCTGAAGCCTTCTGTTGTGGTCTTCCTTATGTATAATCCTTTGCAAGACTTCCAGATCCCACATTATTTCAATGGGTGTATCTTGTTGCTTTGGATTTGGATATCTTTCACCATAACCATACATTATGGTTGTTAGGTGTTTCTAGTTTGTATTTTTCCCAGTATAGTTTTCTTTTTCATTTAATAAAATTCCATTCATTTATATATTGAATATATATGATATTTACATAATTGTTAAAATTAAATGCATAATTAAGTCATTAATAATTTAAGATGTCCAAATATAAAAAATCAAAACATATTAGAGAAACAGAGAAGTTATTACCTATAATGTAAATCTAACATTTAATTGTTAATAAATGGTTAATAAAAGGTGATAAGAAAATAATATATGGTATGTTATATAAATATATATATATATATCTTTCTTTAATTAGTGAAGAAGAAAAATAAAATAATTATACTATATGTTTTAATGGGTTTGATGGAGGTCAAAACATAAGGTAATCTCTTTAGGTCTCAATTTTCCTTCGTTGCGATGTATGTTATGTTATGCACCTATATTCTTTCACCTGACATATATACGTCTACATTGATATGTAATATCAATAATATATTAATACCCATAAAACTTTAGGTTTCATTTTATGTAATTCCTTCATGGTAATTATGATTCCAATTTGAGAAAGTGGTAATGATTTTGTGGTACAATGTTATCGTTTACTGGTATTATTTATGAAGTTGTTTCCAATGATAAAATATTTTAATAAATCTATTAATAATCACATAAATTTTCTTATCCTCTAGTAATTATTCAAATTCATTGTACTGTCCTTTTACTCTTTTATACTTAAAATAATTTATTAAATGATTTGAGAAAATTCAAATTTATATCTATCTTCGGTCTACAATCTATTTTCATGCAAAAAAATGTTTTCTGAAGATGTGTTAAAAAATATTTTATTAGTCACCAATTATTTTTAAAGGAATTTTTTATATATTTATTTAATTTTCTTAAAAAATTTATTGAAATGAATCTTCAGGTTTTTTCCAAAAAATAATTCTTGTTGGACTTTTACATAAAATTTCAAATGGAATCATTTTTTAACAATAATATCATAAAAAAAATTTACCACTATCATGACCATTATGTGAAATCAATCTTCCATTAAATTTTTTCATGTTTATTTTTAATGAATAGTATTTTTGATATTTTTCCAAAAAATCCCATGAAATTGGAAAGGATAATTGCTGAAGATGCTTTTAAATTGATTTTTAAATCATCCATTTTATGTTATTAATGTTATTTTCCACAAAAAATATTTCTAGAATATATTATGAATTATTAAATTGTATTTATGGAGGAATAATTATATTTCTCAAGAAACATTTAATGTTATTTTTCCTTCCATAAAATATTCTATATAGTAATAAATCATTTGTCATAACATAAGAATTTTTAGCATATATAGACCAAGTATAGAATTATTATTCTTTATTTAAATGGTGTATCTTTATAATTGAATGATATATATTATGATTTATTCTCTTATAAGGGTTATACTATGAGAAAATTTTTATGAAACCTTGTTTATTATCCACAGTTCACCCAATGATGAAATAATGAAATGATTATGAATCAATCCCTTTTCCATAGGTTGTGATTTTATTAAATTATTACAAATCCAATTTAATTTCATGGTTTTTGATATGATGAATGTTTTATGATTTTTTGGTGCACATATGTTTGATTTTAATTATGTGATAGGTGTGACAGATATCTCCTTCCAATGTATTTGTTAAAGATTTATATATCATTATATACAAATGGGAAACAAGTCCACAGTCTTGATCCACTATGGTAAAAAGATGTGTCCTAATCCACTACGGGAATTAGGTGTGTTCTTATACAAGATTGGAAATAGGTGTGTCTCGATCCACAATGGTAAATAGATGATGAGTCATGATCTTTGATATTATTTTAATTGATATATAACCTATACTCATGAATTGTTTTCAATATTTATGATGGAACCAAAACTTTATAATCTATTATTTTAATTTATTATTTATTTATGATAATTTATCGCCTTTATGGGATTTTCAGAAATGATAAGGTTTTATTCCATGATTTATGCTTAGGACCTATGAATATTATAGTATAAATTTAATAAGTTTTTTTCATGATCAATTAACCTTATTATTATCATATTATTTCAAATGATTATAGATAGATATCACTTATACATAACCTTATTATACATCTAATCTAACCCTTTCTTATGTTTCATTCCCCATGTTATGAAGAATGGTTTAGGAAGGGTATTTCTAAGAGGATTACTATGTGATAAGATATCTATAGGTGTTATTGAATATATTTCACCAAATTATATGATTTTATTCCTATTCTTTAAAGAATAGATACTCTTATATTCCTCATGAAATGTTTTCATTTAATGTATTAAGTATTTTCCAAAACAAATTGTAATATATTTATATGAAAACCCAGAGTCATTATATTTGGTATCATAATAAATTTTTAGCTAAACATTGGATTCAAAGATGAGAAAACATTATTGAGATTCCTATGGATATTTCTCCGGATATATTTAAGGATTTATATAAGGATAATTATATGGATGATTCAAATTATATGAAAATTTCCTTGAATTTTGTTAATGGACTAAGGGAGTGGTTTCCAAGAAATTTCATTCCATTCTAGATACTATAAGTTGGTGTGGCACTGAAAAAGAGGTACATAAGTGTAATAAATCTAAAAAGGGTGCATTGAAGATGGCTTTATTATTAAATGATACATTAAAATAGGTCATTTTACACACTAGATTTTACATTCTTAGGGGATATGATTTGTAAATTCAAATACACTTTATGAACCCTCATTAAAGATTTATATAGATGGTGACTATGTATGTAATATGATAAACATAATGTGTCATAGATTGAAATAAAATCATGATTTAGATAACCTACATGTAATTTTATTGGATTATATGGTTTTCCACTATTATTAGTGTTTCTCATAATATATTCAAGTTTTATTCAATTATTGGAACACAAATAAACCTTGTTAAAACTAAATGAAATATACAATAAAATTATTATCCTCTTGAGAAACCAAACATTATGGGATATAGAATGTAAAATATTTTTTATATGCTGAATCAAATTTTTCAATCTATGAATCATGTTGAACACCAAAATGAAAAATGTATGAAATAGTGTTCTATTAATTCGTTCATGAGAAAACATCAAGCTTATTTTAGTGGTTCTAATGATCCACTAGTTCTTGATAAATGGATAAGTAAACCAAGAACGATATTTTCAATTATTTAGTGTTCATGTCATCAAAAATTAAATTTTTTTATTTTTTAGAAGATAAACCATATCTTGTATATACTTTTATTTAGAATGTAATCGAATAAGATGTAATTTAATATATGTAATGGGATGAGATTGATGGGATATTTATTAGTATATATGTTCATCATATTTGACTAACATCGATGGAAAATTCAATACATTATGTTAAGAAAACTGATGATAAATTTTTGGGTACTTATAAATTTAATTTTAAAATACATTCAATGTATACTTATATTATAATCATTATCCTTGAATGAAAATTTTATTGTTTATTTGGGGTCCTAAAAACAATCCTTTAAATGGCCTTTGTTATAAGAGGATTTGGTAGCTATGAATAATTATTTTAATTTGTACTAAAGGTATATATTAAAAATTTTTATTCCTTCCATTCCTATAGTTCTGATAAGAGAATAGATATCATATCTCATGAAAACCTTAATGGGGGAAAGAAACTATATCCATATGCATGCTATAAATGTGGTAATAAGAATCATGGGAATTTCTAAAATTGAACTGGGAGGTTATTTAAATGTCTAATGGTAGATCAAAAATCATGATATTGTTTAAATTTGATTAATGGTCTAGTAAATGAATTGGAGGAGAAGAGGACACTAACTATTTCACTACCTACAATCGAATTTATTAAGAGAAAAGAGTTTGGGAATTATGTTAATAAATGAAAAACAAAATAGATAATGGGAATCATAATCCATAATAACCTATGAAGTAAAATGAATAAAGGGAATTATTATGAAATAATAATGGATGATGGGAATCAAGATAATTTTGGGAACATATCATTCACCGATTAGATGGGAATTTCATGTTTTATTTTTGTATGGATAGGAATTATTGAGATAAAATTATTAACACTTTTTTTTAAATTTCATATTATTTTCTCATTTTACATTGATTCTATAATGAAAACACTTTTTATATTCTACTGGTAGAAAGACGAACCCAAGAATCCCAATAAAATTCATTTTTATTATATAAGATATTATATTAGGTATAAAGGGTGAATTAAATTTTTGAATTATAAATCTATCCATGTAATATTTTCTTATGATTTATGGATATCATCATGGGTTTATGAGTTTAAGGTTGAATAGTAGTTCTAAGTCATTAATACCCAATTTGAGGATTTATATGATGGGATTTAGTCAAGATTTATGATATTTAATAATTTATCTTTAGAATTAAAACCCTTTTTTAATGGTTTTATTCATAGTGTTATTTTTAGGAGAAATTATTTTACTCTTTGTGTCCCAATGATTAAAGGTACTAGTAACTATTAGTGTTTATCATATCATTGATGTTGAGGTAATTGATCACTTTATGTAGATAGAAAAATTATTTATAATCAATGAAGACTTATCATTGGATATTCCTAACAAAATTTACATCAAGGAAGTGAAAATGTTACCTGGGGTACCTTATTTAATTATATATAATTGAGATTTGATGTTTATGTTGATACTAAGGAAAATTACATAGTAATATCTTGATATAGTGATGGGTTTAAAGCCTACATGTCATCCTTTGATTGATGGTCAGAATAGGATAACAATTCGAACTCGAGAGGATATGATAATTTTTTTAATGTATTTTAAATGTGTTTAGGATCAGAACATTTCTCTGGTTGAGTTTTCCTAGAAAAATAGGTTTCACTCATTCATTCAGATAGCTCCAAATAAAGACCATTATGGAAATAAGTGTACAAATCCAATTTACTGTAATGAAGATGTAAAAATAAATATATTATGACATGAGTAATTTAATGAGATAGAAGAGATTGTTATATCGATTTAGTAAAACAGATATGAATTAGAAAATTTAAAAAAATTATAATTATAATGGTCTATGTGATATATGATTTTCTATTTCGAGAATCTCATTCTATGAATTTTATTGAGGAAAAAATGGAAAACTATGACCTCGGTATAATGGTCCCTTTGAAATTATTTATCACATTAGGATAGTGGCTTATTATTTTGTAATTACATCGACCCTCTATCACATTAACGATATGTTTTAGGTACCTCTTCTAAATAAGTATATACCTAATCTATCACATGTATTGAACTTAGAGGTCATATATCTAGAGTATTATATTTATTATTGGTAACAAGAATTTATTTTCTTGATCAAATAAATAAACTGATTATAAAACTTGACCACTAACCTAGTCAATATTTTTTTTGTGTAACTATTAGCTTGATAATCTATGTAGAAACCCAAGGATGTAATGAGGCAAAATTACCCCCAAATTTTTGTCATAAAAGTGAATAATTTTTTTGGTAAAATTCATTTTAAAGGGGGTACAATGTAACAAACGTTGTTTTTATGAATATATTTTTTATAAAAAACTTAATTTCTTTTATAGGTTCCATTACATGAATCACCATGTATTGATTTTATTATAAGAAACATTTGGTTAGATTGTGTTGTAAATGACACATAATTTAAATAAAAAATGAAATAATATTAATATTTTTCAAACCTGACCAATATAACCATGATATGAAATTTAGTGATATAAATACTAATAACGAATTTTATAATATTAAATATATTGGTTTTATATAATTAAATCGTATTTATAAAAAGGTACTAAATTTTTAGAAAAGAATTTATATATTTTAAAAATACAATTTTTTAAATGATTGGTATTTATTTATGTGCACAATAAGAAAATAAATTTTTTCACATTTAGATATTTAATTTGAAAAACTAAAATTCATTTTTTTAGATAATAATATCAAAATTATGTTTGGGTTAATTTTTTTACAAATTTATGAAAACATTAATTTTCAAATGAAGATTGAAAATACTGAATTGTATTTAAAAGATGTATTTTCATTTTACTTATTTATATGTTTATCTATCATATTTAATTGGTTTTAAAGTAATATATATATATATATATCTAAATATATATTATAATAATTTAGGTCATTGGAATAACTTTCATATCGAATTATGATATAAATACTTTACAAACGTTTGATTATTTTATCTTTTAAAACCCACTTTCTAGTCGTATTTGCGTGATTAATTTAAAATAAATTTTAAAATTAAATTAATTAAAATTGTAAAAAAAATTATAAAATGTGTTGTATTATAATAATTAATATCATCTAATAATTTCAACATAACTTTTAAAGATAGTTATTAGTGAATATAGTTAAAAATTAATTATCACAGTTAAGGTTAAAGTGGGGTTTTTCACGTTACATGTGATTATTTTAAAATTATTTTTCCTAAATCAATAATTATTGTTTAATAAATATTATTTTATATTTATATATATCAGGTATAGTGTATATAATCATACTCATTGTATTTTAGGCATAAAATATACATTACCAAGTATATAAAAACTCTTTA
Source organism: Viscum album (assembly GCA_963277665.1). Taxonomy (NCBI): domain Eukaryota; kingdom Viridiplantae; phylum Streptophyta; class Magnoliopsida; order Santalales; family Viscaceae; genus Viscum; species Viscum album. Next base: position 397,069,162 of record OY728125.1, read on the forward strand.
CATCGGTGAAAATTAAAATTGCACAAGTGAGTAAAATTCATTAGAAAGGAAAAAATTATTAATATGCGTGTTAATTATGTTATGATTGATTATTAGGAATAAAAAACCTACCCTTCATCATTTACCCATTTTTGAGCCGCATGAGGAGAGATTGACCTCTAATTATTGAATTCTATTGGTTATTTGCAAAACATTCAGTCCTCGTCAATTATAAATGGACACTCATCCCATAACATCATTACATCTCTCAACCCATTTGGATCATGAAACACCTAAAAAATAAATTCCAAAAATCCATCAAATTATCCTATATTCCTTAGTTTTTACATATTTCTAACCAAGTAAAAAAATTTGGTTCAAATCTAATAATGATACCAGAATAAGAGGTAACGTTCATCAATGAGCATTTTATGTTTTTTTATTCCTCCACATCTATAAAGTATTATTAAACAATTATGATATAATAAAATAAATATAATCCATATAATGATATGTTTTTATTATATTTTATTTAACTAAAAACAACTTTTCTTCATGATAGTGTTTAATAATCATCCTTCCTTTGTACAGAAAACTACCGCCTCACGAACCAATGTCATTCGTTTATCCATCACCACTTCTAATGGATAAAAATATTTATTGATTTATTATTTATATATGATATATGTGATATTATTATACTTATAAAATTATTTTATCAAACAAACATTCATAATCACTTTTTTTAGGGAAATTGATAACATCACATGTATGTGCGGCTGATTACGACCTCCTGTAGCGATTTGATTCATTCACACTTTACATGTAAGGTAATAATGATGGTATTAAAACCAATATGTTATATATATGAATAAAAAATAATATTTAATCATAATATATAATTTTACTTTATTTATTTCAATCCAATAAGAAAATGGAACCAACATTGATGTGCACATATAACCTACCATCTCCATAAACAGTGTATTTCATTTTTTTAACACTGAATTTCCTTTATTAATATAAAGACATTTATAATGAATATATATATGAAATTATATAATGGTTAAAAGTTTTGAGATGGTCAATTAAATATCAAATTAATAGGACCGAAAATAAAAAAACAAAACATGTAATAGAAACAAAGCAGTTATTACCTGAATCATAAATTTATCATGGAATTATTAATAAACAGTTAATAAGGGGTCATAGAAAATCATATATGGTTTAATATATATGAATATTTTTATAATTGGTTTATAAAAAAAATATTTATGATAAAAATATTTTTAACATGTATAATGTAATTAAGGACGTAAGGTAAGGGTTTTTGACCTAATTTTCCATTCATTGAGATATATGGTATGTTATGCACCTATATTCTTTCACAGAGTGTTTATACATCCCATTTCACATAAAATATCATGATATTCATTCTCATGATATATCATGTTATTTTTATTTTATTCCATCATTGGTATTACGATTCAAAGTTACCAACATTTTAAAGATTATATATTACACTCTCATTATTTATTATGATTGTTTTTATTATGTTTTTAATGATAACATCTTATGATTTTTCTCTTAGGAAAAAAGATACATTTATTATTTATGGGTTATTAATTATATAAATATTATAATTTTTCTACTATTTGGTACTTCAAATAATTGATCAAATATTTTTAAATAAATTTGACTTAATTTCTCTCTTCTGTCAGATATTCATTTTATTCAAAAACCATGTTTGTAATATTGTTTTCAAAATATATTTTATTATTATCATATTATTTTAAAAATTATTATTTATATATGTTTAAATTTTTTTACCAAATTTTTTTAATAAAGTATTAAAATATTTTTCAAAATAGTTCTCATTTTTATTTTTTAAAAAATATAAAAGATATCGTTATTTTAACATGTACGATAAGAATAGAATATCACATTGTCATTACTATTATTTTATTTGAAGGTTATTATATTATTTTTCAAGTTTATTTTCAATTATAATTATTCTAAAAAAGTTTTATGTTAAAAAAAATCATTCTAGAGAAATTGTTTTTCAAGAAATGATTTAATTAAATTGTAAATCTTATATTCTATGTTTTCAATGTGATTTTCAAAGAAAGGAATTTCCAAAATATTATATTCATTATGAAAAATTTATTTTGAAAGAAAATATATCCTCCTAAAGAATAATTCAATGTGATTTATCTTTAAAAATAATTCTGTATCTAATATGACATCTTTTGGTGTAACATGTGATTTTCTGGAGATATAAGCCAAGGATACTATTTTTATTATATTTCTAAATGGTTTTTTATTAATAATGTATTGTTTTTAATCAAAAATAATTCTTTTCAATTGGTTATATGATGATATAATTATTATGGAACCTACTTAATTATCCATGATCTATGAAATGATGAAATGATTATGAATCCATTAATTTTCCAATGGTTATGATATGATGAAAATTTTAAGAATACCAATTCCTTTAATGGATTATTCAGTTATAATTTTTTCTTTATTTTTTATAACATAAATGTATGATTGTTTTATATTAGGGGTGGGATTTATATGTCCCTCCAGTTCATTGGATAAATATTTATATCTCATAACATTATAATGGGAAACATGCTGATGGGCATGAATCACTATGATAAATTGCTATCCAAATTCATTATGGAAAATTGGTGGTGATTAATAATCCACTATATTAATGGTCTCTGTAGTTAAACATAAAATATGAAATATTATACAATATTTATGATGTTACCACTCTTATATGACACGATCATTATGATTCCTGACTGGTTTATAATAATTTATCACCTTTATGGATATTGTCTTCATAAATGACAAAGTATTACATCATGAATCATGTTTAAGATCAATGAAATATATGTTATAAACATCATTAGTTATTTTCATGATCACATAACCTTATTCTTATCATATTATTTCAAATGATATTATTTTGATATCTCTTATTATTACCCTTATTGAGCATCTGAGCTTTCCCTTTATTATGTTTCCTTCCTCGAGTTATGAAGAATTGTTTATGTAGGATAATCCTTAGAGGAGTAAAATGTGAAATTATCATTGTTTGTTATGTTTAATATCTTTCATGATATTAGAATATTGTTTTCCAATTCATCTAATAAACTAACCGATTATGGTCCTAATGTATTTTTTTTTAATATTTTTAATATAAATATAAAAATATGTCTTTATAGGTGGCATCATTAGAATGGTTTAGTTAAATAATAAAAAATATAATGAGAAATCATTAGTGAGGTCTCAAGTGATATTCCTAAGGATGAGTATAGGGATACATTTATGGATAATTCAAATGATGATTAAAATTAATGGAAAATTTCATTGAATTTTTATAAAGGATAGAGTGAGGGGTTTAAAAGAAATTACATCCCTCTATGGAAACTATAAGTGGATGTCTATTTGGGATTTTGGTGCCATGTTGTACTACCATAGAAAAGGGAATATTAATCTAAACTCGATCATCACCTGGTAAATAATGATGAACTTTTCTACACACCTAGTTTGACCCTCTTAGGGGCATGCTTTAGAAACTCAAAAACACATTATAAACCGTCTTGAAGGGTTTAAATATATAGTGACTAATAAACTACGATAAAGATATGTTACCAATTATTTAAAAATGATACTATATTTAAATATTAAATATTTTATTTTTAATTATTTTTTCCAATATGATAACTATTTCACACACTATATTTTAGGGTGTTAGTAAAATGATGGAACCTAAAGAAACCTTATTAATTTTGAATGGAATAGAGAATGCAATGATATTTCTCCTAATAAACTAAATGTATTGGGAGATAGAATTAAATATATTTATGATATCCTAAAAACAATTTCCCAATATATAATTCATATTTAACATCCAAACAATAAAAGGAGGAAACAACATTTTGTTGAGTCATTCATGAGGAAATTGCTTCCTACTTTTAGTGATTCCAATGATCCTAATGTTTCTATGTAATGGATCGATAATAAAAAATATTTTTTCTTATTATTTAGTTCCGAGATCATGAAAAATTAATTTTGAATGTTTATAATTTTGAATATGAATAAAATTAGTGGTAGAATCTCATTAAAAATATGAGGTAAAAATAAGATATTGAATATATGTAATGGGAAAGGTTTGAGGGAATATTTATTAGTGAATAATTACCTCTTATTCCAAGAAAATATGGACAATTATTTCCTTGAACATAATAAAAATGTTTCTTATCTGTTGGTTACATTGAAGATAATTCTACAAGTATTTAATGGTATTATTATGGTTAAAACATAAGACTTGAAAAAACAATTATTAATTCATTGGTGGCCTAAAAACAAGTTATCAAAAGACTTGTTTATAAGAGACATTAGAATCTATGAAGAATCAGTTTGATGTGAACAAATGGTTGAATTATAAATTGTATATTCTTAAAATTATTATAGTTTTAATAATGAAATAAATATAAATTCTCATGAAAAAATAATGGTGGAATGAAATTGAATCCATCTATATGCCAAAAATTTTGGAAGAAGCATCAAGGGAATTTCATGAATAGAATAGAGGGTTATAAAAATATAGAAGGCTGGTACTAAATTCTGACAATGTAGAAAAGAAATTAATGGCATTATAAAGGAAATAGAGTATAATAATATCCCAACTAATCCACCACCTATTATAAATGATTAAAGTGGATGGATTTTTGGTATTGTGAAAATCAATGCCCTAATCTAATGGTTATGTGGATGATAAGAAACCTCAACCTATGAAGATAAAAAACAACAGGAAAATTATGAAATCATAATGGATGAAGTGAATCATGATAATTATTGCACACTTATCCTCCCCTAATTATTTTGTAATTTCATGTCCGATTTTTAATGAGAGATAAATATGGATATATTATTTTTCAACCTTTAGTTAAATTTCATCTGATTATTTCACTCTACAGGGATCCCGAAATAATGAAATATCGTTTTTTATTATATCATTGCAAGGATGAACCCAATATTCCAATGAAAATGTAGTTTTAAAAAATAATTGATAATATAATGGATAAATGGTGAATTATCTTTTGGATGTATATAAATATATATTCTTGTAATATTTACTTAAGAGTTATTGATACCATCATCGGTGCATGAGTTTAAGGTTTAACATAAGTTCAAAGTTATTGAAACCCCTTTTTAGGTTTTATATGGTGGTATTTTTGTCAATATTAAAGAAGTTTAAAGTGATATTTATATAAATAAAATACTTATATTTTTATATGATTTAGTGATAATTGTTTTAGGAGAAATTCTTTTAATCTTCATTTCCCCGTGATGAAAGGTATGAGACACCATTGGGTTTATCTTATATTTTATTTTGATGTAATTTATCACCTTAAAAATTCATCACACATTATTTATATCACAGAATATTTATCTTTGGATCCAGTATCTAGAATATATGTTAAGGAAGATGAAAGATTTAATGTGGTAACACATTCAAGTGTTTCTTATCAAGATCTGAAGTTTAACATGATGTTATAGAAATTTCATAGAAATATCATAATATAGAGTTGAGTTTAATCACTACATATAATCCTCATATATATGTTCAATTTGGGATAACAATTCAAACTCTACAAGATATTCTATGATCTGGTTATATAGATTTAAAATGTGGAAAGGATCAATAACACACTCTAGTTGAGTCTTCCTTTAGTAATAGTATTCACTCAAGAATTCATATTTATCCTTATGATTACCTTTATGGAAAAAAGTGTATAAATCCAACGTACTGGAATGAGGTTGTAGAAATAAATCTTTTGGTACACGAGAAAGCTAATGATATGAGAGGTAATGTGAGATATATTCATAAAACATTAATAATAGAAAGAAATTGACAAAAATATTATAATGATATTCATATAAGCAATTTATATTGTGATGTGGTAATAAGTACATTATAATAAAATTATTTGTGGAAAAAATGTAACACCTAATGATTTTATGGTATGTTTCTTTTTAAATTTAATTTCTTTGATATGATAGCTTTCACCCAATGGCCATCTTAAAAGAACAATGATGTACAATTAAATAACATTATTTTAGAACCTCTATTATAACATATCCATTAAATATATATAGATTTATTTGATTGAGAACATAGATATTTCTTGATAGTGGAAAATACAACTGAAATATGTATTTAGATCTTCAAAAATGCTTTGCAGCAAATAAATCATTAACATTACATAGTCATTATTCAAACATCGATAGGGAAGAAAACCAGATATTTGTGTGAACATGTATGTATGAAAAGTGTATCTTGTACCGATGCTTAATTGATCCTGAAAAATGATATGTAATAATAAGATACAGCAGCAATGATAGTAGTTATTCAATCAGATAGATTAAAACACGGATATCTCCAAAGTTTATCTTTGAAGGCAATGGAATACTTATTGGTTTTTTTAAAAAAAGTTCTACTTTCTATAAATATATATTTTCTTCTTCACATATATTTTTCTGATGAATATTGTCTTGACATTTATAATGTAGGTTGAATAGTCCCATGTCAAATCAGCTCAATAGCTATCACATAACAAATTTTAATATTTAAATTGAAAAATCATTCATGAGAGTTATGACATCATAGAAGAATAGAAATGATTTATTCCACCGAATTTTAGTCATTGAATCAGTCATAAAATATATTTGAATATATATTTCCTTCTAGAGAAACCAATGTAGTAATCCTAGATAATATGTTTAATTTAAAAATATTTCATTGAATATTCAAATGTAGGGTTCATTCTCGTAATGAAAAAAACACAAATGTTGGGTTGAAAAAATAGGATTTTTTTGTAAATTTAAGGTTGATAACCAATACTTTTAATTTTTAATTTGTAGTGTTTCTTAAAAAAGTCTTAATATTGACTAATTATATTTCTTTTAAATGTATGGTTTCCATAGCATATGTTATGCTTACAAAAAAAAGGGTATGAATGGTTTTTATGGAATTCTTTCGAAACACATACAAAATACATTAACAAATATTTTCCACTTAACAATGACTTTATTATATTCAAAAAATAAATATGCTACCAAATATTATCTTCCTAAAATTATCTTATGGGAAACTCCATTAAGAACATAAATGTTGGTTTTTATGCATATAAAAACCAAAAAAAATAAAGAAATTGTTGAATTAAAACAACATCAACTATAACATTTTTCAAATGCATACTATATATTATAATCCCACTATCATGATATGTCATCAAGCGGTGACATATTTTATGTCATCAAGCCATATTCTAGATTTTTATATCATTGTCATATTACTATAAATTATTCAATGAAAACCCATTTCCAATGATTTATTTTTTAGTTATTTTTCAATCAATGGTTCTGAGATTTCAACTTCTATTATTATAAGGGACCAACCCCTTCTTGACTTATTCATTAGTCTATTTCACATATGTAACACCTAGTTTTTCTGACATCATCGTGAACATATACCATCATTGTTTTTATCAATATATAAAAGTAAAATATTAATGATACATAGTGATAATAATATTATTTCCAAGGAACAATAAACATGTCATTTTATAGTAATATTTAATTACATTTATAACATGCATAATTACAATTTGTGGGCCTATTCATATAACTGTCTCTCTTTAAGATTACCATGTATCAGAATTCATGAGTAGAAACCTCGTACACTTTTGAGCACCTAGAATCTAATAACATATACCTCATTTAAATCCTTTCAAATGATGTCATATAGAACATATGTATATATATAATATTACCTTTCAATAATTTCCAGGTTATCATTATATAAGAGAACTATTATAATATTTTCAATATGACACGTACTTTTATGACATTATCTCATTAATTTTACAAAAAATAATAATTATTATATGATAAGATTTTATTATTCAGGTCTGTGAAAATATAAGTAATTGAAATATGAAACTAGGATAGATATAGGAAACCCAATCCAAAAATAACATACATATAAAAGATCCAAATTCTAACTAACTGATTGGCTTAATAAGATTTATATATTTCTAATGGGAATTTATATAATTGTTGGGCCTATAGAATTATAGTGGTTGATTTACATTCCCTAAGTTTACTCCTTTGATAAAATCTCTCAATAGGTGATATCACTGATTATTAATGGTTTATCCTTTGTAAAAGGATTATATTCTAACTAAAACAACATCATGGAGAAACTATTTTTAAGCAAATTTATAAGATACATTAGAAGTTTCAACATAAGCGGCACGATGTTAAAATAAAAACCATTGGTTATAATAAATTAATATTGAATATAACATTATCATTGTTATAACACTAGATAAAAATAATTTAAAATAAGGATAGTTTTGTATTAACTTGATTATTAGTATTCCCACTCCTCAAAATATCATGAACTCATACATTTTCTCTTTCTCGAGTATTGTTAGATAGTTTTGAGAGGTATCATTTTCAGTTCCCCTAGAATAATTTGAAATTTTTCCACTATATTTTACACATATGAAATATTTAACCACAATAAATTTCAATGAATATGAGATAAATTCCAATTTATTCATAGAAATATAAATTTTGATTCATCATAAAAAAGTTTTATTATGAATTTAAAAATAAAAAGGGAGATATTTCTAGTAACACCCTGAAATTAAAATATATAATTACCATTAAATAATAAAATTTGTTTGATAGTGTTCTCCAAACATAACTCTAATCTATAATGATATTGTGATATTTTTTGTTTATTAAAAACATATCCCTTAAATTAGTGGGAATAAATAAGGGTAACTAGTTTATGGAATATATATATGTGTGTGGGTGTGTGCATGTGTAACACCCCGACCCTAATTACCTAGAGTCGGTGCATTATTCAATAACATTGGCATGATCACAAGAAAGATCAAGTCTCAAAAGACTGATTAGTTTAGTAGCCTTGGAATAACTAGATACATTAATAAAGTTTACATTATATCATAAAATCAAAAACTAAAACAATATAGTCTCTATATTCCACACTCTTATCCGCTGATAATATCCATGTAGGTCATTCATAAAATATTTCTTCACATCCTGTCAAAAATAAAACATAGAAAGGGGTAAGCTCAAATGCCAAGTAAAGATAACAATATCGCGGAAACTTTCATAAATAAGCATAAACAATTAAGGAAATGTATAACTTAAACAAAAACCTTTTAAAACATGAACATCAGCATAATATGGCAGAAATAAAATGAAATAATTCCATATAATTATTCACATGGATATTCTACTAGCCAAATAATCACATGAAATATCAATAACCACTTTTATAATGATGGAATGCATAATGCCAGACTATCATGACCACATATCCAAGGCCTCATGCCAAGACTACAAATAAGATTTTGTCAAGGCCTTGTGCCAGGACACTAGTTTTTCACATGATACCTACAGATACATTGAGGAGCTATAGCGGGTACCACCCGTCACTTATTAATTCTAATGCATTCCTCATTTGAACAGGTTTAAACATAACATAAATATTCGTATTAAAACTAGCATACGAAATGACAATACATTCTTCATAAACCATGAATGGTATAAAAATAACACATCCATAGTCAAACATATCAGAAAACCATCAATAAAATATAGAAGTTTTCTATCAAAATAAATCAACTCCAAATAAACTTAAAATCCATCAGAGGATGTTGACATAGATGAAATCAAATCTCTTTATAGAAAAATATCTCTTTTTATTATGAAATAATTTAATAGTCATATATTTATAAAATAAAAACAATTTCATTGAAAATATTATTATAAGATTGTAAGGGAAGCTTTGACGATTTTATAACAGCCGAAAATAGCCGCACTCACCGTATAAGTTAAAAAAGAAATTCTTACCTTAATTCTGTCGAAAAGGTTAAAAAGGACCTTGTTGGAAAACGACGGAACGATTCCTTTATAAACCTATTATAAAAATTCAAACAAGGGTATAAATGACTTTAACCCATATTATTGTAAATAGTAAAAAAACTGAAATACATTTTTATGAAACATAGATGTGGATGATAAAGAAGTCCTAGTAGATAATGATATAAAAACAACCTCGGATAATGAAGAGATTGTGAAAAATAACCCTTTCCTTGTACTTATCCTTGGTTGGGGGTAGGTTAACCTCCTGTATAATGGTGAAATAATTTTTATTAAATTATATTGGAATCATATACATTAATATGATATCATATATGATCTTTTAACATTTCTTTGTTAATAATATCTTAGTATTATCCTCATTTTGGGTGTTAACTTACTCATTTTATTTTATATGTTTTGTTACATAAGTCATGTTTTTTATGGATATGTTGTATCTAATTCATATCCATAATGATATCAAGTCCTTAAATACTATTATTAATCATCAAATGAGAATTATACTTGAATGGATATGATGCAGAATGAGTATCATCGCGTTCGTGGAGACGGTAGTCCGTACGTACACACGAGCGACAATATCATTATTTGGATATAAAAATATTATATAATTGGATGTTATATCATATATACAGAATCATTATCATGTTATATTTATTATTTACATGAATTACACATCATTATTATACCCATAAAAATAATAATTTATTGAATAACAATTACACCACAACGTGGAGACGGTAATCCATACATACACATGTATGGTGACATGTAATTCAAAGGATGGATAGAATAAAGAATACGGTTGTACCATATTTATAATAACATCACTGTATATATAAGATTCTGGAGTTATTATTTTATAATTATAATAACAAAGAAAGAAGAAGTTGAAGAAGAAAGGAACTTGAAAGAGGGTGGTGAAAACATTACCTCTTTTTCGGGTTCTTCTTTTTTATTTGATCAAAAGGGCTCTATAGGTTGGCTTTCTGATCAAACTAAAGCCTCTAAATTAATGTGAGGGATGTTTATAGAGTATTTGGGCAGGGTTTTTTCAATCGAAAAGGATATTAATGTGTTTATTAGTGAGAAGGGGGAGTGCCCTTTTATAAGAGGGGTGATGGGAACCTTTGGAAAAGCTAGAAATATTATTTTATAATAAATTCATATTCGGTTTCAATTGGATCCAAAGTGGATTATTTAAAGGTTAAGGTGGGTATGGGTCTAATACCACTCAACCAATAGAATTTATACAGGTTGGGGTCATTATATTAACCATATCTTTTAGTTTTAACTCTTAGTTAATTAGTTTGACACTTACCATGTCACTTTGTATTTTTATATTATATAGTTAATAAACATACTATATACCTTCAAGGGACCCCCAAGTGGTCCGTTAATGATACACCTATAATGATATAAGCCTCTTGGCTTAACCTTAGATTTTTATGAATTTAATTTAAATTAATAAAATAATATTTTTTTAACAACTCTTATATGTCAATTTTGACACTATTTGGTATTTTGTTTTTGATAAATTCATAACAACATTTCTACTTAGAAAAAAATTTATATAAGCAATCCTAATATGTAATATTAATCTATAAAATTATTTTAATTCATCAAAAGTCTCAAATTACATTTATTTTGATATTTATAATATCAATTATTTTAATATTTCATTAATTAGGTAATTACTGCATCACCATTGTGTTATAAATAAATTAAAATATTTAATGTCTAAATATTATAAATAAAATACCATTATGTAGGAAATAATTTTATCTTTGTAATTAATATTTAAAATCTAATTTATCTTATGTATAACCCTATATTAAAAATGTTTTAGTAAATAAACATTGATTTTAACTATTTTAACTCTTTTTTGAATTTAATAATAATAAATGTCCTAATCTAATCCAAGTGGACCTAAATGATAATATTATATTACTAATATTGTTTTTGGTCAAGATAAACTTGTCCAATATAATTAGGAATTGGGTTAGGATAATATTAATATCATTTTTTCCCTTAATTACCCTATTTACTTTTAACTGTGGTAAATAAAAGTAAAAAGTTACTATTCACAAAAAATTATTTTTATCTCAATGAACAAAATTTTACTCCTTGATAATAACTTTGTCTCTCAGATTTTTGAAATTCCACTCACAGAAGCGGTAAAATTATGTTTTCTGTGAAATTCCAAATTCTACTAGGAGGTGGGTAAAAGACAGTGAAAAGTTCAATAAAATTTTTATATATCTAAAATTATTCTAAACTAACTCCAATGAATTACATTGAACTTCTATATGTATTATGTATCTATTTTGAACTTAATTAAATTTAAATAAAATAAATAATTATTTAAATAAAAATTTGTTTTTAAACTATAACTCAGTGATTTTTCACTATTCATCAAAAATTGAAAGTTATCAGAAAAATACCAAAATTTCACCCTAGGCTATTTTCGATATTCCGAATCCAAAAATGAAGTCCATTTTGAAAGATAAGATTTATATATTTCAAAAAGTGGGTATTACTATTCATAACATCTTGTTTGATTGGTTGTGGTGTGTGTGTTAGAACTCGAAGTTGCGTACAACACACGCTACTGTATTATTCGATGGAAGCTTAGGGTGTTACATTCTCCCCTCCTTCAAATAACTTCATCCTCGAAATTTATAGAATACTACCACAAGAAAAGACTTGGGTGGTTCTTCATCATAAGTTCATGGGGTTCCTACGTTGCCTCTTCCATCTTATTGTTTCTCTATAAAACTTTTACCAGATGAGTCATCCTGTTTCACAGTACTTGTTATCTCGTATCAAGAATCCTGACGGGATCTTCACAATAAGACAGATCGAGTTCCAGTTATAATTCCCATATGTGAGTACATGCGTTGGTTCAAGCATGTATTTCCTCAATAGTGATACGTGGAACACATCGTGATCTTTGGAGAGACTTGGTGGCATTAACCAATGCTAAGCTACAACCACAATTCATTCTAGAATTTAGAATGTTCTGATGTACCTCGAACTCAATTTACCCTTCTTACCAAAACGTATAACTCCCTTCCATGGAGGTACATTCAAGAAAACATGATCTCCTACCTGAGATTCCAAATCCTTCTTTCGGTTATCGGCAAAGCTCTTCTGCTTACTTTGAGCTACTTTGATGTGGTTTTGGATTACCTTTACTTGTTCCATTGTTTCCTCCACCAGTTCTGGTCCTACAAGTTTTCGTTCACCAACGTCATCCCAACAAGTTGGTGTACGAAATCTTTTTTTGTATAAAGCTTCATATGGTGCCATATGAATACACGAATGGAAGGTATTGTTATAGGAAAATTCTACCAGAGATAAATATTGATCCAACATACCCTGGAAGTCAAGAGAGCAGGATCTCAACATGTCTTCTAAGGTTTGAATAGTCTGTTCTGATTGTCCATCTGTTTCAGTGTGGCAGGCAGTGCTCAATTGAAGTTCAGTATGAAGGGATTTCTGAAGTCTCTTCTTGAATCTTGAAGTAAAACAGGGTTCATGATCAGAAACAATTGATAGGGGTACTCCATGAAGTCTCGCCATTTCATTAATATATAGACTTGCTAGACATTCTAGTGGTAGATCTTCTCTTATACAAGAAAATGTGCTGAATTGGTAAGACGATCAACAATAACCCATATTGCATCATTCCTTCTAGGAGTCTTTGGTAGCCCCATGAAAGATTCCATCGTAATATTGTCCCATTTCCACTCTGGTATGGGAAGAGGTTATATGACTCCTCCAGGCCATTGCCTTCCAGCTTTCACTTGTTGACAAACCATACATCTTGACACAAAATCAGAAATCCCCCTCTTCATTTTGTCCCACAAAAAATTTTCCTTCAAGTCTCTATACATTTTGGTGATCCCATGGTGTATAGAGAAATTGGAACTATGAGAATCGTCCAACAATTCCCTTTTTAGATCCGGTATATTGGGAACATAAAGTCTCTTTCCAAATTTCAAAATTCCATCTTCATACCCAAAGTCATTCAATCTCCCATCATTAACAGCTTTAATCTTCTTTTTAAATTCTTCAACATCGGTCTGAGAACTGTTAATCATTTCTAGTAAAGATGGTTTGGAAACCTTTTGAAAAAGCACTGATGTTTCACCTTACATTGTTATTCCCATGTCCATCTTCACTAGATCCATGAAAATTGGATCCCTTTCAATTCTCATATTATTCAAAACTCCATGATCTATTCTGCTCAAAGCATCTGCCACCTTATTTTCCTTCCCCGGGTGGTATTGTATCGAAGAATCATAATCCTTGAGTAATTAAAGCCATCTCCTTTGCCTCATGTTGAGTTCTTTTTTTGAGAAAATATACTTCAAACTCTTGTGATCAGTAAAAATATCTCAATTTTCACCATAGAGATAATGTCTCCATATCATCAAACCAATGATTACAGCAGCTAACTCATGATCATTAGTAAGATATTTTTGCTCATAATTTTTTAGTTGTCGTGATGCATAGGAAATAACCCTATCATTCTGCATAAGGACACAACCATGTCCTTTCATTGATGCATCACTATAAATAGCGAACCCATTATTCCCCGATGGTAGAGTCAATATAGGATCATTGACTAATCTTCTCTTAAATTCTTCAAAACATTCTTCACAATATTTTTTCCAAACAAATTTAACCCCCTTACATGTGAGATTTTTTAATGAGTTATCTAGTCGGGCAAAATTCAGGGCGAAATGTCGATAATAACCTACTAAACCAATAAAACTACATACCTCAGTTATACTCGTAGGTGCTGGCCATTCTTGGATTGACTTGATCTTAGAAGGATTAACATAGATTCCATCATTAGAGACAATATTGACAAAAAAAGAAATCTACTAAATCCAGAATTCACACTTACTAAACTTCGCATTTAATTCATGTCTTCTTAGAGTCTTCATGATAATGCGCAAGTGATTTTCATGATCTTCGTAGCTTTTGTAGTATACCAATATATCATCAATAAATACCACCACAAAATCATCGAGATATTATTTTAAAACTCTATTCATTAGATCCATGAATACAGAGGCTGCATTAGTCATCCCAAAAGGCATTACCGTAAACTCGTAATGCCAGTACCTTGTTCGAAATGCAGTCTTCGGATGTCTTCCTTTATCACACACAACTTTTGGTATACAGATCGAAGGTCAATCATTGAAAATTATTGAGCTCCATGCAGTTGGTCAAATAAATCATCAATGCGAGGTAGGGGATAATTTTTCTTTATTGTTATAGCCTTGTTCTCCTTTTAGTTGATACATAACCTCATAGATCCATCTTTCTTTTCAACCAAAACAACAGGGGCTCCCCCCGGAGAAACACTAGGGTGAATAAATACCTTATTAATCAATTCCTCCAGTTTTTTATTTAGTTCAACTAATTCCACAGTGGCCATTCTATAAGTTTTCTTTGATATAGCCCTTGATCTATGAATTAAATCAATGGAAAACTCAACATCTCGTTCTAGAGGATGTCCAAGTAAATCTTCTAGAAACACATCTACATATTCTTTCAAAATAGCTACATCCTCTATTTGAACATTCCTTTCTTCACCCACAATCATTTCATTCTCCTCCTCCCTAATAATTGAATTTAGTTGAGCTACAGGGAGTGGATATAGATAAGAATAAGGTGGTGACGATTCAGCTATAAAGATAAGGTGTTCCTTATCATCATCATCAAAAATCGTAACCTCCTTCTTCTTACAATAAATCTTCACATCATGGTCCAAAAGCCAATCCATACCCAGTATTATATCAAACTCAATCATAGGTATGATGATGATATCAGCAGATAAAGAACATTTATGTTATCTAATGGGGACTGATTCACAAAACTTTGTTTCAATGATACTTCCCTTAAGAGTTTTAACTGAAAAATCCGTAGTTAAATCAAATTGGAAATATCTAATTTTTTAAGTAAACTGGGAAGATATGGAACAATGAGATGATCCAGAATCAAATAATGCATTTTCTAAACTTGAAGAAACCATTAAATTACCTGCCACTTTATCTTTTGGAGCTTCTACCTCATCAGTAGTGATAGAATAAGCTTGGCCTTGATCCCTTGGCCTTTTTGAGGTAAGTTACCATGACTCTTAGGAAATTAATTTGCATAATTTCCCATCTCCCTGTAGTTATAGCATTGGACATCAGTATCTTCCTTCTTCCCCTTGCAATCTTGAGCTTGGAGGCCTTTTCACTACACTTGTAACAGACTCTCATTCCTTTTAAGCAAGTAACGGGGTGTTTCTTACCAAATTTACTATAGGATGGATATTCAACATTTCCCTTCTTCCCCTTAATTCCATTCATAGATTGATCAGAATATCTCTTATTCTCTTTCTTTTCTTTAAATTCATAATATATAGAGAATTCCTTTTTGGTCTTGATATCACAGGAGACAATGTCTTCGTACGATGATAAGGATTGTGAGATTATTGCTTGATGGAGAAATGGTTTTAACCCATCAAAGAAATGATCAATATTACTTCTTGGGTTACATATATAATCTCCAGTATTCCTTGCTAAAATCGTAAATTTAGCCTCATACTTTGTGACATTATCATCCTCCTTTTGTCTCAGACTCAGAAATTGCCTTTCCATATCTGCTCGATGGTCATGAGGAAAGTTGTTTTTTCTAAAAACTGATCTTTGAACTCCCTCCATTCAAAATTTGATACTTCATCATATTCCTTCGTGTTTTGAATCAATGACCACTATTGATTAGCATCTCCAGTGAGGTGATAAACTACCATGACAAATTTTTCCCTTTCACTACACCCCAAATCCTGAAATATTTTCTCTAGGGAACTTATCCATTTCTCAGCTAATAATGGATTTGTACTCCCATTGAATGTTGGTGGTTGCTGCCTCATGAAGTGATCTATCATTGATCCTCCACAATGTGGATCAGGGTGCTCCATACGGGTAAGGTTATTATTCATAACCTGAGTAAGTTGTCCTAGTATGGTGATTAGTTGATCAACACTAGTTGCATCACTAGATACACTATATTTATCTTGAGCAGGAGGTAAATACCAACATGGAGTGCGTGCATTTATACGGTTTCCATTTCTTCTATTAGGCTCCATTTCTAAACAATGGAATAAACTATACTAGTTTATGAATCAAAATAAATAATTCCATAATTATAAAACACTTAACATAAATTGAACTATTTATGGATATAATCCATAATCATAAAAATGTTTTCTTTGAGAATGTATATACTCATAAACCCTTCCTAATTATTTTTAAAGAAAATGAGAGTTATCCTAAGAATATACCTCTGAGAGGGTCGTAACCAAGAGTGCAGCAAGGCCCGTTGTCGTGAACCAGTTCCCGTTCGAGTCTACCTCAAAGCGGTGTTTTTTGGGTTTTACCCCTAGGTACATCTGTGCCAGAGCCATCTCTACCTGCTCGTATCTTGACAGGGATGTATTGCTCGAAAAACTCACTAAATCTCAACAATACAGAAATTCTAGGACGTTCTTCTATACAAATCACCAAAGTCCATATTAAATCTATGTGCTCTAATCAGAGTTTATCTAAATCTCTCTTCTAGAGTTTGTACTAAACTTCCTCTGATACCAACTGTAATTCCCTGACCCCAGTTACCTAGAGTTAGTGCATTATTACATAAAATTGTCACAATCACAAGAAATATCAAGTCTCAAAAAAACGATTAGTTTAGTAGCCTTGGAATAACTAGATACATTCATAAAGTTTAAATTACATCATAAAATGAAAAACTACAAAAAATATAGTCTCCATAGTTCACACTCATATCCCCTCATACTATCCCAGTAGGCCATTCATAAAATAAATCTTCACATCCTAGGAAAAATAAAACATAGAAATTGGTGAGCTCAAATTCCCAGTAAAGATAACAATATAGAAGAAACTTTCATAAATAAGTATAAACATTTAAGGAAATGTATAACTAAAACAAAATCCTTTTTAAACTTTAACTTAAGCATAATATGGAAGAAATAAAATTAAATAATTATATATACTTATTCGCATAAATATTATACTAGTCAAATAATAACATGCAATGTCAATAACCACTTTCATAGTGATGGAATGCATATTGTCAGACTATCATAACCACATACCCAAGGCCTCGTGCCATGACTACAAATAAGATTTTTTCAAGGCCTTGTTCCAAGACACTAGTTTGTCTCATGAGACCTACCGATGCATCGAGGAGCTATAGCGGTCTCCACCCATCACATATAATGTCCAATGCATTCCTCATATGAACAGGTTTAAACATAACATAAACATTCGTATTAAAACTAGCATACGAAATGTCAATACTTTCTTCATAAACCATGAATGGTATAAAAATAACACATCCACTATAAAACATATCACAAAACCATAAATACATTATATATTTTTTGTATTAAAATAAATGAAATCCAAAAAAACTTAAAATCCATCAAAGGATGTTGACATAGATGAAATCAAAACTCTTTTTAGAGAAATTTCTCTTTCTATTTTGAAATAATTTAAGTGTCATATATTTATAAAATAAAAACCTTTTCTTTGAGAATATTCATATAATATTTTAAGGGAATCTTCAATAATTTTATAATACCGGAAAATAGCCGCACTCGCTATATAAGATAAAAAAAGACATTCTTACCTTCATTCTCTCGAAAAGGTTAAAAAGGAACTTGTTTGGAAAACGATGGAAATATTACTTTATAAAGATCTTATAAAAAGTAAAAAAATGGTATAAATGTCTTTAAACCATATTATTTTAAATAGTAAAAATGTTTTGAAATATTTTTTTAAGAAACATATATGTGGATGATAAAGAAGTCCCAGTAGATAATGACGTAAAAACAACTTCGGATAATGAAGAGATTGTGAAAAATAACCCCTACCTTGTACTTTTTCTTTGGTTTGGGGTAGGTTAACCTCCTGTATAATGGTGAAATAATTGTCATTAAATTATACAAGAATCATATACATTAATATTATATCAAATATGATCTTTTAACATTGCTTTGTTAATAATATCTTAGTATTATCCTCGTTTTGGGTGTTAACATACTCATTTTCTTTTATATGTTTTGTTACATTAGCCGTGTTTTTTATGGATATTTTGTAACTTATTCATATCCAGAATGATATCAAGTCCTTAAATTCTATTATTAATCATCAAATGAGAATTATACTTGAATGGATATGATGGAGATGGAATCTCATTGTGTTTGTGGAGATGGTAGTCCGTACGTACGCACGAGCGACAATATCATTATTTTGATATTAAAATAAAAAATAATTGGATGGTATATCATATATACAGAATCATTATCATGATATATTTATTATTTACATGAATTAAACATCATTATTATACCCATCCAAATAATAATTTATTGAATAACAATTACACCACGATGTGGAGACGGTAAGCCGTACGTACGCACGTATGGTGACATGTCATTCAAAGGATGGATATAATACTGAATATGGTTGTACCATATTTATATTAACATCACATTATATATAAGATAATGGAGTTACTATTTTAGAATGGCAATAACAAAGAAAGATGATGTTTAAGATGAAAGGAACGTGAAAGAGGGTGGTAGAAACATTACCTCTTCTTTGGGATCTTTCTTTTGATTTGATCAAAAAGGCTCCATAGGTTCACTTTATGATCAAACTATGGCCTCTAGGATATAGTGAGACAAGTTGAGAGAGGATTTTGGCAGGGTTTGTCCTAGCCAAAATGCTTTGAATTTGTGAATTAGTGAGAAGGGGGAGTGCCCTTTTATAAGAGGGGTGAGGGGAACCTTTGGAAAAGCTAGAAATATTATTTTATAATAATTTAATATTCGGTTTCTAATGGCTCAAAAGTGTATTATTTAAAGTTTAATGTGGGGATGTGTCGAAGACCACTCAACCAGTAGAATTTAGACAGGTTTGGGTCATTATATTAACCTTATCTTTTAGTTTTAACCCTTAGTTAATTAGTTTGACAGTTACCATATCACTTTGTATTTTTATATTATATAGTTAATAAACATATTATATTCCTCCAAGAAACCCAAAATTGGTCCATTAGTGATACACTTATCAAGATATAAGTCTATGGGATGAACCTAAGATTTTTAGGAATTGAATATAAATTAATAATATAATATTTATTTTAAAAACTCTTTTATGTCAATTTTGACACTATTCGGTATTTTGTTTTTGATAAATTCATAACAACATTATTACTTCTAAAACAATTTATATAATTAATCATAATATGTCATATTAACCTATAAAATTATTTTAATTCATTAAAAGTATCAAATTAATATTTATTTTGATATTGATAATATCATTTATTTTAATATTTCATTAATTATTTAATTACTGCATCACCATTGTGTCATAAATTAATTAAATTATTTAATGTATAAAAATTATAAATAAAATAAAATTACGTATGAAATATTTTTATATTTCTAATTAATATTTACAATTGAATTTATCTTATGTATAACCCTATATTAAAAATGTTTTAGTAAATAAACATTGATTTTAACTCTTTTAACTCTTCTTTAATTAAATAATAATAAATGTCCTAATCTAATCCAAGTGGACCTAAATGATAATATTTTATTACTAAGGTTGTTTTTGGTTGAGTTACACTTGTCCAATAGAATTAGGTCTTGTTTTAGGGTAATATAAATATCATTTTTACCCTTAATTACCCTATTTACTTTTAACCGTGGTAAATAAAAGTAAAAAGTTACTATTCGAAAAAAATTATTTTCATCTCAATGAACAAAATTTTACTCCTTGATATTAACTGTGTCTCTTGGATCTTCAAAATTCCACTCACAGATGCGGTAAAATTATGTTTTATGTGAACTTCAAAATTCCCTTAAGAGGTGGGTAAAAGACGGTTAAAATTTCAATAAACTTTTTATATATCTAAAATTATTCTAAACTAACTCCAATTAATTAAATTGAACTTATATGGGTATTATGTATTTATTTTGACCTTAATTAAATTTAAATAAAATAAATAATTATTTAAATTAAAATTTGGTTTTAAACTATAACTCAGTGTTTTTTCACTATTCATCAAAAATTAAAATTTTCAGAAAAATACCACAATTTCACCCAAGGATAATTTTGATATTACAAATCTAAAAATGAAGTCCATTTTGAAAGATGAAATTTATAAAATTTCAAAAAGTGGGTATTACTATTCATAACGGCTAGTTTGATTGGTTGTGGTGAGTGTGTTAGATCTCGAAGTTGCGTACAACACACACTACCGTATTATTCAAAGGAAAGCATACCGTGGAAGCTTGGGGTGTTACAGTGTGTGTGTGTGTGTGTGTAATAAATTATACTTTTAATATGAATTAATTTCAATTTGTTTAACTACAATGACTAATAAGAGAATTTTTTATTTGTATAAAAATTCCACAAAAATTATCTTTAATGAGATAAACATTCAATTTCATGAATCAGATTAATAATGGAAGATTATGTTTTATATTAATATTTCACTAACAAAAAATTATTTGTTAAATTAAAATATATAATAATAAGTTTACTTAATATTTGATAATTTCATTTTCTAATAAATTGGGTTTTTATTATATTGAATAATTTTTATCAAGAATTGAATTTATAAATTTTTAAATTTAAAATTAATAAAATGAAATTCATATTTTAATTTCTCATATAAAGACATTATTAGTATATTATTTGTGTATTTTTGTTAAAAATATATTTTTAGTCAAAAAATATATTTTTCATTAAACATTTAATTTTTATGACTTTAATGTTATATAAGAATGATAAAGATGTTCATAAACAAAATTATTATATGAAATACAATTTTATGGAAAAATTTGTGAATTTAAATATATATATGAACTTATAAATCCTTTAAACAATGTTTTTAGAACTAATTAAAATTTTAGTTAAATAAAAAAATCCATTCAGACTTTTCATAAAATTAATAATTTTAATGGGATATGGGTTTCTCCTTCCCTTAGAACCCTAGTATTATTTATTTTTTTTATTATAAATTAATTTAATCTCATAAAATAATTATCTAAGATAATTTTACCTAATATAGAAATTCAATACTTAAAAATAAATTTTCTCTAAAAAAGGGTTACATGAATATGTCGTTTAATTTTAAAATTGATTTTTCACACATTTATAAGTTTTATTTAGTAAAATTAATTTAGAATTTGGAATTACAAAAATAAAATTATGTAAATTTTTTTATCTTAATCCATCTCATTAAAATTAATTACTGTAGTTAGAAATTAATTAACAATGTGAAAGTAAAATAGGGAAAATGATAAAATGTTAAAAGAAGAGACCTAAAGCACTATAAATTTTCTAAAAAGAAGTTTTTCAGTTGAGTGTAAACTCAAAATCATATTGCACTCCTCTAGTTTTCATTTTATACAATTTAAACTTCTATACTATCATTACATTATATAAATTTTAATGGTTACTCCAAAAATAACCATTTCTTTAACTTATAAATAAGTAAAATCTTCATGATTTCAATACACACATATCTTTATAATTTTTAATTTAAAATATTACATTTTTACCACATTATAACTATATCCCACTTTAAAAATCATATTGTAACCATTATTTATAAAGAGGACTTTCGTTCCAAGTCCACATACAAGGAAGATATAAGTCCCCAATTTCAGTATTAACAACTACATAGATTTTGTTCTTTATTATATTAATTAGATTTTCATATGAATACACTAATATAATGATATTAGTATCATTTTAATATATTAATTATAGTATATTAATAATTTTTTATCATTTATTCATATACATCATCCTTTAAGAAAATCAAAATTCTCATTCATGCGTAGTCTGAAATAATTACACCATGACGTAACATGATTCATTTTCCTTAACTGCAATACAAGAACATATATAATGATGGTATTAAAGAATAAGTATTATTTTTATGATATAATTAAGTTTATATTATAAAAAAATTTAAAAAATAAAGATGATAAGATAAAAAATTATCGTTAATTTAATCATTTAAAATAAGTTTACTAAGAGGATAATCTGTTTTTAATTTTTTTTCATATTTTCACATAAATGAATTTTTATTCGACTTCATTAAAACATTAATACATTACACTAGTATACACTAAATATTATCATTATTTTTCGGTTACAATTATATTGCAATACAACCAACTCATATTC
This sequence comes from Viscum album, assembly GCA_963277665.1. Classification (NCBI taxonomy): domain Eukaryota; kingdom Viridiplantae; phylum Streptophyta; class Magnoliopsida; order Santalales; family Viscaceae; genus Viscum; species Viscum album. Next base: position 397,092,450 of record OY728125.1, read on the forward strand.
ATTCAATAAGTCATTGTATATTCATGTTTGGGTTAGTTGAACCACACAAATTAACAATACTGTACATTTATGTCATTGATGGCTATGAGAACTTATTCACTTGTATAAAATCATATAAATATGAAAATAATATTTTTGGTATATTTGTATCAATATTTAATTCATGTGTTAATAAAACACCCTTCAAATATAATGAATCACTGAAACATTTATCTTATCAATTTCATCATCAATGAAAAAGATAAATATTCTCATCTACAGAATTTTAAACATCCCAAATTATTATAAATCATAAATAATAGTAACATTAATGATATATTAATGATGAAATTTGAATTAATAATAAACATGGACAACACTATTATAAAAAAAGCAGATACATTTTAAACTATAAACACCTGATGTAGAAAATCAAAATATTTCTTGTAGATAATGACTATTTAAAAAATGTATGAATGAGAAAAGATATGATTAATTTTTTTTATTAATTTTTTAAAATATTTATTTTTTTATAAACCATTATTAATTAAATTTATTAGTTTCAATAAAATTGGGAATGCTATTTTCTGAAATTAATCTCTTTTAGTGTAACACCCTTAGAGTTTATAAAATAAAACGGTGTTGGATAGAGTATTCAACATATAACATTGTGCATAAATGATCAATGTTATGCAAAAACATTATAACCTACCAATTATATTGGAGTGAATGAATATTATTAACTACTTTGTGAAATATATATATATATATATATCATAAATAATATACTTAATTGATAAATGTTTATTAAATAATCAATATAATTTACGTAAAGTAATTTTTTCCATAAAAAAATATGTCTTCTTCAAAAATGATTTGACTAAAATTAAGGAAAAAATTATTACAATTATTTTTTCATAAATTTTAAAATATTTATTTGATAAAATTAATTTCATTTCTAAAATCAGAATATAAAGAATATAACATCTATGGAAATTTGGGGTTTTTCTGAAAAAATAATTTTTTAGTGTATAGGGAGAAATACATTTTTGGAACAAATGTCATTTATTTTAAATGTGTTATGAAACATAAAAGTAAAATTATTTTTTATATATTATTTAATGTAACATAATTATTATTTAGTTATATTTATTTCACTTCATATGTTTTAAATGGACTTAATATTGGATTTTATATTAAGTTTTTCATTGGGTTTAAAAAACCAACTTTTGATATCTTTTTTACTACGCATAATGTTTATAATTTTTAATCAATTAAAAACCCAAATTTGAATTGATTTATATTTATTTTATTACTTATATATAGATTAAAATTTATTTATATTCATACAATACTTATTATTAGTTATATAGTTAATATAAAATCTACTTTTCCTGGAAAAACACACTTACTGATAACCCACTTTTTCATCTCATATTTGAGTATAAAGTTAAACTAAAATCCACCAATTCTCTAAATTTAATTTAGTGAAATGGATTATATATTTCGAATCAAAAAATATTATATTATCTAATTTGGTTTTCTTAATTTGTAACCATAATTTATAGGGAAAACATTAAAAATACCTTATCATTGTTAAAGTAAAATTGTGTTTAATGATCGTTAAACTAAAATGATAATGGTAAAAATAAAAAAACTACTCTAATAACTACTGTATAGAAATATTTTTACCTTATAATTTTTAATTCTCTATAATTATTAGTTTTTTATCCTTGTGTTATGTGAAAAACATGGGCACACCTTTTTCTTTTCAAAAACTATAAGTGTTCCACTCACTAAGATTTTAAAAGGCCATTCCCTCTCTTATACTCATCACATTTTAATAACTTTTTGGTTCATCCAATTCATTCCCAAATAACATCCCAAATTTTATACCCTCTTCCATTTTTTTGGATATAAATTCATTTTATGAATACAATAGGTGTAATCCTAAATAGGTTGTCTAAAACAAGTTAAATTTCTTAACAATGCATTTTTTATTTCTTATTATGCCACCTTAAAATCATGAGTTAATAAAACACCCTTTAAATAACATTGTGCATTTTTTGGTATTATTGTATCAATATTTAATACATGATTTAATAAAACACCCTTCAAATATTAAGAATCACTGAAACATTTAACTTATCAATTTCATTATCAATGAAAAAGACAAAAATGCTCATCTACAGAATTTTAAACCTCATAAATTATTATAAATCATACATAATAGTAACATTAATGATATATTAATGATTAATTTTGAATTAATAATAAAAATGGAAAAAAATATTATAAAATCAGCACATACATTTTAAACTACAAACACCTGATTTAGAAAATCAAAATAATTATTGTAGATAATGTCTATTTAACAAAAGTATGAATGAGAAACGATATGATTAAATTTTTTAATATTTTTTTAAAAAATATATTTTTTATAAAGAATTATGAATTAAATTTATTACATTCAATTAAATTGGTATTGATTTTTTCTGAAATTAATCTCCTTTAGTGCAACACCTTAAGAGTTTATAAAATAAAACTATATTGGATAGCGTATTCAACATATAAAATCGTGCATAAATGATACATGGTATGCACAACCACGATAACCTACCCATTATATTGGAGATAATGAATATTATTTACTAATTTTTGAAATATATATATATATATATCATAAATAATATACATTATTGATAAATGTTTATTAAATAATCAATATAATTTAAGTAATGTAATTTTTTCCATAAAAAATATGTCTTCTTCAAAAATGATTTGACTAAAATTAAGGAAACATTTATTATAATTAATTTTTCATAACATTTAAAACAATTATTTGATAAAATAAATTTAATTTCTGAAATTTTTATATAAAAAATATAACTTCTATTGAATTTTGTGGTTTTTCTAAAAATATATTTTTTACTGTCTAGTGAGAAATACATATTTGGTACAAATGTAATTTATTTTCAATACATTATGAAACAGAAAAGTAAAATTATTTTTTAAATAGGATTTAATGTAACAAAATTATTATTTATTTATATTTATTTCACTTCATATGTTTTAAATGAACATAATACTGGATTTTATATTATCTTTTTCATTGGGTTTAAAAAACAGATTTCTGAAATCATTTTTATTGTGCATAATGTTTATAATTTTTAATCAATTAAAAATCCAATTTCGAATTTATTTATATATATTTTATCGATTATATATAAATTCAAATTTATTTATATTCATACAATACTTATTATTACTTATAGAGTTAATATAAAATCAGCATTTCCTTGAAAAACACAATTATTGATAACCCACTTTTTCATCTCATCTATGAGTATAGACTTAAATTAAAATACACCAATTCTATGAATTTAATTTAGTGAAATGGAATATATATTTCGAATAATAAAAATTTTATATTATCTAATATGGTTTCCTTAATTTGTAACTATAATGTATAGGGAAAACATTAAAAATAAATTATTGCTGTTAAAGTAAAAATTTGTTTACTGAGGTTCAACTAAATTGATAATGGTAATAATAAAAAACAACTCTAATAACTATTGTATAGAAATATTTTGACCTTATAATTTTTAATTCTCTATAATTATTAGTTGTTTAAACGTTTGGTATGTAAAAAACACGGGCACACCTTTTTCTTTTCAAAAACTATAAGTGTTCCACTCACTAAGATTTTAAATGGCCACAACCTCTTCTATACTCATCACATATTAATACCTTTTTGGTTCATCTAATCCTATCAAAAATAACTTTCCAAATTCTATACCCTCCTACTTTTATCTTTTTTTGGATAGAAATTCATTTTAGGAATACAATAGGTATAATCCTAAATAGGTTATCTAAAACAAGGTAAATTTATTAACAATGCATTTTTTATTTCTAATTACACCACATTAAAATCATATTTATTGTTTATAACGTGGTAATAATAGTATATCATATATAATGATATGTTATTATATCAATCTCCTAAAATAAATTCATCTTATCTTCCATTCAATAAAACACAAAGTCATAATTCATATGTACGGTGGACTACCGCCTTGCAAACCGATGTCAATCCCATTTTATAATCACCTCTCATGGATTGTTTTAATGATTAATTTAATGTATATGGATGATATTTTAAAAATATATATATTTATTAAGTTATTATATAACTTTTTTTTACTTTCAATTTCACAGGGGATATAAAAACAACACTCACGTGTATGGTGGACTTCTTCCTCACGAAGTTATTTGATTCATTTTTCATTAATGATTTACATAGAAGGTAATAAGGATAATGATAATATAATCATGTAATGATAAAATAATACATACCATTTTCCCTAATGATCATTAAATTGTGTAAATGTTACTCATGAATACGTATGACCTACATTGTCCTTGATCATTACATAGTTCATTTCTCATAAAAAACATGTATTATTTAAAAAGTATAGTTGATGACCAAATATAATAAAAATTTCATGATTATTATTCTGGGGATATAAAAATAATAAAATATTTTTATATGGCAAACACCCCAATGTTATTGTAAAATAATTAACTGAACAACCTCAAAATACTCGATGTGGATTTAACTGATTAAATGATTAAATATGTTATTAAATTAAAATAATACTAAATTATTTAAGTATAATATATTAAAAATGGATTTTATTATTAAATATAATAATTTAATGAATCTTATTATACAGTAGTTAAATGAGATACAAGGAGATTCATTACTCAAGGTAAGGTTTTTCTTGTCTTGATTTTACTCTTGCTAGACATATGTGATGCTCACCACCTGATTTTGTTATCTGGTGTATATACAACCCATTTACATGTAATATCAGGAATACATCACACATAATAGTATTTTTTTGTTTTAATTTGAATTGTTTAATCCATGTGGATTTGAATTGAATGTTACTAAGTGGTAAATAATTTTGTAACTCAATTACTTTTTATAGGGTTTTATTACTTATTCATTATCATTCATATTATATGATTATGTGTGTAATACATATTTATTGTCTTTTATTTTATTTCCACTTTTATATGTTTATTTTCATTTTATTCACATAATTGTATCATTTTTTAATACCCAAATTCAATTGTATTATGTTTATAATGGTTATTCATCTCAAATTCTATTTCATTGAGACATAAGTTTATAAAATGTAACAATATTAATTTTAGGAGGTATAAATACTATCATATTAAATGTTATATAATTAAATTGTTTATGTTTATGATATTTAATGTTTCATTGATTTATTTGATGGTGGGTGCTCGGGATACGTCCCCTCATGGCGATTTCAGTCTGATGCTTACAAAGGGTTTTTCAATGGGTTTCCCTCATTTTATTGGTAAATACCTTATTCTGGATGGTTCAATCCCTACTACGGATTCCTCTTTTGCGAAGAATGGCCCGTCGGGTGGTCTTCAGGCGGCTTCAGCTGCTGAGCGTATCTCCTACAGACCTAAATTGGATCTGAATCCATCAGTTGCTTGTGATGAGGGGGATAATAGATCCTTGGTGGTTGTTGCGCTGAAGGATCAGAGGAAGGTTGGGGTTCACTCGGCTTCGCTGGAGATGGCGGTTGCTGCCTTTCTCGGCAGATCTGAACCAGATCTGGTGGTTGCGGATGTAGGTGTTGTTCCTATTGATGATGCACTAATCCGGCATCTAAAAGATATCGCCGGTGCGGTTACTATTGTCCCAATGGTTTCCAAGGCTCATTCTCCTGCTATGGTGGAGGTTTCGGGTTCCAAGGTAGTACTGTCTGCTAAAATTTCACATTTGGGTTGCCCTGCTCTCAATGCGGCGAGGGTGACTGAAAATCATCCCTCACAATTGAACCTGAATTGAAAAGGTGCATTGGGCGATGTTGATGCTCGATCTGTAATGGAGAGGGTCCTCGTGGAGACCGTAATTTCATCTGATAAATAACCAGATGCAGGTACTTCTAGTAGATCCCCCTCAGGAGTTGTAGGAGAATCTGAATGAAGGCATTTTTCATCCTTGTGCGATAGTATTTCTGAAAGAATTGTTAGGACGGGTGAAACTGCCCACATTGTTGCTAGTAGGGAGGCTATTCTTGAAAGATTTAAGCTCTCTAAGAATTCAATTATAGATAGACTTGTTCTTCATAGTGGAGGTAAAATATGGAAAATTGATGATTTGGTTCGGAAACTCATCTCTATATGGGGGTTATCTGGTTGGTGATGCATACCGATGGGATGTGGATTTTTACATATTATTTTTCCATCAGACAGTCTTAAGCGGAGAGCATAGGGGTTCAGTTCAATTTCTCTAAAACCAGGTATGGTTTGCTTTCAAGAATGGGATTTCCATTTCAATCGTTCCACTATTAAAAACACCAGAGTTCAGGTTTGGATCAAAATTTTGGTTCTTCCCTGGATCTTATGGAATCCTAATATTCTGTTTGACATTGCCTTTGCAGTTGGCGTTCCAATTAAAATGGACCGGACCACCGAGGATGAAAAATTAGTGCACAATGCTACAGTTCTGGTGGATGTTGATTTAAGTACTTTTCTAATTCATAATATACTCTTATCTGCTTTGGATGATGATATCTCTCTCAAGGTGGAGTATGAGAGATTGCTTGATTTCTGTCATGACTGTCAATTTAATGGACACGCTAAAGAGAGGTGTTTTAAAAATGTTTCCTGTACCTTTTTCTCATTAAAAGGACATCATGATACTTCTTGTAGGAAGAAGGTGAAGAAATATTCAATGCAGGACAACGCATCACGAGCGGCGAATGATGCTCCCCAAGAGTTTGCCCATGAGCCTCAGGTGGATAAGGATGCAGATCTGGTGCATCAAACTGAGGAGTGCACAACTGTGGGTGAAGGTGACATGATGAAAGAAGTGATTGTGGGAAAGGAGCTGGAGATAATGGACCCTATTCTAGCGGAGAATGGTGAGCAGATTTCAGGGACTCGCATAGAAATTTTTAAACTAAAGGACTCACAGGACAACAAGGGAAGATGGGATGCAGTTGAGGATGATTCCCCAAAAAAACCAAAATACAGGAAGGTTTTGTCCAAAGGGAAACATTTTTTGGTGGGTGATTAAGGATCTCAACATGTTCCTTCTTGGAAAGTGAGACTGAGGAGGGATTACTCATACCTGAAGCCAACCATGGTTACTAGGTCTCATGGCTCTCTGGACTTTGAGTCTGACTGGGATGGTGACTGTGACACATCATTTTAATGTGACTTTGACTTTTGATTTTTTCACATTGCTTCTATTTAGGTACGAGGGAATGTGTGCTCGTATAACCCCATCATCTTTCATGTTGTATTTTTTTTCCTTTTTTAGTAAGAAGGGTGATGCCCTAACCTTTTGGGTATAATGTTTCATTTTATTATATTCCTTTATTTATATTATTATTTATGATTTACCAAAGTGTAAAAGGTATTATGTATTAATCTCATTCATTTTGATATTTTTTTTGTTCTTGTTTTCATTGGAAGAAATCATATGATCTTATTTTTGTGAACAATATATCTTTCTTAACCATTCATTTTGAATTTTGTTAACATGTTTTATTTCTATTTCCATCCTCATTAATTAATGATTCATCATTAAATTCATTTCTGAATGGTATTGATTTCACATTTTCTTTTAGATAAGGTATCATTATATTCAATATCCATGTTTTCTAAAAAAAATCAAAAATAATCTTTTATAAAAATTATTGGTTTTATAAATCAATTTTATATGATCATTTACCTTCATTTGAATGTCTTCAAAATTTAATTCTGTGACTGCTTCAAAATGTGTCACTTTTAACTCCCATTTACCAAATGTTTTAAAAATAATATTTATTTTTTACATATATGACATGAGCAAATTTTTCATCAAACATGTCCATTAATTTTCATCATGTTCCATTTATATATTTAAATTTTATTCATATAAAACAATTATCACAATTTATTTTGAATTTTTTGTTTTTGAATGTGATTTTTAAAATAAGAAGATTATTTTACCCACCAAAAATTAACGATATTTTATTGGTGTTTCCATTAATGAATGTCAAAAACCCTTCTTTTTATTTATGATTCAAGAAGGATATTTTTCAATGATACCATACAAAATATTTCTCTAGGTGGAGTAATATTTTTCAAAGAGATTGACATGGAACATGTTTCTTTTTTACTAGTTAATCATGATTCAAAGATATTTTTATTGAATCTATTTCTTTCCCATGGGTTAATCCTTGTTCTAAGAGATTATTACTGAATAGGTCTCTTTCACATTAATTAAACATGTATCATAGTGATTATTGTGGAACCCATTTTATTTCCATGGGTTATTCAATTTCTAAATATAATAATGGTTTTTCTATGATTTTATGATGAAATAAATTCTTTATGTACATTTATTCATGGTATGATTCATAAACATTGTTTACAATGACTGGTGGTTATGTTATAAACCAATTATTGGTGGTTCCATTATAAACTAAGGATATATGGTTATGTTATTAACAATGTAAATGTTTCTCATTGATAAACCTAGAATGGGTGGGTCCATGATAGCACACCAATGCATTGAGTACTTGTGAGGTGAAATTCAACCATATTAGTTAGTCCACTTGAAAGAATTATGTGAAGAGAACTTTTTAAGTTAAATATAAGTTTAATTTATTAATTCTATGGTATTATAATGTTTCCTATGATGAAGACTAATTTCACATGGATTATGACTATTGATTTAGAAGAATATTTCTTTTGTTAAATCCATATTCCATGTTTTAATTTTTTGATGATCTAGGTATTTATGGGTATAAATATTCTTATGTTATAATCAAGAGGTTTTATTATGTCATTTAACCCTTATGATATACTAGTCTCAATTATTACATTCAATTTTTAATTATATCATTTACTCTTATTATAAATTTGAACTCACCCTTCTTATGTTTCTTTTTCCCCAGATTATAATGATTTATATTGTAATAATTATACATATAATGGTTTAATATGGATGATGACGATGAAAAAATGTTTAGTATGAAATTTTTAGTATAGTGGGATATGATGTTCATATTTATGAACTGGTTATTTTTTAATATATGATTTTAGGAGTTACTAATTCATTAATACTCTAAACCTAAAATGTCATTATTATTATAAATGATATAATATTTTAATTTATCTCTTTTTTGTTTTGGATTTAAAAAACTTGGGATACCTTCGTTGGTATCAAATATATAATGGTAATGTTTATTTTTTAAATGGTTGATCTGGGAGTGCACGTTTGGAGCTGTTATAGTTGGTAATAGAGGAACAATTTAGATAATTGTGTAGATTATGATATTTTAATGTGTGGTTATCATAATTTTGATTGATACCGTATTATGTCTATCAAATTAAATATAATAATATATATAAATTTATATATTACCCTTTGAGACTTAAATCAATGGGAAATCAATGTGATTAAAAGAATTTTAGGATATGTTTTATTAAGTTGAAGTATATTTAATGATTTTTGTTTAAGAGGATGTTTGAATTTTGATTTTGTTTCCTATGTTTTAAAGTATTGACAACCATTATGGTTTATATGATCTTGGGTATTTACGTAACTGTGGGAAGACGAGTTTTATAATATAGATAACCATGGGATTTAAAATTGGTTTGCTGACTTAGTGATTTATGTAACATAAAATGGAGATCACCATATTTTTATTCTTGTAAGATTAAAGTTATAAAATCACATTTGAGGTTAAAAAACTCTTTAATTTTTTTTATTAATTTTCTTTTTTATATAGATTTATTTAAATATGTAGTAATACAGTTATAAATTTTGGTCTTGTTGTCGAATTTTGGAGATTTGAGTATTATTTCATCATTTGAATGATTATTTATTCTGGGAATTATCTTATCCTGTGCTAAAAATTTTGGTTTTGGTTAATATATAAATATTTTTGTAATATATTTATTAATCATTTTAGGTTTATTTGGCCTTTAAAATTTTATTTAATTACTTCACCTATGAAAAGTTCTCCTTGAATATTCATCATTTGTTTAAAAAATATAAAATTGTTGACGAAAATAGCTGAATGATGAAAATATAATATTTAAGTAAGAATATTTCACTAAATATTTATTCAATATTGAAAAATAATTAATCAACTCTATTAAAAGGATCTTGAAGAGAAATTATCCATGTACCTTCATTTCTGATGAATAGATGGCCTTTTCAAACATCGTAGATTTATGGTTTGTAGGTCCTCAAATTTCTATTGATCATTCACATTAATATGATCTATGATCTCAATCACTCCCCATAGTTATTTAGACTTTTATACCATTTCCATACATTCATGTCACTCCAATTTTATCTTATTGGGAAACCTTTTTTGTGTTTTTAGGACCTTTATACGTCCTTTTCTGTATTCTCTAGGGGTTGTTTTATTAACCCTTTTTACGATGCGGTTTTCCAAAAAAAACGATATTTTAAAATTTCAATTATTTGAGTAATAAGATAAATTTAAAATTATTACAATATACTTTATTAATGAATGGTAGGATGTAACTCCCTATGAATTTAGAAAAAAACTATGTTTGAAAGCATATTTGACACACAACATTGGGCTTTAACGACCCATGATAAATATAACTGTTATAAAAAAGAATTCAAATTTTTCTAAATGAATATTATTAAATAATTTATGATATATATATCCTACTATATATAAATTATTTACATATATTTATTAAAAAATATATAAATTTTTAGATATGTAATTTTATTATTCCAAAAAATATTTTCTTCAAAAATGATTTATATTTCTCTTTATGAAAGACTATTATTATTAAATTTTGTATTTTTAAAAACATTATTTGATAAAATAAAATTCCTTTTTTAAATATTAATATCTAAATTTAATTTTTTTAAAATTTTGGTATTATTTATAAATACCATTTTTTGATTAAATAGTGAAATTTACCAATTTTTGTAAACTCTTAATTTATCTTAAATAAATTAAGAAATTAAAAATTACCATTGTGATTTAAATATTATATCATATACTATAAATACTATCTAGTTATATTTTATAAATATGATTTATTTTTAATCAACTTCAAATTGGATTTTTTTATACGTTTGTCATTGAATTTAAAAACATGCGTTTTCTAAAAATTGTGTTAAAGTGAGTAATGTTGATTATTTTGAATTAATTTCAAACACCAAATTAAGAACTATATAAATTAAATTTATATATTTTATATTAATAAATATTAATTAATATTTTTACAATAATTACTATTAGTCAAATTGTTAATATAAAATCATATTTTCCATGAAATTAGACTTCATTATAACAAACGTTTATCGATTCTACAAGTCTAATATTAAATAAATATTTACCAATTATATGAATTAAATTTGGTAAAATGGATTAAGTATTTTTAATTATAATAATTTTCATAATAAAACTACGTAAAATTAATTTTTCTCTATAATTAATAATAAATATAGTAAATATAAATTGCAATGGTTAAGGTGAAATCAAGTTTACCAAGGGTTATTCTAAAAAGATAAGGGATAAAATGACCTAAAACATTGTGTAATTTTTTTTGGATTTATATAGAGCTTATAATATTTAAATATTTTTAATTAACTATTTTTCTTTTTTCATGTGAAAACGTGGGTACTCATTTTTCTTTTCAAAAATTAAAAGTGTTCCACTCTTCTTAGATATAAAACACCACTACCACTCCTATCTTATTTACACCTTGAAACGATTTTTGTTTAAAAAATAAAATCTCATGTAACTTCAACAATTAAATACCATGATCCTAATATATTATTTATTTTTATAAATCCATTTTGGAATAATTTAGGTATAATCCAAAAGTTGTTTTCTGAGATGATGTTAAATTCTTTGTTATTCATTTTTTTATATTTCATATATCACCTCCTCCATATATTCATCACATTTTCTCATATGATAACACTAGTATATAATTTACAGAGGTATGTATTTATATTTATGGAATAATATACAGATGTATCCTCTTCCAAAATGAGATATGAAATCATCATTCATATGTACGATGAACTACCGCCTCATAAATTGAGTACATTCATTTTTCAGCATCACATATCATGAATTTTATTATTGATGGATATAAATTACATATATTGTATTTGTAACATAATTATAATTTTAAATATATGATATCGCATACAAAATTTTAACATTCCATTCTATGGGGGATATGATAACACCGTTCATGTGTATGGTGGACTGCTGCCTCATGAATCGATGTCTTTAATTTTTCACAATCAATTTTCATGGAAGGTAATGAGGGTATTTTTTATTAATATATGTCATTTACATGAAATAATAATTACTTTAATAAAATATTAATCATTATTAAAATATTTTATATCATATAAGTTCGAATAATGAAAGTTGATAATGTCATTCGTGTACATATAGACCACCACCACTGCAAAGTGATAAGATTACTTTTTCATCACCACATCAATAGAATGATATATATCTATATATATATATATTAAAAAATTATATTTATTATATTAGTTACATTTTATAAATATAAAATAATACATAGCTTCTTTCTATAATTATCATTTAAAAATGAAAATGTTACTCATGCACCTACGACCTACCATCACTATGACCGTAAGATATTTCATTTTCCAAAATATATTTTTTGATTTTTTTTAAACAAATAATTTATTAATAAATTTGATAACTTTTTCTTGATTATTTTTCAAGAGAATTCAAAATAATTAACTCTTTGAACCTAACAGAAACATAGAGTTCGTTTTAGACATTTTATTCCAATTTTATCAGGGAATTATTTTTTATGATGTTTGTTCGCTTGTATTTAAATTTTTTAAATATTTTTGTTTCCTCTTGGATTAATCTATAAATTTAATTCCCTTATTCCTAATGATGAAAATGAATATGAGATTAATTTTTTCAGGTTGGATTATTTGATCAATACTATTTATAAAATCATTACCATGATTCTTTCTAGTAGTTTGGCTCCCATTTTTGGTAAAATTGTCTCTTTCAATCAGTTTGGTTTCAATATTGGTCGATCCATAAAATATTTTCTTATAACTACATCATAATGTTTCAACCATCTCAAAGAGTTGGTTATAAGTGGAAACATTTCCCTGAATATGGATATTAAAAATTCTTTTGACATGACAGATAAGAATTTTATCATTAAGATCCTTTATATTATTGGTTTTGATGATGCTTTTATTGGATGGATCAAGGTAATCATTGGTTAATATCACATCTATTTACTTTCCAATGGATCTCCTAGAGGATATTTCTCTAGTTCAAGATTTTTTAGATAGGGTGACCTTCTTTCTGTAATCATTTTTTCTATTATTTAATAATATCTTAGTAGATTTATTCACATCATGGGAGGGAAGGGTAAATTAAAGGTCATAAATGTTTGTAGAGGGACTTCTTCTCCTACTCCCCTTATTTATGATGATGATATTACTTTTTTACTCAAGCGTTATGGGGAAATATAATAATATCATGAAATCCATGTTTCATTATGAGGTGGTTTCCAATCATCCAGTAAGCCGGAATAAATCAATTGTTTATTTTGGAAGAAGAAACTCCTCAGTTAGAAAACATGATATCATCATAGTGTAGGGTATTAGGGAATTTATTTTCCCCTTTCAAATCTTGGAGTTCTATTTTTTGGGTTGATTCAAAAGGTACTTATTTCCTAGGAATTTCCCATCAAATTTAAAAAGAAATGTTTTCTTTGGAAGGGAAAAAATATTCTATGTAAGGTTGTATTTTCAGGGTTTAAAAAGTTACCATTTTAAGTTGGTTTACTCACTGTTAGTTTTTAAATGGTGTGTTTATTTTATCAAATCTATCAATGTGGGTATCCTGAATTTTATATGGAGTAGAATTATTTTGAAAATAAAGGTAGCTATGGTTCTTGGGTTACCTATTGTAATCCTTTTGATTAGGGGGGTTTTGGTATCCAAAGACTCTACATTTAATAAATCCTTATTGGATTATTTTGTGTTGAATCATGTAAATTTTATATAATAAGACCGTGATTTCTTGATTTCTAGATTAATTATTAGTACCAAATATGGTAATTTGACTCATTTTGTTTCCTCAGTATGGCCCTTTATTAATTCCACCTTTTCTCTTATTGATTAAAACGCATGGTGGTTGGTTTCCAAGGATTCCTATTCTAAATTGTGGACTTCAAAATGGAATAATATTTATATTATTTATTTTCTCAGTCATCATGACTTCAACATTTATAATTAATAAATCAATTAATGATCAGCTAAATTATTTTGAATCATCACCAATTTATATTAATCAAATTTTCTAGAATTCATGTTTCTCTAACATTGGTGACTTCTGGATTTGGGGTGAGGCCTGAAGTGGTATACTTACGTTGAAATTTTTTTATAATAATCTCATTGCTCCTTCCTTTGGGGATCAATGTCTTGGAAGGTTTAATAGGACTTCCATTTTTCATTTCTGGTTCACTCTAGTTTGGTCATTGTCCAACCATAGGTTACTAAATAATAACCAATTGTAAGTGTATGGTATTTATTTATTCTAGATATGTGTTTTATATCATCAATATAGGTAATATCTTGATCATTTATTTCTTAAATGTTCTATGGTTGATGCTATGTAGAAGGATCATTTTGAACTCATAGAATTTTGGTTTCCCTATTTTAATTCCATACAAAATTTCCTGGAAATATGGTTACCCATGGTTCTGTTTCCTCATATATTGCTCTTATTTGTGGTTACAATGACTGAATTTATTTCATTCATTTTGTAGTCAAGGATTAAGAATTGTCATGAGGGTATTACCTTCATTCCTCAGACTGATATTGATAGCATTTTTTTAGTTAGACTTAGGTTCCAAAAAATTACATTATTTCAATTCTAGTCAGAATCTTTCTATTTTTTGGAGGCTTTGTATTAAAGGTAATTTTAAACCTCCCACTAGTAATATAATGGTTTTATAGAAATATTCCTTTTTTGGTTGGATAGAAATTAATACTGATTATTCATCCAGGGGTAACCCAAGTCAATATAGGTCTAGGGCTATTGGCATGAATAGTTTTAGTGATATTCATGGTTATTTACATTGATTTTGTGGTATTAATTCATTGCATAAACCTAAAAGTATTGTTTTAATCATGGATTTGGAGATATATATGTATAAATGTTTAAATAAATTAGGGTTATAGTGTGACATCTACTATTATTTTACAGGATATTAGAATAGATTATATTAACATTATTTAGAGACTTTCTGATATATGGGAAATTTATTAGGTTTTTTATCATTTTTAGATTACATCATCACCCATGTCTATAGAGAAGGGAATTATTATGTCTATAGTCTTTCCAACAATAAAATGAATGGGAAGATACTCACTTGTTCTAATCAGATCCCTTCATATTTATTCCTTATTTTTTAGAGGGGTAACTGTAATTTTTATTCTTTTATACTATTCTAAACTATTTGTTTTTCTTTTTATATTATAAAGGGGCACTGTTTTTTAACGGGTTTATATTCATTAAAGAAATGAACCAAATATCCTCAAAAAAACCGATGCATACATAAACGATTAAATATTTATATATTTCATTAAATATAAATTAAATAAATTATTTAATAAAAATTTATTAGACATGTAAAATGTTATTATCATACAAAATAATTTTCTAAATGATCATTATACAATAATTAATGTATATAAATGGAAATTCTAGGCTCAGTGTATGGTTTTAAAAGCTTCCTTCAACTTCTGTGAGACATATATTATATTCATCAATTTTATATATTATTTAATGTATATAATTCAACTTTTATATGTAATATCATGAATTCATCACACATCATGTAATATTATATTCAATTTTAATTATTTCATCCAAGGGGATTCGAAAATAAAATTACCTATTGGTAAATAATTTCATAACTCAATTCCTTTTAATTAGGTGGCACTTCTTATTTATTTTTAATTATATTTTATGATTATGTGTGTTAAAAATTGGACTATTCTTGGTTTTATTTCCAATTTTTAGGTAGATTTATATTTTATTCAAATAATCAACCCATTGATTAATTCTCTAAATCAATGGAATGATTTTTTAAGGTTAATTCATATCAAAATATATTTTTTGAGAAAAACATTTATTATATGAAACAATATTAATTTCTGAGGTCTGTATACTATAATTGGACATGTTATATAACGAAAAAAAATATTTGTAATGATAGTTTAGGTGAAATTTAATGTTATTCATTCATAAAGATTATTGTTGAAGAGATTGAAAATTGGAATTGGTTTTTTTACAATATCCTTATTTCGAGATTGTTCATATTTAAGATTTATTTGGAATAAATCATATGATCGTAATTTATTAAGATTTTTATATATCTTCTCCATTAGAGATGAATTTGGTGAAAATTTTTATTCCATTTCCTCATTGATTGAATTAATTTCAAACAATTAATTTTGAAGTGAAAATGATCTCATATTTTCTTTTAAATCAGGTATCATTATCTTACATATTCCTGTTTTATATTCTTTTTTTAGAAATGTTCTTTTCTAAAAATAATTATTTTTAAACATTTTAAATATAAAATTTTCTTATTTTAAAATCCTTTAAAAATAAATTT
Source organism: Viscum album (assembly GCA_963277665.1). Lineage (NCBI taxonomy): Eukaryota > Viridiplantae > Streptophyta > Magnoliopsida > Santalales > Viscaceae > Viscum > Viscum album. The sequence goes on from OY728125.1 coordinate 397,109,187, forward strand.
CTTATCTTCTTCTAAATGGGTTATATTTTAATCCTTTTTTCAAAATTGTTTTAAAATAATGTTAATATTTTACATTTATGACATCAATGTATTTTCCCACGTTAATGTACAATAATTGTCATAAATATTATTTTATATGTTTCAAAGGATATTTTCAACGAAATGTGTTTTAATAATATTTAGATGTTTTTTAGTTTTTAAATGTTATTTTCAAAATGAAAATATTTTTTCCACAAACATTTTATTACTGAAATTTTAATGGAAATTCATTCATCAACATCAATAACCCTTGTTGTTACTTATGATTCAATGGGGATATTTTTTAATGATATCATCCTCATTTTGTTCTAGATGAATTAATATTGTTTCAAAGAGAATCACATGGAACCAGTTTTCGTTCCATGAGTTAATCGTGTTTCAATGATATGTAATGGAGCCCATTTAATTTCATATTTTTAATCATGTTTGAAATATATAAGGAACATCTTTCATTTCTATATGTTATTCATGTTTAAAAAATATTATAATGGAAAAAATTAATTGTTAAGAGGTTAATCCTTTCATAAAATTAATAAATGATATTTCAATGAGTTTATGATTAAATGAATTATTGATGTAATTTATTATTGATGTTATTGTTGGCAATTATTTAAAATGGAATGTGGTAAAATTATAAACCAATAATGAGAAGATCCTTTAAAAACCAATTTAGGTTGGTTATGTTATTAACCACGGATATATGCTTCAATCATAATAAAAGAATGGGTGGGTCTATGATATCCATCAATTTAATTAGGTTCTCCAAATATAGAAGTTATCTATTTTGTTTATTACATTTTTAATATGTTATGTGAAGATAATATTCTAAGATACTAATAATTTTTATATATTTTTTCTATGGGTTTAAAATGGTTCTTATGATCGAGACTTATATCATATAGATTATGATTAATATTTATAATAACTATTTCTTTTTTTTATCTCTTTATGTCATGTTTCCATGTTTGATAATACATTTTTTAAAGGGTACGATTATTTTTATATTATACTCATGGTCTATGATTATGTTATCATACCCTTATGCTCTTCTTAATCTCCCCAATGATATAAAATTCTTAATACTTTCATTCTCATTAATTTATCATTTGAGTTCACCCATCTTAGCTTTTATTTAATCAAGGTAATTAATATTTTGGTGGATCAAATTATGTATATAATGGAGTCATATAAAACATGATGATGACCAGATTTGGAATATCATAATATGGGTGAAGTGGGATATGATGTTCCTCTTTATGAACTAGTTGTTTATGAATTCATGATTTTAAGAGTTCATCGTAATTCTCTAAAACTCTATACCAAAATGTCCCTTGAGAATGTAAGTGATCCTATGTTTTCCTGTTTGTTTTGTTTGTTTTGGATTGAAAATAAATGTGTAACCTTCGCCGGTATCAAATCCAGAAATGTAATGTTTTTATTCTCAGTGATGAATCTGGGAGTGTGGGTTTGGGGTTGTCATATTGAGACATGTTTGGTATTATGCACCTAGTTTCATTTTTTAATGAAAAAACTTTTTATATGTTTTAAAATATCATTAATTATGTTTCAATCACCGTATAAGAAGTTAAACTATAAGACCTATATTTAAACGGTTTTTGATTAATGGTTTCCTAAAGCTCTGTGAATTTTCTTTATCTCAATTCTGATTGTTTAAGACATAATACATTTTGTGCACCACATTTTCTTTATTTGGTGTATTCACTACCCATGGATATATATGTTTCTCAATATTTTTATTTAATGGGATTTAATATCCAATAAATTTTAATAATTCAAGTGTTAATTGACTTGATTGTTTCACCTATAGTAAGTATTTTTAGTAACTCAAATTTTATTTGTCTTTTTTCAATCCTTTTTTTGAAATTATTTCTATAGGTTGTGTAGATTATATCCATTTACAATATTATGTTGTATTTTCTAATTATTATTTGGTTATATAAATTCATAAAAAATAAACCATTTGAAAAATAATTCTCTCTTTTCAGGTAATTTTATTTTAAAACCATCCACCTTAATTATATAGATAGATTATGATTATGTAATTAAAGTATTGAATAATCGATATAAAATTTTCCCTAAATAGTGTGAACCTAAAGTTTTTAAATAATATTTATAGGATTATTTTCAATGATAATGATTATTGTTTTATTCACACGATTAATAGTATTAGCATTTTTCATATTTTTAGTCCAATATATTTGATTATAGGAATGATGAATATGTATTTTTTCATACAACTTCTCTCTATGGATGGGTTATGATCATGTGATCCAATTTATTAAAACTAATAAAAGTATTTGATTATTTTTTATTATGGAAAACTAACTTAGGTTACTTTTGTGTTTGATTTCTATATTACTAAATATATGTATAACCATGTTTATTTACCAAGAGGTTCCATAGGGGACGGTATGAATGATCTTGATCACTCTTATGGTGATTGAATTATACAAAAACAAGTGATGGGTGGGGAATTACATTATATATCACATCAATACATAGATAGCTCTTCAGAGAGAAAAAATATGTTTCGGTATTTGGTGTATTCCTTATAAATATAAAAGGATGTCTTGACTATGGTCTCAACACCATGTAATGTGCTTTCACAGAATGCCTCAATAGTAGGTTTCTGATGTTCAATATTATACATTCGATTAGTATGTTTTCATTATTTTTGATATATATGTTTTTATTTAATTCCATTTTTATATAATTCTATAATTTAAATATTGATTATCTATTTATATTTTTTACATATTACTATCATAATATTGTTGAAATTTTAATTCTAGGATTTTTTTCATTATATGATTCCCTTACTAAATGTTTGTTCTCACCCATTTCATATTTTTTAATTTCCCTGGGTTATAAGGAATAATAGTAGACATGACATTATTATAAGGATATCACAAGTGAAATAATTATTATGGAGATGTTGAAAACTCATTATGGAATAAGTATTATGATAAATAAGGAATAAAATATGTCTTATAATATAAGAATATATAATTTTCTAGTAATCATTTTTTTAATAACTCTCTAAATGTATAGACCTAAAAATATCCTTATAATTTATGATATTCAATCATTATTCTGATTTTTTAATTAATGATTTTTATATCGAGGATTTTATAGTGGTAATCAAATAATTATGTAAATAATATGTTCAGGGAATAGGATACCGGAGTAGGATTCTGGGTCATCACAGTTGGTATCAAATGAATAGATTAGATAACTAGGTAGAATATGATTTTTAAGGATAATTTAAGGGATAATATGTTATTTTTTATCATAATAGATAAAAATTTAAGATACTTATTTGATTGAATGTTATGGAAATAATTCACATTTTATTTAGAGAATGGGATAAGAAAACTTTGGTAAAAACCCTTTAAATAAGAGTAAGTATCAGGTAACATCCTGATTTTTTGGTAGAGTAGAGATTATGTTGTATTTTATTATAGAACATACATATTTTGATACTGGAAAGTGGACGTGGTTGTGGAATTGATGCATCTATGTGTAATCACCATGAGAAGGGTTGGTTGATAATTGTCTCAACATGACTCTAATATAGGATGAGTAGGCCTATGACTGAACAATTTGAAAGATAATCCCGATGGATATTATTTGGCTAACCACACTATCAATAAAAACCAATTTGAATGATTTAATAATGATGTTGACTAATTTTATTATAAAAAGTAATAAAATAATGACCATGGATTGTAATGGATTGAGCAAAGAGAGGAAAAGGTTGATCCAAATGTATCATATATTAAAAGAAAGGTTCCATATGGGAGTAATTATTTAGATTGATGTTTAAATATAAATTTTTTTCATATTATCATAATCATTATTTTCTTAATATTTGATTTGAATATGATAATAGAGATGAACCTCATAAATTAAGGAATCTTGAAACTACAATCTCTTATAACTGAATAAGGGAATAGAAATAAATTTTTTATAATTTTAGTACATTTATATTTTGAAAGAAAAAATCTTATTTTAAAGACCCTACCTATAATATTATGGTTAGTTTTATAATTTAAATTAATTCTTAATACTCTTAGTTATTTTAATTATTTAAATATTTTTAATTGGTGAATTATTGATATATTATAAATTTTATTGGGGATTAGGTGAAGCATATAAATATTTTTTTACAATATTTATAAATTAAATTTATATAAACATGCATAAAATTTTATTAATAAACTTAAAAATTTATTTTATTATAAGGTTATTATTTTTTGGGATAACAATTTTAGAACACATGATTGAGATATGCATAACACCAATTGATAACCTTATGATTCATAATTGATTCATGGTGTTTTTATTGAATTAATTGTCATTTTTATTATTATGATATATAATGACTAGTGTATGATCTTGTGGAAAATACAATTAGAGGGATAAATATAGAGTTAATTTTGGGAGAAATTTATAATATAATTATGGTTTAATGTATTGGTGATCGGAATAAGTTTTGGGAAAGGTATATTATAGTGTGCATATGATTATGGTGTATACATACATGGTTATATGATTATAGAAATAACTAATTTTTTTAGGATAGATAATATTCAATTTAAGAGAAAAAATTTCAATAATTAATGGGATTAATTTATTTTAAAAGATACTAGTAAATTGGGATCTATTATATAAGGATTTTGTTAGTAAGTTTGGTAGTATCCATGTAACCAACCATCCTAAGTCAACATGACAAGCAACCATAAGGGATCCACCTAAAGGTGATATTTAGAAAAAAAATATCTCATGTTCAATTGAATAAACATAAAAGTAAAACGTGAATGCAATGAATGTATATCCATGATAAATATATAGTTAAAACAAATAGTCCAAATTAGAATGATATTCAATATGATAATAAACAAGCCTTTCTATGACCATTTTTCATCCAAATATATCCCTTTATAAAGGTGATGAATGAAAAGAAATTCTGGCATGCTACATTATTCCCATATCTTTTTCTGAGTCCTACAAAACAAGGTCTACAACTACCCAAAGATAAAAGTAGGGCATGAGCATAGGGACCAGTAAGATACCACCAAAAGAATTTATAAATGTTTTAAATCAATAATTCACATGTTCTATATTAAATACAAATTCATTTTATAAATAATATTTATAAATCAAACCATTTATAAACATTCCTTTATTTTTGATAAAGTCATATTATATTGTCCAAATATAGGAATATCTCAATCCTAGAAGAAATTATGTGAGAAAAGGAAAAAACCATCCATGGATACACTATAAGTTTATTATGTGATACAATAATAATGAAACAATCTATTATGTGTTGAACAAAGTATAAATGAAAATTTCCAGTATTTGGGATCTAACCTATGTGAATATGTGATATAAAAAAATAAAAAATCACAATAAAAACAAGAGGGGGATCCAATAGATATAACCTCTTGTGGAATTACACACACAAATGATACATAATACCTATTGTGTAATTACACAAACATAGATATTAAAGTCAATTTCTGGATGCACACAATGTTACCAATGTGCTTGGTTTGTGAAATCCATTTAAAGGTCCATACTCACATCTAGTAAAACCTTTTAATATAAATGAAACTCTTTTTTTAGGATTGAAACCCCATCTATCAAGTCAAAATATATTTTTATATCCAAATACATTTAAAATTTCAATAACTATAATCAATCCTTTCAAATTTGAAATAATGAATTTTCAACAAATAATCCTATGTAATTGAAATTAACATATAGAAATTCATAAATTAGAACTAGATTCATAGATAAACACAAATGAAGAATGTTGCAAAGAAAGTTTTCTTCGATAATTTATTTTGGAAACACATTGATTGGACGTAGAATATTAGTAATAAAAGAAAAAAAGGGATTGAAATAAAAAACCAACCTATCCAATCTCTAAATAAAAAATACACCTGACACCTTGTTTTGATAAATGAAAATGAAGAATGTGAAAGACCTATTACCATGGATATAAGACACAACATACATGGGATTCAAACACTAAAAAATGAAATATGGAAGGATATATAACACCTAATGACTCCTTAAATTTCTAGAGGGAGTCATTTACACCAAATAAAAAAATTATTATTTATATAGTGTATTTAAAACAACTAAACAAATAAATCACAACATTATCTCATCACATGAAGTATATTCCAAAAATTTCAAGTATAGTGAAATAACATTTACTCAATTAAATTAAATCATGATGAACCCATTCTTAATGTGTAATGGTTTTATGACTTGTAAAATTTTACACTTTTAACAAGACTCATAGAATCTGCCCTATAGAATGTTTAAATCATTTAGCCCATTCACAACCTGAAAATTTTCACTAGGTATTGGGTAGTCAATTTTTCAAATGAAAATACCCAAAATAAATTTTGAGTCTATGTAAACCTAATGATATCCCACTAAATCCATTTTTACATTTATTCCAAGACACTATTAATCCATCCATTCTAGAAATTTATGTTATTTTCAAAAAAAAGAACTTCATCCCCAAGAAGCAAACGTTGTACCCATGAAATATGTGAAACAAAAACAAGAATTAAAGAATACCTAAAAAAGACAATGAGGTGTTACAATCTCCCCATTATAAACATTTTCTCACCATATAAATTCCTCATGATCCTAGACTCTTTAAAAGGTGAGACCATTTCTGCCTCATCAACAAATTTATCTCCCACATCTCAAGGTTATCCCATCCACACTACCATAGTATATGATCTAAGGGAATAATTTTATCATTCAATACATTCTATTAATGATCCTTAATCTGAACTAGTACCTTAACCACAATGGTTTCAGGAACATGATCAACATCATCAAATTCAATCACAAGGGAAGGATATTTTCAATATCTCCTCATTTAGGAAGCATAAGATATTTCATTGATGGAAATCAAATGATATGGTATGTCGAATAAACAGGATACCTTTATTAATCATCAAATGATCTCAAATAGGACCAAAATATTCAGTTTTATCACAACCTATTTACTCAAATGATGGCGTCCTATGTCAGATAAAACTCTATTAAAAACATTGTCACCAACCTCAAAATCCAATGTCCAATGAAGATGGTACATATTATACATCAGATGACTCTATTTTGTATTTTGTCTCATCTGGATCAACTAGACATTTTCCATGGTTTTATAAACCAAAATCAATCTAACTAAGGACCTCTCTCACAACATTTTCTATCACTAGAAACATATGAATGGGAGTCTATAAAAATCAATGGGAACTTTTTTTTTCTGTCCTAATAACTATTGCTATAGGAAAAATTGACTAATGGAAAATTATGTTCACAATAACCACTGAAATCAAGATCACAAGTCCATAGAATATCATCAATAACCTTGATATACATCTATGTCTTTCCATATATCTACAGATGATATTTCAAGGTCAATTTCAACTATAAACTCAACACCTCCTACAATCCTTTACCAAAAATCTATGTGAACATTGCATTCCAATTATGAATAATTGTAGAAGGAACACTATAAATTCCCACAATCTCATAGAAAAACAATTCCTTAAGATATTCCGCATTTTTCATCTATTTGATTGGGATGAAACGAATGTATTTAAGGATTTGATTGATGACCACCCAAATAGAATCATTACCACTAGTATTCTTTAGTAAAATAATGATATAAACCATACAAAACTCATACCATTTTTATATTATAATTTTTAAGGGCTTTCATAAACTAGCAAGTCTATAGTGTTCCGCATTAATCCTTTAACAAGTAATACAAAAGATACATACCCTTAAAAGTTACATTATCTTGATTTTTAGTGATGAATTTACATTCTTTTATGTTGAAGATATTTTCATGTTTATATTTTTAGATAGTTAGGCCATAACTCATACATAACAAACTATAATTTACAAAGTAGGCACTTATGTTTAGTGTCCATTTTTTCTGTAGTATAATAGTCTTAACATAAATAATGAATTCTTTTCTTGGAAAATATCAGTTAAGTTTATTGTGAATTATTACATTCTCATACCTATCCTTGAACCCTATGAAATCATTTAAAAAATTTCAAATGATTACAAAATTTTATTGATGGATATAAAAAAGAGAAGAAACTATTAGTTTAGTAAAAACATGAAAACCCTTATAACTCATACCTTTATCTTAAAATTTCATTTATAATTTGATATAAAACATTTTCAAATGACTAAAACAACCCATTTTCTAAAATTAAATATTTTAGACCCCTAAAAAATTAATTAAACTATATTAGGTGACATGGAGCATGATATACATAATCCCCTTTCAAAAACCTTTCAATTAGAATAACCATACGACTGAATTCCAAAATTATCATTACACAATGCATTTTAGAGCTATAATTTGATCACTCAGCACTATCCGGGGCACCCAATCATGTAAGTTATAACAGACTCGCCCAATGCTACCTAGGATATCCCACCCTGTAAGGTGTAATGGTATCACACGTCGTTATTTCGTCTGCCCCGTCATGTAAGTCGTAATGGGCTCACACAGCGCAATCTAGGAGAACCTATCATGTATGATACAATGGGATTACTCTGTGATTTTTATCCACCCTGTATTATAATTATCGAATAAAACTTCAAGAAAAAAATATTTTATCATAAAACCCTTCAAAAAATATTTTAAACACATATGAAAACACTTTTGAAAAAAACCATATTCATTTAAACCGCCATTTTAAAAAAACAATACCTAAAAGGTGATGTAGGGTGTTTTTTTATTAAAAAATGAATAATTTTTTGGAAGGGAATTATAAAAAATAGACATAATCATTCCTTTGTAATCATTTTACATCTATATAAACAAATATTAAAAATAATATTAAAAATATTGGTCAAGAATAAAATAAATATATTGTTAAATGAAAGTGTCCCACAACACTTAGAAATAATTAAATATTAAGCCCCATAAAAGAATAACATTTAACAAGACGTTAAATAAAATTAGAATAAATAAATTCATGATATGATATGTTAAATGTGTTTTATATACTATTTATATAATAAAGAGGTTATATAACATAAAAATATTCCTTAAATAAATGAGATTGATATGAAATCCCTTACAATGACTTCAAATTATCATGTGTTTCTTTATATTCCATAATAATAAATTTATATTAATTATTTAATTTTATCATAATATTTTTCTTGTTTATCATTACAGTTATTTAACTTTTTAAAATATTTTATATAATTACCTAGTCAATTAATATTTCATCAGATGTTTTGACCATATTTAACTAATGTGTCAAAATGAAAGAAGGTTGGTTAACTATGGTCAAGAAGGTAATAATGAAATAATTATCATATTTATACATCAATTATTTTTTTAAAAAATAATTAATGACGGTTATTAATAACTAAACAATGTTAAAATCTTTGAGATGGTAGGTTGTACATACACATGATTAATGATTCGAATTTTTGGTGATCATTATTGAAAGTAATTAAATAAAATATATATTTTAGTAATGATATTTATAAAATAAATAACATATTATTCAATTATATATACTTATAAATATCATTATTTTGGTGTGGTGATGAATAAATAAGAATCACATATCTTTAAGGATATTGTTGTCTAGATGTCCACATATTTCATTATCACTTTTTCAGTGTTTGAAAGGTAAGAAAGAAAACGATATATTATATTTAATTAAATGTAATTATTTAAATAGAATCATATATATGTCATATATATATATATAATGTTTTTATTAAATGGGTCCTTATTACAATAAATGTAATTAATGAATGAATCATATTACTTTGACGATCCAATAGTCCACACATCCAAAAACAATGATATCATAAACCCGCAAAATCGAAATCATTAATGTATATGATATATAATATTTATAAAACAATAAATACATTATAAATATAAAACATATAATATAAAAACAATATGTATATTATTATTACCAACCTTGATAGGTGGTAATGATATAATGAATGACATCAATTCTTGAAGCGGTAGTCCGTTTTACACACGAACGATCTTTGTGTATCCCATTTTATGGAAGTGTTTGTACGTTTAGGTTAAAAAATTAACATAAATACATATAATTATATTTAGGATACTATGGTGAATATATTAATAGGATATAAAATTAATTCAATTGGTGGAGAAATAAATAAAATAAAAGTTCTTATTGAATAATGTTACCTCATTTTTGTGTAAATTCCTTTTGTTTTACAACAATGGAATTACTAGGATTTCATTCTGAAAAAATTAAGGATTCTGGGATAATATTAGGGAATTTTTTATCTTCTTTGGTAAGTTTTTTGATGATCTAAATGGATTTATAAGTTTGAATAATTTGGGAGATTGAGTATCCTTTTATAGTGGAGGAGGACTGGAATCCTTGTAAACAAAAAAGGTTAAACACTATTGAGAGGTCTCCCTTAAATAATGTGCTTTTAAATTTGAACTATAATAGATTGGAAGGAAATTATGGTCAACAGAAACATACAAAACTCTAAAATAAAAACATTTATATCATTTTTTTATTATTTATGTTTACTCACTTTTATCTTTATAGTCTTTAATAATGTAATAGGTTTATTTTTATTTACCTATGGAATTTAATTTTAAATAATATAGTTAAAAAATATATTTTTTAGATAATATAGTACTAATTATTTTAAATACTAAATCTAACTCATTAAATAAAACCCCAGTATATGTGTAAAATTAGTTTTAATAAATACACATATAGTGTGAAAAATCTCGTTTTAACCATAATCATGTTAATTAATTTAAATTTATTTTACTAATATGTTTTTGATAAAAATGAAGAACAATATATTACAATATAAATAACATAAATTTTCTAAATACCTATACCAGTTTTTCAAAAAGTCAAACCATAATAGTGAAAAAAATATAATTTAAATCTAATCTCATAGATGTGGCAAGAATGTGGGGTTTTAAATTAAAAATGTTCAACTGTTTACGATGTTTTTATATTAAAATTCATTATATAAATAATTATAATAACCAAAATTGGATTAATATATTTATAATTCGTCTAATTTTACATTAAAAATAATTCAAATTTTAATTTAACTATATGAATATATAATGGAAAAATCATTTTCAAATTTAAATATGGTGTTTTTAACTATTCATATAAAAAATAATATTCTCAAAAAAATAGATAATATTCAACCTATGAAAAATTTTACATTCCAATTTTAAATTTTTTTTTCAAATTAATTTTTAATATGGAAAAAATATATTTTTAAAACCCATATTCCAATAAATTTTTGTAAAACTGATGTTCAGAAATATATAGGTTCAAGTGTAAAAGATGAATTCTTCTTATCGTATGCCTATCAAAACTATTTAATAAATATAAAAAAAATTATAAAAGTTGTTAAACATACTATCATTATTTATATTCAATCACACTATTATAATGGAAGGGTGATAATTTCCATATTAAATAATAATAATATTATATTATTATTCAATAAGACTCGACCGTGTGTGTTATACAAGTATTCAATGAAGCTCAATGATGTGTGAAAGATATGATAAAAGTTGTGTTTTTAGTGATTAAAACTAAAATATGTATTTATTTTAATGAAATATATTAATGAATTTAAATTAATTTGAAAGCATTCATTTCCTAAAATCTTGTAATGTTACAACCTACCCCCCTTAAAATGAAATTCTCTCTCGAAATTCGTATAGGTTATCAAATTATTAACATTTATAAACTTAATTTATTAAAACCCACATCATAAAAATGATTAATATAAAATAATCATAACAAATAAAATATAAAAACATAATGGCCATCAAAGGTTATTCATAACTATGATTATATATTGGAAGAACATTGGTGGGAAATTGATAGATGGATCTTGAAGGGAAAACTAATTCTAGTTGACTAATAGAGATTGATAGAGAATATGTTCAATATAATGTAAATTAATAAAATCATCAAACCCAAATAGTTATGTAAAATTTCATTGATATCATCAAGATAAAATGGTTGTAGGATAAAAATATTCAAGATCCCTTTCCTAGAGTTGAAGAATTCCTTCCCCATCAATACTAAGAGAATAATAAAATTTATTAATTTAAGCATATATATTCATCATTTATTAAATTTCCACCATATAATCATCTATGTCTCCATTAAATGATCGTCTTATATGAAATTTCATGTTTCAAGAACTAGAATCAACTTTTAATATATCACATAATCTTCTGAAGGATATATTTAATGGTTTACAAAAACCAAAATTGTTAGAATATTTTATGATAATTTAAAAATTCATGTGATGATATAATACATTAATCTCTAATTTTCAAAAGTGAAGGAATACTTATAATTAAACTAAATCCTTATATAAACATATACATAACTAATCATATCACAATAATTACTTAATAACCCTATGATCACATCACTTAAAACCGCAGAAGGAGTGTCTAAATCCTTGAACACAAATTTATCCTTTGAAAATTAATATGATCCCTAGATTTATCACCACTACATTAAATGTACCAACATCAACTATAGTTGTAGAAAATAAATGTTCTAATCCATTATATTTTTTATCATGGTGGATTTTATCTTGTGAAACAAAATGTAATCATGAATTTACATAATTACCCATATCATTGAAAATAAATAACCTCACCATTAGATGGAAATCGGTCACCTCATTGTTTTGTGGTTTATAAATATTTAATTTATAGTCACAAGCCTTATATGCCGACTGATCTTTCCAAAAACACTTCCTAGATCTGGAAAAACATTATTTGTGGTTTTTCTCATACATGGAACATTTTGGGGCCTCAACATAGGTATTATTAGTTGGTTTATTCCTCATATCCAACCAAATTGATCATTTTTTACTCTTTTCCACTAGTGTCAATTATGTGTTTGAAACCTCCATCTCAAATTTCTCAACACAACAAACATATTTTTCATAACTTTTAAATTACTGAGAGGCCAAATATTTCATAGACTTGGTTTGATTGATGAGTAAAATATATAAATCATACTTTTAATGTCTCAAATAATATATTACACATACCTGACCAATCTTGTGAAGTTTAATTCATATGCAACAATTGAATCATCAACATTTTTCATTAATTCCAAAAATTGTTTCACCATAAAAAGTAAAAAAACCGTATCGAAATCTTTATCAAGTAATAGATCATTGAATGGTTCTCATTCCAAGGAATCTAGATCATCTTTATCTCTCATTTTATTAACCAAACCCACCATCATTCATCTTCACCTTCAAAATGGTAAATAGAAATGGTTACCTATTGATGTTTTGAACATCCCATTACATCAAAAATCTTATAAAAGGCACCTATAAATCCTTCAACCACCACTTGGTCCAATGATCCATTGATTTTTGGGGTTTTGTAATATGAAATGCTACAATATAGATATGTTCCTCCATGGTAGATCTGGTTCCTATCTTTCATGGAAACAATAATTTATTTCTTATGTCATCTAATCCATCACTAAGACAAAGCATTTTGTTCTAATTTGAACCATATCGAGAAGATTTTTTGGAAGTATATTTTCATCTTGATTCCTTTCCTCTACAAATTGCTTATTTCCTTAGTGGAAAACCATTGTGCACAAACATTACAAAGATAAAGAAACATGGTAATCTTAAAATTTGATGTTTTTCAGATTAACCATATAGTGTGATATTATTATGGTATGATGTTAATATTATTCTAACCTTAAATATTTTCTAAAACATTACTTTAATACCAACTATACGTACACGACCTTAAACCTTACATTATCTTTAGTTCTAGATTATATTTAGCTTTATATTTCATTGAGGATATTTTTTGATTTATATGTTTTGATAATTATTCCATAACTCATTCATAACAAAAAATAAAATACAATTTGTCCACATATGATTAGTATTAATTTTTTAAATAATAAAAATAATCTTTTAAAAAATAATGAATTCCTTTCATGGAATATCTCCACACTATTAAAATTGACTTCTCTTTTCCATTACCCATCCTTAATCCTTGTGAAAATATTTTAAGTAACTCAGATAGGCAGAAAATCATAGTAAGTGATATAAAAAATAAAATTATTATTTTAGTAAACACATGAAAACAAATATAGAACTTATCATTTCCTTTAATGTCCTTTGACAATATTTATTAAAACATTTTCAATTGAAAAACAAACACAGATTTTTCTCAAAGAAAATAATTGAAACCTATATCAAGAAATTACAACTCTATTAGGATACATAGATCATATTATACATAAAACCCTTTAAAAAAATTAACACACCTTTTAATTGGAATAAAAATGAGGCTGACTTCAAATATTATCATTGCACAATGTATTGGAGAGAAAAAACGGGACCACCTAAAAATGTATGGACCAACCCGTCGTATAAATTGTAACGGGCTCACCCAAAAATATATTGTATGCACTATTACATAATTTTTAACAAGATTACCCAGAGAAATATTTGATACACCATCGTGCAAGTTGTAACATGTTCAACAAATACAGTCTCGATCGCCCCATAATCTATGATATAATGGGCTCACCCAGTGCTATCTGAGTAGCCCTATTGTGTAATTCTCAAGAAACACTTCATGAATAAAAAATATTCCCCATAAATTCATTGGAAAAATTATTTATAATCATAATAAAACACTTATTAATAAAAATACAAGATTCCTTTAAAACCCCATTTTCAAAATAAAACACCAAAAATGAAAGGGGGTTTTATTTTTCTTTAAAAAACTTGAAGTCTTATATTGGAATCCTAGTATCCAAAACATGAATAAAATTTCATTTAAAATCCTATTATATCTATATATGTAAATATGTTAAATAAAATTTATATTATTAACTTGGAGGAAAATAATGAAATTTTAAATTCAAAGTGTCTTATACCAACGTAAATAAATTAATGATATTATATGTAAAATTGGTTGTATAAACACCTCATAAAAAGATAGTGTATGGCATCGAAATATACCTCAATGAAAGGAGATTGAGATAAAATCCCTTACATTGAGTCTGAATATCTCATGTGTCTTTTTATTCATAAATATATAAATTTTGATAATTATTTAATTTATTTTGAAATTTTTTATGTTTATCATTACTTTTATTTCACTTATTATAATTTACTATACAATTACCTACTCGGTTACTTTTATGTCAGCCGCTTTGACCAGATTTAGATTATATGTCAACATAAATAAGGTTAGTTCACTATAGTCATGGAGGTCATTATATAAGAATGTAAATAATATTAATAATGAAATAATTATCATATTTATAAATAAATTATATTTTTAAATCCAATAATTAAATATTTTAAACAATAATTAACTAATGTTACAATCAATGAGATGGTATGTCATATGTACGGATGAGAAACTCTCCCATTTTTTATTGATCATTATGGAAAGATGGTAAGTAAAATTAATAATTATAGAATTGAAATTATATAATCAATACCATTTTATTTAAATATATATAAATATATATATATATATTTTTTGATGCAGTGATGAAAAAATAATAATCGCATCGCTTTTAGGAGGTGGTATTCCATATGTCCACGAATGACGTTCTCACTTTTTCAGTGTGTGAAAAGGTAAGAAATAAAATGAGATTTTATATTTACAAAAACATATTTATGGAATGAGGATCATATATATTTATTTTATATAACATTTATTCATTAAACTAATTCATAATACATTCCATAAAATACGTAATCATATTATATCACTTTGAGGAGGTCATAGTCCACACCGCCACAAATGATGTTATCATGTTCCCATAAAATGGAATGAATGATGGCATATTTTATATAATATTTATATAAGAATAAAAATATCATAACTATCATATATATAAATCAATTCCATCATTATTAGCAACCTTGAGAGGTTATAATGGACTAATGAATGACATCTGCTCATGAGGCGATTCTCCAACATACACATGAATGTTAATTTTTTAACCCATTTGATGGAAGTGTGTGTTGGTGTTGGTAAAACCTTAAAATAACAAAATATAATTATATTTAGTGTACTGACTCTTTTACATAATAATATTATACAAATAATTGAATGGGTGCAGAAAAAAATAAAACATAAATACTAGTTGAATAATGTTACCTCTTTTTCAGTATTTAATATTAATTAAGTGGATAAAAATTATGTTCTACAACAACATAATTGACAGAAAAATAAAATCTTTTTTTTTCAACTTTTTCTTTAGTATTTATGTTTAATTAATTTTATTTTTATAGTTTTTTCTAAGGTAACTTGTATATTTTTATTTACCTAAGTAATATACCTATTAAGAATATAGTTAAAAAAGAAATTTAATAGATTATTTATTCCTAATTATTGTAAGGATAATATAAAATTCCTAAAATAAAAATATAATGTGTGTGTAAAATTAATATTAATAAAAACACATGTAATGCACAAAACCCCTTTTTAACCTTAATGGTGTTAAGTAATTTTAATTTATTTCGGAAATATTTTTGGCCAAAAAATATAGTTAACTTATTTGAATATAAATATTATAAAAATTAAAAAAAATATACCTATTTTTAAAACTTCAAATCACATTATTGGTAATGTTTAATTTAATTATAATCCCATATACCTATTAAGAAGGAGAATTTTTTAAGTGAAAAATGTTCAAAATGATTACTATGTTTTTATGTCTAAACTACTTATAAAAATGATTAAAATGAAAAAAATGGATTAAAATATGTATAATATATCTCATGTGAATTTAAAAATAATTTTAAAATATATTTTAACTTTATGAATACATTACATGAAAAATAATTTTTCAATTAAAATTCATAGTTTTCACTACTCATCAAAAAATTAAAAATCTTAGAAAAATATCAAAAAATAACCCTTAAATAAATTTGATATTATAATTTTGGAAAATGAGTTTTTAATATAAAATGTATAAAACTGTTCAAAATATATTTTTATAACAATTCTTCTTACTAAAATATGGTAAAACTTATATTTAGAAACATGCAGTTTTATGCGTACAAATTGATTTATTTTTATCTTATTCTTATCTGAACTATCATATGAATGTAAACGATTATAAATAAGTATTAAATTAATATATTAAGTACTATTAATACCCTTCTATATAATATCTAAGAGATAACTACCATATTAAAAAATAATATTAATAGTATATTATTGTTCACCAAGACTCAAGTTTGTGTATAACACAAGTCAAAAAAACAAACTCAATATTCTGTGAAATTAAAGATAAACATGGTGTTGTCTGTGATAAAAGTTAAAATATGTATACTATGTAATTTAAGTTATTAATTAATTAAATTAATTTTATATAATTTATTTCATAAATATTATGATGTAATAAAGCACTGTGGTATAAAATCAGTAATCAGCTATGTCATCTGTGTCCACCAATACAAAAGTCTCAAACCATGATATATATTTCTAATACCTAGGTGCATAAACCAACAACAATGGTTCCAAATAACCATAAAATTACACATTAAAGAATAATAAACAACCAAGCTTCTTCAAAAAGACAAAGTGGCAATGGAAGACTAAGACCACACACCTGAGGTCACCCAACCATGAAGTATTTTACAAAATCACTAGAACTTAGGGTCAAATATCAACTCACAGTAAACCCTATCATAAAATAATAATTCATCCACAATCGAATCCAATCATATAGGGCCACAAGTATCTCCCATTACCATGATCATCTGAGTAAAAAAACTCACTAGAGACCACACATTTATAGAATTCCTTACCATTTGTGTCGGAGATTTCATGTTTATTGAATCTGTGACCACATGACCTTTATTTAGTATATAATAAATATAAAAATACAATTTATTAAATAATTATACCCATTATATCTATATAATATTTTTATCCCTCTGAGGTAATGTATACTTTGGGTCTTATGATCAGAATATACAATAAACCTCTCCCTAAATAGACAGTGAAACCTATTTTTAGTGAATTCATAGCCAAATCCAACTCATGATTTTGTGTATTATAGTTATTATCATGAGGGAATAACATGGGATTGTCATATTTTACCCCACGTCTCCCATAGTTTAAGAAACACCCCAAACACATTTTAGATACATTGCAAAAAAACTTCATAACATGAACCTAGTAATAAAGGAATCAAAACAAGCACGAGAGTAAACATCACATTTCTTTCCTAGAAAAATCTCTAAATTTTTTCATTACACTCAAAACTTACACCCTTTCAGATTAAATATATCATAATAAATGAAATTTTATAGAATATCCAAAAACATTCCAATAATAACCAGCCAACCCTAAGAATATTTAGATCTCAAAGACATTTAGGCCTACTCTAAAGAAAACACTACTTGTACCTTTTCCAAATCCACTAAGACATCCCTCCCAAATATAATAGTCCCCAAAAACCATAATTTTTGAATTAAAACCCCACATATTTAATGTTTACCATATAGATTATATTCACTCATATTTCTATAAATGACATCTAAATAGTCTATATCCTCCTCCTATGACTTGAAGTAAACTAAAATATCATCCATGAACACAAAAACTATAGAGTCCAAAAATAAATAATATTTTTTGGTTCATCAACACCATAAACATAGAATAGTTTTTGGTGAGACCCAATGGTTTGACAAAAAAATAAAATTTCTATACCAGCTCCAAAACTCAATTATAGGTATATCATATTATCAGAATCCCAACTGGTTGTACCCTAACTGAAGGTCAATATTCAAAAAATGGTGATCTTGCCTAAAATTATCAATGATATAATCAATCATAGAAAATGGAAATGTTTTCTTTATGGTCACCATATTCTACATTAGATAATAAATTTAATTATTGAGTCTCATATATGGAATCATAGCAAAGAGGATAGGTGAATCCCATGGTGACAATCATGGAAGAATAAATCAATTTTCCAATAGATCATTAAACTAGAACTGATATTCTAACAAATCTAATGTCTTCTTATAACAATTTCACATTGTAATTGAAATCATTCCAAGAAAATGAATATGGTAAAATTGACTTATCTCTATGGTGGTAAACATAAAATATCAACTTGAAAGACCATGTTGTATATAAAACCCACATTAGGAAGTCGGTTACTCAAACAAGGCACAACGAAATCATGGAACATTTCCAATAAAATATATGATATCCCTATCATAATTAAAAAATTTCCCCGCTCTCCCAAAATTATAATCCACTCACCCAAAAATATATGAGTGATTCCCTCTTGTGATAAAAACTAAAATTGTCTTTGATTATCATTAAAATGGCCAATAATTTTAACAAAAAAATCCATACTAATAATTAGTTCGAACATATCCAGATCAATAACCAATAATTCCCACTCCTCTATGTGTTTTTGTATCTTTACTCAACATGTTAGAAACTTGAATACTAGTTTGAACATATATCCCAAAGGCATGGTATAATCCATCAATAAAAAATATATATCCAATTGTAAGACCAACATGTCAAAAAACATTGATGATACAAATGAATTAATATAACCTAAACCAAATAATGATAGCACCATAGAAGATGAAATAAAAATAATACCACTAATAGTAACCATCCTTTCTTAAAATTCCTATGATGCACACTATTTCAAAAAAGTTTTTTTGGTCACAACTCCTCCTTGAATATTTTAGCCACATGAATCTTCCATTAACATTACTATATAATAAACCACCCTTATATAAAGTAAATACAAACCAATGAACCCTTGATGAGAGTGGATGAAGCCTTACTTACATTATAAATCCATTCAAAAAATGCCTGATATGACATGATTTTACAAACATATAGAAAACTGTGGGAAATACTCTGAAATTAGTCTTGGTACGACCATAACATTGTCACGGGTATCAAATAACCTATCATCATAATAATTAAACGCATGGAAATATTCTTAAAGAAAACATTTTATCTTTGTGATACCTTTTATCGCTAAATGATACATGTTGGATAACAACAGTGCCTACTGATTCTCTTAAACAAACCTATTATTCCATTAATGACTGACTCTATTAAGTCTTTCATATAAAACAACTCCATAATGGTCAGTTTCCAGATGAAAATTAGCATTTAATTAATATCATCCATCTACCCTAACCCAATCCTCTAATAAATTAGGTAATCATTGGTTAATATATCTGGTTCTAGGTGCACCAACTCCTTAAAATGGCTGAAATACTCTAGAATGATATGATCTCCATACTCTAAGGGCCTAAACTCTACAGTATTTTCCTTTTATAATGTATCTGGATAAAACTACTGGTTGATGAAATACTTAAAAGATACCCAATTTAGATCATCTTATATCATAGATTTTCAAATAGTTTCCCTCCATCTCCTTCCTAGTCCCTCAAGCATAAATATAAAAAAAACTGACCATATATTCCTCATGGGTATTAAAAAATATGAATATACTATCAATATTCTAAATTTATTTTTAATATTATTGGGGTCCTTTTCACCATAGAAGACATGTGGATTTTTAAGAATAAATTATGAGTTGTGATCCACTACTCATCATTAGATTTTGATAACTGCTTGACCCAAATTATTAATATTGATGATTACAACTTCTACCAATGAAGGGTCCACCATAGGATCTATATATGTAAATAGTCTCATAGCTTTCTCACTCATATTTTTATGATCTATTCTAGGGGTATTATCTAAAAAACAAAATAAAAAACCAATCATACATGATAAAATTTGAAAATAATAGGACAAGATTTAGGTAGACATATCAATGACATCAAACAACAATTATTTAAATCAATTATGTAATTTACAATCAAAATTCATAAAAAAGAGAAATAATATGTTTATTTAAATAAAACCCATATATGGTTCAATTTAATAACCTCATAAACCAAGTATCAGGATTGAAAAAAATCCCTAACTACCCATGTTATTTCATATTCAAACATGGAATTGTGTTGACCGGGGCCTTTTTCCACACATACCTCCCAAATTCAAATTGTCCACCATCGATCTCCCAAATCACCTAACCACACTAAGGTAGTTTCAATAATACTTGAGAATGTGGTGTAACAACCAAATGTTTTATAAATAGAAATTACATTCTTATAAATATTAATTATAATCACATGAAAACACAACATATTGAAATAATAAGTTTTAAGTGACCTAAAAAATATGCTTTTCTCCTCTCTGTTTAGAATTTTAAAAATATGACATACACGGTTAAAATCAGAAAGTTATTAAGAGTCCGATAAGAAAAACATATTTTCATAAATAGTAACTTACCCTTATGAATATTGATATACCCTAATGAATAGTAATCATACCTATGATAAAATATAAATAATAACCAAGTATAAACTTAGATATACCTGTATTTTAGAATAAGAAAATAAATGTTTTAAAAAATGATTTCAAAATTAAATTATGTTTTTAATTAAATATTAAATTAATAATATTTATAAAATTATTTTTTAAAAATTGAATTCATTTTTGGATTCTAAGCATCGAAAAATGGTAACTGTGAATTTTTTGGATTTTTCTAAATTACATGAATTTTTAATTAATAGTAAAATACATTAATTTACTGTATAAATACACTATAGTGAAAATCCAGTATTCATAACAACACAAGTGTTGTAAGAACTCTAATATGGAACCCACATGAATTTATTACAATTCTTTTTCATGGAATATTTTCTATTCCTTGTCATGGGACTAAATAATTAACTAATGATAAAAAATTATGAAAACCCTCCTCTACTCTATAATAACACCCCATATCACTCCCTCTTCACTTCACTCCTCTCAAGACTTGTGTATTGCAAATATTCTACCCAAATATCTCCCAAATATCCTCCCCCACGTCCAAAATCACCCAGCCTCTCCAAAATACCAAAACCTTTCTCTTAAAGAGGTTCTCAAAGGAGGAAGTCTCAAGTGGTAAATTCCTCTTTCTAATTCCTTCATTTATTTTAAGTTCTTTTCTTTTAGTTTCTTTCCTCATCTCCCTTCACCCAAATACTATAATAAATCTAGTAACATACATGTAACAAAATGGTTTAACTAAAATGGTATATTTCATTATCTTCTCTTCTTTCCCCACCTTTTATTGGAATAAAATGAATGCACTATTTGAGATGTGATAATTTAGCCCATTAAATGGAAACAGTTTATCAATTTCTATTATTATCTTTAATTATGGTCATCAATACATTTATGTTATATTTGAACCAGATTATTATAAATTTAATATATCCTATTTTTTCTGTAATCTTTTTCTTACAAATGGTATAAATAAAAAACTTGTTCTTTGTTATAAACCTCACTGATTTACAAAAATTGTTGTCACTATGTTTTTATATAATAATTATACTTCACTATAGATAACCAAATTAAATATAAACCCATTTAATATATTGTATTTTCTCTAATATAATATAACTTCAATTTTATAAAACCACTTCATCTTACCAATTTATCCAAACATGAAAAAAATTGAAGCAATCATTAAAACTGAGTAAACAGATGAGCCCGAACAATGAAATTGAATCTCATAACCAATAAAAAATATTATAAATTAATGTAAAATGATTATAAAAAACCAATTAAATATATAATAGTTTATTTAATATTAATTAATGAACCTACTTTTTTATTCCGGTCTTTAATAACAATTGGAGGACACCAACAAATTTTACGTAAGGGATCCTCTCTATTTCACTCTTAATCAGGATTTTCCTCTATGAGATGCAATTTATGTGTAATGAAAAATGGTGGGTTATCATTTATTACCTTTCCTATACATCAATAATGATTTATAAGTGATGATAAACCCATTTTCACTCTCATCAATCCATCTTTGGTGCACCAGACACCATTCCAATAAGCCGTTACAAATTCTACCTGAACCCTTTTTGTTCATTCGGGTTTCCTTAATATTAATTTTATCAAAGTGGAGTTATATTATCTATTTATTTAAATATTCTAAATGATTTTTAGTTTTACTAAACACATCTATGAATACCCATTCACTACTCTCTTCTGGGGATATACATGTTTTTAAATATTCCCTCCATAGAACTTTTTGATAAGAAAAACACTTTTAAGGGATCATCCAAAATTTTAATCCAATTTCAAGTGCACTCTATCCTCTATTTTTGGCCACAATTATATTTATATAAACATTATTTTGTTATGTAAAACTTCTATGTTCAATTCTGGTTTTATATAAAATATTATCCTCTATTCTATTTTAATAACTCTGGAGAGTTTTCATTAAAACCGCACAAAAATGTTTTATTGCTAATGTTACTCAAATACATTTCATATATGTTAACCCTTAATTTTGACACCACATACCATGTCATATGAATATTTGAACCTATTAATGTCCATTTATGTTATAATCCATTTCTTTCATGGACACATTCATGATATTTCCATCGGTTATGATTTATGTCCTGTTTGTGGTGCCCAATTCATTCTATGTGTACCCTTATGTTTATGTATGGTTGATTATGAAAGATTATTTATGTGGAAACAATATTTATGTTATAATAATATTTATGTGGAAATAATATTCAGGAAAATTTTGAGATGGGTGCACCCAGATAAAGCTCCAATGTATTGGATACAGTTATGTCTCATGAGATGCGATGTGAAACAGGATTGGTAGTTAGCCTTGACTAGTACTAAAATGGGAAAAGGGATTGGCGGTTAGCCTTGACCCATAATGAATAAATGTTTTATAATTCTTCTATATTTATATGATTCCGGGTTTATATTATCCAATGCTTATATGATATTATTTCATATGTTCCAAGCTTTAGATATCATTAAATCATGCCTCCAAACTCTTTTGCTTAAGATGTATCCTTATGTTCAATCCTTTAATGGGATTTTTATCTCATCCCTATGTTCATGTGTTCTCTAAGGTACCCTATGCCGATTTAGGGGCTCAAATCAAGTTAAGAGCTATTTATGGAGGTTAAATAAAGAAGTGTTTTTTAACCCCCTGTTTTATGTTTTGTGTACCTAGTCTTCGAAGACACTGGACTTAATGATCTTTGACTTATACTATAATGATTTATTATGCTTAAAATAATTATATGTTATATATTAAAGTCTTGGGTAGCTATAATTGGTATTAGAGGATGTTCTAGTTAATTTTTGAGAATAGGAATAGAGCACCTTAGTTAAATCATTAAGGATGAGAATAAGTATAAGAAAAAGTTACAAACTTTTTGTGAGTATTGATTAAGTGGATTATCAAAAAATACATTCATGTTTGAATACGAGTAGGTAGAGCCAGCTTGGGCACAGATGTACCTAAGAGTGAAAACTCTGACAAGGAGTTTCGGGCTTGAACCGGGGTATCCTGGTACACTACAATGGTCTTTGTTTCACTCTTGGTTACAACACTCACAGGGGATATGCTTTGGTAGATTCATGAGATTTTTACAAAACATTATTAAGGTACAAATAATAAAAAAAACCCATAACAATAAATGTTAATAAATATATTAATGATAACCCAGATATAAACATGAGGAATCACAAGTTAGGATATACTTCTTATTTATAAGTTTATCCTTTTAGGATTAATGTTACTTTTTTATACTAAAAAGATAATATTAAAGACCTCTAATTATTTTTTCTTTTTTTTAGATAATGGTTGGAAATAGAAGAACATGTTCCAAAAACAAATGTGATATGAAATGTAAATATTTCCCTAATGATATGCCTGATATGACGGGAGTGAGTGCAGAAAACATCATGGAAGTACTTGTGCAACTGGATCGAGTTATGAATAATAACTTGAATCATTAAGAACTCCCTCCAACTTCAAGGAAAGATAATGTTATTGTAGAATCCTTCATATGGAAAAGACCTCCCCTGTGTATAAGATCTTTTGATCCCCTTATCACAGAATAGTGGATTAACTCCACTAAAAAGGTATTCTACATCCTCTAGTGCTTCGAAGAAGAGAAGCTTGTACTTGCGGTCTATCATTTTGATGGGGAAGCCGATTGGTGGTGGAAACTATTCAAGAATACATAGTCCTAATAAAAAATTGATTCCATGGATTGGGAAGAATTCAATAGGATGTTTTTCAAAAAATAATTTCCCCGAACCATTCATCTCAAGATGGAAGGAGAGTTCCACAGACTCAATACGAATGAAAATTAGTCCATCAGGGAATATAAACCTAACACTACAAGGCTTGCAAGGTATGCATGTGTCTTTTTCATGAACACTAGATTCCAGGAGGATTTCTTCATTAGTGGACTAATTCTGAATCTAGGAAAAGAGTTGGCAATTTGAGTCTTCGATAGTTGTGAGGAGATTTTTTATTGTGCCTTCAAGGTTGGAATGGAGATTGGAGACTCTCAGTGGTGTCATGGCCATAGTTACATGACGTAAAAATTTAAGAAAAACATGGGTGCTTCATCAAACAAATCCCATGATGTAATGAATTCTATCTTTTCCCCATCTAAAGCTTGTGGGAAGAAGCATCCTAGTAACTATCTAAAGGGAACCAATAATTGCTTAAAATGTGGATAGTTTGGTCATCTGGCCAAGAACTGTCGATGAGATATGAAAAATCCTACTAATTTTGAAGAAGAAAGGAAGGTTCAGATCAACACTCAGCCTATAATTCAGTGTTACAACTACAAGGAGCATGGTAATTATGAGAACAATTGCACTAAGCTGAGGGATGTCTAAGGAAATTAATAACAACCTATGGGGCAATAATGAAGGTTTTATGCTATCACTACTACTGTGGTGGATCTGAACAATGATGTGGTGACAGGTACGCTGGTTATTTATTCATGAATAATGAATGTACTATTTGATTCTTGTTCTGTGCATTTGTTGATATCTTGCATATTTAGTAGAACTATTCAAACACCAATTCAATGTTTGGAGAAAAATTTATTCGTGAGAACAACGAATGGGGAAATTGTTGCATCCAAGGTTTATAACACCTCCCCCATTAATGATTTTGTACTGAACCTCCCAAAAATTATCATCATACTTCCTATAGTGGGTTTCGACACTATCATTGGCACAGATTGGATGTCTTTATACCAAGATAATATAAACTACCAGGAATGGGAGATCACTCTTCACATCCTGAACCATCCTCCAATTCGTTACAAGTGGATGGAGGAATATGAATCTCCTTTGAAATGATTGCCTCATGTTTGGATATTCAATCCATATGAGAAATCATATTTAGCTCAAATAATTGAGACAAAGGAGATCATCATGCATGCATACATGCCCATCAGGAGGGATTACACTGATGTATTCCCTAAAGAGCGGTCTAGTCTTCCTATGGACTGAGAGGTTTAGTTATCAATTGAACTTATCCCTTGATCTCAACCTATGTTAAAGATACCATAGATAATGACCACCTTAGATATGGATGAAATGAAGAATTAGTTACAGGGGAATATGGAGAAGAGTTTTATTCACAACAGTGCTTCACCGTGGGGTGATCAATTACTCTTACTCAAGAAGACGGATGGATCAATGCACCTCTGCATTTATTATCATGAGATCAATAAAGTCCCGTTAAAGAACAAGTATCCCATCACACGGATTGATTACTTGTTTGATCAGCTTTGTGGGGCCAGTTATTTCAATTTGGTGGAAATTCGGTAGGTATATAGCCAACTAAATGTGAAGACATGTGATATTCCCAAGACTACCATTCAAATGTGTCATAGACACTATGGGTTCATAATTATTCTCTTCGGACTCACTAATTATCTATAAATTTTCAGGGATTTAATGAATATGGTCTTTTAACATTACCTATAAATTTTTTTGTCATCTTTATTGATGATATTCCGATATAATCCAACATTAAAGCGGAACATGAGGAGCATTTGAATACTATGTTAAAGACATTGTGAAGGAAGAAGTTGTATGAAAAGTATAGAAAATGTGAGTTCTGTATGGAGGAAGTATCATTCTTTGGGTATGTTATCACCAGTAGAGGTATATCTATAGACCATTCCAAGATGAAGGCATGTGAAGAGTGGCCTAGGAAAACTTCTATAAGGGAGATCCACATCGTTTTGGGTCTATCAGGGTATTATCGACTATTTTTGAAGAACTTTTCATGATTTTCAAACCCAATGTCCAAGATGACATGGAAGGGAGTAATGTTTCTCTTGAAATAGGGATGTGAATGTTGTTTCAAGGAGTTGAAATTGTGGCTTATGACAATGCTAGTACTCACAAAACCTATAAGTGGAGAACAAATTGTGGTGTATTGTGATGCTTCTATGAAATGCTTAGGCTATGTGATAATGAAAAATGATAATGTGATAGCCTATTCCTCTTATCAACTGAAAATACATGAGCCATACTATCCCACGCATGATCTGGAGTTGGCAGCGGTGATCATTGCGTTGAAAATTTGGTGGAATTATGTAAATGGGGAGAAATGTGAGATATATACTAACCACAAGAGTCTAAAAGATATATTCATATAGAAATAGATTAATATGTTCCAACAAAGGTGTATAGAGATCATCAAGGATTATGACTACTCAATCCATTACCATCCTGATAAGGCAAACTACGTGGTGGATGCTCTAAGTTGAAGGGATCATGCATCATTATCAATGATGAGAATTGGAAAGGATATGATCTTCTTAGATTTGCAATGGATGGACATGGGAATCCTTAAGGGGTGGACATCATAAATCCTTTCACAAATGATTGCTCGACCATCCCTCTTAGTGAGAATAAAGGATGCTCAATAAAAGGATGTGGAACTTCTGAAAAGGGTGGAATCTATTAAAAAATGAAAATCCACTGATTTTAAAATTGATGAGGAAGGAGTTGTAAGAGTTTGGTCATGATTATGTGTACCATCTTATCTAGAGATAAAGAAGGAGCTTTTGAATGATGCATATATCTCAACCTTCTCTATCCATCTAGGGAGCATAATGATGTATCAAGATCTCTGAGAAAAATTTTGGTGGGAAAATATAAAAAGGGCTATTTTTAAATATACATCAAAGTGCTTGGTATGTCAGAAAGTGAAGGCTGAGAGGCAAAAGTCTAAGTCAATGTAGCAACCACTACCCATACCATCATGGAAGTGAGAGAACATTACCCTAGAATTTGTTAATGGGAATCCATTGACATCTAGAAGAAACAATGCTATATGGGTCATTGTGGATCATCTTACCAAGATAGCTCACCTTATCGGTTTTCAAGAGGACTTCTCAGAGGATTAACATAAGTATATTTATATCAAATTAGTGATAAGGCTACATGGAGTACCACTATCTATTGTATCTTACCATGATCCAAGATTCACCTCGAAGTTCTGGAAAAGTCGTCAACATGCTCAAAGCACTGAACTAACCTTCAGTACGGCCTATCAACCTCAAACTGATGTCTAATATGAGTGAACTATTTATAATCTAGAATACATGTTGACAGAATGTTCTATAGAATTCAAAAGAGTAAGGGAACAATATATTCCATGGGTTTAATTCTCCTACAACAACAGTTATCACTCAAGCATCTGAACAGAACCATATGAATCCCTTTATGTAAAATGGTGTATAACGCCGATGTTTGGGGATGAAGTTGGTGGGAGTAAGCTACTAGTACCTGAAATGGTTGAAGAAATAGTGGAGGAGATGAAATCCATTCAGCAACATATCAAGGTATCTCAAATTTGAAAAAAGAGTAATGCAGATAACTGTCGATGAGAGCTTGAGTTCAATGTCGAAGACATACTATTTCTACACATATCACTGTGGAAGATAGACATGAGGTTTGAAAATAAAGGGAAGTTAAGTCCCAGGTACATCGGCCACTTCGAGATCCTTGATCAAGTCAAATTAATTTCCAATCGACTGGCACTTCCACCTACTACGTTGAAAGTACATGATGTCTTCCATGTATCCCTCTGAAGGAAGTAAATACTATACCCTTCATATGTACTCTCTTTAGAGGTGGTATATTTGGAGGATGATCCTTCCTATAAAGAGTACCCAGGGAAGATCATGGAACATAAAGATAATGTTTAACATAACAAGACTACTCACCTGGTAAAAGTACTGTGGAAAAACCATAAGTACAAAGAGGCAACATGAGAAATAGAGGAAGCTTTGAAGGAAATGCATCACTCCTGTTTATGGAATTGAATGTAAAATGAAATTTCAAGGTGAAATTTCATAAGGGAGAACAATATAACAACCCAATGTTTTATAAATGAAAATTCATTTCTAATAAATATTTTATATAATAGCTTGAAAACACCTCATAATTAACTACTAAGATCTAAGTGAACATTAATCATAAGTTTTTGACTTTTGTGTTTGGAATATCAAAAATCGGACATACACAGTTGAGATCAGTACATTATTTGGAGTTCGATAAGAAATACATATTTTTTGGTGAATAGTGACCTACCCTTATGAATAGTAACATACCCTTATGAATAGTGATATACCCTAATAAATCGTAACTTTACCTATGATAATATATCAATAATATTCTTGTTGAAAGTACGATGTAACTATATTTTAGAATAAGTAAATAAAAGTTTTAAAATGAGTTTTTAATAATAAATTATGATTTTAGGGGAATATTAAATTATAAATATTTAGAAAATTATTTCAGAAAAATGGACTTCATTTTTGAATTCTACATGTCAAAAAATCGTAACGGTGAATTGTTTAGATTTTTTAGAAATACATGAATTTTTAGTGAATAGTAAAATGCATTAATTTACCGTATAAATACACTATAGTGAAAATACCCTATTCCTGACATTAAAAGTGATGTATGAACCCAAATCTTGAACTCACATGCATATATTACTATTCTAGGTCATTGAATACTTATTATTCATTGCCTTGTGAAAAACTAATAAATTAATGATAAAACAATAATGAAAACCCTATTCTCCTCCACTATAAACACTCCCCCCCCTTCACTCTCTCTTCTCTTCACACTTCTCAAGCCTGGTTCCTTTACAATATTCAGTCCAAATCTCTCCCCAAGATCCTCCCCCATGTCCATAATCTCCCAAACTCCTCAAAATACCAAAACCACACCTCTTGAGAGGTTCTAAAAGGAAGAAGTCTCAAGAGGTAAATTCCTCTTTCCAATTCCTCAATTTAATTTAAGTTCTTTTATTTTTTGTTTCATTCCCCACATACCTTCACCCAAATAGTATGATAAATCCTGTAACATGTATGTACTAGAATTTTTTCATTCTAATGGGATATTTCATTGTCTTCTCACCTTTCACAACATTTTATTTGAATGAAATAAAAGCACCGTTTGAGATGTGCTAATTTATCCTATTCAAAGACAACATTTTATAAATTTCTATTATATTATTTAACAATGGTCATTAAACCATTTGTGTTATAATTGAAACATATTATTATATAAGTAATATATACTATTTTTTGTTCTGTAATCATCTTGTAGAAATGGTATAAAGAAAAACAAGTTTGTTGTAATCAAACCCACCGATTAACAAAAACAGTTGTCACTATGTTTTTATATAATAGTTTGACATCACTATAAAGAACCAAATTAAATTTAAAACCAAGTAATCTCAAAGATGTGCACTAATAGAATATATCATTAGTTCAGGAATCCAATTTAAACTGACTAGTATATCTATACATGAATATTAGTGAAACAGTCATTAAAAACGAGTAACAAACGTGCAAGAATAATGAAATTGAATCTCATAACAAATAAAAACGGTTATAAATGAACATAAAATGATTATAAAAAACCAAATAAATTCATAATAGGTTCTTTTATTATTAATTAATAAACCTAATATTTTTATTCAGGTTTTTAATAACATTTGGAGAACACCAATGGATTTATGGTGAAGGATCCTCTCTATCTGACTCTTAATCAAGATTGTCCTCTTTGCTATGCCTTTTAATGTGTAATAGAAAATGATGGGGTAAGTATTTTCACCTAACCCATACTATCAATATGATGAATATGTTATGAAAAAACCTTTTTCTCTATCATCAAGCACTCTTAGGTACACCTGACACCATGCCAATAAACTATAATGAATTATACCAAAACCCTTTTGTTCATTTGGGTTTCCTTATCTTTCTTTATATCCAAGTAGAGATATATTATCTGTTTATTTACATTTTCTATTTTGTTTAGTTTTACAAAATCAATATATGAAGACACTTTCATTACTCTCTTCTAGGGATATACAAGTTTTTAAAATATTTCCTCCTCAGAACATTCTAATAAGTAAACCTATTTTAAGGGAACTTCCCAAATTTTTACTCAATATCAAGTGCACTTTATCCACTTTTTTAAACCACCATTATCTATATAAAATATGTATATTTATTTTTGGGACCTTCTTGGTTAAATCCAGGTTTTATATAAAAAAATTCCTCCTTTCTATTTTAAAATCTCTATAGCATTTTTCTCAAGACCACACACAAATGTTTTAATGCTAATGTTTCTCAAAAACATTTCCTATATGTTGTCCCTTTGGTTTGAAACCATGTACAATTTTTTATGCCTATATTACTCTATAAAATTCCTTGTATGATTTAATCATTTTCTTTCATGGACACTTCCACAATACGCTAATTGGTTAGGATTTTTGTCATGTTCGTGGTACGCAATTCTTTCCATGGGCACCCTTATATTTATGTATGGTTGATTATGTAATATTATTTATGTGGAAAGAATATTTATGTGGTAACTATGTTTATGAGGAAATAATATTCATGAAAATATTGAGATAGGTGCAACTAGATAGAGCACCAATGCATTGGGTAATGTTAAGTCTCATGAGATGCGATGTGAAATGGGATTGGTAATTAGCCTTGACACGTACTAAAATGGAAACGGGATTGGTGGTTTGAATTGAACCTTAATAAAGAAATGTTTTATGATTCTTCCACAAATACAATATTCAATTCTTATATTATCTCGTTCTTATACTTCGTGATTTTATATGTTCTCTATTTTGGATATCATTATGTCATGTCTCCAAACTCTTGGGCTTAAGATGAATCCTTATATTCATTCCCTTACTGGGATTTTTTGCTCATCCCTTGGTTCATGTGTTCCCCAGGGTACCTTATGAATATTTAAGGGCTCAAGGTAAGTTAGGTAATATTTATGTAGATTAAATAAAGATGTTCGTTTATCCACTTGTTTTATGTTTTATGTACCATGTCTTCGAAGACACTAGACTTAACGATCCTTGGTTTGTACTCTGATGATTAATTATGCTTAAAATCATGACATGATATATGTAAATGGCATAGGTCACTATATGAGGATTCCATTTGATAAAAATTTGTTACAGATCAACCCAGGACATCAAGAAAAGCCACACTAAATAGTCTCCCACATAGTGAGATACAATAAAGAACCACAAGTGTCATGTATACATGAAGAATCATCAATATAAAATCTGTAAGAAATGAATATATATCCATGACACATGAAATGTCAAGAAAAATAAGCCAAAGAAGAATGATAAAGAAAACCATAATAATAAAATCTCTTTGTGACAATTTGTCACCACAAAACCATCACTCTATAAATGCAATGAATGGAAATAGAACCTAGCATGCTATAGGATTCCCTGACCAATACCAAAATCATTGAACTCAAGTTCTACAATAACCAAAATGAAAAATTGGGGTGCGATCATATATTCTGGTAGGTTATCACCAATGAATCACTAAAATGTCAATTATCAAGAATTCAAAAGATCTATATTTTAAACAAATCAAGTTTATATATCATTTTAATTAATTCATAATATATTCAAAAAAATACATTAATATGTAAATTGTAAAATAAATTATGTAATAATTATAGAAAACATCCAAGTATACACTATAATATATGCAACTGGGATAATAAACATAAAGTAGTCTATCTAGTGACAATCCATGAATAAATGAAAAAACATAGCATCTGGGATCTAAAATATGGGAATATATGATATACCTAAAATAAAATCCATATTCGAATCATGAGGTGGATCCAACAGACATAACATCTTCTAGTATTATATACAATAAATTGACACAAACCCTATTGTGGAATTAAACACAAAAATAGTAAAAATTTTATTTCTCGATGCACCCAACATTACACAATATTATACATTCTTCAAAGTAATTGGAAACTATTTTCTCAAGTCTAATAAAAACTTTTTATATCAATTAAAAAAACCACTATGAATGAAAAAAATGTCTTCATAGACAAAAGATATTTTAAATCCATATCCCTATAAAAATGTAACTCTTTTCCATAGAAGATATTAAAATGTAAAATAAATAATTTTCATTAAATATCTAAAATTAATTTAAATGAATATATTTTAATTCAATAATTATAAAAAAATAAATATAAAAACCAAGTTGATGGATGTTGGAAATCTATATAACTTTAATAATTTCGATTGGAAACCAATGGATTGTCCTTTAAAAGAGAGGGAGCTAAATAATACTACAAAGGATCGATATAAAACACATATTTTATTGCAACAATGAATCAACCAAAAAAAGAGAAATCCTCTATCCTGCCTAATGGAATTGAATAAGTGGAACTCCCTCTTACCATGGATATGTGACGTAATAGCTATGAGACTCAAATACCAAACATGGTGTTCGGAAGGGAGGCATATCACTCAAAAATTCCCAAAATCACCCTAAAGATCGAGAGGGAGGCCTAGAAACCGAATAACAAAATGTTTTAAGTAATAAGAATGGTAAAAAATATTGAACCTAAATAATTCAGTTCATAAACCCATTTTAGGATGTGTATTCCAAATAAATCAAGTATACTAAAATGGAAATTTCCTTGAGATATATTAAATCTTGATCAACATATACGTGATGTTTATTGGTTTTTCAGCTTCTAAATTTTCATTATCTGTGATTGAATCACAATATCTTCTTTGTGTTACGTTCACATCATATAACAAATTCACAATTTGAATATGTCCAATAGGTAGTGTAAATACCATTTTACTATATAAAATCATTGAACCAGTATTTAACACTCCATAAACACAAGAACAACCCTCTAGATCCATTTTTATGTTTATAACCAAACTCCAATAATCCATAAATCCTTATAATTTAGTTCATTTTTCCACAATTAAAGGATATTTATCCACATGATTCATGAAATGCACCCAGCAAATGGGGGAAAATGATCCAAAACGTACCTAAAGGAAGGTAATGGTATGTTATAACCCAAAACAATGGAAAATAAGGTAAACCATTAATGATTTATGTTAATGTAAAATTGATCAGAGATAAAATAATGGAATTATATGATAATGTGATATTGAGGGTAAAGGGTATTAGGGTTGAATCCCTTTTATATTAATGACTATGATAAATCCCATGTATTAGAAATTTTTTAGAACTTATGTAAACACTTCAAGTTTTAGTAATGGTTGGAACTAATGTAACCAAGGGTGTGAGGAACAATACAGAAACTGTCCCAATGAATAACACCATGGGATAAAAGATAGAGTGAGAAATTTAAATATTATTACTATCGTTTTATCACAAAATATGTTGAAAAATTTGAACATATTTGATGTCCCATGCATTCCATATAAGAGAAACATGGAGTCTCATTATGATAATGTGATGAAAATTTTGAAGGGATAAAGATTCAATTTCCAATATGTAAAATATTTTTTAATATGAACTACTAAATTTACTATAAGGGATAGTAAAAAGTTATATGTACGGAGATGAAGTTTAAAAACTCAAAATTGTTAGGGGGTGACAAAATATATAAAAATTTATTGCTTCAATCACAAGATAGTTAGTCATTATGTGACATAATGTTCTAATTCTTTGGCTGACAAGGGTGATAGTCATCAATAACATTGAGAACAATGAAAATCCCATGAAACTACTGCTGATGAATTATATTTCTCTAGATTTTCTAGTGTCCTATGATATGCCAGAATTTACTACCTATTGGGTATTGATTTAGAAATAAAAACCCCTAATGGTATGATTATTATATAAATCATTTTTAAGGATTATGGAAATTTATTCCTTATGGATATTTTTTTGGAATAATATTATGTGAAAACAGGAATGGGTTAACTCACTTTATAAAGTGCTTATTATGATATTTTATATAGATAAATATCATCCAATACCTAAATAAATTCATGATAGTCTAGTTTTAGAAGGTTAATTTAGAGTTCCATATAGAAATTAATCTTATATTATGATTCAAATTATGGGGATGAAATTAATTTAGGTGGATGATAATGTAAAACCACTAAATTCAAATATATGATTTACTTTAAATAATTCAATATATTAGATTGATTTCTCAAAATAAAATACTACACTAAAATAATACGTAATATTTTTAGAACATTTAATAAATATATTTTGAATTGAAATTAATGAATAAGATTAACCTTATTATGAATTATATGTATATAAAAAATATAGAGTAATTTTAATATGAATTTAATTCAACTAGTTTATGTAAAATGTCTAATCAAACAATTTATTATTTATAAAAGTATATTTGTAAAAAATTGTCTTTTATTTAGAATAAATTCTGTTTAAATAAATAATTGATTAGTTATAAATAATTTTAAATATTAAATATTCATTAACATCAATTTAGTTGGTAAATGATAAAAAATAATTAAAACAAACATAAATATTTGAAAATGATATCATTAAATAAAAAATGTTTCTCATTATAATTATGATTTAATTAAAAATAATAATTTCGATATTTGGAAAAATTAAATTACTAAAATTAACTTCATTTTTCTAATTACTCATATTAAAATCAACTTGATAATAAATTTTTATGTTTTTCAAAAAATTTCATTTTTTATCCAAAATATGTGGTTTTAACAAAACATTTAATTTGTAGCAATTTATCATTTTATATCATTGAAAATAAATTTCATTAAAAATATTATGTAATCAAATATATATTTATGGAATAAATATTTTCATTTAAAAATATTTGTTGAACATAAAAATATTATGTATAATGTTTTTTGAATTAATTAAAATCTTACTTTAATAGAAAATTACCCCCAGTCTTTTATCTGAAACAATTATTTTTCAAGGGTGGTTCAGTTTTTTATTTCATATTAATCCTCGTATATTATATTACATCAATTTACGTCATTAGTACCACTATATAAGATAATTATATATTAAATTAAAATTTAAATCTTAAGAACGTTATTCCCCTAAAAAATTATTTTTGCATGATTAATGGTATTTATTTTAAAATTGTATTATTACACCTTTAAATTTTCTATTTTATAATATATTTTTCAAAATATTAATTATAAGTATATAATGAATTATGATTTTCAATATTAATAATTTTCATTAAATGTAATTACTATATTTACAAATTAATTACCATGATAAATGTAAATTTTTCTGAAAGTTAAAATTATAAAGAATAGTTAACATAATAAATGTATTCTAAAATGGAGTTTTTTAGGTTATTTTCATTGTCTAATAATTTTAAAATCCTCATTTTTCCATTTTATATACTATGAAACGTAAATATTAACCTTGCATTATAGAAAATATATGAGTTACTCTTAATGCTACCCTTACCTTCACTTATAAAATGGTAACATAATCACCAATTCAAGACACATAAATAATTTTAATTCCTCCAATAAAATCATAAATTATAAGCCTCCAAGAACCCTGTTCCATTTTAAAAATATTCCAGTCACCATTACATAGAAAAATTTCATCAGTTGTAAGGTTACTTCCTAGGAAAATTCATCACCTCGAAGTGAGTAATAAAAAGTAATTAGTTTTTATTATTAATAATATTCATTAAAATTAATTATAACCGAACTAATATATTGATATTATTATAATTTATATAAATTAATGATATTATATTATGCTTATTTCAATTTTTTATTCATGTACCCCGACCATCAAGAGAAACAAAATTTTCAATCCTGGGTTGCATGATCTATTGCCTCCACGATGTAAAATTATTTCCCTTCACTGTTGAAAAAGTATTGATAAAAGGATGGTATAAAATGATAAATATGATGTTTATTATATAATTATGGTTCTGGTATGATAATTTTATGAACCTGTTAGTTACATGATCAATAAATTATCACTGTTAATTTAATCATTTAAAATAATCATACTTTGAGGTTAATCTGTTATTAAAATTTTGTAATTTTTTCACTTCTGTTAATATATCTTAAAAATCATTAAATTTAATAAATATTATGCAAATAAAAACATAATAATTCCATTAATCTTATTATATAATTATATTATTAAAAAAATCTCATAATAATTTATTAAATTATGGTATGTTTATGTATGAGTTTGTTTAACCACAATCATGGAAAATATTATAAATTTATGTCATGGATGAATTTATGAACTTATTAACTAATATAATATGTTATGACCAAGTAATTAATAACCTTATATTCTTTTTATGTCACATTAAAATTTAATTCATCAATTAATAATACACCCTTTGACTGTAATGAATCACTGAAACATGCCTCTTATAAATTTCATCTTCAATAATAAATACTAAAATGATAATTAATGGATCATTAAACATCCTAAATAATTATAAATCATCCCCAACATAAAATATAATGATCTATTTCTATCAACTTTTAATTAAGAGTAATCATTTACACCATTTTTATTTAACTTGTATAAATAATCCATCCTATAAATACCAAATATGGGAAATCGAAATAATTCATGTAGGGAATGAATATCTATGAATAGTGTGAATGAAAATTGATATGGTTAAGGTTAATAATTAAGTGATTAATAAATCTATGTTTTTTATACAGTAGTTTAAAGTATGCTAATGAAATATAGGTAAACATGTACTGGTTTTCATCTCAAATTCCTCAAGTTGAAACATGTTTGGTATTGTGAACCTAGTTTAAATTTTTGGGGTGTATATACTTCCTATATGATAAAAGATATTATGAATTGTCTTTTAATCATCATATTGGAATTTCAATTTCAATCCCTCTCTTTCATCTGGTTTTTATCAATGTGTTACAAATTACACAAGGGAATTCTTGTTCTCAAATGTGACTCATTGAGACAAAATTCATTTTTTCACCATGTTTTATTTATATGCTGTATTAAGATACCATATATATATTTTTATAAAAATGTTTTAATTTTATGGGATGTAATATAAAAATCATGTTACTTAAATAATTTTTTTGTTGTTTTTTTATTATTTCCCCATTAGTGAGGATTCTCAGTAACTTAACTTTCATTCATTCAGTTATGATTAGTTTATTGATCTTTTTTTATATAAATTGGATATATTAGATACTATGAATATATTTTGTTGTATTTTCTTATTATATTTTAGGGATATAAATCCCTACTGCATAAACCCTTTGATAACATTGTGGGTTATGTTTTTTTGTGAACATCAACCTTATTTGTATAAATGTATTATGATCATGCTATTCAAATATCGAATTAGGAATATAATCATTTATCAATATGATGTGGGCATATCATTTTTATATAATTCATATGGGATGATGTTTAACTAGAATTAATGTGGTTATTTATATATGGCCAAAAGTATTGTCGTTATATAATTGTAATTCTAATATGGATGATTATTAGCAAGCTAGTTATGTATTATTTTTCAATAAACCTTCTTACTCCTAATGGATTATTATCATGTTATCCATTTTATTGACATGGGAAAAATTATTGGAATTTCGGATGATTACTGCTGACTAGTTCATGTTGATTATGTATGTTGTTTCTATATTTCCTATTATATAGATAGCCAATCTTTATTGCGTAATTAATTCCTCGAGGAATGGTATGAAGGGTACTCGTGTCTCTTTGGGTGATATTAATGGACTTCTATAAGAGATGGGTTGGGAGAATCATTATATCTCCCCTTGATAGACTAATGAGTTTAATGATACTAAATAGTTTTCGATATTTGGTTTATGTATACCCAATTATACAAGTTGTCTTAACTACTATCTCGATGATACGTAAAACATCATAGCATAAGGCCTTAATAGTACTTTTTTATGTCCATTATTGTGAATTCCATTAGAATGAGATCAATATTATTGACTTCCATGTCTCTATTTATTGTCATGGATATATCATGCTCCCATTTTCATGTTGATTGTGGCTTTTTTTATTTACCTACTATTACTTTAATATTTATGGTAGGTTTATTCAATGATTACTTCAATATTATTTTTCCCATATTGAGCATTTCAGATCATCATTTTTTATATTTTAATTTCATTAGGTTTTGAGTAAAATCATTATAGTGACATGTTTAGAAGGAAGGATCATGTTAAATATAGTGAACCGATATTTTAATAAATAAATATTACCGATTTGAATATGAATATTCATTAAATAACATACTAATCCATGATAGAATTATATTGGTCTAGTTTCTTTAGGAACATGGATACAAAACAACTACTTTATTAGTGAACTACATCATCCCCCACTATGTTTTTATTAGCTAGAACCCTTCTTGGACATATCATATGCAATATCATTCTTCATAACCTAAGGAAAAGAATAATAATAAAGGGTAAGTTCGGATTATCAGTAATGGTAAAATAAGAGATATTAATGATCTCATGGTCATAACATGATAATGAGGGTACTATAACATGATATTAACATTTGAAATCGACACCCTATATAATAGAGATCATAATTTGATTCATGGAATCAATCATGGAGGTTTTAGTAAATGAATATTAATGAAATAAAATAACATAAGATATGATAGAATAGCATAGATATAGTAATGTGTAAAACATTTAATCTAATAGCATTATGAACATGTATATATCGAAATAGGTTCACTCCTTAAATTAAGGACATGTAATTAGACCCTCACCTAAACTTATATGCATAAAACCACGTCCATGGATGATATTATGGATTGAAACTAGGTCTAAACATAACTTTATAGACATGAGACCAGGTCCACACATAACCATATTTATATTAAACAAAGTAAACACATAACATTTTTGACATGAATCCAAGTCCACAAATAACATTATGATCCAGAAATCAGGATCACTCATAACATAATTTAATCATGAGTTATCCATATTTACCCAATTCATTAGAGGGGGACATAGGTCCTACCCATCATATAATTAAAATTATACTTGTCTTCCAGAATATCATAAAAAATTCATCATATCAATACCAATGAAAATAAATTTATTTCATACATATTTCATAATATTATAATAAACCAGAAAGTAATGGGTTTCCTAAAAATGATGAAATTATAAATATAAACGATCTAGATAATGAACAATGATGATATAATTGGAGAGTATACTTGGTAAATATTAAGTAACATCAATGTATTTCGTCTAATATTGAAAATGATTTTGAAGTATCACATTTAACATTTCTTTTGAAAAATAGCATTTTATTTTGAAATCATTTTTTTAATATAAAAACTTCCATAAATTTTAACTAAATCATTTTCCATGAAAATAGGTTTAGAAATGAATAAAAATAGCTTTAAATCATTATTAATTCATCAAGGAAGGAAATATAATTCATGTTAAACATTGTAAAATAATGATTTATTTCATATTTGTTTAAGAAAATTCAAAAATTCCCTTTTTTGAAAATTGATATGTATATACCTTATAAATCTATTTTAAAAACCCTATAATGGGTAAAAATAAATTTTAAAAATTTAGAGTAAATATTTAATTATTTGTTTAGAAATAATATACTGTGAAGAAAATAAATTTAACTGAAGACAACAAAGGGTGTTCTCATTAAAAAATATTCTTTTTTCCTAACTAAAAAAAAGACAATAAAAATTAATAAAAACATTAATTATATATAAATAATAAGAGGAGAAAAAGTTATGATTTTGTTAATATATAGATTAGGATATTTCATCCTTGGAATAATAATCATAAAAAAAAATAAAAAAAAAATATCATAATATAAATCCTATACCACATTGGTATAATTGAAATAATAAGCCCCTTGAAAGGAATAAACTTGGATATATATGATAATCCACATAACATTAAAATTTGTCTCAACCCATCAAAATGGGTAAAATTATGAGATTTTTCAATCCCTCCTCCAATAGGCTAGGGGTTATCCAGTAGCACCAAGGAGGCATATCACTAACATGTGAGGCCTTAACCTATGTACATGTAAAGATGAACAAATATCCAAGCCCATTAAATTCTGAAATGTAAAAAAAATGAACTTACATGCTTTAATACATTTAAATTTCATAACCAGGGTATGATAGGAAGTTAAAAAAGTTAATAGGGATAAATACAAGCACACCATTAAATGTATAAAAACAAGCCCAACCTGAATGTAAATATAGGGATTTTTTTCATGATACCATAGGAACACACCTTTGTATATCCTGTCTCATTAATCATTGTCTGGATATGGTCCATATAGGGCTATGTTAAATGGTCGATCATCTGTACAAGATATGACATGTGCAGGAAAATCCAATGAAAGGATGAGTATAATAATAACGTGTAGGATACACTGAAATCACAAAGAATAAAAAAAGTATAACATTCAAATCTATATAGTTATATGTCTCTAGAATATATACAAATAATCTAAAGATATACTCGATAATGACAAAATGTCTCAATGGAAGAAGTCTCAACTATATACTAACCTAGGATTCTAGTTATAGAGTTTCAGAAATAACTCATTTGAGAGAAGATGCTCTATGAGTTGGATAATACACATGACTTCCATCCGAGAGGTAGTGCTCAAGAGTCCCCTCTAATAGAAGTATACACTATATGTCTAAAGAGATATGACACACAAATGAGTTTCATACCCAATTCCATGGGGTATACCAATATTTCAATCTTTTTTAAACCACTAATTAAAGGATTGATTCTCGGATATTGTTGGTCACATCGATATTAAGAACTCCACCTAGGGAACAAGGATGAAGAGAAGATCTCACATAGGGCCTCATGGAAGGATTCCAACAAATCTATCCAAGAATTCATACTAAATAGATCACTACCCTATATATAGGAGGTGGTTCCAGACTAATTCTCAGGAAATGGATATGGGGAATGTTCCCTAATGAAACTTTTCCATGATATTGTGGATAATGGAACCAAGAAATAATTAATGCAGTAAATTTTTTATAGTAGGGTTATGCATTGTGTTCCTTTGACATCGAGCTCTTACCATGTATATTACTGGTGTTCATTCCCATATAATACAAAATGGCATTTGACTCATCATGTACTCTGATTTTGTACAAGTACCTGGCTAAGGAAATTTATTCCCAGCCTAGATGAGTCTGTGTAGGAGTACTTGGCATGCTACTACTCGTGTAATCCAACACTTGTTTGTGTACCCTATGAGGTACATTTAGAGCATATTGGGAATTCATTACACACTGTATAATAGAGTTTATATGCCATATGATCCTTAATTTTATCCCAAAACCGCATGTTCTACTATGAGGTCCGGAAACACCTTGTAATCCAAGATTTAATGCTATTTTGATTGGGTTTTCTCAAGAAATCATGGTACTTCCTTCAACACACACTCAATTCCACTGCCTCAAAATATGGCTTCAATATCTCCAAGAGTCATGGATTAATCCTGGTTGATCATGTCCAATTTTATTTTCTAGTATTCAACCTTTTAAGTCATTTTTGAAAATGGTTTTATTTAATCCCATCATCACTCCCACACAGTGCTTGAATTATGGGTATCCAATCATTTTTGATTCGTTCACCACTACCATTTTCACACCTCATTAATGTTGTATTGATTCTGGATCTACATTATTGAATCATTCCACTATGAAATGGGTGTGCAATCAATTTTCATAGTGGATTTTGAACACCTTCCAACGGATAATT
This sequence comes from Viscum album, assembly GCA_963277665.1. NCBI lineage: Eukaryota > Viridiplantae > Streptophyta > Magnoliopsida > Santalales > Viscaceae > Viscum > Viscum album. Next base: position 397,152,419 of record OY728125.1, read on the forward strand.
CCCATAATGAACAAAGAAAAATGTGAGAAATTCACAACAAAAAATATGTGGAAAAAGCCTCAACCATTATTCAAGTTGGACTCAATACATCGCCATTAGAATCATAGAGAATAATCTAATAATAATAATTAAATTCCCCCAATAAATTCCTACAATAGTCTAATTCTATAAAAAACACAATCAGTAGATTAATACTCTACATCATCAATTATTTTTCCTCATAGAAATAGTAAACAAGGAAAAACACCAACCAAAACAACATAATACTATAAGATGGAATGATCAATAACAAATAATTGAGTTGTTATTTCATTATTGTATAAATCCATTGATTTTTTTCTCACAGTACTTTTTGATCATCAATCTGTTCATCATCTTCCAACGGAATCTCATTACACACTCTCCAATGGCGCTCCAAAAATTTGTAGGGTAATGTGGAAACCCTGATAAATTTTCCATATGTTTCCATTTAAATAAAACATTAGGTCCCCGCATCAATGGTTTTGTAAAATATTATTATTTAGTAATTTTATTTTTTATATACACAAATGACATTTCTAAAAAAACATGACAACGAAAAAGGTTATGTCGTGCAAAATATAATAATAGTATTCTAAACTCAACGCTTCCCATAATATTTTTATTCGGCCCCCCATATTGAATTTATTTTATTTTTAGGACAAATGTGTTTGTGTTCAATTCAATATATTTTTTATATTTCAAACATTTATTCCAGGAACACTGATCCCCAGAATGGTACTCCATCTTTTTACCTAGCCTAAAAAATAGATCATACAATATACTAAAATAAAACCTATAAAATATCTTTCATTTCATTATCCCCACATTGGGGATTTATGTCACCAAAAATATAAAATTAGTGGAAATATAGAGAGATGTATGTATTGATCATGTATCTGAGAATCCCACAACTAGGTGCTCTCCTAAAGATTCATGGGCCACCACCAGAAATGTTCTAAAATAATCACTCACCCAAGATGAATACTCTTTTATAGATACTTGATCTAAACCTTTTACTCAACAAAGTAATATCCATCCTCAATTCCTATCATACACTAATCAATATGACGACTTGGTTCATGCATGTACCTCCTCAAATGTGACACTTGGAAGACATTGTGTACCTATTGTAACTAAAGATGTAGATCTATGTGGTATTACACCACGCTATCTCTAGAACATATTTGTAAAGGTACAATGAATCTTTGAGATATCATTCCAACCCAACAAAATTGTCAGAATCCATGTTGAGTTGAAACCCAATGGATCACATGGTCCCCATCCTTAAAGACTAATGGAATATATTTTATGTCGTTATAAGACATATTATGGCTCTGGGAATTCCTTATCCACTCCAGGATTATCTTCACCTTCTCTGTAGTTTCTCACACCAACTCTTTTCCCAAAAGTACAAACAATCCGTGGTTAGTCCAGCAATGTGTTAACATGTGGTGATGCACGTAAAAAGCCTTGAAAGGAAACATAACTCTAGGGAAATGGTAATTTCCGTTAAATTAAAACATTAAAATTTATAGGTGATCATTCCATATATAGAAAAATTCTAACATGAAATATCAAAACATGTTCACCAGAATAAGAATGGTCTGATCAGTCTGGTCATCAGTCCTCAGGTGAAATGTTGTATGCAAGTGTAACTAAGTTCCAAATTACTCATATAATACCATTCATAACTGATACGTGAATTGAGAATCAGGGACATAAATGATCATTGAGGGAGATCTATGGATTTGGATTATCTTCTGCTTATAGAGGCATCTCATGCTCTCTATTGTAGTCTGCTTCTGAATCACTGGGAAGTGGCCCGACTTGGTGAGTTGGTGTATGATCACCCAGATAGAATCATTTTCCCTTGATGTATATGGTAAACCCATAATGAATTCAAAGGATAATCCATACCACTTCCACTCAGTGTCCTCATGGGGTTGAGAAAATCCTTTTGTAACATTCTTATCAACTATCACCATGTGACAAGTAAGGAATCAATATACAAACTCTACCACTCCCTTATTCATCCCTGACCACCAAAAATAATGTTGGAGGTCCTATAACATCATTTATATAATTGGATATACCACCAAATGATATTTATTAGACCCTCCGAAAATAGACTCTTGCAATGTCACTAGAACCATCATGCATCCTATGAAAAGTACAACATGCCCATCAACGTAATAAAATCCATTAGGGGTATGTCTAGTGGATAACTGAGTACATATTCTTTTATAGTTGATATCCCCTTGATTTAACTCCCTGAACCACAAAAAAATAATAGGGGTGTCAACCAATAATAGGTGGTATCCTTATCCAAATAAATTCACAATTTTTAACTGCAATGAGGCCAACTACGTTGAATCCAAGTTCATTAATTGCGAACAAGATCTCATAATGTATGAAAATGCAACCATTTTCTCCCTCATGTATTTATAGAAAATAACTACTTCATAATCATTGATTAACTCAAGAAATTTCTTATATCTCAAGATAATATCCTTCTGATATAAGATATATGATAGACTCTGAGGATCTTAATAGATGATAAACTGCTCACTCATCAGGTGGTGTAACCACATATTTAGTGAATAGAAAACAACTATTAAACTCAACATTGTGGTTCTTGTTGTTATGGTCAGGTGGTCTAATATTCCATGAACCATATAAAATCACCATTGTCCTTTTCATCCAAACACAACCAATACCTTTTAATAATGAATCATATAACTCTATATACTTGACACCCTCCTCTAAAAATCTCTAGATGCGAGAAATCATAAATATCTAGAAAAACTTCTAAAAAGACTTATGTCACATCTCAGCCCACATAAAAATATTCCCATTCTGGGTAAATGTTTTTATGGGTTCTTTTATCTAATAGTAGTGACGTATGAATATATTGTAATATCCCAAAAATATAATGAAGCCATGCACCTCTTTCTATTTCTTATGCTTCAAGCATTTTAACATTATCTCAACCATTATTAGGTCAAATTCCACACCATCTACTAAGATAAAAGTTTCCATGAAGGGTACCTATTGTATCTAGAACTATCACATTGAGATATTTTTGGAATGATATTTATCCTAAATTACATCCAGAACCATCTTCAAGTGTCTCTTATGACCCCCCTCAGTCGTTGAGTACCCAATGATATCATCGAGGAAGACTACCAAGAACTAATCTAAAAAGGATAAAAATATATGGTTCATGACTATCGTTAACACTTCTGGGATGTTCTTCATGCCAATGGGAATCACCATGTACTTATAGTGACTTTAGAATTATATTCATTTCGTATTTGATATGTCTTTATCACGTACTCAAAACTGATGATTTCTTGACTTGATGTCAACCTTAAAGATCCATTATACCCCTATCAAATAATCAAATAGGTCATTGATCCTTGGTAGTGGATACATTCTCTTCATGGTCACCTGGTTCAAGATTTGGTAGTCCAAAAATAACCCCAAGATCCCATTATCCTTCTAGGTGAACAACAAAGGTGCTGCCTCGGTTGAAAAACTGGTTCTAATAAATCCATTCCTATGAAAGTCCCCCAAATAAATCATTATCTTGGAAAGGTCTTACAGATCCATCTAATATCCTGGAACATATATTGGTGTTATCCAAAGGTGTATATCAATGTAGAATTCTATCTTTGGGTGGGAAGGTAAGCATATAACATCCTCACTGAAGACATTCTCAAACACCACTACCATTTTAGGGAACTAGAAACTCATAAAATCCACTACTCCAAGGGACACACTAGATAACTAATGATCAATTTGATGGAACCACCTATTAATAATCAAATCCAATGTTTCATAGTTTTACCTTTCACCAAAAATGGAGAACAGGATCCCATCAAAATTGAAAATTGTGTCATCCATATAAAATAGTCAATCTGGTCATGAAATGTTGATAACCGTTACATACAAAATATTAAATTGTAAAGACTCATCACTACTAAAAAGATATCTGGATAGAAACTCTCACCCCCATGATTCAGGTCAAACTATCAACATTAGTGTGTTATCACTAAGTTATCTCCATTAGTAGTATCCAAGACCAAGGGTCAATCTAATGGCTCAGTAAAAATATATAAGTGTCAAAATACATAAGTGTAATGAAAGGAATGACTAGAACTGGTGTTTATAAATACTATAGATAAGGTAGAAAATAAAAATATCATCCCTTGAATCGTTCTTATAGATGCTAGTTCATAAGCCTTGACCGCTTGTAGCTGCCCACTCCCTTGTCCTCCATCATTGTGATCCAATCATGGATGACTTGGGGGTTGTGGTTGAATCAAGTCAAATCATATAATACATGCAACTACTCTTATAACTCCTCTTTCATGTCTCTAACCATACAGACATGTCTTCTCCTCACACTACATCTTCCTGAGTTTCCCATCCATAGTCTCATTGTAAATTGTACATCAGTTTAGAAAATATCTTTCATGATGTCCCATTCCATAACATGAGTCGTACCCCCTCTCCATGGGATAGTTAAAACCACCATGTGATCCATGAACTATACACCCTCTATCCCAAGGCCTCCTACAGAAACATCTCTCACATCTAGGTCCCAAGGACAGATGTTGTCTTCCGATTAACGAGGTCTCTACTCCTAATTTCCCACAACATGAAACCATTGGTTGTGTCTACATACCCAAGAAACTCTAAAAAACCAAATACTTCTTTATTTCCTACAACATAAGTAGGAATTAATGAAGGGATAACGCTATCTATGATTTCTCTATATAGTCATAACTCAAGGGTTTAATATGAACAAATTGATCCTGAACCATATCCATTGAGTACATGGTATGGTTGGTAGACCTATATGAATCCTCATAAACTATCGTGCATCCCTAATTAATCCCTATAAGCATCTGAATATGTATTTAGCTCAATATATCTATACATAACAGCTCTCTAAAATGTTCCCAACCACTGAACATGCAAGTTTCACCTCATTATAAGACTGGATCACCAAAATCCTCCACCATCCATTGGATCCATGAAGAAGGATCACCATTATGAACACCATTTGATCTTATAGTGTCTTGACCAAATGGAAAACTCATATCACCACCTCAAACTATTCCTTACTCATTTGTGGTTTGGTCTCACCTCATAACATAATGATTATCTACCACTAATTCTCATGAAGTGAACTCATCCTACACACCTCGTCATCTATTACAACATGTACCATATTCTACTAAATAGGTTGTTTTATATCTTTACCACCACCTATAGGTATAATCTCAAGAACTCGTACATGTATCGATTCCACGACAATATGTTAATCATCATCTTGATCATTATTCTGAATCGTAACTTGCATATTTCATAGAAGTGTACTGAAATAAACAAGAATTACCATGGTGAATGATTTTATCTAAAGATACGACTCAAGAAGGACATGTAAACCATAACCTTTTTTTATAGAATTCATGACCCATTTTTTTCCTATAGACAATTTTTTCATGTACCAAGTAGAAAAGAATGTGACCAGAGGCTTGGTGTATGGATATTCCAGCGGAATCGATAACACTGGTGTCCCTAGCTAGAAAGATGAACTAAAAAAACATAACATTAATTCCCCAAACCAATCTCAAAACACTATTCATATAGTGTGACCTTCTCTAATACCACTCTATCATGACCCATCCTAATGGGTCTCATTCCATGACCCCCAAGCCCACTTCCAATAGTCAAGGGGATGGAAAATAACCCAAAGTAGTCATATAACTATCCTGGGATATTATCATATGTTCCTATACATATGTACACATATAAAATCCCATAAAATACTATAATGTAAAAAACAACTGAACATCCATACACGCATATATCATAATCCCATATATAGATTGCAATAAGAAGTAAAAGAAAGTAAACAGGGACCCACATAATTTAAATATGAAGATATTGAAAACATGTCTAACCCAAAAGAAAATATAATGACTGATGTCAAGATACCATAGGAAAACACCTCAATCTATCTAAGATCACTATGCACTACTTCATGTCCATCTCAGTTTCTATAAAAAGGTTGATCATATGTAGAAGACTTGACATGTGCGGGAATATCCTGTGAAGGGGTGAGTATGTCTATACCCATTAGGAAATCATAAAACCACAAATCATACAACCAAAATAATAAGTTTCATATCTACATACATATATTTCAATATCACATATAATTATAATATCTAGACATATTCAAAAAAATGCACATGGTCTCAATGGTAAAAGACACAACCATAATACTAGTCTAGGATTCCAGCTCAAATGTCCCACAAATAACTCATCTAAGAGAACACACTCCACAAGTTTGATAACATAGATGATGTTCATCAAAGAGAAATTTCTCATTAGGTATCACTACTATAAGTGTAAACTATATTTACGAAGAGATTTGATAAAATGATGTGGATCACACCCAAGGCCTTGTAGTATACCAACAACTTAATCTAAATTAACCCACTAAGTAGAGGATTGACTCCAAAATATTGTTATTCACAAGAACAACCTTAAATATACCTAGGAAATGAAGATGAGTAAAGGATCTCAATGTGGGCCTTGTGGATGGATGACAACAACTCTATCCAAGAAGTCTTACTGAAGGGAACATTTCCCTATATAAAGGAGGTGGTTCAAGACTAACCCTAAGTGAAAAGATATGGGGAATGTAATCTAATGGAAATATTATAAGATATACACTACAAGGGTTCTAAGAAAATATTTAAATTTTAGACATTGTATATTAGGGTTACACACCATGTCCCTTCAATCATGGATCATGTCTATATAAATGGCCCATGTCTGTATCAATGTAATAGAACATGGTGTGCAGCTACCCATGTACCCTTACTATGTACCAATATATGGCTTATTCTCTGTATTCCAAGCCTAGATTTTCCAATATATAAGTACATGGGGTGCTACTGCCCATGCACTCCATCATGTATCCATGTACCATATGAGGTACACACCAAGATACTTGGGAGGGAATCAAATGTCATGTGACAGAGGGTCACATTCCATGTGATCATTAATTTTCTCTTGAAACCCCAAATTCATCTAATAGAACCTCATACACCATGTAATCCTACATTATATGATGTACAGATTAGGTTTTTAAAAAAACCGTGTTTCATCATTATTCAGGTTCACACACCTCCTCCGACTCCAAATTTTTCTTCTATCTCTTTGTGAATTATGGATTCATCTCAGAAGAGCCTCACCATAGCTATTCACTACAATCCTAAATTTTAATCCATTAAGAAAATAGTGATTGTTAATCCATTCACTGCTCGCATAATCTACTCAAATAGGTGGTTTCTTATCTAAGATGCGCCATTTTCCACTACAACTGTCGCACCACTATCACATCGTACCAATCCCAAACATACATTATCAAGTCACTAATAAATGAAGTGGGTGCGTAATGATATATTTACATATGGGATTTAGATCCATGATCCAATGAATAATGTCTATGATGAATAATGAAAAATAAGAAATCCAAAAACAAAAAACATGAGGAATGAACCTAGAACAATATTTGTATTGGCCTTAATTAGTCATTGTTCAACTGATAGTGAAGAATCAAATATTCATAATGAAATTCCCCCAATAAATCCCCCCAATAATCCCATCCTTCAATATGCATGATCCGAAGATCAATATATTGGTTTATAAATCTGTGTTCATTTCATAAATTTAAAACTGAATAAAAAAACAAGACAAAATCGTACATTGAGATGGGATGATCACAGAATAAGATATGATTTGAACCATGGTTGTTGGTGAGATCATCTGATTCCATTTCACACTAACCGTCGATCTTTGAGTTTTTCATCATCTGCAAACAACATATTTCTCCATGCACTCCAATGGCCTCCAACTATTTGTAGGGGTATGTAGCTAACCTTAGAAATTTTTCATTTGAATGTATTTAAAGAAAATGTTAGTTTTGGTCAATAGTTAAATAAAATAATTTTATTTAATCCCTTTATTTATTTAATTCCTATGATGAATTTTCCAAAAATTATCCCCGTTGATTAAAGTTATACCATCCATAGGGTAAAACTCATGTTCTATATTCAAAAGTTCCCTTATATTTCTGATACAGGACAAAATTTGGATGTTATTAAACTTTTTTAGGAAAACCTTGTATGTATTCTATTTAATATATTCAATATATTTCAAACATTAATTTCAGGCACATCAATCCTTTGGATCACAAGCAGTCTCAGTAACTGATCATGAAAATAATCCACACACTATCCAAAAATAATACAAGAAACATTTGAGTAATTAAAAAAGTTAAATGAAAAAAATAAATTCATGGGATGTATATACAACATATAAATGATGTTATTGGTGAATAATGAATGTGTCTCCTAGAAAAAAAAGAGAAAGTAGAAATCTATTACCTCAAGTATTGACTTCTTCACACTTTTTTAATCCCATAATAAATATAGGTTTTTTAAACGTATATTCCAGAACAATAATCATATATATAATACCATATTTTATTAAATTATTAAATTTATTACTCATTTATTAACTATTCATTTTTAAAATCATCACTCAGATCACAACATATTCATTATTCATGTATATTTTGGTTTGTTAGTTTAGGTCCATAAAATTTTCTGATGGTTGAATAATATCCAAGGTGTTTATAATGATATAATGTAATATAAATTCATTATATAAATATTTATATATATCCATATAAGTTAGATATATGATGTTTATTACACCATTCATGGAAATGTTAGACTGTATGTACTCATGAACATTTTTTCCATTTTCTTGAAGGATGGAATGAAGGAAAGGTAAATATTAAATCAAATTCCAAGAATTATAGTTATATAACATATTTTTTATATTTAATCTTTAATTATATCCTCATTCCCATATATATCAAAATAAAATGAAAAATGTATCACATCACTTCATGGAGGCAGTAGTCCATATTTATGCATGAACGATGTTACCATTTTTCTAATGGATTGGAAACCAATGTGATTGATGTGATATTATAATTACATATTATAATTTTGTCATAAATGTAATATATATATATATATATATATATATATTTATGTGTGTTAAATATATTATTATCTTGTTTTGAGGGACAGTGATGGAAAACAAACTACATCGGTTCGTGAGATGGTTGTTTGTTATACACATGATCGATGGTTTCGTTTCCAAATTGATCGAATATGAGATAGATGTAGTTTATTCCAGTAACATCATCACAACTCATAATATGGGATATAATTATTTTATTATATCATAGTATAAGAATAATATTTTAATGGGGTTGTAATAGGAAATTAAATGATAACACACTATAAAGGGTTATTCCACTTCTTCAAAGAGCCTCTTAAGGTTTTAACCAAAATCCTTCTTAGGAGGGTTTCTTAATCAAAATAAGGCCCATGTGAAGTGATAGGGGAAGTGGGGAATGTTTTTTGTAATGTTATTTCCTGAAACAACAGTATATTGGGTTTTGGAGAGGAGAGGAGAGGAGATGTTGACATATAATGGGGAAAAGTAACCCACATGGAAATTGCATGGAAATTTCCAAAAAAATAATCTAAAATTATAAATTAATTATAAAGAAAAATACTTCCATGTGACCATTTATTCAACTATCTGGTAGGATACAATATAAATATTTCAATAAAATAGGATTTGTAAAATTTTTATTGGAATACATACCTTTATATGTTTTTTTACTAACCTAGTAAATTAGATTTAATCATAATCACGATAATTAATTTTTACCATTTTTTCAGCATATAATAAAACTGAGTTACAGATATTATAAAAAATTAATTATTCTTATATTAAATATGGAATCTATTTCTCCACATTCAATTTACAAAATAGGATAAATTTAATATAAAATTATACCTTTAGACGTGATGAAAATAAGTTTTTCAAAAGAAATACATTTCTTAACTGATAAAAATATAAAACATCAACATGAAATTTTTATAATAGAATAAATTGGATTAATAATAATATAATTGGAAAAATTTTACTTTTAAAGTGATTTTAAAATAAAATGTAACATTTATAATGCTTCAATTAAATGATAGTGTTTTATAAAAATTAGTATTTTTACAATTCATCAAAAAATTCAACTTTTTCTAAAATTATCAAAAATTAAATCTAACATAATATTTTAATATAGATTTTAAAATTGAATTTAAATTTTTCAAATAAATTTTCTAATATTGACAAAATAACAATTTTTTCCCAAAAAAATAAAATGTTTTTAGAAAAATGTGTTTATAAAGCATATAAGTACATTACTAAAACTTATGCACTTTTTTATTAACGTGTTTTGTTTATAAAAGTCCATTATATTTAATTTTCAAAATGTTTTCATTATTTTTCTTACCAAAAAATTAATAAACAGGTTCTATAATTGATGTTAAAATAATAATATTAATAGTAAGTAGAATTTCATTAAAACTCGATGTTCATGTTACAAAATCTTTCAATAAAAATAAATTTATTTCAAAAAAAAATCCAAATAACTCATTTTTTTACATTCTAGCCCATTAAAATTAATTTATACATAAATATTTCATTTTTATAAAATAAAAAATAATAGATAATTTTAATCATAATATCTTCAAGTTTCCATGTATATTACTCAAATTGGTGGTTTCAGCATAAGAAATTGACCAGGTGAGTGTTCTTATTTAGTAGAACCTAATCACTAAGATCCAAAATTTATACTAGTTTTTTCATCATATAATAGAAAATAGTCAATTATTATGATATTTGGTTTATGTACATGTTATAAATCAGGTATATACATCCTTAGGGGTGATACATGGAAGATATCCTGAACATGATAGAGGTTCAATGGCAGCATCAAGAAATAAGAAAAAGTCCCTTCTCAATTAAGAATATTGAAAAGGAAATTATACATACATATCATATTTACTTTATTATCAAATATCATAAAGATTTTTTCACTGAGATTTTCACAGAAATTACTTCTCATCAACCTGACATTATTGATCACATTGATGATTATAATCATTAATTTTGCATAGACATTGTGAGGCCCTTATGTGTTGGTGAATAGCTCTAGGATTATCTACCATTTAATCATCCCTATATATTCCCAATAGATTTATTTATTCGTCTTCATCATAACATGTTGGATTTCTATACTTATTTATATGGTGTACTTCATATGGATCCACCTATGTTCTTGAGTGAAATCTATATTAAAATGAAAACTCAACTTGATGAATGTGTTGATTCCAACCAACATAAAAATTCATTGAAAAATATCCCAATATATTCTCTAGGTTTTTAATGGTTATCCCAGAATATATATCTATCTATAGATTATATACAGTGTTGAAACCCAACTCTATATCCAAATTCTATAAAAAACATATCTAGATCATTGAGGAAAACCAATAATCCTAATCAGATATTATTAAATGTGGTATACATGAAAATTTTCCACTTCCATAATGTATATTATTATATACTGAATCAAAGTTAAATCCTCTTAAATAGTGATGACTGTTTCTGAAATTACAAATAAAATAACTACATGACCTTTAGAATTGTTCCCTATAGATATTTTTTAGGATCCCGACAAAACAAATCCATAGAGATGTTTTCCCATTTCCATTCTGGTTAGGGTAATTTTAGTAATATCCCCATATAATTTTGTCTCTCATTATTATCTCACTGACATACACATAACCAATATACATACTCAAAAATATATCACTTTTTTATATACCACCATAAATACTCTTCCATATAGTCTAGTGGTAGGTGATTCACCCTTGTGTCCCTTCAGTTGTGGGTTCAAGCCCCACTACCTTACTAGATGTGGCATTTTGTCACCCAACGTGTGGTTTAAAAAAATTCAAATATAATTACTATGACATTCCAAAATTGTAAAAACCCATAATTATCTCAACATCAAAGATAATATAAACCTTAAAATTTTCCAATAGTTTTAAAATGTAAATGCATCCCCCTTAAATAATTTTTTCACTGTAGATTATAAAAATTAAAGCGTTGTATTTCCAAGAATGCCTCCAAAAATATCCTTAATCTTGATAAACATAAATCAGATAAACCCTATAAAGGTGTTTCTAATACATTGAACTTCTGACCAAGATTAAACTCATAAAACTCTGATTATATATATAACTATTATTTTATTATTTCATGAAGACCTATAATCATTAAAAGTAAACACAATCCATAGATGCTCCATTATTCTTATAACCTATATTACATTAATGAAAATAAACCTACAATATAATTTCTAAATCTCAATACATAAATTCTTCAATGATTCTACATCAATTATTTTCTTGAAATTGGTCATTATGTGGTCTATGAGTTAAACATTATTTTGGGGAATTCAATCAGATAATCTCTATGTTCCCAAAACATAATACATTGAACTCCATAGAAATTTGTTACCTTGTGAAATTTTTTTCCACAAATAAAAAAATATCTTATTACTTTAATACATTATCCTAGGTGTCTGTTTCTACATTCTTGACATGAAGGAAATTTATCCATCTTTCTTCTATTGTATCCTCCCCTATCTCTCAGGTAACTCCATCATTATCTTTTCTACTATCTACTAGAGTCAGTAATGATGTATGTTTTTAATCATATATCATAATAAATAATTTCACATAATAAAATTATCTTTCTATAAAATCATAATCAAAATTTATTTCACAAAATCACCAAAAAAATTATGACATTCAATGTTAAAACCATTTCATGGGTTTCATCATTTGACTAAAACCAATGAGATAGTTTTAATAATGATAATCATAGTGGGAAACCACATAGTCACTAAAACAAATATACCCTTTATCTAAACTAGAAAAGTAGATTAACACTGATAAAAAATCATTGTTAATCAAGGTGAAGATAATGGGGGTCCCTTTTATCATCGCTCAGAAAAGCACTGAGAATGGACCCTTTTATCAGAGCTTTTAAAAAGTGATGATAAAAGGCTGATTTTATCAGCGCTTTTAAAAAGCACTGATAAAAGGAGAAAATTATTTAAAAAAATAAAAAAAATATTTTTTCAATTCTGGGGGGCTTGAACTGTGCTTGATGCCCTACTTTAATAGCGCCAACCCCCAATGGAATCCCCAACATGCCCCAGGCCAACTCCACCTAGCCCCACCCGCCTTTAACAGCGCTAGGTAATTCCCCACACCTGTGCGTGCGACCTGCCTCCCTCGAGATTTGAACTCAAGACATCTTTCCTATGCCCCTAAGCCTTTACCACTCCACCATATTGCATTTCTTTTAATTTATTAATATATATATATATATATATATATATTTAGTTATATTTATTCATATATTTATAAGATTAGTTTTAATTACATTTATAAAATATTTTTTCTTATGTGTATTTTGATAAATAAATAAATAACTACATAAAAACATACATATATAAAACACAAAAACACATATATATGTTATATATATATTTGTAGGTATAATTATAAATTTTTAAATATATTTATAAATATTATGTATTATTATGTATATAAAAAAGAGCTAGAAATGGGGTCTCAAAAAACCTTATAAATACCAGAGTCACTAAAAAAGGCATAACTTCCACTCAAGGTGTGTCTTTTTCATATCTATGAATAGTCAATCCAAATATAAAGGAATAAACTATGATAAAATAGTATTTGGAGGCCGAACAAACACACATATTAGAAGTTATGACCATTTTAATAAAAATTTAACAGGGGTCTGGAGATAGAAACTGAGTTTTTGAGGCCTTCAAGTCATTTTTTGGGATTTTAGGGTCCCAAAAATCTTCATATATCTCTTCACTTCCTTCGATTGGATATGTGGTAGAGCCCAAATGGACACCCAGAGAAAAGTTTTGTCTGTTTGAAGTTGGAATTTTTTGGAGTACTATAACTGATATATAATTCATTCCTCTGATATTCTAATGGTTTCCACTATACATGGTCGTCATTCATTTTATGAGCTTCTATTTGACTGGTTGCGGTGCCCAAAATGAAAATTGGAATAGATGTTATGCCAGTTTTAGTGAGATGTTGGTTTCTTTGTTTTTAGGATATATGAGAGTTGAAAAATTTCAAATGACTACAACTTCTTCTCTGAGTGTCTGTTTTGGCTCTAACACATAACAAATTGAAACATGTGAAAAGTTACACACTATGATGATCACCAAAAACCCTTCTCACATTCATTGAGGTCAAAAAGGACAAAAAACATTCTAAATGGTCATAAATTTGGCTTCAGGGATCCGTTTTTCCATAACTTCTCCTCCGGGTTTCTGTTTTGACACAACCACATATAAAATCGAATCATACGACCAGACCTACACTACAGTGACAATTTTAACACCTTATCATATTCTTCAAGGAACTAAATGGTCCTTAATCCCTAAAATAGCTATAATTTCTTCTCTAGGGTGTCTGTTTTGGGTCTATGATATATCAAATTGATATAAAACATATTTTAAAAAGTATTATTTAGTTTATATCAATATAAAAATACTTATCTATAAATATATTATTTTTAATGATTTTTTTAAATTAACAAATTAATCAGCGATAGGAAAATGCGTGCTGAAAAAAATCCATTTATCAGCACTGATAATGGGGGCCCCTTATCAGTGCTAAAAAAATCCTTAATAAAGGGTCACTTTTATCAGCACTTTTTTTAGAGTTATTAAATGTTCCATTAATTGGCCCATTTTTTAGAATTGATAAAGGATAGTGCTGCGGAATCCCAGTTTTGTGGTAGTGAGTCATGAAAAAAAATTATAGGATGTCTGAATAATGTATCCTTATTTACAATATATGTCAGCTTAGGTTTTTCCTAGGTCATTCATCATCCCCATATATTCAAATCATTCATAATGGTTCATAAAGAGTTTTTGAATTTCTAAAACATGCCCCCGAGAGTGTCAAACCAGGTGTGTAGTGAGACCATTTTTCACGCACTAATTGATAATCTAGGTCAGGTCATTGCACTATTATAGGAGTAATAATCCCTAGGTATTACTATTATTAGGCCACATCAACTTGTAGTGTCTATATAGGGATATAATTTCTTGGAAAACACTCACACTATAATTCCCCAATAGTTTTTTATATTTTCCTATATTTTGGTTTATCGTTAGAATTATCCTTTGATATTTCCATATACACTTCCCTATGAATATCACTAAACATTTCTGGTATTATTTTACAATGGTTGATTACATATTAATATGATAACAACTACAAAGACCAATATTTTTTATACATAAATATTATATTTTAATATATGATTATTCATTACATAATATAATGACCCAAAGTAGAATCATATAGGTATTATGCCATTTAGAACTAGGATATATAACAAACTGGTTCACAAGTTAATTATATAATCTCCCATTGTATTAATTATAACTCTCACCCTTTTTATATATTTCAATCATAATAAAATTATTCATAACCAGGGGAAAAGGAAACATAAGAGTGGGTGATAATCGATGCTCAATAAGGGAAAAAAGGAGATATCAAAGATTACATGGGTATAGCATGATCATTATTGTATGAAAACATGATCTTAACATTTGAAAACCAAACCCAATATATGAAAGGTATTGACTTTCATTCATGGAATCTAATTTATCAGTTCCTAATATATGAATCATTATGGAATCAAATAACATATTTCATGAAATTATAAAATAGAAAAATGAATTTGTAAAAAATGTAATTCAATAACATTGTAGACATGTATAAATTGAAACTGGCTCAGTCATTAAATTTAAGGCATGAGATCAGGCCCTCGTAAAAACTTGTAGACATGAAATAATGTACAAAAATAATTTTTTATACATAAAACTATGAACATATGTAAACTTATGAACATGAAACTAGGTTCAATCATAACCTTATAAAAACGAGGCCGGGTCCACACATAACCATTATAACATCAAACAATGTCCACTCATAAAATTGAGAATATGAAATTAGTTTCATGAATAAAATTATTAACTCAAGATTTATACATACTTACCTAAAATATTATAATGAGATACAGGTCTCACCATTTACATAACTATCATAATACATATATTTACTAAAATATCATAAAACATTCATCATATAAAACCCAATGAAAATAATTTTTTTTATCGACATTTCATTTTAACATAACCCATGTAAAATGAATGAGTTTAGTAAAATTATTTTCATCAGAAAAATAAACCATATAATAAAATAACAAGGATGGTATTACTGGGTCATATCCACAGTATATATTAAGTAAAATTAAATTATCTAAACTTACATATGAAATGATTTGTGAATATCACTAAAACATTTCGTTAGGAAAATAAAATTTTAAATTTGAAAAAAATTATTATATTCCTAAAAACATCCCAATTTATAAAGAAATTTTCTTATTTTAATATGGCCTTGGAAACATGTAAAGGTGTTCTTAAATAAATGATAGGTCATGATGGTGGTAAATACAATTAATATTTTATAAGTTAAAAAAATGTTTCAATTCACATTTTTGTAAAATATCAAAATTTACCTTGTTTGGAATAAGATAGAAGTATTCTTTAAAAAAATTATAATAATTCAAAAATGTGTAAAAATGGATTTCAATATTCATAGAAAAACATTCATGAAATATTTCTAAAGAACACATATTTGTACAAAAAAAGTGTTTTAACTGAAGAGAGAAATAAAGTATACTTTTAATAAAAACAATTACTCTAGTATTTTTACCTCTTAAAGAGAGGAAAATGAAATTAAAGCATGTATTGTCTATTAAAATATATAAGAAGAAAATTCATGATTATATTGAGTGTTATATCATAATATTTCATCACTAAAATCACAATAAAAAACAATCATGATAAATAATGATATTATAACATAAAATTGTTTCCACTTTGGTAACATTTGAATATTAATCCTCATGAAATAAATAAACATAAATGGATATAAAAATAACAATAAAATTAATAACTAGAATCATAAAATACAATCATGATCAGTGTATACACCACATAAAATTACCAAGTGGTGAATATGACATGTGTCCTAGAAATAAAAGAGAGACTAAAATTCTCTTACCGTTAGTATCGACATAATTTGTACATGTTTAAACCAGTAATATAATAAATTTAGATTTATTATATGTATATTCAATAAAAATACTCATATATATATCCAACCATATATTATATACTTAAGTAATTTTATTACCATTTAAGTAATAATTTCTTGTTAAAATAACATTTTGTCTAAAAACATCTTAATCTATCATATATGGTTTGGTTTGATACTTTTGGTCCACTTAATTGGATTATGGATAAATCATTTTTAGAATTTTAATCCTGATATAAATATCATATATATTCTTTATATACATATTTAGTGTCATCCATCAAATTTTTTGATAAAAATGGATTACATTGTTCATAGAGATGGTAGGTCGTACATACGAATTAACAATGTATGCAATTTTTTAACAGATAGAACTAAATAATGTTAATTTTAAATTAACCAGTATATAATAATTTTTATAAAATATATATCACATATGTTCATTAAATATTTCATTATTTCTATCCATATCAAAATAAAATGTAAAATGTATCACATTTCTTTGTGGAGGCAGTAATCCATAGGTATGCACGAGTAGGGATATCATTTTTCAATGGATTATAAGAAAAAATATACATATGATATTGTATTTCCAAAATAATAATTATTTCATAAATATCATATACATATTTTAAACCCATTAGATTATCCTTTCATGATTGGTGGTGATGGAAAATTAACTATATCAGTTTGCAAAGCAGTGGTTCGTTGTACATATGATCAATAGTTTTGTTTACCAATTGATTAAAGATGATAATGATGTAGGTTATGAAATTAACATAATCAAATATAACTCTATATTATAAAATTAATTAATTATATTATAAAATTCTAAGATGGTTTTAAGGAGATTAATGAAGTAGTAAAATGATAATGCATGGCTAAGAGTTATACCTCTTTTAAAGAGAGACACATTTGGTGTATACCTAAAGGATTCATGGGAGTTTTTCCAAATAACAATACTTTCT
The DNA here is from genome assembly GCA_963277665.1 of Viscum album. Lineage (NCBI taxonomy): Eukaryota > Viridiplantae > Streptophyta > Magnoliopsida > Santalales > Viscaceae > Viscum > Viscum album. The sequence goes on from OY728125.1 coordinate 397,170,657, forward strand.
ATATGATGTGGGAAGTTTAGTATGGAATTTATTTTGATAGGTATGGGGTGAAAAAAAAATTATCATAGTGTTTATATAATAGAGTATAGAATATTTTCTTCTATATGTGGGGAAAGGAACCCACTTAACAACTTATTTAAAATTTCCCAAAAGAAACCAAAATGATAGAAATTTCCTAAAAATATTCTTCAAAATGACCACATATTAAGTTTATAGATAGTATTAGTTTAAAATATTTACATTCAATTGAATTTAGAAATGTTTTATAAGAAAATTAACCCATAAAATTTGGATTAATCCCCCCTCCCGATAGCCTTATTTAAACTTCAATTTTTGTAATTAATATTTGTTTTTTAAATTTTATTTATGACAAAAAAATAATTTTAATTCATTATTTAATATAAATTATTTTTTTAATATTTTATTTATTTGAAAACTAAATTTAAATAAGTATCATAAATTAATTTAAAAATGAACTCACAAATTTGATGAAAAATAAGCCTCGAAAGGTAAACATTTCCTAAGGGTAAAAAGTTTTTATATCAATATTTAAAATGATATATTATCTAATGAAATATATTTTACTAATAATACTTTATTTTGCAAAATGTACTTTTAAAACTATTTAATAGTTAAATGTACCTTTTAAAATTCATTAATGAGAAGACAAATTTTAATAAAAAATTTTATTTGCATTATTAATCAAAAAATAAATCATTTTATAAAATAAAAAATAGCACTAAAATAATTTTGACATGTTGACATAAAAATGTATTTAAATTTTTACAAATAAATTTTATAAAATTAGCAGAATTACATTTATTATTGTTTCATAAAAAGTGAAAATCAAATTGAGAAAAAAGTATTTTCGACGCATATAAAAGATTTAGAAAAATTTATTTCGTTTTTTTAATCAATTTCTTAATATAAAACTATTATAAATAAATTTCAAAATGAAATTATTCATATTAAAACCTCAACATTTATCTTAAAGGTTATAGGTGTCTTGTTTAAATAATTATATTAATAGTACATTGTACTTTATTAAAACTCGGTGTTATGTGTAATGTATGTTGTCGAAGAAATTATATATATTTTGAAAAATAATTCAAAAAAACTCAAGGTGTTACATGAAATAGTTTTTGGGAGATAATTAATAATTTTTATTGAATTAATAGTTTTATATATAATGAATACAAATTTTCTTTTGATACCATGAACATGGGTTTCGACTGTTATTATTTTTTCATAATTATCTATATCTCAAGACTAAAAAATATCTATTGGAATATAAGATATGAAAAAATATTTTTGTTTTTTAATTAAGTATGGTAATATATATTATTTTTTAATTTTAATCAAATTAATCATGCAAATTTGTTTTGTTTATGGACCAGATGCGTGAGTCTAGGACTGTGGTGTCAAATTCTATTCCATGTGTGATTCAAGACAATCGAGTATTGAATTCTTCTATCATTTATTTTTCAATACCATGACAATATACATATTATTAATTGATATTATAAAATTCTATATATATGTGTGTGAAGATCATGTTTTTTTGTAACAAGGTATTCTTATTTAATCCATCATTGGGGAAAATATTTTCTTAAGTATTTAAAATATATGAATAAATGTCTATTTCATATATTTTATCAACTTATCAATATTTGAAAAAACTTTCCCGCACACTAATGTTTTTTTTGGAATTTGGAAAAACTTTTTTCTTGATTAATCCAATATATCAGGTGGTTTCATCCTAATGAATATTCAATGATCACTATACTTGTTTCAATATTGAAGTATATCACTAAAATTGCCATAACATGTTGGATTTATTTAGTGTCACCAACACTTATATTCATTCCTTATTAACTTATTCCATAAGTTTTCCTCCATGGAAGGTGTCCTTAGCATCCAATTACCAATGTAATGATCATTTAATTTTTCTATGGAAATTATAATTCTAATAGATTTTTAACTTAAATAATGGTATAAGTATTTTTCATAGGATATGTTTATACATAGTTTAAACATTTAATAAATAAAAAAATTATAGTCAAATTAAAATATCCTTTTCCATTGTACATGAATACCTATAAATAGATGTACATAAACTAGAAAAACATTAAAAATGTAGAACTAGTTTTTGATACATAGAAACCGTATTTTAATTTTTATGAATTTTACAATCAAATATTGTTAACATTTTTAGATCCCTTATGACACAAATCATTCTTGTGGAATAATATATGACATATATTTGGGAATATGAAACCACCAACATGGTTCTAAATTTCATATATTTAATGTTTCACCAGAACAATCCATGTCACTAGGATTTTGGGAGTATAGTGTTCTTATTCCAACTCTTGGGCATATGGAGCATAAATTTTTATTAAATATATAATTCACCCACAATCTCTAAATACATGTTCATCCTTTTTATAATAATACAATTAGTCTTCTCAAATACATGCATATCTAATAGATTTTTATATGATATGTTTCAATAGGATAATTAATTGAGATGTACTTTATGTTTTCCAAGATGTGCATTGGTTGCTAAATCCATATTTAAAAAATATATTCCCATCAAACACCTATGGGTTTGACATAATTTGTTTTGACTATATTATAACAGAACTAATTTTGATTAATAAATATTGTTGATATATTTTTATTAATTGCACTATTATTTTTAAAAAATGACTTCAGAATACTATGGATGATTTGAAATATATATAAGTATCCTCAATGATCCTCTTTATACTGAAATCACATATTTCACATGTATAAGATAATGATATTTTAAGAAATCATTCACTGTATATATAAATTATCAATGAATATTTGGTAAATATATTATCCTAAAATCCCTCCCATAAGACCCTATATATTCTATCATGAGAATACATTACTTAAATTTTATATTCCTAAAATATATCAATGAAATCTAATGATGTGTATGAATTTAAATCTAGCCCCTCCTTAGAATAGTTCACACGGTAGGTCTAAACTATAATTAGAAGAATTGTGGGTTATCTATATTTCTAAATTTTTTATTTTCTAAAACAAAATAAGTACGTCAATAATACCTGATATTTTTAGTTCCAATATGTCTAAATATCCTTTTGGGTAGATCTTTGACAACTAATTTTTATTTTTATATTACAAAAATTTTTATACATATAATCTATATAAGTATTATATTATATATTCATCATTCATTTCCTATAATGGATATATATGATTCAAGTGTTACTAAACTATTAATTTAGTAATAATGACAATAAAAACATCTGTTTTAAAAAGTAATTATTTTTTTATATCTTATTTCACATTAGGTTGTGTTAATTTGGTAAAAATCAATGCAGAAAATAGTATTACTATAATCATGACACAAGGAAATATGAACTTATATGCCTCTATTTCCTGAAAAAGTAATAACCCTTTCATATTTACCTCAAGAGTTCATTGTAATTTTTATTTTCCTTTTATAAATTTTCATGGTACCATTTTTTGAATATAAATATTTGACTAACATTTTTATTTAATAAAAATGAATTTAATAGTAAATATTACATGTAATGATAAATATACATGAATTTAAAGCTAATAGTTTAATCTTATTTATTTTTTGAAGTCTTATTTTGTTTCTCATGTGAGTATAAAATAGCCTTATGTTTACCACCCTACCATAGAGTCTTTTATCACATTAAGTGATGTTGTAAAAAAATATTTTTCTTTAAACCAACCATGGTCTTTTCAATCAAAACACACTAAATTTACAATAATGGATGAGGGACCACGATCTCCCATGCCCTTGTCTTCTTGGAGAGATGCAATTAAAAAATTGTTCAGCAGATTATCTATATTATTAAATATGTAATTATTGATGAATAAGATAAAATTGGTGGTAAGGTTGAAAATATGATATTAAAGGATAATTTTTTATCCATATGTAAGATGAAAATTGTTAATTTTTTAATGTAATTCAACACATTGAATGTAATATCACTATCTAGGTGCCCCTCTTGTAGTATACATTGGTATAATCTACTGACAATTTCATTAATCCTAATCCACTATCTCTCCTTCTTAGGGGATAAAAGATGAGATATCATGGTCTATATAAATAAATAAATTTATATTTATCTTTAATTATCCTGAATTAGTTTATATCATTATATAATGGAATTTAAGAACATCTTCAATTTATATCATATAGAAATCATTTTCACCTTTTTTTATATATTTATGTAGCTAATAATAAATATGGGACTCATGTACATAATAAAAAAATTTCAATTTTAGTGTAGTGCATGCATTTCTATATCGTTCTTGCAAATATATGCTAATGAAGATATGTACATTTTATAAAAATGATTATAGTGTCCCCTTGGTTTTGTTTTCTATTTTCTAGAATAAAAATTATATTTTAGTGCTTAACTTGTTTAAAAATTGTGATATGATAAAATTAATTTTATTAGTCTTCCATTATTTTATTAAATCCTAGTATCATTTAAAAATGGGCTTGTAATATACTATAATATGGATATTCTTGTGTAATGGATCAATATTACCATTATCATGACCCATACAATGGTAATTACAATTTCTCCATGACATTTAGTTAAGTGGTCTTCCTAATTGCATTAATATGTATTTCCGTGATATTTTGAGTAGACACTACAATCATGGAATCAGGGACTCAAATTTCCTCAATACATTACTCCAAATGATATTATATACACTTTATCCATTACACTTAATTATAATTTTTTCTAATTTATCTCATTATCATCATTATAACTCCCTGATGATTGAAAAGTGTCCCCAAATTAGGCATGATGGAAACATTAACTATGGGTGCATCATGACTGGAATATGGAATTATTTCCCAAAAATATATTTTCTTAATTTATTTTTATTATCTATACATAAATATAATTTTTAAATTTAATTTTTTTTAATATTATGTGTTCTTTAGGTAATTAATTAATATTTTGAGATAAAATAATTTACGAAAAACCAAATTAATTTATTATATTTTTTTTTATCATTTTAATTATTTTATTTTATCTGATCGTGTTTAAAATTTAAAAAAACATACATCACATAAATAATAATTATCCTTCAAAGTAAAAAAAAATAAGCATGTTGTATGATCATTAGATATAACCACTTATTTGTTTATCAAGTACATTATAAATAAATCCCTGACCCTGGGTTAATAACTCCATGAGTAGTCTTGGATCTAGTTATAGTATTCCATTATTAAATTCTATATCCATTTTTTTTGATTCATCTCATCTCTATATTGAATAATATATAATAGCTAAGAGCTTTATCCTTTTGATATTTTTATTCACACATAGGTGAGTTGAACTGGGGTTTTGGGGTTATATAAATTAAATTTTGGACACAAATTTTCCATAAATAATAAATAGGAGAGGAAAATTTATAAGAGGAAAATTTTAAAGTAACAATAAAATTATTATAGCCCCATTTAATAATAGCTAAATTATATAGAAACCCAACACATACATTGAGGGGAACCACATATTACATTCACAAAAATATATTGTTTTAGATGAATATTCATAACATATCATTACGTTCCATACAAGAATTATAAAATTTAGCACCATTGAAAACATGGATGTGTAATAAACTTATAATTGAAAAGATCTACATCATCACCCACATTGTTTTTCACAACATCTCCCATCTCAAGAATATCATACTTCAAATATTTCTTTATATACAAGGGAAAATAAAACCTCAAAAGGGAGATATCAGGTTCTCAGTACGTTTAAAAAATGGAGATTTTAGCCAATGATAATTTTTAATAAAAACATTATTATAAGGGTTTTAGAACATGATCATAAAATTTAAAATAATTCTTAAAAATTCATAAATCATAATCATGATACATGGAACAATGCTTGGTATATAATGGGATATGAATCATAAAAAATAAATGAACATTATAAATGAGATTATGAAATTAGAAATACATCATATCATAAAATAACATCCTAAAGTGTGGTGTAATCATAGTCATAATGTCTTCTATCATGGATACCGACCAAGACATTAATCACATGATATGAATATGTTACCCACTTGTTTACCTGTTTTAGGCTTTGGATAACCTCTTATAGTCTATTTTGGTATTTTATATCCTCATATGTACCATTTGAGCTCAAAACACAATAATTTATACCTAATTAATTAGAGGTGTATAATGGTACCACCAGTCATATAATCATAATATATCAATATGTATTTCATAATATCATGAACACATTAATCAATTAATCATAGCTTAACCCTTAGAAAATAAAATAGTATCCATTGATATTTCTTCATTATAATCATAAGATATATAGTGAATGAATAAATATAATATCATAGGAATATATACCTAATGATTCCCGATTAGTATCAAAGGATTTTAACATATATTAATTTTTTTTCAAAAAACTGAAATATAGTTTAAAGAAAATTACGATTTAGTTTTCAAATCACTTGCATAAAATATAAATTTTTTTAAAAAAATAAAATATTCATTTTATTTAGAAATATTGATAATGACTTGTGAAGTAATTTTCAAAAAAAAAATATTATTCATGAAAGTACGAAAGTTTGTTCTTTTTTTTAAATTAAAATAATGATTTTGTTCACACCATTATTGAAAAAATAACTATTTTATAAAATGATAAGAATATTCATTATAAACCACATATTATAAAAATGGGTAAAAATGAATTTAATAAATCCATGAATAATAGTTAAAACAATATTAAAAACATTTTTAGGAAAAAATAGAAATGGGATAAAATATTCTTGATAGAATATAAAACCATGTTAGTTATCATTAAAAACATCCTTTTATACCATTTAGTATTTATACAGAGAAAAATAAAAAGACATTAACTTATTTTTAGAAAAAATCCGTTGCAAAAAAAGAAATAATATGTTTCAGAGATAGATATATATTTTTATCATCATAAAAATTAAATAATAAAAAATCTTGATAAAAAGTTAGATTGTAACATAAGATTATTACCTCAAGTTTGAATTTCATTATAAGCACTCTAAATTCCAAAATAATAAATTTAAATTAATTATAGTTATAAAATAGAACCAAATATGTACATATAATACCAAACATGATTTACTTATAACATCTTATCTCCCATTAATTAATGATTATTTATTAAAATAAATGTTCCATGTGTAGTTGTGATGGTGACTGAGTTGTAAACCCGGTAATACTTATAAGGCCCCAGCCTTAGACCTTACATAATCTTGAGTTATTACAAGATTACACATTGAGGATCTTTTCAGGTTTAGAGTTTTATAGAATTAGATAATGAAACTTGCATTACATTCCACATTTAAAGAAAGTGGTTACATAAAAGACAGTATTCATTCTTCCCATCAATGGAAACATATTTAAAATAAAACTTGGATTCTTTCTTGACACATCCTTGACACTATCATCACATCATGTACCTTTCTTTTGACCTGTGAAAAACATTTCAAAAATAAACTTGGGATGAGCATAAAAATCTCAGTAAGGGTTATAAAAATATGGAAAGGAAACATGAGTTCATATATACATAAGAATAAAATCATACTTTACCCATAAAACATAGGCACTTTAATATACCTCATTAAATCATGAAAAATTCATAGAAATCATAAGACATAAAAGGTAACTTGAGGCATTCCTAACATTCATACGTAGGGAGTAACCCTCTTGGTTATGTTTTGGAATACCCATCATAGTATATTCCATAAATCTCTTCGGAGAAACCTTAATGTTTCACTCCTTCGCGTTACCCAATGCATTGGAGAGCTATATCTGGCTCACCTGCCCTATGTTTATCAGGGAACCACCCGTCTTCATAATAATTTCCAAGAACCATAACATAATCGTATCACATAAAACATGCATAAAGGAAACATAACATTTCCACATTTCAATCACAAGATGTCAATATAACACATTGATATAATAAAAACATTATGAAAACCATTTTCAATACCAAAATAAAAGAAATGTAAAACATGGTATTTATTTTTCTTTAAAAAAGAAGGTATAGCTTGTTGAGGAAGCCGAAACTCAAATAATGGTCACGGCGGCGGAGAAGTCGTTGTCGCCGCATACGTATGGTAAGAAAAACATTCCCTTTTTTCATTTAGTAAAACGCTTCATATAAAAAAGATTCATTTTGAATAAGCGTAAAAGTCAAAGGGGTTTATACACCGTATAAAATAAAGTTGTGTATAAAACAAAATATGCCTCAATGAAAGGAGATTGAGACGAAGTCCCATACAAAGACGGTATCCTTGGATTAGGGATAAATCAGTTACATAATTATATGCGACAAATGAATACACAAAATATAAGTGGGTATTAAGTGTATAACAATCAGAGGACATTCACACATAATCATAGAACAACATATTCAAGGTGTACAAGTTTATCCCAAAGAATCAAAATTGGGTTAAGAAGTTCCCTTGCAAAAATTTGACAGCCTAACGACGTCACTTCAAAATTCAGAAAAAGAGTTAATGAGAGATAAAAAGGGTATCTCATCACATGGTCACAAAATTTACATCAATAAGGATATATAAGAACATATCCCATCATAATAGTTTGTGAATTAAAAGACATAACAAAATAAGTCTTTTGAAAAGAGGTGGGTGAAAGGTTCCCTTACAGACTTGGAGGACTTTCGAAACATACACCCCATCGAAGAAGGGTCATACAATGAAGATGTAAATACCCATAAATGAAATTATACTACATAAATTGTATAATTATTGGCAGTACATACACCACTCAATGGAAATAGTGGCAAACGTAGCATAAATGTCACAGGAATTAAAGTGTGATGAAAAATCACTTACGAAAACTCGGAAGCCTAACGGCGCCAAAAAAACATCCAAAAATGGATTTATGAGATCAAATAGGGTCTCTCATAATATGAAAATAAAAATTATAGTATGAGTAATATAAATTAACATCCCCAAACATAATAAAGATGACCTTAAAAGAAATGACATAAAAGAGAGTACTTAAAAAGAAAGAGAGGCGTAGGATCCCTTACCTCGGGTCCGACTTGACTCGATCGTTCTTTAATGTCCTGAATAATAGACTTGAGTTAATTTCTACTTTATTAAGAACCTTTTTCAAGTTCATTATTCCTTTTATATCACTTATTACCATGTTATGAACACTATGTAATTATTTAAGTTAATAAAGGTCGTTTTAATGATCATTGGTACTTGAGTCGAAAATAAACTCTTTATAATTACAAGTTGTTCATGTGGTAAAATATCCATTATATCCAGAATTTTATTCATGATTTAGATATCATATATATCATATATATCCAGTATATTCATGTAATTATAATATTATATAACATATAGAGTTAAGAAATGAAATGCACCATTCATGGAGACAGTAAGCCGTACGTACGCATGAACGCTACTTCCATTTCAATTTCATATTTAATGGAATTAAAACATAATGATACATAATAGTATTTTAATTCCAGTATGGTATAATATATAATATCATTAAATATATCCTTTATACGTACCACATATGGTATTAACGAATCAAATCACTTTGAGGGGGCGGTAGTCCGCACTTCCTAAAATGAAGATATCGTGTATACCCATAATTGAAGCCATAAAGGTATGCCATAAAAGAAAAATACAGAATCATAATGAAAACATAAGAATATTATATATCATATATAAATATAGTGACATCTTAATGGCCACCTTTGAAGGTGTTATATGAGTGTTGAACAATCATCATTTCGTGAGGCAGAAATTCTCCATCCACAGAAACAGTATGTTCTTTAACCATTAGATGATGGTGTGTGTAAGTTTATCTCGAATACGTTTTATAAAAACATCCTAGTATATTTGAGATACTGGATTTGTTACGAAAGAAATGAATAAAAAGAGTTTAGGGGGTTGTAGAAGCAAAATAAAACAAAAGAACTCAAGTGAAGACATTACCTTAAAATCGGGTAACTCTTTTTGATTTGGGATCAAAGGATTCCTTGGGAAGACTTCTGCCCAAAGTGAGGCTTCAAGGAGTAATATAGGGATTTGGAGAGGAAAAATAGGTAGGGGTTGGCTGAGCCAAAGGCTTTGGAGGTGTGGGTAAAGAGATAGAGGTGGGGGCCTTTTATAAGGGGAGAGGAGGGGCACTCTTGGAAAGTGATAAAAGGTTACTTTATTTTTAAATGATTTTCGGATTTTAAAGGTCCCACATTGATGTGTTTCGAGGATAATGTGATAAGGGTTCGAAATCCACCCTTCCAATAGGTTTTGGACATGTTTAAGTCATAGAGTTTACATTATCATTTCATTTTATTTAAATCGTTAAATAATGAGGTCATCGCTGCATCATCATGTTGTCATAAATAATTTAATTTATTTAATGTCTAAAAATTATAAAAAAAAATACTATGATGTAGGAAATCGTATTAGATTTCTAATGAATATTTATAGTCAAAAATATGACTTGTATAACCCCATGAAAAAAATTGTTTCATTAAAACATCTCATGTTTGTGTCATTTTTACTTTAACATTAAATTAAATGATATTTATGTCATTTTCCAACCAAAGTGGCTCCATGGGGTCCCCAAGTTGGCCCATGGATTTTCTTGGTCGGCCATGACATATCCAATGAGGTTAGGACATGTTTCTATGTCATTTCATTTTATTAAAACATTATTCTTACCATAAACTACACTAATTACCTCTAATCGCGATTAAAAACTTAAAAAGTTACTATTCACCAAAAAATTATTTTTATCCCATTGAACCATATTTTACTTATTAATGTCAACCATGAATTTCGGAGTTTTTAAATTCAAAACACAAAGATGGAAAAATTTCATTTAAATAGAAAAATCAGTTTTTATAAGTACCACTTAGTGGTTTCACTATTCATCAAAATTGAAGTTTTTCAGAAAAATCCCAAACATTTACCCTAATCTATATTTGATATTCCGAATTCAAAAATGAATTCTATTTTAAAAAATTCAAAACATACAAGTCACATTAATTAATTTAATAATTAATTCCCGTTGTCAAGTCAAATAGCGTGTTTTTATGAAACAATATATATCAAAAGATAGACACTAGTTTAAGTCCGATTGCAAAGTGAAATTAATTCCGACGACCACGATTGGATTAAATGGAAAAAAATATATTCTAATTTCACTTTAAAAACAATTCAAAAGATAATCTAATCATATAAATAAATTAGATTATAAAGTGGTTTTGAATTAAAATACAACATTTTTCACTATTCATTAAAAAAATGAACTTTATCAGAAAAATACCAAAAATTTACACAAAGTAAATTTTGATGTCCTGATTCTAAAGAAGAATTTTATTTTGTCAAATATAACACAAAAAATTGTCAAAATTGGATTTAAAAGAGGATCACCATCAAAAGGCGGTTAATCGACCCTTTAAAGAATATTAGAATTTTTATGCTTAAAATTGGATTCATTCGCATTTTTAATCCTCTAACATTTATTGTAAAAAGTAAAAATATTTGACAAAAATATATAATCATTTTTTAGTTAGTTCTATTCATTTCCACCATCACAACATCTAGGCGTTAACTACCATTTAAAATAATATTATTTTATTATTAGAGTGCAATGTAAGATTCCCAAGAAACTCATTGTTGTGTGTTGGGTACGCCATCAATCATAGCGCCCCCTTTAAAGTTATATTAATATTTTATTCACAAATATGGATAAATGTGAAAATTTCATACTCTTTATTTACCTGGGGTGTTACATCCTTCCCCCCTTTTGGGAATTGCGTCCTCGCAATTTTAAAATTGGCCTTGGAATCTTCATTTAAATCCCACATCGGAACAAGAGTCAGTAAAACAATCACATTAAAATAAAGAAAGATAAGTACAGAGGTCACCCGAGTTAACCCATACTAGGATTCCATGTAGGAAAACATGGACATGGAAGAGAAAACATAGGGTCATGTTCTGATGGAGAGTGATATTAAACATGTCTAGGAAAAAATTTAACCATAAGAAAATCACAAAATTGTGATGGGTTAAACGGTATTCGATTCCCCAGTAGGAAAAGTTAATAGACAACATTTTTTTTAAGTTACTTTTTATTGAGGAATTTATTCATAAGGAAACATAATCACTTATCATGTTGACTTTCAACATTTACTAGATTCCTTAATCAAACTAATATTTTTTTTCCAAAAGATGAGTATTTAGGGAGATTGTTCGCATTAAGAGTAATATAATAAACTTCTAGAGAATCACCTAATCCACCAAAGAGAACTATATACTTCCCATTTCTTTAGGCTTTAACCAAAACCAAAACCAAAAAGGTTAGTACAAGGTCAAATAATCCAGAAAAGGATAACCCTTTAAAAAGAAAATCTATGCCTAATCTCCAAAATTTGTCCAACATAACCCAAAGTTCAACGAGGACCATCCAATAAACAATTTGTCCATAAAATTATTCAAAGTAAACCAATCTAATATTGAAACCCAAATATTTGATGGATTTAGTCACATAGTCTTCCAAGTTAAATCGTAACATTTATCTCCAAACAACATCAGTTGCTCCTAAAGTCTCGTATTGAAAAGTAATTAACCTAATCACATATCCTCCATGATAGGTTAATCATTTTCATAAATAACCCAAATTAAACTTACTCTTAATTCATAAAATCATATAACTAAAAAGAATAAGTCAAACTAACCAAGGACTTCACGTAGTCCAGTGGTAGGTGATAAATACCAGTCGCACTTTGGTTGTGGGTTCGATTCCCAAGGCTTTGTCCGACGCGACGTGTAGTCACACGGTCTGCATGTTGTCCTTTTTCCAAAACTATATAATTCTCAAATCATTCCACAAAAAGGGATAAAATCATCAAAAATAACCATAAAATAATTTAACCTCAATTTTATCTCATGACTTTCACTTCAATCATAAGATATAGTAACCCATAATTACCTCAAAAGTAAGGATCATATAAACCCAAATGGTTCTTTATAACTATGTCTAGAAAAGAACTAATTACTATTATTCGAATAAAATTTTCATATATCAAACATCAGGGTTACACATACTATAAAAGGTCTTGTAATGTAACCCCATCATCAATAGAGACTTAATACTCTTAAGAATTTCACCATAACTCTTGAAGCCCTTATATGTTGACTTCTTACTCATTCACCATTCTTCATGATCCATTAACCATTCCTTTCCAACTTATTTTGAAATATTTATTTCCTACAAACAAAATCATGAATCATATCCTAAGATTCCAAAATAGGAAAACAATAGTCATGAAATAATACATACCTTTGATTGGTCATTGTTAGTTTCTTCATCCTCAATCGGAATGGCATTAGGTATTGGTAAATGAACATTTGTACGCTCTTGGTGATCCCATTGACAAAACTTCTTCATAGGACATGTGTTTTCATAATGACCATGCACACCACATTTAAAACATTCAATTGATCCCTCAGAAAGAACTTCTTTCCCTTTCCTCGAGTCAACTGGATGCTTCCTTTTTCCATGGTAGGTTCTTGCTTTATGACCTTAATTTCCACATCTATAGCATATTTCTTTCCCTTTGAAACATTTTCCTAGGTGTTTCTTTCCACATCTTTGACACATAGGTTTTTGAACACACTTACCTTTATGATTATTACCTGTACTTTCGTAGGGATTTGTTTCTCGCATATATGATGCCTTAGAGAAATCACCAAGGTTTAGGTGGTCAATCATGACTCTAGATAGTTGGTTGAGGATAATCACAAGAGTTCTCATTGCAGATCCCATATCATTCAGTTGCTTGCACAAAAAACGGTCACAGTTTCCTTCACATCCACTATTACTTTGGTGCCTGCTAGATCCATCCATTTACTAAAACAAAAAGTCAGTGTGAGTATATCAAAAAACCATCATGTACTAATGAGGAAGATAAACACTAAGATATACTTACTCATTCACTTTATCTAAAACTAGGACTCTTTCTGAAATCCTAACCATTATGGTAATTCCACTTATGCTTAAAGAATACCCTAACCTCTAAAGTTATCTAAACCGACCTTTGATACCAACTATAAGGCCCCGGCCTTAAACCTTACTTAATCTTGAGTTATTACAAGATTACACATTGAGGATCTTTTCAGGCTTAGAGTTTTAGAGAATTAGATCATGAAACTTGCATTACATTCCACATTTAAACAAAGTGGTTACATAAAAGATAGTATTCATTATTCCCATCAACGGAAACATATTTAAAATAAATCTTGGATTCTTTCTTGACACATCCTTGACACTATCATCACATCATGTACCTTTCCTTTGACCTGTGAAAAACATTTCAAAAACAATCATGGGATGAGCATAAAAAGCTCAGTAAGGGTTATAAAAATATGGAAGGTAAACATGAGTTCATATATACATAAGAATGAAATCATACTTTACCCATAAAACATAGGTACTTTAACATACCTCATCAAATCATGAATAATTCAGAGAAATCATAAGACATAAAAGGTAACTTGAGGCATTCATAACATTCTTACGTTGGGTGTAACCCTCTTGGTTACGTTTTGGAATACCCATCACAGTATATTCCCTAAATCTCTTTGGTGAAACCTTAACGTTTCACTCCTTCATGTTACCCAATGCATTAGAGAGCTATATCGGTCTCACTCGCCCTTAGTTTATCACAAAACCACCCATCTTCATAATAATTCCCAAGAACCATAACATAATTGTATCACATAAAACAAGCATAAAGGAAACATAACATTTCCACATTTCAATCACAAGATATCAATACAACAAATTGATATAATAAAAACATTATGAAAAACATTTTCAATACCAAAATAAAATAAAAGTAAAACATGGTATTTATTTTTCTTTAAAAAAGAAGGTATGGATTGTAGAGGAAGCTGAAACTCAAATAATGGTCACGGCGGCGGAGAAGTCGTTGTCGCCGCATACGTATGACAAGAAAAAAATTCCCTTTTGTCGTTTAGTAAAACGCTTCATATAAAAAATATTCCTTTTGAATAAGAGTAAAATTCAAAGGGGTTTATACACCGTATAAAATAAAGTTGTGTATAAAACAAAATATGCCTCAATGAAAGGAGATTGAGACGAAGTCCCATACAAAGACGGTATCCTTGGATTGAGGATAAACCAGTTACATAATTATGTGTGACAAATGAATACACGAAATATAAGTGGGTATTAAGTGTATAACAATCAGAGGACATTCACTCATAATCATAGAATGACATATTCAAGGTGTACAAGTTTATCCCAAAGAATCAAAATTGGGTTAAGAAGTTCCCTTGCAAAAATTCGACAGCCTAACGGCGTCACTTCAAAATTCAGAAAAATAGTTGATGAGAGATAAAAAGGGTATCTCATCACTTGGTCACAAAATTTACATCAATAAGGATATATAAGAACATATCACATCATAATATTATGTGAATTAAAAGACATAACAAAATAAGTCTTTTAAAAAGTGGAGGGTGAAAGGTCCCCTTACCGACTTGGATAACTTTCGAGACGTACACCCCATCGAAGGAGTGTCATACAATGAAGATGTAAATATCCATAAATGAAATTATACTACACAAAGTGTATAATTATGGGCATTACATACACCAATAAATGGAAATAGTGGCAAATGTAGCATAAATGTCACGGGAATAAAAGTGTGATGAAAAATCACTTACGAAAACTCGACAGCCTAACGGCGCCACTTAAAACATCAAAAAATGGATTTATGAGATCAAATAGGGTCTCTCATAATATGAAAATAAAAATTACAGTGTGAGGAATATAAAGTAACATCTCCAAACATAATAAAGATGAGCTTAAAAGAAATGACATAAAAGAGAGTACTTAAAAAGAAAGAGAGGCATAGGATCCCTTACCTCGGGTCCGACTTGACTCGATCGTTTTTTAATGTCCTGAATAATAGACTTGAATTAATTTTTACTTGATTAAGAAACTTTTTCAATTTAATTATTCCTTTTATTTCACTTATTACCATGTTATGAACACTATGTAATTATTTAAGTTAATAACGGTCGTTTTAACGATCATTGGTACTTGAGTCAAAAATAAACTCTTTATAATTACAAGATGTTCATGTGGTAAAATATCCATTATATCCAGAATTTTATTCATGATTTAGATATCATATATATCATATATATCCAGTATATTCATGTATTTATAATAATACATAACATATAGAGTTAAGAAATGAAATGCACCGTTCATGGAGACGGTAAGCCGTACATACGCATGAACGCTACTTCCATTTCTATTTCATATTTAATGGAATTAAAACATAATGATACATAATAGTATTTTAATTCCAGTATTGTATCATATATAATATCATTAAATATATCCGTTATACGTACCACATATGGTATTAACGAATCAAATCACTTTGAGGGGGCGCTAGTCTGCACTTCCTAAAATGAAGATATCGCGTATACCCATAATGGAAGCCATAAAGGTATGCCATAAATGAAAAATACAGAAGATTAATTAAAACATAAGAATATTATATATCATATATAAATATAGTGACATCTTAATGGACACCTTTTAAGGTGTTATATGAGTGTTGAACAATCATCGTTTCATGAGGCAGAAATTCGCCATCCACAGAAACAGTATGTTATTTTACCATTAGATGATAGTGTGTGTAAGTGTATCTAGAATACTTTTTATAAAAACATCCTAGTATATTTAAGATACTGTATTTGTTACAAAATAAATGATTAAAAAGATTTTAGGGTGTTGTAGAAGAAAAATAAAACAAAATAACTCAAGTGAAGACATTACCTTAAAATTGGGTAACTCTTTTTGATTTGGGATCAAAGGCTTCCTTGGGAATACTTCTACCCAAAGTGAGGCTTCTAGGAGTAAGAGAGGGATATGGAGAGGACAAATGGGCAGGTTTTGGCCGAGCCAAAGGCTTTGGAGGTGTTGGTAAAGAGGTAGAGGTGGGGGCCTTTTATAAGGGGAGAGGAGGGGCACTCTTGGAAAGTGATAAAATGTTACTTTATTTTCAAATGCTTTTCAGATTTTAAAGGTCCCACATTGATGTGTTTCGAGGATAAGGTGATAAGGGTTTGAAATCCACCCTTCCAATAGGTTTTGGACATGTGTAGGTCATAGAGTTTACATTATCGTTTCATTTTATTTAAATCGTTAAATAATGAGGTCATCGCTACATCATCATGATGTCATAAAAAAATTAATTTATTCAATGTCCAAAAATTATAAAAAAATACTATGATGTAGGAAATCGTTTTAGATTTCTATTTAATATTTATAGTCAAAAATCTGACTGGTATAACCCCATGAAAAAATTGTTTTATTAAAACATCTCATGTTTGTGTCATTTTTACTTTAACATTAAATAAAAAGATATTTATGTCATTTTCCAACCAATGTGGCTTCATGGGGTCCCCAAGTTGACCCATGGATTTTCTTGGTCATCCATGACACATCCAATGAGGGTAGGACATGTGTATAGGTAATTTCATTTTATTAAAACATTATTCTTACCATAAACTACACTAATTACCTCTAATCGCGATTAAAAACTTAATAAGTTACTATTCACCAAAAATTATTTTTATCCCATTGAACCAAATTTTACTTCTTAATGACAACCATGTATGTTGGATTTTTGAAATTCAAAACACAAAGACGGCAAAATTTCATTTAAACGGAAAAATCAGTTTTTATAAGTACCACTTAGTTGTTTCACCATTCATCAAAAATTGAAGTTTTTCAAAAAAATCCCAAATATTTACCCTAAGCTATATTTGATATTACGAATTCAAAAATGAAGTCTGTTTTAAGAAATTAAAAACATATAAGTCACATTAATTAATTTAATAATTAATTCCCGCAGTCAAGTCAAATAGCGTGTTTTTATGAAACAATATATATCAAAAGATTGACACTAGTTTAAGTCCGATTTCAAAGTGAAATTAATTCCGACGACCACTATTTGATTAAATGGTAAAAATATATTCTAATTTCACTTTAAAACCAATTCAAAATATAATCTAATCATATAAATAAATTATATTAAAAAGTGGTTTTGAATTAAAATACAACATTTTTCACTATTCATTAAAAAAATGAACTTTATCAGAAAAATACCAAAAATTTACACAAAGTAAATTTTGATGTCCCGATTCTAAAGAAGAATTTTATTTTTTCAAATATAACACATAAAATTTTCAAAAAGTTGATTTAAAAGAGGATCACCAACAAAAGGCGGTTAATCTACCCTTTAAAGAATATTAGAATGTTTACGGTTAAAATTGGATTCATTCGCATTTTTAATCCTCTAACATTTATTGTAAAAAGTAAAAATATTTGACAAACATATATAATCATTTTGTAGTTAGTTATTTTCATTTCCATCATCACAACAGCTAGGCATTAACTACCATTTAAAATAACATTATTTTATTATTTGAGTGCAATGTAAGATTCCCAAAAAACTCATTGTTGCGTGTTGGGTACGCCATCGATCATAGAGTCCCCTTTAATGTTATATGTAACACCCCAAGATTTCATAGTGTGTTATTTCTTCAAAATAATTAAATAACTTGCACTACACGCAACACCGAGTTCAAGCGCACCATGACTTACCAAACAAGCCGTTCGAAAGAGGTTATGAATAGTATTAACTAAATTTTAAAATTTATATGATCCTTATAATTTTTGAATCCAAATTATGAGTTTCTTAGACATAATGTAAGAAAAAATTCTTTTTTCAGATAAAAGAAGTATTTTTAAAAAATGCACTTTTACCAACTTTAATAGTAAACCATTTTTAAATACAATATTTTAAATTTTTTGACTAAATGGGGACATCAAAAATTTACAATTAAACATCCCAAGCTTCCGCGGTACGCTTTCCTTTGAATAATATAGTAGCGTGTGTTGTACGCAACTTTGAGTTCTAACACACACCACAACCAATCAAACTAGCTGTTATGAATAGTAATACCTAATTTTTGAAATTATATAAATTTTATATTTCAAAATGGACTTCATTTTTGGATTCGGAATATTGAATTTAGCCTAAGCTGAAATTTTGGTACTTTTTGGATAACTTTAATATTTTGATGAATAGCGAAAATTACTAAATTTTAATTAAAAACAACTTTTTTAATCGAAACAATTTATATTGATAAATTATAAATTAGAGTGGTTTTAAAGTATATTTAGAATATATTTTTACCATTTAATACAATGTTGGTCATTGGACATAATTTCACAATTAAACCGAATATAAACAAGTATCAATCTTTTGATAGTTATTATATCTTAAAAACACGCTTTTTGTTTTGACAGCGGGAATTAATTTTAAATTAATTTCTACCACTTCTGTGTTTTGAATTTGGAAAAATAGATTCCATATTTGGAATTATGATGTTCATATTGTTTAAATGGGTAACTTTTATTTCTAGACATTTTGAATAATTACTGCGGTAAATATTTTATTTACCATGGTAAAGGGTAAATCCGGTAAATAAGGGTTAAAAAATAATATTATAATAATACTAAATTACACAAAAACGTGTCCTAACCTTATTGGTTGATATAGTTTCGACCATAGGCATTTTTGGGTCGATTTTGGGACCCCATGGAGCCACTTGTAGGTGATAGGGACACTTTATTTTAATTAAGTTATAATAAGTACAAAAATGACACAAGCATATATCTTTTAGAAAAACAATTTTTACATTGGGTTATATATGTTGGAGTTTTGACTATAAATATTAATTAGAAATATAAAAATATTTCCTAAATAACGATATTTTATTTAAAATTTTTAGACTTTATATAATTTAAATTATGTATGACACAATGATGATGCAGTAATTACCATAATAGTAAAAAATTAAAATAATTGATATTATAAATACACAAATAAATATAATTTGAGACTTTTTATTAATTACACTAATTTTATAAGTTAATATTACATGTTAGGAATGATTTAATTAAATTTTTTCGAAGTAATCATTCTGTTATGAGTTTCACAAAAATCAACTATTGAATAGTGTCAAAATTGACATAAAAGAATTCTTAAAAAAAATATTATATTATTAATTGATATTAAATTCCTAAAAATCTAATTATTGGACAAGAGACCTATATCATGATAGTTTTATCATTAATGGACCATTTGGGGGGTCTCTTAGATGTATATAGTAATTTTTTTAACCATATAATATAAAAATACAAAGAGACATTGTAAAAGTGAATCTAATTAACTTAGAATTAATACTTAAAGATAAGGTTAATATAAGTACCCAAACCTGTCTAAATTATATTGGTTGAGTATTTTTCAAACCATCCCCACC
Source organism: Viscum album (assembly GCA_963277665.1). Lineage (NCBI taxonomy): Eukaryota > Viridiplantae > Streptophyta > Magnoliopsida > Santalales > Viscaceae > Viscum > Viscum album. Next base: position 397,191,171 of record OY728125.1, read on the forward strand.
TTAACCTTTTAATAATAAACTTTGGAGCCTTTAGAAACTGAATATGAATTTATTATAAATTAATATTTCTAGCTTTTCCAAAGGTGCCCCTCACCATTCTTATAAAAGGGCACTCCTCCTTCTCATTTATTCACACCATAAAATCCTTTTGGTTTGGCCGAACTCTGCCTAAATACTCTCCCAACTTCCCTAAATACAACCTAGAGGCCTTATTTTGATCAGAAAGCCAACCTATGGAGCCCTTTTGATCAAATCAAAAGGAAGATCCCGAAGAAGATGTAATAATTTCACCACCCTTTTCCAAGTTCCTTTCTTCTTCCACTTCTTCTTCCTTTGTTATTACCATTCTAAAATAATAAATCCAGTATCATATATATAATATGATTTTATTATAAATATGGTACAACCATATTCAGTATTATATCCACCTTTGGAATAACATGTCACCATACGTGCGTACGTACGGCTTACCGTCTCCACGTCGTGGTCTAATTGTTATTCAATATATTATTATTTGGATGGGAATAATAATGATGTGTAACTCATGAAAATAGTAAATATAACATTTTAATGATTCTGTATATATGATATAACATCCATATATATATATATATATATATTATTTTAATATCAAAAGAATGATATTGTCGCTCATGCGTACGTTTGGACTACCGTCTCCACGAACGCGTTGAGATTCATTCTCTATCATATCCATTCAAGTATAATTATAATTTGAGGATTTGAAAATAATGTTTAAGAACTTGATATCATTCTAGATATGATTAAGATACATCCTATCCATTACAAACATGGCTTACGTAACAAAACATATAAAATAAAATGAGTAAGTTAACACCCGAAACAACGATAATACTAAGATATTATTAACAAAGTGATGTTAAAAGATCATATATGATATAATGTTAATATATATGATTCTTGTATAATTTAATAACAATTATTTCACCATTATAAATGAGGTTATCCTACCCTCAACCACGAAAATGTACAAGGTAAGGGGTTTTCATCTCACTCCTTATTTCCGTGAGATTCATGCCATATTGCCACCATTACCTTTTGTATGGTGTACGTACGGCCCATAATTATATTCTTTGTATAATATACTTTAATTTATGTGTATTTACATATTCATTGTATGATACCTCTTTCATGGGTTGCATGTTTCGTAAGATACCAAATAGGTAAGGGTTTATTTCGCAATCTCTTCATTATCCAAGGTTGTTTATACGTAATAATCTACTGGGATTTCTTTATCATCCACATCCATGTTTCTTTAAAATGTATTTCAAAACATTTTTACTATCTACTAGAATATGGGTTAAAGTCATTTATACCCTTTTTGACTTTTATAAGTGGTTTATAAAGGAATCCTTCTGTCATTTTCCAAACAATGTCCATTTTAACCTTTTTGACAAAATTAAGGTAAGAATGTTTTTTTAACTTATACGGCGAGTGCGGTTATTCTCCACCGTTATTACACCATTGAAGCTTCATTCAAATGCTTATAAAGATATTTTCATAATAAAGTTTTTCTCTATAATTATGAGACTTTTAATATGATTTTAAAAAAAGAGATATATTTCTCTCAAAAAGTATTGATTTCATCTATGTCAACATACTTTGATAAATTTTAAAAATTGTTTCAAGTTCATTTATTATGATACAAATCATCCATATTTTATTTTTGGTTTTGTGATATTTTTGACTATGGATGAGTTATTTTTCTGCCATTAATGGTTTATGATTAAAGTTTTGACATTTTGTATGTTAGTTTTAATACGAAAGTTTATGTTAGATTTCATCCTCTTCTTAAGATGAATGTGTTGGACTAGTATGTTCTGGGTTGGGGACTGGTAAAATTAAGCCCTCCTGGTTGGTGTCCGGTTATTAGAGGCACTTTGGGTTGGTGTCCGGTTATTAGAGGCACTCCGGGTTGGTGTCCGGTTATTAGAGGCACTCCGGGATAGAGTCCGGTTACAGAGGCTCTCCGGGTTGGGTTCCGGTTATAGTTATCCCTTAGGTCTTGGCATGAGGCCTCAACACAGAAATTAAAGTTTGGAATCATGTATTCCATCATTATGAAAGTTGTTAGTGATATTGCATGTGATTATTTGATTAGTAGAATATCCATCTAGATAAGTAAATGGCATTATTTCATTTTATTTCTGCCATATTATGCTGAAGTTAAATTTTAAAAGGCTTTTGTTTTAGTTTTATACATTGCCTTAAATGTTTATGATTATTTATGAAAGTTACCACTGTATTGCTTACCCTTACTGAGCATTTGATCTCACCCATTTCTATGTTTTATTTTTCCCAGGATTCCAAGAAGTGTAATGTGATTGATCTGCAGGGTTAAGCCAAGGGAATAATGGCGTTCATAAATATTATTTATGTTGTTTTGTATGTCACAAAGTGAAAATGTAACATTCATATATGCGATCTAATTTTCCAAGACTGCTAAACTGATCGGTCCTTCAGGACTTGATTTCCTTGTAATCATGCCAATGTATTAAAATAATGCACTGACTCTGGGTAACTGGGGTCGGGGTGTTACAGTTGGTATCAGAGGGAGGTTTAACAATAACCATGGAAACTAGATTTAGATAAACTATAATTAGAGCACAAAACCCTAAGATAGACTTTGAGGCTTAGTATAGAAGAACTTCCTAGAATTTTGGTATTGTAGAGATTTTGTGAGTTTTCCGAGCAATACATCCCTGTCTGGATACGAGCAGGTAGAGGCGGCTCTGGCACAGATGTACCTAGGTGTAATACCCAAAAACACCGCTTTGAGCTGGACTTGAACGGGAATTGGTGCACGACAATGGGCCTTGATGCTCTCTTGGTTACGACACTCTTGGGGGATATTCTTAGGATAATTATCATTTTTTTACAAACCATTATGAAGGGTTTATGAGTATATACTTCCTTAAAGGATAAATTTTTATGATTATGGATTATATCCATAAACTATTTAATTTATGTTATGTGTCTTACAAGTTTGGGATTAGGTATTTTTATTCATAAACTAATCTAGTGTATGCCATTGTTTAGAAATGGTGCCCAGTAGGAGGAATCAGAACTCCAGTAATGCACATGATCCAAAGAGAAAGAAGGATCATATCTTTCATGGTCTTAAGCCAGAATTTATAAAAGAAATAGTCTCCCATGTATTATCATCATATGAAGAAATAGTATCATGTGTTGATAAGATAAGTAAAGAGTTTACTGAGTCCTATGGCTTTTAAGGGAAGCAAGAGAAGAAGAGGATGGAAGAGATAAAGATGGATAAAGGGAAGAGGGAAAAGAGAATTTTCCCATATGTGATAACTGTGGGAAGAAACACCCTGGAACTTGCCTTAAAGGAATGGGGGTTTGTTATAAGTGTGGAGGAAAAGGGCACAAAGTACGTGACTGCAAGGGTAAGAGAATGGTTTCAAATGTACAATGATTCATTTTCAAGGAGTTTGGACACTACGCGAACCTATGTCCCAGTCATCAGACTATGCCGCAAATAATGTTATTGGATAATAATCAAGTTATTATACTACCACAGATGAATAGGAATGATTAGAGTTCTTGTGTTGATTATGTCATTTGAGTGTTGTATCAATAATGTACTTGTTATAATAATTATGGAGTATATAAGGATTGTACTACAGTACTATTTCATTAAGGACTTGAGATTGTGTGGAACAAATAAAAGTGACTCAATAGAAGGATAAATTTTTAAAAATATATGGTTGAGAGAATGATAAACGATAATATAGTTCTGATACCGAGGTAGTGATTTTGGAATAATACATGATTGATTTGGATAAATTATATTAGATATTCTTGACTACCTTGAAACTGATTAATGATTTGTATATTCCATAATTATTGGGGTTTAAAAAAATTTTTTGATTGAAGGAGTATATCTATTATTCTTTAAGGAATAAGGGATCATGAATGTAATCAATAAGGTTTTATGGTAATTCAAGATGTTGCAGTGTTTTAAAAGAATACATGATGAAGGTGTTCACATGTTATTACGTAGAAAAGAGGATCTTTATTGTGTTTACCTTCCTTATAAATTTTGGACTGAAGTATTTTGGATAGTTCTAGTTTGGATTATTTTGGATTTCTATAAAAGGACAACCCGGAGGTTGGGCGGCAACCCGTCGCGTCCGGAAAGGCCGCAAGACTTGAACCCACAACCGAAGGGTGAAAAGGGTGTATCACCTACCACTAACCCACGTGATGTCTGAGATTAAATAATGTAGCTTTTTTTAAAAGATATGGTAGATGAATTATAAATTCGTTTTTTTAACCCAATACGAATAGGATAAATAGAATATTTTTTTACATTCTATTATCTTTTAGAGTGAAAGATGAGTTTCTGGTAGAAATTAGTTAAATGATGGAACTCTACTTGTCAAGAATATATTTTTCTTCTTCTCTTATTCTATGAAGAAATTAATTATTATACATTATTTAAGGAATCCTAAAACCAAAAATGTTTTATCCTAATACCCTATGTTTTGTTGAACCGATTTTATTTCAAATCATCATAGATTGATGAATTTAAGAACCTAAAGTTTACACTTGTTTGTGAATGATGACCTCAATTACTACCTATAAATATTTACGTTTTTCCTCAAATTATATGTCTCTAATTTCCACCAATGTTCTCCTAATTGAGATCATAATTTGGTAGTGACCCTTTCATTTCTATTTTCCTCATATTAAGACTAAATTTTAGTAACCCAATTTCCGATGTGGGTTTTCCCACAAGGATATTTTCTATTTTCAACCTTTTATTTTTGAAGAACAATTTCAAATTGTGGGGATGCAATTTATTGAAGGAGGGGAGAATGTAACAACCCAAGATTTCATAGTGTGTTATTTCTTCAAAATAATTCAATAACTTGCACTACACGCAACACCGAGTTCAAGCGCACCATGACTTACCAAACAAGCCGTTCGAAAGAGGTTATGTATAGTATTAACTAAATTTTAAACATTATATTATCCTTATAATTTTTGAATCCATATTATGAGTTTCTTAGACATAATGTGAGAACAAATTCTTATTTTCAGATAAAAGAAGTATTTTTCAAAAATGCACTTTTACCAACATTAATAGTAAACCCTTTTTAAATACAATATTTAAAACTTTATGACTAAATGGGGACATCAAAAATTTACAATGAAACATACCAAGCTTCCGCGGTACGCTTTCCTTTGAATAATATAGTAGCGTGTGTTGTACGCAACTTTGAGTTCTAACACACACCACAACCAATCAAACTAGCCGTTATGAATAGTAATACCTACTTTTTGAAATTATATAAATTTTATATTTCAAAATGGACATCATTTTTGGATTCGGAATATTGAATTTAGCCTAAGGGGAAATTTTGGTACTTTTTGGATAACTTTAATATTTTGATGAATAGTGAAAATTAGTAAATTTTAATTAAAAACAACTTTTTTAGTCGAAACAATTTATATTGATAAATTATGAATTTGAGTTGTTTTAAAGTATATTTATAATATAGTTTTACCATTTAATACAATTTTGGTCGTTGGACATAATTTCACAATTAAACCGAACATAAACAAGTATCATTCTTTTGATAGTTATTATATCTTAAAAACACGTTTTTTGTTTTGAAAGCGGGAATTAATTTTAAATTAATTTCTGCCAATTCTGTGTTTTGAATTTGAAAAAATGGATTCCATATTTTGAATCAGGATGTTCATATTGTGTAAATGGGTAACTTTTATTTTTAGACATTTTGAATAATTACTGCGGTAAATATTTTATTTACCATGGTTAAGGGTAAATCCGGTAAATAAGGGTTAAAAAAATAATATTATAATAATACTAAATTACCTTAAAATGTGTCCTAACCTTATTGGGTGATACATTTTCGACCATAGGCATCTTTGGGGCGATTTTGGGACCCCATGGAGCCACTTGTAGGTGATAGGGACACTTTATTTTAATTAAGTTAAAATAATTACAAAAATGACACAAGCATATATCTTTTAGAAAAACAATTTTTACATAGGGTAATATATGTTATATTTTTGACTATAAATATTAATTAGAAATATAAAAAGATTTCCTACATAATTATATTTTATTTATAATTTTTAGACTTTAAATAATTTAATTTATGTATGACACAATGATGATGAAGTAATTACCATAATAGTGAAAAATTAAAATAATTGATATTATAAGTACACAAATAAATATAATTTGAGGCTTTTTATGAATTACACTAATTTTATAATTTAATATGACATGTTAAGAATGATTTAATTAAATTTTTTCGAAGTAATAATTCTGTTATGAGTTTCACAAAAATAAACTATTGAATAGTGTCAAAATTGACTAAAAAAGAATTTTTAAAACAAATATTATATTATTAATTGATATTAAATTCCTAAAAATATACGGTTTGGCAAAGAGACTTATATCATGATAGGTGTATCATTAATGGACCACTGTGGGGTCTCTTGGATGTATATAGTATGTTTATTAACCATATAATATAAAAATACAAAGAGACGTTGTAAAAGTGAAACTAATTAACTTAGAGTTAATACTTAAAGATAAGGTTAATATATGTACCCCAACCTGTCTAAATTATATTGGTTGAGTGGTTTTCGACCCATCCCCACCTTAACCTTTGAATAATAAACTTTGGAGCCTTTAGAAACTGAATATGAATTTAATATAAATTAATATTTCTAGATTTTCCAAAGGTGCCCCTCAACCCTCTTATAAAAGGGCACTCCTCCTTCTCATTTATTCACACCTTCAAAGCCTTCTGGTTCGGCCAAACACTGCCCAAATACACTCCCAAATTCCCTCAATACAACCTAGAGGCCTTATTTTGATCATAAACCCAACCTATGGAGCCCTTTTGATCAAATCAAAAGGAAGAGCCCGAAGCAGAGGCAATAATTTCACCACCCTTTTCCAAGTTCATTTCTTCTTCTAATTATTCTTCCATTGTTATTACCATTATAAAATAATAACTCCATTATCATATATATACTGTGATGTTATTATAAATATGGTACAACCATATTCAGTATTCTATCCACCCTTTGAATAACATGTCACCATACGTGCGTACGTACGACTTACCGTTTCCACGTCGTGGTCTAATTGTTATTCATTATATTATTATTTGGATGGTTATAATAATGATGTGTAACTCATGTAAATAATAAATATAATATTTTAATGATTCTGTATATATGATATAACATCCATATATATATATTATTTTAATATCAAAAGAATGATATTGTCGCTCATGCGTACGTACGGACTACCGTCTCCACGAACGCGTTGAGATTCATTCTCTATCATATCCATTCAAGTATATTTATAATTTTAGGATTTAAAAATAATTTTTAAGGACTTGATATAATTCTGGATATGATTAAGATACATTCTATCCATTACAAACATGGCTTACGTAACAAAACATATAAAATAAAATGAGTAAGTTAACACCCAAAACAACGATAATACTAAGATATTATTAACAAAGCAATGTTAAAAGATCATATATGATAACATATTAATATATATGATTCTTGTATAATTTAATAACAATTATTTCACCATTATAAAGGAGGTTATCCTACCCTCAACCAAGAAAAAGTACAAGGTAAGGGGCTTTCATCTCACTCCTTATTTCCGTGAGATTCATGCCATATTGCCACCATTACCTTTTGTGTGGTGTATGTACTGCCCATAATTATATACTTTGTGTAATACACTTTAATTTATGTGTATTTACATATTCATAAAATGATACCTCTTTCATGGGTTGCATGTTTCGTAAGATACCAAATTGGTAAGGGTTTATTTCGCAATCTCTTTATTATTCGAGGTTGTTTATACGTAATAATCTACTGGGATTTCTTTATCATCCACATCCATGTTTCTTAAAAATGTATTTCAAAACATTTTTACTATCTACTAGAATATGGGTTAAAGTCATTTATACCCTTGTTGACTTTTATAAGTGGTTTATAAAGGAATATTTCCATCATTTTCCAAACAATTTCCATTTTAACCTTTTTGACAAAATTCATGTAAGAATATTTTTTTTAACATATACGGCGAGTGCGGTTATTCTCCACCTTTATTACACCTTTGAAGATTCATTCACAAGCTTATAAAGATATTTTCAAAATAAAGGTTTTCTCTATAATTATGCGACTTTTAAAATGATTTAAAAAAAGAGATATTTCTCTCAAAAAGTATTGATTTCATCTATGTCAACATACTTTGATAAATTTTAAAACTTGTTTCAAGTTGATTTATTATGATACCAATAATCCATATTATATTTAAGGTTTTGTGATATTTTTGACTATGGATGATTTATTTTTATGCCATTAATGGATTATGATTAAAGTATTAACATTTTGTATGTTAGTTTTAATACGAATGTTTATGTTAGATTTCATCCTCTTCTTAAGATGAATGTGTTGGACTAGTATGTTTCGGGTTGGGGACTGGTAAAAGTAAGCCCTCCGGGTTGGTGTCCGGTTATTAGAGGCACTCCGGGTTGGTGTCTGGTTATTATAGGCACTCTGGGTTGGTTTCTGGTTATTAGAGGCACTCCGGGATGGAGTCCGGTTACAGAGGCTCTCTGGGTTGGGTTCCGGTTATAGTTATCCCTTAGTTCTTGGCACGAGGCCTCGACACAGAAATTAAAGTTCGGCATCATGAATTCCATCATTATGAAATTGGTTAGTGATATTGCATGTGATTATTCGTTTAGTAGAATATCCATGTGAATAAGTAAATGGAATTATTTCATTTTATTTATGCCATATTATGCTGAAGTTAAATTTTAAAAGGATTTTGTTTTAGTTTTATACATTGCCTTAAATGTTTATGCTTATTTATGAAAGTTACCGCTATATTGCTTACCCTTACTGAGCATTTGAGCTCACCCCTTTCTGTGTTTTATTTTTCCAAGGATTCCAAGAAGTGTAATGTGATTGATCTGCAAGGTTAAACCAAGGGAATAATGGCGTTCATAAAGATTATTTATGTTGTTTTGTATGTCATAAAGTGAAAATGTAACATTCATGTATGCGATCTATTTTTCCAATCCTGCTAAACTGATCGCTCCTTCGGGACTTGATTTCCTTGTAATCATACCAATGTATTAAAATAATGCATCGACTCTGGGTAACTGGGGTCAGGGTCTTACAATATATTAATAATTTATTCACAAATATGGATAAATGTGATAATTTCATACTCTTTATTTACCTGGGGTGTTACAATACTACATCCAAAAGAAGAGAATCTGAATCTTGGCAGGCCCCTTGGGGGATTTTTTATGTAGGTGGTGATGTAGACATGACATGGGTAGGCAGTGACGCAGGCTGAATAATGAATACATGATGATAAAATTGGACCTTGGGACATGTTTATAGTCCACATGGACTAGGGAATATAGTCCATGTAATAGTTTTCCCTCTACCTATATAGAAAGAGGTATTTTTTTCCTAAAGAAAATGCACTCAAAAATGTTTCTGGTGATTACTATTTCTTCTATCATGAATGTCATGATTTGGATATTTTGGTCATTGAATCTTGTTTATGGTTCCATAATATTTGAATGTTTAATTATGATATAAATTTTATAAATACTATTTATATACGTATTTATAATCATCCATAAAATATTGATATAGAAAATTGAATTACGTAGTCTATGGAGATGGTTTTCAAAACATACGTAGAAATGTTATTTTCATTTTATAATGAAATTAACAAAAGAAAGATAAATATAAATTCTCCATCAAATAATCATTATTATATCATAAATATAACATATATTTTTTATATGCATAATTATATCCATTAGTGTGATTTTTGTTATTGAAAATGATTCATATCATTCAATGGTTGTGGTAGTCCACAGGTACAAACATGTGATACATTCATTTATAATTTGATGGAAAAGAGGATGAAAATTTATGTTCTGTCATCATAATAAAGCCTAATTATATTAGTAATATTTAATTAATTAGTTAATTATTAATACAGTAGTATGAGAGAATATGGAATATAAAATAAATATGAAATAACTCAATTAATATTGAAACCTCTTATTTGGGAGAGGTCATTCGACCTACACCATAAACCTTGAAATAGTGATATTAAAAGGAGAAAAGGGACTCTTTTAGAAATTTAAGGAATCTATAATAGTTATATTATAGTTATTTTATGATATATATCATACAAAAAAAATTAAAATGGTAATTTAGGTTGTTCCCTTTTATAAGTGCGGGAGAGGACACACATGGAATTACATAAAAGATTTAAGTAAAACAAAGTATGTTTCAAGTGAAATTGGAACCAAAATGAAAAGGATTAAATTGGAATATAATATATTTTATAACTATATTCAAATAGTTATAATTAGAAAATGTTATGTGTCATTATTACCCTTATCTCTTAGTTTAAGCCCCAGGTAAACTCGTATTAACCCTAATTAATATAATAGATTTTACTTTTTTGTTATTATTTATTACAAAAAAATGAAAGTGGTTTCCTAATAAAATTTATAAATTAATTTTTACAAATATGCAATCCATTTTATTAATCTCAACTTCATTAATTAAAAATATTTAATTTTAAAATAATCGACAAAATGCAATGAAAAATGTTATTAGAAAAAATCATTTTAAGCATAATGCTAAGTTTTATTTTGATAATTAACGGGTAAAAATGTCAAATTATTGTAAAAATATTTATTAGAATATAAAATATACACATGTCTTTAAAATTATTAGTAAATTGAGACTAATTTAATATATTATGATATAGACATACTGTGAACATAAAAACTATTTTATGAAAAAATGTCACTTTTACAATTAATTGATTCTATAATCATTCCGACCATTTAGATAACTCATATATGAAATATTATTATTTTATTAATTTTTATTAAAAATATATTTTATTGAAATAATTTTCCAATATATATAAATATACATTATTTAGAGAAAAATACATTTCTTCAAAAAAAATAGAATTTTTAATAATTAAATGATTTTATTAAAATTGATTGATTGTCAATATATATTTATTATCATAAACATTATACATAAATTTAATAATTTGTTTATTCATATTCACTCAAAAAACCAATTGATATGTTATAAAGGTCTACTATATCATGTTTCATTAAGGTTTGGGGTTTCCTGTAAACCAAGCTATCAAATAATTCAACTTTATTTCGAAATAAATAAATACCAATTTTTTGGGTGTTACATAAATAGATATTTCACGATATTAACCATAAATTCATTATGTTAGTATTAATTATGAAAAGGTAAAAAAAATTAATTAACTCTTTTATAAGCTAAAACTACTAAATTACAAAATATATTATCTTATTATTTATTTAATTTTTTTCATAATTATTTATTCCAAGAGTCCATGAGATAACCATTTCTTATAATTTAAATAGATTAAATTAATTTATTTCAATATAAATTTTTTTTACACATGGTGTTTGGTGATAGGGATCACATCATGTACCCTTCTGGTAAAAATCATATTCAGTTTAGAATTTAATAAAAAAAGTCATATAAAAGAGGAAACACATATTGTACCCTTTTATCGTTACAAGATGTGTACTATAACACATATTTTTTGTGACATAATCAATTTATGGTACTTATCACATATTCTGTACTTACGAATCATGTATTCGTATATTGTGTGTTGTGATACTACAAATCTTGTTATTCCCTGGGTCAATCCATATAGTATTTGTTGCATGTATTACTCTCCCACATTCCATTAATAAATATGGTATATAAAATTAGAGATTATAGAAAAGTATAAGGATTCAATGACAACCATACACATTTTATAGTTTCAATATAACCTGGAAATTAATTATTTTAAGAAATTACTTTTAAATGACCCAAAAAAATCACTCAACATGTAATACATAGGAAAACCCTATTATACACTGTGTATATCACATTACATATCATGTAGTTTGGTTTTACTATAATTAATGTTTCCTTTCCATGTATTTGAATCACATGAAATGCTTGTTTGGGAATATAACCACATCGTTGGGTATGTGTTACATGATTGGTATAGACCACTACAAATCATAAACTATTTTCTCTGGCCACATTCACAACATACCTAGGGACTCATTTTGTTTTATATTTGGGATATTGGTTCACCTGATGTGTATGAAGTCTAAATTATATATAATAACATCTTACTATCATTTCATGGACTGAAGTTAATAAACATTGTGTCTTAATTACATATTTTGTACTTTGACCACGCATCTTTGGGTATTTGTGTAGGGTATAACCATGTGATGTTACACAACATGTAGCTCAACTAATATAAGATCCCAGCCTTAATCACTACATAATATTGAATTAAGTCCCTAATTCACAATGAGGATCTTTTCAGGTTTATAGTTTTAGTGAATTATTACTTAACTAAAACATAATAACTCAAATTTAACAAAGAGGATAAAACAAAAAGAGTATCGATTTGATTCCACAATATTATAATTTTTAAAAATTAATATGGTTTATTTTTTGAGAAAATATTTCTTAAATTCTTTCATTATTTTACCCATCCTTATACCCTATGGAAAATATTTTAAAAACATTCGATGAATAAAAATATTTCTTTAAGGAATGTGATATTAGTAATAAACCGTTAATATATGAATATTTTAAACCCATGAAAATATTTTCAAAACATAAAAAATTTTACCCATAATACCTAAAAAATTTAACATACCTCACAAAATCATAGGATTCCAGAAACACTAATAGAATTCATAAATCCTAAAGGTAAATTTTTAAATCCATATCATACATACATTGTAAATTTGGTAGTTACATAGGCAGTAAACTTAATTGTTACATTTGGAATACCCATTATAATATATTGCCTAAATTCCTTAGGAGAAACATTATCATTTACCCACATCACATTTCCCAATTAATTAGAGAGCTATCAGAGGCTCACCCGCCCATTGATTATCACAAAACCACCCATACAAAAAAATAATTCCCAAGATCCATAATATAATCATAACAAATTAAACATGGATAATAGAAAAAAAACATTACCACATTGCAACCAGAAGAGATAATTTCAAGACATTGTCATAATAATTATTTTATCAAAAAAAAATTTCAATACAATAATACATGAAAATTTTATATGGTATTTATTATTGTTTTAGAAAAATTATGGCATATAGATAAACCCAAATATCAAATAATTGTGGCGGCGACAGAAAAGTCATTGTCACCACATATGTAAAAAAACATTTCTTTTTTAATTTTGTAAAAAAATTTGTAGAAAAATATTACTTTTTAAACCCATTGAATAAAATTAAAATTAAAATTTGTTTATTATACACTGTATAAAATACGGTGGTGTATATTATCAAAATATGCCTCTAGGAAAGGATATTGATATGAAGTCCGTTGACATAACTCTAAATGATCATGTAAAGTCATTATATCCATGAATAAGAATATTAGTTTAATTTATACTTTCTTAAGAACCTTTTTCATTTTTATTATTCAATTTATATCACTTATTACCATGTTATGATAACAATTTAATTATTTGAGTATATAATGGATGTTTTTCTGATATTTGGTACTTTAGTCGAAAATGAACTGGATGTGTTGTAAATTGTTCATGTAGTCATAAGTCCATCATATCCAAAATAAATCAATTGTTTAAATATCATATATATCCAATATAAATGTATTTATAATAATACATAATATTCTGAGATAAGAAATGAAATGCATCGTTTTGGGAGATGGTAGACCTTACGTACACATGAAAACTACTTTAATTTCATTTTCATAATAGAATAATAATAATTAAATTATAAAAATATATATTAAAATTTAAGTATTAACTAATTTCATAAATGTCTCATAGGTATAATAAGACCATCCTTTATATGTTTCATTAATATCAGGAATGAGTCATATCAATTTCGAGGGGGTGGTAGTCCACACTTCCTCAAATGAAATTATTGTATTTACCAAACATGGAAATCATAAAGGTATATTATTAGTAAATAATATAGAAAAATAGAGAAAATACAAATATAATATATATAATAGTGAAAAATATTTTCCATTATAATGGAATCCATGAGAGGTGGTATGGTAAAATTGAATAATCATTGTTTCGTGAGGTAGTTGTTTGCCATACAAAGAAACAGTAAGTTCATTTTCCCTTAAATGGAGGTGAGTGTAAGTGTATATAAAACAATAGAGTAAAACATAATAGTATATTTATGATAATGGTTTTATTATTTAATCATATAATAAGAATATTTTAGGGAGTTGATAATGTAAATGGGACTAAAAAATATGAGAGACTGTGTTACCTCATAATTGGGTAAAGTCTTTTAGTTAATTAAAACATTCATACATGGGATGCTTTATTCCCTAATTGAGGCTTCTGTAATGAGGTTACGTATTATAGGAAGAGTTTTTGGTAGATATTGGCCAAACCAAAGGGTTATTATAGTGTGATTATATGATAATAGAGAGTACCTTTTTATAGGAGATGGGAGGGGTAGCCTTTGAAACAACTAAAATACTAAGATAATATAAATTAATTTCTTAATCCAAATTCCTCCATCATGAGATATGTAAATGGTAAGATTATTATAGTTCGAAATACTCTCATAAAATAATTTTTATATATGTATTATTTTTATTTTAAACATTATATTTTCAGTTTACCATTACATATTCTTTAAATTTTAATTTTAGTAACGAACATTTAGTTATAAAGAGGATAATAATTTCACTTATTTGGAGTAAACATCCATTAATTCGAAACCATATGACTCTTTAAGACTTATAATATCCACATTTTAATTTTAAAATAGTTTTATTATTTTTAAATATTTTAATAAAATATTGTATTCATAAAATATCAATAGTGTCAATTTTTTCACTATTCATTCATTAAATTTATATAGATTTCATACAGATATATAAGTTAGAAAAAAATCCATTTAATGCTCTTTAAACATTTCCTAGTGTCTGATTAAATTATTTTATTGCAAAAATTATTTCATATAATATTTACTTTAACAATCATAATATAATTTATATGAAATTTTTCTTAACAAAACAATCAATGTATCACAGTTATGTCATTATTTAAGGTAATTATTTAATCTCTAGAAATTATATATAAATTACCACTATGTATATAATTTCATTATATTTCTGTAGAGTATTTACTTTCTAAGTTTCATCATTTTTATCACTACATTAAAATTATTATACATATAATAGAAAAGAGGGTGACATGTTGTCAGTTTCTTTTATTTTAATAATAATTAAATCACTTTCATGGATAAGGGCCATAAAATGAAACAATTTTTATAATTATTTTCTAAGGGTCTAATTCAATAAATCCATTATTATTTTTTCAGGTGATAGGGTAATTTGGTTTTCATTGTCATATTGTTTGTTACCCAAATTTACCCAATTTACCTTTAACCATGGTAAATAAAAATTATCATAGTTAATATTCATAAGATAAAAAAACTATCCTGTTAACATACATTAGACCAACCTATTCCAAATATATAATCCATTTTCAAAATATAAAAAACTTATCTTGTAGTAAAAAATTTAAAATTAATACCGAATGTCAGAATGAGACAACATGTTTTTTAATAAAAACCATCAAAAGATATAAATGTGTTTATATAAAATATCAATGTGAATTTACATCCAATAACCAAAATTGTATTATATTATAAATACATAATCATATTATACTTTAAAACTAGTTTAAAATATAACCTTACTATATAAATGAATCAAACAAAAAACAGTTTTGAATGAAATTCATTGTTTTTTACTATTCATTAAAATTTGAATTTTATCACAAAGATACCAAAAAGTAAACCAAAGTAAATTATTATATAAATATTCTATATAATAAGAATATTTCTTAAAATAAATCTGAAAAAGGGGGGGTAAAAACTATATTTAAAATGGGTTCTCCATCAAAAAGTGGTAAAACTGATTTTTTAAAATACTTCTTTTATCTGAAAAATTGAATTTGTTCGTATATCATGTCTAGAAAACATTTAATTTGAATTTTAATCCTATATTTAATATATTAAATATTTATTCTACTAAAATAAAATCCATAAATATTGATTTTTATTATTTTATAAACTCACATTGTAATATTTAAATAGTTTTTCAGAAAAAAAACATTTCCTTTTAAAATAAAAGGTTTGTATTTTCATTTAAAATAATTTACATTAAAATTAATTAAATTCACGTGTAAAAAATATTTTCATTTATAAATTAATATTTTTACTTTAATCCATTCCAATGGATAAGTTATAATAGAAGCATTAAAATAATAATATTTAGTTGTTTGTTTAAGCTCAATATAGCATATTATGTATTTTATTTAACATAATGTTTATTTTTTATAAATCATGATGTTAAATCCCCCCATTAATAAATTATATCCTTTTAATTTTAATTTTTGTTCCTTATCTAGGCTATAAATTTTCAAAAAACCTTTATTGCAATCCCACATAAGAAAAAAGGTTAAAAAAATTACCAATTTAAAAGAAAGAAATAGACAAACAATTTCCACCCAAGATTAAACAGAATAGGATTACATGTATAAAAAAATATATGTGGAAACAAAACATAGTGTAATGTTTTTTTGAATAGATATATAAAACATAATCATGATAAAGTAAACAATAGAAAAACTTAAAAATTATGATGGGTTCAATAGTCACTGATTTCGCAGAAGGAACAGAAATTAGAAAACGTTTTTTCTAATAATTATTTCATAATGATGAGTAATTTATTTATGGGAAATAATAATAATGTAATAAAACATACAAAATAGTCGATTAGTGTTTCATCCTTTAATAATTTTCTACCACAAGCTTATCTTTTCTCTAAATGATGAGTATTCAAGATAACTTGGTCACCCCTGAAGCATTCGAATCAACTTATATAGAATCTTATAACCCAAAACATATTAATAATACATTCGTCGAATCTCAAAACATTAACCAAAACCAAAATGGTATGGATAAGATAAGAAAATTAACCAAAAAGAATAATCCTTTTTAAAAAAACAATACATTCATTCTCTAAAATTAAACAGTAATACCCAAAGTCCCACATAGACCATTCAACAAATAAAATTCTATAAAATATCCCAAATAATATAAACTATGATTAAAACCAAAAATTAAGAAGGATTTTATCCCACAATCTTCCATGATAATTTTTAAAATTTATCTCGAAATAACATCAACAACTCCTAATGTCTCACACCAAAATATAGTTTACATAATAAAATATTCTCAAATATAGGTCAATCATTTCAATAAAAAACCAAAATCTCTATAAGTCCCCAATATAATTATAGATTCTTCTAAATTATAACTGAACTATTATTCCTCCATTAAAATCCCACAGTGCTCAATCTACCTTAATGGTATAATGTTCCTAAAACAGTAACCATCTTCCAAAATAAACTTTACCCCATAATCCCCAAATCATATTCCAATACTATAGTTATCTATAAGATAAAATATATTCCCCCCAAATAAACATATTATTAATCCATAAAATCATATATCTAAAAAGTATAAATCATACTAAATAGGAACTAAACATAGTCAAATGGTTGGTGATGAATCCTAGTTGCCCTTCGGTTGTTGGTTCGATATCCGCAGACTTATCGAACGTGATAGGTTTTCACCCATATAATGGGTTGTCCTTTTTCTTAAACTAAGTAATTATCAAAATATTCCATAAATATTATAAAAAATTTAAAAATAAACCTTAAATTTTTTAACCTTAAAGGTTCAGTTATACCTATCATTTTCATCCCAACTCATAATGATCAAAACAGTTTAATTCATGGTGTCTTATATATATTTACATATTTTTTTTATTTCACCTAAAAATGATTTAATAAAACTATTCCTAAAAGAAATAATGTCATACCTTGATAATGGTATCCACCTAGTTTCATCATCATTTTTTCCACATAGATATAAGTTCCTAGCATTGCAGAAATTATTTAGAGATTATTCAAAATCACTTGCTTCCTTTTTCCAAATACACCTAGTAAAACATGGGTCATAAGGGGTTTCCAAGTGAATTTGTTTTGGATGATAATCTTTTATGACAAATAATTTCAAAACATCATATAAGACATGCTTTTAGTAGAACATTAAAACCAATTTTCAGTTGAAACATTCAATCAATGTTCCTTTTAAAATACCATAAGTATGTGGTGACTGATTATATTGTAAAACAAAATATAAATGGGTTGTGAAAGGGTCTTATTCTTCAGAAAATTTGTCCAAATCATAATATGCTTCATAATCATGGGATGTGGTAGAATATCTAAAAATTCCAGGATAATATTTAATTTTTTTTTGAAAATATGAGAATATAGAGAAAATAATATTTCATTAAAAATAACTGATGATCCATAATGGTATCGAGGTATAGTGGAGGTGTTTGATATCTCAAAGAACTGATTTCAAGGGATCTGTATGTTAGAAAACGTTTCAATATCATCTAGACATTAATTTGTGATAATTATTGTAATAAAGTCATCAGGAAGATATGGGAATGTTTTTTGACATCCTCCCCCTTCCATTTGTAATCGAGATTCCATAATCTAAAAAATTATTATAAAAAAGGATTTAATAAAAATTGTTGACATATAATGTTACCTTATGTTTATCCAAAACTCTTAATTCATAAAGACTTATAAACTGAAATTTGATACCGGCTATATGATCACAACATTAACCATTACATAATCATGAGTTATGTCTCAAATTAAAACATAGGATCTTTTAATGTTTACATTTTTATATTATTAGGACATAACTAATATATAATAACTCAATTTTATTCTAAGTGGATATAACTATAATTGAATCTATTTCTTCCCCTATTTGAAAATTATTAAAAATAAACATGATTTATTTTTGTGATAAAATTATTATTGACTTATTCCTTTCTCATACCCATATTTATACCATGTGGAAAACATTTCAAAAACCTGAGATGATCATAAAATTCATAGTAAGGAATATAAAATAATTAATAAAACCATTGGCCCATGAATATTTTAAACCCATCAAAATATTTTCATAAAATCAAACATTTCATCCATAAAACATAAAACTCTTAACATACATTATGAAATTATAAATTCATGAAACACTCATAGAAATAACAATTCATAAAGGTTACTTGTGGCATCCATATCATACTTATATTTTAGCTTTCATTTCTACATAGAGGGTCACCATCATGGTTACATTTGGAATACCTATCACAGTATATTCCTTAATATATATTAGGATAAAACATATCAATTACATTTGTTACATTACTCTGTGTATGGGAGAGATATCACAAGCTCACCTACCCTTGGTTTATAATGAAACCACCCATATACATAAACAATTCCCAAGAACCATAACATAATCATTACACATAAAATACGCATAAAGAAAAAAAATAAAATTTCCACATTACAATCACAAGAGATAATTTCAAGATATTGACACTATAAATCCTTTATCAAAATAATTTTTCAAACCAAAATATATGAAAATTTTATATGTTATTTATTTATTTTTAAATTATTACGTTTTTTTAAGAACCAAATTTAAATCAATGGTTGTAGTGTTGGAGATGTCATTGTCACTTTATACGTTAAAATATAATCCATTTATCATTCATTAAAACTCATCATAGAAAAATATTCCTTTTTAAATACATTGAATGAAATTAAAAGAAAAATTGGTTGATTATACACCTTATAAAAGATGGTTGAGTATTTTATCAAAATATTCCTCAATGGAAGGAAATTGAGACAAAGACACTTACCTTGAGTCTGACTCATCCAATACAATGATTTTATCCCATAATAATAATAATATTAGGTTAATTAATAATTTATTCAGAACATTTTTCATGTATATTATTAAAATTATATCACTTATGAGTACATTATAATAATAATTTAATTATTTGAGTTTGTAATGGACATTTGTTCGATATTTGGTACATTAGTCAAAAACGAACTTGTTAAGATGTAAATTTTCAATGTGGTTATAATTAAATCACCTCCATAATAATAATAATGGTTTAAATATAATATATCTCCACTATATATGTATTTATAATAATTCAGAATATTTTGTGATAAGAAATGAAATGCAATTTTCATGGAGACTGTAGGTTATACGTATGCTTGGATGCTACATTCATTTCATTGTCTTATTACAAGAATAATAATTAAATAATATAAATTTATATTACAATTACCATATAATATTAATGTAATATATTTCTTATATTTTTAATTAAACCATCATTTATATGTTCCATGTTTACATTGACCGGGTCATATCACTTTGAGGAGGCGGTAGTCCACACTTCCTCAAAACAATTATCGTATTTACAAAACATGGAAATCATAAATGTATGTTCTAAAAAATATTACAGAATAACAGTGAAAAAATATAATATATATCATATTTAAAAATAGTTTCCTTTGTATTGGAAACTATGAGATGTGGTAGGGGAAAATTAAATATTCATCGTTTCGTGATGCAGTAGTTCACTGTACACAGAAACAGTATATTCGTTAACCATTAAATGGAGGTCTGTGTAACTGTTCATTAAAAACTTATCATAAAAAAATCCTAGTATATTTTTGATACAAGTGTATTTATTTAATCAAATAATAATAATATTTAGGAGAGTCGTGAATGGAAATGAAACTAAAAATCATGGGAGAAGGTGTTACCTCTTAATTGGGTAACTTCTTCTGGTATATACCAAAATGATTCCTTAGGAGGCTTTCTACCCTAATGATGGATTCTAGGATGAGGGTCGGTACTAAATAAAATAGTATGGTATATCTTGTCTGAACCAAATGGATATTTAAGGGACATTTTATGAGTAGAGAGGGTACCTGTTTATTAGAGAGGGGAAGGGCACCTTGGAAACATTTAAAATACTATATTAATATAAATTATGTTTTTTAATAAAAATGTATCCAAAATTAGATATATATAAGATAAGATGATTATAATTCTACATACCATCATCCAATATTTTTTAGAAATTCATTGATAATATGTTGAACCTTACCTTTTTGGTTTACCCTTAATTATTCATTTAATTTTTATTATGGTAACAACATTTTAATTATTAAAAGTATATTAATTTAATTATATGGTGTAAATTTTATATAATTTATTATTTAATGAAATATTATCCCTTTATAATATTTATTTTTTAAATTTAAAATATTCTTAGAATATTTAAATAGTTTAAAAAAATATTATTTTTATAAAATATCAATAGTGTTAATTTTTACACTATTCAAAACTTGAATTTTAAAAAAATTAATACAATGATATAAATTCAAAAAAAAATTCATTTAATAGTCTTATACCATATCCTAGTAACCTATAAAATTCTCATATTGAATAAATTATGTCATATTATTTTTATTTTATTATTCATTATATCATTTAATTGATAGTTCTATTAATAAGATAATTATTGTGTCACATTTGTGTTAATATTTATGGTAAATATTTAATCTCAAAAAATATTAAATAAATTATTACATTGTAGATAATTTCCTAATGTTTCTAGATACTTTTATTTAGGATTCATCAATTTTATAACTACATTAAAATTTTTATACTTTTAAAACATAAGAGTGTGAAGGTTGTCACTTTCTTTGGTTTTAATAATGATTATTTCACTTCCATAGATAAAAGTAGATTAAACGAATCAATTTGGACCCTTACTTCTTAAGGGTCGACTTTTATTCAACCAGTAAAATTTTCATATGGTTATAGGATAATTTTTTTACTTATAATACTTTTTGATTCACTGATTTACTACATTTACATTTAACTGTGGTGAATAAAAACTATCATAGTTATTATTCAAAATATCTAACAAACATAAAACAAAAATCTTTACATAATTGGTACCCACTGATTCCAAATATGAAATCCATTTTTAAAAATTTAAAACATAACATTTTTAGTAATTAATTAAAAAAAATCATCGTTGTCTAAAAGGAAAAACTAGGTTTTGAATAAAAACCATCAAAAAATTGGCATGTGTTTAAATAAAATTTTAATGTGAATTTATGTCCAATAAAAAAATTTTAGTAAATGATAAAAAATAATCTAATTATACTTTCAAAAAACATTTAAATAAAAATGTTACTATATAAATAAATCAAACAAAAAATATGGTTTTAATAAAAATGCAGCATTTTTACTATTCATTAAAAATGATTTTTATCAGAAAATTACAAAAATTTAAACCAAAGAAAATTTTAAAGTACTGATTATAAAAAAATTATATTTGGTCAAACAAAACTTATATATGTGTCAAAACTATATTTAAAATTGACCCCCATCAAAATTTAGTAAAACTGTATTTTTTTTTTGAAAATTACTTCTTTTATCAAACAAAATTGAATTTATTCTTATATCATGTCTAGAAAATGTATAAAATGAATTTTATAAATTACATTGAATATATTACATATATATTTCATTAATAAAATCCAAAAATATAGATTCTATTATTTTATAAATTCACTTATTTGAATTTAAATATTTTTTTAAACAAAACATTTCTTTTTAATTAAAAAGGGTTTTATTTTTATTTAAAAAATTTGTTTACCAAATAATTATTTAATTTAATGTGTAAACAATATTTTCATAAATAAATTAATATTTTTCATTCCTTCCATTCCAATAGCTAGGTTAAAACAGTGAAATTTAAATAATATTATTTAGTTGTTTGCTTATGCTCATTGTAGATTATTATCTACACTATTGAATATAGTTTGGTGTTCTTAAAACTAGATATTTTACATCCTCTCCCATCTAATAAATTTCAACCTCAAAATTTAAATTTTAGTTTGGAAACTAGGGTATGACTTTTCAAAATACCTTTATTTCAACCCCACATTGAAAAAAATATTAATAAAACTACCACATTAAAAGAAAGAAAGAGAAGTACAAAGGTCACCTAAGATAACACATACTAGGATTCCATGTATAAAAACATGGATATGGAAGAAAAAATATGTTTCATATTATGATGGAGTGTGATAGAAAATATGATCTGGAGAACATTATCAATCAGGCAACCACAAACATGTGATGGGTTAAACAGTCTTTGATTTCATATTAGGAAAAGAAAACGAACAACATTTTGATTTATGATCTTTTTTATATAGTTCTGGAATTTATTTATAATCATTAATAAGAACATAGGAAAACGTACTTAAATTTAATGTAGAGTTTCATCCATTAATAAATTTCTACCACAAGTTCATATTTTCTCTTAGTGATGAGTATTCAAGAAAACATGGTCACACCTGAAGTACTAGAATTAACTTTTAGAGAATAACATAATCCAAAAAAGATTTACTATCTATTTAAACTATCTTTAAACATTAACCAAAATAAAAAATGGTTAGGATATGATAATTTAATACCCAAAAAACATTAAACCTTTATAAGAAAAAAAGTCTTATTTTAATCTCCAAAATTCATCATTAATACCTAAAGTTCAACCCAGACCATTAAAAAAATAATATAAATAAAAATTACTCAAATAATAAAAACAAATATTGAAAACCAAAATTCATAAGTATCTGATCACATAGTATTCCATGATAAGTTTTAAAATTTATTTCTAAATAACATCATCCAATATCAATATCTCCAACTAAAAAGTAATTAACATAATCACATATTCTCCAAGATAAGTTAATCATTTCCATAAATAACACCAATCATTGTAAGTCCATAATAAAAATATATATTTTTAAAAAATAAAATTCAACCATTAATTCTCCATTAAAATCCCATATTTTTCTATTTACCTTAATCATATAAATTTCCAAAAACCCTGAACATATTCCAAAATAATATATGTCATGTAATCCCCAAATCCTTTTCCAATACTAAGGATATCGATTAGATAAAATACATTACACTCAAGTAAACATATTCTTAATAAAAAAATCGTTTAACTAAGAAATAATAACTCATACTAACAAATTACATCAGGTAGACCAGTGTTAGGCAATAAAGCCATCTCCCCTTCGGTTGTGGGTTTTATCCCTATGTCCTTGCTATAGGTGATAGGTTTTAACCCATCCTATGCGTTTTCCTATTGAAAAAACTATATATTTCTTAAAATATTACAAAAATATTATAATGTTCTCAAAAATAATCATAACATGTTTTAAACTTAAAGATTGTATTATACCTCTAATTTTCATCCGAACTCATAATGACCCCAACATTGTAATTCATAATGCCTTATATATATTGAAGTATATTGTTTTTATTTCACTACATAATAATTTAATAGACTATTCCCCAAAGAAATAACATCATACCATGATCATGGTATCCACGTGGTTTGATAATAATTTTGTTCATATAGATAAAAGGTTTAATAATTACAACAATTATTTAGAGATTATTCAAAATCAAATTAATAATTTATGAAAATTAACCTTCTAAAACTTCGGTTGTATGGGTTTTCATAGAGAAATAGATTTCGAAAATAATAATGTATGAAATACAGTACAAAAACATCACACAAAACAATATTTTTTTAAAACATTTAGATAGTGATTAATTTTAATCTTTTAATAAATTATCTTTTTAAAATACCATAATTACATTTTGAAATACAATATTGTAAAAGAAAATATAAAAAGCGTGATCTAGGGTTTCATTCATCATTAGATTTTTCAAAATCATAAAATGCTTCGTAATCTTATGATAAGGTAAAATATATAAAAATACTTTAATAATATTTACCATTTTGGAAATATGAGTATATTTAGAAAATTATATTTGATTAAAAATAGTCCATGGTCTATAATGGTATCATGGTATAATATAGGTTTTTGATATATCAAACAACTACTTGAAAGTGAGTTATATTTGAGAAAATATTTCAGAATCATCCAGACATGAATTTGAAATAATTATTGTAAGTAAGTCATTTGGAAGAGATATTAATTTTGTTTGATATCTTCCTCCTCTAAATTGTAACCAACATTCCTTTATATAAAAAATTTATAGAATAAGTATTTAAAAAAATAGCAAACATGTAATGTTACCATACATTTAACCATAACTCTTAATTCATTAAATTTTTAAAACCAACCTCTAATACAAATTATAAGGTCTCAGAGTTAAACATTACATAATCATTAGTTAAGTCACGAATTAGAAATTAGTATATTTTCATGTTTAGAGTTTTAGAGAAATATGAAATAACTAATACATAATAAGTCAATTTTATACAATGTGGATACAACTAAAACAGTATCCATTTCATCCAAAATATCAAACATTTTAAAAATAAACATGATTTTTTTCATCATGAAATAATTCTTTACATCTTCATTTCTCTTACAAATCCTTATACCCTATATAAAACCTTTAAATAACTTAATTTGAGCATAAAAATTTATGTAATAAATATAAAATAATGAATAAAATCATTATCCCATGAATATTTTAAACCTATGAAAACATTTTAAAAAAATCATACTTTTCACCCATAAAACATAAAAAATTTAACATACCTTGAGAAATAAAATGATTCCTAAAATATTCAAAGAAATAATCAGTCATAAAGGTAGATTTTGGCTTTTATATCATACTTACATAGTATATTTCATAGCTACATAGGGAGAAACCTTCATGGTTACATTTGAAATACCCATCATCATATCTTCCATAAATATCATTGGAGACACCTTGTTGTTTACCTATATCATGTTCCCAAATATATTAAAGAGATATCACGGGCTCACCAACTCTTGGTTTATAACAAAACCACCTATATACATAAACAATTCCCAGAACCATAAAATAATCTTAACACATAAATCTAGCATAATGGAAAAATATTATTTCCATGTTGAAATAACAAGAGGTATTTTCAAGATATTGACATATTAATTACTTTACAATAACCATTTTAAATACCAAAATAACTGAGAAGGGTATATGGTATTTATTTCTCTCTTAAAAATAGTATGCCTTATAGAAAAAGTCCAATATCAAATTATGGTTCCAGCAATAGAGAAGTCGTTGTCACCGCATACATTAAAAAAATATTTTTATCGTATAATAAAACCATTCATCAAAAAATATTACTTTTTATAACTATTTTATGAAATTAAAAGTCAAATGGGTTGATTATACATCTTATAAATAACAGTGGTGTATATTATCAAAGTAATCCTCAATGAAAAGAAATTGAGATGAAGTCTCTAACCTTGAGTCCAACTCATCACGTACAATCGTTATATCACTGAATAGTAATATTTGTTTAATTACAAGTTTCTTCAAAACCTTTTCCAGTTTAATTATTCACTTTATATCACTTATTTATATGTTATAATAAATATTTAATTATTTTAGTTTATAACGGTCATTTTTTCGATATTAAGTAGTAGATTATAATATGAACTTATTATGATGTAAATTGTCCATGTGGTAATAAGCCCATAATCTACAGAATAATATTAATGGTTTAAATATCATATATATTCATAATATATGTATTTTTTATATTCAATAATATTTGGAGATAACAAATTAAATGCAACATTTATGGAGACGGTTGGTCATACATACGCATGAACTTTACTTTCATTAATTAGTCATATTAAAAGAATAATAATTAAAATATATAAATGTATATTAAAATAAAAATATTACATTAATTTCATATATGTCTCATAGGTATAATAAAACCATGTTTTATACATTCCATGTATAGCGTGAGTGAATCATTTATCTTTGAGGGGCGGTAGTCCACACTTCCTTGAACGAAATAATCATATTCACACAACATGGAAAGAAAAAAGTTATATTCTGAATAAATATTACATAAAAATATATAAAATATAAATATAATATATATCAGATTTTAAAATATTTTCCATTACTATGGCCACTACGAGATGTCATAGGGTAAAATTGAACAATCATCATTTCATGATGCAGTAGTTCGTCGTACACTGAAATAGTATGTTTGTTACATGTTAATTTAAAGTGTGTGTAATTGTAGATTGAAAACATAGAATAAAAACAAACTAGTAATTTAGGATACTATTTTTGTTATGTAATCATATAATAATAAGATCAGAGGGAGTAGAGAATGGAAATGAAACTAAAAAGCATGAGAGAGTGTATTACCTCTAAATCGGGTAGCTTCTTTTGGTTTATAGAAAAATGATTTTTTGGGAGGATTTATTCACTAATGGAGGCTTCTAGGATGAGGGTGTAGCTTCCCCAATTTAGTATCCATGTATATGTGTCCCTGAGCTGGGTTGGCCACATAACCTCATGCACATCTCCCCAAAAGCTAGAGGCTTCCAACTAGTAGTGAGGGTGTTTTTCATGTCCATGAGGAAGATTAGGACCTCATAGGTAATAGGTATCATCACAACAAAAGTAAAAAATAAATTAAAAATAAATAGAGAATGCATATAAATGAATAAATTGTAGAATAATCAATATGAATAATATAAATGAATAATAATCAAGTATTAAAACACTCAAAATAATGTCATTCAATTATGTCTATCTAAAATGAAAGCATAGAAAATAGAAACACAAGCACACTATCAACAAAAAATTAAATTAACAATGTGAAACAACTTCATCATGAGCAAGTCTTGGTCCACTTCCCCTAGTTACTGCCCTAATTAGTAATAAAAAATCAATCATTAGAAGAATCACGCTTCCCTTTTTCAATACCTATAAGAAAATAATCTACCCAGGTGTCAACAACACCCAAGCAGGGTTTGAGATAACATATCATTACTCAGGAACCAAAGTTTTCTAAATATTTCCTTTTATTCTAGTAATTTAATTTTGTTAATAATTATATAATAAATTAAGACAAACATTTAAGCACAATAAATTAAAATAACTATGTTTGGTTTCCCAACAGCATCAGTTCTTAATCACCTGCTTTGTTCTAAGATGGGAGTCTGAAATAAGTGTCTATAATAAAAAAGATGTAAATATATATATATATATATAATCCTAGAAATTCAAGGTAGAATAATGAAAATTCATACCACCAAGATTGTGATTTAACTTGTGGTCTAAATTAGGTGTCAACCATATGTGATTCAACATAGAAGAAAAGATCACAACCCTCCTGGGACTCAAGTGACATTAACATAATCCTTAAGTGTATCATAATTAATATGTATAAGTTGAGATTTGGAATTTGAGATTTTCCTGAATGTATCTCTTTGAAACATCATTCCAGTTTCCCAATACCATTTAGCATGTCAAGGAAATCTCTAAAAAGACCATGTATTGCAAGGATATTGGATTTACCATTATTATGTCCCAGTATTTTAAGGAAAGAGCCCAAGTATAATATAAGTCTTGGTGTAGCACAATTGCCTATGGATCCTTCCTAGATGGGCCCTTTTGGAAGATGTATCTCTCATAAGTATTTAGAAAGCATGGGGAAGTCTCAGTCTAGAAAATCCTCAGACACCACCACCCATCACGAAGAGGTAATCAATCAGGAATAGAGTGTTCAACTATGGCCCTAATACGGGACCAAAATTCTCTCCCCACTGTGAATTTAATTATAATTTTGTAGTATTAGATATGAAATATAATGAATATGGAATTTTATTTTTAAATATAAGCTGATACACCCATGAAACACAATGTATTAATTTAGTATTGCAGCATAAAAACATAACGAGGCAAGATATTGTATCAGCACGATTAGATAAATGTAATTTTTAATAAATATATAATTTATAAAAAATAACTACCAAAAAAACAATTGTTCATGGTTCATAATTATTCTAAAATAATTATTTAATTTAAACACAACAAAAATGGGATGCACAACACTTGCAGTTAAATAAATTAAATGATCGGGCTAATGAAATTCATACCGACCAGGTCGGCACACCCATGGGGGTGTCCGAACATGTTAAAAAAATTTAAACAATTTAATTTATGAATAATAAGGATGAAATAATTCATCAAAACAACTATATTGAAAATACTGGGTGAAATTGAACAAAGTTGATAGGCACCGACAAACAACCCAATTGTGCATTTTTTTAAATCGCAAGGAAATAGATGGAAAGCAAGTACAAACCCAACCTTATAGTCGCAGATGAACCTATGATCTATGGTAGGTATTGATTTGAACAAAAACAGATGAAAATAGAAGATTTTAAAAACCCCACAAAATAGGGTTGAATTCATCTATGGAAGACTACAAGAATGATACTCAATGAAACCCTACGATCTTAAGTGTGCATTATTATCCATTCTATAAGGTTTATAGTTCACCTAATGGAAAAGAAATTGGACAAAGAACAGAGGTGTGGTGATCTTCTGAAGAGGGGAAGAGGTGGTGTGCCACCTAGGGGGAAGGGGAGGTGCGACGTGAGAGAGGGAGGTGGGGAATAGAAGAGGGAAAATAAATAAATAAAAGATAGAAAAAGAAAATAAAAAATAAGAGAAAAATAATAGATAAGAAAAATTGAAAATAAAATGATAAATATAGTAGAATAAAATGTTTGGATAATGAACGATGATAAACATAATAAGAATTTTAATCCCCCATATTAATTATTTTTATGTTTTATTTAACCTCGTTTTTGTTCTATTTATAAATTACTTTTGATCCCTTATTTATTTTTTGAAAATATCCTTTAAATCTCTTCTTATTTCTTTTCAATCCTTAATTAATTTTTATATTTTCAATCACCGCGTTATAGCATGATAAATTAGTTTTCATAAATCCCCTAGAGTTATTTGAATTATTTAAACCGCTACCCAGGACCCACAGCAGGGAGTGGAGGAGTGCACCCTAGGTCTCTTTAAGGAATTAGAAAAAATAAAATAAAATTGTCCGTACATGATTAAAGTTTAGACATTAAAACCTCCCCACCTTAAAACAACTCGTCCCCGAGATTCTCTTCAAGGGTAGTGGAACATCATCAGAGAAAAATCTAGAAACTATACATGTACATCTGTATCTATCTACTAGGTCTCATCAAGAATGTGTATTTACTACCATAACACCCAAACCAAAAGCACTAACCTTCCTTGGAGGACCTTCATGCTACGGTCGATGATAAGGATCAGATGCTCCTCAAATGATGCATCTACCTCTAGCTTGATTTCATTAGGGAAAAAAGGAATGAGACAGGTCTAGATGATATTATTTGAGCTGAGGTACATGGAAAATTTCATGCATGACATGATACCTCTAAGGTAACAGTAACCGAGATTCTACCTTCCCAACTCTCTTCACTATATCAAATGTCCGGATGTATATCAGTGATAAAATTCCCTATTTGTTGATCCTCATATAACCCAACCTCGATGAAAAATGGGGAAAGAATCGATATCCCATCCCATACACCAAAGGTATATGGTGGAAATCGGTATAAGACTTATATCTAGACTAAGCTATATTCATATGGTTTTGTCTCAGATGAACGTGCTCCGAATTATCTTGAATGAGGTGAGGAACCAATAGAGATATCTCACCTACTTTGATACAGTATAATGCTGAATGATATGGTCTACCATATAGGGCCTCATTCATAGCCATTTTAATTTTTCCATGGAAGCTGTTATTTTAGGTAAAATCCACAAGAGTAATATGTTTATCCCATTAACTAGCATATTCAATGATACAGTCACGTAACATATCCTCTAACACTCTTATAGTTCATTTGGACTTCCCGTCGGTCTAACGGTGATATGTGGTGCTCATAAGTACCTATGAACCTGACATCGTTTACTACCCATTATATAATCCTGAAGTAGATCAGACATCTCTATCCGAAAAATAGAATGATGTATGCAATGAAGTCTCACTATCTCCCAGATATACAGCCTTCCCAACTCATCAATTGTAAAGGTCTCGCGAATAGATAAGAAGTTAACAAACTTGGTCAACCTATCGACAACCAACCATAATGCATCACTACTTCAAGGAGATCTTAGAAATATAATAAGTAAATCCATGGTGATGTCATTCCATTTCCATTTAGTAATGGATAGACACTATAGGAGTCCAACAGGTCATAGGTGCTCTGCCTTCACATATTGATAGGTGGAGCACTAAGTGATGAAAGTAATTATTTGCCTTTTCATTCTAAGAAACAAATACTATCAACACATGTCTTTGTAAATCTATGTCATCCTAGGATAAACTCCCCAAATGGAGGTGTGATATTGCTTTATCATCTCTTTGAGTATACCTGAAGGTACCCATATTTGTCGATGGTAAAAGAGAGTTTCACTGCCATTAACTACCAAACCAATAGGTGGGTGGCCTCATGTAACATTTTCCTAAAAAAGGTCACCTTAGGATCATTTAAATGACTCATGGAGACTCACTCTAGAAGAGAGGATATCATGATAAGATATGCTAGAACTGGTTGCTTGAACTGTTCTTCAACCTCCAAATTTATCTCAGAAAACAAAGCTATCATCTTCCACTCACTGCTGGCTACCTAAACGACTTGTGTTTGTGTCTTGTGGATTAAATCATATTCCATGGATTTACCATTACCAGGGGTATAAGAAAGGTTAAATTAGAACAATTTCAAGTATTCGGTCCATCTATGTTTTCTTATGTTAAATTCACATTGTGTGGATATATATTTTAATTTTTTATGATCGATGTAAACAATGAATCTTTAACCGAACAAGTAGTGTCTCTAACAACGTAGAGCATGAACCAAAGATACTGACTAAAGGTCATTAATATGATAGTTCTACTAGTGAGGTCTTAGCTAGAGGGATCTATAAGCCACAACCTGATAACCCTTTATAAAAATAACACCCAGTCTGATTCCTGAAGCATCATAGTAAACAATATAGATTTTATCTTGCTCTGGTAGAATTAGGATCGAAGATGATGTTAGTCTTAATTTAAACTCATGAAAATTATTTTCACATGATTATGAAAAGATTAACAATACACATTTCTTTGATAGGGGCAAAAGAGGCACTTCTAAGCAAGAGAAATCCGGGTTGAAACACTTGTAATAGCCAGTAAACTTGAAAAAACTATGGATGTTGTAGACATTCTTGGGCTTCCCCGATGAAACTATGATGCTCACCTTTTTGGGTAAACTAATACTCATGCTTCAGATATAATATGACCCAAGAAGGGAACTTTATCAATCTTGAAGTGGCATTTTTTAGCATAATATTTAGTTGGTGCTCTCTCAGTGTACTCATCATGATCAAAAAATGTGTTGCATGGTCGTTTCTGGAACCTGAATATACCAAGATGTCATCTACGAAGACTCCCATAAAGGAATCAAGATACGGGTGAAAACACCAGTACATCAAATCCATGAATAATATCGTTGCATTCATGAGGCTAAATATAATAGCTTGATACTAGTATAAGTTGTACCAACTTAGGAATGTTGTATGTGGTATGTCATATGGTCGGACATGCACCTCGTGATATACCGAACTCATATCAATCTTGGAGAAAATAGTTTCTCCCTAGATCTGGTTAAAGATATCATCTATACGAGGAAATGGATATTGATTCATTGACGTATTAAAGTTTAGTCGATGATAATCCACACATAACCTGAGGGTATTATCTACCTTCTTAGATAAAATAATAGCTGAACCCCATGACGATGTGCTAGGTCTGATGAAACACTTATCTTCGAGGTCTTCAGTCTACTTTTTAAGTTGATATAACTCAGTTGGTACCATCCTATAAGGAGGAATATACACTAATGTCACACCTAGAACAAGCTTGATTGTGAACCCCATATCCCTAGTAGGAGGTAAGATAGAGAAATAAACAGGGAATACATCCCTGATAAGATCCAAAACATATGGGAATTAAATTAATTGTGTACTCTGATTGCTCATGAAGATACTTTCTAACTAAGTTGTCACTCTGCACAGTCCTGTATATTTAGGTCCTACTCGATATACCCGCATAACCCATTCTCTATTGTGTAGATATGTTTCACCCATTGAGGATGTAAAAGACACCTGATGGTGATATCAATCCAATTGATAATGATAAAGAGAAATCCAGTTTATACCAAGAATGAATTCGATTCAAGGAATATCAAGGATATAGAAGTTCCAAATGAAATTGTACCTTCGTATCTCAAGGGGTCACTCTTGTCACTAGTATATTCCCTCTATCCTAACTCCTAAAATAGTGGTGAGATACCTGACGCCGCAAGGGTACTCAATTGAGAAACCAATTCTTCCAAAAAATGTAGTAGTTAAAAATACGTGTGATGTTCCAGTCTCAAAAAAAGAAGAATATAAAGTAGAGGCTTCTATAATAGTACCTATAATCATATATGGTCCTACACTCTACTCCTATAGTGCTGATTTCACTGTGTACATTAGACCTGAACCATAGCCCTAAGAAGCTATCAGGTTGGCCTGAGCAGGTAAACTCTACTGATGTTGATAATCTAGAACCTGATTTCCTCGACCATGACCTCAACCATTACCTCATCCTGATCTGTCTATGGAAAAAGAACTTACATCCTTTTGTGGATTCATAGATTCCAAAAATAATGGGGGTGCATGTGCAGATCCAACACCACAGGATGCTGAAGAGAAATAATCGAAGAAACCTTAATGGTGACCCATCTATTCCCAATCTCGGTACTCTTTTGGGACTCTTGTACACTATGGATTCTTGTGACCAACCCTACCACACTAACGACATGTGACGAGACTATGAAAATGTTATGTTTGGATCTGATTTTTTCTATGTGTACTTTCAAAATGGTGTTTCTTTTTGCTCGAATAATCATCACCGTATCTCAGAACTGAACTGCCCTAGATCCCCGATTTAGCTTCCCTGAATTTTTTCCCTAAAATTTGAGCCTGATTTACAATCTCTATGACAGTTGTCAAAAGGAATACGTTCACCTAAGAGCAGATTGTATTCCCAATTCTGTCCTTCATACATCTCAGAGTAGTGTGCATGTCCCCAGTTTGGAATGGGTAAAAATAATGAAGCTCTGTGAAACGATTATAATACTATAACGTATTAATAGATCCCTACTAAAGATGTATGAGTTCCTATGAATGATCATCTCTCAGAGTTTGGGGGAAAATTTGATCGTAAAAATATGCATGTAAGTTGTCCAAAACCATGTCACTAGTCTACTCATTCAAGGAAACTATGTCCTACTAGTGCTCAGCAGAGTCACAAATTATGTCGACTGCATGTTTGTACCTTATCTATGGAATAATGTCAAGGTGGTTGAAGATAGAACTTATTCATTCTATACACGACTCTATACCATAAAGAGTTCCACTCCTAGAGAAGGTGGGAGGGTGTTGTTGCAAAAAGTATCACGTAAGGTCTTCCATAGATGGGGTAGGTCTAAGAATATTCTCGACTAACTACCTAATCCAAAGAAGACTATCCTTGACCTAAGTGTTAGGGTACCATAGAAGATCGGTATGGTGTCGTACCACAAGAGGAACTATAAGAATGACTTGTGGATTGTGACCCACCATATCTAGAATGTTCTCATTTCCGCTCTCTTGAGGCATTTCCCGAAGATGTCACGATGGAATTGGTTTACAATAGCCAAACGCACTCATATAAATGAAAAGTAAATATGATGAGTAAAATAGGTAAGGCGCAAAATAGGTTAGGTATGTAGCCTGTCTATGATCACTACCTAACAGATAACCCACTTGAAGAGATGGGTCTCGATATGGAATAGGAAACTTAGAAGGATTACTTAAAAATATCTACCTTCCATTTCTAGGTTATGTCAGGTTGAAATCTGAAAAACTATCACAAAATTATAATCAATAAACCATCATTTCAAAAACTTTACCACTAGGCACAACAACACTCACAAGAAAATAGGAAAATTCATGCTTAATTTAGACATGGTGTGGCAATATGAATGTAATTTTTTAATCTTATGGTGCCTTATATGATGCATGTAATATATTTCATTGGTATCATTGGGATACAATGGTAAAAATACATTATATAAACAATAACAATACTAATAACAACAAAAAACATATGAGTCACCCAATGGTGAAATCATAATAAAAATAACTAGCATAATCAGTAACTGCAATCTCATCCCAAGAATTTGGGTTTCCCCTGTACATGGTTTTTCTACGTCCAAGAGCATAGTAAATTTTAAATCCCTATATCATACTCTCATGTCTAACCCTAAAAGTAATAAAAAACAAAAAAACCACCTATGATACAACTTTGTAGTGTCCCCATCCTAATAGCCACCTAAAGGGCGCCCCAAGCTGGGTTGGCCACATAACCTGAAGCACATCTCCCTGAATGTTAGAGGATGTCGACTAGTAGCGATGTATTTCTTCATGTCCATAGGGTAGACTATTCCCACATCGGTAATAGGAATTAACATAGTGGTAGTAAATAGAAACTAAAAATATATAGTGGAAGAATAAAAATGAATAATCAACATCAGAACCATTATGAATAATCCAACTGAGTAAGAATCAAGTGTGGAAGCTCAAAAAAATGACATCCTATGATGTTTGTCTAAAATAAAAGCAAAAGAAAATAGAAAACAAGGCATAATATCAACTAAAATGGAAAGACACAAAGTGAACAACTACATAAAAAGCAAGGATCGGTCCTCTACCACGAGTCACAATCCAAAGTAGTAAGAAAACAATCAAGCATCAGATGCAGCCTGCTTCCCTTTGTCAATACCTGTAATAGAATAATCCACATGGGTGTCTATAGTGACACAATAGGGTGGGTGATAATATACTAGTAGGCCATCACCCATAGTGTCTAAGCGTTCCGATTTCATTCAGTAATTAACTTATGTGTGTCATTATATAAAAAATTTAGAAAATCAATTAATTATAGAAAAATAAAAAAAACATAGCCCTTGTTCCCAATGCCACCCATTCCTAATAACCTTCTTCTGCGAAACTCGGGTGTTGTAAAGAAGTAACATTAATGAATATGATGCACATATGTATATATATATAATCCTAAAAATGAAAGGAGTACCTCCAAGCATGTGATTTAACATGGGTTCTAAATTATGTGACAACCAAATGTACTTCAACATACCAGAAAAGATCACAACACTCATGGGAATCAAGTGTCATGAAAATAATTATTTAGTGCGTTATTTTCAATATTTTCAAGTTGATAGTTGGTGTCCGAGCCTATCTCGAAGATACCACAATGGTACATCCTTCCAATTTCCCAATACCACCGATCTGATCCAAGGCAATCTATCAAAAGACCAAGATTCACTCAGGCCATTTCATTACAATGTGTTAGTCATACTCTCATAAGGAAATGGGTCGAGTATCATATGAGGATTGGTGTAGCCATGTTTCCAATGGATTTTTCCCTGATGGGCCCTTCTCGAACCAGTATCACATATAAGTACTTTGATAACCTGGGGAATTCTCGGTCTCACAAATCCTATGACACCACCCCCTATAGTGCGTAGAGGTAATCTAATATGAGTGGAGTGTTTGTGTGTGGCCCTTAATAATGGACCTACATTTTCTCCCATTCATACATTTAATTAAAATTTCACAGCCACAAATTTGACAAAGCATGCATATGTAATTGTAACTTGAAATCTAAGCCAATGCACCCATCCCACACAAGGTATTAATATAATATTACTACCTAAAAAATAAATAAGGAAAGATATTATATAATTAGCAGAATATAAATTAACTACTTAATAAATAAATAATTCAACACAAAAAACTACTAAACATCCAACTGGAAAAGGTTCATAATTATTCAAAAATTATTATTTAATTTAAACACAACCAAAATGGGTTGTGAAACACATGAAGTTAAATAAATTAAATGGTTGGGAAAAAAAATTATAAAGACCACGTCGGAACACCAAAGAGGGAGTACAAACATGTTTCAACAATTTAATTTATGAATAATATTTCTTCAATAATTAGGCGAGACAATTAGATTGAACAGATTGGGTGAAATTAAATAAATTTTGTAGACATCTACGAACGACCCAACTGTACATTTTTATAAATCGCAATGAAGTAGAGGGAAAGTGAGTAGACACCCTACCTTATGGTAGCAGT
Source organism: Viscum album (assembly GCA_963277665.1). Lineage (NCBI taxonomy): Eukaryota > Viridiplantae > Streptophyta > Magnoliopsida > Santalales > Viscaceae > Viscum > Viscum album. Next base: position 397,228,541 of record OY728125.1, read on the forward strand.
TGAACCTATGATCTACGGTAGACTTGGATTTGACCTAAAATGGAAGACAACATATGATTTTAGGAAAACCCCAAAATATGGTAAAATCCTTCTGTGGCAGACTGTGTGAAAGACACTCAAAGAAACCCTATGATTCCAAATGTGCATGATTATCCTTACCATAAGGTTTAGAACACACATGATAGAGAAGAAAACAAACGATGAATAGAGGTGTAGAGATCTTTCAAAGGGGATAGTAGGTGGTGCACCACCAAGGGATAGGGGGAGGCGCGATATGAGAGTGGGAGGAGAGGAAGAGAGGAAAAAAAGACATAAAAAGAAAGGAAAGGAAAAAATAAAAGAAACGAATAAGGAAAAAAATAAAAGAAAAGAGAAAGGGAAAATAAAAATGAAAAATAAATTAGAATAAAAAGGATTGAAAAATAATTAAGATAAAAATAATAAAAATGGTAATCTCCCACATTATGTTTTTTTACTTTTTCTAAAACCCACTTTCTGTTTTATTTCTAAATTTATTTTTATCTCATCATGCTTTATTTTAAATTTACATTAAATATTATCTTATTTTATTTAAATAAATAAATAATTATTTTAATCTTGAATACCATGATAAATCACAAAATAAAATTTTTCATAATTCCCATGTAGTTTATTAAATTATTTAAATAGCTTCTCGGGACCCATAGTAAGGTGCGCAGGTGCGTTCCCTGGTCGCATTAAAGAATTAGACAACAAAATTTAAAATGGTTTGTACCAAATTAATGATGGGTTTTTACAAGGGGAGGGATTATAGGAAGAGTTTGTTTTAGAACTTCGTCACACTAAAAGGTTCCTGAAATGTTCTTATAAGTGATGATAAAGAACCTTTTTATAGGAGAGGGGAGGGGCACACATAGAAAAATTTAAAATATTAAATTAATATAAATTTAATTTTTAATCAAAATGCCACCTAAATGAGATATATAAAAAATAAGATGATTATATTTCGAAATCCTCTCATACAACAATTTTTAGACATCTATTGATTATATTTTAAACTTTACCTTTTTGATTTACCCTTAATTATTCTATTAATTTTAATTGTGGTAACAACATTTCAGTTATTAAGAGGCTCTTTATTTTACTTATATGGGGTAAATTTATCATAACTGGACTCTTCATGAACTTTTAGACATTATCATAGAAACTTTCTAATTTTAATACATTTTTATGATTTCTAAATATTATACTAAAATATTTTTTTTATAAAATATCAACACTGACCATTTTTACACTATTCATTAATTGAGTTGAAATAAAATTCATACAGAGAGGTAACGTAAAAAAAATAAATTTTATAGTCTTATAAAATTTCATATTAACCTATAAAATTATTTAATGGAATAAAGTATATTATATGATATTTATATTAGTATTAATAATATTATTTATATCATATTTCTCTTAATAAAATTATTAATGTATCACTGTTGTGTCAATATTTATGCTAATTATATAATCTATGAAAATTATAAATTAGTAACAATTATGTATATACATTAATTATATTTCTATAGATAATTTATGTTCTGTTTTTAACCGATTTTATTACTACATTAATATTATTATACACATAAGAGACAAGAGAGTGACATATTGTCACTTTCTTTTATTTTAACAAAAAATATATCACTTTCTAGAGAAAAATATCCTTAAATGAATCAATTATTATCCTTTTGTTTTAATATTGTTCTTTTATTCATCCAATATGATTTTTTAATCTAATTAGGTAATTTTTTTGTCTTTATCATATTGTTTGTTTCCCTAATTTATCGAATTTACCTTTAACCATTGTAAAAAAAATTATCAAAGGTAATATTCATAAAATCCAAAAAATTAATATAACTTATTTATATAATTTGGATCCACTGATTCCATATTTGGAATCAATTTTTCAAAATTTAATGTTTAGATGTTAACAAAATTAATTTAAAATCAATCCCCATTCTCAAAACGAGAAAATTCATTTTTTAATAAAAACCATCAGAAAACTAACATGTGATTATTTAAAATTTCAATGTCAATTTCCATTAAAATAATCAAAATTGGAATTATTGATAGAAAAATAATCTAATTATACTTTAGAACTAATTATAAGGATTTCCTTATTATATAAACAAATCCGACAAAAATGATGTTTTCAATTAAATTGCAGTATTTTTCATTATTCATTAAAAATTAATTTTTTTAGAAAAAAAAAAGAATTAAACCAAAGTAAATTATGATGTTATATTTCTAAATAATAATATTCTTTTGTCAAATTAATCATATAAAAGTTTCAAAAACTATATTTAAAATGAGTTCTCTAACAAATGGCGTAGAACTGTATTTTTTTGAAATATACTTCTTTTATTTGAAAAAATTGAATTTGTTCTTATATATTGTCTAGAAAACATATAAGATGAATTTAAAACATTAAATTGAATATATTACATATATATTTTCTTAATAAAATCCATGAATATTGATTTTATTATTTTATAAAATCACTTATTTACATTTAAATATTTTTTAGAAAAACATTTCTTATTAATTAAAAAGTGTTTTATTTTCTTTTAAAAATAATTATTCACAAATGAATTGATTAAATTTATATGAAAAAAATGTTTCCACAAATAAATTAAAATTATTCATTCCCACCATTCCAATGGTTAAGTTATTATGTTAATATTTAAATAATAATATTTAGTGGTTTATTTAAACTCAATATAGCATATTATATACACTATTGAACATAATGTTTCTTTCTTACAACCTGGGATGTTACAAGTACACTCTGTACACCTCTATCATATTTTATCCCAGTAGGAAATCATTTCATATTGGAAAATGACACTACGTACTTTTCTCCCACACAACATGTCTTGATTTACATAACTCGTCTATGTATGGCTACATGATGTGTGATTTTTCATTGAACACCAGGAATTAGAGTTAGGTAGATATAATTATTATATCTATAGATGTGATCATCAAGTTTTATTCATCAATTCCTGGGTTATTCAAGGTCATATTAAAGTGAATAGTCTTATATTCTTCAATTTAGCAATAATTATGAAAACTAGATATGAAAAAAATATGGAAATCAATAAAAATAAAATAAAAATAAATTAATATATGATCTATATGAGACAACTTAAGGGTTTTAGGGTGAACCATAAGTGGTTTAGATCATTCCCATCAGTATTTTTCATCAAATTCATTGAATTAAATCCTAATAACAATACTAGGTAAATCTTAAATTATTTGAAATGATGATATATTCTGATGTAATTTATAATTAATTAATAATAACGAATTCCCTTAGATCAATAATTAATTTTTTCATTATTGAAGTTATTCTCATTATGTCATTTTTTTGAAGAATCTAATGTATAATTCCTCTAATGATCCACACCAGCTCCATCAATCTTGAAGAAACACTATAAAAACTATAGGCGCTATCATGGATGATCAAGATGTTTGGTGTCATTCATCATTGAATCACAATAAAAAGCCATTCATTCTAGATTGATCAACCATTTTTCTCTCAAAACAGAGAGGGTTAATTAGGAGGATCACAATTATTTCTTGAGATTATTCATGACAAGTTCTAACAGTCTAGGAGAATTTTCTTTATAAAATATCATTGTTCACAATATTTATAAAATTTTAAAAAATGATTTATACAAATATCTGAAAATAAACATAGTCATGGATAAGTTATAATTGTGTGGAGGCCCCTATCTTATTGTTAACTCTAGGTAAACCTCCTGTCAAATATTAATATAATTATTTTTATTATAGTCCATGATATGTAGTAACTCATGGAAATTTGAATATCATTAAATCAATTAATTGATATTTATATAAATGATACTATATAAACTATATCATGTTTCTAAGGATCGTAACTCAGCTTTTCAATTCTCATTAGTGATTATCGAACATTGGAAAAAATTAATATTTTAGAAAATATATTTTAGATTATTTTTTAAATGTTGAAATAATTATTATATTCAATAAATAATGAATAAATATTTATTTAAAATTTATGTAACGAAATAAATAATAATTCAGTACCTTGAGGATAAAATTTAAATAAAAAATTTATATTTTTTTGATGGAAAATAGTAATCATCTAATAACTAACACCTATATATTCTTTCTTTTAATTGGTTGTTAAATTTATTTTATAAATTAGACCAAAATAATTATTAATCTAAAATCTTAGAATAATATCTATTCAAACCATTAATTTTAAATTAAATTAAATTAATACTCTAGATTCAATTAGTGTATTACTCTCAAACCTCTTTCTCAGTGTCATTAGTCTTGTTAGCTTAAAGTCTAAAATTAGAACCTATAAACACATCAAGTAACACAATGAAGAAAAGTTACATTCACAATGACAATAAAATCATATGAACAATTGTCATATAATATAATCCCATCAACCTGATATCTCATCAAGAAGGTTGCATGATTTTTGTCATCAACCATTATTATTGATTTATCATTCATTTACATATTGAAATGAATTGTCAATGAAAAACAATACCCATGTATTTATCATACAGTTCCATTTCAATTATAGGTTCATGGATATATACTTACATTATGGGAATGGACGAATCCTATAATAAGATATTTATTAATGTATATCACTTTTGATACTCCCACTATATCCTACCACATCATGAAAATATTCTATCATATTTTTCGTCAATATATAAAAGTATGTGATTAATGATATACTTTAATAATAATCTCAACTAAATACTAATACACACATTTTTTCAAAGTAATATCTAGACATGTGGAATTATTATTGGTTGGACTCTCCTTAAAGCATCTTCTCTTAGAGATTACCAAGTGTGGAGGTCCGTATGTTTGAGCTTCATCTACTTATGAGCATCCAATAGTTGATAGCCTAAACATCATTTTCATCCAACCAAATGATGAAATCTAGACCAAATAACATATATTTTCAAAATACCATCATACAATTTCATAGTTCTCATTATAGAAGGAACCCACTATAAAAATTTTGATGTGAGAGATACTCTTAAAAATTATCACATTTATGTTACATTTAATAAAAATCATTATGTTAAGAGATAATAATATTTAGGTCATTTAATATACATAAAACCATAATTTCAAATTCTGTTAGTTATTGGGAACCAACATTAATATTATGTTTTTTGTAATTATTTAATGCACAAAAATAAATGATTATAATTTACTAATGTTTATAAAAAAATGATAGATCTAGCTATTTTTTAACAATTTCAATCTATGTGAACATAATGAGCCTCATCTAACTCACTACTTGTTTAACATTTTTAATGAAATTATGTTGGAAATTATGGTAGATTGAAATCATTTTTGTGGTAATATTAGGAGGGTTGATATAATTTTCAGAATCCAATGTAATGGATTCTTAGTAAATATTTTCTTCTCCCTAGAAGAAATTGAATTTAATTTTCCTAGTGACAATACTTAAATCTATATGTTTTGTTTATATATTGAGTGATAAATATTTTCACTGAGGATTTAGGATCTAGATTTTGGATTCAGTTGATGGGGTTATTTCTATACAGGACTAAAACTCGTCTTTAGTGATGTGACGACAAGATTCAACTTCATGTTTTGTGGAATTTATGCTTATAATGGTTATCTTAATTATAGTAGAAACTAGCATTTCTAAAAGCTTCCAACTTGGAAGGGATTGTGTCCATGATCTCCTCACAACTAACACTCTAGAAAGGATTTACCATATCATAGTATTGTAGGTTATAATTTGTTAATTATATCATCATTTCAATAATTATATATTCATTCCATATTTATAATTGGACACATTATTTTATTAAACAGATTAAATGTAAAATTAGAAACTTCATTTCGATAGGGTCTTTTTTAGAGAAATACCATCACCAAATATTGGATAAAATGCATCAATCCCAAGAACTTGTGTGGGATTGGGATCAAAAAACAATGTGTGTTCAATGATTCAATGATTTCAAGCTTACTTTGGAAACATATGTGTATTAGGAAAGACTCAACTTCCTCTTATAGAACCGAACTTCTTGATAGGATACTACAGTGAAATATATTATACGTAATATATTCCTTGTGGCATGCTATTAGTAACACATTTAATAATATGGGTAAACTCATTAAATGGTCTCTATCAAGATAACCCAATATTAATTTATGGAAGAATAAATGTTTAAACCAATTATTATTTGATAACTATGGAATCCCTTCGTGTATAGTCTCTTTATCTGTCCCATAGACACTCAAAAATTGGGAAATATTTATATTGACTCATAATTATCTTAAATAGATATAATATATTTTTAAAAGTTTATTCATTACATACCATAAAAACATAAAATAATTATATAGGTATAATATATTGGTAAAGTTGGACACATAATCAACTGGTTCATAAGATTCTCTCATTATGATTTTTTTAACTAACACCATTCTTAGAAACATCACTCCTAAAACACGTCTTCATAACCTGTTTAAGGGAAACATAAGATAGGGTGAGGTTAAATGATCATTAATGGTAAACAAGGGAGACATGAATTATCACAAAAACATAACATGAGCACTAGGGTATGAGAACATGAGACTAAAATTAAAAATTCATACCCTAGATATAATATATCATAATATTGAGTCATGGAATAAATCATTGTTATTAATAAGACTTAAATCATAATTGACTCAAATAACAAGATCCACGTGATCATAAAATGGGTGTATGACATGGAATTGTTTCATCCACATAAGCATGGAATGTCATTTCCTTATTATAAAAGGGTTCAATTCTATGACTACCAAAGTGGATTGGGTTTACTACCTAAACCATCACAAAATACAATGATCACTCCCAATACTATCATAGTGGAAAGAGTCAACTACTTAATAACTATAACTCCATATTCCAAACCTATTTAACCAATTAGATATTTTTCTTTAAGTAATGAATTTGAGGGACTTATAATTCCCACCATTAATTTAATAAAATCATAAATATATGTGTCCCAATATCTTAAAACATTAATCATATTAGAATCCCTCAAAATAAAGGTCTTTTGTAGAATTTCATCATATAATATCTCATATAAAAAATTATTCATAAACATTCATCATTTCATTATAGTATAACCCATGGAAAAAAATGTGTTTCAAAGAAATCTTGACATAATAAATATAATTCCTCAAACAAAATAATATTTATGGTTTCCTTGGATCATATCCCTTTTAAATCTTAAGAAAAATAAAGGTTTATTTTCTTTAATGAATAAAAATATAATTAAATGATATTAAACCATTATTGAGGAAAATAATCATTCCATTTTGAAATCACTTCATTAAAATAAAAGAATTTCCAATATACTATAGAAAAATATATATTTTAAAATGATCATGAAAAATTATGAATGACGCATCAAATTATTGAGTGTCAATAAGTTTTTTTAAAATCACTTCATTCTAAGTAAGTCAAAAGAAAACATTATTTTACACTTCTATATGAAATTCAAAATAGAACCTCATTTAGAAAATTAAAATAAGATTACATTTAAATTTTTTTGGTAAAAATTAATAAATAAGTAAAAATTACTTTACTCAATAATTTGATAATAATAAAAACCATACTAAAAATATTTTATGAATATATATATATGTAATAAAATGTTTTTTTGAGTAAAGAGATTAATTAATATGATTTTCCATAAAAATATATTTTCTGCCTCTTGATTACATAAGGTGAGGAAAGTGAAATAAAAATTGAATTATCAATAAATAACATGGTGATAATAAACAATTTAACTTTATTAGGAGTTATATTGTAAAATTTCAACATTAGAAACATAATAATAAACAATCCCAAATAAATAATGATATTTTAACATAAAACCCCTACCAATTTGGAAACATATGAATAATGATCACCATGAAATGAAGAAGAATAGATGGATATGGAATGATCCATAATCTTCAAGAGAATAATTATAAAAATATTCTTGGGAATTATATAGACTAAACAAAATAAAAAAGTGGTGAATATGAGATGTGTCCCATAGAAATACAAGTGAGATGAAAAGCACTTACTTTAGGTCTTACATCCATCCTACAAATTAAAAAATCCTATATAATTAATATAAATTTATAATATATATAATACATAAAAATAATCTAATATACTATATCTTATATGATTTAATTATAACTTTTTATCACCTTTTTTAACATTTCCATTTAAAAATCATATTTTAGGTGATATTAGATTCGTTTTTTAAGGGTGTTTTTGGTTCGGTAGTTTTGCTCCATGTAATTTGATAATGGTTCCATCTTATAAATTAATCATGATTAAAATATTTCATATATATAAATAAATTTATTTATTACATATTTATATTCAACTATAAACATAGTGATAAAAAATGAATCACACTATTTATAAAGATGGTATGACATATGTATGCATGAACATTGTTTTTATTTTTGAATTAATGGAACAAATGAAAGGTATAAAATAAACAAGAATTGAAGAATTATTAATATAATATATATATATATATTCATTAAAATCTTCCTCATTACCATCTATGTAAAATGAAAATGAAAATGAATAACACCACCTCGTAGAGGTGGGAGTCCACACGTAGGCATGAGTAACGTTATCATTTTGTAACCATTTTGAAGTTTAGAATATATATGTGGTATTATTATTTTCGAAGGATAAATTTATTATAATAACCACATATAAACATAAAACCTATCATAATAATAATCCTTGAATAATGGTGATGGTAAAATAATTGTATTAATACATGGACATATTAAGTTGTGTCTATGCATAAGTGATATATTCACTTTCAATTTGATGATAAATATAGTTTATAATGGTTATTTATAAATCCTCATAACATTTTAGTATATTTATAATATTTAATATAGTATTTATTAAGTATATAACAAATTTATAAGAGGTAAAATATTAATATAAAATAAATTGATCGGTTAAGATTATTATATTCTCTTGGAAATATCTCATTTATATATCCTCATAATAATCCTTGATTTGGTATTTCAGGACTACCATCACTTAGAGAATGTGAATAAGAACATTTAGAAGTATTTTTTCAGGTTATAGTCAAGGTATAAGTCTCAAATTGGTATCAATAACCGGATATAGAGATTCTCTTTTATATCTGAGGGGTGGTGCACCCATGAAATTTCATAAATGGCTAGAATATATTAAATATATTCTCAATTCAAATAGATAAAAATTGACTATAAATGGGAAAGTGGAGAAATTTAGTCCATGTATTATCCTCCTAGATCTCTTATAATATTTTTATTATTGTTATATAATTTAATTAAAGAAATTTGGATATAATATAAATATTTTCATTTTTTAACAGTATTCGTTTAATTTGACTTAAATGACATAAATAAAAAGTTAAAGATCGAGTATAATTATTTAATTAAAACTAATATTTCATATTCATCTAAAAAAATCATGCATTTACTAACTCAAATTATATTATATTTAATTTTTTAAAAATATTTTATTATATATATGATATTAATTGGATATATTTAGCATCAGTGTTGCATAAGCGTTTAAGGTTAATATATAATTACAAAAATTCCGAAATAAAGTTATAAAATAATAAAAATTAATTAAGATTAAAATAAAAACTTATATTTGTTCATGACATTATTTTTTATCAATTTAGAAATATAAGAGATATCTAAAACTAGGATAATGACATTTAGTAAAATTATTTGATTTAAATATTATATAGGTCATTTTCAGGGAAAATATTACATTACACAACTCAATTTTGATCCTAAGGTGATCAGTGTAAAATTCTATTCACCCAATGTGAATTATGATGTAAAGTTATGTCCTTATTATCTATTTATAACCTATATTATCTTGATTTAACCATTACCATTGTGTTAAATTTAACCACGGTTAATATTCATACTGAACAAAAATAAAAGGGACCTAGTTACAAAATTAGAACCTAATAATTCCAAATATGGAATCTGTTTGATCATTTTTAATTTTTAATAGGGTAAAAAAATTAATTTTAAAACAAATGTGAACAGTGTGATTAATATCACATTTTATAAAAATTCATTTGAAACATGTTTCTTTGGAAAAGAGATATAGATGGGATTTTATACAGATAATTTGATTCATTATGGGGGTTCAATGCATTTATCAATAATTTTCATTTTGTTTCCCATTATTAATATTCCTTGTGATCTTCTAACATTTCTCACATCTCTAATTGAGTACAATCCTCTTTTCTAATGGTAGTTGGTGTATCAGTTTTTAAGCCCTATGGTGCTTAGAAACTCACATTGGTCATGTGGATGGGAGTTGAGGCTCATGACGTCATTTTGAATGGAATTTCTACCTAATATGGGGATTTCTTATTTATTTGAGATATGTTTGTGAAATCCTTCATAGGACACCATATGGGACTAGTAACCCCTATTTCAATGGCCTTTTTATGAAAATGTATTTATAGTAGCGGTAGTGTACATATCATGGGATCTCTATCATTATCTTATTAATTTATAATGATTTATATTATGGCCTTTGTTGGGAACTCAAAAGTTACATCCATCTCGGGAGGCATTTGGGGTCTTGGAGATGGTATGGAACCTTTATGAGGTTTCCAACATTTCTTGTAAAAATAGGAATCAAACACACATTGTTTGTTTGGCATAGATTAAGGATGTGTGACTAAACCCATCCATGTATTTTACATTTATCCAGTAAGGATGTAAATATTGGGCTCGGGCCTTGAGGATGTTTCATATATGTCCCATATAAAATGTGAATCATTGTCTATATTTTCTCATTGTCCCCCTGACCCACTAATGGTTTTGAGGTACTTGAGAGAATATTTAGGACTGATTCATAATATGATTATATTTTATGATTCAACTTCTTACCTATTGATGGATGATATGGAAGGATCATCCTATATGAGTAATCAGTTATTAGTGGTAGAAATTTTGGAGACATGAGGGGAATTACACTGATTGGATGTCCATATGAACTTCGGAATATAAAGGCATCCTACATATCATTATTATTGCATGAATCAGAGTTCTCATAGTTCATTCATCCCTTATCCCGCATATTGGATAATTTTGATGATGATTCTTGGAGAAATTATTATTATTCATGTGTTTTTAGGAATGGTAGGTGATTATACTAGGATGGATTCCCTTTTTTCAGGTATACACCCAATTTTATCCCATACATATTGGAAATATGATATTATGTTTTTGGTCCGGGCTTTCACCCAAAATTTTCTATTATATGTGAAGGATATTATATTATTCCACCGGATGGGGCCTACAAAATGCGGTTTCTCTTATATGTATGAGATATAATATTATGTCGATGGTCGAGGCTTACACATTGAGGTTTCCCATACATTACATGGCCTTATTGTCTGTCTAATATGCATTGAATGTCTACTTTACATGCTTTGATTTCCTAATCGATATGTTGAAGAGATTCTTCATGGCATGTCCACAGACAATTGTATGATTCATTTTACTTTTTCAGAGGAATTCACAAAATCTAGATGGCATGTCTGAAGAATATCACATAATCAAGGCTGACTTCTCCAGAGGATATCACAAGACCCTACTGACTTGTCATGGAATCCATCACATGATCTCAGCCTACATGTATTGTGGAAATCACAATACTCAGTAATGTTTTACAGGAATCCATCAAATGATCTCAGATGGACTACCCGGAAGAAATCATAAGAATCATCTGGGTTTTTCATAAATCCTTTTCATTATCATAGTTGGACCACCTGGAGGACATTACATGACTTAGTCAGTTTTTTTGGGAAGCCTTCACATGAACATGGATGGCCTATCATTGAGGGAGTTTCATGATCCAACTGACATTCCCAATTATCACTTTAAATTGTGGGTGACATGTTTGGAGGGAATCCCAAGAGTCAATGAGACATTTCTAGAGGGTTCCACATATCTTGGTTGACTTTTCCTAGTGTCATCACAAGAGTTGAATGACATGTCTGATGGACATTGCAAGACCTAGTTTTATTATCTTGGAAGACATCACATAACCCCCAATATGTTTTCTAGAAGCCAGTACATGACCTCGATTGGATTATTTGGAATTCATCACCTGACCCATCTTACATACCTTTGTTTCATCGAAAAAAGTTGTCTTTCATGATTGTAAGGAATTGTGAGAGTCAATGGGGCATGTCTGGATGGTTCCACATGTCCTAGGATGACATGACTAGATGTCATTGTGAATGTCGAGTGACATGTCCAAGGAACAACTCATTATCCAGTTGACATACTCTAGTGCTACTTCAAGACTCATTTGACATGAATTGATGCCACCATATGATTTGGGTGACAAGTCTAGAGGCAATTGTGAGCCCTGGATGGATATCCCAAATGGTTTCCCAATACATGGGATGTATGGCTTGGGGTACCTCATGAAATTCTTCAACATGGCTAGGGGACTTCGCAAGATCTAAATAGTATACCAAAGGAGTGTCGTATAATCTAGGTTACATGTCCTAGTGTTGTTTCATGACCTAGATTATTCATGAGAAGTGAAATAGGATCATCATGAATTTTCATTGCATTATTATCTCGTTCATTAGTTTTTCAAAAATGTTCTGGCCTTTATATTATTAATTCGTCAGATTTTTTCAATGTTATTTTCATTAAAGTGTCTCATGATCTATCAGAAATGTGGGATGTTATTCATGTGACCCTCCAAAATTAATTCACATGACTAATGAGTGATCACATGATCTTCCAATGCATGTTTCTTGAATGTTTTAGTTGTTCACCGGATCTCTCCTAACAATAAACTTTTCAATCGCAAGATCATCAACTCTGATAAATTAACTCTGATACAAATTCAAGGTTCGAAGGATCTTTCATCCTTATCATATTACAATTTTCATGTTGGGTTGGGCATTTATAGGCCTCCCCACCCTAGTTGTCACTCACTTTGTGTTGTATGTATTTCTCAAATCTAGGCTGGTCTCATGATTGTGCTCAATTATTTTCAAATACAATCACTCTCCACATCAGTGATACATCGTGTGACCAATAAAAGGTAATGGGGAGATGCACAATCCCTTCATGGACAATCCAATCCATTTTACTATGGAGAAAAAGGGTTGGGGATGGGACATCCTATTCATTTATAAATCCTTAAGGATTAGAGGAGTTATATGTAAACGGGCTCTGGTGGAACCCTATTTCATGGTATCTCATGGGCTTCATGGGAGTGTCATGTGATTTTTATGACTGTATGATTTTCATTTTCTTATCCCTTTTATTTCCATTGAATATTTCACAAAGGTTTGAGATATTGTGAGATGGTATGGATGTTGTCAAGGAAAATCATTCTCCCATTAGTGTTTCAATACAATACCAAAAATGGGTTAAGTGGTGATCTGTGATAACTTCATGTCAAACCCATTATTTTTATATTATAGAGATAGAGGGGGAGCTTGAGGCTTCATGGACATGTAAAATTTATTTCATGATATGGGGGTGACATGATAGTAGGCTCTTTCATGACCATTCGGACATTTCACTAGGTCTTAGGTGGGGTCTCATGGGATATATGGGTGCAACCTGTAATATTTACAACTACAAGAGGCTCATTCCTTTCTCCCTTTTATTTCTATTGATTTTTTAATCTTGTTATATTGTATTTATTTTGTCATGGAAATTCATTCTCACTACTAGTGATTCATAATGTGACCATCAAAGGGTCTTGTGGGGATGCACGATCACTTCATGGAAAAACCCTTCTTTTTGTCTTATAGAGCCTAAGGGGGCGTAATGTTGTATGGACATGTCCAAATCCTTTTTCGTTGTGTGGATGACTTACAAACTGGCTCTTTCATGACCAAGAGGACATGTCTATAGTTATTATGTTGTTTGTCATGGGATATATGGGTGTGTCGCATCAGTTTTATGGCCTCAACAGGCTCCCACATTTCTCCCTTTTATTTTCATGGATTATTTAACAAACGTTGATCATCTCTTGAGATTGTTGATATATTATCAAGGACAACCATTATCCCCATAGGTGATTCATCATGTGACCAGAAAAGGGTCTTATGGTGATATTCATGCACTTCATGGAAAAACTATTCTATTTATCATGAGAACATTGTCTTGGTTAGTAGCTCTGCTTGCCTATGGTGAATTGCATGATTAGTGATGGATCTCACAAAGATATTTAGAAATTGGAAAGGAAAATATATTTTCAAAACTTTTATGTTTCATGTGTATAATTATATACCTCACGATGGAATGTTTACTTTGCAAGGGATTATCAAATTTCATGCCTTTGATGTGTCGCATGTTCAATAATGGATCTTGCGACAGCATAAGGACAATATATGGGATATTCGCTTTGTTCTCCATTGTTTTTTTGCAGGTTCAATGATATATCTCACAATATCATGCATACATGGTCAATTAAATTCGCCTTTTTTCCTTTGATGTATTGCATGTTCAACGATGGGACTTGTGAAGGCATGTATACATTGTTTGGGATAGTCACTTTGATCGTATTTCATTTATGAGGTGTTTATTGATACATATTGGGATAGCATGCATACATTATTTGGTAAAATCTCTATTATTTCCCTTCATGTGTCTCATATTCATTGATTTCTCTCATGACCGCATGACAACATTTTCAAGGATAGTCTATTTTCTTGACTTTAATGTGTCACTTGTTCAATGATGGATCTTACAATTCTAAGAATACATTTTTGGGATAGTCTCTTATCTTTCCTTTTATGTGTCCTATGTTCATGGTTTTAAGATGACATAATGTGAAATTTGGTACTTCCATATCATGGCTCTATGTTAAAGGGTACATGGCTAGTGTTGCATACTATTAGAAAAATGTCGCATATCCAAATCCCATGAAAAACGTATATGTAATATTTATCCTCTTCATATAAAGATATCAGGTGTGTGGTGGTGACACTCATGGAAAATTTAAAATTACATGTGTGCAATATATAATTATTTTGGATTGACATGGTGAGAAATTTTTTGAGTGGTATTTATGCTTGAATTCATGGGGCATCAAATAAATTCTTTAGAACAAGATCATAGCCAGACACCGAGTATCTTCCCACAATTATACAAAAAACTTGGTATAAGACAATTTAATCCTTCTCTAGGAAGATTTATGATCATTATATATGATTTGTTATGTGTTCTCATGAAAAAATTCTTGAATATGAACACTAGGTTAATGATGATCTCGAATCTCACTTATCTATCTCATGATATTTATGGTGTGCATCCTCCCATGGACAATTTTCTGATGTGTGATTATGAGCATCAATAAATGACCCTCCCCCATATAATTAGACGTGTTCAGTATGAGAAGAATCTGATTATAAGGTAATTTTGGATCACCTTTCTAAATATCCAATCATTTTTTGGGCTTTTATATTGAACCACATCAAATGATTTTTCCAGAGTGTTTTATTGAGTAATTTGAGGTGAAATCCATTGGGGGTTTATAACCATGAGTTATTAGCGAAATCCTATATAAGAAGTGGATTTCTCTTAATACATATTCACCCTAAGATTGGAATGTTTGTGTAACATTCATAACGGAAGCAAGATTAGGTGAATCAGAACTTTTAGCTAGATCTAAAGTAGGGTACATGGATGTCACTATGTATACCGTGATAATAAGAATCAATACATATGTAGTTCTAATATATACCACTATGTATGTAAACCCCATTATTGGGAAACATAGGTTCATTGGTAATTAATTTAATGAGAAATTTCCTTATATAGATCTAACTCATACATAAGAAGGTGAATTTCACTATTTTTGTGATGAAATCCTTGGTATAGATCTATGATATGGTGAAGATGTCCGTCAGGTCATTCAAAATATCGATTCATTGTGTGTAAAACCAAAAATATCCAAACCTTCATTTTATTTCTAAACTTATGATAGGTTACTCTTCAGAAATGATCATGAATTTCCTCTGACATTATATCTCAAATTGATGCACCAACTCCATTAGTCTTCACATCATCTAACATAAAAGGGAAATTTTAACATGATATCCTTATTGAAGGTAAAATTCTCCGACATCCTAATTAAGGGGACATAGTGAGCATAGCTTGAATTTTTCTATTTCCATATGGTGGGCCCCATGATATTTTTATCACTTTATTTTTCCTGGACGTTTTTCTAATCTTCAAATAGAGGAAGTATTTTCATGCATAGACTCAGATTTTACTTAGACTAACTTTTAACGAGTTTTTGACCGAACATGTTTTGTAAAACATCTATTTTTTAAATTTGTAATATTTCATACATCATATAATGTGTATGTTGAGTGATAAGAGACATGAATTTTTCATAGGATTCTCTTTTATATTTTCCACCCTTGAAAAAATTATGACTCTTTCAGTTGGCTATTTTATGGTCTTGAAAGACAGATCATCACTGTGCCATAGTTTAGATTAATTAATATTGGGCCTTTATTGTACTATAGTTTAGGGTCTTATATCTTAGAAATTGGATTTTTACTTATTTTATTCTTTTAAATCTTGGACCTTTAATGTGTTATAGTTTTTATTCTTCTATATTCATCCTTTTATGTGATAGAGTTTTTAATATTCCATATTAGACCTAATTAATGAATAAAAAAAATGGTTAAGAAGACTGGAGATGACTCAAAAAACTATAGAGGTCTATGTTCCACTATGGTGTTTGTAGGGCTCATAACTATTTGATTCGTTTCATGAAATGTTGATATAATAATGTTTGGTAGTTAAAATCCATTCTGCATTTCCATAATGGCAAAAAAGGGGGTCTCTATAGTTTTTTATGGTTCATGAATGATTTAAGGATTTTTGGCCAATGGTGAAATTTTAGTGATTCTAGGTCCACCTGGATTGTTGGGGTGTGGGTGATATAAATCATATGTTCATGGGACTAAATAAATTTGTAATATAATGGTTAATACATATCGGGGATGACTCAAAACACTCTTGGGTGACGAGTTCTTCCATGGTTTTATCGAGTCTCACAAGGATTGGAGATCATTTATTGTAATGAGAAGATGCCTCGGATTGGTTGTTTTAAGACCATATGAATAATTCCATAGGGATTACATTTATGGATAATTATATATGATCCAATATATTTTTTGAGGTCCATAAAAGATTTCCTAAGACACAATAGTCTGGCCACTGATGTTGGGTATAAAAGAAAAGATATCCTAGAAGAGATCTAGCTCCCTAGGGCAATTCAGATCCTAATGTGATTCTCAGTCCCTATTCCCTATTGTTCTAAATCACAAGGTGTGTCCCATAAATTTTTTGGGAATGGGGTTTATCACTCTTTTCTTGATAATTGGTACACTTCTAGGCGACATAATGTCAAGGATATCAAATCCTCATGAATAGTTTGGTATTTTTATTGTAAATCATGTTCCAATGTTCCTAGGTCATGAGGAATGTATGGGAAAATATTTTTGGGAATCAGCCAACACACCCTCCGGTGTTGGGTTGTGTTATGATGACATCGGGATCAAAATAAATTGATATCCCTTCATATTAGGCCAAGATGTCTTTGGTTGGTTGTTCTAAGACCTTCTTCATCAATAGTATGGATGAACTGAGAGGTCTCTTATCTTTTCAATGGTCCTGGAAGGTTTTAGAAAACCCAAGGATCATTATATCAGGAAGAACGATTTGTGGAGAATGTTATATCAAAGAAGGGTTTAGAACCATAACATTTGGTTCACCTTGTAGTGAACACATTATCATGACAAGAAGATGTGACAAGCCATTAATTTAACATTTTCCTAGACCAATGGTCCATTGAGCATAGATTGGATTTTACATGGTCCATAATATAGACCCTGTTATACTTATTCGTTTTTTATTTTCACAACATTTTTTACTGAAACACTATAGATAAATAGTTTAGAAAGTGAAGACATGAAATTTTCTCAGGTTTACCTTTATAGGTTTTCAACTAAAAAAGTATTGTTTCCCATTTTCTATATATTCTAGGTCTTCTAGTTTAGACCATCATATGATTTATTTTATGTTCATACATATTTTACCAATGTGTATGTAGTTTTTGGACTTGACACTCATGGGCCTAATATGGGGGTTGTTACACAAGAGACCCATTAGGATACTCAGGATGAGTAACACTTCAACATCAATCTAAGAAGGTGATAAAGATGTTTTCTGTGATGGATATAGGTTCTTATGTCATGAGTAATGATATCAAACAATCATATTGGGGATGACCCAAAACACCGTCAGGTAATGTGTTATGCCATGGTGATTTTAGGATTGCAAGGAATAGAAATCCCTTCTTACGTATCATAGATGTTTCTAGTTGGTTGGTGTAAGACCTTCTGTATCAATAGAATGGTCGAAGTCATACATCTACTGTATTTTCCATGGGCTATGAAAGGATTGTGGTAACCTAAGGGATGTAAGAAATAAAGTGTTTTATATAGATTGAGGTGATTTTAAAGATGGAAGAAGCACCCAGTTCTCTAGTTGAACAAGGTAAGGCTCTTGTAATTTACCGATAATGAATGATTATTGGTTATAGTGTGAATTGTTTAATGTCGTTTAGTGAGGATATATTTTCTTTTATTTAGTTTAATATTCTACATTATGGAAATTTTTCATGCAACTTTAATGTCTAATTACTTTGATGTTTTCCATGCAATTTAACATCAAATACTAAGGATGTATATTTTATTCCAGAAGAATGTCATGAGACTATGCATTTTTCCTTTTAATTTAACATAATATGTTAAGGATATATTTTTTGAGAATTTGTAGTGTCATATAACTAGGATTTTTACCTTTAAATTTAATATCAGTTGTTATGGAAGTGGAAATATACAAGAAACATTTTCCATGATATATTACATGAAAGAACTAGACACATGTTGATCTGAATCATATTTAGGAATGGAAATGGGATTTTAGGATCCAACCCCTATGTAATTTGGGTGCATTGTTTTGTTAGTTATTTTAGATTCACCCAATATTTAAGATCCTAGTGTCACTATGTATCCTATGATGATAGAAATAAAAATACACATAGTTCAGGGGAAGGATACAATCTATAAAAGTTTTACCCATACAAATAGGTGGGAATTGTTTCCATTTATCATTATAGATAATCCCAAGATTAGATATTTGGGTGTCACTATGTGTCATGTGATGACAGGAATCAAGATACATGTAGTTCTTAATGAACCATGTAGTTTAATGTCATGTGGCATGGATGTTGATATCCCACGTGAAAAGGGGTATTGTGGTTGGACCTTATAATAAAAATATTAGTGTCAGTATGTATTGTATTTTAATATGAATCAATCCATATGTATATTATGAATAAAGGTGTGGTAGGATACAAATCACTAGAAATAGTTTCCCTCTCATGTGAGGTCCATAAGGATGTACAATTTTTTATATTTTGGAAAGGACATAAACCATTCAATTTAATTTCATGTGGAAAAGAATCATGGTATTCCTTTTAAGGTCTTGCATTCTGGACCACACTAAACATTTCACTAAGTAATATTACATTTTAAAGGGACCTCATACTAAAATTACAACGATCACATTATCTATGCTCGATGTGAGAAACAAGGAATGACCATGGTACCCATTGACATGTAAAAAACCAAAAGCATTGACATTGGTAATTTTGTATCATGTTGTTGTTGTACCAAGATATAGGATCAAGGAATACCTATATATCTCATTGAAAATTAGAAGTAGGTCATATGTAGTTTTGGAAACCCATGTAGTTTAATTTTTTGTGATAAGTACATGAATCACCAAATTTGAAATGGATTGTTACAGTTGGGCCCCAAATTAAAGGCTCAGGTGTCACTTTGATTATAAGAACTAAGCCACACATAGTTCTTGAAAAATAGTGATTTATTCTCAATTTAACGTCTTACTACTAGGATGAGTTCATTAATTATTGTAATCATGTTATTTAGAATAATATACAATGTTTAATATAATTTAACTAGGATGAATCTATATAGTTCAATGACATTTTTTCAGGTTTTAATCGATGTAGTTCAGAATCATGTGGTTAGTATAAACTTCATGAATTTTAACATCATATGGATAAGATTATCAATGTAGAGTTTAATGCCATGAGCCCATGACATTATATTTACAATTAAATTCTGTGTGGTTATAAAGAAATCTCTATAGTTTAACATCATGCGGTTAGGACATAATTTATATAGTTTAATTTCATGTGGTTAGGAAATTTTTGTAAATTATTTTTTGACCTATTTGGGATCTCATAATTGGAGTTTGAAATGCGTATGGCCATATGTTGGAGGTTTCTTCCAACAAACACTCACTATATCTCTATGTCATCCACTTCTTCATCAGATCTATATGTTTTTAATAGGATCATACCACACCGACTACCTCTCAAGGTCACCTGATGATTATATTGAAGGGATGTTGATGGTTTATGGGGCACTGTATATGGTTAAACAAATAATTATGAGTATATTTCCATAAAAAGGTGACTCATATTTTTTATCACCTCCCTATAAAAATTTGTTTTATATTTATGACCACCTATCTATATGAAGGAGTCCAATATTTTTGAGTGCCTCTATAAAAGAGGGTTTCTAGAAAAGGAGATGATTTCCTTGTTTGTTGGAGATATCACTATAGGGAGGTTGACCATGGTGGATTTTAGGATTAGAGTCTCGATGATCCATCTGCACACTACCTCGAGGAGGACTATCACAATAATGATCACCTTATACATTGGTTGATGATTTGACAGCCCCTTGGGGTGTTGAGAATGTGTCTCAAAAAACCTTATGGACACTTTTCATTAAGAATATTTGGGATATTACCCTCACTCTACATCATCGTAATAGTATGTAGTCATTCCTTTTGGGGTTGATCAGGGATAAAATACTTCTCGATGATAGATTTCATAATCCATTGATAATCGTCTGGTGGTACGAAAATATAAGCATGCTTCTGAGAAGCTACAAGAGTATGTCAATTGGGATCTTATTATAGATATAGGAACCTTTTCTGATGTTTTTTTACTCTAACATGGTGGGGTTTTTTCAGAAAAAATAATATGATCCAGATCTTGGGCCTTTCAAATATGTCATTGTTCCTTTTTATATAAGTATGAGTCTATATCAATGCATGTGTTGATCTCACATAGTGAGCCCTGGTTGGAAGCGGACTATGAGCTTGGTTGGAATATTCAATCCCCATCAAGATACGTTGATGTACTACTAGAATAAAAGTAGTAATATGATTCTCCTCTTATAAGATTCTGGGATACATTTAGAATCTTTATTACTAGGAATATGATCTTATACTAAGGATTGTTCTATAATCACTCAGAGAGTCTTGGCTTGAATGGAATGATGTGCCCAATTCTAGGCCTTTGGAATTTTTTAACGTATTTTTCTACAGAAATATGAGCCTTTCTTGAGTCAGGTTCCCCTCCCACTTGGTGATCGTTGGAAAAATTCGGATATGTGCCCGGTCTAACACCACATCTTTTACCAGAATATACTGATAATCCTCCTAAATTGGAGCAAGAATGTGTGCTTTACTTAGAGAAACCACTTATTGATGATGATAACTGTATTCAGATACCCCAGTTGTAGGTATACGAATATGAGCATATCCTTTCATCTTAACTAGAATATATAGGCTGAGCTCTTATGTTGTTATCACAAAGAAATGCCACTTCAGTAAGGTATGTATAGGAATATCCAAATGTACACTCTGAACTTCTAGAGTATGTTGGTTGAAAACTTTTATTGAAGTGGGTATATACACCCACACATTTTCTCCTTATTCCACCAGAATATGTTGATGGAATTCATGATTGGTGTAGGGATATGTGCATCCCTCATGCCTACTATAAGAAAATATCCACGGACTTTCTTTGAGTGAGCAGTCATATGATCCTTCTCTCTCTGATGAAGATCTTTTCACATTGGAAAAGGTTTCCATGTTTCCTAGATTTACATTTTTGGGTATGTGACCTATAGAAATATTCCCTTAGTAGTGGATTAATTGGTATTGAAATTAATTTGATATATATGGGATCGATATTTTACTATATGGTTGGTGTATCCATGAATGTTAATTTTCACCTGATGCTAACGATGTCTCCCAGAGATTCAAAATCCCCAATGTTATTTTGTCATGTGATAAATATGTGTCATATATAGTTTATCATCATGTGGTAAGAATGTGGATATAGGTTCCTAGACTAGGATATAGATTCAGGTGTCCCTACGTATCTCAATAGGATTTCAATCAAGTCATACATAGTTCATGAAAACATGTGCAGTTTAATTTCATGCTGAAATGACATTATCCATATCATTTAATTTCTTACAATTTGTACATGGATATTTTTTTGGGATAGGATATAGGATCTAGTAATCTGTATGTATCACTTTTAAATGATAATAACATTATAAGTTGTTCTAGAATACCAGTGTATTTTAATTTCACGTGGAAAGGACATAAATCTTGGAGTTTCACATCTTATGGTAAGTAAATTAATATATTTTGATGGTTATATGAAATTTCATTTAGTTATCCATACATATTTAATTGAAATGAGTATAAATCATTACGTAGTTTTAGAAATCCCACATGGTTTAATGTCATATAGAAAAAACATCATCAGTACAGTTTTAACATCTTATTGTAAGGACGTGATCAATGCAGATTTACGTCTTGTGGTAAGGATTATGGGCATGTAGTTTAAGTTCTTCTGGTGAAAATAGTTACCATGCATTTTAATGTCTTATGGTATTTAAAATGGTCATTAATCTCTCTGGAGTGTATCTATTCTGTTGGATCATGGACAAATCTCTACCATATTTCATGAGTTTTAGGACCCTTAATCTCTATCAACAATATGCTTGACTGTCCCTCCTACCAATAATTAATGTAAAAAAACCTCTCTATTGTATTCCTAATACATTGATTGAAGGAGAAAAGTTTTTCATGGCCTGTCAACCCCACCTCATTTGGCTTCTTTATTGTTGGCAGTTCCACCAAACCATTTTCTAAAGAAAAGTCAATATATATTGGGACATGAATTATTTATAAAGAATATTTTTCTTCCATTTTTTTCTTGAAACATTGACATTTATCCCTATTAGTCTTAAATCTTATTCTCTACTTCACAACTTGTGTGTCTCTTTCATATTACTCGGATGATAGTTGCGGGATCCTGGTGCCATTAGTTCTAATATCCTCATGTACATTTGTACCTAAAACCAAAATTTAAGGTAAAATATAACTTTTATCGTTTTAAAAATATGTTTATGATTGGGTATATGATTTTCTTGGCCTACCATCCTTGCCTAACCTATATTTCTCACTGTTAGGATCTTTAGCACACAATTTTCCTTGGCATGGTTAAAATACCTCTGAATGTGTCTTGATCGGGAGGAATCTACTTTTATCTGACTATCATCAAGAGATGGGATACCATGTTTCTTATCCCACATTTTATATATGCCTCCATTGGAATGGAAACATTGCTGAGTCTGGAGCCCATGGTAAGGAATCCTTACCTTTTTTGGTGTGGGGGAAGGTGCTGAATTATTGGTGGTAATGGATAATGCATACACATCCCACATATTAAAAGTCATCGAATATCATGGAGGATTTATGGAAACATATAAGAAAAGAAGGTATATAAAAAATCCTCTATGATTAGGTGGAAAATATGGAAATTCCCCCAGCCCTATGCGCTGGGGTTCTATGAAATATGAAATCTCCTTCAGAACTACATGTTGTGGTGAGGTGGAACAATATTTAGATTTCATAAAATGAAGGTATAAAAAATATGAAAATTCACATAGTCCAATGGGATGGGGAACTTCACTCTAAGTAAGGATTCCATAGGCAGTTATAGGTAATAATTCCGATGTAGATATCTCGGTAGTATTCCCAAAAATTTTTCTCAATGATCCTTATTCTCTTATAAGATCTTGGTGATTTATTCTTATGTAGAAATTTCCTTTTCATATTCAAGGGGTTGGATGAAAACAGACAAAAAAACCATATCCTCTATCAGTGGTAGGGTGATTAGATGATAAATGGTGTTTTGACATGGACCCCGGACATAGAATACACTGCTACCACTGGCCACTTGCTATGTTATAATTAACCTCTAAAATTCCAACATGATCGGTAGAAACTTACATGGACACCTAAAAGATAATTCTAATCCATTATTTTATCATGTAGTGGATGAATATTGGCTAACCTCTGGGGATTCAGATGAATGGAAGATACTATGATTATACTCATCAGCAGCATACTCATTAGGATCTAACGAGGTTTCTTCAGATCAAATTGATATTATATTGACTAAGATAGTGGCAGGATGATTCTCTTCCTCAATAGAGTATCTCATTTCGTGGGTTGGTTCCCAGTATACCATTTGGTGGGTCGATTTCCATTGTTCCATTTGAGTGGTCGGTTCCCCTACCATTTGAGGGGTCAATTCCTATGGTACTATTTTAGGGGTTAGTTTCCATGATATTTTTTGTGGGTTATATACCCATGATAATGTTTGATGGGTCAGTGACAATATTGGACATGATTATAGGTAAAATGTGATAAAAAATAGCCCTACCATGTAGGCTGGGTTTCTCTCTAGGATTCCTAAGTCACCAAACCTAGGTGTGATGAATTCAAAATCTCATAGCTAGTGATGATATATTATTGATTTCAAGACACTGTCAGGATACACTAATGGGACTTAGACGTATTATTGGTTGTTGGTATTTAACCCTTATATGGTGGTTCATTGTTTAGATACCCCTGTAGGTCTCTCTTGTTGGGTTCCCCTACAATGACTGTTGGTGTAGACGCAAAATCCTCTATAGATAATTGAGGAATCAAGGGAATATATTGATTAAAAAACGAATGGATGGGATCCCTATTAGGAAAATATTGATTGATTGAATTTCTATGGTGTGAATTATCATCTACCTCCATGAGGTAGGGAAGGTATGAATTATTGACCTCTATGGATATGCTCCAAAATAATATGAATGTTGAAACATGGGACACATCATATCCCTCGACCTATTTCAAGAAATACATATGGTGGGAACTTATACTCTGAAGTATTTCATGGTCCAATTCTACAGTTTTGGAGGATCTATTGATGTGGTGTTTCTAGACAAAGATTTTCACCAACTGATACTATAAGTGGTGTGTGGGTGATAGCATACACTGAGGCCTCATGGATAAAGAAGCTTTTTCAGCAATCTCAGATCCTTTTAGAACAATTTGATGATTTCATTTTGATTTCAAGGAATCCATAAGTCATGGATATGAAGAATGACACTTTATTTGTATAGTGTCATATATAATATTATATATTCAATAAATAACTTCCAAAGTATAATGGATAATGAGGTAGTCCCTTCTTTTTATGCAATGATCGGTGTAGTTAAAAGAAATAGGTCACGTTCACCATTTTGTTGCACAATGATCAAAAAACATATAGTCTAAATGGGAAATGTACAATCTATCCTTTTTAACTCATGAAAGAGATAAAATATTATGTCCTTTCATTTCGGATTCACCATTTGTTTCATCGATAAATATATGTGGATGGTATTTCATCTAGATTGTTTGATTCGTTATAGGGGTTTAATTTCATTCTAAACCATTTCCCTCTAGCTTACCATTTTTTTATCTTCCCTAGAAACACCCAAGGGTTCCCACTTCCATAACTGAGTACATAACCTCTTTCCGAAAGTAGGTGGTTTTTTGGGGGTTTTATGACCAACGACACTTAGAAACTCATGTTGGTCAAGAGGATGGGAGATCGAGCTCATCACACCCTTTTGGGGGAAATTGTTTCATACTTTGGGACACTGTTATAGATTTAAGATATTTTTTGAAAACCTTTCTAGGCCTCGATTTTTGAATGTTTAACTATATTACAATGGATTTATTATGATCATGTATTTATATGAGGGATTGTGTACATATCATGAGAACTCTGTCATTATCTTTTTTATTTACGATGCTTGGGTAATGGTCATGTTTGGGAACTATGTAGTTTATTTACATCTAGGGAGTTGGTTAGTGTCTTAAGATGTGATCCAACCACTATGATGTGTCTTAAGTATCCTATGCAATTAGTAATCAAAACCCACATAGTTAATTTGGAATAGTTTAAGGTCATGTTACCTAACCCATCCATGTAGTTTAAAATAATTTTTTAAGGATGTAAATATCAATATTGGTCCTTGATGAGGCCTAATATGTATCCTATTTACACTAGGAATTAAATTCTACAATGTTTTAATTGGTCTCCTAACCCACAAATTGGTTTGAGGCACTCAAGGGAATGGTCTAGAATGATACTTATGTCGATTCTTGTGTATGATCCCATTTCTTATCTACTGATTGATGAGGTGGAATGATCATACCATGGGAGTTATTAGGTCCCTATTTTTTAAAATGATGTAGACATTTGGGGACTTACACAGAGTGGAGGCCAATTAGAGCCCATGCCATGGAAAGGCATCCTATGTATCATGATTATTGTAGGAATTAGAGTTCTCATGGTTCATTCATATCTTAACCTACTGATAGGATAAGCTGGGTAATCATCCCCATAGTCATTATTTTCAACCTTAAGGTTTCATGAATTTTTTTCCATTATACTAGGATGGATACCCTTTGGTTGGGGCTTGTATTCCAAGGCTTCCCTTATTTGTGAGAGATATAATTTTATGTTGTTCATTAGGTAATACACATTACGGTTTTGATTATATATGAGAGATATCATATTATGACACTTATTAGGGATTACAAATGGAGGATTTTTTTATTTAGGAGATATCTTATTAGGTCGTTGTTTAAGGCTTACACATTGAGGTTACACATAAATTCATTGGCCTTCTTATTTTCGTGAAATTCATGGATTTTTCACTCAACATGCCTTGACATGATGATTGATATGTCAGAGAGAGTCTAGATGACATGTCCAAAGAAAATAGTATGATCCAGTCAATTTTTTCAGAATATATTGAATGATGTGGATGCCATGTACAAAGACTATTTTATGATCAATTCTAACATATATAGAGGACATCACAAGACCCTACTGACATGTACTAGAATTCATCGCATGATCATGGATGAATTTAATAATGTACATCACAAGACACATCCAGTTTTTCTGGGAATCCATACCTTGATCTCAGGCGGCCTTTTTGTAGTACATCATATGACTCAACTAGTTTTTCTAGGAAACCAAGAAATGTTCTTGGATGGTTCATCCAGAGGAAATATGAAGACTCAATTATTGTGTCTGAGAATCCTTCTCATGTTATTAGTTAGCCTATCATAGATGGAATCACATGACACAAGTGAATATCTCATGTTTCATAATGAAATCATGCTAAAATTCTTGTAAAGGGTTGTGAGATTCAATGGTACATTTCTACAGGGTTCTTCATATCCTGTCTAACTTTTCCAAGTGTCATCGCGAGATGTGACTGACATTTTTTGGGGATGTCTCAACTCATGGTCGGCTTATCATGGAAATTATCGCATGACCATGGATTGAATATCTAGAAGCCATCACATAACCTTAGATGTCTAGTCAAGAAGGTGTCACATGATCCAGCTAACTCTATGTGGTGTCATCACAAAAGCTAAATGACATGCATGGAGTGCTTCCGGATAGTCAATGCAATATGTCTAGAGGGTGACGCATATCATAGGCTGACATTTATGGAAGTCATCAATGAATGTTGGCTGACATGTCAGAGGGATGCCACCATATTCATCTAACATACCCTAGTACTTCTCTGAGACCCAACTAAAAAAATCAGTTGGATGATATGATCTAGGTGACAAGTCTAGAAGATATTGAAAGGCTTAAATAGAAATCCCAGGTGTTTTCAAGACTTGAGAAAAAATCCATGGGGTTCCATGTGAATTTATTTGTTATGTCTTGGGAAATTTACATGATCCAAATAGTATGCCAAAGGAGTGTAATGTGATCTGGGAGGCATTTCCTAGTGTTGTTGCATGACCCATATTGTTCATGTAAAGCACGTGAGGATTGGTGTTTAATTTCATTGATGAAGTCTCTCATTCTTCAGTCTTTAAAAACATTTCTAGCCTTTATATTTGTTGACGCTCCTTTCGTCACAGAATCTAAAGTTCGTAAAAGGGAATATCTGAGCTCAAAATGATTCAACCTTTGAAGAAAACATCAAAAATCGACAAAGGCAGGAACAAAGGATCAACAGCAATTGCACCGCGCAAGTTGTACCACTGTCGCGCAAGTACACTTGCGTGACGCTCTTGGTCGCGCAAGTGACTTGCGCGACCTAAGTGGTAACCGCCTGGTAACCGCCCGGGGTCTTCTCCTGCCTATAAATAGACCCTATGTGCCCCCCATTCAGGAGATCTTTTTCCAGAAACTCGGATTGAAGCTCCCAACGCCCAAGTCTCCTCTCAAAGCTTCCGGAACACTTCTAAGATAATTTCTTACCTAGAACGGAAGATCTAAAGAGAAGAATGAAGGCCTAAGTGTTGAAACTTATCAAACACTTGCGCGCCGACTTATTTACTTCAATATAACTTGCGCGTCCCTTTTCTAGAAGAACCTCAAGAAGATTCTAAAGGTTTTAAAAAAGAGTCGCTCAAGTATTTCAATGCTGTTTGAAAATCGCGCAAGTACACTATGTGTCGCGCAGGCATACCTGCGCGACCAATACTTGCGCGCCCATGGAAGACTTGCGTGCCTTCCAAGACTTGCGCGGCCCTATATTTTTGGGTGCCCATCTTGCCCATTTTACCCCTCTTAAGCCATTTCACATTTCCTTTTCAAGATTTAGTCTTCAAGACACTCTTTAAAGCCATTTATGGCATGATTTCTTGATTTGACTTCCTTGTCTAAAAGGAATTCTGTGGAATATCTCTCAAAACCTAGTGATTTATACATCTTTATAACATCAAAGATTGAGAGTTCATTCATTCAACCTCATCCTTTAAGATGAGAGAATCCTTAACCTGGGTCTCCTTTTTTTAGGAATAATCCCCAGTTAATAAATTCCTTAAACTTGGGCATCCTCCTCAGGAGTAAGCCCCAAAACTTAAATTCCCAACTTTGGGCATCCTCCTCAGGAGTAAGCCCCAAACCTTAAATTCCCAACTTTGGGCATCCTCCTCAGGAGTAAGCCCCAATCCTTAAATTCCCAACTTTGGGCAACCTCCTCAGGAGTAAGCCCCAAACCTTAAATTCCCAACTTTGGGCATCCTCCTCAGGAGTAAGCCCCAAACCATAATCCCTAATCATGGGTCTCCTTTTCAGGAATAAGACTCAGTCATAATCTTGGGATTCCTTTTCAGGAGTAAGCCCCAAATCCCCTAACCTGGGACTCCTTTTCAGGAGTAAGTCCCAGTCATAATCCTGGGTCTCCTTTTCAGGAATAAGACTCAGTCATAATCTTGGGATTCCTTTTCACGAGTAAGCCCCAAGCCCCCCTTAAATTTCTCTTAACCAGTCATAATTTACCCTTGATTTGGGCTTCCTTTTCAGGAGTATGCCCCGGCCATAAATCCCCTCCTAACATGGGCATCCTCCTTATGAATAAGCCCCAAGATTAGAGTATTCAAATCTCCATAAAGCACATATACCTTTATGGATCATGTTACTAGATTTTCTCCCTAAAAGTAAATCCTAAACCTTCATCTATCTGGGTAGTCATACATACATAAGCCCCAAACAAATTCTCGTGATTGCATCTTTCATGGCACAATTGTCTAAATTTTACTAATACCTCTTGTTTCTCACACCGAGCATGACTCATGTGAGCTTAGAGTGTAAAAGTAATAGTGACATCCTGCTTTGAGCCATCAATCATAAAAATCGTACTCCATTACTCGAACTATGTGGGTTCTGATTCCTTTTCCAAAACAAAGGATACGTAGGTAGCCCATTTATGGGTTCGATCCCAACTTTGAAATAATACATGTCCTTCTGAATGACGATAAACTTCAAGTGCCTCACTGAGTGGCTTTAAAACCAGCCTGGTCATCATAATGACCAAGATACTTTTATATAAATGTTTTGAAGGATACCATTGACCAAGAATCTCTAAACAGATATAGATGATTCTCTATTGATGAAGAACCTCAAATACATATAAAAGATTCTCTAAATCTCATGCATATTCAATCATTGATTGTTAAAACTTAAGGAAAGCTCATTTTATACTTGGTAATATAATAAGGATTCACGAACATAACTTAAATCTATAAAGAGAGTCCCGGAGTAGACAATAATTCCCCTCAAAAAGGTGTGATGAGTCCGACCTCCCATCCTCTCGACCAATGCCAATTCCTAAGCCTCATTAGTCCAAAAGCTAATGAGCGACTACCTTTGGAAAGTAGGTCCAAATGGATGTGGAATCATTGGATGTTTCCGGTTCTACGAACAAACCCGTTAGAAACCGATCGGAACGTTTGAATCTCCCGTCCAGGAGGTCATCCCCGGAGTCCGTGCGAAACAAAAATGGTGAACCCGACGTGAATCCTTAACCAAGTTAAAGTGATGTTTTTCTTATTTGTTAGGCCCCTTGGGCCAACAAATCAATCATTGACATGTGCTCATCCAAAAGATGCAGTGGCCGGATTCATCTTGATTATGTCTGTTATATGGAACAAGCACTCTTTTTCTCAAGATCTTCTGCAAAATGGATTTCCTTAAATTCACCCCTGTGAATACTGATGCTGTGAACACCTCTACTATGAGGCCTGCTGCTGTGAAAACCAATGCTGCTACTCCTACTGGAACGTCGTCCGCTCTAAGGATGACATCACCAACTCAGCGTCTTCAACGATGTGTTTCTAATGCACTGGTTAAGGAGTACTGTCGCAACGGTACTATCCCAACTCTGGAGGCCGCTCGTCAAGCCCTCCAAGTTAACAACTCTACCTGGTCATCCGGACAACGACGACCAGCAATCAAGAAGCAGGCGGTGCTAACTACCGTCTCCAACCGTTTCGGGTCGTTATCCCCAGAACGCAATTTCCATTCACTCCCTTACTCTGAGGAAGTGAATGATCAGGTCCCGCAGGACCTTAATTCAAAAAGACAGGAGTCCTTCCCGAGGGCTCCCATCAACAATCGCCGTCAGACTCGTCCGGTAGTGCGCCCTCAACATGATGAGGGTACCGACTCCAGGCATTCAGCTCAGGTTCCTCGAACCCGAGCAGGCAAGATGAACCGCCAGAGACGGAATCCGGTTAACAATAGGCAGGTTGTCATCCCTGCCATCTCCGGAGAAGTCCACCAACCTAACTTGGTGGAAAACAATGAGCAGGCATACACACCTGCCCGTTTTAATTCCGCTGTCCAGCAGACTCGTCTGGCAGCATCAAGCCAATCCTGCCAGGCAATTCCAGCGGAGTACTATAGGCAGGAACATACACCTGCTTATGCATCATCAGTTAGTCAGCAGACTCGCCTGACTACATATGATGGAGTCCACCAACCTAACTTGGTGGATAACAACGAGCAGGCATACACACCTGCCAGTTTTAATTCAGCTGTCCAGCAGACTCGTC
The DNA here is from genome assembly GCA_963277665.1 of Viscum album. Taxonomy (NCBI): domain Eukaryota; kingdom Viridiplantae; phylum Streptophyta; class Magnoliopsida; order Santalales; family Viscaceae; genus Viscum; species Viscum album. The sequence goes on from OY728125.1 coordinate 397,260,353, forward strand.
TGGCAGCATCAAGCCAATCCCGCCAGGCAATTCCGGCGGAGTACTATAGGCAGGAAAATACACCTTCTTATGCATCATCAGTTAGTCAGCAGACTCGCCTGACTACATATGATGGATCTCGTCAACCGCGTTTGGCGAAGTGTAATCAGCAGGCACATACACCTGCTAATACTAATCAAGCCTACCAACAGTCTCTCTTGGTAGCATACAGAGAAGTCATTCGGAAAGCCCCGACGACAACCAGGAGGCAGACTCAACTCTCTGCCTCCACACTTGAGTACTGTCAGGATTCACTGACAGGAAAAGGAGGACAAGAGCAGGCACATACACCTACTCCAAGCCCGGAATGGACGTATATCCCCGTTCCGGTGGCTGAAGTCGCCAAACATATTTTGTCAATGGTGAAAGAGAAGAAGCAAATTCCTGCTCATATTCTGGATGCTTGCCAGGATATCATAACAGCTTCAGCATCATCTCAGGGACAGACACATAAATCTATCCCTAGTAGTGGAGTGACACATCAATGATTCACTCCGGAACAGACACACACATCTGTTCCAGTCCAAGAGGGTTATGGGGCATACTCCCCCATATCATACGGACAACCAAGTCAGGCACATACACCTTATTTGAGTGGAGATCGTCAGCCTAACCTGACCATCTTTTCTGATCAGGCACATACACCTGCTCAGAGCAATCACTTTCGTCATCAAGTGGTTTCTAAAGAGAGTAAGAAGGCATCTATGAAAAAGATCCGCCCAGCACAGTCCGGAGATCAAAGGACAATCTGTAACCAAGCCTTTCTCGATGCTAGAGTTCTTGAAGCCCTCAGACATTTATCTGTCGGAATTCAAGATTCTACTCCCTCAGTTCCCAATAACGGGAACATTAATTTTGAAGGTCTTTAACAGACACTTCCTCATGAAGACTTGTTTCATGAAAATTTGGTCAATCTTGAAGTTTCTTCTTCAGATGAGAACCACAGGAACCCTCTGTGTGGTCAGAAGACCAAGGAGCAAGAGATTTCATCTTTTGCTGTAACCCATTATGGTGGTCCTCCCCATGATGATGAAATTTGCTGCGAAAGTCCTCTCCGCAGTAGTGATTCGCATTGTCTCGATAATTTTTCAGAAGGCAATGTAGTGCCGAGAAATCCCTCCTATCTCGAGGAACTTGCAAATGTAAAACCAGTCATGTCTGATGCTTTAATATCGGCAGGTGAAACTCTTTCTCCATCAGAAGATAGCCTGGGGTTCAGGTTATTCTCTGAACCATCCCTGGGTCATTTATCTTCCAGCATGAATAGTGATCTCTCTACCAATATTGTTGAATCCGATGAAGCAACAAGGAAACACCAACTCTGGTCAAAACAGGTAGAAGAATCTTCATTTAATGATAAGGAGGAAATGTTGAACATGAGAAAAAAACTGGCAAAAGGTGAAGTACCAGTCATGTTTTGGCCTTTGGCTGACTCCCAGTATGACATTCCAAAGATGTTGACAGATGATGGAATCCATGATATTCGTCTCAACATTTGGAAAACTCTTTGTCAATTAAAGAAGAAGGTATTATCTTATGATAAATATGAAAATCATCTTAAGATAATAGAAGGGCTACAACGTCAGATTGATTTGGCATCTCTATCAGTCTCTCGGTATCCGAAGGCTGAAAAGCAACAGAGAACCCTTCAACGTTCATGCCTTGGCACACTAAGAAAATTGCGTCAGTTAATTTCCAATGCTCCATATGATGTTCATATCAGAGGATGGGGTATTCACGGAGCACTACATTTCACAGTGCTTTCCAGTCAGCAAAGCCCGCCGAAAATGGTCTCATGCAATGTTATTGCCCATGGCCGGCCAGAGTCAATGGGCTTTGTTCATAATCAAAAGCTTGCTCAAGAACAGGCTTCAACTAGTTCCTCTCAAAATCATGTATATAGAGAACAAGTTGTTGAATTGCTTCTATATCAAGCAGGCGAGAATATTGCACAAGCCTCTCATCTGGAGCAAACACGTCATCAAATGACAGAAGTTTCGGAAATCATCCAACGGTCTGTTGAACCAGGTGATAAAAGTGGATATAGGTTAATGCATCCAGCTAATTTCCGAACTAAGCTTCACAAGATCAAGAGAGATTTTAAGAAGATCTCAGACATATCATGTCAAGAGACACCCCAGCTTGTCAGACTGGGGACTTCTCTAACCCAACCCTCAGAACCATCAAATGGGATTTGAGGAGTTGAGCGGAAGCAGCAGGAACATCCCCAGTCCACCGGACTGGGGACTTTTTCAAATCTTCAATCCCTCCCTCAGAGAAAGTCAGTATTCTCTCGATTAGGGAATAAGCCTCAAGAGGAACGAAGAGCCAATCTCTCAGGAGATTCTCTCCAAGTGACGGTTCTCCAAGAAGTTCCTGAGGGATCAAGTCAACAGAATGCCATGTCTCATCATGGACATGGAAGAAGACAATATCACAGAAATGCTGATAGAAAGGATTCCATGCAATATGCATCCATTAATGTCATTAATGTCATTGCTGCGGATTCACCAGATGAGGCTCAATCAGAGGGATCAGACGAAGAGGTTCCTGCTCAAGAAGTTGCGCACACAGACCTAAATGAGGAAGGCGTGCGCACACGTAATCAAAGGATTACCCAAAATCTGGGTATTCCTTCAAGTAACCCACTTCCCCCTCTCCGAAAAGGATCCAATAAGGGGAAAGGAAAGAATCAGGTTACTTCTCACCCTTCCTCTGAAGGAGGTCAATCGCTCTCATTAGAGAAAAGGTTCGCACAACAGGAGGAAGAAATGAAAGAATTAAGAAGGTTGAATGCAGAAATACTTCAGAGTAGTCTTCTTCTTAAGAATGATGAAGTCAGACAGTCGAAAGAATTTGTTGTAACTACTGAGATGGATCAGGAATATCCTCCTTTATCAGTACACCCACAGAGGTCTAATCCTACGGGTCAAACGCAACAACGGTTGGCAGCACTACCATCAGTTGCAGCACCAACCACCACGTCTATCCAAGCTCCATTCATTGCACCTACCCAAAACCAACTTCAACCTGATGTTTCTCAAAATTTAATAACTACTATTGAGTCATTAACAGCTCGGTTAGAAACTATGGAAGGGAAACGGGTGCAAGTTTAACCTGAAAAAAAAGTTTACCCTGAATGGGTAGATTCAATTTCTCCTCCATCCAGTTTTGGAAACCCTTTTTTACCTACTTTCAATGGATCAAGTGATCCTGAACAACATTTGATGCATTACGTGTCTTCCTGTGATCCTATGATGGGAACTCCGGAGCAGCAAGAAGCAGTGAAACTCAGATGCTTCGTGCGAACCTTGCAAGGACCGGCTTTTGTCTGGTATACAAGCTTGCAATCCCGGTCAGTCATCGGATGGGAGGATCTTCGTCAAAAATTCCTTCTTTAGTTTAGCTCAACTTTTCCAAAGACGACAGTTTTAGATCTTTCAAACTGCAAGCAAAGGGAGAATGAAAGAGTCTCTGATTTCATTGCTCGTTGGAAGGGATTAACGTATTCCTTGAGTTTAGCACTCCCTCAGGAAGTGCTGTTGCCAATCTGTGTGGCAAATCTGCGTGACGAATTACGCACGCCATTGATCCCTGTGAAATACACCGGAGGGTTTCGAGACCTTACTTCAATCGCTCGGCAGATTGAAGATTCCCTTATACAGGCTAAGGTTAAATCTCGTGTAATTCCATCAGCTCCAGGAAGAAGAATGGGCAAAGCAGAAACTGCTACAGTTATGCTTAAACAAGAACCTGTACCTATATCTACTTCAAAACCTTCATCTTCTCGAAGGACTCCACTTCCTGAACGCCAACAACAAAGGCCGTTTCGTCCAAATGATCAAAAAGATCAACGACAAAAACAATTTGAGGATATGAAGAGTAAAACATACTCTTTCCGAAGTGAGCAAGTTCCTGGGTACTTCATTTCAGCTCTGGAAAATAATTTGGTTCAATTACCAGTTCCTAAGAGGCCAAACAAGGAAGGAGATGAAGACCGTCCCAATTATTGTCTCTTTTATCAAATGTTGGGGCATCCCATCCAGGAGTGTTTTTTCTTTAAAGATCTCCTGCAAAAGATGGTCGACATGGGACAAGTCAAATTGAAGGGTTCTTCAGCTCATGTAGCGTGTATTACCGCTACAGATTCAGAGGAAGGAGGCGAGTGGCAGGAAGTCAAAAGAAAAACTGCGAAAAAATATGATGATTGGATGATCAGAAAGACAATCAATCGTACCCATTCCATTTTGCGAACACAATTGAAGAAGCCAATTGTGTCTCCTACAAAAGCTGCAGTAAAGCCTCCATCAAAAGACAAATCCTCAAAAGGGAAGCACAATTCAAAGAAGAAAGAGGAACCAGAAGAAGATGAGTATGTATCAAAGCCTAAATTGTCTTTGACTCTGGTAGATTTCATGCCATCTACTTCAAAGCAACGGGCACCGCCCCATCAAACGGCACAGCCTAAACAGGCTAACCAGGCAGAGTCTTTATCAGACGAAGAGTTAATCTTTGGTTCTATTAATATGATTCAATTAACAGATCCATATTCCAGTCTTGATAAGCCTGAATTCCCTGTATCAAATAAGGGAATCCGAGGAAGTTCTAGAGGTTCAGGATATAGGGGAAGACGTGGATCTTTCCGAAGCCACTACTCTAATTCTACCCCTGCTAGCACTGTATATGAAGCAGAAACTCGTGGTAGAGCCCTTCAGCGAGCTCAAAAAGAACAAGCAAGTTCTTCTGCCAATGGCCAACTCAGTTTTGGCACAGTTATTTTGGAAGACCGATTAAAAGTTCCATCTTCTTTATCTCATCAAGTAAATGGATTTAATCAATCTAATCTTCCAAAACCAAGGATGTTGCCAACTTCAATACAAGATGCATCAGCTTCCAAAGAATCTGCTTCCAAGGTACCTGCTAAACCGCATATTCCTATTGGGAAAGGCAGACCTCTAGATCAAAAGTATGATATACTGAAACACTTGGCCCAAGTACCATCCAAGTTATCAATTTTGGATGCTTTGAATCTGTCAAAAGATCTTCGGGAAGCACTCATCGAAGCTTTGTCAAGTCCTCAGGAGTTTGAAGCTGAAATTGCTGCAGCTGAAATCTATCACATAGAGAATAATCCTGCAGAATGCCATGCAGTGATATCTTTTACTGATAAAGATGAAGATGATGTTGTGCATGGGCACATAAAACCTTTGTACTTATCTGGCAAAGTCAATGGTGTAGATATTCGAAGATCTTTCATTGACAATGGTTCAGGAGTCAACCTCATGCCCATTCGTACACTTCGTCGATTGGGCCTCACAGAATCTGATTTATCTCTTTCTACCATGATGTTACAAGGATATGATAAATATGAACAAGAACCACTGGGAGAAGTTACACTCAGAACTCAGTTTGGAGATCTTGTATCCAATTCGGATTTCATGATTGTTGATCAAGACTCAGCTTTCAATATCTTGTTTGGAAGACCCTGGCTACATCAGCATGCAGATATTCCTTCATCATACCATCAATGTCTCAAATACTGTTTCGATGGTCAAGTTGGAACATTGTATGGTGATAAGGCCCCATTCAAGACATGTGAGTCTCAATACATTGAGGCGGAATTTTATCACATGAAGGGAAGAGAAAAATCTACAATGAAAGAAATTACCAAAGTTAATGCTCCATATGGTTTGGAGAAAATTCCAATAAATCCATTTACACATGTGAGTACAAATTATGTGTTACCTATCAGTCAAATTGACAAAATAGGCCCAAATCAAAATACTCTTATGGAAAGCTCCATAATTTCAATTACAGCGATCGAGCCAGACAACATGGGAGAAATTGGTAACCTACCAAGCAGTGATGAAAGCATAAGTGGTGACGTTTTCATTTCGTCTGCTGATGTCCAACAAGTCTATACTTCACTAATCAGGCCAGAAGAAGTTATAGCAACACCAGAGGTTAATAATGATGTCGATTCTCAATCCATCATCTCCTCTTTATTTCCCAAAGAAGACCCTTTATCATCAATAGGGTCAGAAATGGAAGCTTCTTCTTCAAAATGTGAAAATTTTGACATTTCTTATGATCATGAGAATTTCGTTTTCCCATCTACTTCGCAAATTGAAACAGAAGAAATAACACATGATGAAGAGGAAGAGGAAGATCTTAGAGACGCTCCTCCAGCATTTGAAGAGGGTATCTCTACCACTGTGGATGAACTCAGAGAAGTAAATCTGGGTACAGAGAAAGATCCACGCCCCACTTTAATTAGTGCGGCCATGACCCTTGAAGAGCAAGAGATGTATATTTCTTTTCTAAAGAAAAATAAAGATATTTTTGCTTGGAATTATACAGAAATTCCTGGTCTTGATCCTGATGTTGCTACTCATCATTTGGGTTTAACAAAAGAACATCGGGGTTTTAAGCAAGCCGCGAGAAGAACACATCCAACCTAGGCTTCCAAAATTGAAGCTGAAGTGGATAAGCTGATCAAAGCCAACTTCGTTAGAGAAGTTCAATATCCCAAGTTGTTGGATAATATTGTCCCTGTAAAGAAGAAGAACAGACAAATTAGGGTTTGCATCGATTTCAGAGATCTTAATCGGTATTGTCCTAAAGATGATTTCCCAGTTCCGATTACAGAACTCTTAATTGATGCGACAGCTGGCTATGAAGTACTTTCTTTCATGGATGGATATTCCGGATATAATCAGATCTGATTGGCCCCAGAAGATGAGGAATATACAGCCTTCAGATCTCCTCAAGGTGTGTTTTGTTATCGGGTGATGCCCTTTGGTTTAAAGAATGCAGGTGCAACATATCAACGCGCCATGCATCGTATCTTCAAACCTTTTTTAGGGAAGTTTGTTTAATGATATGTAGATGATTTGGTGGTTAAATCCAAACAACGTTTTGATCACTTGGATGATTTGGAAGTCATATTCCACAAGCTTCGACAACATAATTTGAAGATGAACCCCTTAAAATGTGCTTTTGGGGTAACCTCAGGAAAATTCCTCGGCTTTGTTGTACGCCATCGTGGTATTGAAGTCGATCCTGAGAAGACCAAATCAATCCTTGGTATGTCACCTCCTCAGAATTTGAAATAATTAAGAGTACTTCAAGGACACTTAGCCTACATTCGGCATTTCATCGCTAATTTGGCAGGTAAAAGTTTACCCTTTACCAAATTATTGAAGAAAGGAGTCACTTATCAGTGGACTGAAGAATGTCAAGAAGAATTTGATGTTCTCAAGAAATACCTATTGATTCCACCAGTACTCATGCCACCTGTTGAGGGTAGACCTCTTATCCTCTATGTGACACCTTTAGAGCGATCATTGGGTGCCTTTCTCGCTCAAAAGAATGATGCTGGGAATGAAAATAGTCTCTACTATCTCAGTAGAACTATGCTTGAAGTAGAAACCCGATATTCAAGTATTGAAAAGTGTTGCCTAGCATTAATCTTTGCAGTTCAGAAACTGAGACACTACCTGCAACATCACGAGGTCCAATTGGTATCTCGTAATAATCCGCTCAAATTCATCCTTAGTCGTCCAATGCTTACAGGACGTCTGGCAAGGTGGGCGGTTATTCTACAGCAGTTCGACATTCAGTATGTGTCTCAAAAGGCAATTAAGGGACAAGCTTTGGCTGATTTCCTGGCTGAACATCCTTCAGTAGAAGACACGTATTCAGATATAGAACTCCCTGATGAGGAAGTTTTCTCTATTCAAGAGAGTCCTCAAACATGGGAAATGTATTTTGATGGTGCTTCTTGAACTCCAACAGGGAAGAAAATGGAAAATCCAAAATTTAACAAAGTTGGTTTAGGAATTGTGCTCATTTCTCCAGATAAGGCAGTGTTACCTTATTCCTTTTTGTTGTGGGAAGGTGGTACCAATAATGAAGCTGAATACCAAGCTCTCATTACAGGCTTGGAGTTAGCGCTTCAAGAACAAGTGAATCACTTAAAGGTGAAAGGTGATTCAGACCTGGTAATCAAACAAGTCAATGGGGATTATGCCATCAGAAAAGAAGAATTAATCCCTTTGTATGATTACGTCAGAGATTTAATCTCGGAATTCCCTTCAGAACCGACATTTTCTTATGTCCCAAGATCACAAAATGCTCAAGCTGATGCACTGGCTAATATAGCCACAGCTTTAGCAGATCCAAATCGGGACGAGACAACCATCTGTATTGCCCACCGTCGTGCAATTTCACTTTATGATCAAGTCAGAACAGAGGAAATTAATGAAATTAGTCCCATTCCTAAACCATATGGTCATACTACACGATGAATGTCACCTATCAGGGAATACCTTCAAAATGGAACAATTCCACCTGATAGAGTCGAGAAAGAACAAATCCGGCGGCGTGTGGTCAATTTTACTCTTTATGATAGCCCAAACCACCTAGAGAAAATTCTCTACAAACGTGGTTTTAATGGAGTTCTCTTCAGATGTATTGATGGTGATGAGACAATGGCTGTCATAAAAGAAGTGCATGCAGGAGTCTGTGGTGCCCACCAGTCTGAACATAGACTGTCTGATCAAATTCGAAGGCTTGGATACTTTTGGCCTTCAATGATACAAGACTGTGTTAATTTCACAAAGAAGTGTCATTCATGCCAAGTATATGTCAACTTCATTCATAAACCTCCAGAGTTGCTTCATACAGCTAAATACTCATGGCCATTTTCCACATGGGGAATGGATGTGGTGGGACCTTACCCTTCAGCTACGGCCAAGCAGTTTAAGTACATTCTTACTGCTACTGATATCTTTTCCAAATGGGCAGAGGAAGTACCTCTCAAAGAAGTCAGTTCTAAATGCATTGTTAGCTTCATCAAGTCTAACATCATTACTAGATTTGGTGTCCCTCATACCATATTGATGGACAACGGCACCAACTTCTATTCTTCTGAGGTAAAGAAATTGTATCAAGAATACAACATTAAGTCCAACCATTCATCTCGATATCATGCAGCGGCTAATGGCCAGATAGAAGCCTTCAACAAGACTCTTTCAAACATACTGCAAAAGATGGTGGATAAAGATATGAGTTCATGGCCTGATAAACTCTTTCATACTTTATGGGCTTATCGGACTACTACTCGCAATGCAACGCGGTCAACTCCATATTCATTGGTATATGGAACAGAAGCAGTCTTGCCAATTGAAGTTCAATTTCCCTCACTCAGAATAGCCATTTGTGATCAGTTATCTACAGATGAGCAATCCCAAAAGCGGTTGAATGAATTGGAACAGTTAGATGAGAAAAGATTGTGCACTTTGCACCACTTGGAAATCTATCAGAATCGAATAGCATGAGCTTTTAACAAAAAAGTTTGTCTTTGTTCATTCATTCAGGGAGAATTGGTATTGGTTCTCAGAGCACCAATGATACCAGGAATGAAACCTCCCAAGCCTGAACCAAAATGGGAAGGACCTTATTCAATACATAAGGTCTACTCCAATGGAGCGTATTCTCTAATCTCAATGGATAGAGAACACATCACGACTCCAACTAATGCCATATTTCTGAAGAAATATTTTGTATAAACAAAAAATATGGTCCCCAGAACCAAGACTCTTACAATTGGTTCATACAGCAATTGTCCAGTATGACTTTAAACTGCATCATCATCCACGGTCTATGCATATGACCTTAAACTATTTGCAATTTCGTCCAACATGACGTTAAACTATGTCACCTTCAATGTCCCAGTTACATGACACTAAACTGTGTAGCACCAGTTCGTCCTTGCTATATGACGTTAAACTATACAGCAATGGTCCAGTATGACCTTAAACTGCAATTTCATCCAACATGACGTTAAACTGTAGAAAAGAACTTGTCCCCGCAACATGACATTAAACTGTGCGGCAAAAATTATGTCCTGCATGACACTAAACTGTATCATGTCCTATCTACATGACATTAAACTGTACAGAAGTTCCTTATGTGTCCGAGATGACATTAAAATATATTTTGTCCAAGATGACATTAAACTGTATTATGTCCTAGCAACATGACATTAAACTGTGTGGCACTTTCATCGTCCAGCATGACGTTAAACTGTGTCAGTTCCCTTACCGTCCAACATGACGTTAAACTGTCACATTGGTTACTATTTTGTCCGAGATGACATTAAACTATATTGTGTCCTAGAAACATGACATTAAACTATGTGGCACTTCCAGCATCCAGCATGACGATAAACTGTAAAAAATCCCCAGAACTGATATCCTCATATTGGTTCACCAGTTCGTCCTTGCTATATGACGTTAAACTATACAGAAATGGTCCAGTATGACCTTAAACATCAACTTCATCCCACATGAAATTAAACTGTGAAAAAGTTCCCTAAATCGTCCAGCATGACCTTAAACTACATCATCCCTGGTCCATGTATATGACCATAAACTATTTGCAAATCCCTTACGTCCAGCAAGACGTTAAACTATGACGTCCTAACTACATGACGCTAAACTGTATAAAAGTCCCTCACGTCCGGAAAGACGTTAAACTATATAATCATCAAAGGTCCAGCATGACATTAAACTGCACCATCCACGGTCCATGAATATGACCTTAAACTATTCGCACTTTCGTCCAACATGACATAAATGGTGTGTTATTTTGTCCTTAATGCATGACATTAAACTGCACAGTCCCCCTTTCGTCCAATATGACGTTAAACTATTTTATCCCCATCGTCCTAACTACATGACGCTAAACTGTACAGAAAATCCTTGATATGTCCTACATGGCATTAAACTGTATTTTGTCCCTGCTATATGACACTAAACTGTACAACACCAATAGTCCTAACTGCAAGACTTTAAACTGCATAGTCCCTTTATATGTCCTACATGACATTAAACTGTGCATCGTTAAGGTTATTGATTACCTCTTCTTTCTCACACCGAGTATGACTCACGTGAGCTTAGAGCGAACATCAACCATAACACTTCCTTTGGGCCACTAACCATGTGTAAGTCCCAACAACATTTTAATTAGATCGTTGACCCCAAGAACAACTTGATCATTAATTCATTCTTTAATTGAACTACACGGACTTTGATCCTTTCCCTCCAGGCTGGGTATGTAGGCAGCCTCCCAAGGATCAAGCCCAAAAACAATCTCTTCACATCGGTTCACCACCATCTCATATGATGTTGATTTGTGAAACCGCCCCTAGAATCAATATTTTTACATTGATTCACTTTCGTCCTTGTTATACGACGTTAAACTATACAACACTTTTGTCCGGTATGACAATAAAATACAATATTCTTTGATCTCCTCATTTGAGAGAGAACTATTATTGACATTGATTTGTCAATCATGGTTTTCATTTTCAAAAGACTACGTGCATACATGGTAATGCTTAAATTTTTATCTTAGGTTAAACCATCATTACACTAATGTCCCCTTTCACCATTCACATGTACGAACCAAATTTGTACAAAGGGTAGTTCTAGAACTATGTGGACTTGATTCCCATCCTCATGGGATACGTAGGAACATTCGAGTGTCCCTCGAATCCAGTCCCAAGTCTTTTCGGCCTAACCCCAAATTTCACTTTCAGTCCCTTGGCTGAAAAGTCCTCATGAAAACACACACTGTGTATTCATTATTATGGTCCGAATTCTATGAACCTAAACTAAGATCACTCATACTTTCGTCTTGCACGACATTAAACTGCATTTCAAGAACTACGTATGGCTTGATTCTCATTCTTATGAGATACGTAGTGAAGTCCAAAATTTCAATTCAGGACCCAGCCACAATATGATTATGGTTATCATTGACCTATGTATCTCTACATACATTGGAAAATACCCATATTTATGTGTTATAATCCTAACCTTAAAATATTTTCAGATCTTCATAACCCTTTTCATGACTTCTAGTCACAAAAATGTCAAACTTCTGAGAATTCTTTTTGCCTGACTATGCAGCACGTACCCATAGGTGGCCTTGCATAAACAGTCCACATAACAGACTTGTCAGCCGAAAGATACTATTTATTTGACCATGCAGCCAATGCCCATAGGTGGCCCTGCATATTTCAACCCCCTAACGGGTTTGTTAAATAATGGTAACTTCATTCTTGGAATGAATTCCTCTTTTGTCCTTATTTGTCTTAAACGACAGTATGTAAGGATCCGAAAAAAAATAGCAATCCTTAACATATTTGTCCCATATCCTTTTTCATGATCTGAATGTATTCAAGTCTATGGTTTATTCTTCTTCCCTACGTTTGGGTCAGACCTTCGTAGGAGTGATATTCATCCACTTCTTCGATATTCTTGTTCGGAAATATCTTCTCCATATTCAAGTACCTCTTTCTATACAACCAACTCTATACTTTAGAAAATTTGAATCTCCATAAACTTTCACTGGCTTTTAGCACTTGGAAAGTAAATTTCTATGAGTTCTTTCGCCTGACTATGCAGCACATGCCCATAGGTGGCCTTGCATAAACAGTCCACATAACAGACTTGTCAGCCGAAAGATGCTATTTATTTGACCATGCAGCCAATGCCCATAGGTGGCCCTGCATATTTCAACCCCCTAACAGGTTTTTTTAAATAATAGTAACTTCATTCTTGGAAACTACTTCTTCAAATGACTTTTAGCTCTTTTTCATATCATTCCTCAGATTCAAATATTCTTAAGCCATAGTTTACATATTTTCTCTCATACTTGAGTTTGGTAATTTGTTTTCAGATAAATTGTCAAGGAATTGAATCAATTTTAATCCATTTTCGGTCAAAGCTATTTCGACCTTAAACATTAGCCCCTTTATGTCCGACGTGCATGACTATAAACTGCCCACAAAAGACAAAGGAACTCTGAATAAAAGTCAAGTTCCAGCTCACTAAACATACATTCTGTATGATTTAGGTAATATTGAGCAATTAAAAGATTCAATGTTTATAGGTTTATTTGTAATAATCCTAGTAAAAAATAAAACTATGCTTACTAGGCCCATTGGCTTAAGTAAAATTGAAGCAGGTAATGAAAGAATGCAGGTACAAATGATTGAAGACAAAAGTGTTTTTCATTGATACACAAGAGTTAGAAGGACATCCACAGACTGGAGTCTCTTCTCTTTTTCAAGAATTGCAAGACGCATTCAACATAACACTTCATTTGATTTACGGAATCCCGAACTTCATCAGCAACCACCTGGAATTCATTCATTCAATTGGATACAATAAGAGATGTAGTGATACTAGCTCTTCTTGGAACAATTGTAAAAGGATGCTCTTGAGTGCGGTTTGAGAAAATGTTCTGCTGATCAAACAGTGACTCTGTTTCTGTCCAAGAGACTTGAAAGATGGATACATGGATTTGAGAATGGAGCATTGGAAGTAAAGAGCCATTTGGAGAGAGTACTCTTTTTAGATATTTCTCTAATGCCATGTTTGTCTTCTCTCCACCAACTGGCAGTGGAAAACATTTCAACCCATGTGTTTTCCATTTTCATATCTGCAAGGAAATGGCATAGAGGAAGAACTTGATAGTTCACACCATTATTGTTGCTCTTAATGCACAGCATAACCGAAATAGAGGAGTAGCAGTGCAGCTGCATCTCAGGTGTATAATTGTTTGCATTTGGAACATTGAATCCTTGCAGATGACCATGACCACACAGAGGCAGATGGATGCTCTATGGAAAATAGGATGATATTTCTTCAAGTAATTAGCCAAATCTGGGAGAGTGCTGTTGAAGATATCATAATAATCATGGCCAATGATGTTCATCATGTCATCAATCCGCTTGCTAGCCAGTTCATCAGCCATTCCAATTCCCTTAGGAGCCATTGAATCTGCACAGGAGTTGAATAAATTTAAACTCTTAAATGGGTTTATTTTTCATAAAATTTGTAAAAGAATTTGGAAAAAATGGCTAAGGCATTAAGGCGCGCAAGTATGGGGATGTCGCGCAAGTGATACATGTGCCACGCTAGTTTTTAACGCGCAAGTATTACCGTGTAAGCCCTATTACCTTTACAGGAGCGCGACAGCGAGGGAACAGTGGAAAAGAGACTTGCGCGGCTTAGGTGACCTGTGCGGCGAGAGCTCGAGAACGTATGAAGTCCGGAAATCCGGATACTTGTACGGAGGTGAAGCTGAGTATTTATAGGCCAGGAGGCCTATCTGCGCGCCATACCCAGAGCGCTTAAGGCTTGCGCGACGCAAACTTGCGCGCTGACCTCTGCGCACTACAGACTTGCGCGCCTCCCTTTTCCTTTGGAGGGATTCAATTTCCTCAGAGTCAAATACTCATTTCTCTCCGGATCCAACTCTGAGGGGGGAATTTTGTTGATGCTCCTTTCGTCACAGAATATAAAGTTCAGAAAAAGGGAATATCTGAGCTCATAATGATTCAACCTTTGAAGAAAACATCAAAAATCGACAAAGGAAGGAACAAAGGATCAACAGCAACTGCACCGCGCAAGTTGTACCACTGTCGCGCAAGTACACTTGTGCGACGCTCTTGGTTGCGCAAGTGACTTGCGCGACCTATGTGGTAACCGTCTGGTAACCGCCCGGGGTCTTCTCCTGCCTATAATTAGACCCTGTGGGCACCCCATTCAGGAGATCTTTTTCCAGAAACTCGGATTGAAGCTCCCAACGCCCAAGTCTCCTCTCAAAGCTTCCGGAACACTTCTAAGGTAATTTCTTACATAGAACGGAAGATCTAAAGAGAAGAAGGAAGGCCTAAGTGTTGAAACTTATAAAACACTTGCGCGCCGACTTATTTCATTCAATATAACTTGCGCGTCCCTTTTCTGGAAGAACCTCAAGAGGATTCTAAAGGTTTTAAAAAAGAGTCGCTCAAGTATTTCAATGCTGTTTGAAAATCGCGCAAGTACACTATGTGTCGCGCAGGCATACCTGCCCGACCAATACTTGCGCACCCACGGAAGATTTGCGCGCCTTCCAAGACTTGCGCGCCCCTATCTTTTTGGGTTCCCATCTTTCCCATTTTACCCCTCTTAAGCCATTTCACATTTCCTTTTCAAGATTTAGTCTTCAAGACACTCTTTAAAGCCATTTATTGCATGATTTCTTAATTTGACTTCCTTGTCTAAAAGGAATTCTGTGGAATATCTCTCAAAACCTAGTGATTTATACATCTTTATATCATCAAAGATTGAGAGTTCATTCATTCAACCTCATCCTTTAATATGAGAGAATCCTTAACCTGGGTCTCCTTTTTTTAGGAATAATCCCCAGATAATAAATTCCTTAAACTTGGGCATCCTCCTCAGGAGTAAGCCCCAAACCTTAAATTCCCAACTTTGGGCATCCTCCTCAGAAGTAAGCCCCAAACCTTAAATTCCCATCTTTGGGAATCCTCCTCAGGAGTAAGCCCCAAACCTTAAATTCCCAACTTTGGGCATCCTCCTCAAGAGTAAGCCCCAAACCTTAAATTCCCAACTTTGGGCATCCTCTTCAGGAGTAAGCCCCAAACCTTAATCCCTAATCCTGGGTCTCCTTTTCAGGAATAAGACTCAGTCATAATCTTGGGCTTCCTTTTCAGGAGTAAGCCCCAAATCCCCTAACCTGGGCCTCCTTTTCAGGTGTAAGTCCCAGTCATAATCCTGGGTCTCCTTTTCAGGAATAAGACTCAGTCATAATCTTGGGCTTCCTTTTCAGGAGTAAGCCCCAAGCCCCCCTTAAATTTCTCTTAACCAGTCATAATTTACCCTTGATTTGGGCTTCCTTTTCAGGAGTAATCCCCGGTCATAAATCCCCTCCTAACTTGGGCATCCTCCTTAGGAATAAGCCCCAATATTTGAGTATTCAAATCTCCATAAAGCACATATACCTTTATGGACCCTGTTCCTGGATTTTCTCCCTAAAAGTAAATCCTAAACCTTCATCTATCTGGGCAGTCATACATACATAAGCCCCAAACAAATTCTTATGATTGCATCTTTCATGGCACAATTGTCTAAATTTTACTAATACCTCTTGTTTCTCACACCGAGAATGACTCACGTGATCTTAGAGTGTAAAAGTAATTGTGACATCCTGCTTTGAGCCATCAATCATAAAAATCGTACTCCATTACTCGAACTACGTGGGTTCTGATTCCTTTTCCAAAACAAAGGATACGTAGGTAGCCCATTTATGGGTTCGATCCCAACTTTGAAATAATCCATGTCCTTCTGAATGACGATAAACTTCAAGTGCCTCACTGAGTGGCTTTAAAACCAGCCTGGTCATCATAATGACCAAGAGACTTTTATATAAATGTTTTGAAGGATACCATTGACCAAGAATCTCTAAACAGATATAGATGATTATCTATTGATGAAGAACCTCAAATACATATAAAAGATTCTCTAAATCTCATGCATATTCAATCATTGATTGTTAAAACTTAAAGAAAGCTCATTTTATACTTGGTAATATAATAAGGATTCACGAACATAACTTAAATATATAAAGAGAGTCCCGGAGTAGACAATAATTCCCCTCAAAAAGGTGTGATGAGTCCGACCTCCCATCCTCTCGACCAATGCCAATTCCTAAGCCTCATTAGTCCACAAGCTAATGAGCGCCTACCTTTAGAAAGTAGGTCCAAACGGATGTGGAATCATTGGATGTTTCCGGTTCTACGAACAAACCCATTAGAAACCGATCGGAACGTTTGAATCTCCCGTCCAGGAGGTCATCCCCGGAGTCCGTGCGAAACAATATTGTAAATGCCTTAAATTTTTTCAACGTCAACTTCTTTAAATTGCTCCTTTAACTAGAAGTAATGTGGTATACTATTCACATGACTCTCTAGAATTCCTTCACGTGACCTAGGAGTGATCACGCGAAGTGATTATGGATGTATCATGATTTCTCTGATTTTTCAATGGTTCTCACCCAATGGAAAACTTCCCATTCATGAGATCATCCGCTTTGATAAATCCTCTATGATACTGATGTATTGTTCCAAGGATTTTTCATACATATCATCCTACATTTTGTTTCTATTGTACGATATTTATAGGACTCATCAATATAGTATTTTTTTCACTTTCTATGGCCCATATTTCACGAATCTAGGATGGTCTCAAAAGAATTCATGAGTGTTATTGATTAAAATCACTCTCCCCATCAGTGATGCATCACATGACCAATAAAAGTTCTTGGGTAGATGCACAAGAATTTCGTAGACAAGCTCTTCCTTTGTCCAATGGCGCCAAAAGGGTAGTACAAGTCATCATGTATATTTCCAATGAATTGTACATGACAAGGGTGGCATTCTAACAGGCTCATTCATAACTAGGTGGACATGTCATAGGGTATTTTTTAGTCTCTAATGAGATATATGGATGCATCGCATGAGTTTTATGATAGAAATTATCTCTGACCATTCTGCCTTTTATTTTATTTGAATATTTTACAATGTTTGGGGATGTTGTGAGATTGTATGGATTTTTTCAAGGATAATAATTCTCCCCATCGTTGATTCATCGTGTGACCAACATAGGATCATATGGTGATTCCCATCACTTCATGAAAAAACCAATATGTTTGTCTTATAGAACCAATGTAGGATCTGAGACTATATGGACATGTCCAAATCATTTTTCATTGTGGGGGTGACATGCCTGTGGGCTCTTGCATGACCAGGTGGACATGTCCTTGGGGCTTCTGTGGTGTCCCAAAAACTGCACGGGTGGATCATATGAGTTTTATAACGACAAGATGCTCTCTAATTTCTCCTTTTTATTACATAATATTTTTATATCTCATGAGATTGCATGGTTGCTGTCAAGGGAAATAATTCTCTCTATCAGTGATTCTCTATGTGGCCAAAATAGGGGTCTTGTTTTGATGTGAGGACACTACATAAACAAACCCTTTTATTTGTATCAAGGAGAAATATGGGATATAAAGACTTCCTAGACATGTCTAAATCCTTTTAAGTGATAGTTTTGACATGCCATCAGGCTCTTGTGTGACCAAGATGACATGCCACTAGGGATTGTACACTATCTCATGGGCTGCAAGGGCATGTCGTGTTAGTTATATGACTACAAGAGGCCACCTCCTTTCTCTGTTTTATTTCCATTGATTATTTTACTATGGATGGGGATCTCATGAGATTGTGTGGATGTTTCAAAATATA
This sequence comes from Viscum album, assembly GCA_963277665.1. NCBI lineage: Eukaryota > Viridiplantae > Streptophyta > Magnoliopsida > Santalales > Viscaceae > Viscum > Viscum album. The sequence continues at coordinate 397,278,561 of OY728125.1, forward strand.
ATAATTCTCCACATCGGTGATGCATCAAATGACTAGAAAAGGGACCGATGGAGATTCATGAGAACTTCGTGGAAAAACCCTATTGTTATTCATGCTCACCTTATCTCGATAAGATTCTTTGCTTCTCTATGTTGCATTGTATGATAAGTGCTGGATCCTGCTATGGCATGTAGAAATTATTAGGGATAGTCTTTTTTATCACTGTTGATGTGTCATATGTTCATTATGGTCCTCATGAAAAAATGTGGACATTGTCAGGGATAGTATATTTACTCGACATTGATTTGTTGCCTACTCAATGATGGATCTCACGATGGAATATAGACATTGTAAGGGACATTTTATTATCATTACTTTTATTTTTCATGTGTTCAATGACGGATCACTTGAGGGAATTCATAAATTAATAAGGATAATCACAATGTTATCCATTTATTTGTTTCATTTTCAATGATGGTTCTCATGAATTAATGCGAAAATTTTGAGGGATGTCCTCTTTGCCCACCTATGATGTGTCATGTGTTCATTGATAGATCTTGTGATGGAGTGTAAATGTTTTCAATGATAGTTTCTTTTCTTTCCTTTGATGTGTCACGTTTTCATTGATTCATATCACTATGGTGTGTAGACATTGTCAAGGATGGTCGCTTTTCTAGCCTTTTATGTTTCTCATGTTTAATAATGGGTCTTGCGACATCATATAGACATTGTTCATGATAGCTTCTTTTTTCAACTTTGAAGTGTATGTGGACATGTTTGTATGATTATATACTATGACTATAGGTTTCACTACTAGAAATAAGATCTATAAGATCATTTTTTGGAAAATTGTTGGTATAGTTCACCAATTTGGACTTATACCAATGGTTTGGACAAAACCGTTGTTATAGGTCACTTATATGGTCCTTTACCAATGGTTTTCCCCAAACCGTTGTTATAGTTCACTAATTTGGAGATATACCAATGTTTTTGGCCCATCCATTGGTATAGTTCACTAATTGGGACTATGTTTCCCCTTGAAATGGGTATGACCTCCTTAGTTTAAGGTTCTAACATTCCAATCAGTTTCTAACGGGTTTATTCATAGAACCGGAAACATACAATGATTCTATATCCATTTGGACTTATTTTACAAAGGTAGGTGCTCATTAGATATGGACTGATGAGGCTTATGAATTTGCATTGGTCGAGATGATGGGAGGTCAGACTCGTCACACCTTTTTTGGGGGAATTATTGTCTACTCTGGGACTCTCTTTATAGATCTAAGTTATGTTCGTGAATCCTTATTAAATTACCAAGTATGAAAATGAGATTTCATTTAGATATGACAATCAATGATTGATATGTATGAGATTTAGATAATCTTTTATACATAGTTTAGGTTCTTCATTGATAGATAATCATCTATATTTGTTAGATATTCTTAGTCAATGGTATCCTTTAACACATTATATAGAAGACACTTGGTCATTATGATAACCATACTGGTTTTAAATCCACTCAATGGGGAACATGATGTTTATTGTCATTCAAAATGACATGGATTATTTTAGATTTTCGATCATTCCCATAGATGGGCTACCTATGTATCATTGTTTAAGAAAGGAATCATAACCCACGTAGTTCAAATAAAGAAGTATGAGGTTTATGCATGATTGATGACCCAAAGAAAGATGTCATAATTAATTTTACACTCTAAGCTCACGTGAGTCATGATCGGTGTGAAAAACAAGAGTTATCAGTAAAAACTGACGATTGTTCCATGAAAGATGCAATCATAATGAATGATGTGAGGCTTATGTATGTATAACTACCCAGATAGATGAGTATTTTGATTTAATTTAGGCAAGAAACTCGGGAACAAGGTCCATAAAGGTATATGTGATTTATGGAGATTTGGATATGTAACATAGGTCTTACTCCAGAGAAGGAGGCCTAAATTAGAGGGGGCATATTATTGAGTTTTATTCCGTAAAAGGAATCCCACATCAAAAATTGATTGAGACATAGGGATTTCTCTTGAGAAGGAGTCCTAGGATAAAGGAAATTATAACTAGGGATTACTCCTAAAAAGGAGGTCTAGGTTAAGGGGACTTGAAATCTGGGGTTTACTCTTGAGGAGGAGGCGCAGGTTAAGATAAATTATGACTTGGGCGTACTCTTGAAAAGGAGGCCCAGGATAGGGAACATTTGACAGGGGCTTACTCCTAAAAAGGAGGCCCAGGTTAGGGAACTTGTGACTGGGGATTACTCCAGAAAAGGAGGCCCATGATAGGGAACTTGGGGCTTACTCCTATAGAGGATTCCCAAATTAGGGATCTTCTCATCTTAAAGGATGATTTTGAATGGAGGAAATCTCTAACTTTAGTGACTAAACATATGTAAATCACTAGGTTTTGAGAGATGTTCCACAGAATTCCATTCATATAAGGAATCCAACAAAATAACCATGCAAAAAATGGATTTGAAAAGGATTGTGAAGGCTAAACCTTGATTAGGAGAAGTGGATTTGAAGAAAATAATTGAATAGGCAGGAGAGGCACCCAAAAAGAGGCAGGCGCGCAAGTCCTTTTTGGGCATGCAAGTCCTTTTCGAGCCAGTATACTTGCATGACATGGGTGTACTTGCATGATGGTTAACCCATAAGGTAATACTTGGGCGAGTCTTGGCTCAAGCCCTCAGTATTATCCCTAGAGGATTACAAAAGGGTGGTGTGCATGTTTTGTTGAAGGGATAAGGTGGTGCGCAAGTGACTTCATTTCTCTTAAGGGTTAGACACTTAGGCATGAAAGTGTTAATGAATTGCAACACTTAGGCCTTATTCTCCATCTTTTGATCTTCAATTATAGGTAATAAATTACCTTATAAGTGTTCAAAAGACTTCAAGTAGAGACTAGGGAGCCAAGAGCTTAAATCTTACTTTTGGAATTTTCCATTATCGAAATGGGGGGCCCATAGTGGGTATTTACAAGCCATTGAGGACCTTGGAAGAAAATAAAATAGGGTGAGCTAGTGACCTACATGACCAAAGTGTGTCACACAAGTATAATTGCACAACCATAGAGAAACATGCGCAACCCATGCTTAAGGAAATCCTTGTTCAAGCCTTTGTCAATTTTTGATGTTTCTTCAAAGGATGAATCTATTTGTGCTTAAGTTATTACCCTATTTCAATGATTAGACTCTGTGAAAAAAGGAGTCTCAACAAAACTCCCCCCTCAGAGTTGGATCCGAAAGGAAGGATGATTTGAATCTGAGGTAAATAAAAAAACCAAGGAACTTTAGCGCACATATTTTGAGTGCACAGGTAATGGAGCACAGGTTTGAGCCACGCAGGCTTCGGCACACAGGGGTGTGGCATTTCCTATAAATACAAGTTCCATTCTTGCGAAAAGAACCTGGATTTCAAAGCACTTCACACTCATCATGAAAGTGGATCTCATCGTGAAAGTGTCTTGATTTTATGTGGTTCATTCCTTCTGTTCGTGTCACGTTTCAGTAGAGGTATTTGGAATTTTGTGGTGATATCGGCACGCCAAACTTGTGCGAAACAATTATACTTTCATTCCATTATTTGACTTACATGCCTTAATGCCTTAGCCATTCTTTTACTTTTCTTCACGAATTTTATGAAAAATCAACTTAATTAAGAGTTAATTATTCGACCATTTGTGTAGATTAAATGGCTCCCAAAAGAATTGGAACGGCTAATGAGACGACTAGAAATATAATTGATTATATGATGAACATCATTGGCCATAAATATTATGATATATGTGACAGCACTATCCTAGATTTGGCCATGTACTTGAAGAAATATCATGTCAATTTCCCACAATGTATCTACCTGCCTCTGTATGGACATGGTCATCTGCAAGGAGTCAACATTCCGGATTAAAATAATTATATGCTCGAGATGCAAAAACACTTCTACTCCTCTATTTCAGTTATTCCATGTATTAAGAGTAGCAACAATGGTGAAAACTTTCAAATTTTTCCTCCATTCCATTTTCTTGCAAATATGAAAATGGAAAACCATGGGCTGATATGTTTTCCACTGTTGGTAGATTGAGAGAACGTAATCATGAAATTAGAAGAAATATCTGAAGAGATTACTCTCTCCAAATTTCTCTTTACATCCAATGCTCCATTCTTAAATCCATGTATCCATCCTCCAAGTCTCTTGGACAGAAACAGTGTCAGTTTTTGATCAGCAGAAAATTTTCTCAAACCACACTCAAGAACATTCTTTTACAATTGTTCCAAGAAGAGCTGATATCACTGCATCTCTTATTGTGTCCATTTGAATGAATGAATTATAGGTGGTTTCTGATGAAGCTCAGGATTCCATAAATCAAATGAATAGTTATGTAGAATTCCTCTTGTAATTCTTGAAAAAGAGAAGAGACCCCAATCTGTGGATGTCCTTCTAACTCTTGTGCATCAATGATAACAACTTTCATTTTCAATCATGTGTTCCTGCATTCTTTTTATACCTGCTTAAAATTTCTACCTAAGCCAATGGGCCTAGTAAGTATAGTTTTATTTTTTCTAGGATTAAAAAATAACCCTATAAACTTTGAATCTTTTTATTTCTCAATATTACCTAAATCATAAAAAATGTACATTTAGTGAGCTGGGACTTGAATTTTTGTTCAGTGTTCCCTTGTCTTTTGTGTGCAGTTTAAATTCATGCATGTCGGCCATAAAATGGATAATGTTTAAATTCGAATAGATTTGACCAAATGGATTAAAATTGATTTAATTCTTTCATAATTTATATGAAAACTCATTTCCATATTCAAGTATGGGGAAAAAATGTAAACTATAACTTAATAAATTTTGAATATGAGGAATGATATGAAAAAATGTCTAAAAGGCATTAGAATAAGTATCTCCTAAGAATGAAGTTACTTATATTTAACAAACATGTTAGGGGGTTGAATTATACAGGGCCACATAAGGGCATTCGCTGCATAGTATAATAATAGCATCTTTTGGCTGATAGGTGTATTATGTAGACTATTTATGCAAGGCCGTCTTAGGGAACGTGCTTCATATTCAGGAAAAAGATCTCTCAGAAATTTTACTTCTCTATTGCTTAAAAGCCAGTGATAGATTATGGAGATTCCTATTTTTTGAAGCATAGAGTCTATTGCATAAAGAGAGGTACTTGAATATGAAGAGGATATTTCCATTCACGATTATCAATGAATCAGATGAATATAACTCCTATGAATTTCAGACCCAAACGTAGGGAAGGGAAATATAAACCACAAACTTGATTACATTCAGATCATGAAAAATAGTAGGGGACAAATATGTTAAGGATGGACATTTTTTCAGATCCCTACATATTTTAATTAAGACAAATAAGGACAAAAGAGGTTTTCCTCCCATGAATGAAGTTATAACTATTTGAAAAACCTGTTAGGGGGTTGAATTATGTTGGGACACCTAAGGGCATTGGTTCCAAAGTCAAATAATAGTATCTTTTGGCTGAAAGGTTCATTATGTAGACTGTTTATGCAAGGCCACCTAAGGAAATGTGCTTCATGGTTAGGAAAAATAACTCTTGAGTATCAAACATTTTGTGACTAGAAGTCAAGAAAAGGTTTATGGAGATCTGGAAGTATTTAAGGTTAGGAATATGACACATCAAAATGGGAATTGTCCAATGCATATAGATATACATAGACCAATTCTAACCATAATCATGTTGTGGCTTGGTCCTAAATTGAGGTGTTGGAATTCGCTATGTATCACATAAGGATGGGAATGAATGAAAATGTAGTTCTTGAAATATATTTTAACATCATGTGGAATGAGAGTATAGGAGATATTAGTTTATTGTCCTAGAGCTCAGACCAAGGGGGACTTTTCATCCAAGGGACTGAAAGTGGAATTTGGGGATAGGCCCAAAGACTTGGGGCTGGATTCGATTGATGCTTAAACATTCCTACATATCCCTTAAGGATGGGAATCAAGCTGCACATAGTTCTTAAAAGACCTTCTATACATATTTGGTTTGTACAAGTGAACTGTGAAAATGGGACTATAGTACAATGATGGTTTGACCCAAGATTACAGTTCAGGCATTGCCATGTTTGCACGTAGTCTTTGGAATATAACATGATTTGAGATCAATGTAAATAATTATTCCCTCTTAGGTGAGGGTGTCAAATAATGTTGTATTTTATTGTCATATAGGAAAAAAGTGTGAATAGTTTAAGTTAATATGCATGGACCGTGGTGAACCAATGTAAAAATATTGGGTCGAGGGGCTACTTCAGAGATCAACATCATATGAGATAGAGGGGAACCGACGTGAATAGATTGGTTTTGGGCTTTAAACTCAGGTGGTTGCCTATGTACCCAGCCTAGAAGGCGAGTATCAAAGTCCACGTTGTTCGATTGAGGAATGAATTGGTGATCAATTTGTACTTGAAGAAAACCTGAAGATGGTTTTGGGACTTACGCATGGTTAGTGGCCTACAGAGGGTTTTATGGTTGAAGTTTACTCTAAGCTCCTATGATTCATACTTGTTTTGAGAAATAAGAGGTAAAAACAACCTTAACTATTCACAGTTTACTGTCATGTAGGACATAAGGGACATGACACAGTTTAATGTCAATTTGGACGAAATATTGACTGTACAGTTTTAAATTCATGAAGTATAGACTTTGGGGGGGACTATGTAGTTTAATTTCATGCAGTAAGGACAAAAGGGTGATGTACAGTTTAGCATCATATAGCTAGGAGAACACAGTTTAACGTCATGTTGGATGAAAGAGAGAATTTTATAGTTTAACGTCATATAGGAAGACTATGGGAACACAGTTTAATGTCATGTTGGATGATAGTGTGCTGTACAGTTTATCATCATGTAGCTAGGATGTATGGCTATGCAGTTTAATGTCATAGAGTGAGGATAATGGGGGACATAGTTTAACGTCATGTTAGACGTAAGAATGACCATGCAGTTTAAAGTCTTGAGGTAAGGAATAAATAGATGGGACTATGCAGTTTAATGTCATGCAGTATGGAAAATGGAAGACATGGTTTAATGTCATGTTGGATGTATGAGTATTTGTGTTACACAAAATACTTTTTCAAGAATCTTCCATTGGATGGAGTTGTGATGCATTCTCCATCCATTGATATTAAAGAATAAGCTCCATTGGATTAGATCTTATGTATTGAGTAAGTTCCTTCCTATTTTGGTTCATGATTGGGAGGTTTCTTTCCTGGTATCATTGGAGTTCTAAGAACCAATACCAATTCTCCTTGAATAAATGAATGAATAAAAAGCTTTATGTTGAAATATTATGCTATTCGATTCTGATAGATTTCCAAGTGGTGCAGTGTGCATAATATTTTCTCATCTAATCGTTCCAATTCATCCAATCACTTTTGAGATTGTTCATCTATAGATTACTAATCACAAATGTCCACTCTAAGAGAAGGTAATTGAACCTCAATGGGACAGACTGCTTTTATTCCATATAACAATGAATATGGATTTGACCGCATAACAGTGTGGGTGGTTGTTCGATAAGCCCATAACGCATTAAAGAGTTTATCAGGCCATGATTTCTTATCTTTATACACCATCTTTTTCACTATGTTTGAAATATTCTTGTTGAAAGATTCTATTTGGCCATTGGTTGCTGCATGATACAGAGATGAATGGTTGGATTTGATGTTGCATTCTTGATACAACTTCCTTACGTCGGATTAGAAGAAATTGGTGACATTGTCCGTGAATATGCTATGAGGGACACCAAATATAGTAATAATGCTATACTTAATTAATCTAACAATTCTTTTAGAACTAACTTCTTTGAGAGGTATTGACTCTACCAATTTGGAAAATAACTCAGTAGCTGTAAGAATATACTTAAACTGCTTGGGTGTAGATGAAGGATAAGGTCCTACTACATCCATTCCCCATGTGGAAAATGGCAATGAGTATTTAGCTATATAAAGAAACTCTGGGGGTTGATTAATTTAGTTGGAACATACATGGAATGAATGACACTTATTAGTGAAATCAACATAATCTTGTATAATTTAAGGCCAAAAGAATCCAAGCCTTCGAATTTGATTAGACAGTCTATGTCTAGATTGGTGGCCACCACAGACTCCTGCATGTACTTGTTTCATGATAGCCATTTTCTCTTCACCATCAATGCATCTGAAAATAATTCCTTAATAACCTCTTTTGTAGAGAATTTTTTTGGTGATCTAGGCTATCAGAAAGAATAAAATTGACCACACGTCACCAAACTTGTTCTTTATCAGCTCTATCAGGTGGGAGTGTTCCATTTTGAAGGTATTCCTTGATAGGTGTCATCTATCCTATAGTATGACCATATTGTTCAGAAATGGGACTAATTTCATTGATTTACTCTGTTGTGATTTGATCATATGGTGAAATTGTATGACGGTGGGAAATTTTGATGATTGTTTCGTCCCAATTTGGATCTTCCAGATATGTGGCTATATTAGCCAGTGCATCAGCTTGGAAAATTTGTGATCACGGGACATAAGAAAATGTCAGTTCCGAAGGATAATTCCTCCATTAACAATCTGAATTAATCATACAAAGGGATTAACTCTTCTTTTCTGATTTCATAATCCTCATTGACATGTTTGATTACCAAGTCTGAATCATCTTTCACCTTTAAGTGATTCACTTATGCCTGAAGCACCAACTCCAATCCTATGATGAGAGCTTGATATCCTACTTCATTATTTGTACTGCCTTCCTGTAACAAAATGAAATAGGGTAGCACTGCCTATTCTAGGGAAATAAGCACAATTCTTAACCCAACTTTTTTGAATTTAGGATCTTCAATTTTTTTCCCTGTTGGACTTATGGAAGCACCATCAGAGTACATTTCCCATGTTTAAAGATTATCTTAAATATAAAATACTTCCTCATCGTGAAGTTCAATATCTAAAGATATATCTTCTACTGAAGGGTGTTCATAAAGGAAATAAGCCATAGCTTGGTCCTTTATTTCCTTTTGAGACACATACTAGATATTAAATTGCTGCAAAATAACTGCCCACCTTGCCAGACGCCCTATAACCATTGGACGTCTAAGGATGAATTTGAACGGGTTATTGCGAGATACCAAGTGGAACTCATGATGTTTCAGATAGTGTCTCAATTTCTGAACTGCAATGATTAATGCTAGGAAGCACTCTTCAATACTTGAATATCGGGTTTCTACTTCAAGCATAGTCTGACTGAGATAGTAAATATTGTTTTCATTCCCAACATCATTCTTTTGGGCAAGTAAGTCACCCAATGATCAGTCTAAAGTTGTCACATAATGAATAAGTGGTCTTCCATCAAGAGGTGGCATTAATACCAGTGGACTCAAGATATGTTTCTTGATAATATTTAATTCTTATTGACATTCTTCATTCCACTAGTAAGTGACTCCCTTCTTCATCAATTTGGTGAAGTGTAACCTTTTTCCTAATAGATTAGCAATGAAACGCCCAATATAAGTCAAGTTTCCTTTAATTCCTCTCAATTCCTTCATACTTAGAAGAGGTAACATACTAAAGATTGAATTGTTCTTCTCAATATCGACTTTTATACCACGATGGTGTATAACAAAGCCGAGAAATTTTCCTGAGGTTTCCCCGAAAGCACATTTCAAGGGGTTCATATTCAAAGTGTTTTGTCGATGTTTGTGGAATATGATTTCCAAATAATCCAAGTGATTAGAACGTTGTCTGGACCTAACTACCAAATCGTCCATATAACATTCAAAAAATTTCCCTAAAATGGTTTGAGGATATGGATCATGGCACGTTGATATGTTGCGCCTGCATTATTCAGGAAAATGGGCATTACCTGATATAAAAACACACCCTGAGGGGCTATAAAGGCCGTATATTCTTCATCTTCTAGATCTATTCAGATTTGGTTATACCTAGAATATCCATCCCTGAAGGAAAGTGCTTCATAGCCATATTTTTCATCAATTAAGAGTTCTTTAATTGGAACTAGAAAATAATCCTTGGGAAAATTCTAATTAAGATCTCTGAAATCAATGCAAACTCTAATTTGTCCATTATTTTGTTTCATAGGGACAATATTAGCCAACTATTTTGGATATTGAACTTCTATGACGAATTTCTCTTTGATAAGATTATCCACTTCAGCTTCAATTTTGGAAGCATAAGTTGGGTGTGTTCTTCATGCAGCTTGTTTGAATCCTAGATGTTCTTTTGGAAACCCCAAATGATGGGTGAAAAAAAAGGGATCAAGACCGTGAATTTAGGTATAATTCCAAGAAAAAAAATTATTTTACTTTAAAAATGAAGTATACATTTCATGCTCTTCAAGAGTCATAGCTGCACTTATTAAAGTGGGGCGGGGATCTTCTTTTCTACCCAGATTTAATTCTCTATGTTTATCCACATTGGTAGAGATACCCTATTCAAATTCTGGAGGAGCATCTCTGAGATCTTCCTCTTCTTCTTCAACACATGTTATTTCTTCTACTTCAACTTGTATAGTAGATGATGAAGAAGAATTTCCATGATTATGAGAGATGTTAAAATTTTAACATCTTGAAGAAGAGACTTCCATTTCTAACCCTATTGATGATTAAGGGTCTTCCTTGGGTAATAAAGAGGAGATGATGTATTGAGAATCGAAATCATCATTGATCTCTGATATTGCTATAACTTCTTCTGTCCTAGTTGGAGAAGTATAGAGTTGCTGGATTTCACAAGATGAAATGAAGACATCTCCATTTCATCTTTTATCATTTCTTGGTGAATCACCAATTTCTCCCATGCTGTCTGGATTGGTTGTCATAATTGACATTATGGAAGTTTCCATAAGAGTATTTGGATTTGGGTGTATCCTGTCAATTTGACTGATAGGAAACACATAATCTATACTCACATGAATGAATGGATTTACTGGAACCTTTTCCAGACCATATGGAGAATTAATTTTGGTAACCTCATTTTCTATAGATACCTCCTTTACCTTCATGCGATAGAATTATGCCTCAATTTATTGAGATTCACATGTTTTAAATGGTGATTTATCACCATAAAATTTCCCAATTTGACCATTGAAACAATATTTAAGACATTGATGGTAAGATGAAGGTATAGTCGCATGTTGATGTAGAAAAGTTCTTCCAAGAAAATTGTTGGAGGATGTGTCATGATGAACAACCATGAAATCTGAATTGGATACAAGATCCCTAAACTGAGTTCTGAGTGTATTCTTGCCCAGAGGATCTTTTTCATTTTTATCATATCCTTACAACACCAAGGTAGAAGGAGATAAACCATATTTTGTGAGGCCCAATCGACGTATTGTACGAATAGGGATGAGGTTGACTCCTAAACCATTATCAATGAATGCTCTTCGGATGTCTACATCATTGACCTTTCCAGATAAATACAAAGGTCTAAAATGTCCATGCACTACATCATCTTCATATTCATTTGTAAAATATTTCATTGCATGGAATTATTCAGGATCATTCTCTACATGGTAGACTTCAGCCAAAGAAATTTCAATTTTAAATTCTTGAGGACTTGAAAAATCCTCAATAAGTGCCTCCTGAAGATCCTTTGATAGATTTAAGGCATCCAGAATTGATAACATGGCCGTTACTTGGGCCAAATGTTTCAAAACATCATACTTCTGGTCCAAAGGTCTACATTTCCCAATATGAACATGTGGTTTCAAAGGTTCCTTATAATATGATGCTTTAGAAGTAGATGCATCTTGTATCAGGGTAGGAGTTGGAAATACTCTTAGCTTTTGGAAAATTAGACCGACTAGGTCTATTTATTTTTTGAGAGGAAGAAGGCGTAACCTCCAACGGATCGTCCAAAATAACTGTGTCAAGACTGAATCTGTCATGTGTGGAAGAACATGCTTGTTCTTTTTTATCCCACTGAAGGGCTCTGCCATGATTTTCTGCTTCATATACAGTTCTATCATGCGTAGGATTAAAATACTGGCTTCTGGAATATCCATGTCTTTCTCTGTATCCTAGACCTTCAGAACTCCCTCTAATTCATCCGTTTGATATTGGGAATTCATGATCATCAAGATCAAAACTGTGACTATCATAAGGATTTGTTAAGTGAATAATGTTAACAGAACCAAAGATAAAATCTCCATCTGATGAAGTCTCTTCTTGATTAGCCATTTTAGGCTGTGTCGTTTGGTGCGGTGGTGCCAGTGCCTTTGAAGTAGATGTCATAAAATCTGCCAGAGTCAAATACAACTTGGGCTTTGACATGATTTCATATTCTTCTGATTTCTCTTCCTTCTTCAAATTATGCCTCTTCATTTCGTATTTTCTCTCTGATGAATATGTTTTTTCTATGGTATTCATAGCAGAAGACCCATTTAGTTTCTTCAATTGCATTTGTAAAATGTCATGAGTTCGGTTGATCTTTTTTCTGACCATCCAATCATCATATTTTCTGTGCATTTTTTCTTTTGACTTCTTGCCACTTACCTTCTTCCTCTAGATATGTAGTTGTAACACATGCTACCTGGGCTGATGAACCTTTCAGTTTTACCTGTCCCTGAGTCCACCATCTTTTGCAGAAGGTCTTTGAAGACAAAACACTCATGAATGGGGCACCCCAACATCTGATGAAATGGGAAATAATTCGGACAGTCTTTATCTCCTTACTTGTTAATCCTTTTAGGCCTTGGAAATGGAACCAAATTATTTTCCAGAGCCCAAATAAAGTAACAAAGAACATGTTTATTTTGGAAAGAATAAACATTTCTCTTTAACTCCTCAAATTGTTTCCATCTTTGATCTCTTTGATCATTCTGATGAAACGACCTCTATTTTTGACACTCAAGAGGTGGATCACTTTAATAAGATGATGTTTTTGATGTAGAAGCATGTAAAGGCACTTGTTTAAGTGTGACTGTAGCAGTCTCTACATTACCCATTCTCCTTCCTAGAACTGATTGAATTACACGAGTTTTATACATAGTCATTATAAGAGAGTCTTTGATCTGCTGAGTGATTGAATTAAGGTCTTGAAACCCTCCTGTGTATTTTATAGGGATCAACGGTGTGCGTAATTCATCACTCAAATTTTATACACAGATTGGAAACAGTTCTTCATGAGGAAGTGCTAAGCTTAAGGAATATGTTAATCCCTTCCAGCGAGCAATGAAATCTGAAACACTTCCATTATATCTTTGCTTACAATTTATAAGATCAAAAACTGTTGTCTTTGGCAACGTTGACCTGAATTGAAGAATGAATTGTTTACAGAGATCATCCAACCCAGTAATTTACCCGGATTGCAAGCATGTATATGAGACAAAGGCAGAACCTTGTAATGACTGTAAAAAACCCCTGAGATTAACTACTTATTTTTGTTGAGGAGTTCCCATCATAGGATCATAACATGAAACAAACTGTGTTAAGTGTTTCATTGGTTCTCCCAAACCATTAAAAATTAGTAATGTGGTACTTGAAAAATTTGATGGGGGAGGAATTGCATCAACCCATTCTAGGTAAGCTCTCTTTTCTAATTGACTTTTTGCATGCTTTCCCTCCATATCTTCAAACTGAGCTATTAATTACTCAATGTTATTCAATAACTTTTAAGAAAAATCTGGTTGATCTTGGGCCTGAGTAGATGCAATAACCAGAGCATGGACCGATGTGCTGACTGGTATTGCAACTGATGGTAGCACTACAGGTTGCTTTTGCGCATGACCCATAGGATTAGACCTGTGAGGGTGTACTGGTAAAGGAGGATATCATGATCCATCTCAGTAGCTGCAAAAAATTACCTTGAATGACTGATTCCATCATGCTTAGGAGGGAGACTTCCTTAAAGTAGTTCGGCATTCAACCTCCTTAACTCCTTTATTTCTTCCTCCTGTTGTGCGAATCATTGCTCTAGTGTGAGTGATTAGCCTTATCTAGAGGAAGGGTGGAATTTAACCTGACATTTTTATTTTCCCTTCTTGGATGCATTTCAAAGATGGGGAAGTTGGTTATTTGAAGGAATAAATAGATTTTGGGTAAGCCTTTTATTTTGTGTATACACACCTTCTTCATTTTCCTCGGTGTGTACATCCTCTTGAGCAGGAACTTCTTCATATGATCACTTTGAGTGGGACTCATGTTATGGAGGATCAGAAAAAATGTCATTGATGACATTTATTGATGCATAACACATTGCATCCCATCTATTGGCATTTCTATGATACTGTTTTCTTCCAAGTCCTTGATGAGACATTGACTTTTGTTGAGTTGATCCCTCAAGAACTTCATTATGAACTGTAATTTTTAGGGAATATCCTGATAATTCGGCTCTGTGTTCCTTTTGAGGCTTCTTCCCTAATCAAGAGAAGAATAACATTCACTGAGGAAGAGACTGAGGATTTGAAAAAGTCCCCAGTATGGTGGAATGGAGATTTTTTTTTGTTCCTCATCAACTCCTCAAATCCTACTTGTGGATTCCAAGGGTTTGGTTAAAAGAATCCCCAGTCTAGAAAGCTGGGGTGGTTCTTGAGCTGCTACATAAGAGGCTTTCTTAAAATCTCTCATGATTTTTTAGACTTTAATCCGGAAATTGGTTGGATGTATTATCCAACTTCCACTCAAATCACCTAGCTCAAATGAAAGTTAGATGATTTCTGACACTTCTATCACATAATGATGTGCACGCTCTAAACTAGAGGCCTGTTCGATATTCTCATTTTCCTAATGCATGAGTAATTTGAATAATTTTTCCATGTATGCCTGACATTGGGAAGAACTAGTTGAGTCATGTTCCTGAGAAAGCATTTGATTACAAACAAAACCACTTGTTTTTGGTCATCCATGGGAAATATCATTGCATGAGACCATTTTTGGTGGGATTTTTTGACTGGAGAGTACAGTGAATTGCAGTTCTCCAAGAACACCTCAACCCATGATATTAATACTATATGGTGCATTGGAAATTAATTGGTGCAATCTTTTTAGTGCGCCAAGGCAAGAATGCTGAAGGTCTCTCTGCTGATTTTCAGCCTTCGAATATCGAGAAACTGAGAGAGAGGCCAAATCAATTTGGTGTTGTAACACTTCTATTATCTTGACAAGATTTTCATATTCATCATAATATAATATTTTGTTTTTAAGTTGAAAAACATTTTTCCACATGTTGAGACGAATATCATGAATATAATCTTCCATCAAATTTTTTGGAATATCATACTGAGAGTCAGCCAAAGTCCATACCATGACTGGTATATCACCTTTTACCAGTTTTTTCTCATATTCAGCATTTCCTCTTTATCATTTGATGATGATTCTTCTACCTGATTAGACCAAAGATGGGGATTCTTTATTGCTTCATCAGATATAACAAGATTGGTAAATAATTCATTTATCAAACTAGAAGATGAATAACCCAGGGGTGGTTTAGAGAATGACCTACATCCCAGGCTATCTTTTGATTGAGAACGTATTTCATCTGCTAATGGTAAAGCATCAGACATGACTGGCTTCACATTTGCAAGTGCCTCAAGATAAGAGGGCTTTCTCGTTTCTGCATTGTCCTTTGAATAATTTTCTAGGAAATGAGAATTACTACTATAGAGATGACATTCATAGCTAAATTAATCTTCATGGGGAGGACCACCATGGTTGGTTATAGAAAAAGACAAATCCTTTTGCTCCTTGATCTTCTGGCCACGTAGAGGGTTCTCATGGATCTCATCTGAAGATGATACTTCGAGATCAATCAAACTATTATGAAGCAAGAATTCATGAGAAAGTTTTTGAGGGAGACCTTTAGAATTAATGTTCCCACTATTGGGAAATTAGAGAGTAGAATATGGAGTTGTAACAGACAATTGTCTGAGGGCTTCAAGAACACTGACATCGAGAAAGTACTTATTACAGATAATCTCTTGATTTATTGACTGTGCTAAATGGGTCTTTTTTAGAGATGCCTTCTTACTCATTTTGGGAACCACTTGTTGAAAAAAGTGGTTATTATGGGTAGGTGTATGTTCCTGCTTAGGATAAATAGTCAGATTATGCTGATTATCTCCATTCAAATAGGGTGTATGTGCCTGACTTGATTATCTATATGACATGGTGGAGTATGCCCCACAATCCTCTTGGACTAGAACAGAGGTGTGTATCTATTCTGGAGTGATATTTCAATTTTTCACTCCATTGGTAGGGAAAGATTTTTATTTCGTTCTCTATGATGCTTCCGAAGCTATTATAATATTCTAACAGGCACCCAGAATATGGGCAAGGATTTGCTTCTTCTCTTTCACCATCGTCAGAATGTGCTTGGTGACTTCAGCTCCCAGAATAGGAATATATGTCTATTTCGTGCTTGGAGTTGGTGTGTATTCCTACTCCTATCCTCCTTTTCCTGTTAGTGAATTCTGGCAGTACTCATGTGTGGGGGAAGAGAGTTGAGTCTTCTCCAAATTTCTCATTGGGGCTTTCTGACTGACTTGTCTGGATGCTACCAAATGAGACTGTTGGCAGGATTGATGAACATTAGCTGGTTTATGTGTTTGGTATGTATTATTAATCATGTATAGTTGATGAATTCCCTTCAATAAAGGCAGATGAGACTGCAGACAAATTTGTTGATTGTAAACAAGTGTATTCCCATGCTTATCAGTTGCCTCCATATTAGATTGGTGAACATCTTTGGTTTTAGTTAGACAAACCTGCTGACTAGCTGATGAGTTATAAATAGGTTTGTATGCCTGCCTATAACACTCTGCCGTAATTTCCTGGTGGGATTGGTGTATTACTACCAGACGAGTCTGCCGGGCAGTAACATCATGACGGACGGGTGTATACGCCTGCTCGTTGCTTTCTATCAAGTTGGATTGATGGACTTATCTGGAGGGGGACTGATAATAACCTACTCCCTATTGACCAGATTTCTCCTCTGGTGGTTCTTCATGCGTGCTAAGGTCTGAGGGACCTGATTGGATCCCCTAAAGGTGGTACCCTCATCATTTTGAGGGAATACTGTCGCACGAGTCTGGTGGTGATTTTTTATGGGAGCCCTCGGGAATGACTCCCGTATCTTTGAATTAAGGACTTGAGTGACCTTATCAATCACCTCCTCATAATATTTGAGGGACTGGTTATTGCATTCCAGGGATAATGACATGAAACGGTTGGAAACGGTTGTTGGAACAACCTACTTCTTGATCACTGGTCATCACTGCCCGGAGAACCAGGGTGAATTATTGACTAGGAGGGATTGTCAAGCAGCCTCCAGAGTCAGAATGGTACTATGTTGATGGTATTCCTTAACCATTTCATTTGAGACCCAGAGTTGAAGATACAATGTAGGTGATGTCTTCCTCAGTGTAGATGAATATCTAACAGGAGTAGTAGGAGATGCATTCACATGTGCGAACTTTAGAGAATCCATTTCTGTAACGTAGAGAGATCATGGAAACAAGTTCCTGTATGATAAAATATATATATTCAAGAAAAGATCAGCCACTACATCTTTTAGATGAGCACATATGTTTTTGATTGCTTTTTTGGCTCTCACATTTAGTTAAATAGGGGCCTAACAAATAAGTAAAACGTTAATTTACTTGGTTAAGGATTCACATCAATGTCACAATTTTTTGTTTCCTCTAGAAATGGGGATGACCTCCTTTGTTTAAGGTTCAAACATTCCAATCAGTTTCTAACAGGTTTATTTGTTTAACCAGAAACATCCAATGATTCTATATCCATTTGGACCTACTTTTCAAAGGTATGTGCTCATTAGTTATGGACCGATGAGGCATAAGAAATTGCATTAGTCGATAGGATGGGAGGTCGAAATCATCAAACATTTTGGGGGGAATTATTGTATACTCCAGGACTCTCTTTATAGATTTAAGTTATGTTCGTGAATCCTTATTAAATTACCAAATTTGAAATGTGTGTTCCATTAGATCTCACAATCAATGATTGATATGTATGAGATTTAGAGAATCTTTTATATGTATTTGAGGATTTTCATAGATAGAGAATCATCTATATTTTTTAGATATTCTTAGCCAATGGTGTCCTTCAACACATTATATAGAATTCTATTGGTCATTATTCTAACCATACGGGTTTTAAATCCACTCAGTGGGGCACTTGATGTTATATGTCATTCAGAAGGACATGGATTATTTCAGAGTTGGGATCATACCCGCAGATGGGCTACCTACGTATCCTTGTTTAAGAAAGGAATCAAAACCCACATAGTTCTAATAATGATGTACGAGGTTTATGCATTATTGATGGCCCAAAGAAAGATGTCATAATTACTTTTACACTCTAAGATCCTGTGATTCATGCTCGGTGTGAGAAACAAGAGGTATCTGTAAAACCTGATGATTGTGCAATGAAAGATTCAATCATAAGTAATGATGTTGGGATTATGTATGTATGACAGCCCAGATAGATGAGGATTGGGATTTACTTTTGGGAAGAAACATGGGAACAAGGTCCATAAAGGTATATATGCTTTATGGATATTTGGTTACTTAACATAGGGCTTACTCCAGAGAAGGAGTCCTAAATTAGAGGGTACTTATGATTGGGTTTTATTCCTATAAAGTAATCCCAAATCAAAAGTGATTTAGACATAGGGATTACTCATGAGATGGAGGCCTAGGTTAAGGGAAATTATAACTGGGGATTACTCCTGAAAAGGAGACCCAGGTTAAGGGGACATGAAATCTGGGGTTTACTCTAGTGGTGGAGGCCCAGGTAAATAGAATTTATGACATGGGCTTACTCTTAAAAAGGAGTCCCAGGTTAGGGAACTTGTGACTAGGGCTTACTCTAGAAAATGAGGCCTAGGTTTGGGAACTTTTGATTGGTGATTACTCCTGAAAAGGATGCCCATGTTAGGGAAATTGGTGCTTACACCTATAGAGGATTCCCAGATTAGGGATCTTTTAATCTTAAATGATGAGGATGAATATTGGAAATCTATAACATTAGTGACATAAATATATGTAAATCACTAGGTTTTGAGAGATGTTCCACAGAATTCCTTTCAGATAAGGAAGGAAACCAAGTAATTATTCCAAAAATGGCTTCGAAGAGGGTTTTGAAGGCTAAAACTTGAAGAGGAGAAGTGGATTTGAAGAGAAGAATTGAATAGGAAGGAGAGGCACCCAAAAAGAGGTAGGGGCGCAAGTCCTGTTTTGGCATGCAAGTTCTGGTCACACAAGTCCCAGTCGCACAAGTATTCCTACATGACATGGATGTACATGGGTGACGGTTAACCAATATGGTAATACATGGGTGAGGCTTGGGTCACACCCTTAGTACTATCCCTAGAGGCTTCCAAAATGCTGGTGTGAAAGTCCTGTTGAAGGGATAAGGTGGTCCGCAAGTGTCTTCATTTCCCTTAAGAGTTAGACACTTAGGCGTGCAAGTGTTAAGGAATTTCAACACTTATACATTATTCCCACTCTTTAGATCTTCCATTATAGGTAATAAATTACCTTATAAGTGTTCTTAAGACTTCAAGTAGAGACTATGGCACTGAGAGCATAAATATGACTTTTGGAATTTTTTTCATCGAAATGCGGGACCCACATGGTCTATTTATAGGCCATTGAGTACCTTGGGAGAAAATAAAATAGGGTGTGCATGTCACCTTCGCGACCAAAGTGTGGCACAAAAGTATACTTTCCTGACCATGGTGAATCTTGTGCGACCAATGCTTAAAAAAATCCTTGTTCATGCCTTTGTAAATTTTTAATGTTTCTTCAAAGGATGAATCTCTTTGTGCTTAAGGTATTACCCTTTATCAATCGTTAGACTCTGTGATGGAAAGGAGCGTCAACATACCTATACCAACATTTGTTGTAAGGCCATTGGTAATGGTTCATTATAGAGACCATATATCAACATTTTGGGCCAATCTATTTGTATAGGTACCCCCTACAACAACGGTTTGTGTAAAACCATTGGTATAGGTCCCAATATCAAATAATCTATACAAATGCTCTCAAAACCATTGGGATAGGTACATTTATTTTTAAGGGAATCTTATTATAGCGGAAATTAAATAAATCAAAATTTAAAATACATATGATAATATATATATATATATTTATGAAATTATTTACACAAAAGTATGTTATTTTAGGGATTAGGTCGTTCAATCACAAACTGGAGGTGCTGGGATCAAAACCAACCATATGATTCTTTTAAAATTATAAATACCAATTGTTTTATGGAACAGTTGGTATAGATTTTCATATTAATCATACCAACAGTTTTCCCAAAACTGTTGTTATAGACCTATCCCCACGGATTACTAGCCAACGGTTCTCCAAAAAGTTGGTATAGGCTATACCTATGGTATGGAGGCCAATACCAATGTTTCCAAACTACTGGTATATGGTATTTTTCCAGTAGTGTATTTTCATGTCAAGACCATTTTACATAGGGTACACGACTACTGCAAAAAGCTATCACATAAATTCTGGATATTACAATCCCTTGATACAAGTACAAACAATATTTATCTTCTTCACATGAAAACATCAAGTATGATATGGAGATTCTCATACACACATAGATTTTAATTATGTGTGGTATGGTCATACATTTGATTTGAATGGTGTAAATAGTATTTAATGTTATTTATGATCGACTTTTTGGTGCATCAAATAAATTTTTTAGGACTTGATCACAACCATAAATTATGTTGTTTCCCACAATTATTCAGACCAAGGGGTATGAGGTAATTAAATCTTCTCTTGGAAAGAGGTGGGACCATGATATGTTATTAGTTTTCTTCTCTCAAGAATGAAAGTTGGAATCATAGTTTCTTTGTTAAAGATGTCCCAATATATAACTTACCCATCTCATGATATTTCCATAATGTTTCCTCTGATGGAATAGTGTGTGATTCAAGATTATGGGCATAAACAAAGAATAAAACTTGCTTTATTATTATCCAATGCCTAAAATTATTTTAAATTAATGAATTTTTTTAATAACTATATAATATATATTTAAATAAAATCATTCCAAAAAAGTTAATTATTTTATTTCATAAGTTAAAAATACATTGGTTTCATAAAAAATCATGAAAAATATCTCTTTTACATTCAAAATAATTTATTTATTTCCAAATATTTGATATCCAAGGATCTCATATATATATATATATATATATATATATATATATATATTTGTAACCATAAATATTTCTTGAATTTATTTATTTCTATTCATACTGACCAATCAAGTGATAGGTAACAACTATTAAAGAATAATATTTTAATAGAACATCATAGTTTGTCTAAACGCATTGTTGCATGTAACTCAAGCTATCAAAATAAATAAAATCATTGGAAAACAAATATTTCATAAAATATCATCGTATTAAATTCAACACCCCCAATGATTTTTCCCTTAAAAATAATCACACTAATAAAAAGATTGTGTTTATATTAGTTTCACTAAATCCTTGTGTTCCCAAAATGATTATTTCAATTTCTGATTTCTCGGTAGAACATTCAACATGTGGGTGTTATTTTTCCATATATCATTATCTATATAATCCATGATTTCACCTATTTGTTCGTCATAAGAAGATTCAATTTAAATTGGTATAACTCTTGATTTCAATTCTTATGATGGGTTAGGTGTGTATTTCCTTATGATAGATATAAGGAACAGATTGTGTACTTTATAGAGGTTCGGTAGAACTCCAGTTGATTATGATAATACCTCTACTGTGCAAAGAATCTTATAATGGCCAATATTCTAGGCTGTTAGTTTCCAATTATTATTAAATATCATAACCTTATTCCAGGGATACACTCATATAAAAATCGTCTCATTGACATCTAATTATAAATTATACCAACAATTGATTGCAAAAAATTTTGGTTGCCTCTGTACAACATTGATGTGTTGTCAAATGGATCTTACTTTTCATGCTATTTTTTTGTCTAGCTTAGTTACCAATATATTTAATTCTCCATATTAATATCATAAAGTTATTAAAATAGATATTATTTTTTATAGGGGTTCAATATTATTCATCTAAATACTTAATTAAAGTGTTTTTTTGTATGAAAACTTGACAAGAGGAAGAATTACAAAATTTAGTTGATGAATGTTCCCAGAAACATTAATCAAAGAAGAATCATAGACATGATATGTGATTATCATAACATTAGTGGATTTTATTTATAACTAATAATCTATACTTTGAGGTGGTATTGTGATACCCTTATTGTGTAAATGTAATGTAAATGTGTGAGTATATATAGAATAAAATAAAACATTAATAGATCGAGAGTATATGTAATGTGCACCCTTCACCACTTGTTTATTGTGTTCCGCATAACCAGTAGTGATCACCTAAGTTGTCTCTTTGTCCCCAATACTAAGAGTTTTTTTTTATTGTAGATCATTTTTATTAACCTTTGGGTTTTATCACTTCTTAGTATAATGCCAATACTACAAGTATTTGTAACCCAGTGTATTTTGTGGTGTTTTTTCATTATTAGTTTAATTAACTTGTATTTCACATAATTTAGGAATTTGATTTCCAAATTACCTTCTTTTCAAACATTAAGACCTTTATAATTCACTATGGGAAAATTTTCACCGTGTTACATTTTATAATTAAAAGAAAACTCATCTTCATCTCTATGATTTTTAGGATTTATTTTTAACTCCATCATTCCTTTATTATCAAAAAAATGGTATTAACGGGTTAATCCAATCTTTATATCCACATTGAGAGAACATAAATTTTTTATTCATATCTTTAGAACTGTCTTATGAATAATTCCCTTGGGATACTTTTTTTAAGCAACTAAATTATACATCATCCACATTTTCATCTTGGATGATAATACCATAAGCACAACATGCAATCCTAATATAATTTACCTCATAGCTACCAATAGATTCATCATCCTTATTCATTATCATAATGGTTTTCTTCTTTATTTTCATGAAAATAATAATAATAAAGTACATATTCAAAAATACTCTCATAAAATCATCCCAACACAGGGTGTAAAATTTCTTATCTAGGATTCATGTTCTTGATTATATTCCATAATTGATCTACATTATCTTAAAAATAATAAATATATAAAATAACTTTCTCATGTTCTGAGAGCAGTAGGAAAGAAAATATCCTTATAATGGAACTATTCTATTACTCAGTAACTAGTGGATTAGTAGAACAATTAAAATAATGTGGAAGGTAACACATGAATTACATAATAGAACATTATTCCCTCAATTTATCATTTGGATTATTATTCTCATTCATAGCTTAGGAAACATTCATAATCATTATAGTGATATTTTTTATTCCATCTCAGATAAAACAAATTCATATGAATACAATCATTTCATTGTCCATAGAATTCAGAATTAACATGATTTTCTCAGGTTCTAATATTTTCTAAAACCAAAACACCATAGTGTAAGAAACAATAATCAAAGTATAAAATTACATAATCATAAAAACAAATTTATAGGATGTCAAAAAAGACAACTTATTTTCAATCTACGAATCATTAGTTCTATCATTATCCACCTATGATCATTTGTAAGTCATTAGGATATTAACATATACATATAATTAAGCATAGGCTACTCACTAATGTTCTATCATCATAATATACAATTATTAACTAAACATTTGTCTAATGAAAACTATAGAAACCCATATTTTTATATCTGGATATTACATTTTATTAGATGAATATTAATTAAATTTAAATAAAATATATACAGAATCATATAAGACCATTCTCTATGGAAACATGGACACATAAACAATAGGTTTATAAGAGTCTCCCATTATGTACTTTGTAACTAGCACCCTTATTAGAAATATCATTCCAAAAACCAATGTTCATAACCTGGAGAAAGTTAACATATGGCAGGGTGATCTCAGATGCTCAATAAGGGAATATGTCAAAACCATGACTTCTTTTAAAGGAATTTTTCTTTTAATTTCCATCCTTTCACTGTTATGGGGGTTTTCAATGAATTTTGTGTGAAATAGTGGATTTTTAAAATTTGGGCCAAACAGTGAGCTCATTTCCAGATTTAAAAATATATTTAGTTTCTCTCATATCTCCATGTTTCAAAATTTTACACTGATTCAACTTCATGATTAGAATAATCTGTAATATTAAAACCACCATACCAATTTGGACCTCATATTAATCCATAATAATGATTGATTTTTGTTTTTATTAAGGTGTTGGGTCATTCTGAAATACCATTTCCTACTTTAAATAATTTTTTAAATTCTTTAATATCACATTCAATTTTTGTGTTTTTTCTATTATTCCAACTATCACCAGATCCCACTTAACCATTTCACGCCCTCATTCTCTCCACCCAAAATTTGGAGCTAAATTGAATCGAAAAGATGGGAAACTCATCCCAGTATTTCAAAAGTCTCCCATATTTGAAGAGGTAAATTAATCCTTTCATAACTCCATCAATTTTTTCTTTTTTTTCTCCCATTATAGTTCTGACATGGCCTCCTTAGAATTATTATAATCTCAATTTCTTTTATGGTTGTTTTGAAATTTATATACTAGTGTATTTGGGTTGTTTTCTTCGTGATTTATTTGGGTAAGTGTTTCTCTATTCATTTAATTCTATCCGCTTAGGGTTTTCTCCCTCTTTCATGAATTTATAGAGTCCAAAGGTTATGGTTCATACCTTGGGTTAAATTTTGGTTATTTTTGTGGAAATAATATGGTTTAGGGTTCATGTTCACTTCCTTGTGGAGCGTTGGAGGTGCAGTTGAGGTTTCACACCAAGATTCAAGGGTGTTTGACTCAAAAGGTAGGTGGTTCCATGTGTAAGAAATTTTAACGAGTTATAAATATTTATTTACTAGTTTTAATGTTCCTCATAAGATTTTTTTGGTGTGAAAACCGTTTTTGATGGATTTTCATAAGCATTTAATTTTATATATTCATTATGGCTTGAAATTGGGTGTTTTTCATGGATAAAACATGGGGTAATGAGTGGTTGTATTTTATAACACATTAAATTACCTTATTAGTGTTTAAAGGGGATTCCAATTCTAGTTTGATAATGTCTTAGTGTTGTGTGGTCCATGAAATTGGGTTTTTGAATGGGTTCTAGGTGTAAAAAACTATGTTGTACTTCTTGGAAGTGATTTATGAAAACGTGTCTTTTTCATGTGTGTATTTTGTGGTGTTAATTAAAGTATTTTTATGACACTTGGTGTAGTTTTATAGATGTTTTTAGGGCTGAAAATTCTTTTATATATTGTTATTGGTAATATTTTCAAATTTAATGAGGGATTTGAAATTGGTTTTTTGTGCGATGTATAGTTACACCCCTTAGGATTGATTTATGAAAATTGTGAATGTTTTGTTGGGTTAAAAAAGTGAAAAAATGGTGTATATGTACTATTTGGTTACTATGTTCACCTAATATGGGTTTTTGAATGGTAAGGTGGTTATTTAAGATGTCCAATATTTATTTATAATGTTTTATAAAGTTCTGAAATGTTTTAGCAAATGGAAAGAGAGTTGTGAAACATGGTTGTGAGATGTTTTTTGTGGGGGTGTTGTGAAAAATGAAATTTATTAATGAAAGAGGTATTATATGATATTTTAGTGTGATGTTATCTGATTTATAATGTCTTTTAATGGTTTTATAAAAACAACTAATTGATTAATGAATGTTTTAATGAAATGTGAAAAGTTGTGTGGGATATTTTTGGTCTGAGTTTGATTTGAAAATTAATTTGAATGAAAAAGTGGATTTTGTGACTTTTGAGATGTACATGTGGGCTGTTTGGTGAACATTTTAGGTTGAAATGATATTTTCATGTAAAAAGTATATTATTTAACATTTTTAACTTGTTTGAGAATAAGGGGAAACTCAAGTATCTAGGTGGGTGGATGTGTACTAGTATGCTAGTGAATTCGTTTGGTTTGGCCTTAGTTTCATATAGCATGATTGACACATACAACACTACCTAAACTGTGATGATTATGATTGGTTACCACTAGGTTATCGGTATGTTCCCTACTAGTGTCTCATGCATTAGAACAAATATTTTTATGGATACTCTCAACAAGATACGAGGTACCTGGGACCCACAATGTGCGAGTTCCTAAGGTTTATATCCAATTGCTTGTGCTCATTAGTTAACTTGTTCTTACCGTCAGCATATGATATGGGTGGATGGAAAATTCAGTAGTGTTGAAATTTTTTTTAAAAGTGTTTAATCTTAATGATATCCCACTTAAAAACTATTTTAATTTTTAAGTTGCATCTTTTATAAATTGTTACTATCATTTCTTATAAATGAAAACTTGAAAGTTTTTTGTCATTAAATGATTATCACATGGGATTTATTAGTGTTTTAATCCTACTATGCATTGGATCAAACCCTACTTACACCCTTGGTTGTAAGTAGACATGGTTTTTTTTTGTCATGGGTTGGGTATAGTTTTTAGTGCCAGTGGTTCGGGTTTCTACCAGGTCCATGGTGGTGTTGTCTTGTGAAGATGGATTAAGGGTGGTTCCTCTTTCCATGAGGGTACTTTGGATTTTTCTTTTCGGTTTTGTACCTTTTTTATAGTCTTGTTAATTTTTTTAAAACTATGTAATTTTGTTCTGAATTTTTGTAAAATATTTTTTGGATTGAAATATCCATATTCATTTTATAGGATTCATTTGTTGTTTTTAGTTTATAAACACTGGTAAATATTTCCCAATTCTAATTTTATGATACCCAAGAACATATTCCATCCCATGGGGATTTGTAATTCCCTTCGGTCCTTGTCAATTCCCAGGATTGGTGCCAGTTTCAGTGGTTACTAGATTTAGTTCGTGATAAAATGCTATCAACGGAGGTTGTTGTTAACCCTTTGGGTCATGTAATTTGAGGAGGATTCGGGATAGTCTGGAGTTAGGATTTATGGGACATGGTATTCTAGATATGGTTAGTGTGCCTAATCACCACACCTATTGATGAGATTCATGTTGCTAGAGGACGTTGATAATTATCTAATTCCTTTGGTGTTCTTGGTTTGACGATGATTAGGGGAAATAAAAAAGATAATTGGGTTAATGGTCTTGGTGTGCTCGTAGGGCCTAGAAAGCCAACTGAAGCCATGGGTATTCCCTATAACTCTCTCTGAGATGGTGAAGTGATTGGAATATGACCTCCAACCATATTTCCATGTCACCAACTAAAACTAGTTTCATGTTACATTGTCTTGTGTTCCTTTGTTTTCAAATCATGGATCATTGGTTTTAAAGTGACATGGAATTAAGAATCATAAAGTTTTTTTGAAATGATTTTCCAAAAAAGAGGGGCTTTTTTTATTTATTAAATGGTGGAACTGAATTTTCATAAGTTTTTAAGATGGAAAATAGTGTGCTTACACCACTTTTGAAATCAAGAACTATATTGAACTTGGTTTTGCAAAAGTGTTTCCAATAACGTATTATGAATAATCAAAGGGTGTTTTAATGGAATGAGTTGTTTTGAAATTGATGTAGATAACTTTAAAGTGATTTATTAACTAAATGGTTGTGTCATTCTGAAATTTTTTGTAAGATATGAATTTGGATTTTCGTCACATGGTTAGCAGTTTTGAGTAAAATGATTTGTTGGTTGACCGTTTTGGTTTTGAAAATTGGAATAAATTTTTGTTTTAACCTTTGGTTTTTCCAAGAGAGACTATGTGCATGGGGTTGTATAGGATAACAGATTGTTTATGAAATGACTGGATAAGTGTTGGGACTGAAATGAGGAGGGTTCACGGTGTGGCCCAGAAACATGCATGTGTGAGGCCCATGGGGTACCATTGGTGGATATGCTAACCGTTGAAACGTTTGTTTTAAAATAAATGTTTATTAAGATAAACATGATGTATTAATGAATAGTTTGGTATAGTGTCTATTATTTGTTTTGAAAAATGTTGATGTTGTGGGATGTTTGAGTACCGGAATCCCTAATTTTTGAACCATGTTTTGGGTTTGTGATTGGTCTCTAAGATGGGTAAAAGGACGGGTGAGTAGTATCTTCAGAGATATGTTTAGGGAAACCATTAATGTAACGAACCGAATTCGGAGCCACTGAACTAATGCCCTGTACCAGGTTCTCCACATGACCTGAAGCAAATTTCCCAAAATGCCAGAGGCTTCCGACTAGTAGCGAGGGCCTTGGTAAGTCATTGGGGAAACTTTTCCCTCATTTGGTAAGGTATACAAAAGGAATTAACAGTCAAGAGCAGAAGAAGTAAACAACATACAATAACTGAATCTAAATAGTGGAAGCGATGTATAATATAATAATGATGAAAATGTTGTAGCAGGTACAAGAATCTAAGGAAAATAGAAAAAACAACAACGTGCTGAAATACAACTAAGTACCAAGTACTAAAAGTAACATCATCTCCAGCAGCATCGCAAGCCTAGGATCGGTCCTATACTCTCCAGCTCTAACCAACAATCATGTACCTGAAGTAGAAGGGCCACAATCGCATTCCACACCTGCAACCATATTACCTGTTTGGCCCAAAAATTAGGACCCAAATAGGGTGTGAAACTAATCCCAGTAGGCAACCACCACAAGATTTGTGTCCTACTGTCAGTGAGCAATATAGCAAAATAAAATGATATAAATGCAGTAGGAAACAAGAGTACACTAAAGCAAACAATACCAAAAATATCCATTCACATTTAATTAGTAATTTAATTCAGTCATTTATTTATCACCCAAGGAACCAAGAAACATCTCTATATTCCCATAACAAAGAAAGTAACACAACAGGTATCTCACTAGACTACCTAAACTACAAACAGTACAAGCACAATCATGTTATTTGGATTGGTGGACTCATCACAACCAACCAAACAATATTCACACTAACTCTCTGGGTGGCTCATACTGGAAGACCCATGTAGTCAAGTAATCATACAAGGGCATAGACACTATGGGAAGCACTCACTGTCAATTCCCATGTGGTCTTTCAATGATAGGTATAGATTCACTGAGGAAGCACTTACATCTAATTCCCCCTACAGGCTCGATATGTAACTAAGTACACTCTGAGGAAGCACAAATTCCAATTCCTATAGGTCCTGTGAACTATAATATTTTATAACTGACTCTCTAGGGAAGCCCTTAATCATAAATTCCCTCTTTAGTCTACCGCACCTGGTTCACACAGCCTTGAGCAGTCTAGTTGTGCGTAATCAACTGTCAGCAGCCATAAGTAAGTTCAAAAACTACTTGCCTAATAGATACAATGAATCAAAAGCATATAAATATAAGTAAATACATGCAATAAAATATCTCAAGGTAGGCAATCAATGCAACAAGGTATGCCTCACAGGCAACCTAAGCTAAACGATGATAAACAGAAAAAACAAGGGAAAACACCAATGGGTGATCCTAAACATACTAACAAGAAATCATTAATCATCTAATAACCTCAATCATACAATAAAACTAAGGAAGATAATAATACAGGTTCAAAACCCTAACCCGAGATACCCGATAAATGGGAATCCGACACTTTTTGCACAAAAACTCAAAGTCATTCAACTTAGGGAAACAAACCACCTACCTCGATCCCAAGAGATCGATATACTTGAACCTCGGCCTGTGAATCAGCCTAGTACGGAGGAGATCTACAAAAAAAATCTAAAATGTTCAACCTTATATAACTCTCGTAAGAGAAGGAATCAAGAAATGTGTCCATGGAAGAACCAAGAACTCACCGCCGTGATTATATTTCAACCGACGGCATTCGATTCAGATAACTGGTGACAGATCAACAGATCAGAGAAAATTTGGCCTCCTCAGATGCCTTATACATAATTAGGTTAATAATAAGATGGAAATAGGGATTAAAAGTGATCTTGGTCTGTTTAATGAAAAAAAGTACACGGAGTGTACTTGTTGTGTACACGGTGTGTACTCGCCTTTTCCATACACCACATTAAGCAGCCTCCACATCACCCCTACACACCGTGTGTGTGGCCCAGACACGGTGAGCACACATCCTCACATGGGATCTATGTACAAGGAGTGTACTTAGAAAATTTCCATATTTTCCTCTTCCTAAAAAACAACCAGAAAATTAAAAACATAGCTGAAACGAAGATCAGGGTTCATACAAACTACCCCCCTTAAAGAAATTTGTCCCCGAATTTTCCTAAAGAGGTGGTGAATAAGAATACTTGAACAACTCTAGCCACTATTATCGCATATCCCCCTCCCTCTCCCAAGTCTCGTCCAGTACAGGGTCGTGCTACCATAGCACCCATACTAGAGGAACAGATCGGACATGGGGTACCTTTTCACTACGATCAACAAACCTAATAGGATGATCCTTGAATGATGCATCATACTTCATCTCAACCTCCTCGGGTTTAAATACATGAGACGGGTCTGAGAAATAACGTCTGGAAGAGGTCATGCATAGCCTAGTACCTTTGAGGTAACTGCAACCTATAAGCAACCAGCCCGACTCTTTCCAAAACCTCAAACAGCCTAACGTATCTCGGTGAAATCATACCCTATCTCTTGATCATCTTATGTCCCAACCTCAGGGTAACACATAGGAAATCTAGATCTCAGACCTTAGACTCTAAAGGTCATCTCCGTTGATCTTCATAAGATTTCGGCCGAGACTGTACAGTAGCGATCCTTTTCCAAATCAACTCCACATGTTCTGTAGTCTCCTAAAAAAGTCGAAGTCCCATCATAGCTTCCTCTCCTACCTCCAACCAACACAAGGGTGATCGAAATGACCTACCATACAAATCCTCATAAGGTTTTATCTGAAAATTTGCATGAAAACTATTATTGTAGGAAAACTCCCCTAGAGGTATATGTTTTTCCCAAGAACCTCCAAAATCAAGGATGCATGCTCGTAGCATGTCCTCCAGAACATGTATCATGTGCTCTGATTGACCATCTGTCTATGGATGGTAATTTGTACTCAAAAGTATATGTGTACCCAAAAAACTCTACAACCCTTGCTAGAAATGCGACGTAAAGCGGG
This sequence comes from Viscum album, assembly GCA_963277665.1. NCBI lineage: Eukaryota > Viridiplantae > Streptophyta > Magnoliopsida > Santalales > Viscaceae > Viscum > Viscum album. The sequence goes on from OY728125.1 coordinate 397,309,671, forward strand.
TGTCCCAATATGAAATGATAGTAATCGGAATCCCATGCAAGTGAACGATCTCACGAATGTACAATCGTCCAACATCATCAACACCAAAGGTCTCCCTAATCGGCAAGAAGTGAGCAACCATCATGAGCCTGTCAATGACAACTCATAATGTTTCATTCCCACTAGGTGATCTTGGTAACCCTATCACGATGTCCATCGCGGCATCATTCCACTTCCACTCGGGAATGGGTAACTGCTGCAAAAGCCATGTTGGTCGTTGGTGCTCCGCCTTCACTTGCTGAAAGGTGGAACATCTCATGGAAAAACCTGCAACATATATCTTCATACCTGGCCACCAATACTGGTGGTGAAGATCATGATAAATCTTGGTGACGCCAGGATGAAAGGCCTAAATGGAATAATGAAAGCCTTGCATCAGATCCTCTTGCATATCTGCTGGTACCCACACGCATCCCTGGAAACACAAGATCTCATCCTCACCCACGGTCCATACAAGAAGAGGGTACTCTCCTGACATTCTTTCTCATAGGACTAGGCCTTCGGAATTTGATAGACGCCTCATTCGAACTCGGTCAATAAGGGAGAGGTAATAGCTATAGAAGAAAGAAAATTCTTACCCTGTCTGTTGTGCACCTCCAAATACATTTCAGAGAACATAGCCATAAGCTGCAACTCACTATTGGCCTCCTGAACTTCTTGTATCTGTGTTCTTCTGCTTAGTGAGTCTGCCACAAAATTACATTTCCCAAGCATATAAGCAAGCTTGAAATTGAAACACTGTAGGTACTCAACCCAGCTCTGCGGCCTCAGATTCAAGTCACGCTGTGTGAAGATATACTTGAAGCTCATTTGGTCATTATATACCAAACAATTCTCTCCATGAAGATAATGTATCCCACAATGCATAGCACGAACAACTGCAGCCAACTCTAGGTCGTGCGTAGGATAGTTCCTCTCATGTGGCCTCAACTACCATGATCTATATGCAACAACACGATCCTCCTACATAACCAATTCTTGAAGACTAATGCCAGATGCATCACAGAAAACTATATAACTCTTGCCCGTCTCCGAAAAAACTAGAAATGGTGTTGAAGTCAATATCCCCTTTAGCTCGTGAAAGGCTGAATCGTAGGCTTCCAACCTAACAAAATTCACCCCCTTCTTATTCAAGTCCATAAACGGTGCTTCTAGGCATGAGAAGTCCTGTATAAACCTCTTGTAGTAACCAGCCATCCCTAGAAAACTTTGTACCTAGAAGACATTCTTCGGCTGCTCCTAGGTAACTACTACTCTCTCCTTCTTTGGATCTACAAATACTCCTATCTCTGTGATGACATGACCCAAGAAGTGAATCTTGTACATCCAAAATTGGCACTTTGAGAGCTTAGCAGATAACTGATGTTCCCCCAGTGTACTCAAAATGATCTCAAGATGGGTAGCATGGTCGTGTCAAGTGTGAGAGTAAACAAAGATGTCGTCCAAGAAAACCACCATGAAAGAATCCATATAAGTATAGAAAACACTATTCATCAGCCCCATGAAAAATGTTGGTACATTTGTAAGACCGAACAACATAACCAAATACTCATACAGACCATACATGCTCCGGAATGCTGTAAGAGGTATTTTAAATGGTATGACATGAAACTGATGATATTCGGATCTGAAGTCGATCTTTGAGAACACTCTGGATCCTCGAATATGATCAAATAGATCATCAATCCGTGGAAATGGATATTGGTTCTTGACCATCAACTGGTTCAACTTCCGATAATCCACACAATATCTAAGGGTGTCATCTGCCTTCTTCGCAAACAGGACGGGCGAACCCCAAGAAGAAGTACTGGATCAAATGAAACCCCTTGCCTATAACTCCTCCAACTGTTTCTTGAGCTCCTGCAACTCATGTGTAGCCATCCTATAAGGAGGAATGGACACTGGTGCCACTCCTGGCACAATATCGATAGAAAATTATACCTCTCGCTCCAAATGAAAACCTGAAAAGTGTTCTGGAAAGACATTTGGAAAGCGATCAACCAATGGAGGAAAGTCTACCTGAGAAGTCCCATGGTCATCCTGATATACGCTAAAAATTGCATCCAAAACACCACCCAACCCATGATTCTCTTGTCCCGCTCTGCTTGCCTGGACATCCCATTCTACATTGTGAAGAAAATATCTGCCCTCTGGTGATGTAAACTCACCCTACGATGATAGAAATCGACAAAGGCCTAGAAGGGAACTAACCAGTCTATCTCGAGAATGAAATCATAGCCTGTCATTTCCAAAACATAGAGACTCCATGAAAAATGACGCCCACCAAACACTAGGGGTAGTCTAATATCTGACACATGCTAGCAGTTCTAATTCCCAAGGGAGTGTTTAGCATCATCATATCCTCATAAGTTTAAACATTATGTATAAGGCTTTCCACATTATGCATAGAAATAAAGATTTGATAAGCTCTTGTATTGAAAATTGCAGAGGATAAAACTGAGGCTACTAAAATAATACCTCAAACTGTGGAAGGTCCCAGATCCTATTCTTGATAAACCTGCTCTACCTCAAAAGTCTGGCCTTCACCGCGGCCCTATTTAGAAACCTGTGATCCCTGACCATGACCCTCCCTGAGCCTAACAATTATGTCCATGGCCTCTACCCGGTCCTGAATGACTTTAAGAACTCTATCCCCAGTCTGCTGGGGAACTATTAATCTTACCCCTGAGCACGGTGTCGAAACTGATCCTCCTTTACTAGCCACTAAAAGAAGAACCTTGCTGAAACACTGCAAATGACCCATAATGCTGCATGATCTGCACTCCACTGGGTCTCACAGGCACTAAGGCTTCTTATGCCCATTTTTTCCACACAGATAGCACACCACATAGTTTCTAAAAGGAAGATCTCATCTACCAGAAGGAATTCCACGATTCCTCGAGTCACCTCATGTAGACTCATGGTGGCGCTTCTTGCCATCTACCTGAAAAGATTCAGCCATGGAAGCTGAATTGCCCTAGTCCATAACTCCAGTCTCCCTCAGGTTTCTCTCCATGATAAGTTTTTGGTTGACTATCAGAGTAATAGAAGTCAATAAGAAGATGTTCACCTGCGATCTGATGTCTTCTCTAAATCCTTCCTCAAACATCCTTGCTAAAAACAGCTCTTCATTCCCGAGATCAAGAGTAAATTGTTGTAACTCTGTAAAGGGAGATGAATACTCCATAACTATGAGAGTACCCAGCTACAGGTTCATGAACTCTCTAGCTCTGTCTGCCCTCAACGTCACTGGGTAGAAGTAATCGTAAAATGTATGCTGGAACTCATCCCAAGCCATATCATATTGGCGCCCTGCCTGCGAAACCACATCCCACCATCTCTTGGAGGGATCTCGTAGAATATAAGTCGCGAGCTTCACTCTCCTCTCTTGAGGCATCTCCAGGTGCTCGAAGATGGATAGCGTGGCTTCTATCCATGGATCTGGAGCCTGCAGTCCTCCATCCCCAGTGACTGTGGGAGGATGTTGCTGCTGAAAACCCCACATCAGCTCTGCCATAGACGGGGTAGGATACAGAGCTCCCTAGATAGTCTCCATGAACCTCATGAAAGCCTCTCGGAACTGAGAATCAGCACCAGTGTCTATAATCACTACAGGATCCATGTCCGGAATGATAGGTGGAACTATTGGTAGTCCCTGGTCTGCCGTATCAGGCGTACGGTCACTTCCTAGTTCCTAACTGCAACGAGAGGATTTCTTGGTGCCATAGCTCTGAATTGTCAAAAGTACACCTTCTTTAACAACAAACGCAGTTGCAACATAGGAGAGTAAAATGGAAAAGGAGGTAAAAACCTTAAAATTCTAGAAAAACAAGACTACATGACGTGTAAGTACCATTAAACGATGTGTTTTCTAGAAATTTTTCCTTAGGAGTGTACCTTGGCCATACATGGCTGTGTAAACCACTCGGCTAGATGGCGTGTTCTCAAAATACACGGTGTGTACTAACCCTTTTTCTCTCTACCTGATCACTTCTAAACAGCTAGGAACATGGTGTATCCCAACAAAAAACTATACAACCTGTTTGTGCACTACAAGGCATGTCCTTATGATTCTTCCCCTGTCCATGTCGTTAGTCACACGGACTGGTACACGGACCACTACTACACGACGTGTCAACATGGTACACGACCTTTTTCCCTACAGATTTTTCCAACCCATGTATTCAGCTACATGGAATGGTCACATGGCTCCCCTACGACAAAACTACATTTCATGTTTAATGGATACCCGATGTGTACTTGACATTCCTTACCATGCCAGTGTTGTTAGAGACACTACTGACCCTACACTGCGTGTTCTAGACGAACATGTCGTGTACTTGAAGGAAACCCCCAGACCGTGTTATTCGTGACACAGCCGTATACCCAAGTCACCCTACATAGTGTGTAAATTAGTACATGGTATGTTCCTACAAGAACATTCACAACCCCATGTCCCTATCCACACATTCAGTGACCTGACTAAAAACTACACGGCATATTGTCATGATGTACACACAGTGTATTCTTGATTTTTCTGGGATGATGCCTCAGAACTGCATCGAATACTAGAAAACACAGAAAATCAAGCGTTACTGTGCCAAATTCTAATCCGTGGGGGCCCATACATCCCTTGAATCAATGCATGGAATTATAACCATGCATATAACAAGTAACCAGTATAACAAACTCATGACCAACAAAATTCCAATCCTCGAGGGCCCATAACACCTCCAAGACCAAAGTTTAGCATCCATGATAAATAAGCTCTAAACCAAAGATACCCTCTCAACATGGCATGTATTATATCACAACAACTATCACAACAACATGCATAGTCTATCACAAATTCTATCAAAAGAGCCTGCAAATTATAATGCGACCTAGATGGCATGGAAAAATGCATGACATGTGATTTTCTAACAATTTCCTATATGATGCATGAGATGGCATACCCTCATCTCACCGGGTTGGAACAAAATAGAACCAAAATCATATAAATAGTAACAACACAAAACAAGTGCACCACCCAAAGGTGAAATCAAGTAAACTGTAACATTTTCAAAACTCAAAAATCACAACATTCGAGGTTATCTAGATTTTTCAATGTACTTACTTTCTAGAACACCTGGGCATAGCTATTTACCATTTACTTATTTTTTCCTATCCCTGTTTAATGTCGCTAAATATTAAGTCAATAAAAAAGGAAATAACCCCCATTGATACCACTTTGTAATGACCCGAATCTGGAACCACTCAACTGGTTCCCCGTACCCAGTTCTCCATATGACCTCAAGCGTGTTTCCCCAAATTCCATAGGCTGCCGACTAGTAGTGAGGGCCTTGGTAAGTCATTGATGAAACTATTACCTCATTTGGTAAGGTATACAAAGAAAAAGAAAAAACAGTCAACAACAGAAGTAATAAATAGTAAAAAATAACTGAAACTAAACAACATAATCAATGTATAAAATAATAATGATGAAAATGGTGCAGTAGGTACAAGTATCTATGGAAAATGGAAAACAAAACAATGTGTTAAAATAAAACTGAGAACCAAGTACAAAAAGTAACAACAACTCCCGTAGCATCGAATGCCTAGGCTTGGTCCTATTCTCTCCAACTCCAACCACCAATCATGTACCTGAATTAGAAGGGCCACAATCCCTATCCACACCTACAACCATATAACCTATTTGGTCAGAAAATCAGGACCCAAACAGTGTGTGAGACTAATCCCAGTAGGCAACCACCACAAGATATGTGCCCTACTATCAGTGAGTAATATAGAAAATGTAAATGAAATAAATGCACTAAGAAAGAAGAGTACACTAAAGCAAACAATACCACAAATATCCATTCATATTTAATTTGTAATTTAATTTAGTCATTTAATTATCACCCAAGGAACCTAGAAACAGATCTATATTCCCAAAGTGTATCAAGTAACACAACAGGTATCTCAGAAGAATACCTAAACTACAAGCAGTACAAACACATGCTTGTTCTTTGGCTTGGAGGACTCATCACAACCAACCAAACAATATTCACACTAAATATCTGGGTGGATCATACTGGAAAACCCCTATATTCAAGTAATCATACTAGGGCATACACACTCTGGGAAGCACTCACCACCAATTCCCCTATGGTCTTGCAATGATAGGTATAGACTCTCTGAGGAAGCACTTACGTATAATACCTCATATAGTCTCGATACATAACTAAGGACACTCTGAGGAAGCACAAAGTCCAATTCCTATATGTCCTGATATCTATACTAATTTATAATAATCTCTCTAGGGAATCCCATAATAATAAATTCCCTCATTAGTCTACCACACCTAGTTCACACAGCCCTGAGCAGTCTAGTTGTGTGTAATCAACTGTCAGCAGCCCTAAGTAAGTTCAACAACTACTTGTATAATAGCTACAATGCATAAAAAGCATATAAACAAAAGGAAATACATGCAATAAAATATCCCAAGGTAGGAAATAAATGCAACAAGGTATACCTCAGAGGCAACCTATGCTAAACAGTGATAAATAGCCAAAACAAGAGAAAACACCCATGGGTAATCTTCAACATGATAACAAGCAATCATTAATCATCTAATAACCTCAAGCATACAAGAAAACTAAGCCAGATAATAATACAGGTTTAAAACCCTAACTGGAGATACCAGATACATGGGAATCTGGCACTGTTTTCACAAAAACTCAATGACATTCAGCATTGGTCAACAAACCACCTACCTCGATCCCAGGAGATCGATTTACTTGAACCTCGGCCAGTGAATCGGCCTAGAATGGAAAATATATGCAAAAATGTCTAAAATGTTCAGCCTTAGATAACTCTCATAAGAGAAATAATCATGAAATGTGGCCCATGAATAACCAAGAACACACCGCTGTGATTCTATTTCAACCGACGGAGTTCGATTCGGATAACTAGTGACAGGTCAGTGGCTCAATGAAGATTCAGCCTCCTCATATTCTCTGGACGTACCTAGGTGAAGAAGAAGATAGAAATATGGATTAGATGCGAACCCGGTCAGTTTAATAAAAAAAACGTACATGGCGTGTACTTCTTGTGTATACGACGTGTACTCGCCTTTTCTGTACACCGCATTAAGTGGCCTCCACATCACCCCTACATACCATGTGTGTGGCCCGGACACGGTCAGCACACGGCTTCATGCGGGATCTAAGTACACGGCATGTAATTATAAAGTACACGGCGTGTACTTAGAAAATTTCTAGATTTTCCTCTTTTCCTTAAAAACAACCGTAAAAGGAAAAACATACATGAAACGATGATCTGGGTTCTTACATTTACGAAGGTTCCATTCATGTTTTTGGATATGGTTGGCATCATATTTTCACCAATGGACCATCTTGGTTGGGTCCTTGTGTTCTCTCATTGGATAAGGTATGCCCCCTTTAAGGGTTAATGCACAAATAAAGATCCACCTGAATTGTTTTGTCGTTGGAAAATCTTCCAGTTGATCAATATAAGGAATATTTTAATAATATTCTTTATTTTATTCTAAAACCATTCTTTTCATTGATATTTGGATCCTCTTTGTGAGGGAGAGTGCTCATGGAAGGTTTAATGAGACCTTTTTTTCTAAAGTTTCTTGATTCGTTAAAGGTGGAAGTGGTCTAGGGTTGATACTGTGGATAAGTGTCTAAATGGTGTCTAAGAGGGACATTGGGTTCATCAATGTTTCTATGAAGTAGGAGTTCATGTTAAACTACTATTTTGTATAATCAGGTCATGAGAGGCTATTGTGGACACTTTTTGGAGTTGTGTGTTGTTTAGGGACTTACTATAAGGTCTTGTCCCATGTATTTTTTCTATCAGTTTTAATAGTCATGATTGGTGACACCTTGTGATGTCATGTTCTCATTTGACAGTAAAGGTGAAGGTTGTGTAATACTATGAGAGTATCTATTATATTGGGAGTATGTCTCCCTTGGAAAAATTTCAAAATACTCTATTTTCGAGGAAGGTGTTTATATGCACCCATTCCTTCTGTTTTTTCTCACACGAAGAAATAAGGTGTGATGTGTGTGAATCTTATAAGACCTTGTTTCCGTGAATTTTTTGTTTATGTTAAAGTGAGTTTGGAATGTTTTATTACTTAGTAAACTAATTGAGGATTACAGTTTAGTTTTTTGTATCACCAAAAGTAGAATTTTTGTTCAGGTGGTTTTCAAAGCCTACCTATGTGGCTGAAGTTGCTTCCATCATTTGAGCTCTAACCATAGGTCCCGAAGAGAAGCGGGCACATAGTCCGGGGAAATCCATGGGTAGTTCAAAACATTGTACAAATTCATATCCTCAATATTAATGATAGGAATAATTTAAATATCTGGTTTCATAATCTTGTTATAGTTTTCCTGTTTGGTGTTAGAGGTGGTAGGACCTCGGTTCCATGTTGTAGCCTGAGTTCATACATTCCACTTTGTTTTTTACTGGGTATTTGGATATAGGTTTGAAGTTTGTCTATATTGTGTTATCACACATTTTGAACATGTTTAGTAGTGTCCATGCCTCTAAAAACCATGTAGATTGAAGGATCCCCATGGTTAGCGCACAATTTCCCAAACTATGCGGACTAATCGTGTTGTCATCCCAACTCTTTAAATATTTTGGTCTTTCTGTACTAGCTTATGTTGGTTGGTTAATATGGTTGGTTCTTAGGGTGGGGAGACCCACTATGAGTCTTATATAAGTTCTTTTGTAATGGTCCTATAGAATTATACCCCTTAAATTGAGAAGTCCGTTCAGGCCTCCCCCTGTTAGTGTCCCGAATCTTTCGGTATAAAATTTAATTTGTCTCTTATGGTGGGGAGCACATTTTTGTCTCCCCATACTACTAACTCATATTGTTCCTTGGTCTTAGCCTAGAAGGATGTAGTCTGGTTCTGAGCTATCTAATTACCAACATATTCCTATGGTAAACATTAGTATTGGAGAGTGACCAATGGTTTAGTTATGTCAAATTAATTGTAACCTTGTTCATTGTTGTTGTTTGTCTAGGTAGATTACTTGAGTCTTGTTCATATAGTGTTTTATGAGTTTCCATTTTGGGATAATTTCTAAATGTAATTCATTATTTTATGAAATTTAGGTATTTTTTGGTTTGTGAGAATATTCCTTCCTTAATTGATCGCTAGAGGTGTTTTGGCTTTTGGGGGCGGACGAAAGTTGGCGAAGGAGTACATTTTTTGTCTGTCAGTTGGGTTTGGTTTTTTATTTTGTCCTTGTGGTGGCTTTCTAGGGGAGGAAATTTTTATGTTTGGCGGAATTTTTACATCCACGAATTATTTTAATTGAATTTTGTATGTTATTTCCATCATTTCATTGTTATGGGGTTTTTCCAGGCATTTTGGAGGAAATGGTGGGTTTTCAAAATTTGGGCTAAATCTTCAGCTCATTTTGATATTTAAATATAAATTTTGTTTCTTTTATAACCACTTAAATTTTCAAAATTTTACACCCATTCCACCTTTTAATTGTAATACCCTGGTATATTAAAACCACCATATCCATTTGGACCTCATATGTATCCATAATAATGATGGATTTGGTTTTTTAATTAAGGTGTTGGGCTAGCCAAAAATCCCATTTCCTTATTTAAATATTTTTTTAATTAATTAATATCTCATTCAATTTTTATGTTTGTTCAATGATTCCAACTCTCACATGTTCCCACATATCAATGGAATGACCCCATTCTATCTTACTACAATTAGGTGCTCCATTGAATCATGAATTTGGGAAAACCTTCTCAGAATTTCACAGATCACCTAGATTTGAAGATGTAAATTGATCCTTTCATAACTCCATCAATTTTTACTCATTTTCTCCCATTCGAGTTCCTAAATTACCTCCACATACTTATTAAAACCTAAAATTCTTTTGTGGTCGTTTTTAAATTTAGATACTATTGTATATGGGTTGTTTCTTAAATATTTATTTGGGTATGTGTATCTCTCTTCATTTCATTCCAACTCCTTAGGGTTTCCACCCGCTTTTATGAATTTATATAGTGTCAAGATGTTAGGTTTCATACCTGTGGTGTGATTTGGGGTATTTTTGGTGAGATATTATGGTTTTGGGTTCATTTTGACTTCCTTGTGGTGTGGTAGAGGTCTGGTTGATGTTTCACATCAAGATTCAAGTGTTTTGACTAAAAATGTAGGTGGTTCCACATGTAAGAAATTTTTTATGAGTTAAATTTATTGATTTACTGGTTTTAATTTTCTTCATATTATTTTTGTTGTGTGAATACCTTTTTTTGTTGGATTTTTGTAGACATTTAATTTTATAGTTACATCCTGGCTTGAAATTGGGGGCTTTTCATGGGTGACTCTAGGGGTAATGTTTGGGGGTATTTTATAACACATGAAAGTAACTTATTGGTGTTTAATGGGGCTTCCAATTCTGGTTTGATAATGACTTAGTGCTATGTGGGCCTTGAAATGTGGTTTTTCAATGGGTTCAAGGTGTAAACCCTTGTTGTAATTCATGGAAGTGATTTATAAAAACATGTGTTTTTCATGAGTCTCTTTTGTGGTTTTATTTGATATATTTTCATAACACTTGGGGTAGTTTAATAAATGTTGTTAGGGATTCAAATTATATTATGGATGGTTATTGTTATGATTTTTTAATTGAATGAGGGGTTTGAATTGGGTTTTGTGTGCAAAGCATAGTTACACCCCTAAGGTTTGTCTTGTAAAAATTGTGAATGTTTTTTTTGGTTGAAAATAGTGGGGAAAATGGTGTATATGTACTGTTTGGTGGGTTTTTTCACCTAATATCGGTATTTTAAAGGTATGGTTCTTATTTAATATGTCAAATATTTTTATTGAATGTTTTCTAAAGTGCATAACTGTTTTAGAAAATGGAGAGAGCTGTGAAACATGGTTATGGGATATTTTGTGTGAGTGTGTTGTGCAAAAAAAATCTGTTGATGAATGAAGTATTATATGATATTTGAGTGGGATTTTATGTGAGTTAAAATATCTTTTAATGGTTTTATAAAAATATTTAAAGGATTTTTGGAAGTGTTAAAGAAATGTAAAAATTATTGTGGGCTATTTTTGGTGTGATTATGATTTCCAAATTCATTTGAATGAAAAATTGGATTTTGTGACTTGTGTGATGTACATGTAGGATATTTGGGGAACACTGGATGTGGAAATTATATTTTTATGTGAAAATTATATTTCTTAACTTGTTGAACTTGTTTGAGAACAACAGGAAACCCTGGTATCTAGGTAGGTGGAGGTGTACTAGTATGCAAGTGAGTCCTTGGGGTTTGGCCTTAGTATCATGTAGTTTTATTTATGCATACAACACTAAATAAACTATGATGAAGATGATTGAGAACCACTAGGTTATGGTTATGTTCCCTACTAGTGTCTCGTGCACTAGAATGGATATTGTGATGCTTACTCTCACTGAGATACAAGGTACCTAGGACCCATAATGAGCTAGTGCCTAGGGGTTATTTCCTATTGCATGTGCTCATTAGTTACTTTGTTCTTACCTTCAGCATAAAGTAAGGATGTATAGAACATTCTTTAGTGTTGAAATTATTTTTAAATGTGTTGATTCTTAATAATATCCAACTTGAATCCTGGTTTAATTTTTATGTTGCATATTTTATAAATTGTAATTAGCATTTCTTATTTATGAAAACATACAAGATTTTTTACATTTAATGTTTATCTCATACAATCCTTTAGTGGTGGTATCCTACTAGGAGTTTTCCCACACCCTACTTACACCCTTGGGTGGAAGTAGACATGGTTATTTTTTGTTTTCACAGGTTGGGTACAGTTTTTAGTGCTTGGGGTTCAGGTTTTTAGCAGGTCTGTGGTGGTGAAGTCTTGCGGAGTTGGCTTGAGGGAGGTTCCCATTTACATGAGGGTTCTTGGGATGTTTCATTTTGGATGTGTACCTTTTTTATAGTATTGGTGAGTTGTTTTAAACTCTGCAATTCAGTTATAAATTTTTGTAAATTATTTTTTGGTTTGAAAAATCCAGATTCGTTTTATTGGATTCATTTTTTTTATGTTTATAAACACAGATGAATCATTCCCAATTATTATTTTATGATACCCAATAACTTTTTCCATCCCATGGGGATCGATAATTTCATTTGGGAATTTTCACAGGCCAGGATTGTCACAGGTTTTGGTGGTGACCTTATTTGGTTTGTGACATTATGCAATGGATATATCAATGATCACATAAGAATAACATGAGAATATTGGTATGATAACATGATCTCAACATTATAAATATATTCAATGCATATCATAGATAAAATTATTGATTCATGTCCTAAATATTGGTAGTTATTAAGTCATGAATCATAATGGAATCAAAGAACAATATTCGTGAGAGAATGAAATTGGTGTCATACATGGAATTTGGGAATACATATAACAATATAATATAATTTCCTTAGTATTCAAGGATTTTGTTTTATGAATATCTTGGTGGATTTGTTTAACTCCTAAAACCATCATTGTATTAAATGTTAACTGCCAAGTCTATCATAGTGGATAAATTCCATTACTGAATAGATTTCACTTCCTTTTCTAGACAAGTTTATCTCACAAGATATCTATCTGAAACCAGTGCATTGAACGGAGATATAAGACACACCCATAACATAATGAAAATCATATATATGTGTCCCACAATAACATAAAAAATTAAAAATATTATAACCCATTAAAATAAATGGGTTTCAAAAACATATCATCCTATAATAACATGTAGAAAGAAACATATTTCATAAACATTGCATCATTTCATCATTGTATAACCTATGGAAAAGGAATGGTTTTCATATAATTATTTTAATTATAACCATAAACCATATGGATAAATAATAAGGATTATATCATTGGATCATTCCCCCAATAATTCATAAGGGAAATTAATGTTTTTTTTAATTGATGAATACAAATACCATTAAAACCATTAAAACATTCTTGATGAAAATAACCATTCTATTTTGAAATAACTTATTTAAACTCTAAAAATTTACAAAATATGATTGATAAAATTTTATTTTAAAATAACCAAGGAGAGTTTTATAGGAATATTCTAATAATTTATTGGTCCTGATGGTGGGAAATTATTTTCATACCATAAAAGTTAAAATAAAACACATCTTTTTCACTATATAAAAAACATCAAAAAATTACCTTCTTTATAAAGAGATGAGGAGATTCAATCAAAATATTTTTTTTAAAAAAAATGGGTAAAATTTAAACTTAACAATAATATAAGTATATTAATAAAATTCCTTAAATGATTTTTAGAAAACATGGATATCAAATAAATATTGTTTTCAACCAAAGATATAAATAATGATTGTTTTACTTAAAATATATTTTCAGTCTCTTGAGAACTATAGGTGATGAAAAAGATATGAAAACTATTATTTTAAATAAATAACTTGAGGAGAATAAAATTCATGGATTTATTGAGATGTATATCATAATATTTCCTCCTCAGAAATATAATCACAAACAATCCTCATAAAAGCTATGATTCTAACATAATACCCATACCACATTGATATCAATTGAATCATAAGCCCCATGAAGTATAAACCATATATATATATATATATATATGTGTGTGTGTGTGTGTGTGTGTGTGTATGTATGCATATCCCATAATTTTCATAATTATAATAATAATATTCATTTATCATTTTTATATACACTATAAACAATAAACAAGCAGTTAATTTGTCATTTTCCCACATAAATAAAAGTGAGACTAAAATCCCTTACCACAGTTCTGAATTCCATCATATGCCTAAGAACATCCTTTATAAGAAATTTACATATTTATTATAAATATAATATAAAACATTGCATGTATATATCATATCATATATTATATTTTTAGATTAATTAAAAGAATATGGAATTAGTGTTGCATAAGAATTTAAGTTCATTATATAATTACTAAAATTTAGAAATACATTTTTATCATCAAATAAATTTTAGTAATATCAATATAGATATATATATTCATTAATAACATGATTTTTTCTTGACGAGGACATATATGAGATATTTGAAACTAAGAGATTTAAATTTTATAACTTTCATTACTTTAAATTTTTTATATTTCATTTTAAGTGGTAATTTTCCATTAAACACTTGATTTCATACTCTGTTGATTAGAATCTAATTTCATTCATCAATGCAGAATGTGATGGAGAATTATTTCCAAATCACTTAATTTTTACCTAGATTAACCTGATTTATCCTTTCAAGTGGTGATAAATTTTACCATAGTTACAATTCATATTAACAATAAATAAAAGGGACCTATTTATAAATTTTGAACATCTTAATTCCAAATATTTAACCCATTTTATAACAATCAATTTCTAAAATTGGTAGAAATTAATTTTAAAATAATATTTCAACATGTGACAACAAAAAAAATTAGAAAAACATATTTTTAAGCATAAAACAATATTTATTCTTATCCCATAACTAGAAAAATATTAAATTACTTTTGAATGATTTTTTTAACTATAATATATATATATTATAGAAATCATTCACCAATAGTGTATAATTTAATTAATTAGTACAAAGTTATGTTGTTCGCTTAAAAATAGTTTTTCATAAAAATATATATTTTACATTTAAATGAATTTTATTTTTATTTTTAATTAACTGATAACCTAGGAATTAAATTATAAAAAAGTATAAATAAATTTTTTATAATATAGTTAGTCCTATTAATACCCATGAATCCAAAATCTATGAGATAACTATCAAATAATAATAGTTGAATAATATCTTGTGGTTATTTTACAATTTACCAAGAAAGCTCAGTCAGAGAAAAGACTCTGACCATTTATTAAAAAAGATAAAACATCAAACAAGTACAGCGAGGTAGAAAAGAGCTACAGATCATAAAAATCACACCCATCACCACATCCATCAAAGATTCCTTCTTCTGCAGTAGCATATTCCCAATCTGAACTTTCATAATTATTGAGGACCTTGGCATATTTCCTTCTTAGATTCAATATTTCCAGAGATAAGAATTCCTTTGAAGACAGCCTTACGCCACTTTCCGTCGCAGCTAATGATATTTTAAGCAACGACCTTGGAAGAGAAGAGTACTCTTCTTTCGATCTCTGACATGACGGGACATTCTTAGCACCCTCATTATCATAAACCTTCATCCGCCCACCATGAACCACATAACTGTAAGAAATCTGAACCATACTATTCTCATTTTCCTTTTCACTATCAGAAATATCACCCCACATTCCCAGGATTTTCACTTCTTGATAGTTCAAACCCCTTTCTTACTAAAACTGATTATTACATTCAATCATGGAATGACATTGTGGCTACTCCACAACATCCTGCAGAGCATTCCCAGTTGAAGCATCCTCATTTGAGAGAGAAACCTGCATCATGCCACCCTCTTTCCTTGTATCATCTACCTCTGCTTGAGAATTCACCTCATTTTCCAATTCTAGAAAACAATTACCAGTGGGAACCATAATTGTTATTCCTCCAGTAAGAGCCTCTCGCTCTATCAACTCCTGCAGACAAGCACCCACTGCCCTCTTTTCAGAAAAAACTGGGTCCAGCTGTTGTTCAGACACAAACTCCATCCGGTGGGCACATGAATCCAAAGTCTCCACAGTCATTGAATTAGGAATCCCAAGATC
This sequence comes from Viscum album, assembly GCA_963277665.1. NCBI lineage: Eukaryota > Viridiplantae > Streptophyta > Magnoliopsida > Santalales > Viscaceae > Viscum > Viscum album. Next base: position 397,325,467 of record OY728125.1, read on the forward strand.
ACTCTTTATGTGATCAAGAATCTGACTTACAGTTGGTTCACATGGCCTCTCCTGCACCGCCTTCTGAGGATTCCCCTGCGTTTTGGAAGTAGGACCAAAACTCTCAGCCGCCTGAACAGCAACCAGATGATTCTTTGCTTGTGCATTGGAAGCCACCTGATCTTGATCGCCCTCAACAAGCTCATTTTGTGGACCAGTACTCCTAGGAAGCTCTTACACCACCAGTGAGGCTGAGAAAGATGGGATAGAGCCTGCACTACCCATTCTCAATGCCACGATGAAGCACCAAACAGACCTTTCATCCAACAGACAGAATCAGCATTCCCAAGACGAACGCAGGCAACACAAAATGACATCCAAGACTCAAATTTTACACCTTGCTTCCACAAAAACTCTTTACCATCCGTAATCCAAACCCAATTGGTAGGATACCTCTCAACATCAAACTCTACACAAATCCGTGGACAAATGGGATGATATACTACCTCCATCCAATGATCCGAGCATAAATATCGACAGATCAAATTCCCAATGGAACACAAAATGGAGGGATATTGAAAGGAGAGAGGGAGACCAGGAGGACTCACCAAAATCACCATCGTCGGGTGATCATGCTTCATGTGGAAGTAAACACTCCATAGAAGAAGAAATAATGAGTCTCCATTGCAGCTTCAAGGGGATCAGAACCAAGCAGTAATTAAGTCGACTTCCGTCTCAAACTGGATCATAAAAATCTTCCTATCAAGTAATCCAACAAAAACACACTCTTAAAGATCCCACAAATTAAAGATAAAGTTGTCAAAATCATCGACTGAAGGGATCTTATGATGAAACCGAGGCCCCAACGTAAGGTTGCAGTGATCTAGTGCACCATTAAGCTCTTCTGGGGAATGATCAAGTTGAGGAGCTCCTTGGAAAAGATCATGGAGTTTTGGAGAGATGTTAATCCTCGGAAAGGAAGGAAGAAAATTAGGATTCCTGAATGGTGTAGAAGCATTGTCTCATCCATGAGATCGCAGGCCTCCCCACTCTGATCGAGAGGGGGAGAATGGTTCTGAGACATTAGGGTTAGGGCATTGTCGAAGGAGAAGATTTTTCGCCGCTTGAAAATAAATTTCCCGGTACCTTTATTTAAAATTTATGTTTTATTTAATTCAGGATATCGAAAAATATAAAATTCATTTAAAAATATTTCATTAAAAATTGGGGAGTTAAAATATATATATATATATATGTATATAAATATAGATATTGGTTAAAAAATTATAATTTCTATTTTCTTGACATATATATTAAGATTTAGACCCCTACTAGGCTAGGGACACATCACCGTCATCATGTAAATTTTTATTCATATGGAAGTAAAATAGTACACATAATGCCCATAAATATAGGTCATGGGAACACAACTACGAGGATCTAAAATTATGAAGACCAAGGATATCCCTGTAATGATGTTAATCCCCATCGACATCAGATTATTAATGTTATGGAAAACTGAGATCTCTGCTCCTACAGTGTCATGTGATTCCAGATAGTTTGTTACCTTATTCCCCTCCCTCCAAGTGTGAGATACTCTAGTGGTGTTTCCAAGGATACCACGACACTTCTGGATGATACATTCGATATACCAAGAGATAACAACAATACCTTGGAGTGAATGTTATACCAGTATAGAGTCAGCTTCCACTTCCACTAGGTCCAACCCCCCTGTATACATGCATTGAGACCTATTAGAATGGTCTTTGACTCAGGTAGTATTGACATACCATGCCCTATTTGGATAGAAAAATCTAGGATAATCAACCCCTAGCTGTCAAGAACAATCCTCCTACACCACAAAACACCATAGATGCAATTCCCATCAATGTTCATCATAAATCCATGGTGGGTGGGTTACATCTTACCCAATTACCAGTAGTAGTGTCAATTCCAGATAGAGTAACATGGGTATCATGAATGGGCCGCTGTAATATAGGGTCCTCCCACCAAATGATGAGAACCCTTACCATATCAAGAAGAATATCTCATTCTAATAATTATCATCCACATGGATGAAACCACCACTTCATGAATCCTCATGTTCTGCACCAGCCAAAAACACAAATAACCTGCCTTCATTAATAAGGTATGTGCCCCTCTCTCAGGACCCTCCTTCACAGAGAAATGGAGCCTTTGGAAAAGAATGTTCTTCTCAACCATGTTACGTATCGAAAATTCTATGAGATTGCCAAATAACTTCCAAACCTTCTCCACCCAATATCTCTCAAATAACAGGTTATCTGAACATTCCTACTTAAACATTCTACAGAAGATGCACCTGGACACCACACTCATTCTGCAATGCATAATATTCTCATCAGTGGGGATTGCTATGGTCAAAACTCTCTAGAAGATAATATTAATTTTTGGGGGATGTTCCTGCAAAAAAGTAGCTCATCCCACCCATCCCTTCGGTCCTACGTGAAAGAGACCCTATTGTAGTCCTTGTTCATGAATGAATCAGAATGAGATCGGGTAAACACATATTTAACAAGGGACGAGGCCAGCTCAATGAGTTGGAAATTTTCTAGTCGGTCCCTATCCATCACAGTAGTGATGAAATACAGATGGAGGATAGACTATACGGATTATATATCCATGGATAGGAATCCTAAGAATCCAATGATCTCCCCACACCAGTTATCTTTTCTGATGGGTGCACCACTGGTCCTTATCTTCCAACGATAAAGAGGTATGATGGATGTGACAAGGGGACCTATCTCACTCATGAGGGGAGATGTGTGGCCATACCAATCATCTCATTCCCCCACATAGTAGTCGTTCATTATCATTTTTCATATGGTATGTCGATCCAACACCTCTTATGCTAGTTTGGAAAGCATTCAAGTAAGGGTATCGTTAAGACACTGAACACTAATACCGCCTTAATTAAGAAGCATCCCCATCTTGTTCCAATTATCCCACTTCCTTCTTCCCTCGGACATTATCACCCATATAAAAACTGTGATAATTCTATACATATTGTGGATAAATTTTTTGGGAACCTTGATAGTTATAAATCATGGAATAGGGTGGCCAATAGTACACTGTTAATGAGTGAGATCCTCCCCCAATGGATTGATACATATTCTTCCTATTGAGAACCCTCTCTATAATTCTAAAAACAAGAGGGTTGAAAACATGGATACACATTCTCTTGGATGATAGAGGGTCACACAGGTACTCCATGGGAAGATCACCATTCTACATTCCCTGATAATGACTCACACCAAGACCTCCGATGCCAGAGCATATGCTAGATATATAGAAAATACTCTTAACCTTAATGATAACCTAACCACCCCAGCATCTATACTCCTTCAAAATTCTTTTCAAACACTGAACATACCATCCTAATGCTTTTTTAGATCATGGATTCATCCATGAACTTGAGGCACAACACCAATAAAAAATTGCATCCTTCTATGGTCTGGGTATATCTCACCACTGCTAATACTGTTTTTAATTAGGAGGCTAATCACATCTAGGGAAATTATGAAAAATCATGGAGAGATTGGGTCCCTTTGCCAAAGACGTCACGTTGATTTGATGAATATGAATGTTTTACCCATGAATGTGATCATCATACAAGCAGAGCTAAAACATCAAAAGAGAATTCCAATTTCTAAAGAGATATACCCATACCTAAAAAGAATTTGTTGATGAATCTCCCCTCAACACAGTCATATGCATTTTTCATATCATGATTCACTACCATATTAGAATCTCGAGTTTTGAAGTAGATATCCCTGATAAATTTGTGGGCCAATATGATCACCCTAGGATGGAGCACCCCTTCACAAATATATGATGTTCCATGAATATACATTTGGTAAGTTTATTGGATTGCGGAGTGATAATAATATTATCAATGATCTTGTAAGGGGAGTTACACATGCTTATCAGTAGAAAATTCTCAACAGAATTAAGAGACTTCGACTTAGGAATAAGCACAATACTGGTAGGACATGAATGTCGAGGTAACAGTCCACCTTGGAAGAAGTCTTATATAGACATAATTAAATCATATATAACCATTACCCATGAATCTTTGTAAGAAGATCTAGGGAACCCGTCTAGACCTGCCATGCTCTCTGGATTCAGAATCAGCATGGCATTGCGAATTTCATCCTCTTGAGGAATGGTTCCCAAGACTTCATTATTCTGAGTATGAAATAGGGATCGGTCATCGCACTAGGGTACCCATTCAGAATGTGAACGTTGGGGCTGACAAGAAGGTCCTAGAAGTAGAAGCTGTCTATCTCCCCTACCACCTCCCTGTCATTAGTTTAATACCCATCCTCCATCTTAATATTAGGATTACCCCATCTTCCCCATTCCTTAATAAAGGAATTAATGTATGCAGTATTCCAATAACCATACATTAAAAAAACAATCCTTGCAACCTCCCTAACCCGGCCATATTGTCTCAATATCATGTCCGACAGAATATAATTCCTTCCAGAGAGTTCCTCAAATATTGGTTCATCCCAATACTTATTGGGATTCTATTCTATCCAATCCACTTCCTACATAACTACATCCAACTCTCTCTCAGATACAAAAATATCCATAAAGAATTTCTAAATTCATAGTTTAATTCATATTAGCTAATTTTGAAAGCTTGACCACATGTGTCCCTACAAATTGGTGGTCCATGAGTCATGCACCAAAATCATTATATCAAGGATTGTGTGTCTAGTGCTGGTAGAAGTGAAACTAAGAATGCTGCTTATTCCTGGAGGATATAGATATAAGGAGTGGGGAATGGTCTGATATTCCATGTGGCAGATGTGTCACCCATGTATTGTAATAAGTTTAAACTGCATGCTTGTTGTCCACACATCTATCCAAATGGCTCCACGACCTACTGTTCACCTGTTGATTATTACACCATGTAAACTGGTCCCCTGAGTACCCAAGATCTATAAGTCACCTACCTACCATGAATTGAGTAAAAATGAGACTCGCTTTTGAATTAAAAGTTACTCTTCCCTTCCACTCCTTTGGGTCTGCAATGACATTAAAATACCCTCAAACGAGCAATGGAATGTTTCCTGGGTCGAAGACATTGATATCATTCCACAAGGTCTCCCTTCTCTGGAAATCATGTCTTCTATAGATGAAGGTGGATAAGGAGTTTGGGTCATATTTCACCATAACAATGATGAACTGATCCCCCCTCATGAGCCATATCAATTGTAATACTCATGTGTCAAAAAAAATATAGATATTATTTTTGGATGGTTTAGAGAGCATGTATATATGAATTTTGAGATTCATGGAGAACTCTATAATCCTAGTTGACTGCTTATTATGCTCAATGATAGCCACAATCGAGACATTGTGTCTTGGAATCTCCAAACTTGAGAATTTTTTTATGTGGTCTCTGATACATCGGGCGTTCTAGATGAGAATCAGTATCATTGGAGAAATAGGGATCATGGATGAGCCCCATAATGTGAGTCCTCAAAATGGGAGGGCACATTCTCGTTAGTTTCTTGAAATGTGATCTAGTTCACACTCATGAGATATTTAGAATGTCCATTGTATAAGGATACCTTAAGCCTTATATATGAGTATGACACCTTTATCTAATTCCCGGGTTAGATGTAGCCTTCCTCTTCAGGCCACCATCCTACCACTGATAATCTTCATCTAAAGTATAAGGTAGGGGTAGTGTTGCTATGATATATGGTAAAACAATGGAGGTGTAGCCCAAGGGAACCAAATCCATAGACCACTCCTCCCCCCAATATCACTATGAGGAAAATTTATATATTGGGGGAGAACTTTCTGGCCATGGGGAGAGTAAGCCAAGATGGAAGGGAACCAACCCAAACCTGAGACATGTACCTCAACACAAAGGGCACTGGATCCATGAAAGGCACTCTAATAGCCAACATATCTAGGATAGAATGAATCACAGGGTCCGTGACCATAGGAGTATGTATTATACAACCACCAAGAGCTTGATCCTCCTCTATAGGAAAGCTTGGAAGATCCCCATTAGTCGGGGATAAATAAACACCTCTACCCTTAATAATCAAAGCAGGGTGTCAGTGTTCGTCCTATCAAAGATGACGTCACACCGGAACAACATTCAACTGAAGAAAGAAGTGAGAAATAAACTCAAAAATACAATATATGATATTTCATTAACCTCGAAAAAGGATTCTATAACTTAGAGAACCATCTTGTATAGAACTGGAAGAGAGAGATACATCTCCAAAAAAAATACGGGCCACATAGATCTCTGTGCATCGGCTAATCTGGGGGACCGGGCACAAAAAACCACCAAGTGAATCAACAATAGATTTAATAAATCCTTAATTCTATGGGAGTAGAAGCCCTGGGAGGTTGATCTACACTGCGGAGAAGGGACTCTATTTCCTCGTATGAACATCCATATACCAACTAGTCAGGATAAAGCTCCATCTACCCCATTAATGAGGTGCCTGACACCACATCTAGATGAAGTACTCCTGTGATGTAAGTTCAATACCGAAGGATATCCTATGCAGGGATGAGATCTTCGACGGATCACATAGCATCTAAGATCCCATAAAATGTTGAAATGTTGCATGTGGAGGCTTTATATCCCCGAATAGAGAAATGAGGGTGTATTACAAGAATACTAAGGCCTCTTTAAAGGCCGAACCTACTATTTCCAAACTGATCCAAGAGAAATCCCATGATGAAATATGTATCCCCATTGAGACCATCGAGAAACAAGGTTGGTTGGTAGCTGTGGATGAACAGTCTAGGATATCTTGAAAGGAGGGGTGAGAAGAAGGCACCCAAGATACTGTAGTCGGGGAGGGAGACCTCCTAGGTAGTGTCAGATCAGCACTCCCAGGACCGGATGAGGGGGGATCCGATGTGGAAGGGTTGAGATAGAAGGATATCATGGTTGATAGGGATAGCACAGTCAAGGTGGAAGATTCAACAACATTTCAAAAAATTTGAATTTTGGATGGAACGTGCAATGCGTTCTCCAAAGCAAGTTGGGGGGGGCTTCAATTTCTATTTAAACAAATCAATACATCATAGTAGTCTAGGGGATCTCCATATGAATATTTATTACTGGTATTTATGTAAAATATCATAAGAAATATCTCATGTGGTTGAATGACATAAACATTAACTTCATATAACCTCATTTTAGGTTGCTACTGTGGAATCTCTAGCATAATAGAATTCATGTGGATGATAAGATCTGATATACCAGACTCTAGATCAACTTTTCATTCCCCTTTTCTTTCAAGATAGTGAAAGTTAGTTATGTTTTTTCTTAGAATTTGGATTCACTGAAACCATTTAGAATTACATGTTTTGGTGTTTTTACTTATAAGGATAGTTTTCAATGATCTTTATTATTTTATGACTATTTTATAAACATAACCTTCATTTATAGGGATTTAATCGACATTGAGTGGATGATTCTTCAAATATTGAAGTGATCTAGAGTCTTAAGAACAAAATCAGTTTCATGGTAATGAATCAAAATGTGTGGTTAATTCTCACCTCCATCATCAAGGACGATAAAATAGATTCCATGGAACTACATGGAAACATAAATAATGACATTCAAGACCATGCTATTATGAAAACACATGGGGTTCCTAGAGTTCCATGGAAACCATTTGTTATCATATCTATGAAATGGATTCCCCCATTCCCTAATTAGATCAATGTAAATATTTATGGTACTTACATAGGAGATCATGGACCCATGGGTTATAGTGTTATATTTTGAATATATTGGTGATTCATTATATGTACCTCTATATAATTCCTTCATAATTTCAGATTATATGAGGCAGAGCATTTTTATAACATTGATGTAGTCAATAATCAGAATTATTATAGTTGAAATGGCATATGGATTGATATTGAATCATCCATTATTATTAACAAATTGAAATATAATACTCTCTTGGTCCCATGAAAGCTACATATAGAATATGAATTGTATCTTAAATCTATTTAGGGGATCTAAGTCAGGGCCTATTAATTTCACTTGGAAGCAAACATGTTGGGTAGTTCTCTATCAAAAAAATATTCGAATATCATGTTTCATGTTTTTATTACAATCTCCATAAAGTATTTTATGATTTTCAATTTTTTAATGTAAATGGTGACATTTATTTGTGCCATCCTCACTCCCCATTTTTAGATAATATCAATATTTATTTTAATTGAATTGGAATACCTGGAATTATTATTATTATTATTATAACTATTACTATTTTTATGTTAATTTTTTAATTTGATGGTTTGGGTTTCTCAAACTGATTATATAGCTATTTCATATTTTTATTATTATTTCCCATGCATTGGTGAAATGGTTTTTAGGGGGTTGTGTTTGATTCACAAGTTTATATATATCCTATATTGTTATTTTTTTAATATTATTATTATTGAGGTTGTTGTTGTTACTATTTTTTCTTTTTTTATTATAATTATTGTATTAAACTTTAAAAGATGGAAAATATATTTTAGAGCCATGATGGGAAAAAATTATTATATTACAAGATCCCTTCAAAATTTTCTTCTGAGATATAATCTAATTCATTTTAGCATTACAAAACTAATAATTCATTTTTACCATTTGGAAATTATTATTTTGATAATATTTCTTAAAAATAATTCCCATTAATGAGAATGATTTTTGTACATGAAACTGCAATGATAATTACCTCATATCAACAAACTGATTTTCAGACTATATAGATTAGTAAGTATCTTATCACTGGTGTTTTTTTAATTATGAAGTGGTAGATATTTTATTCTTTTATTTATATTATAAACATATATCCAAACATGAGAGTTTGATGAAAATATAATTATTTTCATGTGGTTGATATTAAAACTAAATTGACTATAACAAGTGATTATAATGTTTTACTTAAATTTAATGATGAAATGATGTCTTACCAAATTCCTATTATTTACAAGGAATTTAAATCATATATAGAAATGAATTAACTATAAGAAGTTAATATTCTGAGATCCAAATACAATTATTATGTAGGAATAATAATATATTTTTTATTAGATAACTTGATAAGACTGTTTAAACAATATTTATTGTCATTACAAGAAAAATATATCTTCGATGACTATAACCATGTTAAATTATGAATAGAAACAATTAGTTACTAGTTTCTTTAATGGAAATATATTTTTTCTAAACTTTTTAAGGTGAAAAACTCCTCCTTTATTCATCCAAAATATAAGAACCTTGATTATATTTTTGAATCTATATATACAAGGATATTGATCATTATACTTTTTTTCAAAAGAGAGTCAAATTTAATTTAAAATAAATGATTGAAAATAGATTTAGTAATGTTTTTGAATGAAATATAAATCCAATGGATTATTTGATTAAAATTAAAAACTCTTTTTTACATAGTCATTTTAATGAATATCTATTTAAAATTGAAATTTATGTTTCGTCTATGTCAAAATCTCTCATGTGATATAAAGAAAATATTCTTTAAACAACTATAGTGTTAATTTATTTATAGAATAAAATAAGAATAATGATTTATTTAATAAGAATTATAAGGTAATGCATAATAAACATGACCATAAATCATATGATAATTGATGGTTATATTATTGCAATAAGAGATAAAATTAAAGATAAATTCGAAATTATTATATTATCTTTTCAGTGATAAAGATGAATTTTGTAATATTTGAATATAATGTGTTATCTCTAAACTTCTTAATAATGTTTATAATTTTTCCCCACTAAATTTCTTAATGAAAATTATATAAATTTTATTTTCCTTCCTTAAAAACATCAGTGTTTTTGGTTTATATGGACTTACTAATAATATCATTCACTAATTCTTATAAATTTTCTGTTTTTGTGTTTTTATGATGACAATGAATTTTTTTCAATGGGGGATTGTGGGTAAAAAAATAAACTCCCAATTCCTATTCTGTTAAACTAAGGTGGATAATGTTGATGATATTTCTTAATACAAACCTATAAAAATGGAATATTGTGGAAACTTAATTTTGGGAAAGAATCTTGTTAAATTATTTATAATGGTTGTGAATGAAAATATTTCTCCCAAAAAATTTAGTTTTCTTCATGGTAGGAAAATTTAGGTGTTCTTAATTCTATCTCTAAATAAATGAATATTATTAGTGTGAGTATGAGGGGTAAAAATAATATTAATATTGATGTTAAGAATGAATTTTACACAATAATAAAAAATTTCATTTTTGTGATATTAAATAAATTTAGATTCAATAATTATTGTATAATGTGAGTTAAAAAATTTATAAAACTATTTGGATGTATCTCCATATAAATGGTTCCACTGAGGGGTATTTTTCTTTTTCTAGTTGAGTTGTACAAGGGGGTCATATATTTTCTATCCTTTTGTATATTATAGAGATTTATATTAGAATTATTGTATTAATAATGATTTATAATGGTAATTTTATCCCTATACAAGTTTCTTGGGGATTGAAAGCCTCTAATAACTTATATAATGTGGATTATTTGATCTTTTTTACCATTTTTGTAACAAAATACTTCAAAACATGAATAAAGATTAAAAAAACAAAATATTTTGTAATAAAAATATTCTTGATGTTATATATCACATTTTTAGGGAATGTATTTTTACTATAAACAGAATCAAATACACATTGTAACCTTAATATCAGGAAAGGGTTTATTCCTTTTAAATACATAGGTATTCCTCACTTATTGGATAGATCTAATGTTTTCATTTTAATTACATTTTTTTGTAGTATAAAGAATTGTTTTATTTCATGAAATAGTGTGTCCTTATCCATGGAGAGTAGAGTTTGTTAGATTAACAGTATAATTATTACAAAAATACTTTAATATTTTATTGTCTATAAAGAGATCATTTCATTTATTAAAAAATATTAATATTATTTTAGAAAATATTTCATCGTTAGGTATTATTGATTTTAATTTAGCAACATTTCTATGGTATCTATTTTGGAATCCCTATTATATCATTTTATTTAAATTGAGTATCTAAATTTATTTCATGATTCTATAAAAATAATATTTTTACAATGGTTTTTTATTAGTTATTAAACTTTAATAAGTTATTTTAATATATATTTTCAACGATAATTATATTTTGTAACATGCAATACATGTACGCATATGTTTGGCTAACTAAAAATAAAATGTTCTATAAAAACATGGATTTTTTATGTATAGAATGTTTCTAATATTTCTATTATGATATTTTGTTTCTTGTAATGTAGATCTTTGTTCTAATGTTTGATATTTTTCAAAATGGTTATATCATTTCAAATAACGAAATTTCAATAAGATATTTTTTGGAAACAATAGATGATTTTACTTTTGATAAATTGAAAATGGTTATAGGATAACAATATATCCTTGATAAGGATATCCTTATTAAGGAACCATCTAGTAATGGTAAATTATCATGTAAATTGTATAAAAAAGATTTATATAGGTGGTTTACTGAGAGAATTGGATGTCTATCTCATTTTAGTAAGCCATCGATCTCCCTTCTAATATATCATTTTTAGGGGTCCTGATAGATCGCCACATATTCAAAATAGTAGAGGAAGCGCCTTAAAATGTTAAATTTATCATTATAGAGTCAATATGTAAAATAAATGATTAAATATATATATATATACCTAAAATATAGTTTTCTCGAAATAAATTAATTATACTTGAGTAATATTACTATGTAAAAGCACTCAGTCTTTGGCCTCCATGATTAGTAGTCTATCCACTAGAACACATGTACAATATGTGAAGACCCCTCAATATCTAATGGTTTCACTTGTTTACCCTCATTAATAATGAATGTATGTATAAGGAATAATATATTTTTATCGTGGCTTAATAAATCACCATACACTCAAATGAGAAAGATCATACCAATAAATAATAGAATTTGAGCAATGCGACCAAAATTTAGAAGTTGTAACATGTTAGTAATAACATATAACCTTTTAATATTTAGGATCATTAAACATTTAAAAAACATAATATATATTTATATACATAATTGAATCATTGTAATGATTAATTTATGACGAGAAAAAGTTTGAGAATTGTTTCATCACTCAATACATCATGATATATCAAATAATATAATCCATGTACATATCATATGATTTAATATAAGCATATAAAATCTATTATATCTTATTGTATCATTTTATGTGTTATACATCTCATGAATTTCATAGTTTACAATATAGATGAATCATTGAATATAATTCAATATCTTTTACTACATAACCATAAATCATCCATTCACACAAAAACTACTATATGCAATTTATGTGAATCTTCATAACACTATTTAAATAAATTGATAATCATTAATATGGGGTTTATCAAACTCAGTTAATTTTTTAATAAATACACAACATAAGTAAATTTTTATTAAAAGGCCTTAATATATAATCCGGGGAGAATTTGTAGCATTTAATGAAAATATGAATTCCCTAAATAATAATTGGTATCAATGAGTGTCCAATAGAGAAACACCCACACTAATCGAGATATAAATGATTTTGGGATATTCTCAATCAAACATAATCAAATATCTAAATAAACATATCCATTTTAGAATGTATCTGATACATGATTTTTATAATTATATAAACCCTTTGTCTGTGTTATTAAGTGACTGGTTGGGATAACACATTTCAATATATAATAGGCTAGCTAATATATTCATGATTCTCTAAAATAAAATTCTTATCTTGAATGAAAACAACACATGTCATTCATCCAAGTAGTTGAGAATGTCACAATTCACTGAACTAAGGATGGACATGAATTTACCAAGTATAATTAAATCATGGAAGTATATTTATTTCTATATCATACAAGCATATAAATATCATTTTAGTTATACGAAATTAATGATATGATCAAAAACATACCCAAACACCCCTGATTATCTCGACATCAAAGCTGGTATAAAAATGGTATCAAAATATAAAGGTTTAAATCATATGTATCTTTTCACCCTCATATAAAAATGATTTAAAAATGATCATACTCCACCAATTATATCAATAAATATGTGACATTCCATGTGATATAATTTTTTTAGACTAAATATTATGTATTTATTTATTATCCCATGAGTTTCCTTTATAACGTATATGAGACTTGTACTATTTATAGTCTTTACATGAAATCACAACCCATAATAATATAGGATGAACTTTGATTAGGGATAATTCAATGTTATACTTTGAGGGGGTTTTATCATTCCACTATTCATGTATATTAAATATGTAACATGTATGATAGAATGATAAATTGATTTTTACATTATTAAAAAATGATGATAAATTTGGTAACAATCGCTTTTATTCTCTAATGTATCTAATTTTGGTATTGGGTGAGTAGATGAATCCAAAGAAAATGAATTTAAAATTTTTCACTAGCTATGGATGTAACTATGTAGTCATTGGTGATGTACTACTCGGTTACGATCTAAGGATCTTCGAAAATATTAATTAAGAATAACGATAAACTAATAAATACTCGATTCATTATGAAGCTATGCAATTTTAATCTACTCATAATGAGAGATATATTCTCTGGTGATCTGAATTCCAATCCCTTAGGATTATCCACATATGCTTGACAAGTCAAAGGGTTTATAAATCATTGAATTCTTGGTGCAAGCGTGGAAATTCAAAGATGCCTTCAACAACTCGACACTCACTATGGAACTATTCAATCCATCAATGAAGGTGTTTATTTAATGATTACATGGAATATGGGAATCTCTCTATAATAATTAAGAAAGAGTTGAAAGTGGATTTGGATCTTGAACTAATATTAGATTTCTCCATGAGATCCTCCTCCTCCCTTTTATTGGGAGTTTCCAAAATACCCGAAAAGGGTCCCGGATCACAAATATTAATTGCTCACTATAAACATTATCTTATGACTACTTTATTGAGTCATAAATATCATTTATATTTTTATAAATTACTTGTAAAAAACTAAATATGTTATTTGATAAAAATCATACATTAACTTGACACTTCATTAACAATAATATTTAATAAATATTTAATAATAATAAAATAATATTTGTTGGTATAATATTTTTCCATGTATTTATTTTAACACTTGAAAATAAATATAATAAATAAATTCAATACAATTTAGTATAAACTCAAAAAAAAATTAATTTCTTTATTCATTGGAGACCATATATTCTTGAACATCACTCAGAACCAGTTTTGGGGCCCACCATATCCTATACTCGTATTTATTATTATATGATATAATGTTGAATAGGTTTACAGTGTTAGCATCTAGGCCAATATCTCGACAACAATTAATATTATTAATAAAATAGTATCAAAATTGAGCCACCCAACAAATACCCTGAAGAGATGAGGAGTAGTTATAGCATTGTCAACCTTCCAATGGGTGTAGGCCTTATAATATAATATATTTTTCTCGTGATATATCATAATGAAATATGAACACATTGTGTCATAATCCATTCTTGATTTATCATTAGTCGACCTAACTAGATGGACATACCTTACTCTAACATGGAAAATGACTTAAGGAAGGTACAACCATCCTGATGAGATTTGGCCGAGATATCACATCCATTCATAAGTGAAAATTTGTATCTTGATTATTCAATAAATATAATACCACCAATAATTTACCCAACACATGATACCTAGATACTACATAAATTCCAAAGTTTGTACCTTGAATCAAATTACTCGATCAAATGGTAAAAACTAATAATAGTCTCAGGTTAGGAAACCATTACACATGTTCCTATATTGAAACTACCAATGAAACATGAAACATATGGTGTTCCAATTTGTGGGTAAGTCCTAATGATCTCATTTTATGGTGATTACCGTGTGAAAATTTCCGGAGAAGAGATATCAATTCATAGGATCACTTGACACTTAATATTTAATTATCATCTATTTCTTATCTGTATGATGAATCTATACCATAAAACATATGTTTAAGGTTAATTTCATAATATCTACAAGATCTCATTATATCTTGAGAAAATATATAACCTCTCGATACAGAAAACTAATTCAAGGTAACTATCATATAAATAGTGGATTCATAAATATCAATACTATAATGGTAAGTAGACATCATTCATAACTCACTGTATACATGATATCCTAGTCAGAAAATATTGTGCATGTTTGGTATACGGAACCAACTATAACAAAACTCTCACTTTAAAAAGATGCAACTTGAAAATGAACCTTTTAGTCTCTCACATGATAATATCATGTTTATTATGAGTTATAGCTTTAGTCATGGGCCTTCCATGTCTCCACTTCCTTGATATTCTACTATTTATTACATCTCCTGATTGAGTAATATTATTGATGAGATGATATACCTAATTGTTTTCATTTTTTAAACAGTAAAAACATGAAATCATGGATATTACTAGTTGCAGGATTATCATAAATAATATTAAAATTAAACGTTACTTACTAGGAGTTATTTAAAGAACTTGAACAAATCATTCCATATTTTCCAGTACTTCTTTAGCTAAATTCGAAGTTGCAACATACTTGATATTTATAGATATGGCTACCACTAGCACAAATGATATTATATTGTTAAATAACTTATCCTAACTATGATATTAGATCATCTAAATCTATAGAATACTGGTTTGTGTCCCATTAAACTAGTGTATCTTCCTCTTCATGTACTAAGAACATATATATTATACTATTTCAAGAACAAATTGATAGTTTTGACTACATTCTCTGAGGTTCATGCTGGTGTAACTGATATTTTATTATCACAAAAAATATGTTAATAATATCATATCTAGTAGATATAATGAAATATTTTATTGATCTATTGAAAAATATGAAGGAATTCAACTCGTAATTTTAATTACCAACAAAGTCCCACACAAAACATCATGGTGAGATTTATTATATGTGACATTGGTAACAATTCTCTATAAAATTTTTATATAACATAATTATCAATAAAAGTTCAGTTAATTTAATATTCAATAGGTGTAAGTAACCCATTAGATCTACCTTAGTAGATCTATTTCCCTAGAACATTGGTTATTACTTTAATCCAATCTTTGGAGATTTATTTTCATTTTTATCTTAATTAATTTAAGACCCATTATAGTTTTCTAAATGTTATCAAATATACTTTACTAATAAAATAATGTTTTGAACTAACGTCATGTTAAAACGTTGAAAAAATTCATCCCAAACGAATATTTTATGATTTTGTTTCTTACTTCATTCCAAAATAGTATTTTTGTAACTTCAACTCCATATTGTCAAAACAAATTCACCATCCATTTCTATTGAATCATATAGACACCTTCTACGATTTCTTTTCTTTACATCCAATGTAAAATGGTCATATAAAGTATCTATGATAAGTAACATTCTAATTGATTTAGACACAACTACCTTGTGTTAATATTCTATCCTTGTTAGTACTATTCTTATACCACACATGTATAGGATCACTTGAATACCTACCGTAAAGTTGAAAATAATAAGTCCCTTATTTTGATACTTGGAATCCATTTTTGAATTTTAATTAACCATGTCAATTTTATATAATATCTATACACTACTTTTTGGAATGATCATTTATTCTCGATGAATAATATATAACCATCCATGGAGAATACAAAACCATTACAATGGTTTTATTCATACATCCTTGAACATATATATGGAACATTCCTTTTCCAAATGATATTGTGTAACTTATTTAGATTCCATATATTTATAAATCTTAATCATTGAGTAAATCCAAGTCAACAATTTTCCCACTATCTCAAATAAATATGTTCACCCTTTTCATAAATATAGTCTAGCACTTGATTATAACTTTTCTATCACATGGATATTTATAATATCCTTAGAGAACCTTAGGATAATTACATCAGATGCACATTCCATTTTTTTCTAGATGCATGTTTTTTATATCCTTAACACATAATTTTCATCCAAAAACATATTATTATGAGATGGTGGATTAAAATATAACTATAACTCATATGATATCCATTTGGTATTATGGATTGCATATAGTTTTGGGACTACATCACTATTTGTGAATAATGTCTCAAAAAATTATAGAAGTTCCAATAATTCATATGAGACTTAATATTTGTTCCACTTTTTAACATACAACATGACTCTCATATGTATATGTAAATGTGCATTTAGGAATTAATCCATGATACAATTTAAGGATCAATTTATTCAAGAAATACTCGACATCAATCATCCAGATAACATAAAAACTGTTATGTGTATAATGAAATATGTTTTTAGGAATTACTCCATGATATATTTTATTGATCAATGAATGCTTGGTCACTATATTATTTGAAAAACAGTCTTGAAGAAACTCAAATATTTTATCCATGAATATTCCGTTATTCTCTTTTCTAATCCTTAAAACTCTTAAATGAATCTTAATTATGTATATTCACCCCAAACATTACCCTAGAATAGTTCACTCTCTCTAACTAAACTAGTTTTTAAATATTAATGAGTTATCTATATTTATAAAGGATTATTTGACTATAACTAAGTACATAACAGTGCTAATAATAACTAATGTCTTCATCTTTAAAGTGTCAAAAACCATAATACGTACATCCTTAAAAACTTATTCGTTATACCATGAAAATTATTATCATTTCATTATAAGGTAAAAATTAGTCTTACCTTTTTATAATCATCATTTATAGTCAATGATTTAAGAATTTATAAACATTTTTTTTATTATATGACACCAAAAACAAAATCCATCCCAAAATTTGAATAATATCTCCATATGAAAAATGAAAACAAGTGATAAATGTTTTCATTATACTCAATAAAATTTAAACATAAATTTTTAAACATGAAAATTAGGAGTTGTGTGCTTCTTACTGCTGACTTAGGAATCATCCTTTCTCAGCCACAATGAGAATTCACCTTGTTTATTGTAAAATTTATATACTTACATGGTTGCAATATTTAAATACACATATGTTATATGAATATTGTATTAACTGCTTAAGATTTATAATAGATACACTAGATAAAAATGCTAAATATACATTAATAATGAGTGACTACTCACTTATTCCATTCAGTTCATTCCATTTTATCTTCTGTAGACATAAATGTTTTCAAGAAGAGAAAATATCCTCTTTTATGACCCTAAACCACAGTTATTTAAAGGATGTTGTGAAGGTGGATCTAGAAACACACCTTCTATTTTTATTTTAACCTATTTATTGCCGTGTTCACCATAAGAACTAAAGATTTTCTACATATCAAAAATTACATTAAAGGTAATTAAACATTTGTATCCTTACTAATTTTTTCATTATCTTAAACAAAACAAGATTAAATTAGAAAAAATGATATGAGAAATGGATTCATTGAAATATCATGATCCATCATTCAATTTATATAGTGTAAGTATCATCTATTCATATCTCACTTAACATTCTCCTCACATGATCCTTGGAGATAAAACAACATGTGAAATCACTAATGTTATAATATTATTTCCACAACTCACATCAGAAATTTATGATTGAATTATGATTTAAACATCAAATGTGATATATATGTGTCTTCAATATTTATTTTGTATACCCTCGCATCATGGGTAGTTCAATAGGTATTAAAGATTCCAGCACCATGAATTTCCTATATCGTAGTATTGTGTGCATGCTCCTATACTATTCTTGAAAACTAATTCTGGGGATAAAGATGTCTTTCTATAATATAAAACTTTGTGTTTATTGGTATTACATTACATTTTCTAGAAGAAAAAAATAAAATTAATTAGTACTTTTATCTGGATTATAGACCACATATTACGGATTAAATAAACCATTAAATGTCTCCCATTGCGTTATTGAACCCTATAAAACCTCGATCATAGTTTAAAAATAAGAATTATATTGAGTATTCTAAGGAAAGGTTTATTGAAACCTGTCCTTATAGTATATGATATTTCTAAACATCTACATAGATAGTTTTGTAAGAACCTGAATCATCTCTTCAGGTATGTTTTTTCTTTTTTTGGTCATTTTTATGAAAAAGAGGAAATTATGGAAATTTTTGAAGTACACGCCATTTATTTTAGGAGTAAATGACATGGACTCGGTTACTGCAGGTAGCAGGGAGTTGTCCGTGTACTGGTCATGCACACGGCCATGTGGGGTGACTTGGAGGCCACCTAAAGTGGAGTTCAGAATTGGTGTGTTCACGCTGTATACTTCAAAAGTATATGTTGTGTACTTTATTGTTTTTCATTAAACGCACCAGGGTCGTGTCTAATTTCCAGAACCATCTTCATCTAGGTTTTCTTCAACTGAGATAACCCATATGACTTTGATCCTTCTCTGAGCCCCTGAGCCTTCATCTGATCTCTGATTAGACCATCATTGATTTTGTTGAGATCGTCTCGATATGTTCTCTCTTCTATTAGAGCTTCATTTCATGATTCCACTTCTTCCTCAAGTTATCCTTCATTGAACCTTTAGAGGTTTTTGTAGGTATATCACGTTCTAGGTTGATCCAAGGGCCGATGACATGTTATATTGATCCTACAACACTGAGGTAGGTGTTTTGTGCCTTTCCATTGAATTTCATTGAGTATTATGTGCAATTCTGACCAAAACCCTTGAACGGGGTTTTCTGTGTTTACATTTTTACCCATGTTGATTTCCTTCCATGCTTCTATGCTAGTGTAGAGGTTAATTGGATATAAATATGTTTTATTTATATGATTTGGATATTTTACCCACCCATGATCTGTTTACGAATGTTTGGTCCTGCTTAGCCTTTTGGCCGCCTTGCCTGTTTTCCATGCATGTTGTTGTAGGGTGGAGAGTTTATATTTCTGACATGATTGATATGGTGTAGACTGGTTATCCCAATAGTTTTGTAGGTTTACTTTGGACATATTTCACTACTATGATCATTGACCTACACAGGGCCGTGAGAACCTGGTGTAGTAAACTATAAGGGGAATTGATCGAGTGTGCATCCTCTTAGATTCTTTGATCACTTTAATCTATAAGTGGAATTGACCATGTGAGCTTCCTTAGAGAGTGTTTTAATTACTAAAATGACTTTGGGATATGAGGGTAATTGACTGAGTGATCTTCCAAAGAGATTCCTTAAACTTGGGGCTATAAGGGTAATTAACTGTGTGAGCTTCCTCCGATAGTCATTGACTACCTTAGACTATAAGGGGAATTGACTATGTGAGCTTCCTCAAAGAGTCTTGATTTACCTTCGACTATAAGGGTAATTGAATATGAATGCTTCCTCAGAGAGTATTTATATATTCTTATAACTGAACCATAGGGTATAGGCTATGTGCACTTCCTAGAGGGTTACTGTTCTTGATTAGTTGTTTTGGATTTGTGGAATTGTTCCTGCTGAGTACTTTCTTGGTTACTGTTTCTGTACTTTTACCTGCCATATATTCACTGACTATTTGGCACAGATCTTTGGGTGGTTTCCTACTGGTATTTATTCTCACACCCTATTAGGGCCTTGCTTTTGGGCCCAAACAGATTATATTACTTCAGTTATAGTCAAGGGAAATCTCCCTTCTACTTCAGCCGCATGACTTGTTGTGGAGTTGGAGAGCATGGGACCAAGCTTAGGCTTGTGATGATGAGGAGATGTTCATTTATTTCTTTTTTAAATTGTTTTAGTGCTACTATTATTCCAACATTGTGATTTGTTTGGCTGCATTCCTAGACACATGTTACCATGCATCATCTATATATGTTCATTAGTTGTTTGTTATTACAGTCTTCCACTATTTACTATTGTTAGATATTTACTTCTTTCTCTATTGTATATTTGTTTCTATTCTACTTTTTTACTCCGCTAATGAGGGCATAGTTTCCCCACTATCTCACCCAAGCCCCTCACTACTAGTTGGTAGCCTCATGTTTTTGAGGAAAGGCACTTGAGGCCATGTGCCCAACCGGTTACGAGGTGCCTTTGGGTGGCTTCAAGAACTGGGATGATACAATGTTGTATCAAATGATTCATGTCTCTTGACATACTTATTTGGATACTTTATCTAGGAATATGATGGAATCGGTACTTGGTAATAAGCTATGCCCAGGGGTAGCTAACACATGTATAGGGAAAATCCAATCTACCTCATTTAATGCAATTTTTCGGTTTTTTAACTTTATGGTTGATTTTATTTTCACCGTTGGGTGATTCAAATATATTTTGTTATTACTATTAATGTTTTTGAGGTTCTATTTCTATCACAGCCTGATGAGATGAGGGTGTTCCATCTCATGCATCCTATAGGCACTTTCTAGAAATCACATGTATTGCATTCTTGCCATGCCATCGATATTGTATTAGTGATTGCTTGTTGTTCTGATATATGTTGTGTAGTATATGAATGATTTTGTGATAGTTACATAGATAAAAATGCCTATCATTTGATAGGGTATTGTTTTGTAAGGTTTATTTGAATAAACTCCAAACTTTGGTTCTTGAGGTGTTATGGGCCCTGATGGACTAGAATTTGGTGGATCGTTGCCTTGTTTGTCATGTAATATCTTGTATAAGATTCAAAACATTGATTCATGGGGATTATGGGCCCTCACGGATCAGAATTTGGCACTTTCAATGTTTGTTTCAGTGTTCTTCTGGGTTTCGGAGTGGTTTCTAATGCTTACTCTTCCGAAAAAACTAGAATACACACCGTGTAATTTTATGTACATGCCATGTGTTCATCTATTCGGGAAGAAACTATTTTTGTTAAGTACACACCGTGTACCCTATATACATGTCATGTAGTTTCAAACTGTGTCATAGGTCATGTGGGCAGAGACACAAGATAGTTAATTTATTCCAAGAACATTCCAGGTACCAGTTGAACATGTCGTGTACTATTGATCCTATGTACACCCATGTAACTATCAACACGGATGGATAAACCATAAGATATACACGTTGTGTCAGGATTGAACATGCCATGTAGTTTGACCCAGGTACCCGGCCGTGTTACTAACAACACAGGTTGGTGTTGTCATTTCATGTACACATTGTGTTCACATTGAACATGTCATGTAGTGTGAGCCATGTGTCAGGTCGTGTCACTAACAAAACGGGCTAGGTGAAGCATTCCTAGTACACGTCGTGTCTACCCTGAACATTCCATATAGTCTTGTCTTAGGAGAGCCATGTGGATTAATTGTGTTGAAGGAATCGGTCCTGGAAATAGGATTCATGTACACTCCATGTGTTAAGACAACACACCATGTGATTGGGGTGTCATACGGCCAGTTTTAGTAGAAGTACACAACCATGTAAATGAATTAAGGGAACATGCTGTATAGGAATTATACACACCGTGTATTCATGTTTTTTAAAAAATGAGTACATTCATTCTCATGTTCCCTTATCACACTTCTAGTTTTCAGTCCATGATAAATATGTTTCTAAGGTATGCTCTTAACCTTGCAGATTCAAGCCACTGATACGTGCTCCAGTTGTACGCTAGTTTCCAGACAGTTATCAGACATCGAGCATGGCTGATCAGGGACTAGGTCCCAATCCTATTCTCGTACTAGTCTTGGAACCAACCATTATACACGAGATAGGTGCTGATGCATAGTTCTGAGAGGGCTTTTTGAGAATGATTCAGAACTTTTAGGGAGCACTGCCTCCTACCCCGTTGATGGCAGAATTGACGTGGGTCTTTCATCTGTAGCATACTCCCACTTTCTCAGGGGATGGAGGACCCCAAGCTGTAGAGTCATGTCTAGAAGCCCTATTGATTATTTTAATTCATCTAGAGATAACTCTAGAGATGAGGGTGAATATTATTACCTACATGCTTCGATACTTCTCCAAGAGGTGGTGGGATGTGATCACATAGGCGGGATGCCAGTAGAATATGGCTTGGGGTGAGTTTTAGCACATCTTCTACGTTTACTTCTATCCAGAGACCATGAGGGCCAATCGAACATGAGAGTTCATGAGTCTGGAGTAGGGTAGTCATACTGTTTTGGAGTATTCCTCTTGATTCAAAGAGTTGTAGTTTTTCTCACCTATTCCAAGAGGTGATGAGTTGTTCCTTGCATTGATGTTTGAGGATGTTCTGAGGCACGACATCCGATCTAAGGTGAAAATCTTTAGGTTGACTTCGATATCCTCGATCGTCAGCCAGGAGCTGATCACATAGTGTAATTTGACGGATTCTGAAGCTATGAGCCGGGGAGTTTCAGCATCCAGAGACAATGCTCTACCAGGTAATAGTAGGAAGTGTCATAGGGAGACATCATGAGGATATTAGAGTAGGTGGGACACATCTTCTGGTTTCCAAGTGGTGTGCTACCAATTCTAGAAGAGCGGGTATATGAGGCCACATTGCTCGAGAGAACCATTGGAGTGCTAATATTTCTGCAATATGGGTCACCTTTGATGATTCTATCAGATATTATCTCCATAAGCTAGTGGTAGGGGTTCTTCTATGACTTCGTGTTCAAGAGCAGCCCCCACCAGTTTCTCATGAGTCATGGAACTAGAGTTCTTATGGCCATTCAGTCCAGGGTGGAGGTCATGGCCATGGTGATGAGTCACCAAGCTTTCAGCAACATCAGTGTGGATCAGCATGGAGTGGTCAGGTATGGTCACAGGGCTGTGGTATAGGCCAGACTTTTGTAGTGGAGAGACTCAACAAGATCATGATCCCGGAACCTCTACCATTTGAGGTACAATCTTAGTATCCTTAGTTTTAGATTTTTCTCTTTTCAATAGATGGGATTCCCATAGTATTATTTCTGTTGCTATTGGGTAGATCCTTGGTCTCTACATCTTTTCTTCTGGTGATAACTAGAGTCTAGACACCCCGTTAAGGACTAGAACCGTTAGTGTACATCAATTTAGAGAGTTCCCTCTATATGTTGGTTGGAATCACTTCTTATGGGACCTCTATGTCCTAGAGATGACATGTGATGATGTCATTCATTGGATGAATTCGTTAGTTCCATTCCAGGAATTCATCGACTATTATCATCACTTGGTGAGTTTCATGTCACCAAAAGGTGAATCATTTCTTCATAAGGGTGAATGGGATGTCCAGGCGAGGAGAGCGGGTCCCGAGTATCATGGGTTGGGAGAAGTTACATCCCATATTTTCAGTCAATATCTGGATGAGAAGGGGACTTCACAGTTAGACATTCCCCAAGTGGTGGATCATTTCAGAGATGTCCTTCAAGTGGACTTTTCAGGTTTTACTTGGGAGCGTGAGGTAGACTATTCTTTTGATCTTGTGCTATGAGCGACACCAGTGTCCATTACTCCATATAGGATGGCTACACCTGAGTTGTAGGAGCTCAAGAAGTAGTTGGTGGAGTTTTAGGCAAAGGGTTTCATCTTACCCAATAGTTCTCCTTGGGGTTCCCCTGTTCTGTTTGTGAAGAAGTTGGATGGTACCCTCAGGGTTTGTGTATATTTTTGGAAGTTGAACTAGTTTATGGTCAAGAACCGATATCCCTTGCCTAGGATTGATGATCTCTTTGATAAACTTTGAGGAGACCGGGTGTTCTTGAATATTTACATGAGGTCTGATTACCATCTATTTCATGTTAGACCATTAGATATACCTCTTACGTCCTTCTAGAGTAGGTATGGTCTATATGAGTATATTTTTATACCGTTCGGTCTCACAAACATGCCTGCAGTTTTCAATTAATTGATGAACCGAGTGTTCCATCCATACTTGGATTCCTTCATGGTGGACTTCGTGGATGATATC
This sequence comes from Viscum album, assembly GCA_963277665.1. Lineage (NCBI taxonomy): Eukaryota > Viridiplantae > Streptophyta > Magnoliopsida > Santalales > Viscaceae > Viscum > Viscum album. The sequence goes on from OY728125.1 coordinate 397,350,368, forward strand.
TTGGTGTACTATCACACTCGACACGACCATTCTAACCATCTTGAGATCATTTTGAGTACACTGAGAGAGCATCAGTTATATGCTAAGCTCTCAAAATGTCACTTTTGGATGGATCAGAATCACTTTTTGGGTCATGTTATTTTAGAGATAAGAGTATCAGTGGACCTATAGAATGTTACAGAAGTAGTTTCATGGGAGAAGCTGAAGAACTCATTTGAGGTGTAGAGTTTTCTAGGGATGGTGGGATACTACATAAGTTTCATAGATGAATTTTCACAGTTATCAACACCACGGATGGTTCTGACTAAGAATGGGGTGAAGTTCATATGGTCAAATTCTTGTGAGTCAGCCTTTCAAGAGTTTAAAGTAAGGTTGACATCAACACCGATACTAGTCTTTCTAGAGTCGGGCAAGAGCTATACTATTTACTATGATGCATCAGGTATCGGTTTAGGGGTTGTGATTATGTAGGGAGAAGGAGTCATTGTGTACAGGTCTCGGCAATTGAGGCCACATGGGAGGAATTACCCAACACACGATCTTGAGTTGGATGCAGTTGTTCATAACTTACATTATTGGAGACATTATCTTTTGGGAGATCATTTTTTGGTTTCCACTGACCACAAAAGTCTGATGTATATCTTCACTCAGCGTGACTTGAATTTGAGACTGGAAAAGTGGGTTTAGTACCTTCAGTATTTTGACTTTGATCTTGCCTATACTCTTGGGATGGTTTCTTATGAGTTCTAGTTACCCCATAGGTACTGGGCTATGCACGACATTTTTCACGTTTCTCATGTCCGACGTTACTTTTAAAACCCATCTCATGTCTTCCAACCTGAAGAGGATGAGCTCCAAGTTGATGTGTCATTCGAGGAGCACCCTATCCAGATTTTTATCATAGTAAAAAGGTTCTCCATGTCCGGTATGTTCCTCTAGTATGAGTGTTATGGAAGCACATGTGGTTACATGATGTGACTTGGGAGAGGGATGCCGATGTATGAGCACAATGGCCAAAACAGTTCGATATTTTTTCTTCTGCATCATGCAAGGGAAATTCAGGGATGAATTTCTTTAAGGTCGATGTTTGTAAGAACCTAGATCTTCTTTGTAGGTATGTTTTTTTCTTTTTCTGGTCGTTTTTTAGAAAAAGTGGAAATTATGGAAATTTTCGAAGTACACGGCGTGTACTTTATGAGTACACATCTTGTACTTGGTTACCACATGTATCTGGGTGTTGGCCATGTATCTAACATGCACACGGTCATGTGGGGGTGACTTGGAGGCTTCCTAAAGCAGAGTACAGAAACGGCAAGTACACTCCGTGTACTTCAAAACTACACGCTGTGTACTTTTTTTCATTAAACACAATGGGGTAGTGTCTAATCGCCAGAACCATCTTCTTTTAGGTTTTCTTCGTCCGATAAAACCCATAAAACTGTAATACTTCTTCAAGTCTCTGATCCTCTGTCAGATCTCTGATTCAACCACCATAAATTGGATTGGTATCACTTTGGTAATCTATCTCTTCTACTTGAGCTCCGTTTCATGATTATTCTTCATCCTCAAGTTATCATTCATTGAACGATTATATGTACTTGTAGGTCTACCACGTTCTAGATAGATCCAAGTTCCAATGTCGAGGTATATCGATCTTAAAATTCCCAGGTAGGTGTTTTTTTCCTTTCCGTTGAATGTCTTTGAGTATTATGTGCAATTTTGGCCAGTACCCTTGAACAGGGCATTGCATGTTTACCTTTCTACCCCTATTGATTGTCTACCATGCTTGTATGATTGTGTAGAGGTTAATTGGATATGACTAGGGTTTATTTCTATGCTTTGGATGTTTTTCCCATGCATGATCTATTTAAGACCATTTGGTACTGCTTAGCCTTTTGGTCGCGTTGCATGTTTTCCATACCTGTTGCTATAGGGTGGAGTGTTTGTATTTCTAACATGCTTGATGTATTTTAGACTGGTTATCCATTTAGTTCTGTAGGTTTTATTTTTCCATATTGCACAACTATGCTCATTGAACTATACAGGGCTGTGAGAACCTTCTGTAGTAGAATATAGGGGGAATTGACTAGCTGAGATTCCTCAGAGATTCTTTGAGCACTTTAGGATATAAGGGGAATTGACCGTGTGAGCTTCCTTAGAGAGTCGTTGAATTACATGAATGAATTGGAAATATGAGGGGAATTTTCCTAGTGAGCTTCCTCAGAGAGTCCTTGTATGTGGGTCTATTAGGTTAATTGACCATGTGAGCTTCCTCATAGAGTCCTTGACTACCTTAGACTATAAGAGGAATGGACTGAGTGAGCTTCCTCAAAGAGTCTTGATTTACCTTTGACTATAAGGGTAATTGACTATGAATTCTTCCTCAGAGATTATTTATATATTCTTATAAGTCAACTAGAGAGGATCAGATGTGTGCACTTCCTAGAGGGTTATTGTGCTTGATTAGTTGTTTTTTATATGTGGAATTGTTCATGTTGAATACTTCCTTTTTTAAAACTTATGTACTTTGCCCTGCCATATATTCACTGACTGTTAGGCACCGATCCTTGGTTGGTTGGGGATTTAGTATCACACCGAGTTTATACTATGCTTTTGGGCCCACACAGATTATATTGATGTAGTTATGGACATGGTCAAGCTCCTACTTCAGGCACTTTACTTGCGGTGGAGGAGAGCATGCGACCAAGCTTAGGCTTGTGATGTTGAGGAGCTGTTCATCTGTTTCTTTTGTACATTTGTTTAGTTCATCTTGTATTACAGTGTTGTGATTTCTTCGGAATATTTTCCTAGACACATGTTACAATGCATCATTTATATATGTTCTTCAGTTGTTTGTTATTCCACTATTATGATGTTTACTGTTGTTGGATATTCACTTCTTCCATTATTTTATATTTATTTCTTTTCTATTGTGTTACTCCGCTAATGAGGGAATAGTTTCCCCACTATCACATCCAAGGCCCTCCCTGCTAGTTAGAAACCATTGGTATTTAAGGAAATGCGCTTGAGGCCATGTGACCAACTGGGTACAGGGTTCCTCTTAGTGGCTTCCGGAACTGGGAAGTTACAAGTTTCAAGGTAGGAATTAGACTAACCATCTACCTTAACTCATGGTTCCCTAAAATGTTAAGTGAAGTCCCAACTTCTAAGAATCATAACTTTGATTCCCCAACGCTTTGCCTATAAAGTTGTAGGAATATATCTTTCCCAATTATTTTTGACAAACATTTTGTTTAAGTCATCCTGATGCTGGGGTTTTTTTCATCAAACCCGCATAAATAATTTTCCATTTAAAATTTAGCACAATGGTGATCACGCTGTTGTATCATGAGAAGGCCGCAGACTAAGATTTCACACACTCATGTTGCTAATTTTTTATTATAGAACGTAAGAATTATAAATGGGTATTAAAATGAGTTATGAAAATTTAAATTATAAAAAATCATAATGAAATAATAAATCAAAATTAGTGATTATAAATCAAAAGAAAACTGGATTGGATAAAAACAAAATAATTACAATAATGGTTGATAATCATCGATGATTAGACACTCCATTTATAATTTTTGACGATTAAGTTTCAATTGAATTAACCAATTTATAACTCAAGAAATCAATAAATAAAACTAATGTGAACATAATCTATATAGAAACATTTCATTTGGGTGTTTATCTACATATGAAATTGACTTTATTTCCCAAAGACATCCTAGAAATCAAAACTAGTTGAACCTTTTTTTCACAATGGGGAGACCTCACCCAAAGAAGTATAAAAAATAGAACAATTACTTTGAATTCATATGCTGATAAAAAATAATACAAAATATAAGAAATTTATAACCAGAAATAAAGATACGTCCTTCCTTCAGTATAACATTTTATATGAAAATTCCCAAGAGAAATGGTTATAGTGAAAAGTATAAACTGAAATGGGGAAATGTCAAGGAATCATTGTTTCCAACCACCACATAGAATTTATCCATTCATGGATTGATCAAATATTTAAATAATTATCTTCTCCATTATATGATGTCTAGTATATCAATATTATTCCTTACAACCATCCTTGTAGTGAAAGTGTTGTTGATTATATAAAGGAAATGACTGTGGAAAATTTCCTTTACAGTTTCTATATCACGAATGTATGCTTTATTTTGGTCCTCGCACTAGAAAAATATTTCAATACATCCATTATAATTTTTTTTATGCATATTTAAATTATCCCTAACCTAATTTTTCTCTTTTTGACCAAAGGATCGAATGTTATATCTAACTAACATAGAATATATTTTTCTTTTTGAAATGAGTCTTCAACAACCTCAAATTTAATGCACCCAAAGACCACATTAATGACCACATTTAAGACTAGTATATATCATGCCAATGATACATTGATTATTATATCTTCTCCATATAGAATACCTATATTTAGAAATATGTGGTCCATGTTATGCCACATTTATTGAAGGATTTTCAATTCTATTAGAAAATTTATTTGCAAGTATAATTGATTTTTTGGACCACTAGATGGTTGATTCATCACCTGATGCAGTAAGTGAAGTATAATCCCAAAAGTAAAGGTATCCTAAAAAATTAATTTTAACAATTGGATCAATAAAAAAAAATTATTTCCAAAAACAAAACGATAAAAAACTACTAAAATTCTATAATTAAGGAATTTTCACAAGTTATCTCAAAACACTTCAAAATTTGAAAATTGATGAAATTTCACTTAAAATAACAATTTTTTTAGGTTTAAATAATTAAAATTCACATGTTAAATATCTATGATATCATATCTATTACAACCTATATACCTTATATGGACTCCATGGTAGTAGGAGTCACCCTCAACTAGGGATGATGATCACATTTTACACCCAATTTTGTTTAAATTCCAATGAATAATGGTTTTTATGACTTAATATTTATTTGAGTTGTTTTAGTTATTACTTGAAAAAAAATACAATTAGATATAATAATCATGCAATATGTGATCTCACTCACAAGTAACCATTTAATAAATACAAAACATTCATGTCATCATCTTCATTTTATTTTTCCAGGCTTTCTTATTATTTTATGTGATCGCACATAAAAACTACTTATGCATTAAATATTAAAACATGAATAGATAAAATTAAACAACATGATCATGATATGATACTAATGGTTGATTCGTTAATTGAATAATGGAGCAACCTATAGTCTAAGGGAAACTTCTTGAGTCGCTACACTTGCGACTCAAGTTTCAACACTCATCCATCCAATGCATCAAAATCCAATCTAGTGCATCAACAAATATTGGTGTGAACTATGCCTTTATATTTAAACATCATTACAAAACAATACTCACAAATTGACAAGAGGATCTCCAGATTGTGGAATAAAAATTAACAATTTTGCAATGGCGTGTAAGACCTTATACAAATAATGATGTATATGATGATTTTTAGATCATCATTTATTTAAAAATTATAATAAACCAATAATTTTGACAAATAGATAAATAAATAGACATAATACATTCATTGTACAGTCTATGGATAGTGGTAAGCTCATATACATTAAACTCGTATATTTTAATTAAATACATCATAAAAATTATTTTTTCAAAAATGTTGGTTTGAAGTAATAATTTGACTTTAAATAATTCTATTAATTTTAATTCAAATATAAATTATTTCTTAGTCCCACAATATTCAAATAATAATAATTTTAATTTAATTGAATAATATTTTTTCAAATTCATTGAAATACTACGTTATTTTAGGACTCTTTTATTAATATCTGAAATCAAAATTTAATTTTGATATATATTTCTGCACACACACACACATAAGTGTACTCTTTTGATTGTGGGTCCCTACACATCTCGGATTGGACCAGGGTGGATGGTTAGACCTATCCTAGCTCATCCTTGATAATAGAACCCAGTAGAGCATGTTTTAGTTGGGGTAACTTGGATCAGGAAGATTGGGTTGGGTCCTTATGGAATAGAACAACGCAAGGGTGAGGGGAGCTAAATGGTGAGGCTGATGCAGAAGGTCATGGGATAGTTGACTAGAGGATCTTCTTGTACTATGCATAAGAGATAATGCTATCAATGACCACTTAGTGGAGGCGTCAAGCAGAGTTGATCAGGGGGGCGGTGGTATAAAATGGTCCAGAAGAAAGTAGGGGTTTCTATGCACAAGGTCAGTTCTTATATAGAGGTGCATCAGTGGGATATAGGGCACTATGCATGGGGATCCACCAATGTGGTGGAGCATCCGGCTGGACATGGAGGTCATATTATGGGGTAACATTGGGAGAGATGACTGACTGAATTAAGCCAGATTTCAGGAACACTGGAATTCACCAACAACTATCTTCTATGTGGCATAACCAAAAATATATATAAAAAATATGTTCCTAAAATTAATTTCTTTAAATTCAATGTCAACCCATATTAAAAGAATCATATTATATTAGATTGAAATTTCATCTAAAATGTTGTGATTGTAGTGACGTTGTCTACATAAATTTTATGCAATCTTAATTTTCCTTTTAAAATTCTCATGCGCTCACTCGAATAAAAATTGTTTGTACCAGGATTTCAGATGAATCCTCTAAATATCATGAATTTAAAAATTTTCAAAATTTATCGATGTAACTACAACATTGTCAATGAATTTATACCAGTTTACAGCTTTGGGATATTATTTCAAATGAATTAGGAACAAAGATAAATCAAAGAATACATTGAATGATATGAAGTTTCACGTATGTCATCCATTCATCGATTGTGATCACTGGTCAACAAATCCAAATTAAAATCCCTCTAGATTATCTAAAATTCCTTCAATAAAATTCTGTATTGTTGATTATAGAATTACAATCAGTTGTGTGGAAATCCAACAATGCCTTTGGAATCTCATCATTCACCGCATATTATTTCATCTATCCAAGAATGTGTTCTTCGATAAATTATATTAAATGATATAATAAATCTTGTAACATGGAAACATAAGAGATTATCTAGATATCTTATGATGAATATATATTTATGTGTGATTATTTACCTCCCTTTAATAGAGAGTTTCGAAAATAACTGAAAAGGGTCCCCTGCCTCGGATATTAATTGCTCACTACGAATGGTGTATTACAAAAGCTTTACTGATCCATAAAAATTGTTTATATTTTTATAACTTTCTTAAAATATAATAACAATATTATGTGATAAAATTCATATATTAAATCAAATATTTATTCCCAAAAATATTAAATGAACCTTTAATAATTATAAAATACTATTAATTTATATAATATTTTTCCATGTATTAACTTTAATACTTGTAAAAAATTAATAAATATATTCAATACCAATTTTTATAAACTCATATAACATGAATTTATTTATTATTTGGTGATTGTATATTCTCATACATCACTTAGACCCCATTGTAGGGCCCACCTTTTCTTACACTCATATTCATCATAATAGGTTAGACTTTGTAATATGCTTAGTGTGTGCCCCTCTAGGAACTTATACTGATAGTAGTGAATAGTATGCATAAACCATAATTGGAGTCTCGAAACCAATCAACTCCCATTAAGATGTAAGGAAAATTCATGGACGCAACAACATTTCTATGGACACACTCCATGTAATATAATCACTTTGTTTTTTGATATATCATATTTCAGGATGCACACTTTGTTTGATCATCCTTTATTACATTATTATTCATTGACCTAACTTGGTGATCTTACCTTTTTCTACCATGACCATGGATTTAGTGAAAGTAATATCATCCTGATCAACTGGGCCTGAGATATCACTACCTTTCAGAAGAATTAAATTCTATCATGATTATTCAATCAATGTCATAACACAAATGATTCAACCTATGCAAGATAACTCTCTAAAACTGCAATTTATAATTTTTTATTTTCATCAATGTGTGTGATGAAAGGGTATACACTGGTAATAATCTCGATACATGAGACTATTACACATGTTTGTATATAAGAACTACAATGACACCTTAAACTCATGGGGTTCCTATTGGTGGATAGCTCCTCATGATCTCATCTACTGTAGGTCCCAATGTGTGAATAGTATTAGAAGAAGTCTCAATAATTATGATCCCCCATCATCTATTAGTCAAACAGAATCTCTATCTAGTTAGTATGATATATCTAGACCATATGACATTAGTTTAATATTAAGGTAATAGTGTCTCTAGGTTTTTATTATATCCTAGGAACTACTATAACCTATTTATAAGAAAAATAATATATGTACATTACCATATAAAAGATGGTGCATAAATATCCACACTATTATGGTAATCGTACACCGTGTATAACTCACTAAAAACATGATATGGAAGTTAAAAATTACTATTCATTTTGTGTCTATGGAACCCACTATTACACCATCTAGTACACATATATTAAACAACAACATATTGTTTTTATTATCTTATTGGTTTGGTAATGGATCTACCTAATTATTCTATATAGCCCCCAAAAAAACATTACATTGCCACCCCCAAGGACTCCATTAAGGAGATGGTAATATCAAAAGTCTTATTTTGACCCTTGGTGAGATTGTGGTTCCCTATCTAAAGTAATAACTATATTTTGATCACAGTAAAGATAAATTTCCCCCACAATGCTGAGAACCACCCCATGTTCGATGAAAAAATTTGTAATCCATATATATTGCTTCACATCATCAAATGATGTGAAGCACTCTACCTCTTTTTTTTATTTATCTATAGTGGAATGTTTAGAACTCTAAAAAATACTAACTCAACCATTGAGAAATGATTGAAATATTATTTATATCACATATAATCTTTGTTTATTTGGAAATAATCATCTATCTAACACATTATAATGAGCTCTTTTTTACCTCTGAAGACCAAGAAATAACATAAATTCTTCTTAAGTTTATATTGATGTTATTTATATAAATCATGTTACTCTATTTAGGAATGTACTTTTTACTAATATTTATTCTTAGAATATAATAAAAATTAGTTTGAGTACATAACATGTCATTTATGATAGATCCTATGGTGAATGCATAATGAATTCCAGCTATAATTTTTAACTCTTTATAAGTGTCTTTAATCTTCATAAGATTCAGTCCATATAACATTATTAAAGATCTAGTCTTGTAATTATCTCTACTAAAAATATTTGGAATTTAAAAAAACATATGTTTTTACTTATCCATTGAATCATGTGTCTCCATACAAAGTTTGTAGGTGGATTCACCAATGCATTACATCAAGAAACACTTTACAAATATTATCTTAACAAAATTTAAAGTTTGGAGATAGTTATGATGAGCAACAAGTTATTTATAGAAATATCACAACACCCTTACTAATATAGATTTATACAAAATAATTATCCATTTTTTTATAATTCAAAACTATTTGGCTATATTATCTAATCATATATTTCAAATATATAATATTTAGTATCATATACACATTCTTAACTACATTAGTGGTAAGAAATTTTTTTAACATTCATTTGATATATCTCATAATAAAAATGAGCTTCATTGGAAAACAATAACTAAATTAAATTTTTCATCACAAATGGATAAAAGGTTTCTTCATATCTAATACCATTAATTTTTTTATAACCATTTACCTGAATGAGATGTTTGTGGGTAGACCCTCCACCTTCCACATTATATTTATATAGAAAATTATCATTCATTTTATTGGGATCACCCCTCCATGTGCATCCACCATGTTCCAGACATGGTTAGTGTATATGGAGACCTATTATATTTCTTATACTATAATTTTTTTAATTTGAACTCTGTATAGAATCTCTGTCAAATGTAGATCCATTTTTTGTGAACATTATCTTAACATCATTTATAACTAAAAATCATACCTCTCTTGATCATAAAAACTGTTACTAGGACCTGAAGTTTATAGTGTATCCCGAGTCGATTCTAATCCCATGGCCTCTTATAAAAATGGATCAATTTCCATCTCATCAATAATTGATGATATTTGGTCCTTAGATTATTTAACTGTTATTTACCTCTAATAAACATCTTAATTTATATGTTCCTTCTCATGGAATTTAATAAGTCATGCTACAAACACTTTATACTCAGTAGTATTATGGAATTAATATCCATTACTTTCCTTATGATAACAAAAGCATAACTACATTTCTGATATATGGTCTATTTTATTAGAATTTCTATATCATATATATCTTTCAAAACCCCGAATCATTATAAAATAGAAATTAAAATGTTTTTGAATTTATATCTCATATTGTGACTTCTTATATTCTTTAAATGGAATTACATTAAATAGGAATGAATCGATTTTCAAATCATTTCCCTAGAATGATATATAATGTTCACACATAATCTTCATTTAAATAACAATGTATAATAAGGAAATTTTCCTCTAATCATGTGAATTATTCATGTCTGGTGTTCAAAGGGGAGTGGTTTGTGAAACTATTTTACAATTTCATAGATTACTAATAAATTAAATGATTTGGTATTCACTACCATGATCTGATCAATGAATCTTAATAATTTTTCCATGATTATTATGTACTTAACTTTTGAACACATTAAACTTTTCAAAGAATTCAAACGTGTGTCTTATCAAAAATACATATAATACCAAATTAAATCAATGATAAAGGATATGATATACCGATACCAACCACTTATTTTAGTAATCATTTGTAAATATTACTGGCAATTAACCTCTACCACTGATCTACCAGAGGATACACCATCCGAACATATGAAGGTGGAAGCATAGTTATCGAAGTTCTCCAACTAGATGGAATAGAATTAATTCATTATACCAAAACATAAAAATAATATATTCTCTAAATTGTGTAAAACCTCACAAACAAACATAATAAATATTCATGATAAAATAAAAGAAAACTAAAGAACATAATGGATTTACATGGTTTGGAAATTATATCCTACACCTATGGGGGGACATTGTAACATTTTCATTTCATTAGCATTGATAAATATAATAATCATTTAAAAAAAATTAAAATTTGATCAATGATCACCATTAAGAAAAACAAATGTGTGTATCTAGTCCCATCCCACCTTTATAGCAGTATCTTGATAATAACATGCTTCCACTTCCATCTAAAATGTGTAGAGAACCAAATTTTTTCTTTTAATCCTCAGTCACCTATAAAAATACTCATCTTTTAAAAAAATTCATCAATATTGGAATTTATTTTGATATAGTATTATGATGTTTCTTACATACCATCGTTTTCAATAAAATAATAGAATGAAAAAACCTGGTGTAACCGATCAGAAAAAATCCCTATGTAATAAAATATAACATTCACAAACCCATATTCTTGTGAACAAACCATCTGCACACCATTCATGACATAACATATGGACACCTAACACTATTATAAGTAATGTTTTTTATTATCTGATTATAAAGCAGATATCATCTTGTGCTACTACTTCTTGTTAACTAATTAGAACATGAAAATATATTTCACCATTCTTAAAAATTTAAAAATTTAATAATGATTTTATGAAAACCCTAAAAGCATAAAAAAGGTTAAAAAAATATATATCCTTCTAAATTTTTCATTTTCAATAGTGTATCCACCGCCTTTTGATTACCATAGTCCCACTAACAAACAAATTTTCCTCTGAATTTCTAGGACTCAGAACTAGGTTAAAATGATGGTTGGATTTTCTCTTAGGGGTGTCTTGCATAGCTCAAGCACTCAATCCTCTAGAATATTCTGATGGAAATGTAATATTAGGTAGATATATTTCAACCATGAGTGGAACACTATATACCAATCCAAATTAATTATTCTCTGAAAATAAAAAAATAACAATCCACCTTCTTATCACCTTCCATTATCCACCAAATGATGCCTTAACAATATTAGTTCTTTCTCTACATCCATGAAAATTACATATCCAACAACTTTTGTGGGAACTTCTACCACTCACTCAACCTTAAAATTAATCTATCTTTCATTTTACTGAGTATGAACACAGAACCTTTTACACTCTATCATGTATTTGAATTACCCATAGAGACTATATCCATATAAACCTACAACATATCACCTAATTTTGAGCATAGTGAAACATCGTCTGATATATTAAGCTAGTAGAGAACCCATTTCAAATTATCCAACTATTTGTTCCAAATATTTGACTTGAAACAACATACAAAACCAATTAACAATAAAATCTGTGGTTGATTGCATGACATGGTGTACATAATGATACAAACCCATAATGAAACTGAAACTCTATCCATATAATTTCTCTCATATTCCAATTTCAACACATTAACCTTGGTTAATTTGAAGTGTATGGATAACAAAGTTGTGACCAGAATAAATCCACATGTTCAAAATCTCTCTATTACCTTTTAGATATTCTCCATTTTAGGGAAAACTTAACATCTAGTTTTTTAATATCTCTTAATATAGATCATTAATATTTTTAAGGCCTCTATAGTATCTTTCTTTTAAAATATTCTAGAAAACTCATCATTTTCCTCCAGAATCTACCAAATTTCTTGACCTATGGTTATCATCCCATCCACATACAATATAAGGAGGATAAAACTTCCATCTTCAAAATACATATTGTTGAAAAACTAATCAGGTATTATTTGGGTGAAACCTTTCTCAACCTTTAAGGAATCTAACTTTTAGTTATATTACCTTAGTTATTTTTCCAAGCTATAGAGACTACTTTTCAACATACACACCGACCCCCAATTTTAATCGTCATATAAAAAATATAGTTGATTATTGTATATTTTCTTGTCTAAGTCACCATAATCTAATACCTTCCTCACATCCATCTTCTCCTGATGTAATCTTTTTTGAGTATCCAGACTTAGCATTCTCTAGATAATGATAAAATTAACTATTGGTGAAAATATTTCATTCATGTCCACTCTCTATTTTTTTCTAAAACACTTTCACCACCATCCTATCCTTTTACCACTTTCTATAATTATATTCTTCTTTAAAATAAAACACTCATTTTTTATAAAATTAATGCATACCCTATAGTAATTTGGGTAGCTTCCTTGTTTCATGTTTATAAAAAAATATATCTCTTTGTTTATATCAAACTCCAACTTTAAATAATTAAAAATACTATTCACTTATTACTAGATCATAGGATATGTAATATATATTATAAGTAAGTAATGGAAATTAGATACATACCACTATATTATTCATAGAATTAATATATATCTATGAATCAACATAACACCATTTTATTTCATAAACTTCAATATCGAGAACATCGCCTTCTTGAACTCTAACCTGATCCTTTAATAATTCTAATATATCTTCTTTTGTCCAAAAATTAAAACTTTATACACTACCTAAAATTTTAAAAATATTTTTCCTTTAAAAACATGCATTCATATCAACATATATTTATTCAATCTATTCTTTTCTCTGAACATTTTCTTAACCAAGTTTTGGTCATTCATAAAGACCTTCTCATCAAATAGAGAATTCTATCTTCTAAAAATAATTTATTTTTCATCATCCCAAATACAAAAATGCAATGTTTTATATTCCAAATAAAACAAAGAAGCATTTATGGGACATATATTTGAGCTCAACCCAATCCTTGGAATCCACATGGACTTGGGATAAACTTTTGAAAACATTGAGTTGGATAAAATCTATAGGTTTCTTGGTCAAAATCAACTCTAAAATCCATTGATTAATGAATACTATTTTATTTTCCTCAAAAATTCATTAAATGAAAATTTAGGTCATCATATATTTAGTATAATTGATGTTTAGGAGATGGAAGCATGATCTATCTACATGGAAATAAGGTCATTGGAAGTTATTGAACATCTGATATAGGTACAATGAGGTTAAGAAGGACCATAATTTAATAAAATATAAAGGATCACTAGGTTGATAAAAAAGGATACATGGTAATCTAAAATGATATATGATTTCAAGTTATCATTTTTAACTTATTTGGATGATTGTTGTTAGTATATAAGTGCATGGGACCTTCAGAGAAATGTGTGATTGATGTAGAGTTATAACAAAAGAGAATAAAACTAAAAGAAGAATATTTCACTAACCATGATTAATTTTACATGCTAATAATATTGTAATATCCAATATTTATCTTGTTTTTTATTACAATAGGAAAGGATACAATTTTGTTTCAACCATGTATGTAGGACAAAACTCAAATGAATATAGTCCCTATTTTGATTACATTTTTTGTTTATTTTACTATTAATTAAGGATTTTATGGGTTTTTTACTAAATCATATCAAATGATGATTTCATAGTGCTTCGGATGCAAATTATATGTTGTTCTGGTAAACATAATTGAGGATGGAATCTCATTGGTTGTTGAGGTTTTTTGTCCATGTGAACTTACAATTTTGGGGTATGAGGATATGAAATGTTTTAGTGGATTTAAGTTCTTATTTTTTATGATCTCATGCTGAACAGTCCTGATTATCCTCTAATAACTAGTATCAAAGTGTGGATTAATACTTAAGTCTTGGTTGATAATATTCAATTTAATGGGAGATTTAGAATTGGTGTAATGGAATCATCATATTACAAGGTAAAAATAGATAAGTTTTTTAGAGTGAATTTTGGAAACTCAACAATACATGTGCATAATAATTTTATTCATAAGGACCTTCATTCTCCATTGAATCGTAAAATTTTGAAGAATATGGATATGGATGAATATGTAAGGTTATATAATAAATTCCTAGCACTTGTTAGGATATCATTATCACGTAATGTTGCCTTTAACATTTGTGAAATGAAGACAATGTTAGAATAAATGAAACTAATGGAAGATATATATGGTATACCTATCACATTGATCAAAGTGTTCATGATGTAGTATCTATTTAGATTAAATATATCCCAAAGGATACTAGTTACTGATCATGTAAATGATTTCAAAATAATATGAGTGTAGTTTGAATTGTAAAAGGTTACATTCATGGGTCATGTGTGTGAACTCATACCGATGTCATCACAATCATAGAGTTGGGATGTGATGGTAATTTCTATCCATAAATCCAGAAAAAAGATTGATTTTTATTTAATGACATATGGAACTATAACATGGATGAATATTTTTTCACCGAGCAGTCCAATAACAATTCAATAATTCTCTAAATTTAGATGGATGAGGTTGGTCACCTCAACATGACAAATTCTACCAAATGAATCCATTAGATAAAATATTATGCATATTGGATGGTGCAAGCACAATTTTTTCAAATTTTGGAAGAAGGGGAATCTTCAATATAGACTATATTAGATATGGAGAAATATTTGGAAGACTATTAGCTCTATAAGATAAAATTCCATTATTCCAATACAAAGAGGTAGTGAACTATTACTTAGAATGGATATTTTGGTGGAGCCTTGACTACGTAAATTGGTTCTTATTTTAACTCCGTGGAAGAATGTGGGTGTATGGGGAGTTATGTATCTAAAATGTTTTGAACAGATCATCGATGAAGTGTACTGTGTTTCATTTGTTGTCAATGAGGCATACTGTTGTCATAAGATGAATGGATGTCAAGGAATGTCAATATGTGAATGACAAAGGATGTGATGGTGTTGGCGAGGAAAGGAGAATGGCCATGGTACTAAGATGCATGTCACTTAGGAGATTCACTAAGTGACATAGGATGTTGTGGTTGAAACATTCTCTATGTATATCAGACGATTGTAGAACTGATCTTAATGTTTCAATACTTGTATCAAGATGATACTAAGTTACACCACTTGAAGAATTGATGATGATGGAGCATCATCATTGCATCTGACGATTGTTGAGCTGATCTTTAAGTTCCAAGAACTTGTATCAAGAGGATACAATGTCACACCAATGTTTGAAGACCATGCATTTTATTGACAATGCATGAGGAGATGAAGATGATCCATCCAAAACTACTGAGTGGATGAAGTGGATTAAAGATTTCCATGCACTATCTCCTAGTGTATGTGAATTTGTAGAATTTGATCCAACTTGATCTCTGATTGGATCAATGAAGAACATTGAAGATTTGTTTGATTCAGGAGCTTCGGTTGATGAAGACCCTTCGTGAATTCCATTCCTAGGTGATGAATAAATGTTGAAGAGAATTGGAGGAATTATTAAGAAAAAGAGAAGAGAAGAAATGAAGAAGGGAGAATGGATTAGAGGAAGATGTGGCATTTGGCATTTATACTTGGGTTACGTTGTTTTTATACAAAGTCCCTAAGTCTCTACTCTAGCAAAAATAAGCCACCAAGGGCCAGCCTTAAGGGTTCAACCCCAAGGCACATGTGGGACTCGAGGTCGCCACGCCCAAGGGGGATCCCATGGGGCCAGCCCAAGAGGAGGTCGGGGCCGTGTATAAGCCCCGGGGCCATGCAGGGGTCAAGCCCTGCGCAGCGTGAGCACGAGGAGCGCGCCCGAGGAAGCATAGTGGGCGCCAGTGGCGCGCGCGAAAGGCAAGGGTGGGCGCAAGAGCGCGCCCGCTAAGAGAACACGGTGCGGGGCGACACCGTGGAGGGAGAAGTTCAATCGAAGGGTTGCCGGCAGCAGAACTTTGATAAACCATGTGGAAATCACGGGCCGTTTCGATGTGGGACGCGCAATTTTCACCGGGAGCGAATCCTGGCCGCTCGATCGATCACGCGCCAGATCTCGACCGCACGATCAATCCCGCGCGAGATCTTCTGATCGGGGACGTCCAAAGATCTGATCCAACGACCTGCAAGTCATCCTCTACCACGAGCTTAGCCGAGGCACCTCCCACGACACCGCCTGAACTAGTGGCCCTCTGAGCACTGATGTCGAGCTCCCGACCCCCATAGATCGAGCTAAGGTGTTCATTGAGTTCGTCTGGGCTTAACGAACTCATCCATGCAAGAAAGATGCATGCATGCACAGTAGTGAGGAAAGTCGGACGTGGCCAAGGCAAACAACGTTGCCGAGGCTATGAGGTTTATGCTTTGCATGGATTATCCTTAACCGAAGGCCATGGATGCGTTCTATGTCGCATGCACGTAGAGAAAAATAAAAATGGAACCCGCGTTTGACAGAAAGAATAAATCAAGATTTGAGAAAAATCTTGAAAACCCGAAAACTTCGGGAATTCGATTTATCCCACGCGGAAGATTTGAGGCATCCCTCTGCCTATAAAAAGAGAGGCCGAGGCTCTCGGTTTGTTTGCTGAAACTTTGAAGATCCGTGAGTGTCTTTGCCTCACGAAGAAAGGATCCACCGCGCAAATTACTTGCGCGGCTATTGTCCCGAAGCCACCCGAGGCTTTGAAAGTGTTCCTTGCATGCAACTCCTTTGCGCGACAAGAAGAAGGAGGTGAAGTGTTCCCTGCGTGCCTCCCTTGCGCGACAGGAAGAACCTGAGGCCACATTCTTGCGCGCCCATGGTTGATTCCCTCTCTGCCTGTGTACTTGCGCGGCAGGAGGAAGTGCATGTGGGTGTTGCACTTGCGCACCCCACGGCAGCGGCCCTTGCGCGTCCCTTGTGCCTTGTGACCCTGCGCGGCAGTGGAGAAGAGGTTGGCCGCACCCCATGCATGCCTTCATTTGGCATGGAGTTTGAGTGAGGCAGTTTACCACACCTTTGTGTGTGTGCTACAGTGTTCGGGTGGAATAGTAGAGGAAGGCCGAGCCCTTGCACCCTTTGAGTGCCAAGTGAAGAAGAAGAACCTACGGGTATTGTGTGTGAACCAAGTGAAGACCAAACTTAAGTTGTGTGTGTGCTTAACAAAAAAAGTGGGAGGCCGTAGCTAAGTGTGTGCAAGAAGTGGAAGGAAAGGCTTGCACCTTGTGTTTGCAAAGTGAACAAAGTGGGTGCAAACAAAATCAACATGGTCGAACCTAGTGTGTGCACTAAAAGTGTATACACTTAGAAGAAGTAGATACTCACACCAAGTAAAACACATATTCAAGTGTGTAAGAAAAAAGAATAAAATGTGTGAAGGACAAGAAGAAGGTGTGTGCTAAAACAGTTTACACCCTTTGTGGGTTTATTGCACCAAGAGAAGAAGAAGGGGAGTGCATGCATGCATGGATGCACGTGCACACGTGAACAAAGATAAATCAGGATGTGTGCATTTGAGGAGTCCAAAACCAAGAGTTCTTGAAGAACTTTGATAAGCCATGCAATCAGTGCATGAGGATGCAGAGTTTCCATGCACTTAGTGCATGAAGTTGTTCTAAAGTGAGACTGAAGCCAGACTGAAGTTAAAGACATCAGCTGCCTGAGTTTTCAGTAATTGAGAAGACCCTGAACAACAGAAGTGATCAGAAGTTTTTGAGCAAGACTAGTAGACCTTATCAGAGGATTTTGAAGATTCTTGAAGAGAGAAGCCAGGTCATCCTTAGAAGAAGGTGATAAAGCCTGAGAAAGATGAGAAGACCTTTTCATCACAAGTGAGCAGAGGTACAGAGCAAGGCCAGCAGTCTTTATCCCAGACTGCTGAAGATACTTGAAGAAGCTTAAAGTGAAGAAGAGATACTCATGTGACTCGAGGAGCCAGGAGAAGCCCCCTGTGAGACTCAGGGTGGAAGAAGTCTTCAGTGGGATTCTGGAGCAGGCCAGTGGGACTCTGGTAACACTGTGGGATGCAGTATAAAGACCCTCCTGTGGGACTCAGGAGAGATACAGTGGGACTCTGTTTCATCCATTGTAATTATAACAAGTTATAATGGAGAAACCATGTTGGGGCGTATAACCAACATGGAAAGGACGTAGGCCTTTGGTGCCGAACCTTGTAAATCCTTGTGTCCTATGCCTTTTCATTACTGCATCATTCGGGAAAGGTTGAGAGATACATGAAGAGTGGATCGAGGCCTTAACAAGCCATAGAGGTTTAATTGATAAAGAATAAATTAGTAAAAAGTTTTAAAGGATCACTGATTCACCCCCTCCCCCTCTCAGTGATTCACACTGATCTGGGCACTTCAATCGAGAACATGATGAATCCATAAATTTCATCATAAATATATAATTAAATATTCAAATAAATAATGGAGGATTCTTGAAGCTAGAATAAGATTGTTACATCCATGGACTTAGAAAGAATCTTATTTCAGTGGGAATACCAGATAAAGAAATATATGAAACTAACTATAACAATGGGTTATGGGAAATTAATTGACATTTGGTAGTGATGGAATACAGGGAAAAGGATGAAACGCTTTACTTGACCACAAATTTAGTAATGATTCCAATGGTGTGATGTTCAACATCCAATAATTTGCAAGTATGTCGGTGTAGTTTTGGCCACCTTGGAGAGAAGATTATACAAGATCTAATATTAAAATTCTTGATGAAACATTTTAAATATTATATTAGGATGTGTGTGGTTTGTATTCTTGGGAAAAAAAGTATTGTGTCATTAATTTAGATAGATATAGTCCCAAATCATCGAAATTAGATCAAGTTCATTATGATGTGTGGAGACCTGCATCAATTTAACAGCTCAGAGGTCCGTTATACATCATCTCCTTCCTTGATAACAAAAACAATATGGTTTTTATACATTTTTTATCATAATGATTATTCTATTTAGGAATTTATATAACTGATATCCTTGGTAGAAATATAGTTATACTCTAAATTAAAATTCTTTTGCATTGACATTGGATGTGAGTACACTAGATAAAACTTATATAATTTTTATAAGATTAAATAGATAAGGAATTAGATGATAGGTCTTGGAACTCCATAATAGAATTAAGCATCTAAATTAATATATATAATGTTCAATGATAACGCTATACGTATTTTATTTCACTACAGAATATCCAGTGTAATTTGGATAGAATCTCTCAACATGTTGACATACCTTTTTAATAGTTGTTAGACATAAATAGTTGGGAATGAAATTCTAGTGGAGTTATAGTTTGGAAAAGAACAAAAACTTAACCATCATAAAGTCATTGAAACCATATAATAGGTTAATGTGAATGTCATAGATCATTAAAATCTTTCAGAAAATGAAAAACAATCTTCATAGAGTATGGTGATGAGAACTCCCACAACCAGTTGTGGTATGATGACAAGATAACATTTATCAAAAACAAGATTCTCACATCAATGAAGGTATTTTTTAGATGGAAAAAAACATTGCATGAAATGAATTTAGAGGAAATAAATCAAATATTGATGTCCAAATTGATCTCAGTAAGAATATTGGATGTTTATATACTCTGGATAACTTATATGAAAGAATAAAAAGTGCATCAATTAGACTACTGGAACCTATGAAATGATGTTTACAGACTAATTAATCTTGATTGAGAGAAAATGCTCTTAATTTTCTAGAACATAGAGTTTTGAAAGTATTGGAATTGGAATAAAAACATAGATAAACCATACATTATTACTAACTCAGTTGAGGTGAGAAACCATAGTTTGATATCACATTCATTGGTTTTTGGATGATATCAGCCTTTTAATTATCCTAGATATAGTAGACCTAAATTACTATAGGAGGTACATATACTCAATGAATCAAAGAAATTAAAGACTAAAATATATGAAGATATGGCTTTATTGAT
This sequence comes from Viscum album, assembly GCA_963277665.1. Lineage (NCBI taxonomy): Eukaryota > Viridiplantae > Streptophyta > Magnoliopsida > Santalales > Viscaceae > Viscum > Viscum album. Next base: position 397,371,020 of record OY728125.1, read on the forward strand.
GTTAAACAGAACATGGGATATGGTAAAAATTCTGGAGGGTAAATAGGTACTAGAATATAAACAGGTTTACTAGATTAAGGAAGAGGCTAATTGTAAGATGTACTAAAAAATGAGAATAGTGTAAATGAGTTTCAATAAAAATAAGATATTGATTCATTATAATTTTTCTCACTGGTATTTAAGCATTACCTTATCCAAATAATGATATGTATGGTTCATTGGAAGGTCTATACATTGAGTAAATAGATTCAAAGATGACCTTATTTCATATAAATTTAGAGGATAGGATTTAAAAAATCAAAATTGGAAGTTTCAAAGAAGATGCAAAACCAATGTTTTTTTGCTATTTGAGGAAAATAATTTATAAACTAAATATTTATATGAGGCCATTGAATTTTAAATTATACTCATTCTTATTAGAGGGATTTTTAGAATGTGTAGTGTTAATCATTATTGTAATGGGATGATTGGTCATTCATCATATTTATTTTATATTAGGATTAAATTATTAGGTTTACTTTTTTAATATAATAGATATTTGATCGAAATATTAGGTTGGATAAAAGATTTGATATAAATTAATTTGGTAAATCTAACAAAATCTTGGGGATGAAAATTGATAGCGATAAGAAGGCCAAAACATTAATTATATCATAAAGGGGATACGTCCAGATGGTCATTGGAAGCTCTGGGATAACATGATGTAAGTTAGTTTCCAATACTCATTTCATACAATTTAAATTTTCAAAGATTTAGGAATTGATAATAAAAGAATATATTTTTTACATGGAGAATGTATCATATTCATCAGTTGTTGGAAGTATAATGGGTATAATGATTTATACGTGGGAAGAAATATACCATATAGTGGGAGTTGTAAGTAGATAAATGTTGAATCTATGGAAGGTACATTTGTAAATTGATTTGTAAATCATTTTTTATTATAAATAAATAAAATATTGAGAAGTATGCTTCTTCAAGGAAGATATTTTATGAGGATTTACTAACTTAGACATTATGGGATATTCGAATACATCGAAGAGAATGATTTGGGCCAGGATTAAATTTGGTGGAATAGTGGTCAGGGTAATGTAAAGGCTTTAGAATATTGTTACTCTAAGTACAATGGAACCCAGATATGTGTCTTTAATACATTTTTTAAATGAAATTATTTTTTAGATGAGATTGATGAAGGATCATTTGGTATTCTTGGATGATTTATTTTCAATGATTTATAATTTGTGAACCACTTTGCTAGAAATATTGTGTTCAATTCATGGATAAAGTACATTTACCTAGAGTATCATTTGATAAGAAACATTTGTGAGTAATGGGTGTTTATTATTCGTAGTACAGTCAAAACTACAAAATATGGAACACCTAATTTATAATTCAATAGTTTTTAAAATATTGGGGAAAATTGTTTCTCAGTAGTACTTGGGTGATCGAAAAATCTGTGGAAAAACCCATCGCATTTTTTGAAAAGGAATAATTCCAAGTTTTTAGGGATTCCAAGATACTTTGAAACAATACTTAGAGGTGGGTATTTTTGGGATGAGAATCTTGGATTTTAGTTCATCATAATTTCATTCATTGGATATCCAGGTCAACATATGTTCTGTAGATTTGATGTTCAAGTGATCGTAGTAAGAAATATATAGATAAAATTAAGGTCAATGTACGCTAATGAAAATAAGATATAGATTTGATAAAGTAATGAAGTTATACAAAGTTATAAAATATGAAGGCTCATTGAGTTGGTATCGAAGCTTAGGTGGTCACTTTTAATGAGCCGTTAATTCAAGGGCTTAGGTATAACTTGTTGAACAGGATGTACATATTATATAAGTGTGTCGTACTTTAAGATCATAGTGTGATTGATATAGAGATAATACCTAAGTGTAGAAGAATATAAAGAGAATATTACACCACTGGTTATTACTTGTACATACTAATTAATTTTTAATGTTTTGTATTTGTCTTGATTTTTGGATTTTAATAGAAAACATTACAGTGGAATATCAAAAATTCATGTAAGGAGAAATTATGAATCACATAATCCTTGTATTCATTTCATTTTTTATTTTTGATTACTTTTCATTAATGTTTGTGATGTGTGTGTTTTCTTAATCAAATCAATGGTCGATTTTTTCTATGTCTAAGGTGCTTAATTTACCTTGTTTTGGTATAATAAATCTTGGATTTAATTTCCATAGAGATTAGATTTTCTGCTACATGTTTTACTAAAAAAAATTTATCTTAGGTTCTATGTAGTTCTAGTGGACTTAAGGTTTTTCTTTTAGTGATCTCACACCCAGAAATCTTGATTGATCATAAATAAAATCCCAAATCTTATTTGTGTGAAAGGAATCCTGTTAACTAGGTATACATGTAATTTATTGCTCCACCCAAATCTCTTTGGAAATTATAGTACATAATATCATATTTATACATTTTATTTAATGTTTGATTCATCTTCTCTAACACACCATTCTTCACCAGTGTTTTTGTTATAGTCAAATCTACATGATTTATTTTTAGTTGAAAAGTTTTATGAAATACTATCTATTATATTCAATACCATTATTGGGACTTAATCATTCAATCTTTTTGTTGGTATCACTTTCCACAATTAACTTCTATAGTATAAACACTCAAATAACTGTGGATTTATCTCTCAAGATGTAAACACATACTTTTCTTGTTGATTCATTGAAAAATTTAACAAAGTTCATTAACTAATAATGAGAATGAATTGGTGTTAGAATAAAAATATATATGTGTTAGAGCTAAAAAAAATTGCGATATATGATTTATTCTTTTCAAGTTGAATGGCACCATACTATTATTTCTGGGTATACAACACTCATAGTTTTTCATCTTCATATAATCGAGCTTCAGCATACCATTTTTAGTGAGAACACTCAAATTGTACTCAATAATGTTACCATGAATAATGTAACCCAACTAAAAAATTATTGTTTTTATCTATAAATTTGTTACATAATCAGAACATCCAATTAGATACATTGTCCTTTTTTGTGAACCATTGGCCTCAACCATGGAATGATTTGGTTATTTTCCAAACTCCATTCATAAATCTAGTTCCCAATCACAATTTATCCATATGACCAATTAAAATTTGATTCCTCTATAAACTTAGACTGTTTTAGACACATTTCATGTCAAGGTAGCATTTTTTATAAATCTGAACATTAATGTTACCCTTCCCCATGACCTTAAGAACTCCATAATTGTCTATGTAAACCTTACTGGATCTTTAGAATTAAATATTTTTTATTTTCCAAAAAAACCATATTTAAGTATTACTTGGGAACCCATAACAACAAGAAAATAGCCACAATAAGGTCAAAATATATTGGAAACTATCACAACCCCTACAAAAAAATAGGAATTTAAATGTGATAAAAATTTCCTTTATTATCACTAGGGAAGTGTTGGGTAATAGAGTGAGATAAAAATCCTGAGTATTTAATCAACACTAAAAAGTGCAGATAAAGGGGCATAATGAAGTGTGCTACTAAAACACACTGCCTAACCAGTGAAGTGTACTGTAACAACACACTAAAGCACAAATGACACTAGGAAATCAGAAATATAATGTACGAATAAAAAATTTATATGTAGAGGAAAAACCCTAGGCTCGTTTTCTTTTTTTCAATGTGATTAGAATTTTAAAGCAAAAAGATACTTATATATTGAAAAAATGAATTTGGAGTCATACAGGTCACACCATGAATTATATTTAGTTATTTCTGATTCATACACATCTCAAATGACTTATGGATCATTTTTTAAAAATATCACAACAATATGAATCAGTTTACTTGGTTTTGAGTATATTGATATTTTTTTCAAAATATCATTTTATACTAGAAAGACACACAATGACTCATACAAGTCTTATCGTGTGTTAGTTTAATGTGATATCAATTCCTACATGTCAGAAATGACTTATGAATAATTTTCCTAAATTATAAATACAATCTGATATATTTTCCCACATTTCTGTGAGTGACACGTTTTGAACTAAAATGTTGATTTTAAACTGATAATGAACATTAAGTCTAACAGGACACATAGTGTTTCAGATTGAGGTGTGGATAATTCCTACACATAAAAAGTGACTTATATATTTATTTTCTTTTGAATAAAAATAACATGAATGTGATTTATTTGTTTTGAGTAGGTGATTTTCATTTTTACTAAAATTTATATCAAATTTAGATAAAAAGATGCACTTTAATTCATATCAATCACACCATGTGTCAGATTTAGGAGAATAAATTTATTTCACATCCCAAATGGATTTTGGATAATTTTCATAAAATATCCAAACAATACAAACTCTTTTACTCAGTTTTGTGTGTGTCACTTGTCTTTTTTACTAAAATTACATTTTAAAATGGAAACAGGTACTGTGAATCATACTACTCACATCATGAAACAGTTTTATGTTATAAAAATTCCTACACATCAAAAGTGACTTATGAATCTATTTACTAAATTATCCTAAAAATCTGATCACTTTTTATTGTCTTTAAGGGTGTGAAATTTATTTGAACTAAACTATCAATTTTAAACTACTAACAGGCACATTGGATCACACCAAGAACATTGTCTGTCAGATTGAGGTGAGGATGATTTTAATATATCAAAAATTACTTATGGTTCAATAGGATAAATTATCAAAACAATATAAATACATTTTATAGGTTTTGAATATTCCAGTTTTGGTTTTTATTAAAATTGATGTCATTTTTAAATAAAAAATGCACTTGGAGTCATATCAGTCGCAGTGTGTAACGCCCTGACCCCAGTTACCCAGAGTTGGTGCATTATTACATAACATTGGCATGATCACAAGAAAGATCAAGTCTTGAAATACCAATTAGTTTAGTATCATTGGAATAACTAGATACATTCATAAAGTATACATTACATCATAAAATGAAAAACTACAACAATATAGTCTCCATATTCCACACTCTTATCCCCTCATACTATCCCTACAGGACATTCATAAAATACTTCTTCACATCCTGGGAAAAATAAAACATAGAAAGGGGTGAGCTCAAATTCCCAGTAAGGATAAAAATATAGTATCAACTTTTATAAATAAGCATAAACAGTTAAGGCAATGTATAACTAAAACAAAAGACTTTTAAACTTGAACATCAGCATAATACGGCCGAAATAAAATTAAATAATTCCATATACTTATTCACATGGATATCTTACTAGTCGAATAATCACATGAAATATCAATAACTACTTTCATAATGATGGAATGCATAATTCCAGACTATCATAACCACATAGCCAAGGCCTCGTGCCAAGACTACAAATAAGATTTTGTCATGGCCTTGTTCCAAGGCACTAGTTTGTCTCATGATACCTATCGATGCATCGAGGAGCTATAGCGGGCTCCACCCGTCACTTATTAAGTCCAATGCATTCCTCATATGAATAGGTTTAAACATAACATAAACATTCGTATTAAAACTGTTATACAAAATGTCAATACTTTCTCCATAAACCATTATTTGTATAAAAATGACACATCCACAGTCAAACTTATCACAAAACCTTCAATACAATATGGAAGTTTTTGTATCATAATAAATAAACTTTAAATAAGCTTAAAATACATCAAAGGATGTTGATATAGATGAAATCGTAACTATTTGAGAGAAATATCTTTTTTTGAAATAATTTAAAAATAAAATAATTATAAAATAAAACATTTACATGAAAATATTCTTATAATCTTTTAAGGGAAGCTTTTATGATTTTATAACAACGGAAAATATCCCCACCCGCCGTATAAGTTAAAAAATACATTCTTACCTTAATTCTGTCGAAAAGGTTAAAAGGGACCTTGTTTGGAAAACGACGGAAAGATTCCTTTATAAACCTCTTATAAAAAGTCAAACAAGGGTATAAATGAATATAACCCATATTCTAGTAAATAGTAAAAATGTTTTGAAATACATTTTTAAGAAACATGGATGTGGATGATAAAGAAGTCCTAGTAGATTATTACGTATAAAGAACCTCAGGTAATGAAGAGATTTTGAAATAAACCCTTACCTTGCAATTTTCATTGGTTGGGGGTAGGTTAACCTCATGTATAATGGTGAAATAATTGTTATTAAATTATAAAATAATCATATACATTAATATGATTTCATATATGATATTTTAACATTGCTTTGTTAATAATATCTTCGAATTATCGTCGTTTTGGGTGTTAACTTAATCGTTTTCTTTTATATGTTTTGTTACATAAGCCGTGTTTGTTATGGATAGGTTGTATATTATTCATATCCAGAATTATATTATGTCCTTAAAGATTATTTTTAATCATAAAATGATAATTATACTAGAATGGATACAATGGAGAATGAATCTCATTGCGTTCATGAAGACGGTAGTCCGTACGTACAAACGAGCGACATTATGATTCTTTTGATATTAAAATATTATTTGATTGGATGTTATATCATATATACAGAATCATTATCATGTTATATTTATTATTTAAATGAATTTCACATCATTATTATACCCATCCAAATAATAATATATTGAATAACAATTACACCACGACGTGGAGACTGTCAGTCGTACGTACGCACATACGGTGACATGTCATTCAAAGGATAGATTGAATACTGAATATGGTTGTACCATCGTTATAATAACATCACAGTATATATAAGATACTGGAGTTATTATTTTAGAATGGAAATAACAAATAAATAATATGTTGAAGAAGGAACTTGAAAGAGGGTGGTGAAAACATTACCTCTTCTTCAGGTTCTTCCTTTTGATTTGATCAAAAGGGCACCATAGGTTGATTTTATGATCACAATAAGGATAATAGGATGAAGTGGGGGAAGTTGAGAGAGTATTTGGTCAGGGTTTGGCCGAGCGAAAAGGCTTTTAATGTGTCAATTACTGAGAAGGGGGAGTGACCTTTTATAAGAGGGGTGAGGGGCACCTTTGGAAATGCAAGAAATAATATTTTATAATATTTTCATATTCGGTTTCTAATGGCTCTAATGTAGATTATTTAATGGTTAAGGTTGGTATGGGTCGAAAACCAATCAACAAAAAGGTTTTAGACAGGTTTGGGTCACTATATTATCCTTATATTTAAGTATTAACTCTTAGTTAATTAGTTTCACTTTTACAACGTCTCTTTGTATTTTTATATTATATGGTTAATAAACTTACTATATACATCCAAGAGAACCCCAAGTGGTCCATTAATTATACACCTATCATTATATAAGTATCTTTTCAGAACCTTATATTTTTTGGAATTGAATATCAATTAATAATATAATATTTGTTTTAAAAACTCTTTTATGTCAATCTTGACACTATTTGGAAAATTGATTTTTGTGAAAACTATAACAGAATGATTTCTTCGAAAAAAGTTAATTACATCAATCATAACATGTCATATTAACCTAGAAAATTAGTTTAATTCATAAAAAGTCTCAAATTAAATTATTTGGGTATTTATAATATCAATTATTTTAATTTTTCTCTATTATGGAAATTACTGAATCATCATTGTGTCATAAATAAATTAAATTATTTAATGTCTAAAAATTATAAATAAAATATCATTATGTAGGAAATTTTTTTATCTTTCTAATTAATATTTATAATCTAATTTATCTTATGTGTAACCCTATATTAAAAATGTTTTAGTTATAAAATTTTACCTCTTTTACCACTTCTTTGAATTGAATAATAATTAATGTCCCAATCTAATCCAAGTGGACCTAAATGATAATATTTTATTCCTAAGGTTGTTTTTGGTCGAGATACTCTTGTACAATAAAATTTGGACATGTGTTAGGGTAATATTAATATCATTTTTAACCTTAATTACCCTATTTACTTTTAACAGTGGTAAATAAAAGTGAAAAGTTACTATTTACCAAAAATTATTTTCATCTCATTGAACCACATTTTACTATTTGATATTAACCGTGTCTCTCGGATTTTCAAAATTCCACTCACAGAAGTGGTAAAATTAAGTTTTGTGTGAATTTCCAAATTCTCCTTGGAGGTGGGTAAGGGACGGTGAAAAGTTCAATAAAATTTTTATATATCTAGAATTACTCTAAACTAACTCCAATGAATTACATTGAACTTATATAGGTATTATGTATATATTTCGACATAATTAAATTTAAAAAAAATTAATAATTTTTTATATAAAAATTTTGTTTCAAACTATAACTCAGTGTTTTTTCACTATTCTTCACAAATTGAAAGTTTTCAGAAAAATACCAAAATTTCACCCTAAGATAATTTCGATATTTCAAATCCAAAAATGAAGTCCATTTTGAAATATAAAATATATAAAATTTAAAAAATGGGTATTACTGTTCATAACGACTAGTTTGATTGGTTGTGGTGTGTGTGTTAGAACTTGATGTTGCGTACAACACACGCTACTGTATTATTCAAAGAGAAGCGTACCGTGGAAGCTTGGGGTGTTACATTCTACCCTCCTTCAAATAATTTCTTCCTTGAAATTTATATAATACTACCGCATGAAAAGACTCGGGTGGTTCTTCATCACAAGTTCCTCGGGTTCCCACGTTGCCTCTTCCATATTAGGTTTTCTCCACAAGACTTTTACCAGACGAGTCATCCGGTTTCTCAGTACTTGTTCTCTCGTATCAAGAATCTTGACGGGATCTTCGCAATAAGACAGATCGGGTTTCATTTCTAATTCCTCATAGGTGAGTACATGCGTTGGGTCAGGCATGTATTTCCTCAACAGTGATATGTGGAACACATCGCGAACATTGGAGATACTTGGCGGCATTGCCAAACAGTAAGCTACATCCCCAATTTGTTCTAGAATTTCGAAAGGACGGATGTACCTAGGACTCAATTTACCTTTCTTGCCAAAATGTATAACTCCCTTCCATGGAGATACCTACAAGAAAATATGATCTCCTACCTGAAATTCCAAATCCTAACTTCAGTTATCGGCATATCTCTTCTGCCTACTTTGTGCTTCTTTGATGTGGTTTGGGATTCCCTTTACCTTTTCCATTGTTTCCTCCACCAGTTTTGGGCCTACAGTATTTCTTTCACTAACGTCATCCCAACAGGTTGGTGTGCAACATCTATTTCCGTATAATGCTTCATATGGTGCCATATGAATACTCGAATGGAAGCTATTGTTATAGTAAAATTCTACCAGAGGTAAATATTGATCCCACATTCCCTAAAAGTCAAGAGAGTAGGATCTCAACATGTCTTTTAAGGTTTGAATAGTTCATTTTTATTGTCTATCTGTTTGAGGGTTGTAGGTAGTGCTCAATTGAAGTTCAGTATCCCGCGCTTTCTGAAGACTTTTCCAGAATCTTTAAGTAAAATGAGGATTGCGATCAGAAACAATCGACAGGGGTGCTCCATGAAGTCTCACAACTTCATTAATATATAGTCTTGATAAAAATTCGAGTGGTAATTCTACTATTATAGCAAGAAAATGTGCTGACTTGGTAAGACGATCAACAAAGACCCATATTGCATCATTCCTTCTAGGATTCTTTGGTAGCCCCGTGACGAAGCCCATCGTAATATTATCCAATTTCCACTTAGATATGAGAAGAGGTTTCAATACTCTAACAGGCTGTTTCCATCCAATATTCACTTGTTGAAAAACCATACATCTTGACACAAAATTTTCATTCTCCCTCTTCATGTTGTCCCACCAAAAATGTTCCTTCAAATCTCTATATATTTTGGTGCTCCCAGGGTGTATATAGAAATTGGAATTATGAGAATCATCCAATAAATCCGTTTTTAGATCAGGTATATTGGGAACACAAAGTCTCTTCCCAAATTTTAAAGTTCCTTATTCATAAACAAAGTCTCTCAATCTCCCATCATTCACAGCTTTAATCTTCTTCTGAAACTCTTCATCATCAGTCTGAGAACTCTTTATCCTTTCTAGTAAAGATGGTTTGGCAACCATTTGAAAAATAATTGATGTTTCAACTTCCATGGTGATTCCCATATCCAACTTTACTAGATCCGTAATAATATGATCCCTTTCAATTCTCATAATGTTCAAAACACCATGATCGTTTCTGCTCAAAGCATCTGCCAACTTATTTGCCTTCCTCGGGTGGTAGTGTATCGTGCAATCATAATTCTTGAGTAGTTCAAAGCATTGCCTTCGCCTCATGTTGAGTTCTTTTAGTGAGAAAATATACTTCAAACTCTTGTGATCAGTATAAATCTCACATTTTTCACCATAGAGGTAGTGTCTCCATATCTTCAAAGAAAATATCATAGATTCTAACTTGAGATCAAGAGTAGGATAGTTTTGTTCATGAATTTTCAACTATCATGATGCATAGGAATTAACCCTATCATTATGCATAAGGAAACAGCCAAGTCCATTCTTTGATTCATCACTATAAATAATGAACCCATCATTACCCAATGGTAGAGTCAATATAGGAGCACTGACTAATCTTCTCTTCATCTCTTCAAAACATTCTTCACACTCTTTTGTCCAAAAAAATTTAACCCCCTTATGTGTGAGATTTTTTAATGGGTTAGCCAATCGTGTAAAATTATGGACGAAACGTCGATAATAACCTGCTAAACCAATAAAACTACGTACCTCAGTTATACTCATAGGTGCTGGACATTCTTGGATTGCCTTGGTCTTAGAAGGATCAATAGATATTCTATATTTAGAGACAATATGGACAACAAAAGAAATCTCCTGAAACCAGAATTCACACTTGCTAAACTTCCCATATAATTCATGTCTTCTTAGAGTCATCGGGATAATGTGCAAAGTGATATTCATGATATTTGTATCTTTTGGATTATACTGAGATATCATAAATAAATACTACCACAAATTCATCGAGATATTCCTTGAAAACTCTATTCATCAGATCCATGAATACAAAGGGTGCATTGGTCAATCCAAAAGGTATTACTGTAAAATCGTAATGCTTGTATCTGGTTTGAAATGTAGTCTTCAGAATTTCTTCCTTCTTCACACACAACTGATGGTATCCAGATCAAATGTCAATATTTGAAAAGTATTGAGATCCTTGCAGTTGGTCAAATAAATCATCAATGCGATGTAGGGGTACTTGTTCTTTATTTTTATAGCATTTATCCCCCTGTAGTCGATACATAACCTCATAGATCCATCTTTCTTTTTAACACAAAGAAAAGGGGATCCCCATGGAGAAACACTAGGGAGAATAAATCCCTTATTACTCAATTCCTCTAGTTTTTTCTTTAGTTCAACTAATTCCACAATGGCCATTCTATAAGGGGTCTTCGATATAGGCCTTGATCCATAAATTAAATCAATGGAAAACTCCACATCTTGTTCTGGAGGATGTCTAGGTAAATCTTCCAGAAATACATCTATATATTCTTTCACAATAGGTACATCCTCTATTTCAACATTCCTTTCCTCACCCACAGTCATTTCATTCTCTTCCTACCCAATAATTGAATTAATTTGAGCTACTGGGGGTGGATCTAGATAAGAATTAGGTTGTGATGATTCTTCTCTAAAGATAAGGTGTTCCTTATCATCATCATCAAAAATTGTAACCTCCTAATTCTTACAATAAATCTTCACATCATGGTCTGAAAGACAATCCATATTGAGTATTATATAAAACTCACTCATAGGTATGATGATGAGATCAGGGGATAAAGAAAAATTATGTGCTCTAATGGGGACTGATTCACAAAACATTGTTGAAATGATACTTCCCTTAGGAGTTTTAACTGACAAATCTCTTGTTAAATCAAATTGGAAATATCTAATTTTCTTTGAAAACTGGGAAGATATGAAACAATGTGATGATCCAGAATCAAATAATGCATTTTCTAAACTTGAGAAAACCATTAAATTACCTGCCAACATGTCTTTTGGAGCTTCTACCTCTGCAGTAGTGATAGCATAAGATTGGCCTTGATCCCTTGGCCTTTTCTGAGGTAAGTTCCCCTGACACTTAGGAAATTCATTTGCATAATGTCCCATCTCCCTGCAATTGTAGCATTATACATCGGTAGCTTCCTTCTTTTCCTTTCAATCACGAGCTTGGTGGACTTTTTCACCACACTTGTAACATACTCCCATTCCTTTTAAGCAAGTACTGGGGTGTTTCTTCCCACATTTACTATAAGATGGATATTCAACTTTTTCCTTTATTCCCCTTATTCCCATTCCTTGATTGATCAGCAGACCTCTACTTCTCTTGGTTTACATTAAAGTCATAAGTCTTAGAGAATTGCTTTTCTATCTTGATAGCACATGAGAAAATGTCTTCATACGACGAAAAGGATTGTGAGACTAATTCTCAACAGAGAAATGGTTTTAACCCATCAAATAAACGATCAATATTACTTCTTGGGTTACGTATATAATCTACAACATACCTTGCTATCCTCGTAAAGTTATTCTCGTACTATGTCACATTCTCGTCCTCCTTTTGTCTCAGACTTAGAAATTGCCTTTACATATCTGCTCGATGGACACGAGGAATGTATTTTTCTAAAAACAGATATTCGAACTCACTTCATTCCATATTTGATACTTCATCATCTTCCTTCATGTCTTGAATCAATGACCACCATTGATCAGCATCTCCAGTGACGCGGTAAACTTCCATGATAAATTTTCCCTTTCACTACTCCCCAATGCCTGAAATATTTTCTCTAGGGAACTTATCCATTGCTCAAATACTAATGGATTTGTACTCCCATTTAATTTTGGTGGTGGTTGCCTCATGAAGCTATCTAACATTGATCCTCCACGTTGTGGATTAGGGTGCTCCATACGGGTAAGGTTATTATTCATAACCAGAGTGAGTTGTCCCAGTATGGTGATTGGTTGATCAGCACCAGTTGCATCACCAGCTCCACTATAATTATCTTGAGCAGGAGGGAAATCCCTATATGGAGTGTGTGCATTGATACAGTTACCATTTCTTCCACTAACCACCATTTCTAAATAGTAGCAAAAACTAGATCAGTTTATGAATAAAAAATACATAATTCCATTCTTATAAAACACTTAACATAAATTGAACTATTTGTGGATATAATCCATAATCATAAAAATGTTTTCATTGAGGATGTATATACTCATAAATCATTCATAATTATTTGTAAAGGAAATGAGATTTATTATAAGCATATCAACTAGGAGTGCCGTAACCAAGAGTATAGCAAGGCCCATTGTCGTGCACCAGTTCCCATTCGAGTCTAGATCAAAGTGGTGTTTTCGAGTTTTACCCCTAGTTACATCTGTTCCAGAGCCACCTGTACCAGCTCGTATCCAGACAGGGACTTATTTCTCAGAAAACTCAAAAAATCTATACAACAACAAAATTCTATGAAGTTATTCTATACTAATCCTCAAATTCCATCTTAGGTCTATGTGCTCTAATCAGAGTTTATCGAAATCTTGCTTCCAAGGTTTGTACTAAACTTCCTCTGATACCAACTGTAACGCCCTGACCCCAGTTACACAGAGTCGGTGCATTATTACATAAAATTGGCATTTCTCAAGAAGGATCAAGTATCGAAAGACCGATTATTTTAGTAGGCTTGGAATAACTAGATACATTCATAATGTTTACATTACATCATAAAATAAGAAACTACAATAATATAGTCTCCATAGTCCACACTCTTATCCCCTCATACTATCCTGGATGGTCATTCATAAAATACTTCTTCACATCCTAGGAAAAATAAAACATAGAAAGGGGTGAGCTCAAATGCCCAGTAAGGATAACAATATAGCAGATACTTTTATAAATAAGAATAAACAATTAAGGAAATGTATAACTAAAACAAAAGCCTTTTAAACTTGATGTTCAGAATAATATGGAAAAAATAAAATGAAATAATGTCATATACTTATTCACATGGATATTCTACTAGTCGAATAATCAAATCAATATCAATAACCACTTTCATAATGATGGAATGCATAATGCCAGACTATCATAACCACATAGCCAAGGCCTCGTGCCAAGAATACAAATAAGATTGTGTCAAGGCCTTGTGCCAAGACACTAGTTTTTCTCATGAGACCTACCAATTCATCGAGGAGCTATAGTGGGCTCCACCCATCACTTATTAAGTCCAATTCATTCCTCATATGAATAGTTTTAAACATAACAAAAACATTCCTATTTAAACTTTTATATGAAATGTTAATACTTTATTCATAAACCATGAATAGTATAAAAATAACTCATCCACAGTCAAACATATCACAAAACCTTCAGCACAATATGGAAGTTTTTGTATCATAATAAATAAACATCAAATAAGCTTAAAATCTATCAAAGGATGTGGACATAGATGAAATCAAAACTATTTGAAAGAAATATCTTTTTTTTAAATCATTTAAAAGTCAAATAATTATAAAATAAAACATTTACTTGAAAATATTCTTATAAGCTTGTAAGGTAAGATTCAATGATTTTATAATGACAGAAAAAATCCACCCCCGCCGTATAAGATAAAAAATACATTCTTACCTTAGTTGTATTAAAAAGTTTAAAAGGGACCTTGTTTGGAAAAAGACAGAAAGATTCCTTTATAAACCTCTTATAAAAAGTCAAACAAGGGTATAAATGACTTTAACCAATATTCCAGTAAATAGTGAAAATGTTTTGAAATAAATTTCTAAGAAACATGGATGTGGATGATAATGAAGACCCAGTAGATTGTTACGTATAAACAACCTCAGATAATGAAAAGATTGCCAAATAATCCCTTACCTTGTACTTTTCCTTGGTTAGGGGTAGGTTAAACTTCTGTATAATGGTGAACTAATTGTTATTAAGTTATACAAGAATCATATACATTAATATGATATCATATATGATCTTTTAACATTGATTTTTTAATAATATCTTAGAATTATCATCGTTTCGGGTGTTAACTTACTCGTTTTCTTTTATATGTTTTGTTACATAAGCCAAATTTGTTATGGATAAGTTGTATATTATTCATATACAAAATGATATCAAGTCCTTAAACATTATTTTTAATCATAAAATGATAATTATACTTGAATGGATATGATGGAGAATGAATCTCATCGCGTTCGTGGAGACGGTAGTCTATACGTACGCACGAGCGACAATATCATTCTTTTGATTTTAAAATAATATATGATTGGATGGTATAACATATATACATAATACTTATCATGTTATATATATTATCTAAATGAATTACACATCATTATTATACCCATCCAAATAATAATATATTGAATAACAATTACACCACGATGTGGAGACATTAAGCTGTACGCACGCACGTATGGTGACATGTCATTCAAAGGATGGATAGAATATAGAATATAGTTGTACCATATTTATAATAACATCAAAATATATAGAAGATACTGGATTTATTATTTTATAATGGAAATAACAAAGAAATAAGATGTTGAAGATGAAAGGAACTTGAAAGAGGGTGGTGAAAACATTATCTCTTCTTCGGGTTCTTCCTTTTGATATGATCAAAAGGGCTTGTTAGGATAGATTTATGGTCAAACTAAGGCCTCTAGGATGATGTGAGGGATGTTTAGATATTATTTGGTCAGGGTTTGGCACAGAAACAATTCTTTGAATGTTTGCATTAGTGAGAAGGGGGAGTCCCCTTTTATAAGAGGGGTGAGGGGCACCTTTGTAAAAGTTAGAAATATTATATTATAATAAATTCATATTCGGTTTATAATGGATCTAGAGTGGTTTCGTTAAAGGTTATGTTGGGGATGGGTAGAAAACCACTCAACCAATAGGTTTTAGACATGTTTGGGTCACTATATTAACCTTATCTTTAAGTATTAACTCTTAGTTAATTAGTTTCACATTTACAATGTCTCTTTGTATTTTTATATTATATGGTTAATAAGCATACTATATACATCCAAGAGAACCCCATGTGGTCCATTAATGATACTCATATCATTATATAAGTCTTTTGGCCGAACCATAGATTTGTAGGAATTGAATATCAATTAATAATAAAATATTTGTTTTAAAAACTCTTTTATGTCAATTTTGACACTATTTAGAAAATTGATTTTTGTGAAACTAATAACAGGATTATTACTTAGAAAAAAGATAATTAAATAAATTCTAACATGTCATATTAACATAAAAAATTAGTTTAATTCATAAAAAGTCTCAAATTATATTTATTTGGGTATTTATAATATCATTTATTTTAATCTTTCACTATTATGGTAATTACTTCTTCACCATTATGTCATAAATAAATTATATTATTTAATGTCTAAAAATTATAAATAAAATATCTTTACGTAGTAAATCTTTTTATCTTTCTAATGAATATTTTTAATCTAATTTATATTATGCTTAACCTTGTATTAAAAATATTTTATTTATAAAACATTGATTTTACCTCTTTTAACTATTCTTTGAATTAAATAATAATTAATGTCCTAATCTAATTTAATTGGACCTAAATGATAATATTTTATTCCTAAGGTTGTTTTTGGTCAATATAATATTTACCAATATAATTAAGACATTTTTTAGGGAAATATTAATATCATTTTTACCCTTAATTACCCTATTTACTTTTAACCGTGGTAAATAAAAGTAAAAAGTTACTATTCACTAAAAATTATTTTCATCTCATTAAACCACATTTTACTCCTTGATATTAACCATGTATCTCTCTGATTTTAACAATTCCACTCACAGAAAAGGTAAAATTATATATTATGTGAATTTTCAAATTCTCCTAGGAGGTGGGTAAAAGACGGTGAAAAGTTCAATAAAATTTTTATATATCTAAAATTATTCTAAACTAACTACAATGAATTACATTTAACTTATATAGGTATTATGTATATATTTTTACCTTAATTATATTTAAATAAACTAAATAATTATTTAAATAAAAATTTGGTTTTAAACTATGACTCAATGTTTTTTCACTATTCATCAAAAATTGAAAGTTTTAAGAAAAATACTAAAATTTCACCCTAGGATAATTTCAATATTCAAAATCCAAAAATGAAGTACATTTTGAAAGATAAAATTAATAAAATTTCAAAAAGTGGCTATTACTATTCATAATGGCTAGTTTTATTGGTTGTGGTGTGTGTGTTAGAACTCGAAGTTGCGTACAACACACACTACTATATTATTCAAAGAGAAGCGTACCGTGGAAGCTTGGGGTGTTACACGGTGTGCATCAGATTGAGGTAAAATTGGTTCATAAACATCTAAAATAACTTATTTATATTTTTCATAAATTATAAAAACAATTTGAATGAGTTTTATCGATTTTTAGTATGTAACTTTTTTTACTAAAATTCCATTTTAAACTGGAAACACATACTTTGACATATACCAATCACATCATGTATCAGTGTGATGTGAGACTGATTTCGACATGTCACAAAGGACATAGGAATATATTTTTTAAATTATGAAAAAAATATTAGTGCATTTTTTTCATAGAGTGACATTTATTGAACTAAACTGTTGATTTTAAAATGATAAGTAACACATTGGGTTATAGAGGTCACACCATTTGTCGAATTTAGGAGTCACTGATTCCTACATGTCTCAAATGATTTATGGATTGCTTCCCTAAAGTATCAAAATAATCAGAATATATTTTCTAATTTTGGGGTATGTTAGTTTTACATTTTACTAATATTAATGTCAATTTTAAATAAAAAGAATCACTTATATTCAGATCCGTAACACCATGTGTTGGATTTTGGTGTAGATGATTTATACATGTCCCAAAGTCTCAAAAATTTCCTAAATTCCAATGTAACCAAGATTTCGTTTCCTTTTTATCTCAAACTTCCAAAAATTCATATTGAGTCAATGTTCGTAATTGGAAAACCTTTCTTATTGATGAAATTCATAAGATTAGAAACATTCAACAATGAGAATGGATTCTTAGCTAATAATATCAAATCAATATATTGCTTTTTCATTTTGACAAAAAACATCAATTAAAATAGAAATCATAGAATCATAGGAATAAATAATGTTTTTCTATTTTTTGGATTGTTGTAAATAGTTGAAAGAGAAATATGACTTCCCAAAAGATATGTGAAAAAAAATAAAAATTATACAAAAATTATAATGAAATTAACTTACAAATTATAGATAAAATGATGAAAAAAATCATTAAATAAGTATAATAAATTCACCTTTTTTGGTGGTTATATGCATTTTTCTTCCACTTCTATGTTTTAATTATCTCTGTTGCTGGCTCGAATAAAACAATCCACTTTTACAATGAAAAATTATTTATATCAGTAATACCATAATGAAATAAATTAAACATAAATATAAAACATTAAATTAATTCTATGGATAATTATTTTTCTATGAAAACATTTTTGATCCCATGGATATGCTAATGAAAAAGCAATAATGATGATAAAATTGGAAATAGATCTCACAAAAAATCTATCAAAAAGTGAGGAGGATGAGGAGAATTTATCCACTATGGTTGTTGTTATGCTCTGAATTCATTCAATAGTGAATAATGTTGAAAACCTTTATCCTCATGAACTCATCTCTTGAACATTTATCATTGAATTTTTTTGAGACACATCCACAATCTATTATGGATATGCACCTATGTTTCTTGAAATATTCTAAGACATAGTCATCAATGGGATGGACAATGCTCAGAATAGTAAAAGAAATAAAAAAGAGATGGGGGATGAGTCTCAAGGAAACAAAATGAAATAATAACTTTTTGGGAGTTGAATCTAATGAGGTTGAAAATTGTACTTCCTTGTGTTATCTAAATAGGGAGAGGCCTCCCATTTGTGAGAATTACACCATTGGAAGTAGTTATTATCTCAATGACTCTATTTCCACCAACTCCTTCTTGATAAAATATCCATACTACAAGGTAAATGATATAGTGTAGTGTAAGAAAGAAAGGGAGTGGGAGGAGATGGACGAATTAGAATACTCAACCATTATACTATGCAACCCAGGGGTCTCGGTTTGCTACAATGAAATTTTAGCTTATGAGTACGTGTTATTCAAATTAATTTATTTGATTTTATTTGGAGGTAGAGTTAATGATGAATTTCTCTAATTTTTTCCCTCAAATATATCCCAAAGTATTCGAATAAAACAGTATTAAAACAATTGTTTGAGGATTTTTTTCAATTTTATTCTATAAAACAATATTTTTTAATAGGTTTTATTTTATTAGAAAATGATATGTTATTATATAATTTGAATAAGAGGTCAAAGGAGGTGTGCACGTCATTCACACTTACCACTATATAAAACAAATATGAATGGGGTTCACACCTTCCATTGTCACAAACTATAAAATGGATGTCACACCTCATTTGATACTTAGATAAATAAAGTGAATCTACCTAAATATTATATATATATATATATATATTATATATATAAATATGTATTATATTAAGTTACTTTATTTGAATATAATTATATATATGTATTTTATTTATCATATTTAAATGTATTTAAATATATAATATATTACATGATATATATATATATATAACTTTTTTTAATGAAACTAAAAAATAATTTTAATAATAATTTCAAAAATATTTTAATTATAAATAATTATTATTCTGGAAAATTGTGTATAAAATATAATTATTTAGACTTTTGAATGTTTATTTATTTAAAAAATTGTATATATAGTTACCTAAATTTATTATTTTGAATGTAACATGAGTTTACAATATTTTATTAGTTATTTAATTATAAATAATATTTTTGTTAATTAAGTGTATATATAGACCTAAAATGTATCTATAGACCAAAAATGATGAATACCTAAAAATAATTTCTAATATATAGAATTTGATAACATCCATTCTATTCTTTGGAAAAAATGATGTAGAAACCTACATATTCTATGGAGGCAATCTAATATGCATGTAATAGCCCGAGATTTTATAAAAAAATATTATTTTTAATTTCATTAATGTCTTGTGTTGTACGCTACACCAAAAGGAGCTTGCTCAACACGCATCCTTGACTTGCCTTGCATTACACGCAATCGCGACCTTCCTCGATAGCGTGTGTAGTACGCAATACCGAGTTTCACTAAACAACGATATGCTAATAAAATATTATTAAAACTAGCCATTATGAATAGTAATAACCACTTTTTGAAATTTTATAAATTTTATTTTTCAAAATGGACTTCATTTTTGGATTCTTAATATTTAAATTAGCCGAGGGAGAAATTTTGGTATTTTTCTGAAAACTTTCAATTTTTGATGAATAGTGAAACCACTAAGTGGTAGTTAAAAAAACTGAATATTTCGTAAAACTTAATTTTACCGCTTCTGTGAGTGGAATTTCGAAAATCCGAGAGACACGGTTAAAATAAAGGAATAAAATGTGGTTCAATGAGATGAAAATACTTTTTGGTGAATAGTAACTTTTTACTTTTTTTACCACAGTTAAAAGTAAATAGGGTAATTAAGGGTACAAATGATATTATTATTACCCTAAAAAATGTCCTAATACTATTGGACAAGTTTAATTCGACCAAAAACAACCTTAGGAATAAAATATGACCATTTAGGCCCACTTGGATTAGATTAGGACATTTATTATTAATTTATTTAAAGAAGGCTTAAAATAGTTAAAATCAACGTTTAATAAGTAAATAATTTTTAATATGGGGTTATACATAAGATAAATTCGACTATAAATATTAATTAGAAAGATAAATAGATTTCCTACATAATGGTATTTTATTTGTAATTTTTAGGCATTAAATAATTTAATTTATTTATGACACAACGATGATGCAGTAATTATCTTATTAATGAAATATTGACATAATTGATGTTATAAATACCCAAATAAATATAATTTGAGATATTTTATGAACTAAACTAATTTTATAGGTTAATATGACATGTTATGATTGATTTAATTAACTTTTGTTGAAGTAATAATTCTGTTATGAGTTTCAAAAAAATCCACTACTGAATAGTGTCAAAATTGACATAAAATAGTTTTTAAAACAAATATTATATTATTAATTGTTATTTTATTCCTAAAAATCTAAGGTTCGGCCAAATGACTTATATAAGGTTATAAATGTTAATACAACACAACTTGGGGGCCGCTTGGATGTATATGGTATGTTTATTAACTATATAATATAAAAATACAAAGTGACATGGTAAATGTCAATCTAATTAACTAAGAGTTAAAACTAGAAGATAAGGTTAATATAATGACCTAAACTTGTCTAAATTCTCTTGGATGAGAGTATTTCGACCCATACCCACCTTATCTTCGAAATAACTCAATTTGGAGCTATTTAAAACTGAACTTGACTTTATAATAAAATAATATTTTTAGTTATTCCAAAGGTGCCCCTCTCCTCCCTTATAAAAGGGCACCCCCTCCCTCTCTTCCTCACACAACTTTGAGCCTTAAAGCTCGGCCAACCCCTGACAATTTCTTCTCTCCACTTCCCTAGAAACATCCTAGAGGTTCTGGTCTTCTTCAAAGACCAATTTTAGTGCCCTAAAGGGAGATCTCAAAGAGGCGCTTCAAAGAAGAGGTAATGTCCATTACCGATTCTTTTATCTTTATTTATTCTTCCACTTCATCTTCTTATGTTGTTTCATTATGAAGTAATAAAATCAGTATCACTGATATACCGATATGTTATTATAAGTATGAATCAA
This sequence comes from Viscum album, assembly GCA_963277665.1. Taxonomy (NCBI): domain Eukaryota; kingdom Viridiplantae; phylum Streptophyta; class Magnoliopsida; order Santalales; family Viscaceae; genus Viscum; species Viscum album. Next base: position 397,392,834 of record OY728125.1, read on the forward strand.
CCCTATTTCACCATCTATCAATCCTATGGAAAACGAAATCACCGTGCGTGCGTACATACAGAACACCGTCTCCACGCCGTGGTGAAATCTATTTTCCACCACCACCTTACTTGGATGGGTATAATGGTGTAAATAATGAATATATATGACTATTATAAAGTGATATTGATTCTGAAATAGTATACATACACTCCAATAGAATTCCATGATCATAGGAACGATATCATCACTCGTGCGTATGTACGGAATACCGTCTCCACGATGTGATGCGACTCGTTATGCGTGATCTTCATTTCATAATGATTATATAAATGAATTGAATGAATTAATATGATATATAGTACACTAATACCATTATGGAAATGAGGTATCTATAACCTAAAGAAAAGAATAACAATTTATTCGACAAAACACGCATAAGAACAAAAAGTAATAAACACCCAAATAACAAGTAGTAATGAAATATTACTAATAATAAGCTAAAAATATGACCATATATGATATCATAAAAATAATTATGATTCATTAATAAGTCAATAACATTATTTAAATCATTATATAAGAGGTTAGGACACATACAAAGCATATCGGACCAAAGGTAAGGGAAAATATCACAATCTCAATTTTATCCGAGATTGTTTATACTTTGAAATTTACTGGGGTGTATTTTTATCATCCAAATCCTTGTTTCCTCAATATTTAATATTATATCCATCCATATACAATTGTTTAAATCCAATTTTACCCTTCGGTGAGTTTTTATAAAAGGATATGAAAGGAATATGTTTTTCATTTTTCGTACGAGGTACTTTTTGACTTTTCCGACAAAAGTACGAAAAATGTTTTTTTAACTTATACGGCATGAATGGATTTTTGAAACATTATTTCCAAGATGCTTCCTTTACATGTTTTCAAGTTTATTTTTAATCAACTTCTTTCAGTTTAAAATTGTATGACATGTTAAGAAAGGAAAATGTTTTTGAAGTAGAAAGGATATTTTCCTCAAGAATGGAGTTCAAGTGTTTTATGAAAATTATTTTCCATATAATATAATATAGGGTTCTATTTATATCACTATTATTACATTGATTTGATTAGGTTGTGATGGAATTATTTTTATGAATTCTTTTATCTTATATGAATTGTTTGACGATGTCACGATGTTTAAGATTCCCATTTTTATTACATGGGTTATGCTATGATGTATGATTTTCTGATTTTGTGGCACACATAAAAATGGTATCATTATGAGATGGGTGGGACCTATATCTCCCTCCAATGCATTGGGTAAAGATTTTATATCTCATGAGATAGACATGGCTGGAACGGTAAGTTATACCGGTTCAGTGAAACGGGACTGAAATGAGGGTGACTTGGTTCAGAAATGGACTTTGTCCACTAAGATAGTTTTGGCAATGAGTATTGACTAATAAGATCTGATTCTCTATGATTGTGTGTGTATGCCACAATGTTTCATGTTTTAAGTTATGATTATTGGGATTTAATTTCACTACTATGATTTATCCCATGTTATGAAATTATGCTCTCTTTTGCAGGTTAAGATTTCCAAAATGTTATGTTATTATGAATATGATGTGATTGATATTTCTTTTGTTTACCCTTACTGAGCATTTGAGCCCACCCTTTTATGTTTTCTTTTCCCCAGGATATAAAGAAAGGTTTTAGATAAAAAAAAGGAATATCTTTATGGGAGATGTTGAAGATCTTTCACCACGATTAGAAGATTATATTCCGAGTTTCCAAAGACACTAAAATTTTACGATCCTTGTGTGTGTGTTTTTGTTATGTACTAAGTATTCCGTAAAATTAATGTAATGTCCAAGTACGTCAAGCTTTAGGTCTCTACAGTTGGTATTAGAGGAAAGGTTTAGTCATCCTTTGGAAAATAGGATGCGAGAACTTTAGTGAGATCCCTAGAGATATTTCTAAGGTATGTCTAGGGATTTACCTAAGGTTAAGTATAAGTATAGGTTATAGTCCTAGAATTACGCTAATGATCATATAATTAAACCTAAGATGTTATATATTGAAGGTACTCCCCCTTTATTATTTTATTTTCCCTAGCATGATTTTTGCCTATCACACTATTCTTTTTGAGTTTTAGATGATGGCTGGAACCCGAAGGAACCGTGTTGATCAACGCAATGGACAATGCAATGATTGTCCTCCTGAACAAACAAATGTTATGGGAGATGGAGTGAAAAATCATATTGCTATAATTACACAAGCTATGAATCATTCTGGACTTCCAAATGAGCAGAGAAGGGAACAATATTCTATTGAGTCCTTCATGAGGCAACGTCCACCTTCTTTTAGTGGGATTTCTGATCCACTTGTTGCTGAACAATGGATCAGTACTACTGAAAAGATATTTTCAGTTCTTCAATGTTATGAACATGATAAAGTCATCTTAGCAGTATATTGTTTGGAAGGTGAAGCTAATCAATGGTGGAATCTTATCAAGAATACGAGGCAAAGAGATGAAATTGAGTCCATGGAATGGGATGAGTTCAAGAACTTATTTTTCAATAAGTACTTCCCTCGTATACTTCAAACAAAGATGGAGAAGGAGTTTCTTGAACTAAAGAAAAATGATGATGAATCTGTTGGTATATACAAATCGAATTTTACAAGGCTTGCAAGGTATGAATTTGGATTTATCATCCAACCTAAAAGTAAAGTTGATCAATTCTTCAGTGGTTTAAAACCAAATCTTCGAATGGCATTAGCCATAAGAGACTTCAGTAGCTATAAAGAAATTGTGCGTTGTGCTATCAAGGTAGAAATGGAAGTTGGTATTACTTATCCATCTCGTAGATTTGACAAGAAACGAAAGATGGAGTTCATGGAGAAATCTCAGAGTAATGGTGAAAAGAAGATGAATGTATCATTATGCTCAAAGTGTGGAAAGAAGCATGGTGGAGATTCTCTTAATGGGACTAGAAAATGTTTTAAGTGTGGAAAAGAAGGTCATCAAGCAGCTGAGTGTCTAAGTAATGGAAAAAGGGTTTCTAATGATATGAATAAAGAAAAGACTGAAGAGAACGCACCAACAACACTTCAATGCTTCAAGTGTAAGGAAATAGGGCATTATGCTAATAAATGCCCTAATCCAAGGGTTAGTGATGATCGATATGAGCAACCACTTAAGGAAAAGGAAAAAGGGAAGTCACATGCGATCACCATTGGTGATGTTGAATATGACAACGATGTGGTGGAATGATTATGTGTTTATGTAATGGGATTCCAGAATAATGTTTTATATAGTATCGTGGAATATTGGAATATTTATGTTTTCGTCTATTGTGGTTTTCAATAATTTTATGGCATCGGTAACCATGAAAAGTGATTGAAATGTTTTTGGAAAGCAGATGATATTCACATAATGACGGGATAAAGAGAATCTAATATGTTTGATAGTATTCATGAGCTCATGATTGATATAAGGACTAAGTGATATCATGGTTTGAGGATATAGAGTTTTGAGGATTTTGGTATGTGGAAAGTGATAACTTTTAACTGCGTTCATGTTTTCACTAAGGTTCAATGGATATTCATTCTTCAAGAGAATACATGATTAAGGTATTCACATGTTTGTAATTTGACCAAGAAGATATATCTTATGATATATGGGGGATAAATGATGGAATTCACATGATCATTTTCTTTATACTATGAGCTTAGACCGAAGTGTTTTAGATAAGCCTAAAGATTGGAATAGATTATGTTAACCATAAGTTAGTATTGTTTAAGGATAGAACTTTTTTTGATATTATTTATGTGATGTTATAGTAATGTAGTTTTAGAAAAAGGACAACCTGCAGGACGGGCGACATCCCATCGCGTCGGACAAGGCTGTGGGAATCGAACCCACAACCGAAGTGCGACTGGCCTTTATCGCCTGCCACTGGCCTATAGGAAGTCCCTATTTAGTAGAAACTAGTTTTATTATATTAAGCAGTATGATATATGAAGTATAAGTCCATTTTAGGAACCATATATGATTAATCTCACTATAGATGGACTTATTTATTTTTTGATAACATTTCTATCCATTTGTTTGAGACAGATGGAATGACCCGTCATTCTATCACATGATCTGATAACACATGACGAATGACAAATTCAACTTCATTTCTTTAAGATATGAAGTGCAAATTTTCCAAATAATGACAAACGGTGAGACTATACCAAAATCACGAAAGTATTTCTTCTATTTCCAATTTCATCAACTTTAGGGAAATGATCTTGAAAACCAAAAATGTTGTCCTAGTGCTCTTATATCTGATGAATCGGATGGTACCTTAGATCGTCACAAATTTATGTCTTTGTGATTGATGGCTTTTCCATAGCCATGTTCTCTACCACTCTCCATCAGAACATGATGGTTAGATTTCTCTTCCATATCCATATTTTCACCTATTTGGGAACCCAGTGATTAGTTTATTTGGGTAACCGTTACGTTTCATACTTTTGTTTTTAAAGATTGGTTTTGGTATTCCTTTTTACAATGTGGGTTTCTATTAAAGAATCTTTCGAATAGTAAACCATTTATAACCCCGACAAATTTCGAGGGCAAAATTCATTTTAAGGGGGGTAGAATGTAACAGCTCGAGATTTTATAAAAAAAAATTCTTTTTAATTTCATTAATGTTATGTGTTGTACGCTACACCAAAAGGAGCTTGCTCAACACGCATCCTTGACTTGCCTTGCATTACATGCAATCACGACCTTCCTCGATAGCGTGTATAGTACGCAATACCGAGTTTCACTAAACAACGATATGCTAAAAAAATATTATTAAAACTAGCCGTTATGAATAGTAATAACAACTTTTTGAAATTTCATAAATTTTATTTTTCAAAATGGACTTCATTTTTGGATTCGTAATATTGAAATTAGCCTAGGGTGAAAGTTTGGTATTTTTCTGAAAACTTTCAATTTTTGATTAATAGTGAAACCACTAAGTGGTAGTTAAAAAAACTAAATTTTTCATAAAACTTAATTTTACCACTTCTGTGAGTGGAATTTCGAAAATCAGAGAGACACGGTTAATATCAAGGACTAAAATTTGGTTCAATGAGATGAAAATAATTTTTGGTGAATAGTAATGTTTTACTTTTTTTACCACGGTTAAAAGTAAATTGGGTAATTAAGGGTAAAATGATATTATTATTACCCTAACACATGTCCTAATTCTATTGTACAAGTGTAATTCGACCAAAAACAACCTTAGGAGTAAAATATGACCATTTAGGCCCACTTGGATTAGATTAGGACATTTATTATTAATTTATTTAAAGAAGGGTTAAAATAGTTAAAATCAAAGTTTAATAAGTAAAGCATTTTTAATATGGGGTTATACATTATATAAATTCGACTATAAATATTTATTAGAAAGTTAAATAGATTTCATACATAATGGTATTTTATTATTAATTTTTAGACATTAAATAATTTAATTTATTTATGACACAACGATGATGCATTAATTATCTTAGTAATGAAATATTGACATAATTGATGTTATAAATACCATAATAAATATAATTTGAGACGTTTTATGATCTAAACTAATTTTATAGGTTAATATGACATGTTATGATTGATTTAATTAACTTTGGTCAGAGTAACAATTCTGTAATGAGTTTCATAAAATCAACTATTGAATAGTGTCAAAATTGACATAAAATAGTTTTTAAAACAAATATTATATTATTAATTATTATTTTATTCCTAAAAATCTAAGGTTCGGCCAAATGACTTAGAGAAGGTTATATATATTAATAAAACACAACTTGGGGGTCGCTTGGATGTGTATGGTAAGTTTATTAACTATATAATATAAAAATACAAAAAGACATGGTAAATGTCAATCTAATTAACTAAGAGTTAAAACTAAAAAATATGGTTAATATAATGACCTAAACTTGTCTAAATTCTATTTGATGAGAGGATTTCGACCCATCTCCACCTTATCTTCGAAATAACTGAATTTGGAGTTATTAAAACCGAACTCGACTTTATAATAAAATAATATTTTTAGTTATTCCAAAGGTGCCCCTCTCCTCCCTTATAAAAGGGCACCACCTCCCTCTCTTCCTCACACAACTTTGAGCCTTCAAGCTTGGAAAACCCCTGAAAATTGCTTCTATCCACTTCCCTAGAAATATCCTAGAGGTTATGGTCTTCTTCAAAGACCAATTTTTGTGCCCAAAAGGGAGATCTCAAAGAGGCGCTTCAAAGAAGAGGTAATGTCCATTACCGATTCTTTTATCTTTATTTCTTCTTCCACTTCTTCTTCTTAGGTTGTTTCATTATGAAGTAATAACATCAGTATCACTCATATACTTAAATGTTATTATAAGTATGAAACAACCCTATTTCACCATCTATCCATCCTATGGAAAACGAAATCACCGCGCGTGCGTACGTACGAAATACCGTCTCCACGCCGTGGTGAAATCTATTTTCCAACACCACCTTACTTGGATGGGTATAATGGTGTAAATAATGACTATATATGACTATTATAAAGTGATATTGATTCTGAAATAGTATAAATACACTAAAATATAATTCCACGATCATAGGAACGATATCATCACTCGTGCGTACGTACGGAATACCGTCTCCACGATGTGATGCAACTTGTTCTGCGTGATCTTTATTTCATTATGATTATATAAATGAATTGACTGAATGAATATGATATATAGTACACTAATACCATTCTGGAAATGAGGTATCTATAACCTAAAGAGAAGAATAAGAATTTATTCGACAAAACAGGCATAAGAACAAAAAGTAATAAACACCCGAATAACAAGTAGTAATGAAATATTACTAATAATAAGCTAAGAATATGATCATATATGATATCATAAAAATATTTATGATTCTGTAATAATTCAATAACATTATTTAAATCATTATACAGGAGGTTCGGACACGTACAAAGCATATCGGACCAAAGGTAAGGGAAAATATCACAATCTCATTTTTATCCGAGATTGTTTATACTTTGAAATTTACTGGGGTGTATTTTTATCATCAAAATCCATGTTTCCTCAATATGTAATATTATTTACATCCACCTACAATTGTTTAAACACAATTTTACCCTTTGGTGAGTTTTTAGTAAAGGATATTAAAGGAATCTTTTTTTCATTTTTCGTACGAGGTACTTTTTGACTTTTCCGACAAAAGTACGAAGAATGTTTTTTTAACTTATACGGCATGAATGGATTTTTAAAACATTATTTCCAAGAAGATTCCATTACAAGTTTTCAAGTTTATTTTTAATCAAATTCTTTCAGTTTAAAATTGTATGACATGTTAAGAAAGGAAAATGTTTTTGAATTAGAAAGGATATTTTCCTCAAGAATGGAGTTCAAGTGTTTTATCAAAATTATTTTCCATCTAAGATAATATAGGGTTCTGTTTAAATCCCTATTATTACATTGATTTGATTATGTTGTGATGTAATTATTTTTATGAATTCCTTTATCTTATATGAATTGTTTGATGATGTCATGATGTTTAAGATTCCCATTTTTATTACATGGGTTATGCTATGATGTATGGTTTTCTGATTTTGTGGCACACATAAGAATGATATAATTATGAGACTGGTGGGACCTATATCTCCCTCCAATGCATTGGGTAAAGATTTTATATCTCATGAGATAGACATGACTGGAACTGTAGGTTATACCGGTTCAGTGAAACAGGACTGAAACGAGGGTGACTCGGTTCAGAAATGGACTTTGTCCACTAAGATAGTCTTGGAAATGAGTCTTGACTAATAAGATATGATTCTCTATGATTGTGTGTGTATGCCACAAAGTTTCATGTTTTAAGTTATGATCATTGGGATTTCATTTCACTACTATGATTTAACCCATGTTACGAAATTATGCTCTCTTTTGCAGGTTAAGATTTCCAAAATGTTATGTTCTTATGAATATGATGTGATTGATATTTCTTTTGTTTACCCTTACTGAGCATTTGAGATCACCCTTTTATGTTTTCTTTTCCCCAGGATATAAAGAAAGGTTTTAGGTAAAAAAGGAAGATCTTTATGGGAGATGTTGAAAATCTTTCACCACGATTAGAAGGTTATATTCCGAGTTTCCAAAGACACTAAACTATTACGATCCTTGTGTGTGTGTTTTTGTTATGTACTAAGTATTCCGCAAAAGTAATGTAATGTCCATCTACGTCAAGCTTCGGGTCTCTACAGTTGGTATCAGAGGAAAGGTTTAGTCAACCTTTGGAAACTAGGATGCGAGAACTTTAGTGAGATCCCTAGATATATTTATAAGGTATGTCTTGGGATGTACCTAAGGTTAAGTATAAGTATAGGTTATAGTCCTAGAATTACGCTGACGATCATATAATTAAACCTAAGATGTTAGATATTGAAGGTACTCCCCCTTTATTATGTTGTTTTCCCTAGCATGATTTTTTCCTCTCACACTATTCTTTTTGGGTTTTAGATGATGACTGGAACCCGAAGGAACCGTGTTGATCAATGCAATGGACAATGCAATGATTGTCCTCCTGAACAAACAAATGTTATGGGAGATGGAGTGAAAAATCTTATTGTTATACTTACACAAACTATGAACCATTCAAGACTTCCAAATGAGCAGATAAGGGAACAATATTCTATTGAGTCCTTCATGAGGCAACGTCCACCTTATTTTAGTGGGTCTTCTGATCCACTTGTTGCTGAACAATGGATCAGTACTACTGAAAAGATATTTTCAGATCTTTAATGTTCGGAACATGATAAAGTCATCTTAGCAGTATATCGTTTGGAAGGTGAAGCTGATCAATGGTGGAATCTTATCAAGAATACGAGGCAAAGAGATGAAATTGAGTCCATGGAATGGGACGAGTTCAAGAACTAATTTTTCAATATGTACTTCCCTCGTATTCTTCGAACAAAGATGGAGAAGGAGTTTCTTGAACTAAAGCAAAAGGATGATGAATCTGTTGGTATATACGAAGCGAATTTTACAAGGCTTTCAAGGTATGCATCTGGATTTATCATCCAACCTGAAAGTAAAGTTGATCGATTCTTCAGTGGTTTAAAACCCAATCTTTGAAGGGCATTAGCTATAAGAGACTTCAGTAGCTATGAAGAAATTGTGCGTTGTGCTATCAAGGTAGAAATGGAAGTTGGTATTACTTATCCATCTCATAGTTTTGACAAGAAACGAAAGATGGAGTTCAAGGAGAAATCTCAGAATAATGGTGAAAAGAAGATGAATGTGTCCTTATGCTCAAAGTGTGGAAAGAAGCATGGTGGAGATTGTCTTAATGGGACTAAAAAATGTTTAATTTTTGTAAAATAAGGTCATCGAGCAGCTGAGTGTCGAAGTAATGGAAAAAGGGTTTCTAATGATGTGAATAAAGAAAAGACTGTAGAGAACGCACCAAAAACACTTCAATTCTTCAAGTGCAAGGAAATGCAGCATTAGGCTAATAAATGCCCTAATCCAAGGGTTAGTGATGATCGACATGAGCAACCACTTGAGGCAAAGGAAAAAGGGAAGTCACATGAGATCACCATTGGCGATGTTGAATATGATAACAATGTGGTGGAATGATTATGTGTTTATGTAATGGGATTCCAGAATAATTTTGTATATAGTATCGTGGAATATTGGAATATTTATGTTTTGGTCTATTGTGGTTTTCAATAATTTTATGGCATCGGTAACCATGAAAAGTGATTGAAATATTTTTGGAAAGCAGATGATATGCACATAATGAAGGCATAAATAGAATCTAATATGCTTGATAGTATTCATGAACTCATGATTGATATAAGGACTAAGTGATATCATGGTTTGAGGATATAGAATATTGAGGATTTTGTTATGTGGAAAGTGTTAAATTTTAACTGCATTCATGTTTTCACTAAGGTTCAATGGATATTCATTCTTCAAGAGAATACATGATTAAGGTATTCACCTGTTTGTAATTTGACCAACAAGATATATCTTATGATATATGGGGGATAAATGATGGCATTCACGTGATCATTTTCTTTATACTATGAGCTTGGACCGAAGTATTTTAGATAAGCCTAAAGATTGGAATGGATTATGTTAACCATAAGTTAGTATTTTTTAAGGATAGAACTTTTTTTGATATTATTTATGTGATTTTATAGTAATGTAGTTTTATAAAAAGGACAACCTGCAGGACGGGCGATAGCCCATCGCATCGGACAAGGCTGTAGGAATCGAACACACAACCAAAGTGCGACTGGCCTTTATCTCCAACCACTGGACTACAAGAAGTCCCTATTTAGTAGAAAGTAGTTTTATTTTATTAAGAAGTATTATATGTGAAGTATAAGTCCATTTTAGGAACCATATGTGATAAATCTCACTATAGATGGACTTATGTATTTTTTGATAACATTTCTAACCTTTTGTTTGAGACAGACGGAATGACTCGTCATTCTATCACATGATCTGCTAACACATCACGAATGACAAATTCAACTTCATTTCATTAAGATATGAAGTGGAAATTGTCCAAAGAACGACAAATGGTGAGACTATACCAAAATCACGAAAGTATTTCTTGTATTTCCAATTTCACCAACATTAGGGAAATGATCTTAAAAACCAAAAATGTTGTCCTAGTGATCTTATATCTGATGAATTAGATGGTAACTTAGATCGTCACAAATTTATGGCTTTTTGATTGATGGCTTTTCCATAGCCATGTTCTCTACCACTCTCCATCAGAACATAATGGTTAGATTTCTCTTCCATATCCATATTTTCACCTATGTGGGAACCCAGTGATTAGTTTATTTGGGTAACCGTTATATTTCATACTTTTGTTTTTAAAGATTGGTTTTGGTATTCCTTTTTACAATGTGGGTTTCTATTAAAGAAACTTTCGAATAGTAAACAATTTATAACCCCGACGAATTTCGAGGAAGAAATTCATTTTAAGGGGGGTAGAATGTAACAGCCTGAGATTTTATAAAAAAATATTCTTTTTTAATTTCATTAATGTCTTATGTTGTATGCTACACCAAAAGGAGCTTGCTCAACACACATCCTTGACTTTCCTTGCATTACACACAATCACGACCTTCCTCGATAGCGTGTGTAGTACGCAATACCGAGTTTCATTAAACAACGATATGCTAATAAAATATTATTAAAACTAGCTGTCATGAATAGTAATAACCAATTTTTGAAATTTTATAAATTTTATTTTTCAAAATGGACTTCATTTTTGGATTCGTAATATTGAAATTAGCCTAGGGTGAAATTTAGGTATTTTTCTGAAAACTTTCAATTTTTGATGAATAGTGAAACCACTAAGTGCTAGTTAAAAAAACTGAATATTTCATTAAACTTAATTGTACCACTTTTGTGAGTGGAATTTCGAAAATCCGAGAGACACGGTTAATATCAAGGAATAAAATGTGGTTCAATGAGATGAAAATAATTTTTGGTGAATAGTAACTTTTTACTTTTTTTACCACGGTTAAAAGTAAATAAGGTAATTAAGGGTAAAAATGATATTATTATTACCATAACACATGTCCTAATTCTATTGGAAAAGTTTAAATCGACCAAAAACAACCTTAGGAATAAAATATGACCATTTAGGCCCACTTGGATTAGATTAGGACATTTATTATTAATTTATTTAAAGAAGGATTAAAATAGTTAAAATCAAGGTCTAATATGTAAAGCATTTTTAATATTGGGTTATACATAAGATAATTTCGACTATAAATATTCATTAGAAAGATAAAACTATATCCTACATAATGTTATTTTATTTGTAATTTTTAGACATTAAATAATGTAATTTATTTATGACACAACAATGATGCAGTAATTATCTTATTAATGAAAGATTGACATAATCGATGTTATAAATACCCAAATAAATAAAATTTGAGACTTTTTATGAACTAAACTAATTTTATAGGTTACTATTCCATGTTAGGATTGATTTAATTAACTTTGGTCGAAGTAATAATTCTTTTATGAGTTTCAAACAAATCAACTATTGAATAGTGTCAAAATTGACATAAAATAGTTTTTAAAACAAATATTATATTATTAATTTTTATTTTATTCCTAAAAATATAAGGTTCGGCCAAATGACATAGATAAGGTTATATATATTAATAAAACACAACTTGGGGGTCTCTTGGATGTATATGGTATGTTTATTAACTATATAATATAAAAATACAAAGTGACATGGTAAATGTCAATCTAATTAACTAAGAGTTAAAACTAAAAGATAAGGTTAATATAATGACCTAAACTTGTCTAAATTCTATTGGATGAGAGGATTGCGACCCATCCCCACCTTATCTTAGAAATAACTAAATTTGGAGATATTTAAAACCGAACATGACTTTATAAAAAAATAATATTTTTTGTTATTCCAAAGGTGCCCCTCTCCTCCCTTATAAAAGGGAACCCCCTCCCTCTCTTCCTCACAAAACTTTGAGCCTTCAAGCTCCGCCAAACCCTGCCAATTTCTTCTCTCCACCTCCCTAAAAACATCCTAGAGGTTCTGGTCTTCTTCAAAGACCAATTTTAGTTCCCTAATGGGAGATCTCAAAGAGGCGCTTCAAAGAAGAGGTAATGTCCATTACCGATTCTTTTATCTTTATTTCTTCTTCCACTTCTTCTTCTTAGGTTGTTTCATTATGAAGTAATAACATAAGTATCACTCATATACTTATATGTTATTATAAGTATGAAACAACCCTATTTCACCATCTATCCATCCTACGGAAAACGAAATCACCGCGCGTGCGTACGTACGGAATACCGTCTCCATGCCGTGGCGAAATCTATTTTCCACCACCACCTTACTTGGATGGGTATAATGGTGTAAATAATGACTATATGTGACTATAATAAAGTGATATTGATTCTGAAATATTTTACATACACTCCAATTATAGCATCCCTCCTTTTTATCACATAAACTTTCATTACATTTTACAAAACCAAGGATCTTTAAGGTTTAGTGTCTTGGAAACCAGGAACTTAAAACATGAAACAAAAAAAACATTCTTCTTAAAAACATGAAAGGATTCTCCTTATGTTCATCCTAGGATCATTACTGCATCTCAGAACCTGGGGACATACATCAAAGGAAAGGGTGAGCAGAAGGCCCAGTAAGGAAAACAAGAGAAACATTTTACATGTGAACTTGAGATACTTCAATAAAGTCATGAAAAGAACTTTAAGGCATGAGAATGAAATCATGAGGCATATCATAATAAAAATAACATTTTCATAACTTGAATATGTGGCTAAATAATTTAACATATAAAATCATGAACATATCACCCAGGTCCATCCCCAAGGTGTCATTTGAAAATTACCAAGGTTATTCACCAAGGTATCGTGAAAATTGTAATCTCTAGTGGTTACCTCATTACCCAATGCATTGGAGCGCTATCAGGGCGCACCCTTAAATTTGCCTTTATTATCATGTGAGCCACATATATCATCATCAAAAATTTCATAAATAACCCATAAAGCACAAATTAAATGGGTTTCATTTCGTAATCATAACATTTTAAAAACTACTTTAAAGACATGATCTTTACGTCACTTTAAAACCCACAGAAAAGGAATGTGGGTCTCATGTATGTAAATCCCATAATTTAAAATAGAACATTTTATTATATATGTGAATACACCTTTAGAAGAAATAGCTTTGAGTGTTCACTAAATAATATAAAAGAACTTTATAAAAAGAGAGAGACATTTTGAGACGGAAATTCTGCAGCATAACGGCTTTGTTACGAGGTTTTAGAAGACATTAAAAAGAAAGGTAAAATGGGTCAAACATTCATAAATGACCCATAAAAAAGTATATGGAAAGAATAATAAGGATACATGATCATGGTAATGAAATTTCAAGGACATACCATTTGAAATGAAATACATGGAAGGAAGACAAAAAATTAGATTTCTCTTATGAAAGTTCGGCAGCCTAACGTCGTTACTAAAACTTCAAACAAAATGATTTGAAAAGATAAAATAGGGTCTCTCATATTGTGAACATAAGAGTTAAGTATGATAGATATAGAGATAATTCCCCAACATAATTAAAAAGGAACTTGAAAGTCTTGACATGAAAGTAGAACTTTGAAAAGAATGAGAAGGGTGAAAGAATCCCCTAAACAATTCGGCAGCCTAATGGCGCCACTTAAATCTTCAAAATACTGAATTGAAGAGATAAAATGGGGTCTCTCATAATATGTACATAAAATTTCAGTATGACAGATATAGAGATCAGACCCCAACATAACAAAAAGGAACTTGAAAGAATTGACATGAAATTAGAACTTCAAAACGAGAAGGGTGAAGAACCACTTAAAAATTCGGCAGCCTAACGGCGCCACTTAAAACTTCAAAATACTGAATTGAAGAGATCAAATGGGGTCTCTCATCATATGAACATAAGATTCCTGTATGATAGATATAGAGATAATTCCCCAATATAATTAAAAAGGAACTTGAAAGTCTTGACATGAAAGTAGAACTTTGAAAAGAATGAGAAGGGTGAAAGAATCCGCTAAAAATTCGGCAACCTAACGGCGCCACTTAAAACATCAAAATACTGAATTGAAGAGATAAAATGGGTTCTCTCATCATATGAACATAACAGTCCAGTATGATAGATATATATATAATACCCCAACATAAAAAAAGGATCTTCAAAGTATTGACATGAAAGTAGAACTTCAAAATGAGAAGGGTGAATAACCACTTAAAAATTCGGCAGCCTAACGGCGCCACTTAAAACTTCAAAATACTGAATTGAAGAGATAAAATGGGGTCTCTCATCATATGAACATAAGATTCCAGTATGATAGATATAGAGATCATACCCCGACATAACAAAAAGGATCTTGAAAGTATTGACATGAAAGTAGAACTTCAAAACGAGAAGGGTGAAGAACAACTTAAAATTTCGGCAGCCTAACGGCGCCACTTAAAACATCAAAATACTGAATTGAAGAGATCAAATGGGGTCTCTCATCATATGATCATAAAAGATCAGTATGATAAATCTAGAGATCATACCCCAACATAACAAAAAGGAACTTGAAATACTTTACATGAAAATAGATCTTGAAAAATGAGAAGGGAGAAAGAATCCGTTACAAAAATTTCGGCAGCCTAACGGCGCCACTTAAAACTACATAAAACGAAATAATGAGAGTAAGAGGGGATCTCTCATTATATTAACATGAAAAGTTCAGTAAGAGTAGTATAAAAGAACATCCTCCAACATATTAACATGGAGCATAAAAGGAATGACATAAAAGAGATTACTTGAAATTAAGGAGAGAGGTCGGATCACTTACTTTAAAATGTAACTCTTAAACCTCAAAGGATGGGACCTTGAGGGCTTGGGGGCACCTTGGGAGGACTCCTTGGGAGGTAATGAGACCAGAAATTCGTTGGGGAAGAGTGGGGAGTGGAATGGATGAGAGGAGGGCTTGGTATTTATAGGGAAAAAGAGGGGACAAGGCATTAATGGCCAAGGGACACCTCAAAAGTGGTTTTCTCAAAAGCATGGGCCCTCCCATGGTACTTCCCATAAAGTTAGGCCACATGGGGACCCCCACACAATAATTCATCACCCATGGCCGGCCAACCCTTAAAAAAACTCATGACATCATCATGACACAGTTATGATGTCATTAAACATACTGAAACCCTAAAACTGTATTTTCACTATTCACTGAAAATTCAACTTTCTCAGAAAGATCCCAAAATTTCACCTTAATCAAATATCAATGCTCTAATTTCAAAAATGAACTCCATTTTAATAAAAATAATTTTCTAAATATATTTAATTTATTTTTTAAATAAATACACTATTCACCGAAAATTCATTTTTTCAGAAAAAACCACATAAATTACCGCAACATAATATCGGTGCTCTGAGTTCAAAAATGAAATCCATTTTATAAAAATAATTTTCTAAATGTTTTAAATTTAATTTTTAATTAAAAAAACACTATTCACCCGAAAAAACTAATACTTGAATAATAATTTATGAAACCGTTATTTAACCATTTTATTGAATCACATTACTTAATCAAGGTGCCTAGATTATTTTAAAACATTCTTTAAGTGAGATTACTAATCCATTTGGTCATATTACTAATCCTAATCATAAAATCACTATTCATAATTTACTATTCATCAAAAATCATGTTGATCTTATTAGACTCCAAATTTTGTACTGAACATAATTGTAGAAGACCATTTTTTGAAAATCATTACACATTTTTAATTATTTATGGTTTACATAAACATTTTTAAAATATATTTTTTCTAAAATTCATCAAAAATATGCATACTATATTTATCCGGTCATTTGAAAATTCATAAATTTCATCATAAGAATAAATCCCAATTTTTATTTAAAACAAAGTATTACACAAGGCAGTTATGGTCTCCTTACATAGCCCCTTATCACACCAGCATAGGACCTAAGTGTAAGGTGTGCTAAGGTGAGAGAGTCTGAGGGAGGCTCGACCAACATTGCCCGAGTAGTAATTTCTATCAGTTTGAACTTCTTGCGAAGGCGATTCCGTTCTAGCTTCACATGATGAAGTTCGGCTTGGGTTTGGTCCAGAGCAAAGCCCAATGGTGCTACCTCCTTCCCAAGTTCTGTTAGATGGGCTTCGATCGGTCCAAGACTACTAGGTGAGGCCATCGAATCTTCTTTCTATAATAATTAACCATGACTACTTGTATTTAGAGACAATAATCAAATCATTTTGTTCAAAACGGTCATATTGACCAATGGTCATATAACAGTCAGAACCCAATGGTCTCATTTTAATTATAATCATGTTTATCAAATAAAACATTTTTGTTGAGTATAAAAAAATAAAATAAAATAACACATGAAATTAGGAAATAAGATTCATTCAAAATTCCGGGCCGTTACAATCTTCCCCCCTTAAGAAATTGCGTCCTCGCAATTTTAAAAATTGGGTTTTGAAATTTCATTGACAGTCCCACATCGGAAAAAAAGTCTGTGACACCGTTACTTTAAATGAAAGAAAAGGAAGTACAAAGGCCACCCGAGTTTAATCATACTAGGATTCCATGTAGAAAACATGGACATGGAGGAGAAAACAAAGGGTCACGTCCTAAAGGAGAGTGATGAAAAACATGATTAGGAGGAAGTTAGCCACCAGAAAATCCCAAAATTATGATGTGTGCAATCGGTCTTTGATTACCTAGTAGGAAACGTAAACCAACAACATTTTTGTTTTATGTTCCGTTTGATTACTTTGAGGAATTCATTTACAAAATAGAACAAAAACATAAGGAAATATATCTACCTTCGTGTAGATTTTCATCCTTTAATAAGTTTCTACCCAAAACTAATATTTTTTCTAAACTATGAGCATTCAAAACTACTTGGTCTCATCAAAACACAAGAATCATCTTCTAGAGAATCTCATAATCCACAAAAGATTAACTATATATTTCTTTCATCTTTAAACATTATCCCAAAAACCGAAAGGGTAAGGTAAAACAATTCTTCAAAAAGAAATAATCCCATAGGAATGGAAACTACTTTTAAATCTTCAAAGTTCCATCGTACTACCCAAATTTCATCATAGTCCATTCCATAAATAACGGTCCTTAAAATTCCTCAAAATAAACCAAACTAAGATTGAAACCCAAATACAGGAAGGATTTGATAACATAGTCTTCCAAAATAAACTTCATTGTTCATCTACAAACAACATCAACCACTCCTAACATCTTATAACAAAAGTATCTAACCTAAAAATATTTAACCCAAGATAGGTTAATCATTCCCATAAGTAACCTAAATTACTATAAGTCCACCTTAAATTCATAGATTCTTCAAATATAAGTCAACCTTACTCCTCAATGAAAATACCGTTGTAGTCTATTTACCTCGATCATATAGGGTCCCCAAAATAGTGAACGTCTTCCAAAATAAAAATCATATTTTAATCCCCTAATCATATCTGTCATATTAATACGACAATCGTATCATTTCCTATCACATTGGGTGTTGAGACATGTTCTTCCATTTCCCGCCATTAACTAAGAAAAGAACTATAATTAGGGGCTTAAATACTTAGCCAATAATCATGAAAAGAAACTTAAAGCATATAAGGATAACTTGTAGTTGAAAAGTATACCCTAACATGTGATCCCCTAGGTTCCCATCTAGGTTATCCATGATCATATATTCTTATGTGAATATTTATTTTATTTTATCTTTGTTCCTTTAACAATGGTTCATACTAAGCTTATGAATTTACCAAAGCATATCCCCCGGGAGTGTCGTAACCAAGAGTGCAGCAAGGCCCGTTGTCGTGTACCAGTTCCCATTCGAGTCTAGCTCAAAGCGGTGTTTTCGGGTTTTACCCCTATGTACATCTGTGCCAGAGCCACCTCTACCTGCTCGTATCCAGACAGGGATGTGTTTGCTTGGCAACCCCTTACTCAATACTCACCAAAATACCAGGAAGATTTCCAATATTTTAACTTTTCTATAGACTTCTTCCTAAAGTTTTCATATCCTAATTTCCATAACATAAATAAACCATCCTCTGATACCAACTATAGCATCCCGCCTTTTTATCACATAAACTTTCATTACATTTTACAAAACCGAGGATCTTTAAGGTTTAGTGTCTTGGAAACCAGGAACTTAAAACATGAAACAAAACAAAACATTATTCTTAAACACTTGAAAGGCTTCTCCTTATGTTCATCCTAGGTTCATTACTACATCTCAGAACCTGTGGACATACATCAAAGGAAAGGGTGATCAGAAGGCCCAGTAAGGAAAACAAGAGAAACATTTTACATGTGAACTTGAGATACTTCAATAAAGTCATGAAAAGAACTTTAAGGCATGAGAATGAAATCATGAGGCATATCATAATAAAAATAAAATTTTCATAACATGAATATGTGGATACATAATTTAACATAGACAATCATGAACATATCACCAAGGTCCATCCCCAAGGTGTCATTTGAAAATTACCAAGGTTATTCACCAAGGTATCGTGAAAATTGTAATCTCTAGTGGTTACATCATTACCCAATGCATTGGAGCACTATCAGGGCGCACCCTTAAATTTTCCTTTATTATCATGTGAGACAAATATATCATCATCAAACATTTCATAAATAACCCATATAGCACAAAATAAATGTGTTTCATTTCGTAATCATAACATTTTAAAAACTGCTTTAAAGACATGATCTTTACGTCACTTTAAAACCCACAGAAAAGGAAGGTGGGTCTCATGTATGTAAATCCCATAATTTAAAATAGAACATTTTAGTATATATGTGAATACCCCTTTAGAAGAAATAGCTTTGAGTGTTAACTTAATAATATAAAAGAACTTTAGAAAAAGAGAGAGAAATTTTGAGACGGAAATTCTGCAGTATAACGGCTATGTTACGAGGTTTTAGAAGACATTAAAAAGAAAGGGAAAATGGGTCAAACATTCATAAATGACCCATAAAACAGTAGATGGAAAAAATAATAAGGATACATGATCATGGTAATGAAATTTCAAGGACATACCATTTGAAATGAAAAACATGGAAGGAAGACAAAAAATTAGATTTCTCTTATGAATGTTCGGCAGCCTAACGGCGTTACTTAAACATCAAACAAAATGATTTGAAAAGATCAAATAGGGTCTCTCATCATGTGAACATAAGAGTTCAGTATGATAGATATAGAGATAATTCCCCAACATAATTAAAAAGGAACTTGAAATTCTTGACATGAAAGTATAACTTTGAAAAGAATGAGAAGGGTGAAAGAATCCCCTAAAAAATTCGGCAGCCTAACGGCGCCACTTAAATCTTCAAAATACTGAATTGAAGAGATAAAATGGGGTCTCTCATCATATGGACATAAAATTCCAGTATGATAGATATAGAGATCATACCCCAACATAACAAAAAGGAACTTTAAATAATTGACATGAAATTAGAACTTCAAAACCAGAAGGGTGAAGAACCACTTAAAAATTCGGCAGCCTAACGGCGCCACTTAAAACTTCAAAATACTGAATTGAAGAGATCAAATGGGATCTCTCATCATATGAACATAATATTCCAGTATAATATATATAGAGATAATTCCCCAACATAATTAAAAAGGATCTTGAAAGTCTTGACATGAAAGTAGAACTTTGAAAAGAATGGGAAGGGTGAAAGAATCCCCTAAAGAATTCGGCAGCCTAACGGCGCCACTTAAAACTTCAAAATACTGAATTGAAGAGATAAAATGGGGTCTCTCATCATATGAACATAAGAGTACATTATGATAGATATAGAGATCATACCCCAACATAAAAAAAAGGATCTTCAAAGTATTGACATGAAAGTAGAACTTCAAAACGAGAAGGGTGAAGAACCACTTAAAAATTCGGCAGCCTAACGGCGCCACTTAGAACTTCAAAATACTGAATTGAAGAGATCAAATGGGGTCTCTCATCATATGAACATAGGAGTCCAGTATGATAGATATAGTGATCATACCCCAATATAACAAAAAGGATCTTGAATGTATTGACATGAAAGTAGAACTTCAGAACGAGAAGGGTGAAGAACAACTTAAACTTTCGGCAGCCTAACGGCGCCACTTAAAACATCAAAATACTGAATTGAAGAGATCAAATGGGGTCTCTCATCATATGATCATAAAAGATCAGTATGATAAATCTAGAGATCATACCCCAACATAACAAAAAGGAACTTGAAATACTTTACATGAAAATAGATCTTGAAAAATGAGAAGGGAGAAAGAATCTATTACAAAACTTTCGGCAGCCTAACGGCGCCACTTAAAACTTCATAAAATGAAATAATGAGGGTAAGAGGGGATATCTCATTATATGAACATGAAAAGGTCAGTAAGAGGAGTATAAAAGAACATCCTCCAACATATGAACATGGAGCATAAAAGGAATGACATAAAAGAGATTACTTGAAATTAAGGAGAGAGGTCGGATCCCTTACCTTAAAATGTAACTCTTAAACCTCAAAGGATGGGACCTTGAGGGCTTGGGGGCACCTTGGGAGGACTAATTGGGAGGTAATGAGACCCGAAATTCGTTGGGGATGAGTGGGGAGTCGAATGGATGAGAGGAGGGCTTGGTATTTATAGGGAAAGAGAGGGGACAAGGCATTAATGGCCAAGGGACACCTCAAAAGTGGTTTTCTCAAAAGCATGGGCCCTCCCATGGTACTTCCCATAAAGTTAGGCCACATGGGGACCCCCACACAATAATTCATCACCCATGGCCGGCCAAACCTTAAAAAAACTCATGACATCATTATGACACAGTTATGATGTCCTTAAACATACCGAAACCCTAAAACTGTATTTTCACTATTCACTGAAAATTCAACTTTCTCAGAAAGATCCCAAAATTTCACCTTAATCAAATATAAATGCTCTAATTTCAAAAATTAAATCCATTTTATAAAAATAATTTTAAAAATATATTTAATTTATTTTTTAAATAAATACACTATTCACCGAAAATTCATTTTTTCAGAAAAAACCACAAAAATTACCACAACATAATATCGGTGCTCTGAGTTCAAAAATGAAATCCATTTTATAAAAATAATTTTCTAAATAATTTTAATTTAATTTTTAATTAAAAAAAACTATTCACCCGAAAAAACTAATACTTGAATAATAATTTATGAAACTGTTATTTAACCATTTTTATTGAATCACATTACTTAATCAAGGTGCCTAGATTATTTTAAAACTTTCTGTAAGTGAGATTAATAATCCATTTGGTCATATTACTAATCCTAATCATAAAATCACTATTCATAATTTACTATTCATAAAAAATCATGTTGATCTTATTAGACTCCAAATTTTGTACTGAACATAATTGTAGAAGACCATTTTTTGAAAATCATTACACATTTTTAATTATTTAAGGTTTACATAAACATTTTTAAAATATCTTTTTGCTAAAATTCATCAAAAATATGCATACTATATTTATCCGTTCATTTGAAAATTCATAAACTTCATCATAAGAATAAATCCCAATTTTTATTTAAAACAAAGTATTACACAAGGCAGTTACGGTCTCCTTACATAGCCCCTTATCACACCAGCATAGGACCTAAGTGTAAGGTGTGCTAAGGTGAGAGAGTCTGAGGGAGGCTCGGCCAACATTTCCAGAGTATTAATTTCTATTAGTTTGAACTTCTCGCGAAGGCGATTCCGTTCTAGCTTCACATGATGATGTTTGGCTTGGGTTTGGTCCAGAGCAAAGCCCAATGGTGCTACCTCCTTCCCAAGTTCTGTTAGATGGGCTTCGATCGGTCCAAGACTACTAGGTGAGGCCATCGAATCTTCTTTCTATAATAATTAACCAAGACTACTTGTATTTAGAGACAATAATCAAAACATTTTGTTCAAAACGGTCATATTGACCAATGGTCATATAACAGTCAGAACCCAATGGTCTCATTTTAATTATAATCATGTTTATCAAATAAAACATTTTTGTTGAGTATAATAAAATAAAATAAAATAACACATGAAATTAGGAAACAAGATTCATTCAAAATTCCGGGCCGTTACACCAATACAATTCCACGATCATAGGAACGATATCATCACTCGTGCGTACGTACGGAATACCGTCTCCACGATGTGATGCGACTCGTTCTGCATGATCTTCATTTCATAATGATGATATAAATGAATTTAATGAATGAATATGATATATATTACACTAATACTATTCTGGAAATGAGGTATCTATAACCTAAAGAGAAGAATAAGAATTTATTTGACAAAACACGCATAAAAACAAAAAGTAATAAACACCCGAATAACAAGTAGTAATGAAATATTACTAATAATAAGCTAAGAATATGACCATATATGATATCATAAAAATAATTATGATTATGTAATAAGTCAATAACAATATTTAAATCATTATATAGGAGGTTCGGACACGTACAAAGCATATCAGACCAAAGGTAAGGGAAAATATCACAATCTCATTTTTATCCGAGATTGTTTATACTTTGAAATTTACTGGGGTGTATTTTTATCATCCAAATAAATGTTTCCTCAATATTTAATATTATTTCCATTAACCTACAATTTTTAAAATCCAATTAGACCCTTCGGTGAGTTTTTAGTAAAGGATATGAAAGGAATCTTTTTTTCATTTTTCGTACGAGGTACTTTTTTACTTTTCCAACAAAAGTATGAAGAATTTTTTTTTTAACTTATACGACATGAATGGATTTTTAAAACATTATTTCCAAGAAGCTTCCTTTACAAGTTTTCAAGTTTATTTTTAATCAACTTATTTTAGTTTAAAATTTTATGACATGTTAAGAAAGGAAAATGTTTTGGAAGTAGAAAGGATATTTTCCTCAAGAATGGAGTTCAAGTGTTTTATCAAAATTATTTTCCATCTAAGATAATATAGGGTTCTGTTTATATCCCTATTATTACATTGATTTGATTATGTTGTGATGGAATTATTTTTATGAATTCCTTTATCTTATATGAATTGTTTGACGATGTCATGATGTTTAAGATTCCAATTTTTATTACATGGGTTATGCTATAATGTATGGTTTTCTGGTTTTGTGGCACACATAAGAATGGTATCATTATGAGATGGGTGGGACATATATCTCCCTCCAATTAATTGGGTAAAGATTTTGTATCTCATGAGATAGACATGGCTGGAATGGTAGGTTATACCGGTTCAGTGAAACATGACTGAAACGAGGGTGCCTCGGTTCAGAAATGGACTTTGTCCACTAAGATAGTCTTGGCAATGAGTCTTGACTAATAAGATATGATTCTCTATGATTGTGTGTCTATGCCACAAAGTTTCATGTTTTAAGTTATGATTATTGGGATTTAATTTAACTACTATGATTTATCCCATGTTATGAAATTATGCTCTCTTTTGCAGGTTAAGATTTCCAAAATGTTATGTTCTTATGAATATGATGTGATTGATATTTCTTTTGTTTACCCTTACTGAGCATTTGAGCTCACCCTTTTATGTTTTCTTTTCCCCAAGATATAAAGAAAGGTTTTAGGTAAAAAAAGGAAGATCTTTATGGGAGATATTGATGATCTTTCACCACGATTAGAAGATTATATTCCGAGTTTCCAAAGACACTAAACTATTACGATCCTTGTGTGTGTGTGTGTTTTGTTATGTACTAAGTATTCCACAAAAGTAATGTAATGTCCATGTACGTCAAACTTCGGGTCTCTACAATGCATTAACCCGTTATTGAGACTTTAGGGAGGTCCTTGAATAATTTTGGATAAATAAATAAAAGAACAAAATTCTGAGCAATACATGCAACCCTTAAAGCAGAATATCACATGATAGTAAAATAAATACAACCCCATACTAATTTTGAAAATATAGAGACATTAAGAATAAGTCAATATGATGTCACCCTTATTATTATTTATCTTAAAATAAAACAAAACAATTTTGGGTAAAATATTTTAAGGAAAAATCCATATAATAGAATATTAAAATAGAATATAAATAAATAAATTACCATTCATGAATTGCATAAAATCATCTTCTGTTACTACTTCGCACCATCATGAGACTGATAATTGGTTTTCTAAATCAATTTTCTCACCCATTTAAGGTGTTCATATCCAAAATATTTACTATTTATATAGTGGAATAAATATTTAATTAATTTGTTTATCTACAAACTAGAGGTGATTCACTAAGATTGAAAAATAGTGAAAAAAAATAAGCTTGCAGGTCAGGATGGGGTATATATGTACACTTCGAAAAAAATCTATTAAAAACAATTTAAAAAGTCCAAAATAGGATATCAAAAATAGTAGTATAGCAATGAATTTATCATAAAAAAAAGATAAATAGTATGCAGAAACCTGAGAACAAATATAGAAATAAAATCAAAACATATAAACGAAAATAAGAAACCCTCACATCTAGATCTCAAAATAAAAAAACATAAAAAGAAAATCAGATCTTATAATGGAAAGCATAGGCCCACCCTTCTAGTTGAAAGAAAATCAGAGACCCTTGGATCCAAATCTTGATGTTTTATTGAAAAACCCTAACAGAAACCGTACAATGGATGATGAATGTTGTTCGAGAAAATTGAGGTAGTGGGTTTGTGTGGTTCATATGGGTTTACATGATTCGAGCTTCTATTCACCGAGGAGGAGTGATGTAAATGGGTTCTTTCTATAGAAAACATCTGATATCATGATGGGTTCGCAATAGGTTATTTTTTTTATTTAGAAAAGGATACTTTTATCCAAGATTCTTTAGCACTGATAATGGTAGTTCTTTATCAGCACTTTTTTTAGCCCTATTAAAGCCTCATATTTATCAGCGCTAAAAAGAGCTTCTATATATTTATTTATCAAAACTTATTTTTTAAGTGATGATAAAAGATTTATAAATATAATTATAAAAAAATAGTTAATATATATATTCATAATTGATATATAACTAAAAATTTAGTAAATAAATTCCTTATTTAAAAATATTTAATATAACTTTATAATTATTTAAATATATATAAATATTAATTTATTATTATATAAATATTTTGAAATATTGATATTTATATCATTATATATATTTATATAATTATATATAATTATATATTTTCATATATATATTTAATAAATATATATGAATATAAATATACTAAATATATTCATTATTTATATAAATTTATTATAAATTTAATGATTATTTAAACGTTTATAATAATATAAATACATTTAAAAAATATTTATTTATTTATAATAAGATATATATTATTTATAAAAATAGAATGATCATTTTTAAATACATTTATTTATAAATAATTTCTAAAAATTAATTTTTAAAAATATTTTTTTAACATTATTAATGAATGTCTAATTTTAATAGCATAATTTTTAAAAATGATGGAAATTAAATAAATAAATAATAAGTATAATTTAATAATATTGAAAATATTATAAGTTTTATGTCTGAGCATTATATATAAAATATCATTAAATACACATACATGAGATCAATATAACACAAATTTGATCTATGTAAATTAAAAAATCAAATGATATTCAATTTTATGTCCATTAATCTACAATAAGTATTTATAATTCATATTAATTTTTAATTATAAACCATTATCCACTAAATATATTACTATTTAATGTAAAGTGAATAATTTTTTTTAATATTTAAATCATATTTAGATATGCTAATATATATCTATATATTTAATATATACTATTTATTAAAATTACCAATAATCATCTAATTAAAAAAAAAATTAATATTTTCCCCAATTTACTTATTTTTAATTTTAATTTTTTTAATTTTCATTTTTCATATCTATATATTTAATACATACTATTTATAAGTATTTACAATTTACATATAGAATAATCAATTTATTCATTTTTATCAATAATAATTTAATTTATAAATTTTGTAATATTTTTTTAAATAAACTCTTTATTTGTTTTCTATTTATTTAATTGTTTCAATTAAATTGTTGAAAAGTTTATCAAAGCTGAAAAAATCACTCATAAAGGACCCCAATATCACTTCTCAAAATATAGCACTGATAAAGGGTACCCTTTATCAGTGCTAAAAATAAAGCATTGTTAAATAGAACCCTTTATCGGCACTAAAAATAAAGCAACAATAAAGGGTACCTTTATTAGTGCTGAAAAAAGCACTGATAAAGGGTTAAATTTATCAGAACATTCTTCAGTGCTGTTAAATATTCCATTTATTAGCACTTTGTTCAATCACTGATAAATACCGGCACTGTTAAATTCTTGTTTTCTATAAGTGTCCATCTAAAAAACATTAATGTATTGGAACATTTCACCTTTCAAAGACACCATTCAATAAAAAAATAAGTCCACTCTAGTTTCTCCAAATTTATCACCTAAAAAAGAATTCTATCATTATAAATCATTCATAACTTCGTGTTATCAAAAGAAGTACACTAGTTTATTCTGCATAGAAGAAACTGGTTTTCCGAAAGGACTCCCTCAAGTTTACTGTGCCAAAAGATTGGAAGACTTGACACCCTACCCACCTATACATGTGGTGCCTCTCATATACATAAGTGAATCCACACCTTAATAACATAAAAGGATAATGTAAAATATTAATTCAAACGAATAATATGTTTAAATTGTTCATACATGAGTCCTACATCCATGGGAGAAACACTTCTACCATATCTGTTACAGTCAAAAATTAAAAAAAAATTGCAATCACTTCTTCAAAGTGGAAAAATTAGATCATTATTATAAAAAAAATCTATAATCATATTTAATCTTATGTATTGGTTATCACACTTAATTATATTAAAGAAAAAGTGTTTATCCAATTGCATCACTATCAGAAATTTATGGATGACTCACCCTTAAAACAAGGGGACTATCGATTTCTTGTAGCTACCAGTACCTGATCACTATAGATGATGAATATTGAAATTTACCACACCCTTTGTCTCAAACCCTTGTGGGCCAACCTATAGCACCCACTGAACATCTAAATATGGGACATCCCACTATAACCCATTAGAATAAGAAATCTTCAAATCATAATCTACTAATCGGATAATACATTTTCCACTCAACTACCGCTATTGGAGTCATGTATTTTGACTACCTTAACAATCATGATTGTATATATCATCAATTATTACTCTTATATATATATGAATAAAAACTTGATTTTGATTCATATCTTAATAATATCCCACCTAAAGGCTACTTTGAGGAACTCTTTGAAACCCTCCAACACTTATGCACATTCATTTACTTTCGCATGATTTATAGATAGTACACTCCTTTCACCAAATGTTTACCCATGTCCCACTAAGGCACAATGTTGCCTCAAATAGTATTAGAATAACACATGGGAGAAATGTTCTCCAATATTCTATTTTATGATTATCTTTCTTAACTCCAATACTCCATCATGCAACATGTTTGAGATAAAATAGTATTTTAGGTCAATATGATTCATATGATATTATAATACAAAATTTAGATCTAAATGGATCACACTGTAATTATCATATACTAAAACACCACCTTTCTAAATCATTTTGAGAGCCTTCAATAAAATAATCAACTATATCAATTCCTATACTACTTACACTACATCAATATACTCATCTTTTATTACGTGTAATATATACACAGCTTATGTCCATGACATCCAGATAACATTGTTTCACTATATGTGATCACAAAACAAGTGGTTTTATTCAAAGTCATTAAATCCCTAGTAAAGGAAACATCCTTTAATGGTTCATCTATCCCAATGAAAATACGATTTATATTTGGATCCCTTTATGTATTGGATAATCCTATTAACTTATTCCCATTGTTCCAAATGTAATCCAACCAATAAAGAACCCACTTGTCCAAGTGGTAAGCCTATTGTGCCACCCTAATCCCTCCCCAATAGGCTAGGGAATAGTGACTAGTACCTTGTAGGAATATTTAACATATAGTAATCCTTATACTAATGTATCTTAAAACACACACCCATCTCCAAATATCCCAAAATATGGAAAAATTGAATTGAATGGAGTGAAAATGTATGAATAAACTATAACAACCAATATTAGAGTATAAATTATATAACCATATTGAATAAGGAGAAATTAAAATACCATCAGCTTGAAAGTACTTCCTACCTAGTAATTTGTGAGATAAATATCCCATAACACACCCTACAGTATCATACCACAATTTATCCAACATTACCACCGAGCACCACTATGCCCCACCCACCATTTGTCCACCTAATACACCATCAAATTACTTCTCTTTGTCATAAGTCAAAACATGTGTAGGAAAAAGAACAATCAGTGTTAGTGCTTACAAAACCAATAGGATGTCTATAAATTTCCAATTAAATAATTTATAAAAATGATATTCAATGCAAAATTATAGTCCATAGGTAATGGAAAGAAGAATTTATATATTCCTATTTAAGGATCCATGTTTCATGGTTTCATCTCCTTCCTTGTGGATGGAAAAATAATTGAGAATTAATTCCATCACCCCATACCAATCAAAAATTCAACCCATGTATCCTCTTTATACCTATTATGGAGGATCCCACAATCCTGGTACTATGGTGGAGATACAAAATCTATTAGAGTATATCGTGCCTAACCCAATATCTTTAGATAGGGGGAATTCCAGCTCTATAAATATAGTGTATCAAACATTGCGTTGGGGGTGAATACTTACCATATCTGATTTGTGAGTAGAGGATATAATTCCATAGGATACGACTCAACAACCAAGTGGAATACTGCCACTATCATATGGACAATGAGGGTAAATATTTCCATGTAATAATTTATTTATCAATGTGGGTTTCTATTGACCAAGAATGCCCCAAATCCAAGCATGATCTCTACAATAACAATATATTCAATAATGGTTGCTTTGCTACATTTCATTTTCATATCTTTAAAATTATGTTCATAATCATATCCAGTGTGTATAATTAATCATAATATAATGGTCTCATGTCCAAATTTTATCAAGGATAAGGATTTGAGTCCATCAAAACGTTTTGTAAAGGTACATGACATGTTCCTGGGGTATATGGTGTGTATCCCAAGAGTAATATCCTCCACATTCATTAGATCCCTATATGATGTGTATAATTACAACTACATGGTTGTGTGGATGATTTTACAAGATCTTTAGAAATCATAGGGGTACTTTGTGTGTGCCCTCAACATATGATTTCATATTTTACGAAGGGCTACATGAAAATTCATCCACTAAGGTTACATGGGTGTGTTCTCCCTATATATACCCACATGACAATATAAGTTCAACAACTATGTGATTTAGTCATTTGAAAAATGATATTTAACTTCTAATAAAACCATATTCACCATAAACCTGCAATACACTATGTGTGTTCTTCCAAAAAATACACCATGTAATCTGAGTATTTTAAAAAATCCTCCCATAGAATCCCCATTTATACTTATTTCATCATATATCTAAATTTTTTGAACACCAATTCTGTAAAATTAGGTTGATACTTCTCCATATCTTGGATTTTTTTCACCCATCATCTACAAATCAAATTTCATCATCATGTATGATCCATTATCACTCGAACATTATTTCACACAGGAATACACTCTTTTCATCATCCCATTATGTTATTCCATCGCCTGACATTAATCCTCATATAATAATATGGGGTGTTGATTAAAAAATGATCTATAGGAATGATTGAAAATAAAATAATTTTTTTTACCATGGGAATGGTCAAATCACCATCCCAATATGATGGTCGGCAATGACATTGTTAAGAATATAGTGTGAAAACTACGAAAACATAAAAGTAAAAATATAAGGTGGTTGTGTATTATTCAAACAAAATTTTTAGAATAGTAATTATAAAATAAAATTAAATAATATATATTCCAGGACCAAATAATCTAAATCATAATTTTAAGAAAAATCATATGTTTATAGGGACATTAAAAATCCAAAATTGATTCATCTTAAGAAGATTGATCCATGTTCACCTAAGCAAAAAAATAGAGGTAAATCCAACAAAATCATAATCCCCTCCTTGATTTAGGATATATCATTATTTAAGAACATATATAATTCAATGAAATTATATATCCTCACATTTATCATCATTGATCCCATAAACCCTCTATGATCATTATCAATAATTCTCCCCTTAGGTAATCTCTCTCAATCCCACACAGTATCTTAGGTTTTTATATTTAACCCTGTGTGTTTTCATAATTGTATATTATCTACATATATCCTCTAGTTTATAATATTTATTAATCCATTAAATGAATTATTTAATATACTTATCTTTAATTTGACCACAATTGTGAACCATCATGTGACCCAATGTGAATGAAACTTATGTCATGCCTAGGGTAAAACCCGCATTCCAGATTCAACTATGGATTAAATTTACATGTATGTGTTCTTATGTAAAATTTATGATATTATTTTTAATAATTTACAAAATATTGTAAATAATATATATATATATATATATATATATATTATTTTAATTACTCAATCATGGGGTTCCAATGATACCTGAAATCTATTCCACCACCTCAAGTTGAAAAAAGGGAATCTCCATAAATTTTTAAAAAGGTTCAAACGTATAATTCAGAGTTGTTACACGCTCCCCACCATTACCGATTTACCATTTGAAAATAAATAACCAACATAAAAGGTGAGCATACTAAGCTTGCATCTAGCTATCACACTCCTATGATCTCCCCTTAAGATTGTAATGTAGTCAAATAACCAACACTATAGGAATATCTCGCCCATGAAGGTTTGTATCCTAATGATCCTTGATATCTACCTGCTACACTGAGAATGTGTATTCATACAAAATTTCCACCTTCCCCCAGTCAATAACATGTGATAGATCATGCATGTATCTCCTCAACTATGACACATGGAAGACATCCTACACTCTATCCAACTATTCAACAATTATAGGTGGTATGAACCCTATTATACTATTCATAGTATATGGATTATACTAATATATCTCAAAGATATATTACCTCCCAGTCTAAAGTAAGAAATTCAATAATATATGGTCTCTCTCCTAAAATTCCATGGCGAACCATCATTTTTCAATATAGGGCTTGTGATAGCTATGAGGTATCCTGTTATACTCTTGAATAATATGCACCTATCTTTTTCTCCTATACTAACTTAGACCCCATTAGTGTTATCTTACCCACATATAACCAACATAAAGGTAACATATAGGATATCCCATAAAATAACTCAAATGGTTACATTGCAACATTGGAGTGATAATAATTGGTGTATGAAAATTCACTAAGGGAAGATTACCCTACCATATTTGGAAAAAATTCAACCCATAATCCCAAAACATTTCATCAGGTATTTTAATGGTCTAATCAGTCTGGACTTCCATCTAAGAGTGGAATGTTGTGATCATTCTCAATTGAGTCCTTGAATACTCATTCATTCCTCTCCAAAACATGGACATGAAGATATAATCATATTCTTGGAATATAATATAGGGAAATTAATGAAGTTAAATAATCTAATGCATGTATAAGTGCCCTTATATTTTCTCTAAACACTTCTCCATTATTATAGGCAAGTTCCCAAAATTGGTCACTTGATCAATGACCACATAAATAGCATCATGACCAATCATTGATTATTGATGTCTCATCACAAAATCCATTTATATATCATCCCAAATCCACTACATAACATCAAGGGTTATACCAAACCTACTGAAAAACATGATTTTCCTTTACCTGTTAATAGTTAAGGCATCATGAAATAAATATTATAATGCTCATGTTCATTGATGGGCCTGAAAACTAACACTAATGATCATGGTATATATATTTTTTCTTTTTGAAGAACTACTTATAATGATGTAATAAGATCCCCTACACCTCCTCACACAATGAAAGTAGCACCATTTATCATCCTCACGAGAGAACAGTGTGATCCCCACCGTCATAAAATCCATCAATAATATATCCAGTGAATATAATTTCATGAAAGACCTCACAATTAATGTCCCTATATTGTGAATCATATATTTTATAAAGAATATTAGGGTTTATCAACATATATCAAATATATTATTCTTTTCCCTCATCCCATAAGTACAACATTAATAACTCTAACTATTTTGGACATCACATAACAACTATGAACAGAAATTTCTACTAAGATAATCTACCAACTCATTTCATTAAATAGAGTATAGCCTTTTTTAAAGTCATAGTCTAACAAGAACTATAGGAACCACCTATATTTCTTGTTTACTTATTTATAAGTGAATATATATCTTCAAATATTATGATTGTTATTGAAAATAAATTTTTCATCAAGAAGGTAGTGTCATTAAGTCTTTTGGGAAAGCACCATGACTCTCGCTCAAAATCACGGGTTTCATAATTAATATTATGGGATTAAAAGTACAAAGAACGATAAGTAATCATAGAAAACCACTTCATCAAGACAAGTCTAATCCTAGAACCAAAGGCATTATATTACACCACGTAGTTAAACCCCTACAATAATAGTATCAGAATGGGAGAGATTTTTAATCTATTATAGAACTACTCAATGGACTTTTAACATTTCCCCAACCAAAAAATGGATTCCTTTTCTCAGTATAGGTTATTAGGGGATCTATGATTCAGGATATTTCAACCAAAAACCTATGGTAATATCAAACTATCTTGAGAAATATTTTCACCTATATCACACTATTAAGAGGATCCCAAGATTACACTGCCTCAATCATAAATAGGTCTGTCTCCATTCCATCCACTAATATAACATGTCCTAGGTAGTGTAACTCACTAATATATATTTTACACATTGAGAGTTTTCTTTATAGAAGATACTCTCAAAGTATTTCCACGACTATCATAAAATATTAATTATTATTTTCCTCTAATGGTGACTAAACAAGGATGAAATTAATAAGTCCACTCTAAACCAATATTGGATATGAATGAAGATCTAGTTTAGGTGTCCGGTGATTCTTTTAATTAGTTAATCAATCTCAATGGAATCTAAAGGTACTCATTCAGACTATAGAGACATTGGAATTTCATCTTTATTATATCCTTCTCTTATACTTGAATATATTGATATCCTTACCTATGTTTGATCTTTGAGAACCACTTCTACCAACTAAAATGATCAATGATGTTGATCATTTTCAATAAAGGGAATTTTTTATTTTCTCCTAGTCTAGGAAATGATAGTCAACATATAACCTCATGAACTTATCTTCTCTCATATAAAACAAAATTAGTACATCCCATGGGAACATAATGGGTCTAATAAATCATTTCCTCTATTAAAACTATAATTATATACTCAACTCTTAAAGCCTATTAAAAGTTATCTGATATTATTTAGAATATGTTAAAATTGTCATGGGTTGAAATTTTTTACATAAATAAATCTCTTACTGAGGAGGTAGACTAGGTACATCCGTGGAAAAAATGAATAAGTGCTTATACATAAATGTAGGATACAAAATATTTGGTGACTCTATTATATAAAGGGTTATGATACAAATGATTGGAAATTAGATGTAACATCCTAAATGTGAGCATTAATTTTACATCATTGATGTACATCTTTTCAGTGGAGGAATACCAAGATCCATCAAGCCACATGAATCTTACTCTTTGAAAAAAAGAAATTAGTTTATGTACGGGAAACTAATATCCAATCTATTTAGATAATGACATCATAGAACTTATTCACTATGAAAAAACCCATGTTAACCTATATCATTTGGGAGCTGGGCTACACTACTAGTTGATGGGTGTGATCATAGATTCTCCCCCCTATAGTAGTATCTTGTCCCAAAGTTGTTATATAGGTTCTCAAAGAATATTAACTTCATGGAATGTGTACATAAAAATGATGGAATAGTGTATTCATGTGTCTACCAAAACCTATTCTAATGTGAAGAAGGAACAGATCGTACCTTAAACCATGTTGGGAGCCTTGGGATCATAGGCCTCCACTACCTATAACTAGACAAAGTCATTACTTCTAACCCTTTGGGTCTAGAGTCTCCCACCTGGGGGTGGTGGTGGAGAAAATTCATAACATTAGATTCCTATAGCTCTTCTGACATTATTCCATATCTTTGTCCTTAATGATATCCTTAAATGGCCCTAGAAGATCCATGATCATGCTATTTCCCTTGATGTGGTAGCCCATATTGTTTTCTCTTATCATCTATCACACAGAGGATCAGTTGTTCCTTCATGAGATGGCCTTGAACATCATAGGT
Organism: Viscum album; assembly: GCA_963277665.1. Lineage (NCBI taxonomy): Eukaryota > Viridiplantae > Streptophyta > Magnoliopsida > Santalales > Viscaceae > Viscum > Viscum album. The sequence goes on from OY728125.1 coordinate 397,427,858, forward strand.
GTAGAACCTCTTATCAAATGTGTGGATAGATCCCCTTTGGAATTATAGTGAAAATGAATCATGAATCTTATTTTTAGAATTCAAATGTCTTTTGTGTTCTGATCCAATACTACGTAACATGATAATTGTGGTTGAGGACTTACCTATGGTGGCCACTATCTCAACCCACTACCTACTAATCCTATAGTAGAAATTTATCCACCACCATTAATTTCTCAAGAACCCTAGTATTGGGGGGGGGGGTTCATAGATGAACCACCCAGTCATGATTTTTTTATAAAATTACTTCATCAAGATTTTGAGCCTGAAAGAACCCTTCCTAAACAATGTCTAAGAAGTATTACATGAGATCAGTAATATATTATGTATAATTAAAAATAGACAGTCTCCCCTACTGAAACTTCAGTATCTCTTGTATACATATGAAATTCAAATACAATGTACAATATTCTTCCATAAAGAAAAAATCAAACTCAATTCATGGAATTTTGACCTTACTATGAGCCTATCACACCAAGATCTGCCAAATTATTATGTTTTTCAGGAAATTGGATATCCACTAAGACCACCATCTGTTTGGAAGGGGTCAAAACGTGGTAGATCACTCAGAGAATTGACTCCATCTAGTCCTATTTTTCTTACAAATATAGCTCACCTCATAACCCAATCGACTTCTACCTCATAAAATCATAAATAAATATCATCTTACGTGTGTCCAAATATTACACATATATAATTGTTGGACACACATCCTACTATAGATAAAATAAATGAACTATAGGATATAGGTTAGTTGTCCTCTCAATAAGATGTATCACTACTCACCATCTACTAGGAATAAATGCCTCATGAACTAGCCTCTAAATGGATGCCTTATACTATGATGGTAGTCATCGGGACCCTGCCCTAGAACTCTCACTAGTTTTTGGTCTGCAGGCATCCTAAAAACTAGCATGATAAACCATGGAAAATGAGAATATCACTAGAGTTGGCTCAAGGAAAATATGAAAATAAAAAACTCAATATTATATGATGCATGTACAATTATTTTTCCTATAATTAGTGCCTCTATATATTGTGTCATCTAGCATGTTATTAGGGTCATAGTGTATACATATGTAGGTCAACACATCATCACTAAGATACATGTCCTGAGTGCTAAACTCAAGACACCCATACACAATTAACCTAATTTACCAAACAAAACCTCACAATGCATCTATCTCAAAACTGAATTACTAGGAAAATCTCAGTCTGATATGACTCTAAAAAGAACTGACCAAACAATGCCCCATATAGTCTGGTGATAAGCTGAGTATGCCCCCCCAATATTTCCTCTAATAGGACAAGAGCTGCTGACTAGCACATAGTAGACATATCACTCATATGGGAGATACTATCCTTATGTACATGTACACCAAACCCATCTCCATATATACCAAAATAATTTAGTATAGAAATAAATTTCATAATAAATGCATGTATATCCTCTAACAAACCCATATCATAGTATGACCATACATAACCAAGTTAAATAGGAAAATATACAAGCCCATCAAACAAAAACATTATGTCTAACCTAGTAATCAAATAGATAAATATCCAAGAACATAACATTTAGTATTTCAACATGGTTTATCCTTCACGAACACCAAGCACCATTATGATCTACTGATACATGTTCCACATAGAACATCATCAAACTTTGTTTCTTCTACATAAGATACGACACATGTGGGAAAATATCATGTAGGGGTGAGTATCTACTTACCCAATAGGACGTCCTGAAATCACCAAATAAATAATGAAAAACATTGAGATTCATCTTAAAGAAATAATAAAGAGAGTAATAAAAGAAGAAACATGATATTTTCATAGAATGATACAAGTCACAATGTATGATCTACATTCTCATAGCCAATAAAAAAAATTATTCATTCATTCAATCTCTCTAAGAAAAAAATTCAACCCACATAACCTCTCTATATCTATCTTAAAGGATCAAATTCCCAAATTATATTAGTATGGAACAAAAAATATGTTTGAGGATATCTTACCCTACCTATGATCATTAGACAAGGGAAGTATTGACTCCAAAAATAGATGATTTTGTGACATGAGTAGATTGGGAGAATATTGACCCTATCTTATCCAAATTTAGAGTATCTCAAACCAATAGACTATACTAAAAAACCTAGGTAAATATTGGACCTGTCCTATAAATGGTGAGAGGAAATTGTGCCCTAGCCTAATTAAACTATTAATCAAGGATTTAATTTGCATTTAACTCCTTGAATCCATGCCCCACATTTACAATACCAAGATAACAGATCATGCCAAATTCACTAGATGTCATATATATGACTTATAAAATAGGTCCACAATTACATAAAATTATGAAATCAACTCATAAGGGAATGGACGATGTCCAAATACAATCCTGGTTTAGGATCTGAGTCTATAAGATCGGTTTTGTAAACGTAAATATCATTTTATTGGGGTACATGGCATGTAAAACACATGTGGGACGCTTCCCATGAATTGTACCAAAATATAGCATGTAAAACTCGAGTTATATAGTCATGTAGAAGATTTCACACACTGTTTGGGTTTCAAAATTATACTTAGAAGGTTCTATGATATCCCATGTCATGTCCTACCAAGGGGTTCATGACATGTGTCCTTAGTTCACATGACATGTCAACCACTCAGGTTCCATGAATGTTTATTCCCTTTATACATCGATATAACAACATAAGGTCATAAGAAAAATGATTTAGTCACATAGTGTGTGATATTTAACTTTACCCCAAACCCTAGTCCTTGTGAAACCATAATAAATAGTCTATGCTCTTATGAACTACCCATTGTGTAGTCAGAATATTTATAGAAATGATTCCTTCCTCACAAATATTCATCATGTATTTTGTGGTAAATTCCATCTCGTTTCCTTCCAATAAATTTGATCATGGTTGATACTCCAATGGAGGCTATATTCTAGCTACCCATTATTGAATAACATAATTATTTCATTCCATCCTTGTCATTTTCACCCAAATGTGGCTTCACATTGAAACCCACTCATTTCATCTCCTATATCATTATTTCAGTGCATGATATTCATCCTAATGTCATAATCTTGGATTTTGTTCACACAATAATGATTCTAAAGACAAATTTAAAATCATACATTTTTTTGGTCCATTTTAAGGGTTGAATCACCAATATAAATTGAAGTATGGTGAAGAAAACATGAATAATAGATGTCAAAACCCAATAAAATACAAAATTAATAATCTATAATGTTTTTTTTGTGATTTGATAATTGTTCATAAAATGGAAGTTAGTGAAGAAAAAAAATAATTCAGATTCCCATACCAAATAATCCAAAATCAAAATTTCAAGTGCAATAATAAGGTGAAAATGCCATGAAATATCTAACCATGGCTTCAAAATAGGGAACATTGATCCATATTCATATATAACTGGTTAAATCCAACAAAAAAAATTCCATACCAAGATTTTGGATCAACTTTTAGTGAATAATATATTCACATCAATGATGTTTGTGATCCTCACTACGTTAATCGTTGATCCCGTGAATCCTATACAATAATTGTTGATAATTATTCTCTTGGAGTCTCTCTATCAATCCCAGAAAAATATATCAGGGTTATTCAGCTGACCATGAAGGTTTCTTTCTGTAGGGTGTATATCCCATATGGATCCTGAAGTGACACAGATAGGGGGTGACTCAGTGTACCCAACATTTATTGAGTTATTTTGCCTTCTTGATTATCCCATGTTACTCAAAAACATATTCATTGGTTAAAAACAATGAATCTACTATGCACTCTTAATAATTACACAAAATGAATATAATAAACACAATACCAGATGTCCAATATTTTTTATATGGAATCCGAAATTTGTTTTACATAACTTTTCATTACATGATACAAAATATATAATCTTTTCAAGTATAGTTTCTCAGAAATAAGTTACATAATATTTGAAATCATAAAAAATTATTTTAAATACACATGAAATACATTTTAATGTTTTCAAAACCAGTTATTTTTACTATATCTAATAAAATATAGACATACATCAAAGTAAATTGGATAGCATGAAGGCTAGTAATGGAATATTCAAGAGAGACATATAAAATTTGATCTTGAGACATATCAATAAGAACATGATCATAATAATGAAGAATGAAAAAAGGAAAATAATAATAATAATAATAATAATAATAATATGTATCATAACATGGAAATGTGGAAAAAATTTAACTGAGACATTCATAATCATATCATTATGGTTTAACACCAAGGTGTCATAAAAAAATTACAAGGTTATTCACTAAGGTATCATATAACATGTCATATCTAGATATTAAATTCTTTACCTGATACAATATACTGCTATTAGGGTTCTCCATATATATGTATTGATTTAATTTGAACCACATAGATCATAATAAATAATTTTATTAATAACCCATGTAGAATAAAGAACATGTTTCTTATAAAAAATCAGGGCATACAAAATAGCATAGGACATTATCGTTACATCATTTTATACCTGTGAAAGGATATTTGAGTTTTATATATGTAAATTGAAAAAAAAACATTTATAAATATAGTTTATTATCTAATAAAAATAAATTTGGTTTGAGTATTCAAATAAATTGGAGAAAATAACTACTCATGTAAAAAAGGAAACAAAATTGTGAAGAAGATTCATTAGCATTACGGGTATAAAACATGGTTTTAAGAAAATGGTAAGATGAGAGGGTAAAAGGTCACACATTAATAAAATAAAAATACTATACTATTCATATAATATAAAATAGAAAAAAAAAATTCTGTAATTGGAATACATACCACAAAAAGGATTCTTCAGTGGAATTGATAAGTGAAGATTTCCTTTAACATAAAGAGTTGTTCCTAAAACATGAGGATGGAACCATGGGGGCTTGAGGATACAATGGTGATCACATGGGAGGAAAAACACCATAAAATCATGGAGTATAGATTTGAAGTGAATGTAAATGGATTAATGGGTGGGTATTTATAAGATAAGTGGAGGAATTGTTTAATAATTTTTAAATATAGTTCTTCAAAAGATATGTTGTGGAAAATGAAAAACCATTTTCTTACCCATTGAGTTTTCTCATGGTATTCGACATTTGGATAAAATTTTAAGTTATTATAATCCATTATAAATGAACTACATTTTTAAATAATTCCTTTGTTATGGAAAATTAATGATTTTACAAATTACTGTTTTAAAAAACAATTTTTCCTTTTTGACTTTTGGAAAGTAACTTTTTGTTTTGAAATTTAAAGAAAATATTTTAAAATTATTAATATTAAGAAAATAACATATTATTTTTCATGTATTTTGTTTAATTAATTAATACATATTTATGACGTAAATATGATGCCATACAATATATCGAAGTCCTAAAACTATATTTTTTACAATTCATGAAAAAATAATGTATTTTTTAAAATTCTTCTCAATTCACCCTAAGATAATTTGGATTTGATTATTTAAAAAATTATATTTATTTTATTCTAAAAATTATAAATTTTATAATTTAAATTTTTAAAAATAAAATACTTTATTTATTAAAATGGTAGTTTTTAAAGAATAATCAAATTTTCTACATTTCTAAAAACCTTCCTAGTCCTTTATAAAAATATTTAATCATTTATTAATTAAATAAAAGGTTTTTAAAAGGACGTTTAATTAAAACAAATAATATTAAAAATACTTGGGTATATTATAAAAATTGTATATATTTTCTAAAAAATGAAATTAGGTTTTATTTGAGTCCAAAAATCAAGTTATCAAATGACACTCAATTAAACATATATTTTATTCAGGAATCGATTCTTAAGGTGAAATTATGGAATAAGAATTTTATTTATACAAATTATATTACAGTCTAACTAACTAAGGCCTGGACAAGTAATCCCCTTTTTACACTTGTATATGCCATGAGAGTAAGGTGTGTGATGGTGTTAGTGTTGTGGTTTTACAAATATTGGTTTCTTTAGCTACGATAGAATCAAGATGTCTCTATATAGAGGCATCAATAGTCAATTGTCTTACCTTCAGGATATCTTCATCATCTGAAACGATAGGAGAAATAATCCTTTGATGTGACACATGAATGAATAGATCTTTTTGGTCAGGCTTTGTAATAGAAGTAGATAGACTAGTTTAGGCATTAACTTGACCATTTTTTAACCAAGAAACACGAGTCACCTATAGCTGAATAGGGATGTGGGAAAAAAGATGGAAATTATGCTTGAGGAAGGGCACGAGATCGATCATACTAGTGATATAATCACCATTGATTTTCTTTATAGCTAAATCAGAATCTCCCTTCAGATAAAAGTGGTGGAAATAAATCTCTAGAGCCATCTTGAAACCAATATTGGGAGCTTAATATTCTGCCTCATTGTTAGTGCATCCTTATAATAGAAGAAATGAGTAGGTAAAGACAAAAAAAATTTGGGTTGATGAAGATAATCCTTAATCCCACAATATTGATCTTAGGATCATTATGCCTTCAACCAGTTGGGATCTGGGAGGTGACTTCAAAATGCACATGTTAGCATAGCACAACCTGATCTACTGAGATGATGGAATTATCTGGGAAATAAATATCCATAAGTTCTTCTTTAGGGGCTAGATGGGTGGACATATAGTCATCTAGTTTTTGAACCTTGATGAATTTATATGGAATGAACATAAAGTTACACCTCTGAAGAATCATTACCCACTACAATAGAAATCCTATCAACATAAGGCATTTCAATGTAAATTTTAGAGTATCCATGTGGGTGACTAGATGTATCTCATGAAATAGTAGATATTTTTGAAACATATTCACTATGAAAACCATAGCAAGGCATCTATTCTCGATGGGAGAATATTTATATTCATTATCAAGTAAAATGTGACTGAAATAGTATAAATATTTCTCTATGCCCTCATTTTTCATAGGGGTGAGAAAGGTTCCATGGGATCCTTCATGTATTATTATATAAATGAAAAAAAATTGAGATGGGTGGTATCAGAACCATTGGTTGAATTAGATACTTCATGATCTCCTAAAATGTAGTCTACCACTCTTTATCTAACAAGTAGAGAAAACCTTTCTTCATGATATTGGAAAATTTCTTAAAATTTCCAGCCAAATTCACATTGAATCATATCATGTAGGATAAGTGACCTAGAAGGCCTTAGAGTTCATGGAGGTTTCTCAAAGGATGCATCTATCTAATAAACTTGATCTTCTTTGGGTCAATCTCAGTGCCTATATATCTGATGATGAAACTAAGAAACTTCTTAGAGGTAACCTTGATGTTTCAATTCAATGGGGTTATATTTAAATTTCGGAAGTATAGGAAGCTGAAAAAATTCTAAATATCTCTAAGATTGTCCTAATGATTATCTGATTTGACCACTAAATCATTCATGTAGCATTAAACTAGCATCCTGAGGATCAGTTTGAAGATGTGGTGCATGGATTGATGAAAATATGATGATATATTCTTCAGATCAAAATGAATTAACTAATATCATAAGGTCCCATGTAGTGCTCTGATTGTGATGGAATCCTCATATTCAGTTTTCATCCTAATATAATTGTATCAAGAATATCCATCCATCATGGAGTGACCTGGGAACCCTACAATGGAATCAATCAACATCTTGGTCACTAGAAGGGGAAATCATCCTTTGGACGGTGACTATTGAGATACAGGAAGATGATAAAAAATATGATCATTCCATTATTCTTCCTAAATATAATGATGATGGATATCCACTTGGGGTACTGAAATTCTATTAATATGTTGTCTTTTATAATAATATCAACATTTTCCTTGGCAATGACACCATGAGAACGATGCATTTGTCTGGGAGGCTTCTTGAATCTACAATGACCCACCAGGAGACCAATATGGATGATGGTGACCTAAGAGTGTAGTCCCCACATATCCTAATATATCAAAGATAATACATCATGATGTCACTTCATGATATCCTCATACTATTTTTGTCCCTCTGTCAGTAGGGATGCACTGATCAGCATTGGCCTCATATCAATCTCAGTACGAAGGTTCACTTGAACTAGCTCATCAACAATGGAGGAGACACCCTATTTGAATGAAGGAGGAGGGTATTCTAAATTCACTTTATATTTTGATATAGGGGATCATTGGGGGATACAGTTCATCTACATCAGATGATTATTGAGGAACACAAGTGTGACTTGGTTAGATGTGGAATCCTCATTGGGGGACTCTTGGTCTATTGAAACCATGGTGATGGAGGTTGTTGTACCGATTGCATCAGGACTTCAATCATGTGGCCCAGGACTGATGTCAAAGTAGTGGTTATGTGTTTGGTTTTTCTCGATTAAATCCATCTTGGCGGAACATGAGAGTACGATGTAAATTTTTAACCATGGGTTGAACATCTTGGTGCATCAAAATGGTGAGGTTTTTTGGTATGACCTAAGCTTGGCCTATGTAAGAGTATGAAGAAACATTATGATATTATTTATACTTAGGTATTAATATCCCTTTCTTCCTAGAAATAATGAAGCAACCTTCCAAGTATGGTGTCATATCCTCTAATCAGAGAATCAGGAGGATAAAAATGTCATACAAATCTTTCCATGGGATGGATGTGATTATGGTGTTCTCGAAATTATTTGGTTGAACCAACTTTTCATTTCTCTTTTAATAGTTAGAATCCATATAGTGGGAGTCACATGAGTTGAAGGTAGACACATCACCTTAGAGAATGCTTACTCGACCATTGAGGGAGTACTAGAGGTATTTATGATATGAGGATGGAATTGTTTTATGTAGATGGACCCAAGGCCTACCAATCAATGCATTATAAGTTTTATACTTTGTGACAACCATGGATTCAATTTTCACTATCATGCCACCAAAGTGGTCTTCAACTAAATTCATCCACATAGTCTCCACTTGTTCTAATCAAGACCATAATATTCAGGTCAGGAGGACTTAGGTCTACTTCAATTAGTCCCATCCTATAGAGTGTCCATGTCAAGAAGAGATTGATCTCATTGCCAGTGTCAAATAGATAGTAATGGACTTCCACACTATTGAACAGATCAGTGATGTACAGTGGGTGGATTTAATACTTTAATAGGGATCCCTCATCTTCTCTGAATAATGAAATGATGTCTTAGCATACTTCTCACTGTACTTCCTAAGTGTATATGGTCTCTTCAGGTAATACACATATTTCAAATTGGATGGTGAATCTTAGGGATTATGTGAGTTCCTCATTCATCTATTCTGATAGGTGGAGGTCCTTGAGGATCGAGTAATTTTATAGAATGATGGTGAGGTGATTCAAGAGATTGTACTACTAAGATAAAAACACATTTTTCCTATTTGGTGTTGTTCATTGGCAGATGTCATGATGATTACTATTGGATAAACCATCACATGCTAGCTATTTATGGAAACATTTAGTTTCTACTAAGAAAACATACCTAGAACCAACATTGGTTGATCATTAGATAGAATAGGCCTAACTTTAGTTGGGAGTGACCGATAACAATGTGGTCATTACTATTCTACCCGGTTGGTTAGAACAGTCATCCATGGTAGCATTTCTGATGAATTCGTCTAGGAGGATAGTGTGTACTCAGCTATAAAAAAAATCAGTTTTCTTTTCTTCATTTCATGGATACCTTACTTGGAGCACTAACCCACACATTTTAACGATTTTCTTATTCTAAGATTGTTCTTAAATATCGTTAGTCGGGGACATTCAGATATATTTCTTGATATTTCTCATCATCAAGGACCATGTAAGGGTCCACCATTTAAATTTTGTTCATGAAGGCATACCTCTCAACATCATCAGATGTGTCCTCCAATGTAGGGTGGACCATGGGTGTGATTCTCATTTCTAGAGCCATGAAGTCACCAAAGTATAGGAAGGATTTTTCACTTATGAGGGACTTTACTTTCCATTATTTTTTTCATCACTAACTCTTATAATATGAAGAAGGTTGGGATGTGGATGAAGAGGTTTTTTCAGAGAAGGTGCAATGAATTTATGTGGCTTAGGCTGGCCTAAGCGGGCATGTATGGCTCTATAGGTGTGAGAAACCCCCTACACACAAACATACTAATGATTCCAATGGTTGGAAGCTCATTTATATTATCTAGAAGCATTGTATTAACTATTGGGATTGATAGAGATATGTGTTACCTATGTTGATACGTTTCCCAACATGACCCGTCCATTACCCACTTGGTCCTGAAGCAAATCACTGAACACATAACAATACATGATGGTATGTCCATGGATTCTGTTTTAAGGTAATTGGTATAGGAAAACTGTGAGATATTTCTCATAGGTATTCTTTCACTGTGGTAGTTTCATAATTCCATGTTATAAGGAACTGTGGAAATAACAATGAACCTATGCTTCCATGAAGGATTAGGTCTATTTTCTCCTATCCAGGAAAATAACACTAGGATATTTACCCTAATGAGAGGATAAATCCAAATTATCTCACATAGGTTGTTGTTATTGATGAGAGGCGTTGGTAGATTCTTCACGAGTCAAGGATGATCTTGATGATGCACCTACACTAAGCGAGGTTGTTCTTGGGGAGGATCTTCCGACAATAACTCAAGTGACTTGGGGAATCTACATGTACTGTGGGAGAGGTCTATGACTTAGGGTCTCTCTTTATAGGAACTGGTGTACGAAATATATGTGCCTAATTTTCATTCAAAAAAGATTCCTCCAAGCAATAGGATTTTTAAGAGAAATCCTGAAATCCCCCTAGGAAGTTCTAAGGGATTAGGGTGGGGGAAACTAAGTCATGAAGTTCCCCATGCACATCATCAGCAACTTCTTTTAGAATAGTGGAATATTGAGTTAGTGTGTGAGGCCCTTCAAAAAGGTGAAAAATTATAAAACACATTCATTTGGAAGTTTATTACACATAAAGAGGTCGGGCATACTTATTTTTTGAATAGTGGAGTAGAACTGGTAGAGAAATTTCATGTGAAGGTCATTCCAAACTGTGATGGGCCATGGGTAACTGGTTATAATAAATTAATTTAGGACCTTCCAACATCTAAATAAAAAAAATAGTTTTCCATCCTCCTTCTGTCACGGAGTTCCCATCATAGGCCCACCCCTTGAGATGAAGTGGACTAGTTGCAGCAGTGGGTTTCCCATCCCGTTAAAGGAGGCTAAGATGGGAATCCCAAAATATGAGGGTGATCACATGTCATCCACCAAAGCCAAATACGGCTTTCCTTAGGGTAGAATTTCCACCTATTCGGTCTCCAGGGCTTCGAGGTGAGCTGTCAGATTGGTTATCTCATCTGGGTGGGGGTTTCTATTATGATGAATATTTCTGACCACTAAACAATTTATTAGATCATCAGACCTATAAGTAGGCTCAACAGATCATGGTGCAGCTTGTGGAACAGCTAGTGAATCATCTCGATTGAGGTATTGAGGAAGATTAACATACTATTTGAGAAGATTGGGAAACTTGTTCCATATTATATTTTCATATACTCTTCCCTATTCTATTATGGGATGCATGAGATCCACATTATTGATTAGGAAAAACTAGCTGAGATGGAATTGTGGTTTCCCCTACTTCCTAAATAGAGGAGGAGCAAGATCATGTTGAGGATCACCAAAGTCCAGGAGCCACTTAGTAATAAACTCATCAATAAAACTACTATGATATTAGATCAAATAAATTTAGCCTGTAATTGCAGGATCGACCTTTATCTTCTATTCAATATCAAATAGATTAGAAGGATTGAGAGGTCCCCTGCCCTTGTTGTTGTTCTGACTAGTAGAAAATGATACAGAGGTTCCTCTAAGGCTAAGATTCTTCCTTTGAAAATGAGTGCAAAAATATGTATGAGGGTCCAATTGATACTTCACTTCCCTAGGGGGTGTGTTATCTCTATCGGATCCAACATTGTTGTCCACAAACTTAGACGGGACAAGATCAACCATATTCACTATTATTATAACTTTAGGCATATTATAAGGACTCGTCCTTAAAATTTTACTTAATCTTGAATTTTACACAAGAACATACATTATTACGCATCTAGGATCTTTTAGAGTTTATAGTTTTAATGAATTATGATATCTTATATACATGACATACCACATCTATAAGGAACCAGCCTTAAAACGTTACTTAATCATGAATTTTACACAAGAACATACATTATTACAAATTAAGGATCTTTTGTGAGTTGAGTTTTAAAGAATTGGGATATCTTACATACATGACATACCACATTCACACAAGAGGATACTACTAAAAAAGTATTCATTTTTTCAAAATATAAAACACTAAAACATAAAACCTTATTTTTTAACAACCCTCCATATCAAACATTATGACTCCTTTATTTCTCTTAACCATCCTTATATCCTGTGAAAAACATTTTAAAAACATGGGGTGAGTATAAAACTCACTAAGGTATATAAAGAAATAAATCGTTAGTCAAGTGATAACATAAAAACCAATAAAACCCATAATAATAAAAACTTATATGAATAGAAACATAATTTAATTTTCTTGGGAAATATTTACTATATCACTATTACATTCACCCTTACACATGGAATAACATTTTGGCCAACTTCTATCTCTGGAATTCCCAATTAATTTGAGAGCTATAATGGGGCTCACCTGTCATATCTGGAGCTATAATGGGCACAAACCAACTTATCATGAACCATAATGCACTCAACCCAACATAAATAATGTCTAAGGAACATATAAAGGTGATAAATTATCTTGTAAATTAGAATAAACCACTAATGCCATATATATATATAAAATACAATCTTTTTGAATTTTATTAATGTGAGTTTTAAAAGGATTCTAAAAAGAAATTCCTCAAAATATAATTGGAGGAAGAATTAATAAAATGGAAAGTATATTGGTAAATACTATAAATACACATTTTGAAAAAAAATATCAACAAAAAATCATCACACCAATAATCTAAATACCACATAATGAATAAGGAAGAAGGTTAACCCAATGATTTGAAATTGGGTTACGAATTCCCTTACCTCTGGTTCTTATTACTTAAAATTAGTTTAAAACTTTGGTATAATGGTAAAAAATTTGTTATTTCTATCATAATAAATCATATTAATGTTTATAACACCTTATATGATCATTTTAAAAAATAAACCGACACATTTACTAGTAAGATTTTGTTACTTACATTGTGTTTGGGGCGTTACTTACATTGTTTCCATGATCGGTTAATGGTGGATATTTTTATCGATTGAGAGTGAGACACAAAAATTGGAATATAACTGTATTTACATATTTCCATAACCATAAATTATACTATTTTTCATTTTTAATTCTAAATTGAGGATGATTCATAAGTTAAAACACTAATTATTTTCTTTTAGATAATTTTAGTGGTTCTTCGATAATAATGACCTCATTTAGATTTATAAATTAAAAACTTGTCATAAATAAATACCAAAACCATGGATGTGAAATAATATATATATTATAACATGGATCAACCATAAATATTCTTTCATGACTAGACTTGAAATAATTAATTCAAATCATAATCACATCAACCACGATGTCGATAATTCGACATATGACGGATAATGTTTTTATTCCTTGAATAAGTAGGAGAGGAGAAGAATAATGATGATGAATATTACATGAACATGAGAACATCTAGAATATAATATATTTATGGAGCTTTCATGCCTCTTTGGATAACAGTATGTTAAGATACAATAAAATAAAAGGAAAGGAAAGGAACACACATGAAAAGGAAGACGATTTCTTACCTCTTGATATCTTCTCCTTGAGATCCTATTTAAGCCCTTTGATTTTGGACTTTGGCTGAGACCAGAAGGTCTTGGACGTGGGTAAACAGATTTGGGAGGTAATATGGTAAACATTAGGCAATTCCCAAGGCTCGAGATATGTGGGGGGAATAGGGGAATGAAGGTGGTATTTATAGTGGATGAGAGGAGGTATTTTACATTATTTAAATCATTATTATAATATTCTTTCTCAAGACAGTGAATAATCTCAATTAATGTGACCCAAAATTGTAATAATGTTATGTTTTTTTGAACCAAGTAGCCATACATCACTTATTATGTCATAAATATTGTATTTTATGGATAATTTGAATATACGATATTTTAAAAAATTTCACTATTCATAAAAAATTCATCAATTTCAGAAAGATTCCAAAAATTCACCCTAACCATTTTTCAATGTGAAAAATTCATTATTTAACTTCATTTTTTTTAAATAATTTACCAAATAGTATTTATTTTACTTCTAAATAAATTAATACTCACTTAAAAAAATGACAATTTTAATTCTATAACTACTATTATATGACATTGGAAAATTAACAAAGATGTCAATTTCTTATATCCTTAAGAAAATAAGATAATAATAAAAATAAATATTCATTGGGGTCATATTACTATTCCTAAGGTTATGTTACTATTCACCAAAAAAAAAGTTGGTTCTATCAGACTCCAACTAATTTACGGAACACAATTGTAGATTACCGTTTTTCCAAATTCAAAACATAGAAGCTGCAAAATTTTGTTAAATGGGTAGTTATAAATATCTACATTAAATAACATTTCATGCATTTCTTTTAATATTTTTTTAAACCATAGGGTGTTACATTATCTCCATCATCTAGAAATTATATCCTTGCAAATTTTTTTACGCATTAAACAAGTGAGGGTACCTTTCCCTTATAGAATTTGTAGATCCCCATGTTGCTTCTTCAACCATGTTCTTTCTCCACAAAACCTTTACATGGTGGATTACCTTCTTCTGCAATACTAATTCCATTCAATCCCGAATCTTAACTGGTTCATCTTCATAAGAATGGTTCTATTCCAACTAAACTAATTTTGGACAAAAGACAAATGATGAATCTAGCGCATACATTCTCAACATTGAAACATGAAAAACATCATTCATCTGAGATAAACTCAGGGTCAAAGCTACTCAGTATTCAACTAGCCCAAAATTATCTAGTATTTTAAAAGGACCGATGAATTGAGGACTTATATTTCCATTCTTACCAAAACAAATCACACTTTTCCAAGGAGGTATTTTAATAAAAACATTGTCACCTACCTCAAAAGTGATGTTTTCTCTATATTATCTACATAACTTTTATCCCTTCATTGAGATTTCCTCATGTGATATTGGATCTACTTCACTTTCTCAACCACTTCCTCTACTAATTCTGGACCCATCAACTTCCTTTTCTATCTTCAGCCTAAAAAATCTAGAATTAGACAACACTTCTCATATGATTCCACAAAAGGTTCCATCTTTATACTGGAATGACAACTGTTTTTATAAGAAAATTAAACTAAAGAAATATGTCTATCCCAAAATCCTTGTAAGTAAATTGAACAACCTCTAAGAATATACTCCAAGATGTTAATTTATTGTTATGATTATCCAGTAGATTGAGGATGAAAAGTAGTACTGAAATTTAATTTTGTGTCCAACGTCTCTAGAAGCTCCTTCCGAATGTTATAATTGAACCTGAGATCTCGATCAGATACAATGGAAAGAGTAACTCCATGTATCCTAAAAATATCATTGACTTACATTTGTAAAATCTAATCCAATGGCATTGTATCAGGAATATAAAGAAAATTTTTATATTTTTTCAACCGATCAATAATAATACATATTGAATTTTTACCCCAAGAATTCATAGGTAGTCCCACAACGAAGTCTATAGATATACTCTCCCGTTTTCACTCTGGAATTGAAAAATTATAAATCATTACCTTCAGTAAAAGACACTCTACATTAACATGTTGACATGTCAAACATTTCACAGTAAATTCTGAAATATTCTTTTTCATTCTATCCCACCAGTAGTACTCCCAAAGGCCTCTGTAAATCTTATTACTTCTAGGATGAACTGAAAATGGGGAACTAGGAGCTTCACACAAAAAATATATATCTTTAACTGGGAATGACAAGGCACACACAACATTTTTTTAAATCTTAAAACACAATCCTTATCAAGGTAAAATTATGGAAACATACCAATTTTAACCAATTCTACCTTTTCTGTAGCTCACAGTCTTCAATATACAATTTCTTAATTCAGTCTGATAACGATGATTTCATAGAAACCTGAAACGAAACATATGTATTCCCTTTCACTGAAAACTTTTGAGACAAAATTAATCAAATCATTAATCAAGGGATCATGTTCCAAACGTAACATTTTTAATGATGCATGATGTTTTTGACTCAAGGAATATTCCATTTTGTTTTCTTTTCGAAGATGTTAATTGATCGGACAATAATATTCTTTTATCAGTTCAATCCATCTTCTCATCCTCATGTACAATTTCTTCAATGTGAATATATAATTCAAACATTTATGGTAAGTATATATTTGAAATTTGGCTCCATATAAATGATGCCACCAAATTTTCAAAGAAAAAAACTACAGCTTCCAATTCTATATCATGTGGGGGATAATTTAACTCATGAGGGATTAGTTGTCTTGAAGCATAAGAAATTACATGATCATTATGAATCAAAACATAGACATGTCCATTCAATGAAGCATCATCGTTGATGAAAAACTCCCCATTTAAGGAAGTCAAGGCCAAAACTGGAGCATTCACCAATCACTTTTCAAGTTCTTGAAAACAAACCTCATGTTATTCCATCTAAATAAATTTAACCACATTTGCATTAATTTAGTTTTTGGGATAGATAACCATGAATTTTTATAAAAAACTATCAGTAATAACCTACTAATATATATAGAAAACTACAAATTTCTGTAACATTTGTAGGTCAGTTCCATTCGTCAACCACTTTTTTATTGGTAGGATCAACTATTATTCCACCCTTATTTACAATGATCCCATGAAAATAAAAATTTTGCAACCAAAAATGAAACTTTCTGAATTTTCCATATAGTTTCTTTTCTTTCAAGGTTTTAAAAACAACACTTAGATGTTTTTCATGCTCCACTTTATATCTAGAATATACTACAATTCAATTAATAAACACAACCACAAAATTATACAAGAACTCAATAAATATTCTATGCATAAGATCAAATAATATACTAGGTTCATTGTTTAACCCAAAAGTAATAACTAAAAATTTATAATTACCATATCTAGTACAGAATGCAGTCATTAGGATGTCTTCACCCTTTACATTCAACTAATTGTACCCTGACCAT
Source organism: Viscum album (assembly GCA_963277665.1). Lineage (NCBI taxonomy): Eukaryota > Viridiplantae > Streptophyta > Magnoliopsida > Santalales > Viscaceae > Viscum > Viscum album. The sequence goes on from OY728125.1 coordinate 397,445,203, forward strand.
TAGTCATGAAATGAAAAATATTGTTCCCCCTTGATCTGATCAAACAAATCATTGATATGAGGCAAAGAATAATTGTTTTAATAGTAATGTTATTTAAGGCTCTACAATCTATTCACTATCTCATTGATTCATCTTTTTTGTTAACAAACAAGACAGGAGCTCCCCATGGTGAAGGTCTCATTTAGATTAAGACTTTATTTAATAATTACTAAAACTACCTTTTTAATTCCATAAGATCCATTTGGCTTATTGGATAAGGAAGTTTAAAAATTGTCTTAGCATCTGAACTAAGTCAATAGTAAAATCAACCTCTCGATTAGAAATAACACCTATAAAGTTATCAAAAAAACATACATGTTTTCATTTACCACTAGTACATCATTAATCTAGATAGTTCCCTTTTCTTCAAAAAAATGATCAAGATAAGTTTCATTTCTATCCAGTATCAGTTTCTTTGCTTCCTGATATGCTATTAATGGTATGATTTCATTTGTGTACCCAAACCAAAATTATTTCTGAAAAAAAAATCTTTTTCTCTGCAACCTATCTTAGCATGATAAAAATAAATCTAGTCCCTACCAAAAATAACATCAAACTCTACTATAAGAAACAAAAGTAATTCAAGTAATATATTTCAATATATAAGGATATGTAGGTTCTTATAATTTCTTTATTCCACATTATTTCCTCCATGTGTTTTTACAATGAGGTCTTGTTTCATTTCATGAGGTTGAATTCCCAATATTTCCTAGAAAAATATATCAGAAATAAATTAATGTATAGACCCTTAATCAAAAAACACATCTGCGAAATATGTAAAAATAAGCAATATACCTACTACCACATCATTTGATGGCTCAACATATGCTAAAGTGGTTAAAAATTATTTTACCAATCCCCACTACTTCCAATCTTGTTGATCCCCTGCTTCAGTAACTAGCATTGGAAGAACAATAGCAAAATGACATAATTCATTACAGTTAAAGCATCTCACCATCGTCTTCACATTCATTTTTTAATCATTTTCCTTGAAATAATGGTATATGTGTCCAAAATTTACACAATGTTACAATTTCTGAGAATTTACAAAACATTCACTAGGATGAATTTTACCACACTTTTCTCAAGAAAGAAAATTCATTTACTTACCTCCAGACTTCTTTGATGAGTTCTTCTCCATTTCCTACCATCCTGAACGCTTCTTATTCTTTTTATCATGAGGCACATAACTGTCAAGAAACTCTCTCTCATCTTTTTCATCATAATGAACAAGATTTTCATAGCTTTAAACACTCACTTGTCCAAAGATCGTTGCAAAAATTGTTTCATCCTAGAGCAAAATATATTAATCTTACTTTAAAAATCCCTATTAATATCTGGTACATAGCTGGCCAGCCTTGTAAAAATGGATTCATATGATACCACAGAATCATCATATTTCTACTTTAATTCCATGAAATTTTTATCCATTTTGAGCCGAACTATTTTTGGAAAATATTTTTCTAGAAATATAGCCTTTAAATAATCTCATTCTAGACTATCAAGATCATCTTTTTCTCGCGTATTATTAACCAGAGACCACCATTGATCTGCTTCAACTTCCAAAATTTAAATGTATATTATTACCTTTTCACATTTTGAACAACCCATGACATCAAATATCTTTTCTAGAGCATTGATCCATCCTTCAACTATCACTGGATATATGGTTATTATAATTTTTGTAGGATGTTGCCTCATAAAATGATCTAGAAAAGACATGTTTCTTTCTGTTATATCAGTTTCCATTCTATTATGGATAACACAACTATTTATTTCTTGAATCAACTGATCCTTTTTTCACAAATTTCTCAGTTCTGATTCCCACCATTTCAGGCTGCGTATTCAGACATATATCAGCCTCTCGGTGCCTTCCTACTTCATCTTCCCTATTCCTCATATGGAAAACCATTCTAGACAAACATATATTAGTCTTATAAACATGTTAATATTTAAATTCTATAACATTTCAAATTAATCATATGTTAAAAATAATTTATGGAATTCTATTAACATCATCATAACCCCTAAATTTATCTCCACCATCCTATGATACAAACTATTAAAACCTTGCCTTAAAACGTAACTTAATCTTGAAGTTTACTCTATACCATACATAATTACACTTTCAGTATCTTTTTTGGATTATAGTTTTAAAGAATTATGATATCTTACATACATGACATACCATATTCATAAAAGTAGATACAACTAAAAAAGTATCCATTTTTTAAAATATAAAACATTAAAACATAAAACATGATTTCTTTAACAACCCTCTATATCAAACAACATGACACCATTATTTATCTTATCTATCCTTATATCCTATTAAAAACATTTTAAAAACATGGTATGGGTTTAAAACTCCATGAGGGATATAAATAAAGAAAGCGTTAGTCATGTTATAACATAAAAACTATATAACCCATAATCATAATAACTCATATGTATAAAAAAACATATATTTTCCTTGAGTTATATTTACCATATCTCCCTTAGATTCACCCTTACACATGGCATGACCTTTTTTCCAACTTCCATCACTAGAGTACCCAATACATTGTGGAGCTATAATGGGGCTCACTAGTCATATCCTGAGCTATAATGGGCTCATCCCAACATATATTAAGCTATAATGGGATAAAAAACATAAATAATGTCCAAGGAACAAATAATGGTAATAAAATATCTTTAAAATCAGAATAAACCACTCATTCCATATACACATAAAAAATAAAATCCTTTTGAAATTTATAAAAGAGAGTTTTAAAAGAATTTTAAAAAGAAATTCCCTTAAAATATAATTGGACTGAGAATTAATAGAATGGAATGGATATGTATATAAACTATAAATAAACATTTTGAAACATAATATAAAAAAATTACACCAATAATCTAAATACCACATAATGTGTAAAGAAGAGTGTTAACCGAACGAATGGAATTTGGGTTAAGAATTCCCCTACCTGGGGTTCTTATAAAATCAAATTTCTTTAGACCTCCTGTATAATGGTTAATAGAGTGTTATTAATATCATAATGACACATATTCATGTTTATAACACCTTATATGATCATTTTACGACATCATTAGACACATTTATTTGTAATATTTTTTTATTTACATTGTGTCGGGTGCATTCCATACATGGTTTCCATGATCGGTTCAGGATCGAAATTCTTATCAATTGGGAATAAAACTATATAATTGGAATGTAATTCTAGTTAAATATTTATATAACCATAAATTACACCATTTATCATTTTGAATTCTATAGTGAGGATGATTCATATGTTACAACAATAATGATGTCCGTTTAGATCATTTTATTGGTTCTTTGATAATAAGGACCTCATTTTGTTTTATAAATTAAAACCATGCATAAAAAAGAATTATATAACCATGGATGAGACATAATACATATATTATAACCTGGTTTAAACATAAAAATTGTTTCATTACTAGACTTGATATAATTAATGAAAATTTAAATCACATTGTCCACAATGTCGATAATTCGACACATCATGGACAATGTTTTTATTCCATGAATAAGTGGGAGGGAGAAGAAGAATGATGATTCTTTTTAGATGAACATGAGAAAATCCAGATTTTACAAGATTTATAGAGCTTTATTTCTTCTTGGATAAGAGGATGGGAAGAGACTATAACAGTAATGAAAGGAAAGAAAAACACATGAAAAGGATGATTATTTCTTACCTCTTGATCTATTCTCCTTGGGATCCTCCTGAAGGCCTTATATTTTGGACTTTTGGTGAGACCAGTAGGTCTTCAAAGTGGGGAATGGTATTTGGGAGGGAATTTGGTAGAAATTAGACAATGATCAATGATATAAATAGGTGGGTGGAAGAGGGGAAGGAGGGTTGTATTTATAGTGGAGGATAGATGGTATTATATATAATTTAAATCATTATTATAATATTTTTGATCTAGACTATAAATAATCAGAATTTATTTGACCCAAAATAGTAATAATGGAATGTGTGTTTGAAAAAATTTTCTTTACATCACTTATTATGTCATAGACAGTCTATTTTACTAATAATTTTAATATGTGGTGTTTTATGGTATTTCACTTTTCATCAAAAATTCAAGAATTTCAGAAAAATCAAAAAAAATCAACCTAACTATTTTTTTACATGTAGAATTCAAAAATGTACTCCATTTTTTGAAAATAATTTTCTAAATATGATTAAGTTAATTTTGAAATTAAATCATACTTACCTAAAAAATTATCAATTTTAATTCAACATCTACTTTTATATCATGTTGAAAAATTAACAAAGATGTCAATATCGTAAATCCTTTAGACAATAAAATATAAATAAAATTTACTATTTGTTAGGGTCATATTACTATTCATAAGGTTATATTACTACTCAGAAAAAACATGTTGGTATCATCAGACTCCAAATGACTTACGTAACACAACTATAGATGACCATTTTTTAAAATTAAAAACATAGAAGAAGAAAAATTATGTTCAAAGGATAATTATAAATATCTATATGAAACAATGTTTCATTAATTTAATTTATTTGTTTTTTAAAACCATTCTGTGTTACACATATCCTCAATATCACTAGGTATGTATAGGTATTGCTGGATAGGACTAGAGTGGAGGGTAGTGTAGTGTCCCTTGAAACAAATATGCACATTTAGAGATGCATCTTAAAATATTATTTAGTGAATTGTGAATCACTAAACACATCCCTATTAGAGGTTCCAGTCGTAGCCGGGTGACACAGGGTGAAGAGACACTAGGAGCGCTACCAGCTAAACCTTACAATACTATTGGTCAATGTCATCAACGTTCTCCCCATAACACCCAGGCCCTATCTTCCCAGAGTCGTTGAATTATTACATTTCATTTTCATGGTTACCTGGAATCAATTTTCAAAGAACCGGTCTGTTTCGAATTCTTAGAAAATAAATTAAATATCTAAAATTTACATTAAAATTTCTATTATAAAAAGCGGCATACATAATCCTTTGAGAATGGAATTATTCGTCTAGCTTAACCCAGTATATCAATCATAAAACACTACTTGGAATCCTATTGAAATAGAACATAATGAATGGTTGAGCTCTGATACTCAATAAGAATAAAAAAATATAATATTGAAGCTATCCAAAATAAGCACACATTTATGGAAAGGTGAAAAACTAAAATAAAATCCTTTTAAAACATCATCTTCAGTATAATATGGCAAGAATAAATCAAATAATTTCCTTTAAACATTTCACATGTATATTCTACTTGTCGAATAATCACATATAAAATCAATAACGAATCTCCTAATGAGGGAATGCATAATGTCTGACATCATAACCACTACATCAAGGCATCATACCAAGACCATAACATACTGTCAAGGGCTTGTTTCAGGACACTAGTTTGTCTCATTAGAAATATTGCTGCATCGAGGGGCTACAGCGGGCCTCACACATCACCTACTAAGTCAAATTCATTCCTTATATGAAATGTGTGAAACATAACATAAACATTCATATTAAAACTAACATACGAAATATTAATACTTTAACCCTAAACCATGAATGGTATAAAAATATAACATCCATAGAAAAACAAATCATAACTCTTTAAATACTATATAGAATGTTGTATTCTATCCTCAATAAAGAATAATATCCAAAAACTTATATTGACATAGTTGAAAATAATCATTAAACCTCTTTGGGAGAAATATCATTATTCATGAAATCATTTAAAAGTTGATAAATTTATAAATGAATTCATTTAAAATATAATTTTGAATCAAATTGTATTATACCTATTTGAAATTTTTGAGTGGAATTAACATTTTAAAACAATCATTTATATATAAATATGTCCTTAAAATCATTTTTAAAACATGGATATTAATTAAATCGATTTAGAAAAAAAATATAAAGCATTTAAAATAACTATCCAGTAAAAGAATACATTCCATAAAACCTTAAAAAATTCCTTTTGAAAAAATTATTATAAAACTTGTATATGGATGATAAATATGTACCAAAAAATACATATACATAACCAATCTTAGTTAATAATGAGATTGAGGAATTAGCCCTTACATTTTATTTTCCATTAGTCAAGGGTGAGTTATCCTCCTATGTAATGGTTAAAAATTATTTTTAAATTATACCAGGAACATATCCATATTTATTATATCATATATGATTCATTTATGGCTTTATATTACTTTTTTATTAATAATTTCCAAGTTAAAGAAATGTTTCGGGTAATAATCATTTTCTTTATCATACATGTTTTGACATGTAATTTTTTATCGTGTTACAAAGATTATAATTTAATTAATTCTAGAATGTAAAACATAGTTTATATATCATATATATTATGTATATAAATATATATAATAGATACATAAATAAATTATAACACCATGTTCATGGATACAGTAGGTCATACGTACGCATGAATGATATTTCTGTTTTATTATAGTATTGAATGAAAGTAGTAAATTTCCTATACATATGTCATCCTAGTAGAATTATTATGTCATATATTTCATAGTAATTAGTAATATTTATTCTTATAATCAGTCGTGGAATGTGAATGTGGAAGATGGGTCTAATCATGTCATGGAGATGGTAGGTCGTACGTACGCCTGAGCGACTATATCATTTCCTTAGTTGATAAACGGTATCCAATTGGATGGAATATGAATTTAAAAGAAACAATTTCATGTTTTATTAATTATTTACATCCATTATATTCATTTTTATACCCATATAAATAAAGTGTACAAGAAAATGAATTTTACACCATGGTGTGGAGACGGTAAAACGTTCATATGCATGCATAGTGATATTGTTTTTTCTAGGATGGGTAAAATGAGGAATCTGGTTTTCCCCTGATTATAATGACATATCAGTATATGTATGATACTTTATTTGTTATTTTGATATGGAAAAACATAGAAAGAGTAAGTATAATAAGAAAATAACATTGAAAGGGTTGATAAAACAATTACCTCTTCTTTGGGTGTTTCCTTTTAATTTGAACTAAAGGGATCAATATGATGGCATTCTTCCAAACTATAGTCCTATATGATAAATTTATGGATGTTGGGAGGAGATATGGGAAGGTTTCAGCCGAAACAAAAGGCTTTATATGTGTGACTTAATGATAAAGGGAGGGGCCCTTTTATAAGGGAGGTGAGGGGTAGTTTAGTAAAAATCATGAAATATTGATTTATTAAAAAATTATTTTCATTTTTTAATAGCTCGAAATAGATTTTTTATAGGTTAACATGATTATGGGTTTAAATCCACCCAACCAATCAGTTTTATACACGTTAATGTCCTAAAATAGAAATTGACTTTTAGATTTAACCCTTTGTTAAATATTTTAACTCTTACCATGTCTTCTTGTATTTTTATACTATGTGGTTAATATAGTTACTATAAATTTCAAAATGAATATAAAGTAGATCATTTATGAAATTTTTATCATTATCCATTTTATTTGGCTGAGCCTTATATTTTTATAACTTTTTGATCATTTAATAAAATAGTATTTATTTTAAAATATAATTAATGTCAATTTTGTTACTATTATATAATTTCATTTTAAAAAACATCAATCTAACATGATAACTTCGAACTAATACAACCAATGTGTCACTATAATGTATTAGTTGTCTATAATATTACTGCATGTCATTAATTAATTCATATTATATTAATATCAATATTATTAATATCATTTATTGAATTCTTCCTTTAATAAATCAATTATAGCATCATCATGGTGCCACAGTTAAATACAATTATATAATGTAAAAAAACAATAATCTTGAAGATAAATATATTATATTTCAAATTCATATTTATAGTCTAATTTATCTTATGTATATCCTTATTTTAAAAATGTTTTTGTTGTTAAAATTTGAATATGATATTTTAACTCATCTTTAAATAAAATATAACAAATGTCATAATCTTAAGCAAGTGGCTTAAAAGGATAAAATATTTGACCTAAGGTTTATTTCGGTAAAAATATACTTACAAAATAGAATTTGTACATGTGTTAGGGTAATTATATATTATTATAATATTATTTTTACCTTTAATTTCCCTATTTACCTTTAACTTGGTAAATAAAATTCATAAGATACTATTCCTAAAAAATTATTTTGATCATGTTTGACCAACTTTTCAACCCTGATTAGAACAATATATTTCATATTTTTGAAATTAAATTTACAAAAGTGGTAAAATTATGTTTAGTTCAAATTTTTATATGTGCCTAGAAGGGGATTAAAAGTGACGTTCAAAAGTTCAATAAACTTTTATATTTTCTATTATATTTTTAAATGACTCTAATAACTTACATTGGACTAATATATTTATTATTTATCAACATTTACTTTAAAATAAATTTAAAATTAAAATTATTTTTAAATAAAAAAAGTTGATTTTTGTTGTCAATGCAGTGTTTTTAAATATTCATCGCAAATTTAAACCTTTCAGAAATAACAAAAATTTCACCATAAACTAGTTTTGATATTACAAATTTACAAAATGATTTATATTTTACCTAATTAGAAACATATAAGTTTCATTAATTAATTTAAAATTAATTCATTTTATCAAAACCAAAAAGTGGGTTTTTGAGAGGTAAAAAATGTCAAAAAATTAACATGTGTTTAGGTCCAACTTAAATTTGAAATTACATTCAATGACAAAAATTGTATTAAATTATTAAAACATAATCTAATTAAACATTAAAATAAATAAAAAATAATCTAATTATATAAATAAATTAGATGAAAATGGGGTTTTGAATTAAAATGTAATATTTTCACTATTCATTAAACAATGAGTTTTATGAGAAAAATACCAAAAATTTAGCAAAATTAAATTTTTATATCACTCATATAAAGAAGAATATTATTTTTTGCAAATAGAACATACAAAATCATCAAAAGTTGGATTTAAAAGGGGTTTTCCATTAAAGGGTGGTAAAACTGCATTTTTTTTAGAAATACTTCTTTTATTTGAAAAATTTAATTTGTTTATATGTTACTTCTAAGAAACACTTAATATGGATGTCGAAATTACATGAAATATATAATATTCAAATTGTTATTAATATCATTGATAAGCATTTTTAAACAGCTACTTGGGTATGTCATGGTGCGCTAGAACTTTGTGTGGCGTATAGAGCCTGATGTTGAATTATTTTAAAAAAGAAAGACGTTGAAGCTCGGGGTGTTAAATTATCCCTACTTTAAATAAATTCCTTCCTCTCAATTTAAACTCTAGATCAAAAACTAGGGGTTTAACAATTCAAAACATATTTTTTGAAATCCATCATCGAAAAAAAGGATTAATGAAACCCTGACTTTAAAATAAATAAAGGGAAGTATGAAGGTCACCAGAGATAACACATACCAGTGTTCCATGTAGGAAAACATGGAAATAAAATAAATTTAAACCATAAATCTCTGATGGAGTGTGATGGAGAACAATATTAGGAAAAAGGTAATAACCAGCAAGATATAAATCTACAATGCTCATGGGACTATTTTATTCATCGCAATAGAAAGTACTATGAAAACATTTTTTGTTTTATGATTCTTTTACTTTTGTCATAGAATTAATTTACTTTATAGACTAAGAAAAGAAGTTATAATACTTAATTTACATATATAGTTTCATCTATGAACTAATTCCTACACAAGATCATATTTCTATTAAAAACATAATAAAAATAAAAAAATATTCTATTTATCTTACTAGTATAAAGTTCCAAACAAAAATTTATACCATTTAAATAATGAAAACTATGTTATACTGACTATGGACTTCTTGTAGGAAAATGGTGGGTGATAATACCATGTTACACTTTGGTTGTGGGTTTTATTCCCAAAGCCATTTCAAATTAGATGGGTTGACTCTCAGCCTACAGGTTGTCTTTTTTATCAAACTGTATTATTATTATATTCTAAAAACAACCTTAAGAAATGTTATAGCCAAAAAACAAAATACCATCCAAAATATAGCTTAATACATTCAAACATTAAGATATTTCCAAAATAATAAGGTCCAAAATAATATTCTAAAAAGATCTCTAAATTTCCAAAATCACTCATAACATCATATTCCCCAAACAATGTATTATATCAATTACTAACAAGTACCTTTATAACATCAAAATCCTTACTGAAATAATTTTTGATTCCAAACCGTTAAAGAAGAATTATTTTAGTACAATCTAATATATAGTAATATAATAATTTAATCCAAAAACATAAATACATTAACTATTCAACTTCTACTATAGTAACAATAGAAGCTTGACTTTTATCCATTTGTTTCTTATGGGCTATATTTCTTTGACGTTTTAGAAAATAATTTGCATAATGTCTCATATCTTTACAATTATATCATTTCACATTTATAAGTTCTTCTATTTCCTTTACTATCATGTGCCTGGTTACCTTTCTCTCTACACTTTTAACAAACTCCCATTCCTTTTAGACAATTACTAGGATATTTATTCCCACAATTATCACATAGGGTAAAATCCTTCTTTCCCTTTTTCCCTACTGTTACATCCCAAATCAAGAAATATATTCTCTAATGAACATATACCATGTTCATATAAAAATGGATTTGTACTCCCATTTAATTTTGGAGGATATGGTTTCATGAATTGGTCTAACATTGATCCTCCCCACTACGGATCATGGTTCTCCATATGGGTAAGTTTATTATTCATAACCTAAGTGATTTTTCCTAGTATGGTTATGATTTGTTCATAACTAGTTTCATATATTACTCCTTCATTATTATCTTGTATACGAGGTAAATTCCAACATGTATTACATGTTTTGATATGGTTCTCATTCTTTCTACTTGGTTCCATTTCTAAATAAATGCGTACACTATATTTGGTTATGAATCAAAATACATAATTTCGAACTAGTGAAATAATTAATATAAATTGAAATTTTTATGAATTTCAAATCAAAAATCCAAAAAATAATAACTGGGGAAATATTTACTCTTAAATCCTTCATACAGTTTTGAAAGTAAATGTTAATTATCTTAAGAATATCTCTCGGGAGTGTCAAACTAGGTGCACAGTAAGGCTCCTTCTCATGTACCAGGTCACCATGAGTCAATCATGGAACACCTTGTAAGTGTTTTCACCACAGGGTACATCTGTGCCAAAATAAATTCCACTTTTAGTATTTAGGTAGTGATTTATTTTCTAGGAATACCCACATAATATCTATTTTACCCATATTCTAGGATTCTCTTCAATACATATCCTCAAAGTCTATCATAGGGTAATGTTTTATAATCAATGTTTTTTTTATAAATCTAGTTTCAAATGTTGTTAATAAGCTTAATCTGATACCGATTATAACACCCCGAACCTAGTTTCCTAGAGTCAGAACATTATTACATTGCATTTGCATGATTACAAGGAATAAAGTCTCAAAGGACCGATCAGTTTAGCAGTCCTAGAAAATAGAATATATAAAATAAATTTACATTAAAATTTCTAACATAAAATAAATCATAGATAATACTTTGAGAATGTAGTTATTATCCAAGATTTACCCTAAATAACAATTATATAGCATTTCTTGGCATCCTAGAAAATAAAACATAAGAAAGTGGTGAGCTCAGATGCTCAGTAAGTGTAAACAATATAGTGCAGAAGCTATCACAAATTTGAATAAAAGTTTAAGGAAAGGTAACAAACTAAAATAAAATCATTTTAAAACATTATATTTAGTGTATTATGGAAATAATAAGTAAAATAATGTCATTTAAAAATTCACATTGATATTATACTTGTAGAATAATCACTTTAAAAAATTAAATAATCTCATAACGAGGGAATGCATAATGTCGAACATCATAACCACATTGTCAAGGACTCATGCCAAGACCATCACCATACTATCATGGAATTATTCCAAGACACTATTTTGTCTCATGATACCTACTGATGATCGTGGGGCTATATCAGGCCCTACCCATCACTTACTAAATCTTGTGCATTCTTCATATGAAAAGTTTGAAACATAACATAAACATTTGTATTGAAACTAGCATACTAAATTCCAATACTTTAACCATAAAATATGAATGTTATAGAAATATAACATCCACAGTCAAACATATTATAACTAATTCAATAAAATATTGATGATTTTATTATATAAAATCAACCTCAATCAAGAATAATATCCAATAAAGGATGCTGACATAGTTGAAAATAATCAGTAAACATTTTTGAGAGAAATATCAATTTTTCATGAAAGCATTTAAAATCACCCAATTAATAATGGAAGTCATTTAAAATATATTTTTGGATCATGTTATCCCATAAAAATTGGAAAATTTTGAAATTAATTAACATTTTAGAACAATCATGTCCATATAAATAAACTTTAAAATCATTTTGAAAATATAGACATTAATTAAATAGATTTCGAAAAATAAATCTTTAAAACATTTAAAATAATGATATAGTTAAATATTCCCTTACATAAAAACCTAAAATATTTCTTTTCAAATTGGTTTTATGAAACATGGATATGGATGATAAATATGTCACAGTAAATAATTACAAATAAACAATCTCGGATAATAATGAGAGTGAGTAGTTAACCCTTACCATATACTTTCCTTTAGTCAAGTATAATTTATCCTTCTATTTATTTGTTAAAAAATATTTATAATAGGACCATACCCATATTTATGATATCATATATGATATATTTATGACTTTATATCACGTGTTTATTTGTAATTTCCATGTTGAAGCAATGTCTCAGGTAATAATTGCTTTCTTTATCATACATGTATTGACTTGTTTTTGTTTATAATATTTCATAGATAATACTTTTATTACATCCATAATGTAAAATATTAGTTATATATTATATATTTTCTATATATATATATATATATATATAATATAGATAAATAAAATGGAACACAATGTTCATGTGGACGTTAGGTCGTACGTATATATGAACGTTGTTTTCGTTTACTTATCTCATTGAATGAAAGTAAGTGAATGAAATATATGTGTGTGTATTTATATATATATCATTATAGTATCATTATTATGTCATATATTTTATACTTATTAATAATATTTATTCTTATAATCATTTTTTGTGGTGAATGTGGAAGATGAGTCTCATCGTGTTTTGGAGACGGTAAACCGTACGTACATACGAACGATGATATAATTTCCTTACTGGTTAAATGGTATGTAATTGGATGGAATATGAATTTTAGATAAAAAATATCATGTTATATTTATTATTTAAGTCCATTATATTCATCATTATATGCATATAAATAAATTGTACATGAAAAATAATTTACACCACGACTTGCATACAGTAAGTCGTACGTACACACACATGGTGATACTATTTTTCATAGGGTGGGTAAAATGAGAAATGTTATTGTCCAATGTTTGAAATAACAACTCATTATATGTAAGATAATATATTTAGTATTTTAATATGGAAATAACATATAAATAGGAAGTATAAAATCAAAAAGAACATTAAAAGGGTTGACAAAACAATTACCTCTTCTTCATGTGGTTCCTTCTGATTTGAAAAAAAGGCTCCATAAGATGGATTGCATCCCAAATTTAGGCCTCTAGGATTATTTTAGGGATATTTTTAGGATAAATGGGAAGGTTTTGTATGAACGAAAATTCCTTAATGGTTTTAATTAAAGAGAAAGGGATGTGCCCTTTTATATGAGAGGTGATGGGCACTTTAGGGAAAATCTTGAAATATTAATTTATTATAAATTTATTTTCAATTTCTAATCACTAAAAATTGAATTATAACGTGAATAATATATGGATGGGTATAAATCTTCTCAAATAATTGGATTTATGCTTATTTAGGTCATAATGTTTTCCCAATCATTTTTATATAACACTTAGTTAAATATTTTAACTCTTGGCATGTCTTCTTGTATTTTCATACTATATGTTTAATATTGAGGTTAAAAATTACCAAAAGAACCTAAAATAGACCATTTATGAAATATTTATCACAATCCAAGTTAGTTTTCCGAACCTAATATTTTTATGAATTTATTATCATTTAATAAAATAGTACTTATTTTAAAATAAAATTTATGTTATTTTTGATACTATTCAATATTTTCATTTTTTAAAATATCAAACCAACATGATAAATTCGGTCCATAACATCCAATGTGTCTCTAATACGTCTAAGTTATCTATAAAATTAGTTTTTGTCATTAATTAATTCAAATTATGTTTATTTTAATATTATTAAAATCATTTATTTGATTCTACCTTTAAGAAAGCAATTAATACATCATTATTCTGTCACAATTAATTAAAATTATTTAATGTATAAAAATTATAAAAAATATTATTACTTAGATAAATTTCATATATTTAAAATGAATATTAATAGTCTAATTTATTGTATGTATAACCTTATAATAATTATTCATTAGTTTTTAAATTTTGAATATGATATTTTTTACTCTTCTTTATAAGAAATATAATAAAAGTCCTAATATTACACAAGTGTCTTAAAAGGATATCATTTTTGACCTAAGGGAAATTTTAGCAGAAATAGACTTATCCAATATAATTAGGAATTGTGTTAGGGTAATTTAATATTAATATAAAATTAGTTATTCCCTTAATTACTCTATTGTCCTTTAATTGTGGTAAATAAAATTCAAAAGTTACTATTCAAAAAAATTTATTTTGATCCTATTAAACCACATTTTTCACACTGATTACAACCATGTATTCTTTATATTTGAAATTCAATTCACAGTTGTAGTTAAATAACGTTTAGTTCTAATTTTTAAATGTGCTTAAAATGTGGGTAAAAGAGACGTTCAAAATTTCATTAATGTTTTATTTATATAATTCAATTATAAAATGACTCTAATGACTTAAATTGGTCTAATATATATATTATATATCTATATTTACTTAAAAATAAATTTAAATTAAAATAACTATTTAAATAAAATATCTGTTTTTAACAATCATGTAGTGTTTTAAACTGTTTATCAAAAATTGAAACTTTTCATAAAATAACCAAATTTTCACCCAAAGATAATCTTGATATTCTGAATTAAAAAATGATATAAAATTTACCTAATTCAAAAAAATTAATTTACATTAATTAATTTGAAATTAATTCTCATTTTCAAAACCAAAACGCATGTTTTGAGAAGTAAAACCTATTAAACTATTGACACATGTTTATGTCTAATTATTATTTCAAATTACTTCAAATGAAAATCAATGGATTAAATGAAAAAAACATTACCAAAGTAAAAAATTAAATCAATTAAAAATATATTCTATTTATATAAATAAATTAGATATAAATGTAATTTTGAATTTAAATGATATATTTTTCACGATTCATTAAACATAAACTATATTAGAAAAATACAAAAAAATTAAAAAATTAAATTTTTATATCCCACTTATAAATAAGATGATTATTTGGTAAAATATAACTTATAAAAGTGTAAAATTTTGTATTTAAAAAGGTTTCTCCATTAAAAGAGGGTAAAACTGTTTTTTTAATATTTCTTTTATCTGAAAAATGGAATTTGTGTTTGAATTATGTCCAAGAAACAAAAAATAGAGTTGTTAAAATTTTATGGAATAGATAAAATTCAAAATGGGGTTAATATTATTCATAACCTCTTTTTAAATTACTAATGTCGTAAATTGTGGTGCGCTCGAACTTAGTGTTTCGTGTAGTGTAAGCTATTGAAATATTTAAAAAAAGCGTACCATTGAATCTTTGGGTGTTACACTCCGAAATACCTGGGTAGACAAACTAATAGTCACATAAGGTAAATTGAATCGTCTAAATGGTCTGATAGAATCATGTGACCTACTCGTTGATGAGGGACTCTAGGATGTTTAAGTTGGGAAGCGCATTTGGCCTAAACACCACTGGAAACTGATCGATTTCCCAAGTATCACACAGGATATCCTACTTAGATGAAAATCCTAGATCAAGGTTAAGCTATGAATCGATTGGTGCTGGATAAGGAATTAGTGACAACACAAATATGAATCGGTGTAGTAGTGAACTAACTAGTGGAGGAGCCGTTACATGAGATAATGGATCAATAAACCTTGGGTCATCTCTAAAGGGATGTATTTGCTGCATCACTACATGCATATAATATTGGGTGTTTTCCACTACCTCATGTGTGAGGGTAGTGGTGGTCAAATGTGGTTATACTAGATTCTTTTCACCTATGAAGATCCAAAACCTCTCTTTGTGATCTCGAGTAGAATTTGAGAATGAAACTGAAGAAAATAACGACAATCGTACCATGAGACCCTGTAAGAGAGCATAATATTCTTTCACCCACGTGTACATGTGAAGGGATTCTAATATCTTATTTTCCTCACCATCTGGGATGCTGATCTTCACCAATCGCGATTCTCCTGCAGACTATGATATAGACGAATAGGGAGAAGGTTCCATCATAGAATTGCATTCTAGTTGAGAGTCTCTGAAGTGAAACAAATTTAAAATGACTGGGTGCTTTATGAAATTCTTACCTTTGTGATGGTGTTTCACCCTTATACCTTGGGACTACTCTTCAGCTTAGGGATGTTCCTTGGAAAGCGATGGACCTCCATGATGATTGACAGTAGCATTGGGAGGACCTCCACTTTTACTTTTTAGTATATTGGGATGGACTCCACATTGGGATTCATCAGAGTAGGGATGAAATCAACTATGACTATTTATATAGTAGGGAGGAACCATTATTTTTCATTGGGAATATGAGGAGGACCTCTATATTGGTTGTGAGAGCAGGAATATCCTTTTCTTTTATTGGTGGAAGTGTGAGGAGGGCCTTCACATTTATCAAACTATCATGGGAATGCCCTCCTTGTTTCCTATTAAAAGCACATATAGTACCTCAGTTGAGGCTATTGGATACATGGGAAGGACCTCCATGATGACCATTGAAATTGTGTGTAGGGCCTACACTTTGGTTGATTTTTTCACAAGGAGGATCTCCATTTTCTCTGGTGGGGATAGCATGGAGAGGACTTCTAGATTGATCAGTGATGAAGCAGGGAGGATCTCCACCTAGATTGGCACTATTGAATGGAGGGCCTCCTCGTGGGATGGAAACCATGCTAGGACGACCTTCATGCTTATGGTCTATGACATGGGGAGAACCTCTGTATCTGGTACCATAATAATAATTATGAACACCACACTGGATTTCAATGAAGTACGGAGGGAATCCACTTTGACCGATGTTGGAAACTTGGATAGGAACTCTTTGTCGATGGTGAGAGTGATAAGGGACTCTAATATTTTAGAGATATTTTGGTTAGGGACTTTATAATAGATCTCCTCATAATATGAATGCATGTAATTGCATCTGATGATGCTTACTGAGGACAGAGTCAACCCAACCTACCCATAGGAAGGCTGAGGTCTTGATCCCAATTTGGTATTTATGGATCCCTTATCAATAGTGGTAGAGATCTGGTATACTGTTATGGGAGTGGAATAAGCCACTATAGATGTGTAATATGATTCCCCTTTTTAACATCCTCTTCATATTTCCCTTAACACTATCACTGGGTCATTTAAACTAGGGTCGGTAGGGAAGGGGATGAGTCCACTTATACCTCGAATAGGAGGACTGGTTCTAACTGGCACTGATGAAGACTAGTGGGATACCTCTTTGGATGCTCTGTATGGTATTCCTCATTGGGGTGACTTGGGAATCACCTTCATCCCTTGAATAGGTGATCAAGACATAGGATCAATCCTAGGAGTGTCACCCAATGTGGTTCATTATTGGAGTGGGGTGTAGTGCATCCCTGCACAACCCTTAGGGGTGGTAGTGATGGTGAGTTACAGATGCCTCTAGATCCTAGAAATCCATATAACTCATGGAAATGAGTCCTTCCTTCTTATACTATTGTTTTAGGTAATCCATTTCCCTCTTTTAAATAATATTTGAGGGTTATATGGGGCATGGGCATCTGGTAGTCGTGGTTATGAATGATGTCATGGAGGTGGTAGATTAATGTGAGATTACCACATTGAAATTTCTTTAGCACTAATATTGAAAAGAATGAGGAGATTGGTTTATTATATCTTGGGTCCTGCAATGTATGAAGATACAGCTAGCAGTACAAGTACAAGGAATGAAATACCGAATGCCCCAACATCGTCCAGTCATCCATGGACAAAGAGAGATATCTGTAATTTTGATATTGTAGACCAAAATAACAAACATTTAATTAGGCCAATTTTTTTGAGTACCATATTGGGTCCACTATTTTATTAGTGGATCCTATCACTGTATATCAAGATCCAGTGATGTGATGATTTACTAATGTCTCAAACACTACTAGTCCCCATTTGAAGGAGAATAGTTTCATGTCGGGTTCACCATTTCTATTTCCAATCCTTTTTTCAGGGATTTCCACCTTCATTTTAATGTGTGTATAGTATCACAACTATTTCCCCCACATTATCTCTTTAAAAAGAATAAAAAAGTCATCACATTCATCAACGATGTATGCTCCTTGATTGAAATGGGATAATGGGATGTGGATTCCCCCTTCCATGGATTCCTCCTTGGAACTGATTGCCTAATCTGGATATCCATCTTATATTAAGTCATGTTTTTGAAACTCATTCTAGATACCATCTCTTTGTTGATGTAATTAAATTACACTACTTATGTCAAGACATTCTAAAGGGTCTTGATAGGGAAGGAGCTTTCTTTTAAGAGATTAGTCACATTGGTAATTTATGGTATGTTTGGATGTTAGGAACATCAATCGCATGTATTATTCCTCATAGGAGGGAATCTCATAGAGGACTCTTTAGGCATGAAACCTAAGGCATTCAATGTATATCATGAGTTATCTGATTCCAAAGGCATATAATCAAAGGATTTTGCCTTAGGAGTCTCATGTTTTGTATGAGGTAGCTAACTCTGTGGGCTTATATCTTCTAAGTATTTCTTCCCATGCATCCCATGTTTGGCATGAGGTAGCAGTATGATGTGGGTTATGATTTTATTATCTTGTATAGATGGACAAAGGATGATTAAAGTTCTCCAAGAGAGCTATATCAAGGAGGTACATCCCTAGGATGGAGAACCTGAATGTTTTACCATATGGATAGATCACAATGCCAGTAGAGGTATACCTAGGAGGTGTTACCTATAAAAGTAAGATGTCACACCATGAAGGTAGATCTGAACACCACTAGAGGTGGATCAAGAAGGTAAACCCCTAGGAGGGGCACTAATGTTTACCATTGGTTATGATTTATCCTCGAAGAGGAATTCTATGTACCCAGTTTAAAGGAAAAAGGATCAAAACACACATAGTTTAAATTCATATTTTCAGGTCACGTGATAGGACTGGTCCACACAGTTTAACATCATGTGGGAAGGATGATCACACCGTGGAAGGAGGGCCAGTGAGGGATGGTTTGGGGCTTACAGATTGGAGATTCCCTTCCTAAGAGGAAATTACTTGGTTATATTTGTTTGGGGAGTATGAATTGATCTTCCTGAGTGGTACTAAGAGAAGTGATGGTGTGTATGGGGCTTATGAAAAAAATAAGACCATGTAGGTGACATGATATTATCGATATATGGAGGCTCTTGTTTAGATCAGGATGGATATGGATGGAATATTGGTTTTCGAGTGGAATGGATGGAGTGTATGGAATAATGGGTTTGGACCCCATAGAGACTACCTTCATATTCTAGTTTTTCTAGACAAAAATACCACACAGTTCAATAGGGTGGGGCAAATATCTATATAGAAGTAAAATATAAATAGGATATGGTTGGGGCATACACATGGAGCTTCTAGGGTGTCCCTATGGAATATAAATGATGTGGATGGGGCTTACACATGGTAGATTCCCATGTTCGTTTTTCATGTCAGGTTATTTGGGTATCCCATGTACATTTAATGAAGTATAATTATAATTAAAATTCATGTTAAAGGACATAGTTTTCAAGGATTATGCAATGTGTTCCCATTGTTTCTTCCTAAAGTGAGGTTATGTAGGAATTCCATGTGCATTTCATGAGCCAAAATTATAGTTTGTTATCATGTCAAAGGAAACAATGTGTGGGAATTATTCAAATAAATTTCCATTTTTTCTTCCTCATGTAAGGTCATGAGGTCATATAATATTAATTTCATGAGATAAAATTACAATTTAACATCATTCTAAAGGATGCAGTGTGTGGGGATTATGCAATTATTTTCCTGTAGTTTCTTCCTCATTTTAGGTTATGAGGGAATCTAGACTCATTGGTTGGTCAAGGTATATTTTCAGGGATTAAACTTGATGAGGAGGCCCCTTTGGTTTTGTATTACGTGTAAAATCTTATCAGATAAAGGGTATACGATGGGGGTTACAACTATAATGGATCCCTGTGTATCATGTATGGTATAGGGCATATAAATGAGAGTTTCCCTTTAGAATGAGTAATATGGTTCTTGCTCTAGGAGGGATACCCATATGATTGGACGTTTTATGGGTTTCACAGTCCCTACTAACCTTTAAGCCCATGTTAGTCATTCATTGTGTAAGAAACCAGAGGAAACCAAAAACATGAAGCATGTCGCGAAAGGCACTCTAACAAGAGATGATATGTGGATTATGCCTGGTAGTTGTTTGAGAAGGAAGTCATTACATGTGAGGAGGATATTATTTCATGTGAGGAATTTTTCATTCAATGTGATGCATACATGGATCATCCTATCAATGGTATGTGTGGATTATGCATTGAAGCTACTTGAGGGGGGTTATCACTCTGGCGGAGAGAGAGAGGGTGGAATCCCATTATGAGCATACTTAGGGAACACAATGTGCATTGAATTGGGCAAGACTAAAATTTAAATTCATGTTATGAGTATGTTGGATCTAGGAAGTTATACATCATGCATCATGTACATGGAGGACTCTCTCCTTACCCCTTGGGCTTACATAAATGTTGTTTATATGCCTCTGGGAAGGGAATGTCTTTAGAAATTCAATGGTGTGTCAGTGTAAAGGAGTGGTTAGTCATGTGGTCTACATTGATGTAAATATTATAATAAGTAAGAGGAATTAGTTTACCTAATATTATAAGTAAAATGTATGATAACTTGTACACTAGAGGCAGAGGGGATGAATCAAGAGGGACCAAGAAACCATTATGTGTTGTTTGGCGGGTTGCACACAAGAGGTTGTTCTCACAAGGATTGGGAGATTATTTCAAGAGGTGGTTGAACACAGTACATTGGTGTAAAGAAAATACATTTAGCTTCAAATAGGGGGTGTACACATGATTATAGGCATGCACGCAAAGGTAGAGGATATACTCAATATTGGGTTGCGCGCAAGACCGAGGTGTGCTAAAGTGATGTCTTTGAGAGAACCCGACTTGGAATGAATCTGAATGGGAGAGGAATAAAAAACAATGGGACCACTTCAGAGAGGACCAACTAGGAAATGAATCTATTGTATTTCTACATAGAGATCTCTATGATTCCATGATGCCATAAATATTAGTCTTACTTGAAGCAGAGTGTCAGTTTTAATTCAATAGGATCCCCCTGAAGAAGGGTTGTGGCCTTCTTCTTATAGATTAAATATTTAGGGATTTCATGGAAGATCATGGTCATAGAAGAGGTATTACGTGTAGTTATTCCCTTATTCATGTAATATGAGTATGCAAGGTTCGATTTGATGTTACGTTTGGCGCATAAGAGTCTTGCATGCAGATCGACTTCATACGCAAAAAATTAACATCATAAAAACACATGCCTTTTCCAATTTGAATGGTATTAATTTAAATTGAATTATATACATCGTATCATGTGATAAATGGTCTTGAAAATAGATTTTAATCTTTTGTACACACCTTGAAACATTCATGTATGATTTTTTTGTTTTCTCATAATATTCTGTTCACTCGAACAATGGGTTCAGTTCACCCAAAGATGGCTATTATTTGCTTTATTTCATATTCAGAGACAAATACCCCATAATGGTAATCCTAAACAAATTATTGTTACTCTAATTTATCCAAAGGAAGATTCTATATAGTGGGAAAAGGACTCTCATTATGACTCCCTCATTCTTAGTGTTCATCAATATAAGAAGACTGTAAATATTATTCACCACACTATGTTAACTATTGCTCACACTTAAGTGAACTCACACCTCAATGACATTCGTTTAGATGGAAATGGTAAAGAATGGGAATATGAATTTTTTATTCAAATGATATTCCTACTTTAATGAGAGTAACACTACTTCGTTTTCTATTATAATTAGAATTTATATGAATTACAGTAACCTTTTCTAAGTCAATAAATTAGATCACTAATTACAAGTAAACATTTAGTCAAATTATGCCACATGTACTCATGGTACCACATAATTATTGTGAATCAAAACTAGTTATATAATTTCCCTACCATCTAAAAAACAATTATGACCCTCTATTCAATAATGTAGAAGGTCAATTTTCTATAGATACCAACACCTGATCATTTAATTTGTTCAATAGTGAAAGGATACCCATTTACTTTCCAAAAAATGTTGAGGAAAAACCCTATAAATTCCCTAGAACATATTACAATGATACTAAACACTACACACCATTATTTGAAGAAATATTGTTACAATATGATGCTTATTGGATAATACCATTACCTAATTTTCTATATCCTCTAAGGGAATCTACTATCACTACCTAAACTATGTATATCAAAGTTATCATATAGTCTTATTTATATCATTGGATGAGTCAGACCATAAACATGATTCTTGTCCCAACATCCATCATATCCCATGTTTCAATATTCACCTATATGTGGATTTTTCTTTCATTAAATACAAGGATAAAAAATAATTTTGAATGTGAGTCCAATATCTTTGTTCATTATTAGTGTTGAAATTAATCATTATTTAGTAAGTCATGTCCAAATATTAACTATAGATTTTATTAAAAACCCCATTCACCCTATAATCCTTGGAATGCATGAGCTGATCCATATAAAGATCAATCTTAGTGCCTTCCTTCTCCTTTATTCTTATACCTCCATTATATAAAGGCTAACTTAGATCAATTGAATCCTTACCAATGTCCATCGTAACTTCATTCATAGAGAGTCCATGGTTATCATTTATTTCAGGATCAACTACATCATATTATTATAGGTACAATAATTCCATATCAATTCCTTTTTCCTCCTTTCTTGTACCCCCACCTCTATTATCCATAAGATTATTATTTTATCCTACCTCTTTAACTAGTAAATCAATATGTGCCTTGGTGAAATTAAAATAACCTAATAATATAGTTTCCATTGGGTTATGAATTTTAGAATAATTATTATGATTCTTGGGCATCTTAAAATTGTTATATAATACTCCCCCAAGTCAGAAAATAATTTTCTTCCCATTATTCTTACTATAATGAAAACAATTCCCCAGTCTATCCTCTATGTAGTTAGTGGAATTCTTGGACTTTGTTCCTTAAACTACATTTGTTGATTCATCTGGTAATTATCTTAGAAAACTTATCACAAAATCAGTCTTAAACATTTCCTCTCATTCAAAAAAACCTAGTAGAAGACTCTGTAGGATCTCTCATAACATGCTTCAAGACCCTCCTCCACAAGACCAGCCTCAGGATTTTTAACCCTCACCAACTTTTTCATCAACATTGTAATTGGGGCTTTATCTATCTTGTATTCATTGTTTACCAAATAAAATTCACCCAAATGATCAAATATGTTCTATAAATTTAGTCCAGTTATCCTCTTTTTCTCAACAACAACACTATCGCATGTCTTGAACACTATCTAGTGTGACTAATGATTCAATGAATACTTTTGGTTGTTCAAGTAAAACCTTACTAAGAATTATTGAAATGATTTTTTTTTATTTACCTCGTTTTCAACATCCTCTATAATTTTATATACTACATGGTCATCCCACTTGATAATTTCAAGCCATATTTACTAAATATTTCTTTGAACAAAAGTATTTGTGGTCAGTCTCAAATATTTAGGGGAAAACTAGGTTTTATAGAATCTATATGGTATGTAAAGGTATCAAAAACCAGAATTTGGGGAATAATCCTCATAATTATCACATGTTATCCTACCAATACTACTTTTTATTCCATTGGGGACAAACTAACACCACCAACCTTGGAAATATCTCTCAAAAATATTTACAAAAGAAAGCAATTGGAATTCAAGTAAGGATATTGTCCATCACACTATCATTCCCACTATTGGACACAATATGAGATTATTGTGAATTTGATTCAAAATCCCTTTCTTGATCATGATGATAATCCTTATTAATATTATAGTGTTGTAAATAAAAAAGTAAAAAAATTGCACCCGGATCTAATTTTCACCCTATGAAAACATCATCATTCCTATTCTATTTTGACCCAAAAGTAATAAACTGATGGCTTAGAAACATCAACATTATCATAGATTCATGGAATGATAAGGTGAAATAATACCTTGGCCCTATTTTTAGAACATTGAAAATGTCAAACAATTTTTCTTAACATTTTAGGAATTGAAAGATTTAGTAAAGTTAGAGGAAAATGAATAATTTTTAACAATATAATTATAGTTAATAAATCCTAATTCATGTGAAAATCATTGTTATAATGAAATTGGAAGAAGTTGATTCCATTGATGTGATTGTGTATTTAGTATAGAATATGGAAAAATCATATTCCATATAAAAATAATAAGAATATGAATAGACTCTAATAACCATATCATGTGTACTCCAGCAATCCCTAAGTAATTTTTATGAATAATACAAAGGAATAAACTAAAGATATATTTTGTCCTAAAAGATCCACTTGGGAGAGTAGATGTAGGAATAAGGATTTAGTTAACTCCTATGGAGAGTGATATGTTTGAAATTCGATAATCATGTAGAGGTACCATTCGGCATAAGGTTGTTATATGAAAAAATAATAGGGAAATGAGATCTATTAAAGGTATAAAATCCCTAATTTAGGATGACAATGAACCAAAAAATGAGTCCCCAACCCCCATAGTAGGGTAAGGGATTAAAGGGGAATCAATTGATTCTAGGTCATGAACCGTAGGTCAAAATTTGGGGAAGGGAAAACCTGTTTAGTAGAATGAATTCCCAAAATCAATGATCCATGATTCAAAAAGAATAATAACACTTATTAATAAAATTATATTACCTTGAACTATTTAAATAATGTAACATATAATTTTCAAATCATACCTTCCAAAATTCACCTTATAATCCTTTAAAAATTTCTTGAGATCACATATATTCCCATAGTGCTGACATACAAGTTCGAGCCAAGTTGATCTATTTCATCTTATCTCTTTGGAATTATCTTTTTTTTAATTATTTAATGATGATAATGTAACTAAATTATAGATTAATTGTTTCTTTGGTAGGTTCTTATACTTCCCTCTATTTATACTCTTTGTTGAGAATAATATTTCTAACATCCTAAAACAACAAGTCGGTTTCAAAAAAAATAATTACTTATAGTAGTTACCATTACATATTATGATTTCAGAAGTGATGTTAAGAGTAAAAATTCCCACACATCATCCCAAAACATAACATTAAATTATTAATTCTAACATTTAATCACATTAATTCATTGAAATGATCATTCACTAGTATTCATTATGAGAATCTCTTGTTGAATAACCTCTATATCCTGAAAACATTGTTAAAAGATATTATATTCTCATTAATTTCTAATAGATCATCAATTATATTTTTTGTGGACATATTCTCTTAGATGCTAAAAGAAACACTTCATCCAAATGATATCTGAATCAACCCAAATGCCTTTTTTCTATCCTTTTCCATTCACTTTTTTCATTCCCTATGGTTTAAACTCCATCAAATGAAATTAATTGACTTTTTGAAAACAATAGTCTTCACATATATATCTCATCAAATATGTAGTGTGTTCTATCAATATTACTTATCAATAAAATAAATTTTTATGATGCCATACCTTCTGATACAATAGATCATAGTTAATTTTAAATAACATAAAGACAAGAGTGTTACCTGAGTCTACTGTTTAGTGTTCTATTGATCCTTAAACTATGACTTGATACAACTTATTGGGTTTAAACCTTAACCACTAATCATTAATAAGATACACCACCAGAAATTACAAATTATGAAAAAAAAATTTGTAACTTCCCTGATAAGATATATTCTTATAAATTAAATATACTAAAAGATAGAAACAAGAACTTTATCCTAAATCAGCATACTAAGTTAAACCTCACAGACAAAAACAGACACTCAAGAGGTAAAAAAAGAAAACTAAATTACTAATTGGATTTATATAGTTCATAAACATAGTCATATATCCCTAAGATAACATTTTTATATTTTCATTCCTTTAGAATTTACGAAAATGACAATATAATTGAAAACCTATTTTATTAGATCATTAATCACTATCAATCAAGAAAATATCTGAAATGGGACCTGATCACCATCAAATTTAGGTCTAGCTGGTAAACCAGTAATAAAACCTTCTAAAATTTATTGGTATCTAATCATTTACCTTAGTAACCAGTGATCACTTGTGTGAATCCTCTCAAAGATTGAAACATTCATGTGAATTTTAAATGTTATTCCTATTTAAGAATTTGATGGTTCTTACATACTATCTAATGATGAAAAACCACAAAAATAAAAAAATTACATAATAAAAAAGATAAAATATTATATAAGAAATCATAACTTCTATACACACATTTTTTGTGTACTAATCTTCTACAAACATTTTTGTATATAACATCTAGATAAATACCTTGACTGGAATTTTTGTTGCATCTTGTCTGATATAGAAAAAGGTTAACTTCTTGATAAACTCTTTCTAGTCAACTAAAATAACATGAAACCAGACTTTAACCATCATAAAAAACATACATAACAATGGATAAATTCCAATATCCCATTATACCTCTCACATTTCACACTAAACTATTATTTAGTCATTTTTCTAATAAAATGTTTTACAATTATACAATGATTCATGATCAAATGAGCCTAAAAATTTATCTCTTTAGAGTCATTTGATATTCTTCTAATTTGTATACAAAAGGATACAATTCTAAAGTAGTTTTATAATAAATCTTTATTTTATTATTCGTAATGTTATAGATTAGATTATCCATGAAGTGAATGTATAAACCATTCATTATTTTTCCAATTACCTCAAATATATCATTTATATATATATAAACTCTTTTCCTCAATAATGAATGAGAAACATGACTTTTCTAAACCAATAAATGTAATAATGTTTTTTTATGGTTTGAAAATATTAACAATTTTCAAATTCTAAAATTAATTATTTAAATAACATAGATCCTAAATTTTAATATTTTAATCCATAAACTCTTTCCACATTCCCAATATATAGATATACTTTATCTTTCAACATTTATATCATATTTCTAAATCTTGTTCAGCCCATATAAATGTGTGATGGACACTTGTTATCAAATACTGATGAATCAAGATTCAAAATTTTGATTTCTATAACTTTTAAATCTATATACTTTGAATTATTCTATTTGAGTACACTTCTCAAAATTATATCACAATATATTTTTAATTTATTAGAAAACTATAATATATCTCAAAATGATAATAATTTTAAGAATAATACAATCCAAAATCTACAAAAAAGATATATTTAAGGGTGATTATCAAACTTTATATATTTTTTTCAATGGCTTCTGATGTTAGAAAATTAACTATAATGAAAAACAAAACAATTATTACCTTTACTAATCCAGGATCTCTATTTCACTAATTAATGATCCCACTTTGATAATGCACATGTTACTATGTTATTTAGGTAGGATATCATTCCAATCACATCACTTGAAATACTTTAATTTTTGTATGAAAATATCTATATTTCTTATGGACCAACTCAACTCTATTACTCTTGTATCATATCATGTTGGGTTTCCCACCTAAGTGAAATGAAATTATCATAGAGGGGTTTGGTTCCTAAAAATTACGACTATCCATTCCCTCCATACATTTCAAAAGATAATCCATCTATAGAATTAATTATAATAACCTACCCACTTTAATTATCATATTATTAATATATTTTTTCTAGGAATGAATCACACAATTAATATTTTAGGAGGAATCTTAGTCTCACTATTTAATATAAATTATATTCAAAGTAAATTAACAACTAATATATCTCATGGAATAATTATTATCTCCTATTTTATTCCTAAATATAAGCATTCTTATAATGATTTTGTTTGGGAGTCCCTTCTTCTTTCACCAAGTTAATACGATAAAACAAAATTAATGTATAACACATTACATAAAATATAGTATATGTTACTTTGAAAAAAAATCTAATCCAAATACATTTACACTTATTGAAATATATCACCTGTATAAGGTACTTCAATACCTTTTATTAAAATGATTAAAATTATTTGAAATCAAAAAAAATATACTCAAGAATAAGCCTAGTGCGGTAGGTAAACAATCTCCACTTATCTAGATATAGAATAAGCTCCCAAGACAATGATCAATTGATCCCAAACTCTAAATACATAGAGGTAAGTACATAATAGAGTATTTGATTCATTTGTAATTTAATTAACTAATATGTGCAAACTATAATTAACCCTTAAATTCAATCCCATAACTCAAAAAATATCAAGTTCATAGTCAATGAAAATAAAATCTAACAATATCTTATGTCGAATGTAATGCATGGTATAATATTTTAATAATAATAGATTTTTGATATAAATTAAATCATACATAATTTTTACATTGTGTAAACTATTTATATATATCAAAATTTAAATATAAATAAATTAAATAAAAATCCATTTAAATTTTTTACTAAACATTATAAATTAATATGAATTTTTTCTATTCTATTTAAAGAATAAAATACCCTATTAATAATGATAACAATTATAATTTTTAAATAACTTATAAATCTTAAGAATTTCATATAAAATAATAAATTTTTTTCAGTATTAGATTATATCGTATTTTACAATAGGTTTTATCTATTCTATTTCGTGATTTAATCATTGATAATTATGGATACAATCACCAGTGGTATGTTATATTATGATATAAGATATCATATAACACAATTCTCCATATCATAATTAGTGATATTAGATATATCATTATGATACTATAACAAACTATTTCACAAACTATGTGTGGTCAATCAGAGACTATGTTAACTTTTATTATAGAATATGATATTGGGAAAATATATTTTTTATGAATTTTAATCTATAACCTACCCTAATATAATTTACGATACAAAAAACATTTAATATCACTTTAAGATATTCAATATCTTGAATTTTGTTATAAAAACAAAATAGGTAACACTCAGCTACATAATGTAATACTAAATGGTATAGAAAATAGCATCTTCAATATCCATTTTCTTCATAAAAAATATGAAAACATGTTAATTATATAATTATAATGGATCCAATACCTATAATGGGTTTTGTTTGAACATCGCATGAAAAAAAAAAAAATTAAAATGTCAAATATATCATCATTAAAACAAAATGTAAATGAAGAAAAACAATTAAACATGCCTACCTCAGGTCCAGCGCTCCATCTCAAGCAGGTATAGTTGAATAAGGACACTAAGCAATAGTACTTGGGATCTTACCTCGATAAGCAGTGTAATTTCCCAAAATTTTATATATATAATTTTCTTTTTGAGTATACATATATGTCATTTTTTGGAATATGGTATAATATAAATAAAAAATCATGAAATAAAAAAAGTAAATTATTTAATAAATATGGAACATTATATATGGATAATAAATATACTTTGTAAAATTTAATCCAAAATAATCAGGCAATACGCATGAAGAAAATTTAAATCCTCGAACGTCACAATCCTATTGAATTTTCAGGGTCATGAAAAACGATATAAATATTAATAAAAACATTATTAATTTTTTTAAAAAATGTAAACAATGTTAATAACATTTATAAAAACTATGATAGTGATGAATTAATGAAATTATTAGTATTTATAATAGTTATAGGAGGAAATATAACTATTAGAATAATACTATAGAATCCCCGATTTCAAGTAAGGAACCCTTAATTTACTTTATTTATATATAATGTTTTTTGGTGATGCATAGAAGGGTTTGGAAGCATTTTGGAATGTATTCAAAGATTTTATATAGGTGAAATCTTTGATCATGGTTTATGTAAACCCTGAAACATGTACAAAAACTGGTGCATAATGACAATACGCTAAGGGGATAACACACAAGTTGGCATGTGGCTTTTCAAAACCGTGCATCCACCTTGGAGAAACCATGAAAAGTTGCATAGTGTCCTTTTTAATGTTTATTCCTGGATTTTCTAACCATGTGATATCATTCTTGAGGTAGTGGTTAGTTTATGGTAAGCGCACAATTTTTTCAAACCGTGCATAGTATAAAAACATGGTCCACAAAAAGTGGATCTAGGTTTGGATTATCCATTAACCCCTTTTTCTCCAAACCTACCCTAAATTTTTATTTTCTCCTCTAAACGGTTTCGGATCCCATCCCCTGTTTAATTGGAAGTTATCTGGAGGTATTTCTTGGTGTGTTGAAACCCAATTCCCTTGGTAAGACATCATATACTGTGGTTTTAGTGAGTTTTCTTAGATCTACTTCCATCCCTCTCTCATTTTCTTTAATATATTCTAATTTTGAATATATATAAGGTTTTTTATGACAATAATTGTTATATTTAGCCATTTTTATGTTAGGTAATAGATCTATGGTGGGTGTTTTGAGATTCAACCTGGTTTCATTGAAATTTTAGCGTCTTTCTTTGTTTAAGACATAAATCCCATGGTTGGTAGCTTCACCCTCAACTCCTCTTTCTAGAACAAGAAGAATTAATTTCAAAATTATTTTGGTGTGTAAATATTATTGTTAATGTTTTGTACAATGATGGATAGAAACTATATTTTTTTTTATATTTTTTTGAATTTTTCAAATTTGGTGTTATGGTGAAAGGTTAAAATGGTAACATGATTTTAAAATGATGATTTTAAAATGGTTATATAGTTTTGAAGCACAGAAAAAGGGTTATCATAAAAAAATTAGGTTTTATTGGAATGGTTTTATAGATAAGTGTATTCAATAAAAATATTGGTTTTATTGGAATGGTTGTTGGTAATGTGTTTTCAATAAAATGTTTTGGTTTATTAAAATGGTTTATTAGGATGGTTTTCAATAATGTTGTGGTTTTATTGAAATGTTTGAATTGGTTTGGCCAAGTTTTTACTGATATATAGATAGATTAAATAGATAATAATGTATTGAATGTGAGGGATAACGGTAGTGAAATTACCACTATCAAAGTGAACATGTTATGGACATGAAGTTACACTATTAATGGTATCACCAGTATTGTGTGGTTTTTTGTGTTGGTGCGGGAGGTTGTGTGATATGGAATAGATAATTCTAGTTAAATAATGAAATAGTTGGAATGATTTATTCGGTTTATTTCTTTATAACTTAGTTTTGTTTTGAGGTAATGGTTTTTTTTGTGGAAATAGTTTATGAAACTATTTAAAAAAATTAAAATAATTTTTTTTATATAAAATTTCTCACACCTTCTATCCTAGTTTCAGTAGTATAGAATTCATCTTGGGAAATCATACTGAGTTTCATTACTCACATCTACTATGGAACTTTGGTGCTTTTGCAGATATCATTTATTGGGATATATGAAATGGTAATTTATCACACTTATCTTGTGGTTCATTGAGATAGTTAAGAAATTTTGTGGTATTGGATCATAGAGAGTTGTTGGAGTAATGTTGATATGTCTATAGAGTATTTGGTTTTTTATAGTTTTGTCATCCACTGTGTACTTTGATGTTAGTTGTCTTCCACAATAGTACACTATTCTAGTTTGGTTTTGATATCAATGGAATTACATTTAGTTGTGTTTCATTTTTATCAAGCATCATGTAGTGGTTTTGTTTATGGAATACTAGGTTTGGTTTTCTTATTCTCAAATGGAAAATAGTACCTCATTTTTTAATGAACCCGTTGGAAATTATTGGCAGCCTTTCGCACCATGGGGATGTCTCTTAAGGCCACATAGCGATCTTCTTCAACTGAAGCCTATGATGAGTATATAGATGTCACAAGTGTTATAAATCTTGTTCCTTCCAAATATCTGGGTGGAAAAGTGGTATTACATTTTTTAGGCTTGATTAACAAGTGGTCATCATTTATTTCAGTCTTGGAGTTGACATTCATTTAGGGTTATTCCTTTAGTTGGGATGGTTGAAAGGAGTAGTATTTTTGGGACTTAAAATGCATGGAATAAAAAGATGTAGAAAAACCTTTTATGTTGAACTTCGCGTTATTAGGGATTTGGGTACCTAAGTGTTTTGGAGACACTTATAGGAATGGTAATCTCAGTGTCATGGGTGTATCCAATGAGACTAGAATGACATTAATTATAGAAATGGGATCACACTAGGAGTATATATTTTATTCTTTGTAATTATTTATTACTTGGTAAAAATATGATTATTTTGAAAAAATTTAAATGTGTTTTCAAATGTATTATTTTGAAAAAGAGAACATTTGTGGTATTTTTAAAATTGTTTTATTTTTAAAAGTATGTTTAAAATTTTCAAAAATAGGTGAATATGGAAATGTTGAATTTTATAAAGCAATGTTGTGATAGAATTATGTTGTAGAAATTTAAATTATTAGGTCTTTAGTTTATAGGGGGTGAGAATTATTGTATTTGTTCTTTTTATCAAAAATCTCACCCAATAGATGTTGTTGGAACGAGTTGGATGTGGCCATACAGAATGTGTTTTCACCTAAGACATAGGTAAACCATAAATTATTTCAAAGAATCATTTAGTCTTCTCAAACCCTTAAGTCAAGACTGTAGCCAAAAATGTTATTTACGATATCTTTCACTACATAAAATCCCAGTGAAGGAAATAAGGTTGTATTCAAGAAATGAGGATATAAATATAACACTAAGAGAAAGTGTAAGAGGGACACCTATTCTCAAAGAGGTGGAATATAAGGACATCTGACCCAAGGTCAACTAACTATCCTCCAAGACCCAAGAGAAATCTTGTAGGTTTTCTATGTGGTTCTTTAAACCACATCAAACGATATTGTGTGGCCCTGCCTAGATAATGAAACAATTGAAACAAGATGAGACATCTTTGGCACTATTGTCACAGTGCTCTGAGTTCAGGTGTTTGGGACACTTCTTAAGTATTGAAAATGTCATATGCTTCAATATGATTAGGGCATAAGAATTTGTCTCATTAGAATAGCATCGCTATCCATGGTGATTCCAAAAATACCATGATTCCTCGGTGAGGGAATTATCAATTGAGATATAAGGAAAAAAGTTCCCCAAGAAAGAAATTATATAGAGGTGAGCAGTTTCTTGTGTATGATTAGTCAGGACCATCAATGGTCCAAGGTGCTATTCTGTTGAATTATACCCTTATAAAATATTTTTTTATATTAGTAAATCTCATTCCTTAATTACATCTCATTATTTTTATTTTCTAGGTGTATATATTGAGGTGATGCCTTATTTTATAAAAAGTAAAAATCATTTGGGTCAAGGATAATGACGAGAATTTCTTTGTAGGGAATTTACTCTTAGTGTTGATTAAACCGTGATGATATGGGACATCTTTATTCCTGAAAGAGATGTTAATGATATAATCTTTTGTATGTATTTCATGACAACATTCAAGGCTCACATTGAGAATTATACCAGAATGGCTAGTTACATGTCTAAGGATGGCGTTGGGAATCTCTTTATAGGAGATTAAAATGTAACGACTGGTGAAATGGGCTTGTTCAAACCAGTATTTATAATTATATCATGTCATTTTGAATCTTTGAATTTTCTTTCGATGGAATATATCAATGATTAACTTTTTCCAGTAGTGATTGATCAGTTTCCAAATATTTTTCCTAGAAATTTATCTAGTTTTTTAACCATAAGAGAAGTGGAGTTTCAGATTGATCTCTTTCCTAGGACCAATCCTATTTACATTCGATAACATTAGATGGATCCAATATAATTAAGTGAACTAAATGTGTCATTGAAAGGGATGTAATGAAAATGGAATTTTATTTTTTACATACATGTGGACCACACTGGTCTTGTTTTTCAAAAAGGTAGATGGAACTCTTAGGGTTTCTATGGATTACTGTATGGTTAACCAAGTTAAAATAAAGAATCATTATGCACTACCATGAATTGATGATCTATTTGATCAATTGTGGGGAGCTAAATGGTTATCCAAAATTTACTTGTGATCGGGATATCACCAATTGTGAGTTCATAAATAGAATATTCCCAAGACAGCTTTTATGAGTAGATAAGGCCATTATGAATATGTGGTAACGAATTTTGGTATTAATAATTCACCAGTGGTATTTATGGAATTGATAAATCTAATATTTTAGACATACCTAGATTATTTTGTGTTGGTTTTTTTAGATGACATGTAGGTGTATTCAATGATAATGACTTACCCTAAGAAACACTTGGTGATAGTGTTGGGAATCTTGAGGGATCATCATTTGTATACCAAATTATCAAATTGTAATTTTTTGACACAATATATACAATTAAATGGAAATGAAATCTCTAAAAAGGGTTTTATATGGATCCTAAAATGATAGTTGTCATTATCTCTTGGAATCATCTGAAGAGTGTGTTTGAGATACATAGTTTTGTTGTTATACCCAGTTATATTCAACAATTTGTTCAGGATTTTTTCAAAATTTTCCTCACATGTGATAGATTTGAAAAAGAATTACATTTCATTAAAATGGAGTGATTAATGTGAGAATTATTTTCATGATCTTAAATTTCATCATACATCATCACCAATCATGATATTTTCAGAATTAGAACAAGTGTATATGGTGTGTTGTGATGCTTCGGGATTAGGTTTGGGATGTGTTCTCATGTCGGTAGATCATGTTGTTATTTAAGGATTAATATAGTTATGATTTCATTAGAATAACTACCCAATATACTATTTGGAGTTAGCTTCCATAGTATATGATTTGAATACTTGGTTTCATTACATCGTTGGTTATAAATTTACTACGTTAATGGATTATAAAAGCTTGAAACATATTTTCTCACAAAGGGATGTGAACCTAAGAACAAATAAAATGGATGGAGTATCTCTACATTTTAAAATTTTACTTGATTTATACACCAGGTAACGGAAATACATTGTATGATGTGTTAAAAAATTATATGATCAGTTGGAGAAGGAGGCTTTAGATGAGTGTCAGTTGATGTTGGTTATAGCTGACATGCACTTGGAATGTGAAGACTGGGGGGTATAGTGGTTTTATTTTCAATTTTTTGGGATTCAGGATTGAATTAATATGGATAAGGAGGCACATACATCTGATTAATAATGAGTTTCTATTAGGTCAAAACTCGGTGGTGGGGAGACCATTAAGGGTTTGAGGCTAGATGGGATTTTAGTATTGTGGTTCTGAAATCGGATGTTCGTACATATGGAATGTCAAAAAATTCTTCATGATTAACACCATTAAATATGGGTTGTTCATTTAGTAATAAAAATGATGTATAAGTTACTGGAATCAAACTTATGGTGGGTCAGCATTAAAAAGAAGGTGGCTGTGTTTATTACGAGATGCTTAACTTTTCAGCAGGTTAAAGCAGAACATTAGTGACCAAAAGGATTGATACAATATTTACCTATTCCAAATTGGAAATCGTAACATATATCCATGGATTTTGTAATATTTCTCCCTTGATGGTTCAAAAACATGATACCATATGGGTGACATTGGATTAGATCACAAAGGTGGCCCATTTAATCCCTATTTTTGAATATCATATTGTGGAGGAAAAATCAAAAACCTATATATGAGAAGTGATAAAGAGTCATGCAATATCAGTTTCGATAGTGTTAGATAGAGATTCGAGGTTTACATATCATTTTTGGAAATGCATACAGAAAGTCCTTGGAACTTAGTTAACCATGAGTATGGAGTATTATCCTTAAACAGACTGACAATCCAAATTGGTAATACAAACATTGGAATAAAAATAACAAGATTGTTTAATGGATTTTGGTGTCCCATGTGTAGTGGAAGTAAATTTATTAGAGTTATTATATAACAAAATTTATTAAGCCTCAATACATATGGATCATTTTGAAGTATTATATTTAAATCCTAGTCATTCTCAAACTTGTTGGGAGGAAACATGGGATACTTCACTAGTTGGACGGAGCCTTCTCTAATAGACAATGTACAATATTTAATTCTTCAGAAAATTAAGGGAGATGGCTCCATGTTTTCAGAAAACATATGCAAATCACCTTCGAAGACCCTTGTCATTATAGTCATGTGATCATGTGTTCATAAGGATCTCTCTAGGGATTTTACATCATCATTTTGGGAATTATGGAAAGGTATATCCTTGATACATATTCCCTTAAAAATACATGATCATTTGATGTGAGTGATTATGTTTTCTTAAGGATCACTCCATGGCATGGACATCATCATTTTGGTAATTATGGAATATTTTATCCTTGATACATATTCCCTTTTGAGAAACATTAAGAGTCCTAGAGGTGGAGTATCAATATGAATTTCTACCAAGGTTCAATGCGGTTTATAATTTATTTCATGTATTAGTTGAAAAAGTATAATTTTAATCCTTACCATGTGATTCAGTGGGATAATGTTGACATACAGTTAGATGCTTCATTGGTGCACATACCAGTGCATATTGGGGATAATAAAGAGAAAGTAATGTGTGGAAAAATCATCAGTCTATTATAGGGTCTACGACAACATTGTTAGAATTAGAAAGAGGCTTTGGAACGAGAGGAGGAAATGAAGGAGCAATGGCTAAAACACTTTCATAGCAATGATGGTTCTCTACTTTCTGATGATGAAAAGGCCAATGGTGTGGATAATTTATCAACCCAGTTTTAAGTAAGTAACCTTTCATTTATGTATTTTAAGTATAAAATTTGTTTCGGTGATGTTTAGGAAGGTTTGGAAAACATTTGGAATGTTTTTGTGTCTTTTATATAGGTGAATAGTTTGAGAACTATTTCGGGAAACTATGAAACATTTACATGAAATTGTTCCTAATGAGACATAGGCAAAGGGTAAGGCACACATGTAGGTGCATGGTTTTATAAAGCATTCATATTCATAAGAGAAACCATTCAAAATGAGAAAATTTCATTTTTTATGTGTGAATATAGTTTTTCTAACTGTTCTGGCCAACCATACATGGTTTTCATTACGGTAGTATCTAGTACATGATTAGCGTATTGTTTTTTATAACTATGCAAATAACCATTCACTATTTAAAAAAAGATCCAAAAAATGTATCTTGTTCTTGATCAGCCTTTAACCACTATAGTTTTCTTTAAATCAACCCTAACATAATATATTTTCCTCCCAAAGGATATCTAACCCTTCAAAATCGAAATGGTAGTGATTTGGAAGTGTTTTTTACTGCATTGAAGCCTGATTACTATGGTAAGTCATTTTTTATGTTGGTTTTGGGGGGTTTTTATTGGATCTACTTCCCTCCTTCTATATCTTTTTTATATCTTGTCCCATTGTGGATGTAACTATGGTTTTTGATGCTAATAATGATTATATTTGAGTTTTTTTAGGTAAGAGGAGGAGATTTAATGTAGGTTTTTGGAAATTCAACACATTTTTTTGGCATTTTTGTTTCAATTTTCATTGTTTTCCATAAATCCCCATCTAGATGGCCTAACACTCGACCCCTATTTCTAAAATAAGAATTTTTATTATTAAATTGATTGTTTTGTCTAAAATTTATTGTGAAATTTTTTGTGCAAGGATTGATGGGAATCCTCTTTTTTTATAATTTATGGAATTTTGAAAATTGGATGTATTATGTTTTAATACTCTTTTGTTGTTTGCTTTTGATATTAATATATTTAATTTGAGTTTTTTTACATTATTATCACTCATCATTTAGAGGTTTTTTGTTATTTCATATTTTGTTCAGTTGTTTTATTCTCATTGGGAAAATCATCCCCCAACTATTAATGAATCCCTTAGAATTTATTGTCACCCTTTTTCATCTTAAGTATGTCTCTTAAGGCCTAGTAAAACTTCTATCTCTAGTCCAAACAATAAGGATGGGTGGGATGTTACAAGTGTTATTAGTCTTCGTCTATCCAAATATCTTGGTTTAATAAGTGGTATTATATTTTTCAGTCATTGACTAATGTGTGGTCATTAGTTTTATCAGACTTGGAGTTAAAATTTATTCTGGTTTATTCTTAAGTCAGAATGGAAGAAAAGAGTAGGTTTTTCATGGCTTGAAATGTGTAGAAAAAAAGCCTTATCTAACCTTTTTATGTCGAACATCATGTCACAAGGGGTTGGGTGCATAAGTGTTTTATTGGCCCTTATAGGAATGGTTATATCATTATCATGGTTTTATCAAATGAGACAAGCATGAAATGCGTTACAGAAATGTATTCCCACTTGGAGTGCATATTTAATTTTGATTAATGATTCATGAGTTGGTGAAAACATGTTGATTTTGGAAAAAATTTGATTTATTTTTCCGATTTTAGATTTTGGAAAATAACATGGTTGTGCTATTTGGAAAATGGTTTAATTTTTAGAATAAAGTTAAATCTTTTGAAAAATGGTTGAATATAGAAATTTTGAATTTTGTAATGAACTGTTGTGATAAGATGATGTTGTAGAATTAAAAATTATCATGCCTTCAGTTTCTAGGGTGTGAGATTTATGGATGTTTTGTGTTTATAGATAATGGAACTCGGTAGACATTTGTTGTAATAGTTCGAAAAAGGTAGTTTACAATTTGTTTTCAACTAATCTAGAGGGGAACCAATAGTTGGTACAAATCATAGTTTAGGCTTTCCAAAACATTGAGTTTGGAATGATACTATATAATATTTTTATGATATCTTTCAATCCTAGAAATCCAATTTGAAGAAGTAAGTTAGTCTTCATGATAGGAGGTGAGAACTCGAACACTATGAGCAAGAGGAAGAGGGAAACATATTCTCAAGGAGGTGGAACACATTTACATCAAACTACAAGATCATTTAACCTTCCTCCAAAACCCAAGTGTAATCTTGGTTGTTTTCATTATGGATCTTTAGACCACATCATTAGAGATTGTATAGAAATGCATTTAGCATAAAATAACTACAACAAGATGATACATCTTCGAAGCTATTGTCGTAGTACTCAGAGGTTGAGTGTTTGTGAAACTTATTAGGTGTCTCAAATGTCATATGATTCAGTAAAATGAAGGAAGAAGAATTAGTCTCATCAGTGGAACAAATCTAGTGATAGTTATTCTAGGAATACCATGACTCCACAGTAAGGAAATTATCAATAAAGAAATAAGGAACATAGTGTCATGAGAAAGCAATTTTATGGAGTGGAGCATGTAATTATAGATGATCAGTATATAATATCAATAGTTTAAGGTATGACTCTTTAAAATTATACCATTATTCATGATTTTTTTTGCACAAGTGAACCCAATTCCTTAGTTACTTCTCGTGATATGTATTTTCTAGGAGTAAAAGTTAAGAGGATTCCTTCTTTTTTAAAACATTAAACTCCTTTGGGTCAAAGATAATGTTGAGACATTCTGTGCAGAGCATGTTTTATAACTGTTGATGGAACCAAGATAATATGGGACTTATCAATTATATATAGGGATGTTTTTTATATAATGCTATGTTTGGATTTCTTGAAAATGTTCAATACTCACAACTACTGTTATACCAGAATGGTTAGTCTCGTCACTGATGATGGAATTGAGAATCTATTTAGAGTAAACTGTAATGTAAAGGAAGGTGAAACGAGATTCTCAGCACAATAATTTGTAAAAATATCTTACTAGTTGTCCTCTTTAACATTTCCCTCGATGGAACAGATTGAGGACAACAATTTTTTAGAAGTGGTTGATTAGTTTCTAGATTTTTTCCCCAAAACATTATATGGGTTTCCACCCACAAGAAAAGTGGGGTTTTTGATTTATCTCTTTCCTAATACTTGTTAATTTTCCATTATATCTTATCAGATTGAACCAATATCATTAAGGTAAATGAATGTGAAGTTGAATGCAATAGAAAACAAATAGTTCATTCGGATCTGTATGTATTTGTGGGTAGTACCAGTCTGGTTTTTCAAAAAGGAATATGGAACTCATAAATTGTGTATGGATGATTAAAATATTAACCATGTTACGATAAAGAGTTGGTAGCAACATCCATGAATTTATGGAATATTCAATCAATTGAGGGGATCTCAGTGGTTTTACAGAACTGGATTTCAGTTAGGATATCACCATTTTCATGTTCGAATGAAGGATACTCCAAAGATGCCTTTTAAGAGTTGATATGGCCATTATGATTATATGGTAATTTTTTTGGAATTACGAATTCATCAGCGACCATTATGGAATTTATGACACAATTATTTTTGAGATATCTAGATTTTTTGGGTGGTTTTTTATTTATGGAATATTGGTTTATTCACATAAAAGGGATGACCTTGAGAAATACTAGGTGATACTGTTGGTAATCATGAGGGATTTTCACATGTATACCAAATTACTAAAGTGTTATTTTCTATTCAATTGATATGTTTCCTAGGCCATGTAATCTTTGAAAAAACAGTATCTATAAATCCCTAAATGATAGTGTTTTTATATCTTGGAAACTGATAAATAATTTCATTAAGATACATAGTTTATTTATTCTAGAAAGTTATTACTAATGCATTGTTAATTATTTTTCATGATTGTAATTACCTATGAAATAATTGAAAAAGAATAATGTTCCATTTTAATGGAGCATGGAATGTCAGAATTCATTTTAAGAGAATAAATTTCTCCTTACATTAGCAACTATATTGATATTATAGGAATCCGGACAAGGGTATGTGGTATATTTTGATTCTTTGGGATCATGGTTGGGATGTATTCTCATGTAGAGTGATCAGGTTGTTTCTTATAGATCAAGACAGTTACGGTTTCATTTGAAGAAATTCCCAATACAAGATTTTGACATATTTTTCATAGACCATGAATTGAAGTTTTGGTTTCATTGCCTCTTTGGTGTGATATTTACTGTGTTTACAGATCATCAATTCCTGAAACATATTTTCTCAAAATGGGATCTGATGCTAACAATGAAGAATATAGATGGATTTTATACAAATGTTTTACATTGACTTAATGAATTCATTGGGTAAATAAAATAAGGTGGTAGTTTAATTATGTAGAAATTTATATTCATAGTTGGAAAAAGATGCCTTGGATGAGTGGTAGTTGATTTTGTTACAAATGAAATGCACTTGGATTGAGATGACTGACGGAGTATATTAGTTTTATTTTTAGTTTTTGTGTTTCCTGATTTTGTGATGATGGTTAAGGATAAATAGATATATGAACCATAATAAGTATCTATGAGGTCAAAACTCCACATTGGTGAGACCACTCAGGGCTGGAGGTTAGGTGGGGGTTTAATGTTGTGGTTTAGAAATCTGATGTCCGTACCTATGTCTTGTCATGAGAAATATATTCACACTCACCACCATTCAAGATGGGTTATTTATCTTGGAATATAGAATATTTATATGGTTTTGAAATCATATTTTTGATGGGTCGTCATGAAAAAGAAGGTGGTTGGTTTTTTTGAGATTCTTAACATTTCAGCAGGTTAGAGAAGAGCATTAGATATTAAAAAGGTATCATGAAATCATTGCCTATTCGTATTTTGAAATGGGAATATATATCCATGTATTTTATAGTAGTCCATCAATGATTAGTTCAAAAACATTATTCTATATTAGTGGTAGATTATTAGCCCACAATGTCATCCCATTTCAGCCCTATTTGTGAATATCATATGGTAGAAGAATTATTAAAAAAAATCATATCTAAGAGGTGGTAAAGAGTAATGGTGTACCAATATTGATAGTTTCAAAAAAAATTCAAGTTTTACATATATTTTTTGGAAATCCTTATAGAAATCCCTTGGAACTCAGTTGACTATGAGTATGTAGTACCATCCTTATAAGGATGGAAAATCTAAACAGATGATAAAAATGTTGGAAGACATGTTATGGGATTATGAAATGGATTTTGGTGGCTCATGGGAAAAGAGTATACCATTAGTGTAGTTATATTATAAAAAAAATTTATTATTACTCAATAAATATTAATCCTTTTGAAGAATTTTATGGGTTTACTTGTCATTCATCACTTAGTAGGGTGGAAACATGT
Organism: Viscum album; assembly: GCA_963277665.1. NCBI lineage: Eukaryota > Viridiplantae > Streptophyta > Magnoliopsida > Santalales > Viscaceae > Viscum > Viscum album. The sequence continues at coordinate 397,487,805 of OY728125.1, forward strand.
GAGACTTCACTGGTTGGGTTGAGCCTTATAAAAGAGAGAACAGACATGATTTAGTTGATTAGAAAATAGTAGGAGATGGTATATAAAATTCAGAAATAATTTTCAGATCATCATCGATGGTTATTTTTGTTTATGTTAAGTGATTGTGTGTTCATAGGGATCTCTCCAAGGCTTGGACATCATCATTTTGGTTAGTAAGGTAAGTTATCTCCATGATACGCGGGGCCTTCTAAGATACATTAATGGGATGAGAGGTGGAATATCAATTAGAATTTACACCAAGGTTAAATGTGGGGCATAATTTGTTTTATGTATCTTAGTTGAAAATATTTCTCCCTGATCCTAACCATGTGATTTTTTGGGATCACATTGATCTAGAATCATCATTGGTAAGCATTCTAGTGTAGATTGAGGATATGAAATAGAATGTATGGAATGAAAAAGGTATTATTATAGTGTTGGTTTTGTGGAAACATGGTAATATTAAAGAATATACATGGGAATGGGATAATTAAATGAAGGATAAATGGAAAAAACACATTTAGAGCAATGAAGGATTTATACATTCCATGTACCGAATGTCAAATGGTGGGGAGATTGTAGCACCACCATTTTTAAGTAAGTAACACTTCATTTATTTATTTTAAGTATATAAAGTGTTTCTATGATGTTTGGGATAGTATGGAAAACTTTTGTAATTTTATTGGAGATTTTATATAAGTTCAGAGTTTGATCAGGGATATTAGAAATTTTTCAACTCTTATAGGAAACCGTGAAAATTGAGACCTGGGATAAGTTGAAGGTGCACAATTTTTCTAAATTATGTGGTTCCCTAAGAGAAACCCTAAAAAGTGGTATAGTTTCCATTTTCATGGTTATAACATGATTTTTCTAACAATGTAGGCCAACCATGTTTTTCCTCCTTTAGGAAGTGACTAGCACACTATTATCTCATATTTTTGCCTAACTGTACCCGATTTTAAAACAAGATCCACAAAAAGAGGATCTTGGTTGGAATTAGCCTTCAACCCCTCTATTTTTCCAAAATGACCATAACTCAATATTTTCTCTCCCTTGAGTTTTTTTAACCCTTCCCCATTGAATTGGAAGCGCTTCAGAGGAATTTTTGGTGAGTTGAATCCTAATTTCATTGGTAATTCATCAATAATAGTGGGTTTTGGCAAGTTTTCTTTGATCTACTTCCATAAAGATTTCTATTTATTTTATATAGTCATGTTTTTTATAGATATAAGCTTATGTATTCAAGTAATTATTTTATTTTTCCATATTGATTTTAGGAGAAGATATCTAAGGTGGGTTCATTAGATTCAACCCTGTTTCATTGGCCTTTTAGTGTCGTTCATCATTTTTCACCATAAATATCATTATAGGTGTATTCACTCTGGATTAATCTTGGTAAAACTAGAAATATTAATTTAATTTTTTTATGTTAAATTTATTGTTAAATTATTGTTCAAGGATTGAGGGAATTCCTATTTTTTAATAATTTATAGAATTAAGAAAATTGGTTTTTTTAGAGAACGGTGAATATGGTAACTTGATTTTAAAATTGTTATTTTATTTTGATGTATCGAAAATGGGCTATAAAAAAATCTTGGTTTTATTGAAATAGGTTCATGGAAAAGTGTTTTTAATAAAAATTTTGGTTTTATAGGAACGGTTGTTGGAAATGTTTTTTCAATAAAAGGGTTGGTTTTATTGAACATGTTTGTTAGGTTGGTTTTCAATAATTGTGTGGTTTTATTGATCTAAAATAATTGGTTTGGAAAAGGTTTAATTGGCATGATATTGGTGTAAATGGTTAACAATTGATAAAATGGGATGGATAATGGTCGTGAAAGTACCACCATCAAAGGCAACAGGTTATGGACAAGAAGTTCCACTATTATTGGTAACACCAAGCTTGTGTGAATTTGTGTGGCTGTGTGATATGGAATAGATAATTCCAATTAAATTATGAAATTTTTGGAATTATGTGTTTGGGTTCATTTCTTAGAACTTTTCTGTGTTTTAAGATAACTTCTTTACTAGAAAAAGTTTTTATGAAATTTTTTCCAATTTTATTAAATAAATTGTTTTATATTAATGTAATGACATGTTCTATCATAGAGGGGTGAGTTGGGTATTAATTTGGGAAATCATATTGAGTATAATTACTCACCCATTATTTTTTACTTTGGTTCTTTTGGAGATATCATTTATCAAGACACATGCAATGGTAAAGTATAACACTTCTCTAGGTTTGCTTCTTGATACTTCGGATGGTTTATTACTATTGGAGCAGGGAGAATGGTTGGAGTTATGGAGCTATGTCCTTGTAGTATTTTGGTTTTTTTAGTTTTGTATTCTGCTATGTAGTTTGATGTTAGTTTTATTCCATTTTTGTAATCTATTGTAGTATGGTTATGATATCAATGGTATTACATTAAGTTTTTTTACATTTTAATCATGCATCAAGTAGTGTTTTTTAGTTATGTAATGTTTGGTTTGTTTGTTTATTCTGAAAGTGAAAGTTATCCCCCATCTGTTAATTAAGCCCTTTGAATTTATTTTGAGCCTTTGGCACCTTTGCTATATCTCTTAAGTCCATGTAGCACTTCCACCTTGACTCAAGCAAATGAGGTGGGGTTGGATGTTACATGAACTATTACTTTTTTTAATAGTAATATAGACATTAGAAAAGTATCATAACCATTATAATAGAAAATTTCCCAATAGAATTATAAAATGACATGTAAATAAAATTTTATATAAGTAAAATTAGTATATATATATATTGTAGTTTCATATAATAAATATTGAAATTTGGAAACGTGAATAAATTATGACTATTTTTTTAATAAAGTGTATTTTAACATATTTTTTTAAAACATTTATTTTAATGTTAACATATAAATATAAATTTACATAAATTTTAATATTATTTTTTTAAGATTAATATCATTTTTTGATTCATTATGTTAAATTTTCCAAGAATTCCTTTTGGCTATTTTAATGGAAAAACAACATTTAGGTGAATATTAGAAATATAGTTTTTAGACTACCACATGTAGTTTGAGATAATAATAGTGTAGTAATAAACTAATAAATTATAAAATGGTTTTATTATTCAAAAATATTAATAATAATATAATGTATTCATTTAAATATAACAAATTTGTTTCCCATACATAAATAGTAATTTCTAATATATAAAAAGATAACGTATTCCATAAAAATCCATTTTTATTATTTCATTACTATCTACTAAAAAATAAATTTTTTAATGTTTTAAGAGTCATAAAACCTATATTTTTAATAAAATATATGTATAGACTCAAATAAGGCCACTATTATAAGTATTGGTCATGAAATAATATTTTATTCAGTGTTTTAACTACAAAATACTCATCCCTCCTTATATAAGTTCCCATTATCATCCATTTATAAAATCACATCCCAGACACATATCATCTCCTAAAATCTACTCAATTCTCATATTGTAAATTTTTTTATGATAAAGTTTGTTTGGGTTCATTTTTTGTCAATAAATCAACATGAATTTGTTTACAATGTTGAGAGAAGATACAACTGGATTTGTAAAGGGAATATTCCTTATAGACGTTAAGGATATTTCCTTATGACATGTAGGAAAACTTTCCTTGTGTAATATAAGATTTTTTCCCTAAAAATTAAAATGATACCAGGATGTTCTTCCAAATTCCTAACATCAAGAAGAATGTTATGATCCAAGCTGAATTTTTACACTTTCATACAAAGGGAGAGATTCGGTTTGTTATAGGATGAACAATGAGAGAAGGATACTAGAGGAAGATCACTGATTTGAATGATTGATTGCATAAATACAATAAGTCTGCCTAACTAGGTTAGATAACTTCTGAAAAAAATTTAAATAAGTATAAAGGGGGATAAATTCAATGTGACAGAACTATAAAGGGGAAATATGTATAGTGATTTGAGAAGAATTATATTCAGCATAAGTAGAAAAGTTGAAGATGAAATACCAGACAAATCATTGATGTTGTGAAAGAAGCATGTAGAAGATTCAAAAATATTATCATATAGCCAATGGATTGATGTAAACAAATAGTGGTAGATGGGGTTAACAAAGAGATATTTTTTTTAAAAAAAGATGTGAAGATAGAAATGAGCCTATGTATAGGTAGTTAGAATATTCAAAAACATATATAAGGGTAGCCAAGAGATTTTAAATCACAAACTAATATAGCTCAAATATTTTAAAGCATATATAAAGGTCATTCCATGACCAACATAAATGTCACTAAAGTAGATAGAAATTTAATATAGATCATAATGAACATCATTTTATAAAAACAGTTAAAACATGTTTATAAAATGGAGAGTTGTATGAAGCTTACCCAATAGAGGATATCTTGAAAATGATATCAAATAAATGTAACCATAACCATGCCAATGGATAAATAAATCTATGAAGTTTTAATGGTTGAATTTCCATTAGATGGACACTTCAAAGATATATTGGATAATTATTTCTGGTCTCATTATATAGAGAAATGTTAATGTACTCCAAGTAAGAAAAGGGAATATAATGTTTAAGATGTAGTTGAGTGGAATTAGATGTGTAACGTCTCATTTTTTTAAGTAGGTTGAAATACTTGCCCATTCTGAATTTTTTTGATTTTGGTTGGTATACCAACTTCTTTATTGATCTTCATAACATAATTTCATGTTTTGGTTTGACCTAATTCCCCAAATTCTATTGTGGTTTAATGCTTGAAAGGTATCATGGGTGTTTGGATCGGTTTTGGATGCATTGGAGGCCAGAATGACCTGTTTTGGAAAAGTGCAGGATGAGGCACATAGTTATATTTAATCATGTGGCCTCGTAGAGCTAATCATGTTCCCTTTTTTGCTGATCACGTTTTGGAAAACCATACAGGATGGGATGCATGATCGTGTGGGAGCTATGCATTTTTTAGTAGAGGGAATCCTTATAGTTTACACACATTTTGGGAAACTATGTGCAAGATGAACGCTTAGTGCCTAATGGGATGTAACCTCACATTATAGCATGCATGTTTTTCATATGGTTAGGCCTAACTATGTAGGATAGCCTTTCATGGATGGGATCGTAAGCAGTTGAAGCCATACGATTGTTGTACAGTTTTGAAGACAATGTGAGCTTACCTTGTGGTCCATTAAAGATGAAAATTTACCTTTTTACCCATCCCACATTATGACTTATTTGAACCACTTTACCTCTTATAAGGGTGACACATGATAAGAGGGTTGCACTTCTTATTCTCCCGACTAGGGATTGATACCTATCCTTTGTTCGAGCTCTATTTCTTGATCTGTCTGCAATGTTGGATATGTATTTGTATGGTACTCCATCCTCTTTCTTATTTTATTCTTTCCCCTCTCCACATAGTGTGGCAACTATATGTGAGTTTTTACACTATTTTCAATGATTTCATCTAAAGATACATTTTCCATAAAATTGGTCCAAGTTAGAGGAAAAAACGAGACGTGCCTATATCTTCGACTACATGGTAAGTGGTTCCTATATTTCGTTATGGTTTCACAAGTGTTTGGATTTGAGGATTTTAGTGCATCATTATGTTCAAAGAACAAGACCCCATAATTTAAATGGTTTATTGTAATGAATTAATTAATACTTATGATATGCCTATGGGCATGCACAACCAATACTACAAATGGTTCGAGACATGCGAGAGGCTTTCTACCTTTGGCAGTTTAGGTCAGGTCATGTTGGATTTAATTTGAGTTGATTAATATATATATATATTTGAATTTTATCGATGAACTTCTAGTGATATCCATGGGATCATGATGTAATCAGCATAAGGACTGAGATAACATTTGATATCTATTTTGAGGTGATGTGATCATCAAGATGGGCATGGCCTAAGGTACATGGATGATGTTGATCACCGGTTGGGAGACTCAGTCATCAAATTGTGGAATCAAGGGAATCCAGCTATGGGTGAGGCTCATGTGTATGGGATGCTGTGAACATTCAATTGATTGACATAGTCGCAGGGAAACAAGTTGTCAGGTTTATGTGGATAAGGTTATAAATTGGGGATTTTCGCTCACCTGTGTTGGCCAATGCACTATTTGGTGTCATGTGCATATAGGTTGACTCTGAGGTGTGGTGGTATTGACCACTCATGTGGGTAGAGGACTCGGGTAGTTTCATCATTGGAATTATGGTTGGATGTTATAGCCATTGAAATCCAAATGTATGGTGAGGATCTATCATGTGACAATAATGAGGCTGTTAGTTGGGGGGATGAGGCTCATTGTGGTTGAGGTCGTTGGGCCCTGACTCACTTAGGAGGATATGAATCAATAATCCTTGGGATGTTGGTTGTTGATATGGTGGAGGTTATTTTTTGAAGATAGATATTATTGTACCTCTGGATGTTGGACTTCAAGCCGGTGGGTGCTATTGAGAAGGGGTTAGAGGGACCAGATTCATTTTATTCGGCATGCATTTGGGACATCGGTTAATTAGTTGATGGCACAGTTTGTCATGTAACATTTGGAGGTGAAGCCTGAGGGTTCAATAGGGGATATTGACATCAAGGGATTCCTTGGGCCATGGTAGAAGGATCATCTCCTCTACTATTCTTTCGATGTTGGATGATAATTGAGATAGCTTCTTGGATGCTATTGAGCACCAGAAAAGCTTGTGTTTTTTAGATACATGTGATGCTGACCTATTTATTTTTATAACACACTTTCTTAATAAAAAATGTAAGGTGGAACACATTGGTGGTGGTTTACAGAGACTTGATTACACACCCAACACAGGCACTTTGAGACCAGTGTCGACTTCATGCTTTTGCTTTCTGGTGAGGGTTTGGGCTCCAGAGATGGATCCTAGTTGTTGAGTTATCATGGAATGGAAGATAAGGGACCTTGGGTTCGTTCCTCACCTTGTGTTTTGTTCCATTTTGTTTCCTTTTGTTCTAGCATGATACTTATATATGTATGTACAGTGGTCAACCATTGGTGACCCTTATGATTATTGCTTTGTATGGCTTGTTTTGATATGCATGTTTATCAGCAAATTGTATATTGGGCCTATTTATTTTAGTCCATTGTTGTTTCATAGTGATGTTTCCACTATTTTACATTTTTCACTATGACAAAATAGTCATATAGTGGTAGTTCAAATTGCCAATAAATCATTCTGTGATAGTTTTAAAAAATCATTACTAAATTGTGAGTTGACATTCATTTAGCAGTGATTATTAAAAACAGTCATATAAAAATTTACCTATGGTTTTTTGAAATTGGGGGAATCATTTAGTGGCGGTCTAAACCTCTAATAAATCATTTCATGATGGTTTTTTATTTTTTATTGTTTTTTTATTTTTGAAATTATTATTTTTAATTATATTTATTTAAATATGGTAATATTTTAATATGTTATTACTTTATCATTTTTTTATATTTTTTTTATATTCTTATTCTCAAAATAAATTTATTATTTATTTATTATTATTATATTTATTTATTTATTTATTAGTTTAATATTGTAATTTTTTAAATATGATAATTAATTTAATCTTAAATTTGTATTTGTTATTTATTATCATGCACATGCACATGCATGCATATTCCATATATAAGTCTGTATTGGGTGGGATTTAAACCACTTACCACATTATTATTCTTGAAATACATTACCACTCAGGTAAAGTCATCATGTGCTAGACAAATGGAATTAATATACTTTATATATATATATATATATTGATTAAAAAAACAAATAATACATAACAAATTGAATTAATAATAATAATTAATACTTTAAAATTTAAAATTAATAATAAATATTTCAAAATTAATAATTAATAATTAATAATTAAAAATTAAAAATTTAATAATTAATAATTGATAATTAAACATTGATAATTAAACATTGATAAATAATAAAGAATAATTAGAATAAAAATGAATAATAAATAACTATGTAATGAATATATTATAAATAAGTAATTATTGTGACATTAATTATACGTTAATAATTAAATAATAAAACAATAAAAAATTGAATATAAATTAATAATTAATATATAATCAATAAATATATAAGTAATAAATAACCAATAAATAAATATGAAATAGATAATAAAATATTGATGAAAAATAAATAAATAATAAATAAGACATTAATAATAAATTATCATTAAATTTATTATAAAATAATAATTAATTATAATTAATTTAATAATTAATGTATACACAATAACAAAATAATATATAAATAATTAAAAACAAATAAATGATAAAAAATAAATATATTAATAAATACATAAACACATAAATCAATAAATGAAAAATAATAAATAATAAATAATAAATAATAAATAAATATTGAATAAATAATGACTAGAAAATAATAAATAAATAAAAAATAAATGAAAAATTAATATATTATAAATAAATAATAAAAATGAAATAGTTATTTAATAGTATTTTAATAATTAAAATTAATTAGTCAATAATAAATCAATAATAAATAAATATTGATATATTAAATAATAAATAATAAATAAGAATTCAATAAATAATAAACACTAAATAATAAATAATAAATGAATATAAATATATATACATATAACAAAATTAATATAAATAGATATAAAAACACATTTATGTTACATAAATATATATAAACACACTCTGAAACATAATTGAATATTAATACACACACACATACACATACACTCACACATATAAATATATATATATATAAACATATGGAAATATAAATATCTCTTTATATATATTTTACAAAAAAGGTCTAGTTAGGGGAAAAGTTCCTAACATTTTATTAAAAGATAAAAGAAAACTAAAACATGCTAACAGATGGGGTCTAACAGAGAGACTTTCCCTCATTTAGAAATCCTATTTAAGAGTTATAAAAGGAAATATCATTTTCATATCCATAGTTCGAATAATCAACAGTTTCCAACTCCGAATGTGAGTTACACTAATTATGAATCATAATCATCACTTCCATAGAACATTCATACTTCAAGGTATGATTGATTTTCAATGCCTTGGAGGATGATTTGGTAGACACATTCATTGGTAGAGTGGAATAATCCTTCAGTGAATATCTTTTTTTAGGATTCAAAAATGAACCTCCAACACTACCTAAAGGCGATGTAGTATTCAATATGATCATCTGTTGCTCTTTATCAGTTCCATCATCCAAAATGTTACCCCATTTATCAAATTTTAAAGAACTAAATTTTTTCAGGCATCCTATAGTTCTTTGTAGAAATCCACAACCTTAGATTTATGTTGCGAGCCCCTACATTTCCTATTTAAGAAATTACTAAAATCAATAACAACGATACATGTAGCATAATAAGGACCGTACTCCTAAACAAATCTAGCCCCCACTAGTGAAACCTCACCTAGATTGACCAAAATGAAATAGGCAGCCACATCCCCACCAAGCTCCGAAAAAACTCCCTTCTCATCATTATTATCTTGGAAAAAAAGTTTATTTTCTTTAACCAAATCAAATCCCAAAGGATTAGACTGAATATCAACTCCAGCATCATCTGATCCTCTAAAAGGAGTACTGCAACCAATATTTTATGAATTTGAAATCCCATTGTATAGGATCCAACCATGGAAGATCCTAAAGTAGATCCCTATGCTTTATGTCCATATGTAATATCACCACCTTCATATAGTTCAACAGAAGATGAATTACATAGATCATTAGGATGATCTACTACAAAATTCTCACCATCCAAATGCCCAGAAAAATTCTTCTCCACAACAAGTCCATTGGTTAATGCATCCCAGAAGTAAGCACCATGAGATACTAAGTTTTGAGTCCCCTACCCAATTGGAGTAGAACATGGATCTTTTATAGGTCCTAAACAGACTGCATGTTATTGCTCAATTCAAGACCTAGAGGTAGAAATATGCACTCCTCTATCCTGAATAAAATTTATTGGAAAATTACTTGTGTTTTGACCTTTCATGGATACCAAAAAGTACCAAACTTCTTCCTAAAAAGGTCTAATGTATGTCCTCTTTCATGTCACTTGAAACAGACTATATCATATCTAGAATTTGAATATCCATACCCAATAAAACCACAAATAGAGAAAAATGTTGTCATATTTTCATAATAAATCTTCATATTTACATCATATTGGGATGAAGAGAGCAAAATTATATCAATTACGGTTGTTCTAATATCAAGGTCAATGATAAACCTCACAAAGTGACCAAATTTTTCCAACTCAATGGTCATAACCATTTTACTTGTAATGCAAATTGAAGACTCAGTGTTTTGTAAAATTTTAGGATTCCATAACGCCAAATTCAATTGATAAATTCGAACCCAAACTTGTGAACATTTAACCTTATAATCATTAACATTGAAATTCATATTTCAATCATGTGCCCTAAGAGTCCCATGATTCAAATTCCTTGAGCCGAATATTCAGGCCCAGCTCTTAAGATTAGTTGAGGGGAAAAGGATGTAAAAAACCCCACAACCAATACAAATTTATATCTATGTAATTATGTATTTATAAAAGTGATCTATTATAATTAAATATAACAAAATATTTATATATTTTATTATAAATCAAAATAAATTGTGAAAAATGGTAAAACCTGAAAACCATAAAATAAGTATGAATGTAATCCTTGGAATAAATTCATTCCCACAAAAAAAAAGACAATAATACCCCCTTTATGTGGCTGAAATTTCATAAAATGATAAAAAATTGTGTTACTCCAACTAAAACATTAGTTCTGGACGCATTTAGGGCCCATTTTTTCTCGAAAAATATTGACAAAGATTATCAATCATCATGTCGTAGAGATAGTCTGATGCTTTGATTTGATATGTGGTAAAGCCCAAATAGACACTCAAATAAAAATTTCTGTTCGTTTGAAGTTAAAGTTTGATTTCCAAATTTTCTTGAAACTATATTAAATTTTATTTTGATAATTATTATATAATATTAATCAAATTTAGGTTTATTTAATATCATAAGCTTCAATTTGATAGGTTTTGGAGTAAAAATGGACTCTCGAAAAAAAAAATTAAGTTAAATGGATGTCAAAGTCTAATTTTTAACTTAGTGAAGATTTGTTTTAAGTTTGAAATTCATATTAAATAATGATTATAAATATTTAATAATTAAAACAGTATAATTATTTAAAATTAAAATTAATAAACTACATATGATAGTAAATCATAAATCATAAATCATAATTATATATATATATATTCAATTTTTCCAATTAATTCAGTAGTATATTTTTTTTAAACTGATGCAAAAAATTGGTCTTTTTAAAAAACAAATACAAAACAATTAAAAACTATAAAAACATATTTGTAGTGGTTTTGAAAATTTCCACTAAATCAGTTTTTTCTTGTATTGGTTGGTGTGCTTCCACCATGGTTGGGACACTGGTTTGATTTTTTATGATCTTTAATTCTAGTACTTTATATTTATATTGATCATTATTATATCATCACCAGAGGGTATAGTCTCAACACTATTATCTCTTTTAAGGCCTCATTTCTAGTTAGAAGCCTTTTTCATACTAGGAGGTGTGCCTAAGGCTAATGACACTCGGCCTGAAATCAAATTTTGGGTGGCTAATCAGGTGGGGGTTCTACAAATAGTGTTAGAGTAGTTCTTGACTAGGAATTAGTAATAGGGTTTAACTGACTAATATTGACACCATGTGTATTCCCATTTCATGTGTTGTCTGGCTATTTTGGATATGGTAGGGTGGAGATTTAGAATGTTATCATAATTGGGTTTATATGTCATGATTGGGTGCCTACTGCCACATGCAAGGGGGGAATTCCAAATTTACAGTGGTGGAATGTTTTGTTCTTCTTTGCATGCTTAATAGTTTATTTGATTTCCACCTTGTGTAGTACACTTTGAATGTGATTATTATATGTTTTGATATGTGATCTTTGGCCTAGTATGGCCAAAAATGAGATACTGGACCCTTGGACCGATATAGAAAGGGGTGTGTGTTGTGTTTATCATAATTTTTTTATTATTTTGATTAGGAATAAATGATGTTTTTGAAATATAAATATTCATGTGCATGTCATGTAAAATAATTGTCATGTGTGGTATATATGTATATGTATGGGCCTGAATCTTTTTAGAGAAGGCAAGAATGATATTATGGGGTGACGTTGATCACCAGTTTGGGCGATGAGGTCGTTGGATTGAGGCAACTTGGATTGTTAGGATGGGCATGGTCTGAATAATATTTGATACATAGATCTGATATCGGAGGGTAACAAGACCCTGGAGTTGGGATATCTTATGGCATGTTAGTGATGGGTAAGGGTAAGGTTAGTGATATCATGTTTCATATTTCTGATTTCCCAATTAGCTATGTATAAATATGTGTGTTATTTAGGATGTCTGGCCATGTGAGGGTATTCAATGAGTTTCCACCTAGATGATATATATTGAGAATCAGAGGAATTCGATGTGGTGTCATATGTGAACGCATAGGTCAAGACACCTAAGGGTAAATTATAGTATGATCCACAAGTATTGGATCAGGTATATGCTTAGGTGCTTGTGGGGACACTTCCAGATGTTTCATCTTTTAGGCCACAACTTGATGAATATCTTAAGGGGAGTCTGGTATGTGTCATCCAGGGGATTGAAATGGAAGCTCAGGGGGTATATCCTTCAATTTCATAAATAAATTAGGAATTCCATTTCCAACACCTACCACTGATTCAGGGTGGGGTGATCCATAGTCACTTGAGAACTAGATCTAATCGATGCAGATGGTCTTAGAATAGAATGAAATGCATCAAAGGTAGAGGCTGAAGCATGTAATGTACATGCTCAGAGGACCATCTGCGTGCTGGTGGGATGTGCATGTCCATGTAGACAGATGTGAGGGACTGGCTTAGATGGAGTTTTAGGCTATTTTCTTCAAGCACTTCTTCCCAAAGATGCTATGGTCAGAGTTATCTTAGGAGTTTTTAAGACATCAGCTGGGTGACATGTCCATATGGACTATGCAGTGATATTCATCATCTTGTCGCTATTTTCATCCGGCATGGTGAGTAATGAATCCATGATGGTGAGGCATTTATAGGATGTTTTATGGTGTACCATTTGGGTTCAAGTTAACATTTTTACGTTGGCCTCATTCTCAGAGGCAATGAATTATGTGCTCATAGCTGAGGAAAATTTGACATATCGGTCTTACTCGGTCCAGATGATGGTGTCAGGTGACTTTAGTGGTGATGGTTTGCATATTAGGAAGAAAGGTCTGGATGAGTTCCATTAGGTAAGTCAGGCCAAGGACTCAAGTATTCCAACTTAGAGTGAATCATTGTTATTTTTCTTCTAGTGTGGGAATCCAAGACATGTCTGGACTCAGTGCGAGAATACTACAAAGGAGTTCTAGGAATATGGAATGATCGGTAATATTGAGAGGTTCAATAGTAAGCCTTGTCATACCGCTAGCAATCAGGGGCCAGGGAATATGTAAGGTTTCGAGATCAGACTTTTAGTAGTAGCATGTGATGGTAGATGTGTTTCAACTACACATAGAGGATAGGATATAGATAAAGGGACTTGATAGTGTGTTCAATAGTTAGTTGATGGTGCAGCACTATAGGGAGGTTATGCTTCAGTCTGTCGGGTGTTAGGATAGGTGCATTCTATAAAGCATCTTTGCTTTCTGTAGGCTGGTGATCTAACAATTATTAGAGGTACTTTGTAGGTGTATCCATGTTTTTTGTTTGTTTTGGGATGAAAGTTTTATAGGATGTTCAATTTTGGGTGAATGATGTGCACAATATGTATCCTTGGACTAACTAGATGTTTGTTAGTATGTTGAAATCGGATCAGATGCATTATTTATATATTAGGAGCATGGAACTGAGGTTATTTATGTTCTTAGCACCAAGATTATAGAGGTTTATTGGTAACATGGCATCAATAAGATTTAATTTACTTGATGTGAATTAGCATCTAGACATCTTGTGATGTGGTACTTCATTGAGGTGCATGGAACTGACTATTTTGAGAATTTGATGACATGAGGGACCTTATAGGTTTCATGTTCAACATAGACATGAGGCAGAAACTGATTTGGTGCTGGATTGTGATGGGTATCGGGGGTGACATAAGAGAACCTGATGAGGTGAAAGAGTGAAGGCAAATCATGGGAGGTCTTTTATTTCATAGATGGTCGATGGACCATCAGTTTTACTTATATTTTGGGTCATAATGTCATCAGGGTTTGTAACTGATATGGTGAAGAGACCCACTGAGGTAGTTGACCTACCCACTTTTGACCATGGTAGAATGGGGTGTTTTTATTTAAATGGTTAGGTTTGGCACAATATATTATTTTTTTATAACATGGATGAGATATGTTAAGGTGGGGAGATTCTAACATCAAGGATTTTTGGAGTGGGTTGAAATCCTCTCCTTTTTATTTTTATTTTTTGATTTTATAAGGTTTAATGACATCTTTCTCAATATTTATAACTTAATCCCAAATTTTCCTTTGACCAAATTACTTTCTATTATTAATTGTTTAATTATTGACAAGTTTCATGGGATCTCAGATGTGTTTCGGGTGTGTTAGAGGCCCAAAGGCCCTGTTTTTGAAAAGTGTTGGTTGAAGCGCACAATAAGGTTTAACTGTGTGGTCTCTTACTACAAATTATGTAACCTTAATTTTATAGTGATAACGATTTGGAAAACCATGAAGGATTGGTAACATAGTTTTGCGAGACCTCTATAGTTTTTAGTAAAGGGAATCTGCATTGTTTTCACAAAGTTTGGGAAAACCATGCACAAGTCTCATGAATAGTGACAAATAGGATGTTCCCTCGCACTTTAGAACACACAATTTGTTCATGGCTAGTACTAACTATGTTATATAAACATGTAGTGCTTGGATCATAAATAGAAGGAGCTTCCAGATTACTGTAAGATGTAGAAAACCAAGTGAGTTAACTATGTGACCCATTAAAGAGGAAAAATTACATTTTTTACCTCCCCCATAAAACTTATTTCATCATCTGTTTCTCCTACATGGGTCGTTCATAGTAGTAAGGATCCAAATTTTCTTCTTCTAGATAGAGATTGATCCATATACATCTTTTGAGTTATATTTCTTGATCCATCTACAACATTCGATCTGTATCGGTAAGGTGCTCCATTCTCAATATTCCTTTTCTATTTGCGCTCCCTATATGGTAAACTAAATCTGTGTGAGTGTTTTTACCATATTTTCAAGGTTATCATCTAAAACATAATTTTCTTATAAATGTTTCTTGGTTAAGGTCTAAAATTGGATGTGCATGAGTCTTTGACTACATGGTTATTGGTGCATATTTTGGTTATGGTTTCACGAGTGTTTGAGGGGGAATGGATTTTCGTGAATTTTGGTGTTGACTGAGTGAGACCCCGTAATTTTAATGGTTGGTTTTAAGCAATTAATTAATCTTTATGAGATGCTTATGTGCATGATCAATAGATATTATAAATGGTTTCAGCTATGTGAGAGGTTTTGGAACTTGGGTTGTTTAGGATGAGGTGATGTTCGATTTAATTTGAGTTATCCAATTTATTTATATTTCATTGAATTGTATGTATGAACTTATTTTGAGATCAATTAGATCATAACAATCTTGGTACGAGGAATCAGATAGTGTTGGCTATATATTTTTTGGTGATGTGATCATCAGGAAGGTCAATATATCAACCATGCTCTTTATTTTAGATTAATACATGATTTATTACATAAGGATACACTTTATACAACCCAGAAGAATGATAACTCTAGTGTATTTGGGTTTTAGATAAATTACATAACAACTTCAAACAAGTAATATATAATATTTATTCAAAAACCTCCTTAAAATTATTATAATATTTCATAAAACATAAAACTACATGAGATAACCTAGGGATATATATATATGAACCTGGTGAGATATAAATCCTAGTAATGGAATAAACATGGAATAACATGAAGTGAAAATAAATTTTAGAAAAAAAGAATATCAATGGGGTGTAAAAGGTGTAATCATCATAAACATGAAAAATAAGATATGATATAACATGATAATCATAAAGGAAACATGGGAAATATGACAACAAAATAAAATACATCATAATAAAAAATATGTCATGGATAACTTCTAAGACATAATGATAGAAAAATCCCAATAAAGTAATTAGGTTTACCTTTTTTTTCAACATGATGCCTCATGAGACTTAACAATACCCAATTCATTGGAGAAAAATATAATTATGGGTTCACCCATCACATTTATTTCTTTCTCATACCTATGTGTGCTACATATATCAAAAACATGATTCATTAATCATAATATTAATTCCAAAAACAAGGTGAATAGAACACATACATGTGAGAATCGATTCAATGAATTATAAATTTATAAAGTTGAACACCCTTGATAGGAAATGAGTATTGTATTCACTATACAATTATTTTTTCATATAAAATCATTGTGAAATTTTGACAGCATAACTAAGTAAATTAAAAATTAATAAAAATTGGTTGATGTGATAAAAAGGGGTCCTTAATAATATGCAAATAAAATTTTTAGTAATGTGGATATGTAATGACATATAATAAACTTAGGATTTATAAATATAAGGCATAATATAATAATGTAACTTTAATAAATAGTAGAATTAGAGGATCACTTACCTTGAGAGTGTGACTCAAAATGCATTGAAGGGGCTTCTTAAGAGGAAAATATAGTGTGTATGGTAGAGTAAGGAAGTTATCCAGGGATTTAATGTGAATATAAATGGTAGCTTGGGTGGCCTTATATAGGAAATGAGTGGGGAATTATTTATAATTTCTTAAACATAGGTTTTCACTCTATATAATAAAATTATCATAACCAAAAACCATCCCATGGGTTTTAACACGTTCCTATCATAGAGTGTGGAAAAAAACAATTATTTTCTAAGTTAAAATATTGTATATTGGTTAACCTAGGTTGTCTCTGGGGAGGAGTTCTCATCAATCAAGTTTGTCAATTTAAATTTAATAAAGTAGTGGTGGTTGTTTTCTAATTGGTTTGGTTTTGAAAAAAAAAGCAATGAAACAAAAGAAATAATAAGAGTAAAAATATTAGAATAAATTAGTATATAAATTTATTGAAAATAGTTATATGGATTGGGTGATCAGTTCAAGGTTGGAATTCCAATTTCAATGTCATCTTAGTTTTATTTTATCCATTTCCCTTCTACTAAGCTAATTAAAGTGATATTTCACAATCTATTCCTTTCACATCTTTGATCAATTGTGTTGGTGAAATTAAACCTTAAAAATATCTTATATTGTTCTACTCTACTTAATTTTTTTAAATAGGTTTATAAAATACTCTCAATTAGTTTATGCAATTCCCGATCGAGTCTTGTTTATCCCAAACAATCTTGAATATGCATTATAACTATCACACGTATTGACAATCACTAAGTACTTCAACACTAATCAATAATCTATTCGTTGATATATAGGACATAAACTAGTGAGGGATATAATTTTAATTAGAAAATCAATAATAACAATAGAATATAAAATAAAATACAATCACACAAGCTAATATAAACAGTTATTACAGATGAAACCAACATGCAAAATATAATGAAATTTTCTTAACAATAAGCATCTGAACATAAAAATTAAAAAATGTAAAAAATAACCTTCCCCAAAAACTAATAATATTTAACCCACCATGGTAAAGGAAATTTAGATGAAGGGGGGAGAAAAAGGAATTAAAAAACTAAAAAGAAATAAAAGAGGGGAAAAGAAGAACATGAACATTTCCCTCAGAATATGTCCACCAGAAGTTCAGTTTCAGTCCACCCACCATCTCATAGAATAATTCTTAGGTCACTTCTTATAAGAGGTGAGTAATGGATTTCGCCATTGGCCCTCAACATTTGAAGGCATTTTTAGCCATGTGGAATGAGTTATGGATGAATTAGTAGACCTGACATTTTCTATCCTCCAATCACTATTACACCAACCATACTTTGACTTGTTTAAGGGTGACCTATTTAAAATACTTTCTGAATGAAATTTAATTTTAATATTCCTAGTCTAGTTGAATTTCTTAACCATTTAAAATAACCCCATTTGGTGGTCGGTATCCTGAGATATGGATCAGTTAATGAATTAATGTCCATTCTACCAGCTATAATTATTATTCACATTGACCGATTTGTTTTAACCTCTTGGAATTCGAATTCGCTTTGGGTCCTGTAGACTTATTTGTGTTAAACAAATCATGTCATCCTAAAAAAAAGTAATCACGTGAATTGGATGATAATTTTAGGAGTTATTCTAGAAATACATAGGTAACATAAAACTGTTTATTTTCTAGAATTAACCACTTTTCACATTTTTGCTTAAAACTCACCAAAAACATAAAATGATCCAAAGAAGGTCGAATTGGTTAATTTTAATGGATTAAGACATTTAAAAAATATCTATAACTATGAAAATATGTTATCTGTCAATTTCCCCACACTTAGAACTTGGAATTCTGGACAAGTAAACATTGATATCAAATCAATGAAAATTTTAAAACACATATCCTTAAGATCCAAAAATTTAATTACCATGAAATAAAAGATATTGTGCCTCCTAAAAAATGATCATTTAAAGTTATTAATATCATATCATTCAATATATATCATCTTCTTTTCTCTTACCATGCACATAAAACACTTACCTAACATGCATTTTCTCTCATCACACAAATATCTATTTTCAACAATGACTTTATCAACCAATACTCATGCAAGCATCGCCATAGGCTTGATAAATTCCTACATATCCATATGATGTTATTCAAGGATATATGTTAATCATTAGGACTTGTAAAGGTTGTTCTATGGATCTAGATTGGTAGGATTATGATGTGAAAAATTCTGAGGTTGAATAAGGAGTGTTTGGCTCTTTTTGAAGAAAAATTGCATTATTCTAATTTTTAATTAAGTACGGTCTCATCCTCAATCCCCATAGTAGTAAATCAGATCCATCATAATGAACAATCAGTGAAATTACACACCAGTCATCATTTCAACAACAAATGTATCAGTCATCTCAAACATAATTTTTCTTTAAAGCTCCAAATTAGAACAACTTTATTTTTTTACATTGTAAGCTCTAGAAAGGAAAAAATTCTTTTAAAGGAAAGCTCCAGATATGGCACAAAATTATTTTATATGAATGCTCTAGATAAGGCACAACTTTTGATATAATAATTTTTTTCCGAAATGAGAACAAATATTCAATTTTTTATTTTCCACACAAAGTATATCAAAATTAGGTAGTATAATACAAGACAGCTTCCCCCACACTTAAGTTCAACTACATTATGAAATTTAACTTCAAGAGCAGGTTAGATAGGGAAAATTGGATTAAGATGTGGCTAAACTAATATCTTGTTCATGTATTCTATGGGTTAAAAGGATTAAATGTACAAAGTCATCCATTATAAAATTGATTTTATTGAAAAAGGGAATTTAAAACAAAAGAAATTCCACAATCATTTAAAACAAATATACCTCAAACCCTCAAGTTTTGATAGGAATAAATAAAATTATAGTTAAACAAAACCTGGTACGGTTGTCTCAAGAAGTGATTTAAAAGAAAATATTATGAAAAATAGGTTTAGAAGCCTCACATGAATGTGATTTCAGATATACAGATAGATAATTGTGGAAGGGGATTCAAAAATCAGAGTGCTTTTCATGAAAATTCCAAATATTTGAACTTGAAACAAAGTCAATTTCACCATTCATTTAATCCTAGTTTTATAGGATAAATTCTTTCACACATTGAAATCGGTTTCAAAATTTCTGATGATAATCATTTCAACTCGAAAGATTCAAAAAAACACAAAAAGTATAAAAACGCAATCTTCTTTTGAAAAACTGAAAAAACAACCAATTAAAAATATTAAACTATAAAGGTTCCCTCCCCCAAACATAAATGATGTAGTTTTTACAGTGCATTAAAATTTATTTGACATGTAAAAATATTTTTAATTGAATAATAGCAATCAATAATGTGTAAAGGATAGGTACAACATTACTTATTGGTAGTGAAATATTGAGTTAAGATCCTAAGTGTTATAAATATAAAAATTTAAAAACAATGGTAGATAATAAAACATTATAAATTTATTGAAATACTATTAAAATGTAATTAGAGTGTGAAAAGAGGGATAGATCTTGGTTTGATCCCTCAAGGGGGCCCTGGGTTTTGACTCCCTCTAGATGGGCAGTTTCAGTTGGTTATCCACAATCCAATTGGTGGGTGAGGTTTCTTTAATATGAACCACCAAAAATTCTTCCTTACATCTTGAAGATATTATTTTTTGTTGAGTACTTCATGGATATAGTACAACAAATCCACCCATATGAAAATGATATTAAACATGTATGGTGGGGGTAGGACAAAGAATGATTTCTCATCTTTATTGGTTTCCACATTCACAACTTTTTCTTCGTTATCCAGTGGTTCCTCAAGGTATAATACATCATAATAATAGTCAATGGGGAAATCTGAGTGTAATTATTTTTGAATAAAATTAAAACATGATGAATCAATATCAAACACTTCTATTTCAATGTAAGCATCATGTGTCTCTTTTTCCTCAAGAAATTCCCCTTGGATATCGTATTGAACTCCTTACAATAAATGATCAACATTTTTGGTCAGATCTAGGTGTTCCTCATCATGTGTATATTCTTCTTTTTCCTCTTCCACCATGTCAATAGATGTGTTAGCTGAATCTGAAAATTTCATGCATGGGGAGGTGATACTCAATTCGGATTCTAAATAATCGAAATGAAAAAATTTAGCAAAAATATTATCTCCCTTGAGTGTCTTGACTTCAATTACTTCTTCATTAAGAGTTTCCTCTTGTATTTGAATCTCACAAGATTGAGGTAGGTAGTCATGCTCATCCATCTTTTCTTCAAATTCCACCGCTTTGGTGGTGTCTTCCTTCAATGGTTATAGATCTTCTACTTTGTAAGGAATATGTGGATCAAGTAGTTCTTCACACTAAATATAGAATCCAACTAGATATTTTTGATCTCCCACATGTATCATAGTATTTAATACTTCCTTCTTGTCCTCCTCAGGTGCATTCATAAGTTCGGATTTTTCAATCATTGCAAGTACATATTCAAATGCATGTTCAAATATGTTCTCTAGTTTTTCTATGTCAATTTCAAGTTCTTGAATCATAACTATATCATAACCAAACTCATCTACTTGTTCCAAATGTGGGTAGTTGTTCTATGAATTAAATATTTGATCATTTGAAAACATCATGGAAAATTAATTTTTTATGATTTTTTTAATTGAGAAATGATAAATATAACTAATTAGATTTTGGCACTACCTCCCCAGAAACGACGCCATGTTTTGAAACGTACCTATTAGGGGGTGTGAAAAAACAATTATTTTCTATGTGAAAATATAGTATAGTGGTTATCCTAGGTTTTTCTCATAGAGGAACGCTCAAAAATATTGTATTCATTTTGAATTTAAGAAAGAATTGGTGGTTGTTTTTTAATTAGTTTGGTTTTGAAAACAAAGCGATGAAACAAAATACATAATTAAAGTAAAAATATTAGAATAAATTTTTAAATAAATTGATTGAAAATAGTGATATGGATTGAGTGATCAGGTCAGGGTTGGATTTCCAATTTCAATGTTATCATAGTTTGATTTTATCAATTTCTCTTCTGCTAAGCTGATTAAAGTGAGATTTCACAATCGCATGATCTAAAATATTTGATCAATGGTGTTGGAGAGATTAAACCATAAAAATTTATTATTTTGATCTACTGTACTTCCTTTTGTGAAATATTTGCATCAAATACTCTCAATTAATTTAGGAAAATTCTGATCAGTTCTTGTTTATCCTAAAATATCTTGAATATGAATTACAACTCTAACACGTATCGATAATCACCAATTACTTCAACATTAATCTCTAATATATCCCATCACATATAGACCATAACATAGTGAGGGAGATAATTTTCCTTAAAAAATCAATAATAACAAAGGAATATAAAATCAAATGTAATCACAGAGTATAATATAAACCAATTTTACAATTGAAAGAAACTTTCAAAAGAGAGATATTTTCTTAACATTATGCACATGAACAAAAACATTAAAAAATGGAAAAAATAACCTTCCCCAATCACTGATAATATTTACCCCACCATGTTTATTGTAATTTAGAAGAAGGGGGTAGAAGAAGCATTACAAAACTAAAAATAAATAAAATACAGAAAAAGAATATCATGAACATTTCCTCCAGGATCTGTCCACCAGAAGTTCAGCTTTGGTTCGCCTGCCATCTCTTAGAATCAGGTGAATTTACCTTCTTATATAAGGTGAATAATAGAGTTTTCCATATATCTATGATGTTTCAAGGCATTTTGAGCTGTGTGGAATGAGTTGTGGCCAAATTAGTAGAGCTGGATTTTTCTAGTTGCCAATCACTATTCCACCAACCAAACATTGACCAATTTAATGGAGGCCTATATAAAATTATTTATACATGAAATTTTATTTGAATATTCCTCCTCGAGTTGTATTTTTGACCCAGCTAGAATAACCCTATTTGGTGGTCGGTATCCCAAGTTATAGATGATTGAATGAATTAATGTCCATTATACCGACCAGAATAATTTTTAACCTTGACTGATTTGTTTTGGCCTCTTGGAATTAGAATTAGCTTTGGGTCCTGAATACGTATTTATATTCCACAAATCCCACAATCCTACAAAAAATGAATCACATGAATTGGATGAAAATTGTAGGATTTATTCTCGAAATACAAAGGTAACATAAAACTGTTTAATGTCCAGAATTAACTACTTTTCACATTTAATCTTAAAATCCCCAAAAAACATAAAATGTTACAAGGAAGATCAAATGGGTTAATTTTAAGGGATTAAGTAATTTAAAAAAATATTTATAAATATGAAATTATGAGCTCTGTTAGGTTTTCCCATGGATTCTGTCAGATGGGAGAGGTTTTCATTTTTTTAATAATTTCATGGTCTGAAATTAATACAATATTACCCTTACTTATGTGTATGTGAGTCATAATCATCAAGGAATGATTTTAAAACATTTAAATATAGTAATGGTTTGGGAGGATTCATAATGTATTATATAATTAATAAAATAAAAATAAAATAAAATTATTTTAAAGGGAAAACATAGATTTGGCCATGGATAACCATTATAGTATTTGTTACATTACCTTTTGTAAATTATGGTGCCATATTACACTCTTAATATTTATATGGTATTTAATTGTTAATTGAAATTTCATCTATCACAAATATTTTTGGTAAATTCACCATTGGATAATTTTGATGTTTGGATTCCAAAAAAATATTTATTTTAATCAAATATGTTTCTATATATGTGAATTCCCACTTTGAAAATAAAATTGACATGTATTGAGGAATGATAGGGTTTTTTCAATAACAATTTCTTAATCCTTATAAAAATTAGATTTAACTTTATAAAAAATTATATCATAATTTATATTTAATAAAAACTATTTTATAATGATATATTATTAAAATATTATATTTTTAAAAAATCCATTTATTCATTAAAATAATAATTTAGATTTAAATTGAATTCAAATTAATAATATATTTTTTTTATTGTATAAAAAATTAATGTAATGATAATAAAAAATATATAAACATTATACTATTGAAAATAATTAACATATTCATAATTCATTGGTATTTATACATTTCCCTTTAATATACCACCATGCACCATAAGATTGAGGTGTAAGACACTGAGACTTTAATGGGGTGATTTAACATACATGGTTTGGGTCGTGATCTCGATGGTCTTTAACTTATCCCATAAGAAATTTCACACATTCTTAATTTGTAAGATCTAAACATGTTCTTGGTAATGAAAAAATCCCATTGACATTATCTACCTCAGAATCTCTAATAAATACTATTCATAAGGTAAGATCCTACCGATTGAGGTCATCACTTCCTTTGTTTGTGTCAATTCGATTTTTTAAACACCTATTCTTATACTAATAATATGAGCATTGTTTGAGGAATATATTATCAATGGTAATAATTCTTAACATTAAATTAAATCAAATATAATATAATAAAACCAAATAAGGTCTTGTGTTTTCTATAACCATATTACATAAAATTATATTTAATTAAATAATAATGGGAATTTTATTTGTCACGGTTTTGGTCATTAAAATCTCCCCCCATTCAGATATTTCTCCCAATAAATTTTCATTTCCCATAATAAAAAATATGGTAAATCTCTTTAATCAATTACTCTAGTTCCCAAATCACTACTTAAAACTATGTGTTCCTCCATAACACTTTGAAGTGGTGTGTTCTCTTATTTCTTAGAACTTATTCTCTATGATCAAAGATCTTCATCAGTTTTTCTTTATATGAGATATCATTCTTTAATGTTACCACCTATAGATTGAGTACATGTGATGGGTATGTTATGTAATTCCACAAGAGGGATACATAGAATACATTATGTACTTGAGATAGGTTATGTGGGAGTGTTAGTTGATAATTCTCCGCTCCAATGAGATCACTGATCTCGATGAGACATATGTGTCTTTAACAAAGCTTCCCCTTCATTCCAATTCTCTTGGAATTATTACATGAAGATATAGACTATAATATCATGTCTCTCCAATATCAAACTCTAGTAATCATTGACTATTGTCATCATATCTCTTCTATCGACTATGAGAATCCTTGATGTCCAGTTGAATGGTCTTAACTATTACCACCATTTCCTCAACCATTTTGGGATCTAAAATTTGTCATTTCCCAACTTCATCACATCATGCTAGTCTGATGCACCACTTCCTAAAAATGTCTTATGAGGGAGATATTTGGATGCATGAGTGGAAAATGTTTTTGTATGAGATCTAAACTAGAAGAAGATGTTGATACCATCCTCCTTTGGAGTCAATTGGGACCACCCTCGACATGTACTCAAGTGTCTAGATAATCCATTCACATTGGCCATCATTTTGGGGTTGATAAGTTATGTAGAAGTTCAAATCAATATTTAGAGAATGTTGGGCTCTCTTCTTGAAACTAAATGTAAATATTTGATCTTGATAAGATACAATCAATATTAGTGTTCCATGCAGGCTCACCACATCTCTAATGTATATACTTACAAGTTGACCGAGTGATAAATCCTCTTGAATCACAATGAACTATATAGTCTTCGAAAGATGATCCACTACAACCAATATTGCATTATTTCTTCTTGATTCCTTATAAATCCCAGTGTTAGTGTATATAGTGTTATTTTCCCATTTCCATGTAGTTATGGGTATTAGTTATATCATCCCCTTGGATTTATTTATTTTTTTATTCACTTACCGAAATATAAGAAATCTTAATATATATTCCACGATCTCCTTCATATTGTCCCACTAATAGTTCTCTTGGATATCTTGATACATCTTTGTTCTTTATATGTGGATAGAGAATGTTAAACAATGTGCATCATCCAAAAACTCATTCTTTAACTTTCTATTTGATGGTACACATAGTCTTGACCCAAATCTACAAAAATCATTCATTGACATTAATCTTAGAGCATTTATTTTTCCATTGTGTTTCTACTATATTTTGAATTCCCACATCATCTCTTTGAGACTGATTTAACCACTCCTAAGGGTGAAATGGATAAATATTTTGTTAAATGAATAATTATGTTCCATCCTTTTTTATTCCCATGTACATACTATCCAAATATAATAAGATTAAATCCCTATCAATTATCATGAATGATTTAATTATTAGATCCTTTCTACTTAGAGAATCTCAAACTTTATTATACTTACCATTATGGAATTGAATTCATCAGGGGTAGCCATTAATCATCTATAACCATATTCGTTGGTGCATATTTAACCCTTTCTGTGTGAATATATACGTGAGGATTTTGTGATTTGAATATATTTCACACTTATCCCCAAATAGATAATGTAACCATATTTTAAAATCAACCATCACTACATCCAACTCTAGATCATGCATTTGGTAGTTATGTTCCTGAAATTTCAAAAACCATGATGCATAAGCTATGACATTGTCATTATGATTTAACACACAACCCAATCCATTCATCGATGAATCCTTGAATATCATGAAATGTTCCCTACTTCTAGGTAGTGTGATAACACTTGTAGTGATAAGTCTTCTTTTTGGATCCCTAAATCTCTTTTCACATTTATCATTCCAAGAAAACAAGACTTCCTTATGAGTTATCATTTTTCGAGGGTTTGAAAATTGTGATGAATTTCTGACAAATCGATGATAGTACCTAGTTAATCCAAGGAAACTACGGATATCTGTCACGAATGTTCACCCCAACCATCCTTCAATTTCATCCAAGGTTCCACATATAACCCATTTCTTATGATGATATTCCCCAAGAATGATACTTCCTTCAATAAAAACTCAGATTTTCTATACTTGGAATAAAGTGTATCATTTCATAAGTCCTTGAGCACAATTCTTAGATTCTCCTCAAGCTCCTCCTCGTTTTTGGATAATATTAGAATATCATCGATAAAGACTACCTCAATTTTTTCAAGGTAATATATAAATACTCTACTCATCATGTCTATGAGTACTCTTAGATCATTAGTGAGTCCGAATAGATTTAATAAGAACTCATAGTGCATGAATCTTATAAAAAAAAAAGAAATCATGTGGATATCCACTTTCTTTACCCTTACTTGGTTATATACAAACCATAGATCCACCTTGGAGAAGTATTGTACACTGCATAGAAAATTAATTAAGTCATCAATATTTGGTAGAGGAAACATTTTCTTTATCATGATCCTTTTTATATAATGATAATAAATACAAAGGCATGTTGACCTATCCTACTTCTTGAAGAAATGAATTGGTGAAACCCATGGCGAAGTACTTGGGCATACAAACCCTTCATCAAGATTCTACAGTATTTCTTTCTTGAACTCATCCAGTTAAATAATATCCATTCTATACAAAGTATTGGATAATTGTAACACACCAGGTATAATCTTGATTTCCAATTCAACCTCTCTACTAAGAGGAACACTAGGAAATTATTTTTGGAAACACATTAATGTATTCCATCAGAATAGGCATTTCTTCAAGGTTGATTATTTGCTTAGACTCAATCATTTGATCTATATATTCTTTCTATTAAGGAAATAATATGCACACATGAGATGTTCTTAATAAATAAAAATCATCCTCCTCCCTGAACATATAGAGAATTTGGGGATTATTCGTGATATGGAGAGTTATTTCCTTATCATGTAAATTTATTCTGGATCTATATAGGGAAATCCAACACATTCTAAGAATCGCATAAAATTACATCAAAGGGAGTATGATAAGGTTATATCTGAAGTTCAACCCCCAAATTTTGTTATAGGAGGATTTATATACATGGGTTGTAATGATTGTACCTTTTTTTATTTTTACTGACAACTCTACATCCATGATTTGTGGTGGTGTTTGAATAGTTATAATAAAATTTTGTGATATGAAAGAATGTGTAGAACCAAAATAAAAAGTTATTTTATCTATTATTGAATGAATAACTAGTGTACCCCTCACCAAATAAAGATACACATTAGTTAAAACAATGAACATTGCACCAAGGATTGACCGGAGCATTCCATTCCTTCATCGCATTGGTGGATTTCACTTATTGAAAATCTCTAGCTAGGATCCCTTCTTTCCAACCCAAAAATCATTTTCTCATCCCCCTTAATATATATCAATGGTTCTTATTTACCCACCTTAGACATGTGGGATGTTAAAATTTATTGGAGCCGTTAGATTTATCCATTAGAGTGCTAAATTTAAACTCCACTTTCCACTACTAATCCCTATAATCCCCATGGGGTATGTTGATCTCCATATTGACATTGAGGGAATATTGGAAAATTTCCTCATAGCTATCATAGTCTCCGATCACCATGGATTTTCATATATTATATTTTATCCCACCAAATAAGGATTAAACCTTGAATTTGTGGGAAACAAAAAACTGGAGGCGTATCATGTAAGTCTTGGAATGTTTTCCTCATATTCCCCAATAGATTAATAATCTTCTTTCTATAGGGGAATGAAATCTATATCCATTTTAATTTGGAGATTTTGAGTAAAATATTTATCAAAAAACATTTTCCGGAATTCCTTCCAAACCATTTCTTTGTTATCTACCTCGAGTTTCGTATTATTGATCAATGTAAACCATTGATTATATTCTAACTCTATATAATTAACATCTAGTATAACCTTCACTTTCTCAGAACATTGAATTATGTAGAAAATCATATCAATGGATTTGATCCATTATTATACAATTAAGGGATTAGATGATCTATTGAAATTTTGGGGCCTTTGTTGTATAAACCCTCAGTTGTAGCCTGTTCTTTCTTAGGGGTATTTGGGAACTCCTATTGATCTACGTTTCCATTCACAACTTGAGTCTTCTGAGAGATTATTTTCATAAATTTCCAATTCTCACTCCCATCGAGTTGGGTATCTCGTTGGGGGTAGTCTTCACTTTTCCTATCACATTGATTGTTTACATCATTCCTAATATTTCTAGACATTTATTAGATTACATGAAAATTAGGGATGAACATTTTTAAACTATTAAATACATTGAAGTTAATCCAAGAACATTAGATAGTGAACTTATAAATCACATATATTTTCTTAACTTATGAATTTCTAGGCTTCAATTTACATTATCTATTATCTTCTTTATAAAATATATTCTTATGAGTATTTTTTATTCCCTTAATAATGGTTTATAATGAGCTTATGAATTTACCAACGCATATCCTAAGAGATTGTTAAACCAGGTGTGTAGAAATACCCATTTTAATTCACTAAGTCATAGTCAAATCTATCTTAACACAATGTTTTTGGATTTTACATCAATGTACATCTGTCCCAGACCCACATCTACATATTGTATCCATATAGGGAATTGTTTTCCTAATAAACCACTTAATCTATAATTACTAAATTTTAGGGAGGGTTTCTTATTCTTATTCTTGTACATAAGTCTTTTTCTAGATTTTTCTAATCATATTCACAAAAATAACTAAACTTTTCCTCTGATACCAACTATAAAAATCATGCTCTTTATTTCACATTAAATCATGATTTATTACTTAAGTTGAAATTAATAAAACATACAAGATCTGGAATTCATTTTTCTTAAGGAATTATTTACATTACATAGGATCTTAAAACAAGGAATACATCATCTCTATTTAGGGGTGATATATAAAGGCCATTAAGGAAATAAACCTGGAATATCATGAAGAGAATAATAAATGTTATAAAATAATAATTTAATTGGGTAATAAAAGTATTATTAATAATAAATATCAATAATGAGACATGATATTTCATGATATTCATAAAGGAAACATGGGAAATGCATAAACAACTTAAAACATTGCATCATAAACATAAGAAATGGATAACTTCCAAGACATAATAATGGAAAAAGTACCATAAAAGAAATTATATTTAATCTCTATCCCAATATGATTTCTCATGAAACTAAACATCCCCCAAGTCATTGGAGTGCTATATAATTCTAGACGCACTGGTCACGTTCATTTAATTCTCATGATTAATTGTGCCATATTGATCATAAAACATGGATTCATTAATCATCATATTTATTCCATTATAAAGGGGTGTGGAATTGATAAATTTAATTACCATGTCAAATATGTATAGGTATATAAATGTGAACACCCATGATATGAAATGGTTATGTCATTCACTATGCAATTTTTTCAATATGGAAAATCGTGGTGAGATTTCAAAAGCATAACGACATCACTTAATAATTCATTAAGATTTGTTGATGATAGAGAAATGAGTATATAATAATTTGGACATAAAATTAGTAGTAATAGGGAAACTGAAATATATATCTCAATATTAGGAATTGGAAATAAAATGAAAAAGATAATAAAGAATCTTTAATGATGAGGATAATGAGAGGATCCCTTACTTTGAGAGTGTGGCCCCAAATGCTTGGAAGGGTATTCATGAGATCTTAGGGAACATTTGGAGGACTCTATATATGTTATTTCTAAGTAATTACATGCTCTATGTTTTTTAATTGAAGAAAAATGGGTTCTAGGGTGGGGTTATATAGTTAATGAGTGGGGAATTCTTTATCATTTCTCAAACTAAGGTTTGAGACTCTATATAAAAAAATAAACAAAACAACAATGGGTTTTCCAATGTTTTCTAAAAAATTAGAGTTTTTTTCATTATTTTATAATTCTAATTTAGGGACATTATAAAATAATACCCTTGCTTGTGTGGAAGTGAGTCGTACTCTTAAAGGAATGATTTTATAACCTTTAAAAATTCATAGTTTTGGATGTTTCATAAAAGCATTATAAAATTAATAAAATAAACATAAAATATAATTATTTTAAATTTTAACAATTATTTAGTAATTTATACACATTATATTATTTTTTACATCACTTTTGGGTTATTATGATGACATAATATACATTGTATATTTATACAGTATTTAATTTTTACCCGAAACTTCGATTATCCCATAAAATTTATAAAAATTAACCATTGGATAATATTAATGTTCTGATTAAAAAAATTATATATATTTTAACCAAATAATTTATAAATATTTGAATTTTCCCTTTTAAGAAATTAAACATTAAATGAGAAATGTTGGGTTTTTGACAATAACAGTTTTTTAACTGTTATAAAAATTACATTTGACTTTATAAACATTTATATGATAATTTATATAAAATAAAAACAATTTAATAATAATATCTTATTAAAATATTATTTTTTTTAAAAATCCATCAATTCATAAAAATGAACAACGTGATTGAAATTTAATGCTAATTAAAAATATAAATTATCTTTTGTTGTATAAAAATCAAATTCATTTATAAGGTATTGATAAGAAGAAAATATAAACATTAATCCATTGAAAATAATTTAAATACTTATATCTGTAGGGTATTGATATATATACATTTAAAACACTATAAAATTCCCAAAGGGTAAGGTGCTTGATGGTGAGGCTTTCATGTGGTAGTATGGCGTAACCGTTTTGGTCATGATCTCGATGAGCTTGAAATTATCTTGTAATTAGTCCAACACATGATTAAATTGTTTGATATCAGCTTGAAATTGTTCAAGGGAAAATCCCATTGATTTTATATCCCTTACAATCTTTGATAAATGGGATTCCAAGGGTACTATCCTACTAGTTGAGTTCATTACTTCCTTTGTCTGTTTCAATTGGATTTATGAAGAAAATATATGTATACTAATACTATTATTACTTTTCAACTACTATATTAGCAATGGTAGTTATTATTAAAACACTTATATTTTGATAGGATATAATAAACCCAAATAAGTACATTAGTTTTCTATCACAATATTACATAATAATACATTTAATTAAATCAAAATGGGATTTTTATTTATGATAGTTTGATTCATTATAGTAATTGAATAGGGAACTTGGTTGTTGATAATTGGTTGGGAGATTCTGTTTTTGGATTGAGGTAGTAATTTTGTTAGGTTTTGGGTCAGTCTTGTGTGATATGGTATGGCGTGGCCATTGGATTGAGCGACATGGTCATAGGGGAATTAGGTGTCGAGTTGTTGTGTCTTAGGTTCTAAATTTATTATTGTGAATTACCCATGCTGACCTATGATCCATTTGGAGTCATGTACACACAGATTGACTCAATGATGAGGTGGTATTTACCAATCATGTGGGTAGAGTCCTTTGGTAGTTGAATCTTAGGAATTATAGTTGGAGATTATTTTTGTAGAAATCCATGGGGATAGTGAGGAACCATTGATAGATAGTGATTAGGTAGTCAGTTGGAGTATGAGGCTCTTTATGAACAAGGATATTTGGCTAAGACTCATTTTAGAGGATGGGTATCTCCATTCCTTGGTACGTGTGTTGTTCAGAGGGTTGTGGTTATTGTTTGATGATTGATATCACTATAACTCTAGATGATAGGCTTTGATCTAATGGGCTCTATAGTACAGGGGTCTGAGGGAGTAGATTCTTTTTATTGAGCTTACCTTTGAGACATCAGTTACTTAGTTGATGGCATGAAGTGTTTGGTGACATTTGGAGATGGATCATAGGGGTTCACAAAGGGCTATTGATATTAGGGGATTCATTGGGACAAGGATTAAGGATCATCTCTTCAATCATTATTATAACATAGGATGAGGGAGGTGATAGCTTTTTTGTTGTTGTTGAGCACCAGGAAATATTGTGTTATTTATATATGTATGAATATGATTTATTTATTTTGAGTGAACACCTGCTTAGTCACAAATGTAATGTAGGAACACATTGTTGGTGGCCTACTAAGATTCGTTCTCACACCCTACTAGGGAACATCAGGACGCATGTGGACTTCATGGTTTTGTGTTCAGGTAATATTTAAGTCATTGGATCTATATCCCAGTGGTCTAATTGGCATGGGATGGAAGGAAAGGGAATTTGGGTTCTTTCCTCAAGTGGAGTTATTTTTATTTTGTTTCATTTTATAATAATATTATACTTATATTGGTATGTATTGCAGTCATCCATTGGTAACCCTTATGCTTATTTCTTTGTATGTCTTATTTTGATATGAATTCTTCTCTACAAATGGTATGTTTATCTTGTTTATTTTATTCAAATACTGTTTTTTAGTTATGCTTTAGCTATTGTATGTTTTTGTTGTGTTTCCACTATAGGTGGGTTACTGTTTGAGTTTGTATTGTATTTTCTTCCACTATGTTACATTTATATAGTCCATTATTATATCATCACCAAAGGGTATGATATCCCCACTATCATCACCTTTACACCCTCAATACTAGTCATCATCCTTTTCCGTGCAGGGAGGCACTCCTATGGATAGTGGAACTCGGCCTAAAATCATTATTCAAGTGGTTAATTTGGTGGGATTTCTACAAGATCAATAAAAATCTGATAATGATACATGATGTTATCAAATATATGATCATCAGTCATAAGTTACATATAATTATCACACATCATAAAATATTGTAAATATCCATAAAATGGATATTTTATTTTTCATTATTCAAAGACATGTTAAGATCCTCGAGAAGAGGTTTCCTAATAAAGGGAAATAAAAAAAGGTCTATTAGAAGATGAAATATTCTTAGTCAACCATATGAAGGAATATAGACATGTCCCATCAGACGCATGAGCTCTAAGTAGATTTATAAACACATTGTAAAGCCCTTAATAATGTTGATGTTGAATCTACTTGAAAACATATAATCATCTTTATAGGGTTAACAAAGATGAAATAAGTTCATTAATTTTGAGATAAAGAAGTTTGATCCAAATGTGGATCTTTCAGGAAATGTAAATTGTGTCCAATAATATTCTAAAATACTTTAGAAGAATATTGAGAAGTTATATTGAGTGGTAATTATGATTTTTTTTTTATCTAAATACGAAAATATATTTTATTTCTAGGTATTTCCAACAGAAGTGTTTATATATAAAGTCGTGTAACAGTATAGATTATGTGATGAAAATGCTCATATTAACTTCTGAATAAAAGTGAAGAATATTTCAGAATCATTTTAAGTTACTGATTGAGTTTATATTCATTCGAATAAAGTTAACCAATTGATGTAGGCGAATCTGACTAAGTTCTGTTGGTTTTAGAAGATACATAGTGAGAATGTATGATTTGTTTCTTACTCAATTGAAGAATAGTCACATCAATCCATGTTTTATTGTTAAAAAAAGAACTGAATTAGACTAAAATTACTTTACCAGATGGAGAAGTATTAGATAATGTCATTTAATAGAGCTACATTGAAAAAAGGACACTTAGGGTAAGAAAAAATAACTGCGAATAATTGCATAGAGTCCCATTAGACAAAGGGTATACCATATATATTTGATCAGATAGACTATTCCTAATGATTTTTTTATGAAAATTTTTTAATAGTTGTAATTAATCACATAAAGGTCTACCAAATACAAGGCGGATGCTTTATGGACAAAATATTCTTTGAGATTTTTTTAATAACATAATGATTATAAATATGTGAAGGTGGTCCAACTTTCTTGTGGATGGATAGAATATATTTCTACAGTGGATCAAAAAAGAAGATATAGAGAACATATATGTGGGGGATATTACTAGTTACTAAAAAGATAATTGATATATTTAAAATTAACTATGAATACAAAGGATATAGTTAGGAAAGTTGGTGGTATAACCAACTATGGAAGAAGATATTATTTCTAGGGGTAGAACTAGGGATAGATGGATGAATGAATATTGGGGGTATTACCAATTGTTTTCTATGAATTTTTAATCCTAAAATAAGTTATTAAAAATACATGTTTGGGAGGGATAACAAGAATGGTAAATGGTATGTATTTGTACTGAACCTCATAAATATCATGTGCTGATATATATTTATATTTATTGTCTATTAATGGTGAGATTAAGTGTTATATTTAATTGAATCATAAATCTGAAAAGTTTCATTGGTTATGAAAAGTTTCATCTCTAAATTAAGAATTTTTACTATGAAAATAAAAGTTATTAATGATTCACCCCCTCCACCTCTCAGTGATCTTATACAATCAAGAAAACATTAATTGGTATTATAGGGGAGTTACCCTCTATTATGGACATATATAGAGGATAGAAAATATAAATTAAATGAACTGCAAGGGTGTTCTAATATTTGATGGAAGTGATTTTAATAATTATAATAATAGGAAGTTACCATATCTTCTATATCTTGGATATGAAGTTAGAGAAGCTGGTATTATGGTATTTACTTCCATTAATAAAGATTATATAATAGCTATTGGAAATTAAAAATTTGAAGGTAATGAAAAATATTAGTATGAAGTGTTTATAGATATCAAATAGAATAGTTACACAATTATTTTGGTGTTTCCAATGCCTAAAAAATGTGGGATAAGTTTAAGAATAAAATAAGAAGGAAATGAGACAATTAATGAAACTAATATAAAAATTGGTAAAATTATATTTGAAGATGATAATATGGAAAATGAATAATGAATTGATGAATAATTTACATCATTTAATGAAATCTCCATCAATATTATTGGTTTTCTGAAAAAGTCTAGTAACTTAAACTATCATTAAAAAAATAATGTGAATATTTCTCGATATATTTGATACAAAGTTATTAGCATTAGAAGACTGTAAATATATATATCTTGATAATCAGAAAAATATTCATGTGTCATATTAAATGACAAAAGATACAATATTTAATAAAATTAATAATGATGAAATATATTTTTATCTTTTATTAAAAAATAAGTATAGCGATAAAGAAGTTAAAGAAGACTCAAGTTATTAAGAGTCATAGGAATAAGAAGAGGACTTCAATGAAATCATTGCACTTATCTTCAAAACATATAAAAGGGAAAGTATAATGGAAAAGGTAACCTTTATAAAAACGTTATAACTATAATGTTAAAGGAAATTTTTCACAAGATTTTCCTAATAAGAAATAGAAACACTTTGATTAAAAAATATAATAAAAAATCTCAGAAAAAGATGTATAATAAACAAATAAAAATGATTCTTAACCACATGAATAATATTTTTAAGAGTGTAATAGAGAAGGTTAATTATTAATCTATAAATGAAACATATTTTCATGTTACATTTGTAACTAATTTAATAATAAGAAATATATCATCAGGAAGTGATGATGATCATGAAGAGAGAATAGAAATTGGGTGTATTCCAGTAGAAAATTTTGATTAACACTTGAATAAAATAAACATCTTCAGTAGAAGAAAATAAAGTTGAAGAAATAAGTAAAGTAAATAAGTTTTTAGAAAAGTGAGTGAATCAAAAATGAGGAAATGTACCTAAATGTGAATAAATCCTAAACAATTGAGGTTTTTTTGATTTAGATAAAAATAAAATGTTATTGTGAAATGTAATTCAGTGAGGAGAATTTAAATATGTTAGAAACAACACTTTTTGTGGAATTTAAGAATAATTTTCTGAATTTAGAAAAATTTGAATAAATGGTAAATTTTAATAAAATATTTTGGTTGAGATTAAAAATTAGTTATCAGAAACATATCCAATTTTTATTACAATACAAAGAGAGTTATGGAAGATGATAGAATACTTCACCAAATTATTTGAGGTTAAAAGAAAATCTTCTCAAACTGGAGGAAATAAGAGTTTAATGATTAAGGTTATTTCTATTCCAAAACAAATCTAAATATACATATTTTAAAACTAAAAATATAGATTCATAAGTCAGGAATATGAAAAATATTCATCCTCTAATAATGATTGAAATTAATCAAGAAGGTTTCCACCTAAAAATTATCACCTACAATTTATAAAGAAATAATAATAAAAACCATCATAAAAGTGCCACTCTCTATTTAAAATATCAAGATTCGGAATCTACCATTAGTGTTGTGATGTTTTTATGAATTAAACTTATTCATTCTAGTATAATAAGTCTGTTTATAAATAATATACTAATCAATGGGGAGATATAGTGGTTATAAAATAACACACTTTCCTAGAAATCAGATTAAGTTGTAAAAGAAAGTTTAGAATGTTAAGAATGATAAAGATTAAATCGTGAAAAATGTAAAATCTTAATAAATTTTGAGCAAAGAAATTAGTTTAATAATGTTTTTATGTTATAAAATTTGATCATGGAATGAAGGAGTGCTTTTTTATTTCCCCAAATTTGATTTCCATATCTAGAGAGATGGAATAAGATTAAAATTATACTAAAGAAAAAGTGAATAAATAGGTTTAAAAAATGAGAAAAAAGTTGATAAAAAGTAATAAAAAGATAGAAAGATATTGATTTCATTGAAAAGAATGTGGTGTGATAAATATAGGAATGTTGTAAATTGTTGTATGCTTATATTATTAGCCTAAAAATCATAAAGAATATTTTACAAACTCAAGGTAAAAAAATTCTATGAAATCTAGGTAGAAGATGATAGCTTCATATAGATATTCTATAAATAAGAAGAAATAAATATATCACATGATAAATAAAAGAAAAATAATATGATTTATTTAATTATATAAGATTATTATTCTGAACGTTACTTCTAATAAACCATAAGGTTACCCCTTATTTATAATATAAAATATTATTTTTACTAAATTGAGGTAATTAAAGGAGTTGAAGTAAGTTGGACGATTACTATATACTTTTTACAATAAGTAAATATTTCCATCATGGAATAATTTCCAACCATGATTAATAATATATATATTCTATTAAGAGGGAGAAAATTTGGAGATAGTATTTTACTATCATACTTTTCTTAAATAGGAAGTGATGATGTTAATAAAACAAAGATGTTTTTGGATTTGGGTTTCTACAGATAATCTATTTTGGTTTTTTTTTGATATTGGAGAAAAATTCATTTTTACTAAACTTATTAGAATACCCCTAATATAATGATATTTTATGAAAATTGAGGAATTTATTTCATAAAATAAGTGTTATGAATAATATTTATTTCCATGATTATATACACTTTTTTTTCTATACTATTTTCTCCCACATAGACTTAGATTTGTTTATTTATATGCTCATTGTTAGGAAACTCATGTGATAATACTTTACAATTGAAAAATGTTTTTAATATTTTATGATAAAGAAAATAATAAGATATGGCCCTTTGAATTTGATTTTTAATAAGGAGGATAAAAAAAGAAAAAACAATATATGTGGAGAATGAATTGAGAACACATATTAACTCCAAATATGTTTAGAGATTTATGTGGATATTTACAAAAAATAAAAAGGGGTAGATTAGTGTTTCAATGTGTGTTTTCTTGCAATTGATGTTAAAATATCAATATTTTTTATAGAGAATTTTTTGATAATATACTGCTGGAGTAGTGAAGGAAACATTCTATATAGAGGTTAGGGAGGTTTACTTATGAGGTGTAGGAAATCATTCTTTATGTGGTGTATGAATGTTTCCTTATAAATATTAGACAATGTTAATCAATTGTTAAATATTCCCAACATCCTAGAGGCTTTCATAATCTATGATAAAGATAAAAACTTTTTTAAAATGGAATATATGATCTTTTTTACTAGAAAGACCAAGAGATAAGGCAACTAGATAGAGGTCACCAGAATGAATGACCAGGTAGAGAAATCAAAGAACTCTACATAACTAAGTTTGCCTGATTCTGAAAAAAATAAAGGAATCACAAATCGGGAGAAATTCAAATTAAAATAAGTCCAAAGGGTAATGATATATAATAGTGTAAGAAGACCAATTTTTAAGTTCATGAAAAAAAATGAAGCTACAATATTGGATGAATTGTATAAATATTAAAATAAATATTTAGAATTTGCAAAAATATTATAGGATATCCATTCACTCAAGTTCAATGGGTCATGGAAGATGTCATTTCTGAACAAATAGATTGTACAAAGCTATGTGAAGGTAGAATTGAGCATATGTAAGGGTAGAAAAAGATTCAAAATACCACATAATGGTCTTAAAGAGATTTGAAATCTTACATAAATGTAGTTATGTGATTTCAATTAATATTTAATAGTTATTCCATGACCTAAATAAAGGATACTCTAGTAGATGGGGAGTTCATACAGATCCTAACAAATATCATCCAATATAAATTCATAGAGAAGTATGTTTAATAGAGGGTTGTATGAATCTTAATAGACTGAGTATAACTTGTTAATTTTTTTATTAGGATTACTATATAAAATCCAACATATAGAAAAATATATTAAGTTTCAGTGGTTCATGGTACATCAAAAAACACTCAAAAGATACAATGAACAAACATGTGTGATGTCATAATATGGTGAAATGTGAAGGTTATCCAATGAATAAAAGGGTGTTAAATGTTTGAGATATATTTGAATGGAATGAAATGAAAAAAATGGACAAATATTCATGTTATTATTATATGTATGATCAATGGTTAGATGTTTAATTGGAATATCACTATCCAGATAATTATATAAAGATCCATAAAACATATATTTTTGATTTTATCATATATAGACCTAAAAATATCATCAGAAAGAATTTATTAATGAAGGAAATTCATAAAAGGTCCCTTAGGAAAATATTATTTTTTACTCTATTAGATATAATAATATGTATTTTTTATATCAGATAGAGGATTTTTACATATATTATAAAACAATTTATAATGTACTTAATAATTATGTTGTGGAAGCTACTCAATCGATGTTTTTTATATTTCTATGATTAAGGAATATTTAAGAATTTTCTAAATGTTGTGAAATGGAGGTTAGGATGAAGGAGTAACATTTATTAGTATTCAAGTGTGTTAAGTAATATTACATAATACATGAGAATAATCTCACAAAATTCTATTGAGCATGAAGTCTAAAATTATAGTTGATCGAGAAAATATATTTGAGTTCCCACTATTTACCATATATGTGTGACTATATAAATGGGTGAAAAAATATATAAAATAGGATGACACTATTCGTATGATCATGTGAATAAAAATTATAATGATTTCAAGAGTAATACAAGTGGCGTATTATATTTATACTCTTTTTAAGGATGTGAACTAGAAGAATTTGTTTTATTGGACTTAGTAACATTGAACATAAAATAAGAATAGTTATCAATCTTTATTGAGTTCCTATATATTTAAATATGATTTTTATCAAGAAAAGCTTCATCACACTAAGTGAGAAATGTATCAAATCAAAATTTCTTCATCAAAAAAAAAATTAATGGAGTTATCTAAAGAATCTTATTTAAACAAATCACACCACATTAAATCTTAGTAAATTGAGAAAAACCATATAGATACACATGATATAGAGATGCATCAAACATAGGGTATAATGTATGGATTATTTTAGTAAAATATTTACTAAGAAACGTTTTTAGAAAAGTTCTTAAAAGTTGTGATTGAGCATATCTAGGTCTACTAAAGATCATGAGGAAGTTCAAGGATATAAAAATCATAAATGAATTATTGAAGATATTAATTATTTTACCCATGGGAATTTTATCAAACATTCTTATGGAGTAATTGAATATCTTTCTATAGCGGATCATAAAGGAAAAATGACATAGATTATAGCTGGGGGTATAACTATTTGCTAAAAAGTCTTGTTCTTGGGGGTATAAAAACTGTGAGTAAATAGGATATGGTTAGGAGAGTTGATGGGTATAACCAAATATTGAAGAATATATTATTATTAAGAGGTAAAACCATGGTTATATGGATGAATGATTAATGGGGGTGTAACCAGTTGATGCTTGTGCCATTATAATATAAAAGTAAAAGAATCCATTTATGGGGTGATAAACAACATGAAAATGAGGGGGTATTGCATCCCGTCTTTTTATAACATAAAATTCATTTCATTACATAGAACTGAGGATCTTTAAGGTTTAGTGTCTTGGAAACAAGGAACATAATACATGAAAAGAACAAAAAACACTCTTCTTAAACACTTGAAAGGATTCTCCTTAAGTTCATCCTAGGTTCGTTTCTGCATCTCATAACCTGGGGACATACATCAAAAGAAAGGGTGAGCAGAAGGACGAGTAAGGGAAACAAGAGAAACATTTTACATGTGAACTTGAGATACTTCAATAAGGTCATGAAAAGAACTTTAAGGCATGAGAAAGAAATCATGAGATACATCATAATAAAAATAACATTTTTCATAACATGAAGATGTGGATACAACATTTAATATTGACAATCATTTCATTTCACCAAGGTCCATCCCCAAGGTGTCGTTAAAAATTACCAAGGATATTCACCAAGGTGTCGTTAAAAATGGTAATCTCTAGAGATTAAGTCTTTACCCAATGCATTGGAGCGCTATCTGGGCGCACCCTTGACATGTCTTTATTATCATGTGAGCCAAAAATATCATCATAAATCATTTCATAAACAACCCATATAGCATAAAATAAATGGGTTTCATTTCATAATCATAACGTTTTAAAAACTCCTTTAAAGACATGATCTTTATGTCGCTTTAAACCCACGGAAAAGGGAAAGCGGGTTTCATGTATGTAAATCCCAGAATTTAAAATAGTACATTTTGATATATATGTGAATACACCTGTATAAATAAGAGCTTTGAGTATTCAATTAAAAACATAAAATAATTTTGAGATAAAGAGGGAGGCATTTTGAGATGAAAACTATGCAGCATAACGTCTATGATACATGGTTTTAGAAAAAGTTGGAAAGAGAGGGGACATGGGTCACCCACTCAAAATGATACATAAAACAGTAGGGGAACAAAATATAAAGTATTTAAGAACATGGTAAGGAAATTTGAATGATATACCATTTTAAACGAAGAACTTGAATGGAAGACAAAAAAATAAAATTTCTTTTATGAGAATTCGGCAGCCTAACGGCGTCACTTAAAACTTCCAAAAATGGATTGATGAGATCAAATAGGGTCTCTCATCATATTAACATAAATGATCATTATTATAGATGTAGATATCATACCCAAACATATTAAAAAGGAACTTGAAAGACTTGAAATGAAAGTAGATCTTGAAAACGAGGAGGGTGAAAGAACCCCTTAGAAATTCGGCAGCCTAACGGCGCCACATAACACTTCAAAATAATGAATTGAAGAGATAAAATGTTTCTCTAATGATATGGTCATAAAATATCAGTATGATAGATATAGAGATCATACCCAAACATAACAAAAAGGAACTTTAAATAATCTACATGAAAGTAGAACTTCAAAACGAGAAGGGTGAAGAACCACTTAAAACTTCAGCAGCCTAACGGTGCCACTTAAAACTTCAAAATACTGAATTGAAGAGATCAAATGGGGTATCTCATCATATGGTCATAAAAGATCAGTATGATAAATTTATTGATCATACCCCAACAAAATAAAAAGGAACTTGAAATACTTATATGAAAAATAGATCTTGAAAAAATGAGAAGGGAGAAAGAATCCGTTACAAATATTTCGGCAGCCTAACGACACCACTTAAAACTTCATAAAACGAAATAATGAGAGTAAGAGGGGATCTCTCATTATATGAACATAAAACGGGCAGTAAGAGGAGTATAAAAGAACATCCTTTAACATAAGAACATGGAGCATAAAAGAAATTACATAAAAGAGATTTCTTGAAAAGAAAGAGAGAGATCAGATCCCTTACCTTAAAACGTAACTCTTAAAACTAAAAGGTTTGGACCTTGAGGACTTGGGGGAACTTTTTGAGGACTCCTTGGGAGGTAAGGAGACCATAACTTCGTTGGGGGAGTGTTGGGAGTGAAAACTAAAGGAGGAAAGGGTGGGTATTTATAGGGAAAGTGAGGGGACAAGGCATTAATGGCCAAGGGACACCTCAAAAGTGGTTTTCTCAAAACCATGTGCTCTCCCTTGGCATTTACCATGGAGTTAGGCCACATGGGGCCCCAAAAACAATACTTCCTCACCCTTGGCCGGGAAACCCTTAAAATATCTCATGAAATCATCATGACAAAGTTATGATGTCATTAAACATACCAAAACCCTAAAACTGTATTTTCACTATTCACTGAAAATTCAACTTTCTCAGAAGGATCCCCAAATTTCACCTTAATCAAATATCAATGCTCGAATTTCAAAAATGAACTCCATTTTATAAAAATAATTTTCTAAATATTTTTAATTTATTTTTTAAATAAATAAACTATTCACCGAAAATTCATTTTTTCAGAAAAAACCCCAAAAATTACCATAACATAATATCGGTGCTCTGAGTTCAAAAATGAAATCCATTTTATAAAAATAATTTTCTAATTATTTTTAATTAAATTTTTAATTAAAAACATAATTCACTCGAAAAAACTAATACTTGAATAATAATTTATGAAACCATTATATAACCATTTTATGGAATCACATTACTTAATCAAGGTGCCTAGATTATATTAATACTTTCTTTAAGTGAGATTACTAATAAATTTGGACACATTACTAATCCTAATCATAAAATCACTATTCATAATTTACTATTCATCAAAAATCAAGTTGATCTTATTAGACTCTAAATTTCGTACTAAACATAATTGTAGAAGACTATTTTTTGAAAATCATTACACATTTTTAATTATTTAAGGTTTACATAAACATTTTTAAAATATTCTTTTTCTAAAATTCATCAAAAATATGCACACTATATTTATCCGGTCATTTAAAAATTCATAAACATCATCATAAGAATAAATCCCAATTTTTATTTAAAATAAAGGATTACACAAGGCAGTTACGGTCTCCTTACATAGCCCCTTATCACACCAGAATAGGACCTAAGTGTAAGTTATGATAAGGTGAGAGAATCTGAGGGAGGCTCGGCCAACATCGCACGAGTAGTAATTTCTTTTAGTTTGAACTTCTTGCAAAGGAGATTCCATTCTAGCTTCACACGATGAAGTTCGGCTTGGGTTTGGTCTAGAGCAAAGCCCAGTGGTGCTACCTCCTTTCCAAGTTCTGTTA
Organism: Viscum album; assembly: GCA_963277665.1. NCBI lineage: Eukaryota > Viridiplantae > Streptophyta > Magnoliopsida > Santalales > Viscaceae > Viscum > Viscum album. The sequence goes on from OY728125.1 coordinate 397,531,619, forward strand.
GATGGGCTTCGATCGGTCCAAGACTACTGGGTGAGGCCATCGAATCTTCTTTCTATAACAATTAACCAAGATTACTTGTATTTAGAGATAATAATCAAAACGTTTATTTTCCAGCGGCCATATTGACCAATGGTCATATAACAGTCAAAACCCAATGGTCTCATTTTAATTATAATCATGTTATCAAATGAAACATTTTTGTTGAGTATAAAAAATAAAATAAAATGACACATAAAATTTAGGAAACAAGATTTATTCAAAATTTTGGGTCGTTACAATCTTCCTCCCTTAAGAAATTGCGTCCTTGAAATTTTTTTAAAATTGGGTATTGAAATTTCATTGAAAATCCCACATCGGGAAAGGAGTCAGTAAAAATATTACTTTAAAAGAAATAAATGGAAGTACAAAGGTCACCCGAGTTAACCCACCCTAGGATTCCATGTAGGAAAACATGGACATGCAGGAGAAAACAAAGGGTCAAGTTCTGAGGGAGAGTGATAGAAATCATGATTAGGAGAAAGTTAACAACAAGAAAATCCCAAACTTAGGATGTGTGTAAACAGTCTTTGATTACCTAGTAGGAAACATAAACCAACAACGTTTTTGTTTTACGTTCCTTTTCATAATTTTGAGGAATTCATTTACTACATAGAATAGAAACATAAGAAAATATACCTGTCTTCATGTAGAGTTTCATCCTTTAACAAGTTTCTACCTAAACTAATCTTTTCTCCAAACGATGAGCATTCAAAACTACTTGGTCTCATCAAAACACAATAATCGTCTTCTAGAGAATCACGTAATACACAAAAGATTAACTATCTATTTCTTCTATCTTTAAACATTATCCCAAAAATGGTTATGTTAAAAAACTCTTCAAAAAGGAAGAATCCCATAGGAATGGAAACTACTTTTAAATATTCAAAGTTCCATGGTAATACCCAAAGTTCATCATAGACCATTCCATAAATAACGGTCCTTAAAATTCCTCAAAATAAACCAAACTAGGATTGAAACCCAAATACAAGAAGGACTTGATAACATAGTCTTCCAAAATAAACTTCATTGTTCATCTCCAAACAACATCAACCACTCCTAACATCTTATAACAAAAGTATCTAACCTAAACATATTTTACCCAACATAGGTTAATCATTCCCATAAGTAACCTAAATTACTATAAGTCCACCATAAATTCATCGATTTTTCAAAATATATGTCAACCTTACTCCTCAATGAAAATACTGTAGTAATCTATTTTCCTCGATCATATAGGGTCCCAAAAATAGTGAACATCTTCCAAAATAATAATCATCTTTTAATCCCCTAATCATCTCTGTCGTATTAATATGACAATCATAGCATTTCCTATCACATTGGTTGTTGGGACATGTTCTTCCATTTCCTTCCATTAACTAAGAAAAGAAACTATAATTAGGGGCTTAAATACTTAGCAGATAATCATGAAAAGGAACTTAAAGCATATGAGGATAACTTGTAGAAGAAAAGTATACCCTAACTTTTGATCCCCAAGGTTCCCATCTAGGTTATCTATGATCATATATTCTTATGTGAATCTTTATTTTATTTTATATGTGTTCCTTTAATAATGGTTCATACTAAGCTTATGAATTTACCAAAGCATATCCCCCAAGAGTGTCATAACCAAGAGTGTAGTAAGGCCTGTTGTCATGTACCAGTTCCCATTTGATTCTAGCCCAAAGCGGTGTTTTCTGGTTTTACCCCTATGTACATCTATGCCAGAGCCACCTCTACCTACTCGTATCTAGACAGGGATGTATTTGCTTGGAAACCCATTACTCAATACTCACCAAAATACCAGGAAGATTTTCTATATATAAACTTTTCTATAGGCTTCTTCCTAAAGTTTTCATATCCTAATTTCCACAAATAACTAAACCATCCTTTGATACCAACTATTTTATCCCGTCTTTTTATAACATAACTTTCATTTCATTACACGCAACTGAGGATCTTTAAGGTTTAGTGTCTTGGAAACAATGAACATAATACATGAAAAGAACAAAAAACACTCTTCATAAACACTTGAAAGGCTTCTCCTTAAGTTCATCCTAGGTTCATTACTGCGTCTCATAACCTGGGGACATACATCAAAAGAAAGGGTGAGCAGAAGGCCCAGTTAGGGAAGCAAGAGAAACATTTTACATGTGAACTTGAGATACTTCAATAAGGTCATGAAAAGAACATTAAGGCATGAGAAAGAAATCATGAGATACATCATAACAAAAATAACATTTTTCATAACTTGAAGATGTGGCTAAAACATTTAATATTGACAATCTTTTCGTTTCACCAAGGTCAATCCCCAAGGTGTCGTTAAAAATTACCAAGGTTATTCACCAAGGCGTCGTTAAAAATGGTCATCTCTAGAGATTAAGTCTTTACCCAATGCATTGGGGCGCTATCTGGGCGCACCCTTGACATGTCTTTATTATCATGTGAGCCACACATATCATCATCAATCATTTCATAGACAACCCATATAGCATAAAATAAATGGGTTTCATTTCATAATCATAACGTTTTAAAAACTTCTTTAAAGACATGATCTTTATGTCACTTTAAACCCACGGAAAAGGGAAAGCGGGTTTCATGTATGTAAATCCCAGAATATAAAATAGAACATTTTGATATATATGTGAATACCCATATAGAAATAAGAGCTTTGAGTATTCACTTAATAACATAAAATAATTTTGAGGTAAATAGGGAGGCATTTTGAGACGAAAACTATGCAGCATAACGTCTATGATACATGGTTTTAGAAAAAGTTGGAAAGAGAGGGGACATGGGTCACCCACTCAAAATGATAAATAAAACATTAGGGGAACAAAATATAAAGTATTTAAGAACATGGTAATGAAATTTTAATGATATAACATCTCAAACGAAGAACATGAAAGGAAGAAAAAAAAATAAGATTTCTCTTATGAGAATTCGGCAGCCTAACGGCGTCACTTAAAACTTCCAAAAATGGATTGATGAGATCAAATAGGGTCTCTCATCATATGAAAATAAATGATCAGTATTATAGATGTAGATATCATACCCAAACATATTAAAAAAGAACTTGAAAGACTTGAAATGAAAGTAGATCTTGAAAACGAGGAGGGTGAAAGAACCCCTTAGAAATTCGGCAGCCTAACGGCGCCACTTAAAACTTCAAAATACTGAATTGAAGAGATAAAATGGGGTCTCTCATCATATGGTCATAAAATATCAGTATTATAGATATAGATATCATACCCCAACATAAAAAAAATTAAATTTGAAGAATCGACATGAAAGTAGAACTTCAAAACGAGAAGGGAGAAGAACCACTTAAAAATTCGGCAGCCTAACGGTGCCACTGAAAACTTCAAAATACTGAATTGAGGAGATCAAATGGGGTCTCTCATCATATGATCATAAAATATCAGTATGATAAATTTAGAGATCATACCCCAACATAATAAATGGGAACATGAAATACTTTACATGAAAAATAGATCTTGAAAAAAATGAGAAAGGAGAAAGAATTCGTTACAAAAATATCGGCAGCATAACGGCGCCACTTAAAACTTCATAAAACAAAATAATGAGAGTAAGAGGGGATCTCTAATTATATGAACATAAAAATGGTAGTAAGAGGATTATAAAATAACATCCTTTAACATAATAACATGGAGCATAAAAGAAATTACAGAAAAGAGATTTCTTGAAAAGAAAGAGAGAGATCGGATCCCTTACCTTAAAACGTAACTCTTAAAACTCAAAGGTTTGGACCTTGAGGGCTTGGGGGCACCTTGGGAGGACTCCTTGGGAGGTAAGGAGACCAGAACATAGTTGGAGGAGAGTTGGGAGTGAAAACTAAAGGAGGAAAGGGTGGGTATGTATAGGGAAAGTGAGGGGATAAGGCATTAATGGCCAAGGGACACCTCAAAAGTGGTTTTCTCAAAACCATGTTCTCTCCCTTGGCATTTACCATGGAGTTAGGCCACATGCCCCCCCCCCAAATACTTCATCACCCTTGTCCGGCCAACCCTTAAAATATCTCATGAAATCATCATGACACAGTTATGATGTCATTAAACATACCGAAACCCTAAAACTGTATTTTTACTATTCACTGAAAATTCAACTTTCTCAGAGAGATCCCAAAATTTCACCTTAATCAAATATCAATTCTCTGATTTCAAAAATGAACTCCATTTTATAAAAATAATTTTCTAAATATTTTTAATTTATTTTTTAAATAAATACACTATTCACTGAAAATTCATTTTTTCAGAAAAAACCCCAAAAATTACCATAACATAATATCGGTGCTCTGAGTTCAAAAATGAAATCCATTTTATAAAAATAATTTTCTAATTATTTTTAATTTAATTTTTAATTAAAAAACACTATTTACTCGAAAAAAAAATACTTGAATAATAATTTATGAAACCGTTATTTAACCATTTTATGGAATCACATTACTTAATCAAGGTGCCTAGATTATATTAATACTTTCTTTAAGTGAGATTACTAATCCATTTGGACACATTACTATTCCTAATCATAAAATCACTATTCATAATTTACTATTCATCATAAATCAAGTTGATCTTATTAGACTATAAATTTCGTACTGAACATAATTGTAGAAGAACATTTTTCGAAAATCATTACAAATTTTTAATTATTTAAGGTTTACATAAACATTTTTAAAATACCTTTTTCTAAAAATTCATCAAAAATATGCATACTATATTTATCCGTTCATTTAAAAATTCATAAACATCATCATAAGAATAAATCCAAATTTTTATTTAAAACAAGGGATTACACAAGGCAGTTACGGTCTCCTTACGTATCCCCTTATCACACCAGCATAGGACCTAAGTGTAAGGTGTGCTAAGGTTAGAGAATCTAAGGGAGGCTCGGCCAACATTGCACGAGTAGTAATTTCTTTTAGTTTGAACTTCTCACAAAGGCGATTCCGTTCTAGCTTCACACGATGAAGTTCGACTTGGGTTTGGTTCAGAGAAAAGCCCAGTGGTGCTACCTCCTTCCCAAGTTCTGTTAGATGGGCTTCGATCGGTCCAAGACTACTGGGTGAGGCCATCCAATCTTCTTTCTATAACAATTAACCAAGATTACTTGTATTTAGAGACAATAATCGAAACGTTTAGTTTCCAGCTGTCATATTGACCAATGGTCATATAACAGTTAAAACCCAACGGTCACATTTTAATTATAGACATGTTATCAAACGAAACATTTTTGTTGAGTATAAAAAATAAAATAAAATGACACATAAAATTTAGGAAACAAGATTTATTCAAAATTTTGGGTCGTTACAGGGGGACCCTGTACCAATCCTTGTAAATGTTTTCTAATAATATCTATTTTTATTTTTTATAATAAATGGGGGATTCAAATTAATATTTTAGTGTATTTTAACTATAAAATGTTTCAGAGCCAAGGAAAACTTTCCTTACAATGGTAGGAAAATGTTCCCGTGAAAATAAAAGTGATCACTGACTAACCCCCCTAGAGATCTTATATGATCAAGGTAACATGAAGATTTTTAATATCATCAGGTATGATTAGTTTTGGTTCATCTTCAAGTCTATAAAGATTTAATTATTTAGTAAAGGGTGGAATAAAGATGTAACCATATAATCATCATCTTTTCATTTTTCATTCTACTCTCCAAATATAGTTTCTTTTTTAACTATACTAAACTATTTAATAACAAATTATATATCATGTTGATTTTATTATGGTATGGAATTAAGATTAATATCTATTTGAAATTTATACCCTCTCACTCCAACATTGTCAATGTAAAATCAATAGTTGGTTTTATCATCCAATATGGATGATGTTAATTCTTTACCAATCATAGACTTAATGGATGGTTAGTGTAAATTTTTTTAATGTATAAATATTTAATTTAGATATTTTTAATATTATATAAGATATTTTAGTGATGAATAAATCATAGTGAATTAATAATATAAAATCAAAATAAAATGGGATAATTTAAAGAAATGATTCATCAAAGCATTTCCTCTTTAACAGAAATTTTATATAATAAATTATAAAGATTATTATTGGCATATAATTATTAAATTAATATAATTAATTTATAAATTCATATTTTAAAATACATAATTTAGTTGTATTATAGGTTTAAACGTGAGAACAAAATGTACTCTAAGGTAAGGGGACTCTTGAACCTAATTATTTCTTTTGGATTCATCTTCTCTTACTCTATATTTTACATTTGATTATTATAAGATATTTTATAAATTACATACAATTTTATTTACCTTTTGTTATATTATTTATATGTATAATTCAATTTTATTAATATGAACTCTTATCCATAATTAACCTATTGTTGATAAAAACTTATTTCTTGAAGCCTTTCCTTGATACTTCTTATAATTATTATTCTCTTCATCATGATTTTTGATATTTTAAATATATAAGAAACCCTTCAGTTTCCATGAAACGATGTTTTTTCTTATTATTTTAAAACCCTAAATGTTTATTATCTGACATAGGGATTATTCCATCACTATGAAACCCATTTTTTATTAACATTTTATTTCATGTTTATTTTCTATATCGAATGCATAATTCTTTGATTTTGATGTTGTGATGGTGGGCCTAGAATTATATAGTTCTATGATTAATTGGGTAATGTTTTATATCTCTTGAGATTATTATGGTTGAACATGATGTTTTCTTTTTTCACATTCTAAAAAAAGTGTTGTGTATATGTATGTTATGCGAGAACATTATAGTTTCATTGTTCGCATTCTATGTTTGGGATTTATCCACAATGTTACAATATTTCATTATTATCTATGTGTAACATTCTATGTCTCATTCAAATTATTTAAACATTTTTGTGATGATTATCATATTAATATGGTATGATTATTATTATTATTATTCTCGCCCATGTGCTATATTGATTCATGTATAATGTTTTTTCTTATTATAATTTCTCCTAATAGTCTTTATTCTGATCCTTTCTTTGATTTATATCCTAAGTATATTATATGAACTAAAGAGAAAATAAAATAAAATAGAAAGATTATAATAATGGATTTAAATAAATTTTAATACTTTTGTGTATTCATTTTTTATAAAACAAATTTTCCCATGATAATAAACCCATCAATTTTTGGATTTTTATTACTATGTATATTTATCTTTAAAATGAATGGATAATATTGTATGTGTGATGTGGGTTTCTATATTTTTTATTAGGGCCATGTTTATCTAATTTGAGAATTATATTATTAAAATATAAATTTGATTAATTTTAGATACCTCATAGGTTATGTATTGAGAATTTATTTATACATTTGAATAATTTATTTACCCATGATTTATTGAATTTTTTTTAATAAAACCTTTTATATTTTTGAAACTTGGGGTAACCCAGAGAAACTCATCACAAAAGCTAATATTATGGACAATGAAATTATTTTCTAAATTATATTTATAATTTCATGGGTGATGAATCTAAAAACCTCACTGTAGTACATAACTAGTTGTCCTAGGTCATGAATAATAACATGAACCATGTGGGAAGTATGCCTTCTCCAAAGTGATAGAAATTATCCATTTAATCCATTATGAAACAACAACTACCATTATATAGTGAATCTTTTGATCCACTGATTACATGAAATGGGTCAAATCTATAGAAAAGATAACTTTTTTGATTTATTATTCCATGAATGACAATGTTAATTTGGTCAACTGCCATTTCTAAGAAGAAGATAATAAATAGTGGACATTCATAATGAATACAAATCCAAATGATGAAGTTGGTGAAATTGAGTGGGACTCCTTTAAGAAAATATTTCTTAATAATTATTTTCTTCTAACTCCTCACACTAAGATAGAGAGGGAGTTTATGAAGCTAAAGAAAAATGATACTGAATTTTTTAGAAAATAAAGAAAATTTCATAAGAATATCAAGGCATTCCTGTAGTTTCATTATCAACCATGAAATAAAAATAGATAGATTCTTAAGTTGTTTAGATCTATATCCCCTATTTTTTAGAAATTTGAGGCATTGGGATTTAATAATAATTTTTTAAATGAGCTCTCAGAGTATCATTAAAGTTTATTTACTTTTAAAATGGACATGGTGGATAACAAATAAATAATTGATTTTCAATCTAGAGGATCAAATGATACAAGAATTTAAATGATAAAATATCCCACAATACAAAAATATGTATAAAGAAACATTAGAAATCACCACAACATAATGATGAAATGATTCATGTATGGGAAATAAGGTAATGAAGCTCGTGAATATTGAAGACTCTTGGATAATACAACCATTATAATAGAGGAAAGGATGGTACCATCCAATGCACTACCCCATGGTCAAATTATTTAATTTCTAGAAACATGGGAAGTATTTAAGTAAATGCACTAAACTAAGGGTCTTTGTGATTAATAAAAATCAACAACTACCTATTACAATTGATCGATTTAATTAATATGTTTTCACCAACACTAAGGTGGAGCAAAAAAATAGCATAGTGTAAGGTACACTTACAATTAAATCAAAAATGGGGGAAGTTTTATTTAATTCCGGTTTTACACATTCCTTTATATATTTAATGTTTTAAATTGAAAATAAATATTATCCATGATTACATCAAGTAGATATGTATATAATAACACAAAATGGTGTAATAATTATGACCCAAGTGTTAGAATTATCCCCAGTTAGAATTTATGGGATTATTCAACCAGTAAATCTCATAATTCTTCTATTAGTAAAATCTAATGTTATATAGTGCATGGATTGACTCTCATTATAGAGAGCACACATCAACTGATGGGAAAAATAAATACCTTTTCATTTCATGAACCATCTTATACATCTATAAAAATTCATGACAGTTAATATATATCTTTTAGAAAATATTTTAGAGGAATGGTATTCGATACCCAACAAAAAATCATATCTTCCAAAAATGGTTCAAATAATGGAAAAAACAATATTGAAGACATTCCTACAATGAAAGAATATATTGATCTATTCCCCATATAATTTCTTGGACTTCCTTTGAATCATGAGATAGATTTATCATTATAACTAATTCTTTTTTTTTCACACCAATATCCAATAGAACTTATAAAATTCTCCTAATAGAGATAGAGGAGTTAAAGAAAAACCATAAATCATTTGGACAAAGATTCCATACAATTAACTGCATCACCATGAGGTGAACCAGTGATATTTTTTAGCATGAATAGTACCTAAGGATTGTGATTAAAATATTACGTTTGGAGAATATGTGTTTTATATTAAGAAATAATTACTTTCGGATGTAATAAATAGTATTTGTGGATCATGTTATTGATGGGTTTCTAAAGATTCATTGATACTCATTCCATATAGAAAAAATAATAATAAACCAAAATTTAAAATATCACCATGTATGAATCTCAAACTCATATATATATAATAAAGAACACTTTGTGAATATGATGTTATTAATGTTACCTCATCTCACCATATATCATATGATTGATAAAGATCCCTAAGAGTTTCCCATCAGACTCTCACCACCACGGTGTATCATTGGGATGACATGAATCTCCTAATATTTTGGTGGGATTCTCCTTAATTCCATGATATATTAGTATATCAGTAGTGTTGTAGCCATATATATATTTTGATACATTCAAAATTAATGATATCCTTGGGTGGTAGATGCCTAATTTTTTAATATTTACATTCAAATTCCCAAATCAATCATAAAACTATATGTTGTGAAAACCTTTTGGGAAACAATAATGAATTGTTTTTAGAATTAGAGGAAAAGGGAGGGAAAAAAATTATATGAATAAGATCATGAGATATAGTGATTTAAGTGGTTAATGGATAATCCCTACATTCATAGAGAGGTATAATTATTTCACTAATTAAAGAGAATAATTATATAGTGATTTTCATATTGTCGCATAAACAAAAATCCTACCTTGAATAGTATCATAAAGTAATGTGATGTTATAGTAACCCACATTGAAATAGTTCCACTAACCACATAGTAAGTCCAATATTATACATTAGCATGCATTAGGAGATCTTTAGAGCTAATGTGAAATGTTGGTGTAACCTGTCCCATGCACCAATAGTAGAATGTCACAGTATGCACTACTATAGTGCATATTAGGTGTCACTAGTCAGTAATATTATAGTTTGTTAGAGATGTTTCCATTCCAAAAATAACTAGGCATGTGACATTCATCCCCCATACCCCAAATAAGGGGTATGTTTCTCCCTATAACCCAATGAAACCTCAATTTGTAGGTAAAACCAAGAGACTTCTATTCAGATGTACATAATGTCCTTTTAACAGTTGTACCAAATTAATAAAACAATTAGGCTACCCCATTCCAACCCTATATGAATTTTTCATTACTATTATCATAGAAAAATGATTCCAATATATCATCCACTGAAATATGTAAATTCAGTGATATATAACTTCATTGTTTCATAGGAAATAGTATAACCCAATAACATAAAACACATCTTATTATCTCATAGATATAGGGTATATTGCTTCAATTTCTCACTTACACTGAAGACGCATTGTCTTAGTTTTCCTCCAATATATATTTTATCATATAGAATAACATGTGAAAACCATATACATGAATAATTTTGGATATCTTCCAAAACACTTTTGGGATGTTATCATCAACTTCATCATGTATCTCATCTTATATATTACATTGTGAATAAACATATAAAACTAATTTTGGATAAAATATAAAAAAAATAAATAATATCTCTAATTATTTTAACACACCATCATCATACAGTAATCCAAAAATATTTACCCCATGGTTATTTATATTTATGATAAAAAAGTTCATGAATCCATAAAAGTAAGAAGAGATAACCCTCTAGAAAAGGATCAACGCTACTCAAGCTACAAAACGATCTAGCATTATCTCCATAAAATACATTCATCTCTATACATAATCCCACAAATTTTATCATATAAAAAATATAATTTTTCCTATAAATCCTTTTTAATATATCATGTAACTATAAGATACATAGTATCACAATCCAATATAGCCACTCAAATGTACTTGATTCTCAAATTTTATACTATCTAGGTCGATGAATGCATCACTTGTTATTCACTCTTATGGATGAGAACATCATATTACCCTCATATAATGGATAATATCATCACATATATTATATATTTTTTATTATTAAATTTCTTTGGCATATCTTAATCAAGATCCCAAATTTCATACTCATTAGACATGAGGAAAAACACATGTTGGTTAAGGTCAAACCAATGACATGATCAGTAAGATAACCAACCACCCCAAATTATCAAAGCGTCAAGAATTTTGTAAGAAAGGTATAATATTATAAAGGTAATTATGTTAGCTATCCTACCAACCATAGGTTTCATTAAATCCTTATATGGAATAGGCATCCCTATTATACCAAAAACATAGTGTATATTGCTCTATTTGGTATAATTTGGGAGGCATCCATCACAAAAATATTTTATTATGCGTCATGATAAAATATCTTATCTCTATATGAAATATTACTCATGTCAGACTTAACATTTTTCTTATAATATATAGTACTCTTGGATAAACATAAAATACAGATTACTGAAAGTCATACTTTGTGGGGTAAATTATCATTTAAAAACATAATTTTATGCAACAAACATGAAAGTAAGATAATTTAAGAATTGATTTTTATAACATGATAGATGTTATGTTTCTAAACCCCTTTAATGAAAATAGTTAAACTATAATTAATCACCCATATAATCATATCATGTATAATAATCCACCGAATCGACCTTATGATTGCCTCACCATTAAGGTTTTGTTAAACTCATAGCATCTCTATGCAATTAACTACACACCTATATGTGACCATATATTATAACCTACCTAATAAACTAATTTCGTGAGTAAATATATTTATTAATCTAATTTTAAAAACTATGAGACTTAAGAATCATATTCCCAATGTCCAAATATTTGAATACTGTATTCAAAATCTTTTAATTGAAAACATAAATTGTCATAATGTTAATAACATTCATTTTATACTTTATAAGTTTATCATTATCATGATTATTAGAACTATTTACATTAATATATTATCCATATTACCTCTAATAAGTGAAATTTACTTCAAAATATATCACTAAGATACACACACTCCTTTTGGGAAAAATAACACTTGTTTACTTTAGTGTTAATGTTTAAAAAATAAATTACATGTTAATATCATATGTGTTAAACCATGTGTTTATGTAAATGTACAAAACAATATCTAATTACTTTAAAATATTCCACTAATGAGTGGTGGGATCATGTCCTTCATATTTTGACCAACATCTGGAAAGCACTTTTACCCTATATAATTATTTTTCTATTATAATTCTAAAATGTGCTATAAAAACTAACCAACACTAAAACATCTATACTAAACTCATAATCTTATATCATTTATAACCACTATGTTAATATAAAAATAATTTTGTTATATAAGATAAATTAGATAATTATGAATGTACTTTAGTTATATTCTTATGTACTAAATATTTAGTTTTACATTTATATTTTTGTTTCAACAAACCTTTGATTTATCAATATAATGTAACAAAATCCCTATTAATTTAAATATTTCCTAATTAAACATTTATATATACAAAATATTTTAAAATATGCATTTCTTATCATGTACCCTTCCAAATAAATGTAGTAATTTCTAAAATACTAAAATTTCACATAGACGTTATAGGGGAATTAACAACAACCTTCAGATATCCCAAAAAATTACATCATAAGGAAACAATTTCCTTCCTTCCTGAAATTACCTTTATGTTTCGATGAAATTTATAGTATAAAATAGAAAACATTTTTATCCTTTTACATTTACCCAATTTTATTGTCTATCCCGCACCAAAACATAGACTACACATTATTAGTTCATTTATCCTCAAACATTAGAGAAAATAGGGAAAATAGGGTAAACATTTCATCCAATCCCATTCACATTATTGTAAAATTTCAAATTATTATTTGAAAATGAATTACCTAAAAAAACAAACCATAATGGAAATATTCATTTTATCCAAGTGATTAGCACACCCAATCACACTGAGTATATGAGTGGATAATAAAGTTCCTTTGTTTATATATCATCTAAAGATTTTGAGTGATTAATTTAATCATTCTATGTTTATCATAAGAATATATATTCAACTATTGAAAAATTTAAATAGTTGGTTTCTCAATAAGGGGTTACTCTAGTATATAGTCTAGTTCTCCAGATTAAAACAATTCATAAGTTTTTTAATAGTATGATAATATATTTACATTAATCTTCCCATTTTGGTAATATTGATCTTAAATTTGTGTTTTATGATGATGATACCATTTATATATATAATAAAAAATTTATCATATGAGTATTACGTTATAGTTTCATTTAATAAAGAATTTTAATCAATGTTCTACCATTAAAATGATGAACCATTTCAAACACATCATATCCATTAATTATAAATGATATATACTTCCTCATGGTTTATTGAAACTAATATTGAAACAAAATCCATGATTATATATGGTATAAAATCAGTTCAATCATATCATATATGACTCTTGGATGGATTAGTTCACATATCTTTATCATATTCTATCATACAGAATCACCAAAATCTATTCCAATGATATTCTAAAAATTAGGGTTTACTAGCTAAGAGTAACCCAAGGAAAACACAAATAATGAGTCACCTAAATGTTTAGATCACCTCATTACTTGATTTACATGCACAAGATAATACATGGGCACCCATATTTGGCATAGCTTACCTAGTTGGATAATCAAGTTCTTGATAAGTGTCTCTTTGGGAGGAAGTTAGTAATTAGTAGTTTTAAGGGGATTTAATCTAACCATATCATCTCATATTATTACCATAACACTTATTCATGCTTCTAATTATTTAATTTATAATCCTATTACTTCTAAAAATCAATATTTTCAAAAAAAATTGATGTGTAACACTTTATGCAACTCATAGCTTGGGTGAATAACACATACTAAAATCCACAAATACTGATACATATCTAAATACATATCATACATAATGTAAATAAGACCATTTCATATAAATTCTAGGAATCATATTATATCAATAATCCCCACAATAGTGAGTTTGGAGTGATATATAGTTAGCCAAAATTTTCTAAAAATAGGTTTAATCCTTCAAACCAGTGAGCAACCCAACCCCAAGTCCCTGTACCCAAGGACACTTTACTAAAGAGATATAAATTATATTATAATTATAACACCAAGTGTGTATAAATTATAATAATAGTATTAATTAAAGATCATGCATTATAGACTTTCTATAATCCAATAAATATACACACTTTATATTTACATATAATATGGCATCCTTAAAATTTCTTTTATATAGAATTATACATAAATATATGATATTAAATGAATTATAGACATTTTATATTCCAATTATACTATATAAATAATTTATATAATCTATATATTTTATATTTAATATTATTAAAACATTTATCATATCAATTATCAATACATTTTGATATAGTTTCAATAATTTCATAAATAAGGCCTTATAATTTTAATGTTTTAAGATCATAATTATGAAAAATCATAATTTAATATAAATTCCTTTATATTTTTCTCGATTTAATTTATACACTATTTTTAAATAACCTTTTAAATTTCTATATAAATATTTTTTATCAAAATTAAAAGTAATGCCATATATTCTGGAAAGTGTACTTTAATATTAATAAATAATTTTAAATAATATATAATTATTTAATTTATAAAAAATATTAATTAAATAAATATCCCAATATACATTTCATAATGATTTATAAACCATATGATTTAATTCATAGTTGAAAAAATGTAAAATCAAATGTTTCAATAATATAACACCTTATCATATCTGTTATATCGTAATATGAAATATATAAGTCATGACTCTAAAATAACAATCATATTTAATTATAGGTCATCATTTATCATCATGATAAATGATATGCTCACTTTTTCAACATGAATTTTAGAATCATACAAAATTGTTTATCTATCATGAAATGACCCAACCAACTAGAATACTGATAATAACACCCTGAAAATTTATTTACAAATAGTAATTATCTTAATAGCATGCAAAACACATTCCACTATGTTTTAATAAAACATCGATATACTATAAAAATATTATTTAAATGTGATAATTATATCGACGTTATTAAATTGGAGATATTAATAAGAATAAGAAAATTGTAAAAAAAAAAAATTATAGATCTTTTAAATAACGTAAATATGTTTCTATATTTATAATAAATAATTACTCAATTATCAAAAGCCTTTTTAGGCTTCAAAAATATGTTTTCTTCAAAAATGGTCTTTATTTCATTTAGCGTCTATACATTATAATTAATTTCAACCATTTTTATATATTTTACTTTAGTAATTGAATTTAATTTCTAATATAGTTATGTCAATATTATCTTAGGGTTAGTTTTTTTAACTTTTTTAAAATGACTTATTTTTCTATGAATAGTGAAAATAACAATTTTGTAAAACTATCATTTATTTTCATTAAATAAATTAATTTAAAAATACCATCATGTTTTGAATTAAATATTAAAATAATATATGTGTATTTTATTTATAAATTATCTAATTAATTACAATTTAATCATTATTATACCTAAATTTGGTATTAATTTATTTTTTATCTTAGAATCGCATTTTTCCAAAAAACTATTTTTATACCCACAATGTGTTTTTGTATTAGTAAGTTAAATTAATCTTCATTTAATAATATTTTTAATTAAATATATATATATTATATTAGATAAAAAACTACATTCATTTCATGGTTTTTATAACTCAAGGAATGGATGTAAATTCAGATTTATGATAAAAATTCATTTTTCTAAAATTGGTTTTCATTGGGTTTGGCATGATTATTTGAAATAAAATAAAACCAATTATAGAAATTTTATATTGTAAAATAGAATAAATATTTTTAATTATTATAATTAATATAATTTAATATGGTCAAATAATTTTTTTTATCATAATAAAAATTAAAAATAGTCAAGTTGTGTTACCACAGTTAAGGTTAAAATAGGTTTACTGATGGTTAAAATAAGAGATAAGAGTGATAATGCTACCTAACATTGTTTAACTCTTAATTATTGAATATTTTTAAATATTATATTATCCTAACGTTAAATTAATGTACATTAGGATCCAATTTTATATGATATTGGCCTTATATTATTGGAATATTTTAATTAATTTTTTGTATGTCCCTCCCCGGGCTTATAAAAGAACACATACTCTCCTCCATTATTCTATATTTCATCCAAGACAACCAAAAACCTTAATAGATTATTTAAATTCATCATTTATCTTATTTTATTCCTTAAATAATAATATTTCAAGGCATAAGTTGTATGAAAATGTGTTCTCTCAAAGAACATGTATAAATATTAACCTACAACATTCAATTTTATTTGTTCTTTCATATTCTATAAACATATTTTATCCATAAAAAATTATTAATATGGTATCATAAATATTATGATATGTTATTAATATGACTACCCAACCATTTAAAACCTCTTATCCTTCAAATGGGGAAAAAATGTATCGCTCATGCATACGTAGGGACAACTGCCTCCACATAGCGATATGATTCATTTTCCATCACCATATTTCAAGGATGGTTATTATGATTAATTATATATGTATGTATGTATGTATGTATGTATGTATGTATGTATGTATGTATGTATGTATGTATGTATATATGTATGTATGTATGTATGTATGTATGTATGTATGTATGTATGTATGTATGTATGTATGTATGTATGTATCTATGTATGTATGTATGTATGTATGTATGTATGTATGTATGTATGTATGTATGTATGTATGTATGTATGTATGTATGTATGTATGTATGTATGTATCTATGTATGTATGTATATATGTATGTATGTATGTATGTATGTATGTATGTATGTATGTATGTATGTATGTATGTATGTATGTATGTATGTATGTATGTATGTATGTATGTATTTTTTATGTTATAATAAATATTCTATAAAGGTAAATTATTATTTACCATTTTTCCCTTCCATCAAATATTGTAAAACGTCACTTCTGCGTACTTACGGACAACCGTCTCCACAAAGTGATATAATTCAGTTTTCATCACTGATTTATATGAATTGTTATAAAATTATATATAATTATTAAATATTATTCTTATTACATGATTAATATTATGTATATGATGGAACTATGAACAATGTGTAAGGGCCCTTACTGCTAAACCAAAACATACATGATGAATGAATAATTTAACCCTCAGAAATAATGATTTTAATAATGAATTATTAATAAATAAGATTTGAAATGATATGAGTTGAATATATACATTATTATAAGTATTAATATGGTACTTTTATATGATTATAAATTAACAAAATTCATTACACATGGGGATAGAGTGCATACAAAGAAAGTCAAAATTGACGAAATGTTTCTTCACCTTTATATTGTTTTGTTGAGATATGTTTTATATTATAAAAATATTTATGTTTTTTAGTGTATATACTTCTTATTTATAATTTTATATCATGGATCCTAATTTATTAATGTAATTTATATTTATAATTCAGATTATTTCATCTAATGTTTTTTGATTCGAAATTTAACAAATTGGTAAGGGTTTATCATCTAAAAAATTCTTTTTTGGGACATATGTTATATTACACACCTATATTATTTTATTAAAGGTATATACTTACCCATTGATATGTTTTACCAGGAATATCCTTATATTGAAGATTTTTAAAATATTATTTTAATTTCATTCTATCATTTGAGATATGATTCAAAGGTTACTATAGTGGTAAGGGTTTTATGTTATAATCTTACTTTTTATCAGGATTTTTTATACATAAATTTTTTATGATGAAGTTATATGATATATATATTCCAAATAATATTTATTTTCTTTTAATCAATTTATTTCTTTATATTACATGTTTTCCTTCCATTTTTAACTATTTGTGGACTCAAGATACAAAAACAATTTAGGAAAATCATCATCAGTTATCTCTTCAAAAATGAATATTTTTATTTTATATCAATTTCTTATTTAAAAAGTCTCAAATGAAGCATTATCAATTACCTAATGATTTTATGAATTCATTTTTACCCATGTATTCATTTCAATAAAGAAATTAAAAATAATCTTCTTGTCTTTTTCTAAGTGAGTAACTTTTAAATTTCTACCATGAATGTGAAAAGAGACATTATTTTAACATTAACCGCATGAATTATTTTTTCCACCATCATGAATTATATTTAATTTTAATCTCTCTATATAAATTTCTAATATTATTTTAAAAAATCATTAATATTGTGGAATCATTTATATTCTAAATTAGTGTTTTAAAATGAAAATTGTGTTTTATTCAAGAAATGTTTCATGGATAATTTAAAGGTATTTTAATCTATGACAACATCCTTTGAGTTTTCCTATGTTTTAATATGGAAATAATTAAATGTTACCATATTTTTTATTTATTTGTATGGTTTTTGATAATGATGATGAAATATTAATAAAACTTCTATTCTTTTCCATGGTTAATGATTTGATGTAATGATAAATATTTTTATGTTCTTTTGCCATATATATGAATGTATTATGATTATGTTAATATACCTCTAATGAATTGGATAAAGATTAATATTTTTTGAGCTTAAATGTTATATGGGAGGTTTTCCCAAGCCTAAAATAGGTAACACAATAGGTTATCCATATCCTAAAAGAGGTTATATGGATGGTTATCCCAATACCAACAAGTCTAAATAGGTGGATATCCCAGGACCAAAGTAGGTATAAGGTGGTTATCCCAATACTAACATGTGATGAATGTCTTGGTGGGTATCCTTGACATAATATTTCTATGATTATTATTATCTCTCACTTTATTCCACTATTTTGTGATATGATCTTATGACAATGTTATATTTTCATTGCTCATGTTCTTTATTTCCATAATAATTAATGTCTTATGATCTACCTTGATTTATGTCAGGAATATTTATTATGGTATATCGATTGTTGGGTATGATTTTAAAATCTTAATCTCATGTTCTCATTATATTCTTACATATGACCATTGATTGATGTCTTCTTGATTAACTTTTTTAGCACCTATGATCACACTTTCTTATTATTCATTTTCCAATGATTTGAAGAAAGTTTTTAAGTATGATATTTAAAATAAAGTTATTAGTTGATAATAACCTAATGGGAGATGATGCATATCATTTATGTACTAGTTTTTTATGTACCCCTGTTTTAAATGAAACTAAACTTTTATGGTAATGGTGTGTATTGTAATGATATATATATATATAGAATAATAATCTAATAAGATGTAATAATTAAATATGTAATTATTGGGTCACTATAGTAGGTATCAAAGTAAATTTTAGTTATTTTTGAAAATAAAGATTATATAAATTTAATGAAATTCTTTAGAATAATATTATGTTTTGAAGGGCATCTTATGTTGTTTTTGAGAAATTTTGTGGTTTTAATATAAAATACATTCTTTTTTGGATACTATTAATGGATGTGTTTGTGGAATGAATGAAATTAGGTGTAATGACTATGGATGGGGATGATTGGGTATTAATGGGATCTTTAATGGTGCCTGATGAGTGGTCTTAATACTAATCTCTTGGATAGATGCTCCAAGGGGATGTTATTTGTTTAATTCCCATTTTCATTATTAATTAATATGAAGTATTTGAATAGTTTATGACAATATATTACTATGTTTAAACCAAATGTGTTGTATAATGAAAATAATGTGTTGTGATTTAGACATCCAATAAATTATTTTAGATGAATATATGATTATTCACTTTGATTATTATTTCATAGAATATGTTTTTTGTTGTATTTAATGACTTGAACTAAGAAGGAACAAGTTTATGCTGAATGTTATGGATGATGAATTGATTTTTCTCATGAGAAACAAAATTAAATGTGAGATTGAATGTGAACGATTCTTACCATGCCTAACTATCTATCTCAATATATAATTAACAACATGAACATATGTGAGTTTCTAAATGAAAAAATAGAGAAAATGGAGTTTCATGAAGACCATAGAAGAAATAATATACATATTCCTACATTTTGAGAATATGGAAAGAATAATCTAGGGAAATGTCTCAAAGAAAATGGAATATGATTTATGTGTATAAAATAAGTGCACAAAGAAATTAATTGCAATGGGAAAATAAAGACTTAAATAGAGGGAAATAAAGTACTTCTTAAGCTTCCATTTCTAATTTAATGTGTTATTTATGGAGATCTTGGGAATTATCTGAGTTAATTCCTTAATCCAAAGGCTAACTCTTATTCTAAGGAAGCGATTAAATTATGATAACCACTGAATTGAAATTATGGATGAATTTTTGTATTAGAATTCAATAATTATGTTCTCAAAGTGTTTTATCAATAATATTATGGTCATACGAATCATGAAACACATCAGGATCATTCTATAGTAGATATTAATTAAATATTTCAAATCATATGTTAAATTTAACTGACAAACTAGAAAATTGATTTAGTGGTATGGTGATATTTTGGGAAAACATGTTATTGAGGGGTAGATAACTCATAATATTTGTATGATGTTAAGATTATAATGTTTACTTGGGATAAATATATTATTGATGTTGATAGTGTAAATTAGATACTTTTTTACCTTTAAACTAATTATTCATTTTATGATAGATTAATTTTTGTTATCTTTGATGAAGTTTATTATATGTTTTAGATTTTTGGAATATTTTGAATAACCTTTTATTTTATTAATGAAATGAGGATATAGTTAATTTTTGGAATCATGTATGTTTTCTTGGTTCTTTTATGGTGATTAGGGTTATTTTCTTGGAAAAGATTTGAATGTTTTAAGATAATATATAATCATTCTATTCGTGTGTTTGGTGACATACATAATGTTGTACTCCATTTTTTGGGATAAATGTTAATGTTGATCTTAGAGATTAATATATAAACACATAATTTGGATTTTTTTGGGTTTTGAATTTGGTCAGATATATGTTGGAGTTTCAAGGATAACCATTTAAGGAATTTTGTTTTTCTAACTTTGGTATTATTGTTGTGGCTTTATATATTAATGTATTATTTCATCATATGATGATTTATCCATGTCAGATACCTTTTTATAATCATTTTCATTTTGGTATATATCTAATGAAAAAAGGAGTAAATTTTCATTCTTTTATGGATAGGATGATCCATTAAAAGTTAATTTGAGTTCTTTAAGCATAAAATATTCATATTTAATATTAATTTCATTGATTAAGAGAAGAAATAGTAGTATAAACTGATAGAACAAAAACCAAAGGATGAAATTATTCTTATAAAATGAAAATAAATCAAGTAATTATATTTTCCCAAAATCCAGTGTAAAATAATTTCTCAACCCTATGAAAAGTATCTTGAAGATGTTAAGTTTTTCCTTTTTCAATTATTTATAAGGGATTGATGGTCTGTTTCACCCCTCCATATTTTATGGTTTCATGGTCATTAACATTCTCACGACTATGATCTTTGTCACTCTATGTTATTATAAGGACGGTATTTTTCTATAATATTTTCATATTATCACTTACATATAACATTATTCTTATCTAGTAATCCAATTATTGGTTATTTTAGGTAACCTTTATGATTCTCATTTCCCGTTTTCTAGTGAAGTTTCATTGTACTTTGTATGATGTGTATTTGAAATAAGGTTATTTCAAAAAAATTAACTATTGATTAACAAGAAAAAAATTATGATGATGTAATTTATTTAATAGTGGTATTATGTAGCACCCCAAAAGTTTAGATTAAAATAATACTATAATTGATTCCTTGTATAACAAGTAACACCGAGCTTTAAACGAACTATGATATAATATAAAAATATTATTTCCTTATGTATATTATAACCTATCTATTAAATTGGATGAATGATATGAATAATCACATTATGAAAATGATTTATAATAGTTTTAAAAAATGAAAATATATTGATGTATTCATAATATATAAGTAATAAATTTCCATTAAAGCCATATATTCCTTGAAATTTTGTTTTCTTCAAAAAATGGATTCTATTACATTTTATGCGTAGAAATTATAATAAATTTTTACAATTTTATAAATTTTATTTTACTAATGGTAAAACATTTTTAAGATCTGAATATCTATATTATCTTAGGATGAATTTGTTTGGATTTTTCTAAAATATTATTTTTCAAGGAATAAGGAAATATATAATTTGTTGTGTAATACTATATTTTTTTTTTCAACAAGTAAAGTAATTTAAAATTAAAATTATATTGTTATTTTATCATAAATTAAAATAATTATCCTTTATTTATAAAAAAATTAATTATCTAGGATTCAGTAGTATACTTTATTCTGGTCTATGTTCATTTTTTGGCATAAAAACATATTTTTCTAAAAACTATTTTTATGTGCATATTATGTTTTTTTTCATTTTAAAATGACATAATATATATTTATTCGTAGTTTTATTGAAATTTATAGAATATTTATTGAATAAAAATATTTTAATATTCATTTTATGATTTTTAAATGTAAATTATTGGAAGTGAATTACATTTTATGTTTAAAAATACATTTATCTAAAACAGGTTTTTGTTGTGTTTTCTCGCTTAGTTAAAATTAAAATTTTCAAACTATGTAAAGTGAATATGATAGAAAAATAAGACTTTATAATAATATTAATTATTATTAATAAAATTTAATCAATTTAACATATGTTTTTTGTTATAATGAATATTAAAATGAGTATAAATTTGTTACCATGATTAATGTTAAAACGAGTTTATCAGGGGGTTAAATAAAGAGATAAGAATACTAATGGGACATAAACATGTATAATTATTATTTTTTGAATAAATATCAACCATATATTATCCTACCTTCAAATTATATTCAATTTGGATCTGCTCTCACAAGATGGTGAACTTACTTTATTGAAATATTTTATGTAATCAAATTTGTGTCCCTTCAATCACTTATAAGATGATACCTATTCTAATCCCTTATTCAAAAACGTTATTCCCTATATATTAGAAAATACCTACCAAAAACATTCTTATATTCATTACCTTAATCATGGAGCTTTTGGTATTCTATTAATATTAATCTTTCAATGCTAATCGTGTAGGTTATGCGAGGTCTCTCAAAGAAGTTGTATAAATCTTAACTGATATATTTCAATTTTATTTTTTCTATTATATTATCTAAATCTAATGTATCCATAAAAAATTACTCTATTATCATTAATATACTTATATTTTATTCTTATGATGGAGATACTATTTCCAAATTCTTCTCCATCAAATGGGAAATGAAGACTATTCCTCTTTTGTATGGATAACTTTCTCCATGAAGTGATGTAATTCATTTTTCATCACTAATTTATATGAATGGTTATAAATGTATATATAATGATTAAAGATTATAATTATGAAATTAATAATATTCTGTAAATTATTGAACCCTGATCAATTTGAAAGGACTATAACTATCAAATCGAATCATACATGAAAAATGAAACAGTTGACACCTAGAAACATTGATTAAAATAGTTAATTATTAATAATTGGGTATATAAATGATATAATTGGATCATATAAAATATTTTAGTTATTAATATAGTTCTATTATATAATTATAATAAATTAGAAAAATTACACAAGATGATATATATCTTATAAAGCAAGTCAAGTTTGAGGTAAGGGTTCTCTACCTAAACATTATTTCATTTTGACATGTTTTTTATTATGAAACTATTTATATTTATGGGGTGTATATAATTAAAATATTACATTTTATATTATTTTTCATAATTAATTAATGGTATTTAATGTTATACTACAAATTATTACATCCCAGGGGTTTTTATGTGAATGTAACCAAAGTGGTAGGGGATTATCATCTCAAACTGTCTTCTTTGAGGAATATGATATGTTATACAACTATATTGTTTTGTGAGTTGTATATAATTTCCCTTCAATATATTGTAACATTAATATATTTATATTTATGTTATTTAATGTTTCATTAGATTCTATTTCTTTCATAGGATTATGATTCATTATTTACAATAGTGGTAAGGGTTTTACATTAAAATCTCAGTTTTTATCAGGATTGTTTTTGCATAAATTTATGATGATGAAATTATGTTATCTATATCTCATAAATATTATTTATTTTCTTATAAATTTATTATTTTTGGAGATTACATTTTTCCTTTCATTTTCCAATCTCTAATAACTAATGGTACTAAAAGAATGTTTTCATTGAAAACTGACTTGATTTCTGTCTTTGATTGAGAATCTTTTTCTTCCATATCCCAATTTTGTTTAAAAAAACAAAAAAAATATTTTTACCATTATGCAATAATTGAATAATTTAATTTTTAGCAATAATTTATGTAATAATTTTTAAAACAAATCTTCTTGTAATTTTTTGAAGGATGTAATTTTGACTTTATACTTAAAACATGAAAGAATTATTTCATTTATCAAACACCGCATTAATGTATTTTCCTACTATCATTAAATTTTTTTATTTGAAGCTTGCTTTACAAGTTTCTATCATTATTGTAAAATAATAAAAATTCCTTAATATTTAATAATTTTTTACATTTTTAAATAATTATTTCTATAATGAAAAGGTTATTTTCCCTAAAATGAATTAGGGTTATTTTAAATATATTTTCATCTATAATAAGATCATTTGATGTTTCTTATCCATTACTGAGTATATGATAAAATTTTACCAAATTTATTATTTTTAGGTATATTTTATGATTATGATGATGAAATATGTATGAAACAATTTTTTACCATTGTTTATGATTTTGGGTAATGATAAATGTTTACATGATATTATGTCAAAAATTTTAATCAATTATAATTATGATATGGGTGGATATATTATATTACTTGAATTTATTGGGAAATTATTAATGGCTTATGTGCTCAAGTGATGCAAAAGAGGTTATCCCAAGCCCAAAATAGGTTATATGAGAGGTTATCCCAAGCCTAAAATTAGGTACACATGTGGTAAACCCAAGCATAATAAGGGTACATATGAGGTTATCCTGGTCCCAAAACAGGTACATGGGTGTTTATCCCATGACTAACATGTGATGAATGTATTTTTGGGCATCCTTGACATAATGTTTATATGATCATTATTATTCCACAATTTATGAAAAACTTTTTTGATAGAATATTATGATAGTGTTATGATTTCATGGATCATTATCTTTGACTCCTTTATGAATCATGTAGTATGATTTTTGCATGATTTATTCCATGACTCTTGATTATGATCTATGAATTTTTGGGTATGAATTTCATTTGTTAAATTCATGTTCTCATACTCGTATTCTCATGATATACTTACATATTACCATTTATTGACATCTCCCTTATATACCCATAATGGGAATCTCATCTAACCCTTTATTATATTTCCTTTTCACAGGATATGATCAATGGTTTTATGTTTGATATGTCTATGAAGGGTTCTAATTATGAAGCAATTACTAGAAGATAATGTTGATCTTTTATGTATTTTTTTTATGTATCCAGGAATCCAAATACACTAAACCTTTAAAATTATGTTATGGATTATAATTATATATAATGAATATTTATATAAAAATTTGTAATATTTAGGTATGTAATATTTAGGTTGACTCACCTCGTGGGTGGCAGTGAGAAGAGAGTGCCACCCCAAGACCACCACTATTATGATAGAGGTTGGTGATTAGCATCGAGTAATAATAATAATAAAGTAGAAGGAATTGTCTTAATTTAAATGTATGTGTGTACACTTTATAGATACCATAATATTATAGGATAATAGAAGAACCAACCATAAATGAGATCCATGCATGCCACAACCACTAAAGATCCACATGTGAGAAAAAAATCATTAGCATAATGTAAGAGAGTAAAATACATCCCCAACATATAAAAATAGAAAATAATAATAAAAATTAATTTGATGAAGATCCCCAATAACACTTCCCAAATATGAACACCATCAAATTACACTAACAGAAAGTACTATTAAGCTCTTCTGAAGCTTGGTCCACCAAGATCCCTACCAAACTACCTGTTGTCGATGTAAGGCATGGAATGTGCATGAAATATGCCCATCTAGGGGTTAGTATATACCTATATATTAGAATACCCTAAAAACCATAAATAAATATCAAACCTATAACAGTGAAAATCTTGTATATCCAATGAAAACAAATCTTACAATAACCCACACATATATTATGATATGTTTGTTTAAATTAAAATTGATATCATTGATGAATTTTTATAAATGCAACCACGAGTCAAAATGAACTTTAATATAGTATATCATTATAAACTAGAAGTTAATTTGGAATAATGAATAGGAATAACCAAATTTAAAAAGATAATGTTTTTAGGTGAAGGTGGTATATTTTCATTAAAGTCATTATATGCTTTAAAAATAAATTTTTCCTAAAAAATGAGTTTTATTATTTTTGTGACCAAAAAATATAATTAATTTCAACCACTTTTATAAAACTAATTTGGAAAGAAGAATTTAATTTTTGAAATCCTAATGTTAATATAACCTTATAGTGAATTTTTTAGAATTTTATTAAAATATGGATTTTTTGATGAATTGTGAAAATATTTATTTTAATTAAAATTTGTATTTTTATTTCATGAATTTAAAGAGTTAATTTTTGTATTAAATTGATTTTCAAGTAAAATTAATTAATTTATATTATTATTAATTCTATTAAATCATTTAAATAAATTTTATCCTATATTATTATATATAATTTATTCACTAAAGAAGTCATTTGTTTCTAGATAACCAATATTCATCGCATTTTACAGGTTTATTTTTAAATTAAATATTACCATTTAAGTGAATTTAATATTATAAAATAGATTCTATAATTATTATCCAAATGCTAAATTTTTTTAATACATCTCTATTATTTTTTTCATTATGAATAGAACCCATTGTAAATATTTTTCACCTAAGTGAGGGTAAAATAGATAATACAGGTTTAAAACATTGAGAAAAAAGATTTAAAATTTCTATAAAACTCGCCTTTATCAAATTTTATTACAGTAGTTCTACCATTTCCATCTAAATATCTAATATATGGAAACTTTTTTACATTGTTCGTTGATTATGACTTTTATATTATTTTAAGAAATGAGTAAATACAAAATGCCACTCTCTGGTCTTTAATATCTCTAATATTTTTACATGAAGACAAAAAAATGATAAGTTCAATTATAAAAATTTATTAGAAATATAAGTTAATTTTATTTTATTTTTAATTTATTTTCATGTTTTAGTGTTTGAATAAATTCCTTTTATTCTTAAGCAATGGCAATAGAGTATTAATTCAATTAATAGAAGAACTAAATTAATAATTTAGAAATTATTGAAATTATTTTAACTTGGTTGAATTATTATGTTACACAAAAATTTTATATAAATATTACATATTTTTATTTTCTTAAATGATTTTATTTAATTTCATTTTTTCATGTTTTTTTCAATGTTAGATTAAATGAATTGTTTCAGAAGTGATATTAATGATATTTTATAATAAATAATAAATTATTAAATAATTTAAAACTTAGAAAAACAATATGTTATACATATTTAATGGTATATGGTTTAAAATATCATCCATACTCTATTTATGTTTTACTTTTCCTTTTATGATATCTTTTTTTACTCTTAATTTGTGGAAAATATTGATATTGTGGTATTATTTATAGGGACAATGAAGGGTTAAAAATAAGAAATAATTGCAAAAAATTATCAAACAAATGAAAAAAAATTATTGGATGAGTTTATTTTGAATTATACACAACCTATATTATAGTTATTTCAATTTTGAGTCACTTTATTATAAAAATAAATTTATATTTTTTTAATACTTTATATAATTCCAAGAGTTGCCCTTTATTCACTTATATTAGGGAACATCTTTTACTCTCTTACACTAACCTTTTTAGACTTATATATATTAGAAAATAAATATCATAATACCTTCCAATATTATTAAAAAATTCATATAGATTCTTTTCTTTCCCAAATACCACCCCTTCAAGGATTATGGTGTTAGACAATAGTGGTTTCTCAATGAAGAGGTATAACACTTAACCAAGAATTTTGAATTTTATTTCTTCTTAAACATATTATAAATAAATGGTATCTATTAAAAAATAATGAATTAAATATCTTCAATATACTCAATTGTTATTATGTTGATTTAATTTCTATTATACACCCTGTTTAAATCATATTGAAAGAAAAAACATTACTTGTGCATGCGTATAAATTTCAATATCCATATAGTGATGCAATTAATTTTTCATCATCATGTTACATGGATGGTTGTAATGATAAATTTAATAAATATATATTTTATGTATGATATTATTATTATTTTTAAAGGTTAATTATTATTTATCTTCATTTTGTTCCATGCATCGAAAAGTTAAAACAACATTCATGTGTATGTGCAGTCTACCATCCCCACGAACGTTTTAATTAATTTTTTTATCTATACCATTTAAAGGTGAATGTGTATATATATATATAATTTTATATTAATATAATGGTTAAAATTATAGAGAATATAGAACCATGATCAATGTATAAAGACTGAGTCTGTGAAACAGAAATAAGGAGGACAAAAGATGTAGTTATGACATAGAACTGTCATTATAAAAAATAATTATTATTAAATAGGTAATAAGGTATTATAATTACATAATATATATAATAATATATATTATTATGGTTTGAGAATAAATTTATAATAAATATATATATTAAATATATAGTAATTTCTAATGGGTGAAAAGAAATATATGACCTAAGGTAAGGGTTTTATGTTGCAACCTCAGTGTTCTTTGGGATTATTTATGATTAACTTTATAATGATGAAACTTCATGATATACCTCTCAATAATATCATGAATTTTATTATCCACTAGGTTTTTCTTTATAATACATTTATTCCTTTAATTTTCCTTCAATTAAGTACATAATAGACAGAAATAATGATTTTATGTAAAAACGAACTTTATATTCACATTCACTCGAAAATAATTTTTCTTTTATGTTTATGTTTTATAAAAACATTTTCGATAATATTTCTACTAGTATCCGATGAATTTTTTAGATTCATTTTCACCCATTTTTTAATTTTTTTTAGAAAAGATTAAAATGAATCATCTTTTTATTTTTTTAATGAGGTAATTTTGATTTTTAATTAAAATATGGAAGGAATAATTATATTAAAGTATATAAAATGAACTGAATTTCATGCCATCAGGATCAATCAATGATTTGAAGCACACATTACAAGATTCCAAGGTTATTTTCAATTAAAATTATAACTTTTATTTTTTTAATTTTTTATATTTTAAATAAGAGATTTCAAAGTGAAAATGGTATTTTTTCATGAAATATTCTATAGATATTTTAAAGAAAATTCTCATTTATAATAAAATTTTTCAATATTTCATATGTGTTATTAGTTATATGATCTAATTGTACAATCTAATTTCATTATTTGGATGAAGTATGATAATGATGACTTAAGTTTGACTCTATAAAACTCATTTCTTTCCCACGGGTTAATTAAGTGATGTTTAAACCATTACCAAACCTATCTAATTTATACAAGTTGTGCTATAACGAAATGATGAAGGGATTATGTAACTAATTTATTTTACATGATATATTATATGATTAATTTTTTATGATCTTATAGAACATGTATTTAACGTTTTCATTTTTCAATGGGTGGTCCATGAATTATATATCCCTTCAATGTATTGGGTAAAGATAAATATCTCATGATATCATCATGAATGGAATAGGGTGTGAAACCAGTTCAGTAAGAGACTTTGTGAACTATGATCATATTTAGAGCAAACATTAACAAATATTATGAAATGAAGTGTGAACCTAATAAACTATGATTGTATTATAACTGAGACTTTACTACTATGGAAATTAATTTCTATGCTTATTTGTATTAAAAAATCTTATGTCTTATGCCAATTTTATTCTCTCAGGGCTCATGTTCTTTCATTTCTTATGATTCAATTTTTTGGAACTTATATACTTTATGACATGATTTAATGCTTCGATATATGATTTTATGATTATGTATTTTGAAATTCTAATCTTGTGTTCTTGTACGATTATTCTATTTTTATGTTTATGTGATCATTGATGTCCCATTGTTTACCCTTACTGATCATTAATAATATTGTGTTTCTAGTCACCAAAAACAATAAACCATTACATGCCTCATACATGTATTCATAAAATATAATGAATATTTTTCTATTAAGACTTAATATTTATGTATTAAATGTATGGTTCATTATAGTCGGTGTGATAGGAATTTTTAGTAAATATTTTGGGATTAGTATTAGACAACATTAGGAAAAAACCCTTGTATAAGTCTATATATAGGATAATATCCTAAGGTTTTTCTAAAGAAGATATTATATGATTTTTATAGTAATGGATCCATGTTTGGATATTATAAGTGGATGTGTTTTTATAATGTACGTATCTATGGGTAATAACCCAAAAAAAAAATTTCAAGTATATACTTACACTCATTTGGGTGCATATTGATTGTGCCCTTACTGCACAACTGGTTGGAAACACTCAATGTATATGCATGGGTTAATTGAAATTTTAAATAATAACCATAATTAAGTATTTTAATACATTATGATCGTTAATTTCCTAGGTTAAACCTAAGGATTCATATATAGAAAAGAAGGTGTCATAATTTAGACATCCTATAAATATTTTTCCAAATTATGTGGTTTCCCACTATGATTATTGTTTCTCACACCTTACGTTTTTATGTTTTATTCAATATATGAAAACTAAATTCATTATGTAAATTAATATTGTGATAAACAATAAATTATTTTACTCGTGAGAAACCAAATATTTTTGGATCCGGAATAAAAAAATTTATTTCTATTCTTAAATAACATTCTCAAGCCATGAATCATAATATGCTTCCAAATGATACAAAATATGGAACAATGTTCTGTTTAGTTATTTATGGGGAAACATCCACATTATTTTAGTGATTCTTTCACCCACTAAATGTTGAAAAGTGGATAAATATCATAAAAATTATATTTTCCATTCCCCAGTTCTCAGAACATGAAATAGTTATTTTGGTTTTATATCATTTGGAAGGAAAAGTAGATCAATTGTAGAATCTTATCAAGAACATGAGGCAACATGAAGAAATTAACTCTATATAGTGGGATATGTTTAATAGATTATTTTTCATTAATTACTTTCCTCATATAATGTGTACAAAAATAGAAAAGGAATTCATTGATCTAATGAATAAGGATGATGAATCTGTTAGTAAATATAAGGAAATTTTTAAAATACTTGTGAGGTTAACTTTTGGTACCTCTAACATGAAATTTAGGTTTATTGATTCTTAAATGATTAAAACCTAGTATTTCAAAATAATTATCCATAATGGACATCATAAGTTATGAAGAAACCATTATATATTCTATTAATGAAGAAATAGAGATTGAAATTACCCATGATTCTCATAGTTATGATTTGAAAAAAATAAGGATGTCGAATTATATTCTAAAAACCATGGAGAGAACAACATAACATTTTCTTTATACTCTTAAGGAAAAAATTAACATAGAGGAAATTTCCATAAGGGAACTAGTAATATTGAATTAATTGGAAGAATAAGGTACATCATGATAGAGATAAAGTA
The DNA here is from genome assembly GCA_963277665.1 of Viscum album. Lineage (NCBI taxonomy): Eukaryota > Viridiplantae > Streptophyta > Magnoliopsida > Santalales > Viscaceae > Viscum > Viscum album. The sequence goes on from OY728125.1 coordinate 397,563,755, forward strand.
TCACATAATGAACCACACACAATCTTGAGTTTAAAATTCAAGGAGTATGGGAATTATGCAAACTGATTCTCAAATATAATGTTTTATGATCTTGATTAAGGTCAGTAACCTATAAATCTCAAAGATAAATAAAAATATCATATAATATCTATTACTGATGTGGAGTACAATAATGAAGCTTTGAAATGTACAATTACCATACACACTAGAATGGTTACTAGGTTATTTGATTATAGATCTACCCACACTTTTATATCAGAGGAATCTTCTATGGGTATTACAGTACTACCCCAAAAAGTAGATATTAAAGTAGTATAGAAAACTTCTAATAGAATACTGATCGCATATCTTGACTAAAAAATGTCTCTAATTAAATTTTATAGAAATGTATTATTTGAAAGATCTCATTATTCTTCAAATTATTGAATCCAATGTTATCATAGGCATGAATTAGTCTTCTTCAACTAAATCTCACATCAATTATTGAGGAAGGGAGGTCACATTTTTTATTCTAAACCAACTTATTATCATCTTTCATTTGTATGATAAATATGAACTTTTTATGGAAATCTCATCCATTGAATGAGTATTAATTCCTTTTAAAAAGTGTTTTTAACTCATATTATTAAGTAGAAACTCAACATCCAGGATATGCCTATTTTTGGGGAGTTTCTATATATATATATATATATTCAAAACAATCTCCTAGTCTTCCTCCAAATTGTGAAGTTCGATTTTAAATAAAATTCATACTGATGTTATACATATTTCAGAGAATTCTTATTGAATGGTATCAAATGAGTTGAGGGAATTGAATAAGAATCTTCTGAATAATCTTGATAAGGGATTCATTCATCCAATTTCTTTACCTTGGTGTGAACCTTTTCTAAAAAAGATAAATAAGGATCTATGTGACTCTACATTGATTATCTATTAGAAAACAAGAAAATAATAAATAATAATTGTTTTCTACCCCATATTAATGATTTTTTGATCAATTACATAAAGATTAATATTTTTTCAAGATTGATCTTGGATTTGGATACTATCAGTTGAGGCCCAAAAGTGAATACACACCCAAGATAGGCTTTCATATCATATATCAAAAGTATTATTTCATTATAATTATATTTCTACGTACTAATAACCTCATTATATTCATGGATTTATTGAATAGAGTATTTAGAGATTACCATGATTAGTTATTGTTAGTATTTATAAATGATATTATTATATATTCAATTATTAAGGAAGATCATGGAGATCATTTGAGGATTTTTATAAAGACCCTGATGAAGGATAAACACTATTAAATTTTTTCCAAGTTTTAGTTATTTTTAACAAAAATATTCATTTTGGGTCATATAATATCATGCATGGGTATATCTATGGATCTAACAGATATAGAGGTTATTGAACATTGACTATACCAACCATTGTGAATGTAATCTATAGTTTTATTGGTTTTTATATATATTACAAATTCTTTGTCGATAATTTCTCATTTTTATCTAAAACACTCACCGTGTTAACTTAGAAGGGTGTCGAGTTCCTTTTTATAGATGAATGTGAAGAACATCTTAATGAGATAAATAAAAGTTTCATCGGTGTAGATAATCTTATACTACCTTTAGGTGGATAAAGATTTAGGATATTTAAGGAAACATCGAAAAAGATAGTAGGATTCATACTCATGACTAATTTTATGGTAATTTCTTATGCCTAAAAAAAATTTATGGTTCAATTTTTTTTTACCAAAATCACAATTTGGAGTTTGTTTCCTTAATTTATACATTAAATATATAGATTCATTGTATTTATTGAAAAAGGTATGATATATATACTAAACACAAAAGATTAAAGTATATATTTACATGAAAAAATATTAATATTCTCTAGAGATGGGGGTTGGAGTTGATTAATGATTGTAACTACACAATACATTAACACCTTGGAAAAATAATAAGGTGAAAGATACTCTAATTCGAAATCATCATGATAGTTTATCTATGATGATTATTTAAAAATATCCAATATTTATGGATTTGAAAATGATAGATATAGAAATATTAAAGTAATGGGAGAAATATTATCATTATCAAATGAGAATTCAACCATTTATCCATGTGAACATTAAATAGGCTTGTAAGTAATTTGTGGACCCACAAAAGAATGTGAGAAATATACCTAAGTCTAACCTTGATTGTGATGGAATGATAATGTTTAGTAATTTCTAATGTGACACATCCATTGAAAATTTGAATAACAAATTTTTAGATTAATCCCATAGTTCATTATTTCCTATTTATCAAATAATTCCAAAGATATATAGAGATTTGGAAGATTATTTATAGTGGTACAATGTGAAGAGAGATGTTGAAGAGTATGTATCTTGGTGACTGGTATTCTAGAGAGTAAAGGATAAGATATATAATCCCATGTTGATGTTAAAATTATTACTCATATAGTAATGGTAATGGGAAAACATCACCATGGATTTAGTCATTGGACTCCCCAAAATATCAAAAGGATATAGGGTTATTTGGGTTATAGTCAATACACTTGAAAATAAATGAAACTTTAGTTCTATTAAAGAATATTGATCTCCGAATAATATTTCCAAAATATACATTATTGAAAATTTAAGGATGCATGAAGTGCCACATTATATTATATCTAACAGGGATTTGAGTTTTACCTTACAATTCGAGAAATATTTTTAGTAAGAACTGGATACAGAGTTGTGTTTCATTGCTACCGACTAGCCTTAGATAGATGGTGAGTTTGAGAGAACTATTGAAACCCTAATGTATATGCTAGGATCTTATTCTATGAATTTCAAAGGTGGATCGGATCAACACATTCTTCTATTTGATTTTTCTTTCAAAAATATCATTTGTTTATTGGTGTGGGAAACACAAGAGGGGATGAATTGAGTTTCCAATTAAAACTTATAATAAGAATCACATAGAAAAATTAACACAAATTATAATGAAAACCTATATAAATAAAGTATCATAAGTATATAATTATATCTTTAAAAAATGTTCGAAAAATATTGGTTACAATCCACTTAAAACTAGTTATAAAAATCATTTAACTTTTGAAAAAAAATATCTTGTAACAAACACCATATATAAAACACTTCAAAAAATAATTATTAATGTAGTGTTTTTATTTGTTGTTTAGAAAAATTAGAATAATTTTTATTTAAAATAGAGGAAAACAGCAAAACTAAACAAATAAATCAAGGGGTGGAATAAAACATGTTGTTAATTCTCAAGATAAGACATAGTCCTCCCCACTTAGAAATCACCCATTTCCATAGAGTTTATTAAAGAATAAAATGATCTATAACCTGGATAACATTTTAAATAAAAAAACTAAACACTGGTAATCTAAGATACACACTTACTATTCCACAACTCTACATGAGATAAAATATATAATGTAATTAAAGAAATGGTGTTTATAACTCTTTAATACAATACAAGGTCATTTATTTAAGAGTAAATAGAGTATTAAAAATATGACTCAAAAAGTAAAATAAAATTGAGAGATATAAAGATATAATAAGAGGATATTTTTAATAAATAAATATAATTAGAATCATTTGATAACATTTTTTTAACATGTCCTTGAAAATCATTAACCATGTTTTCATAGAGAGGTCAATAAAACAGAGTGTTTGGAATGGTTAAATATAACACTTCAATGTGTTACAGGGTCATGAATTTTTGTCAATATAGAAACTTTGTTATTTCAAGGGTAGTTATTCTTATTAAAGAGAACAACTTTTTAATTATCCAATGTAAAATATTCATTATATAATTCTCATACTCATTGAATTATTAAATGAATTGGATTTTCAATTAATGCTCCAAAATAAAGTCATTAGATATTTGAAAGTAATCCACCTCTTATGTATGAAATTTTCACTTCATATTTACTTCATGAAATTTTATTTTGGCTCAAATTTTCTAGAAATGATTATTTTTTATGGTAACTTGGAATAGTCAGTTGGCACAATCATTTGGTTTGTTCATTTAGTCACTTATTTACTTCATGAAGTAGCTTCAATTCTTATGGTCACTAAATTTATTTTTGTGGTGTCTTATTTTGTTCTTGAATTGGATTATTTTTTTCATAAAGACACTATGACACACAATACATGGTCAGTTCAAAAAATTAGCAGCAATATCTCACATGATACACTGTAACTTGGTTGTTCATGTCTTAGGTTGAATCCTTCATGTGGTCACTTGATATTCATTGTGTGGTAGTTTTAATAACCATGTAGTCACTTGAACCTCAACACATGGAAATTTAATTTCTAAGATAGATTTAGATCATCTAATTCATGATCATATGAATGTACATGCAGTCACTTTGAGTTCAGCATGTGGTCACTTCTATATGGTCACTAGACATTCACACTTAGTTGAACTTCTTCATACTGTTTGTTTTCATGGTATGTTTAAGAATTGTCCAAATTTATCATTTTTAGATAAAAAATATTTTACTATCAAAAATGGTATTCATTATAAAGATAATATATATGATTTTAGATCATTAAAATAAGGTGTTGTTGGACTAAGCTAATAATTCCCCCTTTTAAGATCACAAATCATAAAATGTAAAATGAACTATTGTGAATACCTAAAAAACATTTTATCCCCATAAAAATATGTTAAATTAATTAAAAAATTATATAATTCTCAATATTCCCATTTCCTTCACAATATTGTAACTCTATTTAATTAATTTTATACTTTTCTCCCCCTTTTAGGATTAACAAAAAGAAAAACTATGTTAAGATAAAATAGGTGAAAAGAAATTAATATTTAAAATAAATATATAAAAGATAAAATATAAAGATGAAAATTTTATTTCATTCATATCAAAATGAGTAAAATAAGTTTATATAAATATTCCCTATCAAGAATTATAATCAGAATCATAATCAGGAATATCGTGATGTTATATGGGAGTATAAGTTCCTCTCCTTTTGAAGAATTGGATGAGACTAGTTGGGTAGGTTATTTTAATGAATTAGAAATAGGTTTACCAATACCTATGCACATATAAACAGGTCTTAGATTCTATACTTCTTGTTTAGGATACAAGACAAAACGGTTAACAGAAGAGGTGTTTGTATAAAGAGGGTTCGAAGTCTTGGGTGAGGATTAATGATCTTGGATTCCAGTGTTGGAAATATACAGGTAAGGATTTAGAAACCTAGTAAAATACCTTACTAATCTGTATCTATGTTAGATTTCATAAAAGTAAACCTCTTTTCTCTAGAATTTGAGTTAGAACATTCATATTTTCAACTTGAGTCTTTAATTCATGGGTTATGTGAGGCAGTCTCAAATCACTGGCTAGTGATCTAAGAAAAGTATTCAAGCCTAACATGTTGAATATTAAGATAATATATATTTCAATATATCTTTGAATGTATCCATATCTCTTCTAGATTGCTTCAAATCATTTTTAACCAACTATGTTTTCTTTGAATCATGGGTTTGAGAACCATAAAAACCCCTTTCTCTTGTATTTATAAAATTATTAAAAATAACATTCAACTAACCTCTTATGAGTTATATGATTATATCCTAATTAAGAACACTAGGAATAGAATTAGTGGGTGGATCTGAAGATGTAAAACCATGAAACACTGAATTTATTAATCTTTGGTCTGAATTTAATATCATATCTGAATGATCTTCATGAAGGGAACCTAATTGTGCTTCCAAATCCTCGATATCATTTTTCATCATTTCTATTTTGAGGTGAAATCTGGTTTGACGTTGATAAATGACAAAATTCACTATCCTAGTTATATCTTCTTCCCTGATTTCTTCCACAAAGTGTCTAAATCTAATTAAAATACTTTTAGTACACCCATCAAGTTTTACTTGAACTCATTTGAATTATCTTCAGTTACATATGGTGTAGAAAGAGTATAGATAGGTACAAGGTTATATAGATCATAATATGACTTCCATCCTTCTATTTTATCCTTAAAATCTATATACTTATGTACAAAATATATAACTTCTACCTTATAATATCATCAACTTCCTCATCAACTTCAATAACATATTTTTAGAGATATCCAACAGGTTATATTACATTTTTTATCTTTGGGTTCCTTGATATTATTGATTGTAGTTGGAAAAAATAAATCCTCCAAATCGTGGTTTGCTGAGTTTCTTAGAGTATAGTCTTCAACTCCATCCTGAGAAATAATATCAACAATCAATAAACCTTCAATAATTATTTGAGAATAAATGATAGTATAACCACTAATATTGGGTCAAATTCTCCTATTATCATCATCATAATCTTCAAATTTAGATTAATCCATATATATGACAACTTTTCATTTGGACTTATCCCCCATAGAAGGTGCATCTGGTATACTGGGTATGAAATTTTTTCTAATCTCAGCGGTTAAATGTGAATACTTAATTTAAATTTCTTCATCCTCTTGATAATCACCTGAATCCTCCCATTTAAGTTCATCAACAAAAACTAGTAACAAAAAAATTAGTGATAACAAGATCCTCATATTATAACTCTTTTTTGAGAGATGGAAGAGGAAAAGAGAGTTAGGTGGTCCAAATGAAAAAATATGAGATGGTTATCTATCATCCTCATTAGCTACCATTACTTCATCAATAATATCAGAAACTTTAGGTTCTTATTCATAAATGGTCACAACATTATCATCCTCGTCAGAGAAATATACAACTATTTCATCTACCTGATTTAATGGATCCATTAGATCCCTCGGTCTAACTAGATACAGTACATGATCAAACTTTTCATATAATTTTTCGACGTCTTCTACACATTTATTTATACATGGGTTCTAGTTTACTCTCATATTCTTATATGTCTCATAATCATGGCATAATCAAATAGAGGAAACAATATTTTCCTCCCCTAGAGGTGCAAAAACTTTATACAATAAGATTTTTGATATAAACTTTTTATATAGAGTGTAAATAAACTAATAATAAGTATTACACATCTAACTTATATGCCTCATCACATAGCATGATAAAATGATTTTAATATATTTCTTCATCTAGAGTATAATTAACCAGTCATGGTGTCTAGGATATTAAATAACCCTTTAATAATACAAATGAGTTGTTGAATATACTTAACCACTAATTTTCATTCACCAAAAATATCAACCATATTTAGCCTTCTATGAGTCCCTCTCCTAGTAGGTTATTAATATGAATTTTGAAATTCCAAATGGGCATGATTTTTATGATAATAAATATGATATTATTTATTCTCACCCATGTGAGGCATACCTAAGCTCTTTCCCAGGAGTTTTGGATAAAATTCAAAAACATCTGCATTCACCATTGTCCTAATGATATATTTTTTATTTATAGGAAGAATTTTTTTTGCACAAAAATTTAATTAAACACCATTGGATATAATGGATTCCCATATTCACATAACCATTTTATCTATCCTTGTTTCTGAATCAATTTTCATACTATTGATCTTCTAGGATTAATCCACCGTGTGTTTACTTAATTTTCAACACACATTGTCAATCAATAAAATTTAGGTTTCATGGATTCAGTACAATACATGTAGAAAATTAATACCTTGTGATATATTTTTGGAGTCAATTGAACATGATGTGTGGCATTACGAGCATGTTTCACACTCTATATTCTTCACCTAAGATTTGAAGTCATAATGTTCAATATCGATAGATTGGTTTGAGAAATATGGTTTCGAGAGAGCATATGGGGATTCAAAAAGATAAATGAATTTTTGGGATAAATACTTTCATTAATTTGGTTTATAAATTTTAATTTTAATGTATTAATTTAGGGAATAAAAAATAATATACCTAAATAGACTCCCACTAAAATGAATTAATAAAAATTTCAAACACAAATATACAAGGTAAGTATACTGACCATGTATTCATGGAAAAAATTCATGTTAGATATACTAACCATAAACTCACAGTAATCATACTAACCACATGAAAAAAACTCATGGTAATTATAGTAACCTATTGAGTTAATTAAATGGTAATTATATTGACTATCTGAGTAATTTCTCATGATAGGTATAGTGATTGCATGACCAACTACTCATGTTATCTTAACTACATGCATGAAAAAAAACATGGTCACTTAACTGACCATGTGATATATACATGAAGGTTACTTGAGGTAAAACCAATAATTTATGCTTTATAAATAGTATTTACAAAAACAGTATAATAGTTTGTACTAAATTAAATGATTTATAAATATTTAATTATACCTAATTTAGGTATGATATAATCTATTCTCTCTATATTCAATGTATTTTTAAATATGTCAGTAATATGTTTTTTAGATATAATTAATTCAAGAAAAATATCTTCATTTTGAACATGGTCTCTAAAAACGTTATGCATTATATCAATAATTTTTTCCCTTGATTGAAACATGATATTTCTATAAATATTAACCACACTTGTGTTGTCACAATTTATTGGGGCATGTATGAATTGATATATATAATCTAATAATAATTATTTCTTATACAAAATGTTTTCACAAAAAAATAAAATAGATATGTACTCGGCATCAGGTGTAGATAATGGAACAATGTTTTTTTTCTTACCACAACATGAAAATAGAGACATTCCCAAAATACTGTCATGTTCCATAGGTTATTTTTATTTTTAACTTATACCCACCAAAATCTTCATCAAAATAACTATCTAAATCAAATGACTTTCCTCTGGAATATGATATCCTAAAATGTTGGTAATTTTTTGTTATTTAAAAATTAAATTGATAGCATTCAAATTTTATTCCTTTATATTTTCTAGAAAATATGCAAGCATTCACACACTAAACATAATATAATATTTCCTAGCCATTAAGTATAGTAAAATTCAACTCAAACCTCTGTAGATGGTTTGATCAACTATTTTCCATGTTTTATTAAGATCAATATTATATATTACACTCATGGGAGGATTAATACCTTTGGTTCTATACATACTAAAATGTTTTATAAGATCCTTACTATATTGGATTGGATTTAATATTAATCTTTCATTATTTTGAAAAAAAACTAAAAACAAAGGAAGAATCTTTACTCTCCCATTAACCTCATCTCAAATTAATTTTGTATCATAAATAAATAATTTTTATTTGGTCTAAAAATAATATCATCAAAATATATTTTAACTACAAAAACATATTTGTAAATTCTATTAATAAATAAATTAGGTTTATATATTCATTTTAAAAAACCTTGAAAAATTAAAAACAAGTTGATCCTATCAATCCAAGCATTAGAATATTTTTTTTAAACTATACAAATATTTTTTAATTTAAAATCATTATTTGGGAAATTAGGGTTTTGAAATCCTGGGGGGTTTTCAAGAAAAAACCTCAATAATATAACCATGATTAAAAAAACTTTTGAATTTAATTTATATAATTTGAAACAGAAATGTGTGTAATAGGAAACCCGTATTTTAATGGCTTTAATTCTTGATACTAGTGAAAGGGTTTCTTCATATTCAATACCTTCCTCTTTACTGTACCATTGTGAAACTATTCTAGCTTTAAATCTAATTAGTGATCTAGAATCATCAATTGTATTCCTAAAAACTCACTTAGAACAAATGATCATGTAATATTTACATCTTCCTAAAGGATTCTTTAGTTTTCTTCTTTAAATATAATTCAACTATTTTTGAATATCCCATCCCATAATTCATTATTTATAGATTCAGTGGTTTTTCAGGTTCAAGTTGTAATAGGAAGTCTTTATGTTCAACCTGATTTCTAAGATAATATCTCATATGAGTACCTATATCAATATCTCTAACTATAGAATCTAATGGATGGCTTATATGAGTCTTGTTAGCTATATGTAGTTAATTAAAATTATTACTAGTCTTGGGTGAGGCATTGATATTAAAATTAAAAATATCATCCTGGATGTTTTCTAAATATTTTTTATGCTCATGTGGATCAATTTCATCAAATTTTACATATACAAATTTTTCTACAATTTTAGTCCCTCTTATTTAATACCCAATATGATTTGTTGGTGGTTGAATAACCAATGAAGATTCCTTCATCACTTTTGGATGAAAATTTATTAGTATATGATATATCATGAATAGTTATATTTCTTCTCTATATAATACCAATGTATTTGGGAGTCATAAAAGTTTAAAATTTTTATTTTAGACAAATTGTGAACATAAAGATTCAATGTCTTGATTTTCAAACTCAATGTTATGATCACACCATAAAGTACAAATAGTATATCCACTAAGATATTCCATAGAGTTTTCATATTTTGAAAAATATGAACAAACATCACTTTTTTGAGAAAGAAAGAAAACCTAATTTTATCTAGAATATAAATTTATAAGAACATAAGCATAATTCTTCCCATTTAGGAAAGAAAATCTAAAAGGTATAAAAAGTCAATTTGAAGCAACTCTAGGGGTTTATAAGTTGAAATTTATTTCTATGGTTTGAAAGAAATGAAATTTTGTTTTATTTTTTTTTACATGGGATGTAAAATGTTTCCTTTAGGAATTCTAGTTTAGAAATATCCATAACTAAACATTTCTAGGATATTTTTTTAAGTGAGTGAAGGTTTCAGTGGATAAGTCTCTAATGCCATTTACAATATTCTTTATGAAAAGAACATAAGAAAGAAATATTTTGAGAAAATAAGGAATCTAAATCAGCTGGATCAACATTATCAATACGTAAATCAATCAAAACTAAATCATGTTTAGGATAATAAATATAACACGAATTATTTTTCAATTTAACATGGTAACTAAAATCTCATAAATTTTACATTTTAAGAAAAGTATATTTTATACCATAAAAAATTACACTTTATAAATTAAAATAGATTTAGAATTACTAATTAGATGGAGTCCATTTATTTCTCTTTTGGAATTCTCACTAAAAGTGACATGTCCACCATCCACTTTGATAATAATTTTAAATAATAAGTATTCATCAGTCATGTGTCTAGAACAGCCACATTCTAGACCCTATACGTGCTTATTGGTACTCTTTAATATGGTCACCTACACACATTTAAATGATAAATAATTTTGGTACCCAGAATTTCGTAGGTCTATAAATGTTAATAATTAAATATTTTGGAACAAAAAGTTTCCTAATAGGTTTACCATAAAGAGACTTATGAATTTTATAAATAAAATTATTATTAGGTACACAATATTATGAAATATTTATAGAATTGGAAGAGATTGATATGGGAATAAATTTATTCTTACAAATTCTTTATTTTATAGGATATTAACCAATCCCATATGCATACTTATGTGTGTATAATTTACCAAGAATCATAATCAAGGATTCTCTACCATTTGTAAACTATTCAAGATCCTTTTTGGGTTTCTTATTTAAAATTTTTAGTTTATTGTTTTATTTTAATAAATGAGTATTCATGTATTTTTCTATAATAATATCAAATTCAACATGAAAAAATAAATCATTATACTTTTTCTAACTCTTATAGTAATATTTAAGTTCTTTAATGGTTTCATTGAGAATATGACAACATTCAACCAAATATTCCCTACTCATATTTTCATCAATATTTTCATTTTCAGAAATACTATAAATAAGAATAGGATAAAAATAAATATTATGTAGTACCTCAAGTTTTTTTATCATAAAACACATGTTAGATCATCCACACATGTCTTCTCTTCTCAAGTCAGATTCAATGAAACTATCCTGAGAGGCACATCAGGTAGCTTTTATATATTTCTTGGGCCTTTTTTCTTTATCATCATACCTTTTCTTATATTTCAATTTTATAAATTCATCTTTGATATTCCTTTTCTTTTTCATTCATAACAGGGTACTTCTCTTTTTTTATTTTCCTTTTTCTAATTCCCTCTTTTCTCATACTTTCCTTTGTAAATTTATATGAAGAATTTCTTCTTCCTATAGAACATCATAAATAAGTTATCATAGTGATGCAATTCCACATCACTATCTAAAGTGATTCATCCTCACTTAAACTATTTCATTTGTATTTCTCCCCCATCATTGAGTTGTAGGTATGAAAATTAATTGATTTTCTCTTTGGTTAATGTTATTCTTTATTAACATTAATTTATTATTTATAAATACCGAGTTTTCCAATAATATCTTTTACTTTTAATTTACTTATATCATAGGATTCTCAAATAGAGATATAGGTTCGCGTTCATTAATCAAGTAAGAATCGTATAAGTCTCATTATTTGATCTTTATCTTAAATTTTATTCTTAATTGAATGCATTATATTTACAATATCCTTGAACATGAGATATATGTCATAAATGTATTCATTATCTTTCATTTTAAATATATCATTTTAAATAGTATATGTATCCATTCACATCTATTTAATGTATAATGTTCATTCATGGAAAATATGAGGTGTATCCCAAACATCATAATAAATGGAACAAGTATGAATTCTATTGAAATTTTCTTATCATAATGAATTAGATAATCTATTCATAGCTTTAAAGTCATATTCATAAGACGCCTTAGTGGAATTACTCTAGTAACATCTAGTAGCATTGGTTTTTTATGTTTTTCCCTTATCATAGTCTAAATTTCAAATCCCATGAACACATTATATACATTCAACATGATTGTATACTAAACACAATTACTTCCATTAAAATAAAGATGTGTGTTAATAGTAGTACCCTCAATCCAATTGTTTTCTATAAAGATATAAATTTAGAAATAGAAAATATATATATATATATATATTTGGATACCACTTGATCAAATTTCAAAGAAATATTTACTGAAAAAATCCTTTAATACCAAATATTGGTCAAAGTGAAAAACTCAATAGGGGGTGAATTGAGTTTCAAATTTAAATTTATGTTAAAAATTTATAAAAAAATCTCCCAATTTGTAAAACACGCCCCAGTAAACTAAAATTGAAGAATTATATAATTTTATCTTTTAAAAGGATTATAAAATGTACAATCACTACTTATTTAAATAAATTTTTAAAAACAATTTAATTTTTAAAACTAATTTACATAAAAAAACACCATTTAGAAAATACTTATTAAAGATAACTATAAAATTAGATTTTTTTTATATTCCTGAAACTAATAATGGATTTTCTATAAAATAGATAAATAAATTAATCCCACGACAGAATAAAACCAGAGATTTATTTTAACACAGATTCATAGTCCTCGGCACTTGGAAATCACACACTGCCAATAATTTTATTAAATAATAAAATGATACAAAACATGGATCATATTTAACATAAGACAACATGACTCTAATAATCTAGGATACACACAATCTCTTAGATAATTCTACTATGGAAAACAGATATAAAATAACAAAAGAAATTTTTTTTAAAACTCTTTTTTAAAATTTTGGAGACATCCTATAAGAGTAAATAGAGTATAAAAACATAACTAAAAATGTAATCTAAAATAGAGATAATTAAATATAGAATAAGTGGTTGTTTTGTGGAGATTCATCTGAACATATTCATTTGATAAAAAAATGAATCCATCTTTGAAAAATTTTAGCTTAGTTTTCATAGTGAGGTTTGGTAAACATAGTGTGGTAGAAGGTTCGATATAGGTATTCAGTGTATCATGGTGTTTGGAAATAGCCTTTGACTCCACATGCTATTTTTACACAGGCAGTTCTTCTTTATAAAAAGATCTCATTTTATAATTATCCATTATTGGTTATTCGTTATTTAGTCCTCATAATCATTTCATTTTAAATGAAATATCTATATAATTAATGCTCCAAAATATAGTCCTTGTATATTTTAAAATACCTTAGTGGTTATGTTCGATATTGTCACTTGGTCTTAAATTAAAGAAATATTGTATTTGGATCATGGTTACTAACTATGGTGGTTGGGATGGTAACTTGGTATAGTCACAAGTCATGGTAACTTGGATTGTTTATATGGTAACTTATTTAGTTTATGGTGTACCTTCACTTATCACAATCACTGAATTTCTTCTAATAATAGTTTCTTTTATTCTTTGGTAGCTTCTTTTTTTCTTATAGTAGCTTATTTTTCTGTTGAGGAAGATTCTATTATTCTAATGTTATATTATTTTATTATTTTTTCACTATAAAACATACACACTCTATCAGTTATAGAATTTGAAAAAATTACTCACCTTCTACATGAAAACTTGGTTTTTCATGCGGTATGTTTAATCCTTTATGTGGTCACTTGACCTTCAAAAGGTAGTCGGTTCAATAAAAAATTTTCCACTTGAACATCAATGAATGGTAACTCCAACACTTATACAGATTTGGATGATCTGACAAACAATCACTTGAATGTACATGTGGTCACTTTGAGTTCATTGTGCGGTCACATCCATATGATCACTTGACCTTTACTGCTAGTTCAACTTCTTCATGTAAGGTCTCGGTTCCAGGTGTCTCCCAAAGGTGCCCTGTACCCAGTTGGCCAAATGGTGTTTTGAGAATTTCCCCAAACTCCAGAGGTTGCTGAATAGCAACAAGGGCCTTGGGTGTGATAGTGTGGAATCTATGCCTTCCTTAGAAAAGTAATGCAGTGGAATTAAACACACCAAAATAATACACAACAACGGAAGCAGTAATAACATGCCACAATTCAACAATGGATGATTGAAATTAATAAGAAACTGGAGAACATATATAATTTTTTCATGACACATATGTCTAGTAAAGTAGCCAAAGGAGTCATAATGGTGGAATACAGTTCTAATCCAAAAAATAACTAAAAATAATTGAACTCCAGTAGCGTCGCAAGCCTCATCTTGGTCCCACGATCTCCAACTCCACAATAAAAAATTATCTGAAGTAGAAGGGTGCATGACCTTATCTATACCTGCAATAATATAATATGTTTAGGCCTAAAATCATGGCCTAAACAAGGTGTGAGACATATCCCAGTAGGTAACCACCCAAAGATCTATTCCTAACAGTCAGTCAATATATATGATAGGCAATAATAAACGCAAATTAGTAAACAAGGAAGGACTCAAAAGTAAATAATCTTATAGTTTCCATTACATCATTTACATTTAACAACTTAATTAATCAAACAATAAAACAAGAAACCCTCTGGAAATGTTCTTATAGCCTATCCCCTCTCTTTCATCCAACAATCTCAAGTAGCCCTCTAGGTAGGTATAACGGCCTAACCCCTCTGGTTCAATTTATAAGAAGGATATAATGAAGACTCTTTGAGGTAGCACTCACCATAAATTCTCCCTATAGTCTTGTGTATTAAAAGTCTCTCTAAGGAAGCACTCACCGTTAATTCCCACTATAGTCTTATAAAGGTAAACTACAGACACTCTGAGGAAACACTCAACATCAATTCCTCCTATAGTCTCATTATGTGTCTATAGAAACACTGAGGGAAAACTCAATGTCAATCCCCCCTTTGGTATCACTGCATGATAATTGTAACAAACATTATGGGAAAGACCCCAACATCAATTTCCCCAATGGTCTCATTACACCAGGTTCCCATAGCCCCGTGTAAATCAAGAATACACAAACTATAGTCATCATCCAAAGTAACCTCAAAGTACTACTTGTATAATTAGCTACAAGTCATGGAACAACATATCATATAGATAAACACTCCATTTTAACAACACTAGGAATGGAAAACAAGTAGCATTACTAGAAAAGCTAGACCAAATAGTCAAAAATAAAAAAGCCTGGGAAAACACATCCATAGAATGGAAATTAACCCTATTCACAAATCAAAAAACTTCTATTAAAATATAAAAGGCATAACAGGAATTAACAAGGTTAAAATCCCAAAACACGTAATACCCTGAGTGAGGGTATTGGGCACTTTTTCATATATAACTCAAAGGATAACTACAAAAAGGCTCAAACCACCTATAATGAAGTTTTTTTATTGATATACTCTGACGTTATCCAACAAATCTGTCTAAAATGTGATAGATCTACAAAAACATCAAAACCTTTCAACCAAGAATATCTTGAGTGAGAGGAGAAATCAAGGAACAATGCTCTATAAGAAGGAATAAATCACTGATACAATTCCAACACAACTGGAAGAGTTCGATTAGGAGAATGGACGTTGAGTTGGGGGCTCAGAGAAGAAACGGTGGTCTCGTTCGCTCTTGTACAAGATATAAATAGAAGAAGTTCTTGTTGTGAATGATATGCAGCCCCGGTCCATTTAATGAAAAATAATTAAATGTATTTTTATACAAGGGTACATGGTATATACTTCCTTTAACTATCCTATGCTTTAGGAGGTCTCCTGGAAACCCCACGTGGCCATGTTATCAGCTGTCACACGATCAGTACATGGTCTAATGACAACTGGGTACACGGCATGTACTCCAAAGTACACAACTTTTACTCCTTTAATTTATATATACTCATCATTTCCTCAACAACAACAGAAAACAATATTCATACGAGAAAATACGATCCAGGCTCTTACAAACTTCCTCCATAAATAAATTTTTCCTGGAATTTCCCTATCAAGGAGGCGTAGAAGAAGAATTCTCGAACAGCTCTAGCCACTGTCATCGTACATTGGTCTCACTCTCCCAAGTCTCATCATGTACTCATCTATGATACCATAGCACCCATACCAAAGGAACAGACCGGCCATAGAGAACCTTTGTGTTTCGATCAACAATTCGGATAGGATCATCCTCGAATGATGTGTCCACCGCTAGCTCAACCTCCTCGGTTTGAAATATATGAGATGGGTATGAGATGTAACATTAGAGCTGATAAATGTGGAAGACGTCGTTTATATCATGGGACCTTTGAGGTGACTGCAAACAACAGAAAATTGGTCTGAATTTCTCCAAAATATCAAATGGCCTGACATACCTCACTGAATGCTTAACATATCTCATAATCTTCTTATGTCCAATCCTCAGTGTGATGCAAAAGAAAACCCGATATCAGACATCAAACTTCAGAGGTCGTCTTCTTCGATCAGCATAAGACTTCTATCGTGACTATGCATTATCCATCTCTTTTAAATCAAATCTACCTGATCTGTGGTCTCATGAGCAAGAAGAGGTCCTAGCATAGCTATCAATAATGTCTCCAGCCAATATAGTGGGGGTCTCTATGGCCTACCATACAAAACATCATATGGTTCCATATGACAGGTATCTTGAAAACTATTATTGTAGGAAAACACCACAAGAGGTATATGATTCTCTTATGAACCTCTAAAATCCTGGAATCATGCTCAATGTATGCCCACTAGCACCTGTATCCTATGCTCGGACTAGCCATCAGTTTGAGGATGGTATGTTGTACTCAGAAATACCTGTGTACTCAAATCCTTTTCTATCCCCTACCAGACCCGATAAGTAAAATGAGAATCTCTATCTGAAATAATGTAGTGTAGAAGTCCATGTAAAGGTACAATCTCTCGGATGAACAGCCTTCCTAGCTAATCAACACCGAAGGACTCCTTGATCGGTAAGAAGTGAGAAACCATTGTGAGTCTATCAATGACAACCCAAACTGCATCATTCCCTCGAGGCAACCTTGGTAAACCTGTCACAAAGTCCATCAGGACATCATTTCACTTCCACTGTTGATTTGGTAACTGATACAAAATTCATGTTGGTCATTGATGCTCCACCTTCACTTTAATGTTTTTTGGAAAACCTCATGTCAAACCCAGCTACCTCTCTCTTCATTCCTGGCCACCAATACTAAAGTTGTAGGTCATGATACATCTTGGTGACACTAGGATAAACTGCCCAAATTGAGGAATGAATGTCCTCCATCATCTCTTCTTGTATGTATGTTGACACCCATATGTGTCCATAAAAATGCAAGATGTCATCCTCACTAATGGTCCATCCCATAATAGGGTCCTCTCCTGACACACCCTCTCATATGAATAGGCATTCTGAACTACCAGTATCAGATACCACTTGCTCAATGGATCAGCTACTGTGTTGCCTTTCCCACGCATGTAGGAAAGCTAAATGTCAAAGGACTGAATGTTCTCCACCCATATTTATTGTCTCAAATTCATATAGAATTGAGTAAAGATGTACGTGAGACATTTTCTGTTGGAGAAAAAACAAAATTCTTTGCCAATAGGTAATGTCTCCAACAACTTAAGACATGAACAACTGTAGCCAACTTGAGATCGTGCGTCGGGTAATTCCTCTCGAGTTTCCTTAGCTGGTGAGAATTATAAACAATGACTCCATCCCCATGCATAAGCACTGCTCCCAGCCTGATACCTGATGCATCATAGTAAATAGTATATCCCTTTCTGGGATCTAGAAAAACTAGTATTGGTGTTGAATTAAACCTCCCTTCTAACTCTTGAAAGGCTAACTCCAAAGAATCTAACCACAAGTACATCACACTCGGTTCAACAGTACACAAGAATCTAACCACAAGTACACCAAGATATAATCCATGAAAACTACCACGAATGAATCCATGTATGGGTGGAACACTCAGTTCAATAGTTCCATAAAAATTGCAGGCATGTTGGTGAGACCGAATAGAATAACCACATACTAGTATAGACCATACGTGTTATGAAAGGCTGTAAGAGGTTTATCAGATTTTCTAACTTGAAAATGATGATAATAGGATCTCAGTTCAATCATCAAGAACACTTAGGATCCTCGAAGATGATCAAAGAGATCATTAATCCTTGGAAAGCGATATTGGTTCATGGCCATCAACTGGTTCAACTTCTGATAATCTACACAAAGTCTGAGGATACCATCTGCCTTATTTTCAAAAAGGAATGGAAAACCCCAAGGAGAAGTAATGGGTCCGATGAAACCCTTTGCCTGCAACTCCTCCAACAACTTCTTGAGCACCTATAACTCTGTTGTAGCCATCCTATAAGGTGGAATGGACACCAGTGCTGCTCTTGGCATGAGCTTAATTGAAAATTATACCTCTCACTCCTGAGGAAAACCACAAAAGTACTCTAGAAAGAAATCTATGATGAAATCCACCATTGAAGGAAATTCCATCTATGAAGTCCCAAGGTCATCCAGATATAGACTACCAAACTTGGTTGTAAATCCTCTTAACTCATGATGCTCTGGTCCTTCTCTAGTTTCCTGCACATCCCATTCACCCTTATGAAATAACAAACCTCCATCTGGTGATGTAAAACTCACCCTATGATTATATCCATCAATAATATCTTAGAATGGAAATAACCAGTCTATTCCAAAAATGAAATCATATCTTGTCATCTCTAATACATAAATGTCCCATAAGAAGTAACAACCACCAACCTCGAGAGGGAACTCCTTGAACTAACATACACTAGTCTTTCTTGTCCCCAACAGAGTGTCAACCGTCAAGAGATCATCAAAAGTAAAGATATATATCCCAAGTCTCTCCACAATAGTAACAGATATAATGCTATGGGAAGCACCTGTATCAAAGAGTTCAGAAGCTAAAACTGAGGAAACTAGAATAGTACCTCGAAGTGTAGAAGGGTCGAGATCCTACTATTTTTGGTTCTTCTCCACTACAAAAGTCTAGTTGTATCGTGAATCTGTGACCCTTCCTGACCACCCTGAGCTGATCCAACCTATTTTCACTAAAATCCTGCCAACTGGCTACCACTGCTGCATCCTCCTCCTCACCAAAATGGCCAGAATAACTCTAGTTATCAGACTGATGAAAAACATGTGGTTCTACTCCTGAACATGGATTCATAGATGAACTCCTATCACCAGCTTCTAGTGAGAAAAACTAATAGAACCACTGAGGAAGTCCCATCTTGTCGCATGATCAGCACTCCACAAGGTCTCTTGGGAAATGTGGCCTCATATGCCCTACTTTCCAACACTGGTAGCATACCACCTGTCTACCTAAATATGCATCACACCTACTCGGATCTCTATTTTTAGATTCCCTATGATGTATCCTATTATTTCCTGGAGAAGTACTAACTCTGGATGTTGAACATCCCTGGATCACAGCTCTTGAATATCCCAGGCTTCACTCCTCGATCAGCACATGATTGAGGATTGAAGATATAGTAGTTAGTCTGAAAATGATCACTTGAGGTCGAATTTATTTCCCTAGACTGTCCTCAAACTTCCTCACTATGAATAAATCATCTCCCCCAAGAAATAGTGTATAGCATTGTTGCTTTGTAAAGAGGGAAGAATACTGCATAACTAAAAGAATACAGTGCTCTAGACTCATGAACTCTTAGGAGCAATCATCCCTCAGAGTCTTCAGGTAGAAGTAATCGTAGAATGAATGTTGAAACTCATCCCAAGACATAACATGCTGGTGTCCCAATTGTGAGATCACATTCCACCATCTCTTGGTGGAATCCTAATACATATACATAGTGAGCTTCACCCTCCTCTGTGGAAACATCTCCTGATGCTCAAAGATCAAAAGTATGGCCTCTAATAATGATTCTATAGACTGAGGTCCTCTATCCCCTAAGAAATAGGGAATACAAAGCTGTTGAAAAAACCCGTGTCACTTCTTCTATAGATGGGGCATGATGCGGTACTCCCTGGAAGGTCAATATAATACTCATGAATCCCTCTCAGAACTGTGCATCGGCACCTGTATCCTGATTGACGGCTGATGCCAAGATATGCATTCCTAGAGGATCTTTCATTAGTCCATGATTATCTAAGTCTGGTATCTGTTCACCACCCTGAATCTAGCATACAACCATAGGATGTTTCTATGGCAAGACTCTACAAGGTCAAACACGCAAAAAGTTCAATATTTTCATGGACTAAAACATAGAAATGTATGAAGGGAATAGGAGAAGGAAAGTATTCATGATTTTCAGAACATGGATACATGGTGTGTATAACCCCTACATGGGGTGTTCTTTTTAAGCCATCACATGGGTGTGTACTCCTTCCAGAACTGGTCGTGTAACACCCCATACACACGGCGTGTTTCTCCAAGACATAGTGTGTACTTGAATCAGGTTCCTCTGCCTGAGTTCTTCTATACGACTAGCTCACCCGGTTCCCCTAGAACAAGGCTACATGGTGTGTTTTTTCCAAACATGGTGTGTACTAAAAGAACTTCACCACCTATGTTGTTATTCACACAGTCTGTTACACGGCTGACTCTATACAGGGTGTTTCTTCAAGAAATGGCCTATACTAGTTACCCATCTTCCACCTATGTCGTTAGTCACATGACTGGTCACATGGTCTCTACAACATGTAATGTACATACGGTACATGTCATACCAACCCAATTATTTCCAAACCCCATGTTTCTTCCCACAGAGAAAGTGACATAGTCAGAGAATACACAACGTGTATATAAAGCACACAGTGTGTAAATATAGTACACGGTGTGTAATTAAGAAAATAAAGTTCATTCTTGAACAGAAGGATACATGGTGTGTATTAATCATTACACACCATCTATTAAGGGGTTTTCCGGACAATAAGACTCAGAAACTACTCCGGAACACAGAAAAAATTGAAACAAACAATAAAGTTCCAAATTTAGATCTGTGAGGGACCATACTCCCTATGAATCAAATCATTGACATCATCTACAAGTTATATATAACATAACATAGAACTAATCCTCCAATTATTGATCCATGAGGGTCCATAACACCTCAATAACAAAAGTTTGGAATTAATTCAAAATAAACATTACACAAGTTAATTCTCTATCAAAAAGCTTGTATTCTATCAAGGCATCTATCACTACAGCATTCATATCT
Organism: Viscum album; assembly: GCA_963277665.1. Lineage (NCBI taxonomy): Eukaryota > Viridiplantae > Streptophyta > Magnoliopsida > Santalales > Viscaceae > Viscum > Viscum album. The sequence goes on from OY728125.1 coordinate 397,585,571, forward strand.
AAAAAAACATTTGTCACAACAACATGCAATTAGTAATGCACCCTAAATGGCATGTAAATACTTCATGACATGTGATCCCTATCAAGTGCCTATATGATGCATGAGATGGAATACCCTCATCTTATCAGGTTGCAATAGAAATAGAACCTCAATAATATCAACAGTAACAACACAAAACATGTGAATCGCCTAGATGTAAAATCAAATCAACTGTAATATTTTGAAAACAATCAAATCATAACAGACAAGGTAAATAGGTTTTTCCATATACACAGTTTAGAAACTCCTTGGTATTGGTTATTATCAATTACCAATTCCTTTTTATCCCTGACAATGGGCTCCAAACAGTAGTCAATAAGAAAAAAATTTCTATATTACCACTTTTTAACGTCCTAGATTCGGGTGTCGTCTAGAGGTTCCCCATACTCGGTTGGCCACATTGTCTCAAGTGCATTTCCTCAAATTCCAGAGGCTGTCAACTAGCAGCAAGGGCCTTGGGTGTGATGGTGGGGAAACTACTCCCTCATTGGCAGAGTAATGAAATGGAAAGAAACAGATAACAATAATATACAAGAGCATAAGAAATAATAACATGCCACAAGCAAATAGCAGAAGACTAAAAGTAATATGCAATAGGATCACAAATATAAATGAGTCATGAGACATATGTCTTCAAAATCATCCTAATGAGTCAAAATATTGGAATAATATACTAATACAAATAATAAAATAAAACAATTTAACTCTAGTATCTTCTCAAGCCTCATCTTGGTCCCATTCACTCCATCTATACAACAATCAAGTACCTAAAGTAGAAGGGCGATTTCCCTTGTCTATTCCTGCAACAATATAATCTATTTAGGTCCAAAAGCATAGCCCCAATAGGGTGTGAGACAAATCCCTATAGGAAAACACCCAAATATCTGTTTCTAATAATTAGTGAATATATAAGGCAGGAAATAAGTATCCCAAAGCAGTAAAAAATGAATTACTCAAAAGTAATCAATCCTATAGTTTCCATTACATCATATACATTTAACTAGTTAATTAACCAAACAAAAAAACTAGAATCCCTCTTGAAAATTTCCAATAGCCTATCCCTTCTGGTTCAAACAACAATCTTAGGTAACCCTTTGGGTAGTTCTCATGGCCCAAACCGCCTAGTTTAATTTACAAAAATTATATAAGAAAGACTCTATGAGGAATCACTCACTGTCAATTCCTCCTATAGGATTGTGTAATTAAATACCCTCTTAGGAAACACTCACAGTCAATTCCACCTATAGTCATTTAACAGTAAACAATAGACACTTTGAGGAAGCACTCAATGTCAATTCCTCTTGAGGTCTCATAACGTATCTATAGACACTATGAGGGACCACTCAATATCAATCCCCCCTATGGTCTCGCAACATGATAATTATAATAGACACTTTTGGAAATCCCTCAATATAAATTTCCTCTATGGTCTCACTACAACAGGTTCACACATCCCCATGTAATGAAATGGTACACAAATGATAATCTGAATCCAAAGTAACCTCAAAGTACTACTTAGATAATTAGCTAAAAGGCATGGCACATTATATTACATAGATAAATACTATATCCTAATAGCAATATGAATGGAAAACAAATAGCCTAACTGGAAAAAATAGATAAAATGGTCAAAAACAAAAATACATGGGAAAACATGCTCATAACATGGAAATTATCCCTATTAATAATCAAACAACTTATATACAAAAATAAAAGGCATAGGAGGAATTAATAGGGATAAAATCCATAAACACACAATATTCAAAATTAGGGTATTGGCCACTTTTTCACATATAACTCAAAGACTAACTATAGAGTGGCACAACCCACTAACCTCAGCATTGTAGGATCGATATACTCCAAATTCGGCCCTTGAATTGATCTATATCGTGGTAGATCTATAAAAAACGTCAAAAATGTTCAACCAATATTATATCATGTGAGAGGATAAATCAAAGAACGAGGCTCTAGAAGAAGTAAGAACTCACTGATGTGATTCCAATGCAACTGATAGAGTTTGATTCGAAGAGTGGGCGGCAAGCTGAGGGTTCAGAGAAGAATCTGCGGTCTCGTTATCTCCTGGATGAGATGGATCTAGAATAAGGTCTTTTTGGGAATGGGATGAGACCCTAGTCCATTTAATGAAAAAAAGTACATGTCGTTTTCTTCAAGGGTACGTGGGGTGTACTTTCTTTAACTGGCCTCCACTTTAGGCAGTCTCCAGGTCACCCCACACGGACATGTACTCAACCATTACACGGTTAGCACACGATAACCCATGGAAACTAAGTACACAACGTGTAATTCAAATTACATGAAGTGTACTCCGAAGTACATTCCATGTACTCCGTAAAATTTCCAGATTCTCATCTTTTCCTCAAAAACGCCATAAAATAAGATTTATACCTGAAAAGAAGATCCATGTTCATACACATCACATGGTAGGTTTTTATAGTAACATTAAGTATAATAAAATTTTACATTTTAGAAATAATAATATTTGATATTCATAAAACATGAAATTCATTTGAAACACAAAAAAAATATGGTTTTTGGGTCATTAAAATAAGAAGATATTGTTCCAAACCAATAGTTTCCATTAATCATTCCGATGGATTCTTATAATCACCTATATATAAATAAGTGTATATATATAATTTTTTTGGGATGAAGATGGAGAAATTAATCTATTGTTACGTCAGATAGATAAGGAAATGATATAGAAGGTATGATTCATTTAGAAACACATCAAGGCACCTCAGCGTAAATAGAAAAGTTATGCTGAAAATATTCATTATGATATGGAATTTGATGTTAGTGAGAAGATATTCCTATGAATTTATTCATGGAATATGGTTATTATACTTATAAAGAAATTAAAGTTTAGAACTATTTATATTTTCCCCATTGATATTCTTGATTGAGTAGGGATGGTATCTTATCTCTTGGTACTTTCACCAATTCTCTCTCAAGTTCACGATGTGTTCCATGTATTTGACCTTTGGAAGTACATACCTAATCCTTAACATGTTATAAATTCAGAAGTTATACTACTAGATCATTATCATTCTTTTGAATAACAACTTATATAAATCATGGATCAAGGATAAAAAGTTCTATGAAACAAGATTACTCCCAAGGTTAATGTTCTCAGAAGGAATCATAAATTTGAAGAAGCTACATTGGAACATGAGGATGTGATGAAAAAGATATATCCACATTTTTCGTATCATAGTGATATAATTTTTAGGGTAAAATCAATTTTAATGGGGATATAATGTAACATCCAAAGATTTTATGATATATTTTTCTTTAAATAAAATTGATTTCTTCGATAGCTTACAATACACAAAACCCTCATCTAAATGAATGGTAGTATAGTATAGCATTATAAATTAGCCTTTAAATTAGAATAATAAATTATAATAACAACATTTAAAAATATATAAAACGTTTAGCTGAAGAAAATATTTCTTTTGGAAATTTGTTATATGATTTAAAAATAATTATTTTCTCAAAAAATGGTTTTTATTACTTTTTGTGATAAAATAATATAATTTAATACTACCAAATTTATAAATTTTCTTTTAAAAATTTAACTTCAATTTTGAAATCATCAAGTGAAAATTATATTACTGTGGATTTTTTAGAAGTTTCTAAAAATATTTATTTTTTATTGATAGTGAAAATATTGATATTTAATGAAAATTGTATTTTAATTTTAAGAATTTACAAAGTCCCAGTTTAATATAAAATGATTTAAAAGTAAAATTAGTTCATTTTTATTATTAATAATACAATTAATATCATTAGAAAAATGTTTTTTCTTTATTTTGACATAAAACAATTTTACATATTAGAAGAATTATTTTTCAGGAAAACCCCTTTTAATCGCACTATGCGGGTTCATTTTTAAATTTATTTATTCCAATTTTGGGAATTTTATTTGATAAACTAGATTCCATATTTGGAATAATGAGGGTAAGAAAAATTAATAGGTCACTTTTATTTTGGTTCATTATGAATGGTAACACCTATAATATTTGTGTCCTCGGTAAGGTAAAATTGGTAAAACATGGTTAAAAATTTTGAAAAGGGCTTTAAAATATCTCTAATACTTAAATTTATCCTATTTTATGAGGGGAGTTCATCAATTTCCATCCATGACTCATAAATATTTTAAATTGGTTCCATTTTTTATTTTTAACCATTATATTATTTTATTAAATAATAAACAATAAATAGCATTATCATGACTTTAATATCTTAAATATTTTGACAAAGGATAAAAGGGGGATAATTTCAATTAAAAATGTTTATTTTAAATTGGAATTAATTTTTTTATCAATGTAATTTATTTTTAATTTTTACGGATTGAATAAGTTCCTTTAATCCTTAAACAATACAGACACAATATTTATTAATTTAATAGAAAAATAAAATAAATAGTTTTAAAAATATTCAAAGTAATATAATATGGAAAAATTATTCCGTTTCATAATTATTTTATATTAATTTAAAAAATTATGTATGTTTTGAATGATTATATTAAAATTCATTTTATATCACTTTTTTTCAATTTTAAATTACATGAATTTCTCCAAAAATAATATAAATGATATTTTATAATAATTAATATTTTATTGAACTATTTAAATTTAATAAAAATACTATATTTGTCTTATTGAATAGTATATGGTTGAAAATATTATTCAAGTTCCATTTATGAGTTACTTTTCCTTTAATGTTATCATTCTCAGCCCGTAAAAAGTAGAAATCTTTGATATTGCAATATTTTTCAAAAGGGTTAATTAGGGTATAACTAAGACATAAGGGTTCAATAATTACTAAAACATAATAAAACTTTATTTGATGAGATAATTTCAAATTATAATCATATTACCTTTGAAATATGTTAATTTTTAGTTGAATTAATATAGAAAATAATCTATATAAATTTAATACTTTAAGAAATTCCAATAGTTATCCTCCCCTACTTATATAAGGTAACATCTTATCCACTCTTCCTCACACCTTTTGAGCCTTCTAGATTAAAAATCCATAAAATAATAACCTTCAAGATTCCTTAAAAACATCCTATATCTTATGGTATTTTCAAAATATCACCCCTTCAAGGCTTAATGTGTAATCCAAATATAGTTTCCCCATAAAGAGGTAAACCTATTAACCGGGCGTTTTTAATTTTATTTTTTATTAAATATCATATACAGCTATGGTAAAAATTATAAAATAAATTCATAATTATATTAAATAAACTAAATTATTATTATTATTATTATTATTGTTATTATTATTATTATTATTGTTATAGGACAACCATTATCTATTATAATTCCACTCTACGAAAAACGAAAACATTGCTCACGCGTACATATGACATATCATCTATGTGTAGAATGGTAATTTGGTTTTCCTCACCACTATACATGGATGGATATAATGGTTCATTTAATAAAAATATAGGTTATTTATGATAAAATTATGATTCTATAATGGTAAATTATTATTTACCATTGTTTTTTTCCATTCATCAAGAAGTGAAAATCGCATTCATGCTTACGTTGCCAACTGTCACCATGAATCGTGTAATTCATTTATCTATATATAAATTTTATGGATACATATATATATATATAATATTATATTAATAATGTGGTTAAATTTTTGGATATTAAGAAACCATGATCAATGTATAAATATTAAGAAATTCAAATACAAATATGCTTGAAAAAAATAGTTATCACACAAAAGAGTAATTTTAATAAAAAATTGTTAATAATTGTGTAATAAGGTGTTATAAGTAAATAATATATGGTATTATATATGTGATTATATTTATATAATTAATTTATAATAAATATATTTTTATTATATAGGAATTTTTTACAAATAAAAAGAAAAAAGAGACGTTCGGTAAGGGTTTTACATAAAAATCACATTTCATATCAAGATAGTTTATTATTAAATTTATAATGATAAAATTGCATGATCTACCTAAAAATAATCTCATGAATTTTCTTCTCCTATTTTTATTTTTCACAATACTTGTTTTCTGTTAATTTTCATCTCATTAGAGTACAATATTCTAAATGAATATTTTTTATTAAAAGTCGACTTTATTTCTATTTTCAATATAAATTTATTTTTCATCCATTTTTTCCATTTTCTAAAAAAAATTTATGGAATTGTTTTTACCATTCTATTATTGTTTTTTAAATTTATTTGTACCAATGTTTGGGTATTTTCAAAAAAATTAAAATGAATCTTTTGGTTTTTCTCAAAGGAGGTACTTTTGAATTATTTTGAAAATCTAAAATGAATCTTTGTTTTAACATACACAAGAGGAACAGAATTTCACATCTTCATGGTGTCTCAATGATTTGAGGACACCTTTATAAGTTTCCATGTTTCTTTTAAAATAAGTTTTTTTTATATCTAGAAATTTTTTGTATTTAAAATAAGTAATTTTAAAGTGAAAATATTATTTTCATCAAAAAAATATTGTAGATATCTTTTAAATATATATTTCATTTATGATAAGATCTTATGATGTTACTTATTATTTATTGGGTATATGACCCAATTATACCATCCACTTGGATTCATTATTTTTTTTATGATAATGATGATTCAAATATGATTCAATAAAGCTCATTTTTTCCCATGGGTTAATTATTTCATGATGAAACCTTTATGAAACTCATCTCTTTTATATGGGTTATACTAGGATGAAATGATGAAGTGTTTATAAAACATATTTCGTTTCTATAGGTTAAGTTATGATAAATTTTTTATGATCTTTTACAGGACGTATATATTATTTTCATTATGTGATAAGTGGTCTAGGAATTATATCTCCCTCCAATGCATTTGGTATACATAAATGTCTTATGAGATAATCAGGACTATAATGGGGAGTGATCTAAGTTCAGTAAGGGACTTTTTCTACTATGATTAGTGAATCATGACTAATAAGATGATATTCATGGTAGAGATCCTTACCTAATAATGAAATAATTTTATATAATTATGTGTATGATAAAAACATATCTAGTATGCCAATGGTGTCCTCTCGTGGATCGTGTTCTTTACTTCCTTATGATTCATGATTGATGAACTATAAAGATTTATTCCATGATTAAATATTTTGATCAATGATATATTGGAAATATATTTTCAACTATTAATATCATGTTCTCGTACCCCTATTATCTTATTCTGTTTATGTGATCATTGATATCTCTATTATTTACCCTCACTTAGAATCTGAGTTCACCCTTTCTTATGTTTCCTTTCTATATTTTGTGAAGAAAAGTTTTAAGTAGGGTTTGTCTAAGAAGTTAAATATGTTGGAAGATCTTTTTGGTTGATGTTAAAAAATTTCATGAAATGATAACATTGTTTATCATGACTCTATGTACACTAAACCTTTATAATTATTAAATGTATATTTATAAATTATATTTAATATTCATCAATTAATATGTAAGGTATATGTATGAAAATCAATGGCCATTATAATTAAGTCATTGCAATAGTAAAACCTAGAATTATAAACTCAATCATGTTCTTAGCTTTCCCGTAAAAGAATCCATTCAAGAAAAAAATCATCATTATTGAATATGTTTGTGTGAGAGAGAGCTAAAGTTAATATATTAATTTAAATATATTTATAATTAGGCTCAATGAAACCTGTTTTTCTATTTTATATATACAACTTAAATAATAAATATATATTAAAATATTCATAGTGCTTAACTCCAAAAATACAAAGTCATTAAACCCTCCCTATCTTCAATACTTGTATCCCAAAAAATTCCATCTGCTCAAAAAAGATGTGGTATTGTGCCTGTAACTATCTATCTCAATTACATGAGGTATCAAGGAGGTTTCCATGAAATAATAGGATTTTCCCTAGTTACATAGTTTATTTATGAAGATTAACACTATATTGATCATCAATAGAAATCATGTATTCCAAAATGGTGGATCAGTCTTTAATGTACAACTTGTTTTAGTCAGTGAAGTGTGATAGATCTAGTACATTTCTCCCCGGTTACAAAACATGGACTAAATCATTCTCTTGGTCCAGCTATAGAGAAATTATAAGAGGTACAAAACCATTATCACCATAAAAATGATCAAGAATTGATTAATGAATCTTAGGAATATCTTACCTTCCAAATATAATCTCCACCACCCAAACTGAGGATAGAAATTTAATAACACATGGTATCTCCCTCATATACAAAGGTAATATATGCAAGGTCTCTATTATATTTCAAAAATCCCTAATTAGTCCTCATATACTCCCAAATAACATGGAACTTTTCTGACATCACTTGTACTATCTCCAACCCCATGAGTGATGACTCGAACATCTCCATCTAACATAGGGGTGACCTGTAAGGTCACCTATATAGGACCTCAAATATAACCATGCCAATAGTGGAAAGAAATTTATTATTTCAATAGACCTATGTTAAGGTCATATTGGTCTCATAGATTTTGTCAAATTTTATCACAAAAGAACCTTGAATTTCCTCATGATCTGAAACAGTTTTCTCAGTCTGTCCATCCTTCTTGGAGTGGAATGTTTTTCTCCTTCACAAATATGTTCTGAAATCCCATAGTAATCATCTCCAAATTTGAAATATGAATCAATTTACATGGTTATAGAGGATCATAGAGGGTGTCACATGATGTTGGGTAATATCAAACACATAATTTTCCCAATAACTATACTGAACCCTTCTGTTGGATGGTGAGGAAGTGGTTTGACATGGCCAGTCGATCGATGATCACCCAAATAGCACCCTAACCTCTCACTAATCATGAAATATCTATCAAAATATACATTCATATATTATATCACTTAAACCTTGGAAACTATAATGGGGTGATAAACCCATAGGGACCTGATTCCCTTCCTTCACCTACTGAAAAGTGACCCATCAAGAAAAAAATAAGAAATATTTATCTCATTCGTACCCACAAAAACTAGAATTTATGGACATAATATATATTCACCACTCTAAGATGTACCACTAAAATAAAATTTTGAAATTTCATTATCACCTTCCATAGAACATGATCGGGAGTAAATTTAATTATCAAAATATTTTTACATGATCCCTACATTTAAAAACATCAAGCACGTCACATGATAATGTATGATCAATAAACATCCCACAATCGTTGTCTCCCAACTAATATTCCCTTATATGATTATGGAATATAGGGGTCATTTTCATCAATCATACATAATCCACTCATACGTCATCCACCAAGGTTAAACCCAATGAGTATAACCACATCATTTCCTCTCAAAATATTTAGTATCAAGACTTCCTAAAAAAAGAATATTCCCCTATGTTACTCTTTCTTAGAGTATTGAATATATAAAAGTCAGAATCCTTCTAAAACTTCAGAAAATTTATCTACCTTAGGTTCATATCTCTCTTACTAAAGATGTCCCTAAGACTCTAGTATTCTTAGTAGACAAAAACCCACTCTCTAGGAAGTTAATTCCACTAAGCCTTTAGGAGAGCATTGATTCTAACAGCTTTAATTCATGGATTTTGTAATTATTCTCATGGGTTATCCACTTTCTAGACCCATAAAAAATCACCACCTACTAAAGTATAAATAAAAATCTAATAATAGCTTAAGAGGCATCACAAAACACCACATACTTGTATAGCCTCAATATTTTTTGGGTCCATAGATACTCCAAGTTCTATGATAACATGTCCTAGGAGGTGTACCTCTTTAATATAGATTTAGAACTTATATTTCTTGTCATATAGTTGATACTATTAAATTATGTATAGGACTATCCTCAGATGCTTAACATTCTTAAAATCCAATGATGATTAATGAGGATGTGGTAGATGGAGATCACTAAAAACTATTCTAGGAAGGTTTGAATGATCCAATTCCAATGTACCACGAACATAATAAGGTTTAATCATGCCAAATCGAATCACCAATAAATCATAACATTCAAAGAAATATTAGAATTTTGTCATCATGATATCATCATCGTGAACACCCAGCTAATGATAGCCAAACATGATATTAATATTTGAGAACCACATTACACCCTTCATCTATTTGAAGAGGATGTTAATATTTAGTATATGGTGTATTTAATGGAGTACCACCTGATTCAGATAGTGTTAATAAGTAAAAAACCCAAAAATCTCATCTTAATTATTATTGTATTATATGATTTCTACCTAGGGGGAACATTGGTTCTAATAAAACATTTTCTTGAATGTCTTACAACTATACTCTGAACTCTTCTACCCAGTAGAGATCATTTGATAAGATTTAAAATATTTTATTGTGTCACCATGGTGAAAATTGATACTAAATTCAACATTCTAATAAAGTGTAATTCTGGTACATAATTGATGAATGCATCCCTATATTCATATTCCAATATTTGGTGATAAAAGTTTAAAGAATTTATATCATCAAGGGTCAAAATAACTAATAGGTGCAAGATTGGTTACAGATTTTCATTCATGATCCCTACTCACCCAATCTGAAAATCACCCTATCCCATAAAGGAAAACCTCAACCCATTTTCTCAAAGGCACATCACCCTAAGACAAAAATGGTTTATCTATGCATGAACTATATGTAGTTAGTGCATACAAAGTATGGATTCTCACATATTCCTACATTCCATAAAGAGATCACATGTGGACTTCTCTCAACAAAGTGTGATTTCACACTATCAATGGGAGTGTATAATCATGGGATCATTCTAAGTTGAAGTTTATCGCTTCATGAATAATGATAGACACTTCAACAAAACCTCAAATAATAAAAAAGTGATATAGAAGTGAAATAATAGCTCACTCTAATGTCATTGAGTATGGGTTCTATAGAAGAAAAGATTCATATCATAGCTTTAATTATTCCATACACTGCCTGGTCATATACCTCAATCGCCTACAACTAACTAAGTCCACAGTCACCAACCATTAGAGAATATAATGAACATCCTTGGGGAAGAAGTGGTGGGAGTGGGTTATAATTTTTCCTCCTCCATCTCCACTAATGGTGAACTGTTATCTCCAATAATAAAATTCTCTTCCCAAGACACACCTTGACCACCTTTGGGAGACCCTTATCACATTTCCATTTTTGACATGGGGGTCCATAAACTACCTAACTATCATATACTACATGATTGTTCTGGAAGTTACTCCTTAGGTTAAATTAACCCACAAATATATAGTATCACCCTTCTCCTAGATGACTGGATCCCTGTGTTTTCCTTTCATTATTGATCCTATGTTATGAATCAATATACACAAATGCCTCATTTATAGGGAATCTGATTCCTAATTCTAGACAGTTTTGGAAGATGACTATACTCTAGGAATTCCGTATCCATCCCTCGATATCTTACAGTCCTCACCCTAAACTATTTATATCACTATGGCCCTCTCCAGCATCTTGGTATTGGTTCGAATGCAAAGAGGTTCAACTGCTACCCGAATGTCCCTACAAATACATTGATAAAACTTTTTTACTTATTAGTAACCATATTGAATCAAATAAAAGGATTATTATATGATATTAGTGAATCTCAACACATACATGAAATATCCATACCTCCCTAAGGTATCTCCAAATGATCCAGAATACACAGAGTACTCAGAGTCTTAGTTTAATACTCTTTATGGAAGTGGTTCTGAAACTTATCCTAGGGAACCTTCACCACATTGTTAGTCTAGGTGATCAAATACCTCATTCAATAATTCAAATATATATATAATAGTGTATTAAAATTCCACCATCTTGTTAGGAGGATTTGTCTGAGAGAAAACAATCAAACTATGGACTTTATCCAATCCTATACCACTACATATTAGGAATTAATTGTAACAAAATAATCCTAGTCCTCTAAAACTCTGGTATCACAATCAGCAAAGGTGAATTCCCATAAAGAGCCACTATATTAATTGGCTATAGAACAGGGAGTGACATGTATGCCTGAACTATGGGAGAAAAGTATGCCCGTTTCTCAATGGGGCATGGTACCACTCTCTACCCACCTAGAGGAAACACCTCCTAAAAAAACTCCTTGAATAGAAACATCCTAACACAACGGTTCATCTTTACAACCCTATATTGGAATCTTTTCTAGATATTTATGGTGAAATCCTATAATTAAACAAGATAAATCATGATAAAAATATCATATATGGGGATCTAACTAAATAAGGACATGTTAAATTAATAAAACAATATGGTATGATGTATATATCATTGTTTCCTATAACCAAAGCCTTGATAAATCATATTGACCATCAGGTTATAAAAGTAATAATGAATGGATATGTCAGCCACCATGACATCTTTGGGTTCCATAACATAAATATAGAACATGAGACAACTTAACATTGTTTCCATAAATTTATAAAAAAACCATACATGGCTTCTAATTCCAAGATTCATCGCTAGTAAGACCCTATATAATACCTATAATATACAACCAGTACTACTACAACCCCTCCTAGATGGAGGTATACCAAGAGTGTCCCCCAAATCTTACCTCCAAAAGACCAAGGGCATGTGACTAGCACTGGGTAAGAATAACACTCAAATGGTAATCCATAGGCTAATGTACTTGTAAAAATGCACACCCCATAAATATCAAAATAATATAAAATAATAACATAAAAGAAAATAAATTAGATAAAGTCATGAAATATCCTATAAAGAACCACAAGTGATCAAAAAATAAATAAACTTAATATAAAGGGGAAAATAAATCATTGTTAGATAAAAAGGGGAAAACAACCTATTAACTGATCGGAGGGAGATCTCTCTTGTCACTATCCAAATATAAACACTTTAGTTAACACATACATAGGTATTTTAACACATTTCCCACTATGATCCTTACCAAAATACTTTTCATTTACTTGAGACACCACATGTGTGGAAATGATTCCCATGAAAGAGTAAGCATATAAAAAGCGAGGAGAACACTCTAAAATCTATAAATAAATATCAAAATAATAATTAGCTTGTGTACATAAAATTTGGGGAATATGATTATAATTATATATAAACACAAAGGAAGAGACTCTCATATAATGGAAGAGGTCTCATTCTTCTCAGCCATCTATAGTTGAAACATGCACACATGTCCACAAATCTCTATAACCAATATAGGTATCCATGTAACATATCTTAATGTATTGTGGGAGAACTATGACTCACCAATGGGTACAAAATAGACAAGGGAGTACTGATCCTGATGAAGGACCCACTCCCCACCTAAGATCATAGATAGGTTGTACTAAATCTATATTTAGTGGATGAATTCCCCATGTATGTATGGGGGAGTACAAAACCTACATATAAAAAGTATTTGGGTGATCTATTACCTATAATAATAGTTTTTCCTAGGGAGAATCGACACAGATATCACTCTAAAGATCACACATGAATCTCATCATCATCTACCCAAAACTGAAGAAAGCATAACTTTCCCATGTCATCTCATGGATAATCTTTGATACTAAGTAAATAGTCACCATTAAATTCTATATGTAAAAACAAATGGAATATTATATTAACGTCCCAATATCTGAGTTCCAATAATAGAGATACTAATATTCTTAGATGGATCATACATTCATAATGAGAGTCGTTAATTAGGGGAAACCAAATTTTTACTGATTTTAATCGACTTAAAATATTTCATTATTTATTTTATTAAATCCTATGTTTTCTATTAGGATTAATGGATCTTTATAAACTTCCCCTTGCTGTTTTGCCTTTATTCTATACAAGTGATATAAGTAAAATATAACATGGTTAATTTTACAAGGGTCGGCCTTATTGTGTGAACTTACATTCTTAACATGGTGACTCACATCATTTCATAGATATTTACACTAATAATCGTTTCATCAATTTCAAGTGAGGGGTGTTTGTGTTGTATCCCAAAATTGAGATATATCCAAAAACATATATCTCATTACCTAATTGTAGTAAATTATTCTAACTCAAATTAGATATAACACTTTCTTATCCTTAAATCCAACATATTATAAATTTTCTTAAACTGCTCATCTAAAACATTATTTGGAACAAATCCGTTCAATAACTCTATTTGGTTTCCCTATCTGGTGTGCCTATACCCTCTTTTGAAATACTCCATCTGAGTCACATCAGATTTTTTCTAATATATCTCTATATTTTGGAACTTTTATCTCTTAAAATTAATATTATAATCCCAAACTACCAAATATTAAACCTTCGTTCAGTGTGCCTTAAATCAATTCTCTAAAATTGGTACCACTGTCTGATAAATATATCTATTGTACCTACAACTAGTAAAATAGTTTTTAATTATTCTAATCAAAACCTATAGTAGGGACACCTCTAATCTGTACCTCCGTCTAGTTCCTTTTATCTAACCAAATATTACCTTGGTTAGAAACTTCTTGTTGTTTTAAAAACATTATTACTTTAGCTTTTTTATTCATATGAACAATGTTTTTTCATGCATTATGAACTCCACATTATATAGTAACACCTCCTAAGAAATGGATGGAACTAAAATATGTTTTCTTGACCATCTCAAATTCAAATTATAAACTTTCCAATCATCTCCACTTTGTTGGATTCTTCTTAACACTTCTAGAATATTCTTGATTATTCAAGAAACTCTATAGTCCACAACCTTATCTAAATTTCCTTGACCTCAATGTTAAGGAACATCTTTGAAGTTCCTTTTCCTGGATAATATAAAAACATTGATTGATAAGATTGAACATCAACATAGTTAAGAACATTAAAATGTATTGTAAATATCCTAAATATTCCATCTAATATATATTTTTCTAATGAATTAGTTAATAAAATTCTATTTAGTTCACTACTTTTTATCACTTTTATTTAATACTTATCTATTGATTAAATCGGTTTGATGGATTTATCACTTCTTTGAATAGTTTTCTTCATGTGTTTCCTCTGACCGATTCACACAAAAATTATTATGTATATTTTTTTCAAAGATTTGGCATTTATTTATCTTATCATCCTTTCAGATGAAATAATCCATCCATTACTCATATGTCTAATCACTCTACCTATGATCATACTTTATACATGAATTTCTCTCTCCAAGTTAATAAATATTCATATGATCATTAATTTGATGACATTTTGTACATTTTTGTGATATTTTTCTATATGATTATACTTTTTCCATTAAACATGGCTTTCTGGACTTATCCTGGAGTTTCCTTTGCTAAATATCATTCTTCCACTTCTTTCTCCTAGATCATTATGGCTTTTTAATTTTTTATCTAATATAACTCAAAATTATTTTATCCTTTATTAAACATCTACTTAATTTGAATAATGTAATTTATAATCCAATGATTAGTATAAAATTTTAAAATATTTTTAAATGGAACACTATATGATTATCTAAACATTTATAGACTTTATACAAGTTCTTATATAAGGAATGACTATATTATTATCTTACTGATGACATCATTAACATTTATTTGATGTAATTATGAGAATTTATCTAATTGTTTTTCATCCACAAGGTTGTTGAAATAACTTCTTTTGGTGACTTAATTAATCATTTTTCAACTATGTCCGATGAAAATCCATACACTTGACTATCCAATGATCTTAGAAAAGATCTATATAAAATTTACTTCTATTGGAGGTGCCTTTTACTAGTCATGGAATGAACTTTATATAACTAGGTGTACCATTTAGTTGAAATTTAAAAGTCCCAGCTACCATTACATATGATATGGAATCTTCTAGCTAAAATTACATAGTTTTTATACAATCTATCTAAATGGTGTATTCATGCCATTGTTTGTCAATAATTTATGTCTAATGGTTCTTTTCTAGTTGAATCAAACTAATTACTTGATTATAAATAACCCATTCATGACTTTAAACATTAAATATATTGTAACATAATATTGATATACTTGAATTTCATATAAAATATCTATACATATTTATGGTGTTTTTAACATTTTTTGCAACTTCAAAAGGCTTATATCATAGAATAATTTTCTATTCATGCTCGAACATAGGCCTATTCACTTTTTACAAGCTCGTAGAAACTTAGTACCTTAGAAATATTATTAATATTCATTGATTAACCATGTGTCTTATCCACCTAGTAACTTTTATCATCTTATATCTAGTAATATTGTGTAACTAAAACATTTTTCATCATTATTTTGTATCTACAAATGATCACCTCTATCAGGTGATCTGTGAGTAGTATCTTTTACCCTAGTCCATCCATTTACAAATTAAATATCTAAATTTGTATAAAAGTGTAAAAATACCTTAAGGATCATTATTTAATTCATGATGTTATGAACTTTGAAGAATTGAATAGCATCATTTGAATTAAAGAAAATTCACTAACATGGATTAGGAAATTTTATTAACTTCTTTCAGGAAATCATATGGAATATTTTCTATCTTCCATGATTAATTTTTCTTATGCTTCAATTGAAAATTAAAATTCACTAGTTTTAATTCTGATGAATTTTCCTTTGGGATAACTTCATTTAGTAGACTTCTTCAAGATTCTATTCTTACGAAACTTTCTTATTAAAATTCCTCATTATGTTTAAAATAAATTATTGAAAATATACATAATATATAACCATTATCGTCCCATAGTAACTTCAATATACACCTTTTATTGGTTTTTAATAACAAATTATACTTAAATTCAATTAAATCATTCTTCCCTGTATTGAAAATGAATTAAACCCCACCTTATTTATAGGGAACTTTATGACATGGTACATTTTTATATCCCCTTAGTGATCATAGTTATTGAATCTCCCTTTTCAAATTTTTGTGTATGTTGGGAATACTCTTAACACCTTTTCTTCTTCCCTTATTTTCTTTTTCCCTTATTTTCTTCTACATAACTAAGTGTAAACTCTAAACCTATTTACAGATAGATTGTATCAATTTTTTTAAAGCAATTAACCTTAAATTATCCCAATCTATGTATATGTGAGTCATTCTTACTGTAGAAAACAAGAGTGATTACCCCAGAATAACCAAATTTCTCTTAGTTTTATGGATTCCACAATGTATAATCACCTTCAATTCCATATTTTAATGTTGGTTATCAAAAAATATCAGGAAATATGGTTTAACTTTATTATCCCTTTAGATAAAACCACAGGGTTTAGAAATTTTTCTCATGTCAAAAACCCCAATTTTTGTAACTTCAAATTTCTTCATTCTTTCAAACTTATTTTTCTAAACAATTATTATCATGGGTTGTATGGGTTTTTCTCTTGAATATTGAATTCAATATTTTGTGGTACAATTTTATTAACTTTATCTAAAAAGTACCATTAAATTTTATTATTTTATTCTATTTACAATCTCAGTTCTTACTCCAACTTCTATGGCCATACAACCATGAAATCATTTGGATCTTGTTCATCTTTCATTTTGTTATAAACTTTGTTAATATAACCACTATGTAAATAAAAAAAATTATTCTTATTAACAAACTTTTCCAAACTAGATAACATTTTAATGAAATTTAAATGAGTGTTTCCGGTAAACATACATCTTCCATATAGTTTATTAACTTTGGGTAGTTCACTCTTTATAGGTAACTTATGGTGAACATGTACTTCTTCATCAGAGATATTCCTTCATTCCAATATACTTATGTATTTTTCGGATTGATTGAAATTTTTATTTAATAATAATTATATCATATTTGTCATTCATTACAAGTATATAGTAATACATGATGTGGGCTTTTATTCCATAGAATTAAAATCTTATCATTGGTGGGACATATTTAGAAAAATTGTTCTGAGGTATAATATTCTTCTTTACATCATTTTTTTATATCCTAAGGAAGATTAATAGCATATATTTTTTCATTTCTTTCAAATTTTGTGGCCTCTTTCTATTGGAAGTATTTCCATTACACTTGGTAAAAGTTAAACATCGCTTTTATTTATCATGGTCATTTCATATAAAATTATCACAATATATTCAAGATATCCAAATATGTTGGATGTTAGTACATTATTTTTTTTTAAAGGTTAGATAAATATAGTGGAGTTTCTTTTTATTTCCACTTTTCTTCCCCTTAATATTGACCTTATCAATTTTTCATACCTTGGAACATTATTCCAGGAATTTATATCCATGTATCTAAACATTACATGTCACTAATAGTAACTAATAATCCTTAGATTAATTCATTCTTTTGTATCTTGGATGGTGATAACATCTTTTGAAACTTTCTTCTTTCAAATGTTAACTTTTTTCTTTAGTACATATCTAGTGAAAAAATTTACATTTTCTTTTCAGACATACACCGTATTCATATTAGGGGGATTCTAAACATTATTCATAAAAAACAATCTATAATTATAACTTGCACAAATATTTAAGGATTTTTTTATAAAATATTAATCAAAATTTAGGGTTATTGTTTTTTCAAATTATCAGATATGGATGCTTCTGATCCTTTGAAATTCCTCATACTATTGGATTGATTATTTAAAAACATAATATTATCCTTATAAAGTTTGTAGGAAATTATTATCTTAACGATATATAAAGATTATTCTTTATTAGATTCTATATTTTACAGCCTCACCACTTTTTAAGACACTTTGTGTTTAAAGTGTTCTGATATTCATGACTCCTAAAGTTTTCTTCAAATTTAGATATTAACTTTTGTATCTTTTCATCCTGTGACATACACAACTCTTTAAAGGAAATGTAAAGTTCACATAAAAAATTCACTTTAATCTCTGGTTGATTATTATTAAACTCAACAACGACATTGTGAGTATCTTATATTGCATGGATATTTTCAAGGACAACATTTTTCAATACATATTCATTATACGAGATCCTAAAAAATCTGATTCTGTAATAGAGAAATTTTCTTCATAGTATGTTTTTAATTCATCTTTAATATCATTGACTTTAGTGAGGTATTCAAACATGTGTTTCTTCTAAAAAATTTCTTTATGTATTTTACTCTCTGCCAGAAGTTATCTTTGAAGCTATTCTATTTTTTCATCTTTATCTTACAACTGAGAGTTATTTTCTTCAACAAAAGTTTATAATGCATGGAATATTCCCATAAGAACTAATTTAAAATAGGAATCTCACATAAACTTCTATACATGATATACTATACAAAGTGAAACTTTTCTTGGGAGCATTACATATATTTTTCCATTCCTTCAATGAGTTTAGTATGAGATTAACATTCTCGGGGAATCTTTACTAGAACATTCTCTATGTTATCAAGTTATTATTTAAGATATGATATTTCCTCTTGTTTTCTCCTAATATGTGAAGGTATATATATAGTAACATCAAAATGGACATTATCATGTACAAATATATTTTAGAATAAAGCACTTCAATAATTTCCATCGAATCATACTCTTCAAAACAAGAGTAAGATTCTTTTGGAGGATTAGTCACATTAGATTCAAAAGATTTATTATCACACACTTTAACATCTAGTAGTGGTTGATCCTCATTTTATTGATTTTGTTAGGATAACTTCCTATTCTTCTATGTTTCCTTCTTATTCTGATTCTTCAATGTTTTTTATTAAACCTCCAAATTTCTACAACTATAGATAACTTCTGGACATTTCATCTTATGTTGAATTTTCTTACATTATGGATAAAAAATTTCTATATCTTAGGTAACGATTCAATTAATATAAAATAGTTTAATGTAAAAAGTAACAAAAAATTTATATCAAAACAAATGATACCTTCCCTCATATACCAATTGAGATTCTAAGGTAGGTTGTGGAGTCATATTGAGAGCGGTTGAATCTGGGATGAACAAAATTTTACCAATTATAATTTACATAAACACATTCATTCTTTATGTTGATATAACCAATGTTATATACTAGGATGTATGATTATTTATAAAATATTTCCCACAATTTTACCTTTCTTTTATATATATGATAAAAGGAAAATATAACATAGGTATTTTTTAAAGGTTCAACATCTGTGTGAGAAACTAAATCCTTTCAATATAAAATCACATTGGTCCA
Organism: Viscum album; assembly: GCA_963277665.1. Classification (NCBI taxonomy): domain Eukaryota; kingdom Viridiplantae; phylum Streptophyta; class Magnoliopsida; order Santalales; family Viscaceae; genus Viscum; species Viscum album. The sequence continues at coordinate 397,605,756 of OY728125.1, forward strand.
TTTTATTTTACACTAATAATAATTTCATCAATTATAAGTGAGGGTTATATATATTACACCTTGTATTTGAGTATTATCCTAAAAGTATCTTCCTATATCCTAATAAAAAATATATTGACTCCCATTAGTAACAACCAGTCATTATACTTCAATACAAATTAAGATAAAATCATGTAACTAGCCATTGAAAAATGTTATCCACAATATCATCATCTAATAAGTTTATATTATATCTCAATATATTAAACCTATTAATTTGTCTAGTGTACTTCATATGATGCACCTCCCCTTCCATTTGGTTTGTCTTCATCTAGTGCACCTATAAACTTAGTGACTTGATATTTAGTTCCCCAACTACCATTAGGTATTCCACTATCTCATGAAATTTAAATAAATTACATGATATTGGTAACACTATTTAATAACTCAATACATTGTACCTATCACATAAATAATTATATCTAATTATTCTAATAAAAAAACTGGATGGTTCACATCTATTTGGTACCTGTGTCTAGTGAATTTTATTCAAATGAAAATAACCTTTATTGGAAACTTCTCACATCACTAATAGCTTAATCACTTAATATTTATATCAACATGAACCATGTTTTTTCAATTTTAAACAAAATTCCCTTTATATATGAATTACTCAAGGGAAAATGGTGGGAACTAAAATATGTTTTCCCACTCAACTCAAATTCCAATTGTGAAATTCTTTATCATCTCATCTCTATTGTATTCTTCCCAAAAAATCTAGAATATTCATGAGACATTGTTGAAATATTTCATCCACAACATTCATTGAATTAACCTAACCTTCTCATTAATGAACATCTTCAAACATCCTAATCTTTTTAATGATAAAAAAATATTTATAGATTAGATTTTGCATCAACATTGTTAAGGAATTTACAAATTATGCTAATGAACCGTATGATTATGTCTAGAATATGTTTTTCCAATGAAAATATTATAAACATTATATCTGGTGCACTTCTCTATTTCCTTTGATTTGATCCTCATTGACCGATTGGCTTGGTTTATGGATTCAGTATTTCATTGACATGTTATCTTCATGTGTTTCCTCAAACTGGTAAAACCTCAGATATTTGTGTGGATTTTTCCTTCCTATGAGACTATAAGGTTTTGTATAATCATAATTTCTAAAAATATCATCTATTATTTTCTTATTTTTCTGATCAATCTACATAAAATCAGACTTCAAGCCTGACCCACTCTTTTCATGTAATTAAAACTTCATAAAATTATCCATATGATGGCATTATGTACCATTTAAAAATGATATTTTTTTCGATAATACATTTTCCATTCACCCTATATTACATGACTTTTCATGGAATATTTGTTGGTACATCACCTTCCTTCACATTTTTCTCCCCGATTAGTAGTACTTTTTTAATTAGTCATCTGATAGAGCTGAACTTAATTTTAGCATTGATTAAACATCTACTGAATATGGATGATATAATTTCTACTCCAATAATATGTATAACTCTATAGAATAATTTAAAATGGATATTCATATGATTATATAAACTTTATTTTACATTATAAAATATATTATACTTGTAATGCCTTTATCATTCTCTAGTTGATGACATCATAAATGTTATTCTGATTTCGGTGTAAGTATTTTTATGATGTATGTAAGTCTACTGGGTCATTTTGCAATAAAATAGATTTAATTAACGCATTTCAGTGACTTCATCGACCATTAACCTAATCCATCTAATGCACCTATTTTCAATTGTTCTTTATATGGTCTTAGTAAAGATCTATATGAACCTTCCTTATTTTATAGGGACCTTTACGTATATATTGGCATGACCTTTATCTATCTTAGTGTACCTTTGTGTAGGTTTTGAAAAAATATCATATATTATTACGTAGGATTTAAAAAATTTAAACCACCCTTACATGGGATTGATAAAAGGCCTTCGATAACTACACTGAATCCATTATTATTAAATATTTTATGTCTGATGGTTCTTCATCTTATGGACTCAAACCGATGCCTTCATATCAAAGCACCATTTATGACTTCAAACTCCATACAAATTGCAACATATTATTCATCATCATGAGCTTCATAAAAATATATTTAACACCTTGAGACTTTATGATTTATTTCCCTTTAATTAAAATAAATCTCTTTGAATGCTTGTGATGCTCACAACACCAGGTATTAAAAAATACTTTTTAAAATATTATTCAAACATAACCATTATAATCTAGCCATTAAGTTGGCATGAATGAATAGTAATAACAAAATTATGAAAATATTATGGTTTATATATGTATAAAATAAATTAAATGGATATCTATTTATTTTAAATAAAATATGAATCATCTGAACGAACAATTAATGTTTTCTAAAAATCTGTATTTTTCTAAAATAATGTTTAATCGCACTTGTAGAACATAATTTAAAATAAATTTCATCTAATTTTAGAAAATTTATTTTATAAAAATAATTTCACTTTTGAAATCATCATATTAAAAATATATTTTGGTTATTTGTTTATATATTTTTGAAAAGTCTCATTTTTATGACTAGTGAAAAATAATGATTTTTATTTGAAAACTAGATTTTCATTTTAATTATTTAAAAAGTTAAATTTATTTATAAGATGGTTTTAAAGTAAAATTATTTCATTTATATTATAATCAATATACATTAGTGTAATCAATTTCTATTTTAATTTTTATATTAAAAACGTCTATACTTATGATCATTTTCTCTTTGAAAACCAACTTTTTCATCACGTGTGTGGGTACAATTTTAAATTGGATTATGGAAAATATCATAATTGAATTTGAAAAAATGGATTAAATATATTGAATTAGTTTAATTTATATTAGATAAAAATTTCAACATAATAATTGACCATTATGAATAGCAAAATCAGTAAAAATTAATTACACTGGTTAAGGTAAAAAACTGATTTATTAAGAGGTTGAACTAAGACAATAAGGGTTAATAATTACAAAAATATTTTTCCAAATCCAATTTTATTTCCATATTTATACCTTATCACCCATAAATGTTTATAAAGGACCATTTTCTAGGCATGATACCTGATAAAAACATTGTTGTAATTAATGTTTTTCAAAACATCCATTTGTGTCCTCTCCCCCAATTATAAATGGCCACACCATATCCCCCATATTTGCAATTACAATCCCATTTAGATCATAAAATCCATATAAAAATAAATTCCTTAATTCCATAACAATATCCTATATCACTTGGGTTTTTTATAAATTTATCCAAGGATTTATTTTTATACAAACCAAAAGAAGTTCCCTAAATAAGCCGTAATGTTTTTAAACTAGTGTTTTCATTTTATTTATTATTCTACCTCCTTAAAATATTATTAAATCATGATTTTATAATAACATAATTATCAATCATTTACAGATATGTTATTAAATTAATTTAAAAATCTATATTCATCTCCTCTTCCATCAAATGGGAAACAAAACTATCGATTGTGTGTACGGTGGACTACCTCCTCGCAAACCAATAAAATTAATCTTCCATAAACACCTTTAAAGGATGGATATAATGAGGGATTTAACACATTTATATGATATTCATTATCTAATTATACATCAATAATTATAATATCATATATACCTTCTTACTTTTATTTCTTTTTGAAATACAAAAATGTTGCTCGTGTGTACGATGGACTATCACCTCATAAAGCGATGCGATTTTTTTATCACATACACTTCAAATATAAGGTAATAATGATAAATTCAACAAATATATGTGATATATTTGACAATATAAGAATTATTTAAGGTTAAAATATCACCCACTAACTTACCATTTCACTCGTTAATAGAATAATAATGTTGCTTGTGCGTTTGTACGACCTACCGTCTCCACGAAGTGATGCGATTCATTTTCAATTTACAACATCAATAATGATTATAAAAATTTATACAATTATTAAATGTGATATTTAAAATATTAATATAATTTATACTATTTAACTATCTAATATGTAAAATAATTGGAATGTTTATGAAAAAACACGTATAAAAATGGGGCAATTAACACCCAAAACAATGAAATAAGAAAATATTATTAAAAAATGGGGGTAAAAGATTTTAAGGGGATTATATATGATATTATAATTATTAATATGTTTTTTTAGAAATTAATAACATTCTAAAAACCATTAAACATGAGTTTAAATCTTGTTTAACCTAAAGGAAGTGTTAGGTAAGGGGATTCGTCTCAATTTTCCTACATTGAGGAAAATTGTAATGCTATACACCTTATTTATTTTATATGGTATATATACATAATCATAATTCACATTTAATATCATGATTTATTAATTATTCATTATATTTTATGTTTCAGTTTTAATTATTTCATCAAATGATTTTTGAGTAGAAAATCAACAAGTGGTAAAATTTATTGTACAATTTAACATTATTTTGTTATTGTTGACTTACTTTTGAAACAATCACTATCTTATAATAATTTTTCATTAAATTAAATTTTTATTAAATATGCATGTTCTTATATGATTTATATTATTGATCCAATGATGGAGCACAGGTTGATATGGAAAGCTACACACGATCATGGAGACAATTGAAATCCCTAATTCGGCATCGGTAGTTCGTAATCATGGTTTCCTTAAATGTTGGAGTGTGAGTGACTATAAAATAATCCGGATTGGGAGAAGTTTGTTTCAAATTTTTTTCAATAGCAGGGATGATCTCCTAATTCCCTAGAATAAGCGTGTGACTCCTCTTAAATCAAGAGCCTTCAAATTTACTGTATGGGATATTAACTTCAACCCATTCACTCAATGATAAAGTACAGCATAGATATGGATTCACCTTCAAGATCTTAATTGTTTTTATTGGTATCCTAAAATCCTCTGGGATGTTTCTTCTTGTGATTAGACTCCATTGAAGATAGACCATCATACCAATGATGTAGAGCTTGGATTTTATGATCATGTTCTGGCGGAGGCCAACATGGACTCAAATCCGCCTGATATGGTTAATTTATTTGATAATGATAGGAAGTTTGAAATCATAATTGAATATGAACAGAAGCAACATTTGTTTTATTGGAAAATAGTTGGACATGATGTCTCCAATTGTAGGAATATTCTGAAATAGTAGAGGTTATTTAACAACTCCACTGCTGAAAAAGTTATCCCATGGAAGGAGGTTGGAAGGAAAAATAAGGTGAATTTCCCTACAATAAAGAAGGGAGAACACTCTGGTAAGGATAATCGTGTATATTAATATAATTAGGAGTTTGATGGTCTTATTCATGCTGAAGCTATCATTGTGAGATCATACATACCTCATCAAAATACTATTGATGTTGATGACTCAGAGATTGATCTTAATGTTGTTAATTTGGTCTCTAGAACACTTCCTATGGCTCTTAACTCTATGGAGGATGAGTTCAAAGGAAGTTGAAACTATGTTCTACATATCCTTGTAGATATTATAGAATCTAATGCCCCAAGGGCTAGGAATGACAAGAAAATGGGTTCTCTAGTAGATGTTGATCTGCAAAAAACTTCATTCCCTCCTAATAAAATATTGTGTGACATGGTTGAAAAAGAAGAAGAACTAGAGGCCAAAAGTACCCCCCCCCCAGTGCTCATAAGAGGTGAACGTCTCTTCCTTGTAAGGAATAAATAGTAAACCTTCAATGTATATTTCTGGGAGTTTGGACCATAGGAAGAAAATTAGAAGCCTCTCCAAGATTTCCAATGTCTCAAAAAAATTCAATAAAGAAGAAGGAAATGAAGAAAAATAAAAAGGGAAATTCCAATTATAAATAGGTTTCAAAATGATCTTTCTCTATTTTAATTGTCAAGGCCTCTCTAATTACTCTGCTGCTAATGCTTTGCAAAGCCTTATTCAGATTCACAAGCATAAGTTAATTGGGAATTCTAAACTGAAATCCTCATTTCCTTTAGGTTTTTTAGGCTTTAATAAGTATGGTTTTATCTTGATTTTCACCAATGGTTCAACTGGGCAGTATGAGAGTTTATGGGTTTTTTCTCATACCACCATTAGTATTTCCAATAATATCTCCATCAATGATCATGTGAGTTATTTCTCATTGAAGTGGCATTCTTATGGGATAGTTGTCTATTTTCTTTATCTTAAAAGATGGCATCAAGATTGTTGGATTCTATGGTAGGAACATGACAATTTTATGGGAATTACTTCCCCTTGGTTCATTGTTGGTAATTTCAACACTATCCTCTATTTTAGTGAAGAAAATGGGTCCTTTTCATTCTCAGATTTCTCTTAGGGAATTAAAAGGTTGTGTTGATGATAATGATTTGACTAAGGTTAGTCTGGTTGGGGAAATATAAACATGGTATAGAAGATATCTCAATTGTGTGACTGCTAGTTAGCTGGATCAGGCCTTTGTGAACAATATAGCCTTTGAAAAATGGGACTTCATTCCTAGAACTACTCTTCCTAAAATTTCTTCTAATCATCATCTGATTCTAGTTATTTTTTAGGGATGGGATCACCATTTACATCTTACATTTCATTTCAACAACACTTGGTATCTTCAAAGTGATTGTGGTAGGATGATTGAAAAATCATGGAATAGTATTAAAGGTTCTGATTTTCTCTTCAAATTGAGGATGGTTAAGTGATCTTAAAAATCAAGGAGCAAGGAGACTTATAGTGAGTTGGATAAATAAATCTTATGGCTTGAATCCTCTCTCCAGCAACTTCAATATGAAGCCTCGAAAGTTAACTTCAATTTGGATTTTTCTAAGGAATCTATTCTAGTCTCTAAATTGAACTCTCTCCATGTAATGAAAGAGAATATTCTTAGAGAAACTTTAAAAATAAAATATCTTGGAGAAGGGGATCAAAACACAAATTTCTTCAATTCCTTCCAAAAAATGATAAATTCCAATCGTCCCTTCCCCTATCATATGGTTGGTGATCAAATCTTAGACAATAAAGAAATAATTTTTGGTTATATTATTGATTATCTCACTAGTTTGTTGAAAGGTCCTACTTTGGGGGATCTTTGATGGATGGCATCATCCCATAATTAATTTTCACTGCAGATAATTACCTACTCACTAGTCCCCCTTTGGAATTTGAGATTATGAATACTATATTTAATCTTAATTCATTCATCTCCTTGGTTCTAGGTGGATTCATCAATTTCCTTTATCAAATGTATTGGGACGTTATTAAATGTGACATTTGAAAATTATTCTCCAATTTCTTTGCCTCAGGAGCTCTCCCTCAGGGCCTTGTTACTTAATTTATCTCTTTAATTCATAAAGTTGAAAATGCTTATGGGATTCACCTTTTTTGACCAATTTCCTTGGTCAACACTAGTTACAAGATCATAAGTAAGATTATTGATAACAAGATATCATGCATTTCATCTATGAATATTTCTAGGAATCAATTTGGATTTATTGAAGGAAGATGTAATCTGGAATTTATTTTTTGGCATCAGAAAGTCTGAATCGGCTCAGGAAACCTACAAGACGGTGGAATAATTACTATCAAACCTAAAATCAAAAAGGATTTTGTTACACTGGATTAGACCTTTCTTTATAAGGTTCTTGTATATTTTGTTTTCAATTAAATCTTTATTAGCTATATTTCTACACTTTTGGGATCTTCTCATGTCTTGTTTATTTTAAATGGCTCCCCAAAAGTGTACTTTGCTTGTTTTAGAGGTGTTCTTTTGGGTGATCATCTCTCAATCCTGCTATTTTCTATTGTTGAAGATTGTCTCAGTTGACTCAACTCTCACATGATCTCATAGGGTTAGCTCAAGTCAGTTCAGGCATCCAAGCCCCTCATCACCCCATCTCATCTTTTATATGTTGATGATATCATTATCTTCTTGCAGGGTAGTTAAAAGAGTTTTCATGTCCTAAAGAAAGTTATCCATCATTTTCAGGGTGTTTCTAGCCAATGTATCAGTCGGGATAAATCCTCCATACATTTTAGAAAGGGGTTTACTATTTACAAGAAGCATTGGATTATTTCAGATTTGGGAATTAGAGAAGTGGTCGTTCCATTTTTCTATATTGGTGTTCCATTATTATGGGGGAGTCCTAAAGCATATTTCTTTTCTAAAATTGTTGATAGGGTTAACATATAGCTATAAAATTAGAAAGGTAAGAGTCTCTACATAAAAGGGTGATTAAGCTTGGTGAATTATGGTATAGTTTCTAAATTGGTGTACACATTCATTGTCTATAAATGGTTTAGGGCTTCTCAGATGTCTAAATATCTCTATCAAGAATTTTATTTGGAGTGGTAATATCCATGAGAGGAAAATGGTCATTGTTCTTTTGAAGGTTTTATATCTCCCTCTACATGATGGTTTCATTGTAATTAAGTATATTTCCCTTTTCAATGATTATATTCAAGCTATACTTGTATACAATATTCTTCACATTAGTTTTGAGTCAACGAGTTTTCTTAGTGCTCGTTTTTCTAGTAAATTGTGGAAGGGAAGGAATTTTTACATCGACTCTTCATTATAGAAAAAAATTAAATCTTCTTTTCTAAATATCATGACTTGTTCTAGATGGATTGTGAATAGGAACTCAACTCTAAAATTATTGTTTGATAATTGTACATAGCCATTCTCTCAGATAATTTCTAGTTGGCTGTTCTAAAATGAAATGATCAGGCCACTATTAAATATATTTTTTGATGCTCCTCCCTCATCGCTCCTAGATGAGCTTCAAGCTATGGTTAATCATTATGATTTTGTTTGCGGCCTGGATATTCGGGTTTGGGAACTGGCTAGAAATGTAATTCATACTATAAATTTCTATTATCAACATGTCACCATGGTCTATGATGTAGACTATAATTGGATATTTTCAGTCAACAAAAAATTGATCAGGACTTCACATCTTACCCTTGTTTAGAGGCTATTTTATAATGGGTTACCCTCTAATGAGGTACTCCAACTTTTGGGTATTCATATTTTTTTAATGTGTTCAATGTGTCACCAGAACATGGAGGATTTGGAGTACCTCTTCCTTACCTGTGCAATGGATTTGTCCATTTGGAAGGAGGTCTGAAAGGCTTTTGATCTAGTTGGTCTTCAATTTTTAGGTATGTAGGACATCTTTTGGTGCTTCTCAATCATCCAGTTATCTCTTTAGGTACGTTCTCTACTTTAGGTGGTTGTAGCTGAATTTTGGAATACTATTTGGAGGCACCGAAATGTATAAATTGACTTTAAAAAATGCTATGTTTCGAATCTAGTCATGAAGATGATTTTTTCGGCTATAAGAGAGATGTGTAGCACTGGCATGGGGGAGTGAAACAACAGTATATAAGATTTTATTGTGATTAAAAATCTAGGTGTTCAAGGAAATTTCTTATCTACTTTATAAAGTTTTTATGTGTTTTGTTTTCCTCCTCTCTTTCAATGGATAAAGGTGAATACGCAGGGTGTGTTAAAGGGAAATGAAGGGCCAGCGGGGTGTGGTGTGGTTTTTAGGACACATAATGATTTTGTTAGGAGATGTTTCTATGGAACTTGAGGTGTGACTAGATCACTCGAGGAAGAGATTCATTGAATAATTCAAGTTGTATCATTTTCTAGACGGAAAGGTTGAACTAATAAATGGTTAGAATGTGACTCTACCACTCTTGTACAGACCATCAGAAATAGTGAACTTCATATCTCTGGGAGGCTTGCTGCAAAGTGGATGGAATACATGAAGACCCTTTTGAACCTCAACTTATTCATCACTCATGTCTATTAAGAGGTGAATATGGTTACAGATGGTCTTGAGAATATGGGAGTTTGTAAGCCTCTTACTTGGTCAGATACGCATCCCGTGGTCCTGCTCCCTCATTATGAGGCTGATTTTAATTAGATCCCACATTTTTTATCTTGTAACTTTCCTTAATTTTATAAATATTTTCCTTGTACATTAGGTTGAGGGACCTTTTAAAAAAACTATATGATGTAAATTATTATTTAATAAAATTTATACCATTTTTACATATGGTTTTTACTTTGAATGTTCTTTGATTAACTAGGGAAATATTGATAAATATGTATCCTTTATTCAATATATATTTGATGATAAAGAATATTTATTCAAGAATTAAATAAATTATTAGATATATAAGGGGTTATTTGGACATGAATTTATGGGTGGGTCTTGCTTATATTTATCCCATCGATGTATCAATAGGTATGCTAAGACAAATCCATTGGCGAAATCATATGGGTTCTTACCCATTAGTTTTAACACATTCTAGTGAAAAGACATGATGGTAGAGGTATTTTTATTACTAATATCATTAAGTTGAATAATTAATTATTGAATTCATTTATAATTTATTTATAATTATTATCCATGATATTTTATCTATTATATTATCTCTATTTTCATTTCATTCATAGATTATTTATTAAATGGTATGTGTCTTCAATTATTTACCTTTCCATATTAACTATGACTTATCTAATTATGATATTATAGTTATTGATTAAATGGAATGTGTGTTTATTTATTTACCTTTCCATATTGATTATTCTTTATTGATTCATGATATATTCCATTGTATGTAACCCTTAATGATTTTTTATGTCCCCCTTATTTTGCTTCTTTTCCCAATGATATGAAGAAGAATTATTGGAATGAGTTCAAGGATGTGAAGTTTTTTAGATTTAAATGAATTTTATTTTATTTTCCTAGTGTAAAATGGGTATCATGTATGTATCTAGATTTACAAAAAAACTAAACTATTACTTTGGGATTATACCCCTTGCATATATGCCAATATAAAAAGTAGGTATTAGCTCAAGGTTACTTGATTTGGGGACATTACAATTGGTATCAGATTATGTTTTTTTAGAAAACATAGAAACTATATTTTTGAAAAAATATATTAAATAAGATAGCCTTATGATTTAATTTGATTATATGTATATAATAACATCCTAATGTTTTTTAAAGTAAGATATTATGTGATTTTTTCTATAAAAAACATCCCTGTATGGACACTACAATTAGACGTGGTTCTAGAATGTATGTAACTAGGGTAATAAGTTCAAAAATTCCATATTGTTCTTTACCCAATAATCATCTGGGGTATCAAAACATGCCTTACTATGCACCTTGTTTGACACACCTGGGGGATATTCCTAGGATAATTCAAATTTTTGTTACAAACCATTATGATGGATTTTAAAATAAATATATCCCCCAAGAAACTATTTTTAGGATTATGGGATAAATAATACTTAAATTTTAATTTTTGTTATGTGTTACACAATATTTTTAATTATAAATTATGATTTAAAATTAAATCATTTATGAGCTAATATAGAATATTCCATTGTTTAGAAATAAATTTTTGAAGGAATAAGGGTATCAATTATCATGGATAATATATTTATTACCCTACTGATCAAGCTAATATAAATGACATTGGAATAGATAAAATGATGGATATATTAGGAAAGCGTAAGTAGGTTATAAAAATGACCTTGATCAAATGGAAAAACCAATCCCATAGTGCATTTCTTCTATGGTGGATTTTTTCATGTGATAGAATCCACCATCATTTGGTGGGACTTATAATCCAATTGTTGTTAATAAATCGATTATGTTATTGGAGGAGATATTTTATGGAATTTTAATGAAATTAAAATGTAAAAGTAATATTTATATTGTACTCTCTCTAAAGAGATGTTTATCAATGGTGTCATTGATCTAGAATAGTAGGGAGGAAGAATAACTAAAACTTATTGAATGGAAATATTTTAAGGATACACTCTTTGAAAAATATTTCACACATGAGAAACAAAGTAAAATTAAGATAAATTTACTCAAAATAAATAAAAAAAGAAAGAGAAAGTGTTTCAGAGTATGATAATTTCTTGATAAGGGTATTCAGGTATGCTACAAATTACATACACAAATATGGAGTGAACAACTTGATATTTCTTTGAAGGTCTTAAGAAAATTATCCAAAGGGTACTGGTCTATCATAATTTCTCATCATTTGATGAAATAGTTTTATATTCTATACAAATGAAGAATAAATTTTCTAGATCCTATATGTTCAATGGAATTAGATAAAATAATAGGTTGAATGAGCACCAATAAAAATAAAATGCATCAAAGAAGAATAATATAATGAAGCTATTTCCACATTGTGAGAACTATGGAAACAATCATTCATGGAAATTATTTATGGGAGTGGGGTTTTTTATAAGTGTGGAGATAAGGTTCATCAAGAAATTGAATGAAAAGGGATGAAATACAATAGTGTTATTAGGTGTTTTAACTATATGGAGATGAGAGGATATGAAAATTAATTCCGTAAGAATTAAGGGAATCTAATATAGAAATGGCCAAGGGGGGATATCGAGGATTATGAAATCACTACAAGTGAGGTGGAAGTATCCAATGATGTCATGGTAGGTATTTTATTCATTGATTCAAATTTAGATAATTTTTATTGTATTCTATATCATAACACTCTTTTATATCATCTCTGTTTTCCTAAAAAAATAGACATTTCCTTAATAATTTAAGAAAGTAATTGTTAGTAAAAACACCAAGTGGTTGTCTCATTAAAAAACATATGTGTTAGGAAATCCCCATTATGACACAAAAATGTGTTACCTTTTCTGAAAATATTTTCACACCTATGGTTTACTTCGATATATTCCTTTTTGTGTACTGTATTTCAAAATATGATGATTTTTTTCAGGAAGAAGGAAATTGTGATTCTTGAAGAATATTTATAATTATTTATCTTTAGAGAATAGAAATCATCATCTGAGTCATGTATAGATCCTACAACAATATCTCTACTGAATGAGACTCTCAAGGATGAATTGAAAACACAATCTATTGATGGATAAAGAAATATTAAAATTTAGGATGTTCATATTGGGTAAGAATACATTGATGTATTTCCTAGTGAATTTCATAGATGTTACCCAGAGTTTAAAGTTGATTTTACATTGATTTAATCAATCATTTAGTACCAATATCAAAGAATCTCTATAAAATGGACACTATTGAATTAGTAGAGTTAAAGAAATAAATATAGTACGTGTGTGATAAGCGATTTATTCACCCTAGTATTCACCTTTGGGATCCTATGTTCTCTTCATTAAGAAGATATATGGATCCATGAGGTTTTTCATTGATTATAGGGTAGTAGATGCGATTATAAAAAATAAATTTATCCTCAATCTCGCATTGATGACTTATTCAATAAACTTCAGGGATCCTAATATTTTTTAATGATTGAGATTTATTCTGGGTATCATAAATTGTTGGTAAATATAAAAGATATTATGAATATATCCTTCCAAATGAGGTATGGTCATTACAAGGTTACAATAATACAATTTGGATTAACTAATTTTCCCAATACTTTTATTGATCTAATGAATAGAGTATTCAAGAAATATCTTGATGATTTTTTTTCATATTAATTAATGGTATCATGGGGTATTATAAAATATATGAGGACTATAATAATTATTTTGGTTTTTTCTTAAGAATCTTAAAAGGAAAGAGTTATATTGGAAGTTTAATATGTGTGATTTTTATCTTTAATAAGCTTATTTTTGTATTCATATTGTCTCTGAGGATGGAATCTTGGTTGATCTTATGAAGACAAAGGCAATCATAGAATGGCATACACCAATGAACATAGCTAATGTGTGTAGTTTCATTGGTGTTCCTTGTAACAGCCCGAGATTTTATAAAAAATATTCATTTTAATTTCATTAATGTTTTGTGTTGTATGCTACACCAAAAGGAGCTTGCTCAACACGCATCCTTGACTTGTCTTTCATTACACGCAATCGCGACCTTCCTCGATAGCGTGTGTAGTACGCAATACCGTGTTTCACTAAACAAAGATATGCTATTAAAATATTATTAAAACTAGCCGTTATGAATAGTAATAACCACCTTTTAAAATTTTAGAAATTTTAGCTCTCAAAATGGACTTCATTTTTGGATTCGGAGTATCGAATTTAGCCTAAGGTGAAATTTTGGTACTTTTCGGATAACTTTCATATTCTGATGAATAGTGAAAGTTACTAAATTATAATTAAAAACAACTTTTTTAATCGAAATAATTAATAGTGATAAATTATTAATTTTAGTGGTTTTAAATTATATTTAGAATATATTTTTACAATTTAATACAATGTTGGTAATTGGATGTAATTTCACATTTAAACCAGTCATAAACAAGTGTCAATCATTTGATGGTTATTATCTCTTAAAAACACGCTATTTGTTTTGACGACGGGAATTAATTTTTAAATTATTTAATGAAACTAATATTTTTTGAATTTGGTAAAATAGATATCATTTTTGAGTTCATAATATCAAATATATCTTAGGCCTAATTTATGGTATTTTTCTGGAAACTTTCATTTTTTGATGAATAGTGAAACCACTAAGTGGTAGTTAAAAAATGAATTTTTCATTAAAATTAATTTTACCGCTTCTGTGAGTGGAATTTTAAAAATCCGAGAGACACGGTTGATGTTAGTAAGTAAAATGTGGTTCAATGAGATGAAAATAATTTTTTGGTGAATAGTAACTTTTTACTTTTTTTACCACAGTTAAAAGTAAATAGGGTAATTAAGGGTAAAAATGATATTATTATTACCCTAACACATGTCCTAATTCTATTATACAAATTTAATTCGACCAAAAACAACCTTAGGAATAAAATATCACCATTTAGTCCCACTTGAATTAGATTAGGACATTTATTATTAATTTATTTAAAGAAGGGTTAAAATAGTTAAAATCAAAGTTTAATAAGTAAATAATTTTTAATATGGGGTATACATAAGAAAAATTAGAATATAAATATTCATTAGAAAGATAAAATTATTTCCTACATAATGGTATTTTATTTGTAATTTTTATACATTAAATAATTTAATTTATTTAT
Organism: Viscum album; assembly: GCA_963277665.1. Lineage (NCBI taxonomy): Eukaryota > Viridiplantae > Streptophyta > Magnoliopsida > Santalales > Viscaceae > Viscum > Viscum album. The sequence goes on from OY728125.1 coordinate 397,620,765, forward strand.
GACACAACGATGATACAGTAATTATCTTATTAATGAAATATTGACATAATGGATGTTATAAATACCCAAATAAATATAATTTGAGACTTTTTATGAACTAAACTAATTTTCTAAGTTAATATGACATGTTAGGATTGATTTTAATAACTTTGGTCGAAGTAATAAGTCTGTTATGAGTTTCAAAAAAATCAACTATTGAATAGTTTCAAAATTGACATAAAATAGTTTTTAAAATAAATATTTTATTATTAATTGTTATTTTATTCCTAAAAATATAAGGTTCGGCCAAATGACTTAGATAAGGTTATATATATTAATAAAACACAACTTGGGGGGTCGCTGGGATGTATATGGTAATTTTATTAACTATATAATATAAAAATACAAAGTTACATGGTAAATGTCAATCTAATTAACTAAGAGTTAAAACTAAAAGATAAGGTTAATATAATGAACTAAACTTGTCTAAATTCTATTGGATGAGAGGATTTCGACCCATATACACCTTATCTTATAAATAACTCTATTTGGAGCTATTTATAACCGAACTTGACTTTATAATAAAATAATAGTTTTAGTTATTCCAAAGGTGCCCCTCTCCTCCCTTATAAAAGGGCACTTCCTCCCTCTCTTCCTCACAGCACTTTGAGCCTTCAAGCTCGGCCAAACCCTGACAATTTCTCCTCTACACTTCCCTAGATACATCCTAGAGGTCCTGGTATTCTTCAAAGACCAATTTTAGTGCCCTAAAAGAAGGTCTCAAAGAATCACTTCAAAGAAGAGGTAATGTTCGTTACCGATTCTTTCATCTTTATTTCTTCTTCCACTTCTTCTTATTTAGTTGTTTCATTATGAAGTAATAACATCAGTATCAATCATATACTGATATGTTATTATAAGTATTAAACAACCCTATTTCACCTTTTATCCATCCTACGGAAAAAGAAATCACCGCGCGTGCGTACGTACGGAATACCGTCTCCACGCCCTGGTGTAATCTATTTTCCACCACCACCATACTTGGATGGGTATAATGGTGTAAATAATGACTATATATGACTATTATAAAGTGATATTGATTCTGAAATAGTATATATACACTCCAATACAATTCCACGATCATAGGAATGATATCATCACTCGTGCGTACGTAGGGAATACCGTCTCCACGATGTGATGCGACTCGTTCTACATGATCTTCATTTCATAATGATTATATAAATTAATTGAATGAATGAATATGATATATATCACACTAATACCATTCTGTAAATGAGGTATCTATAACCTAAAGAGAAGAATAAGAATTTATTCGACAAAACACGCATAAGAACAAAAAGTAATAAACACCCGAATAACAAGTAGTAATGAAATATTACTAATAATAAGCTAAGAATATGACCATATATGATATCATAAAAATAAGTATTATTCTGTAATAAGTCAATAACATTATTTAAATTATTATACAGGAGTTTCAGACACGTACAAAGCATATCGGACCAAAGGTAAGGGAAATATCACAATCTCATTTTTATCCGAGATAGTTTATACTTTGGCATTTACTGGGGTGTATTTTATCATCCACATCCATGTTTCCTCAATATGTAATATTATTTCCATTCACCTACAATTTTTTAAATCCTATTTTACCAATCTGTGAGTTTTTAGTAAATGATATGAAAGGAATATTTTGTCGTTTTTCGTACGAGTTACTTTTTTGACTTTTCCGAAAAAAGTACGAGAAGAATGTTTTTTAACTTATACGACATGAATGGATTTTTTAAATATTATTTCCAAGAAGCTTCTTTTACAAGTTTTCATGTTTATTTTTAACCAACTTATTTTAGATTAAAAATTGTATGACATGTTAAGAAAAGAAAATGTTTTTGAATTTAAAAGGATATTTTCCTCAAGAATGGAGTTCAAGTGTTTTATCAAAATTATTTTCCATCTAAGATAATAAAGGGTTCTGTTTTTATCCCTATTATTACATTGATTTAGTTATGTTGTGATGGAATTATATTTTTATGAATTTCTTTATCTTATATGAAATTTTTTATGATGTCACGATGTTTAAGATTCCCATTTTTATTACATGGGTTATGCTATGATGTATGGTTTTCTGATTTTGTGGCACACATAAGAATGGTATCATTATGAGATGGGTGGGACCTATATCTCCCTCCAATGCATTGGGTAAAGATTTTATATCTCATGAGATATACATGGCTGGAACGGTAGGTTATACCGGTTCAGTGAAATAGGACTAAAACAAGGGTGACTCGGTTCAGAAATGGACTTTTTCCACTAAGATAGTCTTGGAAATGAGTCTTGACTAATAAGATATGATTCTCTATGATTATGTGTGTATGCCACAAAGTTTCATGTTTTAAGTTATGATTATTGGTATTTCATTTCACTACTATGATTTATCCCATGTTATGAAATTATGCTCTCTTTTGCAGGTTATGATTTCCAAAATGTTATGTTCTTATGAAAATGATGTGATTGATATTTCTTTTGTTTACTTTTACTAAGAATTTGAGCTCACCCTTTTATGTTTTCTTTTCCCCAGGATATAAAGAAAGGTTTTAGGTAAAAAAAAGGAAGATCTTTATGGGAGATGTTGAAGATCTTTCACCATGATTAGAAGATTATATTCCGAGTTTCCAAAGACACTAAACTATTACGATCCTTGTGTGTGTGTTTTTGTTATATACTAAGTATTCCACAAAAGTAATGTAATGTCCATGTACGTCAAGCTTCAGGTCTCTAAATTCCTAGTTAATATTAGTGATTCATTAAAAAATTGCTTTATTTTCTAACCCGTTAACCAGGATTATACATAAAGGGGTTGTATTTTTTAAAACAAAGTAAAGTGAATAATATTTTGATGAAATATAGTGGATATTGATCAATGATATAGTTTTGACTCTACCATCTAGAAATTTTGTTCTTGTGATATAAAATGATTAATAAAAGAAGGTACGTGGTAATGACCTAATGAAAAATGATAAATTCATTGACTATGCATCAGATAAATTAGATACTCATGAATATGAAAATCGAACACATGATCTTGAGTGGATCGTGTAATTTGTTTCTTTAGAGACATGGATATATAATCAATATGGTGAACTATGTGAGATATATACTGAACATAAACTCCTAAAAGACATATTTTCAAATAAATCATTCAATATAAGACAAAGGAGATGGATTAATCTACCAAATGATTATGATTTCTCAATACACTACCACCCTTGGAAAGAAAATAAGGTATCATATGCATTGAGTTTGACAGATCATGCAGTTCTGACCCAAATGAGGATTGAGAGAGATCATATGTTCATAGTTCTAGTAAAGATAGATATAGTAATTATTAATGAAGGAGGTGCGTCACTCATTTTTAAAATAATTGTGAAACTATATTTATTATAAATGATAAAGAATTATTAATCTAATGATGAGAACATTTAAAAGAAAATTAAAGTTTTGAAGGATAGAAAATTAGAATGCTTCTGCTGTAAAGTTGGTTTCCCATAATTTGGAAGTATATTATTGGTTCCATCATAATAGATCTAAAAATTGAATTATTAGATGATTCTCATAGATCAAACTTCTCTATACACCATATTAGAAAAATATGTATAGGGATTTGAGGGAGCATTTCTTATGTTATGACATGAAGTGGAAAATTGTTAATTATATGTCTATATGTTTTATTTTTAATAAAATGAAAGCTATGAGATAGCATCCTAAAGGATTCATGTAGAATCTTCCTATTTCTATGTGTAAATGTGATGGAATTACTAAGGAAACATTCACAAGAAAACTGAAGACTAATATAAAGAATGATGTAATATGGGTTATCGTTGATTTCCTAACCAAATATGCCCATTTACATGCTATAAAAGCATATTTACCTATTGATCTCCCTGTAGGGATCTATATTAATAAATTTGTGTAACTAAAATTTGTGCCAATTTTGATCATGTTTGATCATGATCAACATTTTACATCAAAATTATGGTAGAGTCTTCAAAAGGCTCATGATACTAAGCTTTATTTTAGATCTTCCTTCCATCCTCAAACAAATTAATAGTCATAAAATACTATTCAATAACGTAAGAAATGTTGAGGTCATGATCACTAGAATTTCAAGGTATGTGGGATCAATATTTTTATTTGGTAGATTTTTATAATAACATTAAATTATTTAAATGGTTCAATATGAAACATCATATGGCAATAGATATCATACTCCAACTAGTTTGGATGAAGTTTATGAATGGAAAGTTTTTGTCCTATAATTTATTAACTATATAACAAAATATATAAAGTATATTCAGGTTCATATTAAATTATCCCAAATTAGGAAAAATATTTATGACGATAATCCTAGAAATTATTTGGAATTAAAAGTTCCGTATCATGTTTTCTTAAGAGAATATCCATGGAAGTGTGTCATAAGTTTTGTAAAGAAAGGGAAACTAAGCCCCACTTACATTGTTCCCTTTGAAATCCATGAATGTATTGGAGTTGTTTATTAACATCTGGTAATTCCATAAATTCCATAAAAAGTACATGATATTTTCCATATATCAATGTTATTGAATTACATGATATACTCAAACATGTACTCACATATGATGAAATAGAATTAGGGACTGATCTATCTTATTCTAAAGAACCCATCTCAATTCTTGTTACTAGAGAGAAATTATTGACCAATTGGATGACATGATTGGTTAAGTTACTTTGGATATATCACCAAATAAAAGAAAAATGTAGGAACCAAATAATGTTATGAATAAGAACTCCCCTCATCTATTTATAAGGTAATATCCAATCCAATCAAGGATGAAATTATTATAGTAGGGAAGAATGTAACACCCCAATAAATTAATATATATAATTTAATTTCCTATAATTTAATGTAAATTTTTTATAAATTATATGTGATTATTTAAATACAAGGCACTCAGATGGAACTTTATTTCGAGGCCTAATGAGACTAGAATTGTTAATTAAATGTTTTTAATTAATTTAAATAGAACGAGTGCATGGTTTTTTAATATTCTAAATGAGCTCTTGGATTAAAAATATGAGGGAATCATTTCATTTGAAATGATGGAATTATCTCATATGGGACCTAACCTTGACCATTGAAGGTCTTTGGACAATGATAATTTATAGCCATTTTAAAAATAAAATAAAATAAATTGAAGTAAAATAAAATAAACTTGAAAGTTTATTTTATTCAAACATTTATTGCACTGTGATGGGGAAACTTTTTCATTTAATAAATGAAACAGTGTAATGTCTGCAAATCTGTATAACTGAGATGTTGAATCATTCTCACAACTTAATTAATTAGTGAGGATTCAAGGTCATTAAAGGATCCAGGTATCTTTTTCTTAGAAGCCATGGAGGAGATCATTTGGAGAATTATGAGCGGTGAAAATGAGGAATGGAGATAGATAAATGAACAAGTTTAGACCAAACATCTATGGTATGATGTGTGGTGAATGTAGGGTTCGCCCTTTGTTAGTGATTGATCCAAAACCATGCAGTGTATCTTTTTAATTAGTTTTCTTTCCACATTTCTAAAACTACACAACAAGCATGAATAATTCAATGAATGGAGTAATTCCTGGACCATGCATGCTAAATGCGGGATGGGTTGACTATTAAGGGATTTTAAGGGTAGATATTTGGGTGATTATCCCCTTACCATTCTTTCCTTATAATGGGATGAATGAAAGCCGAACAAATAAGGCCAACATCCAACTATCGGGTATTCATGGTGATTTTTTCTAAAGTCATTTGAGCATTTTTAGTGAAGTTTTTTGTGATGAGGATTCAATACCATTAAAAGAAAAATAATAACCAAAAGACTCTGTAACACCTTCTAGTTTGGGAAATAAATAACTTGAGCAAACCTGGTGGCCCACAGAAATGACCATCGGTGCGTAGCGGTAGAGAGGTGGCATGCAGCCTCAATCTTGGGTGTTGATCAGGGCCACAAAAAAAACCATCAGTTGTGGGTGTGATAAGACATGTCTAGCCACATTAAATCATGCAGTGGTGGACCCCGCGGTGACCGTGGGCTAGAGGTGGACGCGGTAGGCCAGCCGTGTCTCAGTCAGAGAAGGTCAGCCCGCTCACAACAGGGCGGGCAGGAGGTGGTGGTCTGCTCTAGGCGCCCAAGTGGGCCAAACTCGTGGCTACCTAGAGGGACGAACCCATGGGCTAAACTCACATCCCAAAAAGCTAGATCCATGGCCCAGATGGAATATCCTACATCCCAGCCTTCCTAGGCCATGCTTAGTGAATCGAGTTAAATCCAACTCAGGTTTGCGGACTTGGGTTGGGTCGGAGGACCCCGGGCCAGACCTAGACCCTACCATCTCCTTTTTAGTAAAACTGTCATAACTTTTAGACCGTATATCCAATTAACATGTGGTTTGTTGAATTGGGACCCTCATGATAAGGTATTCCTTTTGAAATACTCCAATTGAGTTTCCATGGTGATTGAAAAATGATCGATGTCCTGAGGAGTATATTCTCCAAAATCAAGTGCGCTATGAGTGGACCTCAGTGGACTAGAAGAGTAGTAGTTGAGTGGACCTCATTGGCTCGGTAGAGGAGAAGTATCCATGAAAACCTTTGTGGGACGGTAGATGAGTAGTAGCCGAGTAGACCTTAGTGGCCCGGTAGATGATTAATAGTCGAGTGCACATCAGTGGACCGATAGACGAGATATTGTCAAGAAGACCTCTGTGTACTAGTATAAAAGTAGTATACAAGAGGATATTATTGTCCCAGTAGCCAAGCAGTAGCCGAGCAGACCACAGTGGCCTGATAGATGAGCAGTAGCTGAGTGGACCTTAGTGGCATGGAAGACAGTAGATCTCAGTAACTCATCAGGAATGAGTCCCTTGGCAATGCAAGATGATCCTGATTTGTGAATAATAATATATATTTCAATAATTTTGGTTATACCTGAGTGAGTTTTCCATTACATCGTATGCACTCTTCCTTTTTGGTATTTCTTTGTTGTTTTGGGTCCCTACTAAGTATTGTCTTACTCACGCCTGCACGGGCTTCACCCGTACATGTCATGTCTTGTGCAGATGATCGATGCTTTTATGGAGACCTCTATTTTTCAAGACCATGCAGTTACCAGTGATATTATATAGACAAGGAGTATTATTACGGCTTTTGGTATATATTCTACACCTACCCTTTAGGTAAGATTTTATGCGTATGGATTTACAGAGACCTTTTTACTTTCTTATTTTCAGCTTGTCTTTGTTGTGCTCGTATTCTGTCGCCTTTACTTTCATCTTGTAATATCTTACACTCTATTCTTACCATAGTGGCATCTATGCTTTCCTTTTAATTATTTTGGGATGAGGTTGTGAGTGTTAATGTGTATAGGTACTCGGCTAATGCCTCCCACTTTCACGGTAATGCCTTCATCACAAGTCGCCAGCCCCTAGCCTTCGGAAGGCGGGCATTGGGTAGTCGTGGCATGTTCCCTAAGGGAGGGTTACTAACAAATTTGTATCAAAGTTGGTCAGCCCAAACATAATGACCGAGTGTCTGTGGTTTTGTTTTGGTAAATAGTGTTAAATACATCGAGTTTGACTTTCAGGATTGGGGAGTCCAGTGTTGGTGTAGCAGCCAACATATCCATCCCCCAGGACCCTGAATTCTTTTTTTTACTTCATACATGAAACCAATGGTTCCATGCATCATATATAATTTTGACTATTTCCTCATGTCCTTGTTGAGTCATCTCACCAGGTATAACTTATTGACCGTGGTTCGTCTTGATTTATTTCAGAATTCCACTGTGTAGGCAGCCAGCGAGTGTTCCATTCCATGATTATAAATATGGTACACCCAGTGATGAAGAATTTTTACAAGGGCCAGTACTATAGATGGTCTCATCAGAAGGTGCACCAGTGTTTCCACCACCCATCGGTCAATATTTTATACCGAATCTACCGGTAGAGGAAGCACATAGGCACAGTGGCAAACATGAGTTACAGAGGTAGATACCTCTCAGTATCAGGGGTGAGACTATCCCCCTGGGGTTAGAGTATGGGATCGAGGTGGTTACTTGAGTCATCTGTCTGGTGAGGACACCTCTCAACCAGATGGTGATCTTATCCGTGATCTTTCTTCAGGGCTTGATGAGGCGATGGTGGAGTTTGACGATCCAGACTCACGAAAAGGTAACCCTCACCTTTGCATACATTTAGCACCTCTTCATAAAAGAGTTCTTTCTAGTGATGTTACACTCAGTGCACATATATGAGTTATTTTACCTACAGCAGGGTGGCAAGACAGTAGCGGAATACTCAACGATATTCACTGAGATTTCTCATTACTCCACATATATGGTGTGAGGCCCATTCTTTAGGGATATAACCTTTGTGTAGGGACAACACCAATAGATCAAGGCATCCATGGTATCATTTATCATCTTTACTCGGTTTGGGGATCCAGAGTGATTCCTACTCATGGAGAACGTTGTGGCATAGTAGAAGCCAATAGAAGGAGATACTGGTAGTCCGTAGGGGGGGAGGTAGAGTTTTCAATTATGGGTAAAAGGAAGTAGACACAGGGGGCCAATTAGGCCATGCATTTCGAGGTATGACCCCATGATACAAGATCGAAGGTAAAAGACCCCCAAGGAGGTGGGGTCATCATAGGTGTATGGTGTGCGAATCATGCGGAGGGTAGGGGCACATGGCTCATGATTTCTCTAATCCCCACACAAACAACTGGAAGATGGTTGAGGGACCACTAAGGAAGAGGTAGAGGTTTGAGAGAGGTGGTTTGTAGGGTGAAAGACATGGAATGGGAGCTGAATGTTTAGCATACAGTGGATGAGGGTTTGATGTACTACCACAGCCACCCCCCAAGTGCTCCACCAGAGCCTCCATGATCTAGTGGACAGGGCGAGGCTAGCTACAAGCAATAGAGGCCCACAACCACGATGCTCCCAAGATCATTATGTGAATGATCTATGTCTTCTACACCATATATGCAGTTAATATAGACATAGGTTTCAGTCAATATTTCAAGTCCATGGACCTTGTTCGGGGCTCATAGATTCTTATGGATTTGATTTCTCCATCCATATGATTATAGACTTTTACAATAGGGGATTAAACGATTACACACTAGTACCGATAGTGTGACCTTACATTGGGAGGGGAGAGCTTTGGATGGGATCTCCTAGAAGTGGCATTGAATCCTAAGGATATAAATATGGGTATGGACTAGTTATCCACCGTTCATGCTCAAATTGACTACTTTAGACGAAGTGTGTGGTGTGTCCATCAGGATGGGACCAATTTTTCCTTCACTGGATTTATGGGAGCTCATGCAGCACAAGACGAGCATTATCAATTCATGGTTCAACAGATCACTCACCAGTTGGCTAGCCTCACCCTCAGTGTAGTGGATGGGAAGATTCATTGGTTTCCTTTAGTGGTGGATGAGTACGAAGACATATTTTCTGAAGTTGTTCTGGGATTACCACTTCACAGAGAAGTAGATTTCTGTATTGATCTATATCCTGGGACAACACCGATATCCAATCTAGCATATTGGATGGCTCTTATAGAGCTTCAAGAGTTTCAGGTAAAACTGAAGTATTTGTAAGAGAAGGGATTTGTGAGACCCAAAGTTTCACCGTGGGTAGCCCCAATTTTGTCTTCCAAGAAAGAGGACAGGAGTTTGAGGTTGTGCACGGAATTCTGGTGCCTAAACCAGGTGACTATGAAGAACAAGTACCCACTACCAAGGATTGATGTCCTATTCGATCAGATGAAGGTAGGGAGGTAGTTCTCGAAGATAGACCTCAGATCAAGTTATCATAAGCTCTCCATGTATGAGATGAGGATGTAACTAATAAAGCCTTCAGATTTTTCTATGGACACTATGTGTTCTTTATGATGCCTTTCAGAATGACCAATTATCCATCAGTGGTCATGGGAATCATGAAAAGCATCATCTATCATAACTTTTACAAGTTTTTTCATGGTATTAATAAATAAAATCAGGGTGTACTCGACATCCAAGGAAGAGCACGCTACACACCTGTGGATAGTACTCGATACACTCTGATAGAACCATCTTTATGGGTAGATATAGATGTGTCAGTTATGGATTCAGGAGGTCCACTTCCTGGGACATGTCATTTTGGAGGCTAGAGTAGTAATCGATCCAACAATGATAGAAGCGATGATTTATAGGGAGCTAGCAGTTTCAATGACTAAGGTAAGAAGTTTCTTGGGTTTGGTTGGGTAATACCATAGGTTCTTGTATGAAATTCATAGGGTAGAATCCCCCTTATTAGATTTTACATAGAAGGTATAGCCTTTCATGTGGGTGTATAAGTTCTAGAAGAGTTTCTAGGTGAATAGGAAGAGACTGAGGAGTGCCCCCATATTGAGACTACCAGAGGAGGGACTTGGGCATGTAGTTTTATGAAACACATAAAGGACCAGAACAGTTTGTTTCCTGATGTAGAGGAATGAATTTATCACCTACAGTTCATGGATGTTGAGGAATCATGAGTAGAAATACGTGACACATGACTTGGAGATAGCTGAAGTGATCTTTTCTTTGAACATGTGGAAGCACTACTTGATGGGTGAGTGATTTACTTTCTACTCTGACCAGAAAAGTATCTTCTATGTCTTCTCCTAGAAGTACCTGAACATGAGGTAGTGGTGATGGTAGTTTTCCAGTAGGACTATGACTTCTTGATAGTCTATAATCCTGGGAAGGGTAATGTGGTGGCGAATGCACTCAGCAGAAGATCAGGTTTTCAGTTGCTGAATGATGTGTCAGAGCAGTTACCCACGAAGCAGATATCCTTCATGGATGATGATAGAGCATCTTATCTGTAGTAGATTATTGTCACTCCCACACACTTACAATGATTTATGGAGGAACAACTTGTGGTTGTTGATTGTGATGCCCAACATGTTTAGTTATCCTTAGGATAAGATCCAAATGAATATTCGATATGCAGGGATCACATCATCCTTTTTAGAGGACACACGGCTGTGCTAGTGGCATTATGTGAGGAGGTTCTTAATGAGTTCTACACCTCCATTTTAAAGGTACATCTAGGAGTGGTGAATATTTACTAGGACCTCCAATGTCAATACTGGTGGTCAAGGATGAAGAAGGCAATGGCGAAATTCATTTCCTGATACCTCACTTGTCAACAAGTGAAGGAGGAGAATCAGGTTCCTTCGGTTTTGACATATCAAATTGATTTGCTGGAGTGGAAGTGGGTTGCAATATCAATGAAATTCATGATGGGTTTACCCTATACAACCAGGGGTCACGATACCATCTGGGTGATTGTTGACCAAATCACCAAGTCTTCCCACTTTTTACCCATCCAGGAGCATGGTACAGTAGAAGGATTGGGATGTTTATATGTGTAGTAGAAAGTCTCCATGGGGACCCATTAACAATTTTCTTGGACTAATATGCATGCTATATATCCTATTTTTGGAAGGGATTATAGGAGGAGTTCGAGACTTAGCTTCATTTGACCATGGATTTTCACCCCCAGGTGGATGGTAAGATGGAAAGTACTATCCAGAATTTAGAGGACATTCATTGTGAGTATATATTAGACTTTGGGTGCAGTTCGGGGGTCACCTACCATTGGTGTAGATTGCATACAACAACATCTACCACCCCCCCCCCCCCATTGGTATGGCACTATTTGAGGTCCTATACAGGAAACCATGAAAATCACCATTATACCGGATAGACCCAGGGGAGTCATCACTCATGGGACTAGAGTTAGTATGGGCTACCATCGTGAAGGTTCAGGTCATTCAGAAATAGATGAGGACTACACTGATCAGCAATAAATCTTATTATGACAGGATATAAAGGCTCTTGGATTTTGATGTGGGAGACCATGTGTTGCTTCAGGTCTCACCTGAATGGGGATTGTAGAGATTTGGTTGGGATGGAAAGCTATATTAAAGAATCATCGACCCTTTTCAAATTCTGAGTAGAGTTGGCGAGATGGAGTACCACTTATCTCTCCCCCCCCCCATTGATGCAATAGATGTATAATTTCTTCCATGTAATGCAGAAGTGGAGGTACATTCATGATCCAACACACATAATTGATTGGGGAAAGTTAAACATCGACGATGGGCTGATGTTTACGGAGTTCCTAATATAGATTGAGGATCTATAAGAGTGTATCATTTTTGTATGGTCAATTCATCTGGTGCACATTTGATGGAATCATGAAAATCTCCAGGAGATAGCATGGAAGTTGGAGGCTCCGATACGTGCTCAGTACCCCCCCCCCCCCCTTCCATTTGTTGGTTTAGCCCTTGTTTTCGCTTATGGAGAAGTAAATCCCTAAAGGTGATTTTAATGTAATATCTCATAATTGCAGGTAAATTTTTTTAAAATTATATGTGATTATTTCAAGAACTGTTGCTTATAAGGCACTTGATTCTGAGGCCCAGTGATCCCAGATTAGTTGTTTGATCTTTTTATGTTAATTAAAATACCATGTGTATGCAGTTTTGGTAGATTCTAAATGGATTCCTTGATTAAAAATCATAGGGAAATGTTGCATCCATAATGATGAGATTAACTAATAATAGACCAAACATCGACCAGTGTGAGTCAAGGGAGAAAGTTAATTTCTAGGTATTTTAAAAATAAAATAAAATAAAGTAAAATAAAATAAACATGAAATATTATTTTATTCAAACACTCACTTAAATGTGATGGGGAAACTATTTCATTTAATAAATGAAACATCATAACATTGGAGACTCAGTGTAACAGAAACACTGAATCAGATTTTCCACTAAATTACTTAGCGAGGATACAAGGTCATTGGAGGATCCTAGTTTCTTTTTCTTAGAATCCTTGGAGAATATTGGTTGGCGAACGATGATTGGTCACAAAAAATGAACGATGAAGGATCAACGGACGGTTTTGGACCCAACATAGACGGCTTGACGAGTGATGAATACAAGATTCTCCCTTTGTTGGTGATTGATAAAAAACCAAGTAGGGTGTATATTTAATTAGTTTTGGTTCCCTATTTCTAAAACTCTATAACGGGCATGAATCATTCAACAAAAAAAATGATACATGTATCATGCATGATAAATGTGGGATGGGTTGATTATTGGGGGATTTGAAGGGTAAATATTTGTATGATTATCTCCTTCCAGTTCTTTGCAATTAAATAGATTAAAAAAGGTCGAACGAACAAGGCCAATGTCCATCCCTCGGGTTTTCTTGGTGATTTTTCCTAACGTTGTTTGTGTTTTTTCAGCGAAGTGGGTCGCAAAGAGGATTTGAGGAATTAGAAAGTGGATGAATGACCTAAGGACTCTGAAACACCTTCTGGATTAGAAAATAGACCTCGATAGTGGGCCTAGTGGCTAGTGGAAGAGACTGCCAGTGAGTCTGTCGTGTGCGGTTGTTGGTGTGTGCCGATGGTATGCCGCAGCAGTGAGGTGGCCCACAGCATCGGTGGCATGTAGTGATCTGAGCCACTGGAAATAGTAGGTGGCAGGCATCATCAGACATGGTGATCCATTCCACGTCACGTAGTTTGAGGGTCTTGGTTCACATGTACTATAGTGGTGCACCCCACGGTGACCGTGAGGTAGAGGGAGATGTGGTGTTCCTGCCATGTCTCGGCCAGAGCATGTCGCCCGCTCATACTGGGCCAGGCATGAGGAGGTGGGAAGCTCTAGGCAGTCCAACAGGATAGACCCACGGACTAGCCAGCCCGGGCTAGGTCTAGCGAACTAGGTTAGGTCGGTGTACACTGAGATAGGTCGGGACAATCTGACATGGATGGATTAGACCTAGACCCAACTAGCCCCTTTTAAGTAAAATGCTCATAACTTGTAAACGGTATGTCGAATTGATGATTCATTTGTGGCGTTTGGACCCTTATGATGAGGACGTCCTTTTTTATATAATCTATGTGAGTATTAGTGGATATTGATATACGATTGTTGTCTTCAGGGGTATATTCCTCTAGAATCAAGTGCTCTACGAGTGGACCTTAGTGACCCAGTAGACGATTAGCCGAGCGAACATCAGTGTCCCGGAAGACGAGCATTAGTTGAGCGGGCCTCAGTGGCTCAGCAGACGAGAAGTATCTGAGTGGATCTCAGCAACCTAGTAGACAATCAATATCCAAGCGGACCTTAGTTTCCCAAATGACAAGTAGTATCTGATTGGATATTAGTGGCCCAACAGATGAGTAGTAGTCCAGCTGACCTCACAGGCTCGGCAAACGAGTAGTAGCCGAGTGGACCTCAATGGCCCAAAAGTGGATCAGACCTCATTGACTCTTCGATAATGAGTCCCTCAATATTACATGGTGATCCATATTTATAACTTATAATCTTGATTTCTATACTTTAGGTTATAACTGTGTGAGTTTTCCATTTATTCTTTTTCACTTTTCCTTTGTGGTCTTTCTTTGTGGTTGGGGGTCCTTACTGAGTATCGTGTTACTCACCCCTTTAAAGGCTTCACTCACAGATGTCATATCTTGTGTAGACAATCGATGCTTTGATAGGTTCCTTGGTGGTCCGGGATAAGGCCATACCCGATGAGATCTGACAGGCAATGTGTACTCCTACGGCCTCTAGTAGTAACTCTAGACCTACCCTTTAGATTGGGTTTTATGCAGATAGATTTATAGGGACCCTTGTAATTTCTTGCTTTTAGATTTTCTTTGTAGGGGTTATATTTTTTCCATAATAAATTCAGCTGAAATTTTTCTACACTCATTGGTTGTCTTAGTGGCATGTTTGTTTTCCTTTTTAGCATTTTTGGTTGGGGTTGATAGTGTGAGTGTGTGTACATGTACTCAGCTAATGCTTCCCAGTTGCAAGATAATTCCTTCAGCGCTAGTCTCTAGCCCATGTCCTTCAAGAGGTGAGATTAGGGTAGTCTCAACATTGGCCTTAGGGTAAGGGCCATGAAATATTTCCTTTTAATTAAATTCAATATATTTAATAGCTTGCAATGAATGCAACGCCTTGTTTAAATGAAAAATACTCTTTCAAAATATTTTTTAAACATAAACATTTTAACTATAACATCTGAGGTAATTATAGAATAATACTTTTCATATCTATTAATATTTAAGAATTATAAGTTAATTTTACTTTAAAGTAGATGCTATGTTTGATAGCATACCCAACACACAATAATGGGTTTCATTGAAATCTTATGATGCACACAAGACTGAGTTATACCGAATAATAATATATTATTAATATTATTATTTTAAATGGTAGTTATCGCCTAGACATTGTATTGGTGGGAATAAATAGAACGAACAATATTATATATAGACATATTAATTTAGTATTTTTACATTCTTCTTACAAATTTTGTGGGATTAAAATAAGAATAAATCCAATATTAAGAATAAAATATCTTATATTTGGTTTGAAGGTAGTTTTACCACCTTTTGATGGAGAACCAATTTTAAATATATTTTTTAACACATTAATAAGTTTTATTTTATAAAATAAAATTCTTATTTAGAATTAGGGGATCAAAATTTAGTTTTGATAAAGTTTTGGGATTTTTTTGATAAAATTAATATTTTAATGAATAGTGAAAATACTTCATTTTAATTCAAAACTAATTTTTCATTGAATTAATTTATATAGTAAGATTATAATTTTAATTAATTTTAAATAATATTTTGATTTTTTTTATTTAATATAATTATGTTCATGGGAAGTAATTTCACATTGAAATTAGTTATAAACTCATGTCAACCTTTTGATGTTTTTTACTTTTAAAAACCCATTTTCTTATTTTGACAGTGGTGATTAATTTTCAATTAATTACTGAAACTTATAATATTTGAATTTTTGAAAATTTATTCCATATTTTAAATTAGTGGGTCCCCATTATGTAAATAGGTTCTTTTTTTGGATTCTATGAATAGAAACTTTGGTAATTTTTATTTACCACAGTCAGGTAAATTAGGGTAATAAATTATATGATAAGGATAATAAAATACCCTAAAACCCAAAAAAATACTATTTGATGAATCAAAGTCTCCCACTAACACATAAGGATCGAAATTGGCTCATTTAATAGACTTTTTTCTATGAAATCGATATTAATATTATTAAAAGAAAACAAAGTGACAACTTATCCCCATCGTATTTCTTATAAGTATAATGATTTTAATATAGTGATAAATATGATATAAATCTGATAATAAATATTCTCCAAAAATATAAGGAAATTATCTATATCATGGGGTTTTATGTATAATTTTAGAAATCAAATAATTACCATAAATACTAACGTAATAGAGATACAATAATTATTTTATTTATATAAATATAAAATAAATTATATAAAAATTATTAAATAAATATAATTAGAATTAATTAGGGTGATCCATGAATTTTATAGGTGACTATGGCTTATTATAATTTCTGGTAAATTGTTTTTTTCGTAGTTGTCTCTCTATGTAGTTTATTTAAATTCAATGAAATGAATAGTTTCAAATTGACACTATCTATATTTTATAAAAATAATATGTTTAAAAAATATATAAAAATAATAAATATTTTAAAATTATGAAGTGAAAATGATAAGTCTAAAAGGTTAATAAAGTGTCCATTATAGAAAATTTACCCCATATAAGTATAATTTATAGCCTCTTAATATTGAATCTTTTGTAACCACAATTAAAGATAAAATAGATAAATTAAGTGTAGACCGAAAAGATAAGGTTTAAAATAAAATAAATATATGTCTACAAATTATTGTATATAATCATTTATAACCATACTCATCTTATATTCTACATAAATCATGTTGGGGTTATTTGGATTTAAAAATTAATTTATATTAATTTCATATTTTAAGTGTTTCCAAGTGTACCCCTCCCCTCTCCTATAAAAAGGTACACTCTCTTATCTATTTCTCATACTTCAAGAACAATTTCATCCACCCATGTTCCACCCAAAACCATTTATAATATCTTTACCCACATACTTAAGGCCTTATTTTAGTCATAACACCCTCTATAGATATGTTAAGGTGTCCTATAATGGTGATCAAACGAAGAAGAGGTATCGTTTTCTTTAAGTATTTCTATTTTATTTCTTCTTACAATTCTTTTATATCCTCTTCATACTTGTGGAAATAATAACTCCAGTATTATCAATATACTAATATTTTATTATGTTAATATCAACACCCAAATCCATCTCTAATTTCATCAAATGGGAAATGAACATTTCATTTGTGTGTAAGGAGGTCTACGGTGTCACAAATCGATACAGTTAGTTTTTCATTAGCATTTCTCATGAATGGTAATAATGAAGGAATTGATGTTTTCATTTTACTTTCATGAAATATTAATCATTATAAGAGAATAATATATCAATTATTTTCTTACATTCCATGCACATAAAAATGATAATGTCGTTCTTGAGTACATGTGAACTATCACCTCCACGAAGCGCTGTGAATCATTTTTATTCACCACATCACTTGTATGGTATATATAAATATATTTAAATTGTTTTTATGATTTTAATAATTAATTATCATTCTGGAAAGATAAAATAAAAATTACCTTAATTCCATAAGTATCAATGAAAAAATGGAAACGTTACTCATGTGTACATGTGGCCTACTGTCTCCAAGATTATAACATTGTTTATCTTCAATATCCATTCATACAGGTTTGATTTAAAAGTATATTTGATGTATAAAAGTGAAAATAGTGTAATTAATATTATTCTGGAGATGATGGTCTTATGACTACATGAACTATTGTCATCATACCAAGTTTATTTTCGACTCACGAACCAAATATCGACAGAACGTCCGATATGAACTTCAATAATTATATTATTTTTATATCATTGTAATAAGTTATATAAAATAAATAATAAACCTAAAAATGGTTCTCAATCATTTATAAAATAACCTAATCTTATTATTCTTTAATATAAATATTTTATGTGGCGAGTCAGACACACGGTAAGGGATGTCATCTCAATCTCTTTTCGTTGAGGCATATTTAGAAAATATAACCCATCTTCTATCATACGGTGTATATGTATCCCCATTGAATTTTAATTTCATTCAATGGATTTCTAAAGTAATATTTTTCTATGGATAATTTTACTAAATAACAAAAGGAATCGTTTCATAATGTATTTTGAAACAATTAATTTTCCAGCATCATGACCATTATTTTATATTTGGATTCCTTTATAAGACTCCATGTTTTATTAAAACAAATATAAACACCATGTTCCATTTTCAAGTATTTTGGTGATGAAAATGGTTTTAAAAATATATATATTATGTCAATATCATGAACTGATATCTTGTGATTACAATTTGGAAGTGTTATTTTTTTCTTTATGTTTGTTATTGTGTTATGAATATGTTATGGTTCATGGGAATTTATTATGTAATAGGTACTTCCATGATAAAATGAGGGTGGGTGATCTCATGATATATCTCCAATGTATTGGGTAATGATACGAAGTTAAATAAAAAGGTTTCTCCTAATAGATTTTGGTAATATATTGTGATGGGTATTCCAAAAATAACCCTGAAGGTTACTCCCTATATAGTTTTCGAAGCTACAATGTAAGTATGATATGGATGCCAAATTTTTCCTTTATGATTTTTGATTACTAAAAAAATTTCTGGAATCTTATTATTTCATTATTTAAGTTAAGAGAAAATTTTCTAAGGGAGAAACAAATAATTTTGTGAAAATGTTTTCATAATTTTAAAATATTCATGACCAAATGGTTTCATTCCTGATTCTATATCCCTTACTGATATTTTTTTTCTCATACCAAGTTTTTGAAATATTTTATATAGGGTATAATAATGGGTAAGAGAATTTAATAAGTCATGAATATTGTTATCTAGAAAATTAAATCATGTTTTATTTTAAAGAGTTTTATTTTTTTAAAAAAAATAGATAGTGAGTAGACATGTCAACTTTGTAATATTTCAGTTATTATGTAATAATTATGTCCTAATTCTCTAAAAATCTAATCCTAACATGATCCTCAATGTGAATTATTAACATAACTCTAGATTATCTAATTTTTAATGATAGATCCTTATAGTTGGTATTAAAGGTTGGTTTAGATAACTTTAGGGATTAGGTTATTTTTAATAAAATATCCATAAATGTTTTTTACTTTGTTATCTTTTTCATAGAGGAATCATGAAGTTGGGTTGGGAAGGCATACAGAGGAAAACAACCTTCCAAATTAGAATCCTAAGAAGGATGGAATCAGAACTGAATAGTTTGTTGCAGTGATGCCACAGTTGAATCAAGAAATAAATAGTGGTGGTATCCATTCACAAGATCAGATAGATCAACCATATAGTAACATGTTAGTAGTAGAGAAATTTATGAGGAAACATCTCCCATCATTCAGAAGATCATCTAACCTCGTGCTAGCTGAAGGGTAGATTAAATCACTCGAAATGATTTTTGATGCCATGTGGTGTTCAAACATTCAAAATTATAGTCCTTATGTTTATTTTTTTGATCGTGATTTCAATCATTGGAGGTTTATAATTAAGAATATTAGGGATAGTAAAGATTTTGATTCCATGGATTGGGATGAATTTAAGAATATCTTTCTTATGAAATATTTTCTTATGGTTTAACTTAGGATTGAAAAACAATTCTTGGAATTGAGTTAAGAGGATAAATCGGTGGCTGATGAAGAAGAAATATTTACTCGACTGTCAAGGTATGCTACAAATATCATCTGAGATCTTGATAGTAACATAAATCATTTTTACTCAGTATTAAAGACAAAGTATCTAAGGGCATTGGCTTCTTAGGAGTTCAAAAGTTATGAAAAACATGTTCAATCTATGGAGTAGGTGGAAATGAATTTTTCTGATGATCATGTGTTCTTTTAAAAACAACAGAATAATAGGTTAAAGTGTCACATTAAAAGTAATAATTATTTAAAAAAAGTCTTAGGGTATGAAACTTAAGTTTATAGTATGTGATAATTTTGGTATAAAAACGCTAGAGAATGAATTTTTAATTCTGGTATGTTCTTCTGATGTGGTAAAATGAGATATAAGTCTCATAAATTCACTAAAAAATATTAAGGTTGTTCTAATAAAAAATCTAATTTATATTTAGAAAAATGTTTTCTAAGTGCAATTACATAGTTCATTATTAAAATAAGTGTTCGATAAATAATTTGAATAATGGGAAGAAGTTAGACTACATGCAGAAAGGTGTGGTTAAATTCTTTTCAACTACTTTAGTAGATGTTGGGCCATCAAAATAAGTGGTATCGGGTGCATTTTTTGTTTATTCATATTATGCCAAAACTTATAAAATAAGTGGTATCGGGTGCATTTCTCAATTCTGAGAAATTTTCTAGTAAATTGGAAATTACACCTCAATATAAGAATCCAAAACTTATGTTAAAAACACCTGGTAGAAGTGTTCAGTTAAAAACAAATTATAAAAATCTTTATATCCTTATCTGTGGAAATAAGTTACCCACAAAACTTGTTGTTTTGCTTCTATTAGAGTTTTATGTTACTCTAGGTATGGATTTTCATTCTATTTACCAAGCTAAGATTTATTATAGAGATAAATGGGTTGATTTTTAGAAAGACTTTTAGTTTAGTATAACAATGAACCCTTATCATTGATAACAATTAGGAATCTGACAAACTATTAAAAGATTGATATTAATGATACCTTTCGTATATTTCTAAAAACAAATTAACTATTTAAATTAATGATGTGACAATGATAAATGAGTATCTTTATTTGTTGGATGATTTGTCTAGTATTAAACATAATTGAGAAGTTGAATTTACTGTTGACTTGATTCCTGATGCTAGGACAATATCAAAAACCCCTTAACGAATGAATCAAATTTAACTTTTAGAGTTAAAGAAGAAATTATAGTATTTATTAGATAATGGTTTAATTTGACCTAGTACATCACCATGGGGTTCTCTTATCTTTTTAGTTAAAAATAATTATGGCTAAATGAGAATTTTCTTTGATTATAGAGCCTTGAATAACATCATCATTAAGAACAAGTATCCTTTGCCTCATATCGATAACTAGTTTATCAGATCCTGAGAGCACAATATTTTTTGAAGGTTGACATGAGGTCGGGGTACCATTAGTTAAATGTAAATAAAGCAGACATTATGATGACTATGTTTTATACTATATATGCCCATTATGACTTTGTAGTTCTATTGTATGCGTTAACTAATGCACCTATTGTATTCATGGATCGTATGAATAGAATATTTCATGATTTCTTGGATAAGTTTTCAGCTGTGTTTATTGATGTTATCTGTGTTATTATAAAAGTAAATAGGAACATAAATGTCATTTAAGGGTTATTTTTCAAACCTTAAAAGAAAAAAACTATGGGAAATTCATCAAGGGTGAATTTTGGTTGCAATAAATTTATTTAGTTAGATACATAATTTCTAAAGATACAATAACTATTGATCCATATATAGTAAAAGTTGCTAAAGAATGGTCAAGACTCGCAAATATTATTGAGATTCCTAGTTTTCTAGGGTTATTAGTCTATTACCAGAGGTTTTTTAAAAAACATTCATGGTTATCTATCCCACTAACTATGTTTTCTCGAAAAGGTGTTATGTTCATCTAGATAAATAAATATGATGATTATTTTATAGATTTGAAAAAAAGATTAATGAATTCTCTATTTCTAGACCCGCCTTCTAAAAATGGTGAATTAGTTATCTATAGTGATTATTCATTGAAAGGACTTGGTTTTTTCTTAATGAAATATAATCTGGTAATTGTTTACGCTTCACATAAGTTGAAAACTCATGAGTTAATTACACTACACATGATTTGGAATTTTCTTCTCTTGTTTTTTATTTAAAAATTTTTAGGAATAATATATGTGGTGTAAAATGTGAAATATATATTAAACAAAAAATTTTAAAGTATATATTCACTCAAAAATAATTCAACATGTGACAGAGAATATGGTTGGAACTAATTTGGGATAATTATTTCATGATTCATTACTATCCTATAGAATCAAATAAAGTGGATGATGATTTGAGCTGAAAAATTAATTTAACATTAACCATGTTACATTTGTAATGTGATCCATTTATTAATGATTTGATTAACTTGGTCCTGGATGTTTTTGGTGGAGGAAATTCCTCAATTTTTTTTCAGGTTTTAGTGCAATCAACAGTTTCAAATAGAATTAATCAATCATAGAAGGATGACGGTGAATTTCAGAAACGGCCGAATTGGTTCAAAAGGGTAAGTTTTCTGAATTTATCATTGATAAATATTTAGTTTTTAGATTTGGGAAAAGATATTATGTGTTTTTTTATTCACAATTGAAGAAAGAGATGTTATGTGGATCTCATAGTTCTATATTTTCAGTACATCCTAGAAATACTATGATGTACATAGACCATCGAAAGTATTTCTATTGGGATGGAATGAAAAGAGATATTGTTGACTTTACTGTGAAGTTTATGAATTGTAAATTGGTTAATGTTGAGTAGTAGTTTCTAAAGGGGATGCTTCATCTTTTGCCAATACCATAGTGGAAATGGGAAAATATATCCAAGTATGTTTTAGTGGGATTACCAAATACTTCATGAGTTAATAACTATATTTGGGTTATTATTGATAGATTGAATAAATCTTCTCATTTTTTCCTATTATAGATAAATTATCTCCAGATCAAATTTAGTGGTTGGGTCTTAAAGATATAGTCATGTTACATGGAGTTCCTCTCCCTATTGTATCTGAGTGTGATCTCAGTTTCACTTCTAACTTTTGGAATCACCTTTAAAATCCATTGGGAATAGAATTGAATTTTAGTGCAACTTTCCATCCTCAATCAGATGGGTAGATATAACAAATAATCCAAAACTTGTAGGATATACTATATTTTTTTATTGGATTATCGGGGATTTAGGATCAATATATTTCATTTGTTGAGTTTTCTTATAATAATATTTTTCAATATAGTATAAAAATGTAACCATTTGGGTCATTATATGGAAAGTAGTGTCGAAATCCATCTTTTTGGGATGACATCAGAAAAAGGAAGCTGATGGGACCAGAGTTGGTAGAAGAGCTGAAAAAAACCTAGGCTGGTTCAGAGAAACATAAGTACAGCTCAAAGTAGGAAAAAACATTTTGCTAATATCTAGAGGAATAATATTTCAGTTAAGTTAGCTGATCATGTCATTCCCAATGTTTCTCTATGGAAAAGTGTGATGTGTTTTGGTAAGTTGGAGAAGACGAGTCCACAGTTCATTAGAGCATATAAAATCCTATATAAAGTTGGATCGGTTTCTTACATAGTGGGTTAACCTTTGAGTTTAGCCTAGGATATTTGTTTCATGTTTCAATGTTAATAATGTATATAACAGATACATCTCATGTTTTGAGTCCATAAGTAGTTCAGTTGGAAGATAATTGTTATTATGAGGAACAAACAGTCAAGATTCATGACCAATAAGAGAAATTGTTGCGGAATAAGGTGATTTATTAGGTTAAGGTTTTATATAAAACTCATAGAGTTGAGAAGTAAATATGGTAATCCTAAAATTCTAAGAGGGAGAAATACCCCCACTTATTTGATAAGTAAATAAAATTGTGAGTATGGAATTTTCAAAAGTGGGAAGGATGTAACATCCTAGGTTATTATAGAATAAAACATTTTCATATCTATTAATATTTATGAGTTAGATATTAATTTTACTTTAAAATTGATTTAATGTCTAATAGCATACATGAAAAAAAAGGTTTTCTCTGAAATCTTTTGTTCCACACAAGACTAAGTTATAAGAAAAATATTATAATATTAATATCATTATTATATATGTTAGTTATCACCTAACCATTTTATTAGCAATAATGAACAAAAATAACTATATTATGTTTACACAGGTTTATGAAATGTTTTTACTTTATTTCAATAAATTTTATGGGCTTAAAATATGAATAAATCAAATTTTAGGCCTAAAAGCTCTAATATTTTTTTTAAATGTAGTTTTACCATATTTTGATGGATAACCCATTTAAATATAGTTTTTGACACATTAATATGTTCTATTTGAAAAAATAAATTTTTGATTTGTAATTGGTACATCAAATTTTTGTTTCTATAATTGTTTGGTATTTTTTTCTAATTAAATTCATATTTTATAAAATATTGCAAAATATTGTATTTTAAATCAAAAATGTTTTCCCATATAATTTATTTGTATTGATATATTATAATTTTAATTGGTTTTAAAGTATAATTACATTAATTTTTTATCCTTTAATAAAATTTTCATCATTGGAATTAATTTCACACTAAAATTTGATATAAATGCTTGCTGGTATTTCGATGGTTTTTTCCTTTAAAAAAATGTTTTCTCATTTTCACAACAGGGATTAAATTTAAATTAATTACTAAAACATATTATTTTTAAATTTTTAAAAATGGATTTAATATTATTTATCACGGGGTCGAAATTATTTAAATAGGTTCTTTTTTTTTGATTTTATAAATAGTAACTTTGGTAATTTTTATTTACAATGGTTAAAGTTAAATCAGGTAAATTAGGGTAACAAATTATATTATTACTAGAGTAAAATTAACCAAACACCTACCAAAACACTATTGGATGAATAATAGTAAATCCTTAACAACAAAGTATCTAAATTGACTCATTTAATGGACCTTTTTTGTGAAAGTTATATAAATATTATTAAAACAAAAGAAAGTGACGGCATGTCCCCTCGTATTTCTTTTGTTTATAATAATTTTAATATCGTGATAAATATGATATAACATCAATAATTAATATTTTTCATAAATATAATGAAATTATATACATATTGAATAGTAATTCATAATTTTTTAAGACCAAATAATTACCATAAATTCAGACAAAAAAGTGATACATTAATTATTTTATTAGTAGACACATAATATAAATTATATGAAAATTATTAAAATAAATATAATCTGAATTAATTAGTGTAATCCATGAATTTTATAGGTTACTATGACATATTATAAGTCTCTTAATTTGTTTTTTTATGTCATCACTCTTTTTAGATTTTATATAAATTCAATGAAATTAATAGTATCAAAATTGACACTATTGATATTTTATAAAAAAATATTTTATTAAATTATTCAAAAATAATAAAAATATGTTAAAATAATAAATTAATATTAAAATATATAAAGGTTCATAAAAGTTACATTGATGGGAAATTTACCCCACAAAATTCAAATTTATATCCTCTTAATATTGAAAATGTTGTTACCAGAATAAAAATTAGAACAGATTAATTAAGGGTAAACCGAAAATATAGGGTTTAAAATAAAATCAATTCATGTATAAAAACTATTTTATGAGAGAATTTATAACCTTCATCACATTAAATTATATATAACTCAATTTTGAGTCTTTTTTATTCAAAAAGTATTTTATATTAATTTAATATTTTCAGAGTTTCCAAGGATGCCCCTCCCCCATCCTATAAAAAGGTGCCCACACTTCTATATTACTCTCACTTAAAGAACCATTTTGTTTGGAATATATTATCCTAAAACCCTTTATAATATCTCTTTCCACATTATTGAGGCCTTATTTTAGGCATAACACCATTTATATAGGTGTTAAGGTGATCTTTAAAGGTGATCAACCGAAGAAGATGTATCGTTTTTTAAAGTATTTGTATTTTATTTATTCTTCCAAATCCTATAAATGTTATTAATCCATGTAGAAATAATAACTATATTATACACATTATATTTATATGTTATTACATTAATATCATCATCCAAATTCATCTCCAATATCATAAAATTGGAAATTAATATTTCGTTCGGGCGTACATCGGACAACCGCCTCGCGAACTGATTAGTTTGTTTCTCATTACTGTCTATCAAGAAGAGTCATAATGATGGAATTAATATTTTTATATTATTTTCATTAAATATTTATCATTATAAGATAATAATATATCATCATGTTCTTACTTTCCATGCACATAAAAATGATAATTTCATTTGTGTGTACGTGTGAACTATCACCTCCATGAAGCGATGTGAATCAGTTTTATTCACCGCATCACATTTATGGTATATATAATTATATTTAAATTATTATTATGATGTTAATAATATTATTATAATTATATTAATATAAAAATATTATTATTTTATTTCCATAATTATCAATGAAAAAAATGGAAACGTTACTCATGCGTACGTACAGCCTACCGTCTCTATGATTATAATGCTTATCATTTTTCAAAACAATAAATAATAATTTTATTTAAATTTATATTTTATATATAATAGTGATAATAATTTCATAAAAATTATTCTAGATATGATGTTATTATGCCCACATGAACTATTATCATCATACCAAGTTAATTTTTAGCTCAAGTACCGAATAATGACAAAACATCCGATATGAACTTAAATAATTTTGAAATTTTTATATCCTAGTCATAAGTGATATAAAATAACTAATAAACTTGAAAAAATTTCTCAAGCATATAGAAATTAACCTATGTTTATTATTCTGTAATATAAAGATTGTATGTGATTAGTAAGTCTCAAGGTAAGGGACTTCATCTCAATCTCCATTCATTAAGGAATATTTTGATAATATACACTACCTTATTTTATATGGTTTATAATTAACCCCTTTGACTTTTAATTTCATTATAAGGTTTTATAAAAGAATATTTTTCAACAAATCATTTTACTAATTGACAAAATAAATGTTTTTTATTGTACACAGGGACAACGAATTTTCCACTACCATGACCATTATTTGATATTAGACTTTATATATAATCCTAAATGTATTTTCAAATAGAAAATAAATATCATATTCCCATTTTAGGTTTTTTTTACTGAAAATTGTTTTGATAATGGATTGATTATGACAATATATTAAAATGATATCCCTTGATTTCAATTTGGAAATGTTATTTTTTTCCTTTATTCTTGTCAATGTGTTATGATTGTGTTATGTTTCTTGGGTATTGCTTATGTATATGGGTGGTTCCATGATAAAACAAGGTTTGGTGAGCCCATTATAGCTCTCCATTTCATTGGTTATTGAGAAAAAGTTAAAAAAATAGGTTTCTCCTGAGAGATTTAGGGAATATACTGTGATGGGTATTCCAAACATAGTCGTCCAGGTTACTCCCTATATATCTAGGAATGCTAAAATATAAGTATTATATGGATGCAAAAAGTTAACTTTATGACTTATGTTTTCTAAGAACTTTTTCTAGAATATTATTATTTCAAGAGGTAAGTTAAGATCTTATGTTATATGGGTGAAATAGATGATTTTGTGAAAAAAACGTGATTTTAAAATATTCATGTACTAACGGCTTCATTCCATATTTTATATATCTTACTAAGATTTTTATTCTCATCCCATGTTTTTGAAATGTTTTCCCCATGGTGTAATGATATGTCAGAGAAAATAAAAATTCAAGAATATTTTTATCATGAAAAATAAATCACGTTTTATTTTAAAGAGTTTTATTTTTGTGAAAAATGGATAGTGAGTAGGTGTGTCTAATTTGTAATATTTGATTTATTTTGTAATAGTTATGTTCTAATTATACAAAAATATAAACAAAAAATGATCATCAATGGGAATTCATTATATAACTCAAGATTTTGAAATGTCTAAGGCTGGGGCCTTATAATAACATAGTTGTTGAGTTGGAGGGTATGAATAGTAATAACTACATTATAAAAATTAAATGGTTTATACTTGTATAAAATAAAAAAAATTACATCTATTTATTAGAAATAAAATCATCATCATTTGAAACAAAAAGACATATTTTCTGAAAAAACTGTATTTTTATAAAGGTTGTTTAGTTTCACTTTTCACAGATAATTAAAAATTACTTCCTCCTAATTTTATAAAATTTATTTAATAAAATAAACTTAATTTTTTAAATCATCATATCAAAATTATATTGGGTGATGTTTTGGGTTTTTTTTGAAATGTTTTATTTGTCGATGAATAGTGAAAAATATTGATTTTTATTTGAAGAATTCCTTTTCATTTAAATTATTTAATAGGATAAATAGTATTTTTTTGTAGTAAAATTTGTTAAATTGTATTATAATAAATAAAATATATTTTATTTTAATAGTTTTCATATTTAATTTTGATTATAAATCCTTCTATATTTAGGAGAATTTTCTCTTTGGAAAGTTATTTTTTCATCGCATCTTTGAGCATAATTTTAAAATGGATTCTATCACTTATGTGAATTTAATTTATAAAAAATGATTCAGTAATTGGAATCATAATAATTTATATTATATAATAGGTTAAACATAAATTTTTAATATTGTTAAAAGTAAAATTAGTAAAAATTAATTACCATTGTTAAGGTAAAAATTGATTTACTAGGGGATAAACTAAGAAGATAATAGTTAAAATGAACTCAAAACTTTTCCAAAAACCATTGTTATGCCCATATTTAGACCTCAAAACTTTTAATGGTTTATCATTAACTATTTTTAGGTTTTTTACAAGATTAAAATCATTGGTATAATTTCTTTTCTTCAAAACATTCATGGGTGTCCTATCCCCCACTTATAAAAAGCCACCCCCTATCCTCCCCTACTCACACATAGAAAGTCATTTGGTTCATCAAATACCTAAATAAAAAAAAATTAATTAATCTCATAACAACATAATATATCCATTTTTTATCACAAATCCATACAAGGCAGTATTTTGCTGTAAACCAAAAGAATTTTCCCGAAGAAGTGGTAATGTTCATAAATAGTCATTTTCATTTTATTTGTTCTTCCACCTACATAAAATATTATTAAATAATTATAGTGTAATAAAACCATTATATACCATATAATTATATTTTATTATGTTAATGACATAACCTATATTCATCCCTACTTCCATCAAATGGGAAACAAAAACGCAGATTGTGTGCAAAGAGGACTACCGCCTCACGAACCGATCTAATTCATTTTCCATCACCACCTTTTAAGGATATATATAATAATAAATATGACTTATCTATATTATATTCATTATATCATTATTATTTTTTATTTATAATATCTCAAATTTCTTCTCACCTTCCATTCTGTTTAAAATATGATAATGTCACTCGTATGTAAAGAGGAATACCTCATTGTGAAGTGATGTGATTCATTTTTCACTAACAATTTATATGTAAGGTGATAAGTATAATTTTAATGAATATATATGATATATATTACATGATATAAATTCTTTAATATTAATATATCACCCAATTTTTACCTTTTCACTCGTTAAGGGAATGATATCGTCGCTTGTGCATATGTATGACCTATCTTCTCCACAAAGAGATGTGATTCATTTAACATGTTCAACCTTCAATAATGACTATAAAAAAATTATATAATGAGTAAATATTATATTTATAAAAGTAATATAATTATTTAAATAATTTTACTATATAATACGTTTAAGAACCAGAGCTTTCATGAAAAAAAAACACGTATGAGAAAATAAGACAATTAACACCTAAAACAATGAAAATAAAATAATATTATTTACAAACAAGTGGTAAAATGTTATAAGGGGATCATATATGTTATTATAAATACAAATATGGTTCTGATATAAATTATTAACGTTTATAAAACTATTATACAGTAGGTTAATGAACATTCAACCAAAAGGAATTGTGAAGTAAGGGACCTCGTCTTAATTTCCCTTCATTGAGACATGTTGTAATGTTATGCACCTAATTTATTTTATATGGTGAAGATACTAACCCTTTAACATTTAACATCATGATTCCTTAATAATTAAAGGTATTTTAGGTTTCAATTTTAATTATTACATCCAATTGGAATTAATTTAAAATTTACCAAGTGGTAAATGTTATTGTACAATCTCACTCTCTTTTGTGATTGTTATCTTTCTTTTCAGACAATCGCTTTCCTATGAAAAAAATTCATTGGAAATAAAATTTTAATAAAATTTAAATTTATTGAATAATTTATATGATTATTACCTAAAACATATACAATTTTTACCTATGATGTTTACTTTGTATATTATTTGATTATTTGGGTGAATACTGATAAATCTATATCCTCTATTTAATACTGATATTTGATAATAAGGAATATAGATTAATAAATTAAATCAATTATTTGATATATCAGTAATACTTTGTACATGTACTTACAGGTGAGTAATAGTTATATATATCCCTTAAATATACCAACAGGTCTCATGAGATAAAACAATTGGCCTAATCAGATGGTTTTTACCCAGTGGTTTTAAAGTGTCTTATGGAAGGACTTGAATGTAGTTGTATCATGATTTCTAAATCATAAGTTATAATAATTCAGAATTTATTTAATTTATAATTCAATTTTTTTATACATTATATTTTAATAAATGATATTATCTCTAGATTCATTTCATTCTCAATTTATTGATTCCATGGCATGTGTTTTCAATTATTTAACTTTATATGTTGATTATGCCTCATCCAATTATGATATTATAGTCACTGATTAAATGGAATGTGTGTTCAATTATTTACATATAAATATTGAGTATATTTTATTTATTCATGATAGCTTACACTATATGTAACCCTTAAAAATAATTTGAGTTCATCCTAATTTTGTTTCCTTTCTCCAGGATATGAAAAGAGTTCTTGGAATGATTATAATATGTCAAATGTTTTCCATTACTATGTGTTTTATTTTCATTCCCCTATTTAAAATGGATATCATGTATATATCTGGTTTTTAAAAACTTATAGGATTATTGTTCCTTTAGGATTAAACCCCTTGTATCTATGTTAATGTAATAAAGTAGACACCAACGTTATGTTACTATAGTCATAATCATTACACGATCTATCTAGAAAACTCAATTGCCTTTTTCAATTATTATTAACACTATTGAAACATCTAAATACTTCTGTCATAGAAATATTCCCTATTTCCTATTTAACATGGGATTTTTGTCTTCGATAAAACTAAATACCTTGGAATTTTTTTAATATTTATCCAGTAACCATGTGTCTGGTCTGTCCAATAACATTGAGCATGTCATGTGTAGTAATATTGTTTTACTACATCCTTTTTATTAACTCTTTTACATAACCATTCAATAACCTCTTTCAAGTGCCCTGTTTCTAGTATATTCTTACCTAACATTTATAATTAAAAATTAATCATAACCCTTTGTATGAAATTGTATAATTTCAGTTTAGATTAATATTTTCTTCATGATGTTTATAACATTAAATAATGTCATAGAACCAGTTGACTTAAGGAATGTTTCCTAACATGGATAAAGATATTTTATTAAATACATTTGGATAATTATATGGAAATATTATTATCAAAATTTATTATGTGTCTACAACAACTCATAATTCCCCAACTATAATTCTGATGGTTTTTCCATTGGGTTAATTTCCTTTAATAGAATTTTTCAAAATTATTATCTATTGGAACATTCTTATTCAACATCCTAATTGAATTTAAAAAAAATAAATTGAAAATATATATACAATATATCACTATCATCATCCCATAGGATCTTTTTATATGATAATCATAGATTATGGAAGGAGTGCACGGTGTGTGTCATAGTGTACATGAAAAGTAGGCTATAAGTAGTAGTATGTCAGTGTACTACCACAATAGATAGAATAAAAGGAATACCTATATATTATTTTGGTTATACTATATGTTGAATTAAGCTATTAGGAAAACTCAACATGTACTATCAATACCTGAGTCATTTTGGACAAACACACAATGTGTGGTCCTGACCCACAAGGCATTTAAGGATAAACAAACATCAGGGTGTGTACACCCAGAATAAGACATGCTAGCCAAATAGGGGTTAATGATGAATGGGTTAAGTGACAAGGTATGTGATTTTTAACTCATAATGAAACCCTATTAACCAAAAAACCAAGATACAAAATATGTTTTCTTCTAAACCACATGTCTTGTAGTTTGGTTTTCGAACTATTTTCATTCTCTCATCTTAAAACAATGTTTTATTCACCGATTTCACCCCTAATCACACCCAAATATTAATCTATTCCCTTGATATTTGGTGTAACATCATTGGGATTTAATCACTCATCATTGATTGTTAACAAAGAAATATTTCAACATCCACAACAGTTCTCATTTCCCAATACATTAATGCTTAAGAATAATGATATCACTCATTTCCTTCATAGTGCTCCATTTATAAACATTCATTCTTATTTCCTAAATCTCCATCATCAAAATACAACAATGGATCATGGTACAAGTATTAAATCAAGATTAAAATCATACCATTGAATTTTAATTTCTGGTCTAACCATAGGATGATGTTGAATACATGGAGATGATTAAATAAAACCAAATAAACAAACAAACTGGATATCATAAATGGTCATTGCAAAATCAAACATCAAACATGGGCATAGAAATAGAATAAAATATTAAAAACAATGGAAATAAAATAATCCAAATTCATAATAAATTCATAAATTAATAGGTCTTTGATAAATTTTGGAAATTAAAGGAAAAAATCAATATTTTCTTTGAAATCACATGTTATAAAGAAAAATGAAACAATAAAAAATACCTTCGATATCAAAAATTAAATCACTTTAGAAGAAAAAATTAATTTCCAAGTCAGGGTAAATTCATGTTGATTCAATTCATTCCTCATGAACCCTCCTTGATCTCCCACTTATTCTCCCAATAGTGGAGTTTTGATCCCAAATATTTTTAATCATACCTTTAGGGATTAAATATATAGATGTTTATAAAGAGGATTATTAGGTTAAAATATAATTAATACAAATTGGAAATTTAATTTATTAATTTGTGTCAATTATTCCACCAATGATAGTGAAAATCCCTTGGACCTTGTGGAAACAAAATTTACACCATTTTAAGGGAAAATCCAATTTTCAGACTCAAAAATGGTCAAAAATTTTCTATATGTGATACCATTCATAATAAAAAATATTATTATAAAATACAATAATTTGCGGATAAAAATAATATATTATTTTTAATATATAAATAGATGGGCCCTGCAGCACTCGCAATTCCATGTAGGATTTTAGACTATACTTAGAAATATATGTTAAACTATTCAATGTTTTTCACTATAAAAAACAAAGTAGATACATTTGATACCACAACAGGTTTTTATAATCTAATAACACTATTTCAGTGCAAAAAGACGTAATAAGAAACGAAAAAGAAAAATATTACCATGTATAAAACTGAAAACCATGTATATACAAAAAATTAATAACATTGTGTGTACCTTACACCATTTATGGTTGATACTCTTATTTTCAATCATAAACAAACTAAAAATCCCTAAGAGGCATCTATTGGACTCTCCCCTATGTGATGTATATATTTGTAACGCCCCAACCCCAGTTACCTAGAGTCAGTGAATTATTACATAACATTGGAATGATACAAGGAAATCATGTCCCGAAAGACAGATCAGCTTAGTAGCCTTAGAAATACTAGATACATTCATAAGGTCAACATTACAACTTCAAAAGAAAAACAAAACTAAATTATTCCATTGGAAACATCCAAGATTCCTCTATTATGCCTACAAGTCACTCATAACTAACTTCTTCACATCCTAGGAAAAATAAAACATAGAAATGGGTGAGCTCATATGCTCAGTAAGGATAACAATATAGCGGAAACATTCATAAATAATCATTAATATTTAAGGCAATGTATAATTAAAAAAAATCCTTTTAAACGTGAACTTCAGTATAATATAGTAAATATAAAATGAACTAATTCCTTTTAAATATTCACATGGTTATTCTAATAGTCAATTAGACACATGTAATATCAATAACCACTTTCATAATGATGGAATTCATAATTCCAGACTATCATAACCACTTGTTCATAGCCTCATGCCAAGACTGCAAATAAGATTTTGTCAAGGCCCTGTGCTAAGACACTAGTTTGTCTCATGAGACATAACGATGAATCAGGGAACGATAGCAGGCTCCACCTATCACTTACTAAGTCCAATGCATTCTTCATATTAAAAGTTTGAAACATAACATAAACATTCATATTATAACTAGCATACGAAATGTCAATACTTTAACCACAAACCATGAATGGTATAAAAATAGCACATCTACAGTCAAACATAACTCATTCAATACAATATGGAAGATAGTATTATATCATATTAACCTCAGTCGAGAATAATGAATGGTATTTACATAGATTAAAATGATCATCAAACTATTGAGAGAAATATCCCCCTTTTTCTTGAAAACATTTAAAATTCACACTAATTGTCAAGAAGCCATTTAAAATAGATTTTTGAATCAAAGTGTCCAATACCACATTGAAAATTTTAAAAGAAATTTTGATTTGAAAACTTTAATATCCATATAAATAAATCCTTAAAACCATTTTTAAAACATGGACATTAATGAGAAATATTTAGAATAATAAATCATTAAAACATTTTAAAATTATATTTTAGTTAGAGTTCCAAACCAAAAGTGAGACACTTGAATACAAATAATTGAGGTAATAAAATTTTTTTAATATAATGAGAATAATGGGATTCATGATATACTATGTCAAATAACATTATATACACCATATAAATGTGATTTTTTGTATAACAACAAAGGAGTCTCAATAGAATGTAAATTGAGATGAAATCTCTTATAAAGGCAGTATCCTTTGGTTAAGGATAAATCGACGACATAATTATGTGTGAAAAATATAAATACACTCAATATGAATGTATATTCAGTGTAAAACAATCAAATGACATTCACACATATTCTTGTAAAAACAACACCAATGAATTGGATGTTTAACTCAACAATTTAAGATTGAGTAAAAATTACTATTATCATGTTCATACCAGTGACTAGAGAATTTATAAATGGAGTGATTATGTGTATAAAAAGTATATCCACAGAATGGGGAGTTTTAATTATGACATAATCAAATGAATAGTTATTCAACACATAATCTTGGAGTAAAATATTCCATGAAGTATACGTAAAGCTGAATGAGTGGAAATTGAAATTTCAAATTCCCTTATTGATTCTGTACCTTACGAAACATAAACCCATGAAAGAAGGATCATAAAAATATGATTAAAATATCCATAAATTAATGTATATTACACAATGAATACAATCATGGGTAGTACACAAACCACAATCAATAAATAAGTGGTGAACAATGGAAATCTCACGGAATTAAAAGTGATGTAATAATCCCCTTACTTGGTATTTTTTCCTTGGTCGAGGGTAGGTTAGACTCATTTATAATGGTGAAATAATTTTTATTGAATTATAAAAGAATAATATAAATTAATATGATATCATATATGATCTTTTAACCCTGATTTGTTAATAATATCTTAGTATTATCGCCGTTTCAGGTGTTAACTTACTCGTTATATTTTATATGTTTTGTTATATAAGCCGTGTTTGTTATGGATAGGTTGTATCTTATTCATATCCAGAACGATATCAAGTCATTTTAACATTATTTTTAACCACAAAATGAGAATTATATTTGAATGGATATGATGGGTAATGAATTTCATCGTGTTCGTGGAGACGATAGTCCGTACGTACGCACAAACGCTACTTTCATTTTATTTTTCATTTTAAAAGGAATCAAAACCAAATGATAAAAAGGTATATTATTATTCCAGTATAATATAATATCTTATATTTTTTACTTATGTTCATTAATACCATCCTTTATACGATCCATGTATAGTATGAATGAGTAATATCACTTTGAGGGGGCGGTAGTCTGCACTTCCTCAAATGAAATTATCGTATATATATACAACATGAAATGAATAATGGTATGCTATAAAATGGAATTAAAGAATCTTATATATAAAATAAATATCATTAATATCATATTTAATTATATTTTCATCATAATTTCCACCATGAGAGGCGGTAGGAGATAATTGAACAATCATCATTTCATGAGGCGTTTGGTTTCCATCCACAGAAACATTATGTTCTTCACCCATTAGATGGATTTGTGTGTAAGTTTAGTTATAATAGTTCTCATAAAAATATACTAGTACATTTAGGATACTTTTTTTGTTACAAAATAAAATAATAATAAGAGTTTAGGGGTTGGAGAAGTAAAGTAAAAGAAAAGAAGCTAAGAGAAATCTTTACCTTTAATTAGGGTAACTCCCATTGGTTTGAACAAACAACGGACTCTTGAAGTGCATTCTTCCTAAAGTAAGGCTTCTAGGAGGAGTAGAGGGATGTAGGGAGCTTAATTGGGTAGAGTTGTCACGAGCCAAAAGGGTTGATAGGTGTGAGGAATTGGTTAGAAGTGGTGTGCTTTTATAAGGGGGAGGAGGGTCTCTTTAGGTAATACTTAAAGTGTTATTTTATAATGAATTCATATTCAGTCTATAATGGCTCCATTCTAAAATATATAATTTCTAAGGTGGTTATGGTTCAAAAACCACTCAACCAATAGGTTTTAGACAAGTTTGTCTCACTATTTTACCCTTATCGTTTTTATTTAACTCTTAGTTAAATAGTTTGACATTTACCATGTCTCTTTGTATTTTTATATTATATGGTTAATAAACTTACTATAAAATACCAATAGAACCCCATGTGGTTCATTAATGACATACCTATCATCATATAAGTCCTTGGGCTGAACCGTAGATTTTGAGGAATATTATATCAATTAACAATATAATATTTGTTTTAAAAACTCTTTTATGTCAATTTTGACACTATTGGGTATTTTGTTTTTGATAAATTCATAACAACATTATTACATAGAAAAAATTCATATAACCAACCCTAATATTTCATATTAACCTAGAAAATTATTTTAATTCATAAAAAGTTTCAAATTACATTTATTTTGATATTTATAATATCAATTATTTGAAATTTTCATTAATTAAGAAATTACTGCGTCACCATTGTGTCATAAATAAATTAAATTATTTAATGTCTAAAAATTATAAATAAAATAAAATTTTGTAGGAAATATTTTTTTCTTTCTAATTAATTTTTATAATTTAAATTATCTTATTTATAACCATTTATTAAAAAAATTAGTTATTAAACATTGATTATATCTCTTTTAACTCTTCTTTGAATAAAATAATAACAAATGTCCTAATCTAATCCAAGTGGACCTAAATAATAATATTTTATTCCTAAGGTTTTTTTGGTTGAGATAGACATGTCCAATAGAATTAGGACATGTGTTAGGGTAGAAGTAATATCATTTTTTCCCTTAATTACCCTGTTTACTTTTAACCGTGGTAAATAAAAGTAAAAAGTTACTATTAACCAAAAATTATTTTCATCTCATTGAACCACATTTTACTCCTCAATATTAACTATGTCTCTCATATTTTTGAAATTCCACTCACAGAAGTGGTAAAATTATGTTTTATGTGAATTTCTAAATTCTCCTAGGAGGTGGATAAAAGACGGTGAAAAGTTCAATAAAATTTTTATATATCTAAAATTATTCTAAACTAACTCCAATGAATTACATTGAACATATATAGTTATTATGTATCTATTTTTACCTTAATTAAGTTTAAATAAACTAAATAATTATTTAAATAAAAAATTGGTTTTAAACTATAACTCAATGTTTTTTCACTATTTATCAAAAATTGAATGTTTTCATAAAAATACCAAAAGTTCACCCTAAGCTAATTTCAATATTATGAATCCAAAAATGAATTCCATTTTGAAATATAAAATTTATAAAATTTTAAAAAGTGGGTATTACTATTCAAAACAACTAGTTTGATTGGTTTTGGTGTGTGTTAGAACTCGAAGTTGCGTACAACACACGCTACTGTATTATTCAAAGAGAAGCATAATATGGAAGCTTGATTGTTACATTCTCACCTCCTTCAAATAATTTCATCCTAAAAATTTTTAAAATTGGGCTTGGTAATATAATGGAAAGTCCCACATCAGAAAAAGATTCAATAAAACTATCACCATAAAAGAAAGAAAGAGGAGTACAAAGGTCACCCAATATAACTCATACTAGGATTCCATGTAGGAAAACATGGATATGGAAGATAAAATAAGTGTCATGTTTTGATGGAGAGGGATAGAAAACATGATCTAGAGAAAGTTAACAACAATAAAGCCATAAAATTGTGATGGGACAAACGGTCATCAGTTTCCAGGTAGGAAAATTATACGGACAACATTTTGTTAAGTTACATTACATAAAGATGAGGAATTCATTTACCAGATTGACTATGAAAATAAATAGATATACATACTTTTTAAGTAGAGTTTAATTCTTTAATAAATTTCCACCACAAACTAATTTTTTTTAAATGATGAGTATTCAAGAAGACTTGGACACACTGGTAGATATAGAAAAAACTTCTATAGAATCACATTATCCATGAAGGATAAACTAAATATTTACCTTGTATTTAGAGATTATTCAAAACAAAAATGGTTATAACAAGATCTGATGATACCCCAAAAGGATATTCCTTTAGATAAAGAAACACTAATCGTAATTTCTAAAATTAAACCAACAATACCCCAAAATTAAATAAATACCATTCAATAAACAATTGTCCTTAAAATCCATCAATATAATCCAAACTAATATTGAGACCCAAAACTCAAAAGAATTTGGTTATATAATCTTCCATGTTAAATTGTATCTCCAAATGAAATCAACTACTCTTAAAGTCACATACTTTAAAGTAATTAACCTAATCACATGTTATTTATTATAGGTTAATCATTTCCATAAATAAACCAAATCACTATAAATCCACAATAAAAACGTAGATAAAAATCCACCATTACTCCTCAAATGAAATCCCATAGTATTCTAGTTTCCTTGGGCATATAGTGTTCCCAACATAGTGAACATCTTCCCAAATAACATTTATCACTTAATCACAAAATCACTTTCCTATACTAAGGGTATTCATTTGATAATATATAAGAACCCAAATCAACTTATTATTGATCAGTAAAATCATTTAGCTAAAAATAATTTGTCAAATTAATCAGGGACATCACGTAGTCCAGTGGTAGGTGATAAATCCCAATCACACTTTGGTTGTGGGTTCGATTCTCACATATTTGTTCGACGTGACGGGTTGTCACACGGTCTGTGTGTTGTCTTTTTTAAAAACTATATTTTATAACATTTCCAAAATTAGATAAATTCCTCAAAATAACCATAACATAATTTTAACCAGAATTTTTATCTCATAACTTGCATTTTCATCGCAAAATATAATAACTTGTAATTGCCTCAAACCCAATGATCATATAAAACCAAATGGTTATTTATAACTATATCCACAAGGGAAAATGTAAGTGTTCCTCAAATATCAATCTCACATGGAAAACTATGAGGTTACAAATAAAAGAGAAAATTATTCCAAAGTAATCCCATCAACAAGGAGCACTAATACATTTAAACATTTATCCAACCATTTATTTTCACATAGCTTATTCTTTGACCAAGAAAATATCTTATAGAATAGGCCATTCACTCGGGTGATGGCCAGGTCACCTACATTTACGGAAAATGACTGTAAATGGATTTTTGGGACCGTTTTTATTTTCCTCCATAGTACGCTTCATTTTTCCTCTGCAATTCTTCACTTTATGTATTTCTTTCCTACATGTAAAGAATTTCTTTGTTCTGTTCAGACACTTTCCTACGTGTTTCCTTCCACATTTCCTACATGATGGAAATTTATGATTCTTTTCTCCATGGTCTCCACTGCTGGAGCTCTAATCATTCATCACCTTTCTCTTCTTTTTTGAGTCCAGGAGTGGGTAAATATATATGTTGTTGATCATATTTTTGGAAAACTGATTTTTCAAGAACACGATATCTTTTACACCTATCAAAATTCCTTTTTTTTCTCATTTCCACCACTGTTCCCACCTTGTACATCATTCTCAAAGATATTATTACTTCCTTGGACTCCATCCATTGACTTAAAACAGAAATCATTGTGTGAGTAGCAGTAGTCATAAAATAATTTAGAGAATATCATGACACCATATTCTCAATTTGAAACACCTTAGGATTAACCAAGGTCATTTATTCTCATATTATATTAAAATACATAAAATTGGTTTGTAATGAAAATGTAAATTAACTTAATCATATCCCCCGGGATTGTCGTAACCAAGAGTGCAGCAAGGCCCATTTTCGTGCACCAGTTCCCGTTCAAGTCTAGCTCAAAGTGGTGTTTTCGGGTCTTACCCCTAGGTACATTTATGTCGGAGCCACCTCTACCTACTCGTGTCCAGACAGGGATGTATTTCTTGGAAAACTCACAAAATCTCTAGAATACCAAAATTCGTGGAAGTTCGTCTATACTAATCCTCAAAGTCCATCTTAGGTCTATGTGCTCTAATCAGGGTTTATCTAAATCTAGTTTCCAAGGTTTGTACTAAATATCCTCTAATACCAACTATAACGCCCCTACCCCAGTTACCCAGAGTCAATGAATTATTACATAAAATTGGAATTTTACAAGGAAATCATGTCCCGAAAGACCGATCAGTTTAGTAGCCTTGGACATACTAGATACATTTATAAGGTCAACATTACAACTTGAAAATAAAAACAACACTAAATTATTCCATTGGAAACATCCAATCTTCTAAGATTATGCCTGCAAGTCACTCATAACTAACTTCTTGACATCCTGGGGAAAATAAAACATATAATGGGGTGAGCTCAGATGGTCTGTATGGATAACAATATAGCGGAAACTTTAATAAATAAGAATAAACATTTATGGCAATGTATAACTAAAACAAAGGCCTTTTGAACATTATCTTCAGAATAATATGGAAAAGATAAAATGAAATAATTCCATTTACATATTCACATGTATATTCTACTAGTCTAATAACAATATGAAATATCAATAACAACTTTCATAATGATGGAATGCATAATGCAAGACTATCATATCCACATATGCAAGGCCTCATGCTAAGACTACAAAGAAGATTTTTTCAAGGCCTTGTGCCAAGACACTAGTTTGTCTCATGAGACCTACCAATGCATCAAGGAGCTATATCAGGCTCCACCCATCACTTAATAAGTCTAATGCATTCCTCATATGAAAGGTTTGAAACATAACATAAACATTCATATTAAAACTAGCATACAAAATTTCAATACTTTAACCATAAACCATGAAGGGTATAAAAATAGCTCATCCACAGTCAAACATAACTCATTCGATACAATATGGAAGACTGTATTATATCAGATTAACCTCAATCTAGAATATTGAAGGATGTTGAAATAGATTAAAATAATCATCAAACTATTGAGAGAAATATCCCCCTTTTTCTTGAAAACCTTTAGAAGTCACACTATTTTTCAAGAATTCATTTAAAATAGATTTTTTAATCAAAGTGTCCCATACCACTTTGATACTTTTAAAAGTAATTCTTATTTGAAAATTTTAATGTTCATATTAATAAATCCTTAAAACCATTTTTAAAACATGGAAATTGATGAAAAATATTTAGAATAATAAATCTTTAAAACATTTTAAAATGATAGTTTAGTTAAAGTTCCTAACCAAAAGAGAGACACTTGAATACAAATAATTGAGGTAATAAAAACTTTTTAATATCATGAGAATAATGGGATTCATGATATACTATTTCAAAGTACATTATATAAACAATATAAAAATGATTTGGTGTATAACAACAAAGGATTCTTAGTGGAATGTAAATTGAGATGAAATCTCTCATAAAGGTTGTATCCTTGGGTTAAGGATAAATAAACGACATAATTATGTGTCAGAAATATAAATACACTCAATATTATTGGATATTAAATGTAAAACAGTAAAATGTAATTCACACATCTTCTTGTAAAAACAACACCAATGAATTGAATGTTTAACTCAACAAATCGAGATTGAGTAAAAATTACTCTTATCATGTTCATACCGATGACTAAAGAATTTATCAATGGAGTGATTATTTGTATCAAAAGTATATCCATAAAAGGTGGAGTGTAAATTATGAAATAATCAAATGAATAGTTATTCCATGCATAATCTTGGGGTAAAATAATCAATCAAGTATGCGTAAAGCCGAATGAGTGGAAATTGAAATTTCAAATTCCCTTATTGATTTGGTACCTTACGAAACATAAACCCATGAAAGAAGGATCATAAAATGATGATTTGAATATACATAAATTAAATTATATCACACAATGAATACAATCATGGGCAGTACACACACCACAATCAATAAATAAGTGGTGAACAATGGAAATCTCATGTAATTAAAAGTGAGATAAGAAACCCCTTACTTTGTACTTTTTTCCTTGGTCGAGGGTAGGTTAGCCTATTTTATATTGGTGAAATAATTATTATTGAATTATAAAAGAATCATATACATTAATATGATATCATATATGATCTATTAACACTGATTTGTTAATAATATCTTAGTATTATCGTCGTTTTGGGTGTTAACTTACTCGATTTATTTTATATGTTTTGTTACATAAGCCATGTTTGTTATGGATAGGTTGAATATTATTCATATCCAGAACTATATAAAGTCATTTAAACATTATTTTTAACCATCAAATGAGAATTATACTTGAATGGATATGATTGGGAATGAATTTCATCGTGTTCATGGAGACGATAGTCCGTACGTATGCACGAACGCTACTTTCATTTATTTTTCTTTTTAAAAGGAATCAAAACCAAATGATACAAAGGTATATTATTATTCCAGTATAATATAATATC
The DNA here is from genome assembly GCA_963277665.1 of Viscum album. Taxonomy (NCBI): domain Eukaryota; kingdom Viridiplantae; phylum Streptophyta; class Magnoliopsida; order Santalales; family Viscaceae; genus Viscum; species Viscum album. The sequence goes on from OY728125.1 coordinate 397,663,806, forward strand.
TTATATTTCTTACTTAAGTTCATTAATACCATCCTTTATATGTTCCATGTATGCTATGAAGTAGTAATATCACTTTGAGGGGGCGGTAGACTGCACTTCCTCAAATGAAATTATCATATATATATACAACATGAAATGAATAATGGTATGATATAAAATGGAATAACAGAATCTTATATATAAAATAATTATCATTAATATCATATTTAATTATATTTTCATCATAATATCCACCATGAGAGGCGGTATAGGATAATTGAACAATCAACGTTTCGTGAGGCGTTTGGTTGCCATCCACAGAAACATTATGTTCTTCACCCATTAGATGGAGGTGTGTGTAAGTGTAGTTAGAATACTTATCATAAAAATATCCTAGTATATTTAGGATACTGGTTTTGTTACAAAAGAAATGAATAATAAGAGTTTAGGGGTTGGGGAAGTAAAATAAAAGAAAAGAAGCTAAGAGAAATCGTTACCTTTAATTTGGGTAACTCCCATTGGTTTGAAGAAAAAAAGGACTCTTGAAGTGCCTTCTTCCAAAGGTAAGGATTGTAGGAGGAGTATAGGTATGTAGGTAGATTAATTGGGTAGAGTTTGGACGAGCCAAAAGGCTTGAGATGTGTGAGGAATTGGTTAGAATTGGTGAGCCTTTATAAGGGGGGAGGGGCTCTTTAGGAAAAACATAAAGTATTATTTTATAATAAATTCATGTTCAATTTCTAATGGCTCAAAACTGAATTATAGAAAGTATTAGGTGATTATGGGTCTAGAAACACTCAACCAATAGGTTTTAGACAAGTTTGGGTCACTATTTTACCCTTATCTTTTAGATTTAACTCTTAGTTAAATAGTTTGACATTTACCATGTCTCTTTGTATTTTTATATTATATGGTTAATAAACTTATGATAAACTATCAAGAGAACCCCATGTGGTTAATTAATTACATAAATATCATCATATAAGTCTTTTTTCTGAACCTTATATTTTTAGGAATATTATATCAATTAAAAATATAATATTTTTTTAAAAAACTATTTTATGTCAATTTTGACACTATTGGGTATTTTGTTTTTGATAAATTCATAACAGCATTATTAATTCAAAAATAATTTATATAACCAGTGATAATATTCCATATTAATCTATAAAATTATTATAATTCATAAAAAGTTTCAAATTATATTTATTTTTATATTTATAATATTAATTATTTTAAAATTTTATTAAGTAGGTAATAACTGCATCACCATTGTGTCAAAAATAAATTAAATTATTTTATTTATAAAAATTATAAATAAAATTCAATTATGTATTAAATATTTCTATCATTATAATGAATTTTTATAATTTAATTTTTCTTATGTATAACCCTATATTAAAAATGTTTTAGTTATTAAAATTTGATTTTATCTCTTTTAATTATTCTTCGAATTAAATAATAATAAATGTCCTAATCTAATCCAAGTGGACCTAAATGATAATATTTTATTCCTAAGGTTTTTTTGGTCTAGATACACCTGTCCAATATAATTAGGACATTTTTTAGGGTAAAAATAATATCATTTTTACCCTTAATTACCATATTTACTTTTAATCGTGGTAAATAAAAGTAAAAAGTTACTATTCACCAAAAATTATTTCCATCTCATTAAACCACATTTTACTCCTTGATATTAACCATGTCTCTCGGAGTTTTGAAATTCCACTCATAAAAGTGGTAAAATTAACTTTTATGTGAATTTTCAAATTCTCCTAGGAGGTGGGTAAAAGACGGTGAAAAGTTCAATAAAATTTTTATATATCTAAAATAATTCTAAACCTACTCCAATGAATTACATTGAACACATATAAGTATTATGTATCTATTTTGAACTTAATTAAATTTTAATAAAATAAATATTTATTTAAATAAAAATTTGGTTTTAAACTATAACTTAGTGTTTTTCACTATTCATCAAAAATTGAATGTTTTCAGAAAAATACCAAAAATTCACCCTAAGCTAATTTCAATATTCAAAATCCCAAAATGAAGTCCATTTTGAAAGATAAAATTTATTAAATTTCAAAAATTGGGCATTACTATTCATAACGGCTATTTTGATTGGTTGTGGTGTGTATTAGAGCTCAAAGTTGCGTACAACACACGCTAATATATTATTCAAAAAGAAGCGTACCATGGAAGCTTGGGGTGTTACAATATAGGTCGATATAAATCACCCAAAATATTTTTTGGATTCTCCTTTTTATCCATTATAGTCTTGTATATATCATAGTAAAGGACGATGAATAAAAGGAATTTAGGGATGGGATAATAGGTAGAATCATAGGAACATATGAACTCACCATCCTAATGGAAGTGTCTCCTAATATATCAATCAATACATTCCTGGGTGTTCATTCATTAACTCATATGTTACAAAATGCATGAGTGATTAATTGACTATTTCAAGCATTTGATTCTATAATTTGTAACATCTTATGAAATGCCTAATTAAGGATATCCATAAGAAGAAGATTCTCAAACATTAACTCAAGTTCAAATTCCCATATCAATCATAAAATTATATGAATATTTCATTATTATTATCATAGTATAATGATAAAATTGTTATATTATATGACTATATAATAAGAAATGATTTACCCCAATAAAAAAAATACATCACATGTGAATATGGATTAAGGGAATATTTATATCAATGATCATGTGTGAAAGATTTTATGTTGATCATACAAATAAAGGGGATATTAAAGAATAGTCTATATTGACATGTGTCGTGAAGATCCTTAGATTTCATAAATTAACTTACTACCACTAATTCTTTGAGAGATATTTATCACGATTCTCTTTTATGTTAAATAAGTTAACATAGAATGTGGTAAAGTATGTATAGATAGAAGAATATGAATAGACATTTAAGGAGATTGAAAAAAATCTAGTAACGTCACATATAATCACACCCCCACATGTGTAAATTTTTTTCATATATAGTGATTCTTCAAATAAATGATTAGGTTGGGTACTCCTGGAAAATTATAAAGTGGTAGTCGATTCCTTATGAAAATTTAAGACTGGTAAGCAGAACTACCTACCACATTATCTGGAGTTGGCAGCTATAATTTTTATAATGAAGAATTAGAATTATTACCTCTATAATGGGAAGTGTTACATATCCACTAACCATAAGATTTTAATGTATTTATTGACATAGAAGTAGTTAAGCATTCATCAAAGTAGATGGTTAGTGTAACGTCCTAAGTAAATAAAGAATATGAAATTTTCATATTTATTAATATTTTTTGAATTAAATATTAATTTTAATTTAAATGGGATTCTATGTTCTATGGTGTACCCGACCAGCAATAATGGGTTTCTCTGAAATCTTATGTTGCAGATGATGCTGAGTCATACTGAAAAAAATAATAATATAATATTATTATTTTAAAATGTAGTTAACACCCACTCATTGTACAGGAAAGAATGAATAGAATGAACTATATTATGATTAGAAATGTTTTTTAAACATTTTTACATTTATCCAATAAATTTTAGAGGCTTAAAATTAGAATGTATCCAATTTTAAGCATTAAATACTCTAAAATTTTTAAAAGGTTGGTTTACCACCTTTTAATGGAAAACCCTTTTTAAATCTATTTTATGTCACTTTTTTATGCTTCATTTGACAAAATATACTTTTTATTTAGAAGTGGGACATAAAAATTTTCTTTCAGTAAATTTTTGGTATTTTTCTGATAAAGTTTATTTTTTAATGAATAGTGAAAATACTACATTTTAAATCAAAACTTCCTTTTCATCTAATTTATTTATATACTTATATTATAATTTAAATATTTTTTGTAATGCATAATTGTATAATATTTTTATCATTTAATCTAATTTTATTCATTGTATGTATATTCATTTTGAATTTGGACATTAACACATATCGATATTTTGGTGGTTTTTACTTCTTAAAACATGCTTTTTGGTTTTGAAAATAGAAATTAATTTTAAATTAATTTATTAAACTTATGTGTTTTGAATTTGAAATAATGGATTTCATATTTTTAATTAGTAGGGAAAATTTTTGTAAATAGGTAACTTTTATATTTAGACATTATGAATAGTTACTTCAGTAAATATTTTATTTACCATACTTGAATGGTAAATCTGGTAAATAAGGGTAAATATTTATATTATAATAAAATTAAATTAAACTAACACATGTATTAATCCTATTTTATGAGATATTTCTAACCATGGGAATCCTTGGATGGATTTTGGGACCCCATGGAGCCACTTTTGTGTGAAAATGACATTTAATTACCTTTAATTTAAACCTAAGGAAAATATAACCTAAGAATATATCTTTTACTAAAATATTTTTTATATGAGATTATATAAGTAATATATAAGACTATAAATATTCATTATAAATCTAAAATTATTTCCTATATCATGGTATTTTAATTATAGTTTCTATATATTAAATAAATGAATTTATTTATGACACAATGGTGATGTTGTAATTACCTTATTAATGATTGATTTAAATAAATGAGATTACAAATATTAAAATAAATTTATTTTGAAGATTTGTATGACATCCAAGAATTTTATTGTTGATTATTACTTTTAATATTTTAATTATTGATGTTTTTTTGAAATAATAATGTTGTATTGGATTTTCAAAAAGTCATGATATGAAATATATAAAAAATTGACATAAATGAGTTTTCAAAAAAAACTATTTTATTAAATGATATAGTTGTCCTAAAAATATAATATTGTACCAAATGACTTATATAAGGTGTAACATGTCATTAATGAACCAATTGAGGTTCTATTTTTGTTTTATGTTAACACTATTAACAATACAATAGGAATACACAAGAAGACATAGTAAGAGTTACATTAGTTAAATAAGGGTTAAATCTAAATGGTAAGGTCACAATTGAAACAAAAAAAATAGTCTAAAATCTACTGGTTGAGAGGATTTAGAACAATCCACATCTTATCTTATAATTTAATTAGTTTTGGACCTTTTCAAAATCTAATTTCAGTTTATAATAAACTAATATTTCCAGATATTCCTTAAGTTCTCCTCCTCTATCTTATAAATGGCCACCACCTCTAAACCATTACTCACATCTCTCAAGCCCCTTGGATCATCCAACATCTGATCCAATAATCTATTTAAATCCCTATATTTCTCCTAGAATCATTACCTTAGTCAGAAGGAAAATCCATAAATCCATTTGGCTCAAATCAATTGGAGTTACCTGTTTTAGGAGGTAACGTCTTCTATAAAGTTCATTTCCAATATTCTACTTATTTTCTCCATATTCTATTATTATTTGATTACCTGACAACAATATTATCCTCAATATACTAGGATTTTATTGTGTTAATTATTCAAACTAAACTTACTCACACCTATGTCTAATGGATTTAGAACATATTGTTTCTGTGGACGGTGTACTACTCCCTCACGAAACGATAATTGTTCAATTATCTTCTATTGCCTCTCATGGTGGCCATTATGATGAAACTGTATTTATATGATATATTTTATGTTTATATTTTCAATATTATTCTATAATTTTTATTTACAACATAACTTTAAGCTTTTCATGATGTGTAAACATGATAATTTTATTTGAGGAAGCCCGGACTACCGCCCCCTCAAAGTGATATGACTCGTTCATTCTATACACAGAATGTATAAAGGATGTAATTAATGAAATTATGTAACATATATAACATAGATATTATAATATAATTATAATATACCTATGTATCATTTAGTTTACAATCCTTTAAATATGAAAAATAAATGAAAGTAGTGTTCATGCATACGTACGGTTTATCATCTCCATGAAAGTTTCATTTCATTTTTTAAATCCAAATTTTATTAATTATTATAAATACATATATATGGGATATATATGATATATATGATATCTAAATCATGAATATAATTCTATAGATAATGTACTTTTGACCAAATGGACAATTTGTAATTATAACAAGTTCATTTTTGACTCAAGTACCAAAAATCAACAAAACGGATGATATGAACTTGAATAATTATATGATTGTTATAGAAAGGTAATACATGATATAAAAGAAAAAATAAACTTGAAAAAGGTTTTAAATCATGTTGAAATTACCTTAATTCTATTATTCAGGGAAAATAAGGAACATACATGACATGTCGGACTCGAAGTAAGGGACTATGTCTCAATATACTTTCATTGAGGCATGTTTTGATAATATACACCTCTTTATTTTACATGGTGTATAATAAACCCCTTTGAAATTTACATTAATTTAAAGAAAATATTTTTTCTATGATGCGTTTTACTAATCAAAAAAATGAATGTTTTTAACGTATGCATTTACAATAACCTCTCTGTCGCTGTAATCGTTATTTAGATTCCTCTATAAGCACTGGTTCTTTTAAAAGGAAAAGAAACACCTTATTACCTTTTGGGTGTTTTAATATTTAATTTTTTTTTGAAATAAATCTTTTTATTTGAATATCTTGAAATTATTTCTTGTGATTGAAAATGAAATGTTATCAGTGAAATCCTGATATTAAAAATATTTTGTGTGTTATAATTATATAATGGTAATTGGACATTTTATTGGTGGTTACATGATAAACCAAATGAAGGGTGGTTCTGTGATAAACCAAGGATTGGTGGTTACATCATAACCTTTAATGAATTGGGTATAGAAGTTGGCTGTATATATATTCCATTTGGTGATATATGTGGAAGTCGATTGTATGGTTATTCTATTTATGTATGTTTGTGTACCAAGATAACTTTATATTATATATGTTGATTTCTATGGGGTTTAAGGTAATAATTTAGTTACAAAAAATGATATTCAATGATATTATATTCAATGAATATTTTTTAGCTTCTTCTTTAAGGAGAAAAGTATTACATTATGATAAAGTATTCATGGTTTACATGTTGTTTTTTGAAAACTAACAGTTTTTATTATATATGTCTCCCTTACTGAGATTTTTATGATCATACCAAGTTTTTTAAATGTTTTCATAGGACTTAAAGTAGAATAGGGTCAAGGATGGGATCAAGGAAAAAATCTGTTGTTCAAAACATAGAACTAAACATGTTTCTTTTTTAGAGTTTTTGTTTAAAAAAATGGATACTAAGTAGAAGTGTCTACATGAAATATTCAAGTTGTTATGTATATGTTATGGCCTAATTCTATAAATCTATAAACCTAAAAATATCTTCATTGTGAATTATTAAATTAATTCAATATTATGTAATGGTTAAGGTTGGGGCCTTATACTTGGTATCTGAGGACAATTTAGATAACTTTATGAGTTAGGATTTTGTTAATAGAATATCCATAAATTATTTTTAAATTATGGTCAAATTTAAATGATATAGAATTTTTAGATTACCAAGTTTCATCTATTAAGATATATTTGTTCAGAATGGTTTTCTACAGAGGTAATAGGGAAACTATGTTGGGAAGGCATACAGAGGAGAATAACCATCCAAATCAGCATCCTTAGATGGTTGGAATTAGAACTAAAAAGTTTTTTGCAATGATGGATCAATTGACTCAGGTGAAAAATGGTATTTGTTTCCATTCACAAGATCAGAAATATCAACTATAGAGAAACATGTTATTAGTGGAGCGTTTCATAAGGCAATATCCCCCATCATTCAAAGAATCATATAACCCTGTGAAATATGAATAGTGGATCCAAGCACTAAAAAATATTTTCGATGTCATGGGGTATATAGAAAATCCAAAGGTTAGTTTTTTTACTATTTTAAAGTAGAAGTCTATCAATGGTGTTTAGTGGTTAAAAATGTCATGGAAAGTGAGAAGAATGATGCTATTTATTGGGAGTAACTCAAAGGTATGTTTCTTGAGATATATTTTCATAAGGCAGTTCGAATTAGGATGAAAAAAAATTCTTTGAATTGAGACAGGAGTATGACTCAGTGGCTTCTCATTAAGTAAAGTTCACTTGAATGACAAGGTATGCTTCAAATTTCATTCTATATCTTGATAGTAAGATAAATCGATTTTTCATAGGACTGAAGTATCTATATTGAAGAGAATTATCCAATCATGATTTGAAAATCTATGAGAAACATTTCAAATGTTCCTAGAAGGTATAAATGGGGTTTTTAATGATCAGTTGTTACATGAGATTAAGCAAAAGAAGAGGTCCAGTTGGCATGAAAAACGAAATAATTAATCAAATAAGCCTAGAAATAGGAAAATTAAATTTCCAACTTCTGAGAAGTGTGGTAAAAATAATCCTATAGAATATCTCTCAAAATCTAGAAAATGATTTTTGTGTGCTAAGACTGCTCATGTTTCTCATAACTGTAAGGAAGATGAATAAGTAGTAAATGAAAATTCAAAAGTAAGATTTTTTAGTTTCTATGATTTTTGGAATTATGCAAATGTGTGTCCAAAGTTGATTACCTATGGTAGAAACTAGTCAAATAAAAAGAAGAAGGAGAGGAATTGATTTCAATTACTGTGGTTGATGTGTGACCATAAAATTAAGTGGTATCAAGTACATTTTTTTTATATTATGCCAATGTGTTATTTGATGTAGGGTCTACACAATCATTAATTTCTGAGAAATATTCTATTAAATTGGGAATTCCATCTCATGATATGAATTATGATATTGTGGTAAAAATACCTGGAGGATATGTTGTGAAAAAAAGAAATTATAATAACCTTTCTATCCTTATATGTTGAAAGAATCTACCTATGAAACTTAATTTTTTCCTCTAGTGCATTTTGATGTTATTTTGGGTATGGAGTGGCTTTCTTTTTATCATGCTAAGATCGACTACAGAGCTAAAGAGGTTTCTATTCAGAATAAATTTTAGGTTGTGTACAAGAATGAACGCTTACTTCTGAAAACATATCAGGAGTATGAGAAACTATTAAAAGTTAGAAATTAATTTTACCTTGCATATATTGTTGAAAACAAAGAAACTATTTAGATTAATGATGTGATAGTGGTAAATGAGTATCTTCAGTTTTTCCTTGATGAGTTGTCTAGTATAATACCTGACTGGGAAGTTTAATTTTCTACTTACTTAGTTCCTGGTGCTAATCCAATTTCAAAATTCCCTTATTGAATGAATCAAATTGAATTTTTAGTGTAAATGAAACAATTTTATGAGTTGTTAGATAATTTTTTCATTCATCCTAGCACATCACCGTGGGGTTCCCCATTCTTGTTTATTAAAAATAAACATGGTTAAATGAGACTTTTCATTGATTATAGATCCTTGAATAATATCACTATTAAGAACAAGTAGCATTTACCTCATATCAATGGTTTTTTCGATCAGCTTCAGGGAGATAAGTATTTTTTGAAGATTGACTTGAGGTCAGGGTTCCATCAGTTAAAATTAAAGGAAGCATACATTCTGAAGACCATGTATCATACTTGATATGGCCATTATGAATTTTTATTTATGCCTTTTGGGTTAACAAATTCACCTGTTGTATTCATGTATCTTATGAAAATAATTTTTCGTGAGCTATTGGTTAATTTTTTGGTTGTTTTTATTGATGATATTTTGGTATATTCCAAAATTAAAGAGGAACATGAAAGTCATTTAAGGTTTTTCTTTCAAACCTTAAAAGAAATAAAATTTTATGGGAAATTCTGAATGTGTGAGTTTTGATTACAACAAATTTCATTCCTTGGACATATTGTTTCTAAATATGGCATTACTGTTGACCCTTCTAGAACAAAAGTTTTTTAATAGTTAAAAAGACCTACCCATATCACATAGATTCATAGTTTTCTTGGTTTGAAAGGATATTATAGAAGGATTTTTGAAAATATTTCATGGTTATCTAGCCCACTGACTATGTTAACATGAAAAGGTGTTAAGTTCATTTGGACAAAATAATGTGATGATAATTTTCAAGATTTGAAAATAATATTGGTGAATGCTCAAGTTTTGGAATTATCTTCCAGAGATGGTGAATTTTTATCTATAGTGATACTTCGTTGAAAGGACTTGGTTGTGTCAAAATACATAATGATCAGGTAATTGCTTATGCTTTACGTTAGTTGAAACCTCATGAGTTAAATAACCCTACATATATTTTGGAATTAGCTGTTGTTGTTTTTTCTTTAAAAAATAGAGGAATCATTTTTATGGAGTAAAATGTGAAATATATATTGATCACAAAAGTTTAAAGTATATATTCACTTAGAAATAATTGAACATTAGAAAGATGAGATTTCTTGATTTAATCAAGGATTATTATTGCACAATTAACTACCATCTAGGAAAATAAAATAAAGTGTCTTCTGCTTTGAGTCGAAAGAGTAATGCTACATTAACCATGATATGTTTGATACAAGATCCTTTGATTATGGATTTGATGAGATTTTGAATAGAAGTTGTTGGTATAGTAGATCCTCTGGTTTCTTTCAGGTGTCAGTGAAATCATCTCTATTAGACAGAATTAAGCAAGCACAAAAAAAAGATAGTGAGTTACAAAAAAGGTAGAGTTGGTTCAGAAGGGTATGTTACCTGAATTTTTAATTGATAAATATTGTCTTTTGAGGTTTGTAAAGAAACTATGTGTGCCTTGTGACTCAAAGTTTAAGAAATACTTGTAATGGGAAGCTCATAGTTCTCTATTTTCAGTTCATCCTATCAGTACTAAGATATATAAAGCACTTTGGGAGTATTACTAGTGGGATGGAATTAAAAGAGATATTTCTGACTTTACTATGAAGTGATTAAATTTTCATTGGGTTAAAGAAGAATGGATGTTCCTGAAAGGGATACTTCAGCCTTTACCGGTGCTATAGTGGAAATGGTAAAATATATCCATGGACTTCATTTTGGGATTAACGAAGACATCTTGAGGTAAAAACACAATCTGGTTTATTATTGATTGCTTGACTAAATTTTCTTGTTTCCTTCCGATTTTAGATACTTTCTCTATGGGTAAACATTATTGGTTGTATGTTAAATAGCTATTCAGGTTACATGGAGTTCCCAACTCTATTGTATTTTTTGTGATCATAGGTTCACTTATAACTTTTGTAAGGGCCTTTATAAGTCCTTGGGTACTGAATTAATGTTTATTATTGCTTTTAATCCTCAATCAGTTGGGAATTCATAAGGAACAATTCAGGTATTGGAAGATATGCTACGTGCTTCTTCAATGGATTACCTAGGATATTGTTACCAACATCTTTCTTTGGTTGAGTTTTATTATAATAATAGTTTTCATTCCAATATACAGATGGCACTATTTGATGTATTATATGGGAAGTTGTGTCAAACATTAGATTTTTGGGATAAATTAGGTAATAGGAAACTGATGGGACTAGAATTAGTAGAAGAGATGGCATAAAAAATTCAGTTGATACAAAAACATATGAGGACAGCTCAGAGCAGGTAGAAAAGTAATATGGATAACCGAAGTATGAATCTTTCCTTTGAGGTAGGTGATCATGTCTTTCTCAATGTTTCTCCAAGGAGAATATTTATGTGTTTTGGTAATAAGGGGATGCTGAGTTTGAGGTTCACTAGACCCTATGAAATCTTGAAGAAAGTTGGATTAGTTTCCAACATAGTGGCTTTACCTCCAAGTTTATCCCAGGTACACAATGTTTTTTATGATTCAATGTTATGAAAGTATATTCCAGATCCATCTCATGTTTTTTGTCCAAGTATAGTTAAGTTGGAAGTGAATATTTCTTATGATGAACAACCAGTCTAGGTTCTTGGCCAAAGCATTTAACTATTGCGGAATAAGGTAATTCATCAAGTAGAGGTTTTGTGGAAAAACCATATGGTGGAAGAGGTAACATGGGAATATGAAAATTCCATGAGGGATAAATACCCCCACTTATTTGATTAGGGATTAAAATTTCAAGGATGCAATTTCCAAAAGGGGGAATGATGTAACATCCCAGGTAAATAAATAATATGACATTTTCATATTTGTTAATATTTTTAAATTAAATATTTATTTTACTTTAAATGAGATTCTATGTTTGATGGCGTACTCGACACGCAACAATGGATTTCTCCAAAATCTTATATTGCACACGATGTTGAGTCATACTAAAATAATAATAACATAACATTATTATTTTAAATGGTAATTATCGCTTAGTTATTGTACTGGAAATAATGGGAAAACTAACTTTATTATGATTAAACATGTTTGTTAAATGTTTTTACATTTATCTAATAAATATTATAGTCTTCAAATGATAATTAATTCTATTTTAAACATGAAATACTCTTATAATTTTAAATGTTAAGTTTACCACCTTTTAATGGAGAACCCTTTTTAAATCTCGTTTTTTTCACTTTTATATGATCCATTTGAAAAAATAAACATATTCTTTAGAATCAGGACATCAAAATTTACTTTGGGTAAATTTTTTGGTATTTTTCTGATAAATTTCATTTTTTAATGAATAGTTGAAAATACTACATTTTAAGTCAAGACTTCCTTTTCATATAATTTATTTATATAGTTATATTTTCCTTTATTGTTTGTTTTAAAATCTAATTTGATTATATTCTTATCATTTAATATAATTTTAGTCATTGGATGTAATTTCACTTTTAAATTGGGCATAAACACATGTCAATCTTTTGGTAGTTTTTACTTCTTAAAACATGTTTTTTGGTTTTGACACAGGGAATTAATTTTAAATTAATTTCTAAAACTTCTATGTTTTGAATTGGGAAAAATGGATTCCATATTTTGAATTATGAGGTCCATGTTATTTAAATATGTAACTTTTATTTTATACATTATGAATAGTAACTTCAGTAAATATTTTATTTACCATGGTTAAAGGGTAAATCTGGTAAATAAGGGTAAAAAATATTATAATAATATTAAATTACCATAAGACATGTTCTAATACTATTTGATGAGATATTTCCAACCATATTCATCTGTGTGTTGATTTTGGGACCTCATCGAGCAACTTATGTGTGAAAATGACATTTAATTAATTTTAATTAAAAGTTGAGAAAAATATAACATGAGCATATATCTTTTACAGAAACATTTTTATATGGGGTTATTTAAGTTATATTATCAATTATAAATAGTCATTATAAATATAAAAATTCCATACATCATGGTATTTTATTTATAATTTTTATAGATTAAATAAATTTATTTATTTATGACACAATGGCGATGTAGTAATTACCTTATTAATGAATGATTTAAATAAATGAGACTATCAATATTAAAATAAATTTATTTTGAAACTTTTTTTTACCTTCCACTAATTTTAGGGTGGAATAGTACTTTTTATATTTGAATTAATTATGTTCTTTTGAAAAAATCAAGTTGTAATGGATTTTTAAAAAGTCTTGATAAGAATAGTATAACAAATTAACATAAGTGTGTTTTTAAAAAATATACTATTTTATTAAATGATATAATTGCCCAAAAAATATACAATTTAGAAAAAACGACTTATATAAGGTTTAAAATATCATTAATGAACCACTTGAGGTTCTATTGAATTTTATGGTAACTATAGTAACCATATAGTATGAACACACACGAAGACTTTGTAAAAGGTAAATTAGTTGACTAAAGGTTAATGCTAAATGATAAGGTTAAATTTGATACAAACACTTGTATAAAACCCATTTATTATCATTATTTCTAACAATCCTTATCATATATTTTAATTATATGAGGTTTGGACCTTTTTAAAATAGAAATTACATTAATAATAAAATAATATTTCAAGATATTTCTTAAGTGACCCTCCTCCCTCCTATAAAAGGCCACCACATATAACCCATTAATCACGCCTCTCAAGACTCTTCGATCATCCAACCTCTGCTCAAATAAGTTTCCAACATCCCTCTATTCCTCCTATAATCCTTACATTAAGTATAAGGAAATTCAATAAATCTTTTTTGGATCAAATCAAATGGAGTTACCCATTTTAAGAGGTTGTGTCTTCTCTAAAGTTCCTTTCCAATATTCTACTTATTAACTACCTATTATATTCTCATTAATTGATTAAATAAAAACACCAATATTAGAAATATACTAGTATTTTTTTATGCGAATTATTTGAATGACACTTACACACACCTCTATCTAATGGATTTAGAACATACTATTTATGTGGACAGTGAACTTATGCCTCACGAAACAATAATTATTCAATTATCTTCTATAGCCTCTCATGGTGGCCATTATGATGGAACATTACTTATATATATATATATATATTATGTTGATATTTTCTTTTCTCTTCTGTAATTTTTATTTACAACAAACCTCTATGCTTTTCATGATGTTTAAACATTATAATTTCATTTGAGGAAGCCCAGACTACCGCCACCTCAAAGTGATATGACTCGTTCATTCTATACATGGAATGTATAAATGATAAAATTAATGAAATTATGTAACATAAATTAGATATATATTATAATTAAATTATAATATATCTATTTATCATTTAGTTTTCATTTCATTATGTATGAAAAAATACATGAAAGTAGTGTTCATGTGTACGTATGGCTTACCATCTCCACGAACAGTGCATATCATTTCTTATATCCAAATGCTACAGAATATTATAAATACATATATACTGGATATATATATTATATATTGGATATATAAATCTTGAATATCATTCTATATATAATGTACTTTTGACCACATGGAAAATATCTAATTATAACAAGTTCATTTTTAACTCAAGTACCAAACATTAACAAATGATTAATATGAACTTGAATAATTATATGATTGTTATAGAAAGGTAATAAGTGATATAAAAGGAATAATAAACATTAAAAAGGTTCTTAATCAAGTATAAATTAACTTAATTTTATTATTTACGAAGAACAAGGAACATACGTGACAAGTCAGACTCAAGGTAAAGGACTTTGTCTCAATATCCTTTCATAGATACATGTTTTTATAATTTACACTAATTTCATTTACACTTTGTATAATAAACCCCTTTGAAATTTAATTTAATTCAAAAGGAATATTTTTTATATGATTCGTTTGACTAAACTAAAAAAGGAATGTTTTTAATGTATGTAGTGACAATGACATCTTTGCCACTGTAATTGTTATTTGGCCTCCTTTATATGACTTAAAGTTTTTAAAAGGAAAATAAATCCCTTATTCCCTTTTTGGGAGTTTTCATATTGAAAATAGTTTTTGAAATAGTATTTTTTATTTCAATATCTTGAAATTATTTCTTGTGATTTCAAATGAAATGATATTAGTGAAATGTTGATATTTTCAATATTTTTTGTGTTATGATTGTATAATGGTACTTGGAAATTTGAAGGATCGTAACATGATCAACCAAATGAAAGGTGGTTATGTGATAAACCAAAGATAGTTGGTTACTTTATAACCCCCAATGCATTTGGAATGGAAGTCGGCTGTATGGATATTCCATTTAGTGATATGTGTGGAAATAGACCGTATGAGTATTCCATTTAGGTATGTTTATGTCCCAATTAAACTTTATTTGATATATGTTACTTTACATGGTTTTAATTGTAATACTTTGGTTAAAAAAGGGTAAGCATTGAGCTTATATTCAGTGAAGAGTTTTTTCTACTTCTTTAAGGTGAAAAGTAATATATTATGATATATTATTCATGGTTTACATGTTGTATTGAAAAATAATATTTTCATTCTTTATGTATCCATTAGTGAGATTTTTATTCTCTTGCAATGTTTTTGAAATGTTTTTCATAGGACTTAAAGTATAATAGGGTCAAGGAAGGTATCAATAAAAATTCATGTTGTTTAAAACAAAGAACTAAACATGTTTTTTTATATTTTATTATTTTATTAAAAAAATGGGTACTGATTTGAAGTGTCTACATGAAATATTAAAGTTGTTATGTATAAGTTATGACCTAATTCTCTAAATATCTATACCTAAAAAGAAACTCAATGAGAATTATTAACTTAACTCAAAATTATTTAATATTTAAGGTTGGGGAATTATAGTTAGAGTCAATAAAGAACTATTATTTCTCACTTCACTACTTTCATGGAAAGGAGATTAAGTGTTTTTCCTTCGAAGAGGTGCATTTACGGGTTTGGGAAAAATAAAAAATAATGGTCTGACATGTGATAAGAATTCATCCATTATGATAGAGACTTTCTGGTTTCTATGATTATTTTGACCTGATCCGTGTCGTTATCCGTTAGGGGGAATTGGATTGACCCCATGGGGACTGGGTAGTATATCCCTTATGTATTATGAAGGAGGTTACAAAGTCAAATGGCCCTAGCGGGTGATTGCATGGGGTTAAGTTTTTGTGCAATCAGTCCACATAGGACATAACTTCCTCAGATGGTCTCCAATAGGTTTATTCATGTACCTAGAAACACCCAAAACCCTTGGAATCCATGATTCAAGGACCTTCATTCCAATGGCAGGCGCTTGTTGTGTGATGATTTGGCCAATGACACTTAAGGACTCCATTGGTCAAGAGGATGGGAGTTTGGGCTCATCGCACCCTTTTGGGGGGAAATTATTGCATATTTCATTACTCTCTTATACATTTATGTTGGTTTTTTATGTTTTTGAATCCTTCTTTCATTCCTGAAGAGTGTATCCATTGGATACCCTTGAGTTGCAGTATTATCATGGATATACAAAAAATTTATGCTATGGAGGCAATGCTGGATTCAGCCATGCAATAAAGTGCTCTGTATTTATCATCATCCCGAATGGACAGAAGGTGATTTGATGTTGGGATTGGACTCATAAGATGGGATTATTATGTATTCTTAGGAGAGGAATCAAATCCCATAATGTTTACTTAGCTTCGGTCTTGGACATGGGAGGACGCCCATTTTTTGTGTGCATAATTGGGGCAGTCCCGTTTGGAATCGTACCCCTCTGAGCTTGGGCCTTCAAGAAGGCATCCTATGTATCCTGATTCGAATAGGAATCAGAGTTCTCATAGTTTATAATGAGTTGGATCTTACACATGGAAGTTTCTTATTTGATGGGAACATGATTGGGTGGACCCTTTTAGAAGGTAACCCTTTTGATCATGGGCCTTCAAGAAGGCATCCTATGTATTCTGATTTGAATAGAAATCAGCATTCTCATAGTTAAGATTAGAAATTGTGTTGATGTTATCATCATCACAAGTCTTTGAACCCATATGGGTCATACTCAGTGTGAGAAACAAGAGAATGTAATGAATTCAAAAAATCACATGCCTTCTCTCCTACTGATGGGAGAGGGCGGTCCTACCATAGAACAAGCAAAGGAGATGGTGGGAGATGGCATGGAGCAATAAACCCTTCAATATGGGATGACATTGGAGACCATGCGGCTCAGATCCCAAAATATTTGGGACCTACTTCAGTGGGAGTTCCCTAGAATGTGCTCTGTGAAATTGGAGGAATGTCGCCTCTCGTCAAAAGTAAAGTGAGACTGATTCCTTCAACTATTCATCATTCCTCATTGAATAGAAAAGAAAGTGATTTTCCTTGATCCCTAGAATGGGTAGATTCACATTATTATCCCATGGTTTCACTCCAGGTTATCATGGTAGTGTAGACTTACATACATCATATAAGTTCTAACCATTATGGTCACAGCCTTCATGACTCCACCTACCATGGGTATGTAGACTCAAAGGGGCGTGCTAATGCACCCGATGATCTGATCATATTTGTCTAGTGGATTTGGAGGAGGATTTGGAATGATGCTGGTGGACTAGTTTGTGGAGAAGCAGTGAAGGACTGGATGGTAATAGAGAGAAGAGATTGGATCCATAGGGAAAGACACCTGAAGATTCCCCATTATGCACATTGTTTTCTCATGCGAGATAGAATGAGCTCTACATACCATACTTGTATACCGGTAGAGGGGTCATCCTCATACCGAAGGAGTACATGGTAATGGGTATGGACCACTAATTACTAAAGTGGTGCACAATCCTGGATGTGGTATGTCACTCAGCTTCACGTTCCATCTGTTTACTAATGCAGTACGTAGTATGAGGTTTGATCCACCTAGAAATGAACTATGAGAAGCGATGTATTAAAGGAGGGTCCTTGAACCTATGGTAGTGGGGAGTTCATCCTTGAGGATTTTATGGGTCAATATGACACCAATTAGTTTGGCGGGTTACCCATTATTATTAAGTTCTATATTTATATGGTTTGTAGATGGTTATACCTACGGAAGCGTTGTTTGAAATTTTTACTTCAGTAATGATTCAAAACCAAAGTTGGAAGCCTCTCCAAATCCATTCTTCTAATATCTAGGGTCTCCTCTGTGATTTCTTCATCCACCCTTTTCTTCTTCCTCCTATTCTACTTTTATAGATCATTGGGAAATTCATATATGTTGTCATGTTACACCATTTGTTGAAGTCCATGAAATGATATATCAATCCACAAAAGACTCAGTCAACCGGGGTTTGTAGAGGCTATGGTTCGCGAGTCATGGTTTTCGAACCCTGCTAATTTTCTTTTTCTGCAAACTTTTGAGTACATGAAATGTTATGGGGATGGATTTCACGTGCTTAATTCTATGAATGATGCAGTTCATGGCCTCATGGGTTTTCTAGCCACTGACCAGTGGGCCATCAACTCATGGGTCATTCCATGTTCTAGTGGTCTGTGGTTCATGCGTTCTGTGAACCGTTCCTGGGGATGGTTTTTTGGTCACTTAAAACCCTTGAAAAAATGATTCATTGAAGTTTCTTCCCATGTTTTCAATTTAATGTACATAAATTTGCTCTACTGAACCTATAAGAATGCGTGTTTCCTTCTAAAAAGTTATTGTGGGAGTATTTACATACCTTTAAGAAGTTTTCAGGACCCTAAAAATGCCCCACATTGGAATGGGTTCTGTTCGGAATGAAGATGATACTATTTTTATGTAGAAGCAGTCCTGAACTAAAGTGTTTTTTGGTATAACAAATAGATCCGATAAGAGGGGACCACACCTATTTATATGGTCCCAAGTCATTTTTCTTTTATTGTTTCTCATGGAAAAATGTTATCTCGACTCTCCCTAGGAATTCTCTACATCCACGTATCACCTCCTTTGTTAAATCTGTAATCGCGAACCACCATGTACATTCCTCAAACTGAACTCTTCACAATTAATTCTACCCATAAACCAAATTTTGCATTTTGAAAACAACATTTTGTAATTTAGAACTAAATTCTGGACCTCCATATAAGAAAAATGCTATGTGATTTTCATGTCCCGCACATCGAACATAAATCAGATAACTAAAATTTATTCCTTAATAAAGCAAACATAAACTCTTATTCAACATTATTTGAATATCAACATGGTGAGGCCTTAGTTCATGGTTTATTCCTTACAGGAACCCTTCTGTTTTCTGATCAATGCTCCACGGGATAGTGCCTCATGGGTATTTCACATACTATGGTTGCACATGGTATATAGCTTTAGCTTACTGTTATAGTATGAGAGAAATGGCCTCCGTGTACTATGGAGTTCGCAAGAAATGGTTTCTATGTACCATTTCTAGGAGCAGTATGTGGAGCCCCATGTAGAATCTCTTTTATGCCCCTCAGCCATTTTTTTTGTGGCCTTTATCCAACAATTTTCTCATTGGACTGACTTTTGTGGCATTTTGTATCTTTTGGTAGAGGCTACAATGGCAATTTTATAGACTTTGAAAAATTCACCAAGACGAAGGAATCCATGCTTGAGGACACTAAGGACCATCTTCGATCCTATATTGTTCATCGGGATAGCTTCTAACTGGATCTCCTTATGCCATAGCTTTTATGTTATCCATTATATGTGCAGTTTCTACATTATATCTTTGGTCTTCCTAATGATGTTCCTTTTCCATTCACTGACCCTAACACTCCTTTAATTCTCCTAGATTCACAACATGGTCATGATAGATCCATTATTTCTTCAATAACAGAATTCATTTCTACACTAATTTAGGATAATTTGTTCATATTAGAAGGCTCAACATGGAATCAGGGAAATCTTTTGTGTCGTAACACAACCTTAAGACTTTTCCCCAAGGATTACTCGTCCATTATCAACCTTTCCTGAGAATATCCTAATGGTGGGTGGATTACAAAATGGGACATGCGAGCTAGTGGATGATTCCCCGATGAATGGTTCTTAACATTTTATGTAAACCAAACCTATTTAGAGTCCCCCAATCAGTTGGAGGTGGTAAAATAATACCATGCAGCTTGGGTCTCCCAGTTTTCAGCTTTCTCTCTGGGCAAATTTCTATCTGAGATGAGGATCTGCTAGTGTTTAAGCACCAACACTTTTCATTTATCACATAGGGATGTGGGAATAAGCTTATGATACATTCACTATCTTAGAGGGATCCTTAACCTTGGAAATATATATGATGATTTTCTTCCAGCAGCTACTACTTGGGATGATACCAACCATGTGTCCCCATTAACACAAATCCTATTGGCCATGGTAATGGGATTACTTGATCACCACATCTATGATTGTTATCATATCTCATTTTAGGTTTGGATAGGTTTATTTATATAGGTGAATGGGCCTAATATGAGAGCCTACCATAATCTAACTCATCCATCCCATCAGTCTCAATAAACTTTGGGTCATATTGCACCACCCTCTAAGTGGAATGATATACTACCTGATGATATGAGCTTCTACCGAATGTGCCACTGATGCTTAGATTAGCATGTTTCATTTCCATTTATTTTATTGAATGGATCTTCCCATCTCGTGATGTATATACCGGGGTCCAAGCTTTCACTCTGATGATGGTGGCAACGCTGGAGGAGTGTTGACCAATTAATTTGTCCATTCATACTCGTGCTCTACTTTTTGGGTTGCTGGGGAAGATACAAGAAGGTAAACCTCCACATAATCTAAGTGGATAGTTTCAATTTTAGTATGGGTGGATAGCAGATCACTTCTCCTGCTATGAATATCAACACACTATGAGGGTTCCTCTCTCCTAATTTCAACCCACCCTTCTAAACAACTTTGTTGTTCATCCTATGACTTTAAGCATTGGTGGTGCAGTCGAGGTTCTAAATGATGCTTCTCACTTCTATTTTTCATCGTACCCTTCACCTCATGGGTCACTAAGAGGAAATGGAGTCATTTCTTTAGAGGATCACTTATATATTATCGTTCTTCCAGATGGGATGCTCACTACTCTCCCAGATCGTGTGGCCACTTGTTAGTCGTAACTCCCTTACCAGTTTGCCAGGGAATTTGGGTTCTTTTAACAGACGGAACCTCTTCATGTCATTTAGTTGAGTGGATAATCTCATATTGTAATTATCCAAAATTTATGGCTTATAATAATGTAGTAAAGTCTCATTATGGAGGTTGTCATCCCTAATATGATGGGATCCACTTTTCTGTCACTGGAATATGCTCAATTGTGGGTAGACTATCACCCTAACGGGGTGCTAAGAAGACCGATTCGGCGTGTCCAAAATCCATTAACTATCCTTTTCCTAGTCTTGACCATGAAAACCATGCCATATATTCCACCTCATGTGGTTAGTGTGATGGTCACACCACTAATTAATGTCCCTATGGTGACTGTGAAGCTACGCCTTCTATTCGCATCCTTGTGGTGAGAAGATGGTCAATCCACCATTAGATGCATCTAAAAGAGGATTCACCTATGCGACCTATCTTGGTGGGGAGTGATTCAGACCACTCCCCTCCTATAGATACTACCCACAACCCAAATGAGGCTGGCCCTAGTAGAGAATCACCATATACACTGAAATTTGTGGCTAGTCATCTATCTCTAACTCCAGTAGTTGAACCATATGAGGGGAGGAAGAGCCCCCCTGATTGGGTAACCTAATTTATGTCCCTTTCCACATCTATGATGATGCTTCCTACCAATATACCCATTGTAGAGGGGGTGGACCAAGGCCCTAGTGCTGCAGGGAGGCATCAGGCAGTGTGAAAACAGGTGTGGTGTCAACTATGCACCCTTACCACAAAAACACCTCTAGTTAGCTTTACTAATGAGACGGTTAACTTCTATAAGTTATTTACTAAGTTGGGTTCTGGTGGCTTTCATTAATGGAATCTACACCTTCTTATTTATCATATTGCCATATCCTGGGAAGAACTTGCATCTTGTGAGGAAAAACATTAAAATTCAATAATTCTCATCATCATGTAACAACCTTATGAGATGTTTTGGGGGAACTTGATCACCTGACGGATGAAGAGGAAAAGGCTCATGATTTGGTGATCACCCAAAAGGAGGATCTATGAGAATGTGAGGCTCTCATGGCAAGGTTGAAGTCTCAACTGGCCTCTTCAATTTCCAATTATGAATTTATCCATAATAAAGGGTGGGACCTTAAAGCCATTATGGAATAGGTGCGACCGATAGTCAAACCTGAATCGGATGAGAGGACTTATTTAGAGAAAACTCTTGATGTCCCATGGTATTTTTTCCCATTTTTCTAGAAAGGGCGAGTCGAGACTTATAATAACTCTCCTGAATAATGATGTAATAACTTTAATTTGATACTAAGGAGATACTCTGAACTAAGGATGCTCCTCCATTTTTTTGAAATTAATGGAACTCTCTTTTTTTTTCATACTTCTTATTTTTCCTTCCATGTCATTTTAATTAATCACAATTAACTATATACACATATATTAATTTTAAATCATGATTCAAAACAAGTAAATTGAAATAATCAAATCAAGATCTAATTTTTTCTAAGCCATGGGACTCAGCAAGCATAGCATGACTATTGCTAGGGAGGTTTATAAAAACTCATGATCTTTTGTGTCTTTTCCATTATTACCCTAATTTTTTCATATGCTCGTTAAATACGGGATTAACGGGTATCAATCGAGTTTTTTCTAGGCCTCCATTTGTGGGTTTTGACCTATCAAGCTTTATGTATCTTTTAGTATTTGATAGATCATCATTTTTTTCCTAAACCATACATAATATTTGTATAATGAGCTGGTACTCGACTTTTATCCATGGGTTCCCTTTGCGGGATTTCACTCTAGCTAGTATTGCCCATTTTTCACTGGTGGATTATATTCCTACTAATCAGAATTATTACAGATGTTTTAGGTGGAAAAACATTGACCAAAACTTTATTGGGTAGGGACCCCAATGTGGGATTCATCAGTTAGGAATTTCTTAATAATCTCATACATGAATGAAGTATTTTTCTTGACCCTGACCTTGTGATTTTTGGATTTATATGAGGCTTGAGAGCCATGTTAGGCATACATAGGTTGGAAATAACTCTCCTGAGGATGAATTTTCCTTTTCTTAATAGTCATTTTGTAGGAAATATATATAGATCCACTGGGGGATGATGTGCATATTCAAATAACAATGTTTGTGGGACACTAGCCTTCCATATCTGATGGACTAGGGGAATTTATAACACTTTGGGTTGGTTTTGGGACCATAGTGGGTAACTTATTTCAGGGATAATTTCTAAAAAGATTCAATTTATTTGTATAAGATTTTAATGGGAAAGTGATCCCACACGAATTTCTCTTATGTAAGGGGGATTCGGTGAATGGTACAGTTTAACATCGTACAACAAGAACACTTGATGCCTATTATGGGAGATCATTTTACTCAAACTAAGTGAGAGTAAGGGACTCGCCAGTTAAATTAGAAATTATTTTCATGTCTGGGAATTTGAAAAGTGAAAAACATGTAAGCCATAATCTGAGGGTTTCCAAATCCTGAGAGTGAGACAATGCATAAATGTCATTTAGGTGTACGGAAACTATAAAGGACTCTCTGGGGGAAGAATTTACCTTTTATTGATGGCCGTTTTGTAGTCCACATAAGCATAGAAACTAGGGAATGATGTTCATAGTCAGAAAAAGGTGTCTACATGATACTGGACATCCATCTTCATTGGTCATGAATGATTATAAAGATTGGGACCTTTCTGAACATGACATATGGATTATGAATAGGGGTGATCCTTAACAAGAAATGGGGTATTCATTTTTTTGAACATTTCAGGGAAAATTGAAAATAAGTGGGGCATTTTATTTTATGTACATAGATCAAATTCTCTCATAGGGATGGAGAATATATATTTTATAGAAGCATCAAGAGAGACCAGAGGTGAATTGGTCCAGGCTATTAGGATATATCATGGACGTGGGTAGGAAAGAAAATGTAAACTAGGACATTGAGGGTTATTAAATCAGGAGGGATGTCATGAGGCTTAGAAGATGTTAGGCATACTTAGGTAGGATAGGACTCTCTAGATGATGAATTTTCTTTTACTTGACGGTATTTTGTAGGCAACATATGCAGATTCACTAGAGCATGATGTTCATAGTGAAACAAATTTGTCTATAGGACACTGTCTTTCCTTCACCAATGAATGTGGAGGATTATGGAGATTCAGTATTACACAACCACGGAGTCTGATGTATGGTAGAATTGTATCTGGGTACATTAGAAATATTTATTCTATGATTCACACATGGGATCATGTAATCCCTTTCATTGATATGAATCATATGTAGTGTGAGGAATTCATACCATCTTCGGAGTACCCTATATTTTAACTTCATATAGACCGGACCCGAGGTTATTTTTGGAGAAGGGAACCATTAACATGGGTTACAGGGTCGTGCTTCTAGGAAAAAACTCCTTGACTGGTTTTCTATGATGTAATGGTGGATCTCCAGCTGATATCCCTAAGCTCACGTGACCTAGTCTTGGTGTGAGAAACAAGGTATTATGAGGATTCCAGATCACCACTTAAGAATAGAATAACCAATGGAAGGGATCATTTTACACTTAGATCAATGCTATTCAGTATAACATCATGTAGAAAGGACAAATTCCAGGTAATTAATCATCATGTGGGGTGGATATAGGGTAATCCCAATGTTAATAAAGGGAAGTATGATCTGCCTTAAGAAAACATATAGATGAGACTTTTCCAGGGATTCCCTTCATTGATTTAGTTTCCATGTAGAGAAGGGGACATTTCAATACCTTATATGGTTGGGTTCGGATCAAATAATTTGGGCACACCATGCATCTTCTACGGGGGAGACCAAGTTACGTATTATTGCCAATGAACATTCCTTGTAGAGGTTTTTCCCTTACATGGGAAGGGAAGGCATTTCATTTTGAGGAGTCCAAGACAAGATAGAAATATAAGCATTTCCATTGAGTTGGGCAGTTTAATGTTATCAAAACGAGACACTTCTGGATTTGTAGTTTATCACCGAGTTGTTAGGATGTTGGAATCATAATTTATCATCATTTTTCAAGGACACTAATTAATAAAGACCATAAATAACATTGAGTTAATCGTGGTCAGGATATTCTGGAATTCCTTAGACATATGTAATGATAGAATGTGTAAACCATAGTCCTAGGGGACCTTGGATCAGGAGGAATGGCATCGGTCTTGGAAGCCATTGGGTGTACAAATATAAGAGAGGACTCTCCTGAGGACCAATATTCTTTTGGTTGATATCTGTTTTATAGGTGACATATGCATATCCACTAGGTCATGATGTTTATAGTCAAAATATGTTTTCTATAGGAAACTGGCCATCCATCTCCAATGTCCATGAATGTTTATGGGGACCCAATAATTCCTAGAGTATAGAGTTTGAAAATGGGAATGACGTTTATGGGAATGTGAGAAATATCCAGGACATGATTAGCTATGAACTATTGAAGCTTCTACACAGATCTGAATCACATGTATGGAGAAATATGCTCTTTTGACTCCTTCTAATCATCAGAATTCAAATATGGAATTTCATTCATCTCTTTGAATTTGTTTTGTAGGAAATTGGGGGCATGTTCAAGATCTCATAACATTGAGAATCGGTCCGCACATGACTCTTGAGGAACCTTGATGTTTAATATCATGTGGTTAGGACCTTCTCTTGACTCCCCTGTGAAATTCTGACCTATACACAGAGTAATGGGAATTTTTTTCATTGGGTGGCTAGACCAGGATAGACGATCTAGGTGTCACTATGTATCCTGTAATGATATCAATCAAGCCGTACATAGTTCTAAATGTTCCCCATAGAGGTATGGCCCATGTGTATGGAAATAAGAGGGAATTTTTTTAAAATTGGTGTCTGGATTGGGATAGAGGATTTCGGCACCACTACATATCTTTCAAGGAACGTAACTAAGCCATACATAGTTCTAAATGTTCCCCAAAGAGGTTCGGCCCATGTATAGTGAAAAAAGAGGGAATGTTTTTCAATTGGTGACTAGACCAGGATAGAGGATATGGGAACTACTATGTATCCTACAAGGATAGAAATCAAGCCATACCTAGATCTAAATGTCCCTTATACCAATCTGACTCGGACGTAGGAGTAGGGTAATTTTGGTTTCATTTGTTACAAGTGTCTGGTCTATCATATTCCTCTACAATTTTATCACATAAGGGAATTCTTACCACTAATCCTAAGCTCATGTGAGTTATAATCAATGTGATAAATGGGGACTGATAACGATTTCTTTTATAATATGGGGTGATATAGGATAAAATAGTGGAATTTTTTCATGTGGGTTATAGGCCAAGAACAAATTTCAAGGCATCTCTACGTATCCCACTGATAAATGGGAATCAATTCATATGTAGTTATTTTGAAACTATAGAGTTTAACTTATTTCAGGAGTACTAACTCCATACTTTTCATTGTCATGTGGTTAGGATAATTTTAACAATTCAATTTTTCATTGTGTGGTTAGGAAGATTTATGTTATGCGGTTTAACATCGTGTAGCTTGGATGCTGTGTTTTTGCAGTTTAGAGTCATGCGGCAAGGAAATAATATATCACTATTAGAAGAAGTAATTATTCATAAACCTTACATTGGTGGGAGATGTGATGAGATTTCCATACATTGATATCAAGGAATATGCTCCAATTTATTAGACTTTACGTATGACATATGGTCCCTCCCATTTTATCTCAAACATTGGGGGTTAATTCTGGAGTATCAATGGGGTTCTGAGGACCAACACCATCTCTCCTTCAAGGAAAGACTAGAGGTGAACCTTTTTGTTGAACGCATGTGCGATCTGATTTTAGTAGACATACAAATGGTGAAAAGTGTGTAACCTTTTCCCATCTAACAACTCTGACTCTTCAAACCATATATGGGATTTACCATCCTCAAAACATTGATCAAAAATGGAAATTAAAAGTGATGGCAGTTGAACTTTGATGGGAAAACCCGCCTCTATCTTGTATACAAATGGGTATGGGGTGGCCTCAGTGGTTTTGTAGGTCATAGTACTATAAGCCCATAAATCTGGAAGGATCTTGTATATCCACGATTTTTTATCCTTGTCCACCATCATTTGGAGTATATTGGAGAGAGGCTTGTTGAAAGACTCTATTTATACGTTGGTCACTGCATGGTAGTGGGATGAATAGTTGTATTTGATTCTATACTACTAGTATAACTTGTAAAAATCATCAGATCATAAGTTGGTTATGTTTTCCATCAGTGTTGTATAAGGGACAAAAAATCTGTTAATGATTATTTCTTTCACAAATCTAACAATTCTTTTGGCCCAGACCCCTTTAAAAAGTATGACTTCAGACCATTTGGAGAAGAATTCGGTCTTTGTGAGAATGAAATTCAACTGTCTGGCTATGGCAGGAGGACATGATCCCATAAAATCCATCCCCCGTATGGAAAATGTCCATCATTACATAGGTGTGTGAAGTGGTTTTGGGGCTCAGTGGATAAAATTGGCATTAACATGGAAGGAATGTAACATCTTAGTGAATGTTGAACAACCTTGTATCATAGTGGGCCAATATTATCCAAGCCTTAGAATTTGATTTGAGAGCTTGGTAGATAATTGGTGTGCTCCACAAGCTCTAGTGTTCACTTCATTCATGGTGGCAATAGTCTCATCTCAATTGATGAACCTGAGAATGAATCCATCATGGCCTCATCTGTAGAGAACCCTTTCGTGTTTCATGCCATTGTACAATACATAATTGACTGCCTACCTCCATATATGTTCCCTTATATCCCTATATATCAGTAGTTCCCCCCTACAAGGGTAATTTGAAATGGGGTTCATCCAGCTGATGGTGTGAATATAAGGCTCAGAAATGGGGTTAATCTCAATGATTTCCTCTGTATTATTCTGAATGAATGGAAATAACATCCAATGGTGGGAAATGTGGATGATTGTTTCATCCTGGTTTGGATTATCCAGGGATGTAGTTGTATTTTCAAATTCATCATCTTGGGTATTTGGTGATTTGGGTACATAAGTAATCATCAGTTCTGATGGGAATTCTACCATCAATTCTTGAACATAGTTCATCAAAGGTACTAATACTTCATTCTTAACAAAATAGTCATCATTGACCTGCTTGATGAACAGCTCGAAATCAACTTTTATCCTCAAGAATTCGTCTCATGTATTAAGCGCCAGCTCCATGCATGTAATGAGGGTCTGTTATTCTTCCTCATTATTTGTGAACCCCTCTAAAATTAGGAAGGAGTAAGACAAGATGGACTTCTTTGGGTTATGAGTATAACTCCCAACTCAAATTTGATGAGCCTGAGGTCCTCCAACATTTTCCCCATTTGTCTTCTAGAATCACTGTCAATATACATTTCTCATAACTGGGGGCCCTCTTGGATGGAGAATAATTCTTCATTAGGAATTTCAGTATCCAACGATGTTGTTTCTTCTGAGGGGTGGTCCACCGGGAGTTCTTAAAATTCCTAGAATTTAATTTCTTTTAGGCCACACAATTCACGTCAAAATATTATTGGATGATTTCCCATCATGATAGGCATCCAGTTAGCATAGGTCAGCTGAGGATATGCTTGAGTGGGTTGCAACGGGAGACCAGATGGACCTCATGGTGCTACAGTTAATGACTAAATTTTTGAACCACAAATATTAGGCCTATAAATTTTTTTTTGATTCTTGAATATCGGGTCTCATCATCAATAATTGTTTGGATGAGGTAATAGAGAATCTTCTCTCTACCGTCGTCATTATTTTTCATGATGAAATTGTTTAATGATCATTCCAAGGTGGTTACATAAAATATGAGTGGTCTAACCTCAACTAGTAGCATTATGATCGATCGTATTAAGAGATATCTTTTGAGATTATCGAATTCTTTTTTATAATCATTATCTAACTTGTATATAACCCATTTTTTCATTAACCTAGTGAAAGGAAAACATTTAACCATAAGGTTGGATATAATTTACCAACTGTAGGCCAGGTTCCCTTAGAGACCCCTCAACTCAGTGAGGTTGTGAGGTAGAGACATGTGAAGGTTAGATTTAGTCTTCTTAGTGTTGACTTCAATGTTGTGATGATGTACAATGTAGTTGAGTAATTTCCATAAGGTAATTTTGAAAGTACACTTTAGGGGATTCATCTTTACAATATGTTGTCACTGTTTTTTGAAGATAGTTTCAAGATCTCCCTGGTGGTTTATGTGCTATTGTGATTTTACCACCAAATCTTTGATGTAGCACTCGTAGAATTTCCCCAGGAAGGGCCAGAAGATGTGATGTATTGCGCACTGATATGTAGCATAGATATTTTTCAGACCAAAGGGAATCACCTTATAGTAAATCACTCTATGAGGGGCCATTAAGACAGTGTCTTCATCATATTCTCAATCCATTCAGATTTGGTTGTATCCAGAATAGTCATCCATGAAGGATAGGGACTCATATTTGGCGGTTGCATAAATCAATAATTCGATGATCTGCAATGAGAAATCATCTTTCGGTTAGTGTTGGTTGAGGTCCCTAAAGTCAATGAAGACTCTAATATATCCATTCTTCTTTTTGATAGGGAATATGTTTTCCATATTGATCAGATATTGGACTTCCCAGATGAAGTTGGCTTTCATCAGTTTGTCAACTTCAGCATCTATTTTGGAAGCATGTGTTAGTTGGTTCCTTATGGCTACATCAGTATAGCCATGATGGTCCTCTAGAATACATATATGATGAGTTGAAACCTTAGGATCGAGGCCTAGAATTTCTGTGTAGTTATAGGAAAACACATCTCGATTAATCTTTAGGAAGGAGTTATATGCCTCATACTCCTCAAAAGGCATATCCACATTAATCAAAGTGTGATGTGGGTCTAATTTGGTTCCTCGATTTATCTCCCTAATTTCATAGATTGTGGTGGATACACCTTCTTCAATTACAATAGGGTAATAATTGAGGTATTCTTCTTCTTCTTATTCTTCTTATTCTTCATCATCTTCATTAACTTCATCATCATCATCTTCCTCTTCTGATAGAGAGAGGATTATTGAGATGAATTCTCCAGCATTGTGAGAGAAATTGTCTTCTGCCTTGGTGAATAAGTCAGGATACATCTGGGGTCTATAGGACGGTCTTGGAGTATCTTAGTTTTTAAATTCTCTAACATCATAGTGTTCATCGCACTCTTTAGTGTCTTTAGATGTGGAGGCCATAATATAAATCATGCAAATGACTGAGTATGTATCTGAGAAAGAACTTTTTCATTAAAATTGGTTGATAGGTAATACATAATCTTCTACAAGATGGTGAAGGGGATTGGAAAGATCCACTTACAATCTATTTGGGGTGGTAATCAAATCAATGTATTCTTCAATAAACATATTCTCCTTCGATTCATAGAACCCTTCATCGATGTAATGAAACTCACAGGATTATAATGAGGATTTATTGGTGTGAAATGTCCTTTTTTCCCATTAGCGCAATATTTGACATATTGATGGTATGATGAGGTAATCTCCATGTGAAGATGTAGCTAGGGCCTCCATAACAAGATGTTAAAGGCCTTACATTTCTTTACTACTAGAAAATCAGAATTACACATGAGGTCACCAAGTAAAGTTTTAAGATTGATTCGTCCCAATTGCTTCTGATCACTTTTTTTATATCCTAATAGAGTTGTGGTGCAGGGTGTTAGATTTTCCTCATCATAGCCCAGTTTATTAATTATTCGCAGTGGGAGGAGGTTGACTCCGGAGCCATTGGAAATGAAAATTCTCCGAACATCAATGTCATTTATCTTTCTGAACACATATAAGGGTTTGATGATCCCTTTCAGGATGTTTTCTTTATCATTGACTTTGAAAGAGATGATGGAATGGAATTCTTTGGGACTGGTCTTCATCAGATAGACTTTGGCCACTTCTACTTTATCCTCTAATTCATGGGGACTTAGTAAGGCTTTGATGAGTACCTACCTAAGGTATGTAGATAGATTCAAGGCATCCAGGATCGATGGAATTACCGGTAATAAGGAAAGATACTTCATAATATCATATTTTTCCTTTAAATGTTAGCACTTCCCATCTTGGGGATGCTCTTTCATGGGATCTATTGGGGCTTGATATTTGGACGTAGATGGTCCGACCTCTGTGATAGGATTTGATGGAGCTGATGAACTTTATGTGTTCAGTTTAACTAGCCTTCTTGTATGACTTGGTTGATTGGACATCTGTTCCTCCTCTCACATATAATCCATGATGGCGTGGCTTAGATTTATTCTGATGGGGAGTGGATAAACACCCTGGTTCCTATTGGGTCTACTGGAGGGTTCTTCTATGAGTTTCCACAACATTAATGGTTTGAGCTATGGTGTGGCCGAGAATTTGACTCCTACCATGATCATGCCTTCTAGGAAACACTTGGCCTATGTGGCATATTCCCTCGGCAATCCGGTTGGATGCGGGGAATTTGGGTTTGTGTCCATAGTCTCTATTAGAGGAAGGGTCCATCAATTGAATGAAATTAATGGAGACAAAGATCAGTTCTTGATACAATAATTCTTCTGTTTGACTCTCTTCTTATAATGGTGTCGTTTGGCAGGGTGGTGCTTGTTGTCCCATTTGGTGGGGTAGTTCCCATTGTCCCATCTGGAAAGGAGGATCCCATTGTCCTATTTGGCAGGGCGGTTACCATTCCTTCCAATCTGCTATCATGAATTCCGAAAGTGTCATGATCGTCTTCGATTTTTGTGTCGTATCATCTTTCTTCTCCTTATTTCAAACCTTCTGGACCTCAGATGACTAAGGGGATTTGGATGATGGATGTGTTGCATTGGGATATATTTGGGGAATGTTTGGTTGCTTCAAATATCCCTGGAGGATGTTGTGAGATCAGTTGACTGTTTTCTGAGTAATCCAAATGTAAAAACATTTATCCTTATTGTTGGTGATTGTTTTTCATTCCTCTTCCTCCCTTGGGTCAAAGGTGGAAACATACGCCAATTATACTAGTGGCGGACCCAACTTGACTTGCCCGAAATCCACCATCTTTTGTAGGAGTTCCTTGAATACGAATCACTTTGGGAAGGTGTTCCCTAGTATCTAGTGATAGGGACAATAATTTGGAAGGTTTTCGAGAACCACTTCATCGTCTCTCTTTGGATCTCATAATCGGAGCATATTATAGTTCATCGAGGCTATGAAGTAGCCACAGACTTGGTCATAATAGAATGAGTAGACTTTATTTCTTCTTTCCTCAAACTAATTTCTTTTAGAACCCCTTTTCTCAACTTGTTGTGGTGTGGGTGGTTGTTGGCATCCAGGGGGTCCTGCATGATTTTGTGGAGGTCTCACAGCTAGAGGTTATGTTGGGTGTGGCTTAATTGTGATAGAAGACGCTTCAGTTTTTCCCATTATTTTTCTTGGGGATAATGGGGAAACACGGGATGTGATATTGGTCTACTACAAGAATTCTTCTATCCTTTGGGAAATGGTGGAGAAATCATGAAATCCACTTGTGTACTTTATTTGGATGAGTAGTGTTTTCAATTAATTGTGGATATGATCAATGATCATAGCAAGCATTTCATCATAGGGTAGTTGTCAGATTAGGGAGTAGGTCAGGCCCTTCTATATAGAGATTAATTATAAAACTCTTTTATTATCTAAATTCTTGCAGTTCATGAGATCACTGACTGTTGTGTTTAGAAATGTCGAACTGTACTAGAAGAGAAACTATCACCGAAGGTCCTCCAATCCTGTGGTGGAGTTAGGTGTCACTACTGGAAATGATCATATACCAATCGTTCAAAACCGTGGGTATATACCACAAAATCGTGGGTATAGGCTATACCCACGGTTTGGGGAACCATGGTCATTTTTGGCATTGGTATAGGTCCATGACCTATACCCATTGGTTGGAAAAACCATGGGTATTGGTTTTTCAACTGTGTCATAACTCTATACCAACAGTTTGTAAATCGTGGGTATAGAATATTTTAAAAAATAGCGGCCTCTGGGATTTGATCTCGCGACCACTTCTCTATTCATGAGCGGCTTTACCACTACCCCATCACCGCATATATGTATGTATATATATATATTTTATTATATATATTTATTTAAACCGTGGGTATAGAGGAATAAACCATGGGTATAGAAATCCCGCAAAAAAAAATTTTGTTCCCATGGAAAAAATAAATTTCCCGTGCACACGCAGGAAACCTATACCCACGGTTTGTTAAAACCGGGGGTATAGTTTTTTTTATCTGATGACTATACCCACAGTTTTGGGGAAAAGCATGGGAATAGGTCACCCTATCCCCACATTTTTGGGAAAATAATGGGTATAGTAATATTTTGATACCCTATACCCACGGTTTGGAGAAAACTGTGGGTATAGGGTTGCCTATGCCCACGGTTTGGGGAAATCGTGGGCATAGGATATCAAAAAATGCTTATACCCACAGTTTGCCCAAAATCGTGGGGATAGGGTGTCCTATACCCATGTTTTCCCCAATACCGTGGGTATAGATCCATTTTACAGTAGTGTTTAAAGCTATTATACAACACAAAGGATGAACCCTACATGTCTTGCATGAAGAACTTAAGTTTTACTACTTCTTGCTGCTCCAGGGTGCCAATCATGGGATCACAGTAAGAGAAAAAGTACATTAGGTGATGTTTCAGGTTTCCCAAACCATTGACACTGGGAATATGGGGTTCTTAAATTTTTCCAGTGGAAGGACGTTTCTCACCTTATCATGGTATGATTTTTACTCTAAATTTATCATATCATACTACCCTTCCATGACATCTAGTAGAGCTATCAATTGCTTGATATTATTCAAATTGTTTTGATACATATCCTACTAGACTTGATCATGGGGGGTGAAGTAGGGGGAAAAGATGGATGTTCCAATACTACTAGAATTTGGGGTGGATACCTAGATGGTGGTATCCTTTGGGGGTTCTATTAAATATAATGTGATTTCCTTCCCATTAGAGGGAAGTCTTAATGTCCTTATAGAACTGAATTTATGTAGGTTGATGGTACTGGTGATGGATTGGATGGGCATCTGAGCTTAAATTAATTTATCGGGAAGAGTGCCTATGGTAGGGTCACCTCTTATGGGAGCACCTATTGATGTTCTGTTTGAGGAACAAATCTGTCAAGTTATCTCCCTCAACACATCACAACATTGATTCACCTAAGCTCTTTAATTTCTTCCTCTTTCTTGGTGAATATTTCCTTGAGTGTGAGGGACACATTATTTGGAGTATGAGGAGGTGGGTCATAGACAACCTGGGATTTATTATTATCCTTATTTTGGATTCATGTTGGTGGTAATGGATTATTAACTAGGGGAAACCCAAATTTAGGACAACTCTCTATTTCTAGGTATGCACACCATCAGGATGAGTATGGGATTCCTCTGGGAGGGAACCATATTATCTTTCATCATATCTCTTTCTATCATTTCTTGTAAGATCTTTGGGGATGAATTCTACATGGTTCACTGATACATGCCACTTTGGGGGTGGTGTACCCAGTGCAGAATGGTAGGAAATATTTTTGTGTCCTTTGTTGGACCATCTCCTTCCATTTTGTGGTATTCTTCATGTATCTTGGAAAAACTAACTTGAAAGGATCCTTTATTTGACCATGAAATGTTCCGTAATATTTGAGTGTATGGACCACAAGATAAGGTTGAATGAGGGACCTTTTTTCTCATCACTCTTCCCTGATAGGAGAAGACAGATGCCCATTGTGCGGGAACATTGGATAAAAATGCCCCCAGCCCTACAGGCTGGGGCTGCTCGTGTTCTTCCACTAAAGCACTGCAGCCTAGATTTTTTGGTCTTACGAGTTCATTTTCAGTTACAATTTCATCATAACTATGGTTTTGGGTTGCTCTTGTTCTTCCAATTATCCACTACATCCTAGATTTATTAGTCTTATGGGGGAATTTTCAGTTAAAATTTTCCCCAGCCCAGTTGGCTAGGGTTGTTCCTATATTGCAGTGGTAGCCACCACTATTTATACCTTTTTGATTTCATGCACTCCCACGTGGGTGTGATATGAGTATGAAACTGGATCTAAATGTGATTTATTGTATTTTAAATACATGATCACTACTTTCAGGTTAGCTTCCCTTAGGCGGGAACATTGTCGGATGTTCTTGGTTGCCTGGCTCATAAGCTTTTTGATGGATTTATCTCATCAGGCCTGACACTTTTGAGACTTACCCCACACTAATTTCTTTGAGTATTCCATATTTCCTAATTAGGGAATTAATTTGATTGATACCTTTGGATAATGATATTGAAAGATGTCATTTCCAATATTGTCTGTTAGACAAGACATGGGGTAAAGTGAAGAGCTCCATGTTCTCCTCATACCCAAATATGAACTCCAGATAGTGTTTCACTGATGAGGCAATTCAACTTCCGCAGTATGTGGAGGCCATCCAGTTCAAGGTTTTTCTTTCATCTTTCTGATCATGGTTATCGTGCAGATGGGAGGGCTTCTAGGTCGATTAGACTATGAACCTCTCCAAATATATTAACATAGTATACATACCCTTTATAGTGAAAGAAATATTTTTATATGTAAAAGAGTTTTCTAGATATTGAGGAAACTATTATGAATACATTCCTCAGAAAACTCCCTTGGTATGTCGAAGTGAGAAGTGGCCATTGGACAATACATCACTGGTATATTATCCTTATCTATTTTTCTTCTCACGAGCAACATATCCTACCGTTATTCTTATGGGGACACCTCTACTTGATATTTCTATCTTAACTACTTCTTAATTATTATTTTCCAAGTAGTAGGGCTGGTAGGAGCCTAAACGATTTTTGAGCAGTGCGGGGGTGGCTTGAAATATGAGTGTGGCCACAAAACATTCTCTGGTTGAGAAAAGAAATCAATTTCTATAGATAGAGTGTCTGATATGTTTGAATCTATATTTCCGAGTGCCTTAGAATAGTTGGTATTTCCCACATTTTTTACTGAAAGGTGGTCTTTATTGCCTGTGTGAATTTTGATTATGGGGAGGACCTTCGCAGTTAGTGCTACAATGGTGAGGGCTAGCATTGCAACGTTTTTCCCAAATGAGGGTAATTTACATACGGCGTATGCCCAAGGGAGGACCTTCAGGGTAGGATACATTGAGGGGAGGACCATCTGGATGCTTGATGTCACTGAGTGGAGGACCTTATCGATGACTTTTGTGATGGAGAGAACTAATATCACAACATGATATCTAGATACAGGGAGAATTTGTATAGTATACATCCTGGGGACTGCCTTCAGGATGTACTACAATAAGGGGAGGACCATATCATTTATTTTTTTCTATGTTAGGGACTTCACATGAACTTCTATTGTGGGGAGGGCCTTCACAATGGCTTCCATCATGGCCAAAACTACCATCATAACTCGACATCTGACTACAGGGAGAAACATATCTGTAGCGTATACTATTGGGAGGACCATCAGGACAGACGACAGTGAGGGGAGGACCTTCTATTAGTTTAATCATCTAGTTAAGGAAAGGGCTACCCAGACACACATCAGATGATAGGCTCTCGTGATCTATCATTCATGGACCATGGAGTAAGACCCTATGGGTGTTGTGTGGAGGATTTTTAGAGGTTCTAGTAGGAACATTGTGGGGAGGGCCTTCACAACTGCTATTTCCACTTCCATAATTTTTTAATGGATGGATAGGGTCTTGATCCATTATTTATATATGATTTAGGGCATCAATAACTCTAGCTTCTAATAGAGCATGATCTTGTATGTACTCTTCATTTTATGGTTTCCTTTGGCGCATTTAATTTTTGGGATCTCTCTTATATGTAACTAGGGCCATCTATTATTGATAATGGATTTTATATATGTTTCCCTATATTGTTGGTTCCCATGATTTCATCGGGAAACTCTGACAGACATCTTGAGTTTTGGTAGGGATATATTCCTACCCTGGAGAGGCCATCACATTGGACTGGTGTCCCCCAGTTGGAATTGGTATTTGTTCCTGATCTGGTTGTTCCTGTATCGTGGGATATTTCCCTCAATCCTCCTATACTAGAGTGGGGACGCATAACTGATCTGGTGTGACTAACCCATTTTGCGAGTAAGTCATTCCATTTGAGGAAACTGGGTCGTGGTCTTAGTTCCTCACCTTTTCCGTCGATGCAAAGATATCCTGGAAGGATTAGAGGATATGGTCTTGAATCGACATCTGATCTCCCATAATTTCTAGGATGAGATACATCATTGGCTAGAACAGGTATAAAGGTCAATTCATATTTCGGAGCAATAGTTTTTTCCTACTTCTATCCTCCATAGGTTTCTAGTTGATACTGGTAGTTCTCCTGTTTTGGGACAGAGTAATGATTATGTTGTTAGTTTTACTATCATATTTCCACCGTATTTGACTGGTGGGCTTCATATTTATGATCTTGAATTTTCATCTTCTCATTTGTCATTGTATTTGTCTTATGGTCTTTGTATGCATCCATAGGAATTTGACTCTGTTCATATTTTCTTACTGCCATATTTGGATGGTGAGCTTGATATGCATATATAGGTATTTGTACTTGTATGTAGCTAGTTTCCATCCCATATAGATGATGAGATTCCTGGGTATCAGAAGATATATGGATCAATCGGTAATTTACTACTCTATCTTCATGGGGGACCAATGAGCACTGGAAGGAATGTTCACATGCCCGTATTGTGCCACAATATTTCTATGGTGGGATTGAGTGGAGGGGCAATATTTTTTGTCTTCCCGTTGAATGTCATTTCATTTTTACAATGGAATTATTCTTCAAGAATCAGGGTGATAGCCTATTCCCGATTATATCTTTTCCGCCCTCGGCGGGCAGTTTTAGGAGAACATGTCTCTTGGACTTCATTAGGTTCCCTAAACATAAGATCCTCTTAAGAGTGAGGATGCTTCGTCGCCCGGTTTTGGTGGGGAATTTCTCCGGAAGGGGCCCATGAGTAGGACCCCTGTGTGTCTGAGATGATGTCGTCATCATCAACTTGATCTACCACCTTGTGGTAGGGGAGGTACTTTTTATCACGTTCTGAGGACAGGCTCCTGAAATGGTTAGACATGACTATAGGGTTCGCCTTGTGTTGGGGTGCTGGACATGGATGAGGTGGTGGCTAGTGAGATTTTTTAGATTTGAGGGCTTTTCATGTGGCCTCCACTATAGGGAGGGTACCATTTTGGTGGTACTCTTTAATCAGTGTGTTAGATACCCAGTGTTGAAGATGTTGGGTTGGCTTGTGGGACCTTCTCTTCACGAGGGCCCCGACTATATGTGGGATCACTAAGGTGTGTGTCTGCATTGGTCTTTGGAATGTCATTTTGATTGAAAGTTTCTCTATGGGAACCTGCAATATATATGAAATATAAATAATCCAAAACCCATATCAAAGTAGAATCTCTTGAACATATTGATATTTTACAATTCATCTTGGCCCCTCCCTTTTTCTCGTTGTTAGGATAAGGGGATTGAGTGGGGTAGAACCACCACCTTGGTTAAGGTTTCATGTCAGGTTCACCATTTTTTTTCACCTCTAAGGTGGCACATTTACGAGTATAGGTAAAATGTAAATAATGGTCTAATGTGTGACGATCATTCATCTATTATGAAAGATACTTTCTTGTTTCACTATTTTTTCAACCCAATCCATGTCGTTATCCTTTAGGGGGAATTATATTGACCCTATTGGAACTATAAATTTTGTCCCTTCTATATTATGAAGAAGTTTCCACAGTCAAATGGTCCCAATGGGCGATTTCATGGGGTTATATTTTTTCACAATTGGTCCTCCTAGGATATGACTTCCTCAGATAGTCTCCATCTAGTTTATTCATGGATCCAGAAACACCCAACAACCTTGGTATCGATGAAACCTGGACATTCATTCCAAAGGTAGAAGCATATTGAATGATGATTTGGACAATGACACTTAAGGACTCCATTGGTCAGGAGGATGGGAGGTCGGGATCATCTCACACTTTTGGGGGTAAATTATTGCCTATTACTGGACTCCCTTATAGATTTAAGTCGTGTTCATATTTTATTGAATCCTTAGATCATTCCCAAAGAGTTTTTCCAAGGGCTACACATGAGTTACATGATCATTATGGATATACATAAATTTTATACCATGGAGGCAATACTGACTTAAGCCATTCAGTAAGGAACTCTGGATTTTATCGTCATCTAGGAGGGAGGAAGGTGATTTGATATTGGGATAGGATCCATAATATAGGATTCCAACATATCTTCAAGATATGATTCAGAGCCCACATAGATTGGGTAGCTTCATGCTTGGATATGGGAGGAGGCCCATTTTTTGGGGGCAAATTTGGGGTGGTCCCATTTGGAAGAGTACCCCTTTCAACTCGGGCCTTCAAGCAGGCATCCTACATATCCCGATTTGAACAGGAATTAGAGTTTCTGTAATTCATAATGAGTTGGGGATTATTCATGGAAGTTACCCATATGAGGGTAACATTATTGGGTGGACTCTTTTGGAATGGAACCCTTTTGAGCTCGGGCCTTCAAGAAGGCATCCTACATAACCTGATTTGAATAGGAATTAGAGTTCTCGTAGTTAATATGGATGATTCTGTGGATGTTTTAATCATCACAAGTCTCTAAGCATGTGTGATTCATACTCATTGTGAGAAAAAATAGTATGTTAGATATTCAATAGATCACACACCTTCTCTCCCACTATTGGGAGAGGGTTGGCCTATATTGGAAGAAGCCAAGGTTATAGTGGTAAAGGCTGCATGGTGATGAACCCTTCAATGTTGGGTGAAATTGTAGGTCATATGGCTTGGATCCTAGAATATTAGGAAATTACCTCAGTGGGAGTGCCCCAGAATGTGCTCTTGGAAAGGGGAGGAATGTCACCTCTCGTCAAAATGAGAAGTGAGCACGATTCCATTGACTGGTCATCTTTCCTAATTGAATGGAAAATCAAGTGATTACCCATGATCCCAAGAATGGGGAGGTTCAGGTTATCATCCCAAGGTTGGACCATAGGTTACCATGGGAATGTATACTTACAGACATTTTAGGAGTCTAATCCGTTGTGGGGACAACCTTTTTGACTCCACTTACCATGGGTATATAGACATAAAGGG
This sequence comes from Viscum album, assembly GCA_963277665.1. Classification (NCBI taxonomy): domain Eukaryota; kingdom Viridiplantae; phylum Streptophyta; class Magnoliopsida; order Santalales; family Viscaceae; genus Viscum; species Viscum album. The sequence continues at coordinate 397,704,343 of OY728125.1, forward strand.
GCTCTTTGATGCACCCAATGATCAGATCATACAGGTCTAGTGGATGTAGAGGTGGCTTTGGCCAGATTTCGGTGGATTGGTTAGTAGAGGATATGTGGAGGACTAAATGATAATGGAGGGGTGAGATTATATCCAGATGGAAAGACACCCAAAGACTGCCCATTCCACATACCATTTTCTTATGCGGGGTGGGGGCAGATACGTATACCATAGTGGTATGCGGGTAGAGGAGTCATCCACATACCAAAGAATTAAATGGGAATGTGTATGGACCACGGAATACCAAAGTGGTATGTGGTCTTGGATGTAGTCAACCACGCATCCTTAGGTTCCATTTGTTTACTGATGCAGTACGTGGTGTGGATTCGATACACATAGTGATGCACGATGCGAAGTTCCATATTGAAGGAGGGTCCTGGAACCTATGGTTCCTGAGGTGTCCATCAATGAGAAATTTATGGTTTACGATGACCCGAATTAGGTTCATGGTTTACCCATTATTATTAAATTCTCTCTTTTCATGGTGTGCGATAGTTTATACCCGCAGAAACATTTTTTGCGATTTTCACTTCGGTGATGATTCAAAACCGAATTCGGAATCCTCTCTGAATTCTTTCTTCCAATTTCAAGGGTATCCTTTATGATTTCTCTATCCGTCCTTTTCTTCTTCCTCCCATTATCCTTTTATAGGGAATTGGGGAAATCATATTTTTTTCCATGCAACACCATTTGTGGAATCCCATGAAAAGATATCCCCATATGTGGAAGATTCAGTTAAGTTGTGTTTGTAGATGCTACGGTTCGCGAGTCGTGGTTTGTGGAACCCTGCCAATTTTCTTTCTCTGGGAATTGTTGAGTTCACAGGATAGTATGTAGATGGATTTTGTGTGCTTGATTTTAAAAACAATGAGGTTCACTTCTTCCTGGGTTTACTAGAAATCACCCCTAAGGATAGTGCCTCATGAGTCCTTTCACATACCAGTGGTCTGTGGTTCATGAATTTTGTGAACCTTTCTTAGTGATGGTTTACAGATCACTTAGAAACCTGGAAAAAAGGATTTTTTCTAGCTTCTTCTCAACTATTCAATTTAATTGGAATCCATTTTCCCTACTGGACTAATTAGAATAATTGATTCCTTTAAGAAAGTGCTTGGGATAAAATTAACTTTCCTTTTTTATTTTTTCAAGTCCCTACAATATGGTATAAAATTATATTAGTATAAGGGAATATATAACTTTATATAGTGGTCCTAGCCTTCTACACATATTATTACATGAATTTAATCATAATTAGATATCAAATACAAACCAAGGATCGTAAATTATAGTGTATTTGGTGGACTATGTACATAATTATAAAACATGAAACCAAAATAAAAATAACTTTTATTTAATATCCATAATGAGCTCATAAATTTCTTTAAACTCTTACATTTGTATAGAATAACCTGGGGAAAACATGAGCAGATGGATGAGATAAAAAACCAGTAAGGGGATAAACATCGGAATACTGAATACCACATGGGTTAGAAAGAATAACATGATGAGATAAAAAGACATAGTACATGAATATACATGTGGAATCATATCATATAGAATATGGAATCATGTGATCATGGAAACATATTACTGTGGTATAATCATATGACAAGACATAAACATGAGTCGAGAAAACTAACAAGACTATATCACATGGTCGACAGAGTCCCATAATAGTTTAGGTTTACTCCCTAATATCATATATGGCATATCATGAGAATAAACATTACCCAATGCATTCGAGTGTTATTTGGTCACACCCATCATAATATTTTCATTCATATGAGTTCTACATGAATAATAAAACATAATGGATACACATAAGGGTTACTAATAGAAATAAAGGGGAATCATATTATTGTCATATTGCATAACCAAAGAGCATATCATAACGGCATACAAGAAATCATGTATTTAAGTTATAATTGGACAATAATAGGGGAAAATAAGAATTGATCATGATAAATTATGTCCAAATAAAATGAAAACATGTTAAAATAGTATTTAAGAAACTTTATAAATGATAAAATTTATTATGGTTTAAGAGAAAATATTAAAGAGTATTTAAAGAGGACAAATGAATATTTGTTTATATAAAACCAAAAAATTCACAGATACAATTTTTACTAATAAAATGAATTAGTTTAGGAAAATATTGGTGTCCTAAAATAGTTTATAGATTGTACTTGAAAAGAGGTCATAAATTGGGAAGTTCCCTGTAATCGGGTTGCTTATCTGACGAAATTTCGAAGGGAACCTTTTTAAACATGTATTTCCCCATCAAATCAGGATGAATGGATCTGGAAACATTAGTATGGAACATATACATAGAATATAGAAGAATTATATAAGAATAATTAAGAATTTTATTGGTGTAATGTGATAGAAATCCTAACCTAAAGGTAATTGGGGTGCTCGGAGAGATCCCTTACCTTATGTCCCAAAGTGTTCTTCACATGAAATTAATTTCATAGATAATCAAATTAGATAAATTAATAATTTAATTCAAAAAAATTAAAAATATATTTGATTTATTACAATTTTATTATGTTCATTTATGACCATTCAGATGGGTTTTGATTTTTAATATCCTTGTTCCAGGTGAATTTGTTTCATGATTTTAATATCGGTCTGCTTGAGTTTAATTGGGAGAGTTCTTATCAAATGGAAGAAAAACATAAAAAGTGGAATGATATGATATTGATTCACCTATATAATATTAAAATTCCCCATATATATTTTTTTTCTGTCATGGGGATGAATCATTAGATAGATCATCAATGAAAAAGTTTTTGTTTGTTTGGATGGTTTTTCAATCCTTGCAAACTAGTTTGTTTTATTATGTAATGTTATGCATATATATTTGTTACAGAACATGAAATAAGTTATAATATAAATTTTAATATCTATTTACACCATTATAATGGTTTTATGACCATCAATGAAGGTAATATTGGAAAAAAAACTTTTCATCCATGAAGGTGGTGAATTGACACATCACGGACAATGTTTTCATTTCGAGAATTAAATGAGAAGAGAAGATAATTGATGATTGATATTCCATTAATGTAATGAAATTATAGTATATATATATATATATTAATATAGTTATTACTATATTTTTTATAAGTTAGGGGAGGGGAGGGTGAGAAATATATAGAAATTAAATGAGAAAGAAGGAAGATTTTACCTTTAGAATGTCCTCTCATTGAGAACATCCTTAAGTCCCTTGGGTATGGTATTTTGGCGAGAAAAACAAGACCAGGACATGGGGAAGAAGTTTATGAGAATAATTTGGCAGAATATAAGTAATCTCCAAATATTATAATGTGTTAGGGGAAGAGGTGGTGAGCAGTGGTATTTATAGTGGTGGAGAGGGGTGTTTTGGTTATTTTATTCATTTGTTTATTAATTGGCCTCAAGAATATCAATAGTGTTGATTCTTATTACTAAATACAATAAATGGTTTAGTAGATTTCTAAACAATGATTTCTTACCACATATATATATCCTTCATGAATCAAAAATTCATATATTTTTCTTATGATTTTAAATACCATAAATTATTGTATTTCACTATTCACCAAAAACTCAACTATTTTAGAAAAATCCCAAAAAATCACCCCAACCATTTTTCTAAGTTTATATTTCAAAAATGGAATCCATTTTATGAATATAATTTTTAAAATATGAGAAATTTAGTTTTTAATTGAAATAATCATTTATTCAAAAAATAACGATTTAATATTATAACCGACATAAATTTTCATTTAGTTGTGGTTTAAACTACCACTAAATCATTCTGCGATGGTTTTGGAAAAGCACCACTAAATCGTGTGTCGATAATAAATTAGCGGCGATTTTTTAAAAGCATTGTAGAATGATTTAGCAGTATTTTAAACCGTTGCTAAATCATGTTTTTTTAATTTATTAATTTTTTAAATTTTATTTTATTTTTTATTTTCAAAATTAATTAATTATATTTATTTTCATAATTTATTTATTATTATTTTATTATAATCTATTATTACCATGCTCGTTCTCATCTCCATGCACAAGCTCATGTCAAATATGGAAATTCTGCATTGGGTGGGATTTGAACCTCATACCTCTTGTTTATTCTTCAAAGACTTTACCACACTAGTTGGCTCTTCATGTGGTCAATAAATAGAATTTAATGTCTATATATATATATATATTAATTGGAAAAATAACACATCACAAATATACACACACTAAATAATTATTAGCCAATAATTATTAATCAATGTTGATTAATCAACAATCAATAATCAATAATTAATAATTAACAATTAATTATTAATATTTAATTATTATTTGATAAAAATTAGTTATTAATAAACAGAATATAAATGAATAATAAATAAAGAATTATATATTATAGAAATAAATGGTAAATAAAAAATAATTAATAATAAATAGTAAACAGTAAACAGTAAATAATAAATTGTTAATTGTAAATTGTAAACTATAAATACTAAATACTAAATACTAAATATTAAATAACCTATAATGTATAATACATAATACATAATACAACATATATAATATATAATATATAATATATAACATATAACATATAACATATAACAAATAACATATAATATATAATATATAATATATAACACATAAAATATATAATATATAAAGGATAATATATAAGTAATGTATAAATAAAAAATTAAATATAAAAATAAATTAATATATGACAAATAATTAATAATTTAATAATAAATAAATAAATAATAAATAATAAATAATAAATAATAAACCATGAATAAATAAATAAAAAATATATAATTAATATATAATAAAAAATTTATTCATAACAAATTAATAAAATAAAAATTAAATAATAAAAAATAAATTAATAAATTAACAAATAATAAATGAAAAATAAACTAATAAAAAATAATTAATTAATGAATTTAAAATAAATTAATAAATAATAAATAAAAAAATAAAAAAATAATATAAAAGATTAAATAATTAATTAATTAATAACGAATATTAATTAATTAATTAATTAACTAATAATTAATAATTAATAATTAATAACTAATAATTGATAGTTGATAATTAATAATTAATAATTAATATTAAAAAATTATAAATAATAAATAAATTGTTAATAAATAAATAATTAATAATTATGAAATATTGATTACTGAATAAATAAATTATAAATTAATTAATAATAAATGAATAATAAACTAATAATAAATAAATATTTGATAAATTTGAAATAAATTAATAAATAATAAGTAATAAGTAATAAATAAATAAATAGATAAATAAATAAATAATAACTAATAAATAATTAATAATAAATAGTTATTAATTGATAATTAATAATTTGTAATAACTAAAAACTAATAATTGATAACCAATAATTAATAATTTATAATTTATAATTTATATTTCTTAATTAATATTTAATATTTAATATTTAATATTTAATATTTAATATGTAATATTTAATATTTAATATTTAGCATTTATTATTTATTATTTATTATTTTATTAAAAATAAATAATTAATTAATTAATAATTTATCAATAATTAATAAATAATGAATAAAGAATAAATAAATAATCTTTAAGTAATATATAAATTAATAAAAAAATGAAAATCAATTAATTAATTAAAAATAAATTGATAATTAGTGTGTACATAATAAATAAATAATAAATAAAATAAATAAGTAAGTAAATATTAAATATTAAATAAATAAATTATAAACAATTGGTAAATAAATCATAATTGATTATGTAATTAATTAATAATTAATTAATTACTTAATTAATAATTAATTAATATTAAATAAATAGAAAATAAATAAAAAATGGATAAATAAACCACAAAGCATTAAAAACCTCTTAAAACCCTAAAACCCTAAAATAATTATAAATTCTGATCTGAGACTCCTTTTTTAGCACCTCAATGGGTCAAATCAAAGATCATTAATTGAACTTTGATATGGTATGTGGTACAGGCTAAACAGACACCCGGATCTGAAGTTATTGTCATTTGAATTTTAAGAAATCAGGGTTGATGTCTAAAAACTCAATTTCAGAGGCCTTCTGGTCCATTATTTGGAACAAAAAAGGGTACAATGATCAGAGTGTTTATCCCAACCCTACACAGCATAAATCCTATCACAAGTTTTGATTTGATATGTGGTCCAGCCCAAATGGACACCCAGATTAGAATTTATGGCTGTTTGAAGTTTGAGTTTGATTTATGACTTTTTTGAAACTGTAATAAATTTTATTCCATTAGTTTTCTCCCAATTTGAATGTAAATTTATTATCTCATTTCATAAGCTTTTATTTTAGTAGTTGTGGAGCTAAAACTGACTCTTGGATCAAAAGTTATGGTCATTTGAAGTCGAAGTCTCTTTTTTTACTTATTGAACATTTGTTTTCAGTTTGAAAATATTATTAACTAATAATTATACATATTTATTAAATGAAACATTATAAATAATTATAATTAAAATTAATAAACTATATTTATATTTAAATAACTATTAATAATTATTAATTAAATAATTAATTATTTTTTATTTTTTTCTTCTATATTACAGTGGTTTTGAAAAACTGATTCTTTTTGCGTTGCTTTTTTTTAAAAAACCACCGCAAAAAATAATTTTAATTTTTTTAGAATTTTTTTAATATAATTATAAAAAAATATTTTAAAAACATTTTGTGGAGGGTTTTAAAAATTCCACGAAAAAACCATCGCTAAATTTTTGATTGAAACAATTTAGGGTCCGTTTTGAAAAACACCGCCAAAAACCCACCACTAAAACATTATTTTCTTATAGTGTAATTTTTTGGAACTTTGAATAAATAATTAAGGCCTCGTAAAATTATCATATAATCATTTGACAAAAAAATTAATTTATGCAGCTATTTATGAGGAAAAAATTTATTTTAAATCGTTAAATTAATTATAAAATTCTAAATAAACATTTACGTTTCACAAAAATACCAACATATAATTTACCATTTTTAAAACATTTATTAACTTATGCCAAGATATATATATATATCATATTTTCCTTTATAATATGCCTGTATTTTATTTATGATTTCATATGTGATTTTTTTATTCTATTAGTTGGGTTACTATTTCTAATGGTGATATTACTATTCCAATGATCAGGTTACTATTCCATAGGTATAGGCTTTTTAATTTATATAAATACAACTTATTTCATTATTAATTTATGAGAATAATTTTTTTATTGGGTTTTATATGTGATATATGTATTTTATAATTTTTAAAATATTTATAAGAAGTGAAATTCCACTACTACAATAAAGACCTTTAGCGACCGCCAAAAGCGGTCCCTATAGGTCTTTAGCGATCGCCTTGAGACCGCTTTTGGCGGTCATAGTTACTCCATCAGTAAAGACCAACAGTGACCGCCATTGGTGGTCCCTAAATCTTATTTAAAATATTCCATGTATCATGTTCCTGGGACATGGCATGGGGTGCGAGACAAACGTGGGGGGACTGGCGCTCGGTGAGGAAGACCTTCGAAACTATGGTCGTCGTCCATGGTGGATCTACGGTGGCCAGAGGGAGGGGAAGGCGCGACATCGAGAGGATCATGGTAGGAAGTTGAACATTTGGGGTGCCGGGTTCAGCAGTGGGTGTGGTTGAAGTGATGTGAGGCCATGTGAGGTGGCGATGGGGGTGACAGACGGTGGCTAGACAGCGGCGGGGGGGACAGTAGGCCAATTGCAGCGGTGATTTTTGGGGAAGATAGTGGTGAGGGTGGGAAAATCTGGATAATTTTTTTCCACATTAGCTGCCACCAACGACGGACGCCCATTTCACCAGGCACAGAAGCCCAATTATCTAGTAGTTTTCTATTTACAAATTTTTGGACCATCAAATTCTTCCCCCTTTTGAAATTTCACCCTTGAATTTTCATTTTACATACTAATGTAAAAACATGTGTGGGTATTTCTCCTTTATTTCTTCCTCCAATTCCCATGTTTTCTCTTCATACTTATAATTCCTTGACCACGCCTTAATAAGACGAGTCATCTTGTTGCCTTAGAATTCATTCTTATAGTCCAAGATCTTCACTAGTTGCTCTTCATATGAGAGGTTATTCTCCAATTGGACCACCTATGAATTCAGAACATGTGAAGGGTTAGGTATGAACTTCCTCATGATAGATCATGGAACATCATGAACTTGAACCATATTTGGTAGGAGTGAAATCTGATTGGCCACTACTTCTATGTGACCAAGGATCTCAATGGAGCCAAAGTACTAAGGTATAAGATTATTTTTCTTTCCAAACCACATGACTCTATTCCATGGAGATATTTGAAAGAAGACTTTGTCTCCAACTTCAAACTCTAAGTCCCTTCAGCGATTTTCAAAATAACACCTTTTCTAAATCTTAGAATCTTTGATATGTTATTGGATGGATTAAACATCTATATCATCTCTTGCACAATATCTGGTTTAGGTTGCTTTCATTCTCCGAATTCATACCAATAAGTTGTATTCCTACATCACTTCACATACAAATCTTCTTATGGAGAAATTTGAATACATGAGTAGATGATGTTGTTATATGGGAACTCAACCAATGGGATATACTGATCCATTACTCATTTTAATTCCTTTGAGAATTCTCTCATCATGTCCTCAAGTGACTGAATAGTTCTTTCATATTTTCCATCAGTTTGGGGGTCATAGGTCATACTAAAATTCTATTATATACTCAAATAATTTTAAATACTTCTTAAAAATTTATATTTCAACCTTGGATCATGATTATAAATGATAAAAAGTGGACCTCCATGAGGCCTCACAACTTCCTTCACATATATATTAGAAAGCTTCTTGAGCCTGAGATCTTCCTAAATAGAGATAAAGTGGGCGGTCTTGGTGATTCAATCCACCATTACCTATATCGCATTATTTATGTTCGATGTTTCTGGAAGACTAGTGAAAAAGTACATAGTGACATTCTCTCACTTCCATGCAAGTATGGGAAATGGTTGCATCATCCCTGTGGAATTATGTCACTTAGCTTTAACTTGCTGACATACCGAACACCTTGAGATATAATCCACAATATACTTCTTCATATTTTCCCATCATAAGTGATTTCAAATATCACAATACATCTTGGTACATTCAGGATGGATGTATAAAGATGATCTATGTGCATTATCCAATAGATCCTTCTTTATCTCACATGAATAAGGCATGTAAATCCATATTTCAAACTAAATCACAATATAAACATTGATATGTAACACTTGTATCTTCCCTTCTCATACTGCTTTTACCTTACTTTGTATCCTCAGATCATCCATTTTTTCAATCTTGATCATCTCTCAGATAGATGGTTGCTAAATCATTTGGGAAAGATAGTATGTATTCCGTGCCATCATTATTTCCAAATCTATCCTTTTCCAATCCATTAATAAGGGGTCTTTCTCAATCCACATCATGGATAAGAAAGAAGGTTCTTTTATGTTGAAATCATTAGCTGCCTTGTTTTACTTTCCTAGATGGTAGTGAATAGTGAAATCATAGTCCTTGATTAGCTCTAACCATCTTATGTGATTCATTTTGAGTTCCTTCTATGTGAAACTGTAATTTAAATTCTTGTGATTAGTATATATTTCACACTAATCTCCATAGAGGTAGTGCCACCGGATTTCAAGGTAACAATAACAGTCGATATCTCTAGATCAAGTTTTGTGTAGTTTTTCTCATGGATCTGAAATATTCATGAGTCTAGGATATCACTTTATCATTCTATATGAGAAAAAACCCAATACATTCTTTGAATCATCACTGTATATCACAAAATCATCTCCACTTGTTGGTAGTGTGAGTACCTGTGTAGTGATTATCCTCTTCTTAAGATCCTTGAATTTTTCCTCACATTGGTCCCATATATCTGATCAAACAAGTCATCTATTCATGGTTGGGGATACTTGTTCTTTATCATGATTTTGTTCAGATCATGATAGTGAAAGAATAATAACATTGTTCCATCATTCATCTTGATGAAGAGAACTAGAGCACCCCATGGTGAATCACTTGGGAGTATAAATCCTTTGTCTATATTCTCTTGTAATGACTTCTTCAGTGCTTCTTACTCAATAGTGTTTATTTTATATAGAGTCCTTGATATAGGATGACATCCAAGAATATATTTAATTTAAAAATCAACCCCTCGGTTTGGAGGAAGAACAATAAATTCTTAATGGAACATGCTAGTGTAATCCCATAAAAGGGGCATGTCTTTGAGAATGATTCCCTCATTTGTCTCAATCATTTGAGTTATATATTATTTCTTATAAGGAAATAATATCCATAGATGAGATGATGATTCTAAAGGATATTCATCCCCATCCTTACATTTATACAAAATTGGTGGATGTACCGAGATGTGAAGAGTGATATCCATTTCCTGATAGTTGATGTTGTCATTGTATAAAGATATCCAATCCATGCATAATATAGCATCAAACTCAACCAAAGGCAGTAAGAAAATATTTTCTGGAAGGTTCAACCCAAAAAAATTAACTGTGGAGGAGTTATATACTTTGGATGCAATAATTACCCTATTTTTTGTTCTCACAAGTAACTCAACCTCCATTTTATCAGATGGTGTTTCAATAGTTCTACTAAACTTGAAACATATATGAAAGAATTTATAGAATGAGAATAAAATATTACATTTTCTATTCTTTAATGAATAAACTGTGTACCTATTAACACATCATTTTCATGATCCACCTCAGCTATAGTGATAGAATGGCCTTCTTTGTTGTCATAGAGGTTGTTGTTGTTGATTGCCTCTGAAAACCCTTAGCTTAGTGAATTGGATCACATAATGCCCATATTAATTACGATTTAAACACTACACTATAGTATAAGTATTGATCTAAACCTTCCTTTATTCTTTCACATTTTTGGAATTCTTCACATCACTTTGAGAGTAATTAGCCTGATTACCCTATCTTTCACATTTACGTAGCTCATGGTTCCCTTTAGTTAGTTCTAAATATGCGTTTCCCAAACTTTTGATCCATGGGATGTTGATTTTTATTTCCATTATGGTATTTATCAATTGATCCTCCCATATAAAACTCCATTTTGAACTTTTTAACTCTGATCCAATGAGACCAACGACATCCTCTAATCTCTATCTAATCCTTAAGGGGACAATGGATAATATCTTCATAGTGTTCAATGTCTCATATCTCCAAAACATTTCATAGACTTGGATTCAGTATTCTAAAGAAGCAATCCTCATTGATGTCCATGTTCTTGAAAAATATATAGGAATATCATGAAAGAATTCTAATGTTTCCTTGTACACCCCAAAAGACTCATATTCCTTTTTCTTCTATCCAAGGAACTAGTATGACAAAAATGGCCTTTAACAGCGGTATAATTTTCCATTATTAGCACTAAAAAAGTGCTACTAATTTGAGCTCGATTAAATACCTGAATCTTTTTTAAGTGCTAAAAAAGATCTGTTAAAGACCCCCTTTCTTAGCACTAGAAAAAGTGCAGATAAAGACACTACTGATAAAGGTTATAAAAAAAATTTCACGCCCCAACCACACCCCTTCATCTATTATTTCCACCCCCACCCCTTTATCAATGCTCCCCCCCCACCCACCCTTTATCATCTATTCCCCACCCCTTTATTAGTGCTTTAGATAATCCAACCCTCTCACGTATTCCCCTATCTCCAATATGTTTTAAAACCTAGACATCCAACATATACATCAAAGTCTTCTCCACTCCCCTATACCGTTTTGTTTCACATTTTATGATATATCTATATTTTTATATATTTTTTGTTACATTGTTTATCTATATATTTATATATATGTTTATATATTAATAAATATAATATATATATATAAATGGTTAATTAATTATTTAAAAAATTAAATTTATATGTGTGAATATATAAAAAAATAGGTATATATTGTTATATATTTGATTATAAATTACATTAAATTATGAAAAATGATAAAATTTCGAAAACATAATATCAATAAGAATGTAATACATAGGGGTAAATTCATTACCCACCACAAAAGGGAAATAATACCTCTATAAATTAGCCTGGAAATCCATCAAATTTTAAAAAATCTGGGTATGTCGACTAAAACCCCACTTTTGGAGGACTTATGGGACTTTTTAGCCTTGAAAATTGGGATAGAGGTTTACCTACATCACTAAGGTCGTAAAGTTTATTATAGGATTTGATTTAATAGGTAGTAGAGTTCAAACAGACACCTGTATCAATTGGTTATGGCCGTTTGATGTTTTTGGGTATGTTTTCAACTTATTTTAGATCTTTTATTTATTTTTAGATTTTTGTGTGTCTTCAGATTATTATTAAATGATTATTACTCTATAATTATTATTAAATTATTAATTAAAAAAAATTAAAATTATTTTATAATTTATTTCCACTAAATATCTTATATATTACTTGTAAATACTAATTTACCTTATCTAAAACATATTTAAAAATATATATTATATTTATATCAATATAAATATATTTTATCATTAATATTGTAACGCCCCAATATTTTTATGATATATTTTTTTAATTTCTTTGATGTCTTGTGTTGTACATTACACCAAGATAAGCTTGCACTATACACAACACCGACTTAGCTTGCGGTATACGAAACACTATGTTTGGGATGTGTTACACACAATTTAATATTTTTTTGAAATAATTCATTTCACTCAAGATTTATTTTAATTTAAGAACTATGTATTTTTATGTTACCTTATAACTTATTCATTATAATGGTGCGTATGAACATTATTAACTTTCTTCTGAAAAACTATTTACAAAAAAATAAGTGAGGTTATAAAATAATAAAATCACTCTTGATAGATTTTACTAATGTAATATATGTGTAATATGTTCAATATAATGTTTAATATTAATCTTATATGTTTTATAGATATGATATAAGATCAAATTCAATTATTTGGATAAAAGAAGTATTTTTCAAAAAATGCAGTATTTCCACCTTTTGATGTCACACCCATTTAAAATCTATTTTTTACATAATTATATATTTAATTAAACAACATAAACATTTAATTTTTATGAGGGATATAAAAAATAACTTTGGATGAGTTTGTGATATTTTTCTAATACTTTCATTTTTTGATGAAAAGTAAAACTATAGTAAATTTTAATTGAAAAAACTTCTTTTCATCAAAATAATTTATATGGTTAAATTATATTATTGAAGGTTTTTATGTTATAAATATAATATATTTTTATCATTCATTATACTTTATTTCATTGGCATTAATTTTATGATGGATTTTCATGTAAAAACTTCCCAATCTTTTGTATTTTTTTAACTGTTTTTTAAAAACACTTTTCATTCCAATAATGGGATTAATTTTAAATTAATTAATAAAACCTCTATATTTTTAAATTTGAAAAAGGTATTCCATATTTGTAATCAGTGTTTCCAAATTATGTTAATAGCATTATTTTATTTTTGGGCATTATGAATAATAACATCAGTAATTTTTATTAATACAGTAAAAAGGTAGATAATGTAATTAATGGTTAGAATAATATTATAAAATTACCCTAATAGTTGTGTTAATATCATTGGATGAGTTATTCTCTAAATAAGTTATAATTGGTTCTAAATGGTATCCATTGCAATCAAATTCAATGAGATTAGGACATTCAGAATATTTTATTTAAAGAATCATTAAATATGTCTCCCTCATGTTTTAATATATTAATAATTTTTTTATATAAGGTTATATAAAAGATAAATTCAATTATAAATACTCATTTAGATTATAAAATGTTTTTATTTATCACGTTAATTTTTTTTAGAAATAAATAATTAACTTAAAGACTTATGCTTTGATGATGTACAAATTAATTATTTAATGAGAAATCAATAAAACAATTATTATTAAAATGATAAAACCATAACAATACCCAAAAACAAGACCTATTCTTATTAGTCTAGTATATATTAAAAATAATCATCCAACGGTCACATTATTGGATATTTGGAGCCATATGGAAGATGTTATGGCACTTATATTATTTTATTTAAATTAATGTTAAAGTTGTCACATTCATAATTTAATAATTATAACATTTTTAATGTTAAATTTTATAGAAGATAAATTCTACTACAATTATTATTATCAAATATAATAGTTTTATCTTAATCTTATTATTTTATTTTAAATTTTTACCCAATAAATAGTTATATTTAATAATTGCACAACACTGATGTCGTAATTATTTTATTAATTTAAATATCAAGGAAATGTTATTAAACATATTAAAATAAATAAACATTGAGCTACATAATATGTAAAATTATTTTCATATATAAACTGGACCCTATAGTGATATTATTAAATAATTTATTCTAGTGTAACATCTTATATTGATATTTTTAAAAATCCATGAATTAGATTTTGTCAAAATTGACACTATAGTTGTTTTGTCAAAACAATGTTTTATAATATTAATTAAAATTAATAAAACATTTTTTTAAAATATATAATAATTAGTATACAGTCTAAATGATCAAAATTATTTATTTTCTATTTTATTTAAATCAAATAATCAAATAAGTAACCCTTTTGATATTGAAATAATTGTTACCATGGTAAAAATTAAGTGGAATAGTTAAGTGTTAAACTAAAATGATAAGTTTTAAATTGACATAAAAACTTGTCCAATGTTTATTGCTTCATGGTATTACAACCCTATATCATCTCATCTTCCAAATTGAGTCATTTTGGAGGTTTTTTAGTTGGTTTTGATTTTCTTATAAATTAATATTTTTGAGGTTTCCAAAAGTTCCCATCACCTCAATTAAAAATTGCCACCTCCTCGCTCACCTCTTCACTTAAATTTGAGCTTTAATTCTTGGCCATACCCTAACAATTTCAATTAGAAACATCCCTAATTACATTTTGGAGTTTTTGGTCTTCTCAAAAGACCAACCCTAGTGCTTTAAGAGGTGATTTAGAGGGAGCACATCGAAGAAGAGGTAATCTCCTCCATTGATTCTTTAAAATTATTTCTTATTTTACTTCCTATTCATGAGTTTTTTAAATTATAAATAAATGAATACATTATAAACTGTATACTTATATGTTATTATGAATATAGAAAATTCATATTCCACCTTATATTCATCCTACAAGAAAATTAAATCACCACACGTGTGTACGTACGACTTACCGTCTCCACATTGTGGTGTAACCTATTTTTCACCACCACTTGACTTGGATGAGTATAATGATGGAAATAATAGATATATATGATTATTATAAAAAGATATTTATTCTATAACAATATATATGTCATCTACTTCAATACCATTTCATAATTGAAGGTATGATATCAATGCGCGTGCATACGTACGACCTACCATCTCCACGATGTGATGTGATTCATTCTACATGATATCCATTAAAACATGATTATATAAATTTAAGGAGTAAATAAAAATGGTATATATTATTTTCATATCATTTAATAATGATATAACTATGACCTAAGAAGGATAACCATATCTTATTCGACAAAACATGCATAAGAACATAAAGTCGTAGATACATGAATAACGAGTAACAATGAATTGTTGTTAACCAACGGATGATAATATGATCATATATGATATCATAAAAATGAATATTTTCCTAAAATAAGTCAATTACATTATTTAAATAATTATACTGGAGTCTCGGACACATAAAAATGAAATCAGACCTAAGGTAAGAGATTATTTTAACTCACTTTTATTTCTGTGGGACATATGCCTTATACACCACCTATTTCTTTTGAGTCGTGTTTATGGTGACCATGAATATTTTTAGGATTATTATTATAAAATTTATTATATTCATATAATTTTAATTATTTTATGGGGCATAATATTTTATTTATTATAATTCGTGTGAGATAATTTTGCAATCTCATTATTATTTGAGATTGTTTATTCGTAACTATTTACTGGAGTATATTTATCATCCACATCCCTATTTCTTAAATATGTATTCCGAAATATTATTTCTATCCTTTTATAATTGTTTACTATTAATTTTACCCATTGTTAATTTTTTTATTAAATGGTATGAAAGGAATATTTTGTTATTTTTAGTACGTGGTACTTTTTTACTTTTCAAGAAACAGTACAAGGATAATGCTTTTTTTAAATTATATGGAATGAAAGGATATTTAATATTTAATAATACCTTCTATTAATTAATATTGTCTTTAAATATTTCAAGGTTATTTTTAAATAAATTATTTTCGTTTAAAATATCATGATTTTTTCATAAAATAAAATGTTTTTAAAGACAAAAGGATATTTTTCTAAAGAATTAATATAATGTGTTTTATCAAAATTATTTTCCATATAAGGTGACATAATTTAATAGGTTTATGATTTATTTATATTATCCCTATTGTTTATATGGTTTTATTATGTTTATAATGTAATTCTATTTATAAAATCCATTTGTTTTACATGGATTATGTTATGATGAAATCGTGTTTAACAAACCCATTTTATTATTTGGGTTATACTATGATGAATGATTTATGTTATTGTGGAACACATAAGAATGATTTCATTATGAGATGGGTGACACCTCTATCTCCCTTCAATTCATTGGGTAAAGTTTTATATCTCATGAGATAGAAATGACCTGAATGATAAGTAAATCTAGTTCAGTAATATAGGGAAGAAATGGAAAGTAAATCTGTTTCAGTAATACAGGGATAGAATGGTAAGTAAACCCAGTTAAATGATGGAATTTTACTAATATAATGTTCCTGGAAATGATCCTTGGATAATAACAAAATGACTTCATATTCTTACATTTTTTCCACAACTCCATGTCTTGTGTCAAGGTTATTTTATCATGGTTCATGTTCCTTTATGATTTATGAAATATTTATTTTATGACTAAATATTTCGATATTAAAAATATATTTATGTGTTTTTACATTATTATGTTTGTGTTTTGTTTGATGTTCTCCATTTTTACCCTTACTGAGCATTTGATCTCACCATTTTTATGTTTTCCTTTCCCTAGGATATAACGAATGTTTTTAGGTAGGATAACAAAAGGGGAAGACCTATATGGGAGATATTGAAGATATTTCACAAAGTAATAAGAATATATTCCATGTTTCTAAAGTCACTAAACTAATACAGACTTTAGGAATCAATTTGCGTAATGTATTAAGTATTCGAAAAAATAAATGTAATGTTTATGTACGTTAACCCTTGGTTTGTTAGATCTGGTTTCAGAGCGAGGGTTTTTTCAACATTTAGAAACTAGGATAAATAATATTTAGTGTGGTCCTTAGGAATATTTTTATGGTATTCCTAGATATTTCCTAAGGATAAGTCTATTTATAGGTTAAAATCCATGAATTTTGGTGGTAATCATGAATATCCTAGGATTAAACCTAAGATGGTATATATTGAAAGTGCTCCTCCTTGTTTATGTTGTTTTAGTAGTATGATTATTTCCTCTCACACTATTCTTTTTTGGTTTTAAATAATGGAAGGAAACCTAAGGATCTATTTTAATGATGAATGAAATGGGAAATTAAACTATTATACTCCTAAATAACTGAATGTTACGGGATCTAGAATAAATTTTTTTCTGTGACCATAAATAATATTGGACTTTTAAATGAACAAATGTGGGAACAATGTTCTATTGAATCCCCCTTAATGAATTTTCCATCTTATTTTAGTGGAATGATTGATTCACTAGTTGCTGAGAAATGGATTTATACCATTCAAAAGATATTTTTTATTCTCTACTGTTCAGAATGTGAAAAAGCTATGTTGGGAACTTATCGCTTTGAAGGTAAAGAGAATATGTGGTGAAAATATATAAAGAATAAGATGCCAAAAGATACTATTGAATCCATGTATTGGGATGAGTTCAATGTCACGACCCGTCCCCCGGGGCATGTGCCATGACTACCCCAGGCCTTTCATCCATAGGCTAGGGGCTTGCGACTAGCACCGAAAGGTGTTTTAACTAAAAATGGGAAGGCATTGCCTTTATAACTTGTTAAATCATGAAACCAAGCACACTGAAAGATATAAACACAAGCCAATTGTATAACCAAAAGAGTGCTAAAAGTAAAAGGGGGCTGGAATACAAGCCCAACAGTAAAGGTACAAGTACAAATGAAATAAAAAACAACTGAAGAAAGAGAAAATACAGTTATTGGATCATATTTTGAGGTTCCTACCTGAAGGGTAGTTATAGATCGCCTCCTCAGCACTCCATGTACACCCGTATCCTCAGCGTACTGACATGCTCTATGGTCCTCCTCAGGGCACCGTCCAGTCCTGGTACTCTCGGCCTCAGTCAGTGATATTTGTCTTCTGCATCCATCACAACAAGGTGTGGGCATAGCTTGGGCAGGAGTGAGTATAATGATACTCAGTAGGGACCCCAAGACCCTCAAGGTCTCACAAATCCACCATGGATAAACCAAAAAGTATGAAATCAACAGATAAACTTACTTAGGTATATGCCCATACATATACCTAAGTTATCAAGTAATCCATCTCAATCATGAGAAAAAAACACTGAGAAACTAACTCATCTCACACCAGGATTTAATCTAGGGGTAGTAACAAGTAGCATCTCTAGTCACATCATCGAACACCTCAGCTACTAGAAAACCCCTCCTCTATCAAGTATAGTGGGCCTGCCGCATCACATAGAGGTGCTTACCACTAATCTTTGACTGCTGAGGTACTCCTCCTATCGAGTAACATGGGTCTGTCGTGTCACACAAAGGTTCTTTCCACAATGGGTATTCCATGTCACAAAGAGGTGCTCGCCCTCATGACTTGCTGAGGTACTCCTCATGTCGAGTACCGTGGGTCTCTCACCTCACGTAGAGGTGCTCCCCACCGTGGCCTGCTGAGGTACCCCTCCTATCAAGTACCATGGGTATCCCATGTCACACAGAGGTGCTCCCCACCATGGGTCTACCATGTCACACAGAGGTTCTCCCAACTAGGTCTTTCAAGTCACTCCGAGTCGAAAAGGTCAGCAGTCGTTAAGTCTCAGCCAGCTATTGGGTTCCCGCACTATGATCTCTCTTCTCTAGGAGGATCCGCTCCACAAGCTACTGGTTGATATTTCAACTTGCATGAAGTACCATGAATAATCACCACAAAGTTCCTCCACATCATAGGGTCCTCAACGCAACGGATGGCACGCCAATCGGACGCTCGGTCTGTGAGTTATTATCCTTTTACTCTCGAGGGCCCGGTTGGATTCGTACTTGATCCAACCTGAATGTTCCACATATTAATTCAAAACTCTAGTGGGGGTATACTCAAAGGGACCGTCTAACTCCTATATCACCAATTCTATTGACGGTTCATCAAATGGATGTCTGGTGCAAATGTTATGGCCTAAAGTAGTAAATGGGTCGTAGTGGACCCAGGTCTGGTCCCACCTAGTCGGATCGACCTAGCCCGTTGGGTTTGACTTGGCCCAATAGGTCCAGCCCGAACCATTGGGTGGTTTGGAAGTCCTGATGGGTAGTGTGGGTTCATCCATGGATGGCGCGAGGCCGTAGGGTGACTTTGCCGGGGCGGCTCAGCCAGGAGGGCGTAGGTCGTGGGGCGGCTCATCCAGAGTGGCTTGGCCGGAGCGGATCAGGGCCACAGGCAGTTTGGTTAGAGCGGCATGGCTGGGGGTGGCTTGTCTAGAGTATCTTGGCAGTGGGTGGCTCAGCCGGAGCGGCTCGAAAGTCCACGAGTGGCGTGACTGGGGGCGGCTCGTAAGGCCATGGGTGGCGTGGTCAGGGCGGATCTAAAGGCCACGGGCGGCGCGGTTGGGGGTGGATCGGAAGGCCACTGGTGGCATGGCCGGGGGCTTCTTGGAAGACCCCAGGTGGCACGGCCAGGGCGGCTCGGCCGACGACTTGTTGGGATGGCGGTGGCTCGGTGGAGGGTGGTTGCGTCTTGGTGAATGTTGGCGGCTCGGCTGATGGTGTCGACAGCTGTGGGCGGTGTGACGGGGCCCCGGGGGGCGAAGCTGTGGATACAGCTGAGCGGCCTAGCCACGGGGGTGCTGCGAGGGTGAGTTGGTCGCTAGGTGGCAGTGTTTGTGGGGTGGGTTCATTGTGTTTTTTCCTTCGTCGCGTTCAACACCACAAATCATCACAAGATTTGCGGAGGGTTCATACCATTTTTGTTTGGCCCGTCCCCTCTATATTAGGGTGGTAGCATATGGATCAACAAGAACATGAAGAAGAACATCAAGATTTAAAACCTCCCACAATGATTTATTCCCAATCCCAAAAAAGAATTCAAGGTACGAACATGAGAAAAGTATTCATACACAAATGAACCCCTACCTTGTTTGATTGTTGACAACGAAGAGAGAAGTAGAAGATGTCGACGTTCATCGCACCCATCACACACCTCTGATCCCGAGCTCGTTCATCGGATTAACGTTCTTCATTGGAGGTGATTCTTCATTGGTGGTATTTCTCCAAGAACTCTCCCCTTTTCCAAGCCTTTTCCACAAAATGAAAATGGCCAACTGTTGTGTTTCCCCAATTTTTAATTGTTGGCACAATTTCAAATTGGATTAATTAAGTTGGATCCACATAATTAATTTATGAGGATGGCACAAAATTAATAATATGAGGGTGGAATTTTTAAATTATGGCATTGGAACAATTGAGGTGGAGGAAGCTCAATAGGCTCCTCAACCATAAATACGGAGTTGAGAGGTTTCTCCCTCATTAAGAGGGGAGTTCAAGAAGATTAAGCCTTGGGTGGTGCCCACCACCATAACCTCTCATGGGAGGTTAGTTTGGGTGGTCCCCACCATCATAACATCTCATGGAAGGTTTATGTCTGGTGGTCCCCACTTCTCAACATCCACATGGAATAAAAATAAAAATAAAAGTTACACAATTTTATTTTTATTTTATTCTTTCATGGATCTGTGAAATGCTAAATTCCATCCTCGACCTACTGTGGTCGTGGTGAAGGTCTCCTTAACTGAATGTTGGCATCACGAGTCCAAAATTTCCCTCAGATTCCAATTCCGAGCACCGATTTAAATGTTATAAAAACACAGTCGCACGTTTACTGAACATACCCAAACAAAAGTTTGGAAATTCATTCCAGGCACTCCAGGCCTTGAAATCACACGCCTTCAATTTTTTGTGAGTTAGTAAAATTCCCATTTATTTAAAAAATATTTACATGGAAATTATAGATCTTTACATTATCCACACCTCATGGATTTACGTCCCCATAAGCCACAAAACATAACTAGGTAAAGAAGTGGGGGTACTGAGCATGAATCTGAGCCTCCTGCTCCCATGTTATCTCTTGGAGGTTCCTGTACTGCCAGCGAACACACACCAGAGGTATCGACTGTCCACGAAGGACCTGCTCCAGTCAATCCTCAATCTCTACTATAACCTCTGTAAAAGTCACCCCACTATCGATGTCCAGCTCAACATGATCGATGATGTGAGAAGGTTCGTGCACATATATCCTCAGCTGGGATACGTGGAAGACGTCATGCTCCTAGTGCAATTGAGGTTGAAGAGCTAAGCGCTATGCCACCTCTCCAACTCCGATGAGGATCTATAATGGTCTAATGAACCTTGGAGATAACTTTACACCTTGGCCAAATCTACGTAATTCTCATCAAGGTGAGACCCATAGAAAAATGTGGTCACCATCCTCAAATCCTAGAGGTCTTTGTCTCCTATCAGCATACAACTTCAGCCTTCTCTGTGCAGTCTTCATCTACTCTTGGATGATTTGTACCTTCTCTGTGATAGCCCATACCATCTATGGTCTCACTAATGCTGACTCCCTGGGTCAGTCCAGCACAAAGGTGATCTACAACATCGCTCATACAACACCTCTAAAGGTGTCAACCCAATGATGGAGGGATAACTGTTGTTCTATCAAAACTCCACCAAAGGCAAGTGATCCTCTCAAATGTGACTGAATTCAAGGACACAAGCACGTAGCATGTCCTCGAGGGTCTGAATGGTCCGCTCAGTCTGACCATCCATCTTAGGATGGAAGGCTGTGCTCAAATGAAGTTGTGTCCCGAAAGCCTGCTACAACCCCTTCCATAGCTGGGAAGTAAAAAATGCATCATGATCAAAGAAAATCATTGAGGTTACTCCATATATCCATAAAATCTATTGCACATACAGGAATCTCAAGAACTCTATTGAACCCTTATCTATGATTGGTCGGATGTTGGATGATGTGGGGAGTCGGTCGACGATCACCCAAATCAAGTCATAACCTCTGGATGTATGTGGAAGTCCTATCACGAATTCCATGGATATCTCATCCCACTTCCACTCTAGGACCTCCAAAAGCTAAACCAATCATGCTGGTACCTGATGCCTTGCCTTCACTTGCTGACAAGTGAGGCACCGAGAGACAAAATTTGCTACTGGTTTCTTTCATTCCCAACCACCAATGCTGTTTTTGGAGATCCTGGTACATATTTCCCACTCTTAGATGTACAACTAGAGGGGATGTGTGGAACTCCCTCAACAATTTATCCTAAAGTGACACTAGTACCATGGTACGTACTTTGAAGAAGATGACGTGCTCCCCGTCTTCAGAAAATCCATAAATTTATTATCCAATGGATATATGAGCACGTCATGTCTCACAGTCAGCATCCCTACATTGTGCCTCCCTGAATCACTGAAGGAGTGAGGAGTGAATCTAAGAGACTGAAGAAAAAACTCCTCCATCTCTATCCAGAAAGGATATATGCAAAGAAGCTAGCTGCTTTTTCACCTCACCTCGCAGCTTTATACCAGATCTCCTGCTGAGTGCATCTGCTACAATGTTCCCCTTCCCAGGAGTATAGAATATCTCAAAGTCATAGTCCTATAAAAACTCAAGCCAACTTTATTCTCTCAGGTTCAGGTCCTTTTGAGAGAAGATATACCTGATACTCTTGTGATCCAAGTAGACTATAAACTGTTCGCCCATCAGATAGTGTGGCCACATATTTAAGGTGAATACCACTGCTACTAACTCCAGTTCTTGGGTAGCTTAGATCTTCTCATGTTGTCTCAGCTGTTGAAAAACATATGTAATCACTGCTTGCTCCTGTATCATAACAGATCCAAGTGAGGTCCCTGATACGTCGTAGTAAACTATGTACCCTACGCCCTCCTCTAGAAGCCTCACGATGGGGGCACTAGTCAGCCTCTGCCTCAGCTCCTGAAAACACTGATGGAATCTGTCCGACCACACAAAGGTTTTCCCCTTCTTCATCAAGGCTGATAGTGGTGCTGCAACTCTGGAGAAATCTGGAACAAACCTTCGGTAGTTTCTAGCCAAACCCAGAAAACTATGTACCTCCATCACACTCTTGGGTGGCTCCCAAGAAAGTATCACCTCAATCATTGATGGATCCATGGAAATTCCAGCCTCCGATATGGAATGTCCTAGAAAGTGAACCTCTCAAATCAATAATTGTCACTTCAAGAGCTTGCCATAAATCCAGTGCTCTTAAAGTGTGTCTAGTACTACTTGCAAATGATAGGCATGCTCCTCCTTAGTAGTCAAGTAGATCAAATTTCGTCGATGAAAACCACTAAAAAGTGATCAAGGTACGAATAAAAGATCATGTTCATGAGTCCCATGAACACTTATGGATTTATGGTCACATTGAATGGAATAACCAAGAATTCATAGTGGTTATACTAATATCCAAAGGTTATCTTCTGCACATCCTCGTCTCAAACTATGAGCTGTTGATATCCTGATTTGAGGTCTATCATCGATAACCACTGGTATCCCTTCAGATAATAAAAGAGGTCATCAATACTAAGGAGTGGATACTTGTTCTTCATAGTCACCTGGTTCAGGAGCCTATAATCAATATAAAGCCTCAAGATCTCATCCTTCTTCTCGGCGAACAAAATTGGGCCTTCCCACAGAGAAACACTGGGCTGAATGAATCTCTTCCCCTTCCTCCAGCTGTACCCGTAGCTCATGAAGCTCCATGGGATCCTTCCCATATACTAGTGTATATATAGGTGTCATCTCGGTGTAAAATTCAATGTAAAATTCTACCTCTCTAAGAGGAGGTAGACCCAGAACATCATCAAGGAAAACATTTGTGTACTGGTCCACCACTATAGGATAGATCAGACTCTCGACATCAAAAGATCCTAGGTTAAGGCTAGCCAACTGATTAGTGATCAGATGCACTCTCCTAAGAGTAAGTCCATCCTACGATGCAAAGGCTCCCTTCTCGCCGGTGAAGGAAAACCTGGTCCCATCCATGTGGACTCACTACACTTTGCTCCTAATATAGCCTATCTGAGCATGGACCATAGATAACCAGTCCATACCCAAGATGATGTCGTAAGGCCTCAATGCTAATAATAAGAGATCCCAGCCAAAGCCCTCTCCTCCTAGTGTAAGCTCAATCATTCATCACTACTGCGTAATTGTCGAATCTACTACCGTAGAAATCTCCAGCCATAAGGATCGAGCCAACGACTCTTTCGAAATATCCGAGCTTCGAATGAGGGATGTGGAAATAAAATAATGATTGGAACTTATTTCTATAAGCACTGCAGCTAAGGTGGAGTAGACATAGATCGTACCTCGTATCATCTTGGGAGTGCCATGATCATAAGCCTCGTCTACCTGAAGTTGAGATCTCCCCTATCCACCTGCTCCCTATAGCCAGGGTGGACCTCCTGGTGGTGGTGGAGGTAACATCTGGAATCATCGCCCACTGCCAGCTGCATGAACAGCTCATCTACCATGTACAGCTGCTCCCTGTAGTCCACCTCGATTGAACCTTGGGTGGTCCCTTGACTGTCTGTTGATCATCTATATGATGGGTCGAACAGTCATGATCCATGTGACCATGCCTGACATATGAGTAACACGGCATGATCCATAACTGACTGATTCTGCCTAGGGTTCCCTGCACAACCGATCCTAAGTCAAGCGGTCGTCCACCTATAGGTCTGGTCCCCTTGGACCTCTATGACGTCTGTCTGCAGCCAGCTGCAGAAGACTCCACTAGGTGACAACTAGTGCTGGGTCTCACTGCTGTTTACTAACCATCAAGAAAACTCTCCACCAAGAGGGATATATCTAACACCCCCTCCTACGTCAGGATGCTGAGTGAGATCATCGAAGCCCTGATCTCCCTCCTGATCCCCTACTTGAAGGTTTGAGCCCTAAATAATGGGTCCCGCACCAAATCTATGGAGTAGCGTGAGAGGTCAATGAACCTCTCTGAGAACTGAGCTACAATCATGCTACCCTACTATAGATGAAAGTTCTCCTGTATGCGCACTGCACGAAGAGTCGCTGGGAAAAACTCTGCCCAAAACAAGCTCTCGAAGTCTGTCCAGAGAAGCATCACCCTGTAGTCCACTTGGAGCATCAAGTTCCACCATCTTCATGTTGCTGCCTGTAGAAGGCTGATGACATGGATCACCATGAGATATATTGGTGTCCCTACAAGTTGAAATAATCTCACTACAGCCTCCAGTAAATCCTCAACCACCTGTGGGTCCATCTCTCCCCTAAACATGGGTGGCCTATGGTTCTGGAACTTGTGCAATGCGATCAAGCAGCGTGCACTCTCTACTACTATGGTTCATAGAATCAGTGGCCCAACAGGTAATGGTATCATTGGTGCCTTCTCTGGTACCTCTACTAGAAAAGGGCCATGAACCGAGGCCTCGTCCCTCGGTGGGATATCAGTGCGTACAACTCTCGGAACCCTAGCTGGTTGTCTACGTAGAGGAATCTTGAAAAGAAAAATGTGCACTATGATTAATAAGTTTTTCCTGGTGAGCTGACTCAGAGATTTCACAAAGAAAAATCTTGAAAACAAACACACAATCAGTGTTTTCATGCACTGAGTTAGAAATCAGAATTCAGGATCCTAGTGTATGGATACGTCGAACGCCACACCAACACTGGATTCCCTAAACTGATAACCACAATCACTAAACTTAACACAATTTCCTTTAAAAATAAAGATCAGAGTCATATTTTCTGCAGTATAACTGACACCTCTGATACCAATTTGTCACGAACCGTCCCCTGGGACCCGTGTCGTGACTACCTCTGGCCCGTCTTCCATAGGCAACGGGCTGGCGACTAGCACTGATAGGTGTTTTCTCTAAAACTAGGAAGGTATTTCCTTTGTAACCTGTAAAATCACGAAACCAAGAACACAACAAGATACAAACACAAGAAAACTGTATAAGTAAAAGAGTGATGAAAGTAAAAGGGGGCCAAAATACAAGACCAAAATTAAAGGTACAAGTACAACTAAAATACAAAACAATTGAATAAAGGGAAATGACAACTACTAGATCATCCTACAAGGTTCCTACCAGAAGGGTAGGTGTGAATTGCCTCCTTAGAACTCCACATCCACCCGTCTCCTCTATGTACTGACACGCTGTATGGTCCACCTCTGGGCACTGTCCAATCTCGGTACTCTCATCCTCAGCCAGCGATGTCTATCATCTACATCCAACACAACAAGGTGTGGGCATATCCCATGTAGGTATGAGTATAACGATACTCAGTAGAGACCCTGACACCCTTAACATCTCAAAATTCCACCAAGGATAAACCACAAAGTATGAAATTATAGATAAAACTACTTAGGTATATGCCCATACATATACCTAAGTTATCAAGTAATCCATCTCAATCATGAGGAAAACATAGAGATACTAACTCAGTTCACAAGAGGATTTAATCTAGCAGTAGTAACAAGTAACATCTCTATTCACATTGCCGAACACCTCGGCTGTAAGAGAAACCCTCCTCTATCGAGTATAGTGGGCATGCCGCATCACACAGAGGATCTTCCCACTAATCTTGGATTATTGAGGTACTCATCCTATCGAGTACCGTGGTTCTTCTAGGTCACACAGAGGCACTTCCCCTATTGACTTGTTGTGGTACTCCTCTCGAGTACCGTGGGTCCGCCGCTTCACACCGAGGCACTGCCCACTGTGGCCTGCTGAGGTACATCTCCTGTTGAGTACCATGGGTCTACCATGTCACACAGAGGTGCTCCCTACCTTGGGTCTTTCACATCAAACAGAGGTTCTCCCCAATGGGCCTGTCAAGTCACTCTGAGTCGAAAAGGTCAACAGTTATCAAGTATCAACGAGCTACTGGGTTCTCGCACTTTTCTTGTTCGTATCTGGGAGGATCCGCTCTACAAGATAATGGTCGATATTCAAACTACCACGAAGAATCATCACAAAGGTCCTCCACATCATTGGGGTCTCAACGCAATAGATGGTGTATCAATTGGATGCCCAGTCTGTGAGTTATTTTCCTTTTAGTCCTAGGGGCCCAGTTAGATTTGTGCTCGATCCAACCAGATTGTTCCCCATCTTAATCCAAAACTCCAGTGGGGGTATACTCAAAGGGACCGTATCACTCCAAGATTACCAACACTGCTAACGATTCATCAAAAGGATGTCTGGTGCCAAAGTTATGGGAAAAATAAATAAATGGGTCATAGTGGGCCCAGGTCTGGTCTTACCCAGTTTGACGGACACGGTTTGGGTTGACCTGGCCTGACCAGCTGGGTCTGGCCCGACCTACAGTGTGGCCCGACCTGTTGGGTTTGGCCCGGGCCGCTGGTAGGTCTGGCAAGCCGCGAGGAGCCGTAGAAGTTTGGCCACGGATGGCGCGAGGCCGCCGGGTGACTCGGCTATGGCGGCTCATCCAGGAGGGCAGAGGCCTTGGGGAAGCTCATCCGGAATGGCTGAAAGCCATTGGACGGCATGGCCGGAGCGGCTCAGGGCCACAGGTGGTTTGGCTAGAGCAGAATGGCCACGGGTGGCTCGACCGGAGCAGCTTTCCTGCTCGTGGCTCAGCCATAGCGACTCGACAATGGGAGGCTCAGCCGGAGCAGCTCAGAAGTCCACGGGCAGCATGACCAGGGTGGCTTAGAAGGCCACGGGCAGCACAACCAAGGCTGCTCGGTGGACGGTTTGGTGGGACGGTAGCAGCCCAACGGGCGGCGGCGGCGGCGCGGTGGACAGTGGTGGCGGCTCGGCCTGGACGGCAGTGGGCAGGGGCGGAGCGGCGGGACCGCAGGAGGTAGAGCCACGGGGCGCGGTGTCCATGGGTGTCACAAAGCGGCTCAGTAGCGGGGGTTCCGCAAGGGTGCGGAGGTCGTGAGGAAGTGGTGGCCATGGTCTGGTGTCATTACGTTGTCGCCTTCATCGCGTTCAACACCACAAATCATCACAAGATTTTCAGAGGGGTCAGGAAATGTTTGTTTGGCCCATGCCCTCCGCTTTAGGCTGGTAACATATGGCTCAATGAGAACTTGAAGAAGAATTTCATGATTTATAATCTCCAGCAAGGATTTATTCCCAATCCCAAAAAATAATTCAAGTGAAGAACATGGGAAAATTATTCAAACACAAATAAACCCCTACCTTATTTGATTGTTGATGATGAAGAGAGAAGTCAATGTTTTCAACGTTCATCACACCCATCACACTCCTCCTATCCTGAGCTTGTTCATCATATTAATGTTCTTCATTAGAGGTTATTCATCATTGGTGGGCTTTCTCCAAGAACTCTCCCCTTTTCCAAGCCTTTTCCCCAAAATTAAAATGGCCAACAGTTGTGTTTCCCCAATTTTTAATTGTTGGAACAATTTCAAATTAGATTAATTAAGTTGGCTCCAATTAATTAATTGATGAGGTTGGAAAAAAATTAATTAAAGGAGGGTGGAATTATTAAAGATTGTTGTTGGAACAATTAATATTGTGGAATCTCAAGAGGCTCCTCCACCTTAAAGAGGGTGTTGAGAGGCTCCTCCCTCATTAAGAGGGGTGTTCATGAGGTTTAAGCTGTGGGTGGTCCCCATCACTATATCATCTCATGGGAGGTTAGTTTGGGTTTTCCCCACCATCAAAACCCTTCATGGGAGGTTTATGTCTAGTGGTCCCCACATCTCAACATCCACATGGAATAAAAACAAAAATAAAAGTTACACAATTTTATTTTTATTTTATTCTTTCATGAATATACGAAAATCTAACTTCCACCCTAGACCTACTGTGGTCGATGTGATGGTCACTTTAAGAGAATACAAGTGCTGTGAGTTCAACGGTGCCCTCAGATTTCAATTTCATGCACCAGTTCAAACATTATAAAAATCTGCTTGCACGTTTACTGAACGTACAAGAACAAAAGTTCATAAATTCATTCCGGGCACTCCAGGCCTCGGAATCACACGTCGTCAATTTTTCATGGACTCGTAAAATTTCGATTTATTTAAAATAAATTACATGAAAATTTTTGGTCTTCACATTCAAGAACATATTTTTTTTAGAATATACCTTTCTAATATTCTTTTTAAAAAATGGAGATTGCAGTTTACCATCTATCTAATGGTTATGATAAGAAAATAAGGATAAAATTCCTAGAAAACACTATAAATTAAGGATAATAGAAGATTATATTTTTATGATCAAAGTTTGAAAAGACACGTGGTGGTAATTTTCATAAGGGGGATAATAAATTTTTTAAGTGTGAGAAATAAGGTCATTAGGCATTTTATTGCTCAAATAACGGGAATAAAAAGAAATCTCCAAAGAGTGAATGTCCTGAAATTCAGTGTTACAAGTACATGAAAAATGGTCATTATGCTAACGAATTCCCAAATTCAAGGGTTAATTATATTGACCAAGGTCATCAATCTCTTAAGGAGAAAGACAAAAGAGAGTCACATGTGATCACTTTTGGTGATGTTGCATATGAAAATGAAGTTGTGGAATGATTCAGTGTTTTTGTATTAGAATTATAGAATAATTTTGTTGAAGTACATTTATTGTATTATGGAATAATGAAACATCTATGTATTGGTCTGCTGTAGTTTTTCCATAACGATTTAAGTGCATATAATGAATAGTACCGGTAAACAAAAATAGTGATTGAATTGATAAGTTAATTTTTTTTTTAAAATACATGATTAAAGTAAGGACAACCCTTAATATGAGCATCATTATAAGATAATGATATTCCAATAATGATATTTTTGACATGAATAAGTAAATTAGATAGTAATGATTTCATTATAAGTGATTAAAGATTGTGGAAAAGTGTTTTATGCTATCATGGATGAATTTTATAGCATTTTGGACTTAAGAATAATGAAACTTGCATGTTTTCAGTAAGGATTTATGGTAAAGAGAATACGTGATTAAGGTATTTACATGTTTAGAATGTGGAAAAAAGAACTAATTTATGACATATAGGATATAAATGTTAAGCTGATTTAGTTCACCACTATATAATGTTTTTCATTTTCAACTTTTTGAAAGATTTATGGTTGTAAATTTAGAGAAATTTTATGTTAAACTTTACATTAAGTTTTTTAGAATAAATTCATCTCTCACCTTAAGTAGAATTGCGAATATTTGATAACTTGTGATAACCTTATTATGATAAATACAGATGGAATGACCTATCATTCAATTTATGTAATACATGATCTACTAACACATTAGGAATGTCAAATTTAACTTCATTTCTTTAAATAATTTATGAAGTGTAAATTGGTCAAGGAATGAAAAATGGTGAGATTGTTCTAAAATAAAGTAATTATATCTTCTCATGGAAATTATTCAACATTTAGAAAAGGGATCGTAATGTAAAAGGGTGCCATATTATCATCATGTTAATGATATTAATGGCCTCTTTCATGATTCATTAGTTTATTATTTTGTGATTGTTAACTTTCACTAGATCACTAAATTTATTGTGATCATTGACCTTTATCAATCACTATAATTATTTATTATTTTCCTCGATTATCAATATTCACCTATGTTCTTCTACGTAGATATTTAGTTTATGATTTAATTTTGGCAACTGTTATTTTCCGACTATTCTTCTTTAGAATGAATTTTTAGTTCTTGTTTTTATGATGTGGGTTTGTGTGAAATAAATTTTCACATATTAAATCCTTAAACAAACCAGATGAATTTAGAGGGAAAAATCATTTTAATGGGATATAATGTAGCACCCCAAGATTTTATAAGAGATTATTTTTTTAATTTATTTTATGTCTTGTGTTGGATGTTAAATATGTTTGTGCTATATGAAACACCATATTAGCTTGCGGTATATAAAACAATATGATTAGCTTGTGTTACACACAATTTCTTGTTATTTTGAAATAATTCATTTCAAATAAGTTCAAGTTTAACTGAACAACTAAATATTATTATTTTACCTTATAACATACTCATTATAAGGTCATGCATGGATATTATTATCATTCTTATGAAAAACTATTTAAACAAAACTAAGTGTGGTTATAAATTAATAAAATAACTCTTGATGGATTTTATTAATGTATTATATATGTAATATATTCAATTTGATGTTTAAAATTCATCATATATATTTTTCTAGACATGATATAAGAACAAATTCTTTTTTTGTATAAAAGAAGTATTTTTCAAAAAATGTAGTATTACAGCCTTTTGATGGTGCACCCATTTTAAATCTAGTTTTTGACACTTTTATATATTATATATAACAAAATTAACATGTTACTTGGAAGTGGAATATAAAAATTTACTCTACATGATTTTTTAAATATTTTATTTTATAAATTTCATGTTTTGATGAATAGTAAAAATACACTAAATTTTAATTCAAAACCACTTTTTTCATTAAAAAAATAAAAACAATTATATTATTTAATAGTTTTAAAATATAAATAGAATAATTTTTTATCATAAAATATAATTTATTTAATTGTAATTAATTTTATAATGAATTTTGATGTAAAAAAATTTCAATATTTTGTAATGTTTTAACTAAAAAACCCCTATTTTTTATTCCAACAACTGGATTAATTTTAAATTAATTACTGTAAATTATGTGAATTGAATTCTAAAAGAATGATTCCATATTTTATACAGTATTTTTAAATTATTTTAACAGAATTATTTTTTTTGACATTATGAATGGAAACTTCATTAATTTTTATTAATACGGTAAAAGGTAAATCATCAAATTATGGGTAAGAATAAAATTATAAAATTATCCTAAAAATTTTATTAATATCATTGGATGAGTGGGATTTCACCAAATTCATCCTTGGGTAGAAATGGTATCCATTGGAATCCATTTGGATGACATTAGGATATTTAATATATTTTACTTAAAGAAAAGTTAAATATGTCTCACTCTTATTTTAATAACTAAAAAAATTTTATGTAAAATTGTATTGAATATAAATTCTATTAAAAATAATCATTTTATATCTATTTTTTTATTTTTCATGGTAATTTTTTTTAATTTTTTATGCAATAAATAATTTCCGTAAAGACTTATACTTTGATGATTTACAAATTAATTAAATGATGAGAAATCAATACAACAATTATTATTTAAATTATAATAACCATAAAAATACCCAAACAATATGACAAATTATTATTGTTCGAGTATATATCCACCATAATAAATCCAGGGTAGAGTTATTGGATATTTAGAGCCATATGGAAGAGATTGGGACACACATATTATTTTATTTAAAGTGATGTTAATGTTGTCACATTAATAATTTAATAAGTATAAAAATTTTAATGTTGGATTTTCCAGAATATAAATTCAACTAAAAGTATTATTCTGAAATATAGTATATTTATATTCATCATAGTTATTTATATTTAATTTTTAATCAATAAGTAATTATATTAAATAATTACACAAAACCGATGTAGTAATTATTTTATTAATAGAAATATCAAATTAATGGTAATAAAATATTAAAATAAATATAATTTAAGCTACTTAACATGTCCAGTGATTTTTATATTTTAACTAGACCTCATAGGTATATAATAAAATAATTGTGTCAAGAATAAAATCTTATATTGATATTTTTAAAAATCCATGAATAAAATAGTGTCAAAATTGACTCTATTGCTTTTTTGTCAAAAAAATGCTTTATTAAATTATTTAAAAGTCAAAAACATTTTTTTTAAAACATAGTATTAATTATATGGTCTAACAGGATCTAAATTATTTATTTATGAATTTATTAAATCAAATAAGTATATAATTAACCCTTTTAATATTGAAATATTTGTTAACATAGTTAAAATGAAATAGAATAACTAAGTGATAAATTAAAATGATATGGTTTAAATTGTTATAAAAACTTGTCCAAAATTTATTGGTATATGATCTTAAAAAATTGAGACATTTTTTTTGGGTTTTTACTGGGTTTTGATTTTATTATAAATTAATATTTTGAGGTTTTCAAAAGTGCTTCTCACATCAATTATAAAAGGGAACCTACTTCCTCACCTCTTCACTTCAATTTGAGCCTTATTGATCACTCATAACCTACTAATTTCCCTTAAATAATTACTTAATTAAATTCTGAAGGTTTTTCCCTTCTCAAAAGACCAATCCTACTACATTAATAGATAAATTGGAGGGATCACGTCAAAGAATATGTAATCTCCCTTATCGATTCTTTCAAATTATTCCTTATTATACTTCCTCTTCATGATTTGTTTCCATTATAAATTAATTAATCTTGTCTCACATGTATAATAATATGTTATTAAGACTATTTAACAACCATATTCCACCTTTTATCCATCCTATGACAAATGAAATCCCCACATGTGCCTATGTACGGCTTACCGTCTTTATGTCGTGATGTAATCTTTTTTTCACCACCACTTGAATTGGATAGGTATAATGATGGAAATAATAACTATATATGATTATTATAAAAAATTATTTATTTTATATCAATATATATACCATTCCATTCGATGAAATTTCATAATTAAAGGGATGATATCATTGCTCATGTGTATGTACGACCTACCATCTCCACGATGTGATGTGATTATTTCTATATGATATCCATTAAACATGATTATATAAATGTAAATAATACATAAATATGGTATATATTATGTCCATATTGTTATTCAATGTTATAACTATGAACTAATAAGGAGAACCTGATCTTATTCGACAAAACATGCATAAGAACATAAAGCAGTTAATACCTAAATAATAAGTAATAATGAAATGTTACTAACCAACGAATTATAATATGATCATATATGATATCATAAAAATGACTATAATTCTAGATTAATTAAATGAAACTATTTATATCATTATACATGAGGTTTGGATACATAATAAGTAAATTGGACCTAATGTAAGGGATTATTTTCTCTCACATTTGTTTATATGGGACATATGACTTTTACATCACCTATTTCTTTTGAGTGGTGTTTATTCTTCCAATGAATATTTTTATGATTATTATAATTAATTTTATGATATTTATATAATTTTATTTATTTTATGAGGCATAATATTCGACTGATTATAATTGGTAAGGGATAATTTTTCAATCTCATTATTATCTAAGATTGTTTATTCATAATTATTTGCTGGGGTATATTTATCTTCCACATATTTTTTCATAAATATGTATTATAAAATATTCATTATATCCTTCAAAAATGGTTTAATTTCAATGTTACCTATTGGTCACTTTTTATTAAATGGTATGAAAGAAATATTTTTTCATTTTCGGTACAGGACATGTTTTTTGACTTTTCTGGAAATACTATGAGGAGAATATTTTTTTAACTTATATGAAATAAATGGATTTTTAAACCATCGTAATTACTTAATTCCATGAAGATTATTTTAAAAAATTTAATGGTTATTTTCAAATAAATTATTTTATTTTAAAATTTCATAGTGTTTTTAAAAAAGAATTTTTTTAAAAAAAATTATGTTTTTCCAATAATTAATTTCATGTGTTTTCTCAAAATTATTTTCCATCTAATATGACATTATTTAATTAGGTTGTGTTTCATGTATACTATAACTATTATTTCTATGTTTTGAATGTGTTAATGATAGAGTTATATTTTAGAAATCAATTTGTTTTACACGTATTTTTTTATGATGTAATGATGTTTAAGAAACCCATTTTATTCTTTATGTTATACTATGATGAATGATTTATGTTACTTTGGAACATGTAAGAATGATTTCATTATTAGATGGGTGGGACCTATATCTCCCTCCAATGCATTAGGTAGAGAGTTATATCTCAAGAGATAGATATAACTAGAATGGTAAGTAAATTTTGTTTTGTAATACCTAGATAGAATGAGAAGTAAATCTAGTTCAGTAATACTAGGATGGAATAGAATGTAAACCCTATTCAGTAATGGACTTTTTCTGGTTGATGGTCTCTGAAATGGTCATTGGCTAATATGAAAATATTTTTTTTCTTGTGTGTTTTACCCAATTCCATTTCTTATGACAATGTTATTTTATCATGGTTCATGTTCATTTAGGATTTATTCATTATATACAAGAAATATTTATTTTATGACCCAAAATTTTTATATTCCAAATATATGTTCATGTTATCATATTCATATGTTTATTTTTTTTATGTTCTCCATGTTTACCCTTACTGAGCATTTGAGCTCACCCTTTTTCCCCATGATATAAAGAAAGGTTTTTGGTATAAAAAATAAAGTAGAAGATATTTTGGGGAAATATTGAAGACCTTTCACTACGTTAGAATAATATGTTCTATGTTTCAAAATACACTAAAATAATACGGTATTTAGGAAACAATTTGTGTAATGTATTTTATATTCTGAAAAATAAATGGAATTCCTTGAATTTCAAACCTTAGGTCAATAAAAATATACTTCTTTTACAAAAATATATTTTTTCAAGTATAATCTTATTAACTCTTGTAAAATGTTCTGATAAAAAACCTATTTATCAGTACTTCTAAAAAATCACTGATAAAATCCACCTTTGACAACTATTTTTTTATCACTAAAAAGGACGGCCTCTAATAGTTTTTTAGCTAGAACTGTTAAAGTCCCAGCACTGGATAAACCCATTTTGTACTAGTGAACTCTCATTCCATATTAATAAAGAGATTTTGGGAAAAAAGTATTGAAAAACATTTTCTTTAATTCAAAAGAAACCATGTAATTAATTACCTCCTTGGAATTTCTGTTTTTGATTAGTTCCCACCACTAATTAGTTTCCCCATAAATATAATATATCTCCATCATAACTTTCTCATCTAATGATCACTAAAGGATAAATAATATCTTTTCAATGGAGTTAATCCATTGTTCTTTTATGAATGTATCAAAAGATCCACTAAATATTGGATTCCTTTTTCACATAAAGTTTTTGACCAAAGCATTATCTTTATTAAGAGGAAGATGTCATCTCACAAGATTCGAGTCATTATTCTTAACTTGGTATAGTGGTTCTAGTACTTTCATGATGTTTTGAGATCTCATTCCCATCTGATTGGGCATTTCATTTGGGAAATAATCTCATTTCCTATCACATTGACTGTTGTAATGGGTTATCCTAGTTCTAACCATTAACTAATAAAAAATAAATTACAATTAAGGGCTTGAATACGTAACTAATAAGTATATAAGAAGAAAACATTGAACATATAAAGATAAACTTATAAATGAAAAGTATATCCTAACATGTGATTCTCTAAGTTTAAATTTAGTTTATACATGGTGATAGAATTTTCCTTAGGGTTATAAATAAAGTATTATAGTGCTAATCTACAAAAAATAACTAGACCATTATCTGATACCCACTATATAACCCCTATACATTTACACATATTATTTCATGATCTTAACTATCATTAACCATAAAATAAAAAACAAGGATCATAATTTATTGTGTCTTTTGAGGACTAGATACATAGTTACAAAACTAAAAACTAAAAAACTTATTTTATTTAATTTCCATAATGATATCCTAACTTCCTTTGAGCTCTTACATCTTTATAGGATAACTTGGGGAATACATGAACAAATAGATGAGATAAAAATCTCTGTAGGGGAATAAATATAGGAATAAAGCATAGAATATGGGATAGAAGGCTTAACATGATGACATATAAAGGAATGAAACATGAATAAACATATAAAAGAAAATCATATATAATATGGGATCATGTGATCATGGAAACACAGGAATGGGGAAGTATCATACAACAAGACATAAACATAATTCAAAGATAACTACCAAGACTAAATCACATGGTGGTGAAAGTCCAATAATGGATTATGTTTACTCTCTAATCTCATAAATGACATCTCATGAGAATAAAAATTACCCAATGAATTAGATAACTATCTAGGTGCACCCTTCATAACTTTTTCATGCATATGTGTGCCACATGAATAATAAAACATTTGTGATAAACATAAAGGTTTCATATGTAATGAAATGGGTATCATAATCTAGTCATATGGTATAACCAATGAGAGTATTATAATATTGAACAAGAAATAATTTATTTACATCATAATTTTAAATTAATAAGTGAAAATAGGCATATATCATGATAAATGTTGTCTTGACCATGTGAAAACATATAAAAATAGTATTTAATAAGCTTTATAAATGAGCCATGTTAGTGTTATTTAATGGAAAATATTAGAGTACTTAAAGTGTATAAAAGAATATTTGTTTGTATAAAACCAAAAATGGACTAAGATATTTTTTATAGATAAAATGAATTATTATCATAAAATATAGGTGGATTAAAAGTGTTTATTGTGTTTACTTTAAAAGGGGTAATAAATTTGAAATCTCCCTTTAATCAAGCTTTCTTATTAGAAGTAATTGACAAGGGAACCTTTTTAAACATGTATTTAACCATAACATAAGAATAAATAGATCTGGATACATAAGTTTGGAATATATAAAAATAATATGGAATATGTTTATTATTATAATTAATAATTACTTTGTTTTAAAGAGAGAGAGAAATCAAAACCTAAAGGTAATTGGGATATTCAGAGAGATCCATAACCTTATGTTCGAAAGTGTTGTGTAGTTGAAATCAATGTCCTAGATAATATTATTAGATTCATTAATAATTTATTTCATAACCTATTAAATATATATTTTTTAATTATAACTTTATTATGTTCATTTATGACCAATTAGAAGAGTTGTAATGTTTAATTCATTGTTCTAGGTGCATTCGTTTCAGGATTTTATGATCAATCCCCTTGAGTTTAATTTTGGGAGTTATTTTCAAATAGAAGAAAAACTAAATAATTTGAATGATATGGAATTTTTCACATCCATAATTTTAAATGGTTCTCTATATTTTTTTATTTCTGGTATGAGGATGATTCATTATATAGAACATTAATGATAAATGTTTTGTTTATTTTGATGGGTTTTTAATCATCACATACTAGTTTGGTTTTATTATTCAATATTATAAATATATATTAGTTTAAAATCATGAAAAAAAATTATAATACAAATTTTTCAATCTATTTTAACTATTAAAATTATTTTTTTAATAGCCATGAAGGTAAAAATAGAAAAAAAAATTGTCATCTATGAAGGCGGTGAATCGACACATCACAGGAGATGTCATCATTTTTATAATAAAAGGAGAAGAGAAGAGACATGAGGATCTATATTAAATTAATATAATAAATTTAAATTATGTATATTATAATGTAATTATTTTTATGTTTCAGATAGGGTAGTTAAGGGGAGGATAAGAAATAAAAAATAAATTGAAAGTGAAATAAGTAGTATTTTACCCCTTTAATGTCGTCTCCTTGGGAACCTCCTTAAGGCACTTGGTTTTGGTCTTTTGGTAGGAAAACAAATATCTACATGTGGGTAAGATATTTGGGAGATGAATTGGGTAGAATATAATCTAGATAAAAATCTTATAATGTGTAAGGAGAAGAGGTGGTCATGGTTGGTATTTATAGTGGAAGGAGAGGGGTGTTTTGATTATTTTATTCATTAATTTATTATTTTGGTCCAAGACTATCAATAGTTTTGATTACTATGACTAAATATAGTACATTTTGCAATATATTATGATCAAATAGGTTATTACCTCATACATCCATCATCTATGACTCAAAAATTCATGTATTTGGCTTAAAATGTTAAATACCATAAATTACAATATTTCACTATACACAAAAAATTAATCTATTTTAGAAAAATCCCAAAAACATCACCCCGACCATTAATAAATGTGTAGATTTCAAAAATGAACTTTATTTTATGTAAATAATTTTACAATTATGAAAAAAATTAATTTATAATTAAAATCACTATTTTTTCGAAAAACATCAATTTAATATTATAACTGAATTTATGAAACATTGAAATTTTAATTAAGGTATTAAAATTTTATATTATTATAATAAGAAAACTAAATTAAAATTTATTAATCTATTTATGAAAATCAATTTTATTTTTATTAATTATATTAATTATAAAATCTTAAATAAACATTTACATTTCATAAAAATACCAACACTTAATTTATCATTTTTAAAACATTTATTTACTTATGAAAAGATATAAATATATCATATTTTCATTTATAAGATTCCAATATTTTATTTATACAATCATAGGTTAGTTTTCTATCCTACTGGATGGTTTACTATTCTTAAGGGTCACATTACTATTCCAACAATATTTTTATTATTCCATCTATATGTGTTCCTTAATTTCTATAAATACCACTTATTTCTTTCTTTATTTATCATAATAATGTATTTATTGTGTAGTTTATGTGTGGTATGTGTTTTATACTAAATAAACTAATTATAAGAAGGTAAACCCCAT
Organism: Viscum album; assembly: GCA_963277665.1. Taxonomy (NCBI): domain Eukaryota; kingdom Viridiplantae; phylum Streptophyta; class Magnoliopsida; order Santalales; family Viscaceae; genus Viscum; species Viscum album. The sequence goes on from OY728125.1 coordinate 397,744,270, forward strand.
TGATAAATGTTTCTGTCGTTACAATTTCTCTATGATGAGAATTCAGAATGACTCTAACATCATGGATATATAAAGGATGAATCTGGAAACAATGAAGGCAAATACGACATCCTACATTTCTCAAATAACTTCCCAACCATCTATCTATGAGAAAATCAAGGAGGTATAATGGAAATATTTATAGATTCAAAATAAGTAGGAATCAATAAATGAAGGTAAGCTTCATGAATTCAACATCAACAAAGATGGATTTATTTAGTTTAGAATAATATTTTTGTGTCATCCACACCAGAGATAAAGAAATATGTATATAGATCATATTTCTTCATCCACCTAGGATGTATCTAGATGTGTTGAGATATTAAATAGTATTTATGGTGGGAAAAAATGAAGAATTAAATTGTGTAGGACACCTCAATGTTCTTCGAATCTCATCATGTTAAGGAAAATAATTACGATTCCTTTAGGAATATGCAATAATTAGCCACACTAATAAGGAAACGGAAGAAAATAACTATATACTGGTCAAATTTTATAATGATATCTAATTTAAATAGTGTTATATGGGCAATATTTCATCGACTCACCAAGGATGCTCGCTTCATTATTACTCAAAAATATTTTCTACCCAATCAATATGCAAAGATATACATATAAAGTAAGTGGCGATACTACATGAGGAACTAGTTTCAATTATATCAAATCATTACCCAAGGTTCACCTTTATGTTCTAGAAGATTCTTTAACATATGTCGAACACATGGTTGAACATTAGTATGGCCTATAATCCCTTGACTAATGCCAAATATAAAAGGTCTATCCACCCAGTTGTGGACATGTTATGAACCTGGTCAATAGAATTTAAAGGATACTGGTAAAATATATTTCAATGTTCGAGTTCTCAACCAATAAATATTTCCAATCAATTATTAACATGGTCCCATTTGAATCTCTATATGGGAAGAGTTTTAAAACACCAACATATCGAGATAATGCCAGTGAATGGAAGCTACTAGGACCAAAACATATTCTAGATGTGACATAGAAGGTTCAGTCTATTTAGTAACACATAAAAGAATAATTTTTTTTATATAATATCTATATTGACGATCAAAATATAACTAGAGTTTGATGTTGGAGAAGAGGTATTATTTTGAATATCACTCTGGAATATATCCATGAGATTTGTAAAGAAGGGTAATCTATTCCCTAGGTATATTATCCCTTTCAATATTATTGATCACATAAGATCTTTAGAATATCAATTGTCACTTAAATAAAACTTGAATTACGTGTTTGATGTGATCCATGTATCCTTTTAGAGAAAGTGAATACATAATCCTTCACATGAACTAAATCCAAAGGTAGTATAACTGAATAAAGACCTCTCTTGTGAGGATTATTTGGTGAATATATTATACCATTGAGACAATATTATACATAGTGATATAACTCAACTTATCAAATTACTTTGGTGAAACATTAAGTATAATGTGAAAAAATGGGAACTTGAGGATTTAATGAAAAAAAATCCTCGTAGTATATTCACAATAAGGAATATGACTTTAAAAGTTAAGGAAGAAATTTCTAAAGGGGAAACAATGTAACAAATCTGAATTTTATATAAAGAATTTATCTTTTGTATTTATGTGCGTGTCATATTTCGGAATATTGTTTACAATAAATGAAATGTTACATCCAATAAAGAAAAAAAATAATTCATTTCATCAATATAGAACATTAAATATGGAGAATAAATATAATCCATGATATTAAAAATATTTAAATTGTAAGATAAAAAAATAACATTACAAGAATTTGAAATTCTATAACATCACGGTTCTATAAAATTATCAAGGTAATGAATAATACAGTAAATAGAATACAAAACATTTGAATTGTGATCATAGTTTTCTAAAGCATATAGAGAACATTGAGAGAAAACTATATTAATGATTAATAAATTAATAATATGTATTTATAAGAAGTAAAAAAAGAAAATATGACAAATATTATAGTAATATGACTATTTGAATAGTAATATAACCTTTGGAAATAGTAACTTGACCAATAAAAAAGTAAAATATCTTTAAAATAAAATTTACTATAACTAAAATTACTAAATAATTTTTTTACTATCATTAAATAATTATTCAAATAGGGACATTAAAATAATGTTTATTATTTTTAATAAAGGGTTTTTACCATTTTTAAAAAAATCATAATTTTAATATTTATATTAAAATAAATAAATATCAAAATTTTAAAATTAATTTTATTTTTTGATTTATCTTGTTAAAATTTTATAATACTAATTTTTTGGTATTCTATTTTAAAAAAATTAATTTTTAGATGAATAGTAAAAATATACTTTTTCAAATACCACATGTTTTACATCTTAGTGATGATGAGGAAATGACCTAAAAATAATAAAATGGTTAGAACAGACAAAAATAGATTCAGTAAGATAATATATTCATTTAAAAATAATATCCATAATTTTAAAACATAAAACTTAATTTCTAAGGTGTAAGAAAGATAAATTATTTTATTAAAAAATAATTGTTTTCATTTTTTCTTCCGTTCATTTTTTAAAAATTATAAATTTAGTTTTTTAAATGTTTTAAAGTAATAAAAACATTTACATATAATAAAATAATATTAATAGTCTCAAATAATACCACTTTTACAACTCTTGGTCATAAATTAAATTTTATTCAATATTTTAACCCAAAAAAACTTATCCCTCCAGGTATAAATAGCACCTCTCACCCCCTTAGAAAATCAGTTTCAAAACAGTCCTATTTTCCAATGATTTGAAAAATTAAATTATAACAATCCTCCTACGATCCTTATGTATTCTCTAGTTTCATTCAACTCGAGGCCCTTAAGGCTATAGTTCTATAGCAAAGGAGTATGAGCCAGTAAAAAAGGTAACCCCATAATCCTCTTCTTTTCATTTTTTCTTTCCACTTTCATAATATATTTTATCTTTATAAAATATTTAATTCACAAGTATTTTTCTTTATAAATTTATTATGAGGTTATATAACTATTTCAGTCCATTTAAAATTTATCTACCCTCTCTCTCGCTCTTTAGAAAGGTCTCGTTAATGGCCAGTTTTATCCGCCTATGAGGATAATGTCAATTCTTTACTTGTCATTTCCTTAATGGATAGTTATCATTAATTATTTATAATATATAAATAAATAATTTTATATAATTTTGATAATTTTTAGGTAATATTACTAAAGTATAAATATAAATAAATCAATAATATGAAAACAAAACAAAATAGGATATATCAAAGAAGCATGCCTGCAAGCCATTTCATCTTTAACAAAAATATTTTCAACATAATTATAATGATTATAATTGGTTTAGAATTAAATAGATAGATATAATTCACTTCTATATTCATGTTTTATAAAAATAGGTTGGTTATATATTAAGTATAAACATGAATAAATAAAAAGAGACCTAAGGTGTAGGAACTCTTGAACCAAACTCATTATCTTGGGATTATCTTCTCTCTATATATCTTTTCGTTATGATTTTTATAGTGTCATTTAAATTTTTATTATTTTATTTCTACTTTTTATTATGTTTTTATGCATTTGTCTACTTCATTTATATGAACACTTATCTAAAATTCAATGACTATTCTTAAAAACGTTTTTATTGAGGCTGCTCTTTGGTTCTTGTTATGTTTATTATTTTCTTATTCATAAATTATCATCTTTTCTTTGTAAAAAACACCCTTAGGTATCCAAAATGACGTTTTAAATTCTTATTTTAAGAACCAAGTGGTTTATTCTATGGGTTATTCTTTATGACATCACTATGAATCCCATTATTTTCTCATGGATTCATTTCATGTTTATGAATAAGAAAAGCCTCTTTTCTCTATGGCATGCTTGATTATTAGCATATTATAACGTGTGGGGTGGGATCATAATTACATATAACTCCAAAAATTGTTTTTTTATATCTAATGATATTTTTATGCATGAACATGTTGTTTTATTTCTTCACAGTCATCATAGTGAGTTTTTTATGCATATGTTTTGTATGAACATGATTCCATATTATCTCACATTCTATGAGTGGTATTTTTTCAAAATGTTACGGTGTTTCATTATTATACATTTGACACATTACATGTCACATTAAAATTATTGTCACGACCCGCCTTCTCCAAAAAGGAGAGAAGGGACAGAAGATTGCATGACCCTTCCTTCTTTAAGTTTAAGGAGAGATAATGACCCCCAAGACCCGCCTTCGATAGGTCCCGAAGTGGTGACCAGCACCAAGGGTATAGAATCACACACAAGATGGAAGGCATTACCATTTTTATTTTTTTATAGGATCAGGAGATAAGATAGAAACCGCAAAAACCACAAATCTGAAAGTAAAGGTAAATTTGAAAGTAAACCATTTCCATATGCATGTTCAAAAGTAAAAGATAAAATCCACAAGATCTCTAAATGGGTAAAGTACCAAGAAAACGTAAAATGACATAGAAACTACCCCAAGGTCCGAGCTAGTACGGTCCCGCATGATCCCTAAAGTCCTCCTGGAAACCTGAAATCAGTTTTATATACGTAGGGTGAGCATACAAGTATACTCAGTAATGAAATCCAAAGACACTCGTGCACAAGTTGGGAGGCATTATAATGCCCTGTGAGAAAATAGACAACCAAAACACCTATCAAGGAAATCTATCCACCCAAGCCTCACCAAGGAACACTCCCCCAAATAACTCAATTCAAGTAAAGTATAGTAATAGCACATCAGTGTTTGGGTACCCCGCACTACTTTCCCACTGGTTATTGAAGACATCATACACATCGAACAAATCCCGCCATTCTCATCGCAGTCCCACTGCCACACCCTGCCCGCACACACCTGGGCCACTACAACACATCCCGCCCGCAAACACCTGGGCCACTACCACACATCCGTCCTAGAAACACCTGGGCCACAACCACCACGCGTAACCATGCCTGCAAACACCTGGGATAGAACAACCACTTCCATGCACGAAGACACCGGGGCCTCATCCTGAAGATTCTTGGGAAACAAACTGCCCACACACACCTGGGCCAACTACCAAAACTATCCTGCATGAATAATGTTGGGATATAATGGACCTCAGGCCATCATAGCCTGCCCGAAGAGTCTTGTCCTATTCAGGAAATGGAGCAGAAAATGAGCTAATAACCAGCCACTCATAGGACTGTTGGGAAAAACACCCTCCCCCATGAAGTGGGGGTGTTCTGCACTAAGTGCTCAACTTGGGTGGGGCATGAATAAGAAACATAATAACTACAATTATACATATAGGTAACAATAACTCATCCCAACATAGGGTTTCCGAAGCCAACCTAAGCACAAAAACCCCATTACTATTCATTCATAAAAAAAAGTACACCACTCACGACCAAGTCACAACTCATCCAAAAAATCAATTCCTCACTTACCTTATTCTTGTTTTCATGTTCAAGTGATCCCATTTAGGTGAATTATACACTACTGGGAAACTAACAGGCATAACCACAAGCTAGAGAAAAAGAAAAATCCAAACATCAATTTAAGCATTAACACCTAGTTCTCTTGTAAAGTCACAACAACAAATGGATAAGTGAGGTCCCTCAAAGTAATTGAACCAAAATAATCCTTTAAATATAGTCCCACACCACATCAAAACCATGACCAACAATTTTACCACAATAGAGGATCCTATCCCCATCCACATCACCCAATAAGTATCGACCATAACATAAAGACATGCCACCAATACAGAACAAGGAAGTTTCTAGACTCAAGGACTTCATTCATTAGGTTCTTCTTTCTGTTTGTTAACCAAGGTGGTCATACAGGTATTATTGTTTTAATAAACATCAATTTAAAACTACTGAGTTTAGGTGACTAACCAAATTCTCATGTTGGAGTCATTCAATCAACACAAAATACGGTGGTTCATTAATGCACAAAGAAAGACCACCAACAGCCGTGATTTTCAATGGTCATATTCCTGTACAATTCACAACACATATCAACATAAAAGAGTAAAGAAGAACATCGATCACACCCCATTAATTATTTAAAGCTCCATTAATTATCTTCATTATGTTTATTTTCATCCATACCCATAGAAAGAAAATCATACCCACCCCGCATGATACCTAGTAAGGAGAGATGATGGAAAACCATACTTGGATGATCAAGGATCGATGTTCTTCTCCACGTGCCAAGAACTGGGAATGTGCGACTTGCTGGGGAGGAACATCGAGGACTCCAAGGGTGAGGAAAAATTCATTGGTACAGGAACACCACATTCCTTGGGAAGGGGAACTCTAAACACACAAGGAAAAAAGAAGACCATCCAAGGGTAAAAGAGAAATAAGAAGAAGAAATTCATGTGTGATATATTGATAAGATCCCATTGTTATGGGATATGGGGATTTGAATGGATTTAAATTAAGATCGTGGTTCCCCACGCGGTTGGGTGGTTACACACGATGGGATTAATTGTTATTTAATGATTCCTATCAGAAAAAAAGGTTGTAGCAGCTGTGATTTTAAAGGATTTTAAATAAACGGAGGGGCGCGATATGCGGACACACAGCTGGGTCTGTTGAGGGTCGCCCCACCCTTAAGAATTTAAACATTGATTAAGGGATTAAAAATGGCCTTGAACAACTTAAAAAGGCTAAAAAGGGATAAAAGTGGTGTTATGGGAAAATATGTAGTGTAAAAACTCGACAAGGCTGTGGGACACCGACCGGTCGCACTGATCGGTGGAACACCGATCGTTCACTCTGATCGGTGGCACACTGATCGGTCGCACCGATCGTGTCCCGTCGATTATTCACACACTGAAATGGCATCCTACCATCGAGGGTCCACCTTAGGATCCATAATTTGGCAAAGGGATGGGATATGAGGGTCTGGGCCATTACATCAGATGCTTCTCAAACTATTCTCACCCTCAAGAATCAAAACCAAACCAGAAGAAGAGTGGGGGGTCCGAACAACCGCCTAGAAAGACACCTATCAGGAGTGTACCTCATCGACATCTAGAAACACCACTCCCTCAAACAACCATACAACATTAAAGGGGTCAATTTTTTCCATCATATTGGTTAGGGAGTTTCTTCCTCCATGTTAAGATGTTATCCGCTTTGGGTGGCACTAACTCGCCCACACGGGTTTAATCGTATCCACCTTAATGTGTCTTGATTAGGGGTCGGGTCCTCCCTTCTCCCATGTCAGGAAATTTCACAAAACTCCCCTGGTAGGGAAACAAATCATCTCATGAACAAACAAGGTCAGCACTACATCACAACAAGCATAGAATGAAACAGAACAAAACTCAAAATAGCTCTGGGTATTGGGCATGCATCTGTGCCTCCCATCCCCATGTACTCTCTTCCATCCCACTATATCTCCACAACACACAAACTAGAGGAATGGTCCATCCACGGAGCACCTTCTCCCCATGATCCTCAATCCTCACCGGTCTTTCCACAAAAGTTACGTCATCATTGATATCCAGCTTTCCCCAATCAAGGACGTTTGGATCGTCGTGCAGATATCGTCTGAGTTGGGACACATGGAAGACGTCTTGTATCCTCAGTAGAGGCAGTGGTATCTCTAGCTGATAAGCCACTTCTCCGACCCACCACAACACTTAGAAGGGTCCAATGAATCTGGGAGAAAACTTACTCCTCCTACCGAACCTCCATTTTCCACGCCGTTGGGAGAATTTCAAGAACACGTGGTCCCCGACCCCGAACTCCTTGGGTCTCCTCCTATTATCGGCATACAACTTCTGCCAATCTTGATCCGCCTTCATCCTCTCCCGTATACGCTGAATATTCTCCATCGTGCTCTGCACCATCTTTGGGCCAAGAACACATGTTTCCCCAACCTCTATCCAGCACACGGGTGAGCAACATGGACTTCCATACAAGGATTCCAATGGATCCATGCCAATGGTAGAGTGATAGCTATTATTTTAGGCAAACTCTACCAGAGGAAAGTGTCACACCCATGATCCCCCAAAATTCAGAATTCATGCTCATATCATATCCCCCAACATTTGGATGGTGTGGTCTATCTGTCCATCTATCTAGGGATGGAAAGAAGTTCTAAGACATAGGTGGGTGCCAAAGGCATGCTGCAATCCCCTCCAGACTCGTGAGGTTAACCTTGAATCCCTATCCGAGACTATGGACCTCAAAACTCCATGAAATAGCACCACCTCATCCACGTACCTCTGTGCTAAGGCATCCACTGCACCTGACTCCTTGACTACTAGAAAGTGATCCGATTTTTCCAACTGGTCCACCACTACCCAGATAGCATCGCAGCCTCCTTGAACCTTGGGTAGCCTTGGGATGAAATCCATCGAGATATCATCCCACTTCCACTTGGTAAAATACAAAGGTTGTAATAGACAACATGGAACATGGTGTTCAGCCTTCACCTGCTGACACACTAGGCACCTGGCCATGAACTCAGCCACCACCCATTTCACCCCGAGCCACCAGAACTGACCCTTCCAACCCCAGTACATCTTGGAAACTCCTGGGTGCACTGCTAGGGGTTAGTTGTGGAACTCACCAAGAACCCTTCCGCGCATCGCCTCTGGAACAAACAACATTCCTTGGAAAAGGACCTGATTCTGACTATCCTTCGTTCAACCTTCTGGAGCATTGCCTTGGTTAACCCGATCATGCATCACTTCACTCTCTATGTCTCCCAACTGAGACTCCTCCACCTACCATAGTAGAGAAGAATGTACAGTCATCTGATATAGGAAACCCCTACCACTATCCATCCTCGCATCCTGGTGTAGGGAAGTTAACTCCTCCATCGCCTTCCAAGCATCTACCGACTCTCGAACTGCATCCTTCTGCGACTTCCTGCTCAATGCATCGGCTACCACATTCCCTTTTCCTGAGGTTTAGGAAATCTTGAATTCTTAGTACAGAAGGAACTCCATAAACCTTCACTTATACAAGTTTAGGTCCTACTGGAAGAAGATATACTTCAAGATTTTGTGATCCGTGAAGACCACGAAGTGCTCCCCAATGAGGTAATGCTGCCACAAATTTAGTGCAAAAATGACCATCGCAATCTATAGGTCATGGGTGTCATAATTATGCTCATGAGGACGTAATTTTCTATACCCATAAGAGATAACCCCTTGTCATTGCATTAGCACACACCTGAGGCCTTTCCCTGAGGCATCATAGAAAACCTCATACGCTGCCCCTTCTTCTGGAAACCTCAGCACTGGGGCACTCACCAACTTCTCCTTCAGATAGCTGAAGGTTTCTTCGCACTGACCATTAAACACAAAAGCTTGGTCCTTTTTGGTCGAATCTGGAAAAGGTTCTACAACTCGGGAGAAGTTGGGTACGAACCTCCGGTATTAACCCGTCAGTCAAAGGAAACTACGAACCTCTGCCATGTTCTTGGGTGCTACCCAAGATACAACCGCCTCTACCCATATCTTTACCTGAAGGGGGTTTGGGGAAATATCCCTCCTTCACCCTCACTTGGTGATATCCAGACCGCAGATCGTTCTTTGAGAACCAACCTGCTCCCCTCAGCTGGTCAAAGAGATCGTCTATCCTCATGAGAGTGTAGCGATTCTTGAACGTCACCTGATTCAACCTCCTGTAATCTATACACAGTCTTAGACCACCATCCTCCTTCTTCGAAAACAAGACAGGAGCACCCCATGGTGACTCACTTGGCCAAACAAAACCGTTCTTCATCCGATCGTCAATCTGGATCTGCAACTCCCACAACTCAGAAGGTGTCATATAGTAGGGAGCCATCAAAATCAGACGGGCACCAGGGTGTAAGTCTATCCCAAACTCGAAATCACGTCGAGGGGGTAGAGTCACCAACTCTTTAGGGAAGACATCCATAAACTCACAGATGATCCCTGGGACTTCCACCATCTCTGCATCCATCAACTTAACTGATAGTTTTTCCAATAGGGAAAGGTGGGGCTCCTCTCATCTGCTGATTTTTTGACAACCCCGGTCGCCGATGAAAGTAACATGTTGACCACCCAAATCTGAAATCACAACCCTTCCTCGGAAGCATTCAATGATGGAACATACAGAGAACAGCCAGTCAATGCCTAGGATGACACTGTAATGTTGTATCTTCAATAATAGAAGATCCTTGATAGACTGATGTGGCCCTATCATCAGTCTACACCCTCAGCAAACATAAAACAAGTTGGTCTGACCTCTGACTGGTGCGCTCAGCACCAGGGCGCTGAAAGTCTCTCGATATCTAAACCCATGGAACTGGCCAGACTGGGCGTAACAAAGAAGTACAAAACTCATGTATTGAACAAGGAATAAGAAAGAGTACTAAACAAGCTGATCGAACCTCGAATGACTTCTGGCCCTTTTGGAGCTGCTACTTCTATGGCGTGTAACTACCCATGCCCAGCTCCCCTACCCCTCTGCTATCAGCTGCCTCCCCGACCGGACCCTAAGGTCGGCCTCCTCCTGTGATGTCTGCCCTCGAATGAGCGGGAGCTCTCTGCCCCTACTGTTGCTACTGAAAGGGTCTAGCTGGAAACTGTTGTTGTTGAGGTGGGTGTTGAACCTTCCCACCACCACCGTACTGCACTATGTCTGGGCACTGATTCTGAAGGTTCCCATGGATTACACAAATGAAGCATCTCGGTCTTGGGCACAAAAGAAAAGGGCGAGGGCAAGGAGATTGGAACTGGAACTGCTGAGGCCTGATTCCTGCTGGTCGAAACCTAGAGGGCCCTGATGCTGGAGGCCTGCTACTGACGGCCTTCCCCTTCAATGAGCCCAACTGGATCCCCTCTCATGATACACCTCCCAGTGTTTGCATCCTTTCCACCACTTTAGCTTTCTTCTGGACCTCTAAGTAGGTCGGTAAGGTGAAGGGAGTAACAACATACTAAAGAGAAGGTCAAAGTGCCTTTTCCAAACGACTCGCCCAAGACTCCTCATCTGGAAAGAGGTCGAGAGAAAAGTGAAGGAGATCCTTGAACTTGATCCCTAATTCTCTCACTGACATACTCCCTTGATGGAGGGAGAGTATCTCCTACCTCTTATCAGCCTTCATCGTGTAAGAGAGTAATTCCACCCGGAACTCCTTCTCGAAGCCATACCATATCACCTTAGCCTCCTTATTTTCCCCGAGATAAAGCGTCAACCACTGACGTGCTGCTCTGCACATCTAGCTCACAGCCAGAGGAACCCAGTACTCTGTCGGAGCCCGGATCAAGCTAAAAGCTATCACCAGCTCCTCTAGCCAGCTCTCTATCTCCATGTCTGAGATGCTACCATCAAACTTCCAGAGGGTCTCCCACTGAAAGGCACAAAGTGTCCTCTGCCAATGATCGTCTTCCTCTTCTCAGGCATCCCTCTGTCAGTTATCCAAGTCAACCTTCTGGGCCTCGATCACCGGCACTACCCGTGGTCGTCTCCCAGGTGCCATAGCTGCATGGTAAACAAGGAATTCCTAAGCCCGAGTAGTGTAGAATATTGTTCTTAAATGGTATTAGACTTCTCATTCATTTTAAATTCCCAAAATACCCATGAAACACAAGAACACAAGTCATTATGATGCATTTACCTTCCCTAGGGTCTCTACCCTGCAATCAGTTCAGCCTCACTTGGTCATTTGGTAGTCCCAGAGTCCTTGCATCGGATCACGGGGGGCCCTAAAATCCAGTTTCCTAGCCAGTCTTCCCTGACCTAATTGATGCACCAAGATCACCCAACATTGTTTCCCTACCATCCAATGCAATCCTCACTATGCCTAACTCCAGACCCCATCCTATCTCTCAGCCTTCCGTTGATACGATTTTGCCATGACCCACCTTCACCAAAAAGGAGATAACGGATAGCAGATTGCCAGACCCTTCCTTCTTTAAGCTGAAGGAGAGATAATTACCCACAAGACCCGCCTTCGATAGGTCCCAGAGTGGAGACCAGCCCCAAGGGTATAGAATCACACACAAGATGGAAGGCATTACCCTTTTAATTTTTTTATAGGATCGGGAGATAAGATAGCAACCCCAACAACACCAAAGTTGAAAGTAAAGGTAAATCCAAAAGTAAACAATTCCCATATGAATGTTCAAAAGTAAAATATACAAGCCACAAGAACTCCATAGGGTAATGTACCAAGAAAAAGGGAAACGACACAGCAACTGCCCCAAGGTATGAGCTAGTACGGTCCCACATGATCCCTAAAGTCCTCCTGGAAATCTGAATGTAGTTTTACATACGTAGGGTGAGCATACAAGTATACTCAGTAAGGAAATCCAAATACTCTTGTGCACAAGTGGAGAGTCATTATAATTCACTTTGAGAAAAGAGACAACCAAAATCCCTATCAAGGAAAACTATCCACCCAAGCCTCACCAAGACACACTCCCCCAAATAATGCAAGTCCAGTAAAGTATAGTAATAGCACATCGGTGTTTGGGTACCCTGTGCGACTTTCCCACTGGTTATTGAAGACATCCTACGCATCAAACCAATCCCTCCATTCTCATCGCAGTCCCACAACCACACCCTTCCCACACACACCTGGGCCACTACCACACATCCCGCCTGTAAACACCTAGGCCACTACCATACATCTCGCCCGCAAACTCATGGGCCACTATCACACATCCCACCTGAAAACACCTGGGCCACAACCACCATGTGTAACCACACCCTCAAACACCTGGTCTAGAATAACCACTTCCATTCCCAAAGACACCTGGGCCTCATCCCAAAGATTCTTGGGAAACAACCCACCTGCACACTCCTGGGCCAACTACCACATCTATCCTGCCCGAAGAATATTTGGCTATAATGGACCTCCGGCCATCATAGCCTACACGAAGAGTCTTGGGATATTCAGGAAAGGGAGTAGAAAAGGAGCTAATAACCAGACACTCACAGGAGTGTTGGGAAAATCACCCTCCCCCATGAAGTTGTGGTGTTCGGCACTAAGTGCTCATCTTGGGTGGGGGACGAATAAGAAACATAAGATATACAATTATATGTATAGGTAATAAGAACTCATCCCAACCTAGGGTTTCTGAAGCCAACCTAAGCACAAACACCCTATTAATATTCATTTATAAAAGAAAAGTACACCACTCACGACCAAGTCACAACTCACCCCCAAAACCATTTCCCCATTTAACTCATTCTTGTTTTCATGTTCAAGTGATCCCATTTAGGTGAATTCTACACTACTAGGAAACTAACAGTAATAATCACAATCTATAGAAAAATAAACATCCAAACATTAATTTAAGGATTCACACCTGGTTCTCTTGTAAAGTCACAAAAAAAGGGATCAGTGAGGTCCCTCAAAGTACTGGAAGCAAACCAAGCCTAAAAATACAGCCCCACACCATTTCAAATCCACGACCAACAATTGTACCACAACATAGGATCCCATCCCTATCCACATCACCCCATATGTATCGAGTAGAAAAAGCAGACATGCCACCAAGACAGAACAAGGAAGTTTCTAGACTCAAGCACTTCATTCATTAGGTTCTTCTTTCGGTTTGTTAACCAGGGTGGTCACACATGGATTCTTGTTTTACTGAACATCCATTTAAACCAATTGAGTTTAGGTGACTAACCAATTTCTCATGTTAGATCCATTTAATCATCATAGAAGACGGTGGTTCATTAATGCACAAAGAAAGACCACCAACAGCCGTGATTTTCAGTGGGCATAGGACCACACATTTCACAAAACATATCAACATAAAAGAGTATAGAAGAACATTGATCAGACCCCCTTCATTATTGAAAGGTCCTTTCATTATCTTCATTAAGTTTAGTTTCGTAAATCCCCATAGAAACAAAATCATACCCACCCAACGTGATACATAGTAAAGAGAGACGAAGGAAAATTTTACTTGGTTGATCAAGGATTTAAATTCTTCTCCACACTCCAAGAGCTGGGGATGCGCGACTTGCTGGGGAGGAACATCGGGGATTCCAAGGGTGAGCAGAAAATCTTCGGTGTAGGTGCACCACTTGCCTTGGAAAGGGGAACTCCAAACGCAACAGGAAGAAAGAAGACCAAACAATAGGAAAAGAGAAAGAAGAAAAAGAAATTCATGTGTGAATATATATAAGATCCCGTTGTTACAGGATATGGGGATTTGAATATATTTAAAGTCGAATCGTGGTTCCCCATGCGGTTGAGTGGTTAAACACAATGGTAATAATTTTTATTTAATTATTCTTATCGAAAAAAGGTGGTAACAGCTATGATTTTAAAGGATTTTATATAAATGGAGGGGCATGATACGCGGACACACAGTTGGTTCTGTTGAGGGTCGCCCCACCCTTAGGAATTTAAACATTGATTAAGGGCTTAAAATGGCCTTGAACCACTTCCAAAAGGTTAAGAAGTGCTAAAAGTGGCATTACGGGAAAAGCTGCTGAGGAAGAACTCAACGAGGCTGTGTGAAACCGACCGGTCGACCCCAACGGTGTTGCACTGATCGGTGGCAAAATGATCGGTCGTTTCAATCAGTGGCACACCAATCGGTCTCACCAATCGGGGGCACACCGACCAGTCACACCGATCGGTTGCATCGATCGTGTCCCATTGGTCGGTCACACACCGAAATGGCGTCCTACCACCGAGGTTCCACCTTAGGATCCAGAATTTGGAAATGGGATGGTCCATGAGGGTCTGGGCCATTACAATTATTCCTTAATTCATATGATGATGATACTATTCTTATGATATGATGATGATGGTTATGCAGAACCATGTACTATATTGATTCATGTCACATGTTCCTTCCCTGTTATCCCTCCCCTTACTAGGATTTTAGATCACCCTTTCTTTTATGTGCATCCTCAAGTGATTTTATATACTAAGGAGATATTGATTAATTATTTATAGAAATTTAAATTCCTCATATGTATTCATGTTTTAGGAATCTAATTTTTCTAAGACACTAAATCTATAAATATAGGAATTATTTTTATTATGTCAGTCTTAAAAATTATGTAATAATCATGTATGTGAGATTAGGGTTTATATATATTGTTCACTACCCACTAGAATCCACATATTTCACATTGTGACCCATTGAACTCAAATTAGTGTGTTAACACCCTCCCCATTAAGATAAATGGATAGGTAAGATACAGGAGAGTTCTAAAATGGATTAAAGAATCACCAATCACTCCAATGATAAAGATCATATCATTTTTATAACCTTTCTTTAATAAAATAAATTGGGGATCATTTCTAATGTTTGGTAGTTACTGAACATTTACTCATAACAAAGACTAGTTTAGTATTTATGATCAATGTTCATTCCAATTATCATAATAAATTTTTTAAAAAATAATTAAATCTTCACAGTGATTCAAAGACGATGATAGATTTTTTAGGAAATAAGGTTACACTCTATGAAAAATATTTTCACAAATATCATCATCCATGGAAATATTTTATGCTACTATATAAGAATCTCAAGCTTATCATAATATACCATATTAATACTTATGATATCCATCAAATTAATATTATGAGTTATTATATAGATGAATCATAAAATATGATTCATTATAGGTTAGGAAAGAACCATCACTATTTTCTAAATGATAGCTTATGGTCGATATCATGAAAATGTATGAGATTATAAATTTGAAATTATGTTTTCCTCATCATTCCATTACTATAAAAAATTGGGAATAAATTATATATCACATTATAATATAAATTTTTTAAAATGTTTTTTGTTTTATATTTTGTGTGTTTTAGGTTACATATTTTTTCAAATCCAACATCTTTGAGAAAATTAAGGCTATAAGTGATCTTATAATGTCAACTTAACTGGATGATTTTTTCTTCTTTGAAATATTCCAATAATTCTAGATTATATAGTATAATTGAATCATTATTATGTATAATTGTTTTTGGATAATTCCTTGTGTTTCCTTTTATTTATAATATGATATTTAGACGGTGTTTAAAATAGGAAGGAAAATAATTTTCTACAATATTTATTATTCTATAGAAACATCAAATTAATGGATGTTATAAAATATTTCATAGAAATATTGAGGTTTTCTTGTTGTATCTGGTGGAGGTATGGATAAACATTAATCTAAAAAATGTGTAAAAATGGATACCTAGCTTATTAGGTCATGTAAGAATATTTAGAGGCTTAAATAGATGGATGATCAAATTCTTTTTAAAAATTAAAATTAGAGGATTTCACATAAAGTAGAATTGGAGGGATCTATTCTTATGACCCTACTTATGAAATAAAGAATTTTTAAGCACATATGGTTGGATATTGACTTTGTGATAGTTGTGTAGGGATTCAAGGAGATGAAGAACCTTTCATGGTGACTTCTTAGACAATGGATTAATTGCATGATCTATATAAGATTGATAACATTTTTAGATTTTTTTCCTTTATAAGGAGTTGAATATGTTTTTATATTCCCTTTATTACATGAATGTAATTGATTATTCATTTACTTGATATTATACCATCAAAATGTTTTAAATATCGACGAAATTTCATTATAAGTCACCAATACCTTGATAATTTGGTTTTACTTTATTTGAGTCTAATTATTGTCAAAATATCTATCTTGTAAAAAAATTATAGTTAGACCAATAATATAATCAATAGAGATCAAGAAAGTAGGCTTGAAAATTCCTTCAATTATATTGATGATAAAAACCCATCTATTGAACTCTATGTATAAACCCTTATTAGGTTTTGTTCTAACCACTCACCATTGGTTGATGAATAAAATATTAATGCTTTGATATCTTGACCATACCCTTTTAAATTAAATAATTCTTGGATAAAAATTCATGCAAGTCTAGATATTTTAGTTAAGGAATTTCAAAATTAATTTTATTGTATTTTATTGTATATTCTCAATGAAAAGATAAAAAGGGTAAAGTATAGTCATAAAGGATGGAGTAAATATTCTTTTTCTAACATTCATAGGAATATTATGGATGGTGAATGAAATATAAACAAATCTATAATGACCAATAGATTAGATGATACTCCCTATCAAGAGGTGAAAAATATTTATTCCATGCTGGATAATCTCAAAGAACTAAAGGAAAATTTAATGATTAGTCAACTCAAAGTAAGTTGGATTCTAACACACAACTGTCATGGGGTGTGGATAAAAAAAAATTATTTTCCCCTAAGGGATATAATGGTAGTGGTAACCTAATATATCATTAACGAGTAGTTCTGTATTATTTGTTTCATGGGTGAAAAGGAAAGATTAATATTAATGTTTATAGGACAAGTAATAAATGAAAAATGGACTTTAAAATTCAATATAAGAGACAAGTGAGTGGGTTTAGATTTGGATTCACGTTTGTAATACAATCATGGTATTTTTTTGAAAAAATCTATTAACTTTTTTAATTGATTAAATGAAATGTTTCATAATTTTTTAAACTTTTTCACCCTTGATTAATTTTTATGGTGGTGAGAATAGTCCAAAAAATTGCATTTCTTTATAGTATTCTCCTTCAATTATGTGGAATCCACAATAAATCTCTCTTGAACTACTTAGGAAATATCCAATAAGGTATTTATTATTCCTCTATAACCTAGACTGATCATTATCTCTTCCTCATGTTTTTATTAATTATCCCCTTATATCTAGACCGATGAATTTATATGAGCCAATATTATTTTGAGGTAGTAAAAATTCCTAAACTGGGTAAATAATTTAAATTCAAAATTAATCACAATCATAATTATATAGAAATTAAATTTTGAAAAGAAATATTGAAAAAAAATTACAAGGAATGTATTTAGAAGGGGTATAAGGAATATTAAAATAGAAAATAGAGTAATTTAGGTAGTAGAAAATATAGATCAGTAGTCGTTGATATTTCCCCCATCCTTCAGTTTGTTCTCTTCTTCCAATCACTTTTTTTAGCACAAAAACCTATCCCTTAAATTAATAAGAAAATTAATCCTTGAACCTTTCTCCAGTGTCTAGTTTTCAAATTTCTATTATCCCCTGAAGATACCTCTTCTCTTACATTCATTCATATTTAATTTTCGTTAAAAAATAGTGGTTATCCAATTATCAATGTTTTTAGGAGTGTTTTTTACTTCTGGAAATTTGGATGAGGCCCTATTGATAATATTTTCTCAATTCCTACCTGATACTCAGAGTGTGTATCATAAGAATCTAAGGATATTGAGCATTAAAATTTCTCCATGGTTAAAATCCTAGGGTACGAAAACATAAACTATGGCATAGACACTTCCTCCCTTGCATAGTTTTGGTGAAACACTACACCCATGATGCATACCCAATTTTTTTATAACACCCTTGGAATTAACCATGTTAACATCTCTATGGTGTAGCTCCATATATTATAGTGCATACTTCTATAGTTTATTTTTATTCAAAACATCTTCACTCCCAAATTCAACACCTATATAGGGTAGAAAAAATACCAAAATTGCATCTACTCATTGTTCATTTCCCTTAAAAAATCACCTCTTCCAAGTAAATCTCCACTACGGGGCAGTGTGAACCCTAAAAAATAACATTGTTTTCATGTTTATTTTCATTTTCATGGATATGTAATTCATGGTAATACCATGGAGAATATCTCTACTTAGTTATTTTCTTACTCACTACCATATTTGGTAGTGCCATAGAGAAACACCCTCTCCATGGTGAAACTAAACATTCCATGGTGGGACAATGGAATTGTAATGCTTGAAATTGTGTAGGGATCCATATAAATCCATACGACATTCACATTATTCAGGTCAAGATCTTATTGCATGTAGGCCATCATAACTCTTTTAAAAGGGATTCACCAAAGTGACCTAAGGTAGTGATATCATCAATGGTGATCTCGGGCCTTTGTGACGCTTCTATCCTTGAGATCGATCTTCCTTAGAATTTTTTATTGAATTTACCAATTAGTTAAATATGTTTCTAGTGATGTAGAGTTTGGTAGGTGGAATAGGTGGCATTGATGAAATTTCTGAGTAGGGAGGTCCATATTTCCAAAGTAATTTGGCATCATTTGGATAAATTAAGAACAATACCCATGCCATTATTGTCCCACAATGAATTCTAGCATGGTTGACCACTCACATATAATATATCTCATTCCATACTATTATTGAACACCTATTGTGTGTATTTTATCCCTCACATAAACTCAAACACTAACAATGGGAATGTGTCGATATGTACCAGTCTGACAGGCTTTGGTCCAAACTTTGTGCATGCACTATGTGTTGCATACCGGTCTAATGCCACCCATGTGGGCCATTTCCTTGGGATTTATTAGCCATATATCCCTTATTGGGTAGTTTAAATTCCTTTCATCACCTTTGGATAAGTTATAGATACGGTGGGCAATTTTTTAACTAAACATTAATTAAACACATAGAAATTTCAATAATAAATTCATAAGTAAACATCCAAATTTCTAAAATAAACATTCCTTTTCATTTTCATCCAAATTAAATCATTAATTTATATTTAAAATATTTTAACTATCAATTAATTGAATGGAAATTTTTGATAAATATTTAAATCCATCTACAAGATTTAAAAAATTTTCATTTAAAATGAGTGCATCATATTTATTTAAGTGATAGAAACTCCAAATTGTTTCACTTCTTAAACAAGTAAAAGAAGGAAAGAATGGGAATTAAATCAATTAAAATCAATAGTAATTTATATTGTATAAAAATTGGTATTTATAATGTTTCAATTTTTTACTTACAAGATCTATATAATGTTAAAGAGGATGACTACGAATTTATCTTAATCAGTGTTATTCCAAATTAAATTGATTGAAAATTAATTTTTTATTATCAAAACACTTTTGAGGAAAAGTGAGAAACCATGAAATACAACCCCACAACTTAACAACCAAAACAAAAAACTCAAAACATACATAGGATCATCTCCTCCAAAGTAGTTGCACCATATTGAATCATTTCATAAAGAAAGACCATTTGGCATAAATTCCCATCCATAAGTGTACGGGCACAAAACTGATGGAAAATACATAACCTCTCAGAAACCAAATCCAAATGGAATGCTCTAGTGAAGACTTCATGCTTTGATCCCCATCTTGAGAGAATCCAGGTTTAGTGATGATTGAAAGCACAATGATTATAGAATAACAATCCAAAGAACTGAACCTAACACTGGTACAAATCTTACTTGCACAGAAAATGACCTACCCCAACTAACCAACTTAGAAATAATCATAAAATAGTTACTTAATATTAGCAAAACCTACCTACCTAAAAAATTTCTATGATAAAGATAAAAATTGAGGGAATGGTACCTATATCATCATCTTTTCAAACTCAGAAGCTAACTGGTCCTAGGGCTGGATGTACTCCTCCATATTGATCTTCTTTTTATTGAATCCCCCTACAAATATGAGGCCCTTTTTATCAATCCTAGAGTATTGATCCTCATTGAGAGACACTCTTAGGGACCTCCCCATCATCTTGGTTTCCTTCTCTTCATTTTCATTAAGAAACAAGACCTACTCAGTTACTTTCTCATTAGAACATAAAATTAGATCCAAGGAGTGATCACCCTAATCCCATGCTCTCTTATGACTTGGAGCCTCACTGGTTATCTTATTGTCAGTTAACTTTTTTGGTGAATGTGTCTCCAATGTAGGAGGTAGCAATGAGTAGTCCTTCCTCCCCTTCCTTCTCTTAACACTCCTACTCTTCGGACTTAATGTTTCATTTGTTGAGTGGTCGGGTTCACTCCCATTGGTTTCCTTCATGCAGCCCTCATCCCTCTTATCATGAATATTAGAATTGGTTCTCACATCAACCTCTGAGAGTCCTTCAAACCAAAATCTCAATTGGATTGGGGTCTGGGTAAACAAATATGAACCCCCTGATCCTTCCCTCTGTATAAAAAAGTAGTGCCCATAACGGATCCATGAATCCCCTTCCTCCCATCACCACTGCCCATATTTAACTCCTAATTACACGAGACAGTAAACACACCCTTCTCACCACTTGTCTTCTATTCCAAGACCTCATCCCTCTCATTCCTCTGAAATTCCAGTCGAATATCTTCATGTGGATATACTCCCTTGCCTATCCCCACACAATGGTTGTAAGGAACCCTATAGTTCTTCCCTTGGCCTTATAAACACATCAGACACTCACAGGTTCATCTAATGTCCCAAGGCCTTCATCCCCACCTCAGAACCAGAAACCTCATGTGCCTCTACATTATATTATTTTTAAGCACAACCAGGTTGTTCCTCCACTGGACATAGAAATTGAGGTTCCCCAACCCTATTCTCTCTACTTGCTTCCAATTGATCTGAAACATCCTCCAAACCTTCCTTTGAAGACTTACTGTTGTCACTGACAACCATCTTAGGTTCATGATGGGCACCTTGATGTCCAAAACCCCTATCCATCAGCATTGCAGTCCCCCATCGACATACCTCATAGAAGTGTCCCAACATCTTACAAGATGAGAAAAATCCATCCAACTCTCATAGATCACTCGTTGTTTACACCTATACTCCTCCCCAATTATTATCCATACATAATCAAAGGGGGTTATGGACACCGACATCTTAACCCAAACCCATGGATTAACCAAGCGACAAAAAAACTTTGTGAATCTATCCGAGAATAGTTACCTATTGACTAGGTTGTTGAGTATTTTTGAAATAGAAGGATTTTGGAATGGTAGCAGAAGTTTGGTGAAACTGGCCCACATCGCACCAGAAGTAAGATCATGTTTCATGTGAAATTCAAAATACCATCGAAACAAAAATAACTCGAACCCATTGCAGCACTGGGGGGGGGGCTCGACCAGGTGTTTATGAGGTCCTCCTCCGGTGAAAATTATAGCATGATGTGATGATTATTGACAAATCCCACTATTTCCCTTTCACAGAGGTCCCACAAATTGAAGATGAATCTACTGAAAGAGTCCATTGAAGTCCTTCATTGCTTGAACCACACAAATAAGGTGATATTAAAGAGTGCAACAATTTATGTGAACTATAAGGTCGAAATATAAATATTTGGTAAACTATCAAGGATCTCCAGAACTTTAGTCCTCAGAACAACTTTTGAGAATGGAGAACAAAAGTCGGGTTTAGAGAAGGGGTAAAATGGGACCACTTCTTTCCGGATGTACTTTGAAGATCCCTCCCCCACCGAGGGTGGAGGGATAGGCATGGAGGCCACTGTAATCACCGAGAAGATAACCCTCATCCCAGGGTTCCTGAGAGCGAGACCATCTCAGTTCATTCCAAATTACATTGACGATCAACATAATAAGATGATAACTAATCCACACTCATAAAAAATCAAATCTTCCCAATTCTCTCTAGATATTAACTATATTGATATACCTTATGGAATTAGTAATTAGTTATTTATGTATTGTTTGGATATTTTTCATTATAATCCCAAAAATTCCATTATAATTTTCAAAATATTTTTATTTCATATATATATATATAATTTTAAATTCATTACTTTTATCCCTGAAAAGAAACATGCTCTTGACATTAAAAAATATAAGAACAATAGTTTCTTGAGTACATTTCAAAAATTCATTAGAATTTTTTTTCAATGAGGCTTGAGAGAGTTATGATCAATAATATTACTCTTATCTTGGTTGGTTTTATTCTTTTAAAATATTTTTTGTTTGTATGTATACTAAATTTTAATATATAAATTTTCTTAAGAGAAAATAAAATATTGAAAAAAATTCACTGAATTTTGATTTCTCTAAATCTTTTGACCTAATAAAAAGATGATTTTTATTTATTGTACTTATGATGTATTCTTTTTGTGGTGTTTTAATCAAATAGATTATAGGTTTTCTAAAAAGTGTAAATGTTTCCATAATTTTAAAGGGTTCACCCAAAGGGTTATTTTGTTGTAATAGATGTATGAGGCAAGGATTTCCCTTATAAGATCTTATTTGTTTAATTATAGAGTATTATCATAGTTGATGTAACTTTAATAATTTTCAATATGGATGATTTAAATATAATAATCTGTGTAGAAATATTTTTAATCCCTTACACTTTGATGACCCCTTCCAACCAAAGGTACCCATTTTGGACTAAAACTGAAGAAATATAAATAAGAATCCTTGATTCCAACCTTTATTAGGGCCTAGGTTAGTGAAAATCACAAAGGGTATAAAAATATCACATAAATGGAAGGAATAACCCTCTATAACATTTTATCAATATATAGGATAAATAATCTTTAAAAACTCTATGAAATAATATAAAAAGTAAACAAATAATATCCCAAAATTCATGTATAAAGTAAATAGACACAAATATTCTCTGAATAAAATACCAAAAATATCCAAAGAATGTTACACTACAATAGCTCCAAGGTTCAATAAATAAATTTCTAGCATAGTCTAATAAATCCTACTAGAAACTAGAAAAATTGTTTGTATATATATAGAGTGAGTATATAATAATACTCAGTCAGATCATATCTAATGTATCTCATACACATGTGAAATGATCATAGTAACACAACAATGAGAAAACAATAGAACCAATAGCACCTAGACATGTAAGCTAACCAACCCCATCCTCACCATGGCATTCTCACTAAACAATGCATCCAAATATCGTTACATAATAAGAATCATATCAATAAAAGGGTACTATGTACAACTTTCCCACTAATTTTCCACTCTCACACCACAACATCATATGTACTAGTGCTCCCATTATTCCATATATAATTTTACCCATAGACACCTGGGCCATCACATCACATCTCTCCTATAGACACCTAGGCTACCACATCACATCACATCTCACCCATAGACACCTTGATCATCAAAAAACATCCCCATCCCCATCACTATAGTATTGGGATATCGTGAACATGAAGTATATCAACCCCATTCAATCCTAATACTATTCATTACCCCCACCATGGACCACCTCATCATCTCATCTAGAATCACAACTAGTGCATTTTTTTTCTTCATGCTATCAGAACTAATACATATAGACGTCACATTGATGATAAAGTGGGGAAGACAAGGTAATTATAAATCCTCCATCACCTTCATCATGTTATAAAAAACACACAAAAAACATTTTGTTATCATTGTATAATGCTCTATGTGGGAGGGGTTCTTATATAAATCATAATGGAAATATAATATATATATATATATATCACAACACGAAATCCCAACATATGGTATCGCAACAAGAGTAATATCCAAAGTCACTAAATTTCATAAGAGCTCACAACATTTTTAAATTTTTATGCCGCCACTAAATAGATAACACAGCATAATCAATACAGAATCCATAAGCCAAATTTAATCTGTATTCTTGAAATAAACCATTTTAATGATTTTACATTACCAACCAATTTCATTATTCCAGCACATCTATTTCAAATTTAAGCATCAAACACTTATATCCACACTTCGCATTTTACAAACATCATTCATTATCCAATCAAACCCATTAGCCAAATTTATCCTACAATCCATTTCAATTTCATCATTAACAATTTATTCCTTTACTACTAGGAAAATATCACAATATTTCACAACACATAACAAACCATCCACCTCATTCCAATAAGGCTCGTATTGCTTCTATATCACATCACCATTATTCCCCATCACAATTATTGTTTATCATCACCACTTACACATCACTACCACCACATTTCACACCCACATCGCTTCACATCGACCTTACCTTTTTAGGGAATTCTCACAAAAACCACAATTCAATGGGAAACCAATTAATTAGATGGATATATGTTTTTATACAAATTATATCAAAGTGATATCAAATTATAACGCAATACGGGTTCCACAAGTATATCAACTAATTCAAAAATAAAGGACTCAATAGATGTGATTTTTTGTAAGGCATCAACAATGTATAGTCTAAAAAAACTAAAAGTGGTAAAATATGTGTTTCATTCCACTTTCCATTAAATTTCAATTAAACCAATTCACTATCTTTATTAGATTTTCGCATACTATCCTCCACAAGGATTAAAAAATTATGGTCCTTCCTATATGATACAACTAAAAGAAGGAAAAAATTTCCCCTACCTCAAATAAAGTTTTCTAAATTGATGGACAAGGTTTAGTTGAGAGGAAGACAAACACAAAACACCAAAATGAAGGAAGATACCTTGAAAGACCTAGGAAAAATTACCCAACACCATTTCATTACAAAAAAATCATTGCATCCAATTTTTCCTTGAAATTATCTCTTTCTAGATAAATAACTTGAAAAAACATGGATAATGAATAAGGGGAACTCACCTAAAACCAAAAATGATCAATCTCCCAATGATAAGTATTAAAGCCAATAAAAAGCAGTTGAAGGGCCTCCATGGGGCACAATTGAGTCACCCATGAACAAAGAGAAAAGTCATATGAAAGGTAGGGGTTGATAGAATTTTGGTTTGTATAGGAAGTAAGGAAAACATAACACCATGGTTCATCATCATAAACCACACTACAAAACTACTAAAATAGGAGGACCAAGGAACAAGGAGATATATCACATCCCAATGAGGCTGGTCAAAGACATATTCAAGAAACACCATGAGTTCCACGCCACGTATCAAATAAAATAGAAAGGATCCATGGTATAGGATGAACAACCATGCTATAGAACCCTTCTTCCAAGAACAAGGCTATGTCGTAGCCCATTATTATGGTGTGGCTGCCTCAAAAATAATAGAACCAAAAACTCACCCCTTAGAGACTCCATACCATATCCAATGAACCACACCATATCCATGCCAAATTTGGATGAACCACCAAACTTATGATTTTACTCCCTACATTATAGAAAACACCTCGACTCTACAGAACATGGGAGGCTACTCTGCATCCCTACTCCATGGAGTAGATATTCCAAAAATGATAGAAGCACTAAAAATATCTACCCCAAGACTCTACACCACATCCAAAATTCACACACTGTAGTGACTCCCCTTCAGGGTGCAGCCTAGGACTTTAGGATTCAGAACTAATCTCAACTAAAATATTAGCTATATATCCTCCTTTTTCACCAAACTCCACATGACTTCCCCCAAATACCTCCACCACCATATCTCCGATAAAGTATTTGGTTGAAATGATTGGACCGTTAAATCATACACCTATCAAACTATTATCATCCTAGTGAATCAAGTATAAAAGAAAATGAATGGATAGAAAGATGTATAAAAAACCACCCCATGAGATACCTCTTAGAGATCCCATTTTAATTAAAACACCACAACCATCTTACTCCTACCATAAGAAACCTCTCTCGAAATACCATCCACACCAACATTCTAACCACCACAAATACCTGCCAATAATTTCCAAAACCAAAACACAACATGGCCCCAAGAATATAAATAAATAAAATCCACTTCTCATACTATGATATTATCCACTTTGGGGGGCACGAACTCACCAACATGGTTTTAAAATGTTTTAATGTATAACACATCTTGATTAGAAAAATGGTTATCCCCTATTAATATGTTTGAATCTTTAATCAAACACTGTCACCAAGGAAAAATTACCATTAAGTAAAATATAAAGGTTAAAACATCACATTAACAAAGAAGAACATAAAATGGAAAAACTAAAAACCACCACACGTGTGGGGTACACATCTATGTCTCACACTCATAAGTAATATTTTGGAAGCCACTTTGCCTCCACAGCACATGATTTAATGTAAGGTTCCATCCATACAACACATTCTCCCAATGATCATGGATTTATATTGGTCACATCATGAACTCCACATCATCCTTGATTTCTAGCTCTCCCTAATCAATTATGTTGGAGTATTCATGAATATATCAACAATGTTGAGATATTTGGAAGATGTTGTGGATCCTAACTGACTGTGATGGGAGATCCAACTGATTATCAACCTCTCCAATGTGCACCAATACATTGAAACTCTCAAAAAAAACTAGGGTGAGAGTTTAATCCCCCTTTCAAACCCCCACATACAAGGATAAATAGAAACCTTCAGGAAATCTTGGCCTCCTACCAAAAAATATAAGGGCCTCATTTGGTGATCTACATAGGACTAATTTTAGTCATGTTCCACCTTAAACCACTCATAAACTACCCGAACCTTCTCTTTAATTATCTAAACCACACTAGGATTGAGATTTGATGACTCTCCAACTATGGCCTAGCACAATGAAGAATGATATGGCCACTCGTACAAAGCCTCAAATGGTTCCATTCCAATAGATGAGTTGTAGGTGTTTCAATAAGAAAACTCAACCTAAGGAAATTGATTTTCCCAACATCTGCTAAAGTCCAAGATACATGATTGAAAAATATCCTCTAGAATCGTTAAACTTTTATACATATATCCATCATTCTGAAGGTGGAATGTAATTTCAAGGCATAAATGAGTGTCAAAATCATGTTGGAATCCTCTCTATACTCATGAGGTAAAATTTGTGTCCCGGTCTAAGATAATGGACCTTGAAACTCCATATATCCACACAACCACATACACGTAACTCTTTTCTAGGACATTCATGATGCCCAAATCCTTGATATCTAGAATTTTAGATTATTTCATCAGTTAATCCATTATATCCCTGTTAGCATCACATCCTCCTTAATTTCAGGGTAATCCTATGATTAATTATATCAATATTTCATCCTATTTTTACTTAGGAACATCCAAGGGTGGAAGAAACTACCTGGAAGATGATGCTCAACCTTTACTTGTTTAAAAATGAAAATTTGAACCACAAGAATTTTCCACCATCCATTGCATCTTAGGGCACCAAAAATGTGTCATGAAACCATAGTACATATTACATACTCATTAGTGTACAACTAAAGGTGGCATATGAAACTCATTATGGACTCCCTTGCACATCACCACCAGAATAAATAACATCCCTTAAAATAATATTCTATTATGACCATCCTACAACCATCCCTATAGAGAATCACTATGGACAACATGGTAACACATAACCTCTAACTTTGAGCCTCCCTATCGAGACTCCTCCCCCTACTGCATCAGAGGATACTTCACTGTCATATGAAACAATAATCTTCCACTAAAAACTACCCTTACATCCAAGTGGAGGGATACTAAATCCTATATCACATTCCTATAATATTTGGACTCTCAAACAACATCTTTTACTGTCTTCTTTCTCAATGATTCAACCAAAATATTACATTTTTATGAGGTGTAGGATATAAAAAATTCATAGTCTTAGAGAATCATTATCCACCTTCATTGTAATTTTGTTACATAATGCAGATAAAATATATATCTCAATCTCTTATAACCAGTGAAGACAATGAATCATTCAATGGTGTGGTAATGTCGCCAAAACATTAGTACAGACACAATTTATACAAGCTGAAAATAATGGGTGGAATAGTTATTCTCATGGGATCAAAAATTCCTTGACCCAAAAGAGGCCACTTCCTTATGATACATCAAGACACATCCCAATACCAAATGAGAAATTTCATAAAACACTTTAAACGTGACGCCCTCCATTGGAAACTAAAGCACTAGATCGTTAATAAATATCCCCTTCATGTTGTAAAACGCTTCCTAGAATTGATTAGCATGGGTAAATACATGGTCATTCCTAGTCCAGGATATAATTTGGGATAAAATATATGATAAATTAGACATAAACTTCCCATAATAGTATTTGATATTGTGAAAACTAAGAACCCCTAACACATTCATGGTTGCTTCTGAAGAAACAATTTCATTTATCTTCAATGAGTCCATGGCCACACCCTACTGGGAAACTACATGCCTATGTAAATTCACCTAAAAATCCTAAAAACTACACATGGATAGTTTTATATAGAGCCAATTGTGATAAAAGACCTGCAAGATAGCTATGAGATTATAGGAATGTTCCACCTTTGAATTTATGTAATAAAGATATTATCGATTAAAATGACTATGAACTAGTCCAGGAACTCATGGAAAATAGAGTTAATAAGTCCCAAGAAATTATCCAGTGTGTTCATTACCTGGTACACCATTATCACAAACTCAATGTTCCCATATCTACATTAGAAGGATGTCTTTGGGATATCATCCTCCTTTACCCTCAACTGGGGATACCTAGACCATAGTCTGATCTTGGAGAACCAATTATCCCCACTCAACTGTTAGAAAATATAATATATCATAGAAATAGGTTATTGATTCATGATCTTCACCTAATTTATACTCTGGTTTTCTATACACACCCTTAAACTACAATCCTCCTTCTTATATAATAACACTAGATCTCCCCCACAATGGCACAATAGGTCAGATTAAACCTTCCTCCATCATATCATATATCTGAATACACAACTCCTATAACTCAAAGGGTTTAATACAATAAGGATCCCTTGATATTATAGAATAACCTGAATATAAATCAATTTTAAACTGAATTTTACATTGAGGGATATCATCACAACCACCTTAAGAAAAACTTCTGAAAATTCTTTGAAGACCACAAGAGCCTCCACCAACCCATCATCTACTAATTCCATATAAAACATATCCATCAATGAAATAATGGGATCCAAACATTTGATTACCATCATACAGCCTCGCTCATTAAGAAATGTAGTATGTCGACCATCCACATCTAAGGAAATGGCTCTCATCTAGAAGTAATTGATAACTGCATGCACATAATAAAACTATTCAGTACTGAGGATGACATCATATAACTATATATTTAATAATAAAATATACTCACACAACTAATGTGGACCCATCACCTCTCTATACTGCCGGCACACATCAAATATGTTGTTCTAGCCTCTGACTGGAATAGTTGTACCAACTCGTCATTTGGCCTTGTCAGACATTGAAATATTCCTATGAAACATTCCAGAGCATGGCGTGAAGACGGCGTGCGATTCTGAGGCCCAGTGTTCCGAAAATTAATTTTATAAAAATATTAAGTTTTTTTATACTATTCTCATGGAGGGGTGTTTTATCTTCTAAATGGTAGATCAGAATAGAAATCTGATGGCACAGTTGCATCTGAAGCGTACCGTTTACCCTAGGGGGTGTAAACTTTGTGGGCGCGGGCCTACTGTGAGAAAAGCCACCAGGGGAGTTTTTGTAAATAAGTGGGAAAGTTAATTTTCACGCATCTGCTTGAATAACTTCGGAACGGAGTCTCGGATCAAAAATATGAGTTTTTCGTTGCGTTCATAATGTTGTGTTTACCCTTGGCGCAACATAAGTGTAGTCGGCGTCAGGTGCTGGGTCGGAGGCGTGTTGGCGGGGGAGATGAAATGATGTTTTTTAATGAGAAAAAAATATTTGGAAATCAATCATTTCCCCCACCCAATTCTCTACACATGGTGACCCTCCCTCCTTCTACCTATGTTCTTCACCAAATCAAGCCTCGGGCGTCCGTTTTCAGCATCGATCATCAGCAAATCGAGCTCTGCCACGTCGTAGGTGCCGCTTTGTACACGAAGCATCAGCGATCTGCAAGCAGGTAGGAGTTTTGAGTTTTGAAATCTTTGATCCCGATTTGGTTGTTTTTTCTCGGTTTTGAGCATCTACATGCATAGATCCGGTCCCTGGGGGCACGCAGATGCTTTTGGATTTGAGTTTGGACCCTCGGGGTGCCCCGAGCGACCCTTGGAAGGTCCGCTGGCGACAGCCTGCGGTGGCGGGCCACGGGAAAGAAATTGGACCACCGCCCCTATAGTGGTCTGGCCACCAATTAGTGGCAACCCCGCAGGGGTCATCCATGCACGTGCACTGTGCCGCGCCGCGGCGGCGTGGTCTGCCAGTTTAGGCCAGTCGGACCCTCTCCTTGTACACTGGGGTTTTAAAACCCCTATTTCTGGCAATCCAAAGGTCAGATTCACGTGTCTTCTATGGAGACATGACCTTGGCTATAAGGAAAAACCTTTGAGTTGGGTTCGGGGGCTTAAATGTTCGGGATTGTGGTTGGGGAGCTGGAAACATCGAATAAAATAATGATATTTTATTATTATTCGACTTCAGGTCGCTGTATCTTCTACATGAAGCGTCTGATTCATGTACTGTTAGTGGTGTTGAGACCCTGATGGTATGACGGATTATTATTTATGGTTTCTGGGTGTAGGAACCATGTTTGCGGTGCGGACCCCATGAGGGTTGGTTTGGGGATTTATGGAGAAATGCAACTTTCTCACTAGGAGTCTGATTTTTGTGGATGAATAGTCGATCCTGTGTGTTTTTCTAAGAGGATCACAATGGTGAAATACGTTCGATGAGTTTCGGGATTGAGGTGTGGGCCCCACCCGATCTGGCTTCGGTGAATAGTATCTTTTTAACCGGGTGTCTGTTTGGGACAAACGAGTAGAGGATCCTATGTGTTTTTTTGAGGGTATCGATGTGCTATGATCCACTTGATGAGTTTCAGGATCATTGTGTGGGCCCCATGTGGGTTAGATATGGTGAATAGTTCATTTTTAATCGATTTTCCTTTTTGAGTGGGTAAACAGACTATCCTGCGTGTTTTTCCATGTGGATCGTGATGTTGGCCTCGGTTTTCAGCCTTGGAGGTTTGTGGTGTGGCGTTGTGGAGGGTTGCTTAGGTTAGCGATGTCTGGACCAACAGTGGTTGAGGTTACTTCCTTGGTTTGTTCCTATAAGGGTTCGCGCGGCATCACAACCCTAGTATAGGTTTTTGATCCTCTCAATGGGATGTTTTATCTGTTAGAGTTGTGGCATCCCTCTGGTGGGCCCAGAGTGGGATCCTATAGCATTGCTTCCCTAGATCGGGTTCTTGGTATCGTTGTGACTGGTTATCCATAGGTGGTGATCCCCTATCTAGCAGGTTATCCCCGTAGGTTTTGTGTCATGATCAGGAATATGATCCCCTATGTATTGGGTCATGCTCAGTAGGGTTGTGGCATCATTGGGTATACGATCCCCTACTCCGCATGAAGATTATAGTAGGCTTGCGGTATCGTCGGGTATATGATCCCCTACTCAGCATGAGAATTATATTAGGGTTGCAATATCATTAGTTATATGATCCCCTACTCAGCATGTGGTTTCTGTAGGGTTGTGGCATCGTCAGTTTGATCACTTACAGCGCGAGATGTACCTAATAGGGTTTTGGTATCGTCATGAACGTCGTGACATGGGTGATGATCCTCTATCTGAGTAACGTGTTTCTTACGTGTGCCAGATCGGGTTTTGGTGTCCCCCAGTGGATCCTGGGAGTGATCCCCTATCCGTGACATCTACGATTGCCAGATCAGGTTGTGGTATCCCCCAACGGACCATGGGAGTGATCCCCTATCTGTGAGATCTTCGTATACCGGTGTGGGTTTTGGTATCCCCTAGCAGACCCTAGTATTGATCCCTAATCCGAGGACTTTGGTGTTTATGTTGTATTAATGAGTTTTCCTCAGTGATGATATCTGATGAGTGTGGTCTCTCAGGTGAGCGTCTTAGGTGTTTGTATGGGACCTGATTGAGTGTATCTCTCGTACAAGTGTCATCTGGGATGACAGTGATCCTTGAGGGTGCTCTCCTAGTTGTGAACTGTTGTTGGTGATAAGGTTGGTACCTCATGTGGCTTGGTGTGTGAGCTGTGTATATCTGGATGTTCAAGGTGTATGTATAGTAATAAACCTAGTTTGAGCTAACTAGTTGTGTTTAGCCAAGGATGGTCACGAGATGGAGTTTCTCTCTTGTTTGGGTTCCCTCTGGATGGGATGAGCGGATTGTTTCATTTCAGTTTCTCTCTTTTGTTTTGGGTTTTTGGGGTTCCTACTGAGTATTTTTATATTCACCCTTGCACGGGCTTTGCCCGCACATTTTTGTGTCTTTTGCAGACCGCAGGCCTTTCGAAGGAGTCCTAGGAGGACCAGGAGCTGGCTGATCTTAGTGAGCGGGTTTGACCAGGGTGTTTACAAGAGCTGTGCAGAAAATATTACCGGAAGGTGTTCTGGTATTTTTTTCCATCCTTATGATCAGGTTGGACACTTTTGTAGTTTTCTCTTGGTGGGCCCTATTTTTCCCTTTTGTACTTTTGTTGTACTCTGCTTTGGGATAAATGTATGCATGCATTTTATTTTCAGTTTTATATATCTCTTCAGTGTTTCATATAGGTGTGTGTGGTTGTGTGTGTACAGGTACCTTAGGCTAATTCTTTCCATGTGTGTGATAGCCTACTCTGTGCTAGAAACCATCCCCTGGCCTATTGGAGGCGAGCTTGAGGAGTCGTGGCACGAGGCTCGTTGGGACAGGTCGTGACAGAGTGGTATCAGAGGAGGTTCCGCCTTTGGGATCTCAGAGTGTAGCTGGTCTATCTATGAGTTTGGTTTGGTTTTCATAGCAGTAGTGTCAAGATGTTTCGAGTTTAGCTTTTAGGCTAGGGACTCTAGTGTTGGTGTGGCAGCCGACATATCCATTCACTAGGACCCTGATAACCTACCTTTCGACTCGAGACGTTTGGACACTAGTCGCAGGGATATAATGGTACATGCATCATATATGACGGGGTTTTGGTTTTTTCCTTGTTCTTCTTTTGTCACCTCTCCAGATATACTCTTTGACTATGGAGCGTCTTGATTGTATTTCAAGATTCTTCCATAGCGATGGAAAGTGAGGGTTCCGCAATGGGATTGTGGTTATGATCCACCCCATCTAGAGGTTGTGGACCAGGGCATAGGTTCTGAGACTAGACCTCCAGGTGGTCCACTAATTGAGCCACCACCTATGGAGAATGTGGTGGTGCTGGTAGTGCAGGATGAGTGTGCTGCACGGGTTCCAGAGGCAGCAACCTCTGAGGTTCTAGGTTGATCCAGACCCTTAGGTAGTTGATGAATGGCTCGAAGCAGTCACTTGAGTTTTTTGCCTATTGAGGACACCCCCCAGATCAGATGGTGGTTCTAGCGGTGAGCCTTCTGCATGGTTTGGCTGGGCGATGAAGGAGTTTGGTGACGTAGTCCCACAATGAGAAGACACTCACATGGTTAGAGTTTCAGCAGCTCTTCCGGGAAGAGTTCTATCCGGTGACACTGAGGTTAGTGTGGATCCAAGAGCTTCTGTAGCTTCGACAAGAGGGCATGACCATGTCAGAGTACTCAGGGAGGTTTATAGACATGTGGCACTACTCCCTGGATATGGTGTGAGACCCGTTCTTTTGGGCACGGACCTTCGAGTAGGGCCTACGCAGAGACATCCATGTAGGTGTGGTTTCTTTATCTCTTCCCACCTATGTTGGAGTGTTGGAGTGAGAATTGGTGGTGGAGTGATTTTTGACTAAGCAGGTCCCACCTGTTAGTACTGGGCACACGAGAGTTGATACTTCATCAGACGGATCGGCATCTGGCAGTCATCAGCAGCCGCAAGGGTCGGGACGTGGCCAACGTTTCAGGAGGTGAACCAAAGATGGAGGATCCGACACTCAGGGCTCATAAGGCTCGCAGGCCAGTTTTGGTCAGCCGTAAGAGAGGTGGTGCTACGCTTGCGACGGATGGGGACATCTTGATAGATATTGTTCGACCCGTCGTGCTGCTGAGAGGGAGCCGGTCGACAGACCACCATGGCAGAGGCGGTGTCTCGAGAAAGGTGGTCCGTAGGGCGGTGGACGTGGCGACGGAGCTGGTGCAGCAACAGGACGTGGTAGGCGGTATCATCTTCCACCACCCCCACCCCCAGGTGGTCTACGCCAAGCTTAGGGATCTGGTGG
Organism: Viscum album; assembly: GCA_963277665.1. Lineage (NCBI taxonomy): Eukaryota > Viridiplantae > Streptophyta > Magnoliopsida > Santalales > Viscaceae > Viscum > Viscum album. Next base: position 397,779,099 of record OY728125.1, read on the forward strand.
CCGAGAGTGAGGAAAGTTTCATACCCTAGAGGTTTTTGACACAGAGGCTTTGTGGATGGATATAGGTATGTCTTGTGTCCTTTCTAAATTCTATAGTAGTTTGATAGACAATGTTTAGTGGTACCCTTCCTCTCTATTTTTTGCTCGTGTTTTGTTAAGGGTGTTGGTAAAACCCTGTGTTGGTGTTTCTCGATGTGCTTCGAATGCGTGTGGAAGAGGGATCCTTCCCCCACCGAGACGCGTTTGGGTGACGTGATTAAAACTGTGTGGGTGAGTCAATTCCGCCCAAAGTGGATAGTGTTGAGGTTTGTTTTTATGAGACCCTCTGGCTTATGTCCTCAGGCATGGATGTTTGTCGGAGATCTCGCGGGCATGGGAGACCCTATTTTGCATCCATTTTCTTTCCTTGTTCTTATGGATTTTCAGGGACAAAAAGTTCTAAGGTGGGGACATTTTAGCGACTCAGTTTTTGGCCCTGTTAGACTTTGAAATATTCCTACAAATAATTACAAAGCTAGGCGTGAAGATGGCATGTGATTCCGAGGCGCGGTGTGCATGAAATTAATTTTATAAAAATATTAATTTTTTTTATACTATGCACGTGGTAGGGGTGTGTTATCTCCTAAACGGTAGCTCATAATGGGAATCTGAGGCACAGTTGCATCCAGATCATTCCATTTACTCTAGGCGGGGTGTAAACTTTAAAGGTGCGAGCCTACTATGAGAAAATACACTATGGGTGTTTTGTAAATATGTGGAAAAGTTAATTTCCGCGTGTCAGCTTGAATAAATTCTGAACAGAGTCTCGGATAGAAAATCTAAGTCCGCCTTTGCGTTCAGAACACTGTTTTTACCCAAGATGCGACATAAGTTTAGTTGGTTCTGAATGCTGAGTCGGAGGTGTGTTGGTGGGGGAGATGAAATGAAGTTTTTTTAATAAGAAAAAAATATATGGAAATCAATCATCTCCCCCCCCCAATTCTCTGCGCACGGCGACCCTCCCTCCTCCTACCTCCTTTCTTCACCGAATCAAGCCCCAGACATCCTTTTTCATTGTCAATCGTCAGCAGATCAAGCTCCAGCGCGTCGCAGGCATCGTTCTGCACCCGAATCTTCAGCAATCTGCCAGCAGGTAGGCGTTTTGAGTTTCAAAATCCCAGATCCCAATTGGGTTGGTTTTCCTTTTCTTTTGAGCCTGCATATGCATAGATCTGGTCCCGGGGGGAATGCAGATGCTTTGGATTTGTTTTTGGACCCTCGGGGTGCCCCCGACAACCCTCTGAAGGTCTGCCGACGTGGCTCCGGTGCGGTGGTGCAGGCGGCGGCTAGCAGCGGGATGCAGGAAAGAAATCAGACCGCCCCCCTACGGCGGCCCGATTGACAATTAGTGGTGACCCCGTGGGGGTTGGTTGCACGCCCACGCTTCACCACGCCACTATGACGAGGTCCTCCAGCCAGAGCGGTTGGCGGTGGCGGGGGCCGGGTCGGCCGGCGCGAGCCGGCCCAGACCACCCGGACCGACTGGTTTAGGCCCATCCGGCCCTCTCCTTGTACATGGGGGTTTTAAAACCCCAATTTCCTACAATCCAGGAGTCGGATTTGTGTGTTGTCTATGGTGACACGACCCTAGCAATAAGGTGAACCCTTTGAGGTGGGTTTCGGGGCTTATAAGTTCGGGATCGTGGCCTAGGAGCTTGAAACGTCGAATAAAATAATGATATTTTTTATTATTCGACATCGGGTCGTTGTATCTTCTACCCAGAGCATCTGATTGACATTTCATTCATGGCGTTGATACCCTGATGGTACGGAAGAATCTTATTTATGGTTTCCGGGTGTTGGGACCGAGTTTGGGGTGTGGGCCCCCCGAGGTTCAGTTTGGGCGTTTATGGAGAAACGCAAATTTCTCACCAGGAGTCTAATTTTGGCTGATGAAAAGTTGATCCTGTGTGTTTTTCCAAGAGGATCGCAATGGTGTGATACAGTCGATGAGTATCGGGATCGAGGCATGGGCCCCACCTGAGATGGCTTTGGTGAATAGTACCTTTTTCAGTGAGTGTGTGTTAGGGACAAACGAGTAGTGGATCCCATGTGTTTTTTTGAGGGGATCACAATGGTATGATCGCCTTGATGAGTTTCAGGATCATTGTGTAGGCCCCGCACGGGCTAGCTGTGGTGAATAGTACCTTTTTCTTTGGTTGTCTGTTTTGGGCTAGTAAACGGCCTATCCAGCATGTGTTTTCACATGGATCACGATGGTGGCCTTAGTTATCGACCTTGGAGGTGCGTGGTGTAGCGTTGTGGTGGGTCGCTTGAGTTAGCGACGTTTGGACCAGTAGTGGTTGAGGTTACTCCCTTGGTTCATTCCTATGAGGTTTCGTGCGGCATCACAACCCTATTATAGGTTTGTGATCCTCTCAATTGGATCTTTTATCTGTTAGAGTTGTGGCATCCCTCTGGTGGGCCCGGAGCGGGATCCTCTAGCATTGCTTCCCTAGATCGGGTTCTTGGTATCACTTGACCGCTTATCCACGGGCTGTGATCTCCTATCTAGCAGGCTAACATCGTAGGGTTTGTGACATCATCAAGAATTTGATCCCCTACGTAGTGGGTCGTGCTCAGTAGGGTTGTGGAATCATTGGGTATACGATCCCCAACTCTGCATGAAGTTTATAGTTGGGTTGTGGTATCATTGGGTATACAATCCCCAACTCAGCGTGAGGATTATAGTAGGGTTGTGGTATCATTGGTTATATGATCCCCTACTCAGTGCATGGTTTCTGTAGGGTTGTGGCATTGTCAGTTCGATCCCCTACAACACGAGATGTACCTGATAGGGTTTCGGTATCGTCATGACCGTCATGACACGGGTGACGATCATCTATCTGAGTTACGTGTTTCTTATGTGCACCATATATGGTTGTGGTATCCCCCAGCGGATCCTGGGAGTGATCCCCTATCTGTGAGATCTACGAATGCCAGATCGGGATGTGGTATCCCCCATCAGTCCCTGGGAGTGATCCACTATCTGTGAGATATTTGTATATCCGTGTGGTTTTTGGTATCCCCTATGGGACCCTAGGAGTGATCCACTATCCAAGGGGTTTGGTTTTTATGTTGTTTCAATGAGTTTTACTCAGTGACGATATCTGAAAAGCGTGATCTCTCAGGTGAGCATCTGAGGTGTTTGTGTGGGACCTGATAGAGTGTATCTCTCAGACGAGTGTCATCTGGTATGATAGTGATCGTGGAGTGTGCCCTTCTGGTTGTGAAACGTTTCTAGTGATGAGGTCGGTACCTCATGTGGCTTAGTGTGTGAGTTGAGTATATCTGTATTTTGAAGGTTTATGTATGGGAATACACCTGGTTTGAGATGACTAGTTGTGTTTATCCGAGTATGGTCATGAGATGGAGTTTTTCTCTCGTCTGGGTTCCCTCTGGTTGGGACGAGCGGACTGTTCCCTTTCAGTTTCTATCTTTTGTTTTGGGTTTTTGGGGTGCCTACTAAGTATTTTTATACTCACCCCTGCATGGGCTTTTCCCACATGTGTTTGTGTCTTATACAGACCACATGACTTTGGATGGAGTCCCATGAGGACCCAGAGCACGTAGATCTTAGTGAGTACATTTGACCGGGGTGTTTACTGGATTGTGACAAGGAGCTTAGAGGCAGGTGTTTTGGTAGTGTTTCCCTCCTTCTGAGCAGGTTGGACACTTTTGTTGATTTCTCTTGGTGGGCCCTGTTTTTCCCTTTTTTACTTTTACTATACTCTGGTTTGGGATAAATGTATCCATGAATTTTCTTTTCAGTTTTATATATCTCTGCACTGTTTCTTGGAGGTGTATGTGGGTATGTGTGTACAGGTACCTTAGGCTAATGCCTCCCATGTGTGTGATAGCCTACTCGGTGCTAGACGCCAGCCACTGGCCTATTGGAGGTGGGCTTGGGGAGACATGGAACGAGCCCCGTTGGTTCGGGTCGTGATAGTAGTAAACACTAATGGCATAAAAATCCACTCTACCTCAAGTCCCAGGGCCTGGACTAGAGTGGGTGGAACAAAGGAGTGAAAACATTTTGAATAAAAAAGACACAAAAAGGGTAGATGATAGACTATTCATAACTCAAATGATCTCTATCCCCTCTAGAGAAGTCACCTCTACAACATAAAACTATCCTCACTCAATTCCCCTACCTTTTTTTTGATAACCACCTAAATGGCCATTCTTAGTTTGGGGTCTCTAAAGATGATGTACGTCATAAGGTTAACCTCTTCATGGACCATCTCTTATTGAAATATCCTGATCCTACTACTAAAAAAACCTTATTAGAAGTTGATCATAAAGCTCATGCTGAACTAGACCACCTCCACCATGATGAGCTCTAAGAACAACTAATCACTAATTCTAATGATGGTATTAGTCTCCAATGATGATTCACACTAGCATAAGGACTCTATGAATGGAACAGAAACCACTAACCATAGAAGTATTCAGATAAATTTATTAATTTTGACTTCCTTATAATAAAAACCTCTAAAATTCATGTTCTTGAGACCTACCATTGATAAATATACTCTTCAATGGACACTTATTGTTACCCTTTTATTTTAAACCACACCATGAGTACATATTCTCAATAACATATACCTTTTTATGTACTTACAAGTATATAACAACATAAAATAAGTAAATATATACTGGATGAAAGGATTTATGGCTTACCTAAGATGTTGCACATGAGAAACCCCATTAGTAAATAGATTCCGGGTAAAACATGAAAGATCCTTTAACTTGATCCCAGGATCCCACATAGATATACTCCCCTAATAAAAAAAGAAACTCCTATTATAGTTTCTCAACCCTAGAATCCCTAATCTAGTGAATTATTTTAATAAATTGGCATGATTACATGGAATCAAATCCCGAAGGAACGATCAGTTAAGCAGTATTGTAAAATAGATTACATACTTGAAATTTACATAACAGTTGATAACATAAAATAAAATATAGATAATACTTTGAGAATTACATTATTCCCTTAGATTAACCTTTCATATCAATCATAAAACACTTTATGGTATCTTGTGAAAATAAAACATGATAAAGGGGTTAGCTTAGATGCTTAGTAAGGATAACAAATATAGTAGAAACTATAAAAAATAAGCCTAAAATTTTAATGTAAGGTTCAAAACTAAAATACAATCCTTTTAAAACATTATCTTCAAAATAATATATAAATAATAAATAAAATAATTCCATTTAAACATTCACATGGATATTCTAATAATTGAATAACCACATGTAAAATCAATAACTAATCTCATAGCGAGGTAGTGAATATTTTCAGACATCTTAACGACTGCATCCCGGCCTCATGCCAAGACCATAAAAAAATATTATGTTAAGGCCTTGTGCAAAGACACTAGTTTGTCTTAGGAGACCCACCAATGCCTTAAGGGGGTATATCAGGCTTCTCTCGTCACATACTAAGTCCAATGAATTCATCTTATAAAAAGTGTAAATCATAACATAAACATTCGTATTAAAACTAGAAATCAAAATGTTAACACATTAACCATAAACCATGAATGGTATAAAAATATCATATCCATGAAAAAATATATCATAAACCCTTCAATAAAATATGGAATATTGTATCAAAATAAGTCAACCTCAAATAAGAATAAAATCGAACAAAGTATATTGACATAGATGAAAATAATTTAATAAATTCATTAAAAATATTTGAGGGAAATATCCCCTTTTTTAATTTAAAAACATTAAAAGTCATTGTATTTATAAATGAATATATTTTAAAAATATTTTTTGAATAAAATTTTCTCATACCACTTTGAAACTTTTGAATGGAATTCACATTTTGAAACATTCATTCCCATATAAATAGATCCTTAAAACCATTTTGAAAACATGGACATTTATGAGTCAGATCTAGAGGAATAAATCATTAAAAAATTTAAAATGATGTTTTAGTATTAGATTACCATAAATAAAACCTTAAAAAATATTATTTTTTTAAACATGAACATGGATGATAAATATCTTCCAATAAATACTTATGCATAAACAATCTTGAATAAAAACAAGATTGCAAAATTGACCCTTACCTTAGGTCTGGTATAATTAGTACATGTCTGAAAGTCCTGTATAATGTTTTTAAACATATTATTAACTTATATAAAAATTAAAATAAAATTTTTGATATAATATATGATTATTTTATGATTTTATATTAATCATTTATTAACAATTCCATGTTAATGCATCATTTTGGGTAGTAATTATTTTTTTATCATGCGTATTTTGACTTATTATTATTGATCATATTACTTAGATCATGATTTTCATACTTAAATAATGTATAATATGATTTATATAATATATATCAATAATATAAATATATATAATACATAGATATATGGAATGGAATACATCGTACATGAAGATGGTAGGCCGTATGTATGCATGAACGCCATTTCTGTTTTCTTATCGTATTAGATAGAAGTATGTGAATGAAATATATGTACACACACACGCACACACACATACACACACATATATATATATATATATATATATTTATAGTAGCCTTATTATGTCTTATATTTCATAATTATTAATAATATATATATTTTTATAATCATTCTTAGATGGTGAACGTGGAAGATGAGTTTCATCGCGTCATGAAGATAGTAAGATGTACATATGTACGAGCAAAGGTGTCATTTATTTAATGGTTAAATTGTATTGAATTGGGTGGAATATTAATTTTACAGAAATAATAGGTTTTTATATTATTATTTTGAGTCATTTATATTCATCATTATACCCATCGAAATAAATTATAGATGAAAAACAGTTTACACCATAGCATGGAGACGGTAAAACGTACGTACGCACACGTGGTAATATTTTTTTTAATAGGATGGGTAAAAGTAGTAATAATATTGTACCATAATCATAACAAAATCTCAAAATATATTATATTCTAGAGTTATTATTTTAGTATAGTGACAACTTAACAAGAGGAAATAGAAGAAGAAACAGACATTGAAAGAAGGGATAAAATGATTACCTCTTCTTCAGGTGTCTCCTTTTAATTTGAACAAAATGACTCCTTAAGTTGGTTTCATGCCTATAGTGTGGCATCAATGATTAATTTTTGACGGTTTTGAAGATTTTTGGTCAGGGTTAGGAAGAGAAAAATTGCTTTGGAGGTGTGAATAAAAGAGAAGGAGAAGTGACCCATTATAGGAGAGGTGATGGACACTTTAGGAATGCTTTGAAATATTAATTTATTATAAATTAATTTTAGGTTTATAATGGATCCAAAGTGATTTATTTCGATGTTAATATGATTATGGGTCGTAATCCTTTCAAACAATAGGTTTTAGACAAGTTTAGGTAATGAATTTAACTTTTTTTACTTTAACCCTTTGTTAAATATGTTAACTCTTACCATGTATTCTTGTATTTGTATACTATATGGTTAATATAGTTACTATAAAATTCCAAGAGAACCTCAAGTGGACCATTAATGTAATTTTTAACTCTATATAAGTAGTTTTTTGGAATCATATATTTTTATTATTGTTTTATCATTTAATAAAATAATGTTTGTTTTAAACATTCATTTATGTCAATTTTGACACTATTTAGTAATTGATTTTTGGTAAAGTCATAAAAAATAATTAATTATAAAATAAAACAATTAACTTGTCCCTAACATGTCAATGTTATCCAAATTTTTTTGGATGGCATAAAAATGAAAAGAATAAATTTATTTTAATAATTATAATATCATTTATCTCAATCATTCATTAATAAAGTAATCACTACATCATTATTTTATATTAAATAATTTTATTTTTTAAAAGTATTAAATTTATAAAAAAAATAAAAATGATGTAGGAAATATTTTCATATTTATTATCAATTTTTATTAGACAAGAGATAATTTATATGAACCAGATTAAAATTATTTTAGTCAGGAGATACATGATTATGTTATATTTCTATTTTTATTAAATTAAACATTATATAACGTCATTATCACACCCAAGTGGCACCATAGGGTCCTAAAATAGACCTAATAATTCTAATGGTAGTCCATATAACATAAAATAGGATTATGAAATATTTCAAGAAGTTTTATATTATTATAATTTTATTTTTTACTCTTATTTACCTAATTTACCCTTTAACCATAGTAAATAAAAATAATTACTGAATTTACTATTCATAATGTAAAAAAAATAAATAGGTACCTATTTAAAAAATTTGAACCTTATTATTCCAAATAATTAAACCATTTTTCCAAATTCAAAACACAGAATTTTCAGAAATTAATTTAAAATTAATTATCATCGTCAAAACGAGAAAGTAAGTTTTTAAGAAATAAAAAATAGCAAAAGTTTGACATGTGTTTATATAAAATTTCAATTTAAAATTACATAAAATTACCAAAATTGGATTAAATGATAAAAACATATTCTAATTACACGTGAACCCCAATTAAAAGGACAATATATATATATATAGATAAATTAGATGAAAAGAAATTTTTGAATTAAAATGCAGTATTTCCCATTATTCATTAAAATATATATTTTATTAGAAAAACACCAAAACATTATCCAAACTAAAATTTTATGTCCCTATTATAAATAATAATTTCATTTTTTTCAAATTTAATTTATAAAAGTGTGAAATATTAGATTTAAAAAATGGTTCTTCATTAAATAGCAGAAAAACTTTTTGAAAAATACTTAGTTTATCTAAAAATTAAATTTGTCGTTATATTATTTATAATAAACACAAAAGAAAAATGTTAAAATTATATGGGATATTATAAAATTAAAAATTTGGCTCATTATATTCATAATCATTTTTTTAAGCAGTTAGTTTGATAGGCCATAGTGCACTCAAACTCGGTGTTTCGTATAGCGCAAGATGAGACGATGTTGTGTGTAGTGAATCCTTATCTTGGGGTAGAGTACAACATAATCTATTGAAATTATTTAAAAATAAACATACCATGGAATCTTGGGTTGTTACATTATCCCTTCATTCAATAAATTGCATCCTCGCAGTTTTCAATTTTGGGTTCAATAACAAAAGTTTGATTATTCAAAATCCCTTTATTGCAATCCCTCATCAGAAAAATTGGTCAATAAAACTTCTACTTTAAAATAGAGAAAATAAAGTAAGAAGGTTACCTGAGATAAATTATACTAGGATTCCATGTAAGAATATATATAGATATGGAAGAAAAAAACTAGTGATCTTGTTCTGATGGATAGCGATGGAAAACATGATTAGGAAAAAGTTAATAACCATAAAGGTATAATTCTGTGATAATACAAGGGGCCATTTGATTCATCACAAAAAAACATACTAGGAAAAAAAAATCAAGATCATTTCCCTAAAGTTGAAGAACATGAGAATAAATACTTCCTTAATTTCAATAAAATCACACCATTGGTCCTATGTTGAACAACTTCCATTTCATATCTTATTAAATGAAATGAAGTTGAATTTATCATTCTAGAAGTGATGGAAGATCGTGCGATCCATAAATAGAATGATAGGTCATTCAATATGTCTCAAAAAAAATATCACAAGTTACCACATATGCATAAGTCCACCTGTAGAGTGATAATGCATTAATCTAACAAATTTCAACCAGAGTATAACTTATACTATCTACAAATGTATAACATTACAGTCCTTCCGAAAACTGGAAATCTAAAACTTTGGAAAGAGGTGAACCAAATAATCTTAGAATTTATCTCCCATATATCATAGGGCAGTTCTTGGTAGTCACATTCCATACATGTGAACACCTTTATAGTTTATTCTCTTGATTCTAGGTAAAAATCTGAACTATTAGATAACCTTATTGAAAACTTGCATGTTTCCATGTTCCAAAACATAGTGGATTATTTTTTATGTCCCAAAAAATTGTATACTTCATCCATGATAGCATAACCATCTTGTTGAAAAATCCATAATTATTTCTCAAGAAACTATCATCATCTAATTTACTTATTCAAATCCAACATATCATTATCAAAACCTCATTATCTTAACATATAGAACATATTAAGGGTTATCTTTACATTAATCATATGTTCTCCAAATATAATCTTACCCTTAAATTAATTTTCTTGTCCATTATAACTATTCAATATATTCTTGAAAACTTGTAGGGAAAAAAACATAAACTGAATACTCCTTATATAATTATCTATTCATAATTATTGGATCCAAATACGTAAATACTTCAATACTTCCAATTTAATGGTTGGAATGGAATAGTTCCTTCCTAGTTTTAGAATTAGATTCTTATGTTTTGTCATTGAGTTGGGTAATACCCATGATTTCCAAAGATGAGACATTGAACTCCCTAATAATGGGTCACTCTATGACCCTTTTCTCCATAGAGATAATGTCTAACCCTCCATTTGAGGTATTCACCACTGTTCTTTTTTCCTTCCTCTTAACATTTAGGAAGTTGAATCTTATTTCCTCTATACTTCTTAAAATTTGAACATTTTTAAATTTTCATCTTCCTCTTACACAATGTGTTGGTCAATTTATAAAAGATAAAATTTTTAATCATATATCATGATAAATGATTTGGTATAATCACAATATCTTTCTCTCCAATCATTAACCAATTTTGTTTCTCAAAATAACCAGATTTTCCATCAAACTCAATGTTAATCTAATTCTTTTGGGTTTCCTCAATTAACTATGACCAGAAATCACAGGGTGAAAAACAAATCTCATTAAAGAAAACCACATAATAAAGGGAATTTAATTCCAATCTATAACATCTTAGGTTTAATCATAAGTTATCCATGATCCTTACCAAAATTATAGTGGGTCTTCTATACATATCATCAAAGTCTATCTTTGTATTATGATGCTAAATCTAAGTTTTCTAAATCTATTTCCAAGTTTGTTTCTAAACATCCTTTGATACCAAATATAATTTCATGACCCTAGAATCCCAGATCCAGTTCATTATTTTAATATATTAGCATGATTACAAGGAATCAAATCATGAAGGACTGATTAGTTTAGCAGTCTCATAAAATAGATTACATACCTTAACATTATATTACAATTTCTAACATAAAACACAACATAGATAATTCTTTGATAATTCCATAATTCCCTTATATTAACCCTATATATTAATCATAAAAATCTTCTGAGAATCCTTGAAAAATAAAACATAATAAAGGTGTGAGATCAGAGGCTTAGTAAGGATAAAAAAATATAGCAGAAACTATCAAAAATAAGCATAAAATTTTAAGGCATGATACAAAAATAAAATAAATCCTTTTAAAACATTATATTCAGCATAATATTTCATGAATAAATCAAATAATGTTATTAAAACACTCACATAGATATTCTAATAGTCAAATAACCACATGTAAAATCAATAACTAATCTCATAACGAAGGAATACATAATTCCAAACATCTTAACCACTGTGACAAGGCCTCATGACAAGACCATACACAAATATTCTATCATAGCCTTGTTCCAAGACACTAGTTTGTATCATGATACCTACCAATGTATCGAGGCAATATAGCAAGCCCCACTCGTTACTTACTACATCCAGTGCATTCCTCGTATAAAAAGGGTGAAGAATAATATAAACATTCATATTAAAAATAGAATATTAAATGTTAATAATTTAACCATAAACCATGAATGGTATAAACAAAGAACATCATTACTCAAATATATCACAAACACTTCAATAAAATATGGAATATTGTAACATAACAATTCAACCTCAAACAATTATAAAATCCAACAAAGTATGTTGACATATATCAAAATAATTTAATAAATTCAATAAAACACTTTGGGGTAAATATCCTTTTTTTCTTTAAAAACATTAAAACTCATGTAGTTTAAAAATGATGACTTTTATATATTATTATTCAATCAATGATTCACATACCACTTTTAAATTTTTGAAAGGAATTAACATTTTAAAACATTAATATCCATATAAACAAATCCTTAAAACCATTTTGAAAACATGGCCATTAATGAGAAAGATCTAGAAGAATAAATATTTAAAACATTTAAAATGATGTTTTAGTAAAATATATTGTTACATAAAACCTTAAAAATATTTCTTTTTAAAACATGAACATTCATGATAAATATGTCCCAGTAAATTCTTCTGTATAGACACTCTCTGATAATAATGAGATTGTAAAATTAACCCTTACCTTAGGTCTGATATTCTCTGTACATGTCTGAAAGTTCTACATAATGTTTTTAAACACATTATTAACTTATATCAGAATAAAAATAATATTTATGATATCATATATTATTCTTTTATGACTTTATATTACCCTTTTATTAACAATTCCATGTTAATGCAACATTTTGGGTGATAATCGTTTTGTTTTTCGTATGTTTTTTGACTTTTTATTCTTGATCATATTACTTAGATCCTGATTTACATACATCATGAATGTATAATATGATTTATATATCATAAATATTCTTAATATAATTATATATAATAGATAGATATATTAAATGGAATACATTGTTCATAGAGACGGAAGGCCATATGTACGCATGAATGTTGTTTCTGTTTTCTTATCATATTGAATGAAGGTAAGTTAATGAAATATATGAACATACCTATATATATATTATTATATTAGTATTATTATTTCCTATATTTAATAATTATTTATAATATATATATTTTTTATAATCATTCTTGGATGGTGAACATGAAAGATGATTCTCATTGCATCGTGGAGACAGTAAGTTGTACGTACACACGAGTGACGATATAATTTTTTTAATTTTTAAATGGTACAGAATGGGATGGAATCTTAATTTTATAGAAATAATACTATTTTATATTTATTATTTAATTCTTTTATATTCCTAATTATACCCGTATAAATAAATTATAGATGAAAAATAGTTTACACCCCAGTATGGGGAGGGTAAGTTGTATGTGTTCCCACATGGTGATATTGTTTTCCATAATGTGTGTAAAAGGAGGAATAAAGTCGTATCATAATCATAAAAAACTATCATCATATATTATATAATGTATTTTTTATTTTAGTATGGTAACAACGTAGTAAAGGAAGTAGAAAATGAAGGAACTTTGAAATAAGGGATAAGATAATTACCTCTTCTTCAGGTGTCTCCTTTTGATTTGCACAAAAGTACTATTTATATTGCATTTATTTTTCCCAATTTTTGTCCCCTTGGATGAGTTTATATAATTTGTTTGGAGGATTGGGCAAGGTTTGGTTGAGACAAAAGTCTATGTAGGTGTGAATAAATGAGAAGGGGAAATGCCCTTTTATAAGAGAGGTGAGGGAGACTTTAGGAAAGTCTTGAAATATTAATTTATTATAAATTTATTTTCAGATTATAATGGATAAAAAGTAATTTATTTCAAGTATAATATGATTATGGGACTATATCCTCTCAAAAATAGGTGTTAGATAAATTTAGGTCTTGAAATTAACCTTATAATTTGGCTTTAACCTTTATTTAAATAAGTTTACTCTAAACATGTCTTACTATATTTGTATACTATATGGTTAATATAGTTACAATAAAATGCCAAAAAAACCTCAAGTGGGTCATTAATGAAATTTTTAACACTATATAATTTATTAGGACAAATCCTATATTTTTATGACTATTATATCATTTAATAAAATAGTGTTTCTTTTAAAAATTCATTTATGTCAATTTTCACACTATTTAGTAATTGATTTTTGTAAAAGTCATAAAAACTTGATTCCTTAAAAAATAATTAACTCATCCCTAAAATGTAAATTATATCCCAAACAAATTGTGTATGGCATCAAAAATCTCAAATTACATTAATTTTAATAATTATAATATCATTTATTACAATAATTCATTATTAGGATAATCACTACATCATCATTGTGTTATAAATAAATTAATTTATTTAATGTATAAAAATTATAAATAAAATACCATGATGTATAAAATATTCTTATATTTCTAATTATAATTTATAGTCAAATTTATAATCTATATAAACCAAATAAAAAAATTAGTTAGAGGATACTTGTTTATGTTATATTTCCCTTTTATTTTAATTAAACATTATAAGAGGTCATTATCTCACCTAAGTTGATATATGTGGTCCTACAATTCCCCTAATTATGTGCATGGTCATCCATGTATCATTAAATAGTATTATAAAATGTCTTATGGTAGTTTTATATTATAAAAATATTATTTTTTACCCTTATTTTCTTGATTTTCCATTTAACCATGGTAAATAAAAATAATTACGGAAGTTTCTATACATAATGTTCAAAAATAAAATTTACCTATTTACAAAATTTGTATCTTATTATTCCAAATATGGAAAATATTTTTCCAAATTCAAGAAAAAATAATTGGAATATATTAATTTAAAATTAATTCCCATTGTCAAAACTAGAAAGAGGGTTTTTAAGAAGTAAAAACTATCAATATATTGACTTGTGTTTATGTCCAATTTCAATGTGAAATTACTTCCAATGACCAAAACTGGATTAAATTATAAAAAAATAATCCAATTACACATTAAAACCAATTAAAATTAGAATACTACTATATAGATAAATTATATGAAAAAGAAGTTCTGAATTAAAATGCAGTATCTCCCACTATTCATTTAAATGACGATTTTATCATAAAAACACAAAAAAAAATTCCTAAATAAATTTTTCTGTCCCTATTATAAATAATAATTTAATTTTTTCAAATTTAATATATAAAAGTTTCAAATATTATATTTAAAGAGGGTTCTCCATTAAAAGGAGGAAAAACTGTATTTTTTGAAAAATATGCATTTTATCTAAAACATTGAATTTGTCCTTATATTATTTCTAATATGAATGGTAAAATTATATGAATGGTAAAATTATATGTAATAATATGAATGGTAAAATTATAAGTAATATATATTAAATTAAAAATATGGTTAATAATATTCATATCTATTTTTTTAAACTTCTAGTTTGATAGGTCATGATGTGCGCGAACTCAACGTTGCATGTAGCACAAGCTAAGATGAAGTTGTGTATAGCATAAGATTATCTTTGTGTAGTGAAAAACACAGGATATTGAATTTATTTAAAAAGAATCATGATGTGGAATCTTGGGATATTACACCTACCTCTTCACTACCTTCATGGTGGATGATAGAAATTCTATGCAGAAATCCCTTTGAAAGTTTAACCAAAGAATATATGACTCCTTATGGTCACCAAGATATAGTGTTCACCACTTATCCATAGATCCCAACATCTATCTAACTAATAATTGGACCCAGTATTTTTATTGGGCCCATACCAAACCAAATTTAATCCAGATCTATACAAACCAGTGATTTGTCTTCACACCAGACATGATACCTTCATACTTTTCTTAAGCCTTCCTCTATAAGGCACACAATTTCCTTCACTATTGGTCATCCGCCTCAACTAGATCAACATTTTGGAGATTAAATGGCTCAGCCTATTGGACATCACTGGCCTGAAACACATTCAAACAATATCCAAGATCCATAGGTGAAAGAGAAATATGTATATCCTAAGCCCAGTGGTATGTAATTTAATAAAGAGTCACAAAATTGATTCATTTTAACTTTCATAAACCTACCAAATCAGATAAGAACACAATAAATAATTTAAATTTATATTTCCCATGTCTCTACCATAAAATTGGTACCACATCTCTTTGTAATTTAATAGACCCTGGGGCCCTAAAATTTCATGGCCTAGCTGGTCTTCCCTGGCCAATGTCGTGAACCAAGGTTAGTCTGCACCGTTTCCTTACTAACCCATCAAATAATTACAATTAATAACTCCATACTTCATCCTAACTCTTTAAAATTATTTTTTACCACTCTGTCATGACCCCATCCCTCCAAAGTTATCCTTTTTGGGCCAATAATAATATAATATTGATAATGACCATCAAGACCTTCCTTCGATAGGCCCAAAGTTTGTGACAAGAATAGAGGGTAAAAAAATAACATAAATGGAAGGACATACACTATATAATATAGTATCAAGAGATAGGATAAATAATGAATGAGAAAATATATTACATAATATGAAAAATAAACAAAAACCATCTCATAATGAATTTGTAATGTAATCAAATACAAAGAGTCCCCAAATAAAATAAGAAAATAAAATCCTATAGAAGTGACACTGCAACACCTCTAAATCCAATGATAGAAATTTCCACCATGGTCTATGAAGTCCTCCTAGAAACATAAAAAACCTTTTTTATATAATAAGGTATGTAATACAAGTATAATGAGTAGGACCATTCCCAAAGTCTCTTGTGAACATGATAAAAGTTCATACTAATGCAGCAGTAATCGAACAACAGAACCAAAAACCCTAAACGGATCAACTAACCAATCTCATCCTTAATATGAAATTCTCACCAAATAATGAATCCAAGTATAGTAACATAATAAAAACTATATAGATAAAATTTTACCTTTCAATATTATCCCACTAATTTTTCACTCTCACACCCTAAATCCGTATATCCCAGTGCTCCCATAACTTCTATACAGAATCCTTTATGAAGAATGTTGGGCCATTACATCACATAAAATATCACCTGAAAATACATGGTCCATAATATAAAATATTTCCAATGTATACCTAGTCCATTACAATACATCAATTACCACATGAATAAAGTAATTGGGTATCATGAACATGAAATAAATTCAACCTAGTACCCTCCTCCTATCATGCACGAACCCCACCATGAACTCCCTCATCATCTCATTAATAATTACCTATAGTGTATTTTTAAATTTATCTATAATATCTAGTGCATATCAAAATCAACTATAAGAGAGAGTGGGGAAGGTAGGGTATCTATCCATCCATCCTTACCATCAGGGTGTTGGGAAAAACAAATCCAAAAAAAAATTATTTTTGATACATAGTGTTTGATGTGGGTGGGGTTCATATATATTTTACAATGGAAATATAATTTTTATATATGTTTTGTAACATACAAGATCAACCTATGGGTTCAAAATAAGATTATAATCCCAAATCACAACATCCCATAAGGTCTCACAACTTTTGACACTTTCTATCCCTCCTTCAAATACATAACACCACATAATAAAGACACAAATCACAAGCCACTTTTCAACTTATTTCTCAAATTAATTCATTTTATAATTTTTTCATTACCAACTAATTTCACTATTTTAACCCATTTATTTCATATTTAACCATAAGAAACTTTTTTACAAACTACGCATTTTAAAAAAAATCATTAGCCAATAAAACCCATTAAGAAATTTGTCCCACTATCCATTTCAATTTCGTCATTAATAATTTATCCCATTTCTACCGTATAAATAGAATGAAACTTCACAACACAAATACAACATAAAATAAATAATCATCCTTATGCCAAGAAGCCCCACATTTATACCATTTCACATCACCATCACCTTTCATCACAACTACCACATATCATAACCACTTTTACATCACAACCACTACATTTACAACCACATCTCATCACATCAACTTTAAGTTTTAAGGGAATTATCACATAAACCATAATTCTATGGGAAATCAATAAATTGGTTGGATATACATTTTTATCCAATTTATTTTAAGGTGATATAAAACAATCACACAAAAACGTTTAGAAAAATATATCAACTACGACACAAAAAGATCCCCCAACAGCCATGATTTTCATCAAGGCATCAATCATGTATAATCTCAATAAAAAATTAAAATGGTTAAATTTGAATTTCAATCCCCTTACTAATAAATTTAAATTAAACTAATTCATTATATTCATTAATCTAGTTCATATTATCCTCTAAAAATATAAAAAAAAGAATGGTCCATCCCACATGTTGCAACTATAAGAGAGAAGAGTGTTCTACTACCTCAAATTAATCTTTTAAAAAAATTGTACAAGGATTAGTCAAGTGGAAGACAACCAAAAAACACCATCATGAGGTAGTACACCTTGATCAACTTAGTACACAAGATCCAACATTATTCCCATACCAAAACATCACCCAAACCAATGGTTCCTTGATAGAGGCCCTTTCAGAATAAATAACTAGAAGAAAAAAGGGACAAGGAAACATGAGAACTCACCTAAAACCACCAAGGATCGGTCTCCGAAGTCTGGGGTTGAATGAAAACGAAAATGGGCTAAAATAACTCCTATGGACACACTTGGTTAACTAAATAACTGAGATAAAATCTAAAATGAATGTAGGGTTTGAGGGGCTTTGTGTTTTTATAGGATATCTAGAAAAACATAACACCATGGAGAAACACCACACACCACACCACAGAACTACTAAAAAATGTAAGGACCACTTCATAAGAGGAGATACCATGCCATAGTGAAGTAAGTGGAAGCCACATCTAAGAACAATGGTGAGGTCCATAATGAAAATAATATAAAAAGGAAATAAACCATGGTGTAGGATTAACTACCATGATGTAAAACCATGCTTTCAAGAACAAGGCTATATTGTGTCCCGTCCTTACGGTATGGCTAACCCAAAAATAAAAGAAATAAAAAAATCACCCCTCTAAGACTCCATGTCATATCCCAGAAATCATGATGCATCCATTATAAATTTGGTAGAATAACCAAACTTCCCCATTAATACCCTTCGTCATAGATAACACCGCCATGTCATAGGGAAGAAAGGGTATGTCGTAGCCCTGATCTATAAAGTAGCTATGCCAAAAATGGAAGAAATTGTGAAATGAAACACCATGAGCCTTGTTAATACAACCAATATCTCAAAATCGTAGTGAGTCTCCTCTATGGAACAACCCAAGAATCCACACTAAAAAAGTCCTCCCATCTAAATTCTCAACTGAATATATTATTTTTACCCTCCATACTCCACGGTACTTCCATCGAACACCTCCACCACCATAACTCCCTCAAACTAACAGGTTTTAAATTCTATAATATTACACACACTTTTATGTGATGATTATCTTATCCTTTTTTAGAATTATATGAAACACATTATGGGATATCACGTAAATATTAAAGAACTATGAGATTATCTCTATTTATTCCATCAATAAGAATAAGTTAGAAATTTTATTTAGAAAAAGTTTTCCATATAAAAATAGAATAAATATTCTAGGTTCCTAGGGGATGGTAATGGATCATTTCATTTTTATTACTTTAGAATACCATTTCTTGGGTAAATTTGTGAATTTTTATCTAGTAATTTTTTTTCTAAAATCAGTTATCAATTTTCCAATTGTAAAATAAGAATCATATATCCAGGTGGAAGAATATTCCTTGTAAGTGTTATTATTACTTAAATATTTTTATATTATTTTTTTCATACATTTGGCCTATAATTTTACTTGAAAATATTTAGACCCTTTTAAAATTTTATATATACTTATTTTATTTATGAGAAGAAAATTGTTATAGTTTAATGAAATAAATGTATTAAACCCATTGACATGGGTGTAATGGGAGTAAATGACTTTATAAATTTAATGATAATTTATTATAAAATTTTATATGGATTCTATTAACATAAAATAATGATTCATTTTCT
Source organism: Viscum album (assembly GCA_963277665.1). Classification (NCBI taxonomy): domain Eukaryota; kingdom Viridiplantae; phylum Streptophyta; class Magnoliopsida; order Santalales; family Viscaceae; genus Viscum; species Viscum album. The sequence goes on from OY728125.1 coordinate 397,798,792, forward strand.
TCCTTCAAATGTATATTAATTAAAAAATTTATAGTTTGATTCCCCATTTATATTGCATCCTCTATCTGGCCTTCAATAAAACAAATACAATTATCTAATGTTTTCTTCTAAATAATTTGTTATCTAGGTGACTTATATTAACTTATAGACTACTATAAATGTGTCAATACCTCTTTAAGAATTTTTTTTGGTCCCTCATGGAATGGGAAACCAACTAAATAAGAATCAGTACCAAAAATCAATGATATTTCTAATTTCATTCCTACTGATTTTTATCCTAATATTCATATATTTTTATTTATTTAATGGTATTGTCTCATCTATATATCCACTATATTATGTACACTTACATATAAGTATCATTATATTTATAAATATTACTATGTGGTGTATATCCCATGGTGTATTGTTAAATTTGAGTAGGTATTTATTACCACAGGCATATTTTTCTTCTGTAGAAGATTTGGTGAAATTGCCTTATAATGGATGATCAATATTTGATTGCTTCTAATTTTTCTATTAATAAAAAATATATGGAATATTTTTATCATTTAAACAATAGTTTCAACATTCTTAGTAAAATTTTAAGATATTTACAGGACTATTTTCATATTTTTATCTTGTAGAAATAATAAACAATTGAACTCAGTACTTGATAATCAATTGAGTGACATTAATATTAACTTGTTGCTTTCTAAAAGTATTATTGTCCTTTAATTATTTTGGAATGAAAGGAAATTTTAATTATTTTAATTGAAACAAACCAATGTGAAGGTAGAAATCATATTCATTCATAATGAGATCTAAGCGAGCATGAAGGTACAGAAGGAATTTAATAAAAATTATTGTGATGATCTTACCATTTGATGGAGTAATGTTATATAAATGAGAACCTATGAAATTAAATCAACTAAATTCATGGGTAGAACACCCAAAACAAATATAAACTCTCAAATAATTTTATTAATTTAGAAAAATAAAACTACATGTGACAATATATAGTTAATTTATATCCTAAAACCTTTAAACAAATAAAATATCGATTCTTCCTTTAAATATCATATTCTAGGGGAAACAATAATTAGATAAATAAAAGAATAAAAATACATGTATCTCATGAGGGACTATAGACATATAAATCATTGAATTTTTTCACCCCCTCTTATAAAGGGATGTCCCTCTAGTATAAAACTATATATAGTTACTCCATTGGATTGAATAACTTTATATTTACTAGATTGAATTTCAAAGAGGTATCCCATCCCTCCAGAAGTTCCACCATATAATAATTATCATTAATAAGTTTCATGGCTTCATAGGGTCCAGTTTTATATAGATTTAACTTGTTGTAGTTGTTGACTTGGAATAATTCCTTCTAGCTGTGAACCATGATGAGATCCCCCTCTTTGAGAACAGCTCACCTACACTTTCTTTCAGTTGCCTCTTTGTACCGTTCATTTGAGTCTTCAATGTTATAAACCACTTCATCTTGAATATCATCAATGTTGGAGGTCATGTCTTCAACAACCTCAATGTACATAGTAATATTGGGTAATGGGATTAGATCAATAATGTGCACTAGTGGCCACTAATACACTACATTAAAATGAGTCTTCCCCATATTTGGATTCATCATATTGTTGAGTGAAAATTAATGTGGAGTGATAATAAGATATCATTAATTAGGATTCTCCCTAAATAATTGGTGGATAAGAGTTCCATGAGTATGATTGAAAACATATATTTTTTCATTTTTATGGGGAGGAATGATGTTTTAAAATCCAATTTTGACTATATTGTTTTGATATTGTTCACCAAAACGAATAAGGAAATGACTATCATAGTCATATGTTATGGTTTTCATAATCCCATGGATTAATTACACTTTATGAAGGAATATCATAACCAAAAAAGAAGCATAAACCATATTTTTACAAGTAATTAAGTGTGTTATCTTAGAGTATTGGTTGACTACCAAAAAGACAGAGTCATGGGACAATAGTGTATGGGATATCCCTAAGAAAAAATCCATGGAGATATCTTTTTAGGGGACCTATGTAATTGGTAGGACCATATAGAAGATTTTTTTTCATACCCCATATTCTCTAGGAAGGTCATACATATTTTTACCACTTTAACTATATCTCATTTCAACTATAGGTAAAGGAATATTTTCACTAGATAAATGGTATCATCCTTATCTAAGTTCCCATTACAGTGAATCTTGATAGCTATTCTCTCCCTAAAAATTCTTTAGGAATTAAAAAACATTACCAAAAGAAACTAAATCTATATTTCAAAATAAAAGAGCCAAAAAAACATCCCTTTTGGGTATATTTTCATTATATGGGAAAATATTCATCTTTTGGGTAATGGTATTTTAAAATTTTAAATCCCCCACCTCATTCTACATGTTGAAGAGTTTATAAGAATTTATAATTATCATTTCCTCTAATTTATTCCTTTTAACACACTTTTTCTAAATAATAAATGTGAATTTATATAAAAATGTTACCCACTATGTGTTCATTTGAAAAATATGCTTTTATGATTGTATATATTATATGGTTTTATTATTGGGTTAGAGCATGAATTCTCACTAAAAAAGTTACTTCCCCCAATGTTTCATAGCTCATACTATGGTGTGTAATTCAATACCATATATGTCCCATTTATGATGTGTTTCATAAATCTTATCACTCATAAATGTGATTGGTTTACCATAATAAGATAGTACATTGCCAATTTCAACAATAGATGTATATGTATCCAATTTGAATGGATTTATAAAGTCAATAAATGCTATGATTGTATTATTGGAATTTTTATACTTGATGTTGTAAAATATCTCCTCACTTTCATTTTCCCCAATGAAAATTTTCTATTCCAAAAAATATATGATGGTATCATGATCAAGAAAAAATAATGAGTGAATCTATGGTAAAAGGTTGTAAGGTAATTGAAGATACATAGTTCAATCATGTTCTTGGATATAGGACACTCATGGAAGCCTCAAGCCTTCCCTTAATTGAATTGAATCTATTTAACCAACACAACATGTCAATGTAATATCAATTTATAGATCTTTAAATTTCATTCCTTGTGAATAATATAAAACGTGTTGTCCTACAAAACCCAATGTACATCCCCTAGAAGGTTCATATTTAAAAACACAATTAACTATTTAATAATATTATTTATATCATATAATCATATTTATGGTAATATATTATTGATGGTGATCTTATTAATATCTATACTGTCAACACACATATTCCATGTTACAACTTTCTTGGGAACCAATTGGGTTATAACAACACAAGGGATCCTAATTTCCTAAATGAATCCTTTGTTAAGACACCCCTATAATTATAAAGGATCTCTTTAGACAATATAACAAGTAGGTATCATGGAAAATTTATTTGATATGATCTTGGGACTAATGCAATGTGGTGTTGGATATCTAAATTAAGTGGTAAGCTGGCAGGTGTCTTGTCAGACATGATATCTTGAATCTCATAAAGTAGCTACTAGAGGATTGGTGGGATGTTGGTAGGGATTTCCAAAAGAACATGGGCTTAAAAATCTATAATATATCTCCAATCTCCCACATCCTTCCTAAAATTGAAATATTCATATAAAGAAATATTCAATTTTCCTTGTATATGGGTGTCTAAGCACTATGTCAGGGGTGAAAAAATATAATGGCCCTTTTCATTAATGAACTCTATGGTGTTGTATTAGGAATTATAGCTAGAATAAAGATTTAATTTCCATTTTTTAACCATTATAAGTTTTAATTCATTCATCAAGAACACATCCATAGTAACATGATCTTAAAATTGGTTGATTGATAATGGAACACTTCATTTTCCTATCACTCAAATACCCCTTATCATCTTTATCCATACAATGATATATTCTTATGGATAATTGGTTTTCATTAGTTGAATGATGCTTAATAAATCATTAGATATTAAATTATCCTAGCTTCCCCCATCAATAATGATTTTAAGTACACATTCACTCACCCAAAAACAATCTTAGAAATGGTGTTATGAATCCTCCTTATTTATATCAACGGTCATCATGATGTGTCGTAAAATAGAGTTGTACTTCTCTAACTTAATAATGTATTTAAGATTATTATAGTGTTTCTCATCCTCTTTCTTCTTATCAGTTTCTCAATCATCTTCAACTTTTGTAATTAAATCAACTCAACCATGATTTGGTAAATGTTTTTATAAGTGATCTAGTTACTGGAATAAATATCACTTATCATATAACTAATGGGAGTATGAGTGTTTTTTTGTTGAGGTTTGGTATTATATATAGGTTGAATATGATTTCTAAAAGTTCCTGAAGTTTGTTGTCTTCAGAAGTCTTCACCGAACATAACTATTGCTTAGGGGATTTTTTTCCTTTCTAATAGGGGCTTAAACCTAGATTTTTACAACCTAGATGACTCCCAAGTTATGAACATTATTGTTCTAGAGAAAGGGTCTTGTTGTAGTTATACATTAACCAACTAGTTTTTTAGAAATGGACTCATCAAGGTTGACCATGGTGATCTTTTGAACTTGGTTCTAAGTAACGGACTCAATTCCTCTAACAAACCTCAACATTTTTTTACCCTCGAACTTCCATAGGTTTTTTTGTGATGATATTCTACGATAATATTTAGTTTATTAATGGAATGTTCATAGGACTTTTGGAAATAATGATACCACTTTTATAGAACCTTATTATATTCATTTGGATAGAATCTATGGTTTAATGAATCCTTCATTCAATTCCATGAGTGAATGCGATTATTAACTTTTTACTGATGGTTATTATATAGTTTCCATCCCATTAAAAATACTCACCATGGAGATTATATTCCACATTTTTTACCAAAAATATACTCTTATACATCCATCAAGTTGAATTACTTTTTGACCTCAATAATATAATATAAAAATTATTCCACTTAGAGGTTAGCACAAAAGGTTGGAAGGATTTGTTTAATACATGGATATTTTCGAGGTCATGGTAGCTTAACAAAATCATCCACAGATTTATTATTTTTCTCTTGTCATGTACGTAGAGCTAAAATGAGTAGGTAAAACTCTTTATAAACCAAGGTGGCCAATGGGGTCTTTTCATTGGGTTTTACTTCTCAAAAAAAAATTAATTGGAATGTTAGGTTTTGGAATATACACTAAGTGAAGGTATATCAATGTCTCTAACAATGCTTCTTACTAATCATTAAATTTATTCTACTATTGGATGATTTTTCCCTCTTATTCGATAATTTCCTTTAAAATTATTTACATAGTTTGGTTTATGAGGAATAAAGAGTCCCTAATTTCACCATTATTACCTATGGCCACTGAAGTGGAAGATGTAGCCTTTTTGACCTTACAGTCAGAAAAAGGTGGGTTTTCACACTATTCATGACCCGATTTTTCCTTTTTTTAATATTTTTTATTTTTTTACCTGAGTTCTATGTGCATAGAGTGATCAATGAGGGGATCATAGTATTACATATTTAGGGAATTTACTACGGTTTATCTACTACTAAAGATACACTTATGGAAGTGGTATATAGAGAAAAACATGGGTGTTCATAGGGAGGTTGGGAACACATAGAGATTATGAGCTTGCTAGGGTTGGGCATGTTGATATGCCCAAAGGAATCGTTAATTCTTCTAATAATGGATAAATTTTGAAATTTATATTATCCTGAACCATACTAACTATAAAAGAGTGGTGTAGTATAAGTGTGGGGTCAAACCCACAGAGAGTAGGGAACACAACAATGATAACTCTCGACCAAAGTTTGGGTCACTCCAATTTATGGTTTATTTAATTAAACTAATGTGTAATTTAAAATAAATGAATTAAAATATAGAAATAGAAGAGAGGGGAACCATTTTATAGGGGAGGTTTTGCTAAATTAATTTAACTTCACTCACAATATAATATTATTAAATAGCACAACCAAACAATTCCATTGATAGAAGAAATGGTCATTATTTATCAAACTACCATAGAATACCAATTCATCATGATCATATGAATCAAAATCTAAAAAGTGCATTAATTTCATACTACTAAAGGAGAAGATTAATTCCATTTAATTGTCATGAATAAATCATCTCAATCGTGTTGGGGTTAATTGATTATTAAAAACATATAATAAATTATTGAATTTTGAATAAAATATATGAATATTCACAACATCATAATATCAAATAAAATTATATTTATAAGTGAATAAAAATCATTATTTTTTGGTATACACCCCCATTAATTGATCTTTCTCCACCTATGGGTTTCATCCAACCATCGCCGGACGATCTCCAATGATGATTAAACCCAAATCCATAGGAGAGAGATAAATAAAGAATGAATGAGGATGAAATGGGGAAAATAAATAGATGGGAATTAAAATTTCAAACCGTCTAATGATTACAAGAAATAAAGAAAATAAAAACAAAACAAAAACCTAACTGTGAAGAAATCTTGGTCAGAACCCTACAGTAGCCTCCCTTTGGTTATGCCTCTCCAACTAGAATGGAATCCCCTTTCTCCTAGACCAAAAGCCTTATTTATAACAATAGATTTCATCATGATGTTCCCTCTGGTCATTTATGGTGTTAAATGGTCTTCCAGGGTTGTCAAATGAAGAAAATATTATTGAAAGATACGTTGAAAATCAATGTTATTTTTTTGTTTCAGTATATTACATGACGTGTAATATGTTTACACATCGTGTAACCCAATAGAATGTTTTCTTATTATCACATTCTTTAATATTTTCATTAATTAGACATTTAAATGTCATGTATAAACATTAAACAATGTGTAATTTCATCTCCTAGTTCTAGAACCCTTGTTTCTTCTAGTTTCTTCAATTTTGTGCCATGGATGTACTCTATCAACATCCTTATAAATCTGGTGTTGTGGAAAGAGTGAATGTTTTGTTCCTCAATTTCCATCTTTACCTTGGTATTACTCTAAAAATTAATCCTATATAATAATTTAAAATACATTAATATTAGGCACATATATTCTATTAAATCTATTAATATAAAATGAATTAATATATAAAATCACATCAAAATATGAATACAAAATACAGATATCACGTGCACTATGGTGTCAGGATTTAGTAGATGTTACATGAATATGGAGTACTATGCATAGGTTGTGTTACATATGGAGGCCTTATTCAAATAGAATGCATGAAAGGCCTATGAAATGATACTTCTAAATGCACAAAGGGATTTTGGCATGAATTAGGGAATCAAATCTCATGATTCACATGTTGAAATGGGAGATTAAAGCATACAGTGATGTTCTATATTTTTATTTTTGTAGCATCTATATTTATTACCATTTTCTGTTTTTTTTCATGGAGATTAATGAAGATAGGATTTGGATCGACTGACTGGAGCAGGGGACACTACAACTCACCAATGTTTCTAGGAGGAACACCATGTTTGTGGTCAAATTTTATAATAATTCCATATCAGTACCCTGGAGTATCCTTCCATAATGGATTGATATCCATGAACACATTGAATAAATATTGTTACATGTCGCACATGTCTTCAGAGAAGTGAATCATGTTACAAATGCTTTATCGAAGAGGACAGTGATATAAGCTTCCTCGTGTTGGTCATTTTTTATCTTGAAATTTTGTAAACCTTTTTTGGATTTGGATGTGATTGTTAATATGTATACCCATGTTTTTAATTCCCCACTATAATTACATCACATTTTTTACTTATTAATTTTTTGGACCAAGTGATCTCAAGACCCTATGGGGAATATCCTAGTGGTTTAATCTCCATGGGGTGTTAGGGATGTCTTTGGTTGAAGCCTCCCCAACCACATGTGCAGGTATATCTTCATATTTCCTCTTACCTCAGACCAATTTGAATTATAACAATTATTATTACTATTATTATGAAGCTACAATCTGGACTAGTGATAAGAACCTTGAATCTATTTCCTAATTAGGAGATCAAATCTCGATTTCCCATCATTATGGAGGGTTTTCATCCTAAAAAATGTAACTACAATAAAAATATATTGCAGACATGAAATTAGCATGTGAATCCTCTATGGGGATGAAAACACTTTTCCAAAACAAATAAAGAAAAAATTGATATTAATCAAACTCAAAGAAACACCTAATTCAAAAATTTAAAAACATCCATGATAAGAAAAAATTAACCATAATAGTCATTTCTTTGAAATGAAAATTAAAAGTTAGAGATTTTATAAAAAAATATCTAAATTATAAAAATCATGAGTCATTTTAATGACATAGTGAATATAACGCAAAACAAAATTATACTAAATAAGAAAACTAAAAACCACCCATAGAGATATCATTATACATAAAAATCGGTTATTCAAATCAATAAGTTAACCACACACATAATAGGTTCCATGTTCCTACATTCACAACCTATATCATGAGGGGAGATGAGTAAATATAATTAGTATTTTTCAAACATCATCACATAATTAAGACTAAGACTCTAATATAGAAACAATAAATTAAGGTGATAAAATATCACCTAGAATCATAATTTCATGTATAAAAACACACTTATAATGATAATAAAAAAACAATATTAAATATGATAACAAAATAAAATGAATTATTTATTAATTATATAATAATAATATTAAGTTATTTTCATACACAATGAAGGGATTAAAATTTTTAAAAATGGGTATACATATAAAAAATATATGGATGCTAAAAAACATATATAACTAACATATAATTTGAAATGAAAACATAAATAATGGAAATAAATCCTCATATATGGTAGGGTGAGGGAAATAATGGAAATTTACTGGGAAAAACTTTTATCTAAATACCTATAATATCATTAATATATATAACAAATTTTTATCTTACCACCCCTAATGTATATGAATTATTTTTTTCAATCACTCATTAAACTATGTCCCTAAACTCCATTATCATGCACATGTTTCTTGCCATTATATTCTACCCTTTATAATTAAATTATTAAAAACCCATATTTCTATATTGGTGGTGCTTGGTCCTTTTGGATGAAGTTATAACAAATTCTATCATCCAATACTTAACAAAAAATTATTGCATTGTTTCCCACTATAACATAAATGTATATTGACACCAATAGTTTTATTTCAGTAGCACTTACTTTTTCAACATTGTATTGTAGTGGATTTGAATTAGGTGACAATACAACAATAAATTTATAGACTTCACGCCACTCACACTGTAGTATAGTAGGATTATTTTGTGGATTGACACTATAGAAACATGTAATACTGTATCACCATGTTTCTTTATCATCTCTCATCTATCTAGGGTTTTTTTAACATTGGGAAACACCTTGAAATTTTATCCTAAAATAGTGAATATTTTTTCCTCTTCATGGATGTATAGATTATACCTGAAATGTGAAAATCATATTCAATATTGATATTATTTTTTTCTTTTTTTATCTCTATTTTGATCTTTTTCTATAAATTAAAATATCATTTGTAGCTCCTGATATTTCCAAAACAACTTGTATAAGAACCTGAGTTTTGAAGTTCAATGGTAGATTTCTCAAATTGAGTAATGGTTATAGAAGAATTAATGGTAGAGATCGATTTATTTAATATATCCAACTGTAGTTACTGAAGGATGAAGATTGAATATTATCTTTATTATAAAAATATTCACTTTCTTCTTTTGGTTGAAACCCATCATATATGAAGAATACCAAAATGGATCTACTAGATCAATAAGTTATGGGATTTATGAACTATATTTTAGTAAAAAATGTGGTGTTCAATAACTGATAAGAGTAGATAATGGTTATGTTGATAAAATATCTTATGAATATGTATGAAAATACTTTTTCATTGAACAAAGTGTACCTGATGTAGTGTTTGTTCAATCTATAGATGATTGAAGTAAAGGATATTATTTATCATCTCAATGAATTCAACATCATCACAAGTAAGTTGTAATTGCTGGGAAATAACCAAATGACTAAGTATGTGCACTATTTTTACCATATTCATTACCTAAAATTTTGGAAGAAACTATAACAACCTTGAGAATTTCTTTGTGGAAGAAAAATTTTAAGTTGAACAATGTGTTAGAATTGATCCTTGGTGAGGACATTCATCAAATAGAATTGGGTATATTCTCTGGTTATTCTATACACGTAGAAGAAAAAGGTAGATACACATATCAATATAATTTCACAAGATGATAAAAATCAAGAGGAAATACCTGAGATATGTAAAAGGGTCCTGGCCATATATGCTAGACTTATGGGAAGAAAAGATATATTAAGAAGAAATGTAGATAAAAATGGAAGGCACTGAAAACCAATGCAGTAAACATGGAAGTAGAAAGGACTGATGATGTGTTGTTTTCTAGTATGGATAAACCAATGAAGTCTTGGATTTTAGATTCAAATTCATACTTCTATTCCATACTGAGGAAGGGTTTCATAAATAATTGTGTTTATATAAATTTTGGCAGTGTATATCTTGGTGGTGATGAGCCCTTGCAAATTTTATGAAAGGGTGATTCCCAGATCAAAACCAATGGTTGCTATTTTTCTCATTCTAGAGAATGTGAGGTATATTTCTATATTGAAAAGGAATATTATTTCTATCAATAATATTTATGATGCAGTATTTTTCACCACATTCTCTGGTGGTGCATAGAAATTTACCATGGGAGTTATGCTCAGAACTCATTGAGTAACTAATGGAACCCTATAGAACCTGACATAAAATTTCATGGAAATGTGTACAATAAAAAATTTTATTAGTTAATCATAACTATATAATTATAGGTTATAATTCATGATTGATAATATTTTGAAGGTTATGTAAACAATGGGAATATTATTGGAACTGAATTCAATGCATGTTATCTTATGTGAAGATTTCATATTTAGAAAGCTAAAAATCATATCCTTTAAATAAAAGAGGAAGGACATCAAATTTTTAGAACCGTGATATTATGAACATAGATGTTTGGGGTCTAAAAGAGTAAATTAATATAGATATTCATAATATTATATGGAAATTATTGATGACTCAATATGGATAGTATGGGTATACTTTCTATAAAGAAAATCTGATATATTTATAGCATTTAAGAAGTGTAATACTTTAATATAGAATGGTTCTAGATCAATGATTAAATTATTAAGGAATAATAATATAGGAGAATATAATGGTAAATAGTTCAAGTAATTTTATCATAATAATGTAATTTGGTGGGAGAAGACTCTTCTAGGTATACCATAATAGAATAGTGTGCATGAAAGTATGAATAGGATATTGAATGAATATTCCATGAGGATGAGACTACACTCAGGGTTAGCCAATATATTTTGGGAATATGGGGTGAATATAGAATCATATATCATCAATAATATTCTATTTGTTCTAGTGGGAGAACATATACCTGAGGATATTCTTTTTGATTCTTTTTGATGGGGCCGCCTGCATTTCCATTCACTCAAAAGGACAGGTTTATTATTCCCCTACATTATTGATTTCCAAATTCATGAAACATTCATAACTTATTCATAGATTTATGATCCTTAATCTAAATTAGATGAGGGTATTTCGGTTCCTCCTCTCATGGATTCATCCTCAAAATTCATCACTTAGTTCATGTCTCCCTTATAGATTAAGATGTTGTTTGTGAAACTCACACCTGGTTCCATCTCATTGTGCATTCCAGTTAATTACCCTACTTCACTCTAGAAAATACAATGGGTCTAGCTAGGGAAACATCCTTCATTTAGGGAAGTAATAACCTTGGGAATTAGTTGCATGTCTGGATGCTGGAACATTGGTCACCTGTATTCTTCCTCAGAAGAGGGATTCTCAAGGGTGTGGAAACCCAAGGTATACCACATCGATCGTGGGGTATCTTATTCTAGATACATATCTTTCAAGGTTTTCAATAGGCATACCATGTTTAACATAAGGTAGGCCACACGTTTAATGTCCATCAGAGATGGATCTTACTAATCAAAACATCTCACGGGAACATATCAAAAGGTGGGTCTCTAAGAGGGAACACCTATAAAATTTTACCAAATGGATGGATCAGAATGCCTAATGAGATCAAACTTAGGATGGTGCATCCTATAATAGAAATATTTCACATCATGAAGGGATACAACTGAAAATGGGGTCACCTAGGTTTACCGTTGGTTAGGTGGGAGAACCGATGAGGATGAATCTAAATGATTCGTCCCATAAAGAGAAAGCTTTTACACTATGAAGGCTGATCTAGACACCTATGAGGGTAGATTATAGTGGTGGACCCCATGGATGGGGACACCAAGGTTTACCATTGGCTGGGATTGAAACTCAAGGAGGCTTCCAACATACTTTGTGTAGAAGAAATGGATTAAAACCCACATAGTTTGAGAGGGTATGGTGTGGGGATTGCGCATGGTTAGCATCCTATTGAAAGAGGAGTGATATTGGTTGGATGATATGAATTGTTTAGGGCTTATTCATGTTGTGTTTCTTAGTTTCTACTGAGGGTGGACATGGAGTTAATGGGAATTATGTGCTAAGATAGCCCAGATGGATGGAATGATCTCACCAGGATGTGGCAGCCTGGGTAAGAATCAGGAGAGATGTGGATGAGGTAGGAGAAATGGGTAGGAGGAATGGAGTGTATAGAGTGATCTCATTAGTACAAGGGTGATTTGATCGATGAAGTAATATAGTATAGATCAAAACACCTTAGGGGTGGATCCAGGGTCATGTGTCCTATGAAGGGAAGATGACACACCATGAAGGATGATATGAATGCCACTGGAGGTGGATCAGTGAGAGGGGAACCCCTAGGAGATGGAAAAAGTTTTACTGATGGTTGGGATTTTCACTCATGTAGGTTTATTATGTATCATATCTAGACGTTAGGGATCAAAACCCACGTAGTTTTAGTGTTCCATGTAGTTTTAAATAATATAGTAAGGATGATATTTAACCAATGTGAATAAGACGGTGTTTGGATTGAACCTAGAGGAGGTTTCATACATATCCCAACTAGTTGGGAATCAAATTCCATGTAGTTTTATTAGGGGAATTTGGGATTACACCAGTATAGGTGGACAAGCATGTATTTTGGAGCTTATTCATTGATGTTTCCTAGTTGTACCTGAAGGAGATGTGACCTCCAATTGGGGTATGAATTCCTGAGATAAAATGAATCTAGGGAAAGAACATTATGGGAATAGATGATGGTGGATACAAAGATCCGGGAGGTGAAACACTAGGAGGAGGGAACCAAGGATTAATAATGGTTGGTATTCAACCTCAACGAGTCTTCGTACATATCCTATGTAGAATACATGGATCAAAACCCATGTAGTTCAGTGGTTCATATCTTACACATGGTTTCCAGCCTATGATGGTTGAAGATGTGTCTTACTCCCTGATGGATGACTGTAAGAAGTGCTTCATGATCAATTATAACCTGTAATCCCACATGATTCATGCTCAGTGTGAGAAATAAGTAGATTAAGTTTACCAACACTCATGTCAGGAAAGATACATCAACATGGGATTGTGTAGAGCTTACACATAAGAGAAGCCCATGGTGAAAACCTCAAAGAGAGAGGGATGGGGTGTTGAGAGTCCCTTATTCCCATATCACCTCTGATGTTTTTTTTATATAGGATGTGAGGAGGAGCGATAGTGACACCTCTTGTAAGAAAGTCTAGGGGATTACACCAGGATGGATTCCCTTCCCTACAGGCAGATGTCGCTCCATGCAAGGAGGATCTCATTCCACGGGAGGAAGAGGTCACTCCCATGGAGATGAGTGGGTGTAAAAAATTCCTAAGGTGGTGCACCCCATTTTAATATAACAGTTTAAAGATACAATTTAGTTTTGTGTGTTGAGGATGATGGTTCTTGGACGTTTAACGTTATACATCTTGGATTGGGAGGACTCACTCCTCACCCATTGGACTTACCTAACTTATAGTCACCCACACTTTGGGAATGGAAGGAATCAAAAATGATATGATACTACATGGTGGAGGATTGGTTAGTCATGGGTTCTACATTAGTGTAGATATAAGAATAATCAATACTTTTTAGCAAACCTATGTGAATAAGAATTGGGTAAAGAAACGTAAAATAGAACAACACATGAGGGACTAAGAAATAACTACATTCAAGCCTAGAGGTATGCCTGGAAGAGGGTCTTGTAAAGTAGGGGTCCTTATTGATAGGTCCTTTGTGAAGCTCAGGCTCTTTGTAGAGGTCAAGGGTTTCATGAAGATAGGATCTCCTCGAAGCAGGGTGACCCTGCTTTGGCATAGAGGCATGAGTTTTAAAATGAGTGCTTCATTAAGGATTAATTATTCATGAATCCTATAGTAATTGGAGGGTAATTCTACTTCATTAAGGGAGTATTCCTTCATAAATAGAATCCCAATCCTATATAGGGGTAAATATAAATAAGGGAACATCAGTTTCGTAATGATCTAGCACCTTGAGGAATTCATTTTTCTCTTGAGTCTACAGTGCTCCAGGGATTCACAAAAAGGGAGCTCAAAATGTTGGAGTAACAATTCTTATGAGGGGGAGGGTGGGTAAACTATTTATAGGTAAATGGGTCTCACAATTCTCATAGTTTAACCAAGAATAAAAAATTATATCTTCTAAGAGTTGTGGGGATCATTAGGATCATGGATCCTTCCATCAACTTCCTTTGTAGTGGTTACGTGGGTTGTTGGACTCACGATACCTCTCGTCAACTTCCCTTGTGGTGTTCGTGGGGCTCATTGAACTCAAATTATCTCCTGTAAACTTCTTTTGAGGTATTCACATGTCTCTTTGATCTCATGGTTCCTCCCATCAATGTCTCAGGAATTCTTGGGGAGCAGGGGCTGCTCAAAAGTGCTTTGTGAGGCTAACCCCATTGTTGGTATTTTGGGTCTTTGGGATTTTATTTCATCTCAATCGGTCATGACCTTACTCTAATTAACCTGGGGAACATATTTTTTTCCAACCCCCCCCCCCACTCCCCCAGAATGTGAGGTTATGGAGAAAGGAAGTTCGGATTCTGAGGGTATGTTTTTGGCAATGGGTGGTTTTGAAGATAGATTGCAATGAAGGGTGTGCAGTGCACACTGGGCGAAGGCCTCCATAAAGCTCAAGAGCACAAAGGATTCCATGAATCTTGATTGATCATCATTTATAAATATGGATTAAGGGTCCCATTACTCATATTGGACCTCTATGAACGATTATGCCGAGATATCCTTTTGTAAACTAATATTTCCCTTGAATGTGTCTTCGCGAACCGGGTTCATCAGACCATTTCTCCAAGAACACTTTTTTAAAATTGGGGCATTTTGATCTTTTTTTTCTTTTTGATACTCATTGAGGACATTGTGGATCTGTGATTCGGTACTCTATGATCAATCTTCATGAATGAACCTTGCAAATAGTCTCATGAAAATAAACAAATCCTTAAAATTGATGGTTGTGCAAGAAGAAGCTTGAGAGGTCCTTGACGATGATGTCCAATGAGAATATATAATGAACAATAATATGATTGGGGAGTATGTTCAGATCCACTCTGATTAGGAGTCACTACTGGAGATACTAACATATGTGAGGAAATACTGTTCTCTTTGAAAGAGATTGTCTCTATATGGATTCAGTCTGAGGGAGTACATCTTTATCCTAAAAGAAAGTATGTATAAACTAGCTTACTAGCTTAGAGGTACACCAGGTCAATACTAGTGGTTTAGGGCTATTGATAGCCATACCAGGAAGGATTATTCAACTATCACTATAGACTTCCTTTACAACCATCTCATCAATATCAATGGAAAACCATTTCAGCCATAGGTATCCCCACAAAAATATCAAATAATCCTCAAGGTGGGGTTAGGGAACCCAACAAAAGGATGGACTAATGATTGTGACCTATGTTAGGGTATAAAATTCATGGAATAATGGGAATGGTTCTCCTAGGTATGTGCATTCTATACATAATTTGGAATATAGCTAAGGTGATTGGGCATGTAAGAAGTGTCATGGGATTCCCAATTCCATATTTTCCAACTAAAGGATATCATGCCCAGGATACTAAGTACATGGTCATCAATGTCTAAAACTTTTCACTTGCATCATCAAAAGATCGATATCAACCTCTAGGACCTCCAAAATATTTCTAGTATTCCCATTATGGGGGTCATGTATGATAAATTTATCCACACAGAGAATGTGTGGGAGTATCCGGAAAAAAATTACAAATATGGAGAAGATACTACTAGATTTTGTGCCAAGAACAGATAAAGACTAGTTGATGATAAGTAATTTCCACTTTATGTAGCGGTTCGGTCATTTCCTAAAATTTCCCATGAAGTGGCCTGCTGAGGGAGAGGAGTTTCCCCTGAAACTGTCCATAAAGACTCATACTTTCCCAATATGAGATCAATGAACACAGAAGGTTTTTATTGGATTATCTTATAGCACAACTACTGGTAGTGGGAGGGGGGGTTCATCATCAACATTGAGCATCAACCAATCTTCAAGATTTCAAGGTTCATATTGGTGCTCATTTGTGTGTGGATGCTTCCAGTAAGAAATGTGCACATGGGTTTGCAAATGAGCACGTTCATCATGGAGGCAATGTTGGTAATGGGACAATGCCTCCACCTCAGGGTTTCGGTGCTAGAAAAGTTGTATAAGGTTCTTTGGAATATTAGTATAGAGAAGAATCTATTGCACATGTGAAAACCGCTCCACATCCTATATGGATGGATGGAAGCACACTTGGGGGATATAAATTCCTGAATCACATTTCCCCTCCATAGATGAAATTTTGACTAGATATTCTGAATGTTTTAGGAATTTTCCCATTAAATATAAACATGATGGAGGTTCTGAACAAGATATGGAGGGAAGATGAATTCAACTTCCATACATTTATTTTTTCAATGGGAGTGTTTGATGATGATGGAAGGGGAATATAAGATAATTGATCATATCTCCAGTACATTTGTGGAAGATTACTGGTGGAGTAGGTGGATTTTGAGCCCATTAGTGAACTGTACACCCCACACTGGTTTGTGAGGTAGTTCATATTTTTAAAGATACTGAAACTGAAGGTGTACCTGGGGGTATGTCATGAAGATCACCCATTTGTAATGAGGCTTATTTTACTCATGTTCATGTAGGAATAATGGAAAATGAGGAACAGTATACCTTCACACACCACAACCTACGGGCTAGTCAAGGATTATGCAAAGAGTTGGGAGGTGGCCTACTCGGGAAACACACTAAAAAATTGACCATTCGAGCTAGTGATGGAGTGTTCCCTCTATGTCATGGTTGAGGAAGAATTGTGATAAGAGTATTCCAAGTAAGTAGTGATGATTCGCATTGTAGTGGATGATTTGTAGTAGTCAATCCAACAGTTCAAAGTTTTGTATTGGCCATAAGTAGGAAAAAAGAGATAGTACCAAGCCCATTGTTCCCAGCTAGGAAGACTTGGGATGAAGGGTAGTCATATAGATTGTTCTGCAGAATACTTACCCATGATCCCTGGAACTGACTGCATTATGTGGATATACCTAAGGATTTTATTCTACCCCAATGCTTGGGAGACCTGGGATGTCAACAAGAAATTTCTAAATCCTTATGAAATGTGGGATCACGTCAACCAGCTCGGGGTGGATCTTTCAAGAATTGGTCAGGCCAAAACTACCATTCTAGAATCCCTAGAAGAGGGGGAGTGGTATGTTGATGGGATGGAGAACATAGTTTACTCTAGAGGAAATTTTCATCCAGTGATGGATCGGGTGAAATTATTACTAGATCTAAGATCTTCAACATAACTATCAATTGTTGTGATGGTAGTGTTTTTCCCCTACCTGCAGAATTGTATGGGTCCTAGGGGGTAATATCCTATAGAGGGATTCCTTTGGACGAAGGCATGGCTATAGCATCATAGGAGACTTCCTTATGAGGATATTCATTAGCTCTTGAAGTAATCTTTAACTCAATACCTTGTGCTACTATCTCCATCATGTTTATTTAGGTTTATAGAATAACATATGTTTTTTACAAAAGAACTTTGCACAAGAGACCCCTCATCATGGGGATATAGTCATATATAACCAAGCACCCTTATACGCATTTGAAGAAATAGTGGTTGTAGTATTCAGAAGTGCTCGGGAGGCCAGGGTGGTGTCTATGGAACCTTTGGGAACCTCGATCATATATGGTGAGTGTGTGGGGGGGGGGCTTGTCCTGATATCCCAACAACGATGAGTCGATAGAGATAGAGAGAATGAATATCCATCACTTGATCACCATACCTTTTCTACCACATATATTCATGCTTGTTATTTTCTCAATTAGAGTGACCGTTGTGGCCCTCATCTAAACAATCCTCAGATTAGTGGGTTCTCTACTAGTGAGAATAGCCAGAGGACCCGGGGCCCCTTTCTTAAGAGGGGTATAGTTTCATATGGAGCCAAGTGTCTGAGATGACCAGGTCATGACCTCTGGTGAATAGATGATTGTGGATGTTGGTAGTGGTACTGGTGTGGTTGATAGGGAAACATTATCGAGGTTGGATCAAGTGATGAAGAACAACCTTGTGATATGGATCTTGATCCATCCGAAATGATTCTAGAGGAATATCATGCTACTAAACTCCTACCCTCATTTCTGGAGTATGAACCTATAGATCCAATATATCTAGAAGAATCTGTTTTTGATGCGGTCGAGGATAGTCGGGGTCCCTAACGTTAGTATGGAAGTAAATTAAATTCTTAATCAATAAAACTCCATAATTGGAGTGGATAAGATGAATTGGATCACTTCACCCTTGGATGTGTGACCTATGCACTAGAGGGGTGGACACTTAAGGTTTGAAAATGCTCATTTAAGACTACCTTGCTAAAAATATATGAGAGAGCAGTTAGGATTTGGAATCTTCCTGATTCAAAGAAAAATCTAACAGCTTCCAGATGCTCCAGGAAGCCGAATAAGAAATCCAACACCTATAATAATTTTCCATAAAACACATAGCTTTTATCACTACTCTGTCAAATATTGTCATATGATTATAGGCCCAACTAGTGTAGGATCAAGAGAAATTGAGATTGGAATCTCATCAAGTGGCTGATCTTCAGGCTGAGTTGGGCTAGTTGCAAATCAGGGCTTATGAACTCCATCCTATAGCTGATGATGATGGAAGGGAACTCAAAAGGCAATATAAATCCTTGGAGGCCAGGCACCAAAGGGATGTAGAGCTAAATCACTTCCTTTATTGGGAAAACCCATTGATTCCATGTTTTCTCTAAACTTAAGGAACATACTTTCTTTCATTCTCATTTGTTTTTAACTACATATATGGACATATTTCTTTCTCTCATTAATTTAAAACCTTTATCATATTTGTGAAGATACCAATTATTCATCCCTAAGATCGTGTGGGTCATTCCCAATGTGAGAAACAAGGGATTAACACATAATTTTTTCCTTTTAGTGATAGTGTCTTCTAATCATTAAATAATCATGGTATGTAATTGTTACCTTACCACCCATAGTGATCATGATGAGAGAGAATACAAATGGAGAACATGCCTCTCAGAATAGCTAACATTCCTTTCCCAACAAGATCTAATGCATGAGGAGGATAGTTCCAGGGGCATTGGAATCAATCTTAACAAAGGGGAAATGGGAAGTGTGAATCACAATGCCAAAAATTTGGAATCATAGAGAGGATGGAATGCTACTACGAGATAACTATTGACTACATTTGAGACACAATATTTGAAAAATCAGCCTAAAATGGGGAAAATAAACCAGTATCGACCGCTGGCCATATTTTAAATTTGGTACATAACTCAAAATGTCGTCTAATATCTTATAGTGCATTAGCCTACGGTGGTAGGTGAGCCAAAGAGGCATAGACAAACTATTAGGGGGTCCCTTTAGACATGAAAAAGGATGAAGATACCAATGAGGGTTACTCAAAGCATGGAGTGAAGTGACAATATGTTTGGAAGAATTATAGTACTCTTGATATTATGCAACTTTGAGCAAGAGTACATTGGTATGAGCACATTTTCCTGAAAAAAGATTAAACCCATCTTCCAAGAATGCATTGTCTTGGATACCGAGTGGCAGTTGAAGATGCAAATAATGTAGTAGATTACCAGAACTATTGGGGAGGGCCTCCCAGTTGAGGGATTAGGATTATATGTAGTTTTAGGTCATGAATGTGAGGATGGTGAACATTTTGTTCAACATTATATATATATTATGATTCATGGAATGGTTTAAATTCATTTTCCCAGGACATTGCAAATAGTTTAAGGTCATACTATCTGGACCCTTCTCAATAGTTTAGAGTCATATTTCATTGAATATAAGGATATATATTCCTTTAATACTTATATGGAACAGGGGAAATAAATCCAAAATGAATAAACCGAAGAAGGATTGCACACCACACAATTATTAGAGAACAGACGATAAGGAAGTCTATGTGATATGATAAAGGGAGAAAACATAGCGAAGCTTTTAGTTTATGGTCATAATTTTTGGACCATTTCACATAGATATATTAGGATGAAATGCATACAGTTTAAGGTAATAGATATTTCACTATATAGTTTTTTACTGGACCCAAACATAAACTGTATATGCATCACTTCATACCCTGTAAGGATGAGAATCCAGCCACACGTAGTTTTGGAATCTTGTTTTGTTTAACTTCATGTGGTAATGATGATGATGAATCAATGTGAAAAGAGGAAATAATGTTGAGGATAGACCCGAGATTGATGATCTGATAATCACTATGTATAACATAAGGATGAGAATAAAGCCATTCATAGTTCTTGAAAGGAAATTTTTCTATGCAGATCAGATCCATACATAGAGAGAAGAGGCATTAGATATTTCTTGATTGTTATTTTGTTATTTTATAGTGGTTAGAATAGTATGAAATGTCTGATTTTCCCCACATGAATCAATACATGTGTAGGTATTGGCAGGGTTCATGGTGGATTTATAGTTCCAAGGGTGATTTCCACTCAAGAGGGAACACCACAATGTTGTCCCATTTTTCATCGTGCGGCCAGGATGATGATGTTGCAGTTTGAGGTTCTATGACAGGACTGACCTGTGCCTTTTAATGCCATGTGGTAAGGACTCAAAAGGTGTTTCAAGAGTTATGTGCATGGGGTGGTTTATAAAAATTGATGTGAATGGGGGACAAAAAGATCCAAACTACACCACAAACTTCTGAGAATAAATATGGAGAAACTCTTAGTTTAAAAGGTTATAAATTTTGTACCATACGATTGTGCCACTACTCCTTATGTGGATAAACCCTACCATGACTCCTAATACCATGTGATCTATGCTCCATGTGTAATATAATTAATGATTTTATACTTTCATTATCACATGTAGAAGTGAAAAACATGGGATCTTCTTACTCGATGCGCTTAGGTGCACTAAGGAGAAACACCAAAAGTGTTAGAGTTCCATTAGAACATTGGGAGGTTTTGAGGATATAAATCTAAACATAAAAGGTCCAAATAATGAAAAAGGGGAGACTTATGTGTAGGATCGTTTTTGAGTATATTCACAATACAATATCCAAAGATTACTCAATCAAGGGTGGGGCACGCAAAAATAGAATGGACTACTGGACAAATCCAAAACACAATATTAGATGTTGGTCGCTGAATATCCATTAGGGTGTTAGACTAGGACGAGAGGTGAGACAAATATCCATTAAAAACATCATCATGGGGCCTTCAGAATGTGAAAGGTGGTGGAAATTCAAACCCAGAAAGACTGAAATTATGGATATAGTTCAGGGATAAATCTATACAGAACTCGGCATGTTCAGTCTCATGCACTAGCTTATTAGGTTATGTTAGTGGTAGAACCAAATTGAAACTACAATAAAAGATCATGGTATTTAAAATTGTTTAAGATCTTATTTCATGGTCTATAAGTGCCAAGTTCAACATCTTGTGTGTGGGATGTATTCGTACAGTTTAACATCATGAAGAAATGATGATGAATACACATGTTAACATCATGTGATTAGGAAATTAGGGGAAAAGATTTATCCTAGGGAGAATGTGTGTGGCATGGAAAAACAAACCTGAATGAATGAGTCCAAAAGACTCATACCATGCCACATATTATTGAGAGGAAAATCAAGAGACTCTTAGTTTAAGTTCATAGAGTTTGGACCGTAAAATGGGTATCTCTGGTGGACATAAGTAGTGTGGGGGAATGAAAAAACTGATGTGAATGAGGTCTAAGTAGGCCCAATCCCACATAATATATTATTGATAGAACCATAAATAAGCTCTTAGTTTAAGGTCTTAGAGTTTGGACCTGAGGGTTGTGTATCTACTCTATGTGGAAAAATCCTACCCAAACTCCTAGGCCCATGTGATCCATGCTCGATGTGGGAAACAATGATTGATTTTGGAAATTCTCCATCATATGTATAGAACACAATAATTTAAAGAAATTATGAGTGGGAAAGTCCCAACTTCACTATCATTCCCACTAAATATGTGTGGGTTCATAGTGGGACAACCCTAGGGGTGTCGGGGATCCATCAAAACATAAGGAGATGGGAAATGTGAGTCACAACACCTGATATATGGAACACAATAGGGGTGGCGTAATGATGGATGATAAATATTGACCTTATTCAATACAAATCATCCTTATAGCATTATCAGGGATAGATATAGACAATGAGGGTTGACTGTAGAAAATATTCAAAACATGTGACCTATCTCAAAATGGCATCCAATGTCTTCTAGGGTGTTGGCCCAAAATGGTAGGTGAGCCAGAGTAACATGAGACCATTCCATCAAGGGGTCCCTTTAGACATTTAAAAGGATGTAAAACTAGAAAAAGTGAAATGGGAAGTGTGTCAATTGATTGGGGAAATTTTTGTTTGGGATCAAACACTATAGGTCTCATATGAAAACATATTCAAGCATGTCAATGTGAATCATTTGTAGATAGTATCATATCTTCATTCAAGGTTTGAGTTCTCATGTAGGGTATTGCAAATAGTTTAATGGTCTTGTTTTTCAAACCATAAACACTTTGTTTAAGTTCATAGAGTGTGGACCATAGGTTCCCAATTTAACATTGTGTGTGTGTGATGTATCTATTCATTTTAACATTATGTGGTAAGGAAAAAAATTTCATGTAGTTTATTATCGTGTGAATAGGACATATGAATCCCAAGAGAGAAGTCTATGGTGTGTAAAATAACCCAAAGTGAATGAGGAGATAATAGATCCACACCACAGCACAAATTCTCAAAGTTGAACCCAGGCCAAAGGACCAAAAAAGTGATTTTAGGATTTTGATGCTGGGCTTGGGGAAAATATGTTCATGCATTGCTACATATCCCATGAGGATAGGAATCAAGCCACATGTAAATATGGATATCTGTGAAATTTAATGTTATGCAATAAAGAAGAATATGTGAGGGGTTATTTGAAAGGAACATGTATGGAGTTTCTATTATAACCTGGTGTGAATGTGGACCAAAGAGATCCACAACACACCACACATTCTCGAGGAGGTAACCCCGGGTAATAAAGGGAGAAAGGGTTCATGATTCTATAGCTGGGCCTGGGGATAAGATGTTTGGATGTCAATATGTATCCCATATGGATGGGAATAAATCCACATATAGTTCTACAAGATGGAATAGAAGACGATACTGCCAAAAAAATTGGGGAGATATTCATTCAAATCAGAATATCATGGTTGTTACATAGTTTATTGTTATGTGTCATGGGAACTGAAAATATTAGTTTAAGGTCATAGAGTTCGGAACAACTAAAGTGGAGATGTGTTGTGGGACGTGAAGTGGAAACTCAAATCGAATGAGGATGAAAGTGATTTAGACCACACCACATGATCCCAAATGATATTCATGCCAAATGGACAAAGGGGTGGGCTTTTGATTCTATGACTAGTCTTGGAGAAAACATTTCCTGACCTCACTCTATATCCCATAAGTATGGAAATAAATCTATACATAGTTCTTGAGGGGGGAAAGGAAGATGGCTAGTGCGAAGGGGTAGTGTCTTATCAGGTGAAGAAATTGTAGTGATGCATAGTTTATCATCATACAACTAGGTCATATAATACATAGTTTAACATTGTACAATAAAAAAAATGGGTTGTTACGTAGTTTATTGTTATGCATCAAGGATGTTAGGGATCTTTGTTTAAGGTCATAGAGCTCAGACCATAGGATAAAGCTTCTAAAATGAATATGTGTAATGTAATGCCATGATGTAACCTGGTGTGAATGATGACCAAAGAGATCAACACCACACCACACATTCCTAAGAAGAACTCACACATTGTTTAATGTCAAGGGGGTGATGAAAAATGTATGGGAAAGTTTTTGGTTGTGCCCAAAGATGGCATGTATGGGTGACTTTACTTATCCAATAAGAATTGGAATCAATCCATATGTTTTTCTTAAACCCCATGTAGTTTAATGTTATGCGGTGAAGAAGAATATGGGGAATATTTTAATTTCATGTAGGTTATACCATTTTAGTTTCATGTATGATAAGGGAACTTTCC
Organism: Viscum album; assembly: GCA_963277665.1. Lineage (NCBI taxonomy): Eukaryota > Viridiplantae > Streptophyta > Magnoliopsida > Santalales > Viscaceae > Viscum > Viscum album. Next base: position 397,823,485 of record OY728125.1, read on the forward strand.
TTTTAATCTCATTCTAAAGATATCATCAATGTTGTAAGGTTTAACATCTTGTAGCTTGAATGAAGTAGTTTAATATCTTGTAGGATGATAGAGATATTAGTTTAAGTTCATAGATCTTGGACTAATGGGAGCATTGTGCATTTTATCATAATGAAACCAGGATACAAGTTTGTTACACAATTTAACATTGTGAAATGAGTATGAAATATAAATTTAACATCATGAATGATGTGGTAGTATAGTGTAATGTCATGTTTCTTATACTAGAGATCTTATTTTATGGTTGTAGAGCTCATACTATGTGTAAAATTGTACAGTTTACCATTAATAAGGACTAAACAGTTTAACATCATGTGGGTTGAAACAGTTTTACATCATGTAGGATGAAATAGTTTAGCATATTATTGGGAGAAAAATTTTCGTGTTGTGTAGGATGAAATTTTTTAACATTTTTTAGGATGAAAAAGATTAACATTTTGTATGAAGAAACCAATTAAATTCATGTAGTATAAAACAGTTTAACATCCTCTAGGATGAAAAAATTTAACATCATGTAGGATGAAACAATTTAACATCATGTAGGATGAAATTTTTAACATTGTGTAGGAAGAAATAGTTTTACATTGTGTAGGAAGAAATATTTTAACATCATGTAGGAAGAAATAGTTTAATGTTATGTAGAATGAAATAGTTTAACATTGTGCTAGATGAAATATTTTAATATCATGTTAACATCGTATAGGGTGTAAATATAATGTTCATGAAAATTACTATTTGTGGAACTTGTCATTGGTGGGAGGAGTAAATTGGTCACCATCAATTGTGACCAAAGAGTATGCAATATTGGGATAGACTTTGTGAATTATTTAAGGTCCTTCTCATTTGGGCTCCAACTTCAGTAGTTTCCTACCACGAATCATCAGTGCTCGAAGATCAAAAACCTTGTAAACTTGAAATAGTAGAGGTAAAATAACTTATTGAATGATCTAGATATCTTGTTCTAGTCCCTCTTTATATTATGAAATTCCCAAATCCTATTCTTTTCGAGAGATTCCAGTTCATCCAGATAGACTTTTGTGACTCTTTCTGATGTTTACTAATCATAGAAAACTCTACAGAGTGATGTAAACTATATCTCGATGGGGAGGACTGCCTCTATTCCATATAGTAGGTAATATGGAATCACCTAGGTGGAATTATGAGTCATCATAAAATAATCCCCTAGAAAATTATGGAGATTATCTAACCAACTTATCTTGTTCTGGACTTCCATATTCTACAAAATGTTGAATAATGTCTTATTAAAAGCCTTGATCGTCCCATTTTCTTGTACACCATAGTGATAGGTGTGATTAGACTGGATACTGCACTTGGTTTACATATTCTTAAACTCAACATATCATAAATTGGTGTTGTTTTTTGTGAGAATAGCATGAGGGACTCCGAATTGATGGATGATGTTGTAACTCATGAATGAAACAATAGATCAGGCCTTTACTTCCTTAATGATAATAGATTCTACCCACTTCCAAAAGAAATACATCATAATAAAAATAAACCTGCACTGGAAAGTTGTTGCTGGTGGGTATCGTCCCACAACATCGAGTCCCCAGTCCACAAAGGGTCAAGAGTACTTTGTAGTGTGAAGGGGTTCTAGCAGTCAGTGCACCAAGATGGAATGGATGTGACACATGTGTAACCTCTTGGAGAACTCAATACAATTGTGGACCATGGTGCTTAAAAATTACCCCAACCTTAGAATATGGTGGGAGAGCTTCATCCCTACCTGGTCAGCACTACAAGACCCAGTGTGGACTTCCTGCATAACCTATGGAATCTCATCCCCTTGAATATAGAGGAGGAGCATTCCATTAAACCCACATCTGTAGAGAGTCTACTCCAGGATGGGACTACTTTGGAGGGTTAATTGAACTACATGGTGGAAGATTATCTCATGCTTGCCTCTATCCAATGGGAGATTTTCAAGCTGGAGATACTTGGTAAAAGGATTCATCCAATCAGATGTTTATTCAGATACAGGGGGATCTAGAGGACTCAATGTTGAAGAATCTGTAGAAAGGTGGTTTACATTCTGAATTTCTTCATCGTCTGAACAGATAGGGGAAATGAACATATGATGTGCTACATAAATGAACAAGTCTTCCTGGTGAGGCTCTATGAGAGAAGTATCTAGACTGTACATGTCATTATCTTGACCATTCTGTGATTGGGGAACATGGTTCACCTATATAAAATAAGGAAAATGGTCCACCAGATGGATATTATGCTTATGAAATCGCATGAGCTCAGTCTTCCTAATGACGTAGTCACCATTGATCTTCTTAATGACTAGCTCAGAGTTTCTGTTCAGATACAAGTGGGGAACATCAATCTCAAGAACAAACTCAAGACCAGTGATGAGAGATTGATACTATGCCTCATTATTTGTGTATCCTTTTGAAAAAAAGAATAAATAGGGAAAAATAGTCTGTATAGGCATGATGAAGACAATCCCCAGGCCTACTCTATTGAGCCAGGGAACATTAAGTATTTTTCAGTGGGACTCTGAGAGGCACTGTTGAAGTGCATATTCCATCATATAATATCCTGATCCACTATGATATTGGCCTTTTCGAGAAAATCCAAATCCATTGATTTATCTTCAGCAACCAAATGGGTAGCCAGAAATTCTACCAGTGCCTGACCCCTTATTGCCTTCTATGGAACAAACCTAATGTTAAACTATTGAAGGACCACTTCCCACTAATCTAGATGACCTTTCAACTTTGGGAGGATTATAATATACTTTAGAGGATCCATGTGGGAAACCATCTGTATCTCATGATGTTGTAGATAATGTCACAACAACTACACTGTAAAAACCAAAGTGAGGTGGCTCTTCTCGATTGGATAATATTTGGTCTCTATGTCAAGGAGCATGAGATTGAGATAGTACAAATTGTTCTCTATACCTTAATTGTTCTAGTAAATAAGGTCATCGAGTGATAATTCTAGGGTGGTCACATAAAGGAACAATTTCTTCCTGGGGATGGGTGGCATCAAAACTGAAGGTTGCAACAGATACTAATTAATCTTCTCAAAATTAGTCTAGAAATATTCATATCATTGGTATAATACACCATTATTCATGATTATAGAAAAGGTCTTACAATTATTATCCATATTTTCATTGAATCAGAGTATATAAGCTATGTGGCCTTGAAAACCTTAGAGCTCCTAGAGGTTTCTTGGAGGAGGCACCTGGATGATAGCCTTGATCTTCTCTAGGTCGATCTTGATGACTCTATATGTGAAAACTAAATAGAGGAACATCCCAGAGGTCACCCTAAAATCACTTTTCATTGGAGGTTTCCGAAGACATTATACAGATCTATAAGATGGTCCTATCCTTGGTAGTATTTTACCACCAAATCATCAATGTATAATTCCACTAGCATCCCAAGGATCATTTTGAATATGTGGTGGATAGCATGCTGATTAGTGACTCTTGAATTATTAAAATTAAAGTGAATTACCTGATAAAAGAAGTTACCCTACAGTTCTCTGAAGGTTGTATATTCCTCATCTTTAAGGGCCATTCTAATCTGATGTAAAAACTTGGTTTCCATTTTGAGTTACAATTTTCTTATTTTTCTTTCCCTTTGAGTTATTTTTGAGAAAATAAGGAAAATAGGAAAATTTTTAAGTTCTAGTAGTAAAGACCATGTAATCATGTGTACATGCCGTGTAGTCTGGCTATGTAGAATGGGGATAAATGTAGTGTTCTTGTGCTGACAAAGGAGAGAAGAAAAATCCACAACACACCATATACATCCTAGTACATGTCATGTAGTCATATCGACATGGTCAGTGTGGGACACGTAAAGTGATTAGAAGAATTTATGAGTAGTAAAATGATATACACGTCGTGTATATGAGCTTATGTGTTGTGTAATCCTAATTTTTGGCATAAAATGAGCAGTATCCTCATTTTCTCTTCTTCTGGATAGAAGATCTATAGGGTGAAGAACAAGATGCTGTGAGATCATTTCCTTCTCCCATTTCATTGTCTAGGACCCAATTCGAGTGCCGTTAGTCATGTTAGAACCCAATAGGTAAGTGATTACTTCTTCTAGATATGTTCTTGGTAATTTTGACTCCTGATAGAGTTATTTAAGGTTGAATGATTTACCTCTTTTCTAAGATCTACGTTGTTTTAGGATGGTTCAAGGGTTGGTGTCAGATTATATTAGTTGTACGACATCGAGGTAGGTGGTCTCATGCCACTAATTAATTTTCAAGATTGGTAAATGTGTATTTGTTTTTTGAACCCATGTTTAGGGTGTTTCCTTGAAAGTAAATTGATCCTTATTATGATTAAATGTTGTTTAAGTTACAAATTCAATGAACTAAAGCATGATTGGCTTTTTGGCTTGATTAAGGGTCACCTCGTGGGTGGGTTTCCATTGGATAACTGTTTTATAGCCTATTTGTCCTAGGATGTCCATGGAAATGCCTTTTTCCCATTTCTAGTTGATTAAAATTAACATGATTATTATCTGGAATTTAAATTGTGTAGAAATTGTAAGTGTTTTATTATGGTTTGGGTTTTGTGGTTTCCCTTTTTTTATGCAGAATTTTTTCTTGTTAAGAAGGTTAGAATGTTTTACTTAATTATAATGAGTAAATGGTAAATACCATTGAGTGATACATGGGATCATATTAGAACATCGTGAATGGAGTCGCATGACTATTGTACCTTGCACCTTGGGTGATACATGAGTTCATCTTGGAACACCATGGACAGACTCGAAAGGATTCTGATTTATATTTCATTAGTGATACATGGTCTCCCTAGTAGGACTACCTAGGAAGGACTAAATTGGCATAAACTTATATTAATAATAGAGTGATACCTTAGGGTTCCCTATTAGGACCACTGATGATGGACTCACTTGAACTTATACCAACATCGAAAGTGATACTCAGGGCTCCCTAGTAGGATCACTGAGAACAAACTCGTAATATGTCGGTAGAATTAAAACTATAGTGATGCTTGAATTCAAACCTAGTAATATCAAGCACGGACTAGGTTTGTACATGAGTGATGTAATGGGATGAATTATGAGATTCCTTCCAAGCCAAATCATAATCTTAGATTCAAACTTCACTTACTCGTTAGAAGTTATTCTAAGACTTATGTTGATCTTACATTGTTACGAGGAATGTTGGGCTTAGACAGAATTTTTGATACTTAAATACTTCAAGTAAATAAACTATAAATGAACATATTAAACATTATAAATGATTTCTAGTACATGTAGGGTTTGTTACTTCTAAGTAACTACTAGTTTACTGCATTTCATTTCTATAAACAATGGCTACATATTATCACTGATAGATGGGAACATACCTTTGGTGGTTGCCTACAGGGTTTCTATTCTCACACCCTGTTTGGGTCATGATTTTCAGCCCAAATAGACTATATTGATGCATGTGTCAATAGGGGAAAGGCTCCTTATATAGGTACTTGATGACTTCTTAGGAGTAGGAGAGCATGAGACCAAGATGAGTCTTGAGATGTTGTTGAGTTTCATTTTTTTAACATACTTTTGTATTATATTGTACTTGAATATAGTGTATCTTATTTTCTTTGTTTTCTTAGAACATGTGAAATGCTGCATCATTACATATTATATGCCTTATGGTTAACTTTATCCTTCAGTTTTTAGTGGAATGTTGTTTACTGCTTCCGTTATTATTTAGTATTTATTCTTTTGTGTTACACTCTGCCAGTGAGGGCATAGTTTCCCCCACTATCACACCCAAGGCCCTCACTACTAGTCGGAAGGCTCTAGAATTTGGGGAAATGCACTTGACGCCATGTGGCTAACTGGGCATGGGGCACCATTCAGTGGCATCCAGACCCGAGACATCACAAAGTGGTTCCAAAGGTTTATTTTAGGCTTTGTCTTACTATTTAGAGCCTATAGATAGGGATAGGAAGGAATTGGTATTTAGAAATTAGTTTTTCTTGATAGTAGCTACCCCACATATAGGGAATAACCAAATTGCCTGAAATTAATTTTTCATCTTTATATTTTTAGTTATTACAGTTGATTCGATTTCCCTATTAACTAACACACTTGATTTAATCTATTACTATTAATGCAACTGTGGGTTCTATTTTAGTTTCAACCAGATGAGATGAGGGTGTCCCATATCTTGAATCAAATAGACACTTTATTGAATCACATTCCATGCATTATGACAAGCCGTCTAGGATGCATTAGTTATTGCTCGCTGTTGTGATAGATGATGTGATAGCTATGAATGCTATTGTGATAGGTGTATTAGTATGTGCTATGCTTTGGATATAATGGACTCCAAAATTTTGTTCCTGAGGTGTATGGGCCCTCTTGGACTGAAATTTGGTTTGTCAAGATTCAACTTTTTATCTATTATTGTACTGTGATATGTTCTGATTTTGTTCCAAAAATTGATTCATGGGGAGTATGGGACCTCACGGATCATATTTTTGGAATCCCACTGGTTATTTTTTCTAAATAACATGTGTTTTTGGGCAATGTGGAAGTTCTTTCATTAGAAACCAAGTATACATGGTGTGTAGTTTATCCTAATACATTGTGTGTTATTCTAGTTCAGGAAAGAAGGTGTTTCAAGTTTTAAGTTGTACATGTTGTGTACTACATGTACATGTCTTGTAGTCCTTTACCATGTATCCTTCCATGTGAGGAGGGAACACGGGTTTTTGAGTTTTGAGTAGGACACGCCATGTAATGGGAGTACACACGGTTTATATGTCGACTCTGTATCTGATTCTGTGATTGAAGACACGGGTGGATGAAAACTTAGTTATACACGTAGTTTTGATGGTGAACACACCATCTAATCTTACACCAACAGAACCGTGTAGTTCTAGCTATGTTGAAGTACATGGGTAAGAAGGAAAAAATTCAAGTTTGTGTCATGTCTCAGGATGAACACCCCATGTGTGAGGTGTGTTACAGAACCATGTGGGATAGAGGTACATGCCCATGTAAAGGCCTAGGTGAACACACCATGTACAGGGTTATAGACACTGTGTACCACTATTTTGGAAAAACATGAATGATTTCATCTACTTGTTCAAGTATTTCACTTATGAGTAACAGTTTCCTTTTTTGTTAAGTTAGTACTGAGGCATGTGTGTTGGATTTTGTAGAGTCATTCCGCCATGATGACCATGAGTTTTACACTATGAGAGTGGAGGTGATGAAAATACTCAAGAAATGGTGGGACATGGGTTACTGATGGATCATCTTATTGTTCCAAATGTGGTACCAACTGTTATACCAGACACAAGTGAATCTGTACAGTTACAAGAAGGTTTTTTGAGGTTCGTGAAAACCTTCCAGGGAACTCCCCAGGTTCCCACATCTATGGAAGATCTAACACGTATATTATAGTATTATAATCTACCTACTTCTTAATGGGATGGCGGACCATAGGCTACATAATCATGGATGGAACCAGTGCTGACTATCTTTGAGTATCTGGAGATGCCTCTTGAAAATATGGTCAAGCTCGCAACCTATATACTGCATGATTATTCCAAAATATGGTAGGATGTTATCACTCAAGAAGGGCATCAGTGGGACATGACATGGGATGACTTTCAGGCATTCTTCTATGATTATTGTTTTCCCAAAATGATGAGGTCTGACCGAGCCTAGGAGTTCATGCACCTGGAACAGGGCACACTATCAGTTATGGATTATTCTTCCCAGTTTACTGAGCTTCAACGATTCGAACCTATTCTGATGGGTGATTATGTATCTAAATATAGAATATTTGAAGATGGTCTTAGGTTTGACATCTGGTCCGAGGTAAATGTCTTCAAGTTTCCTTTGGTCCCTGCTATTGTAAATTAGACATTGATTATCGAGTGTAGTTTTCAGGAAACAAGAGGTGTGGGCCAAGGTGGTTGGGCACCGATATCTAGTACTATATTTACCGAAATCAAGAAGCATCATACATAGATTTCTCATAGAGATATAAGTATTCAAATCCATTATTCTGTTATCCATGTGAGGTTCTACCACTACGGTATGTTGGGAAATACGAAGCCCCAGTTCCCGAAGGACCCAGTTGAGTGTTGAGCTTGTAGTAATATAGGGCATCTACAACACTTCTGGAGGAACTTTCCACCAGTTTCTAGTGATATAGGTTTGGTACATACTCCACATGTTGGAATAGGGTTAGTATCTTATAACTATTCTGGAAATTGGAATACATCAGGGAATTCAGGCCAAGGTAGTTGGTGTGGTCAAGGTAGCCAAGCCCTAGGATCTCAGCGACAGCTGGGCAGGTCGGCTTAGGGTAGCCAGGCAATGTCTCAGTGCTGCGGTGTAGGTCAAACATATACAGTACAACAGACCCATTAGGAGCATCATCTTGGAACTTATACTGTTAGAGGTAATATCCTAGTCGCCTCTGTTATATCTTCTACACTTTTTTATACCGGTGAAACACATAGTTTTATATATATGGCTGTTGTTGAAATCCTTGTACTCTGTATTTATACTTATTCTAATGTGATGAAGCATGACACTTTATTATGGATTAAAATGGTAGTTTTTTGTTAGTTCAAGGAGTTACCCCTTGATATTGGTGGGTTTCACTTTCTATGGAACCTCTATGTCATGGAGATGATAAGATTTGATTTCATTCTCGGAATGGACTGGTTGGTTTCTTTTCAAGCCTTTGTTTATTTCTATCACTACAGGGTGATTTTTACATCACCAGGTGGTGGATATTTTCTACATAAGGGTGAAAGGATGTTCAGGAAAGCCGAGTTGGACCTGATTACCGTGGACTGGGTGGGATGAAAGCCCAGATTGCAAGTTTATATCTAGATGATTAGGGAACATTTGTGGAATATTTCCCTCTAGTGGTTGATCATTTCAGGGAAATTTTTACGAATGACTTCTCAAGATTACCTCTAGTAAGAGACGTGGAGTTCACTATGGAGCTAGTGTCAAGATCTGCACCGATATCCAGTCCTACTTACAGGATGGTTATGATGGAGTTTCAAGAGATCAAGAGGAATTTCAACGATCTAGATGCTAAGAGTTTTATCCAACCCAGTACTTCTCCTTGTGGTTAACCGGAACTTTTTTGAAAAAAGAGTATAGTACCCTTAGTCTATGCATGGACTATCAGAAGTTGAACTAGTTAATGGTCAAGAACTGATACCCCTTTCCATGGATAGATGACTTGTTTGATCAACTTTGAGGACCTCGAGTGTTCTCGAAGATTGGCCTAAGGTTAGGATATCACTAGGTACGTGTTCAACCTACAAACATACCTTCTATAGCCTTTTGTTGCAGGTATGGTCTATATGAGTACATGGTTATTCCATTTGGTCTCACAAACACGCTAGTAGTTTTCATAGTGCTAATAAACAGAGTGTTCCATCCATATTTAGATTCTTTTGTGGTAGTATTTGTGGACGACATCATGGTGTATTCTCAAAATTGACACGACCATGATAAACTCCTTGATATTTTTTTTAATACACTAATATAGTATCAGTTATATGCTAATATTGAAAAATGACACTTCTCGATGGATCAGATTCATTTCTTGGGTCACATCATCTTAGATATTGGATCATCGGCGGTCCTAAAGAATATAAGAGCAGTAGTTACCTAGGATAATCCAAAGAACATTTTTGACGTGTGGAGTTTCTTATTACTAGCTTGTTACTACAGGTTTTTTACACAAGATCTCTCATGATTAGCAGCGCTGATGATGGTCTTTACCAAGAAAGGTGTTAAGTGTGAGTGGTAAAACTCTAGTGACGCAACCTTTCATGAGTTGAAGGGGCATTTGACTTCAGCACTGATACTGATATTTCCAGATCCAATCAAGAGTTACACTGTCTACTATGATGCATCAGGTATTTGGATGGGAGCAGTTCTTATGAAAGGATATCGAGATGTTTCATTTGAATCTCATTAGTTGAGGCCATATGAGAGAAATTACCAAACACATGATCTCGAGTTAGATGTATTTTTCCATTCTTTTCATTGTTGGAGACATTATTTCTTGGGAGAACCTTTTATGATGTAAATGTACCAAAAAATCATCAAATACATCTTCACTCAGCATGATTTGAATCTGATACAGTGAAGGTGGGTGGAATACCATCATTTGTTTGTCATTAATCTTGTCTATATACCTGTAAAAGGTAATTTAGTGGATGACGCATAGAGCAGGAGGACTCAGATGAAGGAAGTGCAGGAGGCTAGTGGTGAGTGGTAGCATATGGCCTTGTTCTTGAGATACATTTAGAGGTGCACGACAGTCAGGGGAAAATTTATCTTTTGTCTTTCGTAGTTACCTCTACCATACAAGATAGAGTGAGGATGAGGAAACTATCATATTCCAAAGGCCTAGTCCTCCGGGGGAGTGTGACAGGTGTGGAACCTCCTCCTATATGGGTGATAGGTGATGATGAAGTTCAACATATCCATGGATGTGTGTGGGTTCCATGGGATATATGTAAGGATAAGATGCAGGATTTTCATGATTCAACTTGGGAAGTACATCATGGAGTCACCAGAACTGGTGGCCAGGTATGAAGCGAGAAGTAGCTAGTTTTGTTACGAGGTGTTCCACCTGTCTGTAGGTGAAGGTGTAACATTAGTGGCTGACTTGACTTTTACAATAGTTACCCATTCATGAGTGTATATGGGATGATGTTGTGATGGATGTTTTGATGGGTTTATTGAGTTTTCCTAGAGGAAATGATGTTGTGTTAGTCATAGTTGACAATCTTATGAAGGTCGCTCACTTCATGCAGATCAAGGATACCTTTGGTGTTGATGTGTTTAGAAAGATGTATATCTGAGAGGTGGTGCGACTTCATGGGGTCCCTAATTCTATCGTATTGGATAGTGATTCCCTCTTTATGTCTCATTTCTGGCAGGGTTTTCATAGGGAACTGGGTATACAGGTGGTTTTGAGCACAACATACCACACTCAAACTAATGGACAGTTAGATCGTATGATACAGGTGTTGGAGGACATGTTGCAAGTGTGTGTCCTATACTTTAGGGGATCTTGGGAGAAACATATACCCCTTGTTGATTTGACCTATAATAATAGCTTTCAAACTATATTCAGATGGAACCATATGAGGATTTGTATAGGATACCATGCCGATCACCCCTATGTTGGCTGGATGTAGGAGAGGAAACTATGCTGGGACCTCATCTTTTCTAGGAGACTACTGAATAGGTTCAATTGATTCAGAAGTGGATTTCTACTATGCAGTCTCGTCGGAAATCTTATGCAGATCATTGTAGAAGACCTTTGGAGTTATGGGTTAGGAATCAATTTTTCCTATGTTTCACACTGAGGTTGGGTTACAAGAGGATATGGAGAGAGGGTAATCTTTCACCGAGATATGTTAGACCATTTAAGATTTTGGAATGATTTGGGCCGGTTCCCTATCTGTTATAGTTGCCTCATAGGTACCGATCCAAGCATGAAGTTTTCCATGTATCCCAGCTACAGCACTATCATTCACACTCATCTCACATTTTTCTTCCTGAGGATGTTGAGCTTCAGGTTGATGCATCCTTTGAGGAGCATCTGATTTATATAGTTGACAAGAGCACAAAGGTTCTCTGAGGTCGGCCAGTTCCTCTAGTACGGGTGCTATGGAAGCACGGTCGAGTGCAGGATGAGACTTGAGAGAGGGGGGATGACGTATGTGATCAGTGACCATAGTTATTCTAAAATATTCCATCACCACCCTTGGAAAGGGAAATTCAGGGCTGAATTTCTTTAATGGGGGAAGTTTGTAAGATCTCGATTCTTATTTTGTGGTATAATTTTCTTATTTTTCTTTTCCTTGGATTTTTTTGGAAAACAAAGAAAACTGGAAAAATGTTATGTTTTAGTAGTACACGTCATGTAATCCAGTGTACACTCCATGTATTCTAGCCATGTAGGATAGGGATACACAGTTTGTGCTTGTGTTGGCCAAGGAGAGAATAAAATGTGACTACACATCATGTACTTCCTTGTATAGGTTGTATAGTCATATTGGAAAGGTCGGTGCGGGATGCGTAAAGTAAGTCGGCAAATTCATGCATAGTAAAATGATATAAATTCCATATATATGAACTTACATTCCATGTACACCTAATTATTGGCTTAAATGGGCAGTATCCTAGTTTTCTCTTCTTCTAGACAGAATAGTCATCGAGTGAAGAACAAGGAGCCGCGAGATCATTTCCTTCTCCCATTTCATTGTCCGGGACCCAATTCAAGTGTTGTTGTTCACATTAGATCCCAGTTGGTAAGGTATTTATTCTTCTAGATCCATTCTTGGTTAATTTTTATCTTGATAGAGTTATTTAAGGTTTATTTATTTACCTCTTTTTTTAGATCTACACCGTTATAGGCCGGTTCAAGGGCTGACATTAAATTATATCAATTGTATGACATCGAGGTAAGTGGTATCATGCCTCTCCTTAATTGTTGAGATGTTTATATGTGCTTTTGTTCCATGCATCCATATATTGTATATTTTATTGAAATTACATTGAACCTTTTTATCATTAAATGTTGTTTCAGTTACAAATTCAATGAACTAAATCATGATTAGCATTTTTCTTAATTATGGGCCACCCCGTGGGTGCATCTCCCAGGGATGACTGTTGTATAGATGTTTTGGCATAGGATTTCAATGGGTACTCCTTCTTCTTATCATTTGGAGTTATTTAAAATGAACTTGATTGTTATATATAATTAAAATTGGGTATAAATTTTAAGTGTTTGATTTTGGATTTGGGATTGTGGTTTCCCTTTTTCTATGCAGTTTTTTTTCTTGTTAAGTAGTTTGGAATGTTTTATTTAATTATAATGAGTAAATGGTAAATAGAATCATGTGATACATGGGTTCATATTATAATTCCATGAATGGACTCGTATGACTATTGTACCTTGCACCTTGGGTGATACATGGGTTTAGTAAAGAACTCCATGGACAGGATCAAAAGGTTTCGGATTTATATGTCCTTAGTGATACTTGGTCTCCCTAATAGGACTGATAGGGACAGACTAAATTGGAATAAATATATATTAAAATTAGAGTGATACCTTGGGTATCCCTAGTAGGACCGCTGAGGATGGAATTGCTTGAACATATACAAACATCGAGAGTATTAATCAGGGATCCCTATTAGGACCACTGAGAATGGACTCTTTGGATGTCAGTAGAATTAAACCTGTAGTGATACTTGAATTCCAACTTAGGAATCTAAAGAACAGGCTCAGGTTATACATGAGTGATGTAATGGGATAAATTGTGACACGTCTATCAAGCCAAAGCACAATCTTGGATTCAGACTTCACTTACTTGTTAGAAGGTATTCTGAAACTTATGTTGTTATTACCTTGTTATAGGGAATGTCGGTCTTAGTTAGAATTTCTTAGACTTAAATAATTCATGTAAATGAACTATAAATGAACATACTAAACTCTATAAATGAATTTCATTACATGTAGTATTGTTTACTTCTGAGTAACTACTAGTTTACTGCATTTCATTTCTATATACAATTGCTGCATATACTCACTGATAGATGGGCACAGACCTTTTGTGGATTCCTACTAGGATTTATTCATCACACCGTATTGGGGTCATGATTTTGGTCCCAAACATACTATATTTCTAAATTTTTCAATATGGGAATGGCTCCCTATACAGGTACTTGATTTCTGCTTAGGAGCAGGAGAGCATGGGACCAAGCTGAGGCTTGCGTTGCTGCTGAGTTTTATTTTGTTTTTTTGTACTTTGGTATTTTATTATACGTGATTCTGTTGTATCCTGATTTCACTTTTTTATTAGAACATGTGACAGGCTTCATCATTTGATATTATATTCCATCTAGTTAACTTTATCCTTCAGTTTTAAGTATTATTTTGTTTATTGATTCTATTATTTGTTAATATTAATTCTGCTATATTACACTCTACCATTATGGGCATAGTTTCCCCAATATCAAACCCTAATCCCCTGCTACAAGTTGGCATCCGCTGGGGTTTGATAAAATATGCCTAAGGCCATGAGGCCAACCGGGCATGGGGCACCATTTAGTGGTATCCGGACCTCATACGTTATATTCAATTATACCTATAATACTTATCCATGAAAGAGAGATCCTAGAATCTAGTGATATCATAAATCAATAGATCTATCACCAAAAGGGTAAAATCATCCTTCTAGTAGTGGCAGTTGATCTCCTAGAAGTCGATGCAGACTCTGATATGTATATTCTTCTTCCTAGCAAGAACAATGTTGGCTATCCATCTGTGGTGATGAATATACCTAATGAAGTTTCCCTGGATGATCTTATCAACTTTGGACTCATCCATGTAACCATGGTATGGGTGGATATTCTTGGGAGGCTTTTGGAACCCACGATGACTCACCAGGAGTCCAACGTAATAGAAAGTGACCTGAGGGCCCAACCCTGGAATCTCATCATAACTCCAGGAAAACACATCATGATATTTCTTTAATAAGTACAAATATTTCTATTCTTCCTCTACAAGCATGGATGCACTAATCAGCATCATCCTCAGGTCTTTCTCAGTGCCATGATTCACTTGTACTAAACACATCAATGGTGGTGGAGATTACCTCTTAAAATGAAGGAGGAGCATCTTCCAAATAATCTTCATCATTTGAGACAAGTAAATCATTAGGATGAGGAAATTATTCTATGTTATCTTACCCTAGATGAACTCTAGTTTTATCTTAAGTGTTACTAGAATATTCTTTAGGATACCCCTTCACCGTTGAAACTATTTCAATAAAAAATATTGAACTGATTCCATCAGGCCTTTGAACAAGGGGCCCTTGCTTGATGATGTCAAAGAAGTGGAGGTGGGTCAGTATATGTTGAATTAACTTGGCCCAGTAAAATAATTAGGTATGATGTACTATTATATCCATGGGGAAAACATACTAATACCTCACAGGGTTAAGTGGCTCTGGTGTCACTCTAGTCTTTCTGGTATAGGAATACTAGGAAATCTTCCAATGTTCCTTGTACCTAGTAAAATATCATCCCCTCAACTCATGGAAAAAAATGAAATGTCCCAAGTATGGGATTGTAGCCTTAAACTGGTGAATTATATGGATGAAATCATTATCCAAGTCCATACAGTGGTTGGCTATAGTTGAAGTGTTCTCAATGTCATTGTTCTGAACCTATTTTTACTTTCTCTTGTAATAATCTGCATCTAAATAATGGGATTCACAAGAGAAAAATGGATATGCATCAACATGGAGCATTACCACTTGACTATTGAGGGATTACTTTAGGAATTGGTGATATGAGGAGGGAAATACTACATTCATATGGAGGCATATCCCACCAAACAGTGCATTATTTGTAGTATTCTTTGAGACCACAATAAATTCAGCGCATACAGCTAGTCCACCGAACTTGGTATTTAGGAGTATTTTTCCCCAAGCCCTTTTCAAAATCACATCATAACCCTGAATTTTCATGTCTGGGGGACTTATATCAGCTTTAGTAAGTTCTAGGTTCCATAAAATCTGGTTAGGATGACATTGATCTCGGAACCTGTATTGATGAGACAATAGATGACATCCATGTCATTGAACTGGGATATGATTTACAATGGTAAAATGTTCCCCAGCATTGAAGAACCTTAATCTTCTCTTGATAATGACATTATGGCTTGAAATTATTCTTGTTTTACTTCCTCATCTTGGAAGGCCACTACAGCCACTACCTCAGTTTCAAACTCTAAGATGATTTTCAAATCCTTTATAAGGGATTCATTTGTCTATTCTGGTAGAATAAGGGCCTCAAGAATCGTAATCCTTGTAGGAATTATGGAAATGTTCTTAATCACATCATATTACCATGATAGGTGCACATTTCAACCATTATTAGGTTTCTCTTTAGCAGGAGATATAACGGGTGTTTCTGGTTGAACCAGCAGATTCCGGCTAGTGTTGGGAACATCCCATTTCTCACAAGACAAACATAACAAAATTATTATTAGATAACAATAAAATGATTGATTTTTAGAAATAGTGGAGTGTGGTATTGGATTCTCTACCTGATCGAGTAGAATAAATGATAGTAGTTGTGAATTTGACAAGATGGGATGAGAGGCATATTCCCACTAGGTTCTATGTTGAACCTATTTCCTAGTCTTGGTATCATGCATGTATTATCATGAATTTATACCCATGGGATTCCAAGGATCTACATAGCCATAGACATGTTGAAGAAAACATCGACCATGAACATTAGGAGGACAAAACTGAAACTCACTATCATCATGAACCATGTAGGGGTCCACTACTTGATGGTATTCACTGAGGCATACTAAAAATCATCAATCGAAGAATCTTCCTATACTGTTTAGATTCAACGGGTTGATTTCCATTTCTGTATGTATGAAATTACTGAATGTGAGAGATGGTTTTTGGAATTCTAGGGAAATCTATTTTCCCTTATAACGTCAGTTCCTTCTCTTATGAGAAGTAGAAGGAAGTGATGTGGATACAGAAGCGGTAAGCATATGAGATATGGAAGCTTCAGGAGGCTCGATACAATTAAAATGAGCATGGATGATACCATTTGAATGAGAAAAATCTATGTGATCAATCTAATAATCATACTTATGTTTCCTATGGATGGAGGCCTACTACCATTCAGTTTCACTATCACTATTAGGATTTGTAGAAATGCACACTACCTATGTCGGGTCAGGGCCCAACCTAAAAATATTATTATCAACCTATTCTTATATTCAGTCCTTGAATATATAACACTTCTTGATTTTATTTCCAAGGAACTATTGATAATCTAAGTAGTTGGGATGATCAATGAGATCATCCCCCTCAAGTCTCCTGCATTAGGGATGTTTCAAAATCCCCATATCAAAGGCACTATGTAAATAACTAGGGACCAGATCCTCATTAAATGATTATGTTTGGTTTCTCTTACCTAGAAATGGGACTCTGGGATATTGGACCTATTGAGGGGTTGGAGGCTGATGATGTGCCAAATCCTTATTATCTCTCCTGGGTGGCAGTGGTGGGTTTTTTGGAAGCACCTTCCCATTCTCTTTTAGGAGATGTTATGCCTGAGGCTGGACCTGAGGTTGAATCCCTCACGGAGGCTATGGAATAGAATCTACTGGTAAAAAATCTAGTGTAATAGGGGCCTTTGTCTACTCTACTGTAGTAGTATCAGCCATAATATCTCTTCTTGTAGGAGTTGGGGGTAATGAACACACCTTCTTAGCTTGTTGTAAGGATTCCTCTAGGCACAGATCCTTGTTATAAAAGTCCCAAAATCCACTCCCCAAATACCAAGTGATTAGGGATGGAACCAATTTACTCTTAAAAATTCCCACACACATCTTCACTAACTTCTCTTGAGTTTGTGTCATGTTATGTGAATTTTTGATTCCCTTCCACCATGTGAAATATTCTACAACTCATTCATCTATATTTTTTTCACTTGAATAGGTCGGTGATACTTGTTTGTATTTGGTATGGTTTTTTGGATTTTTTTCATCTTTAAAAGAGGGTGATAGTAGGGGGGATTTTTGAAGTTTCTCAATTAGGTGGAACATATCTCTTGTTTTATTTTATATGGTCACCAGTGTCGGTGGTGATGGATGGTGGTGAGGACGGTGATGGTTCAATGGGCTCATGATGGATAATTGTAGGCGACAAGACCAATTGTCGTGGGTGGATCATGGATCGAGGCCTCCTCGGGTTGGGTGTCGCTTTTTTTTAGAATTTCAAATTTTTTCTGAATCATGTATTTTAGTTCCTATTTGTATTATTTGGTTACCACTTGGCCTCAAAGTTCCTCTTTTAAAAATAAAAGATATAATTTTTAGTCATCCAGATGAATTCAAGACCTTCCAAAGTCTGTACGAAACAACATAACTTGGAGGCTTCCTTCTATGATAGAGTTCCAAACATAGGTATGCACCTTAATGTGAAGTGGGATAGATGTTGTAGTGGTTCTACCATCTTGTTTAAGGGGGAGAAGGTAGGATTACCAAATTTCATGGGTGTCTTCATGTCATCTATATACACTAGATATGGATTTCAATTAGGTGGGATTGTTACCTTTAATATCTTGAGGGCCTTGAGGCAGTCGATGAGAGCATCCATTGGTTCCTCCTGATGGGAGTTCCCTTTTGGGTGAGGATCCCTAACCACTAATGCATTGTAATTTTAATCAACATGGTATGTAGGCTTAGTATCTTGTGGATCAGCTGGTAGAACTTCTGGAGTAATGGCCTGAGGAGCCTCTAATGGAATGACCTGAGTTGGGTCTTGAAGATGATTATTATGAAACTCAGGAAGATTGGGTGATAAATACTATAGTCACATGCCATAGGCTCTTATCACTACCATATTGGGATGTAAGGGATTTTCAACATTTAAAGGAGGTATCTAGACAAGGAGAACCTATGGCTGCCCCTACTATCCTAGTGGAGGTGGTATATGATTACATCTAGGGTCACCATAGTCCTAACACCATTCTATATGGTGCACGACAAGAATTTCATCAATGAATCTCCTCTATTCTGATAACTACGGGATTAATGTGTCCATAGAGAAGTAAACATATATCTATTGCACACCATCGGGTGGATAAGATGATTTCTCAATCATATCCTTACCTATGTTGGAATTCTTACTAGTGGTAAATGTGATGAAAGGGTCCCCAATTCCATAAACCTATATCTGCAAGAAATCCATGATACATGTTTGAGTTTCCACCTGATGTTACACTACATCAGGGGGTGGGTCCTCCTCCTTGGAACCCTTCATTTTCTCTCTCCTTGAGTGTGTTGACCTCATCCATATTCACCATGACTGCTCCTAGAGGCATATACTTGATGTCAGCAAATAATCATGGTTGTTGAAGGATGAGACCAAAGTGAATAGTTGTTTATTTCCCCCATTCAAGGATCTTCATGTGTGTGGATTCTTCCTCAATAATTCTATAGATCATAGTAAATCTATGAATGCATCATTGTTGAAGGGTTTGGTGGTAGATGGGTTATGTGGGGTGTTGGGACACAGGTATTGCTACTAACTCAATCATGTGAAACTGCTGACCAATGTGGTCATAATGATCCTGGATCTTTTGGATAATCCAAATTAAATCCTTGAAGTTGGAAAAGAGTTTCTCATAGGGTTAGGAAGAATAAAACAACCTCATACTGAGTGAGCAACCCTTGAATGTTTAAGTCGATAGTAGCAATTAATAAAACATCTCACACAATTGATCATTGTATAGAGTGTCCCACCAGATTCTCTACTCAAAAGTGGAGTCAAACTCTTGGTTTCCACACTCTTCATTCATGGCTTGTAGAGGAATGAGAAATTTCACTATTGTGAATGACTGTGGTGGTGGACTAGCTAGCAGGGAAAACATTGTGTGAGCTGACTAGACGCCACTCATTGGGTTGTCTCTTGGAGATGGTACCAACCACATCATCATGTCCCTATAGGATGGAGTGTTTCCCACTAATTCATGTGGAAGGGTAGTATAATTTAGTGGAGATTTTGGTGGCCAATCATTTCCAATAATTCCTTATACTAACTCTCTATGAACTTGTGTTGAGGAATAGAATGAAGCTAGCGACGATAAGGAGGGCTACACAACAAGACTCTAGAAGGGAGCCAAATATTTTCCACTTTCATGTACCTATGTAGATATTTAGGGTTCTCGAACATCTCACCTTCTAGAATGAATAAACTCACACAAAAATTTAATTCCCTAGACTTTGATGTAGAGGATCGGGGTAATGGCCCCATCAGTGGGTCCCACTCAGCTTCATAATCAGAGAATAAAATGGGATTCACTACAATTCAGGGCTTCCTGTAATTATCCCTTCAGTGGTGATGGTTATCCATTCTACTCTATGATGGTTCATCGAGATGGAGAATTTTTTTCGATGTGAGGAGGACCTTCATGATGTTGGTTGATTGCATGGGGAGGACCTCCGCTTTGATTTTTCAGGATACAGGGAGTACCTTCATACCTATAGTTGTTGAAGTGGGGAGGACCTTCCCTTGGACTTATATGGGAGTGGAAATAACCTACACTTTTATGAGCTAAAGTGTGAGTAGAACCTAGACATATTTCAAATAGGATATAGTGAGGATCGTCATATTGATAACCTTGCACATTGGGAGGGCCTCTGTGGTGGTGGATACTGGAGTGGAGAGTACCTCCACTAGAGCTAGTGAGAACATGGGGAGGACCTCCATGTCTAATGTTGGTGGCCTGGGGAAGACTATTGTGCTGATTGGAGGTTACCACATGTGAATTACATTCACACTGATCATAGATAAAGTGGGTATGGCCTTTACTATGGTAGTTTCTAGAGTGAAGAGGACCTCCACTCTAGTTGGCTACAGTACGGGGAGGGCCTCCATGCTGGATAGAGACAAAGTGAGGAGGGCCTTCACTTTGGTCGATGTTGTTACTGGGAGGAACTCTGCTTCAGTCAGAAATGACGAAAATAGGACCTTCACATTGGTAACTCGTCACAAGGTGAGGGCATCCATATCAGGAACACTGGGCATATGTAGGTCCTTCTATATGGATGTCGACAATATGGAGAAGACCTACACTTTGACGGGTTCTGAGAACATGAGGAGGACCTCTATGCTAATTTTGATAATTGGGAGGACCTCCAATCTAACTGGAGATGGTATGTGGAGGCCCTCCATACCGAGTCTCATCATTTTTCATAGTCCTACAATAGCTGCTTGTGGGTCCAAAAATTGAAAATTCAACCTAGCCTACCTGTGGGGTTACCGAGTTATCAATTATGACTGGTCATAGGTAAATCACTAGTCTACCATCATAGGGTACTAGTAAAATGAATCAGTGGAAACATGGGACACTAAATCAGTAGAAGAGGATCCCCTCTGATAGGAATCCTCATGATCATACACCCGATGTCGGTATTAGGTTATCCAGACCAAGGCCAATGGAGCAAGGGTGCAGACCACCTATTCATCAACCTGAAGGAATAGTTGGTGGCATTGACGTGTCTTGGTGGGATCCCTCCTTAGAATCTACCAGGCATTTTTCATAGATGGAATGACTTAGATATCCTTTACCTCATCTACATAGGGGAGTGAGTCACATGATCACTCTGGAGAGAGGATCCTAAAGAAGTTGAACATGGGAGTGGGGTTAGTGGGTCCCTTTACAGACCATGGGGTGGTGGTGACAACAAGGCATAGAATCCTCCAGGTCCTGGAGGTCCATGTCCCTCATGGGAATTACCCCACTTACTTGTATCAATGAACGTGGGTGTCTATCACCCTTCTATGGATGATTTAAGGGGGTGATATGGGGAATGGATGCTCAGTAGCCATTATTGTGTGTGAATTCATGGAATTAGTGGGGTCTTATAGGGTTTCTACATTATCATTACTTATAAACTGACATCTATGGTAGGGGTGATTAGTTTCCTCTAGATGGTATCCTTTAAAGTATAAAGATTCAGCTATCAATAAGGATACAAGGAAATAAATTCCCAATTCCTTAGCATTGTCTAGTCTTACATGACTCGAGAGATATATCCACACAAATGATGTAATATTCTGGAACTCCCAATGATTAACTAACCCACATTCTGGTGAGTTTTGCACTAGGCCCCCTATTTTCTTAGACGGACCTGATGCCAGATAGCTGGATCTGGTGACATTCTTATATTCTGATGTCTCAAGCATTACTAATCCCATGTTGACTAGAAGGGTTCTTATCGGGTTCACAATTTATATTGGTGGCCCAATGCTAGCAGTGCAAGAGTATAATCCTTAATCTGATTACCTACATGACCAATCCCCATGGTTTGATGAGAAAATTTATTATCGGGTTCACCATTTTTGTTGGTGTCTGAACACTAGAAGCACTATAGTAAATTGTTGATTGAATGGGAAACATGACTAGTCCCCATGGTTGAAGGATATTGGTTCTCATTGAGTTCACCATTTATGTTTCCTATGCTTTCTATCAGGGTGTGACTGCATCGCCATTCTCTTGAACAAACTAGATGCATTGCTGCCGTGTATTCTCACTTTCCAAAGGTAGGAAAAATTCATCACTTATTTAGATATGTATTCTCCTTGATTGAATTGGGTGATGGGATATAGGATTCTCCTTCTATGGATTCATCCTTGGAATTCATCTCTTAGTTCGGGTTTCCCTTATAGATTAATACATTGTTCATGAACCTCATTCCTATTTCCATCTCTTTGTAGATGATTGTTAATTAATCTACTTCTATATAGACATTCCATGGGGTCTATCCGAGGTACCAACCTTGGTCATGAATTTAGTCACAGTGGGATTCAGTGGCATATCTGGATGCTAGAACATTGGTCACATGTATTCTTCCTCATAAGAGGTCCTCCTAAGGGTGTGTAAACACAAGGCATACCATGTCAATTGTGTGGTATCTTATGCTAGAGGCATGTCTTCTGAGGTTTTACATAGGAATATCATGTTTAACATGAGGTAGGTCATGAGTTTAACGTCTTGTAGACATGAATTAGATAGATCAGAACGTCTTATAGGGATAGATCAGAAAGGTGGATCCCTATTAGGGAACAACTGGAATGTTTTATTGGATGGGTGGACCAGAATGACAAATGAGAGAGATCTCAAGATGGTGAATCCCATAAAGAGAATATTTCACATCGATAGTTCTCTCTCATTGTTCATTCTGGTCCATCCATCAAATAAAAATTTCAGTTGTTCCCTAATAGGGATCCACCATTCGGATCTATAGTGAATCCCATAAAGGGGAGATTTCACATCAAGAAGGGATATGTCTAAAAAAGTGTGCATCGAGGTTTACCATTGAATGGTTGGGAATGCCTCTAATAATGAATCTGAATGATGTGTACCATAAAGGGAAGGATTTCACACCATGATGGATAATCTGGACACCACCGAGGGAGGATCATGGAGGTAAAATGCTTGTAAGGGGACATGAAGGTTTACCATTGGCTAGGATTGAAACTCATGGAGGCTTCCTATGAATCCTGTGTAGAATATAGGGATAAAAACCCGTGTAGTTTCAGAGGGTATGGTGTTGGGATTATGCATGCTTAGTGGACCATTACAATAGGATAGATTTTGGTTGTATTGTATGAATTGTGTGGGTATTATGTGTGGTTCGATTCCAAGGTGCTACTGAGGTTATCAAAGGGTTAAATGGGTCTTATGCACTGAGAAAAACTATATGGATGGCATCATCCCTCCAGGTTGTGGTTTCCTGGGTAAGAACCAAGATGAATGTGGATGAGGTAGGATAAATGGAGGGTATAGATGGAGTGGATGGGGTGATCTCTCCAGGATAAGGGTGAGGTGATTGATGAAGTGGTTATGGATGGATCAAAAAACCTCATGGAGGTGGATCTAGGGTGACGTGTCCCAGGAAGGAAAGATGAAACACCATGAATTCTGATCTAAACTTCACTATAGGTGGATCTGTGAGTGGGTAACCCCTAAAAGGGGGGACCAATGTTTACCGATGGATGATATTGACCCTCATAGAGGTTTCCTATGTACCTTTCCTAGCTTGAAAGGATAAAACCCCATGTATTTTGAGTATCCATTGTATTTTAATGTCATATGGTAAGGATGAGAGTGAAATAATGTGAATAAGATGTTGTTGGGCTTGAACCTCGGGAAGGTTTCCTACATATCCCTACTGGTTGGGAATCAAATTCTATATAGTTTTGTCTGGTGCATTGGGGATTACACTAGAATAGGGTGCCCAAACATGTGGTGTGGGGAATATGCATTGAAGCTTCCCCAGTGGACATGAAGGATATGTGACCTTCGGGTGAGGAATGAAATTCTTGAGATATCATGACTCAAGGGAAAGACCATTATGGGGATGGATGGTGGTGGATACTGAGAACTAATTGGTTTACCATTAGGAAGACGGCGTCAAGGTTTACCAATGGTTTGTATTGATCCTTAGACAAGTTTCCTATATACCTTTTGTATAAGATAGAGAACATGCATAGTTTGGTGGTTATGGGATTACACATGGTTAGCGGCCCATAATGGTTTATGATGGGGCTTGCTTCATGATGGATGCTTGTAAGAAGGGTTTCACAGTCACTACAAACCTATATGCCCATGTGAGTCATTATCTATGTGAGGAACAAGATGAATTAGTATACCAGACTGTCATATCATGAAATATGCATCAAAAAGGGATAGAGTGGAGCTTACGCATAGGAGAATCACATGGTGACAAAGCTCAAAGTTACAGGGATGGGGTGTTGAGAGTCCCATGATCCCATCTCACCTCTATTATTTGTGTTCAATGGAGGTGAGGTGGAGAGAGAGAACCACATCCTATAAGAATAGATAGGGGATTACACCAGAATGGCAGCCCTTCCCCATGGGAAGATGTCACTCCATAGAAGGGGGATCTCATAAGATGTGAGGAATATCTCAATCCCATGGTGATGAGTGGGAATAGAAAATTACCAAGTCGGGGAACCCCATGTGCATGGAATAGGGTGATGTTACATTTTAACCTCACGCGCTAAGGATGATGGCACTTGATAGTTTAACATCTAGAAGCTTGGATAAGGAGGATTCACTCATCACCCCTTGCACTTACATAATTAATAAACACCCACACTTGGGGAAGGGAAGGAGTCAATAATTCCAAGATACAATGGGGTGTAAGAGTGGTAAGTTTTGGGTTCCACATTATCATAACAGTGTGAAGAAGAAATATTTATTGGAATACCTATGTGAAGAAGCCTTAGGTAGAGAAACACAATAAAGAACACCACATGAGGGACCAAACAATCACTAAATACAAGCCTAAAGGGATGCACGGAAGAGGGTCTTGCAAAGAAGGTGTAATTTATTAGAGGTTATTCATGAAGCTTGGGTGATTCCTCGAGGTAAGGGGCTTCATTATGATAGAAGATACATGAAAAAGGGTGAACCTACTTTTTCATAGAGGCATGAGTGGTAAAAGTAATGTTTCCTGAAGTCTTAATTATTAGAGAAGCCTCAAGTACCTAGGAGGGCCTTCCTCTTTCACGAAGGGAATAAGAATTCATAGAGGGAATCCCTACCATAGTAAAGGGTAAATTAGAACAAGGGAAATGGGGTTTCATGATGATCTAGTACCTTGGGGAATTAATTTTTCTCTTGAGTTTTTGGTGCTCAGGGGGCTTCTTGAAAAGGGATCTCAAAAGGTGAAAGGTTGGAGTAACAATGCATATGAGGGAGGAGGGTGAGTAGGATATTTATTGGAAAAGGGGTTTTTTAATGCTTGGAGGTGTTCCACAAAGAAAAATGATCTCTGGAAAAAGGTGTGGGGTTTTTCAGACTTGAATATCTATCCATCAACTTCCTTTACAGTGTTAGTGGGGCTCATCAGACTCATGATGCCTCCCATAAACTTTCTTTATAATGGTCATGAGGCTCATTGGACTAGTAGTTCCTCCTGTAAACTTCCATTGTGGTGTTTTTGAGGCTCAGCAGACTCTTGTTTCCTCCTATCAACTCCTCGTGAGTTCGTGGGTTCTAGGGGCTACATGAAAGTGCTTTGTGAGGCAGACCCCTTTTTTGATATTTCATCCCTTTGATTTGGATTTCAAATCAACTGGACAAGGTGTTCCTCAACTAGCCTCATGGAATATATTTCGGCACCAAAAAAATTATTTTCAGGAAAGGTGGTAGGTATTTCTCATTTATGTGTATTTTTGTTTAGGTGAATGTAAAAATAGATGTCGATGCAATATAAAATCTTCATACTGAGTCCCAATAATGTTTCATTATTGGATATAGTATTAAGGAGTTTGGATATCACTCCAAGTATGATGATAATAGAAAGATCATCAGAATAAAAAATGTGGTATTTAGTGAATGTGTCATGTATATGGATTTTTATGTGGTTGGATTTGATAGTGAAAATAAAGAGTTAGTGTAACGACCCAAAGTTTATCAATGGAATTTCCCTTCTTATATTTATGTCATAAAATAATATTAAAACACAACATAATTAACTACTAAGTGATAAGTGACCTTTGAACATAAGTTTGTCGCTTCTGTGTTAGGAATTTTGAAAATCTGACATACACGGTTGTGTTCAAGATGATTTTTGGAGTCTCATGAAACAAAAATAATTTTCAGTGAATAGTAACGTACCCTTGAGAATAGTAACATACCCTTATGAATAGTAATATGACCCTTATGAATATTAAATCATCCAACATAAGAGTAACATTACCTATGAATAATTAAATAAATCTTAGAAAGTGACAATTTGACCATAGTAAACGTTTTGGTATTTTGTAAGTCATAAATAATTAATTATAATTAATTAATTAATTTAAAAGAATATTTATTTCCCTAGAATTTATTAAATCAATTTATTATAGTTTTTAGATAATTTTATAAGACCCTACGTAATTTTTGAAAGCTCTATAAATCAGTTTTAATATTAAAAACTGGTTTTTTAAGTAAATTATGATTTTAATTAAATATTAAATTAATAGTGTTTTTGAAAAATGTACTTAATTTTTGGATTCTACATGTTGAAAATTTTTTGGGGTAAATTTTTGGGTTTTTCTGAGATACTTGAATTTTTTATGAATAATGAAATGCCGTAATTTACAAAATAAGCTAAATAAGCTAATTATAGGGTCATGTGTGATGTTCTACTGATGTAAGACCACTTGGTTTGGGATTAGATTATAAAATTACTATTCTTGGTCATACAAGACTTAATATTCTTTTTCTTGTGAGGAAATAATAAACTAATGAATTTTATATTAAGGAAACCCCTCTCCCCTCCACTATAAATACCACCCTTCACTCCCTCATTTCCTCACACCTCTCAAGCTCAAAGACTTCTCTAAAATCTACCCAAACATCTTCCCTAGACCCTCACCCACATCCAAAAGCTGCAAGTCTGATCAAAAGAGCAAGACTATCTTCTTTAAGGAGGACCTCAAGAGGATAATTTAAGAGGTAATTTCTCTCCCTCTTCTCCTTTAATTTCCTTTCAAGTTCAAGTTAATTTCTTGATCTCTCCCCAAATATCTTCATCCAAATGATATTATAACTCCAATATTATAAATATAACGTAATTTTATGATTCTAATGGGATATGATATCATCCAACCCCTTTCCCTCTTCCTTTTATTTTATTAAAGAGAACGTTGCTCGTGAGGTGTTAATTTTTCACCTTCATGAACGACATGCTTTCTTCTTCCATTTCTACCTTCAGATCTGGTAATGAAACTATTTTTATGTTTGAACCAGAATATTTTATATGTATTATGTTCTATTTAATGTTCTATAAATAATCTATGGCCATATTACTAAGTGAAAAGTTAAAACAAGTTCATTGTGATCCAAAAACCGCTCAAATTAACCCAAATAATCATCATTTAATTATTATCTAATGATTCACTCTCATGGATCTAATATAATTAATTATAAAATAATTAAAGCTCATGTAATTTCACTAATAACATGTAATATCATTTCTAGATGTTTACCCATGTACTACCCGAACTTCAATTTAAGAATACAAGTGAACCACCCAAGAAAAACCACAAAAACGAACATCCCCGAACAATGTTTTTAAACTCTATAATCATCCAAAAGAACATAATATGATATAATGAAACCAGAATGAACACTATTAATGTACACATGGTTCTTTATTTCTAATTATTGAATATAATTTCATTATACAGGACATTAAAGAGAAGGAAGCATTCAGATACAAGGTAAGGGGAAATCTCGAACCCAATTTTCTTCCTTCGGGTTCTCCCTCTTTCACCCCATTTTTGATATGGTTACACCTCAAAGATAATTTGATCATCATTGACATTAATTTTCTGGGATATACATGTTTGTAACTCTTTTTTATGTCCAACCAAATGTTTTCCAAAATAACTCTTCTTTTAAGAACACCCCTTTTACTTCTCACTCAAAGTGAACGGTTCTTGTAACATGTATGTTATTCCCTCTTTATTTTGGGAACCCAATGCTTATGAATGTGTTATTATGAGATGAAACCCATTCCATTCCATGGGTTAGTTATGTAAATTTTTTATATGTGTTCTATGTGGAAATCATGATGATGATAATTTTATGATGTGACGAGTGCACTCGATATTATATAGCGTAATATGAATGTTTAAATGTGACGGATGCACCTAGAATTATATAGTGCTCCAATGCATTGGGTAAATTGATGAATCTCATGAGAAAATGTGAAATGATGTGTGAACAAGATGCTAGCTTGGTTCACAATTATGTGTGTTAGTTAACCATTAAGACATGATGTTTCATTTTTATGCATTGCCACATTTCAAGTCTTTTATTTATGCTCCTCTCATGTTCATGATCTTTTCCCTATGTTATGACTAGGATCACCCCATGCTATATTGTTCTTATCTATCCTCTTACTGGGCTTCTAGCTCACCCCTTTTGATGTATATCCTCAGGTGGCTACATGTACTAAGGAGAAGACAAGTGCCAATAAGAATCTAGAGAAGAAGAAATTAAATAAATGTTTAAGCTTGATGTTGTATTTGTTATGTATGGTCCTAGTTTTCCCAAGACACTATACCTTTGGATCCTCTTTATGTAATACTATTATGTTTTTTATCTTTAAAATGATGTAATAGTAATGTAATAAAAGGATGGGATGCTATAGTTGGTATCAGAGGCAAGGTTTAGTTAATTTGGGAATTAGGATTAGTGAACCCTAGAGAAAACCTCTAGTATGAGATTAAGTAAAAATATGCACACAAGAGTATTTACCTAGGGATCCCATATGTTATGTTTTTGGTATAAATTATTTAAATGAATAAGTTATTCTTGACTTGTTTACTAATGTTTTGTTCTAACCTTTTCAATTTTAGAAATTGGTGGGAACCAGGAGAAATCAGGCCAACAACTCATGCGAGGTCCAATGCAACGATTTCCCGAACTACATCCCCAATTATTTGGGAGGTGGAGTCCAAAACATCATGGTGATTCTTACAAAATTATCTCATGTTATGAACAATAACCATAATAATGGGTAACATCCTCCTTCACCAAAGATGGAGCAACTGGCTATCAAATGTTTTATGCGGCAATGACCATCGACGTTTAGTGGATCTTATGATCCACTAGTTGTGGAACAGTGGGTCAACTCCATGGAGAATATATTTTTTGTTCTTCACTGTGTTGAGACAGAGAAGGTGACTCTATCCGTTTATCGTCTAGATAGAGAAGTCGATCAATGGTGGGCTTTGATTAAGAACACCAATCCTAGGGAGGAAATTGAAGAGATGGAATGGGAAGACTTTAAGATAATGTTTCTTAATAAGTATTTACCATGAACTCTTCACATGAATATAGAGATAGAATTCATAGAACTCAAGCAAAAAGAAGTATAATATGTCACAACCTATGAAGCGAATTTCACAAGGCTTTCAAGGTATGCTTCGGGTTTTGTTATCAATAATGATAGCAAAATTGATAATTTCTATAGTGGATTAAAACCACACCTACGAAAGGCTCTTGAAATTCGAGACTTTGGGAGTTATGAAGAAGTTGTTCGGTGTGCTATCAAAGTGTATATGGTTTTTGGAGAATTGTCCCATGGATATGGTGAAAAGAAAAGAAAGATGGAGTTTCAAGCTAGTGGATCTAATGACAAAGGTGGGAAGAAAAATCAACAACCCACATGCCAAAAATGTGGGAAGTTTCACCATGGGAACTACATCAAAGGGATGGGGAAATGCTTCAAGTGTGGGAAAGAATGACACCATGTTCAATAGTGTCTAAAAGACACAAAAAGGAAGAAGAATGTAGCCTATGAAAGGAGAGAACCACCCATGGTTCAATGCTACAACTGTAGGGAGCTAGGGCACTATGCAAACCAGTTCACTAAACCTCGAGCTCTCGAGGGTAATCAGTGCCAGCAACCACCAAATCCAAAGGAACAAGGGAAGTCTTATGCCATCACTACTGTGTAGGTGGAGCATGATAATCAAGTCATACAGGGTACACTTCCTATTCACTCAAGAATGGAAAAATTATTATTTTATTCTTGTTCTACGCATTCCTTTATATCTTGCAAGTTTTCTAGAACTATAGAATCAAAGCCCTGAAACCTTGAAGTAGAGATATTTGTAAAAACACCAAGTGGTGTATCATTTCAACCCAAGTGTTTCACTCTTCTCCTATTGGTGTATGTGGGAATATTCTTCCGGCAAATCTTATAATACTTCCCTTGGTGGAATTCGGTGCTATAATGGGAATGTACTGGCTCTCATTATATAGAGCACATATCAACTGTCAGGAAAAGGAAATATCTTTTCATATTCCAAACCATCCCATGCTCCTCTAAAAATGCAAGGAAGATCATGAATATCCTTTGAAAAATACTTCAATGGTGTGGGTGTTGATTCCCTATGAAGAAGCATACCTCACCCAAATGGTTGAGTTGATGGAAAGTTCTAACCTGGATGAAATTCCCATCTTGAGGGAATACATCGATGTATTTCCCGAAGAGTTACCCAGCATTCTCCCAGATCATGAGGTAGAGTTCTCTATTGAACCCATACCTGGAGCTTCCCCTATCTTGAAGTTCCTCTATAGGATGGATCCTATCGAACTGTAGGATTTAAAGAAGCAGCTACAAGAACCTCTAGTAAAAGGGTTCATACTCCCTAGTGCATCACGTTGGGGTGCACCGGTGCTCTTTGTGAAGAAGAAGGATGGAACAATGCGGCTGTGTATCTATTATCAGGAACTCAACAAGATCACCATAAAGAACAAGTATCCCCTCCCAAGGATTGATGACTTGTTCGATCAGTTAAGAGGAGCTCAATACTTCTCAAAGGTGGATCTTCGTTTTGGATATCATCAAGTAAAGGTGAAGAAGGAATATATTCAGAAGACTGCCTTCCAAACAAGGTATGGGCACTATGAGTTTTTGGTCAAGCCCTTAGGACTTACTAATGACCCTATAATCTTCATGGATTTGATGAATAGAGTCTTCAGACATTACCTTGAAAAATTTTTGGTAGTGTTTATCGATGATATTATCATCTACTCAAAGAGCAATGAGGAACATTAAGAATATCTAAGACTTGTGATGGCGACATTTAGAAAGGATAAGTTGTACGCCAAGTTCAGAAAGTGTGAATTTTGGATGAATCAAGTCACGTTCTTGGGATGTGTGATCACAAGTGAGGGAATTTTTGTGGATCCTTCAAAGACAAAGGCGATTGAGGAATGTCCCAGGCCCACTACTGTCACAAAAATCCATATCTTTCATGGGTTAGATGCGTACTACCGACGTTTTGTGAGAAACTTCTCATGATTGTCAAGCATGCTAACTAAGTTAACAAGGAAAGGGGTAAAGTATGTCTGGATGGAAGAATGTGAGGGAAGCTTCAAGGAGCTAAAGAGAAGGATGATCACTGCACCTATACTCACACTACCAAAAAGTGGAGAATGTTTTGTGATATATAGTGATGCTTCAAAGAAAGTCTTGGGTTGTGTAATCATGCAAAATGATAATGTGATAGCATATAGCTCACGATAGTTGAAGATCCATGAGCAGAACTACCCGACACATGATCTAGAGATGGCAGCCATGATTTGTGCCTTGAAAATCTGGAGGCACTACCTTTATGGTGAGAAGTGTGACTTATACACCGACCACGAGAGCCTATAGTATATATTCACACAAAAGGATCTCAACATGAGTCAACAGAGATGGTTAGAGATAATAAAGGATTATGATTGCTCTATTCACTATCATCATGGAAAGTCAAATAAGGTATCTGATGCTCTAAGCAGAAAAGAACCTATTACTCTATCCATGTTGCGGATTGAGAAAGACCCTATCTTCATGGATGTGCAAAGAATGAATTTGGAAATCATAAGGGAAGGGGATACATCCTAACTTTCCCAAATGATTTCACAACCATCCATCCAAGAGAAGATTAAGAAAGCACAAAGGGATGATGTGGAGATACAAAAGAGGGTGAATGTAGTAAACGAAGGGAAGATGCAAGAGTTCCATATCGACGATGATGGTGTGATTCAGTTTGGAATGAGGTTTTTTGTACCTTAATCACCAGAGATAAAGAAGGATCTATTGGATAATGAACACAGCTCAGCTTTCTCTGTCCATCCTGGGAGTACCAAGATGTGCCGTGATCTTCGGGAACACTTTTGGTGGGATAACATGAAGAAGGAGATTGAAGAATATATATTAGGGCGCTTTGTATGTCAGCAAGTTAAAGCTGATGGAAAACAGTCCAATGGTATGATGTATCCATTGCCTATAACCATATGGAAATGGGAAAACATTACTATGTACTTTGTCATGGGTCTCCCAAAGATGTCAAAGGGGAATAATGCGATATGGGTTTTCGTTTAACGACTCACCAAGACTGCCCATTTATCGCTATTCAGGAAGATCTCTCACTTGATCAACTTGCAATGATATATGTGAACGATGTGGTGAGATTACACGGTGTTCCAATATCGATTGTCTCTGACCGTGATCCAAGGGTCACATCTAAATTCGGGAGGAGCCTTCAACATGCTTTGAGTATTGAATTAAATTTCAGCACGGCCTATCACCCCCAAACTGTTGGCCAGTCTGAAAGGAATATTCAGACGCTTGAAGATATGCTAAGAGCCTACTCTCTTGAATTCAAAGGTGGTTGGGATTAGCATATCCCATTGGTTTAGTTCTCATAGAACAATATCTTCCACTTGAGTATTCATATGGCTCTGTATGAAGCTCTTTATGGGAAGCGATGTAGAACTCCAACCTATTTGGATGAAGTTGGAGATAGAAAGGTACTTGGACCCTATCTTGTTCAAGAGATGACAGAGAAGGTTCAAGTCATCCAAAAACACATCAAAGTTTCTCAAATTCAGAAAAAGAGATATGCTGACAATCGTTGATGGGATTTGGCGTTCAATGTTGGAGATAAAGTCTTCTTTCAAATACCTCCATGGAAGAGAGTCATGCAATTCAGGAAGAAAGGGGAGTTAATCCCAAGGTATATTGGACCCTATGAGATCCTTTACCACATAGGAATCGTGGCCTATCGTCTTTCAATTCCACCAAATATGGATCATGTTCATGATGTGTTTCATGTATCACTGCTGAGGAAGTACATACTAGACCCCTCACATGTACTAAACTGAGAGGTGGTATAGCTGGAAGATGATCTCTCATATGAGGAGCAGCCAGTAACTATTCTGGATCAGTGAGATAAGGTTCTATGCAACAAGACAACCCATCAAGTCAAAGTGTTGTGGAGGAACCATAAGTTTGAGGAAGCAACTTGGGAACCAGAAGAGGCAATGAAGGAGAAGTACCCTCACCTGTTTGTGTAAAGTGAAATTTCGAGGGAAACATTTCTTAAGGGGGGATGAATGTAACGACCCAAAGTTTTTCAATGGAATTTCTCTTCTTATATTTATGTCATAAAATAACATGAAAACACAACATAATGAACTACTAAGTGATAAGTGACCTTTGAACATAATTTTGTCACTTATGTGTTAGGAATTTTGAAAATCTGACATACACAGTTGTGTTCAAGATGATTTTTGGAGTCTGATGAAACAAAAATAATTTTTAGTGAATAGTAACATACCCTTAGGAATAGTAACATACCCTTATGAATAGTAATATGAGCCTTATGAATAGTAAATCATCCAACATAAGATTAACATTACCTATGTATAATTAAATAAATCTTAGAAAGTGACTATTTGACCTTAGTAAATGTTTTTTTATTTTGTAAGTCATAAATAATTAATTATAATTAATTTATTAATTTAAAGGAATATTTATTTCACTAAAATTTATTGAATCAATGTCATATATTTTTTAGATAATTTTATAAGACCCTATGTAATTTTTGAAAGCATTATAAATCAATTTTAATCTTAAAAACTATTTTTTAAGTAAATTATGATTTTAATTAAATATGAAATTTATAGTATTTTTGAAAAATGGACTTCAATTTTAGATTATGCACATCAAAAAATGGTTGGGGTAAATTTTTGGGATTTTTCTGAGATACTTGAATTTTTTATGAATAGTGAAATATCGTAATTTACAAAATAAGGTAAATAATCTAATTATAGGGTCATATGTGATGTTCTACTAATGTAATACCACTTAGTTCGGGATTACATTATAAAATTACTATTCTTTTTCAGCAAAGATTCACTATTCCTTTTCTTTTGGGGAAATAATAAACTAATTAATTTTATATTAAGGAAACCTCTCTCCCCTCCACTATAAATACCACCCTTCACTCCCTCATTTCCTCATACCTCTCAAGCTCCAATCCTTCTCTAAACTCTTCCCAAACATCTTACCTATCCCCCCACCCCCCCAGAGCTATAATATGCTGGTCTCATCAAAAGACCAATACTAGCTTCCTTAAGAAGGATCTCAAGAGGAAGATTTAACAGGAAATTTCTCTCCCTCTTCTCCTTTAATTTCCTTTCAAGTTCAAGTTCATTTCTTGATCTCTCACCACATATCTTAATACAAAAGATATTTTAACTCCATTATTATAAATATAATGTAATTTTATGATTCTAATGGGATATTATATCATAGAACCCCCTTTCCCTCTTCCTTTTATTTTATTAAAGAGAACGTTGCTCGTGAGGTGTTAATTTTTCACCTTCAAGAACGACATGGTTTCTTCTTCTATTTCTACCTTCAGATCTGGTCATGAAACCATTTTTATGGTTGAACCAGAGTATTTTATATGTATTATGTTCTATTTAAAGTTCTGGAAATAACCTATGGCCATATTACAAAGTGAAAAGTTAAAACAAGTTCATTGTGATCCAAAAACCGCTCAAATTAACCCAAATAATCATTATTTAATTCTTTTCTAATGATTCACCCACATGGATCTAATATAATTCATTATAAAATATTTAAAGCTCCTGTAATATCACTAATAACTTGTAATATCATTTCTGTATGTTTACCCATGATCTACCCGAAGATCAATTTAAGAATACAAGTGAACCACCCAAGGAAAACCATAAAAACAAACATCCCCGAACAATGTTTTTAAACTCTATAAGTCATCCAAAAGAACATAATATGACATAATAAAACCATAATTAACCCTAGTAATGTACACATGGTTCTGTATTTCTAATTAATGAATATAATTTCATTATACAGGACATTAAAGAGAAGGAAGCATTCAGATACAAGGTAAGGGGAAATCTCAAACCCAATTTTCTTCCTTCGGGTTCTCCCTCTTTCACTCCATTTTTGATATTGTTACTCCTCAAAGATAATTTGTTCATAATTTCCTTTAATATTTTAGTATATACATGTTTTTCACTGGTTTTTATGTCCAATAGAATGTTTTCCAAAAGAAATCTTCTTTTAAGAACACCGCTTTTACTTCTCACACAAAGTGAACGGTTCTTGTAACATGTATGTTATTCCATTTTTCTTTTGGGAAACCAAATCTTATGAATGTTTTATTATGAGATGTAACCCATTCCATTCCATGGTTTATTAATGTAAATTTTTTATATGTGTTCTATGTGGCAATCATGATGATGAAAATTTTATGATGTAACAGGTGAACCCGGAATTATATAGTGCAATATGAATGTTTAAATGTGACGGGTGCACCCGGAATTATAGAGTGCTCCAATTCATTGGGTAAATTGATGAATCTCATTAGTAAATTTGAAATGATGTGTGAACAAGATACTATCTTGGTTTAAAAGTATGTGTGGTAGTTAACCACTAAGACATGATGTTTCATTTTTATGCATTTCCACATTTCAAGTCTTTTATTTATACTCCTATCATGTTCATGATCTTTTTCCTATGTTATGACTATGATCACACCATGATATATTGTTCTTATCTATCCTATTATTGGGATTCTATCTAACCCCTTTTGAAATATATCCTCAGGTGGATACATGTACTAAGGAGATGACAAGTGCCAATAAGAAGCTATAGATGAATAAATTAAATAAATTTTTTAATTTTGATGTTGTATTTGTTATGTATGGTCCTAGTTTGCCCAATACACTAAACCTTTTTATCTTATTTTTGTAATACAATTATTTTGTTTATATTTAAAATTATGTAATAGTAATATAAAAAATGGCAGTTTCGTTACAGTTAGGCTGTCATAAGAGAGTGGATCTTATAGGATTACCTAAGAATGTAGTTGTAGAACCTGTGGATATTATCCCACAAGTTTAATTAAGGAGATAAAAAAGGGTGAGGTTCTATATATAGAGGTATTCATTATCCTTACACTATTTTTTATTTATTGGTGGTGGAGATCCAAAATTATTTTAAGGGTCCATGTTGTTAAAAGAGGCAATAAAGTTAGGGTTTTCTAAGAAGGAGGATATTTCATCATTGCATGATAACAGTACTTGTAAGTTGACACACTTTCCACAAGGAAAGAATTCATTACAGAAAAATGGGTATACTAAAGTACATGATAGAAATATAAGCTTTAAAGAAAGACTGAATGTGAAAGGATTTGAAAAGAAAGTGTGTATTTCACTAAAAGTTTATCACCCATACTGTATTTTACCTGCATCTGGGTCATTCTTAGTATTTTTTATCATTGGATTTACATATTTAGTCACTTTATATAAAGACTTCTTTGAGTCATAGAGAACTAGAGGATAATATTTATATGCAGCATCTAGAGGGATATGTTGAGTCAGGAAAGAAGATATTTTTGTGAAAATGACAAAATAGATTATATGGGTTAAATAAGGAACTCTGGAAGTGGAACAATAATTTTAATTCATTCACAAGTAAAAATCACAAAATGGTGATTCATGGAACAATGTTTCTATAACAAGAAGTTTTTTATGAATGCATTATATTGATTCTCTATGTGGATAGAATTATTACTACAGGATCATGTATATTGATAATTGATGAGATAAAATGGAATCTAGCTGAGGGGTTCAAGATGAAATATTATTTATAATCTAGTAATATTTTTGGGATGATGATCAATAGAAACCACATAGGTAGAACCTTGATGTTATCACGGGATAAATACATTATAAAGGTTTTAAGAAAATTTAGTATGTTAGAAGAAAATCTATTTTATATTACCCTAGTGATCCATTTAAAATTATTACACAATAAAATACCAAATACAGAAAAAGTGGTTGAGTAAATGGAAAAGGTTCTATATGAGATATTTGTTGGAATATTTATGTATGTCATGGATTATACACAACATAATATTTATTATATGGTGTTATTTGTGAGAAATTACATATATAACCTTATAAGAAATCATTGGAAATATTTAAAGTGGATACTGTGGTATCTATAGTGAATTAAGAAAGTATCTTTGTGATCTGGGAAATGAAATTCTTTATAGTGGTATGTGTATGTTGATTTTGGAGGTGACATAGATAGTGGGAGGAGTACCACAGGTTATGTGTTTACTAATGGAGGAACATTAGTTAGCTGAATATCTCAATTACACGAGGTGGTGACAGTACCCAACACAAAGGAATAATACATTATTGTAATAGAATCTTGGAAGTAGATGGTTTAGTTGGAGAAATTTTTAGAGTAATTGGATAGAAATTGTGAGGAAAATGTATTTTTTTATGATATTTAGAGTGTTATACATCTTTAAAAGAACACAATACTTAATTACTAAATTAATAATATTTATTTAATGTACCATTTTTTAATAGTATTAATATAGGATGAGTTTTTTCATAAAAAATATTTATGGTGCTAATAATCCTGAAGACATGTTGATGAAGTCGATAGTTATTGATAATTTGATGCACTCCCATGGATCTATTGGTCTTCATTGATGAATGAGTGTGAGAGGAAGAATATAGGAGAACACTATGTGATTATGGAATAGAATATAACTGGTATTTCATGAATTTTTATCTTGAAATTAAATCTATAATGCAAAATAACACATTGGTGGGTGAAAAGGAGGAGGAACTTAGATAATGTAGGCTGTGTAAAGTTGGAACTATAGTAGGGGGTTAATTTTCTATATCAAACACCATGTGGGAGATTTGTATATTGGTCGAACCTGATCCTTTTCGATGAAGTTAAACCAAATTATAATGGATCTTATTATACACTAATCCCCAAATCTCATAGTTAAAAATTTTTTGTGAGGTCATGGGGGTTGTAGGGGTAGTGCACCATTAGTTATGGGTCTAGAGGTTGAAGGCCCCTGAAACAAATTTTGGGTACAATATAAATGTTAAACATTGTAGAAATGTTGATCGATGACAAAAATAATGATACTAACGTAGTGCATAATTTTTCAACATGGAATTGTAACTGTTTGACCTCTAGTGGAAATAATACTATAGCTTTGTACACTTCCTACCAAAAGTAGTATAACACAATGGACTTTGTGGATTGGAAATATAGAAATTTGGCTTACTGTAACACCATGTTTTTGTATCACCTTCCCTTGAGTTAGGGTTTTTATAACACTATAAATTTCCCTAAAATATTCTACATGAA
Organism: Viscum album; assembly: GCA_963277665.1. Classification (NCBI taxonomy): domain Eukaryota; kingdom Viridiplantae; phylum Streptophyta; class Magnoliopsida; order Santalales; family Viscaceae; genus Viscum; species Viscum album. The sequence goes on from OY728125.1 coordinate 397,862,209, forward strand.
ATATTGAATCTTCATGACTCTCTGTGGACATAGGGATTATTCTAAATCCATGTAAATATTATTATTTTTATCTTCTTCTTGTTATTTTTTATTTTTTCTCCCTTTTACTATGCTTCTACTAATTTTAATTTTGTGTGTTTATCCTAGTGTTTCTACAACACATACAACATTTATGATAATTTTTATATATAGATATATCTAGTTATAACTCTATTTATTTCTCCTGTATAAAAACTCTCATTGGGCTAATTCGAGACAAGATATAATGTGAAGAAAAGTCATTGTATCATTGAATGTGAAAGATATAGGGTTCCTCAAACTAAAAAATATATCATTTAACTAAGGCTGACTAACTATAAAAAACATATCATTTAAATAATTCACACTAACTACCACCCCAAAAAAATTGATTATTTCAAAATCCTATAAAATTTAGACCATCTACTAGAGTCCTATTCTAACTCATCATGGCACCAATTAACTAAAAGGATTATGTTCATGTCACTCATAAAACAATTTCAAGGTAATAGTAGTTGAGGATAAATCTCAATCAATCGTCTAAGATCATCCAATGTCATAATAAAATCCGATGAACACTATTTACCATAAAAGTACATATAACTAGAAAAGGGCCCATTCATCCACTTAATAAGTTGAAGAGTATTTGGAGAACACTTGATGATAGAAAATGGACTATTTTTCAATCCTTGGATGATGTTTGAAACAAATAAAGGGATATAATTCAAGATAATAAAACTCTATATTCTTCTTAATTATAACTAAAACTATTTACATGACTCTATCATGAGAATAAAATATAAGTAAAGGACCAAAAAAGTTATAAGGAAGTTGTAATGGCCTAGAATTTTCTCAATGGAGTTTCCCTTCTTATAATTATAAAATGTAGTATAAGCAATTACATAAAATAAAGAAACTAACAATAAATTATGATACATTATCCAAAAAACAAACAAGTAATAATGAAAAATATTATAGTGGTAATATAAATGTAAAATAATAGAATAAGGATCAGATAATTTGGATATGCTCGATCAACCAGAATAACAACTCTCAAGAACAAAGTTATAGAAATAAAAAATAATTTTAATAAAAAAAATTCATTTTGAATATTAAAGTGTAAATAAAATTGATATAATATATTATTAAATGAATAATTAATGGGATAAGAGGTATTTATAGGAATTAGTACACCCATATGACCATTATAAATCTAAATGTTGGAATAGTAAGTTGATCATTGGAATAGTAATCTAATGGTTTGGAAAAGTAATATGACCATTAGAATAGTAACCTCATCCAAGGAAATGTAAAATAACATTTGGTTATCCTATAAAAGGAAAATATGATATATTTATAAATTGGAACAAGTAAAAAATATTTTAATGACAATAAATTAAGTGTTTGTATTTTCATAAAACGTAAATGTTTTAATCACACTTTTATAATAAATATAATGTTTTAAAATTAATTTTAGTTTCATAATATGGATTCAAAAATTAATATTAATTATAATTATAATGATAAGATAATTTTATGATACCATAAGTAATTTTTCAATGGATCATAAAATCGATTATAATAATAATATTGGTATTTTTTATAAATGATTATTTTATATAAAAATTAAATTTATCATATTTATAAAATTATTTTTAAAAAATAGATTCTATTTTTGAACTCTATACATTGAAAAATGTTCGGGGTGAATTTTTGTGATTTTTCAAAAATAGTTGAATTTTTAGTGAATAGTGAAATCTGATAATTTACGGTATTTAACATTATAATCCAAATACGTGAATTTCTTAGGAATGGATGATGGAAGCACCCATTATATCTAAATAACATACAGTAGTTATTTAATATAGTCATAATAATCAATACTATTTATAGTCCTCAGACAAAATAAGAAACCAATAAATATAATAATCAAAAACACTCCTCTCCTCCCCTTATAAATACCACTTTTCACCACCCATTCTCCCAACATCTTATAAGTTTTAGAACCTACCAATGTTCCACCCAATTACCTTACCAAGACTATTCTCCATGTCCTAATTTTTATGGTCTCATAAAAAGACCAATTCTAAGTGCCTTAACGAGGTTCTCAAGGAGATGACATTCAAGTGGTAAAACCCTCCATCTTTCTCTTTTAAAATATTTTTTTCTTATACCACATACTCACACCCATTTAAAAAGTGAAATTAAAAATATAGTATCATATATATACTGAAATTTTATTATTTTTTTAATGGAATATCCATTATCAAATCTCTTCTCTCCTACTTTTATAGTAAAAATGAAAGCATCATCTATAATATTTCGGTTCACCACCTTCGTGGATAACAAGTTTCAGTTTCTATTACTACCTTCAAGTATGATCATAAAAATATTGTTATGGGTAAATAAGATTTCAATAGGTATATTATAACTTATTTCAAATTAGATATTTTATATATAGACATAATTTTAAATAAAATGAAATAGATCATGATGGTTTGGAAACCTTCCAAAATAAACTAAACATTTTCCATCAACGTTTTATCAAATGAATCATTCTAATTTCACAAAAATGATATATGGGACCATTTAAAATTATATAAGTGATTAAATGTCTTATAATTTCACTTATATTGTATTATTCCCATTTCCGAAGAACATCCATAAATATTTGCAAGTGAATTGACTATGAAACAAAGAAACAAAAGCTCCTCGAACAATGAAATTAATCCTTAAAACACATATAAAGTACAAAAATAAACTTAATAAAATTATAATAACTATAATATATGAATAATAGGTTCTGAATTAAATAATTAATTCTTCTAATTTTTTTATCCAAGATATTTAGAGCAAGTACATAACGTATTTTCACATAAGGTAAGGGATCTCTCCAAACCTCCATTATTCTTTTGGGTTACACTTTCTCTCTCTTTACACAAATTTATTTCTTCATTATTCTTATATATTTCTATTAAATTCAATGTATATATTTCAAAAATATTTATATCGCTCAAATAATCTTCCTTTTTTGGGGAAATACATGTTTTAAAAAGTTTCCTTCTCAATTCATGTTGATAAGAATGATCGATTAAAGGGAACTTCTCCATTTCATATCCATTTTCAAGTATGATATATAAAATCTTTTAAGAGACCAATATTTTTTAAAATATAAATAATTTTAACTTAAAAAAATTAATTAATTTCTCATTTTATACAATAAATTATTCATATATCCTCTTTACATAATCTTTAATCTTTTCCCTTAAACCGTATTAAAGTGGCTAATTTTTAAAGTTTTCCAATCACTATTTTTCATGTATTTAGTTCAGTTAGACATCATTATTCAGTATATATTATAAATTTTAATTTATTATTTTCTATAAATGACTTAATACCTTATTTAATGGATACCATTTTGATACACCCTTTGGTTATTCCTTATGACATGATTATAAAACCCATTTCTTTCTATGGGTAACCCTTTTGTTTATTACCTAGGTTAAATTATTTATATGTTAGAGATATGAATGAAAATCATATTATTGGTCCACCCAGATATCATTACAATGATTTTGGTATATTTTTTCTCAATATACATTATGTATGGTATTAGAGAGTTAACTTTATTCATTATGGGAATTTGTCCACCATGTGATATTGTCTTGACAGTTATAGTTGACTCATGTTTATTTCATGTTATGTGTTAATGTATTGACCCTATATTTCCTCAACCATATGATTCCATGTTGTGTATGATATCCCTTTATATTTTTATTCATGTTCCAATCCTTTTATGTTATTATGTTATGCCTTATGACTCATGTTTTTTACTTCTTTTCAATGATTATTACCTTACTGGGATTTTAGATCACCCCTTTTGTCTATGTATTCCCCCAGGATATCCTATAAAGAGGTAGGAGATCAAATAAAGTTATGATATCATTATTAGGATTAATAAAACGTTGTTTTATTCGACTTAAATTTTTTCTATGTATGTACCTAGTCTTCCAAATACACTAGACTTATCAATCCTTTGTTTTTATTTGATGGATAATTATGCTTTAAATCATGAAATAATATTTCTTAAAGGATAGGGTTTCTATAGTGGGTATCAGAGAATAGTCTATTAATTTTTGGGGATTTTAACTAGAAAACTTTATTAATATCCATAGGTATAATTATATAACCATGGATAACCAAGATTGAAACCTAAGGAATTATAAGTTGGGATATAATATCATTTATAATTTTCTCCTTCTGTGTTCATTTTTTCCATTTTATATTCTTATTAGCTAAGTAATAAATCCTCCTAATTTTATCATCCCTTTTTAGTTAATGGATATAAATATGAGACCATGTTCCAAAAACCATTATGATAGTAAATGTGATGGTTTCCCTAATTATATGAAAAACTTGATGAGAATAGGATCTTAGAACTTCATAACAGTACATGCTCAACTGGCTCAAGTTATGAATAATAACTTGAATCATGTAAAACACCATCCTTCTCCTAAGAAAGAGCAAGTTACAGTTGAATATTTAATGGGAAAATATCCACCTATATTTTCTATAACCTCTTATAGACTTATCACGGAACAAGGGATTAACTCCATTTAGAATATATTCACTTTCCTCTAGTGCTCAGAAGAAGAGAAAATCATATAGGTTGTATATATTTTTAAAGAGGAAGGTGACCAGTGGTGAACATTGATAAAAAAACATAAATTGTATAGAGCTAATTGATTCCATTGAATGGTAAGGATTAAATAAAATACTTTTTAATAAATATTTTATCTGAACCCTATGCTATAATATGGAGAGGGGTTTCTTCAAAATGAAGCAAAAGGAATATGATTCTATAGGGGTGTATGAGTAAAAAATTACAAGGCTTGCACGATACTCCACTATCTTTATCATTAACACTTAAATCAAGTTGGATTACTTCTTTAGTGAATTAATGTTGAGACTACTAAAAGCGCTAGTGATTTGAGTCTTTTATAGTTATGATGATTTAGTTCATTATTCCCTTAAGGTTGATATAGAGATTAGAGACTCTCGATGGTCTCATGGTCTCAGAGATAAAAAGTGAAAATGTTTTTTAATACGGGAGGATCAATAGATAAATCCCATGTAAGAGATAAAATACATCAACCCACATGTAAAATATTTTGGATGAATCATCTTGGGAACTGTCTAAAGGGAACTATTAGATGCTTAAAATGTGGAAAAAAGGGGCACAAGATAATAATTGTCGAAGGGATATGAAAAATCCAAAAAATTGGAAATAATAAAGGAAGGTTCAAACAAGAACTAAAATAGTAGTATAATGTTTCAACTATAAGAAAATCAGGCATAATGCAAGCCAACCCCTTAAGCCAAGGGTTGTTAGAGGAAATTGACAACAACAGCCACCAAGGTAGAAAGGAAGGGAATATGTTATCACTACTTCTAAGGTGGATCCCAACAATGATGTGGTGAAAGATAAACTAGTTATTAATTCAATAATAGAGAACATGATATTTCATTCAAGTTATATTATTTATTTTATATCCTGCAAGTTTAGTAAAAATATTCAAAAACCACCTCAAAATATGGAGGTTGAGTTATCTGTAAGAACAGAAAATGAGGAATTTTTTTTGCATCCAAAGTATATAACTCCTCCTTGATCAATATTTTGTGGACTAAACCTCCCAAAAAATCTCATCTTACTTCCTTTGTTGGATTTTGATGTAGTATCTGGTATGGATTGTCTGTCATTACATAAATCCAATATCAACTGTCAGGAAAGGGAGATCACCCTTCACATCCTAAGGAATCCTCTAATTATGTATAAGTTTAACAAGGTTGATGAGTATCCTTTAGAATAATAATCGTAATTTTGGATATTATTTCCTTATAAGATATCATATCTAGCTCAAATGATTGAAATAAAGGATATGATCCAGCTCGAATACATTCCAACTGTGTGGTACTACACTATTGTGTTCCACAAAAAATTAATAGGCCTTTCTCTAGGCCAAGAGGTTGAGTTATAAATTGAAATCATACCTGGGTATATTACCATATAAAATAATTTTTAAATAATAAAAAACACTCTATTGGAATAACTAAAGAACCAATTATAATAGAATCTAAAAAAGGGTTTCAAATGCCTACATGCTTCATCGGGGGGTGCACCAATCCTCTAAACCAAGATAAATGATGGATCAATGCACCTATAAATTGATAATCAAGATCTAAAAAAATTAAGATAAATAATAAGTATCCCCTTACATGGAAAGATGACTTCTTTGATCAACTATGTGAGTCCAATTATTTCTCTAAGGTGGGCCCTTGGTTAGGATATAACAAGTTAAAGGTGAAAAAGGATTATTTTCCCAAGAATTCCATTTGAATGAGGTATGGACACTATGATTTCATATTTATTCCCTTAGAACTGGATAATGCTCCATAAATTTTCATGGGCCTAATGAATAGAGTCTTTAGATATTAACTAGACAATTTTTTGGTATTCCTTATAGATGATATTCTGATATAATCCATGATCATGGAGGATAATTATGAGCATTTAAATTATATTATAAAGATAATTTGATGGGAGAAACTATATGAAAAATATAGTAAATTTTAGTTTTAGATTATTTGTGTATCATTATTGGGTCTTTTTATCAGCAACAAATGAATATATTTGGACACATACAAGATAAAGGCAGTCAAAGAGTGTCTCAAGTAAACATCCAAAATAGATATCAATGGTTTCATTGAACTAGGTGGGTATTATTGATGTTTTGTAAATAAATTATACTTATTTTAAAACCCAAAACCCAAGATAACATGGAAGGGGGTAAAGGTTTTCAAGACCAGTGAATGTGAAGAATGATTTAAGGAATTGAAAAATATCATTATCACTGCATCAATACTAAAACTACCAACAAGCATGGAACTATTTTTGGTACACAATGATGCATCAAACAAGTTATTAGGTTGTGTAATGGTGAAAAATGATAAACTGATATTGTATTCCTCAAGATAGATGAATGTTCGTGAGAATTACGATCTCACACATGATCTGGAGTCTCCATCTATGATATTTCCACTGCATATATGGTGGAATTATATCTATGGGGAGAATTGTGAGATATATAATGGCCACAAGAGCCTCAAATATATATTCACACAGAATAATATTAATATTAACTAGAAAATACGGTTAGATATTAATAAGGATTATTAATTCTCAATCCAATACTATCTTAGTAATGCAAATAAAGTTATAAATGCTCTAAGTATAAAGGATCAACCAACTTTATCAATGATGATAATTGAGAAGGATCCAATCTTCCTAGATTTACATGGATGAACATGAGAATACTAAGGGAAGGAAAATTATCATTCCTTTCTAAAATTATTGTTCAACTATCCCTTATGTAAAAGATAAATTATTCCCAAAGAAATGATGGGGAAAATCAAAATACAATGGGATCTATCAAAAATGGTAAATCTTCGAAGTTAAAAATTGATAAGGAAGAATTCATAAGATTTGGTTCACAAATATGTGTACCATAAAATCCCAATATAAATAAAGATATTTTAAATGATGGACATAGATCAACCTTCTCTATCCACCTAGGGAGAAACAAATATGTGTTGAGATCTCTCAGAGGACTGTTTGTGGGAAAATATGAAGAAATGGTTCACTGACTATACATAAAAGTGCATGTTATGTCAGCACATAAAGGCTGAAAGGAATAAGTCTATAGGGATGATGAAACCATTTCCCATACCTACATAGAAATGGGAAAACATCACCATGGAATTTTTCACTGGACTACTGAACACATCCAAATGAAATAATTATATATGGTTTGTTGTGGATCATCTTATAAAGACTTCTCACTTCATTGAAACCCAAGAGGACTTCTCACTCGATCAAATTTCATAGATCTACATAATAGTGGTGGTGAGGCTACATGTAATACCATTATCAATTTTATATAATTAAGATCCATCATTTACCTCAATGTTTTGGTAAATCCTCTAAAATACCCTAAACTCTGAGATAATATTCATTATGGTTTACCACCCCATGATGGATGGATAGTCCGAGTTGGATATTTAGACATTGGAAGACATGTTGAGAGAATAATCATTGGACTTCAAAGTATTATGGTTCAAATATCTTCCTATGTTCAATTTATCTTATAACAGTAGTTCTCAATCAAGCATCTAAATGGATCCATATGAATCACTTTATGGGAAGATATATAGACCACTTTCATGCTAGGATGGAGTCAGTGAACATAAGATATTGAGACCTGAAATAGTCATAGAAATAGTGGAAAAGGTGAAGACATATTTGAAAAACATCAGAGTATCCCAAAATTTATAGAAGATATATGAAAATAATCATTAATGGAACCTTTATTTTAAGGTTAGATATATGGTATACCTCCACATGTCTCCATGGAGAGTGTAATGATATTTTTGAATTAGGGAAAGCTAAGTCCAAGGTACATCATTCCTTTTCCGATTCTTGATAGTGTAGGAGTTGTGGCCTATCGACTAGCTCTTCCATGAACCATTTCTCAAGAAAATGATTTATTCCATGTGTCTCTATTGGAGAAGTAAATACTAGATCCCTCACATTTACTGAATTCAAAGTTGGTACAACTTGAGAATGATATCTCCTATGAGGAGCAGTGGTGAGGATCTTGGATAATTGAGATAAATTTCTATATAACAAGACTACTCACTGGGTCAAAGTACTATAGTGTAACCATAAATATGAAGAGGATACATTGAAACTGGAGGATACAATGAATTATAAGTACCCTCACCTTTTTTTAACATGTTTTATAAAATGAAATTTTGAGGGAGAAATTTCATAAGGGTTAAGAATGTGATAACCCAAAATATTATCAATAGAATTTCCCATCATATAATTATGACATATTGTATAAGAACATATATAGAATAGTGAACCCAACAAAAAATAATGATACATTATTCAGAAAATGAACCAATAATAATTTCAAATGTTATAATGGGGAACTAAATTGAAATAACAGAATAAGGATAGGATAATTTGGATTTGATCAATCCACTAGAATGACTGCACTCACGAACAATACTGTAGAAATAAAACATAATTTTACCAATAAATAATTAATTCCTAAGATTAAATTATAAATTTCCTTGATAGAATTTAGATGTGAATGAATAATGAATAAGATAAGAGGTATTTATAGGAAGTATTTCACTCATATGGCCATTAGAAATCTGACCATTAGAATAGTAACATAACCATAAAAATAGTAATCTAATCATTAAGAAAATTAATATGACATTATAATAGTAATCACACCTTGGGAAATGTAAAATAATATTTATTTATCTAATAAAATAAAAATATGATATATTAATATCATGGTATAAGTAAATAGTTGTTTTAAAGATAATAAATTCAGTGTTTATATTTTTATTAAACATAAAATTTTTAATCACACTTTTATAATAAATGTAATGATTTAAAATATCTTTTTACATAAAATGGAATCATAAATTAATATTAAATTTTATTATAATTATAACATAATTTTATGAGACCATAAGTAATTTTCCAAATGTTCATTAAATAGATTATAATATTTTGATTGGTATTATTAGAATAAATTATGATTTTTAAGATAAATTTCTCATATTTAGAAAAAAATAACAAAATGGTTTCCATTTTTGAAATATTCACATAAAAAATGGTTGGGTGAATTTATGGGATTTTTCTAAAATTGTTGAATTTTTGTGAATAGTGAAAGACAGTAATTTATGGTATTTAACATTATAAGTAAAATAGATGCCTTTTTTAGTCATTTATGATGTATAAACATATTATCTATAACTCATATACACTAGTTACAATATATAGTCACAAAAATAAATACTATTGATAGTCTTGAGCCAAAATAATAAACTATTAGATATAATAATAAAAAACACCCCTCTCCTCTCTTTTTAAATACCACCCTTTATCCTCACAGCTTCTAATATTTAGTGCTTGCCAATTTTTTACTGAATTACAATAAAAATACTATTCCCCACTTCCTAGTGTGTTTTTTCACACAAACGACCTATTCCATGTTCCGTAAGAAGGTTCTCAAGGAGATGACATTCAAGAGGTAAAATGTTTCATCTTTCTCTTTTAAGTTCATTCTTAATTCTACCTTATCCCTACGCCTATCCAAAGTGACATGATAAATCTATCATATATATATATATATATATTTAATTTAATATACATCATCAAATTACTTATTCCCTCTTTTTATTTTAAAAACAAAAACATCATTCGTAATTTTTCTATGCATTGCCATCGTCGATGATGAGTTTCATTTTCCATTGCCACCTACAAGGCTGGTCATAAAAATACTATTATGGTTAAATAAGATTATAATAGGTATATATAAATTTATTCAATTTTTTAACTAATATATATACATAATGTTAAATAAAACAAAATTAGTTCGTGATGGTCAGAAAAATCGCCAAAATAAACTAAATATTTTTTATTAACATTTTATCAAATGAATCATCAACATTTCCATAAAAACAATGATATAGGGGTCCATTTAAACTTATGGAGGGGAAAACTTAAACATAATTTTTCTTCTATATTAATATTCCCATTTTAAAAGAACATTCATAAATATACACAATTGAACAGACCATGAAACGATGAAATAAGTGCTCCCAGAACAACAAAATTACTTTTTAAAACTCATAAAAATGGGAATAAATGAACATAATAAAATTATATTAAATAAAATTTATTTGAAATATGTTCTGAATTAATTAATTGATTGATCTAATATTATTATCCAGTATATTAATTTCAATTTCAAAACACATTTGGACATAAGGTAAGGGATCTCTCTGAACCTCTATTTTTTCTTTAGGTTACTCTTTATCTCACTTTACCCTAATTTATTTATTCGTTATTATTATCTAACTCTCCAAAATTATATTTATATGTTTCACACATATTTATTTATCACAAATTACCTTTTATTAATGGGAAAATACATGTTTTAAAAGGTTCCCTTCTCAATTCCTCTTGATAAGGAAGCCCGATTAAAGAGAACTTCTCCATTTCTTACCCATTTTCAAGTACACTCCATAACATTTTTTAAGAAACCAATATTTTTTATAAAATAAATCATTTTATCGTAAAAAAATATTATATTTTATTTATTTCTTTATACAAACAATTCTTCCTTTATTCATCTTTATAGACTCTTTAATATTTTCCCTTAAACAATACTAATGTGGCTCATTTCCGAAGTTTCCAAAACACTCTTTTTCATGTATTCACTTAAGTTATACATCATTATTCATGATATTTACTTAGTTTTTTTATTATTTTCCAAAAAATATTTAATAAATTCATTCATGTATACCATTTTGATACACCCTTTGGTTATGCCTTGTGATAGGATTGAGAAACCCATTTCTTTCCATGCATAAACCTTTTGTTTATTCCCCATGTTTGATTATTTATATAGAATACATATACATGAAAATGTTATGATGGTAGTTCCAAGATAATTATCTAATTCATTGGGTAATTTTTTTTCTTTTCATACGTTATATAGAGGCTAGGTAGTAAACTTAATCAATTATGATACTTTATCCACCATGTGATACTGTCTTGGAAGTTAGCCTTGAATTGTGTTTATTTCATGTTATGTGTCACTTACACATTCTTGTATTTCCATGATCATATTATTCCATGTTTTTTATGATAGACCTCTATATGTTTATTCATGTTCCATTCCTTTTATGTTATTATTTTATTCTGTATGACTCATATGTTATACTTCATTTCCATGATTATTCCCTTAATGTAATTTTTTGAAAATCCCTTTTGTCTATGTATTCCATAGGTTGTCCAATAAAGATGTAGGAGCTCAAATAAATTTAGGGGAACATTATGAAGATTAATAAATATATTTTTTAGTCTGGTTTTATTTTTTCTAATTATGTACATTTCCTTCCAAAGGCACCATACTTGTCGATACTTGGTTCATATTAGATGGCTAATTATGCTTTAAATCATGTAATAATATATGTAAACGTGTAGGGTCACTATAAAATCCAAAATTAATAATTATATGATATACTCAACCAATCAAAATGATAATATATGGTGTCAACTACATCAATAACTAATCAAATAATTTTTTTACTATCATTATATCTTAATCCCCTACTCCACCCTCATCATATAAAACTCTCTAATAATTCCCTTTGGGTGTCAAAACATTTATGATGACTAAAATTGACCAATATTTTTATATGCATATATATGTAGGAATGATTTAGCCCTTATTTTTCACTATGAAAATTATCATCCAAACATCAACTAAAACTATTATTAAGACTCAAATGAATCTAACCAATCCATGATGACATACTTATAATAGTTCTATAAATAAAGAACATAACTCCACTAGGTATAGTCAGGAGATGATTAAATTCCTTGTATATAATCAAAAGGTCAATTTTATGAACAACTAGAAACCATGATTAATATGATTTCATAGGTTTAAGCAAACCACTTCCCCATCATCATGCAATAATCCTCACATGTTCTTACTTGATGCACTAATCCTAAAGTATTATATTTTATACAGCTCTAACAATTGGGTTCAAACCAAATCCCACATTAATTTTAATAAGTAATGGTAAATAATATATATATTATTGGATGTGATACTCCTCCTATCACCAATTTATTTTAAGATGGAACCCTAGAAGGGATTTTGTGTTGGGCCTGGAAGGTCAAGGATGGAGGAATTTGATCCTAACAAGTCTTATTAGGTCCATGGTGTGGATCCGGTGTGATTTGGTTGTAAGATCACCAAACTAGTTTGAGAATGATAATTATGTATCAAATTAAAACATGTGGATTTGTGGTGGTTTCTTGTGTCAAAATATTTCCTGATAAAAAAAATCAGGCGTTGTATCCTAGTGAAGAAAGAAATAGTGGTGAAAGTGTAAGAAGATTTGGATAAGATATATTATCGTTAATGTGGAGGCATAAATATGTGTCATTTGGTTTTAGGGTAGGGACATTATACACATGTAATTGTGTTTAAAATATAATATTGGGTGTGTTACTCCTTTTATTACCATTTGGTTTTATAATGGAACCCCAGAAGGGATTTTGTGTTTAACCTAAAAGGTCAGGGCTGGAGGAATTATATCCTGACACTTATATGATGAAACCCTACCCATTTAATTTTATGTAGAAAAATTTTCTCCTCAATACCATTCCAAATAAGATAGGGGTTAGGGACTATCATCATGTTTATAATCATAACATGTGAAAAATGAAGACCTAAAAATAATATTTGTTGATACTCATGTCAATAAGGTAGACATTTCATTTCAAGATCATGGCTGATAATAACTACATAATTGGTTATTATTGGAATATTATAATTTCACTATTATTTACCACTAAAATGAACTATTATAGGTTCTCTCAAATGATGTTTAGTTTTTAGTACATAGGTGCATCAAACTGACAAACCAGGGTTATTATATAAGGAATAAGTACTTAAAACAACATATTAAAGGTGTTTTAAAAAACTAAAAAATATGGGGGGGTATTTTTAATGTTTATAAGACAATAATATGAATTTTGGGATAATGTTTCATATTTTTTAATTTTTTCTTTTTTAAAATTTTATTGATAAAACTCAACATGAATATTTTTTTAGAAAATATTTATAAGAATTTGTAATTGATATAATTGTACCTACTCACTTACATATAATTATTATTATTAAAATTAAAATCTACTTAATTGTGATACAATAATTTTTTAACCCTTGAACCCTATGATAGTTAACTTTACCACAATGATGGAATGAATTAAACCCTGGGCTAGCTTTGGAACTATAGATCGTAGAACCATGATTTGATTCATTTTCTAAGGAAAGATTATGGTTAGTGGTAAATTATGGAACATATCCATTCTATAAATTATGATTAATTGAGTTTTGGGATTTTATTTGGAATCTATGAATTGACCCCATCTTTTCTAGTTATACTGATTAAATTTATGTAATCATAATTAACACATTACTCAACCTCTTGGATATGTTTTTTAATTGTTCAATTACATGGGTGAATGTTTTAAATTAAAAACTCAATTAATGGATCATATTTAATTAATTATAGTGATATCAATGATTCAAAACAAATAAATGTATAAAGGTATAGGTACATTGATTACTAAGAAAAACCAATCTTTCATGGATGGTGTAGTGATCATAGAAACAACTTGCATTTGCAAAGGTATAGAAAAGGTATAACCCAATATAATTTCTACACATTATTTAAAGACCAAATAAGTAAATTAAATAAGAATAAAACTGAAGAAAACATAATAAATAGACAATAAATGTATATTTTATTACAAAAACACAAACATTACAATGAAAAGAAGAATTAGAAAAGGTATCCAATGAATGGATCCTTACTTCAAGAGATACACCTTTAAAATGATTAGATAAATGGAGTGAAACAACTTCTAATATTCAATAAATATCCTAAATCATGTCCAAACCACTCTAATAGTGAAAAATACACATTTATATAATGGGGGAGGTTAGGCTTACAACAGTTTACAAGTGTAAATGGTAAAATTCAATGAAATATTTTAATCAAAATTTCATTGAAATTTTTAACTCCAAAACATGTAAACCAAATATTTTTCCATAAGTATTATTTTTTAATAATTGGGTACTCTATATACTATGAAAATTTGAGACCAATCCAAGATCTTATGTAGAATATACAGTCTAAATGTGGAAGTGGTATCCAATTTTTTGATTTCATCCCATATTTGACTTCATGGCCCATTTAATCTGATAAAATTCAATATCCATATTAGATGGTCTAAATGAAATTTGTAACGAACTGAGGGCGTAATACGGTTAAAAAGATCAAGTTCAAATAATTAACATAACAATATTTATGGCCAAAATACTATTGTTCACTTATAAGGGTAAAAATATGAATTTTCATCAAATATACAAATGAATTGATCTAATCTAAAATATTACATATATAATAATATTTAACACAATTTGAGAAAAATATGTTATTTATTATCATTAAAATATTAAATAAAAATTTGTTTTATCAACTCCTCCACACTTACCCTTTGGAACTCCTGAGAAAAGTCGCAAGACATGTATTCAAGAGAATTGTAACAAGATATGGATGTTAATATTTCCCAATCCATGGTGGAAATTTAGTAAATGTAATAATATAATAAATAATTAAATATCGATAAGTTTTAGATTTATTATCTTGTAAAATTTATGAAAATAATATCCAGTGATATTAATGACACTAATCATAGAAAAACATTTTATGGGTCTACTATGAAATTAATTCCCTATGTGTGTGTGTGAAAATAATTTCAAGCTCGCATCTCCACCCTTTATTAAGCATATTTAGGTTAATTAAAATAGTTCTTATTATTTTTTTTAATTCTACCAATACTATAATACAATCCTTTCCAATAAAATTTCAAGGCCTTCTCCCTTAATAATTCTTGAAAGTCAAACCTTAATCTCATAACCTAGATATCCCCACATGTTCTACATTTTATCACTCCCCTCTCAATTAAAATTAAATATATATATTGTTTTTTGTTTTTTAGGGCATAAAACTATTGGATATCAGGTACACACACATAGGTCAATTTACTACAGTACTATAATTTATCGGAAGATAAATTAATGTATGGATCAACCATTTATATAAGCTCACAATAGAAATTTTTGATAATTATGATGGGTTATTTGCAACAGATTCTCATCACAAAAGTTCATTTGTAATGGGAGTCTATCACAAATCACCCATCATGAAAGAGGGTGTCGCAAATATGGTTATTTTTTATGGTCCAATAAAAAAATATTTTTTTGTTGGATATACAGCCCATCACAAAACATTTCCAAAATATTATTTAAAATCACTTTTTGTGACGAGCTGTCATAAAAATATATTTGCACAAGATGAATAATCTCTCAAAAATTACTTTTTTTCAAAAAAAAATATTAAAAAATAACATATGCATAAAAGTAATACATCATTTCAAATATAATATGTCTATCATACCAAATTACAAAATAGTCATAAAATATTCATAAATAATCAAGTGGTATTAGGTGGAGGAGGATCACTTGAAGAACCATGGGGAGGAAACTCTATACCAAGGCCACGTGCAGGTCACCACATATATTCCATCATCTCTTCATCTCACAAATTCTACTTCTCCTGCTCCTCCTCCCTCTGATTCTACATCTGGTGTATCATCTCATCCTGATCTCTCAACATCTTCTCATAATGTGTAGTGAATGATGGTGTCAATGATGTCTCTCCACGAACTCCCTTCACAGTCATAGATTCCATTGTAGAAGTACCATAAAAACTCATATGTGTCAGTTGAGAACCAATACCAATCACTCAAAATCCCATGACACCCTGTGAAGTCACATGTATCCAAGACCCCTCATCAAAACCTAAATCTGCAGTGACATCTTATTCAGTCTTAGCTTGAATCTCCCGGGAATGATATGTCACAGCCTCATATGTTTCCTTTAAATATGATGAAAATTTAAAATAAAATTAAAATTAAATTCATGACATTTTTAAACAAAATCACTAACAAAAATATGAAATTTTCATTCACCTATAACTTATTTTATACGGGGATCAGTATACATCTTCTTATAAACATCAAACTCTATAATAGATGGGTTAGTATTTTCCTTTATAATATATAAAACAAGTTATTTTTAAAATAAATATATATTAATAAATAATAACACTTACCATATTTCTTCGATGTATACCAAATGTATGACTCTCATCCTAATGGGTGACATCTTGCCTCCCACCGCTCTAAGGTCCATTTGATGATTTCCTCCTAAAAGTATCTCCTAGACAGAAGGAGCAGAAACTATCCTATACCTAAGCTGATATATAGTCGGGATGATGGGAGGAACAATACTGATCTAAGATGGAAGCACAAACATTATCCATATCTAGATTTCTGATGTTTTTTAGAAATTGAATAATATGCTCATGTATACAATTATCCCATGCCATTCAGATAGGACCTCTCTGGCTATCAAAAATAAGAGAAAATAAATTCTTCTAGAAAATTAAATAAATATTTTAGTAATTAACTAAATTTTAAAAAATTATGTATTATTTAATAATGTACAGTCCAGTGGTCGAACATCTAGTCATGCACAGTGATTGGTACTAGGCCCCATGACACCCATGGCTCAAAAAAATAATTTCTCAGAATCACACCAGCCTTCCCTATGGATAAATTCAAAAAACTATTCAAATTGAAACAAATATATAATTATAAAATTATTATCAAAATTAATACCCTTAGTTAATAAGTAATAGATATCTTAAATAATTAAACATGCCTCTATAAATGAGGATAAAAATAAATAGATGGTCATCTCTCTAGAAAAGGATTCTGAATCAGTAATCAAGAAAGATTGTGCCCCCTCTTAGTAGGTTCACCATCCTGTAGAGAAGAAGTTGAATCGGGTTCATCGTCAAGATGTTTGGAATCGGTGAGAGAATGTAATAGATCGCCAGGATCATCTTCATACATCTGAAAAATATTCTCACCAGTAATAGATTGTTAAAACAAATATAATACATAAAAAATTAATAAACACCATAATAAAATAATGTTACATGCAACATATTGTTACTAAAAATATCGAATTAAAAAAAATAAAAAATATCATAATATTATAATTATCTGCAACTAAAAACCTAAATATAATACATTAATCATCATATTCATCACCATTTTCATCAACATAAATCTCTTTATCCTCATATCTTGCATTGTCAACTTCCATATAACTTTCAATTTCATCATACCTTATTACATCATAAACATTATCTATATCATCTACCCTTAACTAGAGTGTTTCATCATTGATATTTATATCCTTTCAGGTAATAGATATTTTTTTGGATGTTTCTTGAAAAAATTCAATATGATTCACTTTCAAAAAACCATTTTCATTTTCAATAAACTGATTGTCATGTGATTTCATTTTCATCACACTCTACCAGCCCTTCAAATCTCTTGAAACATCACAGTAATTTTCATAGTAAACATTATGTGATTTATTTGAAAACATAAATGGTTCATTTGATGCAAGAAGACTGTTATATTTAATGTCAATGAATCCATCTCGTGGATGAACTCGCAACCCCCGATTATTATCAAACAAATGACATTTAAACATTGTAACATAATTTGTTCCTAGATAACATAACTCAATTATTTCATCTATTATACCATAAAAGTCAACTTCAATTTCCTTGTGATGGTATTTTTTTAAATGAACACCATTATTCATTGATTTCTTTCAGGCACCATATAGGCATGTATAGAATCAAAATCCATTAACCACATACACATAATAAGATTTTACCAATTTCAATGGAGGTTTTTTTATGACACATAATCAACTTCCAATTTTATTTTCATATTATATTACCAATAAACAATAAAAATTATTAATAATAAATATCAATGAAAATTTGATTTATTATTCCATCAAAAGAAACTTAACTTACCAGTCTTTGAAACCAATATGAAAAATTTTGTTGCTGACATTCCTCCAGAGCAGAAGATGTAATCTGTATAAATTGATTTTTGATATGGTCATCATATACTCTACAAACAATTTAATATAAATGAATATATCTTTTATAAATATTTAACTAAATAATAAAAAAATAGTACTTACTACAAAAATTGTGTCATTTCTTCACAATTTAGCATAATATAAGTATTAGCACTGTGCAGTTCTTAATCTGTAATCCATATCTCATGATAACCACCAAAACCAAGCTCAGGATTTTTAAAAATTGAAAATTGATGATTTGTGACATCATAAAAATTGGTCTCATTATGACCCATGTGGTTATTTTTTGAAGGATATTCTGACTGAAAATAATAAAAGCATAAATTGGGATTTTTCTTTTTCAAGTATTCTTCTGAAATTGAACCTTTAATTAATGATTCGTTATGTATATTCTTCATTAATATTTGCATACATCTCTCAAATGGATATATCTATCAGAATTATACCGAACTTCCATATTTAGATTCATATAGAAAATTCAATATTAAATTTTCCATAGAATCAAAGAAGCTTAGTGGAAATATTTTCTCCATTTTACATAAAATTAAAGCATCATCTTTTTTCAGAAAACTCAATGCAGTATAATCTAATTTTTCCACACAAATTTCTTGAAAAAAAATTATATTTCAATAAACACATCCCAGATTAAATAATTCAACATCCCTCTAAGACCAACATATAATAATCTTTTAATTATGACATGACATTCATGACTTGTTAAACCGGTAATATTCCAATTTATAATGAAATGAGACAAATTAGAATAATAGCCATCTTGTAACCTCAAATATATAATCCATTGATATAATAATAAACGGTTTTCTATAAAAAGTGAATAATCTTCTTTTGGCCTCAATAATTTGCGGGATCGTTCATCTTCAAATAATTCAAGTGCTGGACGTCTGCAAATTTTCAGAATATCTAACAATGCCTTTACATAATCATTGGTCTTACTAGGTGTATCCAACATGGTGTAAAAAATGTTATCAAAAACATTATTCTCATTATATATTACATGTAACATGTGATGAACCAACAAATCATACAAATATGGAAGGTCCCAAAAAATTCTCTACTTTATCCAATTATGATCTATCAGAAATTTATATTTTTCTCGTTTATAGTTGATCCAAAAGTAACATGAGGTAATGAATAAATAATAGATTTTACTTGATGACCTGATAGCACTACTGGAGGTGCATCTATTTCGATTTGACCTTTTGTAAAATTAATTTTTCCCCTTCGAAATGGGTGATCTGAAGGAAGAAATCACTTATGACAGTCAAAATAACTAACCTTTCTACCATTAAAAGCATAAACACTTGGTTCTCATCCATGAAGTATAGACTTTATTTTAGAAAATGTGTTCTCCATCCAAATAACATACCTTATTCCAAAAAATTACTAATTTTCTATATTAATGTAGCCATAAATATAAAATTCTGATCTGCAATTATCTCAAATTTAGTTACTTTGTGGTTCCATAATGAAATTAACTTATCAATTAGTGGTTTCAAATAAACATAAATATTCTTCTTTGGATGTGTTGGAATTAATAGTGTCAAATATATATATGGTTCCTTCATCAACATCCAAGGAGGAATGTTGCAAGGAGTAATGAAAATAGGACAACAAGAATATTGACTATCATACACACCAAATAGACAAAAACCATCAGTAGAAAGGCCAAGTCGTATGTTACGAGGTTCTAAAGAAAAATAAGGATGTGTTTGATCAAAATGATTCCTTTAATTTGCATTTCATGGATGATTTATGCTTTATATTACGGAAATATTTGATTCATGTCATGTCATCAATCCAACTATGTTATGAGATATAAATAAATTATGTAAATGAGGTGTAATTGGAAAATTTCTAAAATGTTTCATGGTAACTCTGGACTTTTCTTATTATACCTATTTATACCTCGATTCTCCACATGTTGGAAAATTAACCAAAGATTCATAATCACCATAATATAAGATGCATTAATTTGAACATTCATGGATATTTTGATAACTTATACCCAAATTATGAACCAACCTTTTACTTTCATAGAAACTTATAGGTATTGTATTTATGTCAAGAAAAAATGACTTAAATAAAGATAAAATTTGATTGAAAAAACTATTAAACATTCCAAAATCTGATATAATAGCCATAAATTCTTTAACATCTTCAATTTTCCTCATTGGCTTCCCAGATATAAGGCCTCCTCGGTAGATTTTAACAAATTGTAAAACTGAAAAGGTTATGATCCAGGATTTGGAATATAATTCTAAGTAGTTGTTTAATGAATAGATGGACCAGCTGCCTCATGTATTAAATTCTCAAATGATGGATCTGGAACAAAAAAAATTATATCTTCTACTGAACACTTTTCACCACGTTGATACCAAAAAATACAATCTTTCTAAAATTCGGAAAATAATAGATGAAGTAAAACATTGTCAAATGTTTTTAATATCCTAAGATCACATTTCTAACATGGGAAATTAATTGTTCCTTTAGAAAAATATGATTTTGAAAATTAAAATGATATAAAGGCATCAACACCTTCAATTTATATAGGATTTAAACCAGATCTGTTTGGATTTTTGAGATTATTTATCCAATCACGATAAAATAATAGATACTTGTGTTTACATTCGGAGTCCATAGTTATCTAAAAAACAACCAAATAAAAACAATTATTATAGATCATTTTGACTCATTACATATTATTATTATATTTTACCACCTTGAAATATTCTATAGAATATGATCAGAGTGAGGCACTAGGTTAGCACTGGACTACGGGGCCTGTAGAGGCTCAGCATAGATAAAATAACAATACTAAATTTGTTATATAAGACACATAATATTTTTTTGAAAATAATAAAATATCTCTTGAACATTATCTCATATGATAAATCTGATACCACCATTATGTTTGATATTTGAGGTTTATCCTAGGCGTAAAATTACACATGTGTACGTCAGGTGTTTTATTACATTGCATGTGGGAGTAATTCATTTAATATTTTTATTATAATTTATTATAAATATTTATAATATATTCTGAACTATTATCATATAAAAACTTAAAGACCACTATTGGGTATGGGATGTCGCGTGTGCCTTAGATGTGACATAACATTCGAATTTATAATAAATATCAGTAATATTTAACAATTACTTATATTTTTTCTTTAACAAATTTTGAAAAAAAAATCATAATTTCCTCATAATTTTAAATTATTGCCAATATTTTGTAATTAACACTAATATTTATTATGTATTAATAAGATTAAAAAATTAGTTATTAGTTATTATAAATTTTTGTTTTTTCAATAAACCAATTTTTTAATTTTTTTTTATATAAAAAATCTTTTAAATAATGTTTTGTTAAAATGTTTGCTTTAAATTAATTTTCTCATCATTCTTAAAAAACACTCATTTTTATTTATTTCATACATTATATATATATATATATATATAACACATAATCAAATCTATTTACATTAAATTCATTTTACACACAAATTAACATATCAAATATATATACATACATACACGCACACACACACAAATTTTCATATATTTCTTCAATTTTTCTAATTATTAATTATATTTTGTAATTGAAACTATTATTTACAATTTATTATTAATATTAAGTAAGTATTTATTTATATATATTTATTTTAAAAAATTTCTTGATTAATATAAATATATCAAAAAAATATCTGACAATTTTTTAAACCATTATACGTATTAAATTTATATATATATAGATATAAACATAAATAAATATTTTATATTTATTAATAATATTGACTACTTAATTAGAAATCATATAAATTATGTAAGGATTATAATTTTATATTTAAATTATTATAAAATTTTTAATAATTATTATACATATGTATATCACAATATTATAATTAATATAAATTCATAAAATATATTCTCACTCTTTTTTAAATAAATATACATATCAAATATATATATATATGTATATTTAACCTTACATGTATTTTTAAAATGTTTATATATACATATTTAGATGTTAATATATATATATATATTACACATTTTCATAATCAAATATATTTTCACATGTTTTTTTAAACAAATATATATATCAGATAACTACATATATACATACATATATATATATATATCAAAAATCATATATGTTTTTTAATGATTATATATGTTTATGTTTGTATATATATTTATCAAAAAAATGACATGTTTTTATACAACTTATATATATATTAAAAACCTTACACATTTTTTAAAACGTTTATATATGTATGTTTGGGTGTCTATATATATATATATATCATGAACGGTACACTTTTTTTAAAACCTATATATATATATATATATATATATATTCAAATTTTATTATACATACATGTATATGTGTTTATATATGTACATTAAAAACATTACACATTATATATATATATATATTAAAAAATCACATTTTTTAAAACATTTATAGATGTATACAAATAATTTATTGTTTGAGTATATTTATATTAAAAATTTATTTATTAATTAGAATTTATTAATATACATTTATATTAAAATATTTATTAATTAATATAAATATATCAAATATATTTTGGAAATTTTTTAAATATATATACATATCAAATTTATATATACATTTATAAATATATACATACAGATATACATATATGTATATATATATCAAAAACAATAAAGATATTTTTAAAATCATATATATATATATATACATAAAAATATCAAAATTAAATAAACCGATGTGTCTGTTTACATAAAGATATATCAAAATATAATGGTAAACAAACATACTTATATATATATACAAATATAATTACAAAATAGATATAAATATCAAAATTTAAAAATTTATATACCTAAAATTCAATTAAAATAAATTAAATGAACAATATTACAATCATAAATAGTGATTATTACAATAGAATCAATCCAAAATATCAAATAAATCATGAAAAATATATAAATCTCTAAACCTATGGTTTGAACAAACCAATATATTTAAAAATTAATCAAAATATGCAAAAAAAGAACCAGATTAAAACCAAAATATAGATTGATACAATTGTGTATATCCTAAATATCAAATAATGAATAAAAATTAGATAAACTTCTAAACCTAGGGTTTTACCAAACCACTATATTTAACATTAACCCAAAACCCAAAATATGAAGAAAAAAATTGATGGAAAATATAATCAGATTCTGTACCTTGAAGATCGTAGAGAAATCACCAAAAAATTATGAATAATGGAGCAGCAATGGATCATCTGGTTGGCTAGGGATCTGTATGTTTCGGCATTTTGGATAGGGAGGACAAAGTATAATGAGGACGAAAGAAGTCATACGGCTATTAAAACGTCAGTTTTTTTCACTATAGTCTATTTGTAACAGAATTAATGTTGTCACAAAAAGTTTTTTTTCATCAAAAATTATTTGCGATGGACGCTAGTTTTTATTACAAATAATCCCAACCCAATGAGAATTTTTTATGGATAACTTTTTTTTGTCGCAAAGGCTTGTCACGATTACTTTTCACGTTAGGTAGTGGGAAATCCCGCCAAAAATATTTATGATGGATTAATAATTCCGCCCAAAAAAATTGAAAAAAAGGTACTGCTTTTTATGGTTCATCTTCCCATCACAAATTACCCTTCTCAAATTATGAAATTTCTAGTAGTGGAAATAGAATTAACAAACATAACTATACCTTAAATTGAGTAGGAAAATTTTCACAAGTCAAGTTTTTGTGTAAAGTATGTAGATAAATCAATGACACAATTTACCATGAACAAATATCACAAATAATGGTTCAACAATCAAAAATTTATTATAATGACACAACTAATAATATCATTGATAAATTCTATTATATAATAGTCAACCCTTGATGATGAAATATTACTAATTATTATCATGATACAAATGAATTTTGAAAATTTAAATATGCATTAGTCATATTTTTTACATATAACTGAGCATGTTACAATTTTTTATTTTTTATGTTTTATGTTTTATTTATTGAAAAATAACACAAAACATGCAAATGAAAATACTAAAGAAGCTACCCATAAATTTTTCCCCTCCCTCACACTTGAAATATCACATTATACATAATTTGGATTTTTGAGATGATATATGCACATGAAATTTATAATTTTCTGTAAGAAAAATAATATTAAATTAAAATTGTTATGGATATCATAATGTTCTCAAGTGATGATGAGGTCATGTAGTGAGAAAAAATATAATACATGTGTGGTAAGCCTCTCAATGTAGTGCTTTAAATACTTCCCATTGATTGTAAACTTCCTTCATGTGTCCGATTGTGTGATATCCACTTTACTATAAAGAAAAACATTAGATGTAACATAGGGACCTAATCATCTAAAATGCAACTTACCAGGAAATAACGTCAACTATGAAAAGTAAAAAAGATCTTTTTATCCATCATAAAACTCCATATTTTGAATCAACTTTTAATGTGTTTATTTTTCCCACACATTATAGAGCCTTGAGTTCTCATATGATGATAATAAAATCTCCTCATGATCTTGAAGTTATTGTTTCCTTTGATCTCCTACTTGGGCTAAATCCTTATTTCACTTATTTATCACCCAAAATTTTCAATGATCGAATTCCACGTGGAGATGATAGGTAGTCCCAAAAAAATATGGGTACATACTGATGAGATACTTATATACTTTCCTATAATCCCAAATCACATTATCCATGCACTTGGTCCAATCCTTTCTATACAACTTCATAGTTTTCTCCAAAAATATACTTCAACACTTAATTTTAAAATCTAGTCTGTACATTTTTTTAGGGTATGGAGTATAATTTTTTTGTTTCACCCCATATTTATAAAGTATAGAATCCAAATTCAAGTTGTAAAAATGTGACACTTGGTCACTAATGATAGCCTTTGGTTTTCTAAACTAGTAATAAAATCTATTCTATGCAACAATTGAGTGCCATATGAGAATCATATTTCCTGGTGGACTAGGACTCCGCCAATTTTATAATATAATCAAAATAAACTATAATTCAAAAAAATAAAATTAACTTGTAAAATGAACCATAAAATAAATTCCCCATATATAAAAAATCTCACAAAATAATATGGGAAGTTGAGGTATCTCATGTCTTCTATAAATAATTCCAATGTGCTGGAAATGTGAGTATGACTTAAAGAAAACCTGATCATCCTAGTACAAGCTAGGACAATAGAATCTAGAGTCTAAGACTTTCTCAACTACCCTTTGGGCTCCAAATTTTCCACCATAATAAATTTTACAGTAGAAATATAGAACATACTCAAACTCATGATTAAGAACATAACTCCTAATAACTTGGTAACTATATATGTGCCAAAAGGTATGGATCATCCCACGCATAATACCTAGATGCAGTTTTCAATTTTGGGACTTGTTTTTTCTTTATATTTGTAGGTATTTTAGATGAAACAAATAATTAACTAAATAATCATACCAAGGATGTGTACCTGAGAGTGTGTAAATATTCTCATCAAGAAATGTGTCCTGAAGTGGTACCTAGTGAAATCTATCATAATGTAGTGCGAAAATGATCCAACTCATGCGGTCTTCCACCAAGTTCTATAAACGTTTTTTTACTTAATGTCAATATTGAACTCTTTGAGATGGATCATCCAATATATAAGTCTAGGATTTACATCTGGATTCTTCAAGAGGTGACTCAAAGCTATATGGTTAGAAAAAAACTATTATAGAGACCAATATATAAGAAAGGAATTTATATAAAGAAAATGTGATAGTAAGAATGGAATCCCTATAAGAATCATCAAACAAAAAAGAAAATTCCTTTTGTGTCAATATCGATAATTGAAGAGAAATATTTCTAAAATCTCTAATGAAGCATCAACAGAAAATTATATGTCTTAAGAAAGATATAATATCACACACACATATAATATATTATAATGTGAAAATAAATTCAATCTTAGATATATCAACCTTTATTCAATATTTTATAACTATATGACCTCATAAAATTCTCTTTTCTGCGATTAAATAACATTGGAAAATTTAAAACAAGATTTTTCTAACTGAAATGGTGCAATACATTACTGAATTTCAAGATATATTCATCAAATGAGGAACTGTAAATAGTAAAATCATTAATAAATTCCACTATTCAAGTCTCAAGTAAATCAGAAAAGATACTCACTATACATATCTGGGGGATTGAAATAGTATATTTAGATGCTAAATTTCAAGAGGGGGTGAATTGTATCTTTAAATACTTTTGTTTTTAACCTTAAGGAAAGTTGTGTTTAACAAAGTTAAACAAGGTAAATTCACAAACCCTAAAGTAGTTCTATGAGAAAAACTTTCTTAGGTTCCAGAAATATGGTTCCAAAATAAAACATAAGAAAAGTTTACTTATGAAAAGATTCTACCTTAAAGAGTATAGAATCGTACTTATCAAAGTAAATAAAATTATAATAAATTATAATAAATGTATACTTTCTTCCTTTATTGAAATACAAATAAAATAAAACATTAAACAAAATATGTAACAAGTAAGAAATATTTTCACCCAAAGAGTAGGATATACAACAACCTTGAATAAAGTTCCCTTGATTTATACTTTCAATAATGTAAATCTTATGCACACTAGGGTAATACATCGATAGGAATATAAGAATTTAACTTGCTATGCCCACAAGCCCTCAATCCTTAAGGTAGTCGGCACCTTTGTCTTCTTATCCCTAGAATTCCCCAAACATTAAGGTAGTTGGAACCTATGTCTTACTATCCCTAGAAGACCTCGATTGTACTCAGTAAAAATTGGAGTCACATGAAGCAAGATGAACAAGGTGTTCATAGTGCACTAAGAATGAGATTCTCTCTCTAGAAATTACTTCACAACATGTAATCTCTAGATTGTTGGAATGGTGATGAGATCTTCCAAATTAGATTCTATTTATAGGCAAAACTCCAATGGTCAGTTCCCTCATCCAATGGTCGTATTTTTCCTTGAATTTTAGAGGGACTAGTACAGCTGTCACTCAACAAATGGTTAGTTAGAAACAGATTACACGACATTGTTTCATAATAATAACATGTGTAAGGAAAATTGATTGGATTAACCATATATGAATATCTGGAGTCTAAAGAAATATAGAATTCAGAGTCTAATCATATAAAAAATCTTATTCAAGAAAACATGGATATTTGGATTCTATTTTACAATGAATTCGAAATCTGAATTCTATAGATTCCAGAGTCTGAATTCTGAGGAATTTAGAGTCCGAATTATGAGGAATTCATAGTCTGAATTCTGAGGAATTCGGAGTCTAAATTCTAAATAATTTGAAGTCTGAATTATGTGGAATTCAGAGTCAGAAATTTAGACAATTCAAAGTCTAAATTTCATAGAATTTTATGTCTTAATTTTAGAGAATTCGGAGTCTGAATTTCAGAGAATTCAGAGTTTGAATTTTAGAGAATTTAGAGTCTGAATTTTAGAGAATTCAGAGTCTGAAAACAAAACACTCTATATCATGGAAACTAGAATATTCCAATTATTTAGATACGAATCTGGATTTTTGACTTATTAAAAAAATGAGTTTGATTATGATAAATTATAAAATGAGACAGTGAAAAGAAAGGTAAGAATAAAAATTTCCTTAGAGAATGGAAAATTTCCTTAATAAAATAGTCCTTAGGGGAAGATAAATTTCCATAAGATAAAGTGTTTTTGATTTTCAAAGCATAAAGGAATATAAAATTCATAAGGAAACCTTATTGACTCAACAACCTCCCCATTTTTGGAAATCACAAAAAACTCTAGGAAAAAGAATATAAGGACTAATAATTTCTTTTATGAACATTAACATAAAAACTTATCTCCGTTTACTTATGAATCATTATGAATACAACAAACTACCCCTTAGGTTTTTAAATACCTAAGGATTGTATTCTTTACTTCCTTCGAGAAAATATTCCTTAAGTAAACTCCCCCTTACTTAGGGAATTATATTATTTATACATAGTATTCTTTTTATCATTCTTTTTTCCTCCTTTGTGATTTTCCAAAAGTAATAGAGAGAATGGAAAAAAATATGTGACCTAAAAGATTAAAGCTATACAAAAAACAAATTAAGAGAAACAATATTTTTCATTAAGATTAGAGAAATTAATACAAGGATGAAATAAAACAAAAGACCTGAATGTAAAGGAAAAATATTATTCATTCTTTTCCCATCGAAATGATCTTCTTCAATATAGTCTTCAAATTTTTAAGATTCTTATGATCTTCCCCAAACCTTTGGAGTAGTTGTTCCTGATCATGGTTTTTCTTTTCTATATCCTTTATTTTATCTTCTTGATATTTAAGGAGTTCTAAATGAGACTTCAGTATCACTTCTTACTGATTTAACTTTCCTTCAAACTCTTTCCTGAGATCCCTTTCTCTATTAAATTTTAAGGAAAATGAATTCATCTTCCTATTCAGATATTTATCTTATTTCTTCCAAGATACTTTTTTAATGTTCCAATTCTCTGTGAAACTTGTTGTAATATTTTTTACTCTATCATCTGAATTATCATAAGAATCTTTCACTAAATATTTGAAGTCATCAAGAATTATCTAATCTTTAATTTATCTTTTATACTATTTTTTAATTTCCTTACATGATCTCTTATGAGAATCATAAACAATATGAAAGGATTGGAAATCATCCTCAAGCCTGATGATTTTTTCCATGATCATGCTAAATTAATTTGAATTTTTATTGAATGAGTGTTGAATAATCAAACACATCTAGTCAATACTCAGAAACAATGGTATGGTGTCTACTGATTTCTTTAGAAACAATACCACAAATTCATGGCCCATGGAGGATGATTCAGAATCATATTCCCTTACGGGTGAAGATTCTTTTTTAATCTCAAAATCCTTCCTCTTAGATGAACCAATACCATCCTTCTTAACCATTAATGTTTTCCCATGTGTATGATAAATCACTTATTTTCCTTTTTCAATTCTTGAAATCATCTCAACAACCTTTTTAGATTTAGGCTCACTAGCTGGTACTTGGACTATATTATCTTCATTAACCTTTTCTTTCTCAGCATATCCC
This sequence comes from Viscum album, assembly GCA_963277665.1. Taxonomy (NCBI): domain Eukaryota; kingdom Viridiplantae; phylum Streptophyta; class Magnoliopsida; order Santalales; family Viscaceae; genus Viscum; species Viscum album. The sequence goes on from OY728125.1 coordinate 397,892,167, forward strand.
TCAATATCATCTGGTTTAATGAAGTCATGATTTTTTCTTTCATCATCATAAGTTTTATTAACCTATTCTTAAACTTCATCCTCTTTTCCTTGAGAAGCATGTTTCATTGATTCGTCTTGGATTGTTTGGATTAAAAACCTTTTATAAGATCTTTCCTTATCGTGATATTCTTCAACCTTACTTATCACATCATCACTCTCATCTCCTTATTACTCTTCTTCTTCTTCTTCTTATCAACTTCCTCTTCCTGAACTATCTATTCTTCTAATTTAGGTTCTAGAATTATGAATTTATTTCCTGGAGTCACTAGTACTGATTCTTGTAGAAAATATTCTGGTACTTGAATCTATTTAGAAGCTTTCTCAGTATCGTTGATAAGATCTTAAACAATTTCCAACTCAGAAATTTTATTCTTTTGATTATTTTGTTTTTCCTGCCTTTCAAATTCCTCAACAGCCTTAATTTTCAATGCCTTTGCCTCAGTAGGATCCATGCCAAAACTAGGATCTAATTCCTTCTTATTTTTATTCTATTCCCTCCATGTAGCTACAACTTAATGAGGAAAGTTTTTTTGCTTCTTCAGTTTTGGGGGTGCTGATAGACATTCCTGAATTGTACGTTTCTCTTTGATTTCTAGTTCCTTCTGTTTTCTCTTCTTTTGATTTTTCTTGTAAGTTTCTGTTACTTCCTCTTTCTTTTCTAAATCATCAATTTCACATTCTGTTAGATCATAAAATTCTCTGTATTTGCTATTAAAACAAATTTTCATCCTCCTCAAAGTGTCATCACATAGCAAAAAAATCTTGAAGGTTCTTGGCTTAGAGCTACAGGGGATTTTGAACGAATCTAGGCATATCACTATGATCTTAGATAGAATTTCTAGATACTTGATGATTTGATATTTGAGAGTTTCATTATTAATATTGGTAATTGTCAGAAAGATATACTTCACTAAGTTTATCTCCCTTAAGATAACTATAAAATCCTAAACGTAGATGTCACTTTTCTTTAAAGGGTCCTTATATCCTTTTCTTGGAATTAGAAAACCCCGTACCAATAATTATAGCATCCTAAAATTTGATGAGAGATGGTTTGTATTCGGTGTTTTCACTTATTTTATTCCAAGGTACTCTATTTCCTTTTCCTTCTCAAAGCTTACAAACAAATCCGGTAACTTATGGGTGTAGAAAATTTCTTCTCCTTCATATGGTACTCCAGTGATACTTACTGCCATGTTGAAGGAAAGGTAATAGGTTTTCCCATAACTCTTGAATAAAAACTTATCTCTTCCACCTTTATTAAAAAACGTATTGTCTCATAAAATTCAACAAGAATCTATGGATAAACTATATCCTGGCTTTTTAGTTTAGCTACATAGAGGTTATCCCATCCATTTAGATAAATATTTTTAGAAATCAAAGAATTATACTTATTGAAGAATCTTAGATCAACTAACCTTTCTCTACATTTTTTTCATTCTGTCATTTCCTTAGTTGAATACATCTGATTTTGTGGAGAGGCTTCCAAAGACATCTGTAGTCTAAGAAAACTCGGAAAACTAGAATATGATTTTGAAGAGAGGCAGATCTTCAGCATGAAAAATATTTTAAAATAATTTGGGAAAATGAATATGGGGCCTTTATATAGGGGTTTAAGCGACAGTTCGAATTCCCAAATTGATCCAATGGTTGAAACATGAATGATCTGATCTAACAGATCATATGAAAGATAAAGAAGGATTTGGTAGGTTCTGATATTTTGATGTTTTTAATGTAAAAATTTGGATTTATGGAAAATTGAATTCAAAAAAACTTAAAACAAGATAAAAAATACCAACAAGTAAAATTTTCAATTATGAAAACCTGTGAAGGAAACATAACTTCTGTATTGCTCGGAAAATTTCAGTGATAGAGAAAATTCTTGTTAAATAACTTTATATTCTGGAAAATTTTCTAAAGAAATTAATATTATTGAATCCAAAAAAAAATTATCATATAAAGAATAAAAATTAGGTTCCAAAATTGTGAGTTTCAAAAATTTTGGTTACGGAAAAAAAATTTGATTAAGAGAAAAAACTAATTTTGGTTAACAAGCAAATGTACTCCCTATATGAAAAGTATTTAGTTAATGTAAGGAGATAGGTTTAAAAAAATTGTTAATATTTAGGATTACCTTATGGTTATCATTCATAACTTTTGTTTAATGTATTCAAATATATCATATGGTAAGGATTTTGTAAAATATCAGCAAGTTGATCTTGTGTTCTGATAAATTAAAAAATGATATCTCCTTTAAGTGTGTGATCCCTGAGAAATTGATGCCTAATATCTATGTGTTTTCAATGGGAATGATGTGCATGTTTTTTTCTTAGTGAAATGGAACTACTGTTATCACACAATATCTGTGTTTTGGTAAAACTCATGCCATAGTCTGTGAGTGTGTGTTTCATCTACAACACTTGAGCATAGTAACTTCCAGCTTCTTCTTATTCAGCTTCATCAGTGGAGGTTCCTAAGATTACAGTGTCCTAACCTTCTATTATAAAACCAATATTGATATTATATTTCACTAATGAAAGGTAGATCTTTTCTCTTAAGGTATTATAAGTTTATTGTGTATACATTCTCTTGCCTATGGGAAGAAAGAATAAACTCTTCCTAGGAATTGTGTACTAAGAATTTATCAATACTAAAATTAAAAAAGTAACCTTAATCACATAATTGCCTTTTTCTAATGAGGTTTTTCTTAATAACTTTAACAAACAAAACATTTTAAATTATAGTTTTTCCAAGAAGAGAAATGTTACCTATACCAATAATTTCCCCTTGAGTTTTATCTCTGAATGTTACTTTTTCTCCTTTCATCTTGATAATATTTTAAAAGAAGTTTTTTACTAGTCAAATTCCGGGAACATCCACTATCCATGTACCAAGTATTGATGTCGGTACTTTCTTTATTTCCCTAAAAATAAAAGTGTTATACTTTTGGAATCCAAAATTTCTTGGATCTGTAAGTTTTAGAAAGTAAGATTTTAGGAATCCACATTTTCATAGAAACAATAAGCTTTATGAAAACCTAAAGATTGGGCTTATTTAAAGAAAAAATTTCTCCCAATGTCCACCACACAAACATTAAGTAAAAACTTAAGCACTTTTGGGAATAAAATAATTGTTACTAAAAATAGGTTTAGAATGAGTATAACCAAATATAAAACTATTCCTTTGAGAACAAATTTGGGAATACATCTTTTCAAAGTTTTCCTTACCATAGGTAAATTTTTAAAGGAATTTCCTTAATGAGAATATTTCTGAGTTTAATTTAATAACCATGTTCTTATCCTCAAATTTTTTAGATTTTGAACTAGAGTTATCCTCTAAAATACATTTCTTAGAAATAAAATATTTAAGATACTTAGAAAGTATATCATTCTTAAATTAACTTCCTTAATATTTTTAAAAACACTTTCAAAATCAAATGTTTACTGATCAATATTTTTAGAATGATCTGATACTTCTTTAGTTAAAATAGAAATTATTGAATTTTCCTTATCTAAAATCTTTTTTATCTTACAATTTTCATTTTCAAGATGTTTGGAAAACCTATAAACTTATTCATAAGTAGGTAAAGAGTTATCTTCATCAGAAGAATATTATTCATATGAGGACTTATAATATTTATCATTAGTGTAATTTTCATTCAAATATACATTATAAATTTATTTGGCATTGTGTACCTTTTCCATTAGACAATTATTTTCAATGGGTAGTTTGGATAGTAATCCCAGATTATTCTAGATAGAAGATTCATATTTTAAAGATTCATCATATGAGTTGCCACCACTGGCACTCCAAGTATCATTATACTTCAGAACATTCTTAGCCTTATATTTATAATACTTCTTTATATTCCTCTCAGAATGATTTTATTTTCTATATTTTTTAATCATGGGACAATCTGGCCCGATGTGTCCAAATCTTTTTCATTCATAAAAAGTGACATTCGATCCTTTATTTTCTTTTATTTCTTTCTTCATATATCTATAATAAAATAATTTCTTTCACACTATATTGTTCATCCTTCTAGAAATATTATATAACCCATTTTCAAAATGTTCACTTTCACTAGACTCAGATAAAATAGTGACTTTATTTTACTTAGATCTTGTAACCCTTTCTGGAGTCTTGACATTAGTACTAGTAAAGGATATACTTCCATTACCATTATTCTTCTTATTCATATCAGCATATCCTTTTATTTTGGTTTCATGCTGAAGAAGATTTCCAAATAGCTCATCAAGATAAATTTGAGATACTTTCCTATTCTCATCAATACCTGTACTTTTTGATTCCCACTCATTAGGCACAATATCAAATATATTATCTACAAGAGATTCATCATCGAGGCCTTTCTCTCTTATATATTGAATAATGTTGACAATAATCATAAATCTTTTCTTCACCTTGTGAATAGTTTCTCCATAGAGAAATAAGAATCCATGATATTAAGCTCTCAACATAGCTCTTCTAGTCTCAATTACTTTAGATGTCCCAAAATGTGTAACTTAAAGTTTCTTCCAAATTCAGTTGGTAGCTTCACATGAAGATATTTTAATATATATGTCTTCTTTGTCATATAACAAAACAAAGTATTGTGAACCTTGTAATTTAGTTGATTTTTTTATTTTTCATGGTTGGTGAAGGTTTTGACTTCCTTGTCTAGAATTTTTTAATCACCAGTAAGAAAAAAAATTATCTACTCTAGTGTTGATAACAAAAGTCTTCATTCTATCTCTCCAGAACTCATAATCATTACCATCAAAAATTGGTGGTATGGTAGGATTAAGGTTGTCAATGGAACCAACATTTATACCTTCCATTATTAAATAAAGTACTTCTCCACAATAATTGTTAGTAGTAAAAATATTATACACAAAGATATAAATATCTAAACATATTTGAACAAGAAAAGTTAAGCTATAAAATTTAGAACAACGAAAACATGAGTAGAAAAACTTATATGTGAGTATAAGTATTTCATAGACCTACTTTGATACTAATAGTAGGATAAAAATAGTATATGTAGATGATCAATTATAAGAGGGGGTTAATTATATCTTTAAAAACCTTCATTTTTAACCTTAAGGAAAACTATGTTTAACAAAGTTAAACAAGGTAAATTCACAAACCCAAAAATATTTCTATGAGACAAACTTACTTAGGTTTTGGAAATATGGTTCTGTAAATGAAACTTAAGAAAAGTTTACTTGGGAAAATATTCTACCATAAAGCATATAGAATCTTACTTATCAGAGTAAATAAAAGTGTAATAAAGTAATAATTTTTCCTTTGTCAAAATACATTAGAAATAAATCTTGAAGAAAAACAAGTAACAAGTAAGAAATATTTTCACCCAATGAGTACTATATCCAACATCCTTGGATAAGGGTCCCTAGATTTATACTTTCAAGAGAGTCTATCTTACCCACACCAGGGTAATCCCTCAATAAGAATATCAAAATCTATGTTGTTATCCCTAAAATCCCCCAATCATTAAGGTAGTAGGCACATATTTATTCATATCTATGAAAGTCCTAAAAATTTAAGGTTTTCAGAACCTCTATCTTCTTATCCCTGGAAGCCCTCTATTGTACTCATCAACAATCATAGTAGCACGAAGCAAGCTAATTAAGGTGTTCAAAGTGCCTAGAGCATGAGAGTCTCTCTCTCTCTAGAAATCACTTCACTGCATGTAATATCTAGATTGATGGAATGGTAATGAGATCTCTCAAATGAGATCTAATTTTTAGGAGAAACTCCACTGGTAAGCTCCCTCCTCTAACAGTCATATTTTTCCTTGAATTTCATAGGTACCTGTACACATGTCATTCAACCAACAGTTAGTTAAAAACTGATTGCATGACATTGTTTCATAATAAAAACATGTGTAATGAAAATGGGTTGTATTATCCAAATATAAATATCCAAATTCTAAGGAATTATATAATTTAAAGTCTAATCATATAAACAATCTGATTCTAGAAAATATATATTTCGATTCTATTTTACAAAGAATTCAGAATCTAAATTCTATAGATTCTGGAGTCTATATTCCAATGAATTCGGAGTTTTAATTCTGGGGAATTTAGAGTCTTAATTCTGAGGAATTTGGAGTCTAAATTCTAAGGAATTCAGAGATGAAATATTAGAGAATTTGGAGTCTGAAAACCAAAAACATTATATCCAAGAAACTATAATATTATGAGGTTTTAGATATGAATCATGATTCTTGACTTAGTAATAAAATGATTTTAATTATGGAAAATTATAAAATTAGACAATGAAAACAAAGTTAAGGATAAAAATTTCCTTATATAAGGGAAATTTTCTATAATAAAATAGTCCTTAGGGAAAGATATTTTCCCTTAAGATAAAGTTCTTATGATTTTCGAAACATAGAAAAATGGAAAAGTTATAAGGAAACTGTATTGACTCAATAATCTCTAGAAGGTACATGGGGAATTATATATTCCAAATGGAATCCTTCAGTAAGAAAGTGTACCAAACTAGTAGGTAAATGTAAACTTCTCCTAGTCCTCTATTATAGTGGGAAACTAAAAATAGTAATAGAAACAATACAAAAAACAATATTGTGTCTTACTCACAAGTCCCTCAAGCATCTAGTCAATGAATAGAAGGGGAAAATAGTCCTTTCAAGTGGATTGATTCTTTTTCATATTATCTATGTACACTCACCAACTTTTTTGTAATCTCATAAGAAACAACTCTTCATTTTAATTTTATATAATAGTGAACCCAATATTATTCAGTACAACTAGAACATAGTTAACCCACTGGGAGTCAGAAATGGGGTAAATGATGCCTACCTCAAGAAATGTCTTCAGTTACTTATTTACAACTTCTAATAATGTGTAGTTAAGTCTCCTTTATAACTATCTAAATAGTTTAACCCCATCTACTAAAATAATCCTATGCATGTAAATGTAACGGATAATACATGGTTTGTCTAATAAGGTCTGCCCAATTTCCCTTTTATTCTCCCTTAAAAGATTTAAAATTTTTGTTTCTTGTTTAGGAATGAGATTATTAGTAGTTATTAATAGAAAATTTTCATCATTCAATGGGTTTTAATATTTCCAATTTTTGGGAAATGGTTTGAGATCTAATTTAGGTGGGTGATGTACTGATATAAATGGTATTGGAAGTGAGATATGTGAACAATTTATGTTTGGTTCTAAATATACATCATTTAAATTGGTAAATAATTCATCAAATAGATTTACCAAATCAATATCTTTGTTATAATCAAATATTACAAGACTAATAATATAATCCAAGTCAAAATCAGTACCAAGAGAGGAAATATCATGAAAAAAATGTATGGAAATGTTATGATGCATCAAGATATCCCCAATACTCAAAATACCATTAAGAATAGAATTATCCACATTTGAAAATTTTCAAAAATCAATATTTGTAGAATAATCACAATATGGGTTATAATGGAAGATAAAGAGACCATAATGGTTATTTGAGGGGAACTTCATAGAGTATAAAATTTTAAATCATAGAATCTCATCTCTAAAATCCATATAAAGTATACCCTCATGGAAATTTTATAATTTTGTTTTTAGTTTTGAGTAAGGTTCCATCAAAAATTATGGGAGCTTGAGAAATTTTCTAATCATACTCCATATACAACACATATAAATCAATAGGAAAGATCATGTCCCCTACCTGAACAAATACATCTTATAAGATTCCCATCATATATTTTAAAGTTATATTTTATAATTATACCAAAAATATTTTTGGATTCAACACACCAAGTTGTAAAGAAGTTAAAAAGATAGATGAATTACATTTATTAAAGATCCCAAATCATATAATGCATAATAAAAGTATAACTACACTCTATTGAAAGGAATAGTGAATTTCTATAGGTCATTCCACTTTTTTCCATCACCAAAGTTAGTGTGATGAGCATAGATACATTCCCACCAAGGATGATCCACTTATTTCCCTTTATCCCTCTTTTATTTTTACATATTTCTTTTGAAAACATGGAATACCTTATAATTTCCTAAATTTCTTCAATTAGAGGGATGTTGATATTGACTTCCATGAATTTATTCAAAACAACTTTTACATCACCTATTCATCAATATTCTTATTTTGTAAAAATCTATTCAGAAATTTAAGGGGTTTGGGAAGAACAATATTAATATTTTATTACCATTGTCTTTTACCTTTGGTTGATCATCCTTTGGTCTTGAATGGTACTTCTACAGAGTTGAGGTGAATCTCAGAGAAAATATAGGAGTATATGTCTCAACTGTTTTCTTCCCACTTCTTAGTGTGATGGAACTAATATTCCCCTTTGTATTTGGGGTAGGTCAGCAAGGAAGGTTTCTATATTTCATGCTTACTTGTTCATAGAGTGAAATAGAAATCAAGATCATTTGTATCTCCATCTACCTTAACATAAAACTTTGACTCTTCTTCTCATTCATTTGATTATGAATATTTTATTTCAAGTGTTCATCTATATTAGAATCTACCTTTATTTAAGAATTCCCTTGTTTTTATTTACTTGTTTATGCTTAGGCTTCAAATATCTTATAGGGTTGTTGAAATACTTATTGGTAAGGAAGAGGTTGCTAGATATTTTATTAAAAATGGGTCATTTGTTATTTTCTGGAGCCATAACCCATGTGTGAGTGATCTTCAAACCCTTGGTTTTATATTAGTGTGAATGAATCATGCTTCTTCTTAGGAAGTGACTTTTTCTACAGCTGATATTGTATCCCAAGGAATACAGTTATTCAATTATATATCACTTGTAATTGGAGGAAATAGTTGGTAGGGTCGTATATTTTAGTGTAAACACAACAAATCCTTATAGGAATGGGTTGGGATCTCTTTTAATCCAAAACAATCTATGTATTCATATTTTTCAATCCATCCAACTTGATATAAATTATATTATTTTCAAGAGAAGAAGTACTTTCTTGGTGTACTACTCTAACAGGTTGTGTACCTTAATTGCCAAATAGTTGGGATTTTGTACCATATAATCAATCAATACTCATATATCTACTTGTTTTTGTCAACCAGTGCTCCTAAAAATGTGACATCCACCATGCGCCTATACATAGGTGTTAATCCTTCATAAAAGTACTAGGTGAGTACTTTTTCTATGATTTTGGGATGTGGGAATCTTGATCAAAACTTCTTGAATTACTCCTAGTACTCATAAATTGACTCACCAAGTTCTTTCTTAATCTCTAAGATTTATCTTTGAATGGAAGTTTCCTCGATGATAAAAAAATATATGTATGAAAATTTGTTTCAAATATTTCCATCATGTTACATCTTCAGGTGGTAAATAATACATCTAATTATTTTTATTTCCATCAAGTGATAATGGGAATTCTTTTACTTTTATTTGATCTTCAGATATATTTCTTGGTTTCATTATTGATAATACCACATTGTATTTTTTAAGTTGTTAGTTTTGATCCTCACCATATAAGATATGAACTATTGGGAGAAGGTAAATTAACCTATATTTTTGTATGAAGTCAGATTTTGGATTTGGTTATGTAATGAATGTTTATTGATAATTAATATTAAGTGAATCTAAATCTTGAATGGTTTTATTAATCTAATTATTGTTATTTTCAACCAATTTATTTAGTTTTATATTCTTTTATATTTTCTTCTTAATTTAAAATTCTGATAATGGTGGAATTTCCTAGTTGGTTTAGTGTTGACACTTCCCATAGATCGATTTTGTCTAATTTGATCCTTAAGGATACATATATCTTAGGTTATAGATAAAATAGATCTTCAAGATGGGATTATGTTATAAATAAATTAAAATATAGATAAAATAGAATTGAATGATAATATCAAGAGATGAATTTTGTAATGATGATCTAAAAAATGAGAAAGGGTAAGTAAAAAAGAAGATAAAAAGTAAATGAAATAAAAATAATAAAGAAATACCTCTAATTGGTTTAATAAATTAATTTCTTCTCTAATAAAAACACTAATTTTTAAGGCATTGTTACGGTATTTCTCAAATGATATGTATTTTTTAGTCATTAGGTGCAACAAAGTGGTTGACCAAGGACATTCTCTATGGAGGAAGTTCTTAAAATAACAAATTTAAGGAATTTTGAAAACAAAATGAAATTAACTCAAAACAAAAAATTATGGGGGGGGTTGTTCATGGTTTATAACATAGGAATATGTATGTTGGAAGAAGATTGTATTTTCCCCATTTTTCTTGAAATTTAATTGATAAAACACATCAAGAAGATTTTTTATAGAATATTTTATAGGATGTATAATCGATGTAGCTCTACTTATTCACTTTCTTCAAAATCATAGTATTTTAAATTAAAGTCTAATTAATTATGATACATTAATTTTTTTACCCTCAAACCCAACAATAATTCACCTAACCATAAAGATGAAATGAATTAAACCTTGGTCTAGATTTATAACTTACAATTGTAGCACCCAACTTCGACTGAGGATCTAAGGATAGCTTATAGTTAGTGAAAAATTAGGGCATGTATCCATTTTATAAATGAGTATGAATTGAGTTTTGGGATTTTATTTGAACACTAAAAATTGATCCCTTATTATTTTATATATTTAAATTAAGATCACACTCTCACAATTCACATATTTCTCAACCTCATGTGTTTTTTGTTAATTGTTCAATTTCTTGAGTGAATATTTTGAATTATAAAAATCAATCATGGATCATATTAAACGAATTACAGTAATCACATTGATTAAAAAAATGAATAATTATAGAAGAATATCATTTACTAAGAAAAAATATTATTTTATGGGTGGTGTAATGTAATGACCAAAAATTTTATAAATGAAATTCCCATTTTTTAATGAATAAATTATCATTAAGTAATGTACTTATAGAAAATAGATTCACTACTTTGACTATATTGGACCATTATAAAATCTATCATGTTATACTTAAAATATCATAATTTATTTTAACATTATATAACATAGATATTGTACAATGACCATTAATATTAGTATATTAATGGTTATTGTAAATACCAAATGGCATTGATGGAAGAAGAGATAGTCTCATCTAGTATGATCATACCATATGAAGCTTATTTATAAAAGCATTCAAAAGACATGGAATCACTAGTATTTTCTCATAACCAATCCCAATCTAATATTCAACAACTTAATCATGAATGAAACTATTTACGGGATAATTTCAAGATTATTAAAATGATAACCCAAACCATGTTCATCAAACCACACCATGAAAGTGTCATCATTGTACACCTAACCCTTAAGGCATACGAGGGTGTAATAAGAGGTTATGGATCTAGAACATAGTAGTATTAATTTGTATATTCTCATCTTTAATAAAATATTAACCATATTTATCACATTTCATCATTAATTTATATATATAATTTTATATGAGTTGATGAACATTAGATTTTCATATCAATAAACCAAAATTCTATTTTTTGAAAATATATGGATTTAATTAAAACCCCATTTTAGATAAATTTAGGAATTTTGAAATAAATATTATTTTAAAATAATATCATTATATTTATGTACATATTATTATATAATTTAAAAATAATCATTATAAGGGTTATAAAACAGTTATTGTCATAAAAACATTATTTTTTAATAAATTGATATTTCGATTTAATAGTGTAAATTATCATATTTAGAAAATTATTTTTGATAAAATAAATATTATTTTTTAGATAATAAGATAGAAATTATCCAATGGTAAAATTTTTATAATTTTCTGTGATACTTAAATTTTTAGGTTGAAATTAAATACAGTATAAATATAGGATAAGTATCATTACATAATAATAGCCAAAAAGTGATTCAATAAATACTAGAAAGTGAATAAATAGATAAATATATTTTTACACTTTAAAATAATGTTTTTGTAATTTGTTTTATTAATTTTATAAACCCTTAATGAATCATCCAAAAACATATATTATATTTTATGGTTTTAGAATCAATTTTTATGTGGATGACTCACATCCACATCAATGAGGGTATTATTTTAATGATTTTACTTATTATACTTATAAAATATTAATAAATTCATCTTTTTTAGAAAACATAGTCAAAACTAATGTATTTTCTATGTTTTGGATTATTTTATCATATAGAGTCCAAAATATAAGCTTTGAGATTAATAAAAAATACATCTCTCTTTGTCAATAAATACCCACCCATCCTCCCACTCATGTTAACTAAAAACCCATTTATCATGAATTTACTCTTTATATACCACTCTAAATCCCTCCCAAGGTCTTTAAAAGCTTTTAATATAATCATCCAAATCATTTATAAGCACTTTCTTGAGGTAAGGGATGTTCTCCTCCTCTTTATTCAGGAAATATCATTGAATTATGGCCTTTTTATTTACAATTTTATTTTTTTTAATGTCTCTTTACACATACATTTACAATAATTATTATTTACAACTAATAATAGTCCACCTTTCACTCATAATAAACCCTTACTTGAATCATTTTGTACACTCTCTATGCTACCAAAAAAATCTTGTGATTTTCCATGCCAAACATTTGCATAGTGAATTCCCATCCCCATTTCCACTCAAGGATATTCCCCTAGATGTACATATCCTTCATTTATTGGGAATAACTATGTATGTAACCCACATTCCTTAATCATGTGGTTAAATTATATGAATAATGTTCTTATTTTTTATGATCTCTATGGAACACAAATGCATGTGCATTATATAAATGTAATTGGTTAGCCTGAAATTATATATTCCTCTAGTACATTGGGTAGTGATTTAATATCATGAGATACCATATATGTTTCATATAATCTTATTTTAATCACACTATGTTGTTATGTTTATATGATTAGACATGACTTATGATTATGATGTCATGTTTCATTTTGTCCCACATTCTGAGGTTGTCTTGTTGTTATCATCTTATATCATGCTTCGATGTTCATGTTTATTATTATAATCCATTTTATGTCACCTTGATATTCCTATTCAATCAGATGTATTAATTTTATCATATTATGATTTTTTTATTCTCCTACAATGATTTATAGTTGACCCATTTCTTATATATGTCCCCAAGTTATCATGTAGTGTATTAGAAGATCGATGGAATATAATGGAATGTTTTAGAGTTTTTAAATAATTTTAGTGTAAAAATGTTTCAATTTATAATTATATTTACCTAATTTTCCAAATATACTAGGCCTCGCAATCTTATTTTATTTTATTATTTGTATCTTTATTTAATAAATAATGGATTATGGTGTATTAAAATATGGGTTTTCTTAGTTGGTATCAAAGGAAAATATAATTATTTATGAAATTTGGATTAGAAACCCCAACTGAAATCCTTAGGTATATGACAAAACAAAGGAAAACACACCTAAATGTTTTATAGAGTATAGAGTAAGTGGTTTCTAAGAAAAAAACATCCATGTTTGGATACTGCAAGTGGATGTGGCCCTGGATAAGTTTTAACTAGGGGTAATACTCCCAAAATAGTTGAATTGGGAATTAACCCATTCGTCACCTAGTGAATGAAAAAGAGGCCCAGAAGAACACCTAGTTTGATACTCCTATGGGATATGATTTCATAAATTTACAATATCCTTGTGAGACATTACGAATGGAATAAAAATAACCATAAAATTTTATTTTTGAAAATAGATTGAGGATAAATTATATTGAAACGTATAAATTCATAACTTAGGGAATATACTTAATTTATGAGCTATCCATTTAATGATCACAGTTTACCTTAATATATTTTTAATAGTTTGAATATTCTTATTGATAGTTTTCCCTTTAAATTAGTCAATGGTTTGAAATAGAAGGAACAGAGTCAACAATTAATGTTATGTGAAATGTGATGACCACCCAATTGAGATTCTCAACCCATTTGAAGTGGGATTTTATAACTTCATTACAATTATTACTCAATTTAATCAATTTTTGAGCTGATACATGAATCATGGGAAAAACCCACATACCCTTAAGAAAGATAAAGTTGCAATTGATACCTTTTTGTGACAAAGCCCTTTGACTTTAAATGGAACTTTTGATCCATTAATAATTTAATAATATATTAACGCCATTGAAAGGATATTATTTGTCCTTGAAGGATATGAAAAAGAGAATGGCATGCTGATTTTTGCATATAGATGGATAATGTGACCAATGGTTGAAATTGGTCAAAAATTTGAATATGAAGGAAGATATCAAAGTGGAGTGAAAATAATTTAGTAACATGTTTTTAGATATATATGTTTTGAAAACTCTGTAAATTAAAATGTAGAGTGATTTCTGTGTATTTAAGAAAAAAGATGATGAATCCATTATAGCGCATGAGGAAAACGTCACAAGATATACACAAAATGCCTTCACCATTTTCATTAACTCAGAAAGTAAATTTTACAACTTGTTTGGCGGGATAAATCTTATTATATGAAAATATTTGGTGACTCAAGACATTGAAATCTTTGAGAAAATTATCTCTTGGGCCCTGAAAGTCAAATTAGAGATCATTGAATCTAAAGGGTCTCATGGTTATAGAGAAAGGAAGAATATAATGAAGTTTAATTCTTGAGTAGAATTAGATAAAAATAATGAGGTTAAGAAATTACAACATCCCACTTGTCAAGATTATGGTAAAAATCATCCCACAAATTTATTTAATGGGACAAGGAAATTATTTAGGTTTAGGAAGGGAACATATATTTAAAATATGATGGGAGAAAACCACCACTATGCTCATATAAAGGAATTATCCAACAAATACTCAACCTATTGTTTAGTTTTTAAACTATAAGGAATAAGGAAACTATGTGAATCAATGAACTAATCGAAGAGTTAATGATGATAACTGAAGGCAATAACCTCTAAGGCCTATCGATTAAAGAGATATTAGGCCATCAACACTATTGAGGTGGATCCTAAAAATGATGTGGAAATAGGTACAATATTTTTAATTCAAGTATAGTGAACATACAATTTGATTTTGGTTCTAAAAATTCTTTCACATCATGCAATTATAGTTGTACTATTCAAACTCGACCTCAAAACAAGGATGTGTAGCTATCGATGAAAATGGAAAAATGGGGAAATTACTTAGTCCCAACAATATAACTTCTCCCCAATCCATATTTGTTGGATAAAATTTCCTGAAAACCATCTGATACTATCTTTAATGGAATTAGATGTTATTATAGGTCTGGATATTCTTTCTTTATATAGATCCAATATAAATTATCAGGAGAAGGAAATCACCCTCAGTATCACAAATCACCCTATAATTCTTCACAAGTGTAAGGATTCAGATGATTCTTCTTTAGAATCATCTTATCAAGAATGGATATTATTTCTTTAAAACAAAGTGTATCTAGCTCAAATTATTGATACAAAAGAAAAAGGAATTTTGTGATGGGATTCCCATTATGATAAAATTTGTTGATGGGTTGCCCAAATAATTTTTTAGTATTCCACCTAATTATGAGGTTGTGTTATCGATAAAACTTATTCCTATATCTTTTTCAATAAATAATACTAAATATATAATGGAAAATATCTTAATGGTATAAATAATCAACTACTGTAGAATCTAGATAAATGGGTTATACACCCAACTACCTCACCTTAGGGTGAACCAGTCCTTTTCATTAAAAAGAAACATGGTCCAATTCACCTTTAAATTTATTATCATGATCTCAATAATAAAATGATAAAAAAATGATCCCCTTTCATGGATTGATGAATTGTTCTATCAGATATGTGAGATCTTTATTCTGGGTATTATCAAGTAAATGTGAAAAAGGAGGATATCTCCAAGTCTTCTTTTCGTAAAAGGTATGAACACTATGAGTTCATAGTGATTAAATTTTGACTCACTAATGCTTTGGATATATTAGTGGAATTTATTAATAGATTCTTTAGGGATACCTCAAAAACAATTGGTAGTATTTATTGATTATATTCTTATCTACTCAAAAAGTAAGGAGGAACATGAGGATCATTTGAATTTAATTCTGAAGACCATTCTAGAATAAAATTTATATTTTAAGTACAGTAAATGAAATTGTGGATTAAGAATGTAATATTAATGGGGTATGTTACTAGTACATGGAAATTTGTGGATCCTTTTAAAATAGAGGCAATTGAAGGATGGCTCAGACCAACATTTGGGATGGAGATTCGTAGTTTCCTTTGATTTTTTGGGTATTATTATTGATTTATGAGAAAATTATCACAATTTTCAAAACTAATAACCAAGATAAATCATAATGGAGTGAAGTTCTTCTTAATGAAGTTAAGGATAACTTAAATGAGTAAATAAGAGGATAATCACTACACATCGACCCATATTACCCACAAGTGGGGTATGATTTGTGATGTACATAAATATGTGTAAAAGGTTATTGGGCTGAGTACTCATACAAGATGACAAAGTAATAGCCTATTAATCTCACCAATTAAAGATCAATGAGTAGAAGTACACAACACATGATCTATAATTAGATGAAATTATCTTCACATTGAATATTTGGTGACTTTGTCTCTACAGGTAAAAGTTTGACATATATATGGATCATAAAATCCTCAAGTATATATTCACATAAAAGGAGCTCAATATGAACCAAAAAAAGGTTGTTAGAGATTGTTTCAAAACTAGTTGGGTGTTTTGGGGAAAACAAAATGGTCTGATGTATGAAAAGAATTTTTCTATTATCATAGATAATTTGACGTCACCATTTTTGTTCCAACCCATTTTGAGTCAGTATACTTTAGGGGGAATTGTATTGACCCCATGGGGACTAGTCAGTTTAACCCTTTTGCATTATGAAGGAAGTTCCATAGTCGAATGGTCCTAGTGGGTGATTATAGGGGGTTAAGTATTTGTGAAATTGGTCCTCTTATGATATGATTTGCATGGATGGTCTTCAGTAGGTTCATTCGTGGAGAGATAAAAACCCATAGACCCTTCTATACATTATTCATAGACCTTCTTTCCAAATCTAAATTCTTGTTGGATGGTTTAGACAACAAAACATGAGGAATCAATTGGTTGAGAGGATGCGAGGTCTGGTTCATCACACCCTTTTGGGGGGAATTATTTCATACTCCAAGAATCCCTTATAGATTGTATTTGTGTTCATATATTCATGAATCCTCAGTTCATTCCCAAAGAGTGTATCCACAGGTTACCATTAGGTTTCAGTATCATCATGGATATACATGGATTTGATTCCACAAAGAAAATGATGGATTAAGCCATGAAATGAGATTCTTTGGAGTTTATCGTCATCTAAGAGATACGGAAGGTGGTTTGATGTTGGGGTCGAACCCATAATATGGGATTCCTACATATCCTCATGAGATGAATCAGTTCCTATATAGTTTGGAGTCACTTAACTGGACACATCAAATTTTAAGGTCATGTGATGAGGACCCATCCATGCCTTTTAACATCATGCAGTGAAGAAATCCAAGTGAAAGATGCCTACATGGTGTAGGGATCATGTCGAGGAATCACAAAGTGGCCAGGAGATATGTGGTGTCTTTGGTGGACATGAACCTACTGAGAATATGTCCTGATGAACATTTGGGTTGATTTGATGATAATATTTGGACCTCAGGGAGGATTCCCACGTATCCTAGTCAAATGGGAAATCAACATCTATGGAGATCTAAAAGAATGGGGACTTATAGTCTAAAGAATCCAAACATGAGGGAATGGTTTCTCGGGGCTTAGGTATAGGTTCTTTCTATTTGGGTGGTCATGATTAAAGATTACCTCATAGAGAAGGCCTTAGTGTGGAAATTTTATTGGGACTATCTTAGGAGAATATCCCTTGAACTCACGCATTAAACAGGTGTCCTATGTATCCTAGTTGAAGTATGAATCACAGTTAAAGTAGTTTTTTTATGGTTTTTTTTCAATTTTGTATCATCATAAACCTCTAATCCCATGTGATTCATGCTTAGTGTGAGAAACAAGAGTATTTGAAATATTTAAAAAGGACACACATTATCTTCTACCCTAATAGAAAAGGAGGAAAACAACATCGGAAGAGGACATGACTATGAGCACAACAGGAGAGGGAAAGAGCATTGGGTGTGTCAATTCCATCACTTGGTCCCATTTCCAGCCAACAGTGGGAGAGGGAATGAAGCAATGAACCTTTAAATGTGGAATGAAATTGATCGTTGTGTGTTTCATCTCTTAAAAGGCTAGGGGATCACCTTAGTGGGAGTGCCCAAGAATGTGTTCTGGGAAAGAGGAGTAATGTTACCTCTCGTCAAATGAAAAAGAGAGTATAATTCATTTGACTGATCACTATCCCTCATTGAATGGAAAATAAAGTGATTGTACTTGATCCCTAGAATGGGGAGGTTCATGTCATTATCCCAAGGTTGGAATCTGGGTTACCATGGTAATGTAGACAAAGAGACATTCTGGTGGTCCAAACTATTGTGGTTCAGCCGACATGACTCCACTAACCATGAGTATATATACTCAGAGGGGTGCTCTGATTCACCCGATGATCAAATCATATGGGTTTGGTGGCTTTGGAGGAGGATTTGGCCTAATTCTAGTGGACTGGTTCATAGAGGAGTTATGGAGAATGGAACGGTAATGGAGGGGAATGATTTGAGCCGGGAGGGACACCCAAAGACCCCATTCTGTGTACTATTTTCTCATGTGAGATGGGGGCATCCCCGCGTAGCATAATTATATATATGAATATAATTTTTTCACATATATAATTAGTATGTGGACTTGGGTATGGACCACCATGTAACAAAGTGCTACATGGTCCTGGATGTGGTCTGCCACGCCACCCCGGGTTCCATCTGTATACTGATGCAGTATGTGGCGCAGGGTTCGATCCACAAAGTGATGAGCTCTCTATAGTGCCAGATTGAAGAAGGTTTATAGAGCCTATGGTTCATGGGGAATTCATCCATGAGGTATTTATTGTTTGTGGTTACACTGATTAGGTTTGAAGTTACCTGGTTATTATTAAGTTCCTTATTTTTTCCTCAGCGGGTTTTACCAATGGAAAAGTTGTATGTGGTTCATACATTATTGATGATTCTAAACTGAAGTAGAAATAATATCCATATCTAAATTATCTTTTCCAGCCTCTAGGGTCTCCTTTGTTCTCTCTTACACCAGTTCATTTTCTAGTTCCTTCTATGCTCCTTTTATAGAGAACTGGGAAAATCATATCTATGGGCATGTGGAACCATTTACAGAAGCCCATGAAGATATAATTCAACCCACATAAGACTCAGTTAACTGGGGTTTACAAGGGTTGTGGTTTATGAGATGTGGTTCGTGGAACCCACTATCTTGCTTCATCCGTGAATTGCTTAGTTTGCGGGATGGTACAAGGATTGCATTTCTCCATTCAATTCCACCAACGACATGGATTATAGTGGTCGGGGTTTGTTGGCCATCGTCCTGTGGGCCAATGCCTCATGGGTCATTTTGTGTACTGATGGTTCGCAAATCACTCACCCCATGAACCATTCCTAGTAATGGTATGCAATTATCCTAAAACCCTTTTCAAAATTTGATTTCTTTAGGTTTATTCTCAAATTTTCAATCCAATTTTCATTTATTTTCCTTGTTGTACTTGTAGGAATATTTTCTTCCTTCTTAAAAGTGCTTGTAGGAGTATTTACTTCCAATATCAAAGATTTTAGGATCATAAAAATTTTCCCATAAGAATGGGTTACAGAAGGAATGGGGTCTGATCAGAATGAATATGAGGATATTCTGATGAAGAAGCAGTCCTAAACTGAAGTAGTTTATGGTAGAGCAGGTAGGCCCAGTAGGGGAACCATTCCTATTTATAGGGGCCCAAGTCATTTGTATTTTACTATATCTCATGGAAAAAATGGCCATCGACCTATCCTCAGCTTCCTTTGCTTCTGCGTTCCGATGTTTCTATGAAATCCGCCATCAGCAAACTATTTCGTACATTCCGCGAACCGAATTCCTCACATCTTCCTTTTCCCATGAACCGAATTTTAGTCTAAAAACTATTTTGTGGAATTTAAAACCTATGGATGAACTTATGCATAGTGAGACTCTTACATGTTTTTCCTTTTCTACACACCAAACTTTAAACCGGCGAACTAAACTTTAAACTCTATTAAATTGATCTTAAAATTTCAACTGGAAAACATGGAACATCTAAATAGCGAGGCCTCAATTCACAGTTTCTTCATTCTTCAAACCACATAGTTCATTGGAAAATTCTCTACAATCCTGGTCCATGCAGTCCTTATGCATATCAAGGTTGTACGCAGAAAATTACTTCTGTGTACTAATGCAGTATGCGGGAAATGGATTTCGCGGACCGTTCCTGGGAGCAGTACCCAGAGCCCTATTAATACATTCTTTTTAAATCATTTGGCCATTTTTTGTATTTTTCCCAACAATTTTCTCATTGAACTAACTTTTATGTGGCCATTTGAATCTTTTTTTGCAGACTGTAATGGATCTTCCTTTGACCATAGGGAGTGCAACTGGAAGGCGAGCATCTATGGTTGATAATATCGAAGAGGAACTTCATTATTACACCATCCTAGGGGATGGTAAAATCAAATATCTACTTCCTCTAGATATATTGATGTATCAATTATCTGTGAAAATTTCTCTATATAACTTTGGCCTTCCCAACGATGTTCCTTTTCCATTGACTAACTACAATACCCCTATTGTCCGCCTATAGACATCCTAGAGACATAATTGGGCCTATATTTTGTTGATGGGGTAAATCATAACTGCTCATGATTAGGATAATTCATTCACCTTTAGGAGATCTGTGTGGTATCAGATCAATAGTCCCCATCACAACACTTCTTTGGAATTAGTCATCCTTAAATATTCATCCATTACTAATATTGCTCGAAAAAATCATGTCGGGGGGGTGGTCCACTAAATGGGACTGTCGATATGAAAGATTTTTTTCTGAAAAGAGGTCATGGGATTACTGGGTGCATCAAATTTTCTTGGAAACCCCTTTCTAGTTAGAAGTTTTAAACTTGCATCAGGCAGCATGGGTTTCCTAGTCTGTGATCTTTTCACCTGATGAGATACTACCTGAATTTCTTATTCATTGGTGTTTGAGCACCAAAACCTTCCATCTATCACATGGAGAGGTGGGGATTAGCTTGTGGTACATCCATAAACTTTGAGGGCTCCCCATTCTCAGAAATATATATGATGAATTCCTCCCAGTATCCAACACCTAGGGAGACATGAACCAAGTATCTCCTTTTGAAAGGAACATATTATCAGGGTAGGGGACTGCTCGATCAACCCCTCCACTCATGTTCCGTCATCTCATTTTAGGATTGGATGTGATTGTTTTTTCATGTGAACATGACTAGGATAAGGGTCCACTGTAGTCAAACTCATCTAACCCAACAGTCATAGAAAATTTCAATGTCATACTGTGGGACCCTTG
The DNA here is from genome assembly GCA_963277665.1 of Viscum album. Lineage (NCBI taxonomy): Eukaryota > Viridiplantae > Streptophyta > Magnoliopsida > Santalales > Viscaceae > Viscum > Viscum album. The sequence goes on from OY728125.1 coordinate 397,913,754, forward strand.
AGGCAGGATAGTACACCACCCGGGGTTACAGGATTCGATTATATGTACCCCCCGACCTCAGGTTGGTAGGATTATTTTCTATATTTCTAAGTGGAAGTATTTTCCCCTATTGGGATGTATATACAAGTGTCAAAGCATGTAATCTGATGATGGATGCCACATTGGCAGAGAACCAACCCACAAACTTCACCATCCCCACTCTTTCCAGACTTTATGAGCTGTTAGGGAAGATATAGATAGAGAGGCCCCCACATCATCTGTGCAAGAAATTCCGATTTGTATATGGTCGGATGGTAGAACACCTTTCTTACTACAAATATCAGCATACAATAGGGGTTCCTCATTCAAATTTTCATCTGGATATCCACAAAATTGTTGTGTTTATCCCTTAATCCTTAAGTATTAATGATGCATTAGAATTTTTGAGTGACTTCTCCCACTTATCCTTCACACATTATGTTGTTCCCCACATAGAAATGGAAGTTAATGGGATGGGTTCCCTAGAATTATGCTCATACCTTTTTTCACTTCAGGATAAAATTATGTTTTCGTGCATAGATAGGGTGGCCATATATGATCCATATATACCTTACCAGTTCTCTAGGTAATTTGGATGCTTACAGTAAATCGCACCCCCCTACAAACCAGTTGAAGGGAGAATCTCATCCCATGATTCTTCTCCAATTATAGTTGATAATGATGCGGGAGGATTTGATCATGGAGGTCCTAATTCCCCTTGGGGTAGCTTCAATTTTTCTATTTTGGAGTGTGCCCAGCTATAGGTGACTTGGTACCATGAGAGGGTGTTGGGAATTCCAGTTCGACGGGTTCAGAGGCTACTGACTATTCCTCATCTTGTTCTGACTATACTATTTATGCCATCTGTGTCCCTCCCAATAGTGATAAGGTGCTCCATCCACTTTCAAATGCATTTAGAATGGGATTCATCTGCACAACCCATTTCGGTAGAAAGTGATTCAGACTATTCTCCCCCTATGGACACCGTTTGTGGTTCTAATGAGGCTGGCCCTAGCAGAGTGTCACCAGATATACCAGAATCCATGGTCAGTCCCCCATACCTTGTTCTAGGAACTAAACCATCTATTATTGGGGAAATATCCCTTTCTTGTGTAACCTAACTTAGGACCCTTCCATCTGCTGCAATTATGCTTCCAATATATATACCCATTCTAGTGGGGGAGGACCATGGTCCTGGAACCATGAGGAGACATCGAGTTATGCAAAGATAGACATTGCATCAATTATGTGCCCCTGATGCTGAAACTCCTTTAACTAACTTAAAAAATGAAGAGGATAACTTCCAATTATTATTTTCTGAATTGGATTCGGTTGGATTAGATTACCAGCATGTACACATTCTTATACACCCGGTTGTCATAGACTAAGAATACCTCACTTTTTGTGAGGAAAACCTTTCCAAATTCAATTATTCACATCATCACGCATTGAACTTCTGATATGTTTCTGAGGAAATAAATCATTTGGTGGCTAGGGATATGAGAGATCGTGATTTTTTAACCACCCAGATGGAAGATTTGTGAGAATGTGAGGCTCATATAGACAGACTGAAGACAGATATGGCATCATCAAGTGTCAATTATGACGCCATTAAATAGAAGGGGTGGGACCTTAGAGATATTATGAACTAGCCATGTCCAATGGTTGATGGTGAAGATGAATATAGGGATACTTTAGATAAGGACTTTGATGGTTCACGTCACACGATCATTGATCTATTGGAAATGCTATTTTGGGTTCCATTTTGATATCCCAAAACTGTTTCCATTCCATTCCTCTCATTTTTTGATATCATGGAGAGACTCCAAACTGGGGATTTTCCTCCCTTTCATTTTATGGAATAAAAAACTACTTACTATATATTTTTTTTTTCATTTTCATTTTTTAACATTAATCAATCACAATTGATCATATAAATATCATTTTGACCAAGTATTAATTTAAACTGTAACTGGTAAATCAAATCATGCTCTAATTTTTTTCTGAGTTGAGGGACTCAGTGAGCATAGTTTGGATGTTGCTGGGGTTACATAAAAAATTTCACAAACTTTTTTCCTTTTTCAAAATTTCCCTAATTTTTTTTCTAATCCTAATTTGGTACGGGCTTAGCATGTATAACTTGACTTTTTCTTAGGCCTCCATTTGTGGGTTTTCGACCCAACAAGATTCATGTCACTTTTGAATATTTTATTTCTCAACATTTTTTCCTAAACTATAAATAGTATTGGTTTAACGATCTAGTACTCGACTTTTATCTTGGGGTTCCCTTTGCAATTTTTCACTCTAGTGAGTATTGTGTCTTTTTCACTAGATATTTAAACTCTTTCTAATAAGAATTATTTCTAATGTTTTAGTTCAAACACATTTGACCAAAATTTATGGGGAAGGGGCCCCAAATTGGGATTTATTAGCTAGGAATGTCTTAATAAATTTCATATATGAATGACGGGTTTTTCTTGACCCTAACTGTTTGTTTTTTGGGAGTATATGGGGTATGGAAGCCATTTTAGGCCTATAGAGGTAGGAATGGACTCTCCTCAGGAAATATTTTCCCTTTTTTATGACACTATTTTATGAAACATATGCAAAGACATCGAGGAAGGATGTGAAAATTCAAACAAAGGTGGTCATAAGACAATGGCCTTCTGCTCCTAATGGCCTGGAATTTTTTTTAACACTTTGGATTTTTTTGAGGATGAGGACCATAGTGGGTGGCCTATCTAAGGGATGATGTCTAAAAGTATTAGAAATATTTGTATCATATTTGAGTGCAAAACCACTCCCACATAAATTTTTATTGTGTAAAGGAGGGCTGGTGAATGGTATAGTTTAACATCATACAACCAGGACACTGGAAACATATTATGGGAGATCATTTTACTTTAACCAAGAGAGAGTAAGTGAATCATCTGTTCAACTGGTAATTCTTTTCATCTTTGGGAATTAGAAAGGGGAAATACATAAACCAAAATCCATGGGTTTCTGAATCTGGGGAGTGAGTAGGTATATAAATTTCATATGGGAATACAAAAATAGGAAAGGACTCTTCTGAGGACTAATTTTCCTTTGGTTGATAGTCATTTTGTACGTAACAAATGCATATCCATCGGGGCATGATGTGAATATTCTAAAAAATATGTCCACAAAACATTGGCCTTCCATTTTCGATGGTTATAGAGGATTATGGGGATTCATACATTTCTGGTCACAGGGTATGACTTGTGAATAGGGGTATGCCTAAGTATAAAAAGGGACATTTCTTTGGAAGAACCTTACTAGGAAAATCAGAAATAAGTGGTGGAAATTTATTTGTCCATACGTAGATCAAATTCACACATAAATATGGGGCATCATTATTTTGTAGAATACTTGAGAAACTGAAGGTAAATCAGGCCAATATGTTTTGATATTTCCAGCACATGGGTAGGAAAGAAAATGAAAACCATGAATTTAAGGGTTCTTGAATCAGGAGGAAATTCATGGATTTTGGGAGCCATTAGGCATACTGAGGTAGGAAAGGACTCTCATGAGAATTAATTTTCCTTTGTTTGAAGGTTGTTTTGTAGGCGAAATATGTAGATCCAATGAGGAATGATGTGCATAGTCAAACAAAGGTTCTCATGGGACATTGGCCTTTTATCTTCGATAGCCATGGAGGATAATGGTGATCCAAGATTTCTCAAATCATGGATTTAAATGTGTGGTAGGAGAGTATCTAGATACAGTAGATTCATATGGGTTGTGATTTATCCATGGTATTAAATAATACCCTACATAGATCTGGCTCATAGGTAGGGTGGGGCATTTATTCCATCTTTGGAGTACCCTGTAGTTTAACTTCATATGGTCTGAACTTGGGGATCGTTATTATGGGTGGGAACCATAACATACCTTTTAGGTTCATTTTTATAAGACCAAAATCCTGGACTCATTGGCCATGACTCTATGGTGGATTTCCTACTGAGGTCCCTAAGCTCACGTGAGCTATGATCGGTGTGAGGAACAAGGGATGACAAGGATTCTGCATCACCACTTAAGAATGGAATAATCAATGGAAGGGAGTGTTTTATGTTTACACCAAATTTGTGCATTTTAATATCTTTTATTAAGGATGAATTCCATGTAGTTTATCTGTATGTGGGGTGGATGTAGAGTAATCCTAACATAAAAGAAAATAATTATAATTACCCTTGAGTAGCCTTGTAAATAGGATTTTTCCAAGGATTCTCTGCGTTGACACAATTTGTGTGCAGAGAAGGTGAAATTTTAATAATTTCTATAGCTGAGTCTGGATCATAGGATTCGATTCCACCCCACATATATTAGGGGGAAACCAAATCACACAGGGTTCCTAAGGAACATTCCTTATGGAGTTCTAAACCATACACATAAAGGAAAGTCATTTTTTTGTTAAGGCCAAGACAAGATAAGAATCTAAGAAATTCCATTGTGTGGTGTATTTTAATGTCATGTAGTTGAGACACTTCTGGCCTTGCAGTTTAACATCATGAGGTAAGGAGGTTGGCAGCACATTTTACCATCATGTTGTAGAGAAAACTTGTCACAAAGACCATATATAGATTTGAGTTTATCAAGGAACGGTATTATAATATTTTTTATACATGAGTGATGATAGAAGGTGTAAACCATAGTCATGGGGGCCCTTGTATTAGAAGTAATGACATTGGGATTGGAATCCATTGGGTGTACATAAGTTGGAAAATCCTCCCCTAAGGAAGAATTTTCTTTTGATTAAAAGGCTTATTTTGTGGGAAACATATGCAGGTCCACTGAGGAATGATGTTCATAGTCAAATAAAAGTTCTTGTAGGTCACTGGACATCCATTTCTGATGTTCATGAATATTTATAGGGACCCAAGATTTCCTAGAGTATGGATTTTGAAGAATAGGAAATATGTGGCTGGGAATGTAAGAAATATCTAGACAGTGATTAGTCATGAACTATGGAAGCTTCTACATATATCTGACTCGTACATAGGGGGAAGTATGATCTTTTGAATTCTTTTAGGTGTCAGAATTCAGACATGGAATTTCCATTATCTCTTTGAATTTTATTGTTCATGAAATTAGGGGCATGTTTAGGATATCGTAACACTAATAATTGGGCCACACATGATTATTGAGGAACCTTATATTTTAATTTCATGCAGTTAGGACCTTTCATGGATTCCCTTGTGCATGTATGGCCTATTTTTTCTTCTATAAATGGGGATGACCTCGTTTGTTTAAGGTTAAAACTTTTTCAATCAGTTTCTAACGGGTTTATTCGTAGAACCAGAAACATACAATGATTTTATATCCATTTGGACCTACTTTCCAAAGGTGGGTGCTCATTAGTTGTATACCGATGAGGCTTAAGAATTTTCATTGGTCGAGAGGATGGAAGGTCAGGCTCATCACACCTTTTTGGGAGTAATTATTGCCTACTCTAGTACTCTCTCATAGATTTATGTTATGTTCACGAATCCTTATTAAATTACCAAGTATGAAAATGAGTTTTTCTTTAGATTTGAAAATCAATGATTGATATGTATGAGATTTAGAGAATCTTTTATACGTATTTGAGGTTCTTCATCGATATAGAATCATTCGTATGTATTGGAGATTATTATTCAATGGTATCCTTCAATATATTATATAGAAATATCTTGGTCATTATGATGACCATACAAGTTTTAAAGCCACTCAGAGGGGGCACTTGAAGTTTATTGTCATTCAGAAGGACAGGGATTATTTCAGAGTTGGGATCGTACCCGCAGATAGGCTACCTATGTATCCTTGTTAAAGAGGAATCAGAACCCATGTAGTTTGGGAATTAAGATATAGTTTAATGTCAAATGGGACGGATGAGAATTAATGGGTGATGTGTTTGAACGTTAGAAAGGATTACTACCTACTCTACTTTTAAGGAAGAGATAAAAGTCCATTTAGTCCGTGTAAGAAGTGTGGGGATTATGTGTGATTAACGGCCCAAATAGAGATGTCATAATTACTTTTACACTCTAAGCTCATGTGAGTCATGTTTGGTGTGAGAAATAAGAGGTATCAGTAAAACCTGATGACTATGCCATGAAATATGAAATCATAAGAAATAATGTGGGGCTTACGTATGTGTAACTACCCAAATAGATGAAGATCAGGACTTAATTCAAAGAAGAATCCTAGGAACAGGGTCCATAAAGGTATATGTGCTTTATGGAGATTTGGATACTTAACTTAGGACTTACTTCTGAGAAGGATGCCCAGGTTAAGATAAATTATGATTGGGGATTACTCCTTAAAAGGAGGCCCAGGTTATGGGGACTTGAGACTTGGGGCTTATTCCTAAGGAGGATGCCCAAAGTTAAAGGGAACTTGGGGATTATTCTTAAGGAGGATGCCAAGATTAGGGAACTTCTCTTCTTAAAAGATGAGGATGAATAAAGGAAATCTCTAACTTTAGTGACATAAAGTTATATAAATCACGAGGTTTTGAGAGATGTTCCACAAAATTCCTTTTAGATAAGGAATCCAACAATGTAACCATGCCATAAATGGATTTGAAGAGGGTTTTGAAGGTTTTCCTTGAAGAGGAAAGGTGTATTTGAGGAAAGGAAGTGAATTGGAAAGAGGCGTGCAATTATTGGTCTGGCGCACAAGTCCTGGTCACACAAGTATACTTGTGCGACATGAGTTCACTTGGGCGATGAAAAACCTATGAATTGATACTTGTCAACTCTGAATTGGAGCCATTAGTATCATCCCTAGAGGATTTCAGATGGGTGACGTGCAAGTTTCCTTGAGAGGGAAAGTCGGTGTCCATGTATCATCACTTACATTAAGGGATGGACACTTAGGCGCACAAGTATTGATGAGTTCTAATACTTAGGACTTATTCTTCCTCTTTAGAGATTCCATTCTAGGTAAATAATTACCTTATAAGTGTTCGGAAGACTTCAGACGGAGGCTTGGGTGACCAGAGCTTGAATCTGAGTTTTGGATTTTTCGTCCTCGAAATGGGAGGCCCACAATGGGTATTTATAGGCCATCTAAGGACCTTGGGAGAGAAAAAAAAATAATAGAGCACTCAATTCACTTGCACGACACATATGTGGCATGTAATTATACTTGTGTGACCATAATGAAACTTGCGCGACCCATGCTTAAAGGGTTCCTTGTTCATGCCTTTGTAAATTTTCTATGTTCTTCAAAAGATGAATCTCTTTGTGGTTAAGGTATTCCCCCTTTACATTCATTAAACTCTACGATGGAAAGGAGTGTCAACAAAAGTCCCCCCTCAAAGTTGGATCCGAAAAAGGAAAGAGGATTTGACTCTGAGTAAAATGAGAAATAAGGTGTTGCGGCACTCAAGTAGTAGGCATGCAATTATGCTTTTGGTATATAGGGTCTGGCACGCAGGGGTACGACCTCACCTATAAATATGGGTGCTACTCTCACGCAGATCACCCAGCTTTCAAAGAACCTCACTCTCATCGCACAATTGAGCTCTTATTAACACAAGTGACTCAGATTTCTTCTTGTATGCGCTTCTGTAGTGAGTTTCTGACTTGCGTGCCAGTACTAGAGTGGTAAAACTTGCGCGACCAGCTTGGAATTGTGCACCAATATGGGACCTACGCACCTTAATTCCTTAGCCATGTTTTTGAATTTCTTCACAATTTTTATGAAAAATCAACTTATTTAAAAGTTAATTATCTGATGTTTGTACAGATTCAATGGCTCCCAAAATAATCGGATCGGCTGATGAGTTGGCTAGCAAGCAGATTCATGACATGATGAACATCGTTGGACACAATTACTATGATATCTGCGACATCACTCTCCATGATTTGGCCAAGTACTTGAAGAAGTATCATCTTAATTTCCCAAAAAGTATCTACCTACCTCTGTATGGCCATGGTAATATGCAAGGAGTCAATTTTCCAGAGTTAAAGAACTATCTCCCACAATCTTGGTTTCAAACTTACACCAACTTTTCTTCAGAAAATGTCTCAGTTGGAGGATCATTTGTTAATGTTGGCACAGTGGAGAAGGCCTACATAATGCATCATATCCCTTGTGCCCTGAATCCGAAACCCCACATGCTCAAGATGAAACCGCACTGTTATCCCTCTATTTCTGTTATGTTGTGCATTAAGAGTAGAAACAATGGTGTGAACTTTAAAATTTTTACTCCATTCCATTTCCTTGTAGATATGAAAATGGAAATCCATGGGCTAATATGATTTTTTCTGCTGGTTTATGGAGAGAAGACTATCATGACATTAGAAACAATATCTGAAAATAGTACTCTCTTCAAATGGATCTTTACTTCCAATGATCCATTCTCAAATCCATGTATCCATCTTCCAGTCTCTTGGATTGAAAAAAAGTCACCGTTTGATCAGTAAAAAATTTTCTCAAACCGCACTCAAGAACATTTTTACAATTGTTCCAAGAAGAGCTGGTATCACTATGTCTCTTATTGTATCTGGTTGAATGAATGAATTCCAGGTTGCTGCTGATGAAACTCGGGATGTCGTAAATCAAATGAAGAGTTATGTTGAAAGCCTCTTGTAATTCTTGAAAAAGATAAGAGACTCCAATCTATGGATGTCCTTCTAACTCTTGTGCATCAATGAAAAACACTTTCATCTTCAATCATTTGTGTCTGCATTTTCTTGCTACCTACTTTAAATTTTTCCCTAACCCAATGGGCCTAGTAAGCATAGTTTGATTTTTTCTAGGGTGATACAAACAACCCCACAAAATTTGTATCTTTTAATTGATCAATATTACCTAAATCATAAAAAATGTATGTTTAGTGAGCTGGTACTTGACTTTTGTTCATATTTCCCTTGTCTTTTGTGGGCCATTTAAAATCATGCACGTTGGACATAAAAAGGCTAATGTTTAAGGTCGAATAACTTTGACCAAATAGATTAAAATTGACTCAATTCCTTGATAATTTATCCAAAAACATATTACCATATTCAAGTATGGGGGAAACATGTAAACTATGACTTAAGAAATTTTGAATCTGAGGAATGATATGAAAAAATGGCTAAAAGGCCTTAGAATAAGTATTTCCTAAGAGTGAAGTTACCATTATTTAGAAAACTTGTTAGGGGGTTGAATTATGCAGGTCCACTTAAGGGAATTGGCTGCATAGTCAAATAAAAGCATATTTTGGCTGACAATTCCATTATGTGGACTACTTATACAAGGCCACCTAGGGGCATGTGCGGCATAGTCAGGAAAAAAGAACTCTCAGAAATTTTTCATTTCTACTACTAAAAAGCCAGTGGAAGTTTATGGATATTCAAATTTTCCAAATCATAGAGTTTGCTGTATGGAGAGATATACTTGACTATGGAGAGGATATTCCCAATTAATATTGTCAAAGAATTGGACGAATTTCACTCTTGAAAATGTCTAACCCAAACTTATGGAAGGGAAATATAAACCATAGACTTAAATACTTTCAGATCATGAAAAAGAGTATGGGATAAATATGGTAAGGATGGTTATTTTTGAGGATCCATACATATTGCCGTTAATACCAATAAGGAAAAAAGAGGTTTTCCTCCAAAGAATGAAGTTACCACTATTTGACAAACCTGTTAGGGGGTTAAATTATGCAGGGCCACTTAAGTTCATTGGCTATATAGTCAAATAATAGCATCTTTTGGCTGACATGTTCATTATGTAGACTACTTATGCAAGGCCGCCTAAGGGAATGTGCTACATAGTCAGGCAAAATAATTCCTAGGTATCAGACATTTTGTGACCAGATGTCAAGAAAAGGTTTATGGAGATCTAGAATTATTTAAGGATATGAGTATGACACATAAAAAATGGGAATTGTCCAATGCATAAAGGAGATACACAGACCAATGCTAACCATAATCATGTTGTGGTTGGGTCCTGAATTGAGATGTTCTACTTCACTACGTATCCCATAAGGATGGGATTCAAGACATATGTAGTTCTTGAAATATAGTTTAACGTTATGTTGGATGGGAATGTAGGAGATCTTAGTTTAGTGTCATAGAGCTCGGACCATAATGAGTAATACACATTGTGTGTTTTATAAACTTGATGTGAATGAAGACTAGGGTTTTCATACCACATTCATGTTTTCAAATGGGGACTTTTCAGACAAGGGACTAGAAGTGGAATTTGAGGTTAGGCCCAAAGACTTGGGGCTGGATTCGAGGGACGCTCGAACGTTCTTATGTATCCCATAAGTATGGGAATCAAGCCATACGTAGTTCTTGAAATACCCTCTGTATAGATTTGGTTCGTACAAGTGAAGGGTGAAAGGGGAATTTAGTGAAATGATGGTTTAACCCAAGATTAACGGTTCGGGCATTGCCAGGTATGCATGTAGTCTTTGAAATATAACATGATTGGAGATCAATGTCAATGATGATTCCCTCTCAGGTGAGGGACAATGGGGGACTGTATAGTTTAACGTCATATAGTAAGGACGATGGTGTTGCACAGTTTAGTGTCATGTATCAGGGACAAAAGGGATGTACACAGTTTAACATCATGTGGGACGGAGGTGAACCAATGTGAAGATGTTGGTTTTGGGATTGAACCTCAGGAGGTTGCCTATGTACCCAGCCTAGAAGGCAAGGATCAAAGTCTGCATAGTTCAATTGAAAATGAATTGGTGATCGAGTTGTACTTGAGGATAACAAACTAAGAATGGTATTGGGACTTATACATGGTTAGCGGCCCATAGAGGGTGTTATGGTTGAAACTTAATCTAAGCTCACGTGATTCATTCTTGGTGTGAGAAAAAGAGGTAGTAACAACCCTAACAATGCATAGTTTAATATCATATAGAACGTATGCATAGTTTAATGTCATGTAGGACGTATGCACATTTTAACATCATGTAGGACATATTTAGGGACTTTTTCATAGTTTAAACATCATTCAGGATGAATATGTACAATTTAAAATCATGTAGGATGAAAAAGGGAACACAGTTTAACATCATGTTAGATGAATGAGGGGCTAAGTAGTTTAATGTCCTACCGCAAGGACTAAAGGGACCATGCAGTTTAAATTCTTTCAGTAAGGACTAAAATAGTTTAAGGTTATATGTATGGACTAGTGCTGCACAGTTTAGTGTCATGTAGCTAGGAAAATGTAGTTTAACGTCATGTTGGATGAATATTTACAGTTTAACATCATGTAGGATGACAAATAGAACACAGTTTAACATCATGTTGGATGAATGCATGCAGTTTAACGTCATGTAGGATGATAAAGGGAACACAGTTTGACGTCATGTTGGACGAATGAGGGGCTAAGCAGTTTAATGTCCTACATGAAGGACAAAAGGGACCATGCATTTTAAAGTCTAGCGGTAAGGAATAAAATAGTTTAAGGTTATATGCATGGACCAGTGCTACACATTTTAGTATCATGTAGCTAGGACAACATAATTTAACATCGTGTTGGATGAAAGAGAAACATAGTTTAACATCATGTTGGACAAATACGTACAGTTTAACATCATGTAGGATGACAAAGGGAACACAGTTTAACATCATGTTGGATGAATATGTATAGTTTAACATCATATAGGATGACAAATGGAACACAGTTTAACATCATGTTGGACGAATGAGGGGCTAAGTAGTTTAATGTCCTACATCAAGGACAAAAGGGAACATGTAGTTTAAAGTCTTGCAGTAAGGACTAAAATAGTTTAAGGTCATATGCATGGACCAGTGCTACACAGTTTAGCATCATGTAGCTAGGACAACACATTTTAATTTCATTTTGGACAAATGAGAAACACAGTTTAACATCATGTTGTACAAATACATAGAATTTAATGTTATTTAGGACGATAAAGGGAACACAGTTTAACATCATATTGGATGAATATGTATAGTATAACGTCATGTAGGATGACAAAGGGAACACAGTTTAACGTCATGTGGGACGAATGAGGGGCTAAGTAGTTTAATGTTCTGCAGTAAGGACAAAAGGGACCATGCAGTTTAAAGTCTTGCATTAAGGATTAAAATAGTTTAAGGTCATATGAATGGACCAGTGCTCCACATTTTAGTGTCATGTAGCTAGGACAACACAGTTTAACGTCATGTTGGACAAATACATATAGTTTAACATCATGTAGGATTAATAAGAAACACAGTTTAACGTCATGTTGGATGAATATGTATAGTTTAATGTCATGTAGGATGAGTGTGTATTTGTGTTACACAAAATACTTCTTCAAGAATATTTCATTGGTTGGAGTTGTGATGAGTTCTTCATCCATTGAGATTAAATAATAAGCTCCATTGTAGTAGACCTTATGTATTTAATAAGGTCCTTCCCACTTTAGCTGAAGCTTTGGAGGCTTCTTCCCTGGTATCATTGGAGTTATGAGGACCAATACTAATTCTCCTTGAATGAATGAACGAAGATGAACTTTTTTGTTGAAAGCTCGTGTTATTATATTTTGGTAGACTTCCAAGTGGTGCAGGGTGCATAATCCTTTTTCATCTCATCGTTCCAATTCATCAAATCACTTTTGAGATTGTTCATCTGTAGATGACTAATCAGAAATTGATACTATGAATGAAGGTAATTGAACATCAATGGGTAAGACTACATCTGTTCCATATACCAATGAATATTGAGTTGACCGCATAGTAGTGCGGGTGGTGGTTCGATAATCCCATAAAGTATGAATAAGTTTATCAGGACATGATTTCTTATCATTATCCACCATATTTTGTAGTATGTTTTAAAGAGTCTTATTGAAGGATTTTATTTGTCCATTGACTGCTACATGATACCAAGATGAATGGTTGGATTTGATGTTGTATTCTTGATACAACTTCCTTACCTCGGATGAACAGATGTTGGTGCCATTTTCTGTCAATATGGTATGAGGGACACCAAATCTGGTAATTATGTTAGACATGATGAATCTAACAATTCTTTTAGAACTAACTTATTTGAGAGGTATTTCCTCTCTCCATTTAGAAAAGAAGTCAGTAGCAGTAAGAATATACTTAAATTGCTTGGATGTAGTCGAAGGGTAAGGTCCTACTACATCCATTACCCATGTGGAAAATGGACATGAGTATTTAGCTATGTGAAGCAACTCTGGGGGTTGATGAATGAAGTTGGAATATACTTGGCACGAATGAAACCTCTTAGGGAAATCAACACAATCTTATATCATTGATGGCCAGAAGTATCCACACCTTCGAATTTGATCAGACAGTCTATGTCCAGACTGGTGGGCACCACAGACTCCTACATGTACTTCTTTCATGATATCCATTGTCTCTTCACCATTAATACATATGAAGATAATTCCATCAAAACCTCACTTGTAGAGAATTTTTTGGTGATCTGGGTTACCATAAAGAGTAAAATTGACCACACATCACCAGACTTTTTCTTTCCCAGTTCTATCAGGTGGGAGTGTTTAATTTTGAAGGTATTCCCTGATAGGTGTCATCCATCCTATACTATGACCATATGGTTCATAAATGGGACTAATGTTATTGATTTCCTAAGTTATTATTTGAATATAAGGTGAAACTATATGACGGTGGTAAATACTGATGATTGTTTCATCCCGATTTGGATCTTCCAGAGTTGTGGCTATATTAGCCAGTGCATGAGCATGAGCATTTTGTGATTGAAGGAGATAAGAAAATGTCGGTTCCGAAGGAAATTCTGCCATTAACTCTCTGATGTAATCATATAAAGGTACTAACTCTTCTTTTCTGATGGCATAATCCCCATTGACTTGTTTGATTATCATGTCTAAATCACCTTTCACCTTTAAGTGATTCACCTATGCCTGAAGCGCCGACTCCAATCCTATAATGAGAGCTTGATATTCTACTTCATTTTTTGTACCACCTCCCAACAATAAGAAGGAATATGGTAGCACTGCCTTTTCTGGGGAAATAAGCACAATTCCTAACCCAACTTTATTGAATTTAGGATCTTCCAATTTATTCCCTATTGGACTTATGGAAGCACCATCAAAGTACATTTCCTGTGTTTGAGGATTATCTTGAATAGAGAAGATTTACTCATCTAGAAGTTCAATATATGAATATATATCTTATAATGAAGGATGTTCAGCAAGGTAATCAGCCAGAGCATGGACCTTTATTTCCTTTTGAGACACATACTAGATATCAAACTACTGCAAAATAACTACCCACCTTTCTAGATGTCCTGTAAGCATTGGACAACTAAGGATAAATTTGAGCAGGTTATTTCAAGATTCCAATTGGACCTTATGATGTTGCAGGTAGTGTCTCAGTTTCTGAACTGCAAAGATTAATGCCTGGTAGCACTTTTTAATACTTGAATATTGAGTTTCTTCCTCAAGCATAGTTCGACTGAGATAGTAAAAGATATTTTCATTCCAGACATCATTATTTTGGGCAAGGAAGGCACCCAATGATCGCTCTGAAGCTGTAACATAAAGAATAAGTGGTCCTCCTTCAACAGGTTTCGGTAATATCGGTGGAATCAAGAGATATTTCTCAAGGATATCAAATGATTCTTGACATTCTTCAGTCCACTGGTAGGTGAATCCCTTCTTCATTAATTTGGTGAAAGGTAAACATTTTCCTGCCAAATTGGTGATAAAACGCCGAATATAGGCCAAGCTTCCTTGGTGTCCTCTTAATTATTTCAAATTTAGAGGAGGTGACATACTAAAGATTGATTTTGTCTTCTCAGGATCAACTTCAATACCATGAAGGCGTATAAAAAAACTGAGAAATTTTCCTGAGGTTACCCCAAAATCACATTTCAAGGGGTTCATCTTCAATTTTTGTTGTCGAAGTTTGTGGAATATGATTTCCAAATCAGCCAAGTGATTAGAACATTGTTTGGATTTAACCACCATATCTTCCACATAACATTCAACAAATTTCCCTAAAAAGGGTTTGAAGATATGGTGCATGGAATGTTGGTACGTTGCACCTACATTCTTTAAGCCAAAGGTCATTACCCGATAGCAAAACACACCTTGAGGGGCTCTGAAGGCTGTAGATTCTTCATCTTCTATATCCATTCAGATTTGATTATACCCATAATATCTATCCATGAAGGAAAGTTCTTTATATCCATCTGTTGCATAAATTATGAGTTTTGTGATCGGAAGTAGAAAATAATCCATGGGACAATGCTTATTAAGATCTCTAAAGTCAATACAAACTCTAATTTTTCCATTCTTATTTTTCATAGGGACAATATTTGCCAGCCATTTGGGATATTGAACATCTTTTATGAAGTTAGATTTGATAAGATTATCCACTTCATCTTCAATTTTGGAGGCATAAGTTGGGTGTGTTCTTCTTACTGATTTCTTGAATCCTTGATGCTCTTCTGGCAAACCCAAATGATGAGTGGAAACATCAGGATCAAGACCTAGCATTTTTTTATAATTCCAAGCAATAGTATCTCGATTTTTCTTTAAAAATGAAGTATACATTTATTTCTCTTTAAGAGTCATGGCCACGCTAATTAAAGTGGGGTGTGGATCTTCTTTTTTACCCATATTTATTTCTCTGAGTTCATCCATAGTGGTAGATATACCTTCTTCAAATGCTAGAAGAGAATCCTTGAGATCTTCCTCTTCTTCTTCAATATGTGTCACCTCTTTTGTTTCTACTTTCATAGTAGATGATGAAGAAGAATTTCCATGATTAGGAGATAAGTTAAAATTTGAACATCTTGAAGAAGAGACTACAATTTATGACCCTAATGATGATGAAGGGTCTTTCTAAGGTGATAGAGAGAAGATGATGGATTGATAATCAACATCATTATTTTCCTCTAGTATTATTATAACTTCTTTTGTCCTGGTTGATGAAGCATAGAATTGCTGGATTTCGGCGGATGAAATGAAGACATCTCCATTTGAGCTTTCATAATTTCTTAGTGAATCACCAATTTCTACCATGTTGTTTGGCTTGGTTATTGTAATTGACATTAGGGAAGATTCCATAAGAGTATTGGGATTTGGGTCTATCCTGTCAATTTGACTGATAGGCAACACATAATCTGTACTCACATGTATGAATGGGTTTACTGGAATCTTTTCCAAACCATATAGAGCATTAATTTTGGTGACCTCCTTTGTCGTGGATATCTTCATTCCCTCCATGTGATAGAATTATACCTCAATGTATAGAGATACACATATTTTGAATGGGTTTTTATCACCATACAATGTCCCAATTTGACCATTGAAACAATATTTGAGACATTGATGGTACGACGACGGTATGGCCGCATGTTGATATAGCCAAGGTCTTCCAAGAAAAATGTTGAAGGTTGTATCACGATGAACAACCATGAAATATAAATTGGATACAAGGTCTCTAAACTGAGTTCTAAGTGTAATCTCACCCAAAGGTTCTTGTTCATTTTTATCATATCCTTGCAACATCAAATTAGAAGGAGATAAATTAGATTTGGTGAGGCCCAATTGATGAATTGTACGAATAGGGATGAGGTTGACTCCTGAACCATTATCATTGAAAGCTCATTGGATGTCTACATCATTGACCTTTATAGATAAGTACAAAGGTCTAATATGTCCATGCACAACATCATCTTCATATTCATCTGTAAAATATATCACTGCATGGAATTCTGCAGAATCATTCTCTATTTGATAGACTTCAGCTGCAGTAATTTCAGTTTTGAATTCCTAAGGACTTGACAAAGCCTCAATGAGTGCCTCTTGAAGATCCTTTTATAGATTCAAGGAATCCAAAATTGATAATTTTGCCGGTACTTGGCCCAAATGTTTCAATACATCATAATTTTGGTCCAAATTTTTGTGTTTCCCAATAGGAACATGTGGTTTTGCAGGTGCCTTATAAGTAGATGCTTTGTAAGTAGATGCATCTTGTATTGGGGTAGGAGTTGGAAATACTCTTGGATTTGGAAGATTAGACTGACTAGGTCAATTTATTTGCTGAGAGGAAGAAGATGTAACTTCTAACTGATCTTCCGAAATAACTATGTCAGGGCTGAATCTTCCATGTGTGGAAGAACTTTCTTATTCTTGTTGAGCCCGCTGAAGGGCTTTACCATGAGTTTCTACTGCATATATAGTTCTAGGAGGGGTACGATTGAAATAGTGGCTTTTGTAATATCCATATCTTCCACTGTATCCTAGACCTCTAGAACTTCCTCTAATTCCTCTGTTTGATATAGGGAACTCAGGCTCATCAAGATAAAAACTGTGACTGGACTAAGGATCTATTAAGTGAATCATGTTAATAGAATCAAATATAAACACTTCATCTAATGAAAAATCTACCTGATTAGCTAGTTTAGGTTGTGCCGTTTGGTGGGGCGGTGCCTGTACTTTTGAAGTAGATGGCATAAAATCTGCCAAAGTCAAAAACAATTTAGGCTTTGACATGAACTCCTCTTCTTCTAACTATTCTTCTTTCTTCAAATTATGCTGCCTCTTTGAAGATCTTCCTTCTGATGAAAGGGGGTTTGTTGTGGCATTCATAGTAGAAGACACAATTGGTAGATTCAATTGTGTTCGTAAAATGGAATGAGTTTGGTTGATCATTTTACTGACCATCCAATCATCATATTTCTATGAATTTTTTTCTTTTGAATTCATGCCACTCGCATTCTTCCTCTGGATCAGTAGAAGTAACACAAGCTACCTGGGCTGAAGAACCTTTCAATTTTACATGCCTGGAGTCCATCATCTTTTGTAAGAGGTATTTGAAGACAACACACTCATGAATGGGATGCCCCAACATCTGATGAAATGGGAAATAGTTATGGAGGTCTTTATCTCCTTCCTTGTTCGGCCTTTTAGGCCTTGGCAACTGAACCTGATTATTTTCCAGAGTCGAGATGAAATATCCAGGAACTTGTTCATTCCCGAAAGAATAAACTTTTTTCTTCAAATCTTCAAACTATTTATGCCTTTGATCTCTTTGATCATTTTTATGAGGCAGCCATTGTTGTTGACGTCAGGATGTGGAGCCCCTCAATATGATGAAGGTTTTGAAGTGGAATCAGGTACAGGTGCTTGTTTAAGTGTAATTGTAGCAGTCTCTGCTTTCCCCATTATCTTTCCTAGAACTGCTGGAATTATATGAGTTTTAGCCTTAGTCTTTGTAAGAGAGTCTTCAATTTACTGAGCGATTGAAGTAAGGTCTCGAAACCCTCCTATGTATTTCACAGGGATCAACGGTGTGCGTAATTCATCCCGCAAATTTTCCACAAAGATTTCCAACAATTCTTCTTGAGGGAGTGTTAAGCTTAAAGAATATGTTAATACCTTATAGAAAGAAATAAAATCTAAAACTCTTTCATTTTCCCTTTGTTTATAATTTTTAAGATCAAAAACTGTTTTTTTTTTGGCAATGTTGAACTGAATTGAAGAAGGAATTTTTGACGGAGATCCTCCCACCCAATAATTGACTGGGATTGCAAGCTTGTATACCAGACAAAAGCAGGTCCTTGTAATGACTGTACAAAACACCTAAGCTTAACTACTTCTTTTTTTTTTGAGGATTTCCCATCATAGGATCACAATGAGAAACAAAATATGTTAAGTGTTGTTCTAGATCTCCCGAACTATTAAAAATTAGGAATGTGGTACTCGCAAAATTTGATTGGGGATAAATTGCATCAACCCATTCAGGGTAAGCTCTCTTCTCTGGTTGAACTGGTGCACGTTTTCCTTCTATAGCTTCCAACTGAGATGTTAATGACTCAATGGTAGTTATTAACTTTTGAGAAACATCTGGTTGAGCTTGGAACCGAGCAGCTGAAATAACTGGAGTTTGGATAGGTGTGGTGATTGGTACTACAACTGATGTTAGCACTACTAGTTTTTGTTTCACATGACCCATAGTATTAGACCTGTGAGGGTGTACTTTTAAAGGAGGATATTCTTGATCCATCTCAATAGCTGTAACAAATTCACTTGACTGACTAACTTAATTATATTTAGGAGGAAGACTACCTTGAATTATTTCTGCATTTAACCTCCTTAACTCCTTCATTTCTTCCTATTGTTGTGAGAACCTTTCCTCTAATGAGAGTGATTGGCCTTCACTAGAGTTAGGGCTAACCTGACTTTTTCCTTTTCCCTTGTTGGATGCCTTTCAGAGGGGGGGGTAGGTTATTTGAAAGATTCTGGGTAAGACTTTGATTCTGTGTACGCACACCTTCCTCATTTGTTTCAGTGTGTACAGTATCTTAAATAGGAACTTCTCCATCTGATTCCCCTGAGTGAGCCTGATGTTCTAGGGGATCGGTGAAAATGGAATAGATGACATTTATTGATGCATAACGCATTGCATCCCTTCTATCAGCATTTCTACGATATTGTCTTCTCCCATGTCCTTGATGAGACATTGCCTTTTGTTGAGTTGATCCCTCGAGAACTTCTTGATGAACTGTAATTTGGAGGGAATCACTTGATAATTTGTCTCTTCATTCCTCTTGTGGCTTCTTCCCTAACCGATAGAAGACTGACTTTTACTGAGGAAGAGATTGAGGATTTGAAAAATTCCATAGTCCAGTGGCCTTGGGATATTCCTATTATCCCTGCTCAACTCCTCGAATCCTATCTATTGATCCTGAGGGTTGGATTAGAAGAGTCCCCAGTCTAGCAAGCTGAGGTGGCTCTTGAGCTGCTACATTTGAGAATTTCTTAAAATCTCTCCTGATTTTACGGACATTAGTCTGGAAATTGGCTCCATGCATCAACCTACATCCACTCAAATCACCTAGCTCAAATGATTGTTAAATGATTTCTGACACTTCTAGCACCTGATGATGTGCATGCTCTAAATGAGAAGCCTATTCGACATTCTCATTTGCCTGATGCAAGAGTAATTTGACAATTTTTTCTTTGTATTCCTGACTTTGGGAAGAAATAGTTGAGGACTGTTCCTGAGCAAGCCTTTGATTACGCACAAAACCAACTAGATGTGGCCAGCCCTAGGAAATAACATTGCATGAGACTACCTTTGGTGGGATTTATTGACTAGAGAGTGCAATGAAATGCAGTTCTCCATGTGCACCCCATCCCCTGATATGAATACTAGATGGGCCATTAGTGATTAACTGGAACAACCTTTTTAGTGCGCCAAAGCATGAACGTTGAAGGGCTCTCTGCTACTTTTCATCCTTTGGATATCGGGAAAATAAGAGAGATGCCAAATTAATTTGGTGTTGTAACCCTTCTATTATCTTGAAATGATTTTCATATTCATCATAAGATAATATTTCTCTTTTAAATTACAAATAGTTTTCCACATGTTGATATGAATATCGTGAATACAATCTTCCGTCGAAATCTCTGGAATATCATACTGACAGTCATCCAAAGGCCAAAACATGACTAGTACTTCACCTTTCACTAGTTTTTTTCTCATATTAAGCACTTCCTTCTTATCATTCGATGAAGATTCTTCTACCTGATTAGACCAAAAACGGTGTTTATTTTTTGCTTCATCAGATTCAACAATATTGGTAGAGAATTAATTTATCACACTAGAAGATGAATGACCCAGGGGTGGTTCGGAGAATGACCTATGCCCTAGGCTATCTTCTAATTGAGAAAGTATTTCACCTGGTAGCGGTAATGAATTAAACATGACTAGCTTCACATTTGAAAGTTCCTCAAGATAAGAGGTCTTTCTCGTTGCAGTATTGTCCTTTGAATAATTTTCCAGGCAATGTGAATTACTACTGCAGAGAGGACTTTTGCATCTAAATTCATCATCATGGGGAGGACCACCATGGTGGGTTACAGCAAAAGTTGAAACCTCTTGCTCCTTGATCTTCTAGCCATGCAGAGGGTTATTGTGGCTCTCATCTGAATATGATACTTCGAGATAAACCAAACTGTCATGAAGAAATCCTTAACAAGGAAGTGTCTGATGGAGACCTTTGGAATTATTGTTCCCACTATTGGTAAATGAGAGAGTAGAATCTTGATTTGCAACAGATAATTGTCTAAGGGCTTCAAGAACTCCGGCATCGGGCAAGGCCTTATTACAGATTGGCTTATGATTTATCAATTGTGCTGGATGGGTATTTTTCTTAGATGCCTTCTTACGGACTTTGGAAACCACTTGTCGATGAAAGTGGTTATTATGGGTAGGTGTATGTGCATGTTTAGGAGAAATGGTTAGGTTAGGCTGATTATCTCCATTTAAATCAGGTGTATGTGCCCGACTCGATTATCCGCATGACATGGGGGAGTATGCCCCATGACCCTCCTGGACTGGAATAGAGGTGTGTATCTATTCTGGAGTGATATTTTGATGTGTCACTTCACTAATAGGGATAGATTTGTATTTCTTTCCCTATGATGTTGCTGAAGTTGTTATAATATTCTGACAGGAATCTAGAATATGGGAAGGGATTTTCTTCTGCTCTTTCACCATTGTCATAATGTGCTTGGTGACTTCAGCTACTGGAATGGTAATATATATCCATTACATGTCTAGGGTAGGTGTGTATTACTACTCATTTCCTCTTTTTCCTATTAGTGAATTCTGACAGTACTCATGTGTGGGGGAAGAGAGTTGAGTCTGCTCCAAATTTGTCGTCAGAGCTTTCTGATTGACATCTATGAGTGCTACCAAAAGAGACTGTTGGCAGGCTTTATGAACATTTTTAGGCATATGTTCCAGTTGTGTATTCTTCGTCAAGTATGGTTGAATAATTTCCTTCAATACTGGTAGATGAGACTGCTGACAGAATTTGTGATTGTAAACAGGTGTATGTTCCTGTCTATATTACTCCATCGAAATTGCCTGACGGGATTGATGGGTTGCTGCCATAAGAGTCTACTGGATAGTGGGATTTTAATGGACATGTTTATTTTCTCACTCACCACTTTCCATTAAGTTAGGATGATGGACTTCTTTGGAGGGGGCAGATATAAGAACATTCTCTCTGTTGACCGGATTTCACCTCTGATGGTTCATCCTGCATACTCGGGTCTGAGAAACCTAAGATGAAACCTTAAAGGTGATACCCTCATTATGTTGAGGGTGCATTGTCGCACGAGTCTGGCGGTTATTGTTGATGGGATCCCTCAGGAAGGACTCATGTCTTCTTTAATTAAGGCCTTGAGTGACATTCTCATTCACCTCTCCATAATATGGGAGGGACCAGTGATTGCGTTCTAGGGATAACGACCCGAAACAGTTGGAAATGGTGGTTGAAAACACCTACTTCTTGATCACTGGTCGTCCCTATCTAGACAACCAGGGTGAATTATTAACTTGGAGGGCTTGTCGAGTGGTCTCCAGAGTCGGAATGGTATTGTGTTGACGGTATTCCTTAACCAGTTCATTTGAGACCCAGCGTTGAAGATGTTGTGTGGGTAATGTCGTCCTCGGAGTGGACGAGGATCCAGTAGGATTAGCAGTCAAGTAATTCACAGGTGTGAACTTTAGAGAATCTATTTCTGTAATGCAGAGAGATCTTGGAAAAGAGTGTCTATTTGATATAACAGACGTAATCAAGATAAGTTCAGACACTACATCTTTTGGATGAGAACATATATTATTGATTGTTTTTTTGGCCCTCATATGGATTTAAATAGGGGCCTAACAAATAAGTAAAACATGATTTAACTTGGTTAAGGATTCATGTCAGGTTCACCATTTTTTGTTTCTTCTGGAAATGGGGATGATCTCATTTGTTTAAGGTTAAAACATTTCCAATTGGTTTCTAACGGGTTTGTTCATAGAACCAGAAACATCCAATGATTCTATATCCATTTGGACCTACTTTCCAAAGGTAGGTGTTCATTAGTTGTGGACCGATGAGGCTTAAGAATTTGCATTAGTTGAGAGGATGGGAGTTCAGACTCATCACACCTTTTTGGGGGAATTATTGCCTAGTTCGGGAAACTCTCATGTATTTAAGTTATGTTCATGAATCCTTATTAATTTACCAAGTATGAAAATGATTTTTCCTTTAGATTTGAAAATCAATGATTGATATGAATGATATTTAAAGAATCTTTTATATGCATTTGAGGTTCTTCATCGATAGAGAATCATTCGTATGTATTGGAGATTCTTATTCAATGGTATCCTTCAATACATTATATAGAAATCTCTTGGTCATTATGATGACCATACTGGTTTTAAATCCACTCAATGGTGCACTTGAAGTTTATTGTCATTCAGAAGGATAGGGATTATTTCAGAGTTGGGATCATACCCGCAGATGGGCTACCTACGTATCCTTGTAAAAGAGGAATCATAACCCACATAGTTCAGGAATTAAGATATCATTTAACATCATATGGGACAGATGAGAATTAATGGGTGATGGGCTTGAACCTTAGAAAGTCTTCCTACGTACTCTACTTTTAAGGCAGAGATCAATGTACACGTAGTTCGAGTAAGAAGTGTGGATCTTACATATGATTAACGGCCCAAAGAGAGATGTCATAATTACTTTTACACTCTAATCTCACGTAATTCATGCTCAGTGTGAGAAACAAGATGTATCAGTAAAACCTGATGATTGTTCCATGAAATATGCAATCTTAAGAAATGATGTGGGACTTATGTATGTATGACTGCCCAAATAGATGAATATCGGGACTTACTTCAGAGAAGAAGCCCAATAACATGGTCCATAAAGGTATATGTGCTTTATGAAGATTTGGATACTTAACTTAGGACTTACTCCTGAGAAGGATTCCCAGGTTAAGAGAAATTATGACTGGGGATTACTCCTGAAATGGTGGCCCAGGTTAAGGGGACATAAGACTTGGGGCTTATTCCTAAGGAGGATGCCCAAAGTTAAAGGGAACTTGGGGCTTATTCCTAAGAAGGATGCATATATTAGGGAACTTCTCATCTTAATGGATGAGGTTCAATGAAGGAAATATCTAACCATAATGATATAAAGTGATGTAAATCACAAGGTTTTGAGAGATTTTCCACAGAATTTCTTTCAAATAATGAATCCAACAAAGGAACCATGCCAGAAATGGCTATGAAGATGGTATTGAAGGTTGTCCTTAAAGAGGAAAGGTGGGTTTGAGTAAAGAAAGTGAATTGGAAGGAGGCGCGCAAGTATTGGACTAGCGCACAAGCCCTGGTCACGAAAGTATACATGTGTGACATGACTTCACTTGGGCGATGAAGAACCTATAAATTTATACTTGGGTGACTCTGGATTGGAGCCCTTAGTATCATCCCTATAGGCTTTCATATGGGTGGTGCGCATGTTTCCTTGAGAGGGAAAGGTGGCGCACAAGTATCATCACTTCCCTTAAGGGTTGAACACTTAGGCATGCAAGTATTGATGAGTTCTATTACTTAGGCCTTATTATTCCTCTTTAGATCTTCCATTCTAGGTAAATAATTACCATAGATGTGTTCAAAAGACTTCAGACGGAGACTTGGGCGACCAGAGCTTGAATCTGAGTTTTGGATTTTTTGTCCTCAAAATGGGGGGCCCACAAGGGGTATTTATAGGCCATCTGAGGACCTTAGGTGAAAAAAATAATAGGGCGTGCAATTCAGTTGTATTACACATATGTGGCACACAAGTATACTTGCGTGAACCATGTTAAAAGAGTTCCTTTTTCATGCCTTTGTAAATTTTTTATGTTCTTAAAAGGGTGACTCTCTTTGTGGTTAAGGTATTACCCTTTTCCATTCGTTAAAATCAATGATGGAAAGGAGCGTCAATGCCTATAAATAGATGAAGGGTAATTTTTTTTTTGAATGGAAGTTGGACCAGGATGGAAGATCTGGGCATTACTACATATCATGCAAGGGCCGGAATCAAGCTATACGTAGTTCTGAAAAGGAATTCCATACATAGGTCTGGCCCGTACATAGGGAAAATGGGAATTTTTTTTTCCATGTGGATGGACCAATATTTTGTGTCAATGTGTCACTATGTATCCTATTAGGGAAAGAATAAATCCACATGTAGTTCTGGACATATCCTCACTGTAAAAGTTTGGTCTATGCATAGGGAGGGGGAAGGAATTTAAATGATGGATCAACTGGGATATGAGATCTGGTCAACACTACATATCCCACAAAGATAGGAATCAAGACATATTTAGTTATAATATATTCCATGCATTTTAACGTCATTAGGTAAGGATAAAGGTAAAGTGGCGTGAATTATAACCATATTGCAGTTGGGCCCAAAACATAGGATTTGGGTGTCACTATGTATCCCACTGAGATAGGAATCAATCCATAAGTAGTTCTGAAAATTACATCCATGTATTGTTCTAGTCCATACATAGTGAAGGGTATTTTTTATCTAGTGTTGATGGATGGTCCAGGATAGATGATCCCAACGTCCCTATTTATCCTTCAAAAGTAGGAATCGGGCTATACATTGTTCTAGAAGTTCTCTACAAAGGTCTAGTCCTTGTGCAGGAAAACGAGAGGGAATTTTTCATTGATTGGTGTCTAGGATAAGATGTTAAATCTAGGAATCACTACATATCCTTCAAGGGAAAGAATCAATCCGTATGTAGTTTTTTACACAATATACTCCTTGTACTGACCTGACTCAGGCTTAGGAGTAGGGGTATTTTGGTTTCATCCTCTACGAGTGATGGTTCTATCATATTTCTATATGATTTGTCACAAGGGGACCCTTACCACCGATCCTAAGCTCACTTGAGTTATACTCTATGTGAGAAACAAGGAGAGACAAGGATTTACCATGTAGTATGTTGTGATAGGGGATATAACAGGGACATTCTCTTTATGTGATGGCTTAGACAAGATCGTGGGTCGAGGCGTCGCTATATATCCCAATGATGAATGCTAATCAAGCTACAAATAGTTCTATAATTCTCTTCTAGAGGCACTATCTAAGTACATTTCTCATGTCTGGGGGGCTTCTTGGATGGAGATTAATTATTCATTAGGAAGTTTAGTATCCAATGGGGTCATTTATACTAAGTGCTTCTCTACTATGAAATATGATAATGCCTCGAATTTGATGAATTTCTGGGGTAGGCACCATATGTGAAACTAATGTAGGATAACTTCCCACCCTGATAGGTGTCCAGTTAACATAGGGTGGTTGAGGATATACTTTAGCGGGTTACAGTGGGAGACTAGATGGACCTCATGGTGCTACAGGTAATGCATGATTTTTTAAACTGTAATGATTATGACTAGGAAGCTCTTTTAAATATTTTAATATCAATTATAATCATTGATCATTGTTTCACTGAGGTAATAAACACTATTCTCACTGCCTATATCATTATTTTTCATGAGTAAAGTGCCCAGTAACCATTCAAAAGAAGTCACATAGAGAATAATTGTTCTTCCCTAGATAGATGATATTAGTACTAGTGGACTTAGTTAATACCTTTTAAGATTTTAAAGTTCTTCTTAAAATTAATTATCCCACTAATATGTGGCCTATTTCATCATCAACCTTGTGAAAGGAAAACACTTACCTGCAATATTGGATACGAAGCATCAAATGTAGGCCAGGTGACCCTAGAAACCCCTCAACTTCTTATGGTTTTGAGGTGGTGACATGAAAAGGATGGATTTTGTTTTCTAAGGGTCAACTTCAATGTTGCGATGGAATATGATGAAGTCAAGGAATTCCCTGGAGGTAACACAAAAAGATTACTTCAGGGGATTCATCTTTATATTTTGATATCATAGTGTATTTAAGATAGTTTCAAGATCTTTTAGGAGGTTCGAGTTATATCATGATTTAACCACCAGATCTTCGATGTATCACTCAACTAATGTTCCTATGAAGGTATTGAAAATGCAATTCATGGCGTAGTGATATGTGGTGCTGATATTTTTCAAACCTAAGGGAATCACCTTATAGAAGAATACTCCTTGAGGGGGCCCTGAAGGCAGTGGATTCTTTATCTTCTTGTTCCATTTATATCTGGATGTATCTAGATTATCTATCCCTGAAATAGAGGGAGTTATATTTAGCAGTCGCATCGATCAGCAATTCCATGATTGGGACTAGGAAATCATCTTTCGGACAATGTTGATTTAGGTCTCTAAAGTCAATGAAAACTCTAATATATACATTATTATTTTTGATAGGGACTATTTTTTCCATCCATATTAGATATTATACTTCCCAAATAAAGTTATCTTTGATTATCTTGTTAACTTCAGTCTCTTTTTTGGAAGCATGTGTTGGGTGGGTCCTTCTGGTAGCATGCTTGTAACCATGATGGTCTTCCTGCAAACCCAAGTGATGAGTGGCGACCTTAGGATTTAGTCCTAAAATTTCTATGTAGTTCCAGGAAAAAAATCTTGATTCTTCTTTAGGAGGGAGGCATACACATCTTTCTCTACAAAAGGTATAGCCACACTAATCAGAGTGGGCCACATGTCTTCTTCAGTGCCCAAGTTTATCTCTCTAAGTTCATCGATTTTTGTGGAGATTCCTTCTTCAAACATGGGAGGGAAATATTTGAGATCTTCTTCTTCTTCTTCATGATTCTATTCATCATTGTCTTCCTCTTATTATGGGGAGACAATTCTTATGATGGACTCTTCATCATTGGGTGAGGAATCAAAACACTTATGTCTAGAAAGTGAAGTGGCTCATTTTGCCTTGACTGACTATGGGGAATTTTCTAAAGAGGATGGAATGGGGGTGGAGGAGTGTCCTTTCTTTATTTTAGGTATAGGATGGAAAAAACATTCTAGATCCCCAAGGATTGTTTAGGATCATTTTTTAGCACTCTCCATCATCATGGTGGTTATCTTTATTTTTAGAATCCTTGTACTTGGCATCCATAATAGAGATCATGATGATAGCTGAGTCTATGTATGATTTTGAACTTATGCACTCAAACTGATTGATGAGTAATACATACTCTTCCCCCAATATGTTTTAGTGGATTGGTGGGAGCCATTTCCAATACATTTTTGGAAGTTATCTAATCAACATTGGAGGCTAAAACATGCTTCTCTTTTAGTTCATAGAACCCTACATAAATGTAATGCGACTTGTAGGATTCGAATGAGGATTTATCGACATGAAATTCCCCATTTTTTCATTAGAAAAATATTTAATGAACTTATGGGGTGATTAGAGGAATGCAATGTGCTGATGTAGCCAGGGCCTCCCTTATAGAATGTTTAATGCCATATTTTTCCACACTACTAGAAACTTAGAATCAGAAATGAGGTCACTAGGACAAGTTTTATGCTTGATTCATCCTAATAGCTTCTGCTCACTATTTTCATATTCCATCAAATTTTTGGTGCAAGGTGTCAAACTATCCTCATCATATCCCAACCAAAGAAGTGTTCACAGTGGGATGAGGTTAACTCCATATCTATTTTCAATTAAAAATTTCCGAATATGAATATCATTTATCTTTCTAGACACATACAAGGGTTTGATGTGTCCCTACATGATGGCATATTTATCCTGATCTGTAAAGGATATGACATCATGGCATTCTGTGGGATTGGTCTCTGTTCTAAAGACTTCAGTGGCATCCACTTAATCTTAAAATTCTTGGGGACTCAACAAAGCTTTGATAAGAACCTCTCTAAGGTCTGCTGACAGATTCAATGCATCCAAGATTGATATCTTTTTTAGTACTATGTATAGCTTCCTCATAATATCATATTTATTCTCTAAAGGTTCATGCTTACCAGATTGGGGATGATCATTCATATAAGATTTAGGTACTTGATCCCTAGAGGTGGATGGGCCGACCTCTATGACGAGAACTGGTGGTGCTCCCATGCTCTTTGGATTCGGTCGGACTGTTCGTTCTGCATGCTTTGGGTGATTAGACATCTTCTATTCCTATGATGGATACTCCAATATAATTGGTATAGGATTTCTACTGGTAGGGTAAGTGAAACACTCTAGATCATGTTGTGTCTATTGGAGGGTCCTTCTATATGTATCCACAACATTAACAGTTTTAGTTAAGGTGTAGTCGGGGATTTGACACTTTCCACAACCACACCTTCATGTAAATCCTCGGCCTTTGTGGCCTCTTCCTCTAGCTCTCTAGTTAAATGTAGGTAATTAGGGTTCGTATCCATATTCTCTATCAGATAAGGGGTCCATTAAGTGAATGAAATTAATGTAACTGAAGATCATTACTTAATCTAAAAATTATTCTATTTGACTATCTTATTTTGATAGTACCATTGGGCGGGTTTGTGTCTATTGTAACATTTTGTGGGGCAGTTCCCATTGTCTTTTTTGGAAGGATGGTTCCGATTTTCTCATTTGGAAGGGTGGTTCCCATTGTCTCATTTGGCATAGTGGTACTCGTTGTCACATTTGGTGGGGCGGTGCCCATTTTCTCATTTTGCTGAGTGGTGCCCATGCTTTCAAGTCTGCTTGAATGAATTCTGAAAGTGTCAAGGTTGAATTTGGTCTTAGTGAAGGTTTATCTTCTTACTCCTGCATTCTGCCTTCCTAACCCTCATAGGATTGTGGGGCTGAGGATGTTGGTTGTGTTGCATCATGAGCTATCGGGGGAATGTTTGGTTGCTTCAACTATGCTTTGAGGATGCCATGAGCTTGGTTGACTATTTTCTAAATAACCCAACTATCAAAAAAAATTAATTTTTTTCCTGTGACTATTTGACACTCCCCTTCCTCACCTGGGTATAAGGTAGAAACATACGCAATTTTTTTTGGTGGTGGTCCTGACTAGACTTGTTTAGAATCCACCATCTTTCGTAGGAGATACTTGAATATAAATCACTCTATGATGGTGTGTCCCAGTATCTGGTGGTAGAGACAATAATTTGGATAGTCATCAAGACCCACTTCATCGACTCTCTTTGGATTTGATAGCTGGAGAAAGTTTCAATTAATGGTGGATATGAAGTAGCCATGGACATGGTCATCTCAGAATGAGTAGACATTATTTCCTAATTCATCAAACTGATTTCTTTTGGATCCCCTTCACTCATCTTGCTGAGGTGGGGGTGGATATTGGCATCCAAGGGGTCCTGCATGGTTTGGTGGAGGCCTCTCAACTAGAGCTGGTGTCAGGGTGGATTAAGTGTGACAGAATCCACTTCATTTTTTCCTATTATTTTTCTTGGGGCTGATGAGGCCACTAGAGACATTAGATTGGTATGCTGCAAGGAGTATTATATCCCTTGGATAATTTAGATAAATATCAGAACCTTCTTGTGTACTTTACTAGGATGAGTGGAATATTTAATTTATCACATAGAGTATTGATTCACATAGTGGGAATTTCTTTCTAGGGGAGTGGCCAGTTCATGGAGTAAGTCAAGACTTTCCATCTGGGGATGAAGTCTGAAATTCCTTAATTCTATCACTACTTATATTTCATGAGATCACTGACTTTTGTCTTAGGCAATGTCAAAATGAACTGGAAGAGAAACTGTTGTCGGAGGTCCTCCCAGCCTATGATTGAGTTAGATGGAAAACTAATATACACATAAAGGCTAAACCCTGTAGAGTTCACATGAAGCACTTGAGTTTCACTAGTTCTTGTTACATTGGGGTTCCAATAATGGGGTCAAATTAAGATGCATAGTGCATTAGATATTGCTCTGAGTCTTCTAAACCATTACACACCAGGAATTAGGGGTTCTCAAAGGTTGATAGTGGCAGAATGTTGCTCACCCAATCATGGTAAGGTTTGTGTTCTAGTTGTATTAGAGTATGCCGCCCATCCATGGGTTCCAATAAAGTTTTCAATTTCTCGACGGTATTCAAGATCCCTTGATGCATATCTTTCTTGACATTATCTTGGGTGGGTGCAGTAGGGGGGTGAACTGGACGTGCCAACACTTTTGGAATTTGGGGCGGATACGCAGCCAGGGGCATCTTCCCCAATAGATGAAAGTATTGATATTATTTTGAGTCCAAATTTAAGTAGAATATTGGTCCTAATGCTGGATTGGATGGGAATATGATCCTAGTTTTATTTACTGGGATGAGGGCATGTGGTATAGGAACTCTTCTGGAAGCATCTGTTGACATTCCTCTTGAGGAACACACCTGGAAAGATAGATTTCTTGATGTAGCTCGACATTGATTCACCTAATCCCTTTCATTTCGTCCTCCTGCTTGGTGAATCTTTCCTCGAGCATAAGGGACTCATTTTATCGAAGGGGAGGAGGTGGGTGATAATCAACCATGGATTTATTCTTCTTTTTTTTAGGTATTCATGATGGTGGTAGTGATGGGTTTGCTGATGGTGCACCCAAATTTAGGGTATCTCTCTAGTTCTGGGTACACACACACTCATTCTTAGTGTGGACCACCTCTAATGGGGAACCATATTCTCTTGCAACTTCTTCATTTGTGTCATTTCTTGTGAGGTCAATGCGACTGAATCCCACCACTTTCACTGATGTATACCACATTGGGGGTGGTGTACCTGATGTTGAATGGTAGGAGAACTTTTTTCATCCTTTTTTGGACTTTCTATTTCTATTCTGTTATCTTCTTCAAACTTATTAGCAAAGAGCAACATGAAGGGAGGCCTGATCTGACCATGCAATGTGCCTTTGTCTTGGGGGGTATGAACCCTAATATGGGACTAAATGAGTGACCTCTCTTCTCATATCTCTTCCCAGATGAGAGAAGATAGATGTTCTATGTGCTATAATTTGAGGTAAAAATTCCCACATCCATGTGGGTTGGGGTTCCTCCCATTCTTCCTTTTATGTGATTTGTTCTGGATTTGTTGGTTTTATGGAGAAATTTTGAGTTAAAAATGCCCCCATCCCTATGGGATGGGGCTATTCCCGTATTATGGTAGTATCTTCTTCTATTACCTCCTTCTTGATTTTGCACACTCCCATTTGAGTACAAGATGAGTATGGCACTGGATTTACACAAGATTCATTTTCTTATGAGAACATGATAATTTCTTGTTAGTTGGATTCCTTTGGGTAGGAATAATATTGGATGTTATCAGTTTCCTGGATTAGAAGCTTCTCAATGGCCTTTCCTCATCAATCCAAAAACTTTTGAGACTTACTCAATGTTAGTTCATGTTGAGCATTTCACCTTTCCTAAGTAGGGATTCAATTTTATTGCTACCTTGGGTAATGAAATTACAAGATGCCACTTATAGTGAGTTATGGTGGACGATACATGGGGTGAAGTGTAGAGATCCATTCTATCCCCATCCCCAAATGTGAACATTGGATGGGGCATTGCTGGCAAGGCAATACAACTTGTACAGTGTTTAAAGGTAGGCCAATTTGAGATCTTTCATTCACCTCTTTGATTGAGGTCATCGTTAAGACGAGAGATCTTCCAAGTTGATTAGATAGCAAAAATATCCTAGTATGATTATATAGTCTACATATCCCTCATAGGGAAGTAATTTTGTCTTTATCTTGTGGAGAGTTGTTCATATATTTAGGAAAATGTTATGTGTACATTCTTCTGACAACTCTCTGGGTATGTAGAACTAAGAAGTGTCCATGGTCCAATACATCATCGGTACATCGTACCAAGATAGTTGTATTCTCAAGAGAATATTATCATGCTTTTTCTCTTCAAGAGACTCCTCGTCTTTGTCTTCCCAACTTGAATGCTCTTTAATTTCGTTCTGGGCATTGGGTCTAGTAAGAGTCTCATTGATATGCAAGCAGTGAGGGGGTGGATTGAAAGATAAGTGTGGCCCTGGGCCATCTTTAGGTTGAGAAAGGATGTTACTCTTTATAGGTAGGGTGCAGAACATGTCTGAACCCATTTTTTCAAGTGCCTTAGCAAATGAGGGCTTTCTTATATTTGATTTTCCGAGGGGAGGACCTTATTTCTGGTGCGAGTTTTGACTGTGGGGAGGACATTCACAGTTGGTGCTATAATGGTGAGTGATACCATCACAACTTATCATCCGACCACGGGGAATTTACCTATGTATTATAAACTGGGGAGGACCTTTGGGGAGGACTCTAGTGAGGGGAGGACCTTCTAGCTACTTGATGTCATTGAGGATATGGTCTTCCCAATGACTGTTATCATGGTGAGGACTACCATCATAGATCTAGATACAAGGAGAATATATGCAGTGTGCATCCTGGGGAGGGCCTTCAGGATGAGCTGTAATGAGGGGAGGACCTTCTAATTGTTTGATTTTACTATGGGGAGGGCCTTCTAAGTGACTACCATTGCGGGGAGGGCCTTCATAGTAGTTGTTATCAGGGTGAGGAATTCTATCATGACTTGGCATCCAACTACATGGAGAATCATATTTGCAGAGTATAACTTGAGGAAGACCTGCATGGTGGATGAAAACAAGGGGAGGTCCTTCTTACTGTTTGATCTTTTGGTCAAGGGGAGGTCTACCCTAATGTACATTAGGATATAGACTCTCATGATCTATCATTCTTAGCCCATGGGGTAAGACCTCATGGGTGCTCTGGGGAGAGCCTTCAGAGCTACTGGTAGAAACATTGTAGGGAGGGCCTTTACAACTGCAACTGTCACTTCCATAATATTTTAATGGACTGACATAATCTTGATCCTCTATTGATATATTCTTGATTTCATCAAGAACTCTAGCTTCCAGCAGAGTAGAATCATGAATATTCTCTTCTTTTTCTGATTTCCTTTTGGCACATTTCATTTTTGGGTTCTCTCTTGCAGGTAACCAGGGCTCTCTGTTGTTTCTAACAGCCTTCATATAGAGGTACCTATTTTTTTGTTCTCGTGATGCCACTGGGATATGCTGATGAACATATTGTGTTTTAAAAGGGATATAGGCTAGCCCTAGATCGGCCACCACATTGTGCCAGTGTCCCCCAATTGAAATGAGTATTTGTTCCCAATCCAGTTGTCCTTGTATCACAGGATATAGTCACCAACCATCTTAGATCAGAGCAGGGATACGGATCTACTCTAGGGTGATTACATAATTTTTTAGATGAATCACCCTGCCCAAGGAGGCCAGGTTGTGGACCCA
The DNA here is from genome assembly GCA_963277665.1 of Viscum album. Classification (NCBI taxonomy): domain Eukaryota; kingdom Viridiplantae; phylum Streptophyta; class Magnoliopsida; order Santalales; family Viscaceae; genus Viscum; species Viscum album. Next base: position 397,947,772 of record OY728125.1, read on the forward strand.
ACTCCTTGATTTTCCCATCGATGCAATGATGTCTTGACATGTCTATAGGGTATAGTTTGGGATTAACATCTGATGTTACATCATGGACAAGATGTGTTGAGATACATCTTTGGATGGAATGGGTATGAAGGCCCATTCTGATGTAGGGTAAGGAGTTTTTGCATGCTTTGGTCCTCCATAGGTTGATAGTGGATACTGGAAATTTTCTTATTCCAAGATAGAGGAATGAGTCTGCTGCTAGTTTTCTTCTCCAGTTGCCACTGTATTTGACTGGTGGGCTTCATATTTATGGGAATGAATTTGTATCTACTATCTTTCCACTATATTTTTCTCACAAGATTTATACGCATACATAATAATGTAACTCTGTTCATATTTGTTTTCCACCCTATTTGGATGGCGGGCTTGGTACACATCAGTAGATTTTTGTGCCTACCTGTAGCTGGTTTCCTTCCTATTTAGATGATGGTATTCTTATGTATCGGCAGATATTTTCATATGCCTATAATTTATTTTCTCTTTGCATGGTGGGACCGGTGATCACTGACAAGAATATGCATGTGCTCGTATTGTTTCACCCTATTTCAATGGTGGTATTGAGTAGAGGGGGAAGAGTTATATGTCTGCCTATTGAATGTCACTACATTTGTATGGAATATTTCCTTCTCTAGAATCAGGGTGATTACCTACTCCTGATTATGTGATGTTCTGGACCTGGTTCACTCAATAGTAACCAAACCTAGTTGTCCATGTGACCACAATCATGCCTCCTAGTATTCCAGAGGCTGCCAAAAAGTAGTGAAGTTCCATGGTGGAACAGTAGGAAAACTATACCCTCAAGGTCAGAGTGTAGAATATTGGTATAATCAAAAACAACAATAGTGCAATCATGTGAAATAACATAACTATGGAAGAATAATAAATATCTATCATGAAAATAATGAAGTAAAGGAATCCAACATTGTCATATACAATTATGATCATGGAATTTTATACAAATTATATTAGAACATGCTAACATACATCCAGTAAAATACATGTATCAAAAGCATAAGAGACCAAAAAGAAAATATCCTAGATAACATCATGATCCAAAATCGTGGTCATGTGCTCCCATGCATCTATGTATAGATCAATTAAACCTTTGTAATTATTTTATTTTCCTTGTCTCTATATACATCCATGAAGACTTTCTAGGTACCCAACAATGTCCAGAATAGGTTGTGAAATAACACTCAATAGGCCACCTCAAATGGGGTCTACAATAAGTCATGTACATTAATATAAGTTAATGTGGTGTATAGATATAACAGGTATACAAGTAAAATAGTAGAAGTGATGTGGTTTAGTCTATCTAGTCTCAACTATGTTCAAGAAACTAAATCATAAGGCTATTTGTAAATAATAGCATGTTTCAACAAAAATTGACTACACTATGTAATCAAGTTTTAGGTATGCCTGGTCCGGGGTCCAAGGAGTATTAATGTCCAAGGAAACCATATATGCAAATTAAAAAAAATAACCAGATCCAAGGAGTAAAAATGAACAAGGAATCCTAAAGGTTCATTGGATCTAAGAAGTATAAATTTCTAAGGCATCATAGCATTTCAAGTAAACTAGTTCAATTATATCCTCGGTGTATAAATGTCAAAGGCCTCCAAGAAATCCAAGTAATTCATATACAAGGAGTAGAAATGTCCAAGGCATCATAATATGATCATTGGATCCAATGAGTATAAATTTATGATAAATCCTATAAAGTCAAGTAAATTGGATCCAATGGGTATAAATTTCCAAGGTGCCCTAACTTTTCAATTAAACAGGATCCAAGGAGAATAAATTTCAAAGGAATCCAAATAAGAAGAATCCATGGAGTAAAAATGACCATGGAATCCAAATATGGTCGTTGAATCCAAAGAGTATTAATTTACATGGAATCCTAACCATTTCATTTACCAATTCATTAACCATTCAATTAATGATTTTATTATTCCCATCTTAATCATGTACAAAGAAAGGGATCATAGAATTAATACCTTTCAATTACATTTGAAAATGAGATATAAGTTGTTCACAACCTTTTATAATTAACCTTGATGAATCATTCTACTCTTAAATATATATATGGAAATATTGTCACACCGGAGGATGAAACAAAGGTGATATAAATGTAGAACCCACCCCATGGGTAGTCCAAGTTGACATTGAGAACCTCTAACCTTAACAAACAGTGTCAAATTGAATGTATCGACATGTTTATATCAATTAACCATTGGTTCAATTAATTTAGAGATCATATCCTAGAAAGTATGATGTGTGGAATATTGACAACAATATATAAACAACAAGACATTGTTGGAAAAGGTACATACCACCTACCTTATCTTGGTATAGGAACACTCATCCGGTCTCAGCCTTTGATTTGATACATATCACAAGAAAATCGAATAATGATCTAATGACCTATAAATAGAACATAAGATCCTACACAAAAAGAGAGTCACTGATAGTAAGGAAAACTATTAAAGGTAAAATAGAAATATATTTCTCATAGGCATGGACCTAATGAGATGAATATCTCTCGAATTGGATATTGGATGGAAGAATTACACCAAAGACTAGGAGAAAAATTGAAGATCCCACCTAGGAGAATAAGTAGATACTAAAGGAAATAGGAAAAATAATTAGAGGGTTAAACTTTAAATGAATTAAAGTAAAAAATGGTAATTTTTCCTCAAAAAACTGGGTTTCATGGTTTGGAAACATGGTTATCCAACCCATGAATAAACTATACACACTTCTCTATCCAATAGCACCCCTCACAAGGTCATGGTTCATGATTAGAAAAATTGTGTTTCGTCTATGCATTCCACCTCTACTAAAAACTACAGAGCCCTCACACGGTCATGCGACCCTGGTTTCATGGTTTCCAAAAAGTTTTTATCCCTAGATAGTGGGTTGGACAACCCCAAATGGTTTACTCAAAACGTGTGGCCTAAGCTGAATATTTTATACAAATCATGTGGCCCATCTTCCTTTTCCAAAAAATTGGGCTCTGGTCTCTGAACAAGCTATGGACACCCATGTTTCCTTCGTAGCCCCACTAGGCATCTACACTAGGTCAAAACTGAGGAAATTAACCTGAAATAAAAGGTTTTGTACCACATAGATAAGCTTTAATTAAAAGAACCCAGCCTTACACATTACATAGTAGAGGAACTTTTACCGGTCTAGGTTCTGTATAATTAGATACAACCATACAAATTATTAGAGTTTCAAAAAATAAAATAAAATTAAAGAAACATGGTGCATGTCATTAAGGTGTATTTTTTCCACCTAAAATAAACTACAATATTTTGGACAAGAATTTATTTTATTAGTATAAAATATGAGCTTCTTAATTAGATTTTCTGAATTATAATGATTTGAGGGAATATCTACACCATCAAGAATAAATTCCACTGAAAAGGTAAGAATATAATCAATAGACGTATTATAAATTTCATACACGGTTTTTCCATGATATAACTGCATTAATAATTTCAAAATTTTTATTTTAGTACATTATTGATATATATGATTTTTGGTATAATCCATTAATTTTTTCACTCTCTCAACATCATAATCTGTAGTCTTTTCCTCATATGTATTGATATCATTACCTTCTTGAACTGTCATAATATCTATCTCATGATAATGCACAAATAAAAACCAATCAAATATCAAATTATCCATACCACTTCTTTCTTTTTGTTCCTAAAAGTAGAAAATTGTATTGTCTCTCCATTATGATACCAAATATAATAGTTTGTTTGAAATATAGATTTTTTTTAAACTATAACTAACTTCTTCTCACTTAACCATGTTCTACCAACAAAATTATAACAAGGTCACTATATATGACCTTCATCTAAATCATTGTTAAATGAAAAATATAAAAAAATCTAAATTATTTTGAAACTCTGTTGAAATCTGATCAGTATGATAAATTCAACTTTTATCCATTCTATTACATGGGAAAAAAGTTATGTTCCAATCAACAATGTAAACCATAATTAAGATGATATCCAAATTCAAAGGCAAATTTAAAGTATATTGTATAGAAAAATAAAGAAAACTAATAGGAAACCGATTTAAACAAAGTGCATGATGCAAGAGACCATTATAGAATACTCTATACATCTAAATAAAGAACAATGAATATCATAAGAAAAAACCAAGGAATACTCATAGAAATATAAAAAATTTGAATGTATTGGAATAAATAAAAACTAAGGAATAATAATAGAAAATTTTTTATTTATTACCCATAGAGGTCTTCACATTTGAAAACATAATTGAGGATAACATCTAGTCATGAAATGATTTTATTTAAGGTTAACATTACTTATATTATTCAAACACAATGAAAATATATTTTACATAATGTTCTATTTAAATTTAAGAAGTATTTAATTTGGGAGAGATCCATTAAGACTAAATAATTAATCCATTTCATCCCACATTATGGAACTCATCCATTACTTCAGCATTGATAAAACCTCTTAATTAAGATAAAGTGTGATTATATTTTTTTTAATTCATTTAACTTTTATTAGATATAAATGGATTACTACTCAATATATGATAAATTAACTAAGGAAACATTATTAACAAAGGACAAAGTTATACTCAATAGTTAATAAAAATAGGTAAAATTGTGGTTTATACTATTAAAGCTTTCTAAAATAACTAAATACATTTATAAAACTTTATCAATGTAAACCATGTTTTATAAAATGAATATGATCCTAAAATATTTCCATTCTAATGTATATAATTATTTCATAACATTTACCAAAGTTTTCTATAAAAAAATTTACATAATAAAGGTTTTAACATTCTTAAACATTTGAAATATAAATATTTATTTATTTTAATTAATATCTAACAATTCATTCATATTTATATCATAATAGTTAATTATAAGAAACGTGATTGACAAGTACTATAAATAAAATGGTGAATTCATGAAAAACCAACCTTCCTAGATAAAGAAATATTCCAAATTTACTTACAATAGTATAATCATATACGTCATCGTACAATTATTTCTTTTTGGATTAAAATGCTTCGATAAATGGTTTAATTGTGGTTAATGATATGAAAAATTAAATTTTAATAATAAAATCCCATAACTCAAGGATAATAAAAACCAACATTAACCCATTTTTAACTTAAATATGACTCCCAAAACTAAAAATATCTAAATCCCTAAAACATCCGACCAGAAGAATCTCAAATTTAAATTCATAAGAATAACTAATATAGTTTTATAAATAATGAAATTATAATTAAAATAGTAATTTTAGGAATTTAGTAGACTATATTTGATCTTTATTGGACTATAAATTTAAATAAATGGTGAAAGAATTGAAGCCAACATGCTCTTGTAGAATCACAAGCATATATGAAAACGAAAATAATAGCCAGTAGTTGGAAAATGGATTCATAACTCAGTAATTAGATGTTTAAGAAGATCAGAATAAAAAAATCATTGAATTAGGGTATAAAGATATAGAAGACAACTATTCTTCACTCAGATGAGGGGATAATAAAGAATAGGATGCAAGGAAATATTTCCTCTCAAATATTGCAACAAAAAATGCTAGAAATTGAGGAATAACACCTAGGTGATGGGGGCAGCATCACTTGAGGATTAGAGGGGGGAGGTTAAGGCTCATAGGAGGGGAGGGGAGATTAGGGATTCAAATCAAGAGGGGAAGGGGAGACCAAAGAGAAACCTGATTTTGTAATGAGTTGTGCCCATGTTTTTTGAAAAACCGTTGGTATAGAACAACCTATAAAAATGGTTTTTTTAAACTATGGGTATATATTTGGGAAGAATTTTCATAACCTCCTCTCTCCAAATATACTACAATAAAGGGATAGAGATAATGACCCCTGAGTCCCACCTTAAGTAGGACTCGGGTTGTCTACTAGCATTGAGGGTATGAAAATATCATGTATGGGAGACATTACCCTCTATAATATTAATAATATTGGGTGATAAGATGGTTCATCCAAAAAAACTCCAAGAAACAATATAAAAGAAATCCAAAAACCATCGCAAAATGCATGTATAAAAAGAACAAATACAAATATAATTCTCCAAAGTAAATACCCAAAGTAAATCTAAATTAGTGAAATAGAAATTATCCAATGGTCTAAGTCAGTAATTCCCATCATGATCCACGTAATCCTCTAGAAAACTGGAAAACAATTTTATATATGTAGGGAGATCATACAAGAATACTTAATAAGAAAAACTCAAGTCTCTCATGAACATGTGAAATAATCATACTAATTCACCTATGAAAAAATAGCAGAACCAAATAGCACCTATAAAGGTATATTAACCATCCAAACCTCTCCAAGGAATTCTCACCAAATAGAACAACCCAAGTAATATAATATAATTGGAATTACCACAATAAGGGTACCCTACACCACTTTCCCACTGGTATGATACTCTCACACCCAACATCGTGTATCTTGGCACTACCATCTCTTTTATATACCACACCTCCCCCCAAATATGGTCACAACACACCTCACCCAAAGAAACCTAGGATCACCACCCCACAAGCACAGCCACAACAGATATCGCCTGAAAACACATGGGCCAAAAGACAACCACCTTCATAACCAGAGTATTAGGGTGTAATGAAAATGTAGTAAATCAACCTAGTTCTCTCCTCCCATTATGCACAATACCACTAGAAACTTCCCCATAAGAATGGTCATGTATCTCCCGGAAACACCTGGGCTGAAACATCTCCCCCTCAAACACTTGGGCTATCACAACAACAATATAATTAAATAAAAGACATCCTTCCATCACATCATATTCTATTCCTACCTCTCTTGGAAGATAGAGTGGGAAAGAGCAGTTACCCATCCATCCATACTCCTCACTAGATGTCAGAAAAAGCACCCTTGCATGAATATACGAGTGTCAGTACATAGTTCTCAATGTGGGTGGGGTGTGAATAAAAATTACAAGAATATATAAGTAAATAAATATAGTATCAAACACACAAGTCCATACTATGGGTTTACAAAAAAACCAACCAACTCACAACACTGTCACTTTTACTGCCACCTATAAATGCATAACATCCCAACAATAAGACACAGCCCCCATTTCACATTTCAAACCAATTTCATTTTTTTATAGAATATGAGCACATAGGATCTTGGATAAAATGAAAATATTACAAATTTATGATGTTTTAAACTTTACATTTTTATTTTTTATGATATTGTAAGAGATAATCTGAGAGAAAAGTGGAAGATCCACCAACCACCTCATAAAAACCCTTGTTTGAAAATAGTCATAGAATCACATTCAAACCAAATATTATTAATACCTATTTGCTGAGAAATGATTACTACTTTAATCAAACCCATAATCTATGCATATATTATTGTTTTAGTTCCACACATGCCATATTGAAACTCCAAAACAACCCCTGAAACATATTTTAAGATGACACCATAACCAGTAGGCCCTGGGATCCCTTTGGAAGCCTCATCCATGTTACATTTATCATATCTAGTAAACGGGGGAAACCATAAAACATCCAGTGTGTAATGGGGAGGAGGAAAGTACATGGGCACCATTAGACACCACAACACAGAAAAATCAGAAAATGAAGCGAGTTGGCATGCTTAGTAGCTAAAAGAATGTTAGAAATCATAGACTTGATGTTGAAGCATGAAATATCATGAAGGGCCTTGTTTTGATCCCTCCAAATCACAGGTACCAGCTCAGCACAGGCATCTCCAAGAATAATTTTAATCATCCTTAAGAAATAAATGTTTATAATTGCAAACAAGAAATCATTAATGGTACCTTCTTTAGGAGGTTGCAGCTCAAATATGTCAAAAAGATAATTCCAAAGGGAATAAGCAGTTTAGAGACTAAGTAATAGATGATCCAGGTCGTCTCGGTGTTGATGGAAAATAAAACATTAAGAATAGAGTAAAATTCCAACTTTCAGTAGGTTTCATTCAACAGGAATTTTGTTATATGAAATTCTCCATATAAGAGTGAACCTGGAAGGTAGAATCCAATTCTTGTTGAAATGCCCAATCCATTTCCAAGTAACCTGTAAAGTTTGATAGTAGAAATTTTTAGAGGAGAGCTGCCCATTCAAAGCTAGCTCCCAAATGATCATATCATCCTGATAAGAAAAATCATTGTTTGAAACGGTTTGATAAATCATTGGGGGAAGGGTGTCAATGACTTCCATTTGGTCCTTGATAGAAAGTCTATAATCAACATCATGGTCTGATGAATCAATTATTTCAAAGAGTGGTCCTACAATTTCATTTATTCATCTTATTATTTTTAATATCTACAATCAACCATGTTTAATCGCACAACCCATCATTTAATTATCCCTTAACCATTTTCATTCCATTAAACAAACCAACCAAATCCATTTCAATCATTATTAAAAAATTATTAATTTATTCCATCACTACTCATGCATCTATCATAAAGAAACCACCATCTTGTCTCCCCAAAAGCATATCCAAAAAAACCATCTATGTTCCACCCCATAAGCATGACCAAACAAACCACCTCCTCGCTACCCCAAAAGTACATCCAAACAAACCACCTCCTCACCGCCCCAAAAGTATGTCCAAACAAACCACATATCGCCCCACACATCATCGAAACCACACATTTCCTCCCCCCAATCTCAGATACACATCAAAACACATCAAGATTAGTTCTATAGTTTTAAAAAGGGGCTTTTATCACATTACACTTTATTTTTGGGGTTTTATCACGCAAACCAAAATCTTAGGGAAACTATTTCATAATCCAAGAATATGTTATTAACCAATTTTCATTTAGGGTGATATCACAATAATAAAAAATAGTCAAAAAGTCACAATTTCCAAAATATATATATTCAGTGAAAATAAAGCCCCTAACGGCCACAATTTTCAATGGGGCATCAAGACTATAAAATTTACAATATCATAATAACAAATAAAGATATAAAACATATGAATCAAACCCCATTTACCCCTTTCAATTCAATTAACCAATTATTTATCTTTTATTAAGTCGTAAAAACCATAACCCATAGATAAAAAAATGTAAACCACTCCTGCATGATACACAATAAGGATAAATGGGGGAATCCCTACCTCAAACGAGCTTTCTAACTTTTTATGCACTGTAGGGAAAATAAGAAGTCCAGAAAATCACAACCACACCATGAGAAACCATGGATAAACCTACACCACAACCCAAGACCATAAAAATTCAACCTAAACCACACCCCAAACCAAAGTAATATTGTCACAGTGAATCTCTGGCAGAATAATGGAAGAAAAAACACCAAGAATGGAGAATAACCTAACACAGGTCAATCACGGATTACCAATAAACCACCATCGGGACCAAAAAATCAAGGAGAGATGAAGAGGGCTTGAATAACTCCATGGGGAACCTAGGTTTCACCCAAAATGAGAGGAAGAAGAATCCACAACCGAATGAATGGAAATTCATCCCAAAAAGAATTTTTAAATTTCACTGTATTGGGGGTTTACACAACATGTAATCCTTATTCAGGCCATGTGATCATCAGGGTTCAATTTTTTCCAAAAAAAATCTTTTACTTTTTATTATTTATCCCTAAAAATCTACATGTCTTGAACCAACCTCAGAAAATCAATGAAACTGACTTTCACGTCGTGTAATACACATACACAGTGTATATTTCCCGAAGCATCTCTACTGCACCTCCAACTCCCATGAAAACTCTAAAAACCTCCCCTGAACACCTAACAACCAAAACTGAAAAAGTAACATATCGAGAGGAAATGAACCAATACAAGAATATGTATACCCATGGTTTATATAAAACATGGGTATAGATGTATGTGGATATCCCCATTTTCCAATAGTATCTCTTACCAATTGGCAGCAGTAACCTTTGGGAATATTGATGAAATTATGACTATAGAATTTCCTACCATTTTGGATTAGTATCCTAACATGATTCTATAAAATTTCACTGGGTTTCCACCTAAAAGGGAAGTGGAATTTTTTTGACCTAATTCCAAAGACAAATCATATATTACTAATTCCATAGAGAATAAAACCAGTGGAATTTCATGAATTGAAGGTTTAGCTATAGAACTTGGAAAGTAAGGGATTCATAAGATTGAATACTTCACTTTAGGATGATCTAATTATCTTTATAAAGAAGGTGGATCATTCAATTCAGTTATTTGTTGATTATCATAAACTAAATCCAATTAAAATCAAGAAAATATACCTTATTCATTGAATTGATGACTAGTTCGATCAATGGAAAGGGGCCAAATAGTTCTCCAAAATTGACATGTTATCAATGTATCATCAACTTTGAGTTTAAAAGGTTTGCATTCTGAGAAAAAAACTTTTAAAAGTTTTCATGGTCATTATAAATACATTTTTATTCCCTTTGGCCTTATGAATGCACTGATAGTATTCATGGAATTGATTAATCATGTCTTTCAAAGATACCTTGACTCCTTTTTTGTGGAAATATTTTATGGAATTCTCATGTATTATCAAACTAAATATGACTAGGAAGAACACTGGGAGGTTGCTTTTAGCACCTTGTGAGAACACCGACTCCATAAGAAACTCTCTAAGTGTAAATTCTGGATACAAGAAGTTCTCTTTCTGGGGAATGTCATATTTCAGAGTGGCATATCGATAGACCCTAAAAATATGGAATTTTTCCTCACATGCAAATAAATGAATAATGTTTTTCTGATACATATCTTTTGGGGATTTTTAGGGTACTATCATCACTTCATTTATGATTTTACCCACCTCACCTCCCCTATGGAGGCTTTGATGAGGAAAGTCACTCCACTTTGATAGAGTGATTATTTTCATAAATCCTTTTTGGATCTCAAGGAACATCTTGCCTCAGTTATTATCCTAATATTACCAGAACAAATTGAGGGATATATTATTTTTTGTGATACATTTAGATTCATTCTAGGTTGTGTTCTCATATAGGAATATCATATTGTAGCTTATGGATCATGATATTTGTGATTACATGAATCAAATTAACCAACACACGATCTATAATTAGTTGTAGTGGACCATGGACTAAATACTTGGAGTCATGATCTTTTTGGTGATAACTTAGCTATGTTCACTAACCATAAAAGTTTGAAACAAGTCTCTTCACAAAGATAATTTAATATTAGACAACAATTATGGATGCAGTATCTCTATATGTTTAACTTTGATTTGGTCTATACACCAAGTAAAGGGAATTTTTTGGTTGATGCTTTAAGCTGTAAATCATATAACTAATTTTCCAGAGAATATCATGACCCATGGAAACTGATGAACATTATTAATTATATACACCTAGATTTCATTGAATGGGATAATATATGAATCCTTTTCCTAGTGACTCTTATTATTGATCTGATTGACCCAGTCAAAGATGCTCAAAGATCCTATCTTGATTAAATTACCATAAGGATAACACTTAATACTGGGAAGACCATTAATTTATGGATAGAATATGGGAATATGGTGTTGCATTTTTGATATTGGATAGTGGTTCCACCTACTTTTCAGGAACCTATTCTATTATATTATCACGATTCTAAATGGGAAATTCATGTAGGAATCTAAAAGATGTAAAAGGTGATGATGACCCTTTTTTGTCAATTATGAAAAGAATATTTGTTTATTATGTCGTGAAATTACTCATTTATCAACAAGACAAGGTAGAGAATCAATGAATGGATTAATTATGGAAATCATTACCCATACCTCTTTGGAAATTCAAATAGACGTCCAGGGAATTTTTAACTGGTTAGTAGAGAATGATTCAAAAGAATTATGTCATATGGGTGATTTTAGACTGACTCAAAAAGTCAACATACTTCATTCCAATCCAAGAATTAAAATAGTGGAAGAATTGGAAGAGAAATATATCTGATAAGTGGTGAAATTTTATTTAGTACCGATTTCTATGATCTATGATAGGGATATTAGATTCACCTCATAGTTTTTTAACTCCTTGAAATTAGTGTTAAATTGGACCCATGATCAAATTTATTTGTATTTCTAACAATTGTAATAATTGTAATTTTTAATACACTATAATATTTTTCTACTTTGAGATTTTAAATATTTGGGTTAAATCATCAAAGTGACCTTGAGAAGTGAGTGAAAGTGAATATTTTTTATAGTCTAGAACATAAATTGAGAAGTGACCATGAGTAAAAATTTGACAATGTATGGAAGTGTCCATGAGTGAAAATTTGAAAAATTCTAGAAGAAACCTTGAGAAGTGACCTTGAGTGAAATTTTGAAAAATTCAAGATGTGATCTTGAGAAGTGAATGTGAGTGAAAATTTAATAGTCAACAAGTGATCATGGGTGAAATTTTGAGAAAGTCTGGAAGTGATCATGAGTAAAAATGTGACAATGTCAGGAAATGACCTTAATAAGTGACTATGAGTGAAAATTTTAAAAACCATATAAGTGACCACATACACAAGAATGAATTCACCACATGAATAAAATGAAGCGACTGCATGAATATAAATGAAGTTAATGCATGAAAAAAAATGAAATCACCACATAAACAAAAATGAAGTGACTACTAGAACAAAAATGAACTGACAGAAAGAAAAAAAAATAAAGTAATGGAATGAAAAAAAATTAGTGACCACAAGTTGAAATTTAAAAAAGTATTGAACTTACATTATGACCTATGGTCACTTAATTATTTTATTACATTTTATCTCTAAACATGCTCTTTTTTATTTATAATTTTATATTTTGAAATATAGAATATATTTTTCACATGTTTATCTTTATTTAATTATTCCTAAAATACTTACTAATTATTTAAATACTAAGGGATTTTATTCAGAATAGTTTTGTGTATGATTAAATTCTCATCGCATGGGATGATGTTTCTCGATGGTTTTTAGGGAAAACATGAGTTCTAAATTAAATATGGTTATAATTTAAACAATTTATCTTTCATGTTTATGAGAGTTTTCTAAGGTATTATAATATTGATTTTAATTATTTTTTGGTATTGTATTAATTATTATAATTTTTAACATTGTATATAATGTTTTTAATTTTAAATATTATCTAATTAACCCTTATTGGTATATTCTTCATGAACTTTAAATGAAGATATCAAATGAAACATTGGGAAAGAAAAACTACAATGGGATACCTATAATGAATCTATTGTGCACAAAATAACTATATATAAGGAGTTTGATAGATCCAAATAATGATACAAGGTTAGGATCTTTTTAACTATATAATTTCAACATACTATGGTGATCAAAAACTAATATTTTCTTAATTATAATTGTTTGATACTTGGTTGCTGGAGAGATCTTTGTTTCCTCGACTCTCAGACTAAAAAGCTTTAATCCGATTTTGTGGATTTACTTATATCTATTTATTTTTGTGTGCATAATCTTAAAGGGTTATACTACCCATTAAAAAGGTATTATTATGGGTTGTGACACCCATAAAACAATCAGGCATTGGGTTATGGCTCTATGTGGGAAAAATTTAGGATGTTTAGGTTGTGACTTCAAGTTGAAAAAAGGTAGGACTATTTTTGGGATTAAGCCTCCAGTGGAAAAAAAAAGATTTATAATTAGGTTGTGGATTGAGGTGTGTATAATTTATTATAGATATTCCATTATAAGTGGTTATAGTGGGTTTCATCACTCTCGGTTCATGAGTGGGGTAAAGAGTGTACTAGGATCATTTATATCTAACCCACTATAAAACAATATCATGTGTCTATTTCATTTTATTTCCACTCCATTTTGTTTAATAACTCTGACATGATGACCTTTAAATTTAAAATTAATTTAAAATTTCCAATTCACCCCTCCCCCCCCCCCCCACACCCTATTTTCTATTTTGTCAACTTAACTCCATACCTTCAATTTGTATTAGTGGTTAACCCCTAGCATTAGTTTTTTGGCTAACCATTTCTTGACTTAACAATCAAGCAGGGAAATATGTTTAAGATAGTAGGAACTAGTTCAAATGGTGTATAGATACCTCAAAACCTACCCCATTTTGAAGGTACTAATTATGACTATTGGCAACCTCAGATGGAATCATTATTAAAGAAACTTAGCACTAATCATTAAACAATCATTGAAAAAACTTACAAACTATTAAAAGGTTAACATAAATCATTAGTTAGGAATTATTTGGTATATTATGTTCTGAATTACAAGGTGGTGAATATTTTATATTGTGAAATAAATAGAAATGTTTATAGTTATGTTTCTTCATGTAAAACTACACATGACATATGGAAAAGTCTGGAAGTTACACATATTGGTTTGGGTAAACTTATTATAACTAAGTTGTCCATGTAAAAAGATGAATATCAATAATTTAAAATGGGTGAAACAAATTTAATAAATTATTACATAGGTTTAATAAAATTTTAAATGGTGTGAGTTATTTGGGAAAAACTATTGAAATTTTTATTATTGTTGAAAGAGTAATTTGTGAACTTCCTATGAAGTGGAATGCTAAAAAGGTTGATATTGAAGAAAGAAAGAACTTAAAGGAAAGAAATATTGATGAGCTTATTGGTTCATTGTTAAAATATGATTTGTAACTTAAAAATATTGTTAAATAAGATAATAAAAATAAGAAAGGGGTTTCTTTTAACTCAAATATTTCAACATACTATTCTGGTTATGGGTTATAAAGTATTGATAGGAATGATACGTAAAATGTAACAAAAGTTGTGTATATTAAAAATAAGGGCTCCTCAAGGAGATACAAAAAAAATATTATTGTAAGGATGGCCACAAGGAGAAGAATAAAAATAATTTTATTTTTAATGATGATCAGGTATTAATTTGACATTAGTATAGAAACAGTGTGTGCATCAAGACTCATTGTCAATGATTGAAGGAAAAAATAAGAGGAAGTAATAGAAGAAAGAAAATAAGGAAATAGTATTAGAATGGAGTTTTAGTGAATATTCGAGTATTGCGGAAGAATATGTTTCAAAAAAAGATGTGTAAAAATTGTGTTTAATAGATTCATCAAATCAAGTGATTCTACTTATTATTTTTCCTCTAAAATTGATTATGAAAAAACCCTCTATAGAGAAATTTATTAAAATATTTGATAGAAATAATCATAAATTTAAAAATATCACTAGTTTAAAAAATGGTATTAAGAGTTAACATAATTGTTTTCTTAAGGAAAATGAAAATATATAAAAATTTGTCTTGGATTATAAAAATTATGTATATTTAGATCTAAAAATTTCTCAAGAAAATATCAAAAATTCTATTGTTGAAAATTAAAAGTTAAAGAAAGAAGTTTATTTCATGTTAATGTTCTATGAAGCTGAAATAAGGAATTTTGAAAATGTTATTATGGAGAATTAATATCTCAAAAATGAAATTAAAAGTCTAAATTTAAATCTATCCATTTTTTAAGAAATAAAAATCTTTGATAAAATGATGAGTTTCAAGAAAATGAACAAAAGGATTTCTATAATTGGTTATGGTGGTAATTTACCTAAAGTTTATAAGACTTTCTTTTTATTATAATTAATACAAGTACATATACTACTTCATGTTTTAAATATAAAATGAAAAGTCATTATAAAAATGAGTATTCCTTGATATTTTCATAATCTCTTTGAAAAAATAAGGATTTCATTTATAAATATTTATATCCTATATTTACTAAAAATAATTGTTTAAATTTAGTTTTCATTACCTAGAATTCATATGTTAATCCCATTAGACCCAAGTTTATATGGGTACCAAAGCTTTCTTAAATCATTTTTTTTGTAGTAAAAGTGTCCAAGGAACATAAAAAGGATGTTTGATACAAGATAGAATATTATCAAGACACATGACTGTTGATATATCAAACTTTCTATCATTTAATAAATGTAATGGAGGTAATATTAGTTTTGGTGATAATTATAAATGAATGGTAAATGGTTTCAGTGTGCTTGTAATTTCAAATTCTATTTTTATTTACAATGTTTTATATGTTTAAGGATTAAAATATAATTTAATAATCATTTCCAAATTATTTGATGATGGAGTGTTTTTTAAATTTCAAAATTATAAATTCATTTTTTTTAAGGATCAATCTATTTTGTTTTATAAAAATATTAAATATAAAATTTATTCAATTAATTTTGATTAATTAACTAATCAAAATGTTAAATTTTTGAATTTTATATAATCTAATAAAATTGTTTGGAATTTGAGGTCAGGATATGTTAATTTCAGGTTGATGCACAAGTTTTCAAAAACCAAATAGTTTTACAACTAGAGAAACTTAAAGATGAAAATGCATTTATTTGTTATTATTACAAGAAAGGTAAAAAAATATAGAAGAAGTTTAAAGTAAATTAAATAAATAAAAAAATATAAGGTCTCTTGATCTTATTCATTTTGATTTATTTATTCCTATCAAACTAGCTAGTTTTGGTGGTAAGAGATATTTTTTGTTATTGATTATTTTACTAGTTACACATGGTGTTATTTTATTAAACTTAAATCCAAAAAATTATCTATGTTTATTGATTTTTTTAAAATTATTTCAAAATGAGAAATTAAATTAAATTAAATAAATTAGAATTGATTGTGGTAGTGAATTCTAGAATCTATAATTTATCTAATTTTATGACGAAAATAGGTAATTTTTACAATTTTTAATCCCCAAGAACACCACAAAAAATGGTTTAATAGAAATAAAAAAATAAAACACTTAAATAAATGTATATACCCTTGTTAAATAAGTTTAATCTACCTAAATATTTTTGGGATTAATGTTTGAATACTTATTATGTTGTTGAGAAGTACATTTCATGCATTCCTTTTTTTTATTACAATATATTACTTTTTGGGATTAAAATGGTTAATTATTTCCCCGATGTATAATAATCTATTAATATTGGGAAGGATAAAACAATTGGTTGAAAAAAAATTAGTAAAAGTGACCAATAAATCCACTAAAATAATGAATTCCACAACATAATATATCTATGGGATACTTTTAGGACTCAAAAATGAAGAAACTAGTTGAAAAGGAAACTTCAGGGCTCGAAATTTTTCATTCACATAATGAATGTACTATTCATGATGTGAAAATGGGTTAAAGGAAATATGTGAATACATGGAATTATGAAAATAGATTTTAGGATTAGATCACAACATTCATAATGTGACACATATGTCACACTATGAATGTGACCATACATACCCAGTAAATGTTGATTTTGATGTAAATTTCGACAGAGGACCCAATTAATGTCTCGAAATGGAATTTTTCACTAGGATTTAATAGAGAATATTTTATGACTATATTAATGGAAAATTGAATCAAACTAGAATAGTATAGAGATCTATAAATAGAGAGAGGTGGGTTATTGCAGTGTTCTCCATCACCTCTTTTTTATAAAATATTTTTCTTTTTTCTTTCCCTCTTAATCTATTATTACAATAATGATATGGTAATTCATTCTTTGTTCTAGGTGATGTAGAAAAAGGTGAAAGTTTTTAGTGAATTTTTATATTCTTATTTAATTCATGTTGGGTTTCTATAAAAAATTTCAATTCCAATCACTTTATTTTTATTTTCTCATGAAAATTGAGATAAAATCTAAAAAGTCACTTTTAAAATTCTACAACTAATTTACCTAAACTATTTCATGCCCATTGATTATTATGGGGAAATTAAATTTAATAAAAAATTATTGATAAAAACTTTATTCATTCAACCCCTAGATTACATGACATTGGGAATAAGGTGTTTTTTGTATTTATGTGGGGATACAAGGGTCATTGGATCTCCCTCGTCTCGACTCCAACATCCATCGCAAATCAAAAAAATTAATTTTTAAATAAATTTTCACCTGGAACATAAATCTAAAAAACCCTTACACAAATTCTAACATGATTTTCATAAAACCAAACATACTTCTATTTCTTCCCTCCCATTTTCCAAAACAATTTCAATCCCACTCCTCTTTCTACTTTCCCCTTCTTAAAAAATTAAATAATCATTTCTAAATTCTTAAAACCTAATTGTGCTATCTATGTGGATTTTACCTAGAACTTACTATCATCTACATTTTAATTAATTTTTCCCACTTATTTGAGTTTAAATAAATGATTAAATTTGGATAGCCCTGTTGGAAACTAATGAATCCCTACGGGTGGTTAGTTACTAATAGAGTTATTTTAAGACCCTTGTTGAAAAATATGTTGTAATGGTGTGGTCCAATCCATTTGGATGAAGTTGGGTCAAATTCTAATACCACACATTGTACCCCAGACCTCAACTCTTACAGTTTGACCTCTATGGTGAGGTCACTAAGTGTTGAAGGGGACAACATTCCCCTGCTTTAAGGGTCTGAGGTTCAAAGTCCCCAAGACCAAAATATGGTCATAATGGAATTTCTAACCATGTTATAATAGATATGAATATGTGACACTAATAAAGAACTATATCAGTATAGACTTTGACATGGTTACTATAGAATCTCAGAATCTGGAGACATTGGTACTGCAGCTCTGCAAACTTCCAACCACTGGTTACAATAGCATATTAGACTTGGGTGGTTTTAGAACTATTGTATTGTGGAATTATTATATAGATATCAGAATTCTAGAATCATCTTATTTATGATCTCAATTCAGATAGGGTTTCTGTGTGTCTAAAATGCTAAAATTTACCTATAATTCTACTCCTGATTATACTGATATTTCTGCCTCTCTGTGGACATATCAATTATTTCCTAAATCACATAAATAATTTTTTCTATATTCATCCTCTTATTATTTTTTGGTTCTATCTTTTCATAATCTACAAACCTTTATTTCACTGTGAATCTTGGATTCTCTTCAAAAAAATATACCATGTGATCTTTTGAAGTGGATGAAACCTAAAATTGTCTATTTTAGAGTATTTGGATGTAAATTTTTTATTATAAATACTAAATATTCTTTAGATAAATTTGATGAAAAATATGATGAAGTTATTTACTTAGGATATTCAAATATTAATAAGGCATATAGAGTGTACAGTAAAAGAACCATTGTTATTGAAGAAAAAATTCATGTTAAATTTGATGAAAATATTTAATTAGAATAGATGATGATATTTATCAACACTAGGATGAGTTTAGATATTTTAATATTAAATAATAATAACATAAAGATAAAGACACAAATATTGAGGGGGAGAATATATCCTCTCTATCTGAATCTATTCCAAAAAGGTCTTGGAAGACTCACAGTGATCATCATAAAGATAAAATGTGATTGGTGATGTAGAATCAAAGGTTAAAACTAAAAAATCTATTATGAATATTTCTAGTCATCTTGATTTTAATTTTAATTTTTCTCCTAATAAAATTGATGAGGATTTAAATGATTCTAATTGGATATTAGCGGTGCAAGATGGATTTAATCAGTTAACTAAAAATATTGTGAGTACTTTAGTTGTTCTATGAAAGACTATAGGGTGTTATTAACTTCCAATAGTAATATAAAAATTTAATAATTAATAAAATAAAACACCCTGATTATAAAAATTCAATAATTGGTAATCCTGAGTGTTAAACAAACAAGGTTGGTTGGTAATACTTTATGTAAATTAAGAAAATGGTTAATTGATTATTGTTTTGAAATGAGGGATAAAGAATAAAGAAAATAGATTTAGTTTTTAGAATCAAGATATGCATGTAATTTTTAGTGATTTTTAGTTTTCTATTCTAGATATTAAAATAAATATGTGTTCATTCATATTTTTTGTTAGGATTGGGTCTTAGAGATTCTTTATCTCGGTTTCCTTTGAAAATCCAATAATCTCACCATTTGTATGGTCTATTATTTTGTTTGATTCCAGGAGTAGGTGACCAAAACCTTATTTAAACATAATAACTCTATATTTTATAATGGTCATTTACAAACTAGGTTTATTAGTAGATGAAATATAATTATAGTCTTCAAATTACAACATAATGGTCAGGCAATGAAAAAATTAATAGTTTAATTGAAAAACTGAGTGCAACAACCCAAACATGAATTGACAAAGAAAATAATTCATATGCATCACTTCCCCTTATAATAACATATCTACGAACTATGAAATATCTCACTCATACTAATCATGAGTATTAATGAAGTCATGTTTACCAGATAGTGAAAATTTTAAGTGGCATTAGGTTCCTCAATCATGCGCTCCCGTTATCTATCCATCGGCCATCAACCATCGTATCTGGTATCTGGTTTATATTATATCTTTGTAGAAGAGGATCACTTCTCAATTTATAAGTTTCACCTTGAATATGTCATAATTGTGAATTATAAGTCCTCACTTTATGGAAGGTTCACATCCTGAATGGGATTCACACCATGAATTGACATAGCCTCTTAAGTCTTGGAAAACTCACATCGTAGATGGATTTCAGGGCATGAATCCACTTCAGTATCAAAACAAGTCACGAATCCTATTTTTATAGTGTAAAGTATAAATATAATTTTCAATGTAAGATTTCATCGATTCTCATAAAAATGTAAAATTTCTAGTTATTTTACATATGGTTCATGACGTGAACATGTAGTCACCCCATGAATTCTTGAGTCCTCCTTCAAAATATTATTTATCAAATTTTTTATTCATGTCCTGAGATCCATTCATGATATGAATGTCCATTTTCTTGTATGTTTTCCTATGATCCAATACATTTCTTCAATTTCAATCCTTGAAATCATCATATGGTCATCTAACATCAAGGGAAGTCTTCTCGTGATGTAAATATTGATCTGTTGTGCACTTTTTACTCATTTCCCATCAATTTTTTATATCTAGACAAATATTAACAAATTAGAAAACATTCAAGCAGAAAGTATTAGTTTAAACCACAAAAGTAATGTATTTTATTATCAAAAATTCATGCATGACATATAAGTATCAAATCCCCCCACACTTGAATTTGGACTTGTCCATAAGGGTGAAATATAAATATATTACAAATTGCACTAAACTTACCATGATTTAAATGAAATTTCAATAAAATCAATTGAGAAATAAGGAAATTAAATGTCCATGCCTTATATAGGTAAATTCCATCAACTCCTTGCTTTTTAACGAAACAAGTTAGTCATGAATTTTATTTTTCCCCTTTTGAATTAACCATTCTAATTAATTCTTAAATTTTCATTTTCTCAATTCATTATTAATATGAATTCAACCTGAAATCTAACTCACATTGATTTTTCTCACTCATAATCAAGGTAAAAATTTAAATAGAGTTATGAAAATACCTCTAATACATTTCACTTACCATTATCTTGCAAGGTATCTAATATCTCTACCTCATAAAGACAAAGACCAGAATTATTCAATAAGATCATGAATTGAGGTTTAGAATTATCTAAGTTTTATGTTAGGTGGGTGATGAATAAAATAAATCTCAAAAAATATATTTGACTCTAAATAATAATGAATGATATAAAAATATAATCTCAATGAAGTACTCTTGAAATGATAAATGTTCCATCTCCCCATACCCCAAATCTCAAAGTGGGTATATGATAAAAGTAAGAACAATGAATGGATCACCCTCTCTTTCCCCTTTTTTCATAAAGTTTTTTTTTATAAAAATCTAATTTCCACCACTTAACCTCATTTTATTCTTTTCAATATCATAAAACACATTGAGAGTAGGGTAAGAAGGATATAATAGGCTTGAAAATGGATCTTTTTATATCAAGTTTAATCATAAATTATATAGGAAAATGTAGGATAACATTTAAAGGTGGGTGAAAGGATAATGTATTAAAATAATAAAATGTCTCAATCATATTACAAGTTATTTTTTCATTCATAGATCTTATAAGATACTAAGAACGTACTAGAAAAGATCATTCTTGGGTCTCTAACGAAATGTACTATAAAAAGAATGGAAAATGTTGGTTTAGAAATTATCTCAGGATTTAGGACATCTGGTTGGGATAATTACCCATGTAAATTCATATAAATAACCAAATAAATTAACAAGAATATCAAAAAAATCAAGGAATACCAAATATCAAAAAAATCATTTAAAATAATCAACAGTTCTCTCTAAATCATTATTTGTAAAATCTAAATTCTTATATTTATCCTTACTAATTATTTTTTCCCATTATTCTCATTTAAATTTATTGGTAGAGATATTTAAAAACATGGAATGGTAATTATCCTAAATATTTTATATCTCCTATTTCAATCAATTAAATAAAAATTTAAATATGGGGCATGCAATTCATATTTGAAAACACTTAAACAAATTCAAAATTTATGTGTAAAAAAATAAAAAATCGAAACTCATACTCCCCTTCCATTGAAGCACTTGGGTTAGTCATAATGGTTCTATTTCTCCAAGTCCACATTGTGAATCTTCATATCATGATGTGAAGAGTTCTTGGTGCTTATTATCATGCTTCTAGCTAGTGTATTGATGGTTCTACAAATAAAAAACACACAAGTACAAGTACAGGTCCTTTTTCAATGAAATTTTAACACAATTGGGGGAGAGTACCTGCTTCCAAAAATGGAAAAAATAGAAATCCTAAAAAACTCAGGTTGTCTCCTATAATCACTTTTGTTCAATTTCATTGGCTTGACCTTACCTTTCTTATCTCAGGTGATGGATGATTTAAAAAACTATACCTATTCAAGGTCCAAAAATAATATTAGTTGTGACCTATCAATAAATATGGGCATCCCTCTGAAAAGAGATTCATTATTCCCTGGGGTTTTACCTTCTCAATCACTATTAGGCCTATCAAACAATGATTTTTGAACCTAGAAAATCCAAGATTCAAGTCATGCACCATCTGAACCTACTAGACTTCTTTAAAGTCTTGTGTGGTAGTTCTTCCTCCATCGACAATGATATTATCTCTTAGATTTCCACTTTTCTTTTTTATGTTTGTTTCTTCTTAATAATTGTAGATATCATGAACCTATTGATGTTCTTATAAAATGTAAACCTCTTCAAATTCATTCCTTTCATCTTGTTTTATATCATCATCCTTCACATCACAATTCTCTATTTCTTAGTGTATGTTGAAACTGACTTGTTCACTTCCCATTCTCAAATATAGCTCCCCACTTCATACATCAATTAGTGATCATCCAGTTTCTAGAAATGATCTCCAAAAAAATTAGAGGTTTATCCTCTTCTTCCATATCCAATGCCAATAAGTCCACATGGAAGATAAAATTATCAAATTTGATCTAAATATATTCAATCAGTCCTCATAGTAATTTCACTATTGAATATGCTAATTGAAGTGTAACTCTTATCAGCTTGATGCACTTTATTTCTATGATTTTGAAGGTGGTGTATAAAATGATATTGACACTCTCACTTAAATAATATAATCATTTTTTAAATTTATTAGAACCAATAAGTATAATAATTAAAAAACTACCTAGATCATGTTGCTTCTTTGGTAGATTAATTGGTACCATAAAAAATCTATTATTAGTGTTATTGTTACGATCTCTTGAAGCTTGCTTTTTTTATTACCAACTCATTATAAAACGTTGATTATGTAATAATATTGGATAAATCTTATGAAAAATTAATATTAATTTGTTTCTTCACCTACTGCATACTCTATGGAAATGGTAGACATGGATTGTGAAGGGGTGGAGGTTTCCCCCATTTTTGTTCTTCAGATTTATCCTTATTTTTTTCTATCTACTTTAATTCCATTTCAGTTTGTTTTAATTATTTTTTAATTCTTCGTTCAAGTTCATATTTAGTTACATTTCCACTTATTAATGTTATAGCTTTAAAATATCCTCAAAGGTGTGCTTCAAGAATTCTTAGTAGAGATCCTCTCAGCCTCTCTAAGTTTTTCAGTGATTTAACCTACTTAAATCTCTATATTTATGAATCCATACGTGTGGATTATTTATTATTTCTTAATTTCCAATATTATAGCCTCAGTTGTGGTTAAAAATGTTTCTAATGTCTCTTTCAAGGTATGGAGCTGGCATGAAAGTGAAGGACCCTAAGGTGCATGTTGTCGGTATCTCTATGGCATATGTTGATACCATTGAGATTGTTGTTGTTTTTTATTATACCCATGAAATTGGTTTTTTCTATTATAATCAATAAAAATTGTATCTTCAACATGTGTACATTAGGGGTCATGAAGATCCATCATTGTGTCCCCATTTCTTGTAATGAATTCCATATAGGATACCATTTGGCTATTTCCCACCATGGTCACCCCTTGACATTGGGTGTTTTCTGACTGCCACTAAATTTTATTTTTAACCATCTCATCCTAAATATTGTATATTTCCTTAGGGGACTTTCTCATTAGTGATCCTTCTAATACTTCATCAATAATCAAGTTGTTTTCCTAAAACATACCCTGATAAATAGTTTGAATTATTATCCAAATTTAAATACCTTGATGAGGGAATTGGTGAGTTAAGTATTTAAATCATTAGGAATTAATATAAATGGACTCATTATAAACCTAAAAAATTTAAAATTTCTACCTTAATATCCATGGATTTAGATGGTGGGAAGAATTGTGTTAGAAAGTTTCTCACCAACTCATCCCATGCAGTAATGGAGTGGGAAGGGAGGATTTGAATCCACTCCTTGGAATTTTGTTTAAAATAAAATATAAATAACCTTAGCATTACTGTATTAGTGGAAATATTATTTAATTGAAATGTATCACATAGTTTAATGAAACCACCTATGTAAGCATTAGGATCTTGGAGTGGAAGATCGGAAAATTGGATCAAGTTATAGATTGTTTGGATGATCATAGGATTTATTTCAAACTGATATGTGATGACCAATAGTACCAAAATACTAGGATAAATGACCAAGCCTAAGGTTTTTTCATATTCTATAAGTGGTCGCATCTTAGGTAGTTTTTTTTTTGCGCTTCTCTATCTATGATGTGTTGTTCTTGTTCTACCTCTTCTTTGTATTTATTCTACTAGAATAATGTCCTCCCCAACTGTAGGCTATATGTGAGATCATCATATTTTTCTTTCCCATGAGTGGAGTAATCATTCAAAGGATTATTACCTAAAATTACAGCATGGCATAACCCAATGTAAAATAGTGAATTAATATTAAAATAATTATGATTATTTTTAATTAACCTAAACAAACTAAAAACCATCCTCAGCAATGGTGATAAAAATTGACATCCCATAGTGTTTCATTAATTTCCTATGGGGAAACAAAAATTTCATAATTAATAAACTCAAACATCCTAACTAAAAAAATATAGTAATTGGTAAGTAGGGTTTTTTCAATGGTTCCCTCATCTCAAAAGAACACACCTCACATGCCAGGAATTTTTCAAAATCTCTCGACCATTGCTCCCTTGGCCGGCAGTGCTCTAGCATCGATCCCAACTTCGACAATCTTTGATCCCAGAGTCTCCTCAAGCACTATGCCCCTTTTTCCTTATGAACCACTAGGTTCCCTCCTAGAATATCTATAGCCTACAAGATCCTTCCATGATGCCTTGTGTGATTCGTCTAGTGTCTCCCAGCAGATTTGTTTCCCAGCAATGTGACTAGTCTCTCCGGTGGTGTCTCGTGACAGCTCCAGTGTTGCAGTGGAGGTTATCCTAGTGGTTTTGACAGAGGTCGTCACTTGTCTCGAGTGGATGTTGGTGGCTCGTTTCATGGCAGCGAATCCTTCCCAGCAGGTTTTCATGAGTTTTATGGTCTCTTGGGGTCTGGTTGGCTAGACAAGGATATATGTGATTCATCGGTCTTCCTTTTGTGTAGTGATAGAGTCAGAGGAGGACTTTATTCATGTTTGGTGAAAAGATCTCAGATCCTTTGGGAAATGGAGGTTCAACTTGGCTCCCTGGTCATTGGATTTTCATAGGGGTAAGGAAATATCCCACTCTGTGGTTTGTCTTGGGCTTCATGGTTTACCCCTTCCCTTACAAAACGGAGTTGTTCTGAAGGCCATAGGGGACTCTCTTGGGCGCTTTCTATGCATGGATGACCGTACCCTATCCTGTGAGGAAATAATGGTGCCCCGCATTTTCATGGATTTAGACCCCTCTATGAAGATTTTGGAAAAGGTTTATTTGAAGGTGTGGGGTATGTAAGACAGGGATCGATCCATTGTGTTCCTGGTCTTTCCAAGATCCGGTTCCTCCTGCTACCTCCAGGGGCACTCCAGGTCTTTTTGTAGAAACTGGAAGAAAGGTGGACCCCATTCAGCTCCAAAGGATCCTCTAGGTGGCATCCCCACTCCCCCCATCCTGGGTGTATTTGAGTCTAATCCAGGCCATGGGTTGGTACTTGAACTAGGGGATGCCTAAGCCCCCTCTGCTGATCTAGTGACTGGGGATTAGCTCTCCCTCTCTCCAGCTATGAATCTTTCTCCATGAAAGGATATCATGGTCTACAGGCCAAGGACTCCCTCCTCATTGGTCTCGATTCTCTCTGCTTCCATGCTCCGACCTCCATTGCTTGATGTTGGATGGTTCTGTGACAATATCTTAGCCCATTATCTATCCTCTCTAGACCTCTAGGTATTCCTACTACCTCCTCAAGAGATCCTCTCTATTTTTCCTATGGATTTTGTGACTGTGGAAGGTTTGATCTGATATCCTTCCCCTTCAGTATTATGTTCAATGGTTGGTCTATGCAAGTTCTTTGGTGGCACTCCAGATGGATCATCTTGTTCTCCTCTCTCAAATCCAGGAAAGTCGAAAAAGGTGAGAGTGAATTCCTCTCCTGTTACTTCTTTATCCCCGGTATTCTCTCCTTATATTCAAGGGGTGTGCATGCATGCACACTCAAAATATATTATGGATGAATACTCCTCCTAGTGCAAGAATACTATTGAGCCTGGGGCCAAAGTCAGGATCCTCTTTATTTAATGTTATCTCTACTCCTCTAGAACAACAAAAGTTTGGGTGAAAGAGTGAAATCTGATTTCATTTTCTCTGAAATTAATAAAAACAAAATTTATATTGTGGATGTGCATGATCATAAGCAGAACCCGGTTAAGATCAGGGAGTTTAGTTGAAAGTTGAAAATGCATGGCTCCATGCAAGAAAATTTGATCAACAGACACATCTGGATATTCCGGAACAAAGAGGTTTCTTTGGTTATGATTAATGCAGGTGACCAACATATTACCTCAAAATTCACCATAGTAATGGAGTGCTTCTATGTTTTTTTGTGTAAGTTGTGACGTCGTGGTTCAATAGAGGTTGTGGATTGAGATTGGATTATTTGATCCATAGGATCTCCTGTGGTTTGTGATGGGGTAATTCAACACATTCCATAACCTAGGGGAGAAGAAAGGGAGAGAGGCCTTCCCCCAATAATAAATCCTAGAGATTGTGTGCTTTAGGTCAGGTAAGGGTCTTCTTTATCTGGAGTACTCGAGAGCCCATTTTAATTGGTGAAACAACTAGGGGCATGAAAGATGAAGATGGAGAATACTTGATTGTTGTTTGGCCAACTCAACTGGAATATGTAGGTTTCTGAATACCAAGGTTACTCACCTTGCCTGAGGTATATCTGATCACTCCCTTATTGGTTTCTCTTTCTCTAGGGAAGGATTATCTAGAGTCCTTCAGGTTCAACAACCAATGGTCCCAAAGTCCTGGTTATCATCAGCTTGTTAAGAAACTATGGGGAGAGCCTATTTGTTGGCATACCTATGTGGCCCTATATAACAAACTCTAGCAGCTGAATTGTGGGATTCAAGAATGGGATAGAGGGATTCCTAAATTCAACCAGTATCTAGAAAACATGAATAAGAGTATTTATATTCAAGAATCCAATATTGAGGATGTTTGGAGAGACTCGGTGTTCAAAGATTTAGTAGGCAAGAAATATTGCTGGGAAGAGTTGATTCTTAAATAGGAGCGTGTGGCTTGGGAGAGATCTTCGGTGAAATGGCTGTAAGAGGGTCATAAAAACACATCTTTTTTCTAAGCATACATCAAATAAATTCATTTAAAGAACAATCACAACATTATTCTTGTGGATGGGTCGTACACAGAGGATAAAGATATTGTTGGGGGCATGGTGCATAGTTTCTTTAGGGACCTTTTAGTTGGTCCTAACCCAAGGATGTCCAATGGTTATCCTAGTGACCATGCAGATTTCTGGGAGGATATTCCCATGGTGGTGTCTCACCTGGATAATCATAGCATGGAGGTGATCCTAGATGAGTAAGAAATTTATAAGGCCATGCTGAATCCAAACCCTAAGAGTGCACCTAGACCGGACAGTTTTCTAGGCTCATTTTATAGAGGGGTGTGGGGTGTGGTTAAGGGGGATATCTTGGTAGCCATTCAGAACTATTTCCACAGAGGGATCTTGCCTCAGGTTCCAAGTTATACCACCCTATACCTCATTCCAAAGATAAAGAACCCATCTTCTTTTTCACACTACAGGACAGTGATTTTATGAAACTTCTCATAAAATATTCTAGTGAGTTTAATTAACCAGATACTATCTAATCTCCTACCCTGATCTATCTCCATTGAGAAATACGAGTTTATTAGGGGCCACTCCATACAGAGTGTTATTGCTCTAGTGTAGGAGGTGAGAGGGACATTAACGTCAAGAATCATGGATCGAATTTTCTTATCAAATTAGATATGAACAAAGCTTATGATTGGATCAAATGGAGTTTTATCAATAGAGCTTTAGCATCTATGGGGTTCTTATACAAGGTTGTGGACCTCATTTTCAGTTTTTTTAGCTCATCATGGTTGGCTGTTTTTTATTTGGGGAAGTATCATAGCTTCTTTAAAGCGATGAGGGGCCTTCGGTAGGTAGACCCAATCTCTCCCAATATCTTCATCTCGGTAGAGTACATTCTTAGTTGTCTTATTAATCGTGGCCTCTCTACTGGAGATATCCAACCCTACAAAAGGAATATGAGTCTCCCACTGATAACCCACCTAATATTTGTGGACGACACGATCATATTGATGAATGGATGAAGGGAATATTTTCAAGGTATCAAGAACATCCTGGAGGCCTACTACTACTTAAGTGGGCAAGTTATTAGTAATAAAAAAAGTAATATTTTCATCTCTCACAAGTTCACTCCTAGCAGAATTTCCTCCCTATGTAATAATCTCAATATGAAATGAGGCTCCTTTACCATGGATTATATGGGAATTACCCTCTCCTTGGGAAGGCTTTGCGTCTGATACATTGATCATATTGTTAACAAGATCACGATCCATGTACTCAATTGGAAGAATTGTTTCCTCTTTTTCAGGGGTCACATTGCTCTGGTTAATAGCATATTGTCCGCCATTCCTATACATGCTTTCTCTTCCATCTATGTGCCATGAGGAGTTATTAACAAAATTGCCAAGGTCTTTTGCAGTTTCATATGGGATGATATGTCAGAGGGAAAGAGGCATTGGGATTTGTGGGATAGGCTGGAAAGACCCATTTATAATGGAGTGATCAATGTGTAGAGTCTACAGAGTATGCTTCATTTCATGCATGAAAAGATCACGTGGGATATTATGGAGGAACAAACTCTTTGGGGCAGCTCTATTTCCATCATTTTCAGGAGCAATGTGGAGCTGTTTTATGGCCATGTCTCTTCCTTCTAGTATCTCATCTATCCTCTGTTTCTGTCTCTTCAACAGAGATCTATTTGGCTGGTTGGCGTGGGTGACATTCGCTTTTGGGGATGCAACTGGGCAAGCTCTGTTCTTGGATTCCCTAGATTCCATGCACCTTAGATCTTGGTAATGGAATCAATCATTTATCCTAGTTATACAAAATCTATTCTGGATGGGGAGCAACAAGACCTCCTTGAGTCCATCTTGTTTAATTCTAATCTAGATAAATGTGTGTTTACTCTCTCTACATTGGGTTCTTTCACTACCCTAGACTTTGGTATGATGGTTTCTACTCAAAATACTCATGGTATCAAGAATTAGGTGTTGTGGTGAAATAATATTCCATCAAAGTATAATTTTTTGTCTTGGTGCATTAGGAACCAGGCCACAGCCACAGACAAAAATATTAAGAAGCTTGGAATAAGTATGTCATCAAGATTCCATTGTTGTAGCAATAGTCGGGAGGAGAGTTCTCATCATCGTTTCCATGAAGAATGGGTATAGGTAGTGTGGTTCATCTTTGGAGGCCTAGCAGCCCTCTCTTATCAGGATCTCAGGGATGCTCAATTCCTAGACAGATGGTTCCATGGATCATTGGATTTAGGTATGGAATGGATGGTTTGGGCGGTGATCTATAATGTTAGGTGGTGGAGTCTATGGAAAGCGAGAAACTAGGCCAAATTTGATGGTCAAATCCCTTCAGTAAGGTCCATCATTGTGAGGACTCATTTCCTTCTAGTGGATATGGTATTTCTCATTTCATATTGGCAGAGTGATCCCTCTTTACGGCTTCTTCAGGCTAGGACCCAAGCTCCACTTCCTTGATTTGACAAGCCACAAGTCAATTGGGTTTGTTAGCACCCTCCTTCTACAGGTTTAAAACTAAATTTGGATCGGTCCTGTGTTATGGGTGTTATGAGAGGTAGGGTGTGGTTTGAGGTCTCATGGGATCTATGGTGATGGCCTATTCTTCTTTCTACAGCAATGAAACCTCACTTCAGGTCAAGGCCAAAGCAATTCTCACTGGGCTCACCATTTTCATGCAAGAGAACATGGAAATCTCCTAGGTGGAAACTGATTTTAAGGTCCTTCATGATTCCCTGAGTGGTAAAGGATCATATCTTTGGCCCATAGCCTATATTTTTTGTAAATGTAGAGTTATTTTTTTTCAACAACATCTGAGTCACCCATACTTGGCATGAGGGAAACAAGGTCACGGATCATCTAGCCTCTATGGAGGACTAGAGTTCCATTAGTACTCGAATCATCTTTATTAATTATCTGAATCCTGAGGGTGTCAACTTGTTCAAAGGGGATTCCCTTAGCCTACACTATTTTAAGCCCCTTTTGTTTGGGGTTGTTTTCATCTCTGTTTGAAATAAAAATTGAATTTGGATGGATGGATGGTAAGTAGGAATGAATACATGGTAATCCCACACATGAATTGGAAAAGAAAATAATCCTTATGTAGAACTTCCCCCTATAATCACATCACCCATCACTATGAAACTACCCCCTCATTTTAACATTAAGGAGGAATGAATACATGGTTACTGGGTGGAAATGAATTTCATTGGAAGCAAATACCTCAGGAGTATTCTCCCTTCATTTTTTCATTTTCCATCATATCTTGTATCCATTCAATATTATATCTTTTGATTAGTGGATCTCTTCTACATTTATAATTGTCTTCCTAAATACCTTGAAAATTCACACCAAAAATACCCACTTAATGATGGGTTTAGGTCCTAAATGGGATTCACATCATGAATTAGCATTGATTCTTTATAAGTCCTGGAAAACTCACATTGTAAATTCATTTAAGACTATGAATCCATTTGCTGCAACCTCAAAAACAAATCATGAATCCTCTTTTTATAGTATGAAGGAGTGGTTTAATTTTCGGCATAAGTTTTCATCGAGTATCATCAAAATAAAAAATTTATGGGTCTTCCACACATGTTTCACGGTGTGAACAATTATTCACACCATGAATTATTGACTCCTCTCAATATTTCTTTTCATGTTCCGTCATCACATCCTGAGTTTTATTCCGGTTATGAGTTCTATACACAATGTGAATGGGAATTTTCTTGTAGGTTTGTCTTTGTTTTAGCTCGGATCTTTAGTTTCAATCCTTGAAATCATTTTATGGCCATTTTACATCGAGGGAAGTCTTATCATGATGTAAATACTGATCTATTGTGCTCCTTTTCCTTATTTCCCATAAATTTTTTCATTGTGTCAGATATGAAAAAATAATTAGACATTAGAGTAGGAATTTACAATTTAAATCAAAAAAGTAATTCACTTTAATATCAAAAAGTAATTAATGAAATGTAAGTATCATTCCACCAATTGATTCTTTTGTTATTGGAATAAAATGGATCTTTAGAAATAATCTTGAGATATCTGGAAATATAGTTAAAATTAAAGCTAGATCAGTTTCTCAAGGATACTCAACAATACATTGATTTTAAAGAATCTTTTTCACCTATTTATTTGTTAGAAGAAATTGTTTATTAGATTATACTATTTCTCATGGTTTTAAATTATTTCAAATATATGTTAAAACTAATATTTTGAAAAACTTTTTCATTTGGGATATCTCCAATGGGGTTTATTCATGAAACCAGAAACACCCAATGATTCCCATATCCATGATGGTTTATGGACTTCCTTTCCAAAGGAAAGCGGTCATTGATAGATTCTACTAATGATGTTTATCAAATAACATTGGTTGATAGGATTGGATGTTGGTCTCATCACACCCTTTTGGGGGTAATTTTTTCCTACTTCGGGACTCTCTTATACATTTAATTCATATTCATGAAACCATTATAAACCTTAAAATAAAATTGGTCACCCTTCACATTTGAGATCAATCACATATACATGAAAGAGTAACCATTTGTATATATCAAGGGTTCTCTATCAATGGAATAATATGTGTGAATATGAGGATCTTTATTGAGAGATTCAGTTTTATGCATCATAGGTTCTCCATCTCGTTTTTTATTTACTTGGTAATGATTTATTTAAGGGATCATGGTTCAATGACTCATGATTGGTAACTCTAGAGTTTATTATCATCTAGGTAGTTGGTTAGAGTTTTTATATTGGGATTGGTCCCATAATAAGGGCTTTGTATTTTTCTTTACGAAAGAAATCAGAACTCACGTAGTTCGGTGCCACATAACGGGACACATATTACCTTTTATGTTCATATAAAATGGACCATATTATGAATTTTAGTGTTATGGGGTGAGGAAATATAGGAGGGATATTCCTTGAAAAGTATGGTGAGGGACTTATGCATGATTAGTCCATTATGGTTGATCTGGTAGGGAATATGTCCCTATAATGAGATAAACTACACTGAGAATTTGGGCTGATGAGGATGAGGTGAAAAGGACCTAAAAGGAGTATATCCTCTTAGGTGGAAGAATGATCTTACTGGGTATGTATCATAATAAGGGGGATTATATATTTAAGGTTTTGGGTTTAAACCTGGAGAAGGATTCCAACATATCTTGTGATTACAATAACAAAATCTCACGTAGTTTGGAAATGTTGGTTCATAAACCTATGAGTGAGGCCCAAATGGTTGATTCATTACAAATATGTCCCTATAAAGATTTTTCTCATGGATAATATGGACCTCTTAAATAATGGTAACATGGTTTTGGGAATTATTCCTTGTAGGAGTCCCATTTGAGGATATTTGGTTGTGCTGGTGATATGATCACCGCTGACTTCTAAGCCCATGTGAGTCATGATCAGTGTTAGAAACAAGAGGAAGTGGAATATCTAGAACTTATCATGATCTCCATCATCTTATGGTGGATGAAATATGGGGTAGGTAAGGTAGGATATGTCCTGTAATAAATATTATGGGCTTACTCCATAATGGATGCTCATTTCCTGGTTTTAGAGAGGAGGAGAGAAAGATATTGTACTAGCCTTAATCAAAGGTAAAGAAAAGTGGTTCCCCACACTATCCAAAATGAGAAGGTCTATATCACTTCCTCTAAGTCTAAGGTCCTCATTAAAATAAGAATTTATGATTTTGAACATTCTGAGGACCTCACCTACTAGGGATGTTAAATGAGAGGCTTCTTTTACCATGGGAATTCATGATCAAGAGGACACACTAGTCTGTTTTATTTTCTGATCATACATGTCTAGAGGCATCATAAAGGATTTAATTCATAATTATTTATATGGAATTCTTAATGGAAGGTCTTCCTTAGGTTCTCTTGGAATATTTGAACTCATGTTTTGAGCCAAAGAAGGGCCCTTCACCCTAGTGTCTTTGAACTTGGGGAGGATCCACCTAAAATCACTTGGTGTTCTAGGCCTTTGAGTAACTATAATCCCTTAACGCTTTCTAATTACCTCTTATTTTTTAAGATTTGGAAATATACCTAAGGGTTTAAATGACTTAAGATAATCACTTTAGAAAGAAGAGCTTTGAGCTGACTTTTTGTCTTCCATTCATGTCAAATGATGATCCCAAGGGTTCTATTTATATGAAAAACTCAATCTCTAGGTGAATGAGGTTTCTCACACAAGTATTCCATGATATCAATTCACATAGGTTGTCCCACATAGGTTCTCCATGAAGGTGATTCGCACTCACTAAACCATGTGGGATGGGTGATGGAGTTGTGTGATGGAGCTATGCGAGATATTGAATTCCTTTATAAAAAATATCTGACTTTATAAAAATATATATTTTGATCCATAAGTCTATTTTGGAAATGAAACCAGTAAAATCAAATCCTAAAAAGTTATACCATAGTTTCTACACCCTATAAGGGGGGTTTTATACCAAAAAGTGTCTGTAATACCATCAAAAGTGGGTTTTAAGGTGTTAATACATTTTTATCATCATTTTTTGGAATCCATGTCTTATTCTTAGAAGGATGTTCACATCACCATTCCACTAAATTATAATAATTTAAAAGGATTATTTAGTCCTCAGTGTGGAGAGGTCTTATAGCACATGAAAATCCAATCTGAATTTTCTTCCAGCATAGAGACACATTTCTACTTATTAATTTTGTGGTGAAGTGTGTGGAAAGAGTTTTTTGATGCCAATAAAATTACCCCTTATTATAATTGGACTCATTAAAAATAAAAAAAACTGATTCTAAGTTAAATGTAGGGCACTTAGATGAATTATTAAATTTTTGGTTGACTTTGTAGTTTTCTCACCAGTGGGAGGATGCTTTAATTTTTTCTTAGGACATGGGTCTTAATGAGAATTATTTAACTATTTCTAGAGTCACATGATGGAACTCAAACATTTTATGTATTTTTTGTCACTTACCTAACTTTTCTCTAAGTCTGATACAGAGAAGACTTAGCAGGTAATACTTGGATTTTTATAAGGGTGTCCTTTGCAGGTTTTTCGACCTAATAAGCTTTGTGCCTTTCCAATTTTGAATGCTTGATTTTTTCTAAACCATGAAGAGTGAACATCTAGTGATATGAGACTCAAAATTTTCTCAAGGTTCCCTTTTTTGAGTTTTTAGAT
This sequence comes from Viscum album, assembly GCA_963277665.1. Classification (NCBI taxonomy): domain Eukaryota; kingdom Viridiplantae; phylum Streptophyta; class Magnoliopsida; order Santalales; family Viscaceae; genus Viscum; species Viscum album. The sequence continues at coordinate 397,983,077 of OY728125.1, forward strand.
TTCCAAGTACTATATCTCTTTTTATTGGTAGTTTAGATTCTTTTTTATGTAGACTAATTCAACTAATGTTTAAGGTCAAATATTTTTTACCATTAGTTGTGGGAATAATGACCCAAGAATGGTTTAGAGGAAAAGAATACTCCAACACCTTCTGCATATGAGGAGGGAAGTTTTATATCATGATCTTTGGGTTTCAAAATATGAATAAATGGCATAGTACAAGTACATAAGAAATGACCACATACTATATTAAAAAATTAGTTTCTACTATGATGTTCTTAGGATGTAATGAGATAAAAGGATCTTCTCATAATGACAAATATTCTTATGGTTGATAGGCCAAATTGGGGTGTATTATATGGAGCCACATTTGATAATGTTAGGCATATTCAAAATAGTGGTGTCCTTCAGAGTTGTATTGTCTTATCACTGATATCAAATGGAGGTTTATAATGATACAAATTTATTGATACCAAAAATTTTCATTTGTGAAAATAATGTGTCAGATAATGAAGGAAGAATTTATATTAGCATTGGAAATAGATGGGAAATTCCCTATATAAATTTGATTTGTATGTAAGGAAGGGGGAATTTTTTTAAATAATTATTTTTTCAATGAGGAACACAACCACCTTCATGGATCAAGATTGTGTCTTGGAATAAAGGAACAAATACACGTTTTTATATGGATTGGCCAGGAATAGAGGATCCAAGAATCACTAATTATCCCATAGAAATGTGAATCAAGTCACATATAGTTCTCGAAGAGGTTTGATAGTGTGGTAGGAGACCAGCACCAAGAATGTGGTTCATCATAAGTGAGTTCCAATGGATCCTGTATTTTTATGTCATGTATTAGGGATGTGGACCATGTATTTTAATGTCGTGCAGCTCGGATGTAAGATTTCTACAATTTAGGGTTGTATATATTTGATACAAACTTATTGGGGAGGTAGTATACATGGGATGGGAAAGGGGAAAACCAACATTAATAGAGATCCCAAATGCTAGTATAGAATATCCCATAGATATGTACACTTAATTTAAATTCATAGTGCTCGTATAATTGGTTGGATAGAGTTTATGGTCTTGTAGTTTTGACCCATGTTGTTCCATTTAAGGTCTTGCACCTAGGACCATCCATTCCCTTTAAATTCATGTGAAAAGAACTATTATTTGATTCTAGTTTTGGAATGAATTAGCCATGCAATCTAGAACAAATTCCAAAAATATCTAAACCCATGTCATTCATGCTATATGTGAGAAACAAGAGAATTCAAATATTTTTCCAAATTGAACAAAAACATCAATCAAGGTTTTTGTCTAGTGGGTACCAATTTATTTTCCATTTCATGGTAATTTGATCAAGAATGGTTCATAATTCTTTGGGTGTGAAGGGGAGAAATTTTAAACTGTGATCTTGGGGTTCTCAGATCTGTGAAAAGGTGATGGGACAAGTATGTAAGGAATGACCATGAACAATATTTGAAAATAGGTATCTACTATGATTTTTTCATTAAGTGTGTAGATAAATAGATCTTCCCCTAAGGATAAAGATACCTCTAGTTGGAAGGCCACATCAGGGCCTATTATGCAGAGCCACATTTGGGAATATTATGCATAGTCAAAATAAAAGTGTCATTCAAAGTTCAATAACATTGACATTGATATCCATGGAAAGAATATGAGGATCTGAATTTCCAAATACATATATTATATCTTAATAAAATAAGTTAATTGAGATTAAAGGATCATTTATACCGGGATTTACCAAGAACAGGTGGAATGTTCCTTACATAGATCTTACTCAAGTAAAAGGAATCATTTTTCATAACCATGAGTTTCTGGATAAGGGAACCCATGTTGGTCTCTCCTACATGAATTGAGGTCATACATAGGACAAGGGAGAAAATTTTTATCATAATGATATTATAATAGGATTTTAGATCCAAGAATAACTACGTATCATGTGGAAAGATCAATCAATCCACATGTAGTTTTGTAGATGATTCTTCACACTGTTTAAATTCTAATGCGAGGAGAGGTCATTTTCATTGTATTGTGGTTGGACTGAGATGTAGAATTTTAGTGTCATAACATACCCCATAAACATGATAATTAAGACACACTTAGTTCTGTAAAATCTTCATTTTATAGGTATGTACCATGTTCAGGAAAGGGGTATATTTTGTATTATTATTTTGAATGCAGCCTTCTAAGTGAAAATAAAATTCATGTTAGACTCTCCTGTGTAGATCTGGCTCTTACACTGTAGAGTGGGGGTTTTTTGTATTTGATCCTAGGATGAATGATATATTCAACAATATTTATCTCATTAATTTAAGAATAAATCCACACATATTTCTAATGTAATGGTGTAATAGGAGACCAACATCAGGAGTGGTGGCCCTCTCAGGCAAAGGCTGCAACAATGCATAGTCTGGAGATATATGAAAGGGATATAAGCCATGAATTTTAGCATCATGAAACAAGGATGTGGGGAATTTAGTTTAGTTTCATGTGAATGGGACATTTTTTACCTGGTTTAAATAGATGTTACAATGTCCCACATCATACAAACACCTTTGGAATGAGATACACACAATTTACAGTCATGATTCATAGACCGTGAAGTGACCCAACCATGTGAGAAGGACCTTACCAAGATTAGTATGCCCACATGAGATTTTCTCAATGTGATAAATAAGAAATGGTGATTTTTTCCCTTTCCACGTAGTGGATATTAAAATAAAGTTGATAAATAAAGAAACCAAAAACAGGATCAATTTTTTAAAAGCAAGGCCAAAGAAACAAGTGGTATTACATCATGTGAGTGGTAACCTCAACCATATAGATTAATACCTTAAAGTTAGGAAATTAAATGTTTTTCTAGGTTATTTCATTCAATACCTTGTTCATGACTTTTAAGGTCATGTGATAAGGACCTTCATGAAGTTTAAATTCATGCAATGAGGACCATTCCATGCAATTTAATGTTGTGTGATTAAGATGCTTAGGTCGCGTAATGAGAAACAATAAGTGATAGTGTAGGGATTATTCATTGAAGATACCTAGATGTTTGTAGAGTCATCTCATGTGAGGAATCACATGATCACTGTAGGAAAATTTCTAGGATTGTCACCCAAGGAATCCTATGCTTCGTACATAAGCCAAGACTACATTATAACATCATATGTTGAAGAAATTGTATACTTTAACATCTTGTGACTATAATGATATGGGTAAATATTTTTAAGGTCATGAGTTTAGGACCATTGGTCATAAATTTTATGGTATTGTGATAAGGAACTCTACATACAGTTTAATGTTGTGTGGTAAGGATGATTCTATGTATTTTAACATCATGTGTTAAGGATGTTTCCATGTAGTTTAATTTCATGTGGTAAGGATGTTTACTTTTGTCTTTGATCACAATAAATATTTTTTGAGAAATAATTCATTGTTGTGGGAATATTACACTCATAATACATAGTAATAAATGAATATGTACAATTATAATAGACCTTATGGAAAAAAAGTCCCTTACCACATTGGTTCAATCTTCAGAGGTTTCGTATCTAGTATCATCAGAGTCTTGAGAACCAAAACTAGTTATCTTTGAAGGAATGAATGAATGTGAACTTTATTGTATAAAGATCATACTATTTAGTTTTATTTAACCTCTAAATGATGTGGGGTATGCATTATTTTCTCATTGATACATTCTAATTCATCTAAACACTTTTCTGACTACTTATCTATGGACAATTGATTGCAAATGGAAATTCAAAGTGAAGGAAATTGGAACTCAATGGGAAACACTACTTTTATCCCATATACTTATTAATACAAGGCTTATTATATGGTGGTACAAATTTTAGTACGATAATCCCACAAGTTATGTAGAAGTTTATTGGGTCAAAACTTCTTATATTTTTTCACTATTTTCTAGAGAGTTTTTTATAGAGTTTTATTGAAACACTTTACCTTTCCATTTTTCAATGTGTGATAGAAGGATGAATGGTTATAATACATGTAATATTATTGATACATCCTCTTCAATTTTGAAAAACATAAGTTGGTTCCATTTTTTGTTAGTATTTTTTGTGGGACACAAAATCTGGTAATGATGTCGGACTTCAAAAAATTTATGATATTCTTCATTATGAATTCATTGAGGGGTATTTACTTATCCCATTTGGAGAAGAAGTCAATATTAATGATGATGTGTTTAAACTACTTGGTTGTAGTGGTAGGGTATGGCCTCATGAAATCCATTTCTCATATGTAAAATGACCAGGAGTATTTATTAGTGTGTAATAACTCTGGGGGTGGATGGATGAAATTGGAATGCACTTGACAAGAATGACACTTCTTAGTGAATTGTGTGAAATCCTACATCATTAAAGGGTAGAAATACTAAATCCTACTAATTTGGTGAGAAATCTTAGTTCCTAGATAATGGGAACTACAAGAACTGTTATCGACTTCTTTCATAATGAAGATAGTCTTCTCTATATCAATGCATCTAAGAATAACTCCATTAAATAATCATTTATAGATGAACTTTTGATGACCCAAGATGTTATAGATAATGAAGTTGACTGTCTTCCATCATATTTTCTTTTTTTTTTGTCTATGTATGATGAAATATTACCACTTTAGAGGTATTCCATGATATGATTCATCCAACTATTTACATGATTATCTAGTTAAGGAGTGTAATTAACCTCATTGATCCCCTCTATGATACTTTGAACAAACAATGATACCATTATTTGATGTGAAATGTTGATGTATATTATGTCTCTTTCTGGATCTACCAATGTTGTACCCACATTTTTTCAGTGCATTTTCCTGAGAATTATTCGAGTGTGGGATATGAGTTAATTTTTTCTCCAAGGGGAATTCTACCATCAATTCTAAGACATAATCAAGTAGGGGGGTCATATCTTATTTTTTGATAGCATAATCACTATTTTATTGCTTGATTACTAACTCAGAATCACTTTTGACCTTCAGTTGGGTGCCTGATATTTATAGTGTGAGTTTTAAGCTTACAATGAGGGATTTTTATTCTACCTTATTATTGGTTTAGCCTTCCAAAAATGGTAAGTAATAACACATGACTGGTTTTGTGAGAGAAATAAGAATGACTCACAATCTGACTATGTTAATCCTAGGATCTTCTATCCCATTTCCTATTAGGATTCAGGATGCACAATCAAAATACATCTCTCATGTATGGGGAGGGACTTGGAAAAAGAATATCTCTTTATATGTAAGCTTGGTATTCACTGGTGCTTCTTCTAAAGTGGGATGCTCTATGAGAAAATCTACTAAAGTATTCCATTTTATCACCTTTTGAGGCACTTGTTGAATGTAAAATTGTTACAATATGAATACTCACTATGAAAAACATCTATTAAACATGGGATTATTGAGGGTATGTTTGAGTGGGTAATTAGCACTGGTGGACCCATGTTATACTTCTTTAGACTATCAAACACTTCTTGATAGTCATCAGTCCACTGATATGTGACCCCTTTTTTCATCAACTTGGTGAAGGGAAATACTTACCTACATGGTTTTCTATAAAGAATTGAATATAGGCTAGGATTCACTATATTCCTATCAACTCTTTGAGTTTTCAAGGAGGTGAAATTTAAAATAAATCCTTTTTATTCTCAATATCGACTTCAATTTTCAAATGGAATATTATGATGGTGAGAAGCATTCCTAAGGGAACACCAAAAAAACACTTCAAGGAGTTCGTTTGTAGGATATGTTGTCACATCCTGTTCAAAATAGTGTCAAGGCCAGAAATATGGTCATAAAGTTTTTGATATTACTCCACCAAATCATCGACATAGTGCTAAATTGAATTTCCCATGAAATTTTTGAAGATTCTATTCATGTCACGTTGATACGGAGTACCAAAATTCCTTAGACCAAAGGTTATCACCTGATAGTAGTATACCCCTTGGGGTACCCGAAAGGAAGTGACTTCTTAATCTTCCTAGGAAATTCATATTTGGGTATATCTTTAATAACCATCCATAAATGAGATATCTTGATAGTCAGCTATTGCATCAATCAGAAGTTTTGTAATTGGAAGCGACAAGTCTTATTTTAGAAAGTGTCAGCTGAGATCTTTGAAATCGATAAAAACTATGAACTATCCATTCTTCTTCTTGTCTGGGACAATATTGGTGAGCCACTTTTGGTAATAGAATTCCTAGATAAAGTTAGACCTAATAAGTTTTCCAAATTTAGCTTCACCTTTGGCTACATGAGTTGGATTCATTCTTTTGGATGACATCTTGTAACCATGATGATCTATTGGAAGACCCATGTGGTGAGTGTCCAGATCTGGATCAAGACCTGGAATTTCTATTCAATTATAGGAGAAAAAATCTCGATTCTACATTAATAAATATTCATATACCTCTTATTAATCATGGTACATGTCTGCACTAATTAGCATCGATTACAGATCCTCCTTTGTACCCAAATTTGTCTTTCGGAGTTCATCAATGGTGGTAGATACGCCTTCCTCAAATGTTAGATAGGCATAATTGATGTCATATTCCTCTTTCTCCACTTACTCTTCATCCATTTCCTATTCATATTCCTCTTCCTCAATTACCACAACAATATGGATGGGTGACTAAGCTTAATTTTTAGATTTATAGGACATATCAATATTCTAAGCACCCAAGAAATAGGTATTTCCATTTTTCAGTGGTAACATGGCATTTCCTTCAAGTTAATAAATTGGTGATGGGATCTACTGATGTTATAGGGATAGAGTATGGGAATTTTCACCTGAGTATTCACCACTGGTAAGAGGATCATAGAGTTTTTCAATGCTAGAGGGTTCAGCTGACATGACTAAAACCATGAGGGTTGACAAGTCCATTCCCAATTCTAAATTCCTATTTCAATCTAGTTGATAGGAATAACTTATTCATCCCTGAGTTATTTTAATTTATTATTCAGGTTCATTTGTAGACCATTTGGGGTAGTGTCCCAAGAAATATCATTAGTCATGTGTTGTTTCCCTTCCCACTAATAAAATACTACATGAATGTGTTGATATTCACAAGATTCAAATGAATATTTATCACCATGAAATGTATGAATTTTCCCATTGATGAATTATTTGAAAAATTGGTGGTATGAATAATGGATCACTACATGTTGGTGTAACCAAGGGCTTCCTATAAATACGTTCAATGTTATATCCTACCAGATGACCTATAATTCATAATCAGAAACTAGGTCCCTAAATTGAATCCTAATCTTGACCCGGAAAAGTAGTTTTTATTCAATCTTTTCATACCCTTGAAGTGAAAAATGATATGGGGATAAGTTAGATTTTTCTTAGTACAACCATTGAAGCATTCGGATTGGAATGAGTTTAACTCTTGATCCATTATCAATGAATGCTTGGTTGATGCCAATGTCATCCAATTTTCCTAATGCGTACAAGTGTCTGATGTGTCCCAGTATAATAGAATCCATATCCTTCTTGGTGAAAGAGATAACCACATAGAAATCTATAGGTTTATTCTTTACATGATATAATTCAGCATTAGTGACTTCAACTAAAAACTCTTGAGGGATCAGCAGGGTCTCTACAATCCCTTTTTAAAGAACCTTTGATGAATTAAGAGAATTCAAAATTGAGAACTTGGCAGAAAATACACCTAAATGTTTTAAGATTCCATATTTCTATGATTACCTATGGAGGGTTTCTCCCTAATTAGTTCCTAGGGGGATGGAGTTCTTGGATTTGACAAGTTAGGTGGTTGAACATACATTGAGGAAATTTCTCCTATGTTGAGGGCATTTCTCCTACTATTTTATTAGGTTGGCTTGGCCTGCCAACCCATATAAACTGAAGAGACTATTGCACACCTTCTAGATGATTTTCTAAAATAATTAGGTCATGAATAATCTTATTGAATGTGGGTGCATTTTATATCTTTTCCTGCACTCATTGAATTTATTTTCCATGAGTTTCATCAGCATAAATATCTCTGAAGGGGATGTGGATAGAAGATTGTGTTTATCCACAACTACACCTTCCCTTGCCTCCTCATATTTTGTGGACTCTACTTGTAGTTCTCAAATTATGCCTAAATTTTATCACTATACTCATTTTAAAAAAATGGTTCCATTAAATGTATGATATTAATGAAACCAAATATTAATTCTACGTCTGATGAAGATTTGTTTTGGTTTGGTAATTCATGTGGTACCATTTGGTGGGATGGTGCATGTACTCTCTTGACCAGAGGCATGAAATACAAGAGATTTAGGATTGGATTTAGTGTCAATATAGGTTTATCCTCATATACTTGATCTTTTCTTTGGTTATTCCATTTCATGGAAGATTGGCTCTTGGAAGACTATGGTGTCAACAAAGTTGGGTGTACCGTTGAAGAAGAAACTAGGGGCATAGTTGGTTGATTTATCTATTCCCTAAGGATGAAATGATTTTGTTTGATTGTATTCCTGGTCATAAAATCATTAAACTTATTTGTAACCTTACTGTTAAATTCTTTCAATCTACCTTATTCCACTGAAGTGGTAGAAAAACTACATGCCACTTATGCTGGTGGTTTTCCTAGCTTCATTTTCCTAGAATAAACAATATTTTATAGGGTATATTTAAAGACAATGTAGTCATGGATGGTGTTCCCCAATTTTTTTGTTAAAGGGGAATCAATTTGATAAACTGTGCACCAACAATGCTATCAACACTACCTCCCTTCTATAACAAGGTGCGTAGTTTGTATGAAACTGTGTGCAATCCATGTGCCATGACCCAAACCCTACTAATCCTTACAATTTTTTCCCTTGGACCACACACAGTTTTTCCTTAACCATTCTTAAACAATGTAGCTTAACTTTGCAGAATTCAAATTGAGATACAAACCTCTTAAGAATCGATTTGTTGCATGGTTTATCTTAAAACATGCACACCAAACTATTCACCCCTACCATAAAACTTAAAAACTCTGGAATCTTAACTTGAATCTTATGAAGCTCATCCAAATGCCTAGGTCACCTCCAAATCATCATTCCTCATCTCAAAACACCTCCTTTATGCCTTCCAACTCTCGGATTCTCATTTTGAGTCTTGATTAAACATCCAACCTATTTAGAAATGTTAATTAAAAATCCTTCTAAATTGCTGACCCATCAAGATGTGGGATATTACACAAAACAGGGGTTAAAATTCGATACAAAAATCTCATTTTGGGGTTCATACTGAACCAATGAGTCTCTACCGACCAACGTAACCCAAAAAATCTAACCTTTCCTAGAAGGAATGACTGGTCCTTAAACACCACTATCGCACCCGATACAATGAGCATGATGCAGTTCCAACTCATCACATTCAACTTCATGTGGAAACACTAGTCGGTTCCCTTTTGGACAACTTCCAACAATGTTACCCAGACTCAAAAACAGACACTCCAAAAATCCATTGATTTTTATATCTTGATCCTTAGAGGTATCATTAAATTTATTTGGCATCCTTACCTAATTCTGAACTGACTTTGAAGGAAATTACCCAATTGATTCACCAATCACTTTCACTGGCCACAAATCTCTTAGTCGTGCATCAACGTACCATCAATATAACTCACTCTCAGATCATAATGATTCCCCTCTGAGTTTGAAGCCACATCTAGTCTCTAAAAACTACACTTGTTAATCATACATCAAGTTTTTATTGTTTAACTAGACACTCTTAGGTCCATTACACATCATTATTTTGGAGTCCCCGCAATCATATGATAGTTTTTCTTACACAAAACCACAACCCTTCCCATGAGAGGGTCATTTACTAGCAACCATATCAATTCTACCACTATAGATGTATCCATATTGTCTCCCTACTATGCATACATCAATCTACCTAACCAACGATGGGTTCATCATAGAACGTGATCGTCCGTTCATGCCCGATTTTCAATAAAAACACCATGTACCACACACTCCTGGATTATTCAAAACACATTTCACTGCATTCAACGATCCATTCTCTATGTGAGTTACATCCTCTTGAATCTTATGTGTGGGTTACAAACTCTGAACCAATGGGTCCCACTCCCACATGTAGTCTGCTACTCTGAACTATAAAACCTCCATCAAAGGTAGGTTAACCACACAATGGTACCCTGATCAATTTATAATATCTTCTCCTGCCATGGAGACATATTTGTAGACATCAACCTCTAGGATATTGATCCCTACAAGCTTCATGTAAAACACATCAGTTACTAACTATAAGGGTGACCCTGAACCGAATTTGTCAGTGGCCTACCACCACTACCTCTTTCAATTTCATCAACAAAATCTGAACCATTCTCATCATCCATCTCACCATCCTCTCCTCCAATTTAACTAACCTCACACACAACCATATAATGAATGCTCACACATTGAGTCTTTATCATAAAGGCATGATAAAACCACTCTTTACACCAAAAGAGTGATTTCCCCCTGAGTCATGGGCCTTCAGGACCAGACTCAAATGCCTCTTTAGCTATCCACACACTATAAGGCACCATCTCCACCAATCTTGAGAACTATCAGTGTTCCTATTTATAATTGACATCTTCTTACTTCCAAGATTCACCGAGCACCACCAACCACATGGGTGTCAGTTCAAGACACTGAGCATCCACCATCACATTAATCATATTAGGTCTGACCACCAAAGATCTTCACTTAGCATCTAACGCAAGTTTCATTTCGAACTAACAAGCCAGACACCCCCTAGTCCTGCCATCGATTCCATAAGCATAAAAAATATCCAAAACATAACCACATATCACAAGTGTTAGCACTTGAGATTCTCCATACTCCAAGGATACAAGGAAATTTCAAGTCCCTTCCTTTAGGCCTTACAAAGGTTATCCTCATGCACAAGGAATATTTTTCACTGAAACCTACACTTAGGCACTAATAACCTGGTTTATACCTCCACATGATGTATCCACACTCAACTTACCATCATGCAGCATGAGACATAGACTCACTAGAAACCAAAGCTGCATCTAAAAGGCCACAAGAGTCTCAGTAAGGATCACAACTCACATAATTCCATCTAATAACATCTCCACAAACATTTCATGATAGCTTCATCCTTAGACTATCCATGTTGAGGGGATATAGGTTCCAAGTTTGGTTAAACTATATGCCACTTGCTGTTATATGGATAACTCCACATATACTAATAGACCAGTCATCCCCTGGTCATACCCTTGATACCACAAGCATCCAAACAGTCCAAAAAACCTCATATCACATGTGGTAGCACTTTAGGTGCTCCTTACTCCAATGTTTCAAGTAAAATTAAAATAAATTTTTTTTAGGAATTCCAAATGTTATCCTTGTGAACATGGAAACTTTTCCAATGAAACCCACCCTTAAGGCACTAATAACATGGGTTATCCCTCCACATGAGGTATCCTCACTCAGGTTACCTTCACGTAGCATGAGGCACATACTCACTAGAAACTAGAGGTGCATCTCAAAGGCTACAAGAGTCTTAGTAAGGTTCACAAATCAAGGAATTATATCTAATCACATCTTGAAAAACATGACATGACAACTTCATTATTAGGATATCCACATCGACATTCCATAAGCGCCTAGTTAAGTTAAACTATATGCCACTTGGTGTCATATGGATAACTCCACATAGAATATAGTTCTCACCTTAATTTAACTAATCCCATCTAACATCCACTAACACAATATTCTTCACAGGGGTAAATTATGTCCTACAGTGACCTAATAAGGTTCACTACACTATCTGTATTGTCATCATTGTTGTCATTGTCATCACCGATATTGCTCGGGTGAACCACACAGTAGTCCCACATGCCTTTCCATTAAAATAAAATATGTATAGGGGTTCATCCCGATAAAATTTCACCAATAACTTATTATTGAAAACACAGTACATGTTTCTAACACTAAATTAGTTGAGTCCTCCATTGTCAGTTCAATCACACACACACAAAAATGTCATGTGAATATTACACGGTGAATATGATGCATGTGATACCTATTACCGATATGAACAAGATTCAAATCCATATGAAATCAAAAACCCCAAAATCCATGTGCATCATATGAGGTGAAATCATATAACCATAACAACATAAACCAAGAACATCAATCGCATGCCCTAGTAACCTAGACTCCCCTTCAGAAATACATTCACGAAGCATCAGAATGAGTTTCATCAGAAGCTCCAACACATTCCTATGTTGTTTGTATACCAACACCCCGAATCATAAATATAATATAGTTTTGATACCATTTTATAACACCCTGACCCAATTTACTGGGTGTATGTTGGACTATCATATGACCTCAGAAGCGCCTCCTCATATGCTAGAGTTTGTTGACTAGTGGCGAGGGTCTAAAGAGGATCATGGGGAGACTATACCCACAATCATAGGAGAAAAATAATAAATATATAACCAAACATGTAAAAATATACAATCAGAGTGTGTAGAAACCAATATACATGTCATTTTTAATGAATTTATGTAGAAACAACAGACTCTAACAATTACACCGCAATATAGGACATTGACCGCTCACCGGTCCAGATATATACACATGATATAAAAAGAATAAAATTACAATTGATTTTTAACCCAAATACAATCCTTACCACCTCCTGATCTAAAGAATCATATTGAGTTATCCCACTCAACAATAAAACTCAGGCATCATCCCAACCTATACATGCAACAAGTGAGGGTTTCTTGGGTACCTAATTGTCATAGATGCCCCAGCAAGGTGTAAGTAAAACTCAGTAGGGAACCACCAATGTGGTCTAGTACCTAACCATTAAATGCATTACATGTTTATGTGACATGCTCATAAAAAAGTAAATATAAAATATATAAATTTTTCAAGATTAATATATAATCATCAATGCACAAGTAACCAACAAACACTCATATGTCGAGTGATTTTGTGCTCACCAAGCCTCCATGAACCTTAGTTTTACCTACCTCATCTCCATTCTATAATTAATGTCAATTATCCACTTGAAACATCCCTCCTTGATGAGATATCCCAATAATATGTTTCACACATCCACCCTTCATGAGATATCCCAATAATATGTTTAACACATCCCCCTTGAAGGGATAGCCCATGTACATGTTGACCAAATGTATGACAAATTCCAATCAGGGAGGATAGTCCATATGGATTGAACTACACACTCAATTGAAAAATACCAAGGAATAACACATTCCATACAAGATATAGGATAAAGGATCAAACATCATGTCATTTCAAGCGAGAGTCACAACCATCAAAAATACACCTACGAGTAAACATCAATAATAGGTCTCACAAGGGTACACACGCACACCACATGTGATAAAAAATCAAGAATATGTCACATGGGGATAAAAACACACTTGATGTGATCAACATCAAGTATAGGTTTCTTGATTTACACATTCACCCACATGTGATCAAACATTCTTCATCGGTGGCTGAGATCAACTCTCGTCCAAGAAAATCCCAGCAGATTTATTTAAGTCATCCTAGTCCATTCAGCCTGCATCAATATCCACAAGGTTATAACTCATGATCTAATATTCTAATTTAATTAATTATAACTAAATTATAATTAAATAAATTATTACAAGAAAACTTAAAACCAAAGGTGAAAGAAATACTTGTCTAAAGACTCATAGGGTATCACCGCTTAACTGAAACCACAACCAACTACCTGTGGAAGTTCTGTAATAGTTTTCTAGAATCATTCTAGTAAATATCACTATCACATGGTAACAAAAAAGGCCAATTTAATATAATAAAATTGGAAACTCTATAATAAATCAATCGGGTGACGTACCTTATAGTTGCAGCATCATCCAATGGAGTTCGGACCACTCTTAGTGCATTCTAAAATCTATGGTATGTAAAATCCTCAATTAAATTCAATGGTATGAGGTTTGATCCAACTCAAATCTTCTAAAAACCATAGAAGGAATATCACGGGACATAACTTTAGTGAAACTCCCGTTAATGGCGCTCGCTCATCATCATAGGAGATACTTTGGTCATGAAAATCAAAGGTCTCATCACTCTCATACAATTACACCAATATTTGAGGGAAGTTTCCTCCAATTATCTAATTAAAAACATTAAAAAGATCAATAATTGATCTAGATAAACAATTAGATAAATATTTATGATTGTTGGATTGGTGTAGCCTGATCCGTTTAGGATGATGTTGGGCCAAATGCTTGTGGCCCATGTTATGCACCAGGCTACAACTCCATGGGTTAAGCTCCATGGTGAACTTGTTGGTGGTTTTAGGGGAAATACACCCCTACTCTAGGGTTTTGGGGGATTAATTCCCCTGACCCAAATTTTTAGGTACTATAAAAACATTGACCGATTATAACATAGTTGACTGGCTAACACCAACAATAAACTATAGTAGTGTAGACTTTGGTATGACTACAGTAGCATCTCAGACTTTTGAGATACTAGTATAATAGATTTTTGGACTTTTAACCACCAACCACTATAGAATCTTGGAATTGCATGGTCATGGAACTATAGTGATGCAGACTTCTAGCCTTTGTTCATTGTATCAGTACAGACTTTATGTGCAGTTGGTTTCATAGAACTGTATCTTCTTTATTAGCCCATTTTGGTTTAGGGTTTCTTTTACTTGAAACCCTAAGATACTCCATATAAATTGTGTTAAAAATTTAGGGATATTTATACCTCTCCATGGATATAGGGATTATTTCCCAAACCATGTAAATCTTTGTTTCCCAGGATCTTCTTCTCATTATTTTGGTTTTCCATTTTACTCTTTTGTGAATTGTTTATTACTTCATTGCTCCCAAAATTTTCTATAAAAACTGGTATTGGAGCTTGAGTTTATAATTCTAAAATTTAATGATGTGAGGGACATGATCCTCAGTGAGGATATTAAAAGAAGAGAATCAGGTAGATTCTCTGGTTCTTCTATGAATGTTGAAGTAATATGAATATATACGGAATGAGATAATTGTAGGGGATGATAAAAGTAAATAGGAAAGAGTATAGATAAGGAAAATTGGTTTGGTCCTTCCTTATGGATTTGTGTTAAGAGATTACATGTCAAGAAGGAGTTCATAGATAAATGGAAGGAACCTTAACCTAATGGAGAAAACACGATGGCTGATGGAACTGATGTCATGTTACTGTTGAGCATGGATATCACTATGGAGTCTTAGATTCTAGACTTAGGGTAATCTTTCTATTCCACATCAAATAAGGGTTTACTAAAATATTTTGTTTCAAGAAATTTTGGAAAAATACATATTTTTCATGATGAACCTTTTCAGATCATGGGGAAGGGTGGTGCATGGATTAAGACCAGTGGGAGTTTTTTGGTTCTGGAAAACGTGTGTAATGTCCCTAGTTTAAGAAGAAATATTATTTTTGTTGGAAATCTAGATGATATAGGCTTTACTACCATGTTTTATATAGGTTATAGGAAGATTATCAGGGAGTTATGGTCATAGCTCTGGGTGAAAAGAATGGTACCATGTACAATATGACAGAGACTTTCATGAACATTGTTTCATCAAAAAATGTTATAGGGGATTCACAAATATGGTACTACAGGATAGGACACATGAGTGATAAGGGTATAAAAGTGCTGAAAACAAAAGTAATACTACTATATATGTTGTAATTGGATGTTTTACTTTGTGAATAACATATCATTAGAAATCAGAAGAAGGTTTATTTTAAAAAATGAAGCAAAAACCTAAAGATGGGGAAGCTGGACCTGGTGTACACATATGTTTGGGGTTCTACACCATTACATTCCCTTAAAGTGTCATATTATTGTGTGAAATTCATTGATGACTCGAAAATTATGGTATAGGATTACTTTCTAGAAATAAAATCTGACGTGTTTAAGATGTTTCATAAATGGGAGACCTTGGTGGAGAATGAGTAAGGAGCAAAGTTGAAATGCTTAGAGAGTATGATAGTCAAGAGTTCAGATAATTCTGTTCCAATAATGGAATTTAGTGTGAGAAGAATATCCTAGGAATGCAATAGTATAATAGTGTATCTAAAAGGATGAATAGTACATTGAATTAAGGTTCTAGAAGCATGAGCCTGCACTTGGGGATACCTAAGACCTTTTGGGATGATGCAATAAACATGGAAAAATATCTCATCAAAAGAAGTCCATATATACCAATGAGAGAATGTCTACCCGAGGAGCCTCAAATGGTAAATAAGTAAGACTCACACATTTAGGAGTCTTTGGTAGTTTTTTATATGTACATATTTATGCTAATATAAGGGATAAACTTGATGCTAAGTCCAAACCATGATTCTTCGTTGAATATAGTGCTTATGAGTTTGGTTATAGCTTTTGGGATGATCTCAACAATATGGTCATCGGGAGATAGAATGTGATATTTAAGGAAGGTTTCATGTATAAGGATCATCATGTAGCCGAAGATGAAAATGGGAACAAAGATTCAAAGTGAAAAAATAAAGTGGATCATAAAAGTTTACTTGACAATGATACATCGAAACCGGTGTAGTATACTCCTCAAGTAGAGTTCAAGAGATTAAAAAGAGTAATAAGTAATGTGAATAGGTATTCACCATCCTTAAATTATTTGTTATTGGTTTCCGATGGAGAACCAGAATGATTTGAAGAGGCAATGTAGGTAAAGGAGTAAAGCAAGTGGTAGTTTTCCATGAAGGAAGAAATTTATTCACTACATGACAACAATACTTGGGATTTGATAGATATTACATAAGGGAAGAAATAATTTCATAACTAACGGGTGTATTGGTTCAAGGAATAACATGATGGAAATAGGAGGTTCAAGGTAAGGTTGGTGATGAAAGGATTTCAACATAAGGAGGGAGTGGATTTCAATGAAATTTTCTCACCTATTGTGAAGCTTACCACCATCTGAGTGGTTCTCCACATTGTGGCATCAGAATACCTATATCTTGAGTAGCTTTATGTAAAGACTTATTTCCTTCATAGATATATATATAAGAAAATCTATATTCATCATTCAGAGGGATATGTTTAATCTAGGAAGGAAGACCTGGTGTGAAAAATCTTGAAGATATTATATGGTTTTAATCACGCACTCAGTCAGTGGAACGAAAAGTTTGATGAATTCGTGAATAAAATTGAATAAAAATGATGTGTCATGGATCAATGTTTCTACATCAAGTATTTTAGTGATGAATATATTATAATAGTTCTATTTATGGATGATATTCTCATTGCAAGATCATTTATGAAAAGGATTGATGAGCTGAAAGTGAAATTAGCTAAGGATTTTGAAATGAAGGACCTTGGATAAGCTAGAAATATTTTGGGGATGAAGATCAAGAGAGGATATGCACCTAGAACCTTAATGTTACCACTTGATGACTACATTATGAATGTTATAAGAAGATTTAGTATAATGGAAACAAATTCATTCTCAATTACCCTGGTGGTCCATTTCAAACTATCAAATTAGAAATCACCAAAGATGGAAGAAGAATTTGAGTGCATGGAAAAGTCTCTATACACATCATCTATTGGAAGCCTAATGTATTTCATGGTCAGCACACAACCTAAAATTTCTTGTGCAGTGGGAGTTTTGATCAGGTACATGGATAACCCTAGAAAGAAACATTGGGAATCTGTGAATTGGATATTTAATTGTTTGAAGGGAGGAAAGGAAATATCTTTTTTACTTTGGGAAAAGAAATTCATTACAGGGGTATGTGGATATTGACATTAAAGGTGACATCAATAGTAGGAGGAGTACCACAGGTTATGTATTTACCTGTGGAGGAACTGTAATAAGTTGGATATCACATTTACAAAACATGGTGGATTTATCCACCACAAAGAAAAAATACATTATTATAATATAAGTTTTAAATTAGATGGTTTAGTTGAAGAACTTCACGAATGAGATGGGTAGAAAGAGAGAGATAAATGTATTTTGCTCTGAAAATCATAGTGTTATACATCATAGAAATAACCATGGTTTCATTCCTGGATGAAGAACATTAATCTAAAGTACCATTTTATTAGAGGTTTTATATGTGATGGGTTACTAACATTGCAGAAGATTTGTGGGAAAAATAATCTAGTAGATATATTGAAAAAATTGATGGTAATACAGAATTTTAGGCGTTGTAGTGCCTATGTTGTTATCCACTGATGAATGGAGGATGATAGGAGGAATATAGGAGAACACTATGGGAGAACAAGGGAAAACAGCAAATATTTCATGAACCATCAGCTTGAAATTGAGGTTGTGAATGGAAATCATGCATTGGAGAGTGAAGAATATGGGGATCTGAGATTAAGTAAGTTGTTTAAGTCATTGAATTTGAATTAGTTTAGTGTAGTGTATCAGGATCCAAGTGGGATATTGTTGGATTGGTGTAGCCCAATATTTTCTGGATGATGCTGGGTCGAATGATTACAACCCATATTGCACACCAGGCCACAACTCCATAGGTCGATCTCCACTATGAGCTTATTTGGGGTTGCAGGGGGTAATGCACCCCTACTCTAGGGATTTGGGGGATGAAGGCCCTAGTCCCAAAATTTGGGGTATTGTAGAAACTCTAAACAACTATAGTAGAGATGACCAGCCGATACCGACAGGGAACCATAGTAGGGAAAACTTTGGCACGACTACTGTAGCAGCTCAAAATTTAGAGATAGCAGTACTATAGCTTCATGGACTTCCAACCACATGCCACTATATAATCTTGGACTTGGGTGGTTGTGATAATGTACTGATGTATACTTCCTTCATTTTTTTACTATAGAAGTGAGAACTTTCTATAAATTTGGTGGAACAACACTTCATCTTCTTTATTAGCCCATTTTAGGCTATGTTTTCTTATGTCTGAAACATTGAGACACTCCCCATAAATTTTTCTCCCAATTTAGTGATATTTATGCCTCTCTATAGAGGTAGGGATTATTTCCCAAACCACATAAATCATTGTGTCCCAAGATCTTATTCTCATTATATTTTTTTCTATTTTTCTCTTATGTGAATCATTTATCACTTTGTTTCTCCCAACGTTTTCTATAACAGATACATAACGGGATTTCAAGGGTTAAGACTTACTAATAGGAATAATCCATGATGAATGAAACAACGATCCATAACCACACAAGGAAGATGGATTCAATATTGAAATAGAGTATATCACTTGGATTCATCAATAGATCTCACCAAGATCCATCACAATATAAAGAGATCTCATGGAGGGAGGAGAGGAGTTCATGGTCGAAGGAATATCTAAAAATAGAGCCAAGAGAATAAAACTTGAGAAGGAATGATGGCCAAAAATAATAAAAAGGACCTTATTTGAGTACTTCCCAACATGCCTCAATAGCTAGTCGGTGGCCTATTGTCCATCAGTTGCTAACTCATCAGCTATTCAATGAGTCCTACTAGGTTTCATGGCTTCTGTCTTCCCCATCATCAAGTCAGTGGATGCTGCAGTAACCCTGACTATTCCAATCTTCCCTCATTTCTCACCCAAGCTCTGAGTTTCCCAATGATCTTTCATTTAATCCCCAAACACCTCTTAAAGATGATTAAACATGAATCACCTTGGTTCAACACCCAATTCTCTGAATTATCCTTCCACTAGATGGAAATTTCAAAATCCCTCCAAAAATCATAACTCATAACAATGCGGGTTGTTACATGTGAAGATTAAAGTATGATACTTTGTGGAAGATTATTGAGGAAGAAGAAGTTATGGCTATTACACAATAGAAAAAATATTAATCATCCATGTGAGATGCATTTAATAAATATATTCTTGGAATATCCCTTGAGTTGATAAAATGTGCATGAAATGTCTGGGGAACCTGGAAGGGGTATTTTATAATAACACCATTTTTAGGGAAATGAGAAAGTTTTATTGATACTCAATTTATGGGAATTGAAAATAAAAGAGAACATTTAATGTAGTTACTCATAAATGTGAAATTATGAGAATATTGAGGCAGAAAAAATATAAAATAAAGGGGTTGTTGGTGTTGTGTGGTAGTTTTGAACTGGGTTTTCAAGATAACTAGAGACTCTTAGTGAAGAAGAATAAAATCTGATACAACCTATAGTGATAAAAAAAATATGATATATAAGCCCATGATGAAGTTTTATATCAATTAGGTGTTGAATAATTGGAAGAAGAATAAGTAGAAGAAGAATAAGAAGAATAAGAATAGATTGGGTGTGCAGATTAATACTACTGGTCAGCTACAATTAGGGTAAAAAAGATAGGACAAGTGCTTGAAGATGAGGTTGTGTTTTTGTGGTTATTTTTTACACCATAGTTATAATTCTTAGTCTAAGACGAAGTTTGAGTTGAGAGTGTGTGATAAATAGATTCTAAAAATAATCATGGAAATCAGAGAAAATTTAGAGGACGAGTTGCATGTGTATTTTTTAAAGAGATTGTGGAATTCCAAGGTACTCTGTGTTGAGGAAGAAAATCTAATAATGTTGGTGTAGTTTCACTTAGTGCATAGTGAAGATCTAATTTAAGAGGAAGAATCTGTTGATGAACTTGTGGATTATGAGTATAAATAACCTATTGAAGAAGACTAGTTCAATTGAAAAATATAGTGAACCAAACTTATGTAATATGTTGTTCTTGGTTTTAGGATAATACCTGGTCAACACCACTTGTATTTGGTGATTCATTTTATAGTGGAGAATCTGCAACTAGGACATCCCATGCACGATAAGGAGTAGGTTTACAATGAAAGGTATATTGGATTGGTGTATCCTGATCCATTTAGATGATGTTGAGTCGAATTCATGCAACCCATACTGCGCACCAGGTCGCAACTATCACAGTTTGAGCTTCACGATGAGATCGTTAGGGTTGTAGGGGGGAAAACGCCCCTATTCTGAGGGGTCCTAGGTATGACGTTTCTTAGACCAAATTTGGGGGGCACTATAGCAACTATGATTGACTGTAGAAAATATAATCGAACAAAACCAACATGGCACTATAGCAGTGTAGACACAGTCATGGATACTATAGCATATCAAACTTTTGAGACATCAGTATTGTAGCTATGCGGACTCTTTTCCACCATCCACTGTAGTAGTTTGGACATTAGTGGCCACACCACTATATCAGTGTGGAATTAAAACTACCTTTTATTTTAGAATAATGGACTTTATATGTTGTTTTTGGAATAGTGCTTCATCATGTTTATTATCTCATTTCGTGCCAGGGTTTCTGTATTGTGAAACTCTGATATACTCACTATAATTTGTTCTCCCAATTATAGTGATATTTTTTCCTCTCCATGGATAAAGGGATTATTTCTAAACCACATAAATCATTGTGTTGGTGATCTTATTCTTTTTCTTCTTTGTTTCCATCATTTCTTCATCAACAAACCTCCATCATTGTGAATCATAAAGTTTCCGCAACACAGTTGAACCTTCCAAATATTGTTTCATCTTTACTTGATTTTTATTATTTCATGTAGTGTTTTATGTCAAGTTAAAGAAGAATAGACCCATTAGTTTTAACTATTTACATAACTTCAATCCCAAAAGGGGTTAAAAGGTTTAAAGAAGAAATTAAAATTGGTAAAATTTGGACAACACCTGATTCACTCATTCTCAGGTGTGTCTGTATAATGACTCATACCATATTCAACCCATAAATACATTATTTATCACAAAGGTTTAATTTTATTACATTTATAGAAAATTTTTAGTTTATAGTTTTAGAGAATTGGGTAAAACATTACATAATAAAGTGTAAATTTTCATACATTGTTTAGTTTTTCTATAAAATGAATTATTTATAGACATGATTTTTTTTGGAACTATAGCTTTATTAATGTTTCTACTCATCCATAAGTTCTATAAAAATTTATTTCAAATTATGGGATGAGAAAAATAAATATATATAAGGATAATAAAATAAAATAAATGTGTTAGTCCATTTGAAAACCTAAAAAATCCATAAATGTCTTTTTTTACAATAAAAAATTAACCTCAAACATTTATTTACTTTTCTATGAAGATAAATTAATTTTTTAATAGATTTTATGAAACATTCATAGGAAATTTTAAATCCAAAATCATAATCGTAAGGGTTTCTTTGAAAACATGAAAACTCATTAATGTATTTCCTTGAAAAACAATCCTTTCGCCATTATTTTTTAAAAAATATCATAAACTTTAATTAAAAACATAATCCAGATTTCTTACTTTTTGAAATCAAAAGTTATTTTATAAACCATTGTTTTCATATCATGTAGATACCTGGGGACATTATCCTTACATTCAACCTAATAATAGATCTTACAATGGAATCATCTAACCTTATAATTATTATATCTCTTAAGAGTAACCTATCACTAATAAACTATGTTAGTTTACCCAATGCATTGAAGAGCTATATCAGGATCACCCATCATTCATATAAAATGTCTAATAACCATATAATGAATAAAACAAATATATTTTTTCTTTAAAAATAAAACCCATTTGAATTTGAATTCAAGCTAATAAGAAATTTCACTTTCAGTTATCTAATAAATATGAGAAAAGGTTTCTATTTCCTTGGATAAATATTTCAAAACTAAAAAAATCCATAATATAGAGAGAAAAAAATTCTTTGAAAATAACCATGGAAACCTATAGAGGAAACATGATAATGAATAATGGTTATGACAATGGGAAATAGTGGTTAAGTTGTATATGTTAAAAAACATTTTTTTTAATTTTATAAAAAAAAAATAACCCATATGAAAAATGTTGATAAGATTCCTTTTTTAATCCTAGATTTGTACATTCTCTAACTCCTAAATAATAAAATTATATTAGATTTTAACATTATTAAATAAAATTTTTCGTATTCACTTCATTATTATTATTTCTTTTATTTAATTTATTATCATGTCATATTTAGTTACTAAAATGTTTAAGTTCTTAAAGGATGTTTTGGAGTCATTTGGTTTATAAACCCAAAATAACATCGATGCATTGACCAAATTCAAAAGGTTTATGGTTAAATTATCTACATAATCATTAAAATGTTTTATTTAACATATTTATACATTAGATACACTTTTAAAACAAATCTTGTAATGTGGTCATGAAAAATGATGCATGTTGTCTCATGGTGATGGTAGTTCATACATATGCATGAACAATGTTTTCATATCTCTAAAGGGTGAAAAAGAAATAAATTAGATAATATTTTACTGAAATTATGTTCCCTATACCCAAATAATTTATATAATATTATTACCATTTCATGTATACAATTTGATATATATATGTTTTTATCATATCATAATAATGTTGATACTTCTACGTCAACTATATTTATAGAAATTTCTTTATATTATATGTCATATCAAAGGGTTATAATATTTATTAGGATATAATGAGGATGTATATATACCATGAAAGTATTATTAAATTTATGTCCTATTGTTCATATAAATCATGATTACAGGACACGGGTGATGTGGGACCATCAGTTGTTAGTCTCATAAGCATTGAGACTTCTTCTCATGAAGTTCGTAATTTGTGATCTCAAGTAGATGATACCATGAGGAATGGTCCACCAATAGTAGCACCACATGTTTGAGGTGTCGTTGGTTGTTTTTATTTGTGAATACATTTAGTAGTCCGATGACATGAGATTATTATGAGTGTATACTATTTGATCATGTACTTTGATCCAAGGAAAAAACCATGTCATTGACGTTATAGAAAGGTAGCTGGCATTGGATGCGTCATTGGTGGTGTGACGTTGATTGAGTAGTCAAGATAGAATATATCTCTTATAAAAGTAAATTATATCTTGGGATTAGTTGATCAAGATGTTAGTAACTTCATTAAATCTATGGTCATGGTAGAAGAAGGTAAGTATATTTAGTTGATTCAACAAAAAATAAAACAAGAATGGATGATTACATGAAGTTTATGTTCTATATTATGAGATATCATGAGACATAGAAATTATCTTACATGGCATGTAATCATAGGAAAGTTTGTCATTGCTATGAATTTTCCTTATCTCTTTAGGGGTCTTGATGAATTGCTAGAATCTTCTTCTGGTCTACGGATAGTATTCACTACTATCAAGATTAGGGTCTATAGGGTCACACACTTAGTTCATTCAAATTTATTCCCTATTTTGATGAATAAGAGTATAGCATGTGGTGGTCCCCACCATGGGGTTTGAGATATGCCCGAGAATAATCGATCACCAATGAAAAAATAAAAAACATTATTATTCAAGTATAGGATAATTGAAGTTGAGCTTATTTATTTAAAGTATTCGCAATGTATTTGGCGAATACATAAAAAAATATTATATGAACGAATATTATTTTATTAGTCAGGATTCTTTTAATAATTTTAGTAATTAGGAGTCGAGTAAATGGATTTGTTTTATCACGTAATATATTTATTATATATTACAAGTATGTGATAAAATATAAATGGAATTTATGATGTATTTAGTTTGTCATAATGTGTTTTTTATGTATTATTTAGTAGGAATTATTTATATAGGGGGTCAAGGAACCCTTTATAGGTGTTTAATTTCCACTATATAGGCTAAGAGGAGCTCATTTATGTGGGAATATCCATCCACTGAGACTTCCTCTCTCCTACTCCATGCATACTAAATAGAGAAAGGGTTGTTCTGAGAATTATATCATCAATAACCCTCACAAATCAATGGAATGGGATCGTGTTGATCATCAAGACGTCAAATAATTTGTCAAAGATCTGTGCTAGCACCTGGAATGGGTGATCGGCTTACTTGTACACTCTTGAAGAGTGTGTGGATGTTATAGATAGATTCATCCTAGAATCCTTTTAGTGATGATCACAAGAGACGGGCATTATTCAAACAAGAAATCAATCTGAAACATTTTATTTAATTCTATTCCTATATAAATTTACGCAAGATTTTCTAACATGTATTAAGGCTTGGATCATCGGAGATGATGAAGTTACATCACTCTTGTGATGAAAATTTTAAAATCTTCAACCCATCCTATTCCACTACGCACCCCAATACCAACATATTTTTCTTTTATAAAACCATAAATATGTTATAAATGTCATATTTATTCATTAATTCAATCCTTATAACCAGCCTTATAAGGTGGAGATGAAAAATGAATAGCATCACTTTGTGGAAGTTGTAGTTTACACGCATGAGAAGTGTTATTATTTTATAATGGATGGTAAGTTGGTAATTTAAGTAATATATTATCTTTAAAAAATAATAATTATTTCATAAGTATCATATATATTTTCATTTATTTCATCATTTTAACCAGTCAGGTGATCTAGTGATGAAAAACAAAAAGCATTGTTTCATGGAGGTGGTAGTCCACACATACGCACGAGCAATATTTTCATTTACAATTGGATGGAAAATGAGATTAAAAAGTTTTATACCATTATTATAATAAAATTTTTGTATATATAAGATACCTAAATTATTTCATTATGGTTGAAATATATTTGATGGAGGTAGAAGAAGAAATAAATTTGAAATAGGTTGGTTAGACCTTACACCTCCTTAGATATCTCTCTTTGGATTACACCTTAAGTCTTCTATGATTTGTATTTTGAGAAGAATAGGACCTCAAAGACATGTAGGGTTTTTTGGGGAGAGATTTGGGTAGGGCTTGGCAGAACCAGAGTGCTCAAAAGGTGTGAGGAATGGATAATATGTGGTTCCCTTTTATAAGTGAGGGAAGTGACACATTTGTAATTTTTCTAAATATTTAAATATTTTAAAGATTAATCAATAGAAATTGGATCCAAAACTATCCAATTTAAAATTTAAGAATATAATTATAAAAATATAATTATCTAATAAGAATTAAGATGACATTTTTTTCCTTATCAGAAAATTTTTATCATAATAAGTGATTTACCCTTTACAGTGATGAAACATTTTTATCATGGTTAATATTAATAATAATATGAAATGAAATTGAGATCATTAATAAATTTTATCAAACTAATTAAAAATATTTAATCTATATTTCAAGATTCAATTTGTAGAAATTTCAAAAAAAATATTTTAATATAGGTGAGTAAAACACAAAGAAAATTGTTTTTTTAGAAAATTTTGTATGTAGGTATAAAAATGAACTTATTCCAAATTAAAATATAATGTTTATTCCAATTAAATAATTTATTTTGTTTTTAATAAAATATATTTTATGTCACTTTAAAATAAAATTCAAAATATAATAATACTTTTAAATTATGCGATTTAAAGAAAAAAATACAGTTTTTCAAAAAATCAATATTTTTCTCTATTCACTCAAAAATAAATCTTTTCAAATATATTTACATAATCAATATTTGATATTTTGGTTCCAAAAATGAATTAATTTTTAAAAAATTAAAATTTTAAAGTAAATAAATTTATCTTTTTAATAAAATCATTTAATTTATTAAAAATAATATAGTCAAAATAAAAAAAATCGTTTTTCTACTAAACAATTATAAGAAAATCATTTATAAATTTGTAATGAATATGAATACGAAAAGTGAATACTTATAAATCATAATATTTATTTATTTATATAATTACATTATTTATCATATTCTAAACTCGTACACTAGGAACAACAAGATAATTACTTACAGGATTCCTTTGCATAAACGCTTTCTCGAAGTAGATAGGTTTCACTAAATGGGAAAAATTATCTCTTATAGATTTGTGTACTTGGTATTTATAGGAAGAGGTTTGTGACCTTCTTCACAAAGTAAGTAGTTGCAGAAGTGAGTACATGATCTCAAAGGAACCAAGTGACCATGTAGGATTCCCATCATTGTGTTGTAAATAATTTTTCATTGTGGAGTTACTATGTGAGTGAGAAGTACTTGCACAGCTATAAAGGGATATGTCACTCTACCGCAAAAGATTTCCAAGAGCAAAGTGTGTGACTATATAGGAAGTACGTGGTTAAAAAGGGTTCTTGTGATCATGAAGCGACTGTTTGAGCATGAAGGATCTTTGTTCTCCCACTGCAAATGAACTCTTATCTTCTTTCTTGTCATGTGACTGAGAACTGGCTATGCAACTAGGAAGGATTTGTATCGTGGTGAAATTATCTTCTATTTCTTTCTGAAAATAGAGTTCACCTTAAAATGTTCAAAAAAAATTATATTTAAGTCCATTTTTAGATTTATAAGAAGTCAAATCAAAACCTAAGGAATGAATTGTGCCCTTGGTTACGTGGTTTACCCCATTGTTGATATTTTCCAAGGTAAGAAAAGTGTCTAGAAGGGCCTTTAAAATGGGTTTTTAAGGCTTTGATAACATTTTCATCCGCAATGGAAGAAACTTACGACCTAATCCTAGTGTGAGATTCTCACCACCATGTCACCAGACTACACAAGACTTTTTAAGAATCTTTATCCTCGGTTAGTGAGCAGTCATGCAGCATAAATATTCTATTTTCTTTTTATTCAAGAATATAAATATTTTTATACCAAGCTCAACTAATGTTGACTGAGTGTGGTACATGTCAGGGTTGTCATGGACTTTATGGTGAAGTGTGTGCCACACATTTTCTAGTTCCAACACCCAATAAAGTGGTAGTTTATGCTCTCTTTTGTGGAAATATTTCGTCTTGAAATTATAATAAAATTTTAAGTTTGTATACGACCCCCCCCCCCCCCCCCGTGCTAGTAGCAACCCATAAAATATTTGTTTTCCTTACCATGTCATAGAGAACATAGAGATTCCCTTCAAGATAATTTTTGGAAAAGTGGGGAATTAGTAGTAGTAGCAAGAGATTGGAACTATACTCAACCATCCCCTTAAAGCAAAGAGCATATGAAATCAAGAGTGATCAAGTACTTTTAATCAAACACATTCCCAAATATAAGTAGGACCAATTACATGGTATAGAGGAACTAAGTCCCAGAGAACAAATATGATGAGTATTGGATCCTCTCATGTGCCTCACCTAGTGTTCCAACCTATCGTGACCCTACGCATGTCACCTGAACACCAGTCATCACCGCTAGTCATCTCCATGCTCGCCAATGTCATGACATCCTTCATCCGTCCACTACCCACATTCTGAATATTTTCCACATTTTCTTCCATCCCACATAAGCTTTGAACTCAGCACTTGTTTAATATTATTATTAAACAATTATCTCCTCTCAAAAAACCATAGAATAATCTTAAAACTTGAATAAAAAAAGGGTATTTAGAAGTTCCTTTTCCCATTTTGAAAATGGAAGTTCCACCCACTCTTTTACAATTTATTTGACTTTGGTAATGCACCCCATGTCTTTCATCCTTCTATAAATATCCTCTAAATCAAAATAAAAATATAAAAAATTACCATATCCATTCAAATATTTTGTTCTTTACTTATTGTTCTCACTCTACATTCCTATATTTAATCTTTCCACTATTTTTGAGATCCTTCTTTATGTCCTCCTTTTATTTTGAAGATCCTTCTATGTGTCCTCCATTCATTTTTAATAGAGATTTGTGTCTGATTTTGAAGAATTCTTATCTGAATGTCTTTTACTCATCCTCAAAATTTAAAATAGAGGAGACTTTGGGGGTTTCCTATTATATAGGATTATAATTTGATATTATGGATTCCCAAATTCCACTACATTGATGTGGTAATAATCTAAAATGATGTGCACCTACTTTATGGATTGTTATATGGATTTAGTTTGGTGGTTTCACTGATCATTGGATATATCCTTCGGATTGATAATGATTTTTTCAGAATGGTTATATACGGTCTAGATGTTTTTTTCATGTTGTTAGAAGAGGTACTGATGTTGGTTCTAATAGAACCAGATAACTGATTTCTTGTATACAAATATAAATGAATGGAGACAATAGAGTTATAGAGATAGAAGAATAAATATGGAAGAATAATAAATTGGAAGAGAATAAGAAGAGAAACTTTAGAGGAACCTATAACTCCCACAAAGACTCATGGATGAATCCCACACCTCACCTACTCTAGACATCTTTCTCTCCCCTCACTCACCCTATACTTCCCCTATTTTATAACATTATCACCCCCCACAAGGGATAATAATTTTTTCTCTAGTATAACAGTTCTACCCACTCTAGATAATTCTTTCTAGGTTGTAAAAATTGTGGGGTGTTTTCCTTTTCCCTTAGGTTTGTGGCTTGAAATGCATAAATTTTGGTCCAATGTGGGAGGATTTGTCAAAACCAAGTCGAAGAGAATCTCTTGGATATGTTTTATTCCCTTATCCACCTAATCGGGTCTGAAAACCTCCCAAGTTCCAAACACAGAGGATTATACCACTAGAAAGCCAACAAAAGAATAGGATGATATCACACTAATGGTATCATACAATGGTAGTGTCCACTGGTTTCATGTGACTTGTGAATTAACTCTACCATAAACAAAACAATTAAAGAAATAAAATACTAAGATGAGTTAATCATTCCAAGATCATGTTTGGTATAGCTTATTCTCTTAATATTCAAAGGCTTTGTAAAAATGTCAACAAGATGATGTTCAGTGTCAATGAATTCAATAGATATATCACCACTCTAAAAATTAACTAACAAATCATGATGCCTTATATAAAAATGATTTGTTCTAGAGTGATATATGATATTCTTTGAAATGTTAATAGCACTTGTATTTTCATGGTTTACAGGGACATGTCTAAACTAATATACATAGTCCAATAATGTGTC
Source organism: Viscum album (assembly GCA_963277665.1). Taxonomy (NCBI): domain Eukaryota; kingdom Viridiplantae; phylum Streptophyta; class Magnoliopsida; order Santalales; family Viscaceae; genus Viscum; species Viscum album. The sequence goes on from OY728125.1 coordinate 398,012,921, forward strand.
TTTCATTTAAAAAATTTGTGAAAAACAATTTTCTACTAGTATATACTTAGCTTAACTAATAGATAATGATACAAAATTATAATTTTTAATACACCATGATCCTAGAGACTTTACTAAAAAGTGACATGTTCCAGATATACTTTTTTTCTAACTTACAACCACCAAAATATGCCTCTGAATAAATAACTAATACAATGTTTTGTCCTCTAGAGTAAAAAAATAAAAAATTAGTTGTATTTTTCAGATATTTGAAAATAATTTTAACATCATTCAAATGAGATTTCCTATGATTTTCTTGAAAACAAGCACACATACATACACTAAACATAATACCAGGTTGGCTGGTTGTTAAGTAAACTTTCATCATACCTTAATAATTGTTTTGGTCAACTGGTTTCCCTATTTCATCAGGATCCAATTAATAGGTGGTATATAGTGGAGTATCACTTCCCTTTGATTTATCAATTCCGAAACATTTCAAAAGATCATTTTTTTTATTTTTATTGATTTTAAATGATTCTTTATTCATTTTTAAAAATATTCAAATTCAATTTGAATAATTTTTTAAAATTATTTACATAAGTAGTTCTTCGATGATCCAAAAATAACATCACTGACATATATTTGGACTACCATAACATATTTGGAAATATTTTTTATAAAAATTTTTAATTAGCTATCCCTTTTGAATAATCTTTAGAAATGAATAAAGAGTTGAGTATATCATACCAAGATCTTGGAGATTGTTTTAATCCATAGAGTTTTTTCTAATTTGAGAAAATGATTTGAAAAATAATTATTTTTAAATTTAGGGGGTTGTTCAACAAAAACATACTCAACAATATAATCATTAACAAAATAATATCTTTATATTCATTTGATATAGTTTGAAATTAAAATGTGTTGCATAAGAAAAATCATTCTAATAGTATCATGTTTAGCTAATTGAGAAAAGTTTTCTTTATAGTTAATATATTCTTCTTAATTATATCCTCGTGCAACTAGTCTAGCTTTATTTCTTACTATAGTACCAGACTCATCAACCTTTTTCCAAAACACCCTTTTAGAGTCAACAGTTAGGTAGTCTTTAGTTCTTTTTACTAATTCTCAGAATTTAGTTCGTTCAAACTAATTAAACTCTTCTTTCATATCCGTTAACCAAAATTCATCATCGATATCTTTAGTGATGTTTTTAGGTTCAATTTTTGATAAGAACAATTGATGTTCAACCTGATTTTAAAGATAAAAATAGTCAGAGTACCTCTATCTAGATATCAAACAATAACATCTAAAGGATAGTCACTAAGAGTTCTAAAGTCTTGGTACTTCATTTTCTTCTTTATGTCCTGGTTCAAAAACTACCTCAGTGCTAGTAGATCTACCACATGTTTTGTAGGTCAATCACTAGGCTTGGTTGAGATATTGATATTCAAGTTATAAAAATCACACTCAAAGTTTCCTAAATAAGTTTTAGATTTATATGGATCTACTTTATTAAAATTTACATGTATATATTCTTCCAAAAATTTGGTTATTTTATTAAACACCATATATGATTTACTAGAGATTGAATAACCACGTAAAGTTCATTCATCACATTTCAATGAAAATTTATCTAAACTCTCTTTTGTGTTGATCATAAAAACCCTACAACCAAAAACTCTGATATAATTAACCTTTGGTTTTCTTACATTCTATAACTCATATGGGGTTTTCTTTAAAAGTGTTCTAATAAGAATTTTATCGATGATATAACAATATGTATTAATATTTTCATTCCAAAAATAAATAGTTAAGTCATATTCATTGAGCATAGTTCATGAAATCACTTTAGGAGTCTTATTCCTTCTTTCAACTACCACATTATGCTACTGAGTCTTAGGAGTAGAGGAGTTATGATTATATACATGTTGTGAGCATAAATTTTCAAAGTAATTATTTTCAAACTCATGGTTATGATCACTCTTTAAGTTCTTAATAGTAATTCCACAAAATTTGTTTACGCATTTTTTATATTTTACAATTTGAGAACAAGCTTCAATTTTTTGATCTAAAAATAATAAATAATTAAATCTAGAAAATTCATTTATAATAACATATGAATAATGTTTCCCACCTAGTATGTAAACTCTAGAAATTCCAAAAAAATCCATGTGAACCAACTCTAGGGGTTGAGAAGTTGAAACTTCTTTCTTTTGTTTGAAATAAATCTTTTGGTGTTTCCATTGTAGACAGCAGTTATATAATTTGTCTTTTAGGAAGTATAATTTAGGAAGATCCTCAACTAAACCTCTCCCAATTGGATTTCTAAGAGAGTGAAGGTTGTAGTGGACTAGTCTCATATATCACACGCAATATTCTTTTTGAAAATAAGAAATATTTTGAGAATATAATGAATATAAATCAATTGTATAAACATTATCATTGCGTAAATAAGTAAAACCTAAAGCATGATTAAAATCATATATTTTTCAAGAATTATTTTTGAATATGAAATGATAACCATCATCACATAATTGTGATATGCTAACCAAATTATACTTTAAACCATCAACAAATAATAATTTAGAAATTAACATAGAATTAGAATTACGAATTTGACTAAATCAAATTATGTTTCCTTTTGTCACCAAATTTTACATGTTCATAATTCACCTGTATAAGTCTTAAGTAGTCTCTATTCATATGTGAAGAACATCCATTGTTTAGATACCATAAATTCTTACTGGTACACTTTAGTCATGTTTCCTCCAATAAGTTTAAACAAGCAATGATTTTGGAACTCACACTTTCATGGGTCCATAGAAGTTAGTGATAAGAACTTTTGGAAATCAAAGTTGTTAAACATATTTTTTAGATTTTGTGTCCCACATAAGACTTTTGGTATTATTTTATCTTTATTATTGATTATAAAATAACCCCAAGGCCTCCGTTAGAGAGGCATCTTTGGTATTAGGGTCACCACTCTTATCATTCTACATGGTATCTGAGTGGTTTCTCTAACCCAATACCTACCTCCTATTTTTTATCTCTCCCTCTAGTTTTTATCAGGGATTTCCATCTACTAGGGGGTGTCCCTTAGCCCTAATCCATCATCATAGTCCCCTCCCCCTCCCAGCAGGCACATCACCTCCTGCTGTTGTTTCCTCTCTACTACTTTTCTGAGGCAGCCTCTTGTCATCGGTGCCTTCCTACAGAAGCCCCATCTCCATGTCAGCCTCATCCTATAACAGACCCTATGTCTCCTATGAGATTATCCCTAGTAAGAAGGGCCCTCCCCTGGTGCACTCATCATCGGCCCTCCCATTGCACCCTCGTCGTCCCTCCCAAGAGGCGGCCCTACCTCCTGTCGTTGTCCCTTCCTATGATGGCCCCACATCCCATCATTATCACCTATTGTGTCCCCTCTCATTTGCATCCCTCCCATCTAGTCATGTGTACATCCCTCCCATCCTGCCCCATCTCATGTGCATCCCTAATTGATGCCCAATTTCCCCTCCCCTATCGTGTGCTCCAACTACTGACCCCTCAACACAAGGTCATCCCTACACTATGTTGTCACGATATCAACCTCTATTGAACTCAACTCTCTTCCATCCATGGATTACATTCGATCCCGGCCAGATTTGGGAGTCCCAAACACCATGAGATCTAACCACCGAGCTGACCGAGTTCACTGGAGATAGATCCTACCTCTTCCATCCTATGATGTCACCTCCCTGGTCACCCCCTCATATTCCTTTAAACTACAGTGCTTGTTCGTCCTTCCACTAAGTGGAAATGAGATACTTTTTTCTTTCCCAGTGATCTTTCAACCCGTGTGTGTGGATTCAATGGTGGTCCATCGACCAGCCCTACCTATGCATCTTTCCTAAAACTCCATTGACTATCCCCACCTATCCACCCTTCTTAGTATCCCATCGATTGGCCCCACATTTGCAGCTTTCCCAGCATCTTGTCAACTAGCCCCGCCTTTATGGATTTCCCAGCGTCACGTTGAATAGACCCACCTATGTGGAATTCTCTACACCTCATCAACTAGCGTGCCTGTGTGGATTTCTGGGAGCCTTATTGGCACATTTTTTTAAACGACATCATCTATAATTTTCATCTCAAGGGGGTTATATGATTGTGGATTATTTATTTTGTTTCTTCTTGTTTTGTAATTAAGATGGGTATGCCCAGTTTGAGGGGGAGTGTTTATAGTGTTTCTTGTTTGCCTTTTTTTCTTCCTTGGTCTGTTTTCATTATGTTTCCAATGTAGGTACACCTAGTTTAAGGGGGATTTTTGGAGTCTACATCCTATATTGGACATGTGGTCTTATGTAATATTTATTATTGAATATAAAAATAACCCCAAGGCATCCCTTAGAGAGGCATCTTGGGTATTCTTTTTACCACTCTCTATCATTAAATAAGTTTTATCATAAGAATAATTAAGGTTTTTAGAAATAAACACCTTATCAGGTCCATAACAATATGAACTGTTTATGAAACTAGAAAATCTTGAACTAGAAATAAACTTATTTTTATAAATTCCCCTTTGACCAGGCTGGTACACAATCCCAATTGTGTAATTCGGTGTGGTTTCATTACCAATCATCCTTGTCAAGGTTTCTATACCATTTGTAAATATTTCAAGATCCTTTTTATGTTTCTCATTTGAAATTTTAAGTTAACTTTTCTCCTTTAACAAAGAATCATTATTTTCTTTTTTTTTAGACTGAACACTTTTATCACTAGAACATAAAACATGTGAGTTTTTAGATTTTTATATTTATCTTTAAATTCATTCAGAGTATCTTAAATAATATCATGATATTACTCCAATTATTTAATACTAATTTCTTATTTAAGAGGAGTATCACTAAGTGAAATAGAAGCAGTTACCTGGGATGTGTTTATCATAAATAACATATTTTCCCTTTATTATTGTCTTCCCTGCTAGAATTGAATTCACTGAAACTATTATTAGTGGTACTCTAGGTCACCTCCATAGATATCATGGGTCATTTTTCTTTATCCTCATACTTTTTATTATACTTTAATTTTAGACATTCATCTTTTATATTTCATTTTCTCTTGTACACATTTCAAGTTACTTTTCATATATGATTTTCATTCTTCCAACTTACTCTTTTTTCATACCTACCTCCATAGATTTATTTTTTCAAGAATTTATTCTTGTAGGATTTATTAAACATCTTGGTTGGATGATTCATCTCCTCTTCACATTCAAAATTTGACTCATCATCATTGTTAGAGTTTATGCCTTGGAACTAACTTCTATATACTTTATGATAACTTGTATTCATAGTTTTTAATATTAATAAAATTATTATCAAGTCATGATTATTCTTTTTCATACCATAGTATATGATAATATCTTAAGAGTATCTCTTACACTAAAAGACCATATAAGTTCCCCTCTATGATGACAACCTATAAGTACCACGATAGTTAAAACATCCTGACCTGACTGACCACTAAACCAGTAGTTGTACCGGTCACCCCATCACCTCAAGCATGCCTCCTTGTACGCCAGAGGTTACTGAATAGAATCTAGGGTCTTAGGGGTGATAGTGGGGATACAATACCCTCATATCAAAGTAGCACAGTGGTATACAAAAAGTAGATAACAGACAATAGTGGAAGCAGTAATAAATTAAAGATAGATCAGCGAAATAAAAATATAAACTAAATATAAATGGACAATGCCGATGTAGAAAAATGTATGCATGTCCTGATGATGATACATAACTAAAACAATAGACATAAAATAGACATAATGATACAATGAAGTAAAGGAATAAGTAAGAGAACTAATATTCCAGAAGGTAAAACTCCATGAGCATCCTAAGATCCTACTCAATCTAGTGCTCCTAACTCCCACGTAGCAATAATCCAAGGTCCTATAAACATGATATCTACTCAGGTACCCCCAATGAAATGGAAATCCAAGAAGGGTGTGAGATAAAATCCCAGTAGTCCACCACCAATGGTGTCTATAGCTAAATCCAGTCTGTGAATATAAGATATACTAGTGTGTGGATATAAATAATAATAAACAAAACTATACAAATAATACCAGCTTTCTTAGGTTCCTGAAAGACACTTAACGTCTCTTCCTTCTTCGGTCCATGGCTGGAATGAGTGTTTGACTAGTAAATATTTATATATTAATAATATATATATATATATATATTAGTTATATATTACATCTACATAAATGAATCAAGTATGTGTAGATGTAAGTGGCCATAAACCTGGAATACTAGGTGGTTACTAAACTAGGGTGTAACTTAGTCATCCATAACCAGTCTAAATGAGCCTATAATCTCTAACATAGTATGGATTCCCTACATCTCATATTGAGTGGGAATCATGATCATAAATCAGTATGTTGAGGGTGTTGTCATTTCAACACTCAATATAGAGGGTGTGCCACCATGCCAATACCCAAAACCAAGGATGAGGTGTGCAATGTACACCATTCAAATAATGTTAATGGGGTGAGATTTCATGTTCAACACCTGATAGAAGGGAGAATGAAAATTAATTACTAATAGAACTATTGACATCATGTCACAACCAATATTAATGGCATAATAATAATAATAATAATAATAATAATAATAATAAGTCACTACATCTTAATGTTATCCATAAGCCCAATATAGTCAAGGCATTACAATTTAATTAAAACATGTAATAGATAATGAAATGATCAAAGTGGAATTTCCACCATTTAGAATTATTTTCAATTAAACCATTTAATTCATTCTAGGAAAGAAAATCATCATGAATCATGTAGTTCAATTAATTAATCCATTTCATTTAATACAATTCACATAATTTGAGTTTATTTAAATCCTGCAAGTGGAGTGGTCGTACAACCCAATTCAATCCATTTAAGAATATCATTAGAGGTCATGTACTAATCATGCCACATATCTAGAAATAACATAAAGGAATATAAAACATCAATTCCATAAATCCAATAAAAATAAAACACTAATATATAATTTTTAGTTTAGAAGGAAGTGTACCTCAACTGAGGGGATGTATTATAAAACATGAGATTGTTTAAAAAAAATCATTTTACTCAACTATTCCTCAAATTTCTAAGTTCATAACTCTATTTATCAAAATGAATAATTTTACAATATCTTAAAAATGGAAAAAAATTACAAAGTTCAACATGGCACTTAGGAGGTGCTATCATCAATTAGAAAATTACCTTAAAGGGGAAATTCCATTTATAATCCAAGACAAATTCTTAGAAGGCATCCAAAGAATTTAATAATTTAATTAAAGTAGGGAAATTAAAACCAACACACTGAAGGGGTTTTGTTATTGAGGTTTGCATCATCAAATTATTAAATAATGATCAACGGGTGTATATTGAGGTGCGTGTACCAACTAGATTGAAGAAATCAATTTTTGGGAGACTCACGAAAAAGGTAGTATGTGGTAGAATATAAATATCTATAAATCAATGAAAACTTTAGGGATATAGCTAAATACCACCTACCTCATTCTTAGTATGCTCTACTCATCCAATATCAAGGTTTGATTTGGTCTGATTTGAAAGAAACTGAAGAAATGAACATCTGCCCTGAAAATTGGGAAAATGAGCTTGCACAAAAATAGTGCAGCAGGTTAGAAGAAAAGCTTAGAAAATAATAAATAGGAATCAAGAGATTACCATTATATATCCAACGTGCAAGATGAAGTTCAAATCAGAGTCTGAATAAGAGATATACCATGATCCCTTGGTTGAGAGGTGGAGAATACCACAAAAGAGGAGGGAGAGATTCATGTGTCTAGAGAATAAGAAAGAAAGAAGAAAAGGTGGATTTGACCTCATTAAGGAAAAAATAGACATTTCACCTTCAAAATGGGTTGCATGGTCTGGCCAAATGTTTATCCAAATCATGCACTAACCGTGTCACTCCAACTGTTTAGGAACTATACCCCACATAGTTTTCCTACATGGTTTCTCTCCACGGTTTTCCCTAATAGTGTGCCAATCGTTTGTCAAACAGCACACACACACTGCATAAGTGGCACTAAGTGTACAGGATGGATGCATGGTTTGGGAAACTGTGCACAACCCATGTGGATCATTTCTTCTCACCTACAGTAGGCGCACAGTTTTCACTAGTGGGTTGCACGGTTTCAGAAAAACCGTGCACCGTTACCAGTCCACCAAAAACTTGAGTTTTTAAACTTGACATGATAATAATCATCATATAATTGTGATATGTTAAGTAAATTATGATTTAAACCATAAAAAAAATAAGACTTTGTAAATTAAAATAAAATTAGAGTTACATATTTGACCAAGTCAAATTATTTTTCCTTTTGTCACCAAATGTGACATGTCCATCATTCACCTTTACAATGCTTAAGTAGTCTTTATTCATCTATTAGGAACATCCACTATTCAGATACCATAAAATTATTATATTTATATTCAAAATAATGTTTATTTATATACATTAAATAAAAAATGCATGTTTATAATTAATATATTTTTGTAATAATTCAAATATATAAAACCTTTTAAAAAATTTATTTATAAGATTATAATTAAATAATTATATAATAAAATAATTATAAGATTATAATGAATTTTATTAAATAACAAATATATTTATTATATTTATAATTATATATTTATAATTACATATTTATAAAAATATATAAATACTTTTTAGATATATATATTTAAATAAATATATGTTTCCAATGAATTTGGTCAATAAATATATTGATGCGTGAGTATAATTGAAATGCATATATGTTGTGTATTCATCACGAATATTCATTTATACATTACACCCCTATTATTATTCATGTTTTCCATATATGTGATGATTCATTTTTTCTGATATATATTTTACTATGTATATATAAATATATTAGGTATTAGGGTGTACAATTATATTAAACACACACACACAGGCTAGAAAGGTAGGCCATATCCCCCGAGAGATATAGCTCACCCATCAAGCCTTATTTATTATTTACATGGCCCGATGGCCCAGTGGGCATGAAACCCATTACATGGATCAAAGGCCCACTGCAGCGTCATGCCTACATCATATTGCCTGCATCATCAGGCCAGTGTCATGTCTGTATCATCAACTGTCTATGTTGTGTGTGTGTCACCTCTTATCTGCGTCCTGTCTTGTGTCACCGCATGCCTGAGGAAAACTGCTCCTGCCTGGATTTGAACTTAGGTCTGATGTAAGATTACGGGGAGCCATTACCACTCGGGTAAGACCCCAACTGTAATTTTACAAGGTATATGATTCATTCATGTTATAACCATGAATCTATTATGTTCTCAAAAATACTTATAAAATTACAATAATTATATTTAAATAATTGATAAATCATTTATATTTTTAAATAATAAATTTTTTATTATATATAAATACTTTTTAAATATATTTATTAATAATTACAATTATAACTATATATATATAATTATAAAATTACAATAGATCCATCTATTATAATTTTATAAATATATATATATTTATTTATTTATTTATTTATTTAAATATAAAATTATAATAAATATATTTATTATAATTATAAAGTTATAAATATATATAATTAAATAAATATATATTTAAAAATATATAAATATATTTATAATTATAATTATAAATAAATATAGATATATTTAAATAATTATAAAATTATAATAAATATATTAATTATATATATTTATAAAATTATAAATATAATAAATATATTTCTTATAATTTTATAATCATTTAAATATATATATATATATATAATTATAACTATATATAAATATTTATTTATTATAATTTTTTAATTAAAATTAAATATATTTATTTATTTATTTATTTATATAAATAATTATAAAAATATAAAAAAAATATTTATTATACCAAAAGTGTCCAAGAGATAGGCGAACCTAATCCTACCAAAATTTATTAAAAATAAAATGAAAAAGATGAAAAAGATACTAAATAGGGTCAAAAAAATGGCAAGCCCTTATCCAAAATAGAAAACTACAAATACGAAAAATCAAAATCATCCCCTTAATCATGATCTGAGATATCATTAGCTGATTCTCATTCTGACTGTGAATTCTTCTAATTGAAGAGTACAAAGTAGTTTTCCCTGAGTTTAGCCTGCTTTAGAGTAAGCTCTCTAGAAGAAGATCTGGTAGACAGGTCACACCCACGTGTAGCGTCCCAATCATCTCTACCATGGTTTTTTGGATGAAGACCAGGTTTCCAAGTCTTAGTTTGTTGCCAAACCCCTTTTGGATCTTCCCTTTCTTAATGGGAAATGATCCCTATGAGAGGTTGTCCCTTAGGATCAATCATATAAGGATATTCCTTGTGTGAAAGATTCATTTCTGGGGAGGCATCTATCACCATCATGCTCTTTCCTTTTCTGGATAAGGAGCGTTCTTCCACATCCATTTCTTTCTGTACAACCCTTTCATCAGGTTGACTATTAGGCACTGATTCATCAGTTGTAATCTCAGCCCATGATTTCTTCTTGCATGTAGCCCACCTCTTATTATTATCCCTAGCTTACTACTTAAGATATTTAATCACTGAATACAGTATTTCTCCTTCAAATGAGGCTATTGTGTGGGAAGATCCAGATAATGTTGTATGATCAGAGCCAGACGCTACAAAGGCACACCTTGCAGTCCCTTTTCCCTGCAAATATTGATCAGGCAGACCCTAGGATCCCTTCTCAATTTGTTTTCCAACCAAGGTGCCCCTATTGCTTGGAGTTACTCCTACATCAGTCACACCTTTTGCACCATGGCCATCCCATCACTGCCATCAGTACTTTTACTATGACCCCTGTCAGTATGGATATTAACCAAATCATCAGAATAATGGGGTGAACCACCATGCTGCAGTTCATCCTGCTTCCTCATTGGTTCATTCACCATACTAAATATTCTATCAAACATGATTTTTCAACCATCCACATTATGTCCATATTTTTTACATCTACATCACTTTATGCCCCTATGACAATTCATTCTTATATTCACAATTGACATGAAATTATAGCAGAAATCTGACATGTATTCATATTCAATGCCTAGATCAAACTTAGTCTCCACCAACCAGATAGACAGTTTCAACTAAACTTGAATTGACGTCATGTTCAACTAGAACATGAGCTTATTGCTCATATTGTGCAAGATGAGTTCCTTTGTCCAATTTATATTTATAATCTTATAAATATATAGAATTAATATATTAATTCTATATATTTATAAGATTATAAATATAGTAAATATTAATTATGGTTTTTTAATTATTTAAATTAATATATATTCATTTATATTATTTATAATTTTATAAATATATTTATTATATATATAAAAATAAATATTTATTTATTTATTTATAGTTATAATTATAACTAAATAAATTTGTATTTCTTATATATATAATTTTATAAATAATAATAATAATATAAATAAATTATTAACATTATATCTGTATCAATACTTTTTTAGCACTGATAAAGATACCCCTTTATCAGTGCTAAAAATCATTGATAAAGGTAGGTTTTATCAGTGCTTTCTATTTTATAACTGATAAAACATACCTTTATTAGTGCTTTATGGAAATTGCTGATAAAAGTCTTCCCTTATGTTATAAAAATAACCCTAACAGAGTCTTCTCTCTCACGCCTTCAAGCTTTTACAAAACCTTACCTATGGTGCAGTCAAACGCCTCCTCTACTACTATTGATCCCCTCCTCTACTTCCTCTAACCCCACCTCTACATCATCACTTCTGTCATTGTATCTGCCGCCGTCGCTGCTAACTGCTCCACTGCCATCAAACCCTACCACTACCGTTGAACCCCCTCCAAGTTAAGGTATCCTCCCTCTTTACTTTCACTATCTCTCACCTTCACCACATGTATGAATATGTGGGTTACAATACTAGTTTGATGATGATGATGAATTCTATAGATCTATAAGGTCCTAGAAACTCGAAGATGAATATGGGTTCATTCAGATGTTTTTAGTCTTCTTTTTTTAAGGGATTTCATGAACTATATTCAATTTTCTAATGCCCATTAAGGATATGTTTTTTCTTTTATTCTCTAGTTTCATTTCTAATGCGTGGCTACAAGGATTTCCAATAATGCTTTTTAATCATGTTTTTTAGGGTCTACACTTAAGGTACATGATAAAATGCTACCATGAGATTCTCATTAGTTGATTAAATTCACTTTAAAAAGGATTTTATCATTTTTTTATAATAATTAATCAGAAGAAAAACTTCCATTGAGTATCAAATATCCTTGCTGGATTAAAATAATTTTTTGAAGCATGTATTCAGTTTTTAAGGCTTCCAACTGCATTTTTATTATACAAAACATTTTTCTAACATAGAAGTGATAAGTGAACACCTAAAGTGCAAATTAAAAAAATGCAGTAACAATGAAAAGTGTTTAGTAATTTGGATTAGGCCAAGGTATGTCATTAAAAAATTTTATTGATCAAAATAGATTAAATTTAAAGAACAACTTCCCCATGGATATGAAATTTCATTCAATGATTATTAGTACTTATCATTTTCTGAAAACTTATAGAATGATAATTTTGAATGGAATAATTAATTTCCCTAATAGACCAAGACATAATCCTAAATTCTAATGACATACACTATAGAATGGTAGTATAGTTAAAGAATAATATCTATTTTATTTGGATTACTTTTCTTGAAAATATTTAGCATCATAGGGTTGAGAGACCCCTATAGATTAAGAATGTCATTCTAGAAAGTTCAAGCATTTATATTTCATAGAATAAAAAATACATGGATATTGAAGTTTTATTGGAATATTTCATTGAAAATAACTAAGAAATCCTCTCTTGTAAAAATCACTCCTATATCTTCTACTTTATTTTTAATATAAATGATTTTTTTAAGGAACATGGTACATGATGACATTTTTGATATTTCAATGCTGAATGGGATGTTGATGTACTCTTTCATAAAAAATTTCATTAAATTTTTATATTACTCTTAATCTATTCCATGGATCATCCTATTTATAAAGGTACTATGTGTCATTTGTGGATATAATTTGGTTATATTTGATGTTCCCTTCTTAGTCCTTGCTACATCATCTTGTTTTTACTAGATTTCTTAAATACCATGTTCCCTTTCTTTTTATTTCTCCTTTATATTTTCTTTATATTTAAATGATTATTGTTTAGAAAGTGTTTCTTTGTTATACTTATGACTATGTGTTCCCATGAGGGATAAATGGTATTTTCCAAGTGATTTTTTAATTTTAATTGAATGATATTAAATGTAAAATGTTTAGTAAAATGCCTAAATGTGTTTTTAAATAAAGGTTTTTAGTTTTAAAATTAGTGGTAATCAGTGAATTAATGTTTTAAAAATTATTATTTTGTATATGGTATTTCAAACAAAGATTTTAGGTGATTTAAAAGTATTAAAAATGTTGGAAATGTTGTTTTATTTTTAAAGTGGTGAGTTATACCTTTTGATCTATATATTAACCCACCTTTTTTGCCTTGGTTAATTTTTATATCAATTTTCTAGGGTGTTTAAAGATTTTAATATTTCAAAATGAAATGGATTATATAAAATGGGTTTTTTTCCCATGTGGTTTTGATTTTTAAAATTATTGTCTCTTTGAATGTTTTCTAATGGTTGTTTAAAGGGTAGTGTAAATCCCCATTTGAGTTTCAAAGGTGTTTAAATAAAATTGGTACAAATAGTATATTGGTATGGATTTTATAAATTATAAAATGTATTGGCATTTGAATCATGTTTTGAAAAGAGAAGGCCCATTTGAGATTATATAAAAAATGAGTTTTCATAAATGGTGTTATACCCTCTTAAGCCCCATTGTTTCATGCATGATCATTGTTTCTTGTGATCCCATGTGGGGATGTTAATTATTAAGAACCTATTTTTATGGGACTTTTGGGGGTGTGGATGCATTTATTAGTGAAGACATAGTTTCCTTATCTATGTTTCAATTCCTTTTATTAATACAACCTAGTAACAATGTCCATGAAACTAGAATCCTTTTTAGGATCGTTTAGGGTTTTTATCTCTCTGCTTCAATTGTATCCTCTGTTATTTATATTATTTTTTATAACATATTTTTGTATCATTTTCCATGTAACACCCCAAGCTTCCACGGTACGCTTCTCTTTGAATAATACAATAGTGTGTTTTGTACGCAACACTGAGTTCAAACGCACCATGACTTACCAAACTAGCCGTTCAAAAGCGGTTATGAGTAGTATTAACTAAATTTTAAATTTTATATCATCCTTATAATTTTATAATCCATATTATGAGTTTCTAAGACATAATTTAAGAAAAAATTCATTTTTTTCAGATAAAATAAGTATTTTTCAAAAAAAAATGCAATTTTACAGCCTTTTAATGGGGAAGCCTTTTTAAATCCAATATTTGAAACTTTTATATATTCAATTTTACAAAATGAACTTCTTATTTAGAATCGGGATATAAAAATTTAGTTTCAATAAAGTTTTTGTGTTTTTCTGATAACTTTCAAATTTGGGTGAATAGTGAAAAATACTATATTTTAACTGAAAACAACTTTTTTAATCAAAATAATTTATATTTTTTAATTATACATTTTAATGGTTTTGAGGTATAAATAGATTTTATTTTTACCATTTAATCCAATTATGGTCATTTTAAGTAATTTCACTTTGAAATTGGACATAAACAAGTGTCAATCTTTTGATAGTTATTATTTCTTAAAAATACGCCTTTTGGTTTTAACAGCGGAAATTAATTTTAAATTAATAAATGTAGTTTTTATGTTTTGAATTTGGTTTACTAGACTATATTTTTTGATTCTGAATATCAAAATTAGATTAGGGTGAAATTTTGGTACTTTTCTGATAACTTTCATATTTTGATGAATAGTGAAAATTACTAAATTTTAATTAAAAACAATTTTTTTAATCAAAATAATTAATTGTGATAAATTATGAATTTGAGTAATTTTAAAGTATAATTAGATTAAAATTTTACCATTTAATCCAATGTTGGACATTGGACATAATTTCATATTTAAACTGGACATAAGAAAGTGTCAATCTTTTGATAGTTATTATTTGTTAAAAACACGCTTTTTGTTTCGACAATGGGAATTAACTTTAAATTAATTTCTACCACTTATGTGTTTTGAATTTATAAAAACGGATTCCATATTTAGAACCAGGAGGTCCAAATTGTTTAAATAGGTAACTTTGATTTTTAGACATTTTGAATAATTACTTCGGTAAATATTTTATTTACCATGGTTAAAGGGTAAATCCGGTAAATAAGGGTAAAAAATAATATTATAATAATACTAAATTACCCTAAAACGTGTCCTAACCCTATTGGTTGATACATGTTCGACCATGGTCATCTTTGGGACGATTTTGGGACCCCATGGAGCCACTTGTAAGTGATAATGACACATTATATTAATTAAGCTAAAGTAAATACAAAAATGAAAAAATCATATATCTTTTAGCAAACCAATTTTCACATAGGGTTATATATGTTTGATGTTTTACTATAAATCTTCATTATAAAGCTAGAAATATTTCCTACATAATGGTTGTTTATTTATAATTTTTATACATTGAATAAGTAAATTTATTTATGACACAATAATGATGTTGTATTTTCCTTATTAATACAAGAATCAAATAATTAGTATTATAAATGTTAAAATAAATATAATTTGAATGTTTTGATGACATCCATAAATTTTATTGGTTAATATGACATTATATTATTTCCTAAATGAATTTTTTTCAAATTAATAAAGTTGTTAAGACTTTAACAAAACTAAATTATTGAATAGTGTCAAAATTGACATAAATGAGTTTTTAAAACAAATATTATATTATTAATTGATATTATATTCATTAAAATATAAGGTTCGTCCAAAGGACATATATAATGATATTTTTATCATTAATGGACCACTTGGTGGTCTCTTGTATGTATATAGTAAGTTTATTAACTATATAATATAAAAATCCAAAGTGACATGGTAAATGTCAAACTAATTAACTAAGAGTTAAAACTGAAAGATGAGGTTAATATAATGACCCAGACCTCTCTAGAATATATTGGATGAAATGATTTAGACCCATACCCACCTTATAATTTTACTAATACACTTTGGAGCCATTAGAAACT
Organism: Viscum album; assembly: GCA_963277665.1. Lineage (NCBI taxonomy): Eukaryota > Viridiplantae > Streptophyta > Magnoliopsida > Santalales > Viscaceae > Viscum > Viscum album. Next base: position 398,029,185 of record OY728125.1, read on the forward strand.
GAATATGAATTTATTATAAATTAATATTTTAAGTTTTCCCTAAAGTGTCCATCCTCCCCCTTATAAAAGGACACCACTTATAACCAATTCTCCACACCTTCAAAGCCTTTTAGTTTGGTCAAAACCTGCCCAAATATCCTCTCAGATTCCCTAAAATCAACAAAGAGGCATTATTTGGATCATAAATCCAACATTAGGAGCCATTTTGATCAAATCAAAAGGAAGAACCCGAAGAAGAGATAATGTTTTCACCACCCTCTTTCAAGTTCCTTTCTTCTTCAACTTCTTCTTTATTTGTTATTAACATTATAAAATAATAACTCTAGTATACTATATATACTATGATGTTATTATAAATATGGTACAATGATATTCAGTATTCTATCCATCCTTTTAATGACATGTCACCATACGTTCGTACGTACAGCTTACCGTCTCCACGTTGTGGTGTAATTGTTATTCAAAACATTATTATTTGGATGGGTATAATAATGATGTTTAATTAATGTAAATAATAAATATAACATTATAATTATTCTGTATATATGATATACTATCCAATTATATATTATTTTAATATCAAAAGAGTGATATTGTCACTCGTGCGTACGTACGGACTACTGTCTCCACGAACGCGATGAGATTCATTCCACATTGTATCCATTCAAGTATAATTCTCATTTGATGATTAAAAATAATTTTTAAGGACTTTATATCAATCTAGATATAAATAATATACAAACTATTCATAACAAACATGTCTTATGTAACAAAACTTATAAAATAAAATGATTAAGTTAACACCCAAAACGACAATAATACTAAGATATTATTAACAAAGCAATGTTAAAAGATCATATATGATATCATATTAATGTATATGATTATTGTATAACTTAATAACAATTATTTCACCATTATACAGGAGGTTAGCCTACCCTCAACCAAGGAAAAGTACAAGGTAAGGGGTTTTCATCTCACTCCTTATTCCTGTGAGATTCATGCCATATTGCCACTATTACCCTTTGTGTGGTGTATGTACTGCCCATAATTGTATTCATTGTGTAATACATATTAATTTATGTGTATTTAAATATTCATTATATGATACCTCTTTCATGGGTTGTATGTTTTGTATGTTACCAAATTGGTAAGGGTTTATTTCACAATCTCTTCATTATCCGAGGTTGTTTATACGTAATTATCTACTGGGATCTCTTTATCATCCACATCCATGTTTCTTAAAAAAATTATTTCAAATCATTCTTACTATATTATAGACTATGGGTTAATGTAATTTTTACCATTTTTGAATTTTTATAAGAAGTTTATAAAGGAATATTTCCGTCATTTTCCAAACAAGGTCCTTTTTAACCTTTTCGATAGAGTTAAGGTAAGAATGTCTTTTTTTAACTTATACAGTGGGTGCGGCTATTTTCCACTGTTATAAAATCTTCAAAGCTTAACTTACAAGCTAATAAGGATATTTTCAAAGTAAATGTTTTATTTTAAAATTATGTTACTTTTAAATGATTTCAAAAAAGAGATATTTCTCTCAAATAGTTTTGATTTCATCTATGTCAACATCCTTTGGTAAATTTTACAATTATTTGAAGTTGATTTATTATGATACAAATCATCCATATAGTATGTAAGGTTTTGTGATATGTTTGACTATATATGAGTTATTTTTATGTAATTAATGGTTTATGATTAATGTTTTGGGCATTTCATATGCTAGTTTTAATACAAATGTTTAGGTTATATTTCATCCTATTCTTAAGATGAATGTGTTGGACTAGTATGTTCAGGGTTGGGGACCGGTAAAAGTAAGCCCTCCAGGTTGGGGTCCAGTTACAGCAGACCCTCTGGGTTGGTGCCCGGATATTAGAGGAACTCTGGGTTGGTGTTCGGTTATTAGAGGCACTCCGGGTTGGTGTCTGGTTATTAGAGGCACTCCGGGGTTGTGTCTGGTTATTAGAGGCACTCCGGGTTGGTGTCCGGTTATTAGAGGTACTCCGAGTTGGAGTCCGGTTACAGAGGCTCTCCAAGTTGGGTTCCTATTACAGTTATCCTTTAGGTCTTGGCATGAGTCCTTGACACAGAAATTAAAGTTTGGCATTATTCATTCCATCATTATGAAAGTGGTTATTGATATTGAATGTGATTATTCGACTAGTAGAATATCCATGTGAATACGTAAATGGCACTATTTCATTTTATATTTTCTATATTATTCTGATGTTCAAGTTTTAAAGGCTATTGTTTTAGTTATACATTGCCTCAAATGTTTATGATTATTTATGAAATCTTCTGCTATATTGTTATCCTTACTTAGCATCTGAGCTCACCCCCTTCTATGTTTTATTTTTCCCAGGATGTGAAGAAATATATTATGACTGACCTGTAGGGATAGTCTGAAGGGGATATGAGTGTGGACTATGGAGACTATATTATTTTAGTTTTTCACTTTATAATGTAATGTAAACCTTATGAATGTATCTAGTGATTCCAAGGCTACTAAACTAAGCGGTCTTTCGAGACTTGATCTTTTGTTATCATGACAATGTTATGTAATAATGCACCGACTCTGGGTAACTGGGGTCGGGGAATTATAGTTGGTATCAGAGGAAGTTTAGTACAAACCTTGGAAGCTAGACTTAGATAAACTCTAATTAGAGCACAAAGATCTAAGATGGACTTTGAGTATTAGTATAGAAGAACATCCAAGAATTTTGGTATTGTAGAAATTTTGTGAGTTTTCCGAGCAATACATCCCTGTCTGGATACGAGCAAGTAGAGGCGGCTCTGGTACAGATGTACCTAGGGGTAAAACCCTAAAACTCTGCTTTGATCTAGACTCGAACGGGAACCGGTGCATGACAACGGGCTTTGTTGCACTCTTGGTTACGACACTCTTGGGGGATATGCTTATGATAATTTTCATTTTATTTACAAACCATTATGATGGGTTTATGAGTATATACTTCCTCAAAGAAAACATTTTTATGATTATAGATTATATCCATAAATATTTCAATTTATGTTAAGTTTTTTACAAGTACGGAATTGTGTATTTTGATTCATAAACTAATCTAGTTTATGATATTATATAGAAATGGCGCCCAGTAGAAGGAATGTGAACTCCAGCAATAAGTATGATCCAAAGAGTAATAAGGATCATATCTTTCTTGGTCTTAAGCTATAATTTATAAGGGAAATAGTATCCCACATATTATCATCATATGAAGAAATATCATCATGTGTTGATAAGATAAATAAAGAATTCTTGGAGTCCTATGGCTTTTAAGGGAATCCAGAGAAGGAAAGGATAGAAGAGAGAAGGAAAAATAAAGGGAAGAAGGTAAAGAAGTATTTTCCCATATGTGATAACTGTGGAAAGAATCACTTTGGAAAATGCTTGAAGATAATGGGAGTATGTTATAGTTCTGGAGGAAAAGGACAACAATTATGTGACTAAAAAGGTAATAAAATGGTTTCAAATGTACAATGCTTCATCTGTAAGAAGTTTGGACACTACGTGAACCAATGTCTCAGTCATCAGACTATGCCGCAAATGATGCTATTGGATAATAATCAAGTTATGATGCTACCACAAATGAATAGGAATGACCAGTGTTCTTATGTTGTTATTTTGTAATTATTTCATTGAAGTGTTGTATCAATGATGTACTGGAAATAAATAAGGATTGTACTGTAGTACTATTTTATTGAGGATTTGAGATTTTATGGTACTAAGAAAAGTAACTCTACAGCAAGTTAAACTTTTTGGAAATTACATGGTTGAAGGAAATAAAAACTTTAATGTGGTCCTAATATCGAGGTACTGATTTTGGAATTTGATATGGTTGATTTGGTAAATTATATCGGATATTCTTGACTAGCTTGAAACTGATTAATGATTTGTATATTCCATCATTGTTGGGGTTTACAACATTTTTCGATAAAAGGAGTATATCAATTATTTTATAAGTAATAAGTGATCATGAATGTAATCAATAAGGTTTTATGGTAATTCAGGATGTTGTAGTGCTTTAAAAGAATACATGATGAAGGTGTTCACATGTTATTACGTGGTAAAAAGGATCTTCATTGTGTTTACCTTCCTTATAAATTTTGGACTGTGAGTTTGGACAGAAGTATTTTGGACAATTATAGTTGGAGAATATTTTTGTATTTCCATAAAAGGAAAACCCAGAGGTCGGGCGGCAACCTGTCACGTCCAGCAAGGCCGCGTGACTTGAACCCGCAACCAAAGGACGACAAGGGTGTATCACCTACCACTAACACACATGATGTCCTGGATTGAATAATTTAGTTTTTTTATGGTTCTTCTAGATGAATTATAAATTCATTTTTTTAACCCTATACAAATAGGATAAATAGAATATTATTTTAAGTTCTATTATATTTTAGAGTGAAAAATGAGTTTGTGGTAGAACTTAGTTAATGGTTGGAAATCTACTTGTCAAGTATATATTTTTATCCTTCTCTTATTCAATGAAGAAATTAATTCGTATACTTTAGTAAAGGTATCTTAAAACAAAAAATGTGTTATCATAATACCATATGTTTTTTTGAACCGATGGTATTTTGAATCATCATAGATTGATGAATTTAAGGCCCTCAATTTTACACTTGTTTTTTATTAATGAACTCAATCAGTACCTATAAATATTTATGTTTTTTCTCCAATTACATGTCTCTAATTTCCACCAAGGTTCTCCTAATCGAGATCATGATTTGGTGGTAACCATTTAATTTCCCTTTCCTCTCATTAAGAATAAATTTTATTAACCCAATTTCCTATGTGGGTTTTCCCACAAAGATATTTTTGATTTTCAACCTTTTATTTTCAAAAAATAATTCAAATTGAGAGGATGAAATTTATTAAAGTAGGGTAGAATGTAACACCCCAAGCTTCCATGGTACGCTTCTCTTTGAATAATACAATAGTGTGTGTTGTACGCAACACTAAGTTCAAACGCACCACGACTTACCAAACTAGCCGTTCAAAAGAGATTATGAATAGTATTAACTGAATTTTAAATTTTATATTATCCTTATAATTTTAGAATCCATATTATGAGTTTCTAAGACATAATTTAAGAACAAATTCATTTTTTCAGATAAAAGAAGTATTTTTCAAAAAAAATGCAATTTTACAGCCATTTAATAGAGAAGCCTTTTTAAATCCAATATTTGAAACTTTTATATATTCAATTTGACAAAATGAACTTTTTATTTAGAATAGAGACATAAGAATTTAGTTTCAGTAAAGTTTTGGTGTTTTCTGATTACTTTCAAATTTGGGTGAATAGTGAAAAATACTATATTTTAACTGAAAAAAAAAACTTTTTTAATCAAAATAATTTATATTGTTTAATTATACATTTTAATGGTTTTTAAGTATAAATAGATTATATTTTTACCATTTAATCCAATGATGATCATTGTAAGTAATTTCACTTTGAAATTGGACATAAACAAGTGTCAAACTTTTGATAGTTATTATTTCTTAAAAATACGCCTTTTGGTTTTAACAGCGAAAATTAATTTTAAATTAATAAATGAAACTTTTATGTTTTTAATTTTGTAAAATAGACTTCATTTTTCAATTCGAAATATCAAAATTATCTTAGGGTGAAATTTTGGTACTTTTCTGATAACTTTCATATTTTGATAAATAGTGAAAATTACTAAATTTTAATTGAAAACAACTATTTTAATCAAAATAATTAATTGTAATAAATTATGAATTTGAGTGATTTTAAAGTATATTTAGATTATAATTTTACCATTTAATCAAATTTTGGTTATTGGACATAATTTCATATTTAAACTGGACATAAGAAAGTGTTAATCTTTTGATAGTTATTATTTGTTAAAAACACGCTTTTTGTTTCGACAACAAAAAGTAATTTTAAATTAATTTCTGCCACTTCTATGTTTTAAATTTAGAAAAATGGATTCCATATTTATAATCAGGTTTTACAAATTGTTTAAATAGGTAACTTTTATTTTTATACATTTTGAATAATTACTTCGGTAAATATTTTATTTACCATGGTTAAAGGGTAAATCAGGTAAATAAGGGTAAACAAATAATATTATAATAATACTAAATTACCCTAAAATGTGTCCTAACCCTATTGGTTGATAATTTTACGACCATGGTCAACTTTGGGTCTATTTTGGGACTCCATGGAGCCACTTTTAAGTGATAATGACACATTATATTAATTAAGTTAAGTAAATACAAAAATGACAAAAGCATATATATTTTAGAAAAACAATTTTTACATAAAGTTATATATGTTTGATTTTAGACTATAAATATTCATTAGAAAGATAAAAATATTTCCAACATAATTCTATTTTATTTATAATTTTTAGACATTGAATATGTAAATTTATTTATGACACAATAATGATGCAGTATTTTCCTTATTAATGGAAGAATCAAATAATTGGTATTATAAATGTTAAAATAAATATAATTTGAATGTTTTTATGAAATAAATGAATTTTATTGGTCAATATTACATTATATTATTTCTCAAATGAATTTTTTTATAATTAATAAAGTTTTTAAGACTTTAACCAAACTAAATTATTGAATTGTGTCAAAATTGACATAAATGAGTTTTTAAAAAAAATATTATATTATTAATTGATATTCTATTCATAAAAATCTAAGATTTGGTAAAATGACTTATATCATGATAGTTGTATTATTAATGGACCACTTTTGGGTCTCTTGGATGTATATAGTAAGTTTATTAACTATATAATATAAAAATACAAAGTGATATGGTAAATGTCAAACTAATTAACTAAGAGTTTAAACTAAAAGATAAGGTTAATATAATGACCAAAACCTGTATAAAATCTATTGGATGAAATAATTTAGACCCATACCCAACTTAGACTTTGAATAATCCACTTTGTATCCATTAGAAACCAAATATGAATTTATTATAAATTAATACTTTAAGTTTTTCCTTAAGTGCCCCTCCTCCCCCTTATAAAAAGACACCACTTCTAACCAATTATTCACACCTTCAAAGCCTTTTGGTTCGGCCAAACCCTGACCAACTATCCTCTAAACTTCCATCACTTCAACCTAGATGCATTAGTTTGATCATAAATCCATCATAAGGAGCCCTTTTGATCAAATAAAAAGGAAAACCCCGAAGAAGAGGTAATGTTTTCACCACCCTCTTTCAAGTTCCTTTCTTCTTCAACTTATTCTTTCTTTGTTATTCCCATTATAAAATTATAACTCCATTATCCTCTATATACTGTGATGTTATTATAAATATGGTACAACAATATTCAGTATTCTATCCATCCTTTTAATGACATGTCACCATACGTGTGTACGTACAGCTTACCATCTCCACGTCGTGGTGTAATTGTTTTTCAAAACATTATTATTTGGATGGGTATAATAATGATGTGTAATTCATGTAAATAATAAATATAACATGATAATTATTCTGTATATATGATATACTATCCAATTATATATTATTTTAATATCAAAAGAGTGATATTGTCGATCGTGCATACGTACGGACTACCGTCTCCACTAACGTGATGAGGTTCATTCCCCATCATATCCATTCAAGTATAATTCTAATTTTATGATTAAAAGTAATGTTTAAGTACATGATATCAATATGGATATAAATAAGATACAACCTATTCATAAAAAACATGGCTGATGTAACAAAACTTATAAAATAAAACGAGTAAGTTAACACCCGAAATGACAATAATACTAAGATATTATTAAAAAAGCAATGTTAAAAGATAATATATGATATCATATTAATGTATATGATTCTTGTATAATTTAATAAAAAATATTTCACCATTATAAAGGAGGTTATCCTACCCTCAACCAAGGAAAAGTACAAGGTAAGGTGTTTTCTTCTCACTCCTTATTCCCGTGAGATTCATGCCATATTGCCACTATTACCTTTTGTGTTGTGTATGTATTGCCCATAATTGTATTCTTTGTGTAATACACATTAATTTATGTGTATTTACATATTCATTGTATGATACCTCTTTCATGGGTTGTCTGTTTCGTAAATTACCAAATTCGTAATGGTTTATTTCACAATCTCTTCATTATCTGAGGTTGTTTGTACGTAATTATCTACTAGGATCTCTTTATCATCCACATCCATGTTTATTAAAAAAAAGTAGTTCAAATCATTATTACTATATTATAGACTATGGGTTAATTTCATTTTTACCCTTGTTGACTTTTTATAAGAAGTTTATAAAGGAATCTTTCTGTTGTTTTCCAAACAAGGTCCTTTTAAAACTTTTCGAAAGAGTTATGGTAAAAATGTACTTTTTTAACTTATATGGTAGGTGTGGCTATTTTCCAGTGTTATAAAATCTTCAAAGCTTCCCTTAGAATCTTATAAGGATATTTTCAAAGTAAATTTTTTATTTTATAATTATGTTACTTTTAAATGATTTCAAAAAAAGTGATATTTCTCTTAAATAGTTTTGATTTCATCTATGTCAACATCATTTGATAAATTTTACACTTATTTGAAGTTTATTTATTACGATACAAATCATCCATATAGTATGTAAGGTTTTATGATATGTTTTACTATGGATGAGTTATTTTTATTTCATTAATGGTTTATGATTAATGTTTTGGGCATTTCGTATGCTAGTTTTAATACGAATGTTTATGTTATATTTCATCCTATTCTTAAGATGAATGTGTTGGACTAGTTTGTTCTGGGATGGGGACTGGTAAAAGTAAGCCCTATGGGTTGGGTTCCGGTTACAGAAGACCCTCTGGGTTGGTTTCCAGATATTAGAGGCACTTCGAGTGGGTGTCTGGTTATTAGAGGCACTCTGGGTTGGTGTTCGGTTATTAGAGGCACTCCAGGTTGGTGTCTAGTTATTAGAGGCACTCCGGGTTGGTGTCCGGTTATTAGAGGCACTCCGAGTTGGAGTCCTGTCACAGAGGATCTCCGGGTTGGGTTCCAGTTATAGTTATCCCTTAGATCTTGGCACAAGGCCTTGACACAAAAATTAAAGTTTGGAATTATGCATTTCATCATTATAAAAGTGGTTATTGATATTGAATGTGATTATTCGACTAGTAGAATATCCATGTGAATAAGTAAATGGCGTTATTTCATTTTATCTTTGCCATATTATTCTGATGTTCAAGTTTTAAAGGCTTTTGTTTTAGTTATACATTGCCTCAAATGGTTATGCTTATTTCTAAAAGCTTATGCTATATTGTTATCCTTACTGAGCATCTGAGCTCACCCCTTTATATGTTTTATTTTTCCCAAGATGTGAAGAAATATATTATGACGGACCTGCAGGGATAGTCTGAAAGGGGATATGAGTGTGGACTATGGAGACTATATTATTGTAGTTTTTTACTTTATTATGTAATGTAAACCTTAAGAATGTATCTAGTGATTCCAAGTATACTAAACTAATCGGTCGTTCGAGACTTGATCTTTTGTTATCATGCCAATGTTATGTAATAATGCACCAACTCTGGGAAAATGGGTTCGGGGCGTTACATTCTCCATATTTTGTGACTTGAAATAGTGGTTCTTGACCATTTTATTTCTTCCAACTTTGTATTGTTTTCTTTTTAAAAAATTTGAAAAGGTATTGTGAAAGGTTTTTAAAGAAGGTAAAAAAGTGAAATTGTGATTTTGAAGTGTTTTCAAACTATTTTAATAATGAGTTTGAAATTGTTATAAAATGAGAAAAGATATAATGGTATGTATTTGAAACTCCAAGAATGTGTGAGTTTTGAAAATGTGTTTTTAGGCCACCATTCCTAGATTTATAGAAATGGTTGGTTTTAAAACATGTTTCATAAAACTGTATGATAGTTGGAAACCTATTTTCGTTTTGAAATGCATATTTCAAAAATGGGTGTTTATGAAATAGTTTAAATTCAGATTTTAAAAGGGTGATATCACCAAGAGGTATTGGCTGAGGAAAAATGGTTTCCAAGTGATTGTTTTCATTTAATGAAAAACATAGAAAAAATGTTTTAACACACTTTTATGTATTACTACTTATTTGGTAAAACATTATAGAAAATGTTTATTTTTATAATGTACTTCAAACTAGATTTTTTAGGATGTAATATGAAATTGATCTTTTATAGGGATATATAGTTCAATAGTTACCCTATTTGAACATCTTTTTTGTATTTATTTTGTTAAATATTAATATTACTAAATCAAATAGGATGGATATGAATAAATAATGGATGGATTCCAATCGTATGATAAAAGAGTATAAAGATGGAGTGAAAGTGTTTATCAAGTTTGCAAAAGATCATGTATATGACTCTTCTCAAATACTTTTTCTGTATTTATGTTATTTTTATTAATGACTAATTAGTCCAGATTAGTTGGATGAATGCTTGATCTGTCATGGAATAGATTGAATTTATAAATCTTGTAATAAATATGGGTAAAAATAGAATGTAGCTAGTGGCTGGGATAGAACTATGTTTTATAGATCATCTGATATGATTACAAGTGTGAACAATGAATAAGAACATATCAAGGATGTTGTTACATATGTGAATGGTGATGAAGATTGTATTGAAGATATGACAAGGACGGTTGAAAATTAACTATGTGATTTCCCATAATTGTTTGAGAAGTTAAATAGTTGTACAAAGAGGTCATTTTATGTTGGTTTTAATAAATATATATAATTTTCAATTGTACTAAAGATATATAATTTGAAATCAGGCAATAGATGGAGTGACGCCAGTTTTACATAACTAATTTCTCTCTTGAATGACATGCTTCTAGAATATAGTGATCTCTTGAGGTGAATATACGATGCCAAATGAATGAAATTATTGATGGGTATGATCTATTAATGAATACACATATTCCCAAATCACTATATACTATTTATCAAGGACAAAAAATTGCTTACATAATTCTCAAATTGTGGTGCTTCTTGATACAAGAAAGATGAATTCAGTCCTACAAAATTTGTATGGTTCTTTCTAATCATTCCAAGGTTTATACGCCTATATGCAAGTGAGGAGACTCTAGGGTAATTGACATGGAAAGTAGATACATGAAATAAATATGGGAAACTATGTCACCTAGTAGAATCTTATCCATGGAAGATAATTGATCATAATTATCATGAATTTGGAAATGAGCTGAGAAACCTTCACCTTGTGTTATTTATAGATAGAGTGAATCCTTTTGTTTTTTAAATAAGAACTCATAGCACATGGATGGTTATGTTGTTAAATTATAAATTTCCACCATGGTAATACATGAAATGAAAATACATCATGTTATCTATGCTAATATCAAAAAAACAACCGAGTAATGATATTGTTGTTTATTTGGATCCATTGATCAGGGATTTGAAATTATTGTGGGATTCAGGTGTTACATTGTAGGATGATTATAGAAATGAAGATTTCATGTTGAGAGCCATGTTTTATGGGATGATAAATTAATTTCTATCATTTAGAAATTTATTAGGATATAGAATTAGAGTAACTCAAGGATATCTTATTTTCGAACAAAGTACATGGTCAATTAGGATGAACATTCATCAAATATTGTGTTTCTAAGAAATTTCAGATTTCTAACCTGATGGAATATGTACTGATATTGTATGAAATCATTCGATGGAAGTTAGGAAGAATATACAACATTGTATCCACTAATATGAGATCAACTATTTGAGAAAGTAGAATATGTGGAAACTGCTTTTAGTAATCCATTCTCAAAAACCCTTATAAAAACTGGTTGGAAAAAGAGATTGGTTTTTTTGGAATTACCAACTAGAATTTTTGGTACATCATACATTTTCTTTATGTTATGCATGTTGAAAAAAAATATGTGATAGTTTCATCATCATGTTGATAATTGCACATGTAAAAACAAATGATGGAATTAAGGCTAGGTTAGACATGGTTTATATTGGAATATGAGAAACATTGGCACCAGTGAAGGGTAAAACATGAAATTTTCTTCCTCTTTCTACCTATACTCTTTCCAGGAATGAGAGATATCAGTATTTTCAACTTCTTGAATGATGTAAAGTTTCCAGAGGGGTATTAATTGAATATCAAGAATATCATGTCAATGACTGATTTAAAGTTAAAGGGTCTGAAGTCACATGACTTCCATGTTTTGATGCATGATTTAATTCCTAAAGATTTACATTGAATTTTTCACAAGAATGGTCATCATACATTAACCAAGCTCTATTTCTTCTTCAAATATATATGCAGAAAAGTTATAGACCTAGAGAAATTTCTAACTGTGGAAAGAGAAAATGTCATCATATTATGTGAATTAGAAATGTTCTTCCCGCAAACATTATTTGATATGATGGTTAATTTGATGTTTCACATGGTGAGAGGGATTTTACTATGTGCTCCTATAAATTATATATGGATTTAACCCATTGAATGGTATATGAAGATTTTGAAAGGGTATGTCAAAAATCAAAATCATCCATAGGGTTGAATTGTGGAGAGATATATTGTTGAGAAAGCCATTGATTTCTGTACCAAATTCATATTCATTGTGGAATTCATTATTCAACCAAAATATCATCATGCTGGGAGGGTTATAGGTGAAGAAATTTCAAGAAGAGATGTTGGCACAATCAATAATACAGATTAGGAGTAGGCCCAACTTTATGTTTTTTATAAAAGTTTAAAGGTTAACACATGTTTTGAAACCCAAAAAGAAATTATTAGGTATTCTAATCCATAAAAGTATTAAAGATGGATATCAAATACTCATAATAAAAAGTTTTTAGGATGGTTTTGGGACTATATTTTTAAATAGTGAGATGAAAATCCAAATTCAATTTCCAAAAAATTTGATGGCCAACTGGAGGACCAAGTGTGTATGTATTATCTTATAATGGTTATATAATTAATGGTTATACATTCTATACAAATGAACATGATTAAGAAAGTACCATAAAAAATAGTGGATTTACAATTTTGGCTGAAACTATGCATGTTTTCAATACTAAAGATAAAAATCTAATTTACACAAATATGTCATGCTTTGGAATCATCAAGCAAATATGGGAGTCAGATTATACAACATTATAAGTGACAGTTTTTCAATGCAATTGGATTGATAATAGGATTTTTGTTAAAATAGATGAATTGGGATTCATAAAAGTTGATTTCAATAAAGAATTGGACAAAGAAGACCCGTTTATAATGGCATCATAGGTAGTACAAGTATTTTATGTTCCACCTCATGAAAACTTAAAGTGGTCAATTGTTCTGTTATCGACCAAAACCATTGAAGGTTCAAATGAAAATTCAACTGAGGATAACCCTTTCATTGAAATTTTGCAATCATTTCATAGTGATCCCAATGTAGATGGAGTTTTGTATATTATAGAAGAATACAATGAAGATATTTGGATAATCGATAGAGGGTTAAAATCCCATCACTATTTAAAAAAAGCGTTCAATAATAAGTTTATATTTTTTGTAATATATGTTGTGGTACCTAAAGTTATTATCTATTTTTTGTTTCTTTCTTCTAATCTAAATTAAATTTTAAACCACTTATGTACATAATGACTTGTGCACATGTTGGTTCTCCCAATCTTGAGGAACAACAGGTCTCTCAACCTGTTGTCACTTGCAGTGCAGAGGAACAACAACCTTCTACATGTGATGCTCCTAGTGAAGAGGTACAATGATCATCTTCAAATGATGATGTTATCACTCTATAGGAACAACATATTGATGATGTTGAATCTGAGGAAATGATAAGTGATGAAATATTGGCGATGCAAAAAAAAACAGGAGCATCGTAATTTGATGGTGTTAGAAAAAATCATTAAGGAAAAAATAAAAGGCCTCAAATATGAGGTTATATGGAATGTGTGGGGACAACATGTTAACCCCATAAAGTACATGTTTATTAGATACATTGTAATCGTTAATCGGAAATTTTTGCGGTTGATGTATACTCATGGAACCATGTTGTGTTTGTGCTTAATATGAAAATGTAGGAAGATATTTTGATAACATTATGATATAATATCTTTATTTTAGTAAAAAATAAAATAATTAAACATTGACTTACTCTTCATCATCTCTTGTAGAGTGCATTTATAGTATATGACTCCCAAAAAATAGGTATTAATGTTTTCTAGAAGTATGAAAAATTATTTCACAAAATTATAATAATGCATCATCTTAAAGATGCTGAAGGAAAAATAAACTTGAACCCACTACTTATCTATGCACACCAGATAACCCAAGAAGCATGGGATGTGTTTACTAGTCATGGTGTTGATGTGTCTTTTTAGGTACATTTTGGTATGTAATACGTTGTTTGACGATATGTGTATTCATCACCTTGATTGACAATTTTCTATTTATAAAATAGTAACTGAGTGTGAAAATATGGAAAAGGAAGCAAAACCAACATACCCCTACCATAAAGAATGGATGGGTTATGCTTCACTTGAAGAAAAAATTGGTATGTATTTTAAATCTACCATAATACTTTTATGTGACAAGAAACAAAAACATAACTATGTTTCTCTATTTATATGCAGATTGATGACTCTAAATCCAAATCCATGTCCATCATATGCCATGTGATATGGAAGGAGGCACATGTAAATGAAGATGTGATACTAATATATGAAAACACACAAAAAGTGTGGGAAACAAGTGTATGTATGACATAATAAAAATTTGTTTTTATTTAAATTTCTATTACATAACAATTACTACTTATTTTAATACATTTTATATCTAACATATTCATAGGAATTAGTAACATATGAACTAGATAAACACCTACTATCAGTGGCCTTGAAGTTTACAAAATAGTATGGTTAGGTCAAAGGTGATGGTTTTGGGGTGACACCACAAACATATTTTGAGAAAAAACAAGAAGATAAAGATAAATAAATGAAAATGAATGAAAGACTAGCTACCCTTGAAGTACAATTACAATAGTGGAGAGAGATTCTAGTGACATTAATGGGGGAAGAAAATATAATAAACAACTCAAGAATAACCATTACGTGAAGATCTCTCCCCACCCACACTAGCTTTGAGGTGAGCCATCCCCTTAAAAGAGTTGTCTTAGTCATGGTAATCAATATTATAATATATTTTTCTATGAAATGTGAATCAGACAGACACTTATACCTTTTCTATACTGATATTCTATAGGGTGAAAATGACAGTGATTTATATATATCAACACCCACCCACTGCCTTGTAGCGAGGGATACAATGTTCAATGTCGAAGATGAAATTCTGCACAATAGACCAATTCCAACAGGTCATGTGAGAGTGGCGATTAGTGTATCTCATGATCCAACCACTTAGATACCTATTCCACTTGATTATAATGTTTACATAGTCAACCAATATATTGGAAAAATCATTTAATGTTTGTCAAATCTTGTAAAAAAACATGTCGACAAGGTGGTATTCATTTACAATTTATTTCTCAAGCTAAAACTTTAATAAATAATTAAAAAAAGGTCTAGACTGATGAATATTATTAAAGACGGACAAATGGAATAGGGTGAAATGAAATACTAACTCAAAACCATCTAAATGATAAACTAACCGATTGAAAATATCTTCAAAAATCACATTTTCCCTATCCGTTCCATATTTGAATTTACTAACATTGAAGGTTTATGTGGATATAAAGTTAAAAAGTGGTAGTTGTCACATAGTTAATTTTAAAGAAAATAGGTACGAAGAGGAAGTTAAAGACTACATTGGTGTTGAAAATGTAAATCAAATCCTCAATTAGGATTGGTTATGTGTCTCAGTTGTAAATGTATACATGAGGTATGTTTTCAAGATTTGATTTTCCAAAAGCTGATATATTGTGTTAATTATGACTAAATACATTTCATATTTTTAGTAGGCATATATATAAAAAACAATTTAAGGGATTTCCCCATGAAAACAATTTGGAATCGTTAGTCCTCACACTACCTCAATAGAATAAACAAAAATATAATCCAAAAAAATATGAAATTGTGGTAGGCCTGGTCAAATCATTTGAAACAAAAGTTTTAGGTGAAAGACTATTCTTAATACCAAAGATTCAGGGTTAAAACTCAATAATTTAATAATATCAAATATATTTTTATTTATTTCATTAATTATTCCTTTTTTAGGCGACATTGGATTCTCATTATGGTCCATTTGTATACTCTAATGATTTGTTTCCTAGATTCAATGCATGGATACCCAACAAACCAACCACAGATGATGCCATTTGTCAATTTTCAATACACTATATCCAAAATTTTATAACTAACCATCATGTTATATAATTTATATTATCTTTTAATGAATACTCTATTATGATAGGGTGGTGTATCAATATCGTCAAAAAACAAGGAATGTGGCCAAGTGATAAGCACAAAGATGTTGATAGGTTCTACAACTAGATAAGCATCATAGTATATATAATGATATTTCACTATCCAAACACATATAAAAAAATACATATTCTCCTCAATTTTTCTATAGTTTCTGAAATAAACAAATAGAAAAGATTTTGGTTATTATGTTTTTATAAATTTATGAGAGAGATCATATTCCATGAACAAAATAGCATCCCTAAAGAGGTATTTTTGAAGATAGTTACTATTTAATTTAAAATATTTATTAATCCTTTTTGTATTTATATTTTTTTAGTACTACTATGATTTTCTAAAAGACTGATATCCACAAGACAATATAGATTTTCTTAGAAACAAATAGGCAGCATACCAGATGGAAGAATGTGCACAAAGAGCATGAAGATGTTACTTCCATAGAAGTAGTGGATTGTTTAATATTTATGTTTCATTTACTTATTTTTAGTATTACTTGCATAATAATTGTTTTTTTTTATAGTTGGATTCCTTTATTTGAGTTGGGGTGGTTTGTTCGAAGTTTCTCATGCTCGTGAGAGATTGGGCTTTGAGACTACAACTGAGACAATGACACTAAATAAATGGGTCAAGAAGTTATAAAACCATCAATAAAAAGTGAATTACTACTAATTATCTAATTATTTTTTTCACTATTTTATCTACAATTTTTAATTCAATTTACTTGTCATTTTTATCTAACACTTATTTAGTTTTTTCACAGATCATTATGTTTTCCATTGCTTCTATTTTTCAAGATTCCAACACTACATAGAGTCTATGTTATTTAGCTGAAAAAACATTATCATTGAAAACCAGAAGAGTGGAGTAATATTAAGTGCTCATTATGGTGACTTCTCATGATATAATGAGCACATGATCTTCCACCACTCTACTAGGTTTTAATAATGAGAAACATTTTTAGCTAATAACATCGATTCAATATGTCTTATTAATATTTCAACAAATAAATGCAATGGAAACCTTGTTAACATTAGTAGTTCAAATTTTTTTTTGGGACTTTTGGATGTGTAGGAATTAGACACATCTCAATCCAACATAAGATGTGACAGGTGACTCCAAGTGCTTCTTTCTATTTAAAATTGACATAAATTTTAGTAAAAAAGAAAACTGATATACTCAAAACTAAGAAAACCAATTAATATTGTTTTGATACTTTAATAAAATAGTTCATAAGTCATTTGTGACATGTAGGAATCAAACACTTCCTCAAAATGTCTCTTCTTATTTAAAATTGACATTAATTTTAGTAAAAATAATGAGTGACATACAGAAAAAGAGAAAATAAATTCAGATTAGTTTGATACTTTAGGAAAATGATCTATAAGTCATTTTAGATGTGTGGGAGTCAACTAAACCTCAATATGATTCACAGTGTGATTTTTATGACTAAATTTGTGCCTATTTATTTAAAATTGACAATAATTTTAGTAAAAATAACAAGTGACATACTAAAAACTAAGAAAACACATTCGAATTGTTTTGATACTTTAGAAAAAAAACTTCATAAGTCATTTTTAATGTGTAGGTATTTCCTAAACCTTAATCAAAAACATGGTGTGACTACTTTAACTCTAAGTGTGCCTATTTATTTAAAATTTACATTAATTTTAGTAAAAAGAACAAGGGACGTACTGAAAACTAAGAAAACACATTCAGATTATTTTGATACTTTAGGAAAATTATCCATAAGTCATTTGTGATGTGTATTAATCTACCACACCTCCATATGATGTGCAGTGTGACCGGTATAATTCCAAGTGTGTTTATTTATTTAAAATTGACATTAATTTTAGTTAAAAGAACAAGTGATATACTAAAAACTGAGAAAAAAACATTTGGATTGTTATGATACTTTAGGAGACTAATTAATAATTCATTTGTGAAGTTTAAGAATTGACCTCACCTCAATATGATGTATGGTGTGACCGATATAACACTAAGTGTGTCTTTTTATTTAAAATTGACAATAATTTTAGTAAAAAGAATAAGCAACATAGTGAAAACTGAGAAACTTCATTAGGACTATTTTGATACTTAGTAAACTAATCCATAAGTCATTTTTAATGTATATGTATCAAATGTAATTCAATTTTATGCACGGTGTGACCAGTACAATTCTATTTGTGTTTATTTATTTAAAATTGACATTAATTTTAGTAAAAATAACAAGTGACATACTGAAAACCAAATGCACGCATTTGTATGGTGTGACCACTATAACACTAATTGCATCTTTGTGACATGTAGGAATCAGCCTCACCTCAAAACGACACATAGTGTGACCGCTATAACACTAATTGCATATTTTTATTTAAAATTGAAATTAATTTTAGAAAAAAGAACAATTAACATATTGAAAACTGAGAAAAATAATTCGTATTATTTTGATACTTTTGGAAAATGGTCTATAATTCATTTTTGATGTGTAGGAATCAACCACACCTTAGTAAGATGAATGTTGTGACCAATATCACCCAAAGTGTCTTTTTTTATTTAAAATTGACATTAATTTTAGTAAAAATAACAAGTGACATACTGAAAAAAAATGCATTTGGATTGTTTTGATAATTTAGGAAAATGATCCATGAGTCATTTTTGATGTGTAGGAGTTAACTAAACCTCTATCAGACACATGGTGTGACTGCTATGACTCCAAATGATTCTTTTCATATAAAATTGACATTAATTTAAGCAAAAAGAACAAGTAGAATACTAAAAACTGATAAAACGCATTCAGATTGTTTTGATAATTTAGGATAATTATCTACTATTCATTCATTACATGTAGGAATCAACCATACCTCAATATGATGCATGGTGTGACCAGTATGACTAAAAGTTTCCATTATCTTTTTAAAATTGGCATTTTAGTTCAAAACATGTTACTCACTAAAAACCAAGTGAGCGTGCTCCGTTTGTCTTGATAATTTAGGAATGTGATTCATAAGTCATATTTGATGTGTACGAAGCATTCTCGCATCAAACTGATGTATGATGTGACCGATATGACTCAAAATGTGTGTTTCTAGTTTGAAATGACATTTTAGTAAAAAAGACACAACTGACATACTGGAAACTGAGGAAAGACATTCGGATTATTTTGATACTTTAATAAAATGATATATAAGCAATTATTGACATGTAAGACTCAACTGAACCTCAATATAATGCACGGTTTGACCAATATAACTCAAACTATTTCTTTTTATTTAAAATTGACATTAATTTTAGTAAAAAATATATTTAACATATTGAATACCAAGCAAGCACATTCGAATTGTTTTTATAATTTAGGAAAATGATTCATGAGTCATTTTTGACATGTAGGAGTCAAATTCCCCTTGAAATGGTGCACGGTGTGACTGTTATGGCTCCAAGTGTTCTTTTTATTTAAAATTGACATTAATTTAAGTAAAAAGAACAAGTGAAATACTAAAAATATAGAAAATGAATTCATATTATTTTAATACATTTGTAAAATGATTCATGAGTCATTTGTGACATGTAGGAATCAACCAAATCTCAATCCAATGCACGGTATGACCGGTATGACTAAAAGTGTCAATTATCAGTTTCAAATTGTCATTTCAGTTCAAAATGGTTCACTCACTAAAGAACAAGAAAACACACTTTTATTGTCTTGATAATTTATAATAGTGATTCATAAGTCATTTGTGGTGTGTATGAAGTAGTCTTAGCTCAAACTGATTCATGATGTGACTATTATGACTCAAAATGTGTGTTACCAGTTTGAAATGATATTTTTATAAAAAAAACAAAAACTAACATACTGAAAACTAAGAAAATACATTCAGATTGTTTTAATACTTTAGTAAGATTATCTATCAGTAATTTGTGACATGTTAGAATCATCCTCAGCTCAATCTGATACTTGGTGTGACTAGTATAACTCAAAATGTGTGATTATTTAAAATTGAAATTAATTTTAGAAAAATAACAAGTGACATACTCAAAACTGATCAAACAGATTCAGATTGTTTTGATATTTTAAGAAAATAATCCATAACTCATTTATGATGTGTAATATTCAACCCAACCTCAACACAATGCACAGTGTGACCGGTATAACTCCAAATGTATTTTTTTATTAAAAAATAATATTTTATTAATGTATTCTTTTATATTAATGATTAATTTATTTCTTTATAGTATTACAAACATAATATTTGATTTATTATATAGTAATAATATTTTTCTTAAGTTGAGATGATTTGTTCGGCAATTTGTACCATGGTCGGATATTTTTAAGATGGGATCATGGGATTCAAAAGATGAAACATTAATGTTTTTAAATGTTTGTTGTATATTTGTAAATGTAATTATATAAAAAAAATTTTGAAATTTATATAGCAGTGTTTTTTTTGTATACATGATTTCAAATTTATTTAAATTAAATTATATATTTTGTGTTGATAGGTTATAGGTTTTTTGGGTGTGTTATTATATTAAAAGCATATTGCAGCAAGTTATGCCTTTATCAACTCTATTTTAAGGACTGATAAATTCCCCCCTTTATAAGATTTTTTTAGCACAGATAAAGTACCCCATGTATCAGTGCTTTTATAGAACTAATAAAAAGGATCCCCCCCTATTAGTTTCGTAATTAAAATCTCTTTTTTAGCACTGTAAAAATTCTTTTTATGCATTGTAAAATGGAATATATGTATTAGTGTCCCTATCTTTGATTTCAAATAGTAGAGTGTGTGGTTTCACATGTTCATGCTTCTGTGAGACACACCATCTATGTGAAAAAAAACTAGTCTCCTCTATGGCCAGCATCTACTGGTTATCTTACAGTAGTTGATAGAGTGTATAAGACATACATGGAATTACGAAAAAACATTTTCCCTCTTATTTAACTGTCTTATGTATATCCAAAATGTCGGACGCCGCAATGGGTGGCTTCATTGAAACCAGGTCGGGAAGCATTTCTTAGATATATTTGAGGAACTACTCCACTTTATCAAGTTCAAGAACCTCCAAAGCACCAAACGTGGCAGATTGTAGCACTATCAGACCTGATGTCACTAGTAGGCTTGTCACTCCCTATGGTTTCTTCAACTCCTCTCGGTGACACACCCATGGTGTATGTTTTTTACAGAATTTGGCTTCATGTTTTCCAGTGGAAATTATAATAATTCTTCTAGGTTTTCTAGTTAGGAAAAATATTTAAGATCATATAATTGACCACCATTATGTCCCATAGAGTCCCCCCTTTGATTATCGTACATGCTTCGGGATAGTCGATCTAGCAGTGTGTGTCTCCTCCATGAAAATTCATGGTGGTGCATGGTTCATCCAATTGAAAGGAAATTAGCCATTGTATACCTCCTTGATATGTGATCCAGTGGTGCACAGCATCTCAGAACAGGGATAAATGATGTTAGGAATGAGAGATGATGAATGACTGCAGTTTAGACCAATTGTTAAACCCCTAATTAACAACCTTATCACCCCCCCCATAAACTAATTTTTGGTGGGAGTGGAGTACAAAAGAGTGGGGTCAATTGACTATCAAATAAAAATTTCTATTTAAAAACAATTTATAATAAATTTCCACAATTACTAAAATGGTAGAAATATATAATTTGATATTTTCAAAATGTTTCTCAAAGTATCGATCACAACCCAGTTAAAAACATTTTTTAAAAAAACTTTATCTTTTGAAACAAATATAATCGCATCAAACAAAATATATAAAACATAAATTAAAGCTAATTATCAAAGTATTATTTTATTAAAGAAGTTTTAAAAAATAAAACTAGTTTGTTCTTAAACTAATGTAAAAAAAGAATACATAGTAGAAATAAATGCAACAAGTTCAGTCTCAGGTCGAGACCTAACCATATCCACTTGATCAATGGAATAAAAAACTTAGTAGTCCGCATATCTTTGTGAGGAACTTATAAGAACTTTACCCACTACTTTGAAGATAACATGAGTTCATTCCCATCTACTGACATCCTAATGGAATACTTATTTTCCTATCTACCAGCGACTTGCTCGACTTCAACCAATTCACTTCAATTTCCTTCTCAGTGAGAATGACTTAGAACGAAAGAAGGGGGTTTTACAGCTTGATAGATCGAATTGACATGGCTTTCAATTTATTTCAAGGTCAAGACTCATCTGTAGAACCAAAATCATCCTTCATCCTCACCATTGTAGCACAGGCATGAGGATTGAAGAATAAGGCCAAAGTTTGGGGTTTGAGAGAGAAACAAAGAAGAGGCTTGAAGGGTCCAGTGCAAGAGAAGATTAAATTATGAATCTTAATATGGAATTTTATCATTTAGGGCATCAAAATAATTTTAAATATAAAAAAATTTTAATTTGAATGTATTACATAATTTGATATTTTAACAACATAAATTAGCAACGGTGGAGAAAATCGCAAAAGTGTGTCTATGGTAGCAGTAGGATTCGACGATAGTATGCCAATAGGAGAACCATATGGTATCACATGAATGGTCGCATACAATGGTAGTGTCCACCAGTGGTGCATGGATTGTGACTTAACTCTACCAGAAACAAAATAATTATGGAAATAAAACACTGATATAAATTAATCATTCTAAGCTCATGTTTGATATAGCTTATTCTCCCAATATTCAAAGGCTTTGTAAAAAATGTTAGAAATATGAAGTTCAGTGCTAATGAATTCAAGAGTTAAATTACAACTTTGAAAATTATCTCTCAAAACATGACATCTTATATAAATATTCTTTGTTCTATAGTGATACACGAGAATATTATAAATGTTAATAGCACTTGTATTGTCATAGTTTTTAGGGACATGTCTAAACTAATATCTATAGTCTAGTAATTTGTATTTCATCCATAGAATTTGTGCACAATATTTGTCTTCTTCTATATACTCAACTTCACCAGTGGATAATGCAGCATAATTATTTTTTTAATACACCATGATACTAGTGATTTTCCTAAAAAAAGTGATAAGTTTCAGAGATACTTTTTTATCTAACTTACATCCACCAAAATATACATCTAAATAACTAACTAATTAAAAGTTTTGTCCTCTATAGTAAAATAATCCAAAATTATTTGTATTCTTGTGATGTTTTAAAATCCTTTTGATAATATTAAAATGATATTCCCAAAGAGTTTCTTGAAAACAAGCACACATACACACAATAAACATAATATCGGATCGACTAGTTGTTGAGCTATCAATGCCAAAACGTTTCAAAATATCATTTTTTAATTTTCTTTTATTTAAAATGAATAATTATTTATTTTGAAAAATATTAGAATACAATTTGCATAATTTTTTAAAATTATATACACAAGGAGTTCTTGGATGATCCAAAAATAATATCATCAACATATGTTTGGACTACCAAAATATCTTTGGAAATAGGTTTTATAAAAAGGTAGAATCATCTATCCCTTTAGAAAAATCTTTAGAAATTAAGAAAGACTTGAGTCTATCATACCAATCTCTATGTGCTTTTTTTAAACCATAGGGTTTTTTATAATTTGAAAACATGATTTAAAAAATAATGATTTTTAAATTTAGGGGGTTTTTCAACAAAAACATCATCAACAATATAGTTATTAAGAAAAAAACTCTTGATATTCATTTTAAATAGTTTGAAATTCAAATGTGTTGTATAAGAAAAAGCATTATAATATTCTCTCATGTCTAGATACTAGAGACAAGGTTTCTTTATATATAATATCAACTTATTAACTATATCCTTGTGAAAACAGTCTAGATTTATTTCTTATTATAGTACCAGACCCATCAACCTTGTTCCTAAACACCCATTTAGTGTCATGGTTAAGTAGTAGTTAGGTTTTTTTACTAGTTCTCAAACTTTTTTGATTCAAACTAATTCAACTCTTCTTTCATATCCATTACCTAAAATTAATCATCAATATCATCAATGATGGTTTTAAGTTCATGTTGTGATAAGAATACTTGATGTTCAACCAAGTTTCTAAGTGAATATCAAGACAAAGTACCTCTATCTTGATCTCCAACAATAGTATCTAAAGGATGGTATCTATAAGTTCTAATGTATTGGTACTTATTTTTCTTCTTTAGGGTATAGTTCAAACACTTCCTTATCATTGGGATATCTACAACATGTTTTATAGGGAAATCACTAGGCTTAGTTGAGAAATTGATATTCAAGTTATAAAAATCATTCTCAATTTTTTCTAAAGAAGTTTTAGAGTCATGATGATCTATTTTATAAAATTTTACATGTATATATTCTTACACAAATTTTTTTATTTTATTAAACACCCTATATGATTTACTGTATAATTAATAACTACGGAAAATTCAATCATCACTTTTCAATGCAAATTTATCTAAACTCCCTTTTATATTTATAATAATGACTATGTAACCAAAAACTATGATGTACTTAACCTTTGGTTTTATTCCATTCTATAACTCAAATGGGGTCTTCTTTAAAATTGGTATGATAAGAACTGTATTGATGATATAGAAATTTGTATTAATAGTTTCTACACAAAATAAAATAGGTAAGTCATATTCAATGAGCATAGTCCAGGAAATATCTTTAAGAGTATTATTCTTTATTTCAACTACCCCATTATTCTAGGGAGTTTTATGATTAGATGAGTTATGATTATAGTCATGTTATATTGATAATGTTTCAAAGTATTGATTTTCAAACTCACAGTCATGATCACTCCTTAATGTCTTAATAGTAAGTCTGTTAATGATTTACACAAATTTTTCATACTTTACAAAATGAGGACAAGCTTCAATTTTTTGAGCTAAAAATAATACCCATGTAAATATATAACAGTAATTTACAATAAAATTGGAATAAGGTTTCCCACCTTAGATAGAAACTATATAAATTCAAAACAAATTCATGTGAACCAACACTAGGGGTTGAGAATTTGAAACTTCTTTCTTTGGTTTGAAAGAAATCTTATATTCTTTCCCTTTTGGATAGGGTTTATATAATTTGTCTTTTGGGAAGTATAATTTAGGAAGATACTCAACTAAAACTCTCCCAGTTGGAATTCTAAGAGAGTGAAGGTTGTAGTGGACTAGTCTCATATGACACACCCAACATTCTTTATGAAAAATGGAAATTCGTTTAGAAAATATTGAATATAAATCAACTGCATAAACATTATCATTATGTAAAGCAGTAAAAACTAAAGCATGCTTAGAATAATTGATTTTGTGAGAATTATTTTCAAACTTGAAATGATAACCATCATCACATAATTTTGATATGATAACCAAATTATACTTCAAACCATCAACAAATTAGACTTTATAAACTAAAATAGAATTAGAATTACATATTTGACTAAGTAAAATTATTTTTCCTTTTTTCACCAAATGTGACATGTCCAACATTCCCCTTTGTAAGGACTAAGTAGTCTATATTTATATGTCATGAAAATCCCCTTTTTAGATACCATAAATTATTACTAGTACTCTTCAATCATGTTTCCTACAACAAGTTTAAACAAGAAATGATTTTTTTACTCACACTTTCTTGGGTCCAGAGAATTTAGCAGTAAGAACTTTTTGAATCCAAAGTTTTTTAATATTATTATCATAATAAAAATTAAGTTTATTAGAAATAAAAACCTTATTAGGTCTATAAGAATATGAACTATTTACAAAACTATAAAATCTTGAGCTAGGAATAAAATTATTTTCATAAATTCTCCTTTGACCAGGTCGGTACCCAATCCCAGTTGTGTAATTCGGTGTGATATTCTTACCAAGAATTATGGTCAAGGATTCTATACCATTTGTAAATATTTCAAGATATTTTTTAAGTTTCTCATTTTACATTTTAAGTTCATTGTTCTCCTATAACAAAGAATCATACTTTTCTTTTTTTTTAGACATGCCACATTTATCACTGTCACATAAAACATGTGGCCTTTTTAGATTTTTATATTTATATTTCATTTAATTCAAAGTATGTTCAAGAATATAATGATATTCATACAATTATTTAATATTAATTTCTGATTCATGAGGATTATCACTAATTGAAGTAGAAGCATTTGCTTCGGATGTGTTTTTCATAAAGCACATATTACCCCCTTCATTATTGTCTTCCTTGCTCAAATCAAATTCACTGAAACTGTCCTCAGTGGGACTCCAGGTCACCCACATATCTCTCATGGATCATTTTCATCTATCTTAAAACTTTTTATTATACTTTAATTTTATAAATTCAACTTTGATAGGCCCTTTTCTATTTCACACATAAAAATTTACTTATCCTAGATGATTTTCCTTCTTCCACCTCCACTTATCATTCCTTACTCCATAGATTTATTTTTTCACTAATTTCTTAATATATAATTTCTTAAACCTCCTAGATAGATGAGTCATCTCCTCATCACTTTCAGATGTTGAATAATCATCACTATTATATTTGGTGCCCTAGAACCAACTTCTGTATACTTTATGATAAATTGTATTTATAGTTTTGAACACTAATAAACTTTATAAGAACCCGGTTTTTTCTGATAAATACTTTGGAATATTCTTGATAATATTCCAGAGCAGTGCCTTCAGACGGCGTGCGATTCCGAGCCCCAGAGTGGACGGAATTAAATTTTCAGTGCGTTCACAATGGAAATGCTAAATAATTGCGATAACTCCTAAACAGTGATCCAGATTGGAGATCCGAGTGTACGGATGGGTTCGGAATGGGGTGTTTACCCTATGAATGACATAAAGTATGTTGGCGCGGGATGTTTCTCACTCACTTTCGGAACGTAAAATGGATTAATTAATTAATTAATTTATTTGTTTGATGTTGAAACTCAAGTATCTTCTAAACGGTGGCTCAGATTGGAAAACCTAGGGCACCGTTGAGTTCAGAGCGTGTCGTTTACCCTAGGAGGGGTATAAGATTTGTGGGCGCGGGCCGTCTGTGAAAAATGGCCCCAGGGGCGTTTTCGTAATTTGGCGGCCTCGGGCGCTAAGTTTAATAACTTTTGAACAGGTTCTTGTAATAAAATTCTAAGACCGCTGTTGTTATTGGGAGGTGGTGTTTACCCTTGGGGAGGCTTAACCTTGACCCTATCGGGAGTTTCGGATGCGGGTCTTTTCGGGGGTTTTAAATTAATTAAATCATTAATTAATTTATTTAAACCCTCCCCCTCCCCCTTCTCCCTTGAACCCCCTGGAAAAACCCCTCCCCTCTCCTCCTCCATCTCCGGTGAGACGGTCCGGTGAGGCGACTCCGGCGAGGTGCAGTGATGCCGGCGGATTGTCGTGAAGCTTCGGGCGAAGCCCCACGAGGTAAGATGTTGCGTTTTGCATTTTCATTCCCGCACTTAACTTCCAACGCGATTTTGCACGTTGAATTGCTTCCTGATCTTCGATCCAAGCCAATGAATGCGAAGTAGATTTTATTCGTTTTCTGATTCTTGTTTCGGATTTGAAATCGTAATTTGGAGGCATTCGAAATCGTTCGCCGAAGGTTGCGGGAAATTCGGGAGGTTCTGGGTGTTTCCGGCGGTCCGGCGGGCTTAGGCGGCGGCGCGGCACCTGCAGGTGGCGGCGGTCCGAGGTTGAGGCGGCGGAGGCGGCGGCCCCCAGGGTGGCATGGCGGCTCGGCCTAGCGCGGTGACGGCGCGGCCGGCTGCGGACGGCAGCGAGGCGGGCTCTCGGCGGCTTCGGCGTAGCGCGAAGAGAGAGGGGCCGAGGGTTGCGCGACCCCGCATGTGGCGCGACCCGCATGTCGCGGGTCGCTGCGGGGAAAGGAGACCGGCCGTCAAGGCCAGTCGGTGGCGTTGGCTGCGGCCAGCTGGTCGCGGTGGACCGAACCGGACACGCGGCCGGGCCGCGGGCCCGTTATGGGCGGACCGGCCGGACCGGGCCGGTCCGGCCCAAGGGAGCTTCCCCTTTGGAATTTCCGATGCCGGTAGCTCTCACTACGTTTGCGCGCCGTTAGTGGCAGCTCGGACCTTGCGTCATGGGGAATGTTTAGAGCCAGTTTCGTGATTTTTTAATTCCCGAAACGAGGGGCCGCGGAGGCGCGATGTGTCCTTAAGTGGATGAGTGTATTCCCCGAGAATCTTGTTTTAGACGGCGCGGACGCGTCCTACATCCGTTTTGAGCGCAGTCAGTGGCGTTGCAACCCTGACACTGAGGCGGAGGTTTCTAGGGTGGTTTTAGGCATTGAAGCCAGAGTTAAGGCACGGGCCCCACGGCCCGTCTTTCGAGCTGTGTGCAACGTTTTAGCGACTTTTTCCTCGGACGTCCGTTCGGGGCGTGCGAGCAATCGATGTTGGGTTTTTTCCGAGGGCATCGCGTTGGCGCAGTATGCCCGCTGTAATTTCGCATGATGGTGTGGGGCCCATGAGGGTCGTTTGAGCGTCGACGGTGATCTTCCATCTTTATCATCGGGCGACCGTTTTGGACAAGTGGATAGTTCATCTTGTGTGCTTTCTCGAGAGGATCGCAATGGTGCGATCTGTTCATTGAGTTTCGGGACAGGGTTGCGGGTCCCACGTGGCACCGCTCATGTGTGGTGCGCCGAAATGCATCTTTTTCTCCGAATATTCGTTGCACTCAAGTGAGTAATGCTTTTGACATGTTTTCCTGAGGGGATCGCAATGGTGCGATGCGCCCGACTGTTTTCGGGGCCGAGGCTCGGGATCACGGGACGCCATACGGGCGTGAGGCAGTGTTGGTGACTTTTCCGTCGGTTATCCATTGGAGGCGAGTAAGTAGTCTATCTTGCGTGTTTTTTCGTGAGGATTACAACGGTGCGATCCGTTTGGTTGTGCAGAGCTTCTTGCGCAATCTTGTTAAAAGTGGAAGCATGGAAGGTGCTCCAGTGGTGGTTCTCCCTACCTTGTTTGTAGCGAACCCTTGGCGTGTGATCGCGCACTCTTGGGAGAGTGATATAAATGGTTTATGAGATGTGGTCGGATGTGACTCAGCCGATGAGGTGGCAGGTTGGAGTTGTAACGTCATGCCTTCGCGTTGACGTCGGGTGTCGTGTGCACGATAGCCTATGGGATGGAACGAGGTATACTCTGGGATTATACGGGAGTGCTTGGATGTACGTATGGTTTGTACCTAAGACGTTTGTGCGCTCAGTTGGGGTTGACGCGGGGCCACACGTCATATGGGCCCCATGTTCGTGTCATGTTCTGCCTTGCGTACTTTGACCTCTCGCGACGTAGAGGGTCCCTCTGGGCTCGTTTGTTTGACCAGTAGGGTTGAGTGGCCTCCCCCTGGTTTCGTTCTCAATGGATCGGCTGGTAGCGGTGCTAGTGACACCCAGTGATGGAACAGGCGCTGAGCCTCTTTTGGGGTGAGTTGTTCTAGAGTTGGGTGGTTGCGCGTTACCCACTCCGTGTTCGGTTGGTCAGTGTTGTACCCTCCAGTGGAGATGGCCAGAGCAGTTCTGAGTTCTACCCTCCAGCGGGGTTGGGCAGTGGGTTATCAACTTCTTAGGGTCTACCCTCCAGCAGAGACTAGGTAGTGGGTCACCCGACGCTATTAGGGTCTACCCTCTAGCAGAGACTGGGTAGTGGGTCACCCGACGCACTTAGGGTCTACCCTCCAGTAGAGACTGGGCAGTGGGTCACCCGACGGCCTCTTAGGGTCTACCCTCTAGCAGGGCTGGGCAGTGGGTTGCCCGTCGTCTAGTTCCAAGTCTACCCTCCAGCAAGGCTGGGTAGTGGGTCATCTGTCGACTTATTCCATGTCTACCCTCCATCGGGGCTAGGCAGTGGGTCGCCTGATTATGTATTAAGGTCTACCCTCCAGCGGGGCTGGGCAGTGGGTCGCTGGATGATGTGTTATGGTCTACCCTCCAGCGGGGCTAGGCAGTGGGTCGTCGGATGATGTCTTATGGTTTACCCTCCAGTGGGGCTGGGCAGTGGGTCGCCTGCTGATGTATTAGGGTTTACCCTCCAGCTGGGCTGGGCAGTGGGTCACCTGATATCTGGTTATGAATTACCCTCCATCAGGGCTGGGCAGTGGGACACCTGTTGGCATTCTAGACTCAGTTCTTACGACTAGGCTAGTCTGTGGCTTTCCTCCGTGACCACCGGAGCGGGACACTTGGTTCTATGGGTCGGTGATGGAATGGCTTGGCTTTGAGGAGACCTCTCGACTGCAGGGCAGTGACGAGGTGTGGTTTGACTTTCCCTAGAACTCTCAAGTACGAGGGGCACTTTCCCCACTGAGACGTGTTCTTGCGACGTGATCCAAAACCGTGCGGGCGAGTCAGTGCCGCCCAAAGCGGATAGTGTCGAAGTGCGGTGATTGAGCCCCTTGGCTTGTGGTTCGGGGCAGACGTGCAGGATGCTGGGCATCGATGATGGTGTTACTTCTAGGACTGTTGGCGATTCATTTTCTTGGGCTGAGCTATGGGACGGAGATCCCCTTATGACGTTGTTCGGGATTCTCGATTGAGCATAAGGATATGTATATACCTTGTTCGAGTACCCACTTCTTGGGCTTGGTTACTCTCCCTCCAGGAGAGGCGAAGACGCACGGGGTGTGCCACATGATTTCCGTGTCTAGATTCTCGTGCTTGTATGAGTCTACTCTCCTGCTATAGGTAGCGAAGACTCGACGGGAAGTTCATCTTCTCACCGTTTCCAGCTCCTTGTGCCTAGACGAGTCTACTTCCTTTCTCTTGTTGGGTTGAACTGGACTCTTTACTGCACTCTTTGCTGTACTCCCTTTTCTTTCCCCTATCCTCTCTACTGCTCACCCTTCGGTACCTCCTTTGTTGATCCCTCGAGCCTTCTGGGTATCCTACCGAGTATTTTTATACTCACCCCTGCTTGGGCTTTTCCCGCACTTGGTGTGCCCTTGCAGACGATGGACAGGTGGAGCGTGACTTCGGTGGAGCGTAGGAGCTTGGGATCTTGGACCGTGTGCGGTGGTCGTGGCCGGGTTCCAGGTGGGAGACCTGTCAGTTGTTTCTTTTTGTTTACCTGTTGCCAGGTTGTGGCATTTTCTGGTTGCGCGCGTGTTTTGACCCTTTTTTCCTTTTTTGCACTTTTCTTGTACTGTTTAGAGGTCGATGCACTTTTGGTGGTTTATATATAGCAGCTGCACTTTACTCTGCTTGTATTTTCTTTTACTCTGCACTTTTTCATTGAGTGTGCTGCGTGTGTGTGTGTACAGGTGCTTAGGCAAAGTCCTCCCCGAGTTGTTGTGCCTTCGGTGCTGGTCGCCATCCCCTGGCCTATGGAGGTGGGCTTGGGGTAGTTGCGGCTTGAGCCCGGGTAGGGTCGGGTCGTGACAAAGTGGTATAAAAGGTGGTTCGTTCCTTGGGACGTTGTGCGAACATCCCTAAAAGATAAATTGGTTGGGATTTAGGGAAACAGTGTTAACGTGTCTCAAGAGCAGCTCTCAGGACAGGGAGTCTAGTGATGGTGCGGCGGCCGACGTATCCATTCACCAGGACCCTGATAACCCGCTTGTCGACTCAGTATGCTGAGACACTTTTTGCAGGGAAAATTGGTTTGTGCATCACATAGGATTGAGTCTTTGACTGTCCTTCTTGTGTTAGCTCCCCATTGTTGATATTGGTATATACATCTATGCTCATCTGACTGCGGCACTCCTTGATAATGATCAGGATGTCTCCGCGAAGACAGTCATCCAGGATACCAGCTCTGGTTCGTGACGACGACCCTGTGAGCTACGAGGCCACAGTCCAGGACCCATCATGAGAGCCCTTTCTCTGGGTGGGCCGGTAGGATCACCCCCACCTGTTGAGCGGTAGATATTTTTAGCAGAGCAGGTTGATCTTGAGCGCATGTTGAGAGCGCTCCGTGAGTTCCAGCGGTAGATACCGCTGAGGTTCAGTGGTGAGCCAGACCCTCAGGCAGCAGAGGTTTGGCTCGAGGCAGTGGTTCACCTTTTCAGGCTTGTGCAGATGCTGACAGATCAGATATTGGCTTTGGCAGCCAGTCTTTTCTGCGGAGCAGTTTGGCGTTGGTGGAGTCTGGTGACTCAGTTTCTTGGTGATTCGTCACTTTCGTGGGACGACATTCATTTTTTGTTTCGTGAGGAGTTTTGCCCCTCTTTCTTGCGCTCCGCTCGGATTCAGGAGCTCCTGCAGTTTTAGCAGGGATTGATGACGGTGGCCGAGTACACGGCTAGTTTTGCAGACCGTGCACGCTTTTACTCGAACTTGGTCCATGATGACAACATCCGAGCGCGGAATTTTGAGCAGGGTCTCCGCCGAGTGATTTGTGCTGTCATAGTACCCTTGGGAATTTCCACATATGATGGGGTTCTAGAGCAAGCGTTAGTGACAGAGGGCTTCTTGTCTCGTCCTAGTGTTGGTGGTGGCAGCAGGCACGTTGGAGCTGAGACGTCTGTCGTGGCTAGTGGGTGTCGGCAAGCATAACCTTGACGCAGGTGGCTTTCTGACAACCGGACTCAGGGGTGTGGTCGTACACCACATTGGTGCCGGAGGGCACCAGTGCAACCAAGAGAGAGTCGGTGCTATTCTTGTGACAGGCGAGGTCACTTAGCACCAGACTGCCCGACCCGAGTTGCTGAGAGCTTCAGGGAGGTAGCAGGCGCACCACCACGGCAGAGGCATCACCGTGATCAGAGTAGTACCCAGATGGGTGTTACTAGAGGAGGAGCGGGAGGATTGGGTAGTGGGGGACGACGTTATGAGGTCATCCCATCACCACTAGGTGGTCCACGTTAGGCTCCGGGAGCTGACAGTTGGGACCGCAGACAGCCGTGAGCTTTGGATGTCTACGATTCTGCAGAGCATGGGATGGTGAGAGGTACCCCTTGCGACTCTTCTACTTCTTGCAGTAGAATTGTTAGACTCTGCCTGTGAAATGCTTTCCTCCTTGATCCTTGCTTGAGGTGTTACCAGGGTGACGCAGGGTGTCGGTGTAACCCTGTGTTGGTAAGGTAAAACGTGTAGGACCTTTTTCTCTTTAGTCGATGGCGTCGACTCCATCGCTCCCCTAGCGTGTAAGAGAGTCTTGGTTGAGAGACATCGACTGTGAAATCTTGTATGACCAGATATCCTTGGGTGTTTCACCATATGCATATTCTGAAGGAGGGAATCATCAGGCCTTGTTTCAGGTGCGGGCGGTGATTCTAGTCATAGCGTGCGACGTAGAGGTTTGACCGGGGAGGTGAGCTACCCCCGAGGGCCTTCGGGCCGTGTGAGACCGTGCAAAGGGATAGTGAGGTACCCTACTTCCTTGCCCTAACCCCAAAGTCTAGAGTGGGTGCACGACATCGGCAAGGGCCGCCCTCGTGTGAACGGATCAATCCTTTGGTCTGTGTGTGGTGACGCAGAGCTGTGCGTGGGTTCTTCTGGGTACGGGAAGCCAGGTGTGAGTTTAGTACCCTGTGTTGCTCCCTAGTTTTTCTTTTTAAGGACGAAAATATTGAAGGAGGGAATGATTTAAGAACCCGGTTTTTGCTGAGAAAGACTTTGGAATATTCTTGATAATATTCCAGAGCAGAGCCTTCAGACGGCGTGCGATTCTGAGCCCCGGAGTGGCCGGAATTAAATTTTCAGTGCGTTCACACTAGAAACACCAAATAAATGCGATAACTCCTAAATGATGATCTGAATCAGAGATCCGAGTGTACAGATGGGTTCGGAATGGGGTGTTTACCCAAGGAACTACATAAAGTATGTCAGCGCGGGATGTTTCGACCCCTCGCTCGCTTTCGGAACATTAAATGGATAAATTAACTAATTTATTTATTCGTTTGATGTTGAAACTCAAGTATCTTCTAAACGGTGGCTCGGATTGAAAAACTGAGGGCACCGTTGAGTTCGGAGCGTTCCTTTTACCCTAGGAGGGGTATAAGTTTTGCGGGCGCAGGCCGTCTGTGAAAAATGGACCCAGGGGCATTTTCGTAATTTGGCGGCCTCAGGCGCTAAGTTTAATAACTTTTGAACGGGGTCTTGTAATAAAATTCCGAGACTACAGTTGTGCTCGAGAGGTGGTGTTTACCCTAGGGGAGGCTTAAACTTGACCCCGTCGGGAGTTTCGGATGCGGGTCTTTTCGGGGGTTTTAAATTAATTAAATCATTAATTAATTTATTTAAACCCCCCCCCCCTCCCCCTTCTCCCTTGAACCCCCTGGAGAAACCCCTCCCCTCTCCTCCTCCATCTCCGGCGAGACGGTCTGTCGAGGCGACTCCGTCGAGGTGCAGTGATGCCGGCGGATCGTCGTGAAGCTTTGGGCGAAGCCCCACGAGGTAGGATGTTGCGTTTTTCATTTTCATTCCCGCACTTAACTTCCAACGCGATTTTGCATGTTGAATTGCTGCCCGATCTTCGATCCAAGCCAATGAATGCAAAGTAGATTTTATTCTTTTTCCAATGCTTGTTTCGGATTTGAAATCGGAATTCGGAGGCATTCGCAATCGTTCGCCGAAGGTTGCGGGAAATTTGAGAGGTTCTAGGTGTTTCCAGCGGGTTCTGGCGATCCGGCAGGCTTAGGCGGCGCCGCGGCACCTGCAGGCGGCGGCGGTCCGAGGTTGAGGCGGCGGCGGCGGCGGCTCCCAGGGTGGCGCGGCGGCTCGGCCTAGCGCGGCGACGGCGCGGCCGGCTACGGACAGCGGCGAGGCGGGCTCTCGGCGGCTTCAGCGTAGCGCGAAGAGGGAGGGGTCGCGGGGTGCGCGGCCCCGCGTGCGGCACGACCGCGACCCGCATATCGCGGGTCGCTGCGGGGAAAGGAGATCGGCCGTCAAGGCCGGTCGGTGGCGTCAGCCATAGCCAGCTGGCCGCGGCGGACCGAACCGGACCTGCGGCCGGGCTGTGGGATGGCTGTGGGCGGACCGGACCGGCCGGGCCGGACCGGCCGGACCGGACCGGTCGGACCGGGCTGGTCTGGCCCAAGGGAGCTTCCCCTTCGGAATTTCCGACGCTCGTAGCTCTCGCTACGGGCGTCCGTTTTGCGCGCCGTTAGCGGCAGCGCGGACCTTGCGTCGTGGGGAATGTTTAGAGCTAGTTTCGGGAATTTTTAATTTCTGAAACGAGGGGCCGTGGAGGCGCGACGTGTCCTTAAGTGGACGAGCGTATTCCCCGAGAATCTTGTTTTGGACGGCGTGGACGCGTCCGACGTCTGTTTTGAGCGCCGTTAGCGGTGTTACGACCCTGACACTGATGCGGAGGTTTCCAGGGTGGTTTCAGGCGTTGAAGCCGGAGTTGAGGTGTGGGCCCCACGGCTCGTCTTTCGAGCTGTGTGCAGCGTTTTAGCAACTTTTTCCTCG
The DNA here is from genome assembly GCA_963277665.1 of Viscum album. Classification (NCBI taxonomy): domain Eukaryota; kingdom Viridiplantae; phylum Streptophyta; class Magnoliopsida; order Santalales; family Viscaceae; genus Viscum; species Viscum album. The sequence continues at coordinate 398,064,959 of OY728125.1, forward strand.
GACGTCCGTTCGGGGCATGCGAGTAGTCGATGTTGGGTGTTTTTCTGAGGGCATCGCGTTGGCGCAGTCTGCCCGCTGTAATTTTACATGATGGTGTGGGGCCCATGAGGGCCGTTTGAGCGTCGACGGTGATTTTCCATCTTAATCACCAGGTGACCGTTTTGGACAAGTGGATAGTCCATCTTGTGTGCTTTCTCGAGAGGATCGCGACGGTGCGATCCATTTTTTAAGTTTCGGGACCGGGTTGTGGGTCCCACGTGGCACCGCTCGTGTGCAGTGCGCCGAAATGCATCTTTTTCTCCGGATATCTGTTGCACTCAAGTGAGTAATGCTTTTGACGTTTTTTCCCGAGGGGATCGCAATGGTGCGATGCACCCGACTATTTTCGGGGCTGAGGCTCGGGATCACGGGATTCCATACGGGCATGAGGCGGTGTTGGTGACTTTTCCGTCGGTTATCCGTTGGAGGCGAGTAAGTAGTCGATCTCCCGTGTTTTTCCGTAAGGATTACAACGCTGCGATCCATTTGGTTGTGTGGAGCCCCTTGTGTGATCTTGTTAAAAGTGGAAGCATGGAAGGTGCTCCAGTGGTGGTTTGCCCTACCTTGTTTGTAGTGGACCCTTGGCGTGTGATCGCGCACTCTTGGGAGAGTGATATAAATGGTTTATGAGATGTGGTTGGCTGTGCCTCAGCCGATGAGGTGGCAAGTTGGAGTTGTTACGTCACGCCTTCGCGTTGACGTCGGGTGTCATGTGCACGATAGCCTATGGGCTGGAAAGAGGTATACTCTTGGAGTATACTGGAGCTCTTGGAGGTACGTATGGTTTGTACCTGAGACGTTTGTGTGCTCATTTGGGGTTGATGTAGGTCCACACGTCGTGCGGGCCCCATGTGCGTGTCGTGTTCTGCCTTGCATAATTTGACCTCTCGTGACGTAGAGGGTCCCTCTGGGCTAGTTTGTTTGACTAGCAGGGTTGAGTGGCCCCCCCTGGTTTCGTTCTCAATGGATCGGCCGATAGTGGTGCTAGTGACACCCAGTGATGGAACAGGCGCTGGGCCTCTTTTGGGGTGAGTTGTTCTGGAGTTGGGTGGTTGCGCGTTACCCACTCCGTGTTCGGTTGGCCAGTGTTGTACCCTCCAGTGGAGATGGCCAGAGCAGTTCTGAGTTCTACCCTCCAGCGGGGTTGGGCAATGGGTTATCGACTTCTTATGGTCTACCCTCCAGCAGAGACTGGGCAGTGGGTCACCCGACGCTATTAGGGTCTACCCTCCAGCAGAGACTGGGCAGTGGGTCACCTGACACACTTAGGGTCTACCCTCCAGCAGAGACTGGGCAGTGGGTCACCCGACGACTCTTAGGGTCTACCCTCTAGCAGGGCTGGGTAGTGGGTCGCCCGTCATCTAGTTCGAGGTCTACCCTCCAGCAAGGCTGGGCAGTGGGTCGCCTGTCGACTTATTCCAGGTCTGCCCTCCATCGGGGCTGGGTAGTGGGTCGCCTGATGATGTATTAGGGTCTACCCTCCAGCGGGGCTGGGCAGTGGGTCGCCGGATGATGTGTTATGGTCTACCCTCCAGCGGGGTTGGGCAGTGGGTCACCAGATGATGTCTTATGGTTTACCCTCCAGTGGGGCTGGGCAGTGGTTCACCTGATGATGTATTAGGGTTTACCCTCTAGCTGGGCTGGGCAGTGGGTCACCCGATATCTGGTTATGAATTACCCTCCAGCAGGGCTAGGCAGTGGGACACCTATTGGCATTCCAGACTCAGTCCTCACTACTAGGCTAGTCTGTGGCTTTCCTCCGTGACCAACGGAGCGGGACCCTTGGTTGTATGGGTCGGTGATGGAACGGCTTGGCTTTGAGGAGACCTCTCGACTGCAGGGTAGTGACGAGGTGTGGTTTGACTTTCCCTAGAGATCTCAAGTACAAGGGGAACTTTCCCCGCCGGGACGCGTTCTTGAGACACGATCCAAAACCGTGCGGGGGAGTCAGTGCCACCCAAAGCAGATAGTGTCAAAGTGCGGTGATTGAGCCCCTTGGCTTGCGGTTCAGGGCAGACGTGCAGGATGCTGGGCATCGATGATGGTGTTACTTCTGGGACTGTTGGTGATTCATTTTCTTGGGCTGAGCTACGGGACGGAGATCCCCTTACGACATTGTTCGGACTTCTCAATTGAGCATAAGGATATGTATATACCTTGTTCGAGTACCCACTTCTTAGGCTTGGTTACTCTCCCTCCAGGAGAGGCGAAGACGCGCAGGGTATGCCACGTGCTTTCCGTGTCTAGCTTCTTGTGGTTGGATGAGTCTACTCTCCTGCTATAGGTAGCGAAGACTAGACAGGAAGTTCATCTTCTCATCATTTCCAGCTCCTTGTGCCTGGACGAGTCTACTTCCTTTCTCTTGTTGGGTTGATCTGGACTCTTTACTGCACTCTCTGTTGTACTCCCTTTGCTTTCCCCTGTTTGCTCTACTTCTCACCCTTCGGTACCTCCTTTGTTGCTCCCTTAAGCCTTCGGGGTATCCTACTGAGTATTTTTATACTCACCCCTGCTTGGGCTTTGCCCGCACTTGGTGTGCCCTTGCAGACGACGGACAGGTGGAGCGTGACTTCGGTGGAGCGTAGGAGCTTGGGAGCTCGGACCGCGTCCAGTGGTCGTGGCCGGGTTCCAGGTGGGAGACCCATCAGCTGTTTTGTTTTGTTTACCTATTGTCGGGTTGTGGCATTTTCTGTTTGGGCGCATGTTTTTCCCCTTTTTCCTTTTCATCACTTTGCTTGTTCTGTTTAGAGGTCGATGCACTTTTGGTGGTTTATATATAGCAGCTGCACTTTACTCTGCTTGTTTTTTCTTTTACTCTGCACTTTTGCATTGAGTGTGTTGTGTGTGTGTGTGTACAAGTGCTTAGGTAAAGGCCTCCCCGAGTTGTTGTGCCTTCGGTGTTGGTCGCCATCCCCTGGCCTATGGAGGTGGGCTTGGGGTAGTTGCGGCTCGAGCCCGGGTAGGGTCGGTTCGTGACAAACTTTTTGTCACATCATGATTGATATTTTGTGTACTATATTATGTGATAATGTCCTAAGAGTAACAAAATAGTACAAAGAAAGTAGATAAAAGACAACAGTAGAAGTGGTAATAAATGAAATATAGAGCAGTGAAAGAAAAATATAAACTGAATATAAATGGTCAACGCCAATGTACAAAAATTCATACATTTCCAAATGATGATAAATAACTAAAAAATTATGCATACAACATACATAAGAATACAGTTCAATACAAGAATAAGGAAAAGAAATAAAATCCCCCAAGGGAAAAATCCATAAGCATCCTAAGCTCCAGCTCAGTCCAGGGATACTAACTCACAAGTACTAGCATGACAGTGCAAGAAATAATCCAAGGTCCTGTGAACATGAGATATGCTCGGGTTCCCCAGTACAATGGAGGCCCGAACAGGGTGTGAGATAAAACCCCTGTAGGTAACCACTAATAGTGTCTATATATAAATCCAATCCATGAATATAAGGTACAGTAGTGTGCAGGTATAAAGAATAATAAACAAAATTGAACAAATAAATATCATCCTACTCAGGTTCCTGAATGACACCTAACTGCTCTACATGCTTCGGCTCATGGCTTTAATGATTGTCTAATCAGTAAATATATATATAGTAATAATATATATAGTTTAGTAATATATTGTATCCACCTATATAAACCAATTACGTGCAGACATAAGTGTTCATATACTAGGAATACTAGGTGTTGGCTGGACCAGGGCATAAATCTTTCATCCATAACTAGTCTAAATGATCCTATAATCTCCAACAGAGGGTGCATGACCTAGATATCATAATGAGTGGGATAATTTATATTCATCACTCTAGATGGTGAGTGTGTTTTCATTTCAACATTCAATATAGAGGGTGTTCTTCCATGCCAACACCCAAAACCATGGGTGTGGTGCGTCATGCCCACCACCGAAATAGTTTCAATAGTGTGAGATGTCATGCTCAATATCTGATGTAAGGGAGCATGAAATTTCATTCCCAACAGAACTCTTACCATCATGTCACAACCAATATCAATGACATAATAATAATAATAATAATAATAATAAGAAATTAACTATTAAAGTAATCCAACTTCCCAATATATTCAAGGCATTATAATTTAATTAAAGCATGTAATAGATCATGCAATGATAGTTGTGGACTTTCCACCCTTTATAATTAATTTCAATTAAACAATTTAATTCATTCTAGGAATTTAAACCATCATGAATAATGTCATTAAATTAATCAATCATTTTCATTTAATACTATTCACATAAGTCCTGCTTATTTAAATACCGCAAGTGGCGTGGTCATACCACCCAATTCAATACATTTAATAATATCATTAGAGGTCATGTACTAAGAATTCCACATATCTATAAATAACATAAAGTCATATAAAACCGAAATTCCACAAATCCAAGAAAAAATAAAACACTAATATCTACTTTTTAGTTTAGAATGTAGCACAACTCTACCGAGGGGTATTATTATAAAACGTGACATTGTTTAAAAAACAATTTATTTTAATCAACATTGACTCGCATTTAAAAATTCATAACTCCATTTATCAAAAGGAATCATATTATAATATACCAAACATGGAAAAACAATTACAAAGTTCAACACAACACTTACGAGGTGTTATAATCATTTGGGCAATTACCTACAAGGGGAAATTCCATTTATAATCCAAGATGAATGCTTAAAAGGTATCTCAGAAATTTAATCATTTAATTAAAATGGGGAAATTCAAAATGGAAAAGTTAAGGGGTGTCGTGATTGAAGTTGGAATCCTCAAATTATTAAACAAGGATCAATGGGTGCATATCAAGGTGCGTGTACCAATTAGATTGAAGAAATCAATTTTAGGGTGACACATGGAAAATTTCAGAGCGTGGAAAAACAAAAATATCTATAAATCAATATAAACTTTTGGAAATAGAAATATATTACCTACCTTATGCTTAGGATGATATACTCATCCAATATCTAGGTTTTATTCAGACTAGTTTGGAAGAAATCTAACAAATGGAAATCCATAAGAAAATATGGAAAATGATCCCGCACCAAAATAGTGATGCATGTTACAAGAAAATATTAAAAAATAAGAATGATAAATCGATATTTTACTGTTTTGGATCTAATGTGACTAATGACTTTTGAATTGGAGTCCGAACAAGAGAGATACCATGATCCCTAGGTTCAGAGGAGGAGAAACCAATAGAAGAGGAGGGAGAGATTTATGCGGCTAGATGATAAACCACATTTTTATTGAATATTTTATTGATAATAAATGATAAAATTTCCTCACATTGTGTTAAATATGTTTATTTATAAAATATTTGGGATTAGATCATTCATTTGAGAATTTGATGGAAATTCCAATTTTACCATTTATAGTAAACTCAAGTATTTCGAAGATAAATATTTTAGTATATATTATTTTAACTTGAAATTTTTTAATTGTGTTCATGACGCCATTATATACAACTTTGGTTCAGGACATTGGAGTTAAAGCGTGCATTTGGTTTGACTAAATTGACCATGAAGTCAAAGGTAGGTTGGGCCCTCCAGATTGGACATTGGTTCTATATTTGGGTCATGAATTCTTCATATGAGCTTGTATTGGGCCCATATTTTGAGAGGAGCTCTCTAAGCCAATTTTTCCAAGTAATTCTCCTTGAATAACATCAGTTTCACATGTTTTGGAGGTCAAATGGGCGGTGAAAGTTGGCTTAAAATATTTTGCCAAGATTCCCCATTCACACTTGAAACCTCATTAAACCTAGCCTCCCATCCACTTTATAAAATAGTGTTTTTCTAATTTGGAGGGGTTGGGATGTGAATTAGGAGATTGGGAGCAGAGGATAAGTGGTTATACACTATTTCAATTCATAATTGGAGGAGGGTGAGAGGACCAATTTGGGATACACCTAACACTAAGAGGGGGGTGAATCAGTGTTGGGGACTTTTTAACTCTGATTCCAACTTTTATCCCTGTACCTGTTGACCTATTAGGATATTGATTATCTTATTCTCTTTTCCCTATCACATGAAATAATAGAAATCAGTAAAAATATGCACACGATATTTTTAAAAGGTTCACCACTCTATAAGAATAGCTACGTCCTTTCCATGCATGGATATGACCAGTGCATGGATTTTTCACTATGATGTGATATGATATTAAAGTGGAGTGGCTAAGAAAGAAATCCTATAGCCAGTGTGAGTCCCTACACTTTAGAGGGGGGTGGGAAACAATCATCTTCCTTGGACTGGTGATAGCCTAGCCCAACTTGCAGCCTCTAGCTGGTTCTTTATACTGCCTATAGAGATAGTATTCTTCCTTTATCAAAAGGTAGGTTCTGCTCTTGGTCTTCTTTAGTGCTCTTCACTTGATTACTTTCAAAGAAGTAGGAAATAAATTCTTCCTTCTTTCCTTATCTTCTTTTCTAGTGCAATGCCAACTTCACTAGACTTCTTCTTTCTTCTTCTTAGTGCAACAACCAACTACACTAAAACTTCTTCTCTCTTCTTGGCTAGAATCACATATACCAATGTGATTATTCAGGCTGTGAAGATCGGTTCACTTGTCATCATCTGAATAAAACTACCCTGAATAATTTTCAGTATTCAGTTGGGCATACTCTATTCTTCTTCTTCTTCTCTTCTTTCTCTTTGACACAGTATAATAAGGAATAGTACTACAGTGTCTTAATCTCTTTTTTCAATTCTAAATACCAATACATGAGTGTATGGGTATACTTCTTTCTTCCTTTGTGCATATATGATTTTAGTTTCACATATTTCTTGTCATCACACAAGAAAAAAAATCCCTACAAATAGTGTATATAAATCGTGCAACCAGAGAGTGTTCACCTTCATGAAAGTAGATAGCTCCACAGGTCTTCTTCTTCACGCAGAGGACGCGTGATTCTTATTCAAAGAACTAGGGATGATTCATGGATATTTCTTCATGAAGCACTACATAGGTGAGTATTCACCAGTTGTGTACTCACGGGATCTCCTTCACAAAACACCGTGAGGGATTGAGAAAACCAATCGCTTGTTTTTGCTTTATTCTTCGCACAGAGGGTGCAGTTCTCCTTCTTCGCAAGACACTTCAAGAGTGAATAGAACTTGTTAATGTCCCATGGTACCCTCAACTTTTCCACGCACCCTTTTAGGTGTCTTGCACATAAAATTCAAACCTTGAGTGTAAAAAGACCTTTTGGTGCAAAAAAGGCTTTTCGCGCAGCTCTCCCTTTTCACGGAACACTGGCTTTTGTGCAGCTCTTTCTTTTCACGCAACTCTCTTTTTCATGCACCACTTACTTTTTCATGCAGCTCTCTCTTTTTCACACACCACTTCTTATTTTCACGCACTACTAAATACTTCAATTTTTTTCACGTGTCAGAAATTGGGATTCTTCTAAGTTTCGAGCCTTAACAAATGGGAGGGGTTCACCTCATATTTATAGGCATTTTTGACCCGGTGCAAAAAATACTAATCCACGCATAAAAATATCTTCATACACATAAAAACTCTTTCACTCAACATCATATTTCGTACATGACTCCAAATTTTCATGCACCTCATGCCTTTTCCAATTTTTGAGCTTTTGATCTCGAAACACCTCTTGCGTGAAAAACTACATTTTTCTATTTCGTACACCACTGCAATATTTCGCGCACCCCGCTAATATTTCATGCACCACATTATTATTTGTGCATCCCACTCATATTTCACACACCACTTTATTTTTCGCACATCCCGCTGATATTTTTCATATCCCACTCCTATTTCACACAACCTTTATTTTTTTTTGCGCACTCTGCTGATATTTCTCACATCCCGCTAGTATTTCACGCACCTCTTTATTTTTCACGTATCTTGATGATATTTCACACATCTTGATAATATTTTTCATAGCCTTTATTTTTTCACTTACTTTGCCTAATTTTCTACGCACTCTATGCCTTTTCCATTTTTCGATGTTATGACCTTGAATCATGATTTGCGCACAAAAATCTAAACCATCTTCAATCTTGCGCCCACCATCCATTTCCAAAAACACATTTCTTCATCTCTAGATTTTCAGGACCTAAAATTTGGAAAACACTAGAAAATGATTCCACCTTAAACTGTGCTTTTTTTCCACCTCCAGATTTCAATTCCTTTGTCATTTCTCTCTCCACTGCTTCCCATAAAAATTCTTCAGCTTTCATCACGAACTCCACTATCGTGATATATATACTTTGATAGGCCAGATTTAGCATCGTCAGAATTACAATGGAAAGTACTGAAACTTCCATATCTTCCAGCAGCATCATTCCTTCCAATCAAAATTGTATATGACTGGCATCATTATTTCTCCCCCTTTCCTTCATAAGGCTTGCATCACAAATTCTCCTGACTTATGATATTTGTGAAATACATATCAGAAAATCATCATCTGGTTTTAATCACCACTCTTCATTGTTTTATACAATTTATCATCTTTGATACATGTTCTTTGAACTTAGGATCAGCTCAACAAACATCTGAATTTGCTTCATAGAGGATTTCCCAAGTATGACATTCAATGATATGATTTCATAACAATTATACAGGCATCCTCACTTCAACTGATCTCCATTAAATTTGGATTCCTTCTTCATTTTGATTGATATTAAAAACTATTGACAAAAAATACAATCTTTATACAAAAATTGGTCCCAATATAGGGAAGCTACCAAGCTAGGATCTCCTCCAAAATTATCTTCTTTTCCTCTTCTTTGTTGTAATGTTATTGTGCTTTCAATAAACTCTTAGTTTTTCTTCCACTTCTTTTGTTATTTTAAATTTTTTTTATTCTATTAATATTCCTCTTTGGGATGGAATTCAAGATTTGAAACAAGATTTGGTTATACCCTTTCTAAACCATTGCACTTTCATAATGTTTCTACGATGACTACACTGCCCATGGAAGAGTAGTTTTTTTAGTAATCGATCGACCTCTATCCTTATTCAATCATTTATTTTGAATCAATGATATATTATAATTCACATAATATGATCAATTAATTGAATTTTTAATTTAATTGAAACTAATAAATCAACTGAAAAATTAACATAAAAAACATGCGAGGACAAGATTTTGTGTAAATTGTGCGAGCACGAAGTTAATCGATAATACAAAACCATATAGGATCAATTTGTAGTGTTCAGATATAATCCCTAAAATCAATTAATTCTAATTTATAGAGAGGAAATGTGCCTTAATTTACCACTGACCATAAGCTAATTTTAGAACATCAATCAAAGTAGGGTGCTATAATTACATGTTCTGAAGTTAGCCTAGGGTTAAATTCACTTAATATTTGTGGTAAAGTTAATTCTCATAGGGTTTTGGATTTAAAAAATTAAGGGATCATAATTAAGTTGGTATTAGTTTAAATGATAATGATTAATAATTAAATTAAGAGTAATAGTTAGATCGATTATGCCTTTTAATATTTTATAAAAAACATCTTCTTATTGTGTTATTTTAATCGAACTGCATTTCAAAAATAAAAACAAAAAAAATAAAATCTTCGTCTAGAAAACTTCTTCTAGATTTATACAAGATAAAAAAATCTCATCCTTTTAATTATTGTTCTTATTTAATTTTATTTTATTTTCAAAAATTCCTTTAATATGATGTTAAATTTACTTCCTCCTTTGAGAGACGATCTTGGTCATCCACTCTGTTGCACCTAAGTACCCAAAAACCACTAATCATTTGAGGGAACCCATGATAGTGCCTTTCAAATTGGAGCCATTACTGGGGAGGAAAGAAATTATTTCAACCATTTAGAGGTATTTATTTTATTTTACATTTTATTATCTTCTTCTCTTCTTTCTTCATTATTTACCCAATCTGAATTTTTTCTTCTTATTTTATTTTATTATTCTTCTTTTTGGACCATAAACTCAAACTTATCATTTTTATTATGGTCCATTTTCCTTATTTTTATTTTTATTTGATTTATGACACAAACTAATCCCAAATATCTCTTATATCTTGATCCTAAGATTGAACATAGCCTTCGGGCTCGATTCAGACATTCTCAGTCTATGGGAAGTTTCAACATTCGACCAGTTGGAGAATTCCTCCACTCTAAGAACATTGAAATTAGAAGCAATTAAAATTCAAACATAAAACAAGAACCAATGGATGAAAATAATGGAAATGAAGTTAAAAATAACCATTCAATAATTGGATTCACCTGATATTAATTATCAACCAAATTGCATTGCATACCCAAATCTCGAATCAGACTTTGAACTGAAATCTGGGTTAATTCACCTACTTCCAGAATTCATAGCCTCTCTCGTGAGGATCCTAATAAAAACCTTTAATAATTTAATGTGGTTTTCTCAACCTTGAAACCAAGAAATGTATCTGAAGACCAAATCAAACTAATAGAATTCCCATTCCCACTTGATGGAGCTGCGAAAGATTGGATGTATTATTTACAACTCAAAGATGTAACTTGTTGGAATGATTTGAAAGGTATTTTCTTGCAAATATTTTTTCTATCACAAAGGACCACTTACATTCGTAAGGAGATCTCTAGGATAAATCAATCCCAATGGGAGTCAATTTATGAGTATTGGGAGTGATTCAAGAAGTTGTGTACAAGCTGTCCACATCACCAAATCAGTGAGAAACTCATCATCCAATACTTCTATGAAGGACTCATGCCTATGGAAAGAAGCATGGTGGATGCTTCAGATGGAGGAGAATTGGTGGAAAAAACACCAGTATATGTACATGCATTGATCGATAAGATTGCACAAAACTTTCAACAATTTGGCGATCGAGGTACACCACATGTTCGAGGAGTGCATCAAGTAATTCCTTCTTCTCTTGAAAGTCATTTGATTGATACCAAGTTGGAAGAATTGACAACTATGGAGAGACATATTTCATTGGCTCAAAAGACATCCCAACCCCCTCCTTCAAGGCCTTGTGTCATTTTCACTGAGACAAGCCACCCAACTGACTGTTGCCTGTAACTACAAGAGACGGAGGATTGTGCAATAGTATTCTTGGGGAGACCATATCAGCAACAACAACAACCATATCCCCAAAATAAATTTGATTAATTTTCTCTAATATAAAACCAAGGGTGGTAGGATAAATCATACATGAGGTATGGCTCTGGATAACAACAAATTCCCCCTTTTCAACAAAACTTCCAGTAGCCTCTGCCTTACCAGCATGGTTTCCAACAACCCCAAAGGATATTTGAATCCCAAGAATCAACAATTAGGAAACAAGGGAATCCCCAATTCAAGGTAGATTCTAACATTGATGATATTTTGAAGAAAATTTTTCTTTATCAAAAAAATGATCTAAAGAGTCAAGGTTTGGAGCTGAGGGAATTGAAGACTCAAATGAGCTAGATTTCCACTGCCCTCCATGAACTAGTAAGCAAGAACTCCAGAAATATTCCTTTCCAACCTACTCCAAATCCCAAGGGGAATGTCAGTGCCATCACATTAATAAGTAGAAATCAAAAAATTGATACATCTACACCTATCATTCCACTGGGATTCACCACAAATCCGAAGAATCCCCATTCAAAACCAGCTGATGAGAAACCCAAGGAGAAAGATAAATGTAAGAAAAATATTGATGATATTCCTCCTACACCCCTTACTTTTCCAAATAGAGTTGTTCAAACCAAAAATATGGCTTAAGAGGTAATAAAAAAAGATATTTTGGATACATTCAAGCGTGTGGAGATCAACATCCCTTTACTTGAAGCCATTAAGTAAATCCCAAGGTATGCCAAATTTTTAAAAAGAAATGTGTACCAATCGAAGAGGGATTAAGGGAAATGAGAGGACTGATCTTAGAAGTAATGTGTCAGCACTCATTACACCAACTCTAGAAATTCAAAAAAAGTTCCAGGATCTGGGGACATTCACTATCCCATAAAGCATAGGGGATTTTCACTTTTCTGATGCTCTTTGTGATTAGGGAGCTTCCATAAATGTGATGCCTCACTATGTATTATCTTCTTTGCAGGTTGGTGAGTTGAAAATGACGAGAGTAGCGATGCAGTTGACAAATAGAGCTACGACATATCCAGTGGGAGTCCTTGAGGATCTACCTTTATGAGTAAGAGACATGATCTTACCAATAGATTTCTATGTGCTTAACATGGAGGACGATCAGGTAAGTTCACATTCTCCCATCATCTTAGGTAGTCCCTTACTCAAAAAAGAAAAATCTATCATAAATGTTAATGAAGTTACACTTTCCATGGAGTTTGGGGATGAAGTTTTGATATTTAATGTTATGTAATCCATGAATTACCCCTCATAGGACAATTCTTCATTTGTTATCTCCCATTTTGAACCACAAAATAAAAACACCATGGAATTTGATTATTCAATTCTTAGGGAGATTATGATTATTGGTTCTAGTTTGATATCTAAGAGTACTTCCACGCCTATTTTAAATGCACAACTATCTTAGATTTGATTTTGAAAAGGATCCATATTATAATTTTGATCATGTGAACTCTAATTATGACATGGTTGTTGCATATACTGAGGGATTTGATGAAATATTCTCTAATTTTGATGATTTTCATTCTGATATTGATGCTCTTTGTGCACATATTTTAGTTCCTTCACTATCTTCATCTATACATCACCCCCTTAATTGGAACTCAATACATTTCCACCTAATATCAAATTCTCATACTTGTTATGTGGTGATAGATTATTTGTTATAATTGATAATAATCTTCCTTTGGAACATGAAGAAAATATTTTGAATCTTTTGAAGGAGAACATTAGGGAAAGCGGGTGGACCATGGCTGACATATCAGGTATTATCCCCTCCGTTTTCATGAATATGATTCTTTTGGAGGATGGGGCTAAACCAGTTTGACAGCCACAAAATAGACTCAATCAAATCCTTTTGGAAGTTGTTAAAAAAGAGGTTGAAAAATTACTCGAGGTAGGTATAATATATCCCATTTCAGATTCCCAGTGGTTGAATCTTATCCAGGTTGTGACTAAGAAAAGTGGTGTTAATATTGTTAAAAGTGAGAAAGATGAGTTTGTTCCAATGAGGGTTCAAAACAATTGGCATGTGTGTATTGATTATAGGAAACTAAATCAGTTTACTCACAAAGACCATTTCCCCTCCCATTTATTGATCAGATGCTTGAGAGACTAGCTGGGAAAACACACTACTATTTCTTGGATGGATTTTTTGGATATTTTCAAGTTCTTATTTCTCTGTAGGATCAAAAGAAGTCAACATTCACTTGTCCATTCAGTACTTTTTCCTACCGAAGGATGCCATTTGGACTTTGCAATTCCCCAGGTACCTTCCAGAGATGCATGGTGAGTATTTTTTTCTAATTTTATTGAGACCTTCATGGAGGTATTTATGGATTATTTTATAGTGTATGGGTCTTCATTTGATGATTTTATGTCTAGTTTGGTAAAGGTTTTGAATCATTATATTGAGAATAATCTAGTCTTGAACTTTGAAAAGTTTTATTTCATGGTAGATCATGGAATTGTCTTAGGTAATGTAGTGTCAAAACATGGGATAGAGGTTGATAGATTTAAGATAAATGTTATTTTATCCTTACCCTATCCTTCATGTGTGTGTGATATTAGATATTTCCTAGGGAATGTAGGATTTTATCGGCACTTCATCAAATATTTTAGTAAGATTTCTCTTCCGTTATTACGATTACTTCAAAAGCATTCTGATTTTGTGTTTGATGATTCATGCAAGGTATCATTTGATGAGATGAAGAAGTGTCTGACCACTCCACCAATCATAAAGCCCCCACAATGGGACATTCATTTTAAGCTTATGTGCGATTCCTCCAACTTAGCGGTTGGATATGTCTTATCTCAGAGGGTAGAGGGACGTTCACATGTGATTGCCTATGCATCGAGGACACTGGATTCATCCCAATTAAACTACACCACCACAGAAAAGGATTTTCTTGCATTCATATTCAATTTAGATAAATTCCAATCATATTTTTTTGGCTCTAAAGTAGTTGTTTTTTCTGACTATGCATCTCTAAGGTACCTCTTGAAGAAGCCAGGCACAAAGCCCAGACTTATCTGATGGGTGTTCCTTATTTAGGAATTTGATATTGAGATAAAGGATAATAAGGGGTCAGAAAACTTAGTGGCGGACCACATGAGTAGTCTTACTCACACACTAGAGGATGACACCTTGGACTAGGTACCACTTCAGGGCACTTTCCCTGATGATCATTTTTATTCCATCTCAGGTATGCATCCTTGGTATACTGGTTTTGTTAACTACCTTGTTTCCTCTAAAATACCTGCAAATTTAAAGAAACATCAAGTCCAAAAGTTAAATAGTGAGTCAAGATTTTATGTTTGGGATAATCCATACCTATGGCGCATGTTTAGTGACCAAGTTATTCAGAGGTGTGTTCCTGATCATGATTTGGAGTCTGTTTTACATTTTTTTCATACACTTTCTTGTAGTGGATACTTTGGACCCCAACAGACAGCTAGGAAAGTTTTGGACTCTATATTATATTATCCTATCTTATTCCATGACGCCCATATGTTTTGTAAGTCATTATCTTGTTTCCAACACACTGGGAACATTTCTAGGATACATGAGATTCCCCAACAACCCATACTATTTTGTGAGATATTTGATGTATGGGTCATCGATTTTATGAGTCCTTTTCCTAATTATTTTGGTTTTTGGTATATTTTGGTTGTTGTTGATTATGTGAGTAAATCGGTGGAGGCTAAGGTCTCCAGGACTGATGATTCTCATGTTGTTATGGACTTTTTCAAAGCAAATATTTTTTGCAGGTTTGGAGTACTGAAGGCCATCATCATTGACCAAGGGACAAACTTTTTCAATTGTAATTTGGCTTCCCTAATTCATAATTATGGTGTGACACACAAAATATCAATACCATACCATCCCCCAAACAAATGGTCAGGTTGCGGTTTCAAATTGTGAGTTGAAATAAATTTTGGAGAAAACTGTGCAGCTGAATAGGAAGGATTGGAGCAAGCGCATGGATGATGCGCTATGGGCTTATAGGACAGAATACAAGACACCCATCGGTATGTCCCCATTTTTTATTGTTTTTGGGAAAGTGTGTCATCTCCCTGTGGAAGCTGAGCATCAGGCTTATTGGGCTATAAAGAAATGTAACATAGATTTAGCCCAAGCTGGAATCCAAAGGAAGTTGCAAATTCAAGATCTTGAGGAGATTTGATTGTCTTCATATGAGAACTCAAGGCTCTATAAAGAAAGATCAAAAGCATGTCATGACAAAATGATCCAGAAAAGATAATTTCATGTTGGAGATAAATTCATGCTCTATAGTTCGCGACTGAAGCTGATGCCTGGTAAGTTGTGTTCCAAGTGGTTAGGTCCTTATGTTGTGACTAATGTTTTTCCTTATGGTGCATTGGAGATCACACAAGAGGACACGAGAAGAAGCTTTACAGTCAATGGGCAGCATTTGAAGAAATACATTGAGGGACTTCCTACTGATGTAGTGGATTTCATCACACTTCATGACCCCGTCATCACTTGATTATATCAAGCTATTCCTAACCCTTTCACTTTTATATTATTTGTTCTATTTAAAATTATACATTTCATGTGCATATATCATCTCATAGGTTCACATTTAGGATAATGAAATATGTTAAGTGTGGGTTAGGGGACAACATTTTGGGGTAGATATTTTGGATTTTCATTTGTGTGTTTTATGTGTATTTTCTATTAAGTTTTTGGTTAAAATTTTCAAAAAACAAAAACAAAAAAATCAATAAAAAAAATATATTATGTAACATTCTCATGTGGAACATACGGAAAATTCATGTTTTCAAAATTCATTGGTAGAAATATAAGCATGAGTAAGATTTCATCATCAAGGGTTGACTTTTATAAATATTGAAGTTGTTGATGATATGAATGGTTGTTTCATTATAAAACCATTTATATTTTGACATCATTATTTGTGATATTTGTTCATGGTAAATTATGTCATTGATTTCTCCACACAATTTTTCACACAATCATGACTTGTGAGTTTCCCTTACCCAATTGAATGTATATTTAGGTAAGTAATCATTTTCATCTTATAACATGGTCTTTCCATATGTCTGTTTCTCTTCTAATCATTTCCATCAGTGTACCATATTGACCTATGCATGTGCACCTAATATCTGACTATTGTAAACCCTCTAAAAATTCAAAAAAATCAAAAAAATCAATAAAATAGTCAATAAAGAGGGGAGTGAAGAAATGTACAACATGTGGGGATATTTAGGTCAGTGGCTCATGGTTAGACTTCTCGGAATACTTAAATGAGTGGGTTTTGGAATTTGATTGCAAAGGATGTTGAATAGGTTCGGTGGAATGGAATTAGATAAGAATAAATGTTTTTATTAACCTAAATATACTAGATAAAGGGTGTAGATTAAATCATGGAATGGTTGTCACACACACATGTGGATAATTAATGGCATGGAAGACCCGTGACTTGTTTCTATATGATTAGTGTTATCAATCTCACTAGATTTTGTTTTGAAAAAATTTATGATACAATGAATTTAAAATTTATTGATATTGACTCTTGATGGGATTCTTACTTTGCCAATATTTTCAGTGTGGATTGAGAAATTTGAATATGCATATCTTGTCACAATGTTTTCGCATAAATGATATGAGGTTTTTTCCATGAGTGAAAAAGGGTAAGTGTGGGGTGTTGATAAAACACATTTTTATTGAATATTTTATTGATAATAAATGATAAAATTCCCTCAAATTGTGTTAATTATGTTTAATTATAAAATATTTGGGATTAGATCATTCATTTGAAAATTTGATGTAAATTCGAGTTTTATCCTTTAGAGTGAACTATAGTATTTCAAAGATAAATATTTTAATATTTATTTTTTGAACTTGAAATTTTGTAATTGGGTTTATGAATTAATTGGATACAAATTTTTTTCAGGACATTAGAGGTAAATCATGAATTTGGTTGGACTAAATAGGCAATGAAGATAAAGGTGGGATGGGCCTGCCAGATTGGATATTGGTTCTGTATTTGGGCCATAACTTCTTCATAAAATCTTGGATTGGGACCCAATTTTTAGAGGAGTTTTACAACCCAATTGTGAACAAATCATTATGTTGTAATAACATCTATTTCACGTGTTTTGGAGGTTAAAGGGCGGTGAAAGTTGGCATAAAATATTTGGTCGAGATTCCCCATTCACACTTGAAACCTCTTTAAACCTAGCCTCCCCTCCACTCTATAAATTAGTTTTTTTCTCATTTAGAGTGGTTGGGAACTGAAATAATAGATTGGGTGAAGAGGAGAATTTTTCATACACCATTTAAATTCACAATTGGAGGAGGGAAGCTACCAAGCAAGGATCTCCTCCAAAATGCTCTTCTTTTCCTCTTCTTTGTTGTAATGTTATTGTGCTTTAAATAAACTCTTAGTTTCTCTTCCACTTATTATATTATTTTTATTTTTCTTATTCTCTTAATATTTCTCTTTGGGATGTAATTAAAGAGTAGAAACAATATTGGGTTATACCCTTTCTAAACCTTTTCACTTTCATAATGTTTCTACGATGACTACACCGCCCATGGAAGAGTAGTTTTTTTAGTAATCAATAGACCTCAATCCTTATTCATTCATTTATTTTGAATAAATAATATACTATAATTCACATAATATGATCAATTAATTGATATTTTAATTTAATTGAAACTAAGCAAGCAATTTAACAGTCCACACAAAAACACGTGAGGACGAGATTTTGTGTAAATTGTGAGAGTGTGAACTTAATCGATAATACAAAACCATACGGGATCAATTTTTAGTGTTAAAATATAATACCTAAACTCAATTAATTATAATTTCTATAGAGTAAATGTGTCTTAATTTACATCTGACCATTATCTAACCTTATAATATCAATCAAAGTAGGGTGATGTGATTGCATGTTTCGAATTTAGCCTAGGGTTAAATTCACTTCATCTTTATGGTAAAGTTAATTCTTATAGGGTTTGGGATTTAACAAATTAAGGGATAATAATTAAGTGGGTATGAATTTAAATGATAATGATTAATAATTAAATTTAGAGTTATAGTTAGATCTATTGTGTATTTTAATATTTTCTAAAAAAATATCTTATTGTTGTGTCATTTTAATCAAACTTCATTTCAAAAATAAAAACAAACAAATACAATCTTCTTACAAAACAATTATTCTAGATTTATAAAAGATAAACAAACCCCATCCTTTTAATTATATTTCTTATTTACTTTTATTTTATTTTCAAAAATTCCTTTAATATATTGTTAAATTTACATCCTTCTTTGAGAGATGACCTTGGTCAGCCACTCTGTTGCACCTAAGTACCCAAAAACCACTAATCATTTGAGGGTACCCATGATAGTGCCTTTCACTAGATAAGAAGAAATAAAGAATAAAAATATTATTTAACCTCATTAAGGTAAAAATGGACATTTCACCTTCAAAGTGGGTTCACATGGTTTTCCCCCACAGTTGGCCAAACCATGCATTGACCTTGTGACTCCCACTGCTTAGGAACCATACCCCACACGATTGTCCCACACGGTTTCCCTAACCTTGTGTGAAAGGTCCTTAAAATAGTTCAAACACATTTCCTAAGTGTCATTGGGAGTGTAGGTTGGACGCACGGTTTGTGAAACTGTGCACAACCCATGCAGATCACTTTTTCTCGCATGTAGCAGGCACACGGTTTGCACTGGTGGGCCACACAGTTTCAGACAAACCATGCTCCATTTCTATTCCACCCAAAAATTGAGTTTTTGAACTTGAAATGAAAATAATAATCATATAATTTTGATATGTTAATCAAATTATACTTTAAACCATCAACAAATAAGACTTTAAAAATTAAAATAAAATTAGAATTATATATTTGACCAAGTCAAATTATTTTCCCTTTTATCACAAAAAGTGACATGTCAATCATTATCATTTATAAGTCTTAAGTATTCTTCAGTCTTGTGTAAGTAAAATACACTATTCAGATACAATAAATGCTTACTATTACTCTTCAAGAATATTTCCTACAACAAGTTTAAATAAGTTGTGATTTTTATACTCACACTTTCTTAGGTCCAGAGAAGTTAACAACAAGAACTCTTGGAATCCAAAGTTGTTTAACCATTTTTCATAAGAAGAATTATGGTTTTTAGAAAAAAACACATTATTAGATCCATAAGAATGTAAACTATTTATAGAACTAGAAAATCTTTCGCTGGGAATAAACTTATTTTTATAAATTCTCCTTTGACCAGGAACGTACCCAATCCTTGTTGTGTACTTCATTGTGGTCTTATTACTAAGCATCTTGGTCAAGGTTTTTATAAAATTTTCAAATATTTCAATATCCTATTTAATTTTATAATTTGACATTTTAAGTTAATTGTTCTCCTTTAATAAAGAACCATTATTTTCTTTTTTTGTAGACTAGACACTTTTATCACTGGCACATAAAACATGTGACCTTTTGAGAATTTTACATTTATTTTTCAATCCATTAATAGTATCTTCAAGAATAAGATGATATTCCTCCAACTCTTTAATAGTCACTTATGATTCATTAGGAGTATCACTAAGTGAAGTATAATTAGTTGCCTCAGATTTTTTTTCATAAAGCACATATTATCCCTTTCATTATTGTCTTCCTTGCTAGAATTGGATTCACTGAAACTATCCTTAGTGGAACTCTAGGTCGCCTGCATAGCTCTCATGGTTCGTTTTAATCTACCCTCGTACCTTTTATTATACTTTAATTTTAGACATTCAAATTTGATATTCCCTTTTCTCTTGCATACAAATAAAGTTAATTCCTAATGATTTTCCTTCTTCAAACTTCCTATTTTTTCATACCTTCCTCCATGGATTTATTTTTTCATGAATTATTTATTATAGAACTTCTTAAACCTCCTGGCTAGATGAGTCCTCTCCTCATCACTTTCTGAAACTCACTCTTCTTCACTGTTATATTTGGTTCCCTAGAACCAACTCATGTATACTTTATGATAAAATATATTCATAGTTTTAAATATTAACAAACATATTATCTCATCATGATTGTTATTTTTCATATCGTAGTATGTTATAATGTCATAAGAGTAGTTGTTACACTAAAATTTCATATCAATTACCCACTATGATGAGAACCCATAAGTTTAACCATAGTTAAAATGTCTCGACCTGACTGACCATTAAATTGGTTGTTGGACTGGTCACCACATGGCCTCAAGCGTGCCACTCCATACACCAGAGGCTTTCGACTAGAAATGAGGGTCGTAGGGGTGATATTGGGGAGACTATACCCTCATATCAGAGTAGCACAGTGGTATAGAGAAATTAGATAACAGACAACAACGGAAGCGGTAATAAATTAAAGAGAGGGTAGTTGAAGAAAAATATAAACTGAATATAAATGTTCAATGCCAATGTACAACAATGCATGAATGTATAGATGATTATACATAACAAAAATTGTAGACATACAATACACATCATGATACAATCCTGTACAGGAATAAGGAAAAGAAATAAAATACCTTGAGGGAAAACTCCATGAGCATCCTGAGCTCCAGCTCAGTCCAGTGCTCCTAACTCTTAGGTACTAGAATGACAACACAAGTAATAATCCAAGGTCCTACGAACATGAGATATGCTCAGGTACCCCAGTGTAATGGCGGCCCGAGCAGGTTGTGAGATAAAATCTCTGTAGGCCACCACTAATGGTTTCTATATCTAAATACAATCCATGAATATAAGCTAGAATAGTGTGCAGGTATGAATAATAATAAACAAAACTGAACAAATAAATATTATCCTGCTCAGGTTCCTGAAGGACACCTAACAGCTCTACCTGCTTCAACTCATGGCTTGAATGAGTGTCTAATTAGTAATTATATATATAGTAATAATATATATAGTTTATTTATATATTTCATTCACCTATATTAACAATGTATGTGTGGATATAAGTGGTCATATACTTGGAATACTATGTTCTGGCTTGACCAAGGCATAAATATTTCATCCATAACTAGTCTAAATGATCCTATAATCTCTAAGAGAGGGTTCATGGCCTACATATCATAATGAGTGGGAGACTTCATATTCATCACTCGAGATGGTGAGTGTGTTTTCATTTAAACACTCAAGATAGAGGGTGTTCCACCATGCCAACACCTGAAACCAGGGACATGGTGTGTCATGCCCACCACCCAAATAGTGTCAATAGTGTGAGACTTCGTGCTCAACATCCGATGTAAGGGAGCATGAAATTTCATTCCCAACATAACTCTTACCATCATGTCACAACCAATATCAATGGCGTAATAATAATAATAATAATAATAATAAGGAATTAAATCTTAAATTAATCCAATTTCCCAATATAGTCAAGGCATTAAAATTTAATTAAAGCGTGTAATAGAGCATGCAATGATCGGTGTGGAATTTCCACCCTTTATAATTCATTTCAATTAAACCATTTAACTCGTTCTAAGAAAGCAAACCATAATAAATCATGTCAATCAATTAATCAATCCTTTTCATTTAATACAATTCACAAAAGTCATGCTTATATAAATACCCCATGTGGCATGGTCATACCACCAAATTCAATCCATTTAATAATATCATTAGAGGTCATGTACAAATAATTCCACATATCTATAAATAACAAAAATTCATATAAAACACAAATTCCACAAAGCCAAGAAAAAATAAAACACTAATCTATACTTTTTAGTTTAGAAGGAATCATAACTAAGTCGAGGGGTTTTATTATAAAACATGACATTGTTTAAAAAAATTTATTTTACACAACCATGACTCACATTTAAAAAGGCACAAATCCATTTATCAAAAGGAATCATATTAGAAGATACCAAATAAGGAAAAACAATTACAAAGTTCAACACAACACTTATGAGGTGTTATCATCATTTGGGAAATTACCTACAAGGGGAAATTCTATTTATAATCTAAGATGAATGCTTAAAATGCATCCCAGACATTTACTCATTTAATTAAAATGGGGAAATTCAAAAAGGAACATCGAAGGGGTGTCGTGATCTAAGTTAGCATCCTCAAATTATTAAACAAGGATCAACGAGTTTATATCAAGGTCTGTGTACCAATTAGATTGAAGAAATAAATTTTAGGGTGACACATGAAAAAGTTTGGTGCACATCACAACAAAAATATCTATAAATCAATGGAAACTTGAGGAAAGAGCTATAGATTAACTACCTCAGGCTTAGGATGCTCTAATCATCCAATATCAAGGTTTGATTCAACCTAAATTGGAAGAAATCTAATAAATGGAAATCCCCCTAAAAATAAGGAAAATGGTCTTGAACCAAAATAGTGTTACATTTTAGAATAGAATCTTTGAAAATAATCAAGAGGAATCAAGAGTTTACATTTTGGATCCAACGTGACCAATGGCGTTTGAATCGAAGTCCAGACAAGAGAGATATCATGATCACCAGGTTGAGAGGAGGAGAAACCAATAGAAGAGGAGGGAGAGCTTTATGAAGCTAGAGAAGAAGAAATAAAAAAAGAAAAATCGGATTTAACCTCATTCAGGGAAAAATGGACATTTCACCTTCAAAACGGGGTTGCACGATTTGGCCCCACGGTTGGCCAAACCATGCGCTAACCTTATGGATCCCACAACTTAGGAACCATACCTCGTATGGTTTTCCTACATGGTCTTCCCTAACTATATGTCAACCATGCTTAAAATAGTGCTAAACCACTACCTAAGTGCCACTAAGAGTTTAGTTTGGATGCACTGTTTGGGAAACTGTGCATAGACCATGCGGATCACTTCTACTCGCATGCAATAGGTGCACGGTTTGCACTGGTGCACCACAAGGTTTCATAAAAAACTATGATCCATTACTAGTCCTCCCAAAAATTTAGTTTTCAAACATGAAATGATAATAATCATATAATTTTTATATTTTAATCAAATTATACTTTAAATCATCAAAAATAAGACTTAAAAATTAAAATAGAATAATAATTACATATTTGACCAAGTCAAATTATTTTTCCTTTTATCACCAAATGTGACATGTACAACATTCTCCTTTATAAGTATTAAGTATTCTTCAGTCATGTGTCAGGAACATCCACCATTTAGATACCATAAATTCTTACCGGTACTCTTCAATAATATTTCCTATTACAAGTTTAAATAAGCAGTGATTTTTGTACTCACACTTTCTTGGGTCTGCAGAAGTTAATAATAATAACTTTTGGAATCCAATTTTGTTTAACTATTTTTTCATAATCATAATTCAGGTTTTTAGAAGTAAAACACATTATTATATCCATAAAAATGTGAGCTATTACATAATAAAAAAATCTTGATATAGGAATAAACTTATTTTTATTAATTCTCCTTTGACCAGGTCGGTGCCTAGTCCCAGTTGTGTACTTCGGTGTGGTCTTGTTACTAAGAATCCTAGTCAAGGTTTTTATAACATTTGTAAATATTTCAAGATCCTTTTTAAGTTTCTCATTTGACATTTTAAGTTCATTATTCTCATTTAACAAAGAATCATTCTTTTATTTTTTGTAGATAGGACACTTTTATCACTGGCACATAAAACATGTGACCTTTTGAGATTTTTATATTTATCTTTCAATTCATTCATAGTATCTTCAAGCATAGCATGATATTCCTCCAATTATTTAATATTCATTTCTGATTCATGATAAGTTTCACTAAGTGAAGTAGAAGCAGTTTCCTTAGATGTGTTTGTCATAAAGCACATACTATCCCTTTCATTATTGTCTTCCTTGTTGGAATTGGATTCACTAAAACTCTCCTCAGTGGAACTCCAGGTTGCATGCATTGCTCTCATGGGTTGTTTTACTCTATCCTCATACTTTTTATTATACTTTAATTTTACACATTCAACTTTGATATTCCTTTTTCTATTGCACACAAAGCAAGTTACTTCTGGATTATTTTCCTTCTTCCAACATCCTATTTTTCATACCTTCCTCCATGGATTTATTTTGTCAATAATTTTTTCTTGTATAATTTCTTAAACCTCCTAGATAGATGAGTCATCTCCTCATAACTTTCAGAATCTGTCTCTTCCTCACTGTTAGATTTGGTTCCCTAGAACCAACTTCGGTATACTTTATGATAGCCTCTATTCATAGTTTTGAGTATTAATAAACTTAATATCACATCATGATTGCTCTTTTTTATACCGTATTATTTGATAATTTCTTAAGAGTAGTTGTTACACTAAAAGTTCATAGCAATTCCCCACTATGATGAGAACCCAAAAGTGTCACCACAGTTAAAACATCCCGACCTGACTGACCATTAAACTAGTAGTCAGACCAGTCACCACATGGCCTCAAGCGTGCCTCTTCATACACCAGAGGCATCCAACTACCAACGAGGGTCTCAGGGTGATAGTGGAGAGACTATACCCTCATATCAGAGTATCACAGTTGTATACAAAAAAGTAGATAATAGAAAACCACGGAAGTATTAATAAATGAAAGAGAGAGAATTTGAAGAAAAATATAAACAGAATATAAATAGCCAATGCCAATGTACAATAATGAATGCATGTCTAGATGATGATACATAACTAAAATAGTAGACATAAAATAGACATCATGACATACTACTGTACAGGAATAAGGAAAAGAAATAAAATACCCCAAGGGAAAACTCCACGAGCATCCCGAGCTCCAGATCAGTCTAGTTCTCCTAACTCTCATGTACTAGCATGACAGTGCAAGCAATAATCCAAGGTCCTGCAGACATGAGATATGCTCAGGTACCCCAGTGTAATGGTAGCCCGAGTTGGGTATGAGATAAAATCTCAGTAACTCACCACTAACGGTGTCTATATATAAATCAAATCCATGAATATAAGGTATATTAGTGTGCAGGTAAAAATAATAATAAACAAAACTGAACAAATAAATATTATCCTGCTCAGGTTCCTGAAGGACACCTAGAAGCTCTACCAACTTCAGCTCATGGATTAAATGAAGGTCTAATCAGTAACTATATATATAGTAATAAAATATATATTTTAGTTATATATTGCATCCACCTATATAAACCAAGTACGTGCAGACGTAAGTGGTCATATACTTGGAATACTAGGTGCTGGTTGGACTAGGGAATAAATCTTTCATCCATAACTAGTCTAAATGATCCTATAATCTCCAATATAGGGTACATGACCTACATATCATAATGATTGGGAGACTTTATGTTCATCACGTGAGACGGTGAGTGTGTTTTCATGTCAACACTCAAGATAGATGGTGTTCCGCCATGCCAACACCCAAAACCAGGGATGTGGTGCGTCATGCCCGCCGCCCAAATAGTGTCAATAGTGTGAGACGTCATGCTCAATATCTGATGTAAGGGATCATGAAATTTCATTCCCAACAAAACTCTTACCATCGTGTCACAACCAATATAAATGGCGTAATAATAATAATAATAATAATAATAATAGTAGTAGTAATAATCAGGAATTAACTCTTAATGTAATCCAATTGCCCAATACAGTCAAGGAATTACAATTTAATTAAAGCATGTAATAGAGCATGAAATGATCGGTGTGGACTTTACACCCTTTAAAATTCATTTCAATTAAATAATTTAATTCATTCTAGGAAAGAAAAAAATCATAAAGCATTTCATTCAATTAATCAATCCTTTTTATTTAATAAAATTCACATAAGTCATACTTATTTAAATACCACAAGTGGCGTGGTTGTACCACCCAATTCAACCCATTTAATAATATCATTAGAGGTCATGTACTAAGAATGTCACATATCTATAAATAACATAAAGGCATAGAAAACACAAATTCCACAAATCCAAGAAAAATAAAACACTAATCTCTACTTTTTAGTTTAGAATGCAGCACAACTCAACCAAGGGATTTTATTATAAAACATGAAATTGTTTAAAAAACAATTTATTTTACTCAATAATGAGTCACATTTAAAAATTCATAACTCCATTTATCAAAAGAAAACATATTTGTAGCTACCAAACATGTAAAAACAATTACAAAGTTCAATGACACTTAGGAGGTTTTATCATCATTTGGGAAATTACCTACAAGGGGAAATTCAATTTATAATCCAATCTGAGTGCTTAAAAGGCATCCTTGACATTGAAAATTTTAATTAAAATGGGTAAATTCAAAACAGAACATCGAAGGGGTGTCGTGATTGATGTTGGAATCCTAAAATTATTAAACAAGGATCAATGGGGGTATATCAAGGTACGTGTACCAATTAGATTAAAGAAATAAATTTTAGGGTGGCACGCAGCAAAGGTCAATGCGCAGCACAACAGAAATATATATAAATCAATGGAAACATGGGGAAAGAGATATATATTACCTATCTCATGCTTAGGATGCTCTACTCATCCAATATTGAGTTTTGATTCAGCCTAATTTGGAAGAAATATAAGAAATGGAAATCCGCCCTAAAAATAAGGAAAATGAGCCCACACCAAAATAGTGTTATATGTTATAAGATAATCTTCAAAAATAATCAAGAGGAATTGAGAGTTTACCGTTTTAGATCCAATGTGACTAATGACGTTTGAATCGGAGTCCAGATGAGTGAGATACCATGATCCCTAGGTTGAGAGGAGGAGAAACCAATAGAAGAAGAGGGAGAGCTTTATGCAGATAGAGAAGAAGAATGAAAGAATAAAAATAGGATTTAACCTCATTAATGGAAAAAATGGAAATTTCACCTTCAAAATAGGGTCACATAGTTTGGCTCCACGGTTGGCCAAACCATACGCTAACCTTGTGTCTCCCAAAACTTAGGAACCTTACCATGCACGGTTGTCCTACATTGTTTTCCCTAACCGTATGCCAATCGTGCTTAAAATTGGTCACATGCACTTCCTAAGTGTTACTTAGAGTTTAGGTTGGATACATAGTTTGGGAAACCATGCAAAACCCATGCATATCACTTCTGCTCGCATGTAGGTGGCCCACGGTTTGCATTAGTGGGTCGCACAGTTTCAGACAAACCATGCTCCATTACTAATCCTCCCAAAAAATGAGTTTTTTAACTTGACATGATAATAATAATCATATAATTTTGAGATGTTAATCAAATTATACTTTAAAACATCAATAAATAATAATTTATAAATTAAAGTAAAATTAGAATTACATATTAGACCAAGTTAAATTATTTTTCCTTTTTTCACCAAATGTGACGTGTCCATCATTCTCATTTATAAGTATTAAGTATTCTTCAATCATGTGTCAAGAACATCCACTATTTTGATACCATAAATTCTTATTGGTACCCTTCAAGAATATTTCTTACAACAATTTTAAATAAGCAGTGATTTTTTTACTCACACTTTCTTGGGTCTAGAGAAGTTAACAACCAGAACTTTTGGAATAGAAAGTTGTTTAACCCTTTTTTCATAAGCAGAATTAAGATTTTTAGAAAAAACATGTTTTTAGATCCATAAGAATATTAACATTTTTAAATATTAACTATTTACTAAGAATCATGGTCAAGGTTTTTATAACATTTGTAAATATTTCAAGATCCTTTTTAAGTTTCTCATTTGACATTTTAAGTTCATTTTTATTCTTTAACAAATAATCATTCTTTTCTTTTTTTGTAGACAGGACACTTTTATCACTCGCACATAAAACATGTGACCTTTGAGATTTTTATATTTATCTTTCAATTCATTCATAGTATCTTCAATCATATCATGATATTCCTCCAATTCTATAATAGTCATTTATGATTCATGAGGAGTATCACTAAGTGAAGTAGAAGTGGTTTCCTCGGATGTGTTTTTCATAAATCATATATTATCCCTTTCATTATTATCTTCCTTTCTGAAATTGGATTCACTAAAATTGTCCTCAGTGTAACTCTAGGTTACCTGCATATCTCTCAGGGGTTGTTTTCCTCAATCTTATTACTTTTTATTATACTTTAATTTTAGACATTCAACTTTGATATTCCCTTTTATCTTTCACACAAATCAAGTTACTTTTGGATGATTTTCCTTCTTCCAAATTCATCTTTTGTCATACCTACCTCCATGGATTTGTTTTTTCAAGAATTTTTTCTTGTAGAATTTATTAAACCTCCGGGCTAGATGAGTCATCTCCTCATCACTTTCAGAAGTCGACTCTTCCTAATTATTAGAGTTGGTTCCCTAGAAGAAACTTTTTTATACTTTATGATAACCTATATTAATAGTTTTGAAATTTAATAAACTTATTATCACATAATAATTGTTCTTTTTCATACCACAATATGTGATAATGTCTTAAGAGTAGATGTTACACTAAAAGTTCATAGCAGTTTCCCGCTATGATGAGAACCCAGAAGTATTACCATAGTGAAAACATCCCAACCTGACTGACCATTAAACTGGTAGCTGGACCGGTCACCACATGGCCTCAACTGTGCCTCTCTGTACACCAGAGGCTACTGACTAGCAACGAGGGTCTTAGGGGTGATAGTGGGGAGACTATACACTCATATTATAGTAGCATAGTGGTATACATAAAGTATATAACATACAAAAATGGAAGTGATAATAAATTAAAGAGAGAGCAGTTGAAGAAAAATATAAACTGAATATAAATATCCAACACAAATGTACAACAATGTATGCATGTCTAGATGATGATACATAACTGAAACAGTAGAAATACAATATACATCATGATACAATGCAGTACAAGAATAAGGAAATGAAATAAAATACCCCAAGGGAAAAATCCACGAGCATCCCGAGCTCCAGCTCATTCCAGTGATCCTAACTATTAGGTACTAGCATGACAGCACAAGCAATAATCCAAGGTTCTACAAACATGAGATCTGCTCAGGTGCCATATTCCAATGTCAGCCTGAGCAGGGTGTGATATAAAATCTCAGTATGCTACCACCAATAGTGTCTACAGCTAAATCCAGTCTGTGGATATAAGGTACAGAAGTGTGTAGGTATAAAGAATAATAAAAAAACTAAACAAATAAATATCATCCTACTCAGGTTCTTGAAGGATACCTAGTAGTTCTACCTTCTTCGTCTCATAGCTGGAATGAGTGTCTAATCAGCAACTATATATATATATATAAATAATTTATATATATTTTAGATATATATTCCATCCACCTATATGAACCAAGTACGTGTGGGAGTAAGCGGCCCTTTACTTGGAATACTAGGTTTTGGTTGGACTAGGGTGTAACTTAGTCATCCATAACTAGTCTAAATGATCCTATAAGCTCCAATAGAGGGGTAATTCCCTACATCTCATAATGAGTGGGAGAATCCATGTTCTTCACTCGATATGGGGAGTGTGTCGCCATGTAAACACTCAAGATAGAGGGTGTGCTACCATGCCAAAACCCGAAACCAGGGACGTGGTGTGTCATGGACACCATCCAAATAATGTCAATGGTGTGAGACGTCATGCTCAACACCTGATGTAAGGGAGCGTAAAACGTCATGAAAAAATAACCTGTAACATCGTTTCATATCCAATATAAATGGAAAAATAATAATAATAAGTCCTTACATATTAAAGTAATCTATAAGCCCAATATTGTCAAGGCATTGCAATTTAATTAAAGTATGTAATAGAGAATTTAATGATCAGCTTGGCCTTTCCACCCTTTACAATTCATTTCAATTAAACCATTTAATTCATTCTAGAAAAGAAAACCATCATGAAGCATGCCTTTCAATTAATCAATTAATTTCATTTAATACAATTCACATAAGTCATGCTTATTTAAATACTGCAGGTGGTGTGGTTGTACCACCCAATTCAGCCCATTTAAGAATATCATTAGATTTAACGTAATAAGCATGCCACATATCTAGCAATAACATAAAGTCTTAAAAACACCAATACCATAAATCTAAACAAAAATAAAACACTAATCTATACTTTTTAGTTTATAAGATAGTGCACGATAGCCGAGGGGTTTTATTATGAAACATGACATTGTTTAACAAATAATTCATTTTACTCAATTATGCCTTTAATTTAAAAATTCATAACACAATTTATCAAAATATAATCATTTTAGAAGCTACCAAACATGGAAAAACAATTACAAAGTTCAACACAACATTTAGGAGGTGTTATCATCAATTGGGAAATTACCTATAAGGGAAAATTCCAATTATAATCCAAGTCAAATGCTTATAAGGTGTCCTAGACATTTAATCATTTAATTAAAATGGGAATATTTGAACCATCACGCCGAAGCAGTGTTCATGATCGAGGTTATCATCCTCAAATTACTAAACAATGATCAATGGGTGTATATCAAGGTGTGTGTACCAATTAGATTCAAGAAATCCATTTTAGGGAAACACGCGATAAAGGTCATCACGCGACTCAATGGAAATATCTATAAATCAATAAAAACATATATAAAGAGATATAGACCACCTACCTCATTCTTAAGATGTTCTACTCGTCCAATATCGGGGTTTGATTCGGTCTAATTTGAAAGAAATCAAATAAATAGGCACCCGCTCTGAAAATTGGGAAAATGATATTCCACTAAAATAATGTAGCAGGTTGGAAGAAAATATTATAAAATAAGTAAGATGAATCGATAGCTTGCTATTATGGATGCAACGTGACTCACATAGTTCAAATCAAAGTCTGGACGAGAGAGATACCATAATCCCTAGGTTAAGAGGAGGAGAAACCCACAGAATATGAGGGAGAGCTTCACACGGCTAGAGAAGAAGAACGAAAGAAGAAAAAGATGATTTAAAGGGAAAAATGGACATTTCACCTTGAAAACTAGGTCTCATGATTTGGCCACACAGTTGGTCAAACCATACACTAACTATGCAACTCCCACTACTTAAGAACCATACCCCGCACGGTTGGCACGCATGGTTTTCACTAACTCTGCTCCAACCATGCGTTAAACAGTGCACACACACTACCTAAGTGGCACTAAGCATGTGGTCTTAAAACACAATTTCGTAAATCATGCACAGCCCATGCGGATCACTTCTGCTCACCTACAATAGGTGCACAGTTTGCAATGGGGGGACACACAGTTTCATACAAACAATGTGAAATTACCAGTCCACCCAAAATATGTGTTTTCGAAATTTACATGATAACAATCATCATATAATTGTGATATTTTAAACAAATTATACTTTAAACCATCAACAAATAATACTTTAGAAAATAAATAGAATTAGAATTAGAGATTTGACCAAGTCAAATTATTTTTTCTTTCGTTACCAAATATGAAATGTCCATCATTCACCTTTATAAGGATTAAGTAGTCTTCAGTCATATTTCATGAATATTAACTTTTCAGATACCATAAATGTGTATCGGTACTCTTTAAGTATGTTTCCTACAACAATTTTAAACAAGAAATGATTTTGGTACTCACACTTTCTTTGGTCCAGGGAAGTTAGCAACAGGAAATTTTGGAATCCAAATTTTTTTAACAGTTTTATCATAATTTGAAACAAGGTTTTTAGAAATAAACACCTTATTAGGTCCATAAGAATAATAAATGTTTACAGAACTAGAAAATCTTGAGCTAGAAATATACTTATTTTTATAAATTCTCATTTCACTAATCTAGTACCCAATCCTAGTTGTGTACTTCAGTGTGGTATGCTTACCAAGAGTCCCGGTCAAGGTTTATATACCATTTATAAATATTTCAATATACTTTTTAAGTTTCTCATTTTACATTTCATGCTCATTATTCTCCTTTAACAAAGAATCATTCTTTTCTTTTTTGTAGACAAGACACTATTATCACTGACACATAAAACATGCGACCTTTTTAGATTTTTATATTCACCATTCAATTCATTCATTGTATCTTCAATCATATCATGATATTCCTCCAATTCTTCAGTAGTCATTTCTGATTCATTAGAAGTATCACTAAGTGAAGGAGAAGAAATTACCATAGATGTATTTTTTATAAAGTAAATTGTTGGTCCAAGTGAGTAACTCAAGAGGGGGTGAATTGAGTACCTGATAAAATTTTTGTTGATAAAAAATTTAAATAAAATCCCTCAAATAATTAAAATAACCCAATTAATCAAAATAAAATATCAATATAAGTTCTGATCTTTTAACAGATTTCTCAAATATTGATTAGGTCTCAGTTAAAACAATTTTGAAAACTAATTTAACTTTTGAAATCTATTTTCTTGGTCAAAACATTATATAAACACTTATTAAGACTATTAGAGTATTGATTTTGTTTAAAGTTTAAAACAAATTCAGTTTTAAAGATTAGAAATAAAACAAAAAAACAAAATGAAGCAAAATGCACTGAAGAATAAATACAAGAGGTTTAGTCTCAAGCCGAGACTTAATACACTCCACTTGTAAATTAATCTCAGCAAAGTAGGATATATAAAATAATCTATGATCCACAATTTGGATCAGTTGTACAACAGCAAAGTTGTCCATGTCACACAGGACCTCTTCCACAATACCCATGAAAATCAAACAAAGGCAGGCCACACGGAATCCTCTTCTACAAAACTGTGGGAAAATAGGTTAAAAGAGTGTTTGAGAAGATATCTAGTATCTTGCAGTTATAGAACAATATATAGTGTGGGTTAAATAAAATTGAGTAAACCACACTGCTTATAATGTAAAGAAAATAGAGAGAAAAACAAAATAAAAATATGTAGAAAGAATGTGTTACTCTGTATGATATGCTCTATAGCCCATAGCTTCTTGAAATTATATTGAAGTGAAACTTGAGTCTAGTTTCTAAAAATTGAACCAAAATAGAGTGTCATGAAATTTATTGTTCCGACTATATGAGATGATCTAAATGATTCTAAAGCTCCACTTTCTCACAGTCATGTGTAGGCTAGATGCAGCGTGTAAGATCTCATAAAGTGGAACTCTCCACATGTCTATGAATATCACTGTGTAAGTATGTGTGACTGTTATATCTCCATGTATATACATGAGGGAGTCTATTACTTCTTTCAATAGCATCATGCAGGAAGAATCATTTGGGTCTTTTACTCCTCGTATTGGATGACTAATCAACATTGTCGCCCTATTGACTACAATATTGGTGAT
Source organism: Viscum album (assembly GCA_963277665.1). Classification (NCBI taxonomy): domain Eukaryota; kingdom Viridiplantae; phylum Streptophyta; class Magnoliopsida; order Santalales; family Viscaceae; genus Viscum; species Viscum album. The sequence continues at coordinate 398,098,291 of OY728125.1, forward strand.
CTGATTTGGGTTAAATTATGCCCTTATAAGTCCGGGGTTATGCCTTGAGTTCATTCCAAAATAGCTACATGGTATTGCAGTTCTTTTTCTATGATTGGGAAAATGGGACCGGTTGCTTTCTAGTTACACCTCCCTAATAATAGCAGAATTCATCCAGTTTTTCATGTTTCTCAATTAAAACCAATTGTTGGAAAATAGTTTTCTAGTGTCTTTTCGGAGCAAATTTATTGTTGAACAATATTTTCTAGAAAATATTTTTTCGGATAAGACTCAAGGTAATCATTTAATTTGGTTGGTACAGTGGCATGGTAGTCCTCCAGTAGAAGCCACTTGGGAACAGGCTGAAGATATCCAGTCTCACTTTCCTAATTTCTACCATATGGTAAAGGTGTGTAAGATTCCAACCTTTTCTATAATTTTATTGGGATCATTTATAGATACTATTTTGTTTAGTGTTGAGTACTTTTTGTTTGGGTTTTACCATGGGGCGTGTTTGGGTGAAAATTTGAGAAAAATAGAAGAAATAGAGTAGTGCATGGTTGGCGCACAGTTTTCCCTAACCATATAACCCTAGACAAAGGGGAATTATATGGTTGGCACACAGTTTCTCAAACCATGAAACCCAATAAAATAGGTGCACGGTTTAGTCTCACGGTTAGAGGAAACCATGTGGCCATACCCATCAAACTGTGTGTGGGAATTAAATTAACCCAAAAATTAGTTTTTTTAATTACATGAACCCCCATTTTAATCCCAATTAGACACCCCCTCCCTTTAACTGACTCTCGCAATTTTGGATCCCTCCAGACAGATTCCAAGCCTTCCTGATCACTGTTCTTTGCGATTCGAATCTCAGATCATAGATTTTCACCCCTCCCAGTAAGTGGATTATATCCTGCTTGGTTTCCCATTCTTTCTCTTTTCTTCTCCAATCCTTCAAAGGGGTTATTCTTCTGGTTTGATTATATCTAGATCTAGAATTATAAATCTTGATCTAGATTTGAAGAATCTTGATTTATTCAATCTTGATTTAGGTTTATAGATTTGGATCTCATTCTACATCGTTGTGCTACTCAGATTTGGGGATTTCGGTTGGTGAGCATTCTTCGTCAAACTTGTGGTAGGTGGTCTATAATTTAAATCACATAGTTTTGATTTAAATTACAAGTATGTAATTGTATTATTGCTATTAAATGTTTATAAATTGAGTTCTCAGTTGGATTAATTAATTTGGTGAATTAATTAATTATGAAGATGTGAAATTGGGGATTTTAAGATTATAGATTTAGATAATTAATTGCTAAATTAATTATGAGATCTTGAGATAAATTATTTGAGATAATTAATTGTATAATTAATTATGTGAAATGAGTTGTTGATTTATATAATTAATTTATTAATTAATTATAAGATATTTATTTGTGATTTGAGATAATTAATTGTAGAATTAATTATGAGATATTGATATTATGATTGAGATAATTAATTATATAATTAATTATGGGATTTTTAGTTGTGTATGATGAGTTAATTAATTGGGATTGGCGAATTTAATTAATTGGGGAATTAATTAAGGGGAATTATGTGATAAACTAATTGATGAATTAGTAATGAAATTGCCGTGTTTTGCTAATTGTTGTGTTAATTAATAGAATTGAAATATTAATTAATTATTAAATTAATTAATATATTTTATGTGGTTAATTAATTTTAAAATTAATTAATATTATTAATGTGACTAGTTAGTTGTTGAATTAATTAAGTGAATTGTGGTGTTTAATTAATTGTTGAATTAGTTATGGAATTGATGTGGATAATTAATTTTTGAATTAATAATGTGTAGATAAATGGTAATATTGTCATTTGAATGTGAAGCTATGAATGGTAACATGGTCATTTAGTTGTGAAATAAAGAATGAGAACATGGTCATTCTATTATGTGTGTTTGAATGATAACATGGGAATTTAAGAATGAATTAAATAATGGGAACATGGACATTCTATTATGTTAATTAAATAATGGTAACAAGGGAATTCTGAGATATGGTGTCCCTCAGACATACTTTGGGCTCCGGCATGATTCGAAGCAGATATTTAAGTACGAGTGTCTATGAGAACCCAGGGTTTTATGTGGTTAAATAAAGATTAATTGATAATGTGATAACTATTTATTTATGCATTGTAATTATTTCTTTATACAACTGTATACACTTTCTGTTGACTGAATATTATTTTAGACAATGTTGGTGATGGCCTACTGAGTTGTACTCACACCCTACTTAGGCTTCCTAGTCGATACCTGAATAGATTTCATGTTTGCAGGATAGGATATGAGAAAAGGCCATGTGTTAGGTGGTTAAGTTGGGATAGAGCATGGATGAGTGAACTAGACATGGTTTGGGACCCTATTTGGGATTCGCCGGTATCTTTACTTTTAAGTTTTCATTTGACACTTGGAATGTATATTAGTATGACATATTTATCTTTAAGCCTGATATTGTATCTTCAGTATTGGTCATATTTTGATCTTGGTAATGTTTTTTTTATGGTTATGTTATATCACGATTTGGTTATCTTTTTATTTATTTTTTGCTGATGAATTACTCTGATAAAAGAAGGTGTAGTCTCCCCATGATTGATATTAAACCCTCGCTGCTATTCAGCAGCCTCAGGTGTACAGAGAAATGCTCTTGAGGTCATATGACTAACTGGCTCGGGGCACTAGTGTGTGGAACCCAGATCAGGACATTACAAGGTGCCTTTTCAGGAGCGTGGAAATGTTAGGAAGGCTGGCCGACCACCTGTTTTACTCAACAGTCAGAAGAGGGGACGTGGTAGGTTGCACTAAGTGGATAATTAGTTATTTGTAATGATTTTTATTAGAAAGGGGTATATTTGTAATTGTCTATTAATATTAGTTAGACAAGGGTATATTTGTAATTGTCCAGTTGTGTTAGTTAGTATAAATGGGAAAGTGTCATTAGGCTTGAGTTAGTTTTTCTCTTTTCTTGAAATATATTCCAATTGTTGAAATAGATCGAGAAAAGTGGAAACCTCTATAGGGAGGGGTGTTCCCTGGAATTGTTGAATAAACTAGCACCAAAAATTGATATCCTATCAACTTTGGTGCTTTCATTAAGAGTCGATTAGAACTTTGGAGATCAATACAGTAGGAGTTTGTTTTAGCTTGCAGAAGGCAGTGGCAGTGGTGGAGGACTTGATTCCAAAATTGAAGGATGACGACACTACTGAACAAAGAATTGGATGGGTAATGCACTATGAACTATCTCAATCAGTGGAGATTCCATCATTTTATGGATAAGATTCAATGTCACGGATCATCTGAGTTTAAATGTACTTTTCTATTTTCTAGATTTGGGAGGAGATAAAGCCACCTTTGGAACAACTTTGTATGGACGGAATGGTGCAATATTGAATAATTTCTTTTAAAAACTATGAAATTGGAACTTAATTGGATGCAATTAAAAGAGTAACTCTTGGGTAGGTATGGCAGTGCGAGTGAGGAGGATTTGATAATCTTCCTTAAGGAACATCGACAAATAGGGGGAGTTGATGAGTATATAGATGACTTTGATTGGGTTGCAATGTGGTTACCTAAATTATCGAAGAAATGGTATATTAGTCTTTTCATAGGAGGATTATGACCAGAAATTAGTAGTATAGTTTTGATGCACTAGTTGTGGAATAAGGCATGGTTGCTTACGTCAACTAGAAGAGTGGAACATGGATTAATTATAAAATGATTGATTAAGGATTCTGATGAACTCAATAGGGGTGGGTCCACACACAGAGGAGAGTGTGGGGTCCATATGTTGTGAATACTATGAAATTTTCTCCTAAAGGAATCGAAGGGGAAAATTACAAAAAAGGATATGCAATGAATTCAGTGGTGCCCAAGTGTCAAGGGGTAATAAATTTATCCAGATTTGAGTATGAATAGGGAAAATCTTGGGGATTTTGCTATACCTATTGGAAATGTTTTCAACTAGGACATAAATTTCCAGAAAATGGATTTAAATTGATGATTTGGGAGTCTGTTGAGTCTAAAGAAGACTAAGAAGAAAATTCTGTAGTTGGGGAAGGAAATGAAAGTAAACAGGAAAATGAGGTAAAAGATATCCATGTTGAAAAATGGTAAATGGAATTACTAGGGACTACAATCAATGGAGAAGAAAGGAATTTGGAAAATGAATTCAAAATCAATGCAATTAAAAGGTAGCATCAATGCTGTTCCATTTTTTATGCTAATTGAAAGTGGGGAAAGTCACAATTTCTTGTCCAAAAAGATACTAAAATATATTGACACCCATGTTGTGGATACCATGCCTTTTTATATTTGTTTGGGTGATAACACCATGTTAAATCGAGAGGGGTTTGTAATACATTAATAGTGAATTTGGAAAAATAATACTTTAAAGTTGAGGCATATGTTTTTTATACAATGGGGACATATTTGGTACAAGGAATGGATTGGAAAGAAACTCTTGGTTATTTTACTACACATTAGGGAGAACTACAAATGATTTTTTTTTAAAGTTTGGGATGTAAACTTACAAGGGATTCATTTACCCCAAGCTGATACAGGGGTGTTGCAGGATTTTTTGGGTAGGAAAAATACCTGTTACGTGGGTTTCAGTGGGAGACTGCAAATGGTTTGAAGGTTGGGGACACTGATTTAACATAGGTTCAACAATGTAACCTTGGAGCATTGTTGGAACAGATGAGTAGAGTGTTTAAAGTTCCTAAAATTTTGGCTCTAGTACGTGTCATAGATCATGCTATCATGTTAAAGAATGGGATGGAACTAGTCAATAAGAGTCGCTACAAAATGGCATACCATTTGAAAAATGAGGTGGAACAGTAGGTTCAAGAACTTTTGGATCTTGTACATATTAGGGATAGATCCAATCCATATTCAAGTCCTATAATTTTAGTCAAAAAAAAGATAGAGGTTGGCGCATGTGTGTTGATTATCAGGCCTTAAACTGTCAAACTATACCGAACAAATATCTTATACCCATGATTGAGGAATTAATGGATGAATTAAATAGAGCTAAATATTTTACCAAAATTGACTTGAAATCTGGTTTTCGCCAGGTTCAAATGCGGTCGGGGATGTATAAAAAACAGCCTTGAAGAGTCATTAAGGGCATTACGAATATATTATCATGTCATTCAGTTTGATGAATCCTTCAGCTACCTTTAAAGAGACAATGAATGTGATTTTCATGTTAATGCTTCAGAAATTTGTACTTGATTTTTTATGATATCCTTTTTTAGAAATTCATGGTAGGGGAATATGTGGGGTGTATCCAAAGTGTCGTAAACAATGCAGGAAAATTATTTGGTTGCCAACCAAAAAAAATATACTTTTGGATGATGACAAATAGAATATTTAGGGCATGTTATATCTACTTAGGGGGTTTCCATAGACCCCCAAAAAGTAGAAGTTGTGGTAAACTGGCAGAAACCTCGTAATTCTCATGAGGTCCGCATATTTTTGGGCTTGATAAGTTATTATAGGAAGTTTATTGAATATTATGGGAAAATTGCTCGACCACTTACTCGTCTTACTAAGAAGGATGGTTTCCTTAGGTCTATTGAAGCCGAAATAGCTTTTTATATTCTTCGACAATGCTTGTCCACAACAACTTTTCTCGGTATGCTAGATGTTTTAAAGGATTTGGTCCTAGAATGTGATGCTTCAGAGGATGGTATAGGTGTTTTTTTAATGTAGGAAGGTAGCCTTTTGGATTAATGCATCAAAGATCTTTCTGATTATAACCTTGGTAAGTCTGTTTATGAAAAGGAACTTATGGATTTAGTGTTGTCCATACAACATTGGAAATAATATCTTCTTGGGTGGAAGTTTGTGGTTCTCACTAATCTTCAAAGTCTTAAACATTTACTCACCCAGCGTGTCATCTCCATTAATCAACAATGTTGGAACACTAAGTAGTTAGGATTTGATTTTGATGTTCAGTATAAATGTGGGTGTTGGAATAGTGTTGTTTATGCTTTATCTAGAATGGGGGAATATAAAGACCATATGGTTTTGGATTTATCTGAACCTACATGACTTGATTTCCAACAGATTAAACAAGAAAATTCTCAAGATTCTTACATATAGAAAATTATTTCATATTTATAGAACATGGCTGCCAAACCAGGATATTTTCAGAAGTAGGGACTTTTATTTTATAAAAATCATTTGGTATTGTCTACGAACCCAAATTTGATCTCACAGTTCCTTCACCATTTTCATTCTTCTCCTAAAAGGGTATATTTAGGGGTTTTGAAAATATACAAACGCCTCACACATGGGTTTTTCTTTCCATTTATGATTAAAACTGTTTAGTAGTTTGTTCGAGCTTGTGCAAATTGTTAGCAAAGTATGAAGTAATATCTCCAGCTGGTTTATTACAACCATTACCTTTACCAAATTTGATTTGGGAAGAAATTTATATGGATTTTATTTCTGGTTTTCCTAAGTCAGGTTTTGAGGTAATCTTGGTATTCATGGATCGTTTGAGTAAATATGCCCACTTAATATTACTTAAACATCTGTATTCAGCAAAGACAATATTTAAACTATTTTTGAAAGAAATATTATGATTACATGGGATATCTCGATCCATTTTTAGTGATAGAGATCCTATTTTTACAAGTCACTTTTGAAAATATTTGTTCAAACTTCAAGGTACCACATTGAAAATAAGCTCTTCTTATCATAGCTAAAGTGATGGAAAATGAAAGTTGTTAACCATGGATTGGAATTGTTTTTACGATGTTTTTCTTCTGATAATCTAAAATAGTGGTCTGTATGGTTGTCTTGGTCTGGATATCATTATAATACTTCCTTTCATACCTTTGATGGACATACTCCTTTTGAAGTGTTTTATGGACGGACACCACCAAATGTTTTACACTATCTGAGGGGAGGTTGTAGATGCTACCATGGAAACTGCTCTATTTGATCATGATGTAAGGGTTGGTGTCCTCAGAACCAACTATTTTGTACTTTGATTACATAAATGTTCACTTATTATATATTGTTCATTGTTCTTCATGACTATAATATAATAATGTCCTGGAATATTTGTTGCATTAATAAGGTCATAGCAGATCCCCGCTATGATGAGAACCTTGAAATTCTATAACAATATTCTTAAATAAAGTTCTGCGGTTGGATGACATACTATGATAGGACACATATTATACAGACCATCATGTGCGAGTACTCTTAAGAAGACGAGACTCTCTCTCATGGAGTTCGCACTTCGTAATCTCTAAGATGGAAGATTAAGAGAACAGACTCGCCAGTAGTAATTCCGCATGTCTTGGAGTCATCGGATATTACTATCTACGAGCGTGTGTAATGGTCCTTAGACTGGAAGATTATCATTAACTCATGTCATGACTCGCGCACTTAGATTTACTAATGAAAACCATCACGCAGACAGTTGGCGGGAAGTAGGGTACGTTGGGTGCGTCATGAGTGACATGTTGTTAATGGATAAGTCGAGGAAGGATTTGTCCCTTCCATTTATGGAAGTTGATATCTCGGCCCTTTGATTGAAATAGAACTGTCGCATTAAATTCCATGGCCATGGTGTAAACGATGAGTTTATTTCAGGTAGTCAAAGAACGACATATCATGCATATAGATTTATGACACTACCATGAAACCTGCTTGATGAGATATTGAGACAAAGGGATTAAATTACACAGTAAGCGTTCGTATGAGGTGATACGTCAATGCGGCGTCAACTTCTTTCTATTGGGTGCCTTGACCCGTTGCTAGACAGTAATCTTGGACTTTAGGCAAGTCCGCCTAATGCCAACGAGAAAGAGGCCTAGAGGGTCACACACTAAGTGTATCCAAGTATCTCAAGTTGAATAAAGATTATTCCCGTATGTGGTTTAATAATTATTCAAGGAAGCCTAAGTTGTTTTAAATGATGGAGGAAAAATAAAATAAAACAAGTACACACCGTGTATTATTATTACATGCTGTGTTTTTTTTATTTTGGAAAGGAAATGAATAAATGAAAAACAAGATATACATGTCGTGTACATTTAATGTACACTCCGTGTAGTTTTCAATGAAAAACAAGTACATGTCGTGTATTTATTAATACACACCGTGTAGTTTTTCCAGTTGGGATTTTGAGGATATAATATTGTTTTAAATGATTTTTATTATAATCAGTGTGGGCACATGTCAAGGAATTATTTATTCGACATGGGGTTTTAAATAAAGAGTCAATGAAATAAATAAAATGCGTAACACATTTATTTATTGTCATAACTCTATAACCCCACACACCCGATTATAAATATCCTCACAACCCCAACTCTTTTCCTAAACAAAAGAGAATCGTTGTGCACAACATCTCTGGAGAATTCTTTCAAGGCCGAAAGAACCTCTTCCTCCAAGAACTCTCTCAAGACCGAGAGAGATCCTCTTCCATCGGATCAAGACAATCTAAGGCGAACAACGCAAGCAAAGGCTTCTCCATGCTAGCACCCGGAGAATCCTTTGGCGACGTCCAGAGATACGAGGTACACGTGTGGATCACCGCTAGAGGGAGTCTACACTTGGCTTCTGCGATGCAACGACGGATCACATCGATAACGTGATCAAGAACATCAATGAAGAAAGAACACCCAAAAGGTATTTCTTTATAATTAATTAAATTAATTATAGTCAACCTGTAACGATCCTTATTTGTGGTTCCGGGACAAACCTTCTTCTTTGTCTTTTTCTGTGATTTGATCTGTGGAGACTGGCATTTATCATCGTATTGATCCCGGATTGATCATTGCTAATGACAAAAGGCCAAGTGGGAACATCCACCCACGTGCTTCCGCTGCACCCGGAACCTTCACATGATTCAATCTTGTGTCATCTTCATGATCATTTAATTAAATCACATCAAATTATGGTAAAATATTCTAATCAACACCATCACCCTGTTGAATACAATATTGGTGATCAGGTTTTTTTAAATTATTCCCTCACAAGTCTGGGGTTATGCCTCGAGTTCATTCCAAAATGGATGCACGATATTACAATCCTTTTTCAATTATTGGTAAAATATAACCGGTTGCTTTCCAGTTACAGATCCCTACTAATAGCTGAATTCATCTAGTTTTTCACATTTCTCAATTAAAACTTGTTGTTGGCCAATAGGTTTCTACAGTATCTTTGCCCAACAAATTTGTTGTTGAATAGGATTTTCTAAAAAAGGTGTTAGCTGATAAGACTCAAGATAAACATTTGATGTAGCTGGTACAGTGGCCCGGTTGTCCTCCCGTAGAAGCCACTTGGGAACAAGCCGAATAAATCCAATCTCACTTTCCAAATTTCCACCTTATAGATAAGGTGGCATTTCAGGAGGGTGGAAATGTTAGGAAGGCTAGTCAAACACTTATTTCACTCACTTATCATAGGAGGGGACAAGGAAGGTTGCACTGAGTGGGGAATTAGTTTTCTGTAAATAGTTTTATTAGACAGGGGTATATTTGTAAATGTACAGTATTGTTAGTTATACAAGGGTATATTTTTAATTGTCCGGTAGAGTTAGTTAATATAGAGGGTAGGTGATGTTAGGCATGGGTTAGTTTTTAGCTTTGGTTTGAATCTATTATAGTTGTTGGAACAGTTTGGGAAAAGTGGAAACCTCTACAGGGAGGGGTGTTCCCTTGAATTGTTTAATAAACTAGCGCCAATAGTTGATCTCCCATCATCAGTAATCTCATAATTTGGTCTTTATCTGATAATGGAATTCCTAAGGAGATCATAGTATTTACTATTTCATTAAACTTGAGATATATATCATAAATTATCTCATCGGTTTTCATCTTAAAAGTATCATATCTAATTGTATTAGTGTTAAATCACATTTTTTTAACATTTGTAGTTCCTTCATGTGAAATAGCTAGAGTAACCCAAATTCCAGAGGCACTAATAGCAAATATTTTATTGAATTATTCATCTCCTAAGTCACAGTAAAGGGAATTCATATATTTTCAATTATTATTATAATCAAGCTTAGTAACATCATCCCAAGTATTTCTAGTAGACTTAGGTAATGCATACTTATCCTCTATAGCAGTAAAAGTTTCAACACTATGCTTTATATATGCATTTTAATCTTTATTTTCTATTGAGAGTAGTTGTTTCTATTAAAGAAAATAGTTCTGTCATTAGCAGAACCTTCTTGTATGTTATCGATTTGAAGAACTAAATTTAGAAATGATAGAAATTTCATATCTTTAAAACACATCTAAAATCACAGAAAAGTTTTTGAATAAACTCTGATACAAAATGTTGGTCCAAGTGAGTAGCTCAAGAGAGGGGTGAATTGAGTACCCAATAAAGTTTTTATCTAAAATAGGTTTAAATTTAATCACCTAATTAATTAAAACATCACAGTTAATCAAAATAACATATTGATATAAGTTCTAATCTTTTAACAAATTTCTCAAAGATTGATTAAGTCTCGATTAAAAAAAAATTAAAAACTACTTTAACTTTTGAAGTCTATTTACATAATCAAAAAATTATATAAACACATATTAAAACTAACTATTAGATTATTGGTTTTGTTTAAAATTTAAAACAGATTCAATTTTAAAGCTTAGAAATAAAACAAAAAAATGAAACGAAACAAAATGCACAGCGAAATAAATAAAAGAGGTTTGGTCTCAAACTGAGACGTAATCCTCTCCACTTGGCAATCACCCACTACCAAGAATATTATATAAAATAATCTATGATCTATAAACTGGATTGGGTGTGCAATAGAAATGTTTTCCATGTCACACAAGACCTCTTCCACAATACTCATGAGAATAAAACAAAGTGTTTGACCATCCAATGTTAGAGTGATTTCAATTTTTTGGGAATTCCAACTTGAATTTTTTAGTTGATTTAACTTAATTCATATAAAGAGTTGACTTCCAAAGTAGGACTTGAGGTAAATAAGAGTAAAAGGGTTGAGAAAATCCAATTTATGGATTTTAGGATTGGTAGTTCACTCAATAGATCATGAAATTATGAGTTAATGTAGTTGTCATTTGGAATGCCTACCTAAAACTCTTAAAATTTATTAACCAACCAAAACCAGGGTGATGAGAAGGGGAATATAGATCATTGCCTCTAGAATGTCAAAGCAATATGATATTATGAATCCAATGGTGATGACTATTGGGTTTTGATAAAATATTATAAGATTAATAAATATAATACTTATTTATTTTTCTAAATTTTATCAAATTATGTACTAAAACTTTGCACATATTATTTGTAGAAAAAACAATAAAAATGACTTTAAACATATCATTGTGATCTATACTTGGTAATGATAACCTTATCACCAAAACAAATTTTCAAGAGTGGCGAAGACACTTGCACATTATCCTACACCATGAAAGGAAATTGTATGTGCTGGAAAAACTTATTCCTAATACGCCTGGTAATGAGGCTAGTGAGAAAGTGTTCTCTCTATGAGAAACATTTGAATGATCCTACAGATGTTAAATGCTTCATGTTATCATCCATGATCAATGAGCTATTGAAATAACATGAGAACATGGATGTGTATAGCATGATGTATCACCTTTGGGATCTCTATCAAGAGAAGGTGAGACAAGAGAGATATCATGTAACCCCCCAAGGTTTTAAAAATAAATTGAAATGCATGAAACACTGAGTCTCTACATAATGAAACTTTTTTAAGGAGATATTTATAAACTATCCATTAAACATAATTTTTCCGCTTCTATGTTTTGAATTTGAAAAAATGGACATCCACAGTTGTGATTAGTAAGTTATTTGGAGTCTAATAGAACCAACTTGTTTTTTGGTGAATAGAAACATACCCTTGTGAATAATAATATGACCCTTGTGAATAGAAAATCATATTATTATTTTATTTTTTTAAAGTTTTATGATAATGAGATCCTGATTAATTTTTCAAGGTGATATAAAGTAAGTTATAGTTTTAAAAGTGTTATTTTTGAAATAATATATGATTTTATTTAAAAATTAAAGTAATCATGTTTAGAAAATTATTTTCAAAAAATGAAGTTCATTTTTGAATTATACATGTCGAAAATGGTTGGGGTGATTTTTTGGAATTTTTTTGAAATACTTGATTTTTTGGTGAATAGTGAAATATTGTAATTAACAAAATATGTCAAATAAATGAATTTCTGCATCATGCTTGAGTCATGGATGATATAAATGGTCATTGGTTCGAACTCACATGAACTTATTACTGTTTTGGGTCACATTAAACAAGAATATTCATAGTATTGAACAAAAATATTAAACTAATGATTAAAATAATGTAAAACTTCTCCTCTCAACCACTATAAATATCACCCTCACCCCCCTCTTCCTCTCACACTTCTCAAACTTTGTGCATTGTAAGTTATGCTCAATCCCCTTCCCAATGATCTTCCCCACGTCCAAGACATGATGGTATCACCAAAACGTCAAAACCAAATGCCTTAAGGAGGATCTCAAGGAGAAGAGATCAAGAGGTAAAAATCTCATTTCATTTTCTTATGTTTTCTTTTAAATTCCTTTTATTTTAATATACTCTCTTCCCCTCCCCTTATCCAAGAGGTACAAAAGCTCCAGAATCTTATATATTCTAGATGTTATCATGTTTGTGGAAAACAATCGTCATCATTCTTATTTTCCTCTTCCTCTTATTCTAAAAATAAAAAACATCGTCTATGATGTGCCGATTTTCCAAAATCGTGGAAAATATGTTTTCAATTTCAACTACTTCCTTCAAAACTGGTTATAAAACCATTTTAATGGTTGAAACATATTTTAAAGTATATGATATATCCTCTTTCATGTCCTGTAGTTAACATATATACATAATATTATGTTATATAATGAAACTAGTTCGTGATTATCAAAGAACTGCCAAAATGATCTAAACAGATATCACTAAAGATTTATCTAATGATTCATCCTCATAATATATAACCAAAATGATTTATGGTGTCATTTAATATTCTAGAAACATATGAATATCATTTCATTCCACTTCTGTAATTTAATTTCCATGCGATAAGAAAATCAAATACAAAACCAGCCATGGAAATCATGTAAAGAACGCACCTGAAACAATAGAAGGAACAAAATAATAATAATTAAAGAGTGAAATGACATTATGAAATGATCATATAAGGTGTTATAAACATGAACATGTTTATGTAAGATATTAATAACACTCTTTTAACAATTATATAGAAGGTTTAGACACATTTGAAGTAAGACAAACCCGAGGAAAGGGAATTCTTAAACTAATTTCCATTCTTTGGGTTAACCTTATACTTTATTAATTATGTGGTATTAAAATTGTTTGTGTGATGAATCATGTTTATATTATGTTGAATTATGTGTATTTACAGTGTATATACATATTTCATCTACTCTATTAAATCTCAAATCAATTATATAATATTTGTAAGGGGATTTTTTTTTTAAATCCTCTTAAAATTCTGTTTTACAAAATTCAAAAGAAATGTTTTAATGCAATTATTCATGTTGTATGATTATGTTCTGATTCTTGAATATTATTTATGATGAATGTTGTAACATATATCTCCCTCCAATGCATTGGTTATGTGTTAGTTGGAGGTCAGTCATATGGTTACTTCAAGTGTAACTACGATGGTTACACAATAAGATAGCCGTGAGGGTTACATTGTAAGGTAGTTGTGGGTGTTACAAATTATAAGGTAGTCGAGAGGGTTACAAGATTATGTAAGTAATGCCCCAAGAAACCTTTATGGTTCTATTTATGTCCTATATGTTTTGTGAAAATATCATGGAAATCTTAAGTTTCACAAAGTATATATGGGTAACAAGTATGTCTTTTAAAAAATGATTTCATACGTTTACAAGTATTCATGGACTAATGTTTTCTTTCCTTCTTTTTATATCCCTTACTGAGCTTTTTTTGTTCATCCAAAGTTTTTAAATGATTTTAAAAGGTTATAAGGATGTGTAAGAAAAAATAAGGAAGTCAGGTTAATTGTTATAAAGATTTATTAAAGAAAACATGTTTTATTTGAAAAGTTTTATATTTTGGAAGAAATGGATATTGTTTTTTTGGTATCTGTTCTGTATAAATGTGAAATGTTAAGTATGTATTATATCTCAATTCTCTAAAACTCTAAACTTGAAAGGATCCTTGATGTGAAAGAAAGTGAGTTCTTCACTAAAATTCAAAATTATGTAATGTAATAAGGTCAAGTCCTTATAGTTGGTATCAGAGGATGGTTTAGATAACTTTACAGGTTAGGATGATGTCAAAAGAATATCATAAATGATTTTTACTCTGGTTAATTTGAAATGTTATAGCATTTAAAGATTACTATGTTGTTTTGACTAAGATATGATTGTTCATAATGGTTTTCCATAGAAGAAACAGGGAAACTGAAGTGGAAAGGCACCAACAGAACGATGTCCTTCCGAATCTGCAACCTGGAATGATAGGGATTGGAACTGAGCGGTTTGTGACAGTAATGACTCAGTTGGCACTGACAATAAATGGTGGTGGAATCTATGCAAGAGAACAACCAAAGCTACCATAAATATATATGATGATAGTGGAACATATTATGAGGCAACACCCTCCTCCTTTCAGTGGATCTTCTAACCCAGTAGCGGCTGAAGGATAGATTAAATCTCTTGAAAATATATTAAATGTTATGGAATGTTCAAATAATCAAATGGTAAGTCTTTCCATTTATCATTTTGAAGGTGAAGCTGATCAGTGGTGGTCAATGGTCAAGAAAATCAAGGATGGAGAGGAGATTGAAGCCTTAGAGTGGGATGAATTTAAAAGTATTTTCCTTTAAAAATATTTTCCAAAAGTGGTTCGACTTAAGATGGAGAATCAATTCCTTGAATTGTGACAAAATGATGAAGATTCAGTGATCGTGTATGAACAAAACTTCACCCGACTGGAAAGTTATGCTCCAAATTTTATTCGGGGTCTTGATAGCAAAATCAAACATTTTTACTCAGGATTGAAGCCAAGATATCGAAGAGCATTGGCTTCCTGAGAGTTCAAAAGTTATAAGAAACATGTACAATGTACTGAGAGGGTAGAAATAGAGTTCGCTTAAGATCACGTGTACTTTGATAACAAAGAGAAGATGAGGTCCATATGGAAAGCGATATGTAAGAATCAATCAAAGAAATCTGATGGTAAGGAAGTTCAGTTTCCAATTTGTGAAGTGTGGTAAAAAGAACCCTATGGAATGCCTTACAAAAAACTGGGAAGTATTTTCAATGTGGTAAATTTTGACATATGGCCCAAGATTGTAATGAAAATGATCCTAAGATTAATCCTGATAAGAAATGTATAAATTGATTCAAATGTGGTGAGATGGGTCATTATGCAAATGTCTTGTCAAAGAAAGATATGAATGATGGGAAACAGTCAGACTATAAGTAGAAAGGTGTAGTGAGATCCTTTGTGACTACGTCAGTAGATGTCAGGTCATCCAATGAAGTGGTATCAGGTACTTTGTTTACTCAATTTTTGCTAAAGTCCTATTTGATACGGGATCAACACATTCCTTTATTTTTGAGAAATTTTCTAATAAATGGAAAATATCACCTCAACAAATGAGACCATAACTTATTTTTAAAATTCCAGGGGAAAATGTTACAACAAAAATGCATTTTATAAATATTCCTATTGTTATATGTGGAAAGGCATTACCTACAAACCTTGTTGTTTTTCCCTTAGTAGAGTTTGATGTCATTCTGGGTATGGATTGGTTTATTGTTTATCATGTTAAGATTGATTGTAGAGCTAAAGAAGTTTTTTTTTCAGAAAGATTTTCAGTTTTTACACAAGAATAAACTCATACAATTGATAACATATTAGGAAGTTGAGAAATTGTTGAAAGATTGAAATGAGAGTTATCTTGCTCATATTGTTGAAAATAAGGAAACTGTTCAAATTAATGATGTGTTGGTGTTAAATGAATATCTTGATGTTTTTTCTGATGAGTTACCCGGTGTTATACCTGATCGAGAAGTTGAATTCACAATTGACTTAGTTCTTGGTGCTAAGCCAATTTCAAACCTCCTTTGTTGAATGGTTCAAATGGAACTTATTAAATTGAAAAATCAATTACAGAAGTTGCTTGATAAAGGCTTCATTCATCCTAACACTTTTCCATAGGGTGATCATGTTTTGTTTGTTAAAAAGAAAGATGATTCCATGAGACTTTGTATTGATTTTAGAACCTTGAATAACATCACTGCTAAAAACAAGTATCTTTTACCTCATATCGATGACTTTTTTTATCAGCTCTAGGGAGCACAATATATTTCAAAGGTTGACCTGAGGTTGGGATACCATAAGTTGAAAGTAAAGGAAGCAGACATCCCAAAGACTGTGTTGCGTACTAGATATGGATATTATGAATTTGTTGTTATATCATTTGGGTTAACTAATACGCATGCTGTATTCATGAATTTTATGAATAAAATATTTCATTAGTTATTGGATAAGTTGGTAGTTGTGTTTATTGATGACATTATGGTATTTTATAAAAGTAAAGAAGAGCATGAAAAACATCTAAGGGTTGCTTTGCAAATCTTAAAAAAAGAAACTATATGGAAAATTCAGCAAGTGTAAATTTTGGTTGCAAATAAGGATGGAATGATAGTTAATACTACCAAAACAAAAGTGGTTGATAAATGACCAAGACCTACAAATGTTATAGAAATTTGTAGTTTTCTTGGACTAGCAGGTTATTACCGACTGTTAAAAAACTTTACACGGTTATCTAGCATGCTAACTAAGTTAACTCAAAAAGATGTTAAATTTATTTGAACAAAAGAATGTGATTGTTTTTTTAGGAACTGAAGAAGAGATTGTTAAATGCTCCAGTTTTGGCACTTCCAAAAATAGTGATTTTGTCGTCTACAGTGATACTTCATCAAAGGGACTTGGTTGTGTTCTAATATAGAATGATCAGATAATTGCTTTTGTTTTAAGATGACTACAACTTCATGAGTTAAATTATCTCACACGTGATTTGGAATTAGTAGTTGTGGTTTTTGCTTTGAAAATTTGGAGGTATCATTTATACAGATCCAAATGTGAAATATATATCAACCATAAAAGTATGAAGTATATATTCACTCATAATGAACTAAACATGAGGCAGAAAAGATGTCTTTAACCAAAAAAATGATTGCACGATCAATTACTATCCTGAAAAATCAAACAAAGTGGTGGATGTCATGATTTGAAAACATCATGCATCATTAACCATGTCACGTTTGGAACATGGTCCATTGATTAATGATTTAATAAATTTTGGATTACAAATTATTGGTACAGAAAATAACTCTGTTTTGTTTCAGGTTTCAGTGCAGTCATCGTTATCAGACAGAATTAAGCAAGCGTAGTAAGACTATAAGCTACAGAAAAATGTAGAACTGGTTAAAATTAATTAGTAAGTTGCTAGAATTTAACCTTGATAAAGATTATGTTTTAAGATTTGGAAAAAGATTGTGTGTGTCTTGTGATTCTCACTTGAAGAAAGAGTTGTTGTGTGAAGCTCATAATTCTCTATTTTGAGTTCATCTTGGCAACACAAAGATGTACAGAAACCTTCTGGAGTATTACTGGAGGAATGGAATGAAAAAAGATATTATAGATTTTACCATGAAATTCTTGACATGTCAACAGGTTAAAGCAGAGAAACGGTTACCGAAGAGGGTGCTTCAGCCTTTACCAGTGTTAGAGTAGAAATAGGAAAATATAAACATGGACTTCATTGTGGTACTACCAAAGACTTCTCGAGGTAACAATGCAATCTGTGTTATTGTTGATCGACTGACTAAATCTGCTCATTTTCTTCCTATTCAAGATACAGTGTCTTTGGATTAACTTTCTCCATTGTACCTCAAAGAGATTGTTAGGTTACATGGAGTGCCTTTTTCCATTGTATCTAACCGGAATCTCAAGTTCACTTCTAATTTTTGGAAGATCCTTCAAAAGTAATTGGGAACAAAATTAAATTTTAGTACAGCTTTTCATCCTCAATCTAAAGGGTAATCAGAAAAACCGATTCAGACTTTGGAGGATTGCTTAGAGATTGTTCAATGGATTACCAGGAAAGTTGGAATCAGTGTATTTCATTAGTTCAATTTTCTTATAATAATATTTTTCATTTCAATATACAGATTATGCCTTTTGAGGCATTATATGGAAAGCAGTGTCGAAATCCAACATTTTGGGATGAAGTCGGAGAAAAAAAGTTGATGGGACCAGAATTAATAGAGGAAGTGGCTAAGAAAATGATGATGATCCAGCAACACATAAAGGAAACTCAGAGAAGGAAGAAAAGTTATACAGATAACAGGAGGAAATAAATTTCTTTTGAGGTAGGTAATCATTTTTTTCTTAGAATCTCACCATAGAAAAGTGTTATGTGTTTTGGTAAAAAAGGGAAACTGAGTCCACGGTTCATTGGACCTTACAAAATCTTGGAGAAAGTTGGAAAAGTTGTATATCAAGTATCTTTGCCTCCGATTTTATCTCAGGTACATAATGTTTTTCCTGTTTTAATGTTGATAAAGTATGTGCCAGATTCATCTCATTTTTTGAGCCCAGAAGCTATTCAGTTGGAAGAAAACTTATCTTGTGAAGAGAAAGCTATTCAGATTCTTGATCGAAGAGAAAAAGTATTTCTAAATAAGGTAATCCATCAAGTAAAGGTTTTGTAGAGAAACCACATGATTGAAGAAGTAATAAGGGAATCTGGAAATGCTATGAGGGAATGGTACCATAATTTGTTTAATAAGTAAATAAAATTGTGAGGATGCAATTTCCAGAAGGTGGGGAGCATATAACACCCCAAAGTTTTAAAAATAAATTGAAATGTATGAAACATAGTCTCTACACAATGAATTTTCTTTGAAGATATATTTATAAACTAGCCATTAAACATAATTTTGCTACTTATATGTTTTGAATTTCAAAAAATAGACATTTGCGGTTATGATCAGTAAGTTATTTGGAGTCTGATAGAACCAATTTTTTGGTGAATAGTAACATACTCTTATGAATACTAATATAACCCTTATGAATATTAAATCATATTATTATTTTATTTTATTAAAGTTATAAGATAATTTGATCCTGATTAATTTTTCAAGGTGATATAAAGTCAGTTATAGTTTTAAAATTGTTATTTTTTGAATAAAATATGATTTTATTTAAAAATTAAATTAATCATATTTAGTAATTATTTTCAAAAATTGGAGTTTGTTTTTGAATTCTACACGTCAAAAAATGGTTGGAGTGAATTTTTTGAATTTTCTAAAATACTTGAATTTTTTGTGAAGAGTGAAATACAGTAATTAACAAAATATGCTAAATAAATGAATTTTTGCATCATGCTTGAATCATAGATGATGTAAATGGTCATTGGTTCAAACCCACATGCACTTATTACTGTTTTGGGTCACATGAATCCATACTATTCATAGTCTTGAGCAAAAATATTAAACTAATGATTAAAATAATATAAAACTCCTCTCCTCCACTATAAATACCACCATCACCCTCATCTTCCTCTCACACATCTCAACCTGTGTGCATTGTCTAAGTTCTGCCCAATCCTCTTCCCAATGCTCTCCCTACGTCCACGACCTGCTGGTCTCACCAAAAGACCAAAACCAAAGGCCTTAAGAATGATCTCAAAAAGAAAGGATCAAGAGGTAAGAATCTTATTTCATTTTCTTATGTTTTCTTTTCAATTTATTTTCTTTTCATATACTCTCTTTCCCTACCCTTATACAAGATGTATGAAAGCTCTGGAATCTTATATATTCTGAATGTGATCATGTTTATGGAAAAAAATCATCATCATTTTTCCTCTTCACTTCCTCTTATTCTAAAAATAAAAACATCGTCTGTGATGTGTTAATTTACCAAAATTGTGGACGATGTGTTTTCAATTTCCATTATTTCATTCAAAATTGGTTATAAAAACATTTTAATGGTTGAAATAGATTGTAAAGTGTGTGATATATCATCTTTCATGTCTTGGAGTTAACATATAGACATAATATTATGTTATATAATGAAACTAGTTCATGATTATCAAATAACCACCAAAATGATCAAAACGGATATCACTAAATATTTATCTAATGATTCATCCTTATACCATATAACCAAAATGATTAATGGAATCATTTAATATTATGAAAACTTATGAATAATATTTCATTCCACTTATGGAATTTCATTTCCATACGACTAGGAAATCAAATATAAAACCGATCATGGAAATCATGTAAAGAACGCACCTGAAACAATGGAAGGAACAAAATACTAATAATTAAATGGTGAAATGATGTTATGAAATGATTGTATAAGGTGTTATAAACATAAATATGTTTCTATACGATATTAATAATACTTTTTTAATCATTATACAGGATGTTTAAACACCTTTGAAGTAAGACATACCCGAGGTAAGGGAATTCTTAACTCAATTTCCATTCTTTAAATTAACTTTCTACTTCATTAATTATGTGGTATTAAAATTGTTTGTGATGAATTTTGTTAATATTATGTTGAATTATGTGTATTTATAGTGTATATACATATTTCATCCTTTTTATTAAGTCTCAATTCAATTATATGATATTTGTAATGGGCTTTTCTTTTAAAATCCTCTTTTAAAATTCTATTTTACAAAATTCAAAATCAATGTTTTTATGCAATTATTCATGTTGTATGATTATGTTCCAGTTCTTGGATATTGTTTACAATAAAGGGTGAGACATATATCTCCCTCCAATGCATTGGGTATGTGTAAGTTAGAGGTCGACTGTATGGTTACTCCAAGTGTAACTGCGGCGGTTACACAGTAAGGTAGTCATGAGTGTTACATTGTAACGTAGCCGTGAGGGTTACAAATTATAAGATAGCCGAGAGGGTTACAAGATTATGTAAGTAATGCCTCAAGATACCTTTATGGTTCTATTTATGTTCCTTATGTTTTGTGGAAATATCATGGAAATCTCAAGTTTCTTAAAGTATATATGGGTGACAAGTATATCTTTTTTAAAATGATTTCATACGTTTACAAGTATTCATGGAATAATGTTTTCTTTCCGTTTTTTACATCTCTTACTGAGATTTTGTGTTCATCCCAAGTTTTTAAATAATTTTCACAGGTTATAAATATGTGTAAGAAAAAAAAGGAAGTCAGGATAAATGTTACGAGGATTTGTCAAAGAAAACATGTTTTATTTGAAAAGTTTTATATTTTGGAAGAAATGAATACTGTTTTTGTGGTATCTGCCCTGTATAAATGTGAAATGTTATGTATGTATTATATTTCAATTCTCTAAATCTCTAAACTTTAAAAGATCCTCAATGTGAAAGAAAGTGAGTTCTTGACTAAAATTCAAGATTATGTAATGTAATAAGGTCGGGTCCTTATATATGAGATCTCCAATACTCTATTTACAACTAAGCTTAGAGATTCGACTCCACCTGGGAATCATGCGGTCAAGCTTATTGGCTACACTGAACGTTTAGACATCTTAGGGATTAAATTCTCATATGAGTTGCACACAGATCTCATAATTTCCTCACTACCCAATGCCTTCTCCAATTTTATTGTTAATTATAATATGAGTAATAATGAGAAGATTCTTTCATAACTTCTTACTATAATTCTCCAAATAGATAAGGACATGGGGCATGACAAAACCCACAATCCTTAAGATGAATAAGAAAAGGAAGAACAAGGAAAAGGGGCCTACGAATCATAATAATTCTAAAGCACATGAGCACCATCCTTCCTAGAAGAGGAAGATTTAGAAGCATGACAAAGAAAAGGAGGCAATATATTTTGCATGTAGCAAGAAAGGCCACTGGAAGAGAAACTACACCTAGAAGTAAGAGGAAGCTAAAGGTACGTTCTTTATCGAGTGTAATATTTCAAAAATCTATGCATTAGAAATTAGATACAGCTTGTTTTGCTCACATATGTATCCAAATGCATGAACCATGTTGATTCTGAAAGATTGGTAAAGAGATGGATTTGTGAGTTGTCAATGGTGTGAGGATAGGTACTCTAACCATTGGTGACTACCACCTTTCATTGCAAACAAGAGTGATATAGGTTTTAAGAGATTGTTATTATGTACCAATTGTTACCAAGAACATGGTTTCTGTATCATGCCTAGATGTAGATGGTTTTATTTTCAAATTCGGAAATAAAAAAGGTTTCTTTTATAAAGACAATATATGGTATGGTATGATGCATTTAAATGGTCTTTATGTATTAAATTATGAAAACCAAATATTGACAATAAATAATGAATCATGTTCACACGACTCATATAACACTCAGTTATGACATCACCATCTTGTTCATATAAACAATAAGAGGTTGACAATGATCTATCAAGATGGTTACTTTGAATCTTTTGAGCTAAAACCACTTGAAAGATATCGTGCTTGTTTACAGGGAAAAATGACCAAATCGTCATTCGGTGGTCAGCATTAAAGGGCCACAGAGATTTTAGGATTGGTACACACTAATGTGTGTGGACCACTTTCAGTAGAAGTTATAGATGAATATTCTTACTTAATAACTTTTATTGGTGACTTGAGTATGTATGGTTATGTCTACCTTAATGGGGTATAAGTCTGAGTCCTTTTAGAAATTCAATGAAATCAAGAATGAAGTAGAAAAAAACATGGAAAGAAGATAAAGAAGCTTTGATCGGATCGAGAAGGTGAATATCTTAACCAAGAGTTTATCAACCTTTTATGGGAGTTTGAGATTTTATCTCAACTCACTCTACTATACACATCATAGTGGAATGGTGTTAACAAAAGGAGGAATCGTACCTTGTTAGACATGGTAAGATCAATAATGAGTCATGTAGATCTTTCATTATCCTTTTGGGGATATGCATTACAAACTGTGGCATACACACTAAATCGAGTACCAACTAAAGTGGAAAATAGAATTCTCTTCAAGTTATGGGGTGGAAAGCAACTTGTTTTGTCTCATACACATGTATAGGGTTGTGAGGCGTTTGTTAAGGCCCTCTCATGCAACAAACTAACACCTTGTGGCACAAAGTGTATCTTTATAGTGTATCCTAAGAAATCAAAGGGATGCTACCTATACAACCCCTCAAACAAGAAAATAAATGTCGTCAAACAAGCCATCTTTCTTGAAAGGGAGCACATCTTTAAAAAGGATAATGGGAGAAAAATTGACTTTGATGAAGTTGATACTCAAGATACACAAGAATTGGTACAGGAATAGATTCCACAGGTCCCCATGGGATAAGTCGTTCATGAAACACAAGTACTGCATATGAGCACTAAAGAGGTAAGAGAACCATAGGATATGGTTTTCTAGTCACCAAATACATTGACTCATTATTAGTTGACAATAATGAACATCTCTCCTATAAAGAGGCAGTAGATAGGTCAGAAGATGCAAGATGGCATGAAGCCATGAATTCTGAAATGGATTCCATGTATCAGAATCAACTTTGGATTCTAGTCGATGTGACAGTTGATGTAAAACCCATAGGGTGAAAATGAGTATTCAAGAGAAAACTGAACATGGAAGGTAAAGTAAATACCTATAAAGCAAGGCTAGTGGACAAAAGGTTTAAAAAGCGTCCAGGAATTGGATTCAATGAAACTTTTTCACCAGTTGTCATGTTTAAATCCATCAGAATTCCACTTGCAATAATAGCTTACCATAACTATGAAATTTGACAGATGGAAATCAAAACAACTTTCCTTAATGGGAAACATTAGAAATATTTCTAAATGACACAACCAAAAGGTTTTGTGATTCAAAAAATATTTTCAAGTTACAGAGATCCATTTATGGATTAAAGCAATCATCCAGGTCGTGGAACATTAGATTCAATGAAGCTATAAAACAATTTAATTTCATTAAGAACGAATGTATGTCATGTACAAGAGGTTTGGTGGGAATGTGGTCGTTATCCAAGAAGTATATGTTGATGACATATTGCTTATTGGAAACGACATGTCTGTCTTGGTTAAAAACTGGTTGAACGAGTTTTTCTCCATGAAAGACTTTGGTGAAATAGCTTATATTCTAGGGATTAAGATCATTCGTGATAGATCCAAGAGACTGCTTGGAATAATACAAAGTGCATACATTAAATAGATACTAAAGAGATTTAGAATGGAAAATCTAAAAGGGGATTGGTTTCAGTGTCACATGGTATACATCTTTCTAAGAAAATGTGTCCTCAAACACAACAGAAGAAAGAGATAATGAGTAAGATATCATACGTTTCAGCGATAGGATCATTCATGTATGTCATGTTATGTACTAGACTTGATGTTGTCAATGCATTGACCGTGGTATGTAGATATCGAGTTGGTCCAGAAGAATAGCATTGGTTTGTTAAGGTTATCCTTAAGTATCTGAGAACAAACTAAGGTTATGCACCTGATGTATGGAGGAGACAAGGAGCTGGTCATCTGGGGTTATACTAATGCCAGTTTTCAAACAGATCAGAATGATCTGAAGTCACAGTTATGATATATTTTATGCCTCAATGGAGATGTAAGCTATAAGAGTTCAAAGCATCTAGTTGTCGTTGATTCTACAGCGGAGTCCAAGTATATAGTGGATTCTGATACAGTCAAGGAAACTATTTGGATATGAAACTTTTTCCAAGAACTAAATGCGGTACCTAACAGTAAAGAACATATCACATTGTAATGTGATAATAATACTACTGTGGTGGCTCTTGCAAAAAGTCAAGATCACACCATCAGACAAAGCACATACTCCAAAAGTATCACCTCTTGAGGTATTTTTCTTAGAGGGGTGAAGTTGCACTAAGAAGATTTCACACAGAAGTAAATTTGATGAACCCCTTGACTAAATTCTTATCTCAACAAAAGAATAAGTATCATGTGAGATCTAACGAACTAAAGGTTGTTAGCAGTTGGCTCTAGTGTAAGTGGGGATCTGTTGGAGTTGGTGCCCTAGAACCAACTTCTGTGTACTTTATGACTGAAAATTAATTTTTTATTTAGATAGACCCACTTTTAATGGGTAAGGGGAACCCAACAGACTTCATAGACATAAAAGACAATCAAGCCCCCACAGTCAAATGTCCCAAGTCCAAAAACAATCTCATTCAAATCTGTAAAGAAGGTCCCCTCCCCAGCATTAAAATCCTTAAGACAAGCCTCCACCTTCTCATCGCTGCCCTACTAGCTGTCTCATGAAAGGATGCACAGGCACTGTACTGATGGCAAACGTCATATCCTCTCAAACTTCCAATTTTGGATAGTCATGATCTGTGAAAGCTCTCTGCTCTGAACCTCTTCTGGAACCGTTCCATAGAGTGAACTGGATGCATTGTCCCATAGACCACGAACCATAGCGCCACAACCCAAACAGACCAACACAAAAACCATTCCTCCAATTCAAAAATTCAACCAACACAAAACTCTTTCAACAAGACCACAAAATCAACACTGCAAAACCTTCATAGCAAGAAACTTTCTCCTCCACCATGAAGCCATCACGAGATCACCCCAATCAGATGTCGGAATCAAAGCTAGACCGACGTCGACACCGAGCACCTCCAAGAACACCGCACAACCAAAACCAAAACACACATTCAAAGCTCAAAAACACAATCCAAACCAGAAATGAGGACCTCTCAAACATCTCTCGCCAGAAAAGGACCCCTCTGCAAGCCAGAGAAACAGATCTCGTCGCCGCCTTTTGAACCACACCCGAGGACCAGATCTTCCCAATACACCTGCAGACGACATGGAATGCGACGACACTCCCAGACCGCAACATCTGAAACCAGCACCCTGGACAAATACTGTGTCGCCATGAGAAACCCTAGCCAGTTTAAAGGCTAGGGCGAGAAGAAGTCCAGGCAATGATGCAGTTCTCCGAGGATGACGAACCCGCACAACGCTGCCACTGGAAGAACTTAGAAGTACCACGACAGTATTATTAAATATATATATCCTATAATCGGTTGATATCATTTGAGGGGCACAAATGACATAGGATGTCGAGGGGTAGAGACTCATAGGACATTGAAGCACCTTTTCACGGTGTACGCCCTTAGTAATATCCAGTGTAGAATATTATGAGAATGAAACATGTCAATAGGAAAACCACATTTATATGTATCATTGGATGTTATTCTCTACGGTTGGGTGTATTGATCCTTAGACTTTAATATTGTTATTAATAAGTGTTATAAGTCACATGCTTTGATGTATTGATGAAAACTATGACGAAACATGTTCACAATGAGGTAAGATACATAGAGTGCATCACGAGTAACATTCCATCAATGAATAATGTGAGAAAGGATTAATCTCTTATGTTCTTCAATAGAAGTTGATATCTCAGGCCCTTTGATGGAAATTATATAGCCTAAATAAATCCATGATCAGAATTTTCTATAGGCAAGTTTGATTTCTGAAAATTCAAAGAAAGAGACATCGAGCACACATATGTTGATGGCACCAGCATGAAACCTGTTTGATTAGAGATATCATGATAAAGGGATCATATTACACAGCTTTTGACACTCTATTCCGTCAAAAAATCTAAAAAATGACAAAGGGAATCCCCTTAGAAAGAAATGGGGAAAATACATGAAGAAAATCAAGATTTGCAAAGGCATGAATTTGGGATCGCCTTAGTCAGACCAAAAGAGCGGCAGCGCGCAGCCTACTTGCGCGCCGCAAAATGTCATGCAGCCTACTTGTACACCCAATTTCCTTTCACCTAGGGTCCTGTTTTTCCTATAAATAGACCCTTGGGACCCTCATTTGTATGGACGAATTTCCCGAAAGCCCAATTGTTGCTCTGGTCGCCCTAGTACTTCACCCCAGTCTTATGAAACTTTCAAGGTAGTTCTTCAACTCCTTGAGCAGAGGATTTAAGGGGGGTCATTGGACTTAAATCTTTTTAGTGTTTGAAAACCATAACACTTGCGCACCCAAAGCGCCCAACCTCCCCAAACCAGAAATACTTGTGCGTCACCTATTCCTTTCATAGGAACTTGAGCACCCTACTTCTGGGATCACCTGTGAATACCCTTGAAGGCTTGAGCAAGGTCACACCCAAGTATTACCATATAGGTTGTCTGTCGCCTAAGTGAACATCAGATCGCCCAAGCCTACTTGTGCGCCCATACTTGCGTGCCCTTACCAACTTGGGCACCCCTCTTTGATTCACTTACTCTCTTCAGTCTACAAGTCATCAAGCCTTCATCAAAGTCATTTATGGCAAGGCTTCTTCTTCCTTGACTCCCTTGTCTGAAAGGGATTATGTTGAGACCTCCACCAAAACCTCCTGACTTATCAAACCTTTGGGAAAGGCACATTAACGTGTCTCCTATTTGGGTTTGTATTTCCATAGTCAGAGGTTTTCCACATTTATTTTATAAGGGAGTTAGGATACATGGAATGTTTGTGGCTTTGTATATCCACAGTCACATGGACCTTTCTCCCAGAAACAGTGTTGGGAAGCTCCATATTTAGAGGAGGGTTGGGTCCTAGCCTCTCCCTTCTCGAAGAGATGGCCCGGAACCTCAGGTCTCTGGTAGGGAATGTACAGTTTACACTTTCTTTTCCGCGAAAGTATAGGAGAAGTATCCCTCCCCTACCAGGATCAATTTAAGGACAGTCATCTTGGTGTAAGCCCCTAACCTTAATCTCTTCTTCCTTCCATTGGACCCTTGTCCAATGTGAGGAGAACAGAGGGAAGGCTTGTCGCCTCACCCTCTTCCCAAGGTGCCTTGCCCTCATCCACCGTCGCCATTGTAGGCTCGCCCTCTTCCACCAGCGGAGGAGGAAAATTTTGAAAGTGCCTTTGTTGAATCTTTGACATCCTTTTGTTTCTCACAACGATCATTAATCACTTTGACATAGAGATTTTTTATAGTCACAACATTTGCACAATTGAATGAACTACGAGAACATTGATTCCTATTCAAACTAGGATACGTAGGAAGCCCTTTTAAGGCCCAAGCTCACTGGATATCCTCTTTAGGAATCCAACCTTAATTTCTTTAATTTGGGTATCCACCTTAGGAATAAGCCCCAAATTAAACCCCCAAAATCACTAAGGAATCCTTTTCAGGAAGTAAGCCCAAACTCATTTCTCTCAAAGAACAATACTCTCCTATGAGACTAATCGAACTACGTGGACTTTGATTCCCATCTATATGGGATACGTAGGAAGCCTCCTTGAGGTTCAAACCCAATACCTTAAATCAACCATGTTCTCCTTGGGTCATATTCCCAACAAGGTCTGATCCTACTTGGAAACTCATATCTTTTCCAAGTTCTGTGGGCTTCTTCGACATAAGTCTCATACCAAGCATTGACTAAGCACATTTTTCTTAGGGGTCCTTATCACATGACCTTAAAATGTATGATGTGTCCCATTCAGTGGCACCGAACTATGAAGGTTCTGATTCCTTTTACAAGGATTCGTAGGTAGCCCATTTTATGGCCACGATCCCAAGATCAAAGTAAACCTTCGTCTCCCTGGATGACAATAAATTCCAGAGTGCCCCTCTGAGTGGCTTAAAAACCAATATCATCATAATGATGATTAAAAGAATCTTGAAATAGTATATTAGAGGATACAATTTATGGAGAACCTCGAATACATATGAATATCTCCATTGATGAAGAACTTTGAATGCATACTGGTGATTCTGAATTTTACACATGTTAATAAGTGATTGCAATTCCTAAGGGAAACTTATGTCATACTTGGTGAATTAATAAGGATTCATGAAAATATCTTAAATTTATAAAGAGAGTCCCGGGGTAGACAATAATTCCCCCCAAAAGGGTGTAATGAGTCCAACCTCTCATCCTCTCAACCAATGTATGTTCCTAAGTATCGTAAAGTTTAAACTTAACGAACGCCTACCTTTGGAAAGTAGGTCCCTTTTGGATAAAAAAATGTTGGAAGTTTCCAGTTCCATAAATAAATCCAATGGCAACCGCCTGAAAGTAGTGATTCTTAAAACTAGAATACATGTTTCAATGAACTACGAAACAAAAAACAAAAATGGTGAACCTGGCGTGAATCCTTAACAAAGTTAACAATGTTAGCCACCTGTTAAGCCCCTATCAATTGATAAAGGAAGGCCAGAAAAAGGAATCAATCACGCATGTATCCATATAAAAATATGTTTCTTTAATGTAATTTGTTGTTGTTTCAAGTTTTTTTTAGAATTCCCTTCACTCAAAAATGGATTTCGTCAAAACAACATCTGTGAACTTCCCGACCGCTGCTAAAGCTGGATCCCCGTCCACGGGAAGGACGTCATCACCAACCCAACGTCTTCAATGTTGGGTCTCTAATGAGCTGGTAAAGGAATATTGTTGGCACGGTACAATCCCAACTTTGGAGGCTGCTCGACAAACCCTTTAGGTCAATAACAATCCTCGATCATCTGGTCAACGACGACCAATGATCAAGAAGAAAACGGTGCCAACCACCGTCTTCAACCGTTTCGGGTCCTTATCCCCAAAAAGCAATAATCAATCCCTTACATATTATAGGGAGGTGGAGCAAGAGGTCACTCAAGGTCTCAATTCAAGAATGTAGGAGTCCTTCTTAAGGACTCCCACCAACAATCGCCGCCAGCAGAATCGTGCGGTAGTGAACCCCCAACATGATGGGTGTGTTGCCTCTGGACATTAGGCCCAGGTCTCTCAGACCCAGGCACGCAAGACGAACTGCCGAGGACAATGTCTGGTCAACGGGGAGTAGGTTCTTACCTCTACCCCTTTTGGAGAAGCCCATCAACCTAACTTGATGTCAAATAACGAGCAGACACATACATCCGTTCGTCCTAATTTTGCTGCTCAGCAGACTCAACTGGAAGCAACCCACCAATCCCACCAGATAAATTCGATGAAGTACCGTGAATAGGCACATACATATGCTTACAAGTTATCAACCATTCAGCAGGCTTGTCTGACTGCATTTAAAGAAGCCTGTCAATTTAATGTGGTGGAAACTGATAAACAGGAATATACACCGGTTTACAATCACCAATTCTGTCAGCAGTCTCATCTGCCAGTATTGAAGGAAGTCTGTCAACCATACTTGACAGGAAACAACCAGCAGGCACATACACCTGCCAATGTTCATCAAATCTGCCAACAGTCTCGTTTGGTAGCACCTGGAGAAGTCGATCGGAAAGCTCCGACGACAAATTTGGGGCGGACCCAACTCTCTGCCCCCATGCATGAGTATTGTCGATGCCCATTGACAGGAAAAGGAGGACAGGAGCAGAAACATACACCTAATCCAGATACGAAATGGACATATATTCTCGTTCTGGTCGCTGATGTAACGACCCGAATCTGAAGTCCTTCCACTGGTGCCCCGTACCCGGTTCGTCACATGACCTCAAACGCATTTCCCCAAATGTCAGAGACTGCCGACTAGCAGCGATGGTCTTGGTAAGTTATTGGGAAAACTATGTCTTCATTTGATAAGGTATACAAAGTAAGAAAAACAATAGTAAATAGTTGAAGCAGTAACAACATACATAACTATAACCAACAACGGAAGAATAAATACATAGCAATGATGATAATGATGCAGCAGGTACACGTATCTAAAAAAAGCAGCAAACACAACAACGTTATGAAATACAACTGAACACAAGTACTAAAGCAATAGCAAAAGAAAAACAGATGAGAAACTCCTCAGCATCGCAAGCCTCAGCTCGGTCTCATGCTCTCCAGCTCTAGTGCAATCAAGAACCTGAAGTAGAAGAGCGTTTGCCCTTATCCATACCTGCAGCAACATAGTCTGCTTGGGCCCAAAAGCATGGCTCAAACAGGGTGTGAGACAAAGTCCCGGTAGGCAATCACCCAAAGATCTGTGCCTAACAGTCAATGAATACATGGCAAGTGAAGTACAGGAATAGTAAACGGGAAAATACACAGCAGCTACAATTTACAGTATAGCATCCCGCCTTTTTATCACATAAACTTTCATTACATTACACAAAACTGAGGATCTTTAAGGTTTAGTGTCTTGGAAACCAGGAACATAATACATAAAAACAATATAAAACATTCTACTTAAACACTTGAAAGGTTTCTCCTTAATTTCATCCTAGGTTCATTACTTCATCTCGTAACCTGGAGACATACATCAAAAGAAAGGGTGAGTAGAAGGCCCAGTAAGGAAAACAAAAGAAACATTTTACATGTGAACTTGAGATACTTCAATAAGGTCATTAAAAAAACTTTAAGGCATGAGAAAGAAATCATGAGATATATCATAATAAAAATAAAATTTTTCATAACTTGAAGATATGGCTATAACATTTAATATTGGCAATCATTTTGTTTCACCAAGGTCCATCCCCAAGGTGTCATTAAAAATTACCAAGGTTATTCACCAAGGTATCAGTCTAAAAGGTCATCTCTAGAGATTAAGTCTTTACCCAATGCATTGGAGCGTTATCTGGGCGCACCCTTGACATGTCTTTATTATCATGTGAGCCACATATATCATCATCAATCATTTCATAAACAACCCATATAGTATAAAAGAAATGGGTTTCATTTCATAATCATAACGTTTTAAAACTGCTTTAAAGACATGATCTTTATGTCACTTTAAACCCACGGAAAGGGAAAGCAGGTTTCATGTATGTAAATCCCAGAATTTAAAATAGAACATTTTGATATATATGTGAATACCCCTATAGAAATAAGATCTTTGAGTATTCACGTAATAACATAAAATAATTTTGAGAAAAAGAAAGAGACATTTTGAGACGGAAATTCTGCAGCATAACGGCTATGTTACAAGGTTTTAGAAAACATTGAAAAGAGAAGGGACATGGGTCACCCACTCATAAATGATCCATAAAACAGTAGGGGGACAGAATATAAGGGATTTAAGAACATGGTAAAGAAATTTGAAAGATATACCATATGAAATGAAGAACATTAAAGGAAGACAAAAATAAGATTTCTCTTATGAAAATTCGGCAGCCTAACAGCGTCACATACACTTAAAAAAATGAATTGACGAGATCAACTATGGTCTCTCATTATATGAACATAAAAGATCAGTATGATGGATATAGAGATCATACCCCAAAATAATAAAAAGGAACATGAAAGACTTGACATGAAAGTAGAACTTTGAAAAATGAGAAAGGTGAACGAATCCCTTAAAAAGTCGGTAGTCTAACGGCGTCACTTAAACTTCAACAAAAATGAATTGACAAGATCAAATAGGCTCTCTCATCATATGAACATAAAAGTTCAGTATGATAGATATAGAGATCATACCCCAAAATAATAAAAAATAACTTGAAAAACTTGACATGAAAATAAATCTTGAAAATGAGAAGGGTGAAAGAACCCCTTAGAAATCTGGCAGCCTAACGGCGTCACTTAAACTTCAACAAAAATGAATTGATGAGATCAAATAGGGTCTCTTATCATATGAACATAAAAGATCAGTATGATAGATTTAGAGATCATACCCCAACATAATAAAAAGAAACTTTCAAGACTTGACATGGAATTAGAACTTTGAAAAATGAGAAAGGTGAAAGAACCACTTAAAAATTCGGCAGCCTAACGGCGCCACTTAAAACTTCAAAATACTGAATTGAAGAGATCAAATGGGGTCTCTCATCATATGATCATAAAAGATCAGTATGATAAATTTAGAGATCATACCCCAACATAATAAAAAAGAACTTGAAATATTTTACATGAAAATAGAACTTAAAAAAACGAGAAGGGTGAAAGAATCTCTTAAAAATTCGGCAGCCTAACGGCGCCACATAAACATTCTTAAAACGAATTGATGAGAGAAATAGGGGGTCTCTCATTATATGAACATAAAAAGGACAATAGGACGAATATAAAAGAACATCCTCCAACATAAGAACATGGAGCATAAAAGATATGACATAAAAGAGAGTACTTGAAAAGAATGAGAGGCTGGATCCCTTATCTTAAAACGTAACTCTTAAAACTCAAAGGTTGGGACCTTGAGGGCTTGGGGGCACCTTGGAAGGATTCCTTGGGAGGTAATGAGACCAGAAATTCATTGGGGGGGATTGGGGAGTCAAAATGGATGAGAGGATGGCTTGGTATTTATAGGGAAAGTGAGGGGACAAGGCATTAATGGCCAAGGGACACCTCAAAAGTGGTTTTCTCAAAACCATGTGCTCTCCCATGGTATTTCTCATGGAGTTAGGCCACATGGGGCCCCCATACAATAATTCATCACCTTTGGTCGGTCAACCCATAAAATATCTCATGATATCATCATGACACAGTTATGATGTCATTAAACATAACGAAACCCTAAAACTGTATTTTTACTATTCACTAAAAATTTAACTTTCTCAGAAAGATCCCAAAATTTCACCTTAACCAAATATCAATGCTCTGATTTCAAAAAATGAACTTCATTTTATAAAAATAATTTTCTAAATATTTTTAATTTATTTTTTAAATAAATACACTATTCACTGAAAAATCATTTTTTTCAGAAAAATCCCCAAAAATTACCTTAACATAATATCGATACTCTGAGTTCAAAAATGAAATCGATTTTATAAAAATAATTTTCTAAATATTTTTAATTTAATTTTTAATTAAAAAACATTATTCACCTGAAAAAACTAATACTTGAATAATAATTTATGAAACCGTTATTTAACCATTTTATTGAATCACATTACTTAATCAAGGTGTCTAGATTATATTAATACTCTCTTTAAGTGAGATTACTAATTCATTTGGTCACATTACTAATCCTAAGCATAAAATCACTATTCATAATTTACTATTCATCAAAAATTAAGTTGATCTTATAAGACTCGAAATTTCGTAATGAACATAATTGTAGAAGACCATTTTTTGAAAATCATTACACATTTTTAATTATTTAAGGTTTACATAAACATTTTTTCAAATATCCTTTCTCTAAAATTTACCAAAAATATGCATACTATATTTATCCGGACATTTGAAAAGTCATAAACATTATCATAAGAAGAAATTCCAATTTTTATTTAAAACAAAGGATTACACAAGGCAGTTACGGTCTCCTTAAATAGCCCCTTATCACGCCAGCATAGGACCTAAGTGTAAGGTGTGCCAAGGTGAGAGAATCTGAGGGAGGATCGACCAACATCGCACGAGTAGTAATTTCTATCAGGTTGAAGTTCTCGCGAAAGCGATTCCGTTCTAGCTTCACACGATGAAGTTCGGCTTGGGTTTGGTCCAGAGCAAAGCCCAGTGGTGCTACCTCCTTCCCAAGTTCTGTTAGATGGGCTTCGATCGGTCCAAGACTACTGGGTGAGGCCATTGAATCTTCTTTCTATAATAATTAACCAAGATTACTTGTATTTAGAGACAAAAATCAAAACGTTTAGTTTCCAACGGTCATATTGATCAATGGTCATATAACAGTCAAAACCTAACGGTCTCATTTTAATTATACTCATGTTATCAAATGAAACATTTTTGTTGAGTATAAAAATAAAATAAAATTACACATAAAATTAGGAAACAAGATTTATTCAAAATTTCGGGTCGTTACAATCTTCCCCCCTTAAGAAATTGCGTCCTCGCAATTTTTAAAATTGGGTTTTGAAATTTCATTGAAAGTCCCACATCGGAAAAGGAGTCAGTAAAACTATTACTTTAAAAGAAAGAAAGGGAAGTACAAAGGTCACCCGAGTTAACCCACACTAGGATTCCATATAGGAAAACATGGACATGGAGGAGAAAACAAAGGGTCAAGTTCTGAGGGAGAGTGATAGAAAACATGATTAGGAGAAAGTTAACCATAAGAAAATCCCAAACTTATAATGTGTGTAAACGGTCTTTGATTACCTAGTAGGAAACGTAAACCAACAATGTTTTTGTTTTACGTTCCTTTTCATAATTTTGAGGAATTCATTTACTACATAGAACAAAAACATAAGAAAATATACCTACCTTCATGTATAGTTTCATCCTTTAATAAGTTTCTACCCAAAACTAATATTTTTTCCAAACTATGAGCATTCAAAACTATTTGGTCTCATCAAAACACAAGAATCATTTCTATAAAATCACATAATCCACAAAAGATTAACTATCTATTTCTTCTATCATTAAACATTATCCCAAAAATAGAAAGGTTAAGGTAAAACAACTCTTCAAAAAGAAATAATCCCATAGGAATGGAAACTACTTTTAAATCTTCAAAGATCCATGGTACTACCCAAAGTTCATCATAGACCATTCCAGAAATAACTGTTCTTAAAATTCCTCAAAATAAACCAAACTAAGATTGAAACCCAAATACAAGAATAATTTGATAATATAGTCTTCCAAAATAATCTTCATGTTCATCTCCAAAACACATCAACCACTCCTAACATCTTATAACAAAAGTAGCTAACCTAAACATATTTTACCCAAGATAGGTTAATCATTTCCATAAGTAACCTAAATTACTACAAGTCCACCTTGAATTCATCAGTTCTTCAAAATATAAGTCAACCTTACTCCTCAATGAAAATACCGTAGTAATCTATTTACCTCGATCATATAGGGTCCCCAAAATAGTGAACATCTTCCAAAATAATAATAATCTTTTAATCCCCTAATCATCTCTGTCATATTAATACGGCAATCGTTGCATTTCCTATCACATTGCTTGTTGGGACATGTTCTTCCATTTCCCACCATTAACTAAGAAGAGAAAGTATAATTAGAGGCTTAAATACTTAACCAATAATCATGAAAATGAACTTAAAGCATATAAGGATAACTTGTAGAAGAAAAGTATACCCTACCTTGTGATCCCCTAGGTTTCAAACTAGGTTATCCATGATCATATATTCTTATGTGAATCTTTATTTTATTTTATCTTTGTTCCTTTAATAATGGTTCATACTAAGCTTATGAATTTACCAAAGTATATCCCCCGAGAGTGTCGTAACCAAGAGTGCAGCAAGGCATGTTGTCGTGTACCAGTTCCCTTTCGAGTCTAGCTCAAAGCGGTGTTTTTGGGTTTTACCCCTATATACATCTGTGCCAGAGCCACCTCTACCTGCTCGTATCCAGACAGGGATGTATTTTCTTGGCAACCCCTTACTCAATACTCACCAAAATTTCAAGAAGATTTCCTATATTTAAACTTTTCTATAGGGTTCTTCCTAGAGTTTTCATATCCTAATTTCCACAAATAACTAAATCATCCTTTGATACCAACTATAGCATCCCGCCTTTTTATCACATAAACTTTCATTACATTACACAAAACTGGGGATCTTTAAGGTTTAGTGTCTTGGAAACCAGGAACATAATACATGAAAACAATATAAATATTCTTCTTAAACACTTGAAAGGTTTCTCCTTAAGTTCATTCTAGGTTCATTACTTCATCTCGTAACCTGGGGACATACATCAAAAGAAAGGGTAAGCAGAAGGCCCAGTAAGGGAAACAAGAGAAACATTTTACATATGAACTTGAGATACTTCAATAAGGTCATGAAAAGAACTTTAAGGCATGAGAAAGAAATCATGAGATATATCATAATAAAAATAACATTTTTCATAACTTGAAGCTATGGCTACAACATTTAATATTGGCAATCATTTCGTTTCACCAAGGTCCATCCCCAAGGTGTCATTAAAAATTACCAAGGTTATTCACCAAGGTATCAGTCTAAAAGGTCATCTCTAGAGATTAAGTCTTTACCCAATGCATTGGAGCGCTATCTGGGCGCACCCTTGACATGTCTTTATTATCATGTGAGCCACATATATCATCATCAATCATTTCATAAACAACCCATATAGCATAAAAAAAATGGGTTTCATTTCATAATCATAACGTTTTAAAACTGCTTTAAAGACATGATCTTTATGTCACTTTAAACCCACGGAAAGGGAAAGGGTTTTCATGTATGTAAATCCCAGAATTTATAATAGAACATTTTGATATATATGTGAATACCCCTATAGAAATAAGAGCTTTGAGTATTCACGTAATAACATAAAATAATTTTGAGAAAAAGAGAGAGACATTTTGAGACGGAAATTCTGCTGCATAACGGCTATGTTACAAGGTTTTAGAAAACATTGAAAAGAGAAGGGACATGGGTCACCACCCACTCATAAATGATCCATAAAATAGTAGGGGGACAGAATATAAGGGATTTAAGAACATGGTAAAGAAATTTGAAAGATATACCATATGAAATGAAGAACATGAAAGGAAGACCAAAATAAGATTTCTCTTATAAAAATTTAGCAACCTAACAGCGTCACATACACTTAAAGAAATGAATTGACGAGATCAACTAGGGTCTCTTATCATATGAACATAAAAGATCAGTATGATGGATATAGAGATCATACCCCAAAATAATAAAAAGGAACTTGAAATACTTGACATGAAAGTAGAACTTTAAAAAATGAGAAAGATGAACAAATCCCTTAAAAATTCGGTAGTCTAACGGCGTCACTTAAACTTCAACAAAAATGAATTGATGAGATCAAATAGGGTCTCTCATCATATGAACATAAAAGTTCAGTATGATAGATATAGAAATCATACCCCAAAATAATAAAAAAGAACTTGAAAGACTTAACATGAAAATATATCTTGAAAATGAGAAGGGTGAAAGAACCCTTTAGAAATTCGGCAGCCTAACGGTGTCACTTAAACTTCAACAAAAATGAATTGATGAGATCAAATAGGGTCTCTCATCATATGAACATAAAAGATCAGTATGATAGATTTATAGATCATACCCCAACATAATAAAAAGGAACTTTCAAGACTTGACATGGAATTAGAACTTTGAAAAAGGTGAAAGGTGAAAGAACCACTTAAAAATTCAGCAGCCTAACAGCGCCACTTAAAACTTCAAAATACTGAATTGAAGAGATCAAATGGGGTCTCTCATCATATGATCATAAAAGATCAGTATGATAAATTTAGAGATCATACCCCAACATAATAAAAAGGAACTTGAAATACTTTACATTAAAATAGAACTTAAAAAAACGAGAAGGGTGAAAGAATCTCTTAAAAATTTGGCAGCCTAACGACGCCACATAAACATTCTTAAAACTAATTGATGAGAGAAATAGGGGGTCTCTCATCATATGAACATAAAAAGGACAGTAGGATGAATATAAAAGAACATCCTCCAACATAAGAACATGGAGCATAAAAGATATGACATAAAAGAGAGTACTTGAAAAGAATGAGAGAGGTCGGATCCCTTACCTTAAAACGTAACTCTTAAAACTCAAAGGTTGGGACCTTGAGGGCTTGGGGGCACCTTGGGAGGACTCCTTGGGAGGTAATGAGACCAGAAATTCGTTGGGGGGGAGTGGGGAGTCTAAATGGATGAGAGGATGGCTTGGTATTTATAGGGAAAGTGAGGGGACAAGGCATTAATGGCCAAGAGACACCTCAAAAGTGGTTTTCTCAAAACCATTTACTCTCCCATGGTATTTCTCATGGAGTTAGGCCACATGGGGCCCCTCATACAATAATTCATCACCTTTGGTCGGCCAACCCATAAAATATCTCATGATATCATCATGACATAGTTATGATGTCATTAAACATACCAAAACCCTAAAACTGTATTTTTACTATTCACTGAAAATTCAACTTTCTCAGAAAGATCCCAAAATTTCACCTTAACCAAATATCAATGCTCTGATTTCAAAAAATGAACTCCATTTTATAAAAATAATTTTCTAAATATTTTTAATTTATTTTTTAAATAAATACACTATTCACCGAAAATTCATTTTTTTCAGAGAAATCTCCAAAAATTACCTTAACATAATATTGATGCTCTGAGTTCAAAAATGAAATCCATTTTATAAAAATAATTTTCTAAATATTTTTAATTTAACTTCTAATTAAAAAAACACTATTCACCTGAAAAAACTAATACTTGAATAATAATTTATGAAACCGTTATTTAACCATTTTATTGAATCACATTACTTAATCAAGGTGCCTAGATTATATTAATACTCTATTTAAGTGAGATTACTAATTCATTTGGTCACATTACTAATCCTAAGCATAAAATCACTATTCATAATTTACTATTCATCAAAAATTAAGTTGATCTTATTAGACTCTAAATTTCGTACTAAACATAATTGTAGAAGACCATTTTTTGAAAATCATTACACATTTTTAATTATTTAAGGTTTACATAAACATTTTTTAAAATATCATTTCTCTAAAATTCACCAAAAATATGCATACTATATTTATCCGGACATTTGAAAAGTCATAAACATTATCATAAGAAGAAATCCCAATTTTTATTTAAAACAAAGGATTACACAAGGCAGTTACGGTCTCCTTAAATAGCCCCTTATCACGCCAGCATAGGACCTAAGTGTAAGGTGTGCTAAGGTGAGAGAATCTGAGGGAGGCTCGGCCAACATCGCACGAGTAGTAATTTGTATCAGGTTGAACTTCTCACAAAGGCGATTCCGTTCTAACTTCACACGATGAATTTCGGCTTGGGTTTGATCCAGAGCAAATCTCAGTGGTGCTACCTCCTTCCCAAGTTCTGTTAGATGGGCTTCGATCGGTCCAAGACTACTGGGTGAGGTCATCGAATCTTCTTTCTATAATAATTAACCATGATTACTTGTATTTAGAGACAAAAATCAAAATGTTTAGTTTCCAATGGTCATATTGACCAATGGTCATATAACAGTCAAAACCC
Source organism: Viscum album (assembly GCA_963277665.1). NCBI lineage: Eukaryota > Viridiplantae > Streptophyta > Magnoliopsida > Santalales > Viscaceae > Viscum > Viscum album. Next base: position 398,138,213 of record OY728125.1, read on the forward strand.
AACGGTCTCATTTTAATTATACTCATGTTATCAAATGAAACATTTTTGTTGAGTATAAAAATAAAATAAAATAACACATAAAATTAGGAAACAATATTTATTCAAAATTTCGGGTCGTTACATACAGTCTAGCAAATAAACTACACAAGTATAAAAAAAAATCAACAAGTAAAACAAGGTAACCCCCTGGGTAGTTCTCACAGCCTAACTCTTATGGTTCAACCTATAAGTACTAGCAACCCCCTGGGAGGCACACACAGTCTCACCCCTCTGGTTCAGTTAAAGAATAGACTCTCTGGGGAAGCACTCACCGTCAATTCCCCCTATAGTCTCGTATCGTACTAAAGGCTCTCTGGAGAAGCACTCAACGTCAAATTCCCCTTATAGCCTGCATCAAGGATCTACAGACTCTCTGGGGAAGCACTCAACGTCAACTCCCCCTGTGGTCTCGTATCGTAATTAAAGACACTCTGGAGAAGCACTTCCGGCCATTCCCCCTAGGTTCTCGCAGCCCTGTGTATAAATAAACATGCATAGTGCGCGTGTATCGTCCAAGTAAACCTCAAAAACTACTTGGCTATCATTCTAAGGCTCAGCAGCAAAACAGTACAACAGTTCCACCATCCTACAACTAGGCATGGCAACTGGCATAACGCCTAACAGGCAAAGCAAGTACAGCAAACAACCCGAGTACAGTAAAAACTACTATATTCACAAAGGTAAACCTCTACTATAGTAATCAAGCAAGCAGACAATCAATCAAGGGCAAAACAGGAAAACGCACAATTCTTGTTTAAGGGAATTGCCGAAATTTCACAAAAAATACTCAAAGACTTTCTACAGAAAGGCACAAACCACCTACATTGATGCTAGGTAATCGATATACTTGAACCACGATGCCTGATTCTCCTCAGAACAGCGTAGATCTAAGAAAACGCACAAAATTCTCAACCCACGATAACTCGAAAACGAGGAGGAACCATGGAACAAGGCTAAAGCAAAAGAGAGAGCTTACCGAGGCGATCCTAACGCAATCGACGGCGGTTGGAACGGAGATCGGACGGAGGCACGGGGGCTCAGGGAAGATTTTCGGCTGTACGGGTCGCTCTCGGATGAAAATCCTGAAGAAGAAGCAAGTTTTGTCCGTCAGGCGCGACCCCGGTCCGTTTAATGAAAAGAAATAAAGTACACGACGTGTACTTTTAGAGTACACGGTGTGTACTAGGTCCTTCCGTACTCTGCCAAAATCGGCCTCCACGTCACCCCTACACACCGTGTGTGTGGCCCAGACACGGTCAGCACACGACTTTGAGCGGGAAAAGAGTACACAACGTGTACTTAGAAAGTACACGGTGTGTACTTCAAAAATTTCCAGAAACTTATTTTCTCAAAAACTCCAGAAAAAGGAAAAACGTACCTGAACGAAGATCTGGGTTCTTACAAACTTCCCCCCTTAAAGAAATTCATCCCCAAATTTCCTTAACGAGGCGGAGAAGGAGAAACGTCGAACAGCTCTGGCCACTGCGATCGTACATCGACCTCCCTCTCTCAGGTCTCGTCCTGTACTCGCACATGCTGTCATAGCACCCATACAAGGGGGACGGACCGCCCACGGAGAACCTTTTTACTATGATCAACAATCTGGATGGGATGCTCCTCAAACGATGCATCCGCTTTGAGCTCAACCTCCTCAGGCTGGAAGACATGAGACGGGTCTGAAAAGTAACGTCGGAGCTGAGAGACGTGGAAGACGTCGTGCATAGCCTGGTACCTCTGGCGTAGCTGCAACCGATAGGCGACCGGCCCAACTCTCTCCAAAACCTCAAACGGCCCGACGTACCGCGGTGAAAGCTTACCCTGCCTCCGAATCCTTTTGTGTTCCAACCTCGGTGCGACACGCAGGAAAACCCGATCCCCGACCTCGAACTCCAGAGGTCGTCTCTGCTGATCAGCATAAGACTTCTGTCGAGACTATGCTGCAGTCATCCTCTTCCGAATCAGCTCTATCTGCTCTGAAGTCTCCTGAACAAGACGAGCTCCCAGCAAAGCTGCCTCACCACCCTCCAGCCAGCATAAGGGTGATCGGCATGGCCTACCGTACAAAGGCTCGTAAGGTGTCATATGAATAGTCGTCTGAAAACTGTTGTTGTAGGCGAACTCCACCAGAGGGATATGCTTCTCCCATGAACCGCCTAAGTCCATAATGCAAGCTCTGAGCATATCCTCTAGCACCTAGATCGTACGTTCGGACTGGCCATCATTTTGGGGATGGTATGTTGTACTCAAAATTACATGTGTACCCAAGGTCTTTTGAAGTCCCTGCCAGAACCGAGAGGTAAAGCGCGCATCCCTGTCTGACACAATGGAGTGTGGAACTCCATGCAGACGTACAATCTCTCGGATGTACAATCGTCCCAGATCATCAACACAGAAGGTCTCCTTGATCGGCAAGAAGTGAGCAACCTTCGGAAGCCTGTCGACGACAACCCAAACAGCATCGTTTCCTCGGGGCGACCTTGGCAACCCTGTCACGAAGTCCATCGCGACATCGTTCCACTTCCACTCCGGAATGGATAACTGCTGTAAAAGGTCTGCTGGTCGCTGATGCTCCGCCTTCACCTGCTGACAAGTAGAGCATCTCATGACAAAACCAGCAACATCTTTCTTCATACTTGGCCACCAGTACTGGGGATTAAGATCCCGATACATTTTGGTGACGCCAGGATGAACTGCCCAAACTGAGGAATGAAAGTCTCGCATCAGCTTCTCGCGTATGTTTGCTGACACTCATACACGTCCTTGGAAACACAAGATCTCATCATCGCCCACTGTCCATCCAGGAAGAGGGTCCTCTCCTGACACGCTCACCCGTAGGACTAAGCCTTCTAAGTCTGATAGATGTCTCATCTGTACCCGATCAAGAAGTGTAGAGGTAACAGCTACAGAAGAAAGGTAAGTTTGTCTCTGTCAGTCGTGCACCTCCAGATGCATCTCAGAGAACAGAGCCATCAGAGGCCACTCACTGCTGGCCTCCTGAACTGCCTGAATCTAAGTTCTCCTGCTCAACGCATCTGTCATTGCGTTGCCCTTTCCTGACGTATAGGCAAGCTTGAAATCAAAAGACTGAAGATACTCAACCCACATGTGCTGCCTCAGTATCGGTGCCGACGTCAACCTTCCCTTCAGCTCCTGAAAGGCTGACTCACAAAAATTTGACCATAAGAACTTCGCCCTCTTCTTGGTCAGACCTGTCAAAGGTGCTGCTAGGCGTGAAAAGTCCTGAATCAAGCATCTGTAGTATCCAGCCAGTCCTAGGAAACTTCGTACCTCAAAAACGTTCTTCGGCTGCTCCCAGGAAACTACATCTCTCACTTTCTCTGGGTCCACAGATACTCCTACCTCTGAGATGACGTGACCCAAGAAGTGAATTTGTTCCATCCAAAAGTGGCACTTCGAGAGTTTAGCATAAAGTCGATGCTCTCTCAGTGTACTCAGAACGATCTCAAGATGTATGGCATGGTCGTGTCGAGTGTGAGAGTACACCAAGATATCGTCCACAAAGACCACGACAAAGGAGTCCAAGTAAGGATGGAACACTCGGTTCATCAGAGCCATGAAAACTGCAGGCGCGTTCGTGAGACCGAATGGCATGACTGTATACTCGTATAGACCATACCTGCTTCTGAAGGCTGTCAGAGGTATATCTGATGGTCTAACACGCAACTGATGATAACCAGACCTCAAGTCGATCTTCGAGAACACTCGGGCCCCTCGAAGCTGATCAAAGAGGTCATCGATCCTCGGAAAGGGATATTGGTTCTTGACCGTCAACTGGTCCAGCTTCCAATAATCCATACAAAGCCGAAGGGTACCGTCTGCCTTCTTCGCAAACAGGACAGGCGAACCCCAAGGAGAAGTTCTAGGTTGGATGAAACTCTTTGTCTGCAACTCCTCAAACTGCTTCTTGAGCTCCTGCAACTCAGGTGTAGTCATCCTATAAGGAGGAATGGACACCGGTGCCGCTCCTGGCACGAGTTCAATTGAGAAGTCTACCTCACGCTCCAGAGGAAAACCTGAAAAGTCCTCTGGAAAGACATCCCTGAAACAATCTACCACTGGAGGAAAGTCCAACTGTGAAGTCCCCTGGTCATCCAGATAAAGACTAGAAATCTGGGCTATCACCCTTCCTAGCCCATGATGCTTGAGTCATGCTTGACTTGCCTGAACGTCTCATTCTCCTCTCTGAAGAAAAGACTCACCCTCAGGTGAAACGAAACTCACTCTGCGGCGATAACAGTCGACGACTTCCTGGAAGGGGACCAACCAGTCTATCCCGAGGATGACATCATAGTCTGTCATCTCTAGGACATAGAGATCCCATAAGAAACGATACCCTGCAACCTCGAGAGGGCACTCTCTACACTGGCGTACACTAGATGTCCTCGTCCCCAAAGGTGTGTCTAGTGTCAACGAGTCGGCAGAAGAAAAGACACAGAGCCTAAGGCTTTCCACAACCGCAACAGAGATAAAGCTATGCGTGGCACCATAATTGAAAAGAGATGAAGATAAAATTGAGGTTACTAAAATCGTACCTCAAACTGTAGAAGGTCTGGGATCCTGCTCCTGATAGGCCTGCTCTACCGCAAAAGTTTGTCCTGCCCTGCGGCCCTGTGACCATGCATGACCACTCTGAGCTGAACCCCCCTGTTGGCGCTGAGGGACTAGTGACTGGCTTCCACGACCTCGACCTCCACCTCGGCCCGAACGGCCTGAACAACTCAAGTTCCACGACTGGTGTGAAATTGGTGGTGCTGCTCCAAAACGAGGAATCATGGAAGAACCTCTGTCACCAGCAACTGGTGAGAAAACCTGGTAGAAACACTGAAGGTGACCCATCTTGCCACAGGATCAGCACTCCACTGGGTCCATCTGCCACTGCGACCTCATGTGCCCTGCCCTTCCACACTGGTAGCATACTACCTGGCTACCTGAAGATGTATCTCGCCTCCTCGGGTCACCGCGCATAGGCTCCCTACGGCGCTTCTGGCTGTCAACTAGAGGAACACTAGCTCTGGAAACAGAACCGCCCAGGATCGCAGCTCCGGAATCTCTCAGATTGCGCTCCGCAATCAGTGCATGGTTGATGATGGAAGTGATGGAAGTAAACTGGAAGATATTCATCTGCGAGTAGATCTCCCGCCTGAGTCCATCCTCAAACTTCCTTGCTAAAAACACCCAACTTCCATCCCAGAGGGGTGTAAAACGCTGCAGATCGGTGAAACGAGAGGAATAATCCATGACAGAAAGAGTACCCTGCTCTAGACTAATGAACTTCCGGGCTCGATCGGCCTTCAGGGTCTCCGAGTAGAAGTAGTCGTAGAACACGCGCTAGAACTCCTCCCAAGCCATAACCTGCTGATGACCCACCTATGAGATCATGTCCCACCACCTCTTGGCGGAGTCTCGGAGCATGTAGGTAGCAAGCTTGAACCGCCTCTCTGGAGGTGTCTCCAAATGCTCAAAGATGGTAAGCATGGCTTCCAGCCATGACTCGGCAGTCTGTGGTCCTCCTTCCCCTGAGAAAGTGGGAGGATGTTGCTGCTGAAAAACTCGCGTCAAGTCTGTCATAGTCGTGGCAGGAGGCGGTACTCCCTGAAGGATCTGGATCATCCTCATAAAACCTTCCCTGAACTGCGCATCAGCGCCTGCAACTGGTATGACAGTCGGTGCCAAGGTTGACCCGACTGGAGGATCTGCAGGAAGTCTCTGATCAGCCATATCAGGCGTCTGATCACTGCCTGACGACAGATGTACAACCGGAGGACGTCTCGGAGGCATAACTCTGAAAGATCAAAAGCACACCTTAGATCAGAATTAACAAGGACAGAGAACACAAGAGTACAAAACGAGAACATGGGAAGGAAAACACACAAGTTTACAAAACACGACTACACGGCGTGTATAAAAACTACACGGTGTGTCTTCTTAAGCCACTGACATGGGCGTGTACCCCTGCCCTACAGGTCGTGTGACACCTCAAACTACACGGCGTGTTAACCCCACACACGACGTGTACATGAAGACTATTCCCCTGCCCAAGTCTCTTTACACAGCTAACTCACACGGTCCGATTAAACCCAAGACTACAAAGCGTGTTTTGAACAAACACGGCGTGTACTAGACAAGGCTTCGGCGACCCGTGTTGTTAAATACACGGTCTTCTACACGGCTGAACCTTACACGTCGTGTTCCGAACAAACACGGCGTGCATAGGTGAAGTTGACACCGTCCCGTGTTGTTCGTGACACGACTGGGTACCTGAACAAGACTACACGGCGTGTTCTGAAATTAACACGGCGTGTCTAAGAGAAGGTAACGCTGACCCGTGTTGTTCGTGACACGGTCGGGTACCTGAACGGGACTACACGGCGTGTTCCTTTACCACACGGCGTGTTCTACTCGAGCTTCCCCGACCCGTGTTGTTAATGACACAGCCGGGTACACGGCTCTGAACTACATGGCGTGTGCCAACCGTACACAGCGTGTTCCTGAAGTTACTTCCACAACATCGTGTGCCTTCTCACACAGTCAGTAACACGGTCAAAAAACTACACGGCGTGTAGTCAAAAGTACACGCCGTGTATTCTGGGTTTTTCTGGGCAGTAACTCAGAAACTGCACAGAAGCCCAGAAAATACAGAAAACAAGTCAAAGTGCCAAATTCCGATTCGTGAGGGCCCATAACACCTCAAAAATCAAAATTTGGAATTCATTTAAGCAAAGTAGGAAACAAACAATTCTCTAACAAGGCAACAGAGATTCTATCAAGCATCTATCACAACAACATGCAATCGCTAATGCACCCTAGATGACATGGCAAGAATGCATGGCATGTGATTTCTACAAGTGCCTATATAATGCATGAGATGACATACCCTCATCTCATCGGGTTGCGACAGAAATAAAACCGCAATCGTCAAGAAAATAACAACACAAAGCATGTGAATCACTCTAGGTGAAATCATATCAACCATAAAATCTCAAAACCAGCAAACTGCAATTAACGAGGTAGTATGGCTTTTCTCTGTACACGGGTTAGCTACTCCCGAGCACAGCTTAATACCAAGTACCGAATCCGTCCTATCTCTGGCTAAAGTCTCCAAACAGTAAAGAAAGAGAAAAGAACTCATCTGATACCACTTTGTAACGACCCGAATCTGAAGCTCTTCCAATGGTGCCCCGTACCCAGTTCACCACATGACCTCAAGCACATTTCTCCAAACGCCAGAGGCAGCCGACTAGCAGCGAGGGCTTTGGTAAGTTATTGGGGAAACTATGCCCTCATTTGGTAAGGTATACAAGGTAAGAAAAACAATAGTCAATAGCTGAAGCAGTAACAACATACATAACTGTAACCAACAGCAGAAGAATAAATACATAACAATGATGATAATGATGCAGCAGGTACAAGTATATAAGGAAAGCAACAAACACAACAACGTGCTGAAATATAACTGAACACAAGTATTAAAGCAACAGCAAAAGAAAAACAGATGAGCAACTCCTCAGCATTGCAAGCCTCAGCTCGATCTCATGCTCTCCAACTCCAGTGCAATCAAAAACCTGAAGTAGAAGGGCGTTTGCCCTTATCCATACCTACAGCAACATAGTCTGCTTGGGCCCAAAAGCATGGCCCAAACAGGGTGTGAGAGAAAGTCCCAGTAGGCAATCACCTAAATATCTGTGCCTAATAGTCAATAAATACATGGCAAGTGAAGTACATGAACAGTAAATGGGAAAATACACAGCAGCTACAATTTACATTCTAGCAAATAAACTACACAAGTATAATACAATCAACAAGTAAAACAAGGTAACCCCTGGGTAGTTCTCACAGCCTAACCATTATGGTTCAACCTATAAGTACTAGCAACCCCCTGGGAGGCACACACAGTCTCACCCCTCTGGTTTAGCTAAAGAATAGATTCTCTGGGGAAGCACTCACCGTCAATTCCCCTTGCAGTCTCGTATAATACTAAAGGCTCTCTGGGGAAGCACTCAATGTCAAATTTCCCCTGTGGCCCGCGTCGAGGATCTACAAACTCTCTGGGGAAACACTCAACGTCAATTCCCCATGTGGTCTCGCATCGTAATTAAAGACACTCTAGAGAAGCTCTTCCGTCCATTCTCTCTATTGTCCACTACACTAGGTTCTCGCAGCCCTGTGTATAAATAAACATGCATAGCGCGCGTGTATCGTCCATGTAAACCTCAAGAACTACTTGGCTATCATTCTAAGGCTCAGCAGCAAAACAACACAACCGTTCCACTATCCTACAAATAGGCATGGCAACTGGCATAACGCCTAACAGGCAAAGCAAGTACAGCAAACAACCAAAGTACAATAAAAACTACTCTATTCAAAAAGGTAAACCTCCACTATAGCAATCAAGCAAACAGGCAATCAATCAAGGGAAAAATAGGAAAACGCACAATTCTCGTTCAAGGGAATTGGCGAAATTGTACAAAAAATACTCAAAGACTTTTTACAGAAAGGCACAAACCACCTACCTTGATGCTAGGGGATCGATATACTTGAACCACGATGTCTGATTCTCCTCAGAACGGCATAGATCTAAGAAAACGCACAAAATGCTCAACCCACGATAACTCGAAAATGAGGAGGAACCATGGAACAAGGCTAAAGCAGAAGAGAGAGCTTACCGAGGCGATCCTAACGCAATCGATGGCGGTTTGAACGAAGATCGGACGGAGGCACGGAGTCTCGGGGAAGATTTTCGGTTGTACGGGTCGCTCTCGGACGAAAATCCTGAAGAAGAAGCAAGTTCTGTCCGTCAGGCGCGACCCCGGTCCGTTTAATGAAAAAAAAAGTACACGGCGTGTACTTTTAGAGAACACAGTGTGTACTAGGTCCTTCCGTACTCCGCCAAAATCGGCCTCCACGTCACCCCTACACACCGTGTGTGTGGCCCGGACATGACCAGCACACGGCTCCGAGCGGGAAAAGAGTACACGGCGTGTACTCAGAAAGTACACGGCGTGTACTTCGAAAATTTCCAGAAACTTTATTTTTCTCAAAAAATCCAGAAAAAGGAAAAACGTACCTGAACGAAGATCCGGGTTCTTACAGCTGAAGTCACCAAACATATCTTATCAATGGTGAAAGGGCAGATGAAAATCCCTACCCGTATTCTGGAAGCATGTCAGGATATTATAACAACTACTTTAGCAGTACCAAGGGAACAGACACATAAATCTATCCCCACACATGGGATGACACATCGGCATGTCGTCCCGGAACAGATACACACTTTTTGTTCCAGTCTAGGAGGGTCATGGGGCATACTCCCCCATATCATACGGACAACAAGATCGGGAACATACACCATTTCCAATTGGAGGTAATCGGTATGTTCCGGTAACCACTCCATGGCAGGCACATACACTTGCCCATGATAACCATTTTTTCCAACAAGTGGCCCCAACTAAGTATAAGAGAACATCCAAAAAGAAGTTTCTCCAAGCACTATTGGAAAGTCAAGAGTCAAGTAGGGATTTGGCTCCTCTTAATGATAGAGTTCTTGAAGCCCTCAGACATTTAATTATTGCAGCTCAAGATCATATCCTCTTGTTACCAAATTATGGGAGTGGTAGTAGTAATTTTGAAGTTCTTCATCGGACACTTCATCGTGAAAGCTTTCTTCATGAAAATTCGGTCAATCCAGAGTGCCTAACTCTGGATGAGAGCCATGGCAACCTTCCATGTGTCCATAAGACCAAGGAGCAAGAAGATTTATCCCTTGCTGTAATCCACCATGGTGATCCTCCCCATGATGGAATTTGTTGTCCGTAGTAGCATTTTGCATTGTCAAGACAATTCTATAATTGACAATGTAGCGACGAGAAAGTCCTCTTATCTCGAGGCACTTGCAAACACAAGGCCAGTCATGTCTAATGCCTTTTCATCGAGAGGTGAAACACTTTCTCAACCAAAAGACATCTTAAGGGAATGGTCATTCTCCGAACCTCCCTTGGTACATTTGTCTTCTAATACAAAGCATCCACTTTGGTCAGACCAAGTGGAGAAACCTCTAGTAAAAGACGATGAAAATGTGTTAAACATAAGGAAACAATTGGCTAAGGGAGAAGTACCAGTCATGTTCTGGCCTTTGGAAAATTCTCAGTATAACATTCCAGAATTGATTACAGAAGATTGCATTCATGATATTCGCCTCAACCTATGGAAGACACTTCGGTATTTGAAAACCAAAGTATTACCATATAATGAATATCAAAATCATGTAAAGGTAATAGAAGGATTGCAACGCCAAATTGACTTGGTGTCTCTCTCAGTTTCCCAATATCCAAAGGTTGAAAGACAACAAAGAATCCTTCAGTGTGCATGCCTCAATGCTCTAAAGAGGCTACGCCAGTTAATTTCTGATTCCCCATCTAATGTTTGTATCAGAGAATGGGGTGCACATGGAGCATTGCATTTCACGGCACTCCAAAATCAGCAAAGTCCGCCAAAAGTAGTCTTATGCAATGTTATTACCCACAGTCAGCCACAATCAATAGATTTTGTATGTAATTGAATGCACGCTCAAGAACGAGCCTTAACCAACTCTCATCTGAGTCAGGCCCAAAGAACAGAAGTTGTTAAATTACTTTTACATCAAGAATCTGAGAATCCTGAGCAGGCGTCCCACTTAGAGGATGTCAGGTGTCAGAGAATGCAAATGTTTGAAATAGCAAAGCGATCTTCTGAAACAGGTGATTTGAGTGGTTGTCGGATAATGCATCCAGCCAATGTCCGAACCAAAATTCACCAAATCGGAAGAGCAGTTGCACGAATTTTAGCCATAGCAGTCAAGAATCACCTCGGCTTGCAAGGCTGGGGGATCATTTAATTCAACCTTCAAATTCATTAAACAAAGTTCAAAGATTTGAAGAAGAAGAACAGAAACAGCCACAGCCTACAGGGCTGGGGGATTTTTCACATCTACAATTCAATCCTCAACAGAAGTCAATTTTCTCTCAATTCGGGAAGAAGCCACAAGGAAAGCGTACAATTGAACTATCCAAGGATTCCCTTCGAGTTACTATCCGCCAAAAAGTTCCCGAGAATTCATCATATAGGAGAATAGAGTTCCATGGAAGCTACAGAGGGAGATGATCTTACAAAAATACTGACAGAATGTCATCGATGCATTATGTGTCAGTGAATGTCATTAACACCACTGCAGAAGATCTTTCAGAAAACGAGTCCAGTTCAAGGGAATTAGAAGATGAAGTTTTTGTCCATAATACGGTACACACTGAGGAAAATGAAAAAGGTGTGCGTATCTGAAATCAGAGGCTTACCCAGAATCTATATATGGCTTCAAATAACAAACTCTCACCCCTCCAAAAGGTATCTAACAAGGGGAAAGGTAAAAGTCAGATTGCATCTCACTTTTCCATAGGAGAAGGTCAATCTCTTTCGCTTGAAGAGAGATTTGCATAGCAAAGAGGAAATGAAGGAGTTGAAAAGACTCAATACGGAGTTACTTCGAAACAACATTTCAGTTAAACATACTCCCTAGGCAGGTCCTCAACTTGCACATCCTGTAGGAGCTCCTCAGCAAAGAGGATTTGTAGTAACTACAGATATTGATAATGAATTCCCTCAATTGGGTACACAATCAAGGCAGGATCAGACACATCCTGAAAAACATGTTCTCGTGGGTTATCCAAGGTAAATATCAGCACCACCATCAGTGGTTTTGTCGGTCATTGCACCAGCTCAAGCTTCAATTGCTATACCTACACAGGTTCCAGATCATCCAGATGTTCCCCAAATGCTTATGAACACAATTGAGGCATTAACGACTCGATTGGAAGTTATGGAGGAACGATTTGCACCAGTTCAGCCGGAAAAGAGAGCTTACCCTGAATAGGTGGATGCAATTCCTCCCCCACCAAATTTTGTGAATATCACATTCCCAATCTTTAACGGTTCGGGAGATCTGGAACAACACTTAATAAATTTTGTTTCTCATTGTGATCTCATGATGGGAACTCCTCAACAGCAAGAAGCAATAAAGCTTAGGTGTTTAGTGCAGTCATTACAAGGACCAGCTTTTTTCTGGTATACAAGTTTACAATCTCGATCAATTACTAATAGGAAGATCTCCGTCATAAATTCTTTCTTCAATTTAGATCAACACTACCAAAGACAACAGTTTTTTATCTTACCAATTGTAAACAAAGAGAGAATGAAAAAGTTTCAAATTCCATTGCGTGATGGAAAGGATTAACATATTCCTTAAATCAAGCACTCCCTCAAGAAGAATTGCTGCCAAATTGTGTGGAAAATCTAAGTGATGAGTTACACACACCATTGATCCCTGTGAAATACACAGGAGGGTTTCGAGACCTTACTTCAATCGTTCAACAGATAAAAAACTCTATTATAGAAACTAAGGCTAAAACTCGTGTAATTCCATCAGCTCCGGGGAGGAGGATAGGAAAGGCAGAAGCTGCTACAGTTACACTCAAGCAGATATCTATACCCGCTTCTACTTCAAGACCTTCATCATACCGAAGGGCTCTGCCTCCTGAGCACCAACAGCAACGACCGCCTCGTCAAGATGATCAAAGAGATCAAAGGAAGAAACAATTTGAGGAATTAATGAACAAAGTTTATTCTTTCTGGAATGAACAGGTTCCTGGTTACTTCATCTCAACTCTGGAAAACAATTTGGTTCAGTTTTCAAGGCCGAAAAAACCAAATAAAGAAGGAGATAAAAATCTTCTGAATTATTATCCCTTTCACCAGATGTTAGGGCATCCCACCTGAGAATGTTTTGTTTTCAAAGACCTCTTGCAAAAGATGGTATATTCTGGACAAGTGAAACTGATAAGTCTGCCAGCTCAAGTAGCATGTGTTACCGCTACTGATCCAGAGAAAGAGGGCGAATGGCGGGAAGTCAAAAGTAAAAATGTGCAGAAATATGATGATTGGATGATCAGGAAAACGATTAACCAGACTCATGTCATTTTACGAACACAATTGAAACAACCGATTGTGTCTTCTGCCACTTCTGCCACAGTAAAATCACCTTCATCAAAAGGTTGTTCCTCAAAGAAATGAGATGGTCAGAAGGACAAAGAGCAACCAGAAGAAGATGAGTTCACGTTAAGGCCAAAGTTGTCCTTGACCCTAGCGGATTTCATGCCATCTGTTTCAAATGCACGGGCACCACCTCGCCAAATGGCACAATCAGAATTAACCTGTCAGGCAGAATCTTCATCAGATGAAGAGTTGATCTTTGGTTCCGTCAACGTTATCCACTTAACAGATCCTTATGCAAATGGTGATTCTGATTATAATGAGTCATAATTCCTTATACCTAATTGGGGAACTAGAGGGAGAGGCCAAGGTCGAGGATACAGGGGAAGACGTGGAAATTCTAGAAACCACCATTTTAACTATACCTCTGCTCGAACCATATATGCAGCAGAAACTCGTAGAAGAGCCCTTCAGCGGGATCAACAGAAACAAGGAGTTTATTCCACGCAAGAAAGGTTTTGTTCTGACACAATTATTTTGGAGGACTGATTAAAAGTCACACCATCTTCCTCTCAGCAAATAAATAGACCTAGTCAGTCTAATCTACCAAAACCAGGAGTATTTCCAGCTTCTGCTCCGACACAGGGTACGTCTATATCAGAAGCATCAACTTCCAAAACACCGGCAAAACAACATCTTCATGCTGGAAAACGCAGACCTTTAGACCAAAAGTATGATGTCTTGAAACAATTGGCCCAAATACCGGCCAAGTTATCAATTTTAGATGCTTTGAACCTGTCAAAAGATCTTCGAAAAGCACTCATTGAGGATTTGTCAAGTCCTCAATAGTTTGAAACCGAAGTTATTGCTGGTGAGGTTTACCGTATAGAGAATGATCCTGCAGAATGTCACGTAGTCATATCTTTTACAGATAAAGATGAAGATGATGTTGTACATGGACATATTAGACCCTTGTATTTGTTTGGTAAAGTCAATGATGTAGACATCTGGCGGGTCTTCATTGATAATGGCTCTGGAGTTAACCTCATTCTTGTTCGTACACTTCGTCGATTGGGCCTGACTGAATCTAACTTATCTCCTTCCACTTTAATGTTGCAAGCTTATGATAAGAATGAGAAAGAACCTCTAGGCGAAATTACACTCAGAACTCAGTTTGGAGATCTTGTATCAAATTCAGATTTCATGGTTGTTCGTCAGGACACAGTCTTCAATATTCTGCTTGGAAGGCCTTGGCTACATCAACATGCGGTAATACCTTCGTCATACCACCAATGTCTGAAGTAATATTTCAATGGTCAAATCGGTACATTGTATGGTGACAAGGCTCTGTTCAAAACATGTGAATCTCTATACATTGAGGCAAAGTTTTATCATACAAAAGGAATGAAGTCCATGATAAAAGAAATAACCAGAGTTAATGCTCCAAATGGTTTAGAAAAGATTTCAACAAACTCATTCATACATTTGAGTACAGATTATGTGTTACCAATTAATCAAATTGGAAAGGTAAACCCAAATCCAAGCACTTGTCCAATAACTTCCATAATGTCAATTGCGGCAACTGAGTCTGACAGCATGGGAGAAACTGTTGATCCACCAAGTAGTGATGGAAGCCTAAATAGAGATGTTTTCATTTCATCTGTTGAACTACAATACGTCTCTACTTCGTCAGAGTATAAGAAATTGTACCAATGCTAGAGGAATACAAAGATGTTGATTCTCAATCTATTATTTCCTCTTTACTACCATAGGAAGACCCTTCATCGTCAGTAGGGTTAGATATGGTGGCCTCTTCTTTAGGATGTTCAAATACTGACTCCCCCTCTAACTCTGGGAGTTTTGCCTCGTTATCTACTATGCAAGTAGAATCAAAAGAGGTAACACGTAATAAAGAAGAAGAGAAGGATCTTGGGGATGCTCCTCCAGCATTTGAGGAAGGTGTCTCTACAACCGTGGATGAGCTCAAAGAAATAAATTCGGGTACAGAAGAAGATCCATGCTCCACTCTAATTAGTGCGGTCATGACCTCTAAAGAGCAAGAGGTGTATAATTCATTTCTAAAGCAACATCGAGATATATTTTCTTGGAATTATACAGAAATTCCAGGACTTAATCCTAATGTAGCTACCCATAATTTGGGTTTTCCAGAAGAACATCACAAATTCAAGCAAGTAGCAAGAAGAACACACCCAACTCATGCCTCTAAAATTAAAGCTGGAGTTGATAAGCTTATAAAGGCTAACTTTGTCAGGGAAGTTCAATATCCCAAATGGATGGCCAACATTGTCCCAGTGAAAAAGAAGAATGGGTAAATTAGAGTTTGCATTGATTTCAGAGATCTTAATCAGCATTGTCCTAAAGATGATTTTCCAATTCCAATTACAGATCTTTTAATTGATGAAACGGCTGGCTATGAAGCTATTTCCTTCATGGATGGATACTCTGGGTATAATCAAATATGTATGGCCTCATAGGATGAAGAATCTATAGCTTTCAGAGCCCCGCAAGATGTGTTTTGCTATCGGGTAATGCTCTTTGGCTTAAAGAATGCAGGCACAACATACCAACGTTCCATGCACCATATCTTCAAACCCTTCTTAGGGAAATTTGTTGAATGTTATGTGGATGATTTGGTGGTCAAATCCAGACAACGTTCCAATCACCTGGTTGATTTGGAGACCATATTCCATAAACTTCAGCAACACAGTTTGAATATAAGCCCCTTGAAATGTGTTTTCGGGATAACCTTAGGAAAGTTTCTTGGCATCGTTGTACGTCATCGTGGTATCGAAGTTGATCCTGAGAAAACAAAATCAATCCTTAGTATGTCACCTCCTCGAAATTTGAAAAAATTAAGAGGACTCCAAGGACACTTGGCCTATATTCGACGCTTTATCGCCAATTTGGAAGGCAAGTGTTTACCCTTCACTAGATTAATGAAGAAGGGAGTCACCTACCAATGGATTGAAGCCTGTCAAAAAGCATTTGATACCCTCAAGAAATATCTCTTGAGTCAACCGGTATTAATGTCACCTGTTGAAGGAAGGTCGCTTATTCTTTATGTGACAACTTTAGAACAATCACTAGGTGCCTTCCTTGCTCAAAAGAACTATGATGGGAATGAAAACAGCCTTTACTATCTCAGTCGAACTATGCTTGATGCAGAAACTCGATATTCAAGTATTGAAAAGTTTTGTCTAGTATTAATCTTTGCAGTTCAGAAATAAAGTCGCTACCGGCAACATCATGAGGTCTAATTGGTATCTAGCAATAAACTGCTCAGATTTATCCTTAGTCGTCCAATGCTTACATGGCGTTTGGCATGGTGGGCGGTTATTCTGCAACAGTTTGATATCCAGTTTGTGCCTCAAAATGAAATAAAAGGCCAAGCTCTGACCGACTTCCTTTCTGAGCATCCATCTGCAGAAGATACATCATTAAATACTGAGCTTCCTGATGAAGAGGTCTTCTCTATTCAGGATAATTCCCAATCATGGGAAATGTGCTTTGATGGTGCTTCCAGAAGTCCAACACGGAAGAGAATGGAAAACCCTAAACTCAACAAAGTTGGGTTAGGAATTGTCCTTATTTCCCCAGAAAAGGCAGTATTGCCTTATTCCTTCCTATTATCAGAAGGCGAAACCAACAATGAGGTGGATTATTAAGCTCTCATTACAGGTTTGGAATTGGCACTTCAGGTGCAAATGAATCACTTGAAGATAAAAGGTGATTCATAATTGGTAATCAAACAAATCAATGGATAATATTCTATCAAAAAAGAGGAGTTAATCTCTTTGTGTGATTACGTCAGAGGGTTAATGGCTGAATTTCCATCAGAGCAGACATTGTCTTATGTCCCGCGATCACAAAATGTCCAAGCAGATGCATTGGCTAATGTAGTTATAGCTTTGGCAGATCCAAATCGGGATGAGACAGTCATTAGCATAACTCATTGTCGTGTGGTCTCACCTTTTATTCAAACCAGAATGGAGGAAATTAATGAAATTAGCCTTATTTCTGAGCCATATGGTTATACCACAGGATGGAGAATATCCATCATAGAATATTTTCAAAATTGAGTACTTCCACCGAATAGGGCTGAAAAAGAACAGATTCAACGACGAGTAGCCAATTTTACTATTTATGGTAGTCCAGACCACCAAAAGATCATTTACAAGTGATGCTTTGATGAAATCCTCTTCAGATGTATTGATGGAGAAGAGATTGTAGCTGTCATGAACGAAGTACATTCAGGAGCTTGTGGTGTCCACCAGTTTGGGCACAGATTCTCCGATCAAATCTGAAGGCTTGGATACTTTTGGCCTTCAATGACACAGAATTGCACAGATTTCACTAAGAAATGTCATTCTTGCCAAGTGCATGTCAACTTCATTCATCAGCCCCCATAGTTTCTACATACATCTAAATACTCCTGGTCATTTTTCACATGGGGAATGGATGTAGTAGGGTCTTATCCTCCAACTACAGCTAAGCAGTTCAAGTATATTCTTACTTCTACTGACTTCTTTTCTAAATGGGCAGAGGCGATACATCGCAAAGAAGTCGGAGCCAAAAGCATTGTTAGTTTTCTCAAAACTAACATCATCACCAAATTTGGTATTCCTCATACTATATTGACGGACAATGGCACCAATTTTTGTTCAATTGAGGTAAAGAAGTTATATTAGGAGCATAATATCAAATCCAACCATTCATCTCGCTATCATGTGGCATCCAATGAACAGATAGAGACTTTCAACAAGACTTTGTCAAATATACTCCAGAAGATGGTGGATAAAGATAAGAAATCATAGTCTGGTAAACTTTTGAATGCTTTATGGGCTTATCGGACAACTACTCGTACTGTCATCTAAGCAACTCCTTATTCATTGGTATATAGAACAGAAGTAGTTTTACCAATTAAAATGCAATTGCCTTCATTCAGAGTTGCAATCTGTGATCATTTGTCTACGGATGAGAGGTCTCAGAAATAGTTCAATGAGCTGAAATGATTAGACGAAAAAAGATTGCATACTTTGCTTCATTTAGAAGTCTATCAGAACAGAATAGCGCAAGCTTTTAACAAAAAAGTTCACCTCCGTTCATTTCTTCAAGGAGAATTAGTATTGGTCCTTAGGACTCTAATGATATCAGGGAAGAAACCTTCAAATCTTGAGCCAAAGTGGGAAGTACCTTATTCCATACATAAAGTCTATTCAAATGGAGATTATTCCCTATTCACAATGGATGGGGAGTTTATTACAACTTCAACCAATGTGAGATTCTTAAAGAAATACTTTGTGTATTTGTACAAATCGTCCTCACTGCAAGACTTAAAACTGCACAGTACAACGTCCTAGCTGCAAGACTAAAAACTGCACAGCCCCCACGTCCTAGCTGCAGGACTGAAAATTGCACAGTACAACGTTCTAGCTGTAAGACATTAAACTGCATAACAACAATAAGCATCCATGTTGCATGATGTTAAAATGCGTAGCATCTTCGTCCTTATTGCATGACATTAAACTGCATAACATCATTTTCCATCGTTGCATGACATTAAACTGTACAACTAATGTTTTCTCTATTTAACGTTAGAAGCTTCCATAAGCAAACATCATTGACATCATCGCCACTCCTTAGTAGCGCATGATTCTCTATCCTTCCTGTGTCTGAGTCAGATTTTCATAGAGACATTATTTCAAGAGCTACGTATGGTTTGATTCTCATTTTCAATGAGATACGTAGAGATGCCTAAATCTCCAATTTTGGGCCCAACCACAATAAAAAAATCTTCTTATTTTCTTTTCTCCTCCTGTATATGAATCGGGTCTATACATAGTGTTTCCTTAAGATGTAGGATTTGGTCCTTATAACATTTTATGTCTTAAGATTTACCATTCTCTCAGAACGTGTCAAAATCCCACATTCTTCATGTCAAACTCGATTGGCGTGAGGAGTGATTGTTTAATGAACTATGTACGGCTTGATTCTCATCTATTTGAGATTCGTAGAGACGCCTAGATCTCCAATCTTGGGTCCAGTCGCGATAAAAAACCCTTTATTCTTTGTATAAGAATTTTGTGCTTACCACATGACATTAATCTGCATGGAAATCTGACACCCCATTCTTCACATGTCGTCTTTGTATTATAGAAGAAACCTTTACTACTCCTTGTTTCTCACACCAAGCATAGCTCAAGTGGGCTTAGGAAATGGGTAAAAGTCTTCTTCATATAAATGAGGTGTTTCAATTCCTTATGGGGAAATTAATGTCATCATTCCATGACTTAAAACTGCACATTATAATATTAATTCAGAGGAAACAAAGAAAATATTCATTTTACATGAGTCGGATCTATGTAAAGAATGTCAAACTCATGGCCAATATTGGTTATATTATTTCTCATGTGCATTGGGTGCAAATCCCTTCCATATTTCACACTCTTAATCTTGAATGGTTTCAAATCTTCATAATCTTTCTTACGGTTTATGGTGAAAAAGTTTCTAATATCTGAGAACTCTTTTGTCTGACTATGCTGCACGTGCCCTTAGGTGGCATTGCATAAGTTTCTTACATAACAGGCATGTCAGCCAAAAGATGTCACTATTTGGCTATGTAGCATATGCCTCAGTTGGTCCTGCATAACACAGCCCCCATAACAGGTATGTCAAATAATAATAACTTCATTCATGGTTATAGTATCTTTGTCCCCTTCAAACTTTGATGACAATATACAAAAATCTTTATTTTAAAACAGTCATTCAAGTATACTTGTCCCATTATCTTTCTCCCGATCTGAAAGTCTTCAAGACCGTAGTTTACACATTTCTCTTACCATGTGTTCAAAAAAATATGAAATAACCTTGGAATCACTTGGCCACATATCATATATTGTTTCCATTTTCTGGTCCTAGTTGTATGACCTAAAACTACATACACCATAACTTTTATGATTGGGTCAAACCTTCATAAAAGTCTTCCTCTGATTCTTTGGAAATCTTGGTTGGAAATAACATTTCCATATTCAGGTACCTTTCTCCATAAACCAAACTCTATGCTTCGGAAAATCTAAATCTCCATAAACTTTATTTGGCTTTTAGAAGTAGAATGTCAGATTTTTTAGATCTCTTTTGTCTGACTATGCAGCACATGCCCTTAGGAGGCTTTGCATAAGTTACCTACATAACAGGTCTGCCAGTAAAAAGATGTTACTATTTGGCTATGCAGCATATGCCCTAGTTGGCTCTGAATAATACAACGCTCATAACGGGTTTGTCAAATAATGGTAATTTTGTTCTTGGAAAAAAAATTCCTCTAATGCTTTTAGCTCTTTTTCTATATCATTCTTCATATTTAGAAATTCTCAAATCACAGTTTATCATTTTCCCTTCCATACTTGAATATGATAGTATGTTTCCAAACAAATTATCAAGAAATTGGGAGAGTCTCATACCTTTGGTCAGAGCTAAAGACCTTAAATTAAAGTCACACAATGTCCTCACTACATGACTTAAAACTGCACAATACAATGTCATCACTGCATGACTTGAAACTGCACAGTATGATATCATAAATTCTCCTTTCTAATAAATTTTAACCATTACTCATACACCAAATTTGTATAGAAGTGGTTTTCCTATTCATGACATATGTCAGCATAAAATAGCCCTTCCATTCCTAAAATTCCTTTCCTTGGCAAAACCACCCACTATGGTTTTGAGTCACCCAAATCTTATTTTTCCCTATCTATCAGAAACAAAATGTTAAATTCCTAAAGAGCTCTTTTGCTTGACTATGCAGTACCTGCCCTTTTGTGGTCTTGCATAAGTTGTCTACATAATAGGACTGTCAGCCAAAAGATAACACTATTTGGCTATGCAACATATGCCCTAGTTGGCCTTGCATAATACAACCCCCATAACGGATTTGTCAAAATAAGGTAACTTCATTCTTGGAAGAGACTCCCCTTATGTTGATACAGGTTTTAAATTCAGTGACCATAAAAATCATGGCTCAAGATTCCCCTTGGAAATATTTAAAGAATATTTAAGCAATTCTTAGCCACAGAGTCCTGTTTGGGATCTAATTTCAAAATTTATAGTCAAAGTTATTTGACCTTAAATACTAGCCCTTTATAGTCCAACATGCATGACTCTAAACTGCCAACAACAAGAGACATCATACTCACTATATTGAGAACACGCAAAGAGAACTCTGAACAAAAGTCGAGTCTCAACTCACTAAACATACATTTTTTTGTATGATTTAGGTAATATTGAGCAATAAAAAGTCAAGTGATATAAATTTTGTGGGGTTCTCCATATAACCCTAGTAAAAGATCAAACTATGCTTACTAGGCCCAATGGCTTAAGTAAAACAAAAGCAGTTAGCGAAAGTGAAAACACAAATGATTAAAGACAAAATATTTTTCATTTATGAAAATTTTTCACAAAGGAGCATCCACAAATTAGAGTATCTCTCTTGTTAAAAAAATCAGAAATTATAAAAGGCTTTCTACATAATTTCTCATTTGTTTGACAGCCTCTTGAGACTCGTCAGCTGTCTGTTGAAGCTTGTTTATTTGACCAGCATTGCTCTATTCAGTATGATGAAGTGCTTCTCTAGCATCTGCAATAGCTTTTGCACCATCCTTCTGGACTTCTCCTAATGAGCTATGAAGCTGGTCAAGTTCCCCTGTAATGATATCTAACTCCTATTGAAGGTGCAGCTGCTGAACAGTCTTTTCTTTAATTGTCTGTTACAATCCCTTCAACTTTGCAGTGTGATTAGCCTCAGCCTGGGACAGAGCTACTTGGAACTCTTCAATATTGATTGACAGTTTGGCTTTTATCAAGTCTTGTCGAAGCTTTTTCTCTTGCTCCCTCCTCTGAAAAATCTCTTTTGCCGCAATATGAATTTCATGGTATTTGAACCCGCCAAATCCTAGCGTGATAAAAGGAGATGAAAGTCGTGGAATTCTTGAAGGCAGTTCCTCAAGGGGCATCTCAGATTTTATCTTCCAGATGTTTTTCCATGCCTTGCGGCGTGCAAGATGAAGAGCCTTCTGCAGTTCTGGATCCGATTCAGAATCACTGTTATAAGGAGGGATATATTCTGGGACTAATGCACTTAAAGAAGTGTCATGTTCTGTTCCTTCCTGAACAATGGTTACTCCACCTTCCAATGTTGTTTGGGCTGATGCAGAGGCTTCACCTCCAGATCTAGTCATTGAAATTGATAACCCAATATGATAAATCAAGAAGTGTGGTTATGGTAGATTCAAGGGATAGTAAAAGTGAAAGCAATCACAATATCAATATCCCTTACCTAACAGTAGGTCAGTAACTTGAGAAGAATCCTCCCCAATATTCTCAGTTTCAGCAATTTTGTTTGATGTCTCTGGATGAGGAGTGTTATCTTTAATATGCTCAAGATCTTCAGAGTGAATCTTATGAATATCTGCTATCTCAAGATCCACCCGATCCAATGTCTCCGCAATGGTGGGGTTGACGTTAATATTAATACTTCCTTCAAGTATCGTTGTGGCAGCAGTTTCTTTAGATGGAACTGCATATTTCAACCAACCATGGTTAGAAGGTTAATCATAAAAAGATTAACAGGATGAATAATAAGAACTCGCGTCCAGTTGATTCTATACAAGGAACTCCAACATCTTCTAAAGCATTTGATATATTAACATGTTCTAATATTTCTTCAAAAGACATACCAAGGTTCATCATTTCATTCAGTGATATCCCAGATCCCAGGTTAGTCTCGCTCGTGGGAGCACTTGGCGTGTTTGCTTCGCAACCTTCCTCCAGCAACCATTGACACTGAATAGCTTCCTCATCAACAGTTGTGGGGTCAATGTCAGCTGTTGCCAGATGTTCTGGTGCATGTGATGAACTTAAAAGTATCACGGAAAGGAAGTTAGTTGTTGTTACATTCGATGCCTTATGAAGTATTGTTGATTTACCAGAAGCCTCCTCTCCTCTGATAGCAGGAACAGGAGCAGTGTTGGGAACAGATGTTGGTTCTTTTGGGTTCAATGCCTCTTCAGAAACCACTAGATTTGCAGGAATTTGTGTATGTTCAGCAACTCCTTCAATGGTTCCTTGAACCTTATCAGTAGTTTCTTTCAAAGAAGAAACAGAAGAAGCCCATGCAATCCTAAGAAATTTAAACACTTTTTCATGAATAAGGACTAAAATTCAGGATTATCATGAAGACTCACCACTACTAAGAAATCACTTAACCATGGCTCTCTTTCTTCAGTTCTTTTGACTCTACACCTTTTTAGGAGGGCTTGCATCATCATCCCAAAAGACAGGTATTAGAGATCCCAATACCCTCTATATTTCCTCCTCCATGGCCTGTTGGCCTGGAGATATTTCTCTCAATTCACGGGGTGATCCAGTAGCTCCAAGAGCAATGCCTCCAATGCTATATTGTGGTGAAGAAACATCAGTTGCCTTTCCTTTACCCAGTTGTAAGTTAAGATGATATTTCTCGTAAGTAACAATGTTTTGACAAAATTTCAAGTTGCAAAATGGAAGAGAATGTGAGAGAAAGGAAACTTACATCCTCAAGATCTACAAAGTCACGCCACTCTTCATCTAATGATGGGTTAATCCCTTCGGTGGTACCACGATCTATCGTTTCCTTCACCCGCTTTGTGGTAGGAATTGATTCATCAGTGGCATATATGAGCATTTACAGCTCTCAAATGTAGGTTCTCACCTCATTGGGATTATCATTAAAAAGAATGTCAGAAGAAGCCTGCAAATCCCATACTCCTAGAATATGTAGTCCTTCACACAGATCCATCCACATGGTCTCAGAATCACAGTACAGACTCTGCAATGTTTGAACAACCTCTGGTCGTATATATTCAGAATGTATGTCAAAGGGTTGTGAAGAGGATCCTGCAACCTTGGATTTAAGTTTCTTCCCAACACCCACAGTCACGGACGGGGGATTAGAAAATGGAACTCGCCGCTCTTCAGAATGATGGAAACCATATCGCCTCGATGCGACTTCAGTAGGGATTGATGGAGTGGCTCTCTTAATTATGGCAGGAGGGTTATATTTGGCACGAGGTCTCTTCGGTGAATTTGGAGCATCATCACCTCCACCCTCTGATTCTTGCGAGTCGGCCCCTGATGATGAAGAATTGTCTTTCAAACGAAGGGGTTCCCTCCTACTATTTCTCTTCACCCCCACTCAAGGGACGACATGATTTAATACCCCTTCAGGGTAAGATGAAACTCAGTTTTCAGCATACCAGATAGTCAATCTGCTTACTGCATCAGCGACGGGTAAATTAAATATTGCCCTAGTCTTCTTCGCAGATGTCAACAACCATAGTTGTCGGGCAACCATTGGGTGTTGCTCTAATCTGACATGCACAGAAGGAGATACAGTATTAGCATATATGCCTTCAATTCCAAACCAGTCATCCCATCATCAATAAATCGCCCCGTAGGCGGATTCCCATAAGGAAAGAAATGGAACTCCTTGTGCATGCTCAATCTAGCCTTGATGTCATAAGCATTCAAAGACAATGGTGAAATACCAGAAAAATCATGAACAGATGGTCGGAAAGAACTTCCAAAAACCAGTACTCCACTTTGTACAACATAAGTTTTGAAGTGAGTAGCAATCCATCCCCACAACACTTGGAATGGTCCCACTATTATAAAGGGAGACTTCTCCTTGTAAATGTGCAACAAACTCCTATGAATCTTGGCCAAAACAGGAGTGGCTAACCCTACCATCCTTTTCTCTGCTAGCTTAGCTGCAATAACAAAGGTTCTTGGCTTCACGCCTCCTTTGGAGTCTCAGACTGGTAATAAATACACGCTGAGCCACATGGCCAAAAAACCTTCCAGACGTGTCTTTGCAGGAATTTTCGGATTGACTTCATATCCCCATTTATCAAATTCTCCTTTCTCCAATGTTGCCAAAAAAGTATCAGGGGTACCTCTCTACTCTACCCTTGGACAGCTAGTTGGACGGGTGTAAGTATGACCCTTTTACTTATTCTTTATCAAAAATATCTTCATCCATTCCTCCGGATGAATATCCCTCCTGGTGCAAGCACTACCACAAAAACAATTTTTCGCAGCGCCCCCCTTTATCAGCGCTAACGAAAAAGCGCTGATAAAGGGGGTCCCTTTATCAGCACTCAAAAAAGCGCTGATAAAGGGGTGCCTTTATCAGCACTATCAGCGCTTTTTTTTAGCGCTGATAAAGGGACCCCCTTTATCAGCGCTTTTGTTAGCGCTGATAAAGGGGGGGCATTTATCAACGCTTTTTTTAGCGCTGATAAAGGGTCGGGTTCAAAAAAAAATTAAAAAATATATTAATATATTAATATATAAATATATTTATATTGTTATATAAATATAATATATAATTTTTAAATATATTTTAGATAAGTATAAATGTACATTTACACTTATTATACTTAATATATAAGATATTTAGTGAAAATGACTTCTTAAAAAATTATAAAAATATTTTTAATTAATATTTTGATAATCATTATGGAGTAATAGTCATTTAATAACAATTTGAGGACTAAAAAAATTAAAAAAATTAAAAAAAGATCCAAAATATGTTGAAAACGCAACTCAAACTTCAAACGGCCATAACTTTTGATCCGGGTGTCCGTTTGAGCTCTACCACATATCAAATCGAAGCCTGCGATGAGCTCTACGTCGCTGTGACTTGGGGGTACCCTAGTCAAGCGTTTTTCGAGGCCAAAAGAGGCCCAGAAGGCCTCCAAAACTGAGTTTTTTGTCGGGGTACCCAGATTTTTTAACATTTTGTGGATTTTCAAACTCGTTTAAGGGGGTATTATTGGCTTTTCTTGGCGGGGACTGAATTTATTCCAAGGTATTACATTCATATTGATATTATGTCTTTGAAATTTCATCATTTTTTATAATGAACTGCTATTTATAATCAAATATATAACTATATGTACATATTTTTTATATATTCGCTCCTAAAAATTAAATTTTTTAAATAAATAATTAAACATATTTACATATAAAATATACTAGCTTTATCTAAATAATAACTAATATCCATTTTATTTAGAATACCAATATATGAATATTTATATACCTATATATTAATCTAACTATATATATATATTAATCTAACTATATATATATATTAATCTAACTATATATATATTAATCTAATAACTATATATATATTAATATAACTACATATATATATATTAGTATTACTATAAATATATATATTAATATCACCATAAATATATATTAATATAAATATATATTACTATACGAATAAATATAACTAAATATATATATATAGATATAGATATATATTAATACCACTATATATATATATATATTAATATTACTATATATATTATAATATAACTATATATATATATATATTATAATATAACTATATATATATATATTATAATATAACTATATATATATATTAATATAAATATATATTACTATACGAATAAATATAACTAAATATATAAATATATATATAGAGAGATATCATGAATTGGAAAGCAAATCAAAATAGAGTAGTGGTAAGGGCTTAGGCGCGCAGGGGGGAGGTCTCGAGTTCAAATCCTGGTGGAGACAGGGGTGCGCGCGCATGGGGAAATATTGGAGCAAGCGCTGTTAAAGGGTGGAGGGGGGTGTGTGGGGTGTTGTATAGGGGCCGAAAAGCGCTGTAAAAGGGGGGGTTCAAGCGCTATAAAAGCCCCCCCCCCCCCGATTGGCAGTATTTTTTAATTTTTTTAACTTTTATCAGCGCTTTTTTAAAAGCGCTGATAAAAGGGTCCTTTATCAGCGCTAAAATGAAAGCGCTGATAAAGGAAGCGCTGATATAGGACCCATTTATCAGCGCTAAAAAAACGCTGATAAAGGGGTACTTTTATCAGCGCTTTTTTTTAGCGCTGATAAAGGGTTCCTATATCAGCGCTTTTCGGAGCGCTGATAAAGGGGACCCCCATTATCTACGCTGGCTTTATCAGTGCTTTTCTAGCGCTGATAAAGGCCATTTTTAGCGCTGATAAAGGCCGTGTTTGTAGTAGTGAAGACTTCATGGTGACCGTGTTCCTGAGTTTATTAAATATTTTCATTAACTCACAAACCAAAGTTGGTGTCTTCTCTGAGTTATTTCATGTCACCTTGGGAGGAATAAATTCATCATACATGTCTCCAAGGATTGGAGCTCCAGAAATCTTGTAAACGTCTCACAAGCAAATGTCTGCCTCTCCATGTGTTAAATGGAAGGAATAAGTCTCTGGGCTCCATCGGCTTAAAAATTCTGGGACGAAATCATCATTCTTGTACACATAAGTTTGTCCAACCCAGACAGCCTCATAAATCCCGACGCCATTCAAGTCGTCTGTAAATTCTGCACAGGTCTTACGAACCCAGTATGCCCACATCCACGCGGGTTTTACACCTCCTCCTGCGCGGAAATCCAAACTTTTCTTCCAACCCTTGGACTGATCTGTTTGAGAATCCCGAAAGATGGATGAATAACACTGTGGCAGCAGCTCGGGTGTGTGTGCCTTCAAATCTGGAGCACACGGGCTATGATGCATAATATAAGCTTTCTCTACTGTCCCAGCATTAGCAAATGAGCCCCCAATAGAAACGTTGGCCGACGAAAAGTTGGTATAATCTTAAAACCATGAATGTGGGACATAGTTATTTGGATTTGGAACATTAACATCCTGCAAATGGCCATAGCTATACAAATGAAGATAAGTGCTTCGTGGAAAGTTGAAATGATACGTCTTCAAATATTTTGCTAAATCTAGAAGGGTGGTGTTGCAAACGTCAAAGTAATCAGGACCAACGACATTCATCATGTCATCAATCCTCTTGTTGGCAAGCTCATCAGCAGTTACAATTCTTTTAGGAGCCATTGAACCTGCAAAAAAGATAGAAAACATCTTTTAAAGTAAGTTCATTTTTTGTGTTTTTGACAAAAAAATTGGTAAAGGCATTAAGGCGTGCAAGTACAAACTTGGCGTGAAATTATGGCGCCCCACTTATAGTGCGCAACTAAAAAACATACAGAAGAAGCGCGGTGAAACAGAAGCGTCCGAGTCAAAGAAGACTTGCGCGCCGAGAGCTGGAATTTCAGAAGTCTCGAGGCTTTTCACAGAAGTAAAGTCATTATAAATAGGCGACGCATGTCACCCTGTGCGCCAGATTCCTGTGCACTGCAAACTTGCGTGACCAGTTGCTCAACGCGCATAACGCTTGCACGCACTACTAAAAAAAAGGGCATTAGCGACCGCCATTGGCGGTCGCTGTAGGGCTTTAGCGACCGCCATTGGCGGTCGCTATAGGTGGCCGAAATGCCGCCTTAAGCGACCGCCTGGCAGTCGCTGTAGGCTGACTCGCGGCACCATCAGCGACCGCCATTGGCGGTCGCTAATACTGCCCGGACGGCAGGCTAAAGCGACCGCCAATGGCGGTCGCTAATGCTGCCTGGCAGGCAGGCTATAGCGACCGCCAGAGGCAGTCGCTAAACTTGAAAAAAAAAATTTAAAAATTCATACCATAATAAATAAATATATATATATATATATATATATTAAATCAAATATATATATATATAAAATAATGAAAATATTGATATATATAATATTAAATAAAATATGTATATTTATTTATTAAATAATATATATATATATATATTAATGAAAATATTTATATATATAATATTAAATAAAATATTTTTCATTTTTTAAATAAAATGTACAAATTGTGTTTTTTTCTTCACGGTGGAAAAGCAGACATAAAACAAGGTAACAATCATAAAAAATGGAAAACAATTAAGCACGCGCAATACTTAAAGAACGCATAATGAGCCCTACCGCGCAGACCGCACGTCCGATTGGCGTGCCGTCTGCGCGTACACGTCACGAATAATAATTAGATTGTTTCCCTGTGATTTCGGGTCAATCCGATGCGGTCCGCTATGATTTTGAGCGTGAGACGCCCGTTTTGGCCGTTTATGACACCGGAACGGCGTTCCCGGTCACCGCGGGCACACGGTGCGGCCGATTGACGTGCCGTCTGCTCGACCACGTCACAATTTACTCACCCTTTGATGTTGTCTGATTTCAGGTCATTCGGACCTCGTTCGGCCCGTTTGGACCCCCCCACGCGCGTTTATCAAGCACGCAACACTTAAAGAACGCATAATGAGCCCTACCGCGCAGACCGCACGTTTGATTGACGTGCCGTCTGCGCGTACACATCACGAATAATAATTAGATTGTTTCCCTGTGATTCCAGGTCAATCCGATGTCGTCCGCTATGACTTTGACCGTCAGACGCCCGTTTTGGCCGTTTATGACACCGAAAACGCGTTTCTGGTCACCACGGTCAAACGACACATCCGATTGATGTGTCGTCTTCTCAAACACGTCACAATTCACTCACCCTTTGATGTCGTCTGATTTCAGGTCATTCGGACCTCGTTCGGCCCATTTTGACCCCCCAACGCGCCATTTCAGCGCGCGTCGAGCTGCTGAAAACGACGCATTCGGTCGTGCCGCGCGCACCGCACGTCCGATGGACGTGCCGCCTCCTCCTGCATCTCAGGAATAATATTCCTATCGTTCTCGTGCGGTTTCAGGTCGTTCGGAGCACGTTTGCTCCGAATTCGACCGCCGCACGCCGTTTTGGTGTTTTATGACTCCGGAAACACGCTTCCGGCCGCCGCGGTCAAACGGCACCTCCGATTGACGTGCCGTCTGTCCGACAATTTCAAAATTCACGCAACGGATGTTGTTGTGCGGTTTCGTGGCATTCGGAGGTCGTTCGGGTGGTTTTGACCCCCAAACGCGTCATTTCAGCGCACGCAGAGCTGCCGAAAACGACGCATTCGGTCGTGCCGTGCGCACCGCACGTCCGATGGACGTGCCGCCTCCTCCTGCATCTCAGGAATAATATTCCTATCGTTCTCGTGCGGTTTCAGGTTTTTCGGAGCACGTTCGCTCTGAATTGGACCGCCGCACGCCGTTTTGGTGTTCTATGGCGCCGGAAACGCGTTTTCGGCCGCCGCGGTCAAACGGCACCTCCAAATGACGTGTCATCTGGCCGACCATTTCACAATTCACGCACCGGATGTTGTAGTGCGGTCTCGTGGCATTCGGACCTCGTTCGGCCCGTTTTGACCCCCAACGCGCCATTTCAGCGCGTGTCGAGCTGCTGAAAACGACGCATTCGGTCGTGCCGCGCGCAACGCACGTTCGATGGACGTGCCGGCTCCTCCTGCATCTCAGGAATAATATTCCTATCGTTCTCGTGCGGTTTCAGGTCTTTCGGAGCACGTTTTCTCCGGATTCGACCGCCGCACGCCGTTTTGGTGTTTTATGACTCCGGAAACGCGTTTCCGGCCTCCGCGGTCAAACGGCACCTCCGATTGACGTGTCGTCTGTCCGACCATTTCACAATTCACGCAACGGATGTTTTCGTGCGGTTTCGTGGCATTCAGAGGTCGTTCGGGTGGTTTTGACCCCCCAACGCGCCATTTCAGCGCGCGCCGAGCTGCTGAAAACGACGTATTTGGTCGTGCCGCGCGCACCGCACGTCCGATGGACGTGCCGCCTCCTCCTGCATCTCAGGAATAATATTCCTATTGTTCTCGTGCGGTTTCAGGTCGTTCGGAGCACGTTTGCTCCGAATTCGACCGTCGCACGCCGTTTTGGTGTTTTATGGCTCCGGAAACGCGTTTCCGGCCGCCGCGGTCAAACGGCACCTCCGATTGACGTGCCGTCTGCCCGACCATTTCACAATTCACGCACCGGCTGTTGTCGTGCGGTTTCGTGGCATTCGGAGGTCGTTCGGGTGGTTTTGACCCCCCAACGCGCCATTTCAGCGCGCGCCGAGCTGCTAAAAACGACGCATTCGGTCGTGTCGCGCGCACCGCACGTCCGATGGACGTGCCGCCTCCTCCTGCATCTCAGAAATAATATTTCTATCGTTCTCGTGCGGTTTCAGGTTTTTCGGAGCACGTTTTTTCTGAATTGGACCGCCGCACGCCATTTTGGTGTTCTGTGGCGCCGGAAACGCGTTTCCGGCCGCCGCGGTCAAACGACACCTCCAAATGACGTGTCGTCTGGCCGACCATTTCACAATTCACGCACCGGATGTTGTCGTGCGGTCTCGTGGCATTCGGACCTCGTTCGGCCTGTTTTGACCCCCCCAACGCGCCATTTCAGCGCGCGTCGAGCTGCTGAAAACGATTTCAGCGCGCGTCGAGCTGCTGAAAACGACGCATTCCGTCGTGCCGCGCGCACCGCATGTCCGATGGACGTGCCGCCTCCTCCTGCATCTCAGGAATAATATTCTCATCGTTCTCGTGCGATTTCAGGTCTTTCGGAGCAAGTTTACTCCGAATTCGACCGCCGCACGCCGTTTTGGTGTTTTATGACTCCGGAAACGCGTTTCCGGCCTCCGCGGTCAAACGGCACCTCCGATTGACGTGTCGTCTGTCCGACCATTTCACAATTCGCGCAAAGGATATTTTCGTGCGGTTTCGTGGCATTCGGAGGTCGTTCGGCTGGTTTTGACCCCCCAACGCGTCATTTCAGCGCGCGCGCCGAGCTGCTGAAAACGACGTATTTGGTCGTGCCGCGCGCACCGCACGTCCGATGGACGTGCCGCCTCCTCCTGCATCTTAGGAATAATATTCCTATCGTTCTCGTGCGGTTTCAGGTCGTTTGGAGCACGTTTGCTCCAAATTCGACCGCCACACGCCGTTTTGGTGTTTTATGGCTCCGGAAATGCGTTTTCGGCCGCCGCGGTCAAACGGCACCTCCGATTGACATGCCGTCTGCCCGACCATTTCACAATTCACGCACCTATCTTTCTCGTGCGGTTTCGTGGCATTCGGAGGTCATTCGGGTGGTTTTGACCCCCCAACGCGTCATTTCAGCGCGCGCCGCGCTGCTGAAAACGACGTCTTCGGTCGTGCCGAGCGCACCGCAAGTCCGATGGACGTGTCGCCTCCTCCTGCATCTCAGGAATAATATTCATATCGTTCTCGTGCGGTTTCATGTCGTTCGGAGCACGTTTGCTCGGAATTGGACCGCCGCACGCCGTTTTGGTGTTTTATGGCGCCGGAAACGCGTTTCCGGCCGCCGCGGTCAAACGGCACCTCCGATTGACGTGCCGTCTGGCCGACCATTTCACAATTCACGCAACGGATGTTGTCGTGCGGTTTCGTGGCATTCGGAGGTTGTTCGGGTGGTTTTGACCCCTCAACGCGCCATTTCAGCGCGCGCCGAGCTGCTGAAAACGACGCATTCGGTCGTGCCGAGCGCACCGCACGTCCGATGGACGTGTCGCCTCCTCCTGCATCTCAGGAATAATATTCCTATCGTTCTCGTGTGGTTTCAGGTCGTTCGGAGCACGTTTGCTCCGAATTCGACCGCCGCACACCGTTTTGGTGTTTTATGGCTCCGGAAACGGGTTTCCAGCCGCCGCGGTCAAACGGCACCTCCGATTGACGTGCCGTCTGCCCGACCATTTCAAAATTCACGCACCGGCTGTTGTCATGCGGTTTCGTGGCATTCGGAGGTCGTTCGGGTGGTTTTGACCCCCCAACGCGCCATTTCAGCGCGCGCCGCGCTGCTGAAAACGACGCCTTCGGTCGTGCCGAGCGCACCGCACGTCCGATGGACGTGCCGCCTCCTCCTGCATCTTAGGAATAATATTCCTATCGTTCTCGTGCGGTTTCAGGTCGTTCGGAGCACGTTTGCTCGGAATTGGACCGCCGCACGCCGTTTTGGTGTTCTATGGCGCCGGAAACGCGTTTCCGGCCGCCGCGGTCAAACGGCACCTCCGATTGACGTGCCGTCTGGCCGACCATTTCACAATTCACGCAACGGATGTTGTCGTGCGGTTTCGTGGCATTCAGAGGTCGTTCGGGTGGTTTTGACCCCCCAACGCGTCATTTCAGCACGCGCCGAGCTGCTGAAAACGACGCATTCGGTCGTGCCGAGCGCACCGCACGTCCGATGGACGTGCCGCCTCCTCCTGCATCTCAGGAATAATATTCCTATCGTTCTCGTGCGGTTTCAGGTCGTTCGGAGTACGTTTGCTCCGAATTGGACCGCTGCACGCCGTTTTGGTGTTTTATGGCGCCGGAAACGCGTTTCCGGCCGCCGCGGTCAAACGGCACCTCCAATTGATGTGTCGTCTGCCCGACCATTTCACAATTCACGCAACGGATGTTGTCGTGCGGTTTCGTGGCATTCGGAGGTCGTTCGGGTGGTTTTAACCCCCCAACGCGCCGTTTCAGCGCGCGCCGAGCTGCTGAAAACGACGCATTCGGTCGTGCCGCGCGCACCGCCCGTCCGATGGACGTGCCGCCTCCTCCTGCATCTCAGGAATAATATTCCTATCGTTCCCGTGCGCTTTCAGGTTTTTCGGAGCACGTTTGCTCTGAATTGGACCGCCGCACGCCGTTTTTGGTGTTCTCTGGCGCCGGAAACGCGTTTCCGGCCGCCGCGGTCAAACGGCACCTCCAAATGACGTGCCGTCTGGCCGACCATTTCACAATTCACGCACCGGATGTTGTCGTGCGGTCTCGTGGCATTCGGACCTCGTTCGGCCCGTTTTGACCCCCCAACGCGCCATTTCAGCGCGCGCCGAGCTGCTGAAAACGACGCATTCGGTCGTGCCGCGCGCACCGCATATCCGATGGACGTGCTGTCTCCTCCTGCATCTCAGGAATAATATTTCTATCGTTCTCGTGCAGTTTCAGGTCTTTCGGAGCACGTTTGCTCCGAATTCGACCGTCGCACGCCGTTTTGGTGTTTTATGACTCCGGAAACGCGTTTCCGGCCTCCGCGGTCAAACGGCACCTCCGATTGACGTGTCATCTGTCCGACCATTTCACTATTCACGCAACGGATGTTTTCGTGCGGTTTCGTGGCATTCGGAGGTCGTTCGGGTGGTTTTGACTCCCCAACGAGCCATTTCAGCGCGCGCCGAACTGCTGAAAACGACGTATTTGGTCGTGTCGCGCGCACCGCACGACCGATGGACGTGCCGCCTCCTCCTGCATCTCAGGAATAATATTCCTATCGTTCTCGTGCGGTTTCAGGTCGTTCGGAGCACGTTTGCTCCGAATTGGACCGCCGCACGCCGTTTTGGTGTTCTGTGGCGCCGGAAACGCGTTTCCGGCCCCCGCGGTCAAACGGCACCTCCGAATGACGTGTCGTCTGGCCGACCATTTCACAATTCACGCACCGGCTGTTGTCGTGCGGTTTCGTGGCATTCAGAGGTCGTTCGAGTAGTTTTGACCCCCCAACGCGCCATTTCTGCGCGCGCCGCGCTGCTGAAAACGACAGATTCGGTCGTAACGAGCGCACCGCACGTCCGATGGACGTGCCGCCTCCTCCTGCATCTCAGGAATAATATTCCTATCGTTCTCGTGCGGTTTCAGGTCGTTCGGAGCACGTTTGCTCCGAATTGGACAGCCGCACGCCGTTTTTGTGTTCTATGGCGCTGGAAACGCGTTTCCGGGCGCTGCGGTCAAACGGCACCTCCGAATGACGTGCCGTCTGGCCGACCATTTCAGAATTCACGCACCGGGTTTTGTCGTGCAGTTTCGTGGCATTCAGAGGTCGTTCAGGTGATTTTGACCCCACGACGCGCAATTTCAGCGCGCGCCGCGCTGCTGAAAACGACACATTCGGGGGTGCGGGGGGCTGTACGGGGGTGCGGGGGGGCTGTTTGGGGGTGCGGGGGGCTGTACGGGGGTGCGGGGGGGCTGTACGGGGGTGCGGGGGGGCTGTCCGAGGGTGCGGGGGGGCTGTACGGGTGTGCGGGGGGGCTGTCCGGGGGTGCGGGGGGCTGTCCGGGGGTGCGGGGGGCTGTCCGGGGGTGCAGGGGGGGGGGGCTGTACGGGGGTGCGGGGGGGCTGTACGGGGGTGCGGGGGGGGCTGTTCGGGGGTGCGGGGGGGCTGTCCGGGGGTGCGGGGGGCTGTCCGGGGTTGCGGGGGGCTGTACGGGGGTGCGGGGGGGCTGTACGGGGGTGCGGGGGGCTGTACGGGGGTGCGGGGGGGCTGTACGGGGGTGCGGGGGGCAGTACGGGGGTGCGGGGGGCTGTACGGGGGTGCGGGGGGGCTGTCCGGGGGTGCAGGGGGTTGTACGGTTGTGCGGGGGGCTGTTCGGGGGTGCAGGGGGGCTGTACGGGGGTGCGGGGGGTTAGAGTTTTTAAATGCACGCCTTAGATAATATTAGCTATCATATAATAAACAAGAAAAGAAAGAAATTATAAGTACGCAACCTTCTAATTTAAATTAAATGAATACATACAGTACATCAATGTCAACCCCACCAGTAAAAACAAAAAACATATCTCGTGAATATATGATGCGTCACGCGTTGTCATCAATGCTACCTCCTTCTGGTGGGCCAAGGGCCTACAACAAATAAACATTATAAATATTTTAATAACAAAAATAATTTAAATTAAATAAATAAATACAGTATATACTTGCGTCGTATGATCCCCTGCACCATCAGCTCGACGCACATATTCCCGCAGTGCTCTCTAACCTCAGCTGTCAATTGCGCATTTGCCTCCTCGGAAGCGCGCAGCCGTGCCTCAAAATCTGACATCTGTTGTGTCATATGAGCAACAGCAGGACCGACAACCGCAGCGCGTGACACTACAGAACGAGGAATCCCTGCTCCATATGTCAAACTATAGTCATGCCCGTCCCGACCGATAATGCGATGAAAGATCTCATCCCGTCGCATGGGAAGTTGTCGCTGGTCCTCTGGCAGATGTTCTAACTCAGCTTCAAATTGAGCCTGTGAAATATTTAAATATATATAAATATATATATGTTAATATATAGATTTATGTAATTATTGGTAAGTACAGACACTTACTATCAATGCTGCAACCTCTGGATAATTGCGATCACGAGTCCTCGTCCACACCGACATTTTATCAGTTGTTGCACCTTGCTCTCGCAACTGTATATTAAAAGAATATAAACACAAAACCATATTAATTAATTAATTAAAAAATGAATAATATATACCTCATGTCGGATCTGAGACACGTGACGAATCCCGAGCCTGTAAGGTGGTCCCTGCAACGCTCGATTCTCAGAATGGCGTGTTGACACCTCCTACATTCAATTCATTCAAATTTCAAACAAATCACATATTCTTGAAAATATATATACACCAAAATAATTATTATACAAACCGCAACACCCTCAGTAGACCAATATGCAACCAAGTCACGCCACTGAGCCGGGAGAACACCTCTCGGGACTTTTTCCAAAATGTCTAGGGCACCCACATTTGGTACCCAGTGGTCCCTCTTCACTTTGCCTTTATAATCTTTCCACATCTTATGGCATTTGCTCATACACACGGGCCGAAACTCTTCAGGGCATACTTTCAAATTTTGCTATAAAGAAAATAATCAAACATATTAGTATTCTTTATACATAGAAAATAAAGTAAAATGATTTTCTTATCTGAACCTCCCTTCATAGACGATCTAATGTGTCCTGAGGGATAGAAGCCTAGTCACGCGTGGTCAATGGAAATCGATGTGGGTCACGTATGATATGACCCAGCTGACGAATAAATGCCGAGGCATTCGGTCCCACAGGATGAAAAACCTCATCAAATGAAACATCTATCGTCGTGTCGGAATTCTATGATAATATGCCACGACCAGGGCCTCTCCTGCGAGAGGAAGAAGCAGTCGAGTCTGATCCTGTTGAAAACAATTTTATATATAAATTGACAAATGTTATATATATATATATATATATATATATGTCAATTACATAAAAAATATAGACAATGACATTCAAACATACCTCGACCCTGAGACGTAGATGTCTCAGATAGATGATATGGATCTTCTGCCTCTTCCCCTGACATGTCTGCAGTCATAGAAAACATCAGTAATGAGTCCAAAGTGTTAAGATAAATTGGATTGTTCTTAAAAAATCAAACTTGTACAATTGTTAATCAAACAAAAAATGGATTGAATAATTAGTTGTGAATGAATTTTAAAAGATCAGAAAGTTAACAAAACAGATATACAAATTATGTACAAAACCAGTCAATGCATATCCAAATTTCAGATAGAACTAATAAAAATTCAAGCAGCACATGAATCAGATGAAGAATACCTCAAAGGGATGATACACCGACCATAACATCAATAAATCAAGAGTAAAAACAACCTAAATATTTATGATTGAATTAAAACTTACAAAAGTGAGGATTAAAACTTATAAAGATTTATAAAATGATTAGATAATTTATGATATCCTAGGACATTCTACTGAATAGCGGGAAAACAATTATACCTTTCATTAAGCATGCAAATCGACCGTTTCTCCTTCAACAGCCGCTCTGACCCAATAAATATCTTCTTCACGTTGAACTACGGTATGTTGATCAAGTTGTTGGTAAACAAACGGAACAGTCTCGGGTTCATCTTCTTCAAATAAAAACACTCCTCGTCGAGACATTTTGACAACAACTTGCCAACTTGGATCCGAAGGCAAAGTAACGAAGAATACTTGTTCCGCTTGTGATGTCAAAATGAAAGGTTCATTCTCAACTCGTTCATTATTTCTGTATAACATATAGTTAAAATTCACCAATGAAAACTGATATTGAACGACTTTACATCCACGCACTGGATCAACCCAATTACACTTTAACAATATGTACTTCAAACCGTGTGTGTATACAACTTCAATGATGTCTATCAATTGACCATAGTAATAACCAGAATCGACAAAGGGACAACTGATGCCACTGTTTTGTGTTGCTCGTTTGTCGTCAACATCTTTAATGCGAAATCGAAAACCATTAGCATCAATAGCTTTAAAACGACGAGCCGTTATAGATGGACCCTCAGCCAGTTGGATAAATACTTCAGGTAGCGTGGGGTCCCCTAACTCCCTCAGCTTACGAACCTACATAATTTATAAAAATCAATACTGATATATGCAGAAAGAATTAGTATAATACGTCACTCATAATGAAAATCAATTTATACATACATAATCCTTGAACCAATCATGAAATGACGCATAATGAGATTGTTGAATTTGCAACTCAGTCGCACGATGCATCGCTTCTTTTATCTCATTAATGTGTTTCCTGCAAATGATAACGCGATGTTTAAAAGATCATCTTATGCAAACAAAACATGTAAAAGTTATACAAGCACATTGATAAGATACTTACTGCATTAATGGTGCAACTGATGGAGTATTGAACAAGATATATCGATGTGCTTGTATCCACTCGATGTTGTCCATATCAAATGTGGTTCCTTCTCCAACTGGACAATCATGAATCTGAGAGGGCTTATCTAATTTTGTTTCAACATCCGTAAGATATTCTGCACAAAAGGTAGTACACTCATCCATCAAATAACCATTGGCTATTGATGCCTCTGGACGAGCTCTGTTGCGTACAAATCTTTTCAATGTACTCAAATACCGTTCAATAGGATACAACCACCTGAATTGCACTGGACCAGCAGCCATTACTTCATCAGTTAAGTGCACTGTCAAGTGGACCATAACATCAAAAAAGAGGGGGGGGGAAGTTTCTCAAAGTGACAAAGCGTAAGTACAATTCGGTCCTGCAAACTTTTTAAATCACTCATTCGTTGATTTCTTAAACAAAGCTGTCTAAAAAAATTACCCATCTCAATCAAGGGCTGAACAACATTGGGGGATAAACAATCACAAATTGCAATTGGAATCAACTGCTGAAGTAATATGTGATTGTCATGACTTTTCAACCCTTGCAATGTCTTGCTCGTCAGATTCACACACTTTGAAATATTAGAAGAATAACCATCAGGCACCTTGACCATCTTCAAAATGGAAAGAAATGTTTCTTTCTTCTCTGTAGTCATCGTATACTGTGCAGCAGGCATATATGCCTTGTTTCCCTCGGCTAACTGTAAATGCAACTGTTTCCTTAAACCCATTTCTTCCAAATCACGGCGTGCATTAACATGGTCCTTTGATTT
This sequence comes from Viscum album, assembly GCA_963277665.1. Taxonomy (NCBI): domain Eukaryota; kingdom Viridiplantae; phylum Streptophyta; class Magnoliopsida; order Santalales; family Viscaceae; genus Viscum; species Viscum album. The sequence goes on from OY728125.1 coordinate 398,177,406, forward strand.
TCCACTGACACCTAAAATGGTCCACAATATGTTATCACAAACGTTTTTTTCAATGTGCATGACATCCAAATTATGCCTCAACATGTTAGTTTTCCAATACGGAAGACTATAAAAAATACTTTTCTTTTTCCAATTGTGACTGCGCTGCCTACCCGCAGCACGAATATTACGTACTGGAGGAGCCACCAAATCCTGAATTTCATATACCGTGCGGATGTTTTCTTCCTCAATCTGCGATAACATTTCGACTCCTGTCATGATCTTTGGTGCTGGGCTGAACTCTCTAGAACCATCAAATGTCACTCTGTCCTTTTTGAATCTGTGTTGAGGGAGAAAACGCCTGTGACCCATGTATGCCCATTTTTTGGAATGTTTAAGCCATACAGATTTTTTACTTTTATTGCAACAAGGGCAAGCAAATTCCCCTTTCATACTCCAGCCTGATAAATTTGCATAAGCTGGGAAGTCATTGATTGTCCACAATAAAGCAGCATGCAGTTTGAACATTTCATTCGTTTCGCAGTCATAAGTCATCACACCATCGCCCCAAAATTCATTCAACTCATCAATCAATGGCTGAAGGTAAACATCAATCTTATCCCCCGGACTTTTAGGTCCATCAATAAGAGTGGAAAGTAATATAAATTGTTGCTTCATACAAAGCCACGGAGGAAGATTATATGGAACCAACACCACGGGCCATGTGTTATGAGTTGCACCAACGATAGACTTGAATGGATTGAAACCATCTGCTGCCAATCTCAATCGGACATTACGAACATCTTTAGCAAAGTCGGAATGTCTCTTATCAAATTCCTTCCATGCATGAGAGTCTGCCGGGTGGGTTAACATATCACTTTCATGAACTCTTTCTGCATGCCATCTCATTAAATTAGAAACTTTAGATGACATAAAAAATCTTTTCAACCTGGGTTTAAGGGGAAAGTAACGCATTTGCTTTACGGCAATCAGTTTCCCCTGTATCGCAATCTGACTTTGATGAGTATTAGTTCCCCTGTTCTCTTTCCACCTGGAAGCACCACAAACCGTACAAATATCCAAATGGGCAGTTTCTTTTCTAAACAACATACAATTGTTTGCACATGCATCTATGGTCTCATATGTAAAACCTAAGTTCTCTGTCAACTTACGAGCATAGTAATACGACTCAGGAATCTTAGCGTTGACAGGAAGAACTTTTTTCAATAAAACCAAAAGCATGTCGAATGATGTGTCTGACCAATTATTCAAAGTCTTCAAATGCAACAACTCCACGATAAACGACAGTTTATTGTAAGAAGTACATCCATGATATAATTCTGTTTTCGCATCATCAAGTGCTTCATAAAACCTCCTCGAATCACGATCTGCACCAGAGCGAAGATTTATCTCACCGGTTTCAAGATTCTGGATGTCAATGCCTTCAGGATCAAACTCACGTACCATTTCAGTAAGCATTTCATGCATCGGATCAGTCATCCTTGCATCAACATCCATCTGAGCTGCATCTGTATTTTGACAACGAACATATTCTTCTCCATGACGAGTCCAACTCTTATAATTTTTCAGAAATCCATTAAAGAAAATGTGCTCCCTCACAGTATCTCGTGGGAATTGATATCTGTTAGCACATTTTCTACATGGACAACTAATATAGTCACTTCCAAATCCTCTCGTGAAGTCAATAAACTGCATAATGCCATTGAAATACTCTCTAGACGTTCGATTTGGAAGATCAATCCAACTCTTATCCATAATAAGATCCCTATAACAAACATTTACATAAGACTTATTACATTTTCATTTTTGATATCAAATATATTTAAAATAAATACTAACTAATTGTTTGTGAACCATTTATAAAATAATAATGTAAGTGAAAGCCCATGTCATACCTGATTGCGCTACAAACCTGGAAGGGAGGGGAGCCGACGGCGGTGCTTTGAGGGAGAGGAGCGGTGGGGAGCCGGAGCCGGAGCTGGTACGGCGAGGGAGGGGACGGTGAAGGAGGGGACGAGTGGCGGTGGTGCGGCGAGGGAGGGGACGAAGACGAATGGGACGGGGGTTGGCGGGGTGCGGGGGTGTTCGGGGTGCTGGGGGGAGGGACGAGGGGGCGGAGGGCCGAGGGCGGAGGTCGGAGGCCGGAGGGGTTGGAGGCCGAAGGCCGGAGGGCTCTCGAGGGCTTCCGGGCTGCCGGAGGCGGGTGGCGGGAGGCCGCAGGGCGGCCGTAGGGCGGAGGGCGGCCGGAGCCGGAGGGCGGAGGGCGGCCGGGGAGGGCGGGGCCGGCGGAGGGCTGCCGGAGGGCTGTCGGGCTGCCGGAGGCGGGTGGCGGGAGGCTCGAGGGCAGAGGGAGGTCGCAGGGCGGCCGGAGCCGGAGGGCGGAGGGCGGAGGGTGGCCGGCCAGAGGGCGGGCCGGCGGAGGGCGGGGCTGCGGAGGGTGGGCCGGCGGAGGGCGGGGTGCCGGGGAGGGCGCGCGGCGGGGGGGGGGGGGGGGGGCGACGGGGGGGAAGGGTTCGGGGGGGGCACGATCGAGTGGAGAGGGGGAGGGGCGCGGAAGCCCCTTATTTTTTTTAAGGAGGCTTAGCGACCGCCAATGGCGGTCGCTATAGGTAACAGGGCTCAAATGCCCTGTTTTCTAGTAGTGACGCCCCAGTACACTTTTCTTTCTCCTTCAATACTTTATCTCAGTATAGGATCTTCTTTTCATTTCGAATCCAATTCTGAGGGGGGGCTTTTGTTGACACTCCATTTCGTCAAAGAGTCTAGAAATGACAAAGGGAATCCCCTTAAAAAGAAAAGGGGAAAATACATGAAGAAAATCAAGATTTGCAGAGGCATGAATTTTGGATCGCCTTAGTCAGACCAAAAGAGCGGCGGCGCGCAGCCTACTTGCGCGCCTCAAAATGTCACGCATCCTACTTGTGTGTCCAATTTCCTTTCGCTCATGGTCCTGTTTTTGCCTATAAATAGACCATTGGGGCCCTCATTTGTACGAACAAATTTCCCTGAAACCCAATTGCTGCTCTGGTCGCCCTAGTACTTTGCCCCAGCCTTCCAAAACTTTCAAGGTAGTTCTTCAACACCTTGAGCAGAGGATTTAAGGGAGGATCATTGGACTTAAGTCCTTTTAGTGTTTGAAAACCATAACAGTTGCATGCCCAAAGCGCCCAACCTCCCCAAATCAAAAATACTTATGCGCCGCTTATTCCTTTCATAAGAACTTGGGAGCCCTACTTATGGGATCACCTGTGTATACTCTTGAAGGCTTGAGCAAGGTCTCACCCAAGTATTACCATACAGGTTGTTCGTCGCCTAAGTAAACATCAGATTGCTCAGGCCTACTTGCGCGCCCATACTTGCGCGCCCTTATCTACTTGGGCGCCCCTCTTTGATTCACTTACTCTCTTCAGCCTACAAGCCATCAAGCCTTCATCAAAGCCATTCATGGCAAGGCTTCTTATTCCTTTGCTCCCTTGTCTAAAACGAATTCTTTTAAGACCTCCACCAAAACCTCCAGACTTATCAAACCTTTGCAAAAGGCACATCAGCGTGTCTCCTATTTGGGTTTGTATTTCCCCAGTCAGAGGTTTTCCACATTTGTTTTATAAGGGAGTTAGGATATATGGGATGTCTGTGTGTTTGTATATCCACAGTCACATGGACATTTCTCCCAGAAACAGTGTTGGAATGCTCCCGGTTTGGAGGAGGGTTGGGTCCTGGCCTCTCCCTTCTCGAAGAGATGGCCCAGAACCTCAGGTCTCTAGTAGGGAAGGTACAGTTCACACTTGCTTTTCCACACAAGTATAAGAGAAGTCTCTCTCCCCTACCAGTATCAATTTAAGGGTAGTCATCCTGGTGTAAGCCCCTAACATTTATCCCTTCTTCCTTCCATTGGACCCTTGTCCGATGTGAAGAGAACAGAGGGAAGGCTTGTCGCCTCGCCCTCTTCCCGGGTCGCCTTGCCCTTATCCATCATCGCCACCATAGGCTCGCCCTCTTCCACCAGCGGAGGAGGAAATTTTTGAAAGTGTCATTGTTGAATCTTTAGCATCATCTTGTTTCTCACACCGAGCATGACTCACGTGGGCTTAGATATTGGTCATGGTCACAACATTTGCACAATTGAATGAACTACGGGAACTCTGATTCCTGTTCAAACCATGATACGTAGGAAGCTTTTTCAGGGCCTGAGCTCACTGGATATCCTCTTCAGGAATCCAACCGTAATTCCCTTAATCTGGGCATCCGCCTTATGAATAAGCCCCAAATTAAACCCCCAAAATCACTAAGGCATCCTTTTCAGGAAGTAAGCTCAAACTCATTTATCTCAAAGGACTATACTCTCCTATGAGACTAATCGAACTACGTGAGCTTTGATGCTCATCTATATGGGATACGTAGGAAGCCTCCTTGAGGTTCAAACCCAATACCTTAAATCAACCTTATTCTCCTTGGGCCATATTACCAACAGAGTTTGATCCTACTTGGAAACTCATATCCTTTCCAAGTTTCGTAGGCTGCTTCGACATAAGTCTCATACCAAGCTTGACTAAGCACCTTTTTCTTAAGGGTCCTAATCACATGACCTTAAAAGGCATGATGTGTCTCATTCAGTGGCATTGAACTGCGAGGGTTTTTGATTCCTTTTACAAGGATACATAGGTAACCCATTTTATGGGCACGATCCCAAGATCAAAGTGAACCTTCATCTCCCTAGATGACAATAAATTCCAGAGTGCCCTGCTGAGTGGCTTAAAAACCAATATTTTTTTTAAAGGTGGTGCCTCAGTCAAAGACCAAGGCACAATTTATTGCTCAAAAAGAAAAGGAGTTACAAAAGTCTGAAAGATGGAACCTTATTACAGTCCTTATCATAAAAAAGGGAGTGAAACATCAGGCAAAGCATCCAGCCAGGTAATATCCTGGTTGACCCCCTTGTTGGCAGGACTATCAGCAACCATGTTCGCTTCACGGAACACATGTGTGGCAATGTAGTTGAGCTCCATGAGCGAAGCAAGACATTTCATCCATCATGAGGTAAGCGGCCATGCAAGGTGCACCACTCCTTTCCAAATAGCTTGAACAACAGTGGTTGAATCACATTCAATCCACAGCTAGTTCCAACCCTTTTGCTTAGCAAAATCCACCGCATGTATCACTCCCAACAATTCCGCTTCCAAGGTCGAGGCCCTACCACATCCACCAAAGAAGCAGCCAAGGCATCTGCCAAGAAAATCTCTAAAGATGGCACCGCAATCTGTCGGACCCGGGTTTCCTCTAGAGGCGCCGTCGACATTCACTTTGATCCATCCTGGAAGCGGAGCTTGCCAGAAGACCTCAAAGGTGCGTCGAGGTTGCCTATAAGATCCCTCAATCCGGAGATGTCGAAGGATCTCAAAATCACCAACAGAGTTGTCACAATGATCTTTCTGAAGAGAAGCAGCATCTTTGATGGCAATGAGAATACGCATTTTACCTGCATTGAGACTGAATGAGCAATTATCATACCAGATCACATGCAGGAGTTCCGCCACCGCAGTAAACGTCCGTATGAGGTATTATGTAATTGCGGAATCAACTTCTTTCTCTATGGGTGTCTTGACGTGTTGCTAGATGCAAATTTTGGACTTTAGACTGTTTCGCCTAATGCCACTAAGAAAGAGGCCTAGAGGGTCACACACTAAATGCATCCAGAATCTCAGATAAATAATATATTATTGTTTATTATTTAACAAGTTGAAAATATTAGTCACACGCGTGGTTTAATAATTATTCATGTTTTCTTGATCGCATATATTTCGTCACTAGCTATTCGAGAGAATATTATGTGAGCGAAATATTTAATAAATATTTACAATTTAGTGGATATAATATTTATTATTTATTGGTGAATAATGCAACGATATTTATTTATTAAATAAATAATCACTATTCAAGGTTTGATAAATATTGTGGAGGAATGACGAACCAAATTTAATGGTCCGGTGAGAAATAATATATATTGAATATTATTTAAATAAATAATATTTAATTTTAATTCGTGAGTATAGCGCATGTCAAGAAATATTATTATTATTATTATTATTATAGTTGTGGTATTCTATAGGGATTAAATAAATAATAAAGGAAACTTGCAAAATTATTTATTTCTAACCCAGGCGATATATAAAACCAATTATATTATTTTTCAAGAGAGTGAATTCATTTTTTGTTGTGCACAACGACATCCGGAGAGAACCCTCTCTAGCCCTAGAGAGCTCTCTCTCCCAAAATGCTCTCAATTCCTCTACCTATCACTCTAGAGTCTAGAGAGATCAAAGATAATCATTTGGAAGTGATTCCTGAGACATTCAAAGGTGAACGACGCAAGCAATAAGATTTGACGTGCTATCACCCATAAAATCTTACGACGACGTTCGAAGATTTGTCGAACATGTGTGGATCACCACTGGAAGGAATCTGATCATGATTCCTACAACACAACAATGGTACGACGTAGATCCATTTCACATCCATCAACAAAGAAAGAATTCCACGCAAGGTAATTCATTAATTATTTATATTAATTATAAATAATAAATTGATCCACAACCTGGATTGGGTTTTTACAGATACAATCGCACAAAGGTAGTTCAGGCTACACACAGTCTCTTCCATAGTTATTCATGGAACGAAAGATGTCAAAAGAGTGAAGAGAGTATCTGAGTACTCTTTGGTTTAGTGTTGGAGATTGTGCTCAGGAAATAAATAAGTACAATAATAACAACTCAAAAGTAAATAAAACAGATAAGAGAAAAAGATTGTAGAAGTGATTATGTGGTTCTCTTTCCCCGGTCAACAATGATCTTTTCTTTTGGATTATCTTTAAATTTGTCCTTAAAGTCACTTTGAACGTTGTTCGCAAGGTTTTTATTCTTGCATGAAAAAACAGAGTGTCATATGCAACAATCCTTTATTCTTTTCAAAAAGAACACTTAAGCTCACCCATCCGACTGGTAGCACCAATTAATCAGTCACCCTTTGTGCAAGAGGGGTTCCTCAAATTTATAGTTTTTCAAAAACTCCAATCATCTGTTGAAATAAAATAAGATAAAACCTCGTACTGAGCACAAACTCTGGAAAGTCTGACTTTGTCTTCAATGCGAGTAACCATTTTAAGAATAATCATTCTTAAATCCTTATACTCACTAAATCTTTTGCTTGCATTAAATTCAATAAACTAGTCTGTCAAATAAATAATTTGAATTTAATTCGAGACATGCATGGAAGCAAAACTTCAACTGACAGTAGCAATTTCATCTAGATGTAGCAGATCTCTATTGGTGGTAGCAATTTTATATGGCGATAGTGTTGGAGTTGGTACCCTAGAACCATCTTCTTTTGTACTTTATGATTACTTATATTCATGGTTTTGAATATTAATAAATTCTTTATCACATCATGATTGTTCTTCTGCGTAACATTATATATGATAATGTCCTAAGAGTAACTATCGCACTGTGTGTGTGTGATTTAAATGCATAATTTTTTGCATGCATGTGAATGATCATGAGCTTAGACCAGACCTTTGTAAGTGATTAGCTTCCTTTTAATTTATTATTAAATTAAATTGTCGGTATGTGTGTCTTCTCTGCTCATTAATATGTAGAGTCTACGTGCTCATGATTTCTTCTATATAAACCCTCTTTTACCCCTCACCTGTAAACACAAATCTTAAATGGTTCAAGGTGTTTCTCCCCTAATTCAGCGGTTAGTTTATCAACCGCTAGATAAACTAACCATTAGAACAAACTCATGATCATACCCTTTATTTTATTTATGTCAGTTGCATGGTTATTCATTATGAATGTTTTGTCGTGATTACATAATTAATGAATTAACAAGCATGCAAGATGAAACTAAAATAAACGAGCTTATGCGTAAATATTATCTAAAGACATGATTAATCACTTAAGTAATTTCACTTAATATTAACAAGTATGTGATAAAGATAATAATTGGCAATTTACGCATAAAGGATAAAATCCCCCAATAAAATATTAAGTTGATATAGTATTACATTACTTCGGTTAGACTTGAACAATAGTTCAAAGTGCTTGACCAACCAAAGTTCGGGTGTTTTCAATTATCGGGGAATTCTAATTTGAGGTTTTGGGTTGACTTAACTTGGTTGACATCAAGGGTTGACTGCCAAAACAAGACTTGGTGTAACTAAGAGGCAAAGGTTGAGAAAATCTAAATTAATGATTTCAGGATTGGGGAGTTCACTCAACGGATCAAGAAACTGGGAGTTCATACAGTTGGCATTTGGAATGCCTACCTAAAATCATTCGAGTTGCTTGATCAGCCAAAAATTGGGGTAATGAGAATTAAATATAATATGGATCCTTACCACTAGAATATCCAAGCAATAGGATATTCTAAAGCCAATGGTGAGGGCTATTGGGTTTCGATAAAATAATGAAAGACTAATAAATATAATATTTATTTATTTGTCTAAATTTTATCAGATAAAGCATTAAAATTCTTCTAATCTTATTTGTAGAAACAACATCAAAAATGACATCAAACATATCATTACAATCAATACTCGAGAAAGGAAACATTCTCACCGCCACTAATTCCTAGAAGTGGCAAATGCGCTTACGGGTCATCATTCACCATGAAAGGAAATTGTATGTGTTGGAAGAACATTTACCAGTTGCACCAGGAAATGAGGCGAGTGATAAAGAGCTCTCTCTGTACGAGAAACATCTGAATGATGATACAGATGTTCAGTGCTTCATGTTATCATCTGTGTCTAATGAGCTCTTGAAGCAACATGATGAAATAGATGTTTATAGCATGATGTCTCATCTTCGGGATCTCTATCAAGAGAAGGCGAGACAAGAGAGGTATGAGATCTTCAATGCTTTGTTCACGACCAAGCTTGGAGAGTCTGCGACAGCTGGGCCTCATGTAGTCAAGCTTATCGCATAAATTGAGCATCTAGGCATCTTAAGGATTAAATTCTCGAATGAGTTGCGTACATTCGCTAGTTTTATTATGAATTATAATATGAGTAGTAATGAAAAGAGTCTATCGGAACTTCTGACCTTGATTCGCCAAGTGGATAAGGATATGGGGCGTGACAAACACGCAGTCCTTATGGTGAATAGGAAGAGGAAGGACAAGGCAAAGGGATATAAGACTTAAAAATAGTCTAAAGCCCCTGAGCACCGTCTAACCAAGAAGAAGAAGATCCAAAGATAGGGCAAGGAAAAGGAGACAGTATGTTTTGCATGTGGAAAGTCAGACCATTGGAAGAGGAACTGCACCCAGATGCAAGGAAAGTCAAATGTGTGTTCGTTGTCGAGTGCAATCTTTCCATTTCTACACATTGGGTATTATATGCCGCTTGTGGTGTTCACATATGTATTCAAATGCAGGAACCAAGTAGATTTTGGGAAATTGTCAAAGGAGAGGAGGATCTGCGAGCTGTCAATGGTGCGAGGCTGGCAGCTCTTGCCATTGGTGACTACCACCTTTCATTGCCAACGGGAATGATTTTGGTTTTACATGATGGTTATTATGTACCTACAGTTACCAAAAACATAATTTATGTATCAAGTTTAGATGCAGATGGTTTTATTTTCAAGTTCGAAAATAAAAGTTATTTCTTTTATAAGGACAATAAATGTTATGGTATGACACATTTAAATAATGGTCTATATGTATTAAATTACAAAAACCAAGTGTTGGCGATTGATAACAAATCAAGTTCACATAACTCATATAACACCCAACTTTGGCATCATTATCATGGTCATGTAAACGAGAAGCGTTTGACAAAGCTCCCTCAAGATGGTTATTCAACTCTTCTGAGCTAAAACCACTTGATAGATATCATGCTTGTTTACAAGGAAAAATGGTCAAACCACCATTTGGGGGACATGGTGGAAGGGTGACAGAGCTTCTAGGATTGGTACACATTGATGTGCGTGGACCATTTCCAGTAAAAGCTAGAGGTGGATATTCTTACTTCGTAACTTAAACTGATAACTTGAGTAGATATGGCTATATTTACTTGATGAGGTATAAGTCCAAATCCTTTGAGAAATTCAAGGAATTCAAGAATGAAATAGATAATCAGCTTGGTAAGAAGATAAAGAAACTTTGATCGGATTGAGGTAGAGAATATCTTAACCAAGAGTTCATCAACATTCTATGAGAGTTTGGAATTCTATTTCAACTCATTTCACCTTATACACCAAAGTGGAATAGTATTAGTGAAAGGAGGAACCATACCTTGTTGGACATGGTAAGGTCGATGATGAGTCATGTAGATCTTTCGTTATCCTTTTGAGGATATGCATTACAAACTGTGGCATACACATTAAACTGAGTACCAACTGAAGCGGCAAATGGAATTCCCTTCGAGCAATGGAGTGGAAAGAAATTCATTTTATCGCATACACATATATGGGGATGTGACGCGTTTGTTAAGGCTTTCTCAGGCAACAAACAAGCACCCCGAGGCACGAAGTGTATCTTTATAGGGTATAAGGAAACAAAGGGACACTACTTATACAACCTCTCAAACAAGAAAGTGATTGTTGCTAGATAAGTTGTCTTTCTTGACAGGGAGCACGTTCTCAAAAAGGATAGTGAGAGCAAGATTGATTTTGAGGAAGTTGATACTCAAGATACACAGGAGTTGGTACAGGAACAAGTTTCACAGGTTCCCGTGGAAAAAGTTCATGAAACACAAGTATTGCGTAGGAGCGAGCTCAAGAGAGGTAAGGGAACCAGAGAGAGATGGTTTTCTAGTCACTGAGGATGGTGATTTATTATTGTTGGACAATGATGAACCTCTCCTACAAGGAGGTAGTAGAGAGATCAGAAGCAACAAGATAGCGAGAAACTGTGAATTCTGAGATGGATTCCATGTATCGAAACCAAGTTTAAGTTCTGGTCAATGCGCCAGTTGATGTAAAGTCTATTGGGTATAAATGTATATTCAAGAAGAAACTGGACATGAAAGGTAAAATAAGTACTTATAAAGCAAGGTCAATGGCTAAGGGGTTTAAACAGCGTCAAGGAATTGACTATGATAAAACCTTTTCTCCGGTTGACATGTTCAAATCCATCAAAGTCATATTTAGCATAGTAGTTTACCATGACAATGAGATTTGGTAGATGGATGTCAAAACTGCATTCTTTAACAGGAACCTTCAGAAAGATGTCAATATGACACAACCAGAAGGGTTTGTGACACCAGGTGATGCCAAAAGAACTTACAAGTTGCAGAGATCCATTTATGGATTGAAGCGGACATCTAGGTCATGAAACATTCAATTTGATGAATCCATAAAGGAATTAGGTTTCATTAAAAATGAATGTGAGTCGTGTGTTTATAAAAGGTTTAGCGGGAATGCAGTCGTTATCTTAGTAGTATATGTTGACGACATATTACTTATTGAAAACAACACACCAATCTTACAATCTATTAAGAACAGGATGAACAAATGTTTCTCCATGAAAAACTTAGGCGAAGCAGCCTACATTCTAGGGATCAAGGTCATTCGTGATAGATCCAAGAGACTGTTTGGACTAAGCCAAAGTACATATATTAATCAAATACTAAAGAGATTTAGTATGAAACAATCCAAGAGGGGATGGGTTCCAATGTCACATGGTTTGCATCTTTCTAAGAAAATGTGACATCATACATAATAGGAGAAAGATAGAATGAGTAAGATCTCATACGCTTCAGCGATATGATCAATCATGTATGTCATGTTATGTACTAGACTTGATGTTGCCTATGCATTGAGCATGGTAGGCAGATATTAAGCAGATCCAGGAGAACAGCATTGGACTGCTGTTAAGACTATCTTTAAGTATCTGAGAAGAACTAGGGATATGTTCCTGGTGTATGGAGGAGACGATAAGTTTGTCATCAGAGGGTATGTCGATGCTTGTTTTCAGGCAGATCAGAATGGTCTGAAGTCCTAATCATGATATGTTTTTTGTCTCAACGAAGAAGTTGTGAGTTGAAAGAGTTCAAAACAGCTAGTTTTAGCTGATTTTACAGCGGAGTCCGAGTACATAGCGGCTTCTGATGCACCCAAGGAAGCCGTCTGGATTCGAAACTTTATCCAGGAGCTTGATGTGATACCTAGCAATAAGGACTTTATCACAGTGTATTGTGATAATACTGCAGTGGTGGCTCTTGCAGAAGAGTCGAGGTCACATCAACGGACAAAGCATACTCCGAAAGTATCACCTCTTGATGGATTTTTATCAAAGGGGTGAAGTTGCAGTGAGCAAAGTATCCATGGAAGAGAACGTGGCGGACCCCTTGACTAAAGACTTATCTCAGCAGAAGCATGAGTATCATGTGAGAGCTAGCAAACTGAAGGTCGTTAGCAATTGGCTCGAATGCAAGTGGGGGTCTGTTGGAGTCTATATCCTAGAACCAACTTCTTTTGTACTTTATGATAACTTATATTCGTGACTTTGAATATTAATAAATTCGTTATCACATCATGATTGTTCTTTTGCATAACATTGTATGTGATAATGTCCTAAAAGTAACTGTCGCACTAAAAGGTCATAACGGATCTATGCTATGATGAGAACATGAAAGTGTTATGACACTATTCATGAATATATGTTCTATAGTTGGATGATATCATTTGAGGGACACAAATGATACAGACTATCAGGGGTGGAGACTCATGGGACTTTGAGACACTTTCTCATGATGTATGCCCTTGGTGATATCCAGTAGGATATTATGAGAATGAGACCCAACGGTAGAAAATCCACATTTATAAGTGTCATTGGATGTTTCTATATGTGGTGTGTACTGGTCATTAGACTTTAGGATTATTATAAATAGATATTATGAGTCACGCACATAGATGTATTGACGAAAACTATGATGATATATGTTCGCAGCGAGGTGGGATATGTTGGGTGCGTCACGAGTAATATTTTATTAATGAATAATGCGAGAAATGATTTATCCCTTCTGTTCTTTAACGGAAGATAATATTTCGGGCTCTTTGATGAAAATGATATAGCCTAAATAAATTCATGGTCATGGTGATCAATAGGCAAGTTCTAAATCTGAAAAGTCAAAGAAAGATATATCGAGCATATAGGCTGATTGCATTGACATGCAACCTGCTCGATTAGATATATTGTGATAAAGAGATTGTATTACACGATAAGTGTTCGTATGAGATGACATGTAGTTGCGGCATTCACGTCTTTCTATATGGGCGTCTTGGCGTCTTACTAGATGTTAACCATTGACTTTAGGCGGGTTCGCCTAATGTTACTGAGAAATAGGCCTAGAGAGTCACACACTAAGTGTATCCAGTATCTCAGTTAAATAATTTATTATTTAACAAGTTGAATAAATATTATTCTCGATCGTGGTTTAATAAGCATCCATGTATGTCTGATCGCATTTATTTTGTCACTAGTTATTTGAAAGAATATATTGTGGGCGGAGTAATTAATAAATATTGAGGAGGATTGGCGGACATAATTTAATGATCCAATGAGAAATAATAATATTGATAGTATTTGATTAAATAATATTTAATTATAACTCGCAAGTTAAACGCATGTCAGGAAATAACAATATTGTTTTTAGTATTTGACATGAGGGTTTTACTAGGATTAAATAATATTTAATTATCACTCTCAAGAACGAGAGTGATCCTGCTTCACCGGATCTAGAACGCTTTGGAAGTGATTCTCAAGACGATCGAAGGTGGACATCGCAAGCACAAAGATCTTCTGTGCTAGCGACGGGAGACTCCTTTGGCGATGTCCGAAGATACGTGAAACACATGCGGATCACTGCTAAAGGAATTCTACGGTTGGATTTTACAACACAACGGCGACGCACCACAGATTTGTTATCATACGCATCAATGAAGAATGAATAATCATAGAGGCAATTCTTATTTAATTAAATTATTGTAAACAACATGTGTTGATCTACTCTCTCTTGGTTCAAGGTTTTTGATCTCTTGATTGTTCTTTGATTCAATTTTGTTGGTCACGATGTTCTTCGTCGGAATAGACCTTGGATTGATTATCAATAACAGTAAAAAAGCAAAGTTGGACACCGTCCCTTCCACGCTTTCGCTGCACCCAGAACCTACAGGTGGTAGTTTTATCTGGCATTAGCAATTTCATCTGGCGGTAGCAGATCTAGACGGGTGGTAGTACCAAAGCCCCGACAATAGCGGATTCATCCTAGTGGGAATTGATCTTCAACCAATGGTAACAGAACTAGTGTAGTGGTAGCATGCTTCAACTAACGAAAGTAGACTAAACCTAGGGATAGCAAGTTTGTACTGACAATATAAAACTCCAACCAACAATAATGAAATCATCCAGGAAATAACAACCTTCAACTGGCGGTAGCACATTTGTTTTGGAGATAGCACATCTGTACTGGCGGCGGCAGATTTGTACTGGCGGTAGAACATCACTTTTGACGGTAGAAGACTTAAACTGGCAGTAGCAGAACTTGTACTAGCGGTAGCAACTTGGACTTAGAGAAATTTCATGTAAATTCCAGAAATGTGAAGCTTCTATCATTCAACACATAAATAGTAATAAAGAAAACATGATTTATGATCATTAAAAAAAATATTGGACTGAGCCAACACTAACAATTTTCCCCCTAGTAGGACAGTTGTACCCCTTCCGGGGAATTCTTCCCAGACTGTACAAACTGTGCAATGGCCCCCTTTTTCCTTTTCTAGAATATGATTTACAAGTTTCCCCACTATCCCCCAATGTCCTGGTATCTTTTAGGTTCAATGATAGGTGGTTATTCCTTCAATTTTCTCTTTTTTGGGTGATTTTTTTTTTAGATGTCATTTCTAGAATTGGGGAGTTTTTACTAGAGTGGTGTCCTGTGAGGGTTATGATGTTCAGGATGAGGAGTAAAAATATAGAAGTATATAAACCAGGTGGCTCTGCTTGTTTCCTATCTTATGCTAGAGCCACGACTATTGTTTAAAATCATTTTAGTAATAGAATTCTAAATACTATTAATGGGTGATTTTCAATATTGTTGGGACATAAAGGAATTGGTTGGCTCAAAATGTGTTTTCAGGTAAAATTGTGATGATTCGAGGGATTGAGCTAAGTGGTAGATTTTGTAATGTTAAAAATGGTGTGAGTTGGCATGTCGGATATAATGGAAGGTTAGTAATTACCTAGAAAAAGATTTCGGGGTTCACCAATAGATGTTTTAATGAGAACTTAGAGCCAATGATTGATAAATAGAATTTTAACTTACGTGTAGGAGGTCATTTATTGGGTTGCGGGTGGATAGAAATCTCAATTTATTTCAGAAAGGGATTGGTTATTGAGTTGTACCGCTGAGTGATGACTCGAGTTAAATTGGTAGAGATTATGCATGTGAGTGTGTTACCCAGGTAGCCAACCACTACAAGACATGTGGTTCATTAATTTAGGATTCCATCAAAATTTATTGAAAATAGTGATTTGTATGGGTAAACTAATTTATTGGGGAAGAGATAATAGGGGTAAAAACAAGCAGGTTTTGGAAGTGGTTTTTGTAGGTGAAATGTATATAAAATGGTTGGTGTGGGTGTAATGATTTAGAAAGGGTTGGGGTGGGTGAATTGTTTTCCAAAGGGCGTATGGGTTCTTGAAATTGTTTGGATGGTTTAATTTATGAAGCATAATGGTGTTTAAAATTTTGCGATGGTTGTATTTTATGTGTCACTCGCACTGACATGCACTGTTTATATGGCATGGAGACTCGTCGAGGAAATCCTACTGGTATCTATCCCCCCATCTATGCACCTTGGAACACATGTAGTTTTTTTCAGTTAAAACAAATCCTTCTAAAAAGAAGGAAAACAAGAATATCAAGGGGGTCTGAAGCACCAAGTTGCTTAAAAACAACCAGAAAAGCAACTCAAAGAGACCCCAAACAATCAAAAAAATTATCCCCCAAAAGATACTAACCAACAAATACCAGTGTGTCTGTAACTAAGTGTACCCCCCTGGATGTATGTTTCATAAAAACTCATCCATGAATAGAGCAGGGACAAGCACTTACAACATTGGCCACAGACCAATGAGACAATGTAGGATCAAGGATGAATTCCATCAAAAAGTGTCGCATCAATCACAATAATTGATCGGTCAAGTCCCCTTTCATTGCAAATCCTGATAATGAACTGCAGTGTTTTGGCAGCTGCAAGTGGTGCACTAACCCAAGCATATTGATCCAAACAATTCACAAATCGCCCCATCGATCCATTTGAAAATTACCCTTTTATGTTGAACAACACACCATCTCATAGCAGGCAGGGCAACTTGGGGTTGAACTTGCAGAATATTAAAGCACAACTATTCGAGAAAGGAGGTCAGGATAATTCCGTTAAGCAAAACCACTAGTTCCCTAACAATCTTGATAAAATTAAAATGCAATGACCCATTGTATATAATTCCTATACTCATAATTTCCTCATTACGTGCCATCCATAAACACCAAAAAAATAGAGTGGCGATGCCCTTTGAATGAAGAGGTTGTTGACACCAAAACATGGCACGGAAACAAAGGAATCGGTGATTGAATAAGTTCATCTATTTTTGAAGAAAAAAAGGAAATGTGCGTACTTCCGTGGGCACGTCGCGCCCCTGTATCGAGGCACCGCGCAGCTTCACCATGGAAATGCCTGGAAAAAAAACATGTCTTCAGGCGGTGTGGAATTCCCCCCCGCCCCGGATGCCGACTAGCGCACAAGCGTAAGAGTTGCTTCTGCGCTGTGCCCTTCACGGAAGAACTACGCGCTGGTGCCCTAAAACATCACGCCAACGGGTAAATGCGTATAAATACCCCTGGAAAGTCTACCCACTTACGAAGGGAGAAACCAACTAAGAATAGATGTCCCTGCGAGTGAAATTCAAAACCAAACCCATCTCCCAATGGTGCATAACTCGTTCAAAAACTAAGAATATCTTCACATCATGTGTTACACAAGTCTCACCTTAAGACTTCACAAACCCACTACGTGTAAGTTGAAATTTCATAATTACTTGTCAAACACTCGAAAATGTAAGGATTGTCATACGCCTGTGTGAGCCCTTGAATATGGGAACGCTAGCGTCGCGTAGTACATGTGAATTCCAATACTAAAGGAAATCTCTAACCTACCCATAAATTGTTCAATATCAATAATGACCGTGTATATAAGTGTTGAACATAAAGGTTATCTTTGAATAAGTTTCAACTTTTGCAAAATGGAGTAAAACATTTTTCACAATCGTGTTCTTAACCATCTATGGAGCCTTTACTACCCACGTCCATCACATATAGACTAAGGTATTGTATGGGTTTCCTCCGAAGAGGACACCTACCTTCCCTATGTTAATCTATAGGCCCCAAAACCCTAGGTTTATGTTGTATAAACCTCACTCATGTTATGTGTCTCTCACGTAAGTGGTTACAAGTTGTCTCTTGTTACTTCAACCCTAACACGCTTTGGAAAAACTTTTGAATAAGACTCAAATCTATTATGTGGGCTTCATGAACGTATCTTTTGATCAAACTCTCAACATTTGAGGTAAGTTCACTGAAGTGGTTGCCTCCATTTGTATAATTCTATTTTTTCTCTCACTTGCTCCCACCTCTCATGGGTATAATCTTCTTTTCCCTGACTATATCCTAATAGACAGGTGGTGATTATAGATATGCTACCATTTTAGTATAAACCCCATGGCATTACCTATCTTATCTACTGGTACAAACTTTGAGGGTTCACTGATGCTTATGTCCCACACTTAAGCCATTGTTAGGCATCTTTCACCGAATGATCCTAACCACATGATCTTAAACTACAAGATTTAATGGTTTTGGCTACATGATTACAAAAGGTTCGCCATTGGTCTTGGTTGTGTTGAATTTGGCATGATTTGATGTTACAAACTAAAATGTTTAGTTTTTTTACTTTGTTGATGGCATGAATAATCTCTAATTTGATGTTTTCCCCTTTTATTTTAGTTTTGTTAAGCTTGGAATAGGTTTGACCATATTCTGGCTCTTTTTGTTTCTTTTACATAAGTTTTTTTTACACTTATGTGAGGAGGTTTTACCTTTACATTGGGTATTGGTTACCCTTACATGAATTGTATGTTTCTCTTACATAGGTGTGCTTTTACTCTTATGTGGATTTGGTTTTGTAGGGTTACCCTTATGTAAGTGGTTTTGTACCCTTACACACTACAATATTAATAGCTTTTTGCGGTGGTTTACTAAACCGCCGCTAAATTTTTTATTAATGATTTAGCGGTGGTTTTTTATAAACCACCGCTAAAACTTTTTTTTCAACCCCGACACTTCCCGCCCCTCACCCCTTGCGACCCCCTTCTCCCCCGACCCCCACGAGACCCCCCCCCCCCGGTGACCCCCAAACCCTAGCCCCTCGCCGCCTCACCAATTCTCATCTTAGGTAGTCTTTTCTCCTTCAAATTTATTTGAAACAGATCAATCAATTATGTTTCATAAATTATATTCATATAAGTTTACTTCAAGTAAATAAAATTCCATAACATTCTCTTTAATAGAGTTGGTTTGATCTCCCAAAAAAATACAGGTAGTCTAAGACCAATCCTAATGGTATGTTTAATTATTACTAATGTGTAGTAAAACAATTTTTCTAGCACAATGTTGACATTAATTAATTGAATGATTAATGATTATAAATCATGGGTGGGATTATTCCTTGGATCCCTTTAGATTAAATGTTGTTGTGGCTGAACTTGTGGCTACTCGTGGGTGTGGATATCAATGATTAATAATGAATTGAAAAATGGATTAAAGTGTGTTTATCATGATATAAAAACCTAGGTGATTTCATGATATAACACGAATTTGGTAATAGATTATTATTAATAGAAATTACTGGCAATAATTTTTTATGAAAATGAATATTAAATTGAAAGAAATATGGTAATTTTTAGAATTAATCATTGAGTATTATGATATAATATTGTGATGTGCTTACTATTGTGACATATTTTGAGTTTCATGTTGTAATTATTATATACAAGGCTAGGCACAAATTCAATCTTTAATGTCTGTATAGAGAGATTGACCCAGTTTAATGTTATAACGCTTATATAGGGGGATTGGATGAATTTCCTATTGTAATGATTATATAAAGGGATATGACTAGATATCATACTTCTTATAGAGGATATGTTCAGGATGGTGAAATGATTATCTAGAGGGATTAGACATGATGTTGAAATGCATATACAATGGTATTTTCTTAGTCATTTTATCATTCCATGGTTCTATGGTAATGGATGGAATGACTTTCATACTTTCTCAAAGATATTTTGGAATGGTTATGAAGTAGGTTTATCGTAATATTGTATTTATTTCTTAATCAATAGACCTATTTATTGGTTTATTACATGAACTTATTATCATACTAGTTTTGATTAGAAACGGAGGTGTCGACCTAATGAGTTGTACTAACAATATATTCAGGCCACCAATTGGTGGTAGAGAATATTATATGGACATAGGATTGGATAGGGTAAATGGACCTTGTTGTTGATTCTTTCTTATTGGTTGGGATGGAGTTTGGAGATGAGACCGACATGGGGCTCAGGACCGAGGTATTTTGAGTTTATTTTTGTTAGATGGTTCTTTTATTTGTATTGCCTTTAGTTTTCCATTCTGATAAATTTTATCATGCGATTAAATGATTTATTATTAATTGCTTATTGGTTAATCCTTTTTATTCCAAGTAGTATGTCGTACTCTTTCATCTATTTCCATTAAAATGATATTTATTTATATTGTTTATTTCCACTATATTGTAACTATACATAAAGGGGTATAATATCCATGATATATCATCATACCATTGCATCTAGTTAGAAGCCTATGTAATATGAGGAGGCACGCTTGACGTCCCATAAGTGATATGATTTCACTACATGAGAGAGTTCCAAATCAGGTGACAATACGGGATAAATCCTATAATAATTATGTGTATAATATTATCAATTTATATCATGAAATTATAAAAAATTAGGATCCATACATTCTGATATCAAGCGTTAATTCTTTATTTATTCTTTTAATGATTGTTCTAGATTAGCATAACCTCTAACATGGCCATGGATTTTCTGATGGTATTTATATTATGGTCAGTTGTGCTCAATATTTTTCTTCCTTTACTCAGAAGTGAGAAATTAAATTTTGATCTATCAATAAATTAAAGCATGGGGAAATGGTATAAAAAAATCCTTATTATTACCACTTTTATTCACCCATGAATATATTATCTTGAATACCCACCAATAATAATACATCAATTTGAGAAGAAAACAAAACAAAGTATATTTCTCTATTTGGAATCCTTTATTGAATTCATATGGAGTGGTTAATCATGACTAGTTGAAACATAGTACTCTATATAGGATATTAATTTTATATTCTAAAACAATAAAATATAAAATATGTTTTGAATATAAAACCATATCATGTTAGTTTTATCTTTCTTATACAGTATGTGTCTCTGTATAATTACATTTCTGTGACCTCTTATGAAACATAGTCAATTACCTTGGGGATTTTTATTAAATGGATATATTTTTTCACTCAAATAACATTGACAATATAATCATAAAATCATTTGATGGTATTTTGGTAGGCATTTTATACAAACTGCATTAAATCACCAAAAATTGGCCTACTGAGTATACTACCCAAAATGGATGTCCTATACATATAAATACACAATGTGCACGTCTATATTGAACCATGTATTTTGATGGATATTACTCTAGTTAATAAAATGGTTATGTTAACCTAATTTTTTTAGAACCCCATGATAATATAAATTATCCTTACTAGTGACGGATCAATACATTTGGTTCTGGTTTCATTCTTACATAACTAATATAAGGTGCGTTTACAGATGTATAATTTTAATTGGGTGATTTTTCTAACATATGAAAAAATATTCTATATCTTTCTCCCTACGTTCATTCCTCTAGCTCCACCTTTGACACTTTCCCATCATCCCAACATCTATTTCCCTTCCTCCATGATTCCTCCATTTGTATCCTTTATCACACATGCATATCTTCAAAAATATAATATGCCTCTATTTTCTCCACCTCATTATTATTTCTTTTTATGTATCTATTCATACATGAAATCTATTATCTACATAGAAACCCTATAATATGCCGCTTAGGCAGGTTATCTAGGTTGGTTTGTGACAAATTGGTATCAAAGGAATTCATGCCTCTTCTTTGAAATTGCTATATAGTTTGGGATTTCTTGGTAGACATGAGATAGTATTTTGAGACTTAATAGGTATATTATGAGAAATTTATTGGATATATATCATATTAAAGTGTCTTAAGTTACCATGGGCTATTGAGAAAAAGTGTCTGAAGATTTTTATTGATCTAATCCTATACTTTTTTCAAATCTTTTACATATTTATATATTTTTTCAAATAGTATATATGAATATATTTCCCTATTTATTAATAGTTGTGTTTTTTAATTTTTTTAATATTGTGTAGGCACATTGTGATATACGTGGATAAAATCTGGATCACATTACTGAGGAACACACCTCAGTATGTTAAGGGTTTGGAGGAGTTTTTAAATTTTTCAATTTCCAATCAATCCATTGAAGGGTGAATAAGATGTCCATGTCCTAAATGTAAATTTAAAAGATGATTGAAGAGAGATGAAGTTTATGAACATTTAATATTTAATCAATTCCCTTGTCAATATTTGTGTTGGATTTGTCATGGAGAATCGAATGTTACAGAAAGGTTGAGAACTGATGTCAATCCACAAAATAAGCTCCAAACTTCATTGACAATGGGAAATGAAACGAAAAACCTTATAAATGATGAATTTGGAAATGCAAGACACCATCATCAACATCAAAACATATCAGAACAACCAGATGAGGGTGCTACAAATAGCCATATGACAAGTGGTGTTTTTGAGACATTAGGACAACCAGATGAAGATTGTAACATATCAGTGGATCCTCCTCTTGATTATGTGGAGACTAATGTAAAAGAAAACTTCATTGAAGAAAATAAATTTCATGATTTAGTTGATGGTGGAAATCAAGAGTTGTATAGTGGATGTTTGAAATATTCAAAACTTTATTTTTGCTGAAGTTTTACCATATCAAATGTCTATGTGGAATTACAAATAAAGCAATGTCCATGATATTGTAATTGCTGCACGATGCATTTCCTGAAGAAAAAATCCCCGAGTCTTTTTATGATATGAAAAATGTTGTTAACATTGAATTATACAAAAATAGATGTGTGTCCCAATGATTGTATTCTTTATTGGTGAGAGTATTCAAGTAGACAGGATTGCAAAAAATGTTCTTCTTCTAGAAGGAAGTCAATGGGTGATGTTGGAAGTCTGAATCAAAAAACTACCATGAAGAAGAAGAAAAGGAACACACATGCAAAGGTTTTGCATTACTTTCCTTTAAAGCCTCGATTTCAAAAATTATTCATGTCATCAAAAACCACCGAACGCATGAAGTGTCATTCTGTAGATAATAACAATGATGGGTTAATGCGACATCCATGAGATTCACAATTATGGAAGACATTTGATTCATTAAATCCATATTTCTTAGCTGATCTTAGGAAATTTCGATTGGGATTGGCTACCGATGGATTCAACCCATTTGGGACTTTGAGTACCAGTTATAACATTTGGCCAATTGTTTTAATCCCTTAAAATCTGCCTATGTGGATGTGTATGCAACAAATTCCTTTTACCATTTTGATGATTATTCCTGGAAAAAAATGCCTGGAAATGATATTGATCTATACTTTTAGCCTTTAATTGAATAAGTACAAGAGTTATGGAGTAACGGTGTTGAGACATTTGATGCTTATTCTAAAACAATGTTCAAAATGCATGATGCTTTAATGTGGACCATTAGTGACTTCCATGGGCTTGGGAATTTATCTGGTTATAACACTTACATGGGTTTGGCTTGTCCTATTTGTAATTTTATTTTGAACCCAAAATGATACCTCATAGTGGAAAATTGTACTTCTTGTGCCATTGAAGATTTTCCGATGCATCTCATATATTTCGGCTGAACAGATCAAAATTTAATGGTTTTATTGATTGTAGACCACCTCCAAAGTTGTTAACTGGTTTTGAAATATTTACATAACTTGGAAAAGTTGAAACAGAATATGGGAAGATTTGTCATTTGAATGATAGTGGGAAATGGGTTCGAAGTGCATCATCAAGTGAAATCGGAACGCAATAATAGAAGAAAAAAAGTATATTCTTCAAACTTCCATTTTGGGAATTTAATTTGTTGTGACATAATCTTGATGTGATGCATTTTGAGAAGAATTTATGTAAAAATTTGATCTTCACATTGCTTAAATGATCATGGAAAGTTAAAGGATCATCTCAATGCTTGAAAATAATTACATGTAATGAACATAATACGTGATCTCTGTCCAGATGAGAATGAAAAGTATGCTCTAGAAATTTTTGCAATGAAAAATAGGGATAAAGATACATTCCTTCAAATTTTAAAGTATGTGAAAGTATATAATGGGTATTAAAATAACATTGTGAGCTGTGTTTACTTAAATAATCATAAGTTACATGGATTGAAAAGTCACGATTCACATGTTTTGTTATAACAGTTACTACCATTGGCATTGCGTACATTATTACCTGAAAAAGTTACTACTGTTGTACTCCAATTCTGCACATTTTTCAGAAAAATATGTGAGAAATATCTACATCCATTTGAGCTTGAAAAACTTCATGAGAGGTTTGTATTGACAATTTGTGAAATGGATATGATCTTTCCACCATCGTTTTTTACTGTCATGATGAATTTAACTATGCATTTGGTTGAGGAAGCTAAATTAGGAGGCCCTGTTCATTATCGATGGATGTATCCAATTGAGATGTACTTTATTTATATCTTTTTTCATTTAAGTAAAAAAAATTTGGCACTTAATTAAATGCATAATTATGTTTGTTTTTTTATTTCACTGATATCTTGGGCATTTGAAATCATACGTGAGAAATAAATCTCAACCAGAAGGCTCTATTGCTGAAGGCTACTTGGTAGAAGAGTGTCTTACCTTTTGTTCTAGATACTTGGATGATATTGAGACAATATTTAATCGAGTTGGATATGTTGATGACACATTGACTCAATCTCAAATATATGGGAAATCAAAAATATTTTATACTATTGGCCGATCAGTTGGGAGGACCTCAAATGTTACACTGACAGAAATAGAATTATTACAGGTACATAGATATGTACTGCTGAATAGTGAAATTGTAGATCCATTTATTGAAGATTTGAGGATACAAACAAAGAGATGAATGAGATTCTGAACACGAAATGAGAAATATATAATGAAATCTATTAACAAAGAGCTTGTAGAATGGTTTTCACGATGTGTAAGTTCATAAATATTGCAATAAATATGAATATTAGGTTGACACATATATTTTGTAATTATAATAAAGTATATTTCTTTTTTTAGATCATGAATACTGATACTTGAGTAGAGTTGTCAGAAGATTTTAAGTTTATTGCTCGAGGTCCTCTAAAACAAGTTATAAAGTTCAACACTTACAACGTGAATGGATTTAGATTTCGTACAGTCGATCGAGAAGAGGGTTTGAAAACACATAATAGTGGTATATTTACATTTTTTGAAGTGGGATACTATATAAAGCTGACCGATATTATTGAATTAAACTACCACATGAATTTTTTAGTTGTTTTATTCAAATGAAATTTTGTCGATATTATTATAGGTGTTAAAAGAGATTCCTTGCAATTTACTTATGTGAACTTATCTCACTTGATGGATGTTGGTGATCATGAACTGCGTGATCTATATATCTCATCATCGTAAGAAAAATGGTATATTATGTGATTGATATTGTGGATAAAGGGAGGAGTGTAGTTTCTCACGTAACACAAAGAGATTTGTATGATATGAGTGATGAAGTGGAATATTTGAACTCTAACATTGAATCTCATCAACAACAAGAATCAAAATTATTTGTCCACCATGATATTGAAAATATTATTCTAGAAAGGATGAATGAATTGGATGAAGTAATGGAGCAGGAAACCGACATGATTGAAGGATAAAATTATTGTATGTACAGTTATGAATTCATTTAGTAACCACTTATTTAATTTGTGCAATCATTCATTATCATTGTTATGTATATTTTGTTTGTTAGTATTGTGCATCTGTTATCTTTTTTAATTTTTTTATGCATAATTTTTTTGAAATATATGTTCTAAACTTAATTTTATTTGATTAAATGATAGGAATGCCAAGGAGGAAGCAATATACTATTTCATCGACCACTGCGACAGATGACGATCCATCTTTCTCTCTCCCTACGACATCTGAGCCACCATCCGCCTACCCCCTTACACCATATCCCCCTACACCATTTCTCACACCCTATGTGAGTGTCCCATTAGTAGATCATCCATCGCCTCCCACTTCAGGAGCCTCAGTAGTGGGGGATCGGTGTGCTACTTCTAGTTCTTCGCGGGGATACTGGAGGGTGACTGTTACAGGCACAAATTTTAATATGAATAAATTTATTGCACTTTTTTATACTAACCGTTTGTTCATTAAAGATGGAAACAATGCAACTATGGATAAATATATAAAATTTTTAGATGTATGGAATCTGACCAGAGAGAATATAGTTGTCCCATTTTATTTATATGGGGTCCCTACAGATGACGACGTAGGATTACTTGGCCAGATTTTAGGCCAACTGGCCACAGAACCTGATTTCCTTCCTATTTCATATGATTATTGGAGACATATGCCTGAAAGTTAGAAAAATGAAGTTTTTGATTCCCCAATAAAGGAAATTTTAATAAATTATGGTGTAATTGAATTTCATGTTATTAATATTTTCAAAATGAATTTCTATGTACATATGTTTTTATACTTTACGGTTGTTGATGTGATAGCATGAAAGTGGACATTGAAAAATCTTAGAAAAAAATGGCAAGAATTTAAATGGATATTTTGGTGGTGATGTAAATGATACTTCATTGACCACCCAACAAATGTATGACAAGCTACCCGATGGGATGCCCAAAGAGCAATGAAAAGTTTTTGTTGACAGACATCATGATGAGAAGCAGATGGTATTTAAATATATATTACTATAATAATCTCATTTTACATTTATACATGTATATGGAGAGTATATGACATTGAATACATTACTATTAAATTTCATTTTATTTATTTCAGGATATTTCAAGAAATAATGCATCAAGTCGGGTTAAGCAGGTCATCCCTCACACTGTGGGGTCAAAGAGTTTTTCTAGAAGCTGATATGCTCTGGTAATATTTTCATTAGTTTAAATATTTATAAGAAAATATTACTTGTTTAATATATTAAATTTTTTATTTATGTTTGTTTAATGTATTCACAGATTTTAGGGCACGAAGCATCCCTAACAGAAGTGTGGTTGAATGTTCACCAAAAATCTGATGGAAGTTTTGTTAATGAGCCTGCCAAAGAAGCTGAGGGTATGAACTTATTTTTCATTATAATAACTTATTATTATTTGTTTCTATGTTAATATATATTGCTTCTAATATGACTAATATTTGATTTATTGGTAAAAATTAAAGAACTGTGGGATTCTAATCCTACGCAGTCATACTCAGTTTCCCTGAATGACCCAGTTGCTAAAGTCCTTGGGAAGGAACATCCTAGTAGAGTCTGTAGGATGGGTTTGAGACCTGTACCATCTGAGGTCTTTGGCAGGCCACTGGGGATTGTAGCTGCATCTACTCCTGGTTTTAGTCAGTCCATACCCCGAGATACTCAGAGAGAGATTGTTTCTCTACGAAACACAATTCATGAACATGGGGATCAGATATCCTCTTTGTAGAAAGCATTGATTGATTTATATCAAAAGATGACTGAATCTGCCTCTGGTGGTATTGCATCGATTGGTGGTGAGTAGGTAAATCAAAAAAATTAAAAATCATTTAATTTTCAAACTTTTATTGGTTTTAAGTTTAAATATAAATATACAACATTATTTAATTTTCAATATAATGTTCTTTCAGGTGGTAGCAGAAAGTAGAGATGGAGGTAGATAGGGTGACGATCTTTGTTCATCATCGGATTGTGATTAGTTGTTTTGTTGATATGTTGGACAAATATGGTAATAGTTGGTTTGTATATGTATCATGTGTGGCACATAGTTTCCACCAAACATTTTCATGACATAACATTTTCTTGATTTCTCATGTTTCCTTTTATGTATTTTATTGATTTCTGATGTTTCCTTTTATGTCTTGATTTCTCAAGTGTGGTATGACTGTTAGGTTTTGGGGCCCGCAGCGGAAGCTGGTGGGTTGGGGAATTTAAAATTATTCGTTGGCGGATCGATGGTACTTGTCTACGCTGACGATCAGAGCCCTAGTGAGGTTCGAGGATCTCACGTAAATTGTAAAGAGCACAAAATTAAAATGAAAACATGCTCATTTCAAATTCAAATCTATGATTGACTTTAACTAGTCGATGACGATCATCACTTGAAGGATTCAAAGAAGTAACCCTCTAGATTTTCCACACATGCTTCATAAACCCACAGAATCATCAATCGTCAAATTCTGGGTGCTAGCATAGAGATTCGATAGTGCTTTCGACGTCCCAATGATCACCACATCGAGATGCCTTCGATGCTGAAGAGCGATCTTGATCTGAGTATCTTGGATCGAGAGATTATCTCTCTAGAGAGTGAGAGGTGATAGAGGCTCACAACTTTCATTCCATGAATTAATGAATAGTTATTAGCACAATATAAGAGAGATCCTCCTCATATATTTATAGTGGAGTTAAGAAATACCCGGTTGGGTTCCCCGACCCCTGTTTATTTCAACGTCCACTAAATAAATAATTTTGACTAACAAAACTATGACAATATTATTTATTATTTTATCACATACTTATAATATATATAAAATATATTACATGATAAAAACTAAGCCATTTAACTCGACTCACTGTCCCGCTTAATATTAAACGAACCTTGAATATTAGAATAATATTTGTTCGATTAATATTTTTCTCCTATTTACTAAACTTGTAAATACATTAAATAAATTCAATCCCAGATATTCATAACTTGAATAGTAATGAATTTATTTAATTATTTTTGTGATCAATAACTTGGACAATAATCAGACCCCATGGTGGGGCCCACCATGTCCATATACCTATTCAACTGAATAGGGAGGATTCTTGAATATGCTATTGTGTGTAACCCTTTAGGTCCTTATCTCGATAGCAGTGAATAAAATCCACAGACAAAGAGAGGATTCTAGAAACCCATCATGGCCCCTAAAAAGATAAGGATTGTCATAGCAATGAAAACCATCCTACGAACACTAACTGTGTACTATAATATCTTTGTCATTAAATATCTCATAAAGTAGGACACACACTTGTGTCATCATCATTTTCTTGCTTTATTATTTGATGATATTACTAGATGGATTTACCTTTGTACTGCTTTGGCCAAAGACTTATGAAGGTAGAACTATCCTGATCAACTAGGCTTGAGATATACAACTTCCTAAACTTGGAAGTGACAAATCCTTTATTGACCATTCATCCAATTCCATACCACCAACGACGCACCCAACACAAGATAACTCACCACGATTTCAATACCATGGTTTTTGCCTTACATTAAAGTATGCAATCAAATGGTATACACTGGTAATGGTCTCAACTCAGGAGACTAATACACATTTCCATAGATAGAAACAACCAATGACACCCAAAACATGTGGTGTTCCTATTGGTGGGTCTGTCCTCATGATCTCACAACTAGAGATCACCAAGTGTGA
The DNA here is from genome assembly GCA_963277665.1 of Viscum album. NCBI lineage: Eukaryota > Viridiplantae > Streptophyta > Magnoliopsida > Santalales > Viscaceae > Viscum > Viscum album. Next base: position 398,206,403 of record OY728125.1, read on the forward strand.
ACTTCATGAGAAGAAGTCTCAATGATTATAATCCCCCAACACCTGATAGTCAAACATCTACTATCTCCAGTCATTAATATGTATATAGACTATAGAACATATATTTAAGATTAATGTCATAGTATCTTGATGTTATCATTATAGCTTGGGATCTACTATAACATATCGACATGATAATTAACCTTTGGAAATTACCATTATAATAGTGGACTCATAAAATTCTACACTATAATGGTAATATAACATCATGCATAACTAACTCTACACATGATATGGTAATCAAAAGTACTACATAGTTGGGTCTAGGGAACCCACTATTTCAACATGCACCATATATGTCAATTATTTTTTGTCATGATTCATTTTTTATGATTCATTTTTCCTAAATTTATTAGGTTTGTTACCCAAGGATGAATGATAAAAAAACATATCCTATAGTAACAGGAATAAATCTATTCATAGTTCTTGGAAAAGGTCCTCTATAAAAAATTGTCTCATGTATAGGAGGAGAAGGATGATATGTATGGGAACCATTATGTGAGAAAGAAATAAAAAAATTGATGCGAATGAGGAAGGGTCTCACATTTAGGGTATAACCAGCGTGATTATAATTTTCACCAAGTCCTATTATAGGAGATCCCAACATCATTACATATATTGAAACTTCATGAATCAATCCACATATAGTTTTTATATAATACCCCTAAGAATATTAGGATATTTCCTAGGGTAAGAGACATTTTTTCATAACATAGGTTTATGGATAAAGAATGAAATTCTAAGGATCCTTATGTAGATTTGGATAATATGTAGAGGACGACATGTCTTACTAGGTAGACTGCTCTAAGAAGTTTCAAGTCTTACAAGACGGACCATGCATCACATAGTTTAACATCATGTGAAAATGACTAAAATAATCTATAGTTTAAGATCATATAAAAAATACCTTATTATATGAGGTTTAATGTAGTTTAAAATAATGTTTAAATTGAAATGAACTTGTCTTTATGCCAACCCCATGAATGTAAAACTAATGTGAATGAAGAAACCCAGTCAATAAGATAAAGCGGAGGATTTGATATCAGTTTTTTGGTTGGATTTGAGATAGGATATCTATGAATCACTATGCATCCCATGAAAATAAGAATCAATCCACATATAGTTCTTATAATTTTGGGGAAAATATGACCACCGTGACTTAAAATTGAGAAATAATAGGGAAACCAAAATAAATAGAATGAGTGTAATGGTACATACCCTTTATGAACTTCCCTTTGTGCATTATCAAGTCTTGGGGATGTTTAGGGAGATTTTTTTTGGTGATTTTGAGGTTTGAGGTGGTGTTTTAGCCTTTTGAAGGCCACCACGGCTTGTGTAATGACTTGTCTGGATATGAAGGAGGTAGTTTTATGTCGGGAGTGCTCTTGTGTAAAATGGGATATATAACCATGACTTGGGGATGACATGGTGCTATGCGTGTTGTCCTAGTGGTTTTCTTATGCACCATGAGAATCTTGAAATGCCCTTGGGTGGGCATGGAATATCAGAGGACCACCTGTCCAAAATAGAAAACCCAAGCTCACCACATTTTATCCTTGGGCATGGTGAGGGTTAAATGGTTAGGAAATGGGAACTAGGTCATGGATTCTATACATGGAAGAATATAGAAGAACCACTCCATGTTCTAAGATTTGGAAAAAACATGATTTTGTATTTATTTGGTTAAATGGTACATATCATCTTAATAAAGATAACAAACAATCTTAATTGAATTTTAAGGGGAAGGGTGAAATCACACGATTTTTACTTATTGTTGTTATTTATTCTTATATGGCCACACTTACTTGGTTTTCCAACTATGACTTATTTTGAGATAGTGTGTTGTTTTGGTTTTTATAAAACTTTCTATTTATGTTTATATAACCTCACCACATATTAAAACGACTAAGAATATATATTGAACTATTAAATTAGTTTCCCATGTAATATTGTATTTTTGTGTGAATGCCCTTCATAATAATTTAGTAATTATGATAAAAACCCTTATTGAAACTAAATTATGCATAGTGGTTATGATGTGTAGTGGTTATGATGTGTGGTGGTGGTGATGTGTGGTGGTTGTGATGCGGGGTGGTTGCGATGTGTTGTGGTTATGATGTGTTATATTTTATATCAATTGGAATGGATTTTTTCAGGGCATTGGTAATGGGCCTGCAGTATCAGTTGCATTTTTTTTTTAAATCTAGCTTTAGCAGTGGTTTTAATCGCCAAAAAATAAATATAATATATTTAGCAGTGGTTAAAACTGCCTCTACCCAGTTTCATATTCCTTTATTATTCCGCGACGGTGTTTATGTATTTAGCGGTGGTTTTTCTTGGATAAATTGATATATTTTTAGTGGCGGTTATAATGCACCCACCACGACAGTTACTATAAACTGTCGCTAAATCGAGGAAATCGCCGCGTGTTGTATCATGACACACACTTTAGTGGCAGTTTTTGGAAACCACCACCATTTCCGAAAAAACCGCCGCAAAATGGTCATTTTCCTATAGTGACTAAGTGTTGATATGCAGGGACTACCTTTACGTGGGGACCTCATTACCTTTACATGAAGTGGGTAGCGGCAGGGGTACCCTTATGTAACCAGTGGTTCAAATAAGTTACCTTTACACAAGTTAGAGGTTAACCTTATGTGAGGGTCACGCTACACTCATGTGGCACATTGTGGACCCTTGAGTAGAGGGATAAGACCCTTAGATAGTGTTGAAGCACCTTACGTAGTGCGTTTTGAAGACCTTTATGCGGTGTTTGTTTTTCCAGCTACAGAGTTTGTTGTAATAGGATCTTCAACATGCTTCTTGGTAGAATGCATGTACAAAGGTTGTTGGAGGTTGTTCGAAAGGGGTTTAAGGTCCAAGATCCCTCCTCCTTCAATGTTTGAGATAGATAGTCAAATCTCAAAGAAAAGTGAAGTCAAGTGAGATCGAGTGCAAAGGGTAGTTGATGATCCAAAGAGGGAGAGCTCGTTGGTGGATCTGATCGACAATACCATATGTGGTGGTTCTGGGAGAACTTTTCTAGTAGAGAGAGCTCGAGTTTTGTGAGTTCTTAGGGTAAACCATTCAGCTGTGATGCTTATTGGAGAGTTATTCCACAAGTGAGGTTGACCCAGGTGAGAGGGTTCAGGCCTAGTTTCATGTGTTCATGTTGATTCATTCCCTAGTTTTTTTAATTACTTCTTGTTTGATATTGTGAGTGGGAAAGCGGGTCGTTACTCTGGTATAATATATTGATGTTATTCCTTTCTTTGATTTTATGTTGTAATCCTTCATTAGTTTCTTTTCTTATTAATAAGAAAAGGGGTTTGGGTTGTGTTCTTGTTGTGGAGCATGATCAAAGATCCAAAACCACATAAATTTCATGTTTTTCTCTTTCCTGTATTGTTTTTATTCCTATTTTGGTATTTGTTGTGTGTTAATATTCCATCGGGTTTTACTTTTGTTTTGTGTATTTATTTTCTCTTTTAAACTCAATGTTTTTACTTGGATCTTATTGAGTTTTTGTTGTGGGTTTGGTCCAGTGATACTGCCTCCTACTTTGGAATTTTGTGGATCATTGAGGCATCCCTCCCACCAACAAGTGATATCAGAGATAGTTTATTTTTGTTTAGAAAAGTCTTTGAATAGATTAGATGTAGATAAGTTTTATGGAGTGAATTATTTTAATTTGTGGAGAGTGAAAATGCGTGGTCTTATTGTCCATAATGGACTTTATGTATCTTTAGAAAGTGCTAGGAGGAAGATCACCACTCTCTCAGCTACTAGAGAGACCACTTTTTCTTTTGAGGATATTGACCCTAATATCTTAATTAAAGTTCATTCCCTATTGTTTTTTACTCTATGTAACAAATTTTTGAAAGATGTGGTCCAAAAAACTTCTGTCAGTGCTATCTGACTGAATCTAGAACATCTTTACATGATTAGATCCCATCTAGGTAGGATACAAGAGAAAATGCATCATTATAATTTTAAAATTCTCTCTGACACTTTTATGATGACTCATTTAGATAGTTTTAATAAATAGTCATTGTATTATCCAATATAGATGCTGATATTAATAATGAGGGCCAATTTTTCTTATAGTTAACTTCTTTGGATGAGTCATTCAATCTAGTTAGAGTTTCCATGATGTATGATATGGATTCTATCACTTTAGAGGAAGTTAAATCAACTATCTTGTTTAGGGATCTTCAAATTAATGGTTTAAAGGTGGAGTCTAATGGGGGTAAGGTATGGGTAGTAGTTTCTTAGCGTGAAGGGTCAATTTAAAGGTAAAATAAAATATAAGAAAGATGGTAGTTGGTTTAAGAATTTCAAGTGCCATCATAGTGGAAAATCTGGCCACATTAAAAGATAGTGTCCTAAGGATCTGTATAGGGATAGTATATCCCAGAACAATGTGGTATCTCCCTATTTTGATAGTTCTTGTGTTCTATGAGTCTATCCAACACCCCTTAGTATAAATTAGGTGTGTCTATAGGTTTTATTTCCTCTATATTCCTAGGACTAACTCTACATGTGATTTACAGGGGGGCTCAGTTAGAAGAGAGGGTGTGGGTAGGGTTTGTTTTCTGGTTTCTTTGGGTGTCTTTTAAGAACATGAGAGCTAACTGGGACCTCTGATGGCATATGGGTAGTTGGTTGTAGGTATATGGATGATGAGATCAAGTAAGTGAAGTTATAAGTTATGGTAAATATAATTTATTAGATAATTTGTTTCTCTGAGTATTTTTAGTAGTTTCTAACAATAGATATATTGGTATAGGCATACATGTGCTAATCTGGCACATGATATGCAGTTGGTCAGTCCGGGTTGATCGGGTTTAAGATTAGGGTATTTTATTAGTGAATATTGCTCGAACCAGTTGATAGGTTAGGCTAGTATAGGCCTGAAAGAACATTATCCCTATATTATTTACATTTTATTTTATAAGGTAGAGATTTACTGAATTTAACATGATTTAATGCTACAAATTAAATTTTTTAGTTTTTACTTTTTTCATTCCATGAATAATCTCCACTTTCCTATTTTTTCTTTTTATTTTAGTTTTATTAAGATTAGAATAGGTTTTACAGTATTCTAGATCATTTCTTTTACCTTTACATAAGTTTATTTTACCCTTATGTGAGGAGTTTTTACCTTTACATGGGGTATTGTTTACCCTTATATGAAGTACATGTTAACCTTACGTAGGTGCGCTTTTACTCTTACATGGCTTTGGTTTTGTAGGTTTACCCTTACATAAGTGGTTGTATACCCTTACATAAGTGTTGATATATAGGGTCTACCTTTACGTGGGGGATTTATTACCCTTACATGATGTGGGTAGTGGTAGGGGTACCCTTACACAAGGTTTGGTTACCCATACATAACCAATGGTTTGGAGCATCTACCTTTACACAAGTGAGAGGCTACCCTTATGCGGGTAGTGTCCTAGAGTGGGTCAACTTTATATGAGGTTTATAATACCCTTATATTGCTCACTGTGAACCCTTATGCAAAGGAATAATACCCTTAAATAGTTCCAAAGACCCTTATGTAGCATGTTTTGAAGACCTTTACACGATGTTTGTATTTCTAGTTGTTGGGTTTGTTGTAACAACTTGTTTAGTATGATACTTAGATGAATGTGTGTCCAAAGGTTGTTATAGGTTGTCCAAATGGGTTCTAAGTTTTTATCTCCCACCTCTAAGCATGATTGAGATAGATAATTGAAGCTTAGTGAAAGGTGAATCCAAGAGAGACCAAGTGTGAAGGGAGGGTGACAATCTAAATAGGGAGAGCTTGTTAGTGGCACTAATTGGAGACACCATACACAATGGTTCCGAGAGAAATGTTTTGATGGAGAGAGATTGAGGTTTTTCGAGTTCTTATGGTGGATCATTTGACTATAGATCTTCTTAGAGGGTTATTCCATGAGTGAGGCCAAGCCTGGCAAGAGGTTTTTGTCCTAGTTTCATGTGTTCATATCAATTTATTCCATAGTTTTTGTTGTTTCTTTTTTATCTTGTGCATGTGAAAGTGGGTTTTTCCTCTAGTATAATCTATTAATTTTATTCCTTTCATTATTTTTTTTATTCTAATCCATTGTTAGTTTCTTTGATTATTAATAAGAAATGGGGTGTGGGTGGTGTTCATATCATGAAGTAGGATAAAAGATCTAAACCATGTAAATCCTGTGTTTTTCTCTTTCTTGTATCATTTTTATTCTCGTTTGTGGTATTTCTTGCATTCTACTGTGCCATTGAGTTATACTACTATTTTTTTAAAGATAATTATTTTTTATCTAATCCTGTTGAGTTTTTTTGGTTTGTTTTCAATGAGTCTTCCTCCTACTATAGAGTTATATAGATCGCTAGGGTTTCCCTCCCACCAATAGGTTGCATGAACTTAAAAGATACACTTTTTATCCTGGTTGAAAAATATTAAAAGTAATATAATTGGTCATGGTTGTAAGACATAAAAATTCATAGCTTTTTTCCTTAACACACTATCTTATAAGGTAATACATACTTTTTCATATGGATTTAAATTATAACCTTGAAATATATGAGTTTTGAATTCACACCAGGGATACATATAAATCCATTGCAGGCCTAATATCAACACTGTGACACATTCTCACACTACTATTCTTAAAGCCTTCTTGGACATCACAAAACTTGTAATGTCCCACTTCCCCAGACCACTGATTGGTTCCCAGATTGATGATCACCACGATACCCTAGGTTCACCTCCTCATACACTAGTTATCGCTGACTGGTAGCAGGGGCCTAAGGTGGTACTATGAGAAGACTATACCCTCTATATTAGAGTGTGTAATAAAATATAAAATAACCCTTACCATCCAAAATAATAAATAACTAGTAAGTGTAAGTAATAAATGTAAAAAAACTGAATAATAAATGAGATGTCATAAAGGCCCAAGCTGTTATTCCATACATACAATGAACACCCACTGTCCGGTTACATATACATACTAGAATAAAGAAAATAAAAGATGTTGGATACATGAAATCCTAAGACAAAATTCATCACAAGCTCCATATATTAATTTAATCCATCATACATGATCAACATCGGGCCTCGGCCCGACCTATATTGGAAACTAAGTGAACATCTACTCAGGTACCCATGTGTAGTGGAAAACCAAGAAGGGTGTGAATACAAAACTTATTAGGTCTCCAATAACGTGGTCTCAAAATAATCATCATATGTCATGATATTTTCATGTGACATGATCAACTAAAATACATAAATAAAATAAACCACCATTGATCCTTGGTCTTGTGACCCTGATTTACCATACCCGCTTCAACCCGATTATGAAGTGTCTCTAAGAACATCACAAAATTATGACAACCATAACCACACAACCACACATCAGGTGTGTTGTTTCAAAAAGGTATCACAAACATCCCTTATGATAGTTTTCCAAAGCCTCCACAATCCTCCCATATGGGGGATTTCTCATCCAGGCATAGCCCAATAGTATCATAGAACCAGATCCAAGCTCACCCTAGTATAATATACTAGACACGCCTCTACAGATAGTAGTCCTGCAATAGATAAAAAACCAAAATCCCCCACCAAAAGACCCCATCGGGATACCAAGTGATGGTCCATATGATCAACCCAGCTCCAAATCCATGGAAACACAACCATATCCAAGATCAAACCATGTGGAAACTCTATCCATATCCAACTATAATTACATGAAAGCCCAAACATACATAAGATCTAACTATGTGTTAGCTTCATCATGCATCAAAAAACTCCCCTATGAGAGTTTTCTCATCCAGGGTATAAGCTATATAGGCATCTCAGCCAACCTCCCCTATGGGAGTTTCCACATCTGAGGCATAATCCCTATAAACATTTCAGCATACTTTTCCTATGATAGTTTCCTTCCAAACATCAAGACTCCCTATGGTGTATACCATATCAAACATTAATATAATAGTTCTATGAATGGGTGACTATATACCTAACCCTCTATGTAGACCCTCATCAAACTCCCCAGAGTACGACCTAAATCATCTCAGCCTAAACATGGTTAACTCACCGATTCGGGATCTAAGGTGACACCCACGATCATTTTATCCCATTCTCGACTTATACCCAATCAAGGTCGTTTTCCAAAAAATGGCTCCCACATGGATTCCCTAAGTCATCACTTTAGTAGAGGTATCCCACTCGAGATCCTTGGTCACATCTGGTTTCCTGGTCCTAAGCCCAATGCTCAAAGGACATCTAGTCCCTCAACATCATCAACATCTATCCTCATAGGCCTCAATTTTTAAGTCACCCAGACATATCTAGAGTGATAACCTTTAATCCCATATCACTCTATCCATCACAACTAGGTTGGTCCTCACACCCAACCAAACACAAAGTCTTTATGGGGTCTATTCACTCGATAGTCACATCCCAGTGGGAGAGACGCACACAACTTTCCCCTCTATCCAAATGAATAGTAGGGTTCCTACACTAGGGCCATTAGTAGACATTTATCTTCGATACCTCATCCAATGACAACCGAAGAAACTAGCCAGCACACAAGGGTCCAACAGGTCCCTTAACACTTTTTCCAATTCAAGACATTTTATCTAATCTAAACATTTTAATTAATTTAAGAATTCATATTAAATTTAATAATATAATAAAAATTGGATTGTAAGCTTACTAGTAAGGTCACATGCCCACATGTATATAAACACCATGCAAAAAGTGGTAAGTAAAGTACCAAGTACAATCTACCATTTTAGAAGCTTTCTAATTTCCTCCCTAGGGAATGTGATAACTACCAATGCCTGACCAAGCCCATTCATCCTCGTTCAAAAAATTTGAGATTATTTCTCGTAACCAAACCACCATAATTAATTAATTAACTATAAAAAAATTATAATTAATTAACTAATCTCAATAGTTTATAACTAATTATTTTATTTTATTTAAATAGGCATAATGCACATATTCACACCAGATAATCTCATCATGGCAGAATTGCGACCAAACATGAGACAACAACCCACAAAATACCCCTGACCTAGAACTAGGAAAAATCTATAAGAAATGGTGTGAAAAAATTATTAATTCAATTTAATTTGAGCCTAAAAGAATTGAAAAATCTTTACAAAAACATACCTCAATAAAACTGTATGCGACAAAGTGTTGTCGACATCTCAGAATGTTATCTTCCTAGGTAGAGTGAAAGCCCCAACATGCTTGGATGCTTCCAACATGATCCAGTGCAATAAAAAACAAATCAATAAACCAAGAAACCAAAATTAGAGCAGAGGAGAGGAGGTAAATAGAGGTTAGTGGAAGGAAGATTGTACCTCAAAATTCTTGAAAACACCCAATAAAACACCCCCTTGATGGGGCTTGAAGGAGGAAAGGGTAAAGGGATTAGGCTCACATGATGGGAGGAAAGGAGAGAATGAGGGTTGGAACCTCTTAAAATTTAGGGGGGGATATTTTTATCCCTTTTTAATAGGCCACATGGTTTTTCAAATCATACACCAACCATGCACCCCATACTTCCCAAGCAACACACCTCGCTTGGCTTGGCCACACGATTTTCCAAACCATGCGCCAACTATGAAACCACCTATGAAGCCTCACATGAATTCCTCTAAAATGTTGCATGGTTTGAACTTAACCATAATCCAAACATGTAATCTAACCATGATATTTTCAAAATGAACTAAAAGTTTTTCAAACATCAGGGTGCCACACGGTTTCCCCTAAACCATGCACCCCAAACCGTGATCCCTGTCCAAAATTATCTATAAATCATAAAACTTATCCCAAATAATACAAGGATCACCTAAAAAACCATGATACATCTAAATTATCATTCTACATCCAAATTTATCCTTTTTAGGGGTTAAAACCCTTGAAATAACGTTTTTAAACTCCGATAAAAAATTTGACTTGTCCAGTAACTACAAATTCAAATTCTTTATAACATTTTCAACTTGTACAAACATAGGATCTTAAAACCTCCCCAAATTAATAATTATTATCCCTAATAAGTATTGGTGGTCATCTAAAAACAACTCCTGACCTACCTCAGTCATGAATTCTCACTCAAACAGCTGGGTTCCACCTCTGAACATCCAACACATTCTAAAGCACCACCTCAATACCATAGTTCTAAAATCAACGAAACCAAGTTAATGCTTGAATTCACTTTCTAAAACACAAGGTGATTCTTAGTTGAGATTATATATGATAATATAGGACTATGTAATTATCTCATTCATCATCCAGCCTATGGTTCTCTCCACCATAGGACATAGTCCGTAATAGCCAATTCTGAGCCATGATGCCTCCACCATCATAATTTTCCATCAAAACACACCTCTATCATCATAATGATTCTCATGTCATGGTTACAAACACACAAACCCATTTTATCAAAATAACTTGACTCCCAGATCTTGATTATGATTATAATTAGTCAAATATCAATTTGACCAGTTTAAAAACCCAACTATGCATGCTTTTCCTTGAAAAGCCCCAACCAACCATCAAAACAATCCCATTGTGTCTAAAAAGATGCACCTGATGAAATATCTCACCAATCACACTCAACTATATGTGGGAATAGTATTCATACCACTTTTGGATGACTCATACCAAGAACACTAAACTCCAGCTACCGAAACATCACCAAAACATGATCATGATGCCTTAATTCCCATAAGCATCTTGTGATCATCCAAGCAAGCTCACTGAATCTCGTACTAAACTTCTAGTGAAATTTCCTAGACAAAACATCCACTATAAAATTCCGTTATGGTGCCACACCATGATAAACTATACACCATCGACCTAGTCACACATAGATCATATGAAAACCATCTAGAGCCTGATGCCAACACATTGACTCCAACCAATTCCTTAACTAAATTAGTACTTGTAATTCACCATAGAATCATGTAGTACTCAAGTCCATTTATCCACTAATATCATAATTCCATATCAAACATCCAATGACCAGTTTAACTCTCAAAACCCTTTTCACATATGGGTCACACACTCATGAATAACATCCCAATCCCCACCTTAGGAGCATCAATGTCATCACACTACCAAAATAAGTCCCAGATCACCAAGGCCTATGCCACGCCCATCACAGATGTAACCACTAGTGTGGCTAATCACTGATCATTTCCAATCACCAACCCATTCCCAAATCATCACTCGTTCCCAACCCAAGGGAACATTATCCATGGTAACCATCAAGTTGTCTCACCACTGAGGGTTAAAATTCTCAAATTTCCCCTCAAGCATCACCTCAACGGGTTATGTCACTTACCACATGTCAGTCCTTACAATCCATGATCACTCGATCCACCACTTGACTCACGCTTTCATGAGTCATAGGTTCCCAAGACTAGGAAGATCATTCTTCACGACATGTGAGTCACAACATGCTGAGATCTCCCTTATAAATCATCTTTAAAATCAATCACCTCACTTGTTTCATGATCCATTAAATGAACACCTACCTCAAAACATCATTCTAGCACCACAAATGATCATCCTTAGTCTAAAGAATGTTAAACTAATCTACATGCTTAGCCACCACCCAAAACCATTCCTTTCAAAAGCATACACCCAAAATCCGACCACACTGCTAAAAGCATCCAAATGTACAAGGCCATACGTCACCCTAGTTCTACCCTCAAAATTTCACTTTGATACCTAATCCAAAAACACCCAAGGTTCTTGTCACCACAAAACACCAAGACATCTCCATGCCTAGTTCACATACCCTATATCACCTAATGGGCATCGATCTTACCCTGAGCATACAACCATGATAAATACCTCTAAAGGAGCCACAAAACCTAAGACAACCCCTCTCATGGGTTTCCTTTTAAAAAAATAAACCACCGACCCACTAAGTTCTAGGTTAAAGCTAAGGGTCTATAGGTATCACACCTAGACTTACCTACCAAGTATCATTAAGGGACCACCATGTTTGACCACCTATCCCCTAGATCAAATCTCATAATATGTCATACATGCTCTCATATCAATCCACAACATCATCATTCCAAGAACCCACTCACGAGGTATCACATATGAAGACATCACACACCGACCACAAACCACAATTAGGGAACCCATCCTCACAAGCATCCACCAATGAGAATGCTCCATTGAGGACCATGTCTCACTAAACAACTATTCCTACAACCAACTAAATCACTCTAGATGATCTATATTGATGGAAGACACAATAAAAAAACCATTTAAGTAAAATTCCATTCTAAGATATATGGGAAGACACCATATAGGTTTTTACCGACACTTTAAATAACCGAACCTATATAACAACACCACATAAGGGTTTATTTATTAGGAATATAATGGAATGTTGAACCACAAGGGCCACTACACCTCTTGTGCATGAGGACAACATCTTTTACCTTAACATCAATGAGCATCCCACCATAGATCCACATGAACTACCACAATAGGGGAATACATACAAAATTTAGACCAGATGAGTAGAATTCCACTAAGTACTTATATGATAAAATTTCATATGGGTAGTTTTTAACACATTAAACAACCAAGACTCAATCATCAGTGATAAAAATGATACTAAAAAGTCTATCACGTGAATCCTACATGCCTAATATGATGCATGAGATTATTGTTGACTCTATAGGCCAAGAGTAAAATCCAAATAACTAGCCTCTTGACAAAAGGAAAAGATTCCTAAATCAATAAAAGATAATAAAATCTAAACCACATGTTCATTTCCCAAGTAAAAAATATACTATAACTATAACATCACAAACCAAACAACAATACCATCTCCTTGGTAACCTAGACTTTTCCATGACCTGACCCACTAGGGATCGTTTGGTTAGTGGTAAGTTGAGTGTGAAACCCCAAGACTACCTCCAATAGGATTGGGGATGGAGACCAGCACCGAGTAGGCACATCATACAAATGGGAGATTCTATCAAATTCAACACTTGGTATGAACCACAGTTTATCCCACATCAGAGCATAAAACAAGTACTAGAAATAATAAAGGGACAAATAAAAGACCACCAAAACTATAAAAAGATTCCAAAAAACTAGGAAGGAGGGAGATTCTATCAAATTCAAAACTTGGTATGAACCACAATTTATCTAGATAAAATATGATCCACCTAATATTGGTCCACCTATAACTCCATCAAAATTACTCTCATCTGCATAATACATGAGATGTGTGGGTAGATCCCATGAAGGGGTGAGTATATACATACATAGTAGGACACCTCAAAATCAACAAAAATAAAGAATAAAGTGGCTAGTAATCTCATCATATTAATGGAATGACAATCAGAATATGAGACATAGCAATAATAATAACCCAAATACACTCAATATAGACACAAATTCTCAATGTGAGGTCATAACCAAACTACCAGATAGAGATCTGATTGATGTTTCAAGGTAACACTCATCTGGAAAAAATCACTCCATGATCCTTTCTAACATTGATGGTGCTTATCTAAGAAGTCATTCTCATCTAGCCTCACCAAGAAGAAGTACACAATAGAAATATGAAGTCATAAATACACATATAGGGGATCTCACCTAGGGACTGTGGGTAATTTCTAACCCTAACTGGGATAATGCGTTGGGAAGGAGATTAAACATCTTGGTACGTAGGTCATGTGATTCATAAACCTACATAGGGAGGAAGAAATAATAGAGGATCACTCTCCGATCCACATAGAGGGAATCCTAAACTCCATCTGTGTCTAATCACATAGAGGGGATCACACCCAATGCGCAGTACATGATGCCTCACTGTACCCTTATATGGATGGACCAAGGGAACACACCCTATAGGCATTGGTATACACTAAATATAATAAAGTCCTCAACCTAATCTGAGAAAAGTATATGGTTTGTACTATGAGTACACAATGTTTTTTGGTTACCCCGAGTCTCCCTATGTACTTCGGCTCATGCCTGTGTACTTTGGGTCATGTCTGTTTACTAAGGATATGTCTGTGTACCTGACCATGTATGGGTACCTATCCATGTCTGATTATTGGTTCATGCTTGTGTACTTTGGTCATGCCTGTATACCAAGTTTTTTTCGAGTACCTGGTGTGTCTAAGTATCATGTCATGCCCATGTACCTTGGTCATACCCTTGTACCTGGCCGTGTTTGTGCCCATGTACCTCAGGGCTATATTATGAGTTTCTAGTCATGGGTCACATGGAATGTGGTATTCCCCACATAGTGTGTGAAATTTTATTTTTTCTAAAACCCTAGCTACTAAAACCTATGGAATACACAACATGTCTTCTTTGGACTACACGTCGTGTATATTGGTATTTTCTAGAACACACTATTTTTTCACATGGATACACTCATGCCACTAATACCTTCGATTTCACCACCAAATCCACTAATAAACATGAATCTAGGCTTGATCTAGCCTTACCATCACTAGTAGATGGATTTTGACCACCTAATATGCTCAAGAATTTTCCTCTATCACTATGTATTTCCAAAACATCAAACCCATGAACTAGAATCCTCTGATCCATTATTAGATCATTCTTTGTCATCATACACCTCAATCACACTATCGATATTGAACCCAAACCCACGATAATGGTATGTTGAGCTAAATAATGGCTGTGTAATGATTGTATATTAGATATTTTTTGAAACACTAGATAAAATAATTATTGATGATGATTGTGTGAAGAATGATGAGAGAAATGGAAAAAACACAAACACGGGGAATGAACCTAAGCCATTGTTTGGGTTGGCCTCAATCTGTTTCCATGATAATGACAAATAAAAATAAATAATCATGTATTATCAAATAATAATTGTTTTCTATTTCTAGGAAGATAAATCTATACCCATAATTCAACAATTGAACCACAAATCAATTCGTTAAAATATTGATTAATGTTCAACATAGTATAATAAAATGGGGATTAAATATAACATAAAAAAAAATTCTACCTCATGTTTAGATCGGTCATTAACAAAGAATGGTTCCAAGTCACCGTCGTTGGTGAGATTCAAAAATACCTTTGGCACACCAATCATTGCACCATAATCCATTATCATTCGTCTAAGAACTCTCCTCCAATGGATCCTCTCAAATACCTAAGGTTATGCAGCTAACCATATGTATTTTCTATAAGTAAGATTAAATAGTTGAGATTAGGTTTTGTTCTATTTAATAAATAAAAAATTTATTTATTTATTAATCCTCCAATAATTCCCACTAAATCCAAACACTCAATGCACAGAAAGGTTATGTCATGCTTAGGGTAAAAACTGCATTTCAGATTTAATGGTGGTATCTGATTTCTCATATGAGGTTTTATTAAAGATTTATTCCATTATTTTAGAAAAAATATGCATGTGTGATATAACATATTTAATATTTATATTGTATCAATACTAAGCCTCCTTGGGTTTCAGAATACCACGCTGACTCAGCATCTGACTTTGAAAATATTATAAAGTTTTACAAGGAAATAACAAAGACATTACATTCTCACCACCTCAAGTATTTTTGATACTAAAAAGTAAAAACCTACTCATATAGGTGAGGGTAATGAGATCACATATGATTCTCCCACTCCTAGGTGATTTCCTAAAGATTCCCATGCTTCCATTAGACACACACTAAAGGAATCATTCACCTATGGAGGATCTTCTCTCGTCGATCCTCAATCACCACCAGGTACTTTGTGAAGGTAGTTCTATCCTCGATGTCCATATCACCCCCATTCGATAACATTAAATGAGTCATTGACATACCTCCTCAGTTGTGACACATGGAAGACATCATGTACCCAATCTAACTATGGTGGTAAGACAAATCAGTATGCCACCTCACCAACCCTACACAATATCTTGAAAATGACAATGAATCTTGGAGATAAATTGCTTCCCTGACCAAATATCTGCAATCCTCATTGATATAAAACCTTCAAAAACATATGGTCTCCCTAATAGAACTCCAAAGGCCTCCATCATCAGTCTTAATAAGGCTTCTAATATCTATGGGTGGTCTTCATCTTCTCCTAGATGATCTAAACCTACTCTTTTATAGCTTGCACCAAATTTGGGCCCTTGAGTGCGGACTCTCTTTGATTAGTCCAACATAGTGGTGACCTAAAAGGTATCCTGTATAAGGCCTTGATTGGTTCCATACTAATAGTGGAGTGGTAACTATTGTTATATGAAAACTCCACAAAGTGTAGGTGATCATCCCAACTATGACTAATTTCTAACATTCAATCTTGAATCATTTCTTCCTAAACTAAATAGTTTGCTCATTCTGGCCATATTTTTGGTGGTGAAATTTCATGCTCAAATGCAATTAAGTCCCAAAGGCCTCCTTAAAACCTCTCCATAATCATGATTTGAAGAAAGAATCATAACCTAAAATGATCATCTATAGGACTATATGAATCCGGACTATCTTTTATAGATAAAGGCATCCCAAGATCTCAATTTAAATATTCTCTTGGATGGCTAAGAAGTGTTCCAACTTAGAGATTTAGTATACGATCACCTAGATAGCATCATTCCCTCAAGACGATCATGGAAGACTCATCATGAATTACATAGATATATCATCCCACTTCCACCCTATCACTTCAAGGGGTTGATCTAAACCCCACTAGAACCTGTTTATCAACCTTCATCTACTAACAAGTGAGGAATAAAGAGAAAAACTATGCTACACACTTCATCATCCATTGGCTCTAGAATAGATGCTGAAGGTCTCGATACAACTTCACAACTTATGGATGTACCGCTAAGGGAGAAGTATAACCCCCCCCTCAAAACCTCATCTCATAGCATCATTGGTAAAATAGTCTATCCTTATAAGAGGATGGAGTGCTCTCCACCTTTGGAGAAACCATTAGGATTATGTCTATTAGATATCTAAACATGAAAGGTCTTAGAGTCGGTATCTCCAAGATAATCCTCCCTAAAATGCTATATAAGGGGAGGTGTAACAACCATTAGAGGTAATCCATCCCATCCCCAACCACTAAGGAAAATTACAATGAGACCAACTTCTCTAATACCTCTCTTAATATATGTGAACAATATATCCTGCTGAGAGAATCTTCCACCACATTCCCCTTCCTGGGAGTATATAATATCTTTAAGTCTTAATTATAGATAAACTCTAGCCACTACCTCTATCTTAAGTTAATATTTTTATAGGAAAATATATACTTGAGACTCTTGTGGTCATAATAAAGATAAACTACTCACCCATAAGACAGTTTCACCACATCTTTCAGGAGAAGACCTCTAATACCAACTTAAGATCATGGGTCGTGTAGTTCTTTTCATGTAGTCTAAACTAGAAGGGCCCATCAGAAATCAATGTCTTCCTATGCATCAAAACACATCCAAGCCCAGTTTTGGAGGCATCACATAACACTACATTCTCAAAACTATCCTCCGGCAGTCTCAAGATGGGGGCACTTGTCAACCTTTACCACAACTCCTAAAAAGCCCATTGGAAATGCTCATTCCAAAAAAATACTACCCCTTTTAGGTAGAAACTATCAAGGGTGATATAATCCTAGAGAAATAAGGTGTGAATCTTCTATAGTATCCTACCAAACTAATGAATATGTACACCTCAGTCACACTCTTTAGTTGATCCTAATCTAGCACTGCCTCAACCTTTTCTGGTTCCACTGCTACTCCCTATTCTAAGATGAAATGTATAAAGAAATAAACATCTCAAATAAAAAACTAAAACTTCAAGATATTTCCATAAATACGGTTCTATCATAGTATATCCAATACTATCCTTAAGTTCCTTAAATGATCCTCCTCTAATGTTGAGTACACTAGGATTTCATAGATGAAGAACACCATAAACCGATCCAATAAGGGATGAAAGATCTGGTTCATGAGTCCCATAAACACTGTTGGATCATTCATCATTTTGAAAGGAATCACAAATTACTTTTAGTGACCTTAGAGAAATAAAAATGTTTTCTCTGGTATATTCTCATCCTGAACTCAAAGATGGTGATAGCCTAAGTTGAGGAAAATATTCTAGAACTATCTCACCCCTCTCAACTGGTTTAAGAGGTTAACGATTCTCGACTATGGATAATTATTCTTGATGTTCACCTAATTCAAGAAATGTTAATCCACACCTAACCTCAATATCCCATAAAACTTCTTAGTGAAAAACACTATGGGTACCTAGGGGGTAAAAACTTGTCTTGAGAATTCCCTTCATCTACAACTCCTCTAACTATATCTTCATCTCATGAAGCTCAGAGGGAGCCATCTGATATGATGACGTAGATATCTGGGTTATCCCTATGTGAAAGTCTATGAATAAGTCTATCTCTTGGTGGGGATTTAATACCAACAAACCTGTAGGGAAGACAACCTCATACTCAACCACCACTATAGGAAACTAATAACTCATAACATCCACTACTCCCAAGGAAGATGCCTTCATACTCAACCACCACTATAGGAAACTAATAACTCATAACATCCACTGATACTAGGATCAAACTAGTCAAATGATGAGTAATAAACTATATCTTTCCAGGAATAAGTACATCCTACTCTTCCCGGACTTCCTTCTTATTAAAGAAGGAAAAAATCATCCTATCCATATAGATGCATCACATCCTCTTCCTAAAACAGTCACTCTGAGAATGAACTACGAATATCCAGTACATACCTAGAATGACGTCATAAGACCTAATCACTGCTATGAAAATATCCCAAAGGAATCTCTCTCATCCAAGATTCAGGTCACACTATTAGTAGAAGTGTGTGATCATTGAATCCCCTCCTCTAGTATTCTCTAAGCACAAAGTTTGATCCAAAGGATCAAATTGAATATCTAAGTCTTGAACTAGGGATGTCGAAAGAAAAGAGTGGTCTATGCCAATGTCTATTAGTATTAAAAATAAATTACATAAGACATAGATCATACCTTTAATCATCCCTAAGTCCTCTGGGTCATAGGCCTCCATTGTTTGCAGCTGTTCTTATCCCTAAACACTAGCCCCTTGAGCCTAGCATGGACTACCTGAGGGTAGTGGCAATAAAAAATCAAACCATCAGCCACTTTTTGGTGTTCTCCTAGATCCTATTACATGTCCTATACCCTACTAATCTCTTTTCTCTAGATCCTAACTTTGCTAAGGAAATCCATAGACAGTCTCTCTGTTAACTATATGGTGGGTCAGACAATCCCTCCTGAGATTCCCCTAGTCATCGTAAGAGTAGAACCACATCTCATTCGTTTGATTAGAACCTCCCTACTAGACCTTAACCATAGACCCTTAGTCCCGATTCTATCTCCAAAAATACCCATCTAATCCATATCCATATGTCTAATGTTTGATACTAGATGTTAAAGTTTCTTCTCCAGGATGCCAACTACTAGCACCAACTGTCAACTACTCCGCCAAAAATCTCTTCATTAGTAAAGATCACTCAAGCACTCCAGCATAAGTAAGATTGGAAAGAGATATTACTCCAACACTAATATCTCTATGGTGACCATGATCTATGGTTATTCCTTGTAATAACACATCTCAAACCATATCCATGGAGTGTCATGTGAGGTTAGTGAACCTCAATGAATACTCTGCCACTGCTATGCTACTTTTTTGAAGCTCCTTAAGATCCTGGATGCATATTTATTACAACGTGGTTGGATATAACTACTCTCTAAAGATATTATCAAACTATATTCTTGAAAGAGTCACCTCATTGTATGTATGAGTCACCAAAATCCACCATATCCCTGCGAATCTATGAAGAATAATCGATGTAAGGACCACCATCTGATCTGGAGGGGTCTTCACAAGGAAAAAAACTTGCATAACTACCTCAATAAAATCCTCAATTTTATAGGGGATTGGATCACCCTAAAACCTAAGAGGTATCTTTTTCTAAAACTCATGAAGTGCACTCAGCCTGTACAAATACTCAGCCAGTACTTTCAGTATAATCTACTACTCAATAGGTTGTAGTAAGACTGGAAAAAAACCTAGAGATACCACCTCCTGTACAGGGCCTTATACTAAAGCCTCATCACTAGGTGAATCATCCTTGTAATACTACTGTAGAATCAAAGCTAGTTTTTATCATAGAGACGTATTAAAAATTAAAGATGTACTGTGGTCAAAGATTTTATCTGGGGAGTTGACTCAAGAAGGATATAGAAGTAAAAAATCATTCCTATATGATGTATATACCAATTTTTTCCATGGAATTAGTGCCTAAATGTTTCATGTTAACAAGAGGGTTATCAGAGTCTTGTTGAATGAATACATCATCTTCCATACCAACACTTTATTCCCTATTCAAAGATCAAAACACTAAAAAATTAACATTATTTTCCTAGTTCCCATACCAAACCTCATAGTTAGACAGTATCCAATATTTAGTACTATAATGAACCTCCATTGATACCACTCTATCATGACCTAACCCACTGGGGCTTGCCTAGACGGTGGTAAGCCAAGTGTGACACCCCAAGCCTGCCTCCAATAGGCTAGGGGCCAGCGACCATCACTGGGTAGGTACATCACACACATGGGAGGCATTATCTTAAGGTACCTGCACACACACACACACACATCTCTAAATACCCACACAATACTAAAAGTTAAAATAAAATTAGTACCCAGAATTCATGCATACATCTATATCACACATCATATCATGACACAAGTACTAGAAATCATAAAGGGCCAAATAAAATCCCACCAAAACTATAAAAAGAGTCTAACCTATTTGGAAGGAGGAGAATGCTATCAAATGAAACAATTGGTATGAACCATAGTATTTCTATCTCAACTACATTCTTCTTGTTTTTGGTTTACCTAGGACTTTCTTGAAAGGTCTATCATCTGTATAAGACATTAAATGTGTGGTAATATCCCTTCTAGGGGTGATTATATTCTTACCTAGTAGGACACCCCAAAATCACCAAATATAATGCATTAAGAGAGTAATAAACTCATCATGTCAAAGTCATGTCAATCAAAATATACGGAATAATAATAATAATAACCCAAATATACTCAAGATAGAAACTAAGTCTTAAAGTGTGGTCACAACCAAACTGCTTTCCTAGGATCCAATTGAGGCTTCAAGGTAATGCTCGTCTAGGAGAACTCACTCCACGAGCCCTACTAACAGTGATGACACTTATCCAAGAAGTCTTTCTCACCAATACTTTCTAAGAACAAGTACATATAGAACTCTAAAGGTATCTATAAAAAGAGAGGAGATATCACCTAGGGCCTATGAGGGATTCCTAACCCTAAATGGGATAACCCACTAGGAAGGGGGTCAAACATCCCGATATATAGGACATTTGATTTCCAACCCTACCTAGGGAGGAAGAAATGATAGAGGATCACTCACTAGGCTACAGAGAGGGATTCCTAAACTGTATATGTGACTAATACTATAGAGGGGAACACAAACTATACTTAGGACATGATTAATCATTGTACCCTCATAGGTATTGACCAAGGGAACACACCCTATAGAGAATGGTTTACACTAAAGAGAATAAGGTCCTCAACCTACCCTGAGAAATGTAGATGGTGTGTACTATGATTACACTGCATGTCTTGATAACCCTTGGTCTGCCCGTGTACTTTGGCCCATGCTTGTGTACTTTGGGTCATGTTTGTGTAATGTATCTATGCCAATGTACATGGTTATGTTTGGGTATCTAACCATGTTTGAGTAGAATGTTGTGTCTGTGTACTCTGGTTGTTCCAGTATACCTGGCTGTGTCTGGGTATCAGGTCGTGTCTAGGTATCTGGACGTGTCTGATTATTGGGTCATGCCCATGTTCCCTAGTCATGCTCGTGTACCTGGACATGTTCATGCTCATGTACCCTAGTGGTTCATGCTAAGTCACTAGTCACTGGTCACATAGTGTGTGGTATTCCCCACACAGTGTGTGATATTTTATTTTTTTGAAACCCTAACCACTACAACCAGAGTACTTCACAATGTGTGTTCTTTGGGATACACACCATGTATGTTGGGATTTTCTAGAACCCAATTTTCTCATGTGGTTCCACTCACACTACTAATTCCTTCAATTCCAATACCATATCAGCTGATAAACATGGATATGGGATTAATTGATCCTTACTATCACCGGTGGAGAGAATTCTTCCACTTAATCCTCCTAGGAATTGTCTATCGTCGCTCTGCATCACCAAAACACCAAAACCATGAGCTGACCTCCTCCAATCCATCACTGGATCATTTTTTTGTCATCACATAAATTAAACGTACTATTTATCTCAAACCCAAACCTATGGTAATGATTCATTCAACCAAAGGATGATTTCACGATGATCATCTTCTAGGTATTTTTCAAACTGTCAACCAAAAGAATCCCTGATGATGATCATGAGAAGAGAAATGGGAGAAATGAATGAAATAAAAAGAAGAGGAATGAAGATCGATCATTATTCAATTTGGTCTCAATATGTTCCTATGTTAATGAAAAATTTAGAACAAATAATCATGGATTATCAAATAATAATAATTTCGTATTTCTAAGAAGATAAATCCATACCCACAATTCAACAATCGACCCACAAATAAACTCATTAAAATATTGATTCATGTTAAATATAGGATAGTCAAATGGGGATTAAATCCAATATAAAAAACACCACACCTTGAGTTTGGATCGATTTATAATGAAGAACAGTTCCATGTCACTATCGTTGGCAAGATCCAGAAACTCTTTTGACACACCGACCGTTGCACCATGATCTGTGGTCATTCATCCAAGAAATATCCTCCAACAACTCCTCTAAAATACCTAGGGTTATGTGGATAACACTAGGGATTTTCCATAAGTCTAATTAAATAGATGAGATTTGAGTTTGGTCTATTTAATAAATAAATAATAAATAAATATATTCATTTATTAATCTCCAGATGATTTACACTTAAGCCAAACGCTCGATGCTTACAAATATTATGTTGCACTAAGGGTCAAACTCACATTCCAGATTTAATGGTGGTATCATATTTCCCATTAAAGGCACCATTTAGGAGTTATTCTATTATTTTAGAAAAACTACATGCACATGATATAATATATTTAATATTTTTATTATATCAATACTGAGACACCCCATGCCTTGGAATCTCACACCAACTCAGCACCAAACTCTAAAACTATTCTTTAAAATATCATAATGTTTTACAAGGAAAAAATAGAGTTGTTATATAATTATTATTAGAACATGTGTTCTCAATAAAAAAATATTATATCCATCACATACTCCAACACATCCTTAAGTCTCCTGTCTAGAAAATCCGAAAACTATAAGACAAAAGAAAAATAATTCTATAATACCACTTTGTAATTTTTGGTTGCCAGTACCATTAACCAATTATCTAACCAAGGATTGCCACTATATCTCAGGCACACCTCCCTGTTTTACATATATTTTCAACTAATAGTGGGGGTTTAATGTGGTACTATGGGTAGACTATACCCTCTACATCAGAGAGCACAATAAAATATAAAATAGCAAACACCATACACAAAATCAAATAACCATAAAGAGGAAATAATAAATGTAACAAAAATAAATAATACATGAGGTGTTGTAAAGGCCCGATTAGCCGTAAAATACATCCACTGACCACTCACTGGGTCAGTTATATATATATATACACACACTAGAATAAAGAAAATGAAATATGTTGTCTCTATGACATACCATGTCAAAACTCATCCCAAGCTCTATATATATGTCCGAGACATCTCGCTTGATCAAATACAGGCCTCAATATAACCTATTCCTACAACCAAGTGAACGTTTGCTTAGGTAACCCTGTGAAATGGTTGCTCGGGTAGGGTATG
Organism: Viscum album; assembly: GCA_963277665.1. Classification (NCBI taxonomy): domain Eukaryota; kingdom Viridiplantae; phylum Streptophyta; class Magnoliopsida; order Santalales; family Viscaceae; genus Viscum; species Viscum album. The sequence continues at coordinate 398,230,419 of OY728125.1, forward strand.
AATATAAATATTAACAGGACACCACTAATGTGGTATTGTACTAACATGAATATTTTGTGATATGTGCTTGTGACATGATAAACTATAAATAAGTAAAATAAACCACTACCGATCCTTGGTTTTTGTGAACCCGATCAACCATGCCTACTCTGACCCGATTCCTAAGCATCTATATCACATCACAAAATTATTCCAACCATAACCTCATAACCACTCATTAGGTGTGTTGTTCCAAAAAGGTATCACAAACCTCCCCTATGGGTGTTTTTCAAAATTCATCACAGTCCTCCCCTATGGGGGGTTTCTCATCCATGCATAGGAAATTAATATTATAGACCTAGATCCAAGATCATCCTGGTATACCAAACTAGAAACACTTCAGTAGATAGTAGGCATCTGGCAGATTTTAGTCCATGAGCCCCCACCAAAAGTTCTTCATCGGAATAACACATGACTGTCCACCAGATCATCTTGAATCAAAATATATGGCATCCAAACCATATATAAACAATAATTATGTGGTAGATCCATCCATATACCTCTATAAATCAATGAAATCCCAATCATATCCGAGTTCTAACTATGTGGAATCTCCATTAAGTATCATATACCTATTCTATGAGAGTTTCCCATCTGAGGAACAATCCCTATAGTAATATAATCCAAACTCCCCTATGGGACTTTCCATATCTAGGTAATAATACCTATAATAATTTCAATATCCTTTCCTATGGGATTTTCCATCCAATCATCAAGACTCCCTATAGCGTATAACATATCAAACATGAATATAATAGTTCTATACATGGGTGGATATATGTCTAACCCACCATGCATACCTTGGTCAAACTCCCCAAAGTGTGACCTAACCCATCTCAGCCTAAACATGCTTAACTCACTAATCTAGGATCTAAGATGAAACCCATAATCATCATAACCCATTATTCAAGTATACCCACTTAGTGTCATTTCCCAAAAAGTGGAACCCACATAGGTTCCCAAAGTCATCACTTATGTAGAGGCATCCCACTCAGGATGCTCAGTCACATATAGCTTACCAGACCTATGTTTGATACTCGAAGGATATCAATTCTTTATAGACTATTAATGTCATCATCCGGCCTTAAAGGGCTTAAGGTCCAAGTCATTATAACAACTCGGGTGTGATGGCCTTTAATCTCTTCTCAATCTCTCCATTACTACTAGGTCAATCTTCACACCCAACCTAACAACCATGTACCTATGGGGATTACTCACCCGACAGTCATGTCCCAGTGAGAGAGACACACACACCTCTCTCTTCTAGCTAATGGTATAATAGTGCTCCAACACTAGGACCATTAGTAAACATTTATCACAAAGGCCTCGACCATCAAAAACTTATGCACCTTTATTTCATTACATGTTTCCACATAATTTTTATGAATTTACTATATTTTTAATGATAAAATGAGATTATAATGTATAATTAATTAATTTTTATTATTTTGGGTGAAAAATATTATTATTTTAATGTTTTATGAAAAATGATGATTCATTGTGTTCAATCAATTATAATTTCTTTATTTTAATCATAAGAAATTTTAAAAATTATTTATTTTTATTTTAATGGAGATAGATTCTTTAAAATATTATTTTTTAGAAAATTTGATGATCTATTGGTTTAAAATTTAATTGTGTAAAGTCCCATGATTTTTTTGAATATTTTTTATTAGAACACATTTTAATTATTTTGTTGAAGTTTAGAGTTAATTGGTGATTTTATTCACATTTTAGATTTAATTATTTCACATATAGTTTTTAATCTCGTTTGTAGGTGTACCACATAATCAATTAGCTATGTATGGGATTCTAAAGGAACCCCTCTATCTACATAACCAAATTCTACCCAGCCCACATAGACGAATTTCAAGTGGATTTCACATAGTTGATTTCCAACCTAGCTCATGTAACCAAGTTTTTCTCAATTTCACTTAGCCAAATCAAAATAGAAGTACCCACGTATCCAAATACTAAAGACCCTCATGTAGCCAAATATTGAAATAATGTAACCAACTCAGGAATCCAAACCAAAATTGAGGCAGGTTCCTAGTAAATGGAATCTGGATTTTGGGGGATATTGAAATTAATGAAGCTGGAAAACTCAGATGAACCAAATACCAAAACAATTTTGAAGAAGATAAACTAAGATAAAGTCGATTTTGTAGGAAATTTCCAAATCTAGGTTTTTTAAATCAAGAGAGCCACTTCTGAGTTTCAACCTTCTCAAATGTAGAATTACTGAAATGATGTACATCAATAGAACCTTCATAAGAAAGATGACAACCAAGGGTATTTCCAATCTTGATCCATTTCAAGGGAACTCAAGGTTATGATAAGTAAGTTTAGGGGGATATTTATGATACCCATTGACTAACCAGGTGAACTAGAGAGTGTGTGTAAGACCAACTGCACTGAACTCCGTGTTTCAAGGATGAAAAACTAATGCTGAAGCTTATCTCAAGATCAAGTGAAAAAATATGAACTAATACTGACCGAAGTCAAATGAATGAGACTATACATTGGTATCCCATGTAAGAATAAATTTTTTGAGTTTTTAAATATGTTAGTGATATACTAAGAATGGAGTTAATTGTCTAGAGTAGAGATTCTAAAAATCAAAGATCATTGGTCGAGTTTTTGGGAATGTGTTTGCTGGATATTTTTTTCTTCAGGTGTAGGTTGGTGATGATGATTGTGGGTACTTCAATCATTTCCCATTATCTACCATAAATCTTAGGATTGATCAAACTCAATGTGATCGATAAATTGTATCAATGAATTTGAGTTTTAATCTTTAGGGGTTCAGATGAACGATTACTAAAGAAAATACATGGCTTGCTATTGAAGAGTCACATGATATTGGTTAGGGGAGAATACTGAGACTACTAACCATTAAAACAAAATATTAAATTGAATTATTGATAGTTGGGTTAATAAAATAATAATTGGTCAATTTAAAAATACATTAATCATTAATTAAAAACAATGATGATGTTGGGAACCAGGGATAAAAGGGTAAGGATGGAATTAAAAGTTAAGCCAAATGGAGATATTTTGGTGTTGACATAGTTGGATTTTCAACGAAGCTGGATAATAATTAGAGGAAATCTAGAAACCACTCTAAGGATGGATGCTTCTGAGAATTAATTACAAATTGATGTGTATTTGGGGTAGTGAAATTTTTATGAGGATATAGATCACATTACATGATGGGGAAGGTTCATGGTAAATGATTCCATGTTGGATTACTTGCTCGTATGTATTTGTTTTTTATTTTTAAATGTGTTTAGTGAATTTAATATGGGACATAGACTTCTACCCCTCAATATATAATTTGGGAACACACTCTCTCTTATTATCCTCTTTATCTATTTTGTTTTTTTTTCATTTGTAAATAAAATTTTCCTAGGTTGTTTTATCTCTCTTGGTTTTGTGATCTCTAACCTCTAATAATGGTGGACTAATTTGTGTACCTAGTTCTAGGAGGTGAAACTCATTGTTTCCTAGAGATCAAATATTTAGTTCAATCATCTACATCTTCTTTGCTCTTGGAAAATTGAGAATGTAAATAGAGGAGATGCGACCACACACTCATTCATAGGAATGGTTTGCTACTTTGTTCAACCCTTCCCTTTTTACTCTTCTTATCAGTTTAATTAAACAAAGTTTATTTATAATGGTTGTGTGTTTTGAATATCTAGTGATGATCACCTTTCCATGGAAGACATCTGTGAGAAGGTCGTTTGACCTTTTGACTCATTGCACAATTAGGAGAGAACTTATGTATATGAATACATTCCATATATATTTGTTCACTTTTTTTGAAAGAGAGGTGATTATGTTGATACATCGAGCATATTTTGAGTAAGGTTTAGTTATAGCGGTTTAATCTTTATAGATCCGTGATAGACACTAGAGAGATTATCATTCTAGATCTTGTTCACGTTATCACTAATTTTATTTTCTTCATTTTTTTCTCTATTTATTCATTCCCTTTTCTATTTTATAATTTTTACTCTTTTCATCCCCATTATTTTCATGTCTACTTTTAATTATTTCAAAATAAATAAATAATCAAAAATATTTTAGAAGAGTCACTTAGATAAACACACTTCATTCTTAAGACCAACCTCGAGGTTATCCACTATTCTATATCTAGGTAAATATAAATGTATCATTGATAGTTAAGATGATAGGATATTAAAAATTAGTTTCATTTTTGGTGAGTTGTGTTTGTTTTAGTGATTCTTCATTTTCAATTTCAAACTTTAAAAAATAAATAATAATATATAAAAAAATTATTAAAACTCCCTGACAATAAAAAGAAATTGTAGGATTTATTTCCTATAAAATTAGGGAATAATTTAATATTTTTAGTGAAGAAGACTATAATTAACAAATTAAAGATTATAAGGAGTTGAAGAAACATACTATGGAATTATTATAAAAAGAAATCAAAAACATTTCCCACATTTTCTATGAGTTTTATGTTGGTGAGGTTCAAGGAGAATAACTCACCCCTCCCACATTTTTAGAAGGGGTTGAGGATATTTAAACATGATTAGAATTACAAAATCTTTATTAGGATATTTTTTTGAGGATTGGAAACATATGAGACATTTAATTGAATTAAAATAGACATTTTTTTGGATTTTTCTTCTTCTTAATGATCAAAGTGATTATTTTTATTGAAATAAATGGTATTCTAATTTTTCTATGCTTGAAATGATATATAAATTTCAAGATACCTACTATTTTACCATAAAAGTCACTTAATATGAGGTTTTTCATCTTGAGGATAGATTATATGAGGTTTAATACCTCACTCTTTCCTTAAAGTTTCTCTCTGGGGCCCTTTATATTTTTGATGAATAACAAGATGAACCACATTATGTAGTTGTTATATTTTTGAAAGAAACTAAGTTAATTTGTGATTTTGATTATTTTAAACCTAATATTATTTTTACTACTTCATTTATAGATATTGAAGAGATAGCTGAAGTTTGTGAGCTCTTAGAGGGCGAATAAGAATTTGAACCTTAACTTGTTGAGGAATTTATGAAGCTCCCCAAACTCATTGAAAATATCAATTTTGGGGCTTCTGTAAATGAATATATTTAATCCATAACTAAGGTGGAATTTGGTGAAGAAGTAGTTATCAAACCAAATGGGTCTATCTCTCCATTTTCATGTTTTTTTTTGTCAATTTAATTTTGAAATGGGTGAAGCAAATTTAATTGTTAAATCTAGATTTAATTATTTGTTTGGGGTCAAGGTCCCTCAAAATTTTCTCTCATATACCTTTCACCTCAAAAATGAAACTAAATATGAAGAGGATATAAATACAATTTGTTATTTTTTTAAATAGGAACTCAAATTAAAATAAATTGTTCATGGTATAATATACCAATGTGTTTTCAAATGCACTGTAAATAAGTCCATATAATGTGGTTTAAGCATGAAACCATAACCACTAAGTGATAGAGAATGGTTTTAAGATTCTCCAGCCGTGTGCTATCTAAATAAAACACCCCTTGTGGGGTTAAACCCATGATTTTATTATTTTAATTGTTATTTTTAGTTTTTTAGTTTTTATTTCTTTAATAATTTTTTTGTTTGTTTCATTTGTAAGAAAATAAGAAGGCAGTACATTCCGCAGTGTGGCAACCTTTCTTGGGAAAATTCCTTTATATCAACTGATCTCCTAGGTTATATTCTTCCACACTATACTTTTAAGAGTTTAAATTCTTATCACATGTTTAAATAAAATGTGCACGAGGGGTATATACCAATTTCTTTTCTGCACTGGTATCTTGTGTATGGGTGTTATAGATTGCTGATTTAAATGTCAAACATTCTATTTTATAAGACTTATTAACAATATTTTATGGTGACCATAGAGAATAAATGAATTTATATTTTAATTTATATTTTATAAGTGTTTTAATGATAATAATTTTACATATTTTTGAAGTATAAATTCAATGATTTTCAAGGATTAAATGAAGGTACATGCTAGAGCTACTTGAAATTAACTCACACACTCAAACTTTGGTTTTATTAATTTTGAACTTCAAAATTATATAATTTAATTCTTATCAATTTCTATTTGTTGGAGAAAGAATTGAGAAATCATAGGGATATGATGCAAATAAAAAAAGGGAAAGTCAATTTTGAACTTCAAAATAAAAATTTCTTAACCATGGGAGTTTTGATTTAAAATATTCTACTTTAGTTATTCTTTAAGTAAAAATAGATGCTTGCTATTTTTGACAATTAAATTTTATAAAAATTAATATTTAAGTGATTTTTAATTCTAAAATCCTTTTATTTTAATCTAATGGTCACTAATACCTTTTTTACTACCTTTGTGTGTTGAAATATTAGTTTGCATGTCTGTTTCTACACTTTGCAGAAAATCAATGTTGAACTTCAAATGTTAATGTGAATATTATTTGAAAATGTTGAATTTTTACTAATGTTTTTTATAGTCACCAGTGAACATATTTCATGCATGATTTATGTTTCTTAGAAATTTTTGCAGCAAGATGTTTTTTAAAATTTTCTATGGCCTGTTTGATATTAATTTTGAACTACCGATTTCATAAATCTTTTTTGTGCTTATTTAGTTTAAAGATGTTTCTCACACTTTGGAATTCAACATTGGGGAAAATTTTATGACCCATTAAAACCCCTAAAGTTTTCAAAATTGTGAGTTTTTAAGCATCACTTAGGAATTTCTCAATAGGTGATGTTTTTTATTAAAATTAAAGGTTGGGATGCTACATTAAGAAGATTAATCTTTATCACCTTAGGAATTTAATTGGGTAAGTAATTTTTCTTTCCCTCTAGAAAAAATGGATTTCAGTAAAAAAATTATGAGAATGTTATACATTTTGAACTTTTTAATTAGAATTTAACTTATACTAAATGCATCCAAAAATATTATGAAATAAATATCCTAATCTAGGTTGAACTCATTATTTTATTCTTTTAGTTCTTTATAAATTAACTATTGGGTGAGTTATTAATTCCACCAATAAATTATCAGTCTAACTTATTCAAAAGTCTGTCTATTTATTATGGATTCTTAAAAAATTTGTGTATATTCTCCTATAGGTAAAGAGATGTTTGGAATTTCAGTTGAATACAAATTGATGTTTTTTAAATTCTCTTTAAAAGTTTCAATTTTAATAATTTTTTTGAAATGGTTTCCAATTTCTCACTAATGAAATTTTATTCAAGGGGGTATTCAAACTTTCAAATAGATATAATCCACGGGGAAAAATAATTTTGAGAATCAATTCTTAGTGGAATTCCATTTTTTAAATTTTGAGATATATTTTTTACCGTTGAATTTGACTAAAGGTTTGGTTGAAGATAGAAAATATCTTATGTTTGAGGAAATTTTATGTGCCATTATTTTATTACATGTTTTCCACATCATTTTTCTAAATTTATTGTCTTTTTAATGAAAAAATGATCGTATAATATAGAATTAATTATTTTTGATTATTTTTGATGATGAATATTATTCTTGAAATATTTGATGAAAAAAGACGATTCATTATGCTCAATCAATTATAAGTTCTTTGGTTTAATCATCAAATATTTTAAGAAATATTTATTTTTATTTTAATGGTGGAATATTGTTTGAAATATTATTTTTAAGGAATTTTGATGATCTCTTGGTTTGGAATTTAATTTTTGTAATGTCCCATGAAATTTTCATGAATATTTTTTTTATTGGAACATATTTTAATTATTTTTTTGCAGTTTGGAGTTAATTGTTTCTTTTATTTTCATTTTTTATTTAATAATTTCACATAAAGTTTTTCATTTGGTTTGTAGGTGTACCATATAACCAATTTTATATGTATGGGAAACTAAAAGAAGCCCCTTTATCTATGTATAAAAATTTCAAGTGGCTTTCATGTAGCTGATTTGAAACCCAACTGATAGAACTAAATTTTTCCCAGTTCCACATAGCCAAATAAAAGGAGAAACACCCATGTATCCAAATATAGAATACCCTCACATATCAAAATATGAAAATTATGTAACTAAATCAGCAACCCAAACTGAAATCGAGGTAGGTTCTGAGTAAATAGAAACTAGATTTTAGGGGATGAAAAAATTGATGAAGCTCAACAACTCAGATGTACTAAAGGCCAAATAGATTTTGAAGGAGATGAACCAAGATAAAGCTAAGTTTGTTGGAGATTACTGAAACCAAGTTTTTGAAATTAATAGAGATTCTACCAAGATCAAACATTTTCATTTATAGAATTATTGAGATGATGTACATTATCATAATATTCACAAGAGAGTAGATGAATGGGGTTGTTACCAATTATAGACCATTTTAAGGGAACCTAAGGCTATGAGAAGGTAATTTAGGGTGAGATGTATGTGACCCATAAAAATACTAGGTGAATCAAAGAGTTCATGGAAGACCAACTATACTGAACTATGATGTTTAAAGGATGAATAATTTATGCTAAAGTTCATCTCAATCTTGAGTGAAGAAATTCGACCTTATACTGAATGAATTTGACTGATTGAGACTGATCGCTGTAAGATTATGGTAGAATACCATGTTTGATTTTTTAAAGATATGGATTATGTGATAAGAATGAAGTTGATGGTCTATATTGGATATTTGAAAAATAAAATATCATTGAAAAAGTTGTTCAGAATGTGTTTTATGGATATTTTTTGCTTTATGTGTAGGTTGATGAGGATGACTATAGGGACTTAGATCATTCTTCATGGTCCACATGAAAGTTTGGGATAAAGCACACTAAATGTGCTTGATAAATTTAATCAATGAATTTAGTTTTCAAGATCATGGAACTCAGCTGAATGAAGACTAATGAAAATACATGTCTTGTTATTGAAGAGTCACTTGATCTTGGTCAAGTGAGACTACTGAGAATCTTAATAATATAGAAAAGTTGTTAAATGGAATTGGTGAAAACTAGTATAATAAAATAATAATCAGTTAATATAAAAATATGGGAATCATTAATTATATCCAATGATGATGTTGGGAACCTGGTATACACGGGAAAGGATGAGATTAAAAGTTAAGCCAAATGGTGATATTTTAGTGTTGAGGTAGTTGAATTTTCAAAGCAGCTAGGAAATCACTGGAAGAAATTGGGTAACCACTCAAAGCCTGGATGGATTTGATAATTATGTCCATATTTAAGTGTATTTAGGGCACAATTTTTTTTGGAAGGATATAACTTTCATTACATAATGATAATGGTTTGTGATTAAGGCTGCCATGTGGGATTACCCACTCGTTTGTTAGTGTTTTTTGTTTTTCTTTTTAAATGTGTTGAGTTTATGTAATATGGGACATGAACATATATCCCTTATTCTATTTTTCCATCAATCTATATTTATTATTCTCCTCCACATCTCTTCTATTTTTCTCCATTTTTAAGTAAAATTTGTTAGTGTTGTTTCCTATATCTTGGTTGTGTGATATCTAACCTCTAGTCATAGAGGGGTAATTTTTAGACCCAATTACAGGTGGTTACGATCATTGCTATATAAATATTGAATATTTAGTTTTATCATTAACATCTTCCATGCTCTTGGTAAATTGAAAACATGAATATAGGATATGTGACTGCACACTCATTCATATCAACAATTTGATATTTTATTATTCTATTTCATTTTTCCTATTCATATCTAAGTCATTATAAAGAGTGTCTTTATAGAGGTCAGTGGTTTTGAAGATCTTGTGATGATCACCACTCCATGGAAGACATTATGTGAGAAGGTGTTTTGGCCTTTTGACTCATTCCATAGTCAGGATATCACTTATGTACATGAATACATTTCTTTCATGTTTGTTCACTTTTTTTTGGAGAGAGAGGTATCTATGTTGATACATTGAGAAAAATATAAGTAAGGATCAGTGTTAGTGCTTTAATATTTGTAGATCTATGTTGGAAAGTAGAGAATCAATCATTTTGGAGTTAGTTCATATACTCACTAACTTTATTTTCCGTTTATTTTCATTGTATTTTTTCCTTTTATATTTTCTCAATTCTTTTTAATCTTTTCATCACCACTATTTTCATGTCTTCTTTTACTAATTTCAAAATAAATAAAAATAATTTTTTTTAGAAAATTCACTAAGATAAATGCACTACCTTCTTGAGACTAACTCATGGGTTAACCACTATTCTATATCTAGGGAAATATAAATGTATCTTCGATAGTTCAGGCGACTGGATATCAACAGCTAAGGACACCCACCGGTGCACAAGGGTTCAATAGGGCCCTTGACACCTTATCAAATTCTAGGAATTTTTATTTAATCTAAACATTTTTAATTAAATTAAACATTTATATTAAATTTAAAAATTTAATAAAAATCAGGCCATTTCCTTACAAGTGAGGCTGCACAACCACATGAATATAAACACCATGATTAAAGATTTAGGAAAAGTACCACATATCACCTACTATTTTATAAGCCTTTTTATTTCCTCTCTAGGGATGACATCAACTGCCAAGGCCCAACTAAACCCATCTAGTCTCTTCCAAGACATTCAAGGCCCTGTTTCATAACCAAACCACTAGAATTGATTAATTAATCTCAAAAATTTATAATTAATTAAAATATTTTATTTAAATATTAATAATTCCATTATTATCACTGGTTGATCTCATCAAGCTGGAACCATGACCAAACACTCACTAACAACCTGAAACATACCCCTGACCTTGAACCAAGAAAAATTTATAATAAACAATGTCAAAAAATTATTAATTCTATTTAATTTAATCTCAAAATATTTATAAAATATTTTTAGAAATATACCTCAATGAAACCACATGTGATGAAGTGTGAATGACTTCTCAGGATGTCCTCTTTCTAGACATAGAGAAACCCCAAATGTGCTCGACCAATTCCACCATTCTCCAATGGAATCAGAACCAAATCCCTAAACTGAGAAACCATAATTAGAGTAGGGGAGAGAAGGAGGTTAATAGAGCTTTTTGGAAGGATGATCATACGTCAAAATGATCGAAAAAACCCCACTTGATGGGTTTTAATAAGAAGGGAATGGGGAAGGTAGTTGGCTCATGTGGGGGGAGGAATGGGGAGAAAGAGGGATGAACCCTCTTAAAATTAAGAGGGGGAGAGTAATGGTATTTTTTCCCTTTTCAATAGGCCACATGGTTTAGCCACACAAGTTTCCAAACCATGCACCAACTATGTGCTCTCTATTATCCAATAAACACACCTCACATGACTTGGTTGCACGATTTTCCAATCCATGTGCCAATAATGCAACTACATATGCAACCTTTCATGGATTCATCTAAAATATCACATGGTTTGACCTTAACTATGCACTAACCATGCAATATAACTATGTTCCCTACATAATGTACTAAAATTTCATCAATCATCAGGGTTCCACATGGTTTTCCCTAAGTCGTGTACCCCAAACCATGCTCCCTAGCCAAAATTCTCCTAAAATCCTAAAAAATATATTGAAGCCTCTAAGGCTCACCTGAACATCCAAGCTACCTATCAGGCCATATTTTATGTCTAAATTTATCCTTTTTAGTGGTTTAAATAATTAGAATTACATTCTAAAAATTTGATCAAAATTTGACCAATCTAGTAATTGAAAATTCAAATTCCTTATGAAATTTTACACTCATATGGACATGAGATATTATAAAACTCTAGAATACCCTTAATAATTATTTAATGACATGAAAATACTATGTAAATCTCTTAAGTATTATTGGGGGTTCTTAAATCCCAACATACCCCAATGCACCTTTTTGGATGGAACTAATCTTCAATGTACCCTTAATACTTTTTGGATGATACAAAACATTGATGTAACTCTATTAACTCTTCTCGAGGGACATTAAATTCCATTATAACCCATATATCTTATTGTACAACATAAAAATCTAGAATAAATACTTTCAGTATTCCCATGAGATATTTAAACCCACCATAACCCTTAAGTCTTCCACGGGGACTTAAAATATTAGTATAATATTTATGTTTACTTGGATGCCATGAAACTCCTACATAACATTAATTACTATATAATGTTGAACCAATGAGTTAAAGTTTATGTGTGGAGTGAGTGTACACATCAAAATATTATGTTTTATTATATGGATTAAAACTATTATATTACTTCTTTCATGCGTTTAAGCGAACCATTAATCTCCAAAGTACCTTCCTATATAGGTTTCACATACAAAAAAACCTATCACATACACTCCCTCATGTGATAATGATGAGATATCCATGTTCTAAACATGAGATGTCTTAAATTCATGTATTTTTCTTTCAAATGTATAAAATTAAACCAATCTCCTAGTAACATGCATTCTCCCCACTAAGGAAGTAAGTGATGTAAGATAAACTAGAATAGTTACCTTATAGGGATTCAAGGACATGACATAAATCTATAAGAAAATGTTATACTAGAAAACAATTTACTTTTATAGGATGATTCTGAATGATTCAGGATATAGTAAAAGTGGTTTCATATATTCCCAATAATTTTTTTTCATTTTTTAACATATAAAATATGCTGAACATGATGAAGAAACCTTAAATTCTTCATAAATGATCTTTTCATATATAATTTATAATTAATTTAAAATAATATTTACCTCAACTTTATAATTATTTCATTGTTATTGATCAATTTGGTTCATGCTCTTTTCATTTTTTCATTGTGGTTAAGAATCCAAAATATAATTCCTCTACCAATATCTACACATGCTCCATGAATCTTGGAATATCATTGTTGATATTCCAGGTGATAGCATGGAGATATCAAGTGACTTGTATCGTTCATTATTGATCATAATAAGAATTTATTCAAGATTGAAAAATTATTTCTCTTGTGCTCTCAGTTTTGAGAGGGAGGAAGAGGGATGTCTCTCATTCTTGAGATCATTCTTCAGTGGTTCTCTCAATCTTCAAAGAATTTTCATGATAGGAAATGTTGTGTACAATAATTTTCTGTCCCAAATAAAATTATATAATATGAGATATATAGTTAGAATTAAATATTTGGTAATTAAGCTAAGACCCTTCATTAAATATTCTATATAATATACCCTCATGTAAAATAATAATAATATTATTATTATATCCCATGACACATGATAACTCATAAATATTTAAATATCATTTATTAAATAAATAAATATTTATTTAAATGATATTAAATAAAATATATTATTTCCATTAGGCCTTTAACTCAGCCCATCAATCCTCCTCGACATTTATCAAACCTTGAATACTAGATATTAATTTAAATAAATAAATATGTTCATGTTATTTATTTAATAAAAAATAAACATTATATTCACTAAACTAGGGAATAAATTTTTATTTTAAAATTTCTATAACTAAATAAATATTTATTTTAGTCTATTAAAAAACTAGTGAATAAATAAATATTTATCTATTACCTTGTGAATAATAAAAAAGAAAGAAATATATATTATATTCAAAAACTTTCAAATAATATTTATTTAATATTCAACTCACATATTCTAAACTCAAATATATATGGTGATTGAATTTATATGATCAACTTAACTTGAAAAATTATTATTCCACACATAAAGAATAATATATAGAATTTAACTGAGGTTCTAGATACACTTAGTGTGTGAACCTATTGGTCCCTTTGTTAGTGAAATTAGACGAGATTTCCTAAAGTTCATGATTGATGTCTAAAAAAACATCAAGGAACCCATAGAGAAAGATGTTAATATCACAACAAAAACAACATCCGACAAATTCTTACTCTATATTATAATACCTTTGTCTAGATATATCATATAGTAGGTTTCATAATTTGTTTCATCAATTTATATGTTTTATTTATCTTTCTTTGACTGCCTATAATGAAATCATCAACAAACTACCATGGTCATGGATTTAATCCAATAGTTTCATTTTAATAAAATCACTAAAGATATCATCATCCATAACTAGGAGGGGAAAATCCTTTATTAACTTATTTAATTAATTCCATATCAATTTGATATTCCCAACATATCCTACTTCATTGTGAGCATATATTTCCATGACTTTCATCAATATATAAAATTCTTTGTTTCATGATATAAATTAATAATAATAATGTCAAATATAAGTACTAATATGAACTTTTATAGATAGAAATATGCAATTACACGTATAACACAAGGAATTCCTATTGGTGGTAATTTACCCATAATTTCGTCTTATAGAGATTACTAAGCATGAGATTTATGAGTAGAAGCCTCATCCACTTATGAGAATCCAATTCCCAATATTCAAAAAATCATTTTTATCTCAATGGTAAGGTGACATATAAACCATAGAACATATATTTTAGAATGTTTTTTTAAAATTTTAAAGCTCTCAGTATAGTAGGTAACTAACATAAAATTTTGATGTGGAAAATACTCTAAGAAAATCATCACATTAATTTTATGTATAAGAAAAATAATCATGTGATAAGATAGTTATTAACATATCGGTCTTTGAATATTTTGGTATTTGAAAGTATAATGCTACTTAGTTTTAGGGTTCCAACTACAACAAAATACAACTTGTACTAGATCCAACTAATAATTGAATTGTTAGATTTCACATAATAAACATTCTTCTATTTAAGTATGGATCTATCCATCGGGCCTTCCATGTTCCCCTATGTTAATTAGGCTCACTGTGACTTCAATCCTTTGAGAAAACTGCTCAAGAAGTGATATCACTATGTATTTACCTTTTTTCCTTTATTTTTCTTGACATTTTGGCTAATACCATAGTCTAAAGTTTATCATTATGATACAATTTCAATATCGTGGAATATTTCCAAAATCTAGGACAAATCATCACTAAACCATTTCTTAAGATTCATCAAGAGCTGCAACATACTTTGTTTATGTAGATATAGAAATCACTGGCTTAAATGTTCTTCTCTTGATTATTTACCTTATCCTTATCATGATGCTAAAACATATTGATATGAAGGAAGAGTAGTTTTGTGTCACCTTGATAAGTCATATTCCCACTTATATAATTTCTAAGAACTCATACATTTTTTACTTTACCAAGTATAATAGAGTATTCTTGATTGCTACCCTAAGCAGTTCTCTTGGTTCTCTTTGATATTTTCTCACTATTCTTTATGAGTAAGTAATATCAAACCTCAATATATATCATAGAATTTGTGATAAATTCCAATCACTTAAGTATATGTAATTCTATTCATCACAAGAGTCTCCTCCTATATTTTCACACATCAACATTGATAAAAATCATGCCATGTGACATTAGTAATAATTAAGTCTGAAATTATTCCATCTTGTATTTTTAAATACCTTGTCAATATATTTACTATGAATAGATCCAAGAAACCTCATAGATTTATTTTTATTGATCTTATTCCCTATAACTTGGGTTGATACTTTAAGTCTTTCTTAGAGAAATATATTTTTCATTACCTTAATAAACAATAAGACTAAATATATATTTTACATATGTTATCAACATATTTACCATGGAAAACTACAGTGCTTCTACTAACCTCTTATAGACATTTGGAACACTTCTATTTTTAATAAAACCAAAATTTATTATGTATTTATAAAGATGAATATTATATGATCATAATTATTTATTTAATCCGTAAATGGATATCTACAACTTCCATTCCTTATTGGATTTCTTTGGTGTCACCAAACCTCCTGGTCGCATCATAAAACAACTTTCTTAGGGGTTCCTTAAAAGAAGGTAATCTTGGAATCTAATTCACAATATAATGATCATATAAGGTTTCTATGAAAAGTAAAATTCTAATGTATTTTGGAAAGATGAATGGTATAAGTTTCTATTATAGAATAATTCTAAACATTTGTTGAACCTTTAGTAACCAATCAAGCCTTATAGGTACCAGCTTATACCATCCATGTCTATTTTCTTATTGAATACCAACCAAAAACCTTACATTAATTGGAAAAATATCCAAAATATGGAATTGGTTTTTGGTACATGGAATCCATATTTGAATTCATATAAACTTTCAAATCATAGCATGTTTCTATTTACGCTTCCTTGTAGAATTCATTATTCTTATTAAATAATATATCAACTATTTTGGTAAATATAAAACCGCCTCTTTCATTTTAACTTCCCTGAAAATCATGTGTATCTAGAATAAACCCCACTAGAATATATTAAGTTTGTGTTATTATTCCAACTCATGTGCATCCAAATCCTTAAATCCATTAAAGTCTAACCCACTCCCACTATCTCAAAAGCAATGTGCTTCCCTCTTATAGAAATTTAATTGGTCTTGACTAATACCTTTCTATATTATTGATTGTAATTGTTATACCTCACTCACTTAGATTTTTTTAATGATAAAAAACACCCATTATGTTTCTAACCTTTTCAATTGAGTGTATTTTAGTTATTTAGAATAGACATTAAGTTACAAAGTTTTCTAGGTAAGAAGAAGGCTTTAAATAGAGTGTGGAGGTCAATTTAAGCATCCCACATAGATAGTTACCACCGAATACCCAATAGTGTGTCACTAGTTAGTTGGTGGCATTGTAAAAAATCCCTATACCTTCAGAAAATCCACCAGCTACTTGGTGGTGTGTTACTGGTTTGCTGATGGCATTGGAAAAAAGCTCCATACTTTTATCAAGTCCACCAGCTACCTGGTAGAGCTCACCAGCCGCACAATGTTATTTGGATAGAATTTTAAACCTCCTGGAAGCTCACCAAATACCTGATGGATGATACCTAGTGGTGTCTATAGTATCCATTAATCCTATAGTATTACCATCATCTAGCTAGTGGCATCAAGCAACTATCAAGTGGTGTCAAGACAACTAATCAAGGGGTGAATTTATGATGGTCTTCAATGGCTCCCTTGGACCCATTAATCTTCCAAATAAACCCTTTTAATCCTATATCATATAAATATAATCAATTGTAGTATTTTTAAGTAATAATTTTGAACTACAATGATCTATAGTGCACAAAAACAAAAATTAGTTTCAGAATTTTCATCCATTATTTCTCCTTTTGAGATCTATTCTTATTTATTTCTTCTACTACTTTGATCTCTAATATTTGTCTCTATCATTCTAAAAATTTCATATTATATATCTATCTAGTGAATTTAGATATTTTATTAAAAGGGTTTTCACCTAATAAAACCTCATTTTATCTCTTGTTTTGGGTTCTTAGTAAACCACTAAAACTAAGATCTTTCTCTTTAGGTTCTTGGAAAACCGCTAAAACCAAGTTCTTTTTATAGGTTTTTATCCAAATTTAAAACCAAGGGTTTGTGATATTTGTGAGTTTTATAGATACTAATAAATTCAAGGTTTATTTTTTATAAACCCTCAAGAAATTGAGGTAGGAGTTTTAGGGGCTAATGTTGATCTATTTCTATAGTCCCTTATCAAATTATGTCCCTTTTTTATTTAATTTCAACATGATTTACAATTAAGAAATTTCACTCAATTAATCAATTAATTATTCATCATATAAATCACTTAATATCTTAATTCATGTAAATCAATCCCTTAATTAATTTATATTTTGTTTCTACTACGCTTATTGTTTTGAATTTTAAATACTTGTTTCAATTACATTGTGCTTACTTTGATTATTTTATTTTATTAATCTATTATTTAGTTGTATGTATTTTTTAGTTTCAATTTTAAAAGGTAATTCACCACTTTTTCTATCTTACACCAACAAAAAATTGGTATAAAAGGAAACCTTGTTTTCAAATTTTTAAACCTTTTGTTCAAAATTTTATTGAGATGTTATTTTCAAAAGTTGTTTTAAAAATATTAATCAATTTCAATTAATGTTTGTAAAAACAGATTCTACCTCTAACACCCAAGGTGATCCTGAAAGAAACTCAATGGGATGATCCCCATTAATTGATAGAAAAAACTCTAGTCATTGGAAAATTCACATGTCTACTTTTCTTAGAAGCATTAGATATCCCATTTGTAAATTTTTTTATGCATGATTACACACCTATTAAAGAATCAGAATAAAAATGGACTCCTAATGATATTGAAGCTTTTGAACTTGAAGTCAAAGATATGAATTCTCTTCACTTTAGTTTATATCATAATTTTTGGTCGAAGTGAGTATCTCAAGAGCGGGTGAGCTGAGTACCCAATAAGAATTTCTGTCTAAAATGGATTATTTTGAAATCCCCCAAATGTTTAAATATACCTAGTTTATCAAAATAAGTAGTATGATATAGATATTAATATTTTTAATGATTTATATAAAGATTTATTAGGTCTCAAATGAATAATATACTATATTATTTAATCCTTTGAAATCATTTTATTAGATCAAAGTAATATATGAACACAAATTAATATAAACTATCAAAGTATATATTTTGATTATTAGTAAAACAATTTTTTGTTTTAAAGCATAAATAAAGTAATTTTTTTTAAAGAAAATAGTGTAAATAATGAATAAAACAGGTTTAGTATAAAGTTGAGAATTGGTCCTATCCACTTGGTGATCACCCATCACCAAGCAGTTTATATAAAATAAACAAGCTGATCCATAACCTAGATTGGGTTTATACAAAATTTTACAATTGTCCAGGTCATACATGAACTCTTATACAATTATT
This sequence comes from Viscum album, assembly GCA_963277665.1. NCBI lineage: Eukaryota > Viridiplantae > Streptophyta > Magnoliopsida > Santalales > Viscaceae > Viscum > Viscum album. The sequence goes on from OY728125.1 coordinate 398,249,168, forward strand.
CGTGGGAGTAGAACAAAATAGGCCACACAAGGACCTATAACACTCTTATCTATGGGAAAAATAAATATGAAAGAGCTTGTGAGGATATCAATTATATTCCAATTTAGCACAAGAAACAATGTGTGTGTGATAAAATAAGGTATGCACACACACTGATCAAAATATAATAAATAAAAATAGAATCGATAAATCTATAAGGGAAAGTTTAGAAATGATCAGTCTGATTTAATGCATCTTGGGACTCTTGATTTTATTTAATAGTGGATCTTGAGTCAAGTTCTCTTAAAAAATTTAGGAAAATAGGGTGTCACAGATTCTTATTTTTTGACTGGAGAAAATCACTATATGTGATGGTGCAGTTCATCTTCCCAGTCAATTTTTTTGTAGTAGATATAGATCTATGTATGTTCAGGTTCAAGATCTCATATTATCATCGGTTCAATATATCTATTATTGCATCTCTTTCTTTTAACTGTATTTTTCTACACTCTTCTGCATGAGGGGGTGTGCTGCTCTTTTATCAGTAGCAACAAGGAGAATATCTGGACAACTGCTTCCTCATACTTTATACCCTGAAACTCTCTTCAATAATCTCTATCGATCATTTAATATACAATCATTAAAATATCAAATGGAATCAAATTCAATAAATATAGTCTTTAGAATAATTTAATTCAAAAATAAGTAAAGAAAAATAGTAGTGGTACCTTAAATTGGTGGTATCTCAAGGTTTAATGGTGTCAAAATATGATGGTATGTTTTTCTGTTGGCATCATTCTGGTGGCATGACACCGACAGTATGACACTAATGCTATCTTAGAATCAGTTGAAATTCCTCTACGCTGGCGGTGTCTCAATTAGCGATGTCTGGTCCGGTGGTGTGAGGTCTTATGGTGTCTCAGACATAGCCAAAATTCATGATTGGTGGTATGATATTTATGGTTTCTCTTATGAAGATGTATCAAACTTATCCAAATTATTATTATAATGCCATGAATCCCTAGTGGTGTGTCAGATAATGGTGTCTTAGACATCATCAATTTTCCAGTCCAATGGTATGATATTCTGGCGGTATCTTATACTTAGCGAGATTTTGTGCTGGTGATGAGTCATGGACAATGGTGTCTCGAGTTGGTAGTTCCAACCTCAATGGTGTATCATCCTTAGAAAATTTTTCCACCTGGATTAGAATAAAAATTACTTATAGAGAAACATGAAACTCATTAATAGCATTATAATCATGATTTTGTGATTATTAAAACTAGGAGGTCAATAATAATTAATTTATTCATGTTTCCACATGTAAAACTACTCATGAAATTTAAAAATTACTTAAATATACTCATGAAGGAACTAATAAAATGAATGATATTATAATTTATATGTATAAAAAAGATTTTGAAAGTTTTATTATGCATCCAAATGAATATATTATAGATATTTTACCAATTTTACTAACTTTTAAAATGGTATAAACTCTCTTGGTGATGTTCTTACTAAAAAAGATATTTTGAAGAAAATTATTTGGGTATTACCAAGAAATTGGGAACCCAAGGTAACAATAATCCAAGAAGCCAAAGATACTAAGAACACGATAGTTAAAGAATTAATTGGTTCTCTCATAACCTATGAAATCACCATGTAACAAGTTAAAAAATAATACAAGGGGGTCAAGGAAGTTAATAATATAATTTCTTTTAATGTGATCAATGAAGACCCTACTATAAGTGACATTGAATTTTGTTACCATTCTAATAAATTAAAGGAATCCATGAAGAATAGAAAATCTATCCATTATGATAACAAGAAGAATGAATGAAATGAATGTGAGGTAACTTGTTATAATTGAAAAAAGAGATAAATCAAGTAGGATTTATCCTTTCTAAAAAAGTAAAATAATAAAATTAAGCAATCCCTCAATTTCTATACTTAGAGCATAAGTGATGATTCTATCTCATCTTCTGACTCAAGTGATGGAAGTTCCAAATGTATTATGGATAAAATTAAGGCATGTGATGATGTTAATTCTCCTACTTCTTTTACTTATAATTCTTCCACATATTCTTTTTCTTAAAGACAATTATATTATTAATATTTATCCAAATTACTTTGTGAACTAACCAAAAAATTAAAATAACTAAAAAATAAATATAATTAAGTTATTTGTGAAATAAATAAACTTTCTAAATAAAATTATGATTTATCTTTTAAATTAAAAGAACAACCTAATATAGAGAAACTCAAATAAACTATTAAATACCGTCATATTTATCTTGATAAATTCACCCAAGGTGAGAAAAATTTAAGGAAAATTCTTGGTTCTTAATGATATTAAACAATCATTTTGGATTTGGTTTAAAAAATAAAGAAGACCTCATAATTTTTTTACTACTTTTGTAAAGGGATTCCTTAAAAATAAATATAGTGCATATTTTAAAAGAACTAGTAATATTATTTATAAATGTGATTGTAAAAATTCTCATTATGGTTGGCCTAAATAAATATATCCCACTTATAATAATTTGTTTAAGTATTATTATGGAAAATTATATTCTAAAAAAGTATGGATTCCAAAATATATTTTTACTAAAATGAGTGGACCCAAATTTTGGGTAACAAAGCCTTTAGTTTCTTGATTATTTTATAGGAAAATCATCTCGTGAGAAAAAAAAGGAGATACATAGTACTTACTTAGCAGGTTCTTGAGATACATGTGTGATGGCTACTTTTATTTCAATCACCTTGTAAATCTCGATGGAGGCCACATCACTTTTGGCGATAACATAAGGAGTAATATATTTAGCATAAATACTATTGGTTTAGTAAAATTTTCTATTATTAAATATGTTTTATATGTTAAAGGTTTAAAACATAATTTTACAAGAATTTGTTAATTATGTGATAATTATTTTAAAGTATATTTTGAAAATTATTTTTGTAAAGTCTTTGATTCCAAAGGAAAAATTTTATTTCCAGCTTGACATTTTCAAAATGTTTATATTATTGATTTAAAATCTATTTAAAGTAAAAATTTTAAATGTTTAATTTTCCAAGATGGAAAGTAATGGTTTTGGCATAGCCACCTTGGTCACTGTATCACACACACACACAAACACTTACCAAACTCAACTGAAATAAACTAGTATGAGATTTACCAAAGTGAATTTCAAAAGTGAAATTGTTTTTAGAACCATTAAACTTGGTAGGAAAAGCAAAACTTACTTTAAATGTAAAATGAATTTTCCACATCTAAGCCCCTTGATTTTATTCCACTTGATCTCTTTAGACCAACCCAATTTTCAAGTATATGAGGAAAATATTACACAATTGTAATTATTTATGATTATACAAGATTTACATAGGTTTATTTCTTGTATAATAAAAATGAGTCTTTTAAATCATTTATTAAATATTCCAAGAAATTATAAAATGAAAAAGGCTATAAGATAATATATATTCATAGTGATTATAAGGGAGAGTTTGATAATAAATATTTTGATGAAATTTTTACTTTACAAGGTTATAATCATTTTTTTTCTTTACAAGGACTCCACAAAAAATGGGATTGTTAAAATATAGAATCAAATGATTAAATAATTTTTTATAACTCTCTTAAATGAATTTAAAACCCCTAATTTTTTTTCTATAATGTGGTCAATATCGCTTGTTATAAATTGAACTGAGTTCTCATAAGTACCTTCCTTAAAAAGACCCCCTATGAACTTTAGAAAATAAAAATTCCTAAAGTTTTATTTTCTAAAGTGTTAGGATGTAAATATTATAATCTTAACACCAAATACAACCTAGGAAAGTTTTCCCCCAAATCCAATGAAGGTATTTTTCTTGGGTACTCTAACTCAATTAAAGAATATTGTGTCTTTAATAAAAGTAACATGACCTTATAATAATCAATTTAAAGGACACTTGAACACCCTGAGAGGGGAGGGGTGAATCAAGATTTCAAATTTTTATTCAAAAGTGGTGGATATTATTCCCTCAATGGTAGAAACCAATTAAACCTATCTGAAGGGAATGTGTAGAAAACAAACAACCACATCAAAGAGTTTAACCCAAAAATTTTACTTGGTTCACCACTAAGGGATAGTCCAAGGATCATACATCGACAACATTTCAGTTGAACCTAAATCCACTAATATTTACTAGATATGAAATAAAAGAGTTCAGACATAGTTACTCTGTTCTAGGAATACTATCTTCACAATATTTTAGGGATAAAACACTGGATCCCTCCGAACACTCATGTCGACTCCCCTAGACCACTACTTTGAGAGAAGTCTAACTCATTTTATCAACTTGAAGTTTACTTCAATTGGTTGGCATTAAAGACTTTGTCTCTTCCCTAGTATGAATCTTCTTGCACCATAGACTTGATTTGATTCAATTTAAAATCCCTATTCACTAAAAAAATGAAATTTGAAACTGCCTGTCACGAAGCTCCTTTGTGAAGCTCACAACCTTCGTAAATCTCACTACCTTCATGAATCTCACTACCTTCATGGAAAAAACTGCATTCACAGAACAAACTGCCTTTATGAAGCTCACTAAGTCATCATGGAACACCCCATAATCATGAATCAATCATTAATAAAAAGCATTTGTAATAGTTAAGAATCAAAAAGTATTTTAATGATGCTTAATCATATATGGAATGTCAGTTTCATAAAGCTCCCTTGGCTTCATGAAATCAGAGCAATTTCAGATTTTGCTTGTAAAAATTCATGTGAAATGAAGAGGGGTAGCCTTATATTTATAGGCTTAGCCATTCGTGATGCTCCACCACCTCTTAGAATATTTTACAGATCTTTCAAAACCACCTTTACATAGCTCCTCTATTATCATTTCTCTATTGTGATTTGACATTGTCGCAATTCTTTCAGTGAAACCATCACACGCCACGATGCTCCAATTATTGTAATCGTAAAGATCACCATCACCATTCGTGATGATCCAATTCGTTTTCATTCACGATGACCATCACTATTGCATAAATCACCATCATATTTCTTTGATCCTTCATGAAACACCATTCACAAATCCCATCTTCACGAAACTCATGCCTTTTCCATATTTTTATAAGGCATTTAAGGAAACACAATTTTCATGATGCCATCTAACTTTAAAATTTTGTACCCAAAAATTTGGAAAACACTAGGAAATGACACCACCTTCAATACCATTGTCATCTTTAACTGTAATATCCATTTCCTAGAAAATTCCCCGATCTTACATATGAGTATTAACAACAAACACAAACCATAGTCCATTTCCAGTAAAGAACAACCTTGGTTCAAACACAATTCACATCAAATTTGATGACCATGTGTCTAAAACTCATCCCGAAATTGATTATTTTGAGGTTGAAATTGAAAATTTTACCTTAAATAATCTAAAAAATCAAATAAATTAAAGTTTTAGAGGAACCAACATCCAATACTTTACCCAAGACATGGGTAAAATCTAAAATCCATCCCCTATAAAATTTTATTAGTGATTTTCAAGATAATACTCATACTAGAAGGTAAATTTTAAATGAGGTTGAACATTATGCTTTTGTTTCACACATAGAACCCCTTAATATTTATTATTCCATTAATGATGAAAATTGGGTACTTGAAATGCAAGAGGAGTTAAACTAATTACAAAGGAATAATGTTTTGACTCTTTTTGAATGACCCAATGATCATCCCATTATTGGTAGTAAATTTATGTTTAGAAAAAAATAGATGAGAAATGTAGAATCACTAGTAAAAAAACTTGACTCATAGATAAATTATATGATCTAGAAGATGGTATTAATTATAGTGATACCTTTGCACCCATATCTAGGATTGAATCCATTAGAATATTATTGGTATTCACCACTCATTTAAATTTTATGATTTTTCAAATTTAAGTTAAAAGTCATTTTTTGAATGGTTATATTTTTTAAAATGTTTTTGTTAAACAACCTCCTGGTTTTGAAGATACAAAATTTATAAATCATGTTTCTAAGTTAACCAAATCTTTTCATATTTTAAAAACCCCCTTAGGATTTTTATGAACTGTTGAATAAATCTATTTGATAAAATTATTTTAAATTGGGAAAATTCAATTCAACTTTTTTTTAAATCCATTTTAAATTATTTATTAACTGTTAAAATTTATATCAATGTTGTTATTTTTAGTTATACTAATAAATCTATTTGTAATTATTTTTATGATTTAATGATTAAAGAATTTGAAATGAGTGTTATGGTATATCCTAAGTTTTTATTGGTTTTAAAAATTTCTCAAAATAAAGTTGAATGTTTTCTAAGCCAAATAAAATACACTAATGAAATTTTAAAGAATTTTGTAATGGATCAAGTAAAGGAAATAAGTACACCTATGGGTACATACTGTATGCTAATGTTGGATTAACCCAGTAAACGGGTTACCAAAAATCTTTATATATGTATGATTGAGATCCTTATTTACCTTACTATGGATTAGATAGATATCATGTTTAGTGTATTAATATATTATCATATTTAATAAAATCCAAAATAATCACATTTTAGAGGTCCTAAAAGAATTTTTAGATATTTAAAAGGTTTAAAAAATCTTGGTTTATTTTATCCAAAAGATAACTCTTTTGAACTTATTAATTTTTATAATAATAATTTTGGAGGGTGTTAATTAGATAAAATAGTTCAAGTGACACTTATCACTCACTTATAAAATACCTTGTCTCTTGGAGTAGTAAGAAGAAAAATTCTATTACTCTTTCTATTGAAGAAGAAAAATATACAGTTGAAAGGAGTTTTTGCAGCAAAATTATTTGGATAAAACACACTCATAAATTATGGGCTAAATTAAAATATAGTTCATATTAATTGTGATAACACCAGTTCCATTATTATTTATAGAAATCCAATTCAACACTCTTGTACTAGACATATTTATTTTAGATACCACTTTTTCTGAGATCAATTCTAAAAATGTGATATCCTTATCAATTTAATTAGCACCAATATTCAATTGGATGATATATTTACCAAACCACTTGCACTAGATAATTTTGAATTTATTAAGGGTGAGTTATACATGGTTTTATTTGGAATATTATTATTTATATTTTTCAAGCTTGATTTGTTTCAAGTGTTTTTAAATATTTTATTCTCTTAAAAATTTATTTAATTTTTTTTAATATTTTCAAAATTTATAACCATTAATTTTAAAAAATTAAAGTGAGTGTAATATTACTAGATAATAAATTTGCGTCGAGATATAAACAAGTGGATGTGGTTTTGGTGCAGATGCACATATAGGTTATAACCTCTAAAAGGGATGGTTGGATTTTGAATCCGATATTCACCCTAGGCACAAGTACTATGACTTCACTGCACACATAGTTTGACACTACTGAGAAACATGTTTTGAAAAATTCATGAAACCTTTACAAAATATAGTGATGGATTAGAAATGATATCTTGATCTTAAAATGTATAATGTTTTTTGTGTTTACCTCTTTAATTTCATTGTTTGATGGCATCCTATATTTTTAATACATCAATTAAGGGGAGATTATCTTGTTAATTATAAAATGTTCCTAGATGAGACAACCTATTTAAATCTTTAAATAAAGAAAATTATACTTTAAAGTTTTTATTTTAATATTCATCTTATATAATAATTATCTATTAGTAAAAATAATACTTTTCTCTCTCTAAATGGATAATTAATGATGGGTAACTAAATATTATAATTAAATTTGGATCTCATTATTTTTTAGATATCTTTATATAAACCATTATTTCTTTATCCCTATTTATGTTCTTTTTTGATAATCAAAAAGGGGGAGAATTTTTGATATAATTATGATATTTATAATATTAAATATTTTAATATATTTTAAATTGGGAATGGAGGGATAAAAATTTATATTAAAGGTTCTTAGGTACTTTATAACTTTAAATTTTTTATTTCTTATTTTAAATATTTTTAAAATAGAAATTGTTTTGAACTTTTATTGTGATAAATTCTTTTAGAATATAATTTTTTTAATCTCTTGAGTATTGAAAATGATTTTATGATATCATTTGAATTTCTTTATGAAATATTAAAATTATTTTTGAAATAGCCTTTGGTTTATTATAAGTGTTTGTGAACATCAAAAGGAGAGATTATTGTACCTCAATCTCTTACATTGTTTTAATGATCACAAAACCCCATTATGTTTCTATCATTTTAAATTGAGTGTATTTTAGTTATTAAGAATAAAAATAAGGTTATAAATATTTTTGAAAAGTTTAAGGCTTGAAACAGAGTGTGGAGTTCAATTTCAGCATCCCATATAGCTTGTTACCACCAGCTACCCGGTGGGGTGTCACTAGCTAGTTGGTGGCATTAGACAGAAGCTCCATATTTTTAGTAAGTCCATCTGCGTCCAAGTGGAGATCACTGGCCACCGAATGATATCTGTATAGAATTTTATACATCTTGAAAGCTTAACATATTCCTGATGGATCTCATTGGCTACCCAATGGAGTCTGCAGAATCTTGGAAGCCTACAATAAGTCCACTCTCTAGCCAGTGGTGTCATTAACACTAATAATGTAGTGCATTTATGATGGTATTAAATAGATACATTGAACTAATTAATCCTAACACTCAACACTTAGATCCCTAGAGTCTATAAATATAATCTATGAGAGGTTTGGTAAGAAAAACTTGCAAACTATAATGATCTACAGAGAATGAAAACAACATTTACTATAAAATTTGCTTCCATTATTCCCCCTCTTGAGATCTCTTTATATTTATTTCTTACACTAATTTGATCTCCAAAATTTCACTCTCATTAACTAAATTTCATATTCTATATATTTTTATAGAACTTAGAGGTTTTATTTAAATGCTTTATTCATATGAAAAACTCTATTTTCTTTTTTTGGGTTCATGGTAAACTAATAAAACCAAGTTTTTTATCATTAGGTTCTTACAAAACTAATAAAACCAAGTTATTTTTCAGGGTTTATTAGTTATTGGTAAAACCACAAGGTTTTTTTTCTTTTCTGGTTTCTTGGATAATGTTAAATTCAAGGTCTATTTTTTCATAAACCCTCAATCAATTGAGGTGGGTGATGCAGAGGCTCATCTTGAGCTATTTTTGAACTCCCTTATCAAATTGTATACCTTTTATTTATTTAATTTCCACATAATTTACATGTTAATTGTTTTCATTTAATTAATTAATTAATCATTCATCATATAAATCACTTAATCTCTTAATTAATATAAATCAATCTCTCTCTTAATTTATATTTTGTTTCCACTACACTTATTGTTTTGAATTCCAAATATGATTTTCAATTCCATTTTTCTTACTTTGATTATTTTATTTTATTGATCTATTATATATTTTTATCTCATATTTTAGTTTTAATTTTTAAAAGAAAATTAAACCCTTGTTATCTTATTATGACCAAGAGTAATATCCTGAGTAACCATATGATAATTAACTGAGATGCACTTAGTGTTTTAATTGATATAAGTTTGTCTCTTGAAATAGTTATCATAAAAAAACATGAAGTTATGAAACAATAGGTTCCCATCATATTATAATGCATATGATATTTATTAGTAAATCCATTGTGAATATGGTTAGCATTTACACTACTATATTAGAAACATTACTGAGAGGAATTATGGAAACTTTGAAATATATATAAGACTCCTTATCAATAATTTTTGTACTACCATAACCCATTTGATGTATATATGGTAATATGAGCTTTTGAGTAACTTCAATATAAATTTAAATGATCAATTAATACTTGGATAAGATATTCCATACCAAGCCATCCCAGAGGATCTTATATCTTTTACCAAGTTCATTCATTACATCCACTTTATATTCTTAGAATCTATTAAAAGTAATCTCATGAAATAAATGAATTTACTTTTAGCTTCCTGATTGCATGATTTTCATGGGACATTGGCAAACATAATTTTCAATTCACTCTTAATGCAGCCAAGTGGCTGACCAGGGTCATCTCTCAAGGATAAATGGGCACTTAGGTATCTTTTTGTTCTTAATTTTGAAAGCAGCCAAAGTTGTTTGTTTGATTTTTGGTTAAATTGAAATAAAAAATGGAAATTACATGAATATTCATAGTTTATAGATAAAATAAACGTAAATAGAACTAAGGATGAATTCTAATGAGATATTTCTTTATTTACTTTTGTTCTAAATCATCTTATTCAATGGGTAGGTTCAATATCATTCACCTATTCACCCACCTTTGTTTACTTTGTTATGAAAGTACTAATCTGATCAAGTTATCCTTAAATACACCATTCATTCCATGTATTCTCCTAAGTGAATAGGTAATAATCATTCCCCAATCAAGTGAATTAACTTACTCACACACCTGTTAGAAATCATATACCACTCTTCTTATTGTACCACACAACTCCAATCGTATGAAGTGTGGCCCAAAATGGAGGGATAATTTGAAGTGTTATAGTTTAAAGAGTGTGATGGTGTTAGTGGATTTCAGAGTGAGAATCACCTTCCCCACATTCCACTTTCACTATCACACTAGAATTAGAGAGGAGATAGATTATTAATTAAATGAAAAAATTCACGATCATTGTTGTGATTGCCCTTTGAACCAGCCATAATGGGTTATCTCTCCATGATAATGGATATGGAAGTCACTGGGATATCTAAGAGGTGAGAAAAACAAAGAAATCGAGGGGGAAAATAATGAAATAGATTGATTAAACAAATAATGGAATGAAACATTGAATTAATCATACAGAAAGAAAGAAATTACAACAGAAGAAAAGAAAACTAATCGGAAGATAATAAATATTTACAATGGGATAGGGTGGGAGATATTTATAGAGAGCAGGTGAGACAATATATTTTTTCTCATAGTCAGTGTTGAGGGGAGTTTTTACTTTAGATGGATTAATTACATGTGTCACAATGAACAATCAAGATTAATTCTATCAGGGGAATCTCAATTTAATGATTGCACTCCCATTTAGATTTTTTCCAGTGCTTTGTGGTGCTAGTTGCATATACTAGTAACTGGACCTGGGCTTGGATAGAGTTTGACTTCAATTCTGGTCCCAAGCCTTTGGACGTCACTATAAGAAAAAGTAATTAGTATTAAAAATACATAAATACATATATAAATATATATACTTATTGTTTACTATATATATATATTAATAGATATATATATATAAATATACTTATTATGGTATATTATATATTATATAGATATATATGTATGTAGTTTTATATATATATATATATATATATTTCTTTTTAATATTTTTGATGTTTTAATTTTTTCTTTCTTTTTAGGTTGAAATCGAGGGGGGGTGGGTTCTATCGATGGATATCCTTCTCCACATGCAGTGATGGTGTGTATGAAGAGATCTTCTCTAGTGAGGAAGAACATGATATCCAATATATCAGGCTCTAGTGGTTGTTCTTCTCATATTTGGTGGTGAAAAATGAGTGATGGTAGTGATGATGAGCAATGGATGGAGTGGCATTTAGTAAAATTACATCAGTGGCTCGATAGTGAAGGAAGATCATATCTGGAATCAATGTATTATATTTCCAATGGATGTGCTTTGGGTTTCTTCATAGTTGTTGGTGAGGCTTCGACTTCCAGTAGTGCGCGACCAAAGAGGGGCAGTATATGTTCATCTATGGAAAAGTGTTCATATTATTTCATCAACAACACGGTGGTTTTTAGGGGTAGCATAAGCGATCTCCAAACTTCCATCGACACCTGTTATAGATGGAGTTCCTTCTTCGACAAGGGTTATTTGCGGTGGCGGTGAGAGTGGTTCTCGATGGCGTGGATCATTCCCAATGGTTAAATTTTTTCTTCACAGGGAGGTGGTGTGGTTTGGTTTAGTTTAGAAATTAATCCATTTAATCATTTAAGATCCAAATTATTGATATTCACAAAAAAATATAGTTTTAGCCAAAATTTGAATTAAAATAAGGGGTATTTTCAATGAATAGAAGATAAAAATATGGAAATTTACAGCTCATATCACTTATCTTTAGAATAGTTCACAGGTTTCTTATTGAAATAACCCTAGAATATTTGTGGATATACCTTTATCTCTAAAGGTTTCTTTGTCTAAAACTTGATAATTAAATACGTGAAATCCCTAAGAGTTTTTACTCTAAAGAGTCTAAATGTACTTATGGGTATATACTCGATAATTACCTTTAGTATTACCTAACAAAAAACTATATTTCCACAACTATACATGAGTATTATATTTTATATTCATCATTGATTGATCACATTAGATATCTATGATTCAATTATTAATAAAATATTAATTATAAATAACTATTATAACATTAATTTTAAATATGAAGTAATGTCTCAATGTATATATAAAGAGAAACTAAGATAAATGTTTTGGTGACACTCAATTAAAAATAATAGTTTTATATGAATCAATTCACTCAACAATCTAATATTTAATGTTTCTCTTTGTTAACTTAAGAATCAACCTCTTTTATTGACTTAGATAATTAACCATACTTCTTTTAATCTTTTAATATTTCATGGAACCTGTATTTGAATACAAATATCTAAAATGCATATTTTATTTAATACTCAAATACTAAAATTGAAATATTACATGAAATGATTAATATACCTAAAGTATAAGATTATTATTCCTCTTATTTAATTCATTAATGTTCCTATTCTAGTGACCTTTCTTACCACATTTGAAGTAGATATCCTCATATTCATTTCCATCCTAAATCTTTTTTCTATTTTAAATATGTTGTAAAGCCTATATTGACCTAAAACTTTTCATAGTATTTTCAACATTTTCTTTAGCTTTGTTCACCATAAGGGGTGAGGAACCATACTCCCACCAATCCTTATATTTATAGAAATGCGTATTCAAAAGATTATTGAGTGGTTTATCCATATTGTTCATCCTTTAATACTTGATGATAAAGAGAATCTCAGTGGTAAGGATGATAATATGAGATTAATGGATAATATCTTATCCATATGAAAGCATATATTTACTAACTAATCAAAATAATTAAACATATTGAATGAAAAATCAGTAGTTAGGTACTAGTATTCTAGTTTACACTTTTACAATACAGTGAAAATATCATTTATCTTTATACTTTCTTTCTCCTTTTCAATATTTAAGAGATGAGTTATTATAGTGTAAGCATTTATATCCATGTGTTGCATATTAAAATATCTGGATATAGCTAATAACATGATATAATGAAAATTTATGACATCCTATATGTATCTCTTATAGGTATCATTTTCACCTTTACTTTATCATTAATGTGGTTGATATAGAATAGGGGATTCCAACACATCGTATAAAATTTCCTATAGTATTATAGTGTATAAATGACTATAGAACTCTTATAAATTTATACCGGTGAATACATTGTCTTTTTTTTGAAATGATCACAGTGTTCCCATGATTTTTCTTTCATATGATAAATGAAAGTGGATTTTTGTAATTTTTCTTGATTACCAAGTATGATGAAATGAATTAATTTTATTAGTCCACCACTATTTTATCAAATCTCAATATCCCTCACCATTTTTCATGAACCAGATTGGGTCAACCTTCCACGTAACCCAACCCAAATCATGAATAGCTCCAAAGGGAGTTCTTGATCTCCATAGGCTGAAAACTGGTGCCTAGGCATCAAGGAAACACCCTGATAATGACTTCTCCCTCAAATCATATAATTTAAGATAGTGGATCCTTAACAAAAAACCATCATAGATTTTCTATATATTGTACGTCCATGTAAAACTAGGTAAAAAATCCAAAAAACTAAAACAAATAATATAATTCAAAACTAATTAATTTGATTCAACTAATTAGTATCAATATAAAACATCATATACAAAAAAATATACAACAAGGTCCAATAAAAGGATCTAAATAAAATACTAAGAAAATTTTCCTTTATCGATACAATATCACATTCCAAAAAAAATCTAAAACTAAAAAATCACCTCTATACAAGCTAGGGTTTCTCACCACATCCCCACTCAACCACTGGTGTACAAAGAGAGTGATATATATACTATGATGAAAACTAAAACCTATATAAAACATTATAGCTTCATGAACGAACACACGACTATATATACAGGGTGTGAGCTAATAGACCCAGTGAGATCTCACCAATGAGTATTTGGAATTACTTAAATTAAACAAATTCATAAATTCTAGTTTTAAATACACTATAATAAAATATTTTCCATTTTAACAAATAATAAATGAAAAAAACTATATACTCCCAATTTTAAAGAACAAGACTTTTCCTTTTTAAACCAAAATCGAGTGGAATCTCTACTTAGTAGTGTAATGCTTTAAAACCTAAAATAAGGACCTTTATTTTAAAAATAAGAAAAAATGTAACCATTTCCATCATTTATAGACTTTTATAAAACCCTAAACATTAAAACACACTTATCTTTTATTGAAAACCCTTTTCAAAACCACATTTCAAGTACCACCTTTAAATCCATTTTTAAATCCAAACCAACCACAAATAATAAGAGCACAACCTCAGAAGGCACCACCATATCATAGAAAATTTGAAAAAATAAATGATGATAAATAAATCAGTACTATAAAAAAAAGTGCAATGGGATACATATTATTGAAGGAATCCACCAAATAAGACACTAATCAAAGAACAAGTGTTTTTGGCCCCCTTTAGGGACCTTAAGAAGGGGGTGAATCAGGGTGTTCCTAGTTTCAAACCTTTTTAACCTCTTTACTAATTTTTCATTATATATATTATTCCCACATGCATAAGAACAATTTTTAACCATTCTATTAACCCTAAACCTCACCAAATTCATATAAAAATGCAGAGATGTGATGCATATATGGACATAAAGTTTTTTATTTGGTTCACCCGCACTGGTATACTTCAAGAATAATGCTATAAATATTATGTTGATGCACTACTTAACAACTAGGATCACTGATTTGAGTGTTTATATGGTTTTGGTCACTCTAGGCCTGAAATCACTATACTTACATGTTTTAGGGTTGGATCATTGCTACCCAATGATTATTGCATCTAAAGATGAACTGCCTCTTTTTAACTCATTTGCACACTACATTAGGGTAAGACTCCCCTGAGATCACTATTACTTCTTCCTATTTCAATCATTTATTTGGGGAAAGAACACTACATAGTTTATATATTTGTATGATCATATTCAACCAACATCATATACATGGATATATTCTTTAGTATAAGAATATACACTATTTAACTCCTCTTATCTCCTTCACCGAATACTATGAATATCTCTTTTGAAAAATTATTCTTTCTAGAAAAAATTTGGAACTTCACATTCTAGCACAGTTCCTGGAATTCATTCACTTTGATATATTATTGAAACTCCCTTGTTATACAATTTAGTAAGTTTCACAAGTTCTACCCTTTAATCCCAAGACTAAAACTTATTCTCCTTTTGAAAATAAGATCTTAAAAGTAAGTTCAAGTTCCTATGCTTCTCTCAATACATCGGTCTTTAGTAAAACACCTAAGATTACTATCACTTTTTTTATTCCTCCAATTTTACTATTTAGAAGAAAAAATATCTCCCATGAGATGTCATTTTTTACTTCCTTTTCCTTGAAAATATGTCATCACATTTCCAATTTATCATAATAGAAACCAAGAAAACTTCATGTACAAAACTAAACTATAAATCACCTTCTTGGAAATATCTTTCCATATTTCATGTGATAGAAAGGATGAATTAAAAATACACACAAGTCATTTGGTCATTGCAACCTCTATGTTTCCACTTAACTATTCATTAGCATGTCACATGGAAAACCTCCATATCTTAGATATATTCAATCTCCCATAAATCTTGTAGTATTAAAAATTCTATCTTAAATTAAATATTTATATATGAATACTAGTTCATGGCCATATCAAACCTAATTAGAGTGTGAAACACTCATTTCACTAAGAATATATTTCATTTAATTCACTATATCTCACCCACAACTTCATCATTCATCATAGATTAGACCATTAATCCCATTTGATGTTCCATGATGTTTTTAACATTCTCAAATATTTTTTGAATCATATGTTGTAATTTCACTTTTGGAAAAAATTCCCAAAAAAAATGTAGAATAAATCCACTACATCATTGAAAAATTACCCTATATCTATCAATTTGGTTATGTGGACCGTGGGTTCTGAACTTGCATATGTGAAAACCTATATATAGTAGCTCATGTACCCCAAATTCCTTCCAATAAAAATTTTTCATATGTGAACCATTATGTATCTTGATTATTCCACATCGACCAAATTTCATACATGAACTTACTTATGTATTTGAATTTCATTACATTGATGATACTATTACATGAACTCCCTCTTAGCCAGATTTTTATAAATCTCTAGATTCTCTTATGTTGGTGAATTTCACTTATGTGAATTCCTTATGTAGGTTAATTTTATTATATCAATATTTACTCATATTATGCCTTTGTATATGAAAATCATCACATAGACAAATTCCAACCCATTTAACCTATATATAACTGATTTTATATACACCGAACCTGTTGAAATTCCCTTACATGGGTCATTGCCTATCTCAGTACTTAGGTAGATTTTTGAAAATCTATTGCTCTTTTATATTTGAACCAAGATGCTTCCAGATATCTTTCCCATGAATTATTTTATTCATGTATTATCCTATGAACTTTGAATAAGTCCAAAAAATGGACTCTTTCAAGTATATGATCATGTTATCTTCATGCCAAGATCCATGTATCACTTTGAACTCCATATATCTATATCAAAAAATAAAAAATGTATAGTTATAAGATTCATTCTCTAAAAACTTTAATCTTCACTCAACCACCTTGTTAAAAATTCCAAATTTCTCAAGGGTATGTAAAAATATCCCCATGTTTTCAACAAAACACCTTGAGATGATTCCTCTCATATTGTTAGAAAATCTAACACAACCCAAGTGGTTCCCAATAAAGTTTCATGAACAAATCCTTAATTCCTAAAGTTATATAACCCTAATGATACTATAAACATGGGACCAATTTCAATCCTATGTTGTATCCCAAAATAATACACAATCCACCCAACTTACCCACATAGGTCTCACCAGGGGAACTCCTGTAACACCCCAAGCTTCCATGGTACGTTTCCCATCGAATAATGCAATAGCGTGCATTGTACACAACTTCGAGATTCTAACACACCACAACCAATCAAACTAGCCATTATGAATAATAATACCTAAATTTTGAAATTTTATAAATTATATCTCTCAAAATGGACTTAATTTTTAGATTCAGAATATCGAAATTAGCTTAGGGTGAAATTTTGGTACTTTTCGGATAACTTTCATATTTTGATGAATAGTGAAAATTACTAAATTTTAATTAAAAACAACTTTTTTAATCGAAATAATTAATATTGATAAATTATGAATTTGAGTGGTTTTAAAGTATACATAGAATATATTTTTACCATTTAATTCAATTCTTGTCATTGGACATAATTTCACAATTAAACCAGACATAAACAAGTGCTAATCTTTTGATAGTTATTATCTCTTAAAAACACGTTTTTTGTTTTAACAACAGGAATTAATTTTAAATTAATTTCTACCACTTCTGTGTTTTGAATTTGGAAAAATGGATTCCATATTTGGAATCAGGATGTTAAAATTGTGTAAATAGGTAACTTTTACTTTTAGACATTTTGGATAATTACTTCGGTAAATATTTTATTTACCATGGTTAAAGGGTAAATCCGGTAAACAAGGGTT
Source organism: Viscum album (assembly GCA_963277665.1). Classification (NCBI taxonomy): domain Eukaryota; kingdom Viridiplantae; phylum Streptophyta; class Magnoliopsida; order Santalales; family Viscaceae; genus Viscum; species Viscum album. The sequence goes on from OY728125.1 coordinate 398,267,053, forward strand.
AAAAAATAATATTATAATAATAATAAATTACCCTAAAACGTGTCTTAACCCTATTGGTTGATACATGGTAGACCATGGGAATCTTTGGGTTGATTTTGGGACCCCATGGATCCACTTTTAAGTGATAGGGACACTTTATTTTAATTAAGTTAAAATGAATAAAAAAATCACACAAGCATATATCTTTTAGAAACAAAATTGTTACATAGGGTTATATATGTTGGATTTTATAATATAAATATTCATTAGAAAACTAAAATGATTTAATACATAATGATATTTTATTTATAATTTTTAGACATTAAATAATTTAATTTATTTATGAAACAATGGTGATACAGTAATTACCATAATAGTGAAAAATTAGAATAATTGATATTATAAATATCCAAATAAATATAATTTGAGACTTTTATTGAATTAAAATAATTTTCTAGGTTAATATGACATATTATAATTTATTTAATTAACTTTTTTCGAAGTAATCATTCTGTTATGAGTTTAAAAAAAAAATCAACTATTGAATAGTGTCAAAATTGACATAAAAGAGTTTTTAAAACAAATATTATATTATTAATTGATATTAAATTCATAAAAATATAAGTCTCGGCCAAGAGACTTATATCATGATAGGTGTATCATTAATGGACCACTTGGGGGTCGCTTGGATGTATATTGTAAGTTTATTAACCATATAATATAAAAATACAAAGAGACATTGTAAAAGTGAAACTAATTAACAAAGAGTTAATACTTAAAGATAAGGTTAATATAATGACCCAAACCTGTCTAAATTATATTGGTTGAGTGGTTTTCGACCTATCCCCACCTTAAACTTTTAATAATCAACTTTTGATCCATTATAAACTGAATATGAATTTATTATAAATTAATATTTCTAGCTTTTCCAAAGGTGCCCCTCACCCCTCTTATAAAAGGGCACTCGTCCTTCTCATTTCTTCACACCTTCAAAGCCTTTTGGTTCAGCCAACCCCTGACCAAATACTCTCTAAAATTCCCTCACTACAACCTAGAGGCCTTATTTTGATCATAAAGCCAACCTAAGGATCCATTTTGATCAAATCAAAAGGAAGAACCCGAAGAAGAGGTATTGTTTTCACCACCCCTTTTCAAGTTCCTTTCTTCTTCCACTTCTTATTTCTTTGTTATTACCATTATAAAATAATAAATCCAGTATATTATATATACTTTGATGTTATTATAAATATGGTACAACCATATTCAGTATTCTATCCACCCTTTGAATAACATGTCACCATACGTGCGTACGTACGGCTTACCGTCTCCACGTCGTGGTGTAATTGTTATTCAATATATTATTATTTGGGTGGGTATAATAATGATGTATAACTCATTTAAATAATAAATATAACATGATAATGATTCTGTATATATGATATACCATCCAATTATATATTATTTTAATATCAAAAGAATGATATTGTCGCTCGTGCGTACGTACGGACTACCATCTCCACGAACGTGATGAGATTCATTCTCCATAATATCCATTCAAGTATAATTATCATTTTATGATTTAAAAATAATGTTTAAGAACTTTATATAATTATTGATATGAATAAGATACAACCTATCCATGACAAACATGACTTACTTAACAAAACATATAAAAGAAAACGAGTAAGTTAACACCCGAAACGACGATAATTCTAAGATATTATTAACAAAGCAATGTTAAAAGATCATATATGATATCATATTAATGTATATGATTCATGAATAATTTAACAACAATTATTTCAACATTATACAGGAGGTTAACCTACCCCCAACCAAGGAAAAGTACAAGGTAAGGGGTTTCTTATCTCACTCTTAATTTCGTGAGAATTCCATTGTTCACCAATTATTTATTGCATGTGGTGTATGTGTACTACCCATAATTGTATTCATTGTGTATTATACTTTAATTTATTGGAATTTACATCATCATTGGATGATCCTTCTTTCATGGGTGTATTTTTCATAAGTTACCTAATCGATAAGGGAATTTGAAATTTCAATTTCCATTTATTCAGCTTTACGCAAACTTGATTGATTATTTTACTCTGAGATTATGTATGGAATAACTATTCATTTTCTTATGTCATCATTTCCACTCCCCTTGTCTGTGGATATACTTTTGATACACATAATCACTCAATTGATAATTTCTGAAGTCATCGATATGAATTTGATAAGAGTATTTTTAACTCACTCTCCATTTGTTGAGTTAAACATCCAATTCATTGGTGTTGTTTTTATAAGATTATGTGTGAATATCCTTTGATTGATTTACAATGAATATCCAATCATATTTAGTGTATTTATATTTGTCACACATAACTATGTCGTTGATTTATCCTTAACCTAAGGATACGACCTTTATGAGAGATTTCATCTCAAATTACATTCCATTGAGACTTATTTGTTGTTATACACAAAATCACTTTTATGTGGTGTATATAATGTACTTTGACATAGTATATCATGAATTCCTTTATTCTAATGATATTAAAATGTTTTGATTTCCTCAATTATTTGTATTCAAGTGTCTCTCTTTTGGTTAGAAAATCTAACTAAAATACCATTTTTAAATGTTTTAAAGACTTATTCTTCTAAATCTTTCTCATTAATGTCCATGTTTTAAAAAATGGTTTTAAGGATTTATTTATATGGACATTAAAGTTTTAAAATTAAAACTCCTTTTAAAAGTTTCAAAGTGTTATGGGACATTTTGATTCAAAAATCTATTTTTAAATGGCTTCTTGACAAATTGTGTGACTTTTAAATGATTTCAAGAAAAAGAGGGATATTTATCTCAAATAGTTTTGATGATTATTTTCATCTATGTCAACATCCTTAATTATTATTGATTGAGGTTAATGTGATACAATACAATCTTCCATATTGTATCGAATGAGTTATGTTTGACTGTGGATGTGCTATTTTTATACCATTCATGGTTTGTGGTTAAAGTATTGACATTTCGTATGCTAGTTTTAATACAAATGTTTATGTTATGTTTAAACCTATTCATATGAGGAATGCATTGGACTTAATAAGTGATGGGTGGAGCCCTCTATAGCTCCTCAATGCATCGTTATGTCTCATGAGACAAACTAGTGTATTTGCACAAGGCCTTGACAAAATCTTATTTGTAGTCTTGGCACGAGGCCTTGTCTATGTGGTTATGATAGTCTGGCATTATGCATTCCATCATTATGAAAGTGTTTATTGATATTTCATGTGATCATTCGACTAGTAGAATATCCATGTGATTAAGTAAATAGAATTATTTTATTTTATCTTTGCCATTTTATGCTGAAGTTCAAGTTTAAAAGGCTTTCGTTTTAGTTATAAATTGCCTTAAGTGTTTATGCTTATCTATGAAAGATTCTGCTATAATGTTATCCTTACTGAGCATCTGAGCTCACCCCTTTCAATGTTTTAATTTTACCAGGACTATGAAGAAGTAATTTATGAATGACCTGTAGGGATAGTATGAGGGGATATGAAGACAAGATGTTGTTGTAGTTTTTTTTACCTTATGATGTAATGTAAGACTTATGAATATATCTAGTGTTTCCAAGACTACTAAACTAATCGGTCTTTCGAGACTTGATCCTTTGTGATCATGCCAATGTTATGTAATAATGCACCAACTCTAGGTATCTAGGGTCGGGGCATTACAGTTGGTATCAGAGAAAGTTTAGTACAAACCTTGGAAGCTATATTTAGATAAACTCTGATTAGAGCACGTAGACCTAAGATGAACTTTGAGGATTAGTATAGAAGAAATTCCTAGAATTTTGGTATTGTAGAGATTTTGTGAGTTTTCCGAGCAATACATCCCTGTCTGGATACGAGTAGGTAGAGGCGGCTCTGGCACAGATGTACCTAGGGGTAAAACCCGAAAACACCGCTTTGAGCTAGACTCAAACGGGAACTGGTGCACGACAACGGGCCTTGCTGCACTCTTGGTTACGAAACTCCCAGGGGATATGCTTAGGATAATTTACATTTTCTTTACAAACCGATTTAAAGTATTATATATATAAGATGAGAGTTAATGACCTTGGTTAATCCTAATGTGTTTCAAATTGAGAATATGGTGACACGTTAATCTCTAAATTATTGCATGACTACTATTAATCACACAATGCTTTCTGATTTTAGTCAATGGCTGGATTCCAAGGAAGTCATAGTGACTTTGAGAATGATGTATAAGGTGGGAACGGTGGTGGCAATGAGAAACAAAATGGAATGTTGATAGGCGTAAAAGATATCGTCTTTATGCCAAATCAATTTTCCAAAAATATGATCAACAATATATATATTAACCAATTACCGGACTCAACAAAGAAGAGAAAGGTGATGAATGATAAGAGCTCCAGTAGTGGAGACCATGGAGAAAGTAATCCTCAATTTCCATCATGCAGGAAATGTGGAAGGAGACACCCAGGAAAGTGTCTCAATGGGACAAAGAAATGCTTTACGTGCGGGAAGGAAGGACATAAAGTGAAGAATTTCCGAAGAAAAATGAAGAGTACTATGGAATAAGATAAAAATGGTCCCAAGAATCCATTTACAGTCATTTGCCGTAAATGTAGGGGACCTGGCCATTACCCGAGTGAATATCCTATTCTATAGGATATTTTCTTGGTCAGAGAAGAAGCTATGTGGAAATAAATGGTTGGATAAATGTTTAAAAATTATTAGTGATCCTTGTTGAAGGGTTTACTTTGGAATAATTTTCTCTTGTATTTGTAACCCTAACGTTTTCCATGTCAGAATGATATTTATGGAAGAATTATCTTTTCTCTTGTGGATATAGTTATAAATAACCATTTAGTTTTATATGATCATTGGGTTTGAGGCAATTACAAATTATTATAATTTGGGATGAAAATGCAAGGTATTAGATAACATTTGTTGTTAAATTATGTTATGGTTATTTTGAGGAATTTATCTCATTTTGGTAATGTTATAAAATATAGTTTTTGAAAAAGGACAACACGTAGACCGTGTGACAACCCGTCGCGTCGGAAAAAGCTGTGGGAATCGAACCCACAACCAAAGTGAGATTGGGATTTATCGCCTACCACTGGACTACGTGAAGTCCCTGGTTAGTGTGACTATTATTTTTAGTTAAATGATTTTATTGATCAATAATAATTTGATTTGGGATCTTATGTCTTATCAAATGAATACCGTTAGTATAGGAAAATGATTTGGTGATTAAGTGATAAATTTTATTTTGGAAGTTGTTCGCTTTGTTGAGAACACTATATGCCAAAGGAAAATAGAGTAGTATGGGATTTCATTTGAGGATTAATGGTGGATTTTTATCTATGTTTTTATTGTGGATTTATAATGATTTGGGTTATTTATGGAAATGATTAGGTTAATTGCTTTTAAGTATGTGACTTTAAGAGTAATTAATGTCATTTGGAGATACAATTTAACGTGGAAGACTACATTCTTAATAAGTTTTGGTTTTCAATATTAGTTTTGATTATATTAAAGGATTTTAAGGACAATTGATTATTGAATGGTATTTATTTAACTTTGGGGTATTGTTGGTTTAATTTTGGAAATTAAGATTAGTGTTTATTTCTCTCAAGGAATATCCTTTTGGGGGATCATTAGATCTTGTACTAACCATTTTGGTTTTGATTAATCTCTAAAGACAATGTAAATATATAGTTCATCCTGCATGGATCAAGTGATTCTATAGAAGTTTATTCTTGCTCTTCCATTGTGACCAAGTCTTCTTGAATACCCATCGTTTAAAAAAATGAGTTAGTGGTGCAAATTTATTAAAGAATGAAACTCTACTTAAAATTTAAGTATATATCTTTATATTCTTAGTCAATATCATAAATTAATTCCTTATACTTATGTAATGTAACTTAAAACAAAAAAAATGTTGTCCGTTTACTTTCCTACTAGGAGACTAATGGCCGTTTGTCCCAACACAAGTTTGTGGTTTTCTTATTGTTAACTTTCTCATGATCATGATTTATATCCCTCTCCATCAAAACTTTACACTTAGTTTATCATCCATATCCATGTTTTCCTACATGGAATCAGAGTATGGGTTATCTTGGTTGACCTTTATACCTCTCTTTCTTTCTTTTAAAGTGATAGTTTTATTGACTCTTTTTTAGATGTGGGACTTTCCATTATATTCCCAAGCACAATTTTAAAAATTGCGAGGATGAAATTTATTTAAGGAGGGGAGAATGTAACACCCCAAGCTTCCACGACACGTTTCCCTTCGAATAATGCAATGGCGTGCATTGTACGCAACTTCGAGATTCTAACACACCACAACCAATCAAACTAGCCGTTATGAATAATAATAACTAATTTTTGAAATTTTATAAATTCTATCTCTCAAAATGGACTTCATTTTGGGATTCAGAATATCTAAATTATCTTACGGTGAAATTTTGGTACTTTTCGGATAACTTTCATATTTTGATGAATAGTGAAAATTACTAAATTTTAATTAAAAACAACTTTTTTAATCGAAATAATTAATATTGATAAATTATGAATTTGAGTGGTTTTAAAGTATATTTATAATATATTTTTACCATTTAATTAAATGTTTATCATTGGACATAATTTCACATTTAAACCAGACATAAACAAGTGCCAATCTTTTGATATTTATTATCTCTTAAAAACACGCTTTTTGTTTTAACAACGGGAATTAATTTTAAATTAATTTCTGCCACTTCTGTGTTTTGAATTTGAAAAAATGGATTCCATATTTGGAATCAGGATGTTCAAATTGTGTAAATAGGTAACTTTTATTTTTAGACATTTTGGATAATTACTTCGGTAAATATTTTATTTACCATGGTTAAAGGGTAAATCCGGTAAACAAGGGTTAAAAAATAATATTATAATAATACTAAATTACCCTAAAACGTGTCTTAACCCTATTGGTTGATACATGGTAGACCATGGGAATCTTTGGGTTGATTTTGGGACCCCGTGGATCCACTTGTAAGTGATAGGAACACTTTATTTTAATTAAGTTAAAATGAATACAAAAATCACACAAGCATATATCTTTTAGAAAAACAATTGTTACATAGGGTTATATATGTTGGATTTTAGACTATAAATATTCATTAGAAAGATAAAAAGATTTAATACATAATTGTAATTTATTTATAATTTTTAGACATTAAATAAGTTAATTTATTTATGACACAATGGTGATGCAGTAATTACCATAATAGTGAAAAATTAGAATAATTGATATTATAAATACCCAAATAAATATAATTTGAGACTTTTATTGAATTAAAATACTTTTCTAGGTTAATATGACATATTAGTATTGATTTAATTAACTTTTTCTGAAGTAATCATTCTGTTATGAGTTTCACAAAAAATCAACTATTGAATAGTGTCAAAATTGACATAAGAGAGTTTAAAAAAACAATATAATATTATTAATTGATATTAAATTCCTAAAAATCTAAGGTTCGACCAAGATACTTATATCATGATAGGTGTATAATTAATGGACCACTTGGGGGCCTCTTGGATTTATATGGTAAGTTTATTAACCATATAATATAAAAATACAAAGAGACATTGTAAAAGTGAAACTAATTAACTAAGAGTTAATACTTAAAGATAAGGTTAATATAATGACCCAAAGCTGTCTAAATTCAATTGGTTGAGTTGTTTGCGACCTATAACCACCTTAAACTTTTAATAATCAACTTTGGAGCCATTAGAAACCGAATATTAATTTATTATAAATTAATATTTCTAGCTTTTCCAAAGGTGCCCCTCACCCCTCTTATAAAAGGGAACTCCTTATTCTCATTTCTTCACACCTTCAAATCCTTTTGGTTCGGACAACCCCTGCCCAAATACTCTCTGAAATTCTCTCAATACAACCTATATTCCTTAGTTTGATCATAAAGCCAACCTAAGGAGCCCTTTTGATCAAATCAAAAGGAAGAACCCGAAGAAGAGGTAATGTTTTCACCACCCCTTTTCAAGTTCCTTTCTTCTTCCACTTATTCTTTCATTGTTAATACCATTATAAAATAATAACTCCAGTATATTATATATACTGTGATGTTATTATAAATATGGTACAACCATATTCAGTATTCTATCCACCCTTTGAATAACATGTCACCATACGTGCGTACGTACGGCTTACCGTCTCCACGTCGTGGTGTAATTGTTATTCAATATATTATTATTTGGGTGGGTATAATAATGATGTGTAACTCATTTAAATAATAAATATAACATGATAATGATTCTTTATATATGATATACCATCCAATTATATATTATTTTAATATCAAAAGAATGATATTGTCGCTCGTGCGTACGTACGGACTACCGTCTCCACGAACGCGATGAGATTCATTCTCCATAATATCCATTAAAGTATAATTATTATTGGATGATTTAAAAATAATGTTTAATAACTTTATATCATTATATATATGAATAATATACAACCTATCCATGAAAAACATGTCTTACGTAACAAAAAATATAAAAGAAAACGAGTAAGTTAACACCTGAAACGACGATAATTATAAGATATTATTAACAAAGCAATGTTAAAAGATCATATATGATATCATATTAATGTATATGATTCCTGAATAATTTAATAACAATTATTTCAACATTATAAAGGAGGTTAACCTACCCCCAACCAAGAAAAAGTACATGGTAAGGGGTTTCTTATCTCACTCTTAATTTCGTGAGAATTCCATTGTTCACCACTTATTTATTGCATGTGGTGTATGTGTACTACCCATAATTGTATTCATTGTGTATTATACTTTAATTTATGGGAATTTACATCATCATTGTATGATCCTTCTTTCATGGGTGTATTTTTCATAAGTTACCTAATCGATAAGGGAATTTGAAATTTCAATTTCCATTTATTCATCTTTACGCAAACTTCATTGATTATTTTACTCCGATATTATGTGTGGAATAACTATTCATTTTCTTATGTCATAATTTACACTCCCCTTGTCTGTGGATATACTTTTGATACACATAATAACTCAATTGATAATTTCTCAAGTCATCGATATGAATTTGATAAGAGTAATTTTAGCTCACTCTCCATTTGTTGAGTTAAACATCCAATTCATTGGTGTTGTTTTTATAATATTATGTGTGAATATCCTTTGATTTCTTTACACTGAATATCCAATCATATTTAGTGTATTTATATTTGTTAAACATAACTATGTCTTTTATTTATCCTTAACCTAAGGATACCGCCTTTATGAGAGATTTCATCTCAAATTACATTCCATTGGGACTTCTTTATTGTTATACACCAAATCACTTTTATGTGGTGTATATAATGTACTTTGACATAGTATATCATGAATTCCTTTATTCTCATGATATTAAAATGTTTTCATTTCCTCAATTATTTGTATTCAAGTGTCTCTCTTTTGGTTAGAAAATCTAACTAAAATACCATTTTTAAATGTTTTAAAGACTTATTCTTCTAAATCTTTATCATTAATGTCCATGTTTTAAAAAATGGTTTTAAGGATTTATTTATATGGACATTAATGTTTTAAAATTAAAACTCATTTTAAAAGTTTCAAAGTGTTATGGGACACTTTGATTCAAAAATCTATTTTTAAATGGCTTCTTGACAAATAGAGTGACTTTTAAATGATTTCAAGAAAAAGAGGGATATTTCTCTCAAATAGTTTTGATGATTATTTTCATCTATGTCAACATCCTTCATTATTCTTGATTGAGGTTAATGTGATACAATACAATCTTCCATATTGTATCGAATGAGTTATGTTTGACTGTGGATGTGCTATTTTTATACCATTCATGGTTTGTGGTTAAAGTATTGACATTTCGTATGCTAGTTTTAATATGAATGTTTATGTTATGTTTAAACCTGTTCATATGAGTAATGCATTGGACTTAATAAGTGACGGGTGGAGCCTGCTATATCTCCTCAATGCATCGTTAGGTCTCATGAGACAAACTAGTGTCTTGGCACAAGGCCTTGGAAAAATCTTATTTGTAGTCTTCGCACGAGGCCTTGGCTATGTGGTTATGATAGTCTGGAATTATGCATTCCATCATTATGAAAGTAGTTATTGATATTGCATGTGATCATTCGACTTGTAGAATATCTATGTGAGTAAGTAGATGACATTATTTTATTTTATATTTTCCATTTTATGCTGAAGTTCAAGTTTAAAAGGCTTTCATTTTAGTTATAAACTGCCTTAATTGTTTATGACTATCTATGAAAGCTTCTGTTATAATGTTATCCTTACTGAGCATCTGAGCTCACCCCTTCAATTTTTTATTTTTCCCAGGATTATGAAGAAGTAATTTATGAATGACCTGTAGGGATAGTATGAGGGGATATGAAGACAAGATGTTTTTGTAGTTTTTTTTACCTTATGATGTAATGTAAGACTTATGAATATATCTAGTGTTTCTAAGACTACTAAACTAATCGGTCTTTCGAGACTTGATCATTTGTGATGATGCCAATGTTATGTAATAATGCACCAACTCTTGGTATCTAGGGTTGGGGTGTTACAGTTGGTATTAGAGGAAGTTTAGTACAAACCTTGGAAGCTATATTTAGATAAAATCTGATTAGAGCACGTAGACCTAAGATGAACTTTGAGGATTAGTATAGAAGAAATTCCTAGAATTTTTGTATTTTAGAGATTTTGTGAGTTTTCCGACCAATACATCCCTGTCTAGATACGAGCAGGTAGAGGCGGCTCTGGCACAGATGTACCTAGGGTTAAAACCCGAAAACACCGCTTTGAGCTAGACTCAAATGGGAACTGGTGAACGACAACGGGCCTTGCTGCACTCTTGGTTACGACACTCCTAGGGGATATGCTTAGGATAATTTACATTTTCTTTACAAACCGATTTAAAGTATTATATATATAAGATGAGAGTAAATGAACTTGGTTAATCCTAATGTGTTTCAAATTGAGAATATGGTGACATGTTAATCTCTAAATGATTGTATGACTACTATTACTCACACAATGCTTTCTGATTTTAGTCAATGGCTGGATTCCAAGGAAGTCATAGTGACTTTGAGAATGATGTACAAGGTGGGAACGGTGGTGGCAATGAGAAACAAAATGTAATGTTGATAGGCGTAAAAGATATCGTCTTTATTCCAAATCAATTTTCCAAAAATATGATCAACAATATATATATTAACCAATTACTGGACTCAACAAAGAAGAGAAAGGTGATGAATGATAAGAGCTCTAGTAGTGGAGACCATGGAGAAAGAAATCCTTAATTTCCATCATGCAGGAAATGTGGAAGGAGACACTCAGGAAAGTGTCTCAATGGGACAAAGAAATTCTTTACGTGCGGGAAGGAAGGATATAAAGTGAAGAATTGCCGAGGAAAAATGAAGAGTACTATGGAAGAAGATAAAAATGGTCCCAAGAATCCATTTACAATCATTTGCCGTAAATGTAGGGGACCTGGCCATTACCTGAGTGAATGTCCTATTCTATAGGATATTTTATTGGTCAGAGAAGAAGCTACGTGGAAATAAATGGTTGGATAAATGTTTAAAAATTATTAGTGATCCTTGTTGAATGGTTTACTTTGGAATAATTTTCTCTTGTATTTGTAACCCTAACGTTTTCCATGTGAGAATTATATTTATGGAAGAATTATCTTTTCTCTTGTGGATATAGTTATAAATAACCATTTAGTTTTATATGATCGTTGCGTTTGAGGCAATTACAAATTATTATAATTTGGGATGAAAATTCAAGGTATGAGATAACATTTGTGGTCAAATTATGTTATGGTTATTTTGAGGAATTTATCTCATTTTGTTAATGTTATAAAATATAGTTTTTGAAAAAGGACAACACGTAGACCGTGTGACAACCCGTCGCGTCGGAAAAAGTTGTGGGAATCGAACCCACAACCAAAGTGCGATTGGGATTTATCACCAACCATTGGACTACGTGAAGTCCCTGGTTAGTGTGACTATTATTTTTACTTAAATGATTTTATTGATCAATAATAATTTGATTTGGGATCTTATGTCTTATCAAATGAATACCGTTAGTATAGGAAAATGATTTGGTGATTAAGTGATAAATGTTATTTTGGAAGTTGTTCGCTTTGTTGAGAACACTATATGCCAAAGGAAAATAGAGTAGTATGGGATTTCATTTGAGGAGTAATGGTGGATTTTTATCTATGTTTTTATTGTGGATTTATAATGATTTGGGTTATTTATGGAAATGATTAGGTTAATTGCTTTTAAGTATGCGACTTTAAGAGTAATTAATGTCATTTGGAGATACAATTTAACGTGGAAGACTACATTCTTAATAAGTTTTGGTTTTCAATATTAGTTTTGATTATATTAAAGTATTTTAAGGACAATTGATTATTGAATGGTATTTATTTAACTTTGGGGTATTGTTGGTTTAATTTTGGAAATTAAGATTAGTGTTTATTTCTCTCAAGGAATATCCTTTTGGGGGATCATTAGATCTTGTACTAACCATTTTGGTTTTGATTAATATCTAAAGACAATGTAAATATATAGTTCATCCTGCATGGATCATGTGATTCTATAGAAGTTTATTCTAGCTCTTCCATTGTGACCAAGTCTTCTTGAATACTCATCGTTTAAAAAAATGAGTTAGTGGTGGAAATTTATTAAAGAATGAAACTCTACTTAAAATGTAAGTATATATCTTTATATTCTTAGTCAATATCATAAATGAATTCCTCATCCTAATGTAATGTAACTTAAAACAAAAAAAATGTTGTCCGTTTACTTTCCTACTAGGAGACTAATGGCCGTTTGTCCCAACACAAGTTTGTGGTTTTCTTATTGTTAACTTTCTCCTGATCATGATTTCTATCCCTCTCCATCAGAACTTGATAGTTAGTTTATCATCCATATCCATGTTTTCCTACATGGAATCCGAGTATGGGTTATCTTGGTTGACCTTTATACCTCTCTTTCTTTATTTTAAAGTGATAGTTTTATTGACTCTTTTTCAGATGTGGGACTTTCCATTATATTCCCAAGAATAATTTTAAAAATTGTGAGGACACAATTTATTGAAGGAGGGTATAATTTAACACCCCAAGATTCCACGGTACATTTCCCTTCGAATAATTCAATGGCGTGCATTGTACGCAACTTCGAGATTCTAACACACCACAACCAATCAAACTAGCCGTTATGAATAATAATACCTAATTTTGAAATTTTATAAATTCTATCTCTCAAAATGGACTTCATTTTTGGATTCATAATATCAAAATTAGCTTAGGGTGAAATTTTGGTACTTTTCAGATAACTTTCATATTTTGATGAATAGTGAAAATTACTAAATTTAAATTAAAAACAACTTTTTTAATCGAAATAATTAATATTGATAAATTATGAAATTGAGTGGTTTTAAAGTATATTTAGAATATATTTTTACCATTTCATTTAATATTTTTCATTGGACATAATTTCACATTTAAACCAGACATAAACAAGTTCCAATCTTTTGATAGTTATTATCTCTTAAAAACACGCTTTTTGTTTTAACAACGGGAATTAATTTAAAATTAATTTCTGCCACTTATATGTTTTGAATTTGGAAAAATGGATTCAATATTTGGAATCAGGATGTTCAAATTGTGTAAATAGGTAACTTTTATTTTTAGACATTTTGGATAATTACTTCGGTAAATATTTTATTTACTATGGTTTAAGGGTAAATCCGGTAAATAAGGGTTAAAAAATAATATTATAATATTACTAAATTACCCTAAAACATGTATTAACCCTATTGGTTGATACATGGTAGACCATGGGCATCTTTGGGTCGATTTTGGGATCCCATGGATCCACTTGTAAGTGATAGGGACACTTTATTTTAATTAAGTTAAAATGAATACAAAAATCACACAAGCATATATCTTTTAGCAAAACAATTGTTACATAGGGTTATATATGTTAGATTTTAGACTATAAATATTCATTATAAATCTAAAAAGATTTAATACATAATTATAGTTTATTTATAATTTTTATACATTAAATAATTTAATTTATTTATGACACAATGGTGATACAGTAATTACCATAATAGTGAAAAATTAGAATAATTGATATTATAAATACCCAAATAAATATAATTTGAGACTTTTATTGAATTACACTAATTTTCTAGGTTAATATGACATATTAGGATTGATTTAATTAACTTTTCTCGAAGTAATCATTCTGTTATGAGTTTCCCAAAAAATCAACTATTGAATAGTGTCAAAATTGACATAAAAGAGTTTTTAGAACAAATATTATATTATTAATTGATATTAAATTCCTAAAAAATCTAAGGTTCGGCCAAGAGACTTATATCATGATAGTTGTATCATTAATGGACCACTTGGGGGTCTCTTGGATGTATATGGTAAGCTTATTAACCATATAATATAAAAATACAAAGAGACATTGTAAAAGTGAAACTAATTAACTAAGAGTTAATACTTAAAGATAAGGTTAATATAATGACCCAAACCTGTCTAAATTCTATTGGTTGAGTGTTTTTCGACCTATACCCACCTTAGACTTTGAATAATCAACTTTGGATCCATTATAAACCGAATATGAATTTATTATAAATTAATATTTCTAGCTTTTCCAAAGGTGCCCCTCACCCCTCTTATAAAAGGGCACTCCTACTTCTCATTTCTTCACAACTTCAAAGCCTTTTGGTTCGGCCAACCCCTGCCAAAATACTCTCTCAACTTACCTCAATACAACCTATAGGCCTTAGTGTGATCCGAAAGCCAACCTAAGGATCCCATTTGATCAAATCAAAAGGAAGAACCCGAAGAAGAGGTAATGTTTTCACCACCCCTTTTCAAGTTCCTTTCTTCTTCCACTTCTTATTTATTTGTTATTACCATTATAAAATAATAACTCCAGTATCTTATATATACTGTGATGTTATTATAAATATGGTACAACCATATTCAGTATTCTATCCACCCTTTGAATAACATGTCACCATACGTGCGTACGTACGGCTTACCGTCTCCACGTCGTGGTGTAATTGTTATTCAATATATTATTATTTGGGTGGGTATAATAATGATGTGTAAATCATTTAAATAATAAATATAAAATGATAATGATTCTGTATATATGATATACCATCCAATTATATATTATTTTAATATCAAAAGAATGATATTGTCGCTCGTGCGTACGTACGGACTACCGTCTCCACAAACGCGATGAGATTCATTCTCCATAATATACATTCAAGTATAATTATCATTTGATGATTTAAAAATAATGTTTAAGAACTTTATATCATTCTGGATATGAATAAGATACAACCTATCCCTGAAAAACATGTCTTACGTAACAAAACATATAAAAGAAAACGAGTAAGTTAACACCCGAAACGACGATAATTCTAAGATATTATTAAAAAAGCAATGTTAAAAGATCATATATGATATAATATTAATGTATATGATTCATGAATAATTTAATAAAAATTATTTCAACATTATACAGGAGGTTAACCTACCCCCAACCAAGGAAAAGTACAAGGTAAGGGGTTTCTTATCTCACTCTTAATTTCATGAGAATTCCATTATTCACCACTTATTTATTGCATGTGGTGTATGTGTACTACCCATAATTGTATTCATTGTGTATTATATTTTAATTTATGGGCATTTACATCATCATTGTATTATCCTTCTTTCATGTGTGTATTTTTCATAAGTTACCTAATTGATAAGGAAATTTGAAATTTCAATTTCCATTTATTCGGCTTTACGCAAACTTCATTGATTATTTTACTCCGAGATTATGTGTGGAATAAATATTCATTTGCTTATGTCATAATTTCCACTCCCCTTGTCTGTGGATATAATTTTGATACACATAATCACTCAATTGATAATTTCTCAAGTCATCGATATGAATTTGATAAGAGTAATTTTAACTCACTCTCCATTTGTTGAGTTAAACATCCAATTCATTGGTGTTGTTTTTATAATATTATGTGTGAATATCCTTTGATTGATTTACACTGAATATGTAACACCCCGAGATTTTATGAAAAATATTATTTTAATTTCATTAATGTCTTATGTTGTATTTTACACCAAGATTACCTTGCGCTATACGCAACACCGTATTAGCTTGCAGTATACGCAACACTATTCTTGGACCGTGTTACACACAATTTTGATAATAGTTATTCTACGCAACATTGAGTATATATATATATATATATTAAATATATAAATGAAATATGGTTGGATTCTGTTATACGAAACAACGAAGGATTCTTTCACAACACGCAACCCTGACTTGTCTTGCATTACACGCAATCACGACCTTCCTCGATAGCATGTGTTGTACACAATACCGGGTTTTAATAAACAATGTTATATTATTATAATATTGTCATGAACTAGCCGTTATGAATAGTATTAACTAAATTTTTAATTTTATAACATTATTATTTATCTTACACATTTCTAGAACATGGTATAAGAACAAAATAAATTTTTCGGGTAAAATAAGTATTTTTCAAAAAATGCAGTTTTGCCGCCTTTTGATGGCGCACCCACTTTAAATCTGGTTTTTGAAATGTTTATAAGTTCAATTTGACAAAATAAAATTCTTCTTTGGAATAAATAAATAAAAATTTACTTTGGATAAAATTTTCATATTATTCTGGTAACTTTCACATTTTAATGAATAGTAAAAACACGCTATATTTTAATTAAAAACAACTTTTTTCATCGTAATATCTTATGTGGTTAAATTATAATATTTAATGGTTTTAAAGTATAAATATAATATATTTTTACCATTTAATATAATATATGTCATTAGCATTGATTTTACCTTGAATTCGTAAGTTAAATCAATTCAATCTTTTGCAATGTTTTAAACAAAAACCCGTTTTTATTCGACAACGGGATTAATTTTAATTTAATTTATGCAACTTCTGTGTTTTTAATTTTAAAAAATGGATTCCATATTTGTAATCAGTGGGTCCAAATTATGTTAATAGGATACTTTTTATTTTTGGGAATTATGAATAGTAACTACGGTAAATTTTATTTACCATAGTTAAAGCTAAATCGGGTAATTAAGGGTAAATATAATATTTTAAAATTACCCTAACAAATGTCAAAATTCTATTGGATGACTAAAAAACGACCCATATCACCTAAGGGTAGTATTAGATTAATTTAATTAAATTTTGTCAATGAAAATAATTTAATTATTATTAAAACCAAAGAATGTGACAACATGTCACTTTCTTAAATCTTATAAGTATAATAATTTTAATCTAGTGATAAACTTCATGAAACATCGAACATGAATAGTCTCCAGAAAGATAATAAAATTATCTACATCATAGGAATTTATTTAGAATTTTTAGGGATTAAATAATTATCATTTATTATGACAGAAAGATGATGTAGTAATTGTCTTATTAATGAAATATTGACAGAATTGATGTTATAAATGCCCAAATAAATGCAATTTGAGACTTTTTATGACTTACACTAATTTTCTAGGTTACTATGATATATTAGTTTTGATTTAATCAACTTTTTTCGAACATATAATTCTGTTATGACTTTCACAAAAATCATATATCAAATAGTGTCAAAATTGACACAAAATAGTTTTTAAATCAAATATTATATTATTAATTGTTATTTTATTCCTAAAAATCTAAGGTTCGGCCAAATGACTTAGATAAGGATATATATATTAATAATAAACAATTTGGGGTTCTTTTGGCTTGATATAGTAAGTTTATTAACCATATAGTGTAAGAAAACAAAAAGACACGGTAAATGTTAAATTATTTAACTTAGGGTTAAATCTAATTGATAAGGTTAACATAATAACCTAAACTTGTATAAATCCTATTGGTTGATAGTATTTAGACCCATCCCCACTTTAGATTCGAAATAAGACCCTTTGGAACTATTATAAACCGATTTTGACATTAATATAAAATAATATTTTGAGGTATTCCTAAGGTGCCTCTCTCCTCCCTTATAAAAGGACACCTCCTCCCCCTCCTCCTCACACAAATTTGAGCACTCAAGCTCGGCCAACCCCTACCATTTTCTCCTCTACACTTCCCTAGAATAATCCTAGAGGTCCTGGTCTTCTTCAAAGACCAATATTAGTTCCCTAAGTGGAGGATTCAAAGAGGCGTTCCAAAGAAGAGGAGGTTTAGACACTTACGAAGCAAATCAGACCTAAGGTAAGGGAAATATAACAATCTCATTTTTATCTGAGATTTTTTATTCTTTGAAATCTACTGGGGTGTATTTTATCATCCACATCCATGTTTCCTCAATATGTAATGTTATTTCCATCCACCTAAAATTTTTTAAATCCAATTCTACCCTTCGGTGAGTTTTTATTAAAGGATATGAAAGGAATCTTTTGTCGTTTTTCTTACGAGGTACTTTTTGACTTTTCCAAAAAAAGTACGAAGAATGTTTTTTTAACTTATACGGCATGAATGTATTTTTAAAACATTATTTCCAAGAATATTCCTTTACAAGTTTTCAAGTTTATTTTTAATCAACTTCTTTTATTTTAAAGTCGTATGACATGTTATGAAAGGAAAAATGTTTTTGAAGAAGAAAGGATATTTTCCTCAAAAATGGAGTTCAAGTATTTTATCAAAATTATTTTCCATCTAAGATAATAAAGGGTTCTGTTTTTATCCCTATTATTACATTTATTTGATCATGTTGTGATGGAATTATTTTTATGAATTTTTTTTATCTTATATGAAATGTTTTATGATGTCACGATGTTTAAGATTCCCATTTTTATTACATGGGTTATGCAATGATGTATGATTTATGATTTTGTGGCACACATAAGAATGGTATAATTATGAGATGGGTGGGACCTATATCTCCCTCCAATGCATTGGGTAAAGATTTTATATCTCATGAGATAGAAATGGCTGAAATGGTAGGTTATACCGGTTCAGTGAAACAGGACTGAAACGAGGGTTACTCGATTCAGAAAAGGGACTTTGTCCACTAAGATAGTCTTGGCAATGAGTCTTTACTAACAAGAAATGATTCTCTATGATTATGTGTGTATGCCACAAAGTTTCATGTTTTAAGTTATGATTATTGGGATTTCATTTCACTACTATGATTTATCCCATGTTATGAAATTATGCTCTCTTTTGCAGGTTAAGATTTCCAAAAGTTATGTTCTTATGAATATGATGTGATTGATTTTTCTTTTGTATACCCTTACTGAGCATTTGAGCTCACCCTTTTATGTTTTATTTTCCCCAGGATATAAAGAAAGGTTTTAGGTAAAAAAAAGGGAAGATCTTTATGGGAGATATTGAAGATCTTTCACCACGATTAGAAGATTACGTTCCGAGTTTAC
The DNA here is from genome assembly GCA_963277665.1 of Viscum album. Taxonomy (NCBI): domain Eukaryota; kingdom Viridiplantae; phylum Streptophyta; class Magnoliopsida; order Santalales; family Viscaceae; genus Viscum; species Viscum album. Next base: position 398,286,593 of record OY728125.1, read on the forward strand.
AAAGACACTAAACTATTACGATCCTTGTATGTGTGTGTTTTTGTTATGTACTAAGTATTCCTCAAATGAAATGTAATGTCCATGTACGTCAGGCTTCGGGTCTCTACAGTTGGTATCAAAGGAAAGGTTTAGTCAACCTTTGGAAACTAGGATGTGATAACTTTAGTGAGATCCCTAGAGATATTTATAAGGTATGTCTAGGGATGTCCCTAAGGATAAGTATACGTATAGGATACAGTCCTAGAACTACGGTAACGATCATAGAATTTAACCTAAGATGTTAGATATTGAGGATACCCCACCTTTATTATGTTGTTTTCCCTAGCATGATTTTTGCCTCTCACACTATTCTTTTTTTTGGGTTTTAGAAAATGGCTGGAAACAAGATGATTCACGATAATGGAGGATATGATGGACAATGGAATGATATTCTTCATAATGAAATGGGATTTGGAAGTCCAAACATCATTATCATCAATCTCATAATATGATCAATAAAGTAAAATTTGGTAAGTTTCCTGACTCGGCTAATAAGAGAAAGATGGAGTTTCATGATGATCATAGAGGAAAGAAAGTTCAATTTCCCCTATGTAAATCATGTGGGAAGAGGCATCAAGGATAATGTTTCAAAGGAACTGGAATATGCTTTGGGTGTGGAAAAGAAGGACACAAATCAAGTAAGTGCAAAGGAAAAGGTTCAGTTAACACCATGGATGAGGATAATGGTATTGCTACGACATCAACAATGGTTAAATGTTTTAAATGTGGAATGTACGGGAATTATGCAAACCAATTCCCTAAGGGAAAGTCTCATGAAGATAATCAGTATGGTCGTATGGGAAGTATTTATGTGGATGATGATGAAGAGACTACAAATGATATGTGAGATGAAAGAATTGTTGAAGCCCGATCAATGGTTTAAGAATGTAGTGGAATGATTACATGTTTATCATGTGTAATGTTGTATAAGTAATCTCATGGTACTATGGAATAAAGAGACATGTAAGGATTGTTACATTGTTGTCTGATTAATGTTACCAGTATCCATGAAAGGTTATTCAGATATTTTTGGAATGTAGATGATATGCGCATAATGAAGGGATAAGGAGAAAATTAAATGTTTAATAGTATTCATGAGCTCATGATTGATATAAGGACTAAGTGATATCATGGTTTGAGTATATAGAATTTTGAGGATTTTGGTATGTGGAAAGTGTTAACTTTAAACTGCATTCATGTTTTCACTAAGGTATTCAAGAGAATACATGATTAAGGCCTTTGAATGTTTGGAATGTGACCAACAAGACATATATTATGATATATGGGGATTACCGACAGTATTAAATCTCTGGTAATCGTTTTCACTATATTATGAGAGTGGACTGTAGTATTATGGATAAGCCTAAAGATTATAATGGATTATGTTGGACATAAGTTAGTATTGTTTAAGGATAGAATATTTTCTATGTTATTGATGGGATGTTATAGTAATATAGTTTTAGAAAAAGGACAACCTGCAGGACGGGCGACAACCCATCGCTTAAGACAAGGCCGTGGGAATCGAACCCACAACCGAAGTGCAACTGGCCTTTATCGCCTACCACTGACCTACAGGAAGTCCCTATTTAGTAGAAACTTGTTTTATTATATTAAGCAGTATGATATATGAAGTATAAGTCCATTTTAGGAACCATATATGATTAATCTCACTATAGATCGACTTATGTATATAATTTTTGCTAACCTTTTGTTTGAGATAGATGGAATGACCCATCATTCTATCACATGATCTGCTAACACATCACGAATGACAAATTCAACTTCATTTCTTTAAGAGATGAAGTGGAAATTTTCCAAAGAACGACAAACGGTGAGACTATACCAAAATCACGAAAGTATTTCTTCTAATTCCAATTTCATCAACTTTAGGGAAATGATCTTGAAAACCAAAAATGTTGTCTTAGTGCTCTTATATCTGATGAATCATATGGTACCTTAGATCATCACAAATTTATGGCTTTGTGATTGCTAGCTTTTCCATAGCCATGTTCTCTACCACTCTCCATCAGAACATGATGGTTAGATTTCTCTTCCATATCCATATTTTCACCTATGTGGAAACCCAGTGATTAGTTTATTTGGGTAACCGTTACGTTTCATACTTTTGTTTTTAAAGATAAGTTTTGGTATTCCTTTTTACGATGTGGGTTTCTATCAAAGAAACTTTCAAATAGTAAACCATTTATAACCCCGACGAATTTCGAGGGCGAAATTCATTTTAAGGGGGGTAGAATGTAACACCCCGAGATTTTATGAAAAATATTATTTTAATTTCATTAATGTCTTATGTTTTATTTTACACCAATATTACCTTGCGCTATACGCAACACCGTATTAGCTTGCAGTATACGCAACACTATTCTTGGACCGTGTTACACACAATTTTGATAATAGTTATTCTACGCAACATTGAGTATATATATATATATATATATATTAAATGTATAAATGAAATATGGTTGGATTCTGTTATACGAAACAACGAAGGATTCTTTCACAACACGCAACCCTGACTTGGCTTGCATTACACGCAATCGCGACCTTCCTCGATAGCGTGTGTTGTACACAATACCGGGTTTTAATAAACAATGTTATATTATTATAATATTGTCATGAACTAGCCGTTATGAATAGTATTAACTAAAATTTGAATTTTATAACATTATTATTCATCTTACACATTTCTAGAACATGGTATAAGAACAAAATAATTTTTTCGGGTAAAATAAGTATTTTTCAAAAAATGCAGTTTTTCCGCCTTTTGATGGCGCACCCACTTTAAATCTGGTTTTTGACATGTTTATAAGTTCAATTTGACAAAATAAAATTCTTCTTTGGAATCAAGAAATAAAAATTTACTTTGGATAAAATTTTCATATTATTCTGGTAACTTTCACATTTTAATGAATAGTAAAAACACGCTATATTTTAATTAAAAACAACTTTTTTCATCGTAATATCTTATGTGGTTAAATTATAATATTGAATGGTTTTAAAGTATAAATAGAATATATTTTTAGCATTTAATATAATGTATGTCATTACATTGATTTTACCTTGAATTCTTAAGTTAAATCAATTCAATCTTTTGCAATGTTTTAAACAAAAACCCGTTTTTATTCGACAACGGGATTAATTTTAATTTAATTTCTGCAACTTCTGTGTTTTTAATTTTAAAAAATGGATTCCATATTTGGAATCAGTGGGTCCAAATTATGTTAATAGGATACTTTTTATTTTTGGGAATTATGAATAGTAACTACGGTAAATTTTATTTACCATTGTTAAAGGTAAATCGGGTAATTAAGGGTAAATATAATATTTTAAAATTACCCTAACAAATGTCAAAATTCTATTGGATGACTAAAAAACGACCCATATCACCTAAGGGTCGGATTAGATTAATTTAATTAAATTTTGTCAATGAAAATAATTTAATTATTATTAAAACCAAAGAATGTGACAACATGTCACTTTCTTTAATCTTATAAGTATAATAATTTTAATCTAGTGATAAACTTCATGAAACTTCGAACATGAATAGTCTCCAGAAAACTAATACAATTATATACATCATAGGAATTTATTTAGAATTTTTAGGGATTAAATAACTATCATTTATTATGACAGAAAGATGATGCAGTAATTGTCTTATTAATGCAATATTGACAGAATTGATGTTATAAATGCCCAAATAAATGAAATTTGAGACTTTTTATGACTTAAACTAATTTTCTAGGTTTCTATGATATATTAGTGTTGATTTAATCAACTTGGTTAGAACATATAATTCTGTTATGACTTTCAAAAAAATCATATATCAAATAGTGTCAAAATTGACACAAAATAGTTTTTAAATCAAATATTATATTATTAATTGTTATTTTATTCCTAAAAATCTAAGGTTCGGCCAAATGACTTAGATAAGGATATATATATTAATAATAAACAATTTGGGGTTCTTTTGGCTTGATATAGTAAGTTTATTAACCATATAGTGTAAGAAAACAAAAAGACACGGTAAAAGTTAAATTATTTAACTTAGGGTTAAATCTAATTGATAAGGTTAAAATAATAACCTAAACTTGTCTAAATTTTATTGGTTGATAGGATTTCGACCCATACCCACTTTAGCTTCGAAATAAGACCCTTTGGAACCATTATAAACCGATTTTGACATTAATATAAAATAATATTTTGAGGTATTCCTAAGGTGCCCCTCTCCTCCTTTATAAAAGGACACCTCCTCCCCCTCCTCCTCACACAAATTTGAGCACTCAAGCTCGGCCAAACCCTGCCATTTTCTCCTCTACACTTCCCTAGAATAATCCTAGAGGTCCTGGTATTCTTCAAAGACCAATCTTAGTTCCCTAAGTGGAGGATTCAAAGAGGCGTTCCAAAGAAGAGGAGGTTCAGACACTTACGAAGCAAATCAGACCTAAGGTAAGGGAAATATAACAATCTCATTTTTATCCGAGATTGTTTATTCTTTGAAATTTACTGGGGTGTATTTTATCATCCACATCCATGTTTCCTCAATATGTAATGTTATTTCCATCCACCTAAAATTGTTTAAATCCAATTCTACCCTTCGGTGAGTTTTTATTAAAGGATATAAAAGGAATCTTTTGTCGTTTTTCTTACGAGGTACTTTTTGACTTTTCCGACAAAAGTACGAAGAATGTTTTTTTTAACTTATACGGCATGAATGGATTTTTAAAACATTATTTCCAAGAATATTCCTTTACAAGTTTTCAAGTTTATTTTTAATCAACTTCTTTTATTTTAAAGTCGTATGACATGTTATGAAAGGAAAAATGTTTTTGAAGAAGAAAGGATATTTTCCTCAAAAATGGAGTTCAAGTGTTTTATCAAAATTATTTTCCATCTAAAATAATAAAGGATTCTGTTTTATCCCTATTATTACATTTATTTGATCATGTTGTGATGGAATTATTTTTATGAATTCCTTTATCTTATATGAAATGTTTTATGATGTCACGATGTTTAAGATTCCCATTTTTATTACATGGGTTATGAAATGATGTATGATTTATGATTTTGTGGCACACATAAGAATGGTATCATTATGAGATGGGTGGGACCTATATATCCCTCCAATGCATTGGGTAAAGATTTTATATCTCATGAGATAGACATGGCTGAAATGGTAGGTTATACCGGTTCAGTGAAATAGGACTGAAACGAGGGTTACTCGATTCAGAAAAGGGACTTTGTCCACTAAGATAGTCTTGGAAATGAGTCTTGACTAACAAGAAATGATTCTCTATGATTATGTGTGTATGACACAAAGTTTCATGTTTTAAGTTATGATTATTGGGATTTCATTTCACTACTATGATTTATCCCATGTTATGAAATTATGCTCTCTTTTGCAGGTTAAGATTTCCAAAAGTTATGTTATTATGAATATGATGTGATTGATTTTTCTTTTGTATACCCTTACTGAGCATTTGAGCTCACCATTTTATGTTTTCTTTTCCCCAGGATATAAAGAAAGGTTTTAGGTAAAAAAAAAGGAAGATCTTTATGGGAGATATTGAAGATCTTTCACCACGATTAGAAGATTACGTTCCGAGTTTCCAAAGACACTAAACTATTACGATCCGTGTGTGTGTGTGTTTTTGTTATGTACTATGTATTACGCAAATGAAATGTAATGTCCATGTACGTCAGGCTTCGGGTCTCTATAGAATATTCAATCATATTTAGTGTATTTATATTTGTCACACATAACTATGTCGTTGATTTATCCTTAACCTAAGGATACAGCCTTTATGAGAGATTTCATCTCAAATTACATTCCATTGAGACTTCTTTGTTGTTATACACCAAATCACTTTTATGTGGTGTATATAATGTACTTTGACATAGTATATCATGAATTAATTTATTCTCATGATGTTAAAATGTTTTGATGTCCTCAATTATTTGTATTTAAGTGTCTCTCTTTTGGTTAGAAAATCTAACTAAAATACCATTTTTAAATGTTTTAAAGACTTATTCTTATAAATCTTTCTCATTAATGTCCATGTTTTAAAAAATGGTTTTAAGGATTTATTTATATGGAAATTAAAGTTTTAAAATTAAAACTCTTTTTAAAAGTTTCAAAGTGGTATGGGACACTTTGATTCAAAAATCTATTTTTAAATGGCTTCTTGACAAATAGTGTGACTTTTAAATGATTTCAAGAAAAAGAGGGATATTTCTCTCAAATAGTTTTGATGATTATTTTCATCTATGTCAACATCCTTCATTATTCTTGATTGAGGTTAATGTGATACAATACAATCTTCCATATTGTATCGAATGAGTTATGTTTGACTGTGGATGTGCTATTTTTATACCATTCATGGTTTGCGGTTAAAGTATTGACATTTCGTATGCTAGTTTTAATACGAATGTTTATGTTATGTTTAAACCTGTTCATATGAGGAATGAATTGGACTTAATAAGTGACGGGTGGAGCCCGCTATAGCTCCTCGATGCATCAGTAGGTCTCATGAGACAAACTAGTGTCTTGGCACAAGGCCTTGGCAAAATCTTATTTGTAGTCTTGGCACGAGGCCTTGGCTATGTGGTTATGATAGTCTGGAATTATGCATTCCATCATTATGAAAGTGGTTATTGATATTGCATGTGATCATTTGACTAGTAGAATATCCATGTGAGTAAGTAAATGGAATTATTTTATTTTATCTTTTCCATTTTATGCTGATGTTTAAGTTTAAAAGGCTTTCGTTTTAGTTATAAACTGCCTTAAGTGTTTATGCTTATGTATGAAAGCTTCTGCTATAATGTTATCCTTACTGAGCATCTGAGATCACCCCTTTCAATGTTTTATTTTTCCCAGGATTATGAAGAAGTAATTTATGAATGACCTGCAGGGATAGTATGAGGGTATATGAAGACAAGATGTTGTTGTAGTTTTTTTTTACCTTATGATGTATGTAAGACTTATGAATATATCTATTGTTTCGAAGACTACTAAACTAATCGGTCTTTCGAGACTTGATCCTTTGTGATCATGCCAATGTTATGTAATAATGCACCGACTCTGGGTATCTAGGGTCGGGGTGTTACAACTCCCCTAGCCTAAGAAAACTAAAAAACTTGGGGGCACTAGTTAGTGTGTGTGCTAACTATTGTATCATGAATCAAGATCTCCTACTCTGTTACCCATGTTCCAATGACTAAATCAAAGTGGAGGTGAGAACATGATTAATCTAAGATAGACATACACTCCTTTTTCCACATCATACAATCATCATGTAATAAAATCACATCCCTTAAATTGGATAAATAAGAACAAGGGGCAATAAATAGGGTCTCAAAATTATCAATACATTTGTTTCATAATGTGAAAACATGTCTTTTAAGGAAATACAACTCATAATTCCAAGTAATTTCCACTTCTTATAAATCCATCTTTTAGTCACCCTTTCAATATCATTTTGAAATAACAACCCCCTTTTTTACATCCATCCATTATAATAAGTTATCCTTTCTTTAGAAATAAAAATGAGGCCTAATACCTAAAATTACCATTCAAAAAATCTTAAAGAATCTATTAGTAAATTTTAAAAACTATTAGAATACAAAAACCTTTAATTTTAAAGTGATACATTACTTTCATAAAGAAAACCTTTTAAGAAAAGCCTAAAGATTCATGAAAATAATTTATAAGTCCATTATAAACATTATACATGGATCTAATTTCATAAAAAAAATAATTTATAAACCCTAATAAATTTATGAATTTAAAAAACATTTACCTCAAACCAAATTCAAATCAAGCCACAACATGTCACCTTCTGTGGAAAACAACCAAACAAGGAGGAACCACCCTTTATGGACAATAAGAAACCAAAAACCTAGGTTAGAACCTACAAAAACCCAAAATACCCATTGTATAGTGTTTATAGTTTTAGGGAAGGAATAAAAACTATGTAATATAGGAGAAGTATGAGAGGAGAAGGGAAGCGATAAAGAGAGGAGGGATTACCTTGAGAAACTGTTTGGAAATCAAAGCGGGGAATATAGAAATAGAGAAGGAGATGAAGCTCACATTGACCTCATGAGGCGGATGAACATATAAATGTGAGTTGAAAGTGGGAAGAAATACTTAAAATTAAAAGGGAAAAAGGCAATTTCACTTTTTTCAGTGCATATAAGGAAGTCATAAAACTTATCCACACTATTTATTAAATTGTGAAAAAACCATGAAAAACTCCACTATTAAGGAATTTTAACATTTTTTTGGTTTTCTTTGAAATAATACAAATTTTTCCCTAATTGAGTAGTAGTCATACAATTTGTTTTTGGAAAATTTCAAAATTTTGGCTTAAAACACCCGAAATTAAAAAATTATCTGAAATTAGATAAAATTAGAAACAATAATTACATTGTGGTGTTACAACATTGGATTTATAATATCCTATTAGACGTGTATTATAGTGTTAAGGATCCATATTCACCTTCTCATTACCTAGATTATGGTATCGTCAAATTAATCAAATTTATTTTGGTAGATAGTCTTTCAAATTGCATTAACTCATAGTTCCTTGATTTGTTGAGTGGACTCCCTAATCTTAAAATCCTAAACTCAAATTTTCTCAATCCTTGCCTCAAATTTGCACAAACCCACATAAGGGTAACTACTCTTGATGCTAACTTGGTTAAGTTGACCCACAAAATTTCATTAGAACACCCTAATAAATGAAATTACTATAATTAAGGATAAACATAAATTTTGGTCTATGATTTCATTCTAATTCAATCAATGAATGAAATTTACTAACTTAATATTTCCTTGAGGGTTTTTTCTCTTATGCATAAATATTAATTATTTTATCCTTTACATTCTTATTAATATTATGTGGATTTTACATAATTAATTAATCGTGTTTGATAAAATAACTTATATATAATATCTTTATTTTGTTTTATCATGTATTATATTTATTTATTTACTTTATGTGATCATGTTTAATCTTAAAGTAAACATGCATCACATAAATAAGTAACCATGAAATTGACAAATAAAATAAATAAGGGATATGATCATATTGTTTCAACCACTGGCTAGTTTATCGAATAGATATTAAACTAAGCTTTACCCTAGGGGGAAAACTACTTAAGGCGATTACTTGATCAAGTTATAACACTAATCTATTAAAAATTGTATCTTCTTGGTTGGTTTCACCTCAAATCATGCCTTGAATCGTCTCCTACAGCTCGGAGATCCTTCCTTTACAATTGTTTACTTACTCACAGGTGAGGTGTACCAGGGGATAAATGTCAGATAAAACAATCAATAGACATGTAGGATTGTACATAGTAAAGGTGGAAGGAATGATATATAGATAATAATATTTAATTTATTAATAAATTTATCACAAATATTCATGAAATAAATAATAAAATAAAATAAAAACTGAACACATGCACTGGTCGATCATGATCATGATCATTTATAACATTCAACAAAAATGAATAGTCTTGTTATCATTTATTTAAATTTATTCTTACAATAGGATAGATTTTTAAAAATAATAAATTAGTTATATTATTAATTAATTAATTCTTTATATTAATTATCTTTCCAAATAGTCCCCTATATTTCCATCATTTTCAATTTCAAATAAATTAAGTAAACGAATTATAATTTAAAATTAAATAATTACATAACATGTTCCGTTTGGGTACATGGATTGTACCCTTTTGGTTAAATTTAATCCATTCTGGAATTTAATATAGATACATGACATGTAATAAAGGAGATGTAGTATGCACCCTTATGCTATTTAATAAACCCATTTCTAGTGTTTAGAACTTACATGGAATGTACTATCACTCTATATGGTGTGTGACTAATATTGTGTACAGTTCTTATTGCATACTATGTACTTACACAACATAAATTCCAACATGGAATGTTGTGATATTACATGGCATGTTGTTCTGTGGGTTAAGCTATATAGTATACATGACATGTTTGACCACACGACATATAATGAATATACAAAACCTATACTATTGGTGATTCCTATGAAGTACATGACATATATGATGATTATAGATAATTTTTATTAAAAAAACAAGATATCAATTAAAGGCATTTAATGTCCATACGACTCATCAAAAATCACTTGACATGTACTCTATTATTTAATTACTAGTTACACGACATATATATCCAGTAACACATTGTGTAATTTGGTACCACTTATAATAATATGTGTTTTTTGAATCACACAACATGCCTATATTGGCATGTAACTTCTACGAGTGGGTATGGGATACATGATATGTATATCTAGATTCAAACCATGTAATCAATTTATTGCCACCCGAAAAACACGACTAGGGATTCAACATATATTCTTTATAGCTTATTTCATGTTACATGGAACTTGTAGCTAGATATAAACTATGTGACCACTTCTGGCCTATGTCGATTGACTGGAAGTTAATATGCAGTTGGTATAGTAATTAAATGTCATTTATATTGACCAAAAAGTTTACAAACCATGTGGGTTTGCATAGTGTGTATACCAGTTACATTTTGTGTACTCCTTATCAAACCATGATCCAAATGGAGGTAAATACACACCATGTAATGATGCCACATAATGACCCCCACATGAAGTGTCCTAATTAATGCGACCCATACTTGTGTGGTAGACTAAGGGTGTCAAATGTGTAATTTAGGTTACATATCATGTAATCACATCCTGCATCAACAATCCTCAACACCTCTGGATGTGATAATTAAGTATTATTCATCCTTTATTCTTCAATTATTTGTTATATAAACTTAAAAAAGTTTTTGTCATGAATTTTTTTATTAAATAATTAAAAACTATAAATGAATTCTTGTTAACAAAACTAAAATCTATTAACCAAATAATAAATAATTAAAAATTATTATATGATCTCTTTGATACCACTTGAAGGATATCGGGTGTAGTGAAAGAGGTCAATTTTATTCCCAATAATGTTTTCCTCAATTTCAATGGAAAAAATCCAACGAAAATAGTAAAGAAATATAAGATTCTTTATAAAGAGGATATTTTCACACATAATTTATAATCAATTTAAAACAAGAATTACCATGACTTGATAATTTTTTTATTATTATTGATCAATTCAATTTCTACTCTTATCATATAATCATTGTAGTAATTAATCCAATGTATAATTCCTTTAGTAGTATCCACACATGCTGCATAAATCTCAGAACATTACCATTGATATTTTAGGTGCTAGCATGAATATATCAAGTGCCTTATGTCGTTCATCATTGATCACAACAAGAATTATCACAGGCTTGAAATATTTATTTCCCTTGTCCTATAGGTTTTGAGAGATTGGATATGGATTTTATCTTATTATTAAGAGCATTATTAAGTGGGGTTTTTAGTCTTGAGTGAATTATCTTGAGTGGAAATATTGTGCACAACCATTCTCATTCCCCAAGAAAATCATATAAGATGGACTATATAGTTAGGGTTAAATATTTGATAATTTTACTAAGGTCTTTCATCAAATATTCTCTCAATATAGTCCCCTTGTCAAATAATATTAATAATATTATTATATCCCATGACATGAGCTAACTCCCAAATATTAAATAAAATTTATTAAATATGTTAATATTTACTTAAATAAAATTGAATAAAATGTATCTTTTTTTACCTAGACCTTAACTCGATCCGTCAATCCTCCTCGACATTTATGAAACCTTAAATAATAAATATTTATTTTGAAAAACAAAAAATTATTTATTAAATAAATAAATAAATATGATATTCACTAAACTTGTGAATAAATATTTAATTTATCATTTACATAACTAAATAAATATTTATTTTAATCCATTCACTAACTGGTGAATAAATATTTATTTATTAATTACATTGCTAAAATAAAAAAATAGATAAAAAATAATATATCCACTAACTTGAAAATTATATTTATTTAATATTTAACTCACATATTCTAAGATAAACTATATCTAGTGATTAAATTTATGTGATCAACTTATCCCAAATAATTATTATTCTATATGCCAAGAATAATATTTATTCAATATTAAATTCAAAAAAAATTTAACTAAGATGTTGGATACACTTAGTGTGTGACCTTCTTAGCCACTTTCTTAGTGCCATTAGGTGAGTTTTTCTAATGTCCAAGATTTGAATATATAAATACGTCAAGGCCCCTATATATAAATAAGTTAATGTTATAATGGAGATAAACTCAAAGGAAATATTATTATTAAATATAATCTTTTTATATCAATATCTCATCATGAAGGTTGGATACATCATTTTGTTAACCTATATGATTTATTTTCTTTCTTTGAATCCCTAAATTGAACACATTGATTTAATACCATAACCATGGATTTTTTCAGATAGTTTTAGTTTAATAAAAGAGTTAGATATATCATCTTCTATAACCTAGGTGAGACAAATCCTTTACTTATTTATTTAATTAATGTCATATCACTTATGATGCACCCAACATATCATACATCATCATGAGTATATGCTGTAATTATTTTTTCAATAAATCAAAGTACACAAACCATGATATACATTAATAACAATCTCAATTATAAGGACCAATACACAAATACATATATAGGAATATTTAATGACACATATAATATATGGAATTCCTATTGGTTGGTTTGTCTACATAACCTTCTATATTAGAGATTTCAAATAGATAACTTCATGATTATAAGCCTCATCTAATTATAAACATTCAATATCTAATAATCAAAACATCATCTATGGACCATTAGATAGATGTCATCTAGACTATAGGAAATATGTTTCAAGATATTATTATAGTATTTCTTGGTTCTCATGATAGCGGGGAAATGATATAAACTTTTGTTGCAAAAAATAATCTAAATACATTATCACATTAATTTTACATAGAAGAATAATCATCACGTGATAAAATATTTATTAATATCCATGTATTTGAATATTTTGTTAATTGAAATAAAAAATTCTATTGGTTCTTAGGAACCCACTCCGAAATCGTTTACCTATCATCCTCTCAGTTTTAACTTGTAGAACCTAATAATGTGCATAAAAAATGTCACGAACCAAGCCGAGATGCCATCTAACTTAACACCCGACCCGGTCCACGACATGATCCGAAGGGCGTTCTTGATCACCACGGACTGGAAACTAGTGTCGGGCATCATATATAAAACAAGAGGGAACGATTTGGCCCAATAATAAATAGGATCAAAATATAAAACATTAAAAATGCAGCAGATCTAACGAGAACAAAATATCAAAAAAATGAACAATCTGGTCCAATACAAATACAACTAAATAAAACTAACACTGAAAGAACCATGAGTTATATTAAAATAAAACAACCAACTACTAACACGATCTCCATGTGACCTCTTGGTCAACTCCAACCACAAGAACACCCTCCTCCAGGAGATAACTTGAACCAGAAAAACCAGATCAAAACCTGAACCTGCAAAACAGCTTGGGTCTACCAACACCGAGTAGTATTGGTAGGGTGTGAGCTAACAACTCAGTAGGCAATCACCACAGATTCCAAGTGTTTCCTTTCCCAAAATAGTCCATTAATACTAGTTTGAAATAAAACTATAAAAATAGATTTTTCACATTTTATTAAACAACCACAACTTTACCATTTCAAAGGCCAACACACGCCACCATCCCTTTTTCAAGAAAACTATCATTTTATAATAAAAACCCAATCCAAACAATACTAGTAACAATTTTAAATGGAAAAATTTAAATGGAAAACAATTTCAAAGAACTCATCATTAAAGACAAAGCACTGAATTTTAAAATTACCAACCCAACCTATCGTATGCCGATAGGACGTGCAATATAATCATTGAGAACTAGTCATGGGAATGCCTCTAGGAACTAGATAGCTGTGAGACCCATGTACCTCGTATCTCGGTGAAAAGTAACTGTAAAAATATCCTTTCTCATGCATGATCCACTAGTAGGAAACATACCCATAATCTAGTGGTCCCCAACATCATCATCATAGTTTAGTTAGTGTTGTCTTTGTCAAACTTGCTACGTGAAATATGGGCCAAACCCCACGGGATCACTAGCATACTAGTTCAAGTCCTCCCACCTAGATACCCAGGCTTCCAATTTTGTGCTCAATAAAATTTCACACATCACATGTTACCACATACACCATTTATCAACCACACTGAGCATATCATTTCATAAGCCACCACTTTCACATCACAAACCCACTCTTGAGAAATTAAGCAAACCGAAACATTTAAAAATCACTTCAAAAACTATGAGGAACACCATCTCTTAAAAAATTTGCTAAAAAATCTTTCCCACATTTTAGTAAAAACATGAAACACTAAAAACATACCAAATGGGCCATCACATCACTTAAGCATTCAAACCATCTTTTAAAACACCTTAAGTTTCCAACTAGGCATTCACATTTTCCGAATCACATTCTTTTCTAAAATTAACAAAAAAAATCACCTTTAAAGGTACAATTCCAAATGGGCCTTTATGTTTACACAACAAAATTCATTTACCAAAACATTTCGAAATCGTTTCCAAAACCATCTTCAAGTGTGAAATGCCAAACAACCCCTCAAGCCAAACATTTTCCAAAACACACACACCAAAAGGCAAACGGGCATATCCCCCCATGGGATTCCATTTTAAACAACATTTAGGAAACTAATATTTCAAGGAACACCCAAAAACCACTTCCACAAAACCAATCATTTTCTTTAAAACCACATCCAACCATCCACATTATTCAAAGAACATAAAACAATCCCATTGTAACCATAAAACCCTTTTTACAATATTTTAACACTTTTAAAAAGATAAATCATTACCAAACCATACACACCAAATCAAGAACACAAATAATAAACAACCATCCCACCATAATCAACGATAAACATTTCATAAAAACCCCCAATTTAACTTTAAAGAACAGTGTGGTTTTAAACAATAACCCTAGGTGCAATAAACCTAGGTATTTCACACAAATCCCTTTCAAAACCTATTTTTAGTAAATTATAAAAATACGGAGACATCATTTGCATCAAACCATAGATATATTAGAGGTGCGAAAGACATTTAAAAATTAAATGAAAACACACAAGTGTATGTGGAGTGTTCCGAAAAGGAAAAAGTTGGAAACGCCTACCTCAACCATGAGCGAATGGAATGAAACTTCAAGGGAGGAGAGATCTAAGATCCACTGACCATTCGTACACCCTATATCCAAATAAAAACGAACCAAATATAAACCCCATACATTAGGGTTTTTCCATGGAAGAAAACCCCCAAAGTAAACCCAAGAACAAAGAGGGAAAGAGAAGGAGAGAAGATTTGATGAAGGAAACATGAAGAACCACAAAAATTTCTTGATAAATCGCCCCACAAACGCCCCAAATAGAAGTAGGAAGGATGGGGAGGCTCCTATGGTTGATTCCCAACAGATAGGGATTCATTTTGGAGGTGGAATCACCCCAATCGGAGCTCCACGTCAAAATTTATAAAGCCCTCAAGTGGATACACGGTTGTGCTGCACGGTTTGTTAAACCGTGTGCAGACCGTGCGATGGATACTGGAAACATCTGTAACTTCGCATGGTTAGTTTTCATGGTTTTTCTAGGCCGTCATCAAACCGTGCAACCCCAAAAATTGGCCAAAAACCCCTCAAATTACATCCCAAACACTAGGGAAGTCCACCCATTGATCCTTGAATGATTTAAACACAATATAGAGACACCGATGACATCACAAACTATCCAACATGAAACTTTATCTCAATCCCAACAAGAATAAATAATAATAGGTATAAAAGGGAACCCAAAACCACAAAAACACAAGGAATTTTGTTGGGAACTCAACCCAAACCTCAACCAAAATATCCAACATCGAGAAAAGAATAAAATAAGAGAGTATATGTGGTCGGGGTGTGACAATTCTCCCCACCACAGACACTTTCTTCCCCCAGAAAGTTACCTGGCCAAAAGTCAACCAAATATCAAGTCCATACCCCACAAAAACAAAAGGGAAACCATGAACCCTGAGATAACTATTCACTCCATAAGTCACACCTGACCGATCAAGAAGAAACCACAATGCATGAATGGGGATGAGGGGAGAACACAAGAGGGTTCTCCCCACCACAAGAGATCAACTAATACGAACAACATTTAAACCCCAAACAACACCCACAATGCAACTAGAAACAAGAGATTTCAACTTTTAAATTTTTTTTACTGCTCACATGGTTTGGCCGCACGGTTTACCAAACCATGCACAAACTACTGGATGGAAGGGGAACCCCGCATGGCTTGGCCGCACAGTTTCAAAACCGTATGCTAACCGTTCCAATGCCTCCACCCAAAAATGACACAAAGATGCATAGTTATGAGACCTACTGCACGGTCATGGGCTGGCCATGTAGTTTTTCCTATTTTCCTGGCTGGGGCTACATGGTTTCGACTAGCCGTGTGGTAACCGTGCTTCACTTGGAAGAATCTTCTGAAAACTCCAAAAACCTAGAAACCTCGACCGGTGTCAAACCTGAACTTCCATACACGAGATGGGCACTACTACCACTAAAACATGGACCATAACAAACAAACCAAACACACAATAATCCAGTTCTACAAAACTCAAGCATCTCTAAATGAGCACTTCCAAAAGTTAAAACTACGACTGACCTACACGAAGTCAAGACACACTCAAAGTAGAATGAAAAATTTCAAAGTCCACATTTAGATAGACTCAACTTTTTGGGTTACAAGAGATCTAGTTCATCTCACTATTACCACAAAAGGTTAACTTACAAAATAAAGTTAATAAGAATAAGGATATCTTAAACATTTCCATCACAACACAGAAAAAAAACTAGGTTGGGTTTCACACCCCCTCCATGTCACTCCTGACTATGCGCGAGCTTCACCCCGAGACCTATGGTTGGGGATCTGATGGCTGAAGCATCTCCTATCTCACAGTCAAGCAACACATCCTCTAATCAAGACTTCATCTTTCAGAAAATACCCCCTACATAACTTCTTCAAATGAACCCAGTGGCCACAACGACAACAAGTATTATAAGGAATACGACAAGATAGCTTTGAGTAACCAAACCGGCCACACTGGAAACATACAAGCGAACGGTCCAATGAACTGAAATTCAGAGCCGATAGAGAAAGTTTTTCAGAAACTGATTCCCTTGGCACACCCTACTCACCAGATCGGGAACCTTCATGAGAACCAACAACCACTGGCTGACCCCAAAAACTAGATCATCCATTAATGCCTCATCCACCAACCTCTCAGAACAGGTTTCACCGGATGATATCACTTTCTCTATAATTTTAAGACAAATAACCCAAACAAAGATATGGGCCTTCATATGATCCTCTGATTCTACTTCCAAAGAGAATGGAACTATCTCTTTGAAATTTTCAACATAAGACATTACGGATCACTGGCTCTGCCAAAAATCCTACAGCTCTTCCACATTCCTCTACTTCACCTCCTCTGGTATGAACCATTGGATGAAAGTGGCCTTAAACACTTCCCACGACTTCTCACCTTCCGTTGATGACAAGGAGACCAACCGCCACTAGAGCAAGGTTGGACCCTCAAACAACCTTTGAACTGCACAGACTCTAACAACATCAGTAGTTCCCAATGACTTAAATACATGCTCGACTTCCTCAAGATACTCCATATCCTCAAGCGAACCTTGATCACCATAGAAAATAGGAAAAACTTGTGAAGAAAAAGGAACTGGTCATGAACCATTAGGAACTTTGGGGACCTTTTTGGGTGGCAATTTCTGAACAACATGAAAAGAACCGACCAAATCCAACATCAAACTGAGGCACAAACAAATAGAAACACCTCAAACCAAAACCAATTGTCTCAAAATCCAAGTAAAAAAAAACACCACCATAATATATATTTTCAAAAACCATCATTTTACTTTTAAAATTCAAAACATACTTCTTCCAAGGGTAATTCCCAAATACCAATAACCCATTTTTCAAGAAAAAAAAAACAATTCCCGAAATCATTTTCTCATTCAAATACACTTTAGGAAAACAATGATAAGCCTTTAATTCCAAAACCCAACCCATGGTATCCCATGAACTGTTACATGTGCATCCATCCATTCCCATCCTCACATGCCAACACACACTTCTCTCACATACCCACATATATGTCAACATCCATAAGTAATACCAAGGTAAACATTCCATTAACATTATCAAACCCAAATCACCCACAATGTTTGAAAACCCACTTTCCCAATTTAAACCCATTTCATGGAAAACACTTCCATTTTTAAATCCATTTTCATTTCAAAATACACTTTAATTTTCCATATAAACTTACACCAACTGAAACCAAAAAGAAACCCAACCAACAATGGACCACCAGAATGAGGGAATAGTGACTATGTATAGCCCAAGAACATGGTGGTGAGACATGCTCCAAGTAAGGCATAATACTAGGAGGGCCTTGAATCGAGAACTTGGACTTAAAATGGGTCACCACCCCACGTAAGGCCACAAAATAACCCGACACACCTCCATTGTCATCCTTCAATTCTAAAACAACACAAGACACAAGACTCAATCCCAGACTACCCTTGGTGACTCAAGGTTTAGAACGAGCAAGGGTTCATGAAGCCCTTCCCACACCTACCTCCTGAGTCTCGACAACCCTAGTCTCCATCCATTGGACACCCCAAATAACAATAACCTCCTCTGATACCATTTTTTCATGAACCAAGCTGGGATTCCATCTAACTCGACACCCAACCCGGTCCGTGACATGATCCGAAGGGCATTCCCAATCCCCACAGACTGGCAACTAGTGCTAAGAATCATATATAAAAGAAGAGGAAATGATTTGGCCCAATAATAAATAGGATCAAAATATACAACATTGAAAATGCAGCAGAGCTAACCATAACTAAATATCAAAAAAATGAACAATCTCGTCTAATACAAATACAACTAAATAAATCTAACACTGAAAGAACCATGAGCTATAATAAAATAAAACAACCAACTACTAACACGATCTCCATGTGACCTCCTGGTCACCTCGAAACACAAGACCACCCTGCTCCAGGAGATAACTCGAACCAGAAAAACCTGATCAAAACCTGAACCAACAAAATAGCTCGGGTATACCGACACCTAGTGGTATAGGTAGGGTGTGAGCTAACAGCTCAGTAGGCAATCGCCACAGATTCCAAGTGTTTCCTTTCCCAAAATATCCCATTAACACTTGTTTGAAATAAAATTATAAAAATAGATTTTTCACATTTTATTAAACAACCACAACTTTACCATTTCAAAGGCCAACACATGCCACCATCCCTTTTTCAAGAAAACTATCATTTTATAATAAAAATCCAATCCAAACAATACTAGTAACAATTTTCAATGGAACAAATTTAAATGGAAAATAATTTCAATGAACTTCACATTAAAGAAAAAGCACTGAATTTTAAAATTACCAACCCAACTTACTATATGTCGACGGGAGATACAATATAATCATTGAGCACTAGTCACGGGAACGCCCCTAGAAACTAGCTAGCTGTGAGCCCCATGTACCTCGTATCTCGGTGAAAAGTAACTGTAAAAATATCCTTTCTCATGCACGAGCCACTAGTAGGGAACATACCCATAACCTAATGATCCCCAAAATCATCATCATAGTTTAGTTAGTGTTGTCATCATCAAACTTTCTATGTGAAACAGGGGCCAAGCCCCACAGGATCACTAGAATACTAGTACAAGTCCACCCACATAAATACCCAGGCTTCCCATTTTGTGATCAATAAAATTTCACACATCTCATGTTACCAAATACACCATTTATCAACCAAAACGATCATCTCATTTCATAAGTCACCACTTTCACATCAAAAACCCACTCTTGAGAAATTAAGCAAACCGAAACATTTACAAATCACTTAAAAAACCATGAGGAACACCATATCTTCAAAATTTGCTAAAAAAGCCTTTCTACATTTTAGGAAAAACATGAAACACTAAAAACATGCCAAACAGGCCATCACATTACTTAACCATTCAAACCATCTTTTAAAACACCTTAAGTTTCCAACCGGGCATTCACATTTTCGAAATCATATTCTTTTCTAAAATAAACAAAAAACATAACCTTTAAAGGTACAATTCAAAATGGGACTTTATGTCTACAGAACCAAATGCATTTAACAATACATTTCCAAATAATTTCCAAATCCATCTTCAAGTGTGAAATGCCAAACAACCCCTCAAGCCAAACATTTTCCAAAACACACACACCAAAAGGCAAACGGGCATATCCCCCCATGGGATTCCATTTTAAACAACATTTAGGAAACTAATATTTCAAGGAACACCCAAAAACCACTTCTAAAAAACCAATCATTTTCTTTAAAACCACATCCAACCATCGAAATTATTCAAAGAACATAAAAAAATCCCATTGTAACCATAAAAACCCTTTTTACAACATTTTAACACTTTTAAAAAGAAAAATCATTACCAAACCATACACACCAAATCAAGACCAAAAATAATAAACAACCATACCACTATAATCAAGGATAAACATTTCATAAAAACCCCTAATTTAACTTTAAAGAACAACAAGGTTTTAAACAAAAACCCTAAGTGCAATAAACCTAGGTATTTCACACAAATCCCTTTGAAAACCTATTTTTAGTAAATTCTACCAATACGAATACATCATTCGCATCAAACCATAGATATATTAGAGGTGAAAAAGACATTTAAATATTAAATGAAAACACACAAGTGCATGTGGAGTGTTCTGAAAAGGAAAAAGTTGGAAATGCCTACCTCAACCATGTGAGAAAGGAACGAAACTTCAAGGGAGGAGAGATTTAAGCCCCACTGACCATTCACACACCCTAGATCCAAATAAAAATGAACCAAACATAAACCCTAGACATTAGGGTTTTTCCATGGAAGAAACCCCCCAAAGGAAACCCAAGAACAAAGAGGGAAAGAGGAGAGAAGATTTGATGAAGGAAACATGAAGAACCAAAAACCTTTCTTGATAAATTGCCCCAAAAGCGTCCCAAATATAAGAAGGAATGAGGGGGAGGCTCCTCTGGTTGATGCCTAATATATAGGTATTCATGTTGGAGGTTGAAGCACCCCAATATGATCTCCACGTCAAAAGCTATAAAGCCTTCAAGTGGATACATGGTTTTGCTGCACGGTTTGTCAAACCGTTCGCAGACCGTGTGATGGCTACTGGAAACTTCTACAACATCACATGGTTAGTTTTCACGGTTTGTACAGGCCATGCTCAAACCGTGCAACCCCAAAAATTTTCCAAAAAACCCCAAATTACATCCCAAACACTAGGTAAGTCCATCCATTGATCCTTGAATGTTTTAAACACAATATAGAGACACCGACGACATCACAAACTCTCCAACATGAAACTTTATCTCAATCCCAACAATAATAACTAATCATAGGTATAAAAGGAAACCCAAAACCACAAAAACACAAGTACTTTTGTTGGGAACTCAACCAAATCCTCAACCAAAAGATCCAACATCGAGAAAATAATAAAACAAGGGAGTACCTGTGGTCGGGGTGTGACAAAAAATGAGTAGAGGTTGAAAAATAAATAACATGAAATGGTGGAAGAAATGTAAAACCCTTATATATAAAAGAGATTGATTGATAATTCCTTTTTTACTTATGATATTACCATTATGGGTTTATTATTTTTAATATTATATAGAATATAAAGTGACGTTATATAGACATTGAGGTACTATAACTCCCAAAAATATTGAGGGAAAAGTAATAGCTACTAGTGGATCTATGATCCACAATTTCCACCTTGTGAACCCCTATACATATGTTACTACCACTATAGATGATACCTTAACTTAAGGGAACTTATAAACACTCCCCCCACTCAGTGTCTCTATTATAAAATGGTTAATGTGTTGGTGAAAGTGTATACATGAGAGAGAGTTATCCGAACATGCCCAATGATGTTATAAAATCATGATGAAATGAGGTCATGAAGGCTAGACCAACACCCCCTGTCCAATATGGGCTGGACAAATCATCTCACCACCTCCAACTATTTCAAGCGCCTTCTCTCCTATGTATGAAAACACCACCTACCATATATAGTGAAAGTTGACGAGGATGATACTTATGTCCATTAGGCTACTTGAGAGTCACATAGGAAGGATCCAACCCATAATGTTTACCACCTACACTATAAGGCTTCTATCACTATAGAGTTTGTTAAAGAAACTTTTTCTACAATGATTTAATCCAAGAAACCTATAAGGAAGTCCCTCTATGATCCATTCAACTCCAAAATCTAGTATATGGTATCTCCCCTCATTATGGTTATGGATACATAGTCTTTTTTATAAAAGATAATGAATAAGTGATAATTCCAAATTATTTTGGGTTAAAGGACCCAACCACCCACTTAGAAAGCTCCAACAGTCCCACTTTCTAAGAATATAACCCCCATTCCATGCCCCATTGGCCCTAAATAACTGAATTTTTTATAAAAAAATCATTATTTATTCCACTCATAGACCAATCGAATATGGGAAATCTCAAGGATGAAAAGATAGCTACAACCTTTCAAAGAAAGGAGGCTAAAAAAAGAAACTTCTAGTCAAAATAATATGATGAACCATCCACACAAGAATAAGTTGATTTATATGAAATGTTTGAATAATTGGTGGGAGATAAGATATTGGTCTTATATTATCCCCAAGATACCCATCAATTTTCTATACCTATGTTCCTTTAGGTGGAGCATGTGTTATACCTCCACTATAAATAGTGAATGATTTATATTCACTATGGTGACCAACACACACAATACATCAAGTATGTATAACACTTTAAAGATCATGTATAATAGTGTTAGTAGCTTAATCTCATTTCCCTCCTTATAATTGAAAACCCTAAGTTATACATGAATTGAGAACGTCTCTAGTGAACATGTATAGATAAACTCAATGTGTTTTTTAAAATCATTGAATAGGATTCCACCGATATATGAAATAATGGATGGGGGGGTATACTTATCTATATTTTCACCTATTATATATTGATAAGATGAATTTGAGAGCCCAGTCTTGATTCCTTCCTCAAAATAATCTCCATATGATCCGTGAAATGTTGTTAATTTCAGTGGAAATTAAAACTCAAGATATAACAATGATCAACCTACTTAGTGATGCAAACCTACCTCCAGTTCTTATAAGTGGTTTTATTGGTGATATTAAGTAGTTAACTAGATCATCCATTAATCCATCCATGTAGAAAATGTTCCAAATTCAAAGGGGGTAAAATTCATTAAGACTATTATACCTCTTATATTGGTTCTTCCTCAATTGATATTACCTACACTTGGGAAACCCCTAGAAAAAAATATTCATTTGAAGATTGTCTTAATATAGGCTTGGGAAACAAAAAAAGATTTGGATTTAGTAATAACCACAACATCATAGGGACAACCTCAACCCACAATGTTTGGGGAATTTTTATCCCAACCACCATCACCCACACTGGTTACTAGGGAAATGGTTTATTTAGTTGTGGTGATACCCCATCCAAGGAGATAAATGTTCAAAAGAATAGGGTTACTTATACAAATAGTCAAGGAACTGGTATCCCCATATTTTCTAAGTTTAATAGAAGACTGAGGTGATTCCCTTTGAATAAAATCTTGTGGAGGATTCTCCAGTTTATCATAAAGAGTTCCCATATGGATAAGGAAAAACACTATAATGATAGGAAAATTTTATTCCCATCCAATATATCGAATATTAGAGTTAATTATGATGAACTTCTTGAAAGATTTTCTAATCCTAAGGAAGACCCTTATTATACATATGTGAATAATCAAAATTATCCCTATAAAATATTCCTTAGTAACATTCATCAAAAACAAAATTATAGATTCCACAACATGTGGGGAGAGTAATGAAATGAATAAGGACAAACCAATATTAGAGAATATCCCATACCGAACTAATTGTAGAAGGTGCATATACTTGATAATAAAGGTAGAACCAATAATTGAGAATCCATCATAACTTTTCTTTATCTTTTACATTTTGAATCACTAACTAAGACAAAGAAAATGGTGTCTTCATATCCACAACTTACCCACTACCCAAATATTTCATACCCATTTCATTTGATGAAGAGTTTTTCTAATTTTGGTAGGATAATAGAAGACTTTAGTGAATCAGTATTGATATCTTTCATAGATATATGTCTAGTAATGATAGAATTTGATTTAAAGATAAATTTTTATTAGATGATCCTCCTTCATGGGAAGGAAATGCCTATCCAATGAATATGTATAAATATATCTATGTAGTATATAGACAAAACCAACCTATTAGGTTGAATAACTACCTAGTAGAGTACTTGGATTATCCTCCTTAAATTATCACATAACTATTGTTCAGGTGATCCACCCAGGGAATCCCCTGACACATGAAGTGGCATAGTAGGCTAAAAATTTTGTTTTTATTACTATATAATTAGAGGAAATAAAAGAAATACATGGATCCATATAACTGAAAAATAATCTATATCATGAGTGTGTTTATTTAACACCATGAACAATTTTTTTGGTAACCCAAACATCTCATCCTTTAACAAGACAAGTGACATAGAGCATTGTGTTATCCAGTTTTCTTCTTGATGTGGCCTAATTCTGGGAACCCTTTGATAATATGTTATATCCAAACTCATATGTTTTTTTCTAAACAATAGAAGCTCCTACATTTTCTTAATAAAAAACCTGGCTAATGGGTTTATTTTAGGCAAGGAAGATCTCTATTGAAAGTTCTTATATCATTTAAACTTAGTGTTTAAAAATAGAAGTATTCAAGATCTCTCAAATTAAAAATAGACAGAGAATGAGAGTAAAGTACATTATTAATTAATTTAAGGGATTAATATATTCTATATAGATACATATTTCTTAATAATAACTCCTTGAAATCTATATAGAGAAATTAAAATATGAATTGAAAAAATTGTTGATCCTTATATAAATACTTTATTAGATTTTGAGAGTTCATATAAATAAAAAAAATAATAGTTAAAGCCATTTTTTGTCCAAGATGAAACTACAATAGAACAAATTATCCCAAAACAAGAGGCATGGGAAGTTATAAATTTATACCATTACTCCAATGTTGACAACAAAATTTATCCCAATTACAAGACCAATTAGTTTCTAGGAACCACTACCACCTAGTCCTTAATAATAGTAATGACACTTGTTCTCAAACCCAAATCCATAAGATATGTATGGTGAATACTAGAATCAGTATATTAAATCCATAAAAATAAGACATTCTATTTTCAGTCTGAGTTGGTGCTTGAATATTTTATGTCTACCCAATAACACAACCTTATCACACTTTCAAAAATTATGAACCCCAATTACGAAGGCATTAATGATCACCCTGACCATTTCCTCTATCACCAAATTCCAGGGCATACCATTTAATACTACTTCATATTTATGGAGTGAATCCATAAAATGGTAAATGAAATCCAACTAGAATTGGACACTCCTAAGACACACGTGACCCATGTGGATTCCACACTTTTTAAAGAAGAAGGTTAGTTTCAATAAGTGTTAAAAAAAGATTATAAAAGTTCAATGACTAGATTACTCAGATGTTTTTAGTCACAATTATGTCATCATCATGGGATGACTGAGTTAGTCTGTCATAACCCTAATTATTTATATAACACCAGAATTATATTTAATAGATGATAATACATAAATGATATTAAATAATAACCCTTTATGATCCACTAACTAGTTTGGAACCTCATAGACTTATTTGACCTAGCATTGGGAGGATGGGAACCATTTTTACAAATAGAACCCTCCTCTAATAAAGAATCTTGATTTTCTTTAGTCAATGTTATTTGGATAACAAAATCCTATGTTAGTGAATAGAATATTTATGAGATGGATTTACCCACAAAATTCTCATAAGAGGCCACCATAATAGAGGAATAAATAATTGAGGTGTGAACAAAATCCATGGAGTCATTATAGATAATATCATTCATATAGACAAAACCTAGAGAATGATGATTCAATAAGCTCTAAACGTATAGTGGTCTAGATCATGAACCTCCAATTATTATGAACCTATAATATAGTTAGTTAATTAGTTAGCTAGAGAACCATCACCTAGTTATCCCCGAAGTTTTATTGGACTAACATCAACTAACCCCACTTCCATGAATGTAATATCACTACTAAATTTGAGGGGCATTGTCCTTACAATCTCTAATGTATTTTACCCCTAAAATTAATAGAATACCTATAATAAAATATGTATCCCTTATCCTAGAAATATAACATGATAAAGAATATTTTCATTATTCTATCATGAATCTCTATATTGGGCACACGTTTCATGTCCAATGAACTTAGAGAGGACCTCATAAAGGCCCTAAGTAACCCATAAATGATTGACACTAAAGTTTATATAGAGGATATATATTATGATGAGAAAAAATTGAAAGTGTTTAATTAATTTTTTTCAACATTTATATTGGGGTACATGTCTACGTGTTGGGATCCCGTGTCCTTGGACTTCTCATGATCCCTATTTTCCCACATTTCTGTTTTCCAAAGGTATAAAGCCTTAATCAACATGGTTGATGATGTTATCTCTTTGATCAGAATAGAATAATGGGATGTTGACTCCTTGTTCCATGGATTTATCCTTGGAGTTCATCACCTAATTTTGGTCTCCCTTATATATCTAAGATATGTTCTTGAATCTCATTCACGACGCCATCTTCTCCCACATATGCTCATTATGTAAGGTTCGATTTATAGGTTAAAAGATGAGTGAGGGTGCTTAAAATTTTAAAGTCCAGTGGAGGGATTATTGTTATATATTCTCATAATATACTAAGTTGAATATAGGTTAGTGCCCCATAGATATGCCAAAATATAGTAGGGAATTTAGGTTTGTATGATGGGGGGTTTGGTGTACACTAGAAATATGGTCAATATTCAGAGTCACTATCTCTCGAGGGGAATGTAAAGTGGTATGGGTATATTGTTTTGGAGATGGTTTAGTCATCTTAGGATCATCACCTAATAAATCCCATTGTATAAAGGAAACATGGTTGTTAAGGAGTCGATATTAATCCTCTAAGAGGCATCCTACATGGTAATCTAGAAGGTGTGTATCAAAACCCATGTAGTTTGAGTGCATAATTTATGGTTACATGACATGAAAAAACCATTCAGTTTAACATCATGCAGCAAGGATACTCGTGTCATGAAAAGTTGAAAATAAGGGATAGTGTGGGACTTATTCATTAGATATTCCTAGAGTAAATGTAAATTATCACATTCTCGTCACATGAGACATCCCATGCCCATCACATGAGGCATATTGAGTCCATCACTTTGGGAATCCTATGTTCACTGCATAGGGTAAGGCTATAACTTTACATTTTGTGATAAGGATATTGTCATTCAGTTTAACATTGTGTGACTAGGATGTTTGCATCATGATGGGTATGACGAAATGATATGTTTTGGGGGTTACACTTTGGCCTATCCAAATTCTTTTAGGGAGTGGTGAAGGATATGTTTGGGGATCACACAAGTGTGTTTATTTGTATGGTGAGGTTCAACCCATGATTATCACATGAGGAAAACCATGCTCATCGTATGGTTCATCCCATTATCTTCACTCAAGGAATCCTATGTTCATCACATATGTTCAAGGTACAATTTAATGTATTGTTATAAGGAAATTTTCATGAAGTTCACACCACCAAGACATTACACTATGCAGTTTAAAGTCCAGAAACTTGGACATGACATGTGGAGATTTCACACTAAGATTCCCATTACTGGTTAATGTGGGCAGAGAGAAAGATCCATGGATCCTTTAATTGTTCATTGAGGGGAAAAATGGATATTTTCCCTTGATAATATCATGGTCATGGATTATACCCCCCTAAATAGGTTCCTTTAGAGGGTAAAAGGCATAAAAACTACTTGTATGCTACTAAGGATCAATGAATGTAGGATTGGAGCTTATATGAGTGTGTTGTCCGAATATTGATAAGGATAAATGATGGCGTGTGAGGGGATTATTAGAGTGTGATTCCTAGGTTATTATAAGGAGAATTAAAGGTATGATAAAGTATCATGTGAGTTTTCTTCTTGAGTTTTACTAAGTAGCAGTGAAGGTATGTGCGAGGCTTATGCGAGTGTGTTTCCTGGGTGCTATAAAAGAGTAGTGAAGGTATGATTGGGGTTGATGTGATTGTGAAACCTGATTACTACTAAGGAGTGATAACTATATGAGTGGGGATTCCAAAAGTGTTTTACCCTTTATTTTTTCCTTATATCAGGTTATGAGGGCATCATGACCCACAAACTGGTCTAGGAATATGATTGGGGCTTACACCCAAGGCGGAGGCCCTTGGGAGATTTTGGGGAGAAGCAAAGATACATGTGGGATTTATGTAATAGGAATGTCTATTCCTTATTCCTGATATCATCTCATGAGGTAATATTAAACTTTTTATGGGCCTAGGAATATGATTAGTGATTAAACCTAGTGAGGAGGCCTATTGGGAGGAAACACGAAGTTCATATTCATCTAGTAGGTGGATGGTGTTGCAGGACTAGGATCAGGGCCATGATAGGGGTTTCCTATATATCCCTATGAAGGGAATCAGAACCCATTTAGTTTGATACCACTTAATGGGACATTCCATAACTTTTAAGGTTACGTGAAAGGGGAAAATGTGGTTCCTTTTAAGGTCATATAAGAATGAGTGAATGGGGAAAATTTTATGGTTGTGCATCCATGAATCAATGAAGTTACTTTTATAGTCGTTCATCTAAGGTCTGATGAAGTTCCTTTTAATTTTGTGCATCAAAGACCTATAAAATACATATTTTAGAGTCATAAAGTAGGGTCTATTAAGAAAAATATTCCTAAAAATGGTTGGTGGGGGTATTTACACCATAGTGGCCCTTTATGGCATCCCTTAACAGATGATCCAAGTGAAGGGATTTGAGGGACATGAATAGAAGTATCTCAAATCAAAGGGTATGATATATCCAAGAGAAATATATTGAGTAAAGGTGTATCAAGGAGACATGGGGTGTATCTTGACTCATTATATTATCTGGGATGGATGTTGGGGGTGTAGATATCGTTACCCAAAATGTTTCTAACTTGGACTTAAAATTTTATGGTGTGAATCTTTTTTTTCATGGGATTAAGTGTTTGAAGTGAAGGGACTAGACCAAAGGCCCAAGACAATATCTCAACACTAATCTTGATTGGTGTTCTAGGGGAACAACCCCTATAATATGGATTGTTAATGAAAATAATGAAAACACCACTTCACATAATTATGAATTTTTCACATTGCATTGACCCATGTTATATAAATTTGTACATTTCTCACACAACTTTGGTTTTGTATAAAAATGATTCTTTGTGAGTCATGGAATATGTGTACAAATATGGTTATTTTAACACTGTTTTGTGGAACTATGTACTATTTCACACAACATTGGATTATGTTGTGGAACTTTGGAGTCACATGAAAATTTGGACTTCAAGTGAAACAATGTTCCCCATGTAGGTTGTTTCAAAAAAACGACTCCAGCTAAATCCCATGTGTTAAAGGGATTCACAAGGTAATTTCATGAATGTTTAAGATTTTGGGTTATAGATTCATGAAACCCCAATTTGTATGAGTTGAGAGCTTAAATGTTAGAATCCTAGAGCGCCCCCTAAAATTGCGGGGTGGTTCCATATTTATAGTATTTTTGTCTCATTGAATGCACTTTTTCATGGAAATAATGCTGGGTCATGCAACTTTTTGGGAAAAAATACCTCAAGGTGTCCTCTCTATATGTTTTGGGTGTGGTTTTGTTTGTTGAAAAAGCCATATGACCTCAAATAAGTATGGTTGGTGTTTGCTGAAGACAAGTTTTTAAGGTGGTGTAGTTTCCAAGTGTTTTCCAATTTTTGGGCCTCAAAATTGGGAGTTTCATGTTGGAAAAGGAAGGATTTATTTATAGGAGTGAATGGTATGAATAACGTTGAAGAAAATTGGAAAAGGATTAGAACTGCGTACCAAAATTCATGGACCACGTACCATGTTCTTGGAACGATAGGCAGAGTGGTTGGAACAGTACGCTAAAGAGGTTTGCGAAACCGAAAACGGTTCACAACGGAAGGTGGTGCAGTACATGGAAGGCTTGACATCGATGGAGGATATCAATCATGTAAGAACAAAGACAGTATGTAGACTAAATAGAAAAAAGGTTCATGAGTGGCTTGTGGTTCGTGGTGGAAGAAGGATTGCTATGCAATGAAGGCTTTATTGAAGATTTTTTAAATCTTAGATTATCAAATTTTGAGGGAATATTTGCCTATATAAGAATTTCTAATCCTATCAATTACTAGGGAGATTAAATATCATTAGAGAACATATTTTTGATCTGGGAATTTGGAAAAGTCTGAAGGTAGTTTGCGAGGGATAATTCCTCGAAAGCTGAATTGGTTTGCACGGAATAAATTCCCCAGAAGGTTTTTGTGGAGATATGTAACCAACATAAGACATGGTACGTGGAGGAAGAAGGAATGGTACAAAGATGGTTAGTGAAGGAAGTTTTCAAACATAGAATAATTCACGGACAAGAGGGGTTTCGTAGAGGAGGTCCTCAAGATCGGTACACGGAGGCAGTACATGATAGCGAAGGAAGAGGCAGTCGGAAGATGAAGAGAGGTTCATGGAAGTGGAAGCGGTACTCAAAGGAGGTGTTCTGTGTACCAAACATGGTACTCAGTACATAGGAGAAGAATGTGGTTCTCAATTTTCACATGGAATCTTGCGAAAGCTTCAAATTAGTTTGCAAAGTATTTCCTAATACCTAGTAGTACCTGGGAAGGTAGACTTCATCTACGGGTGAAAAAGGCACTTCAAAAGAGAATCTACCTAAAGTTGAGGATACAGGAATTCACGAAAATGAAGGGACCTACATGTACATAAACTATGTTTTACCTACAAGTCTATAAACTATGTGTGAATTCCTTCCTAAGAGCAGTGAGCAAAGGAAGAGGAAGACGATGGACCTTTATACCAATAGTGATCCAAAGAAAGAGGCATAGGGAGTGACCCTTGAGAATGTAGTTAGCAGACCCTAAACTTTTTAAAGGTAGTGAGCCTGAACATAGAAGATATATTCTAAACTTTTTACTCATTATTGGCTATGAGCCTTAGAGAATTTGGTAAATCGAAACATTGTCATTGTATTCTCCTTGGACGTAGCCCAGTGAGGGTGAACCAAGTAAAAATTGTTGTGTCCTATGCATTATTTCATATCTGGTTTTATATTGCTATAGGCAAAAGAGAGAATTTAGTTTTTTCTAACAAAAAAACAAGATCCAAAAGGGAGAAATTTTTAATCTTACATACACTGATTCACCCCCTCTATCAGAGTATTTGACCTAGTGGACCTAACACGACTCCATAGTTGAAAAAATTCCTTTTTTTGATACTATATTGAGTATATATAGAGATTATACATTTAATTTCACATTTCTTATGAAACTAATAGTCACATTATTTTAAAGGTGTTTTGTAAACTGCTGGAAAGTTTTGTAAAATTCCAGACTTTTCTATAGAATTATCTATGATGGTCATTTTTAGAAGTCAAAATTCAAAAAAACCATAAATTTTGATATATAAGTATGTTAGGGGTCCACGAATAGCCAAATCAAAGACTATAAATCAAATTAGTACCCTATCTAGGGGTTTTTATCCTTTAGTATTTTTATAATTCATTTTTAGCATAAAAAATAATTTATTTTATAGATAAAAACCAAGGTCTAATAAAAACAAGGTGAATTATATCCATTTATGTGTCTGTATATCTCAATAACATGAATATTTACCATATATTGGTTGAAAATGGCTCAGTATTTATACCATTCATTTTCAGACCCTTTACGAAATTATTTTATAAGAAGCTGATTTGACTTCATCTAATTTTATTATCCAAGGTTGAAATCTAATTGGGAAGATACAACTATAAAGTATTAGGTTTTAGAAGAAAATTAATTTTTTTTTCAAAAAATGAATTCATTCTTGTTAGAAAAGATACAATATTCATTTCCTTATTAGGATATCCTTGGTTATGCCTGTATATAGTTATTCCATTTTTGTATCATTTGTTGTTTAAATATACCTTCAATGGTCACGTGGGAGTGCTTCCTGAAGAGGATTCTAATTTTTATAACTATGAAATTTAGTTCATTAATATTATATATTATAAGAGAGAAGTAAAATAACATTAAGTAGAGAAAACAATATATTCATAAACCCTGGATATACTAGAGGCCTTGTATGAAAAAGTGGTGTTAAGAAACTACCTTTTTATTTCAATGTTAAATGTGTAATTTCATGTTGTGATAAAGAAGTTTGAGTGATTTTGAGATTGATCTACATTTATAGTGGTGTAAAATCTTTATCTAGAATATATAGTGGTATAAAGACAACTTTGGTGATAAAATAATGATATCATGACATATATCAAGTGGTATTAGATCAATAAAAAAAGAGAAGACAATACAAAATAAGAAGAAACACCATTATTTAAATTCATGTTTATTTTTTCATGTATTAACATTATAGTAGATACTGATTGTTTTCCAGGATACAAAAGGATTTAGGGAATATTGTTTCATAATTAAAAAACGGGTTCCACATGCTAAATTTTATCTCAATACTTGGTTTCAAGAACTTAAGGCATTCAAGTGGAGTTAGTGATGAGCATTCAAAGGCTTTTTAACCTTTTCTGAGATAGAAAAAGAACTATAAAGAATAGATGAACATGGATATAAAGTGGTATCAAAAGTTTATTATGAAAAAAGTGGTATTATTAGGTTAAATATTTTTCATGAATACAAATTGGGCACTTTATTTTTTTATTCACATATATTCTTAGATAAGTGTAGTTGAGATCCTAGGAATAATTATTGAAAGAATTAAAATCTCAAGTTGCACGTGTTTATATAAGTAAGTGAGTAACATGGAAAATTTTGATGTTATTGACTTAGATACTTGTTTCCTATATTTATTATTTAATAAATAGTCTTAGATAATTTGTTAATGATTAATTTACATATATTAAATTCACTCATTAAAAAAATTTCAGTAAAATATAGTTAAAGAGAGAAAGTAACTCAGATCTTGAAAAATAAAAAATCCATAATTATTTTGTTTATAAAGTATTCTCAAGGATAAATTGAAAAAAATATAGATTCCCACTATTTATAAATAGTGATAAAGGCTCAATATACATGTTATTAAGAGAACCTAATGGTTTGAAGTAAGTGAACCAATCCAAAATTTCAAGATCTAAGGCTGATTTGGAAGTTACTAAAACAACCCAATATTTTTTCAAGAAAATTTCAAATGGACAACATAGCTGACAGTTTTATATATTTAATAGTTCTATTAGGTGGGTTTTGAATAAGTTATAGTTCAAAGGGAGTGATCTAACTCTCTAATTCTGGATTTTATAAGTTTATGAGAATTAGCATATACTGATAAAAATCTAGTATATGTCATTGAAAATATTGAACAAATATTATAGGGATGAAGAGGGAGTATAGATAAGAAGACACCCCAATTAAATTATATGACATAGGGGGATATAATTAAAAGAAAAATATAGATAAGAATACCATTTTGTTTTATTATCAAAGGGGGATAAATAAATTAACCCTAAATATACACATGTTTTTAGAATATATGGAGTTATATAATGAAGTTGGATTTATGGAATAATTGAAAAAAAAAGAGGATAATATTTTAACAAGAGGTTGTGAATTATATTTCTTTTCAATTACTATTGGAGTTTTTGTTAATTGATAATGGTGTTAGAAGGCTATGAAAGACTTGAGGAGACACAGTGACATGGATAAAGGAGTGAAGATGGTTACCATAACATAGAAACACATTTATGTTGTTAAGGATGCATAAAAATGGCATACATAGAATTTAATTTTATGTATGATCATGTAATATATAGTGAGGAAGCATTTAAGCCTCACCAGTAGTTATATAGAGGATATTATGAATGAAGATTTTTTGATATCACTATATATCAAGGAAATGGAATGTGAAGCAATCAAGAGGAGATTATTTTTTGGAGTCTGAAGGTATATTTGGATTTGAGAGGATATAAATGGGATTATTCAAGTATATTATAGCTTTGAAAGTGGTTTGGTAAGGCTTTAATATATTTAGGGAAGTCTAGATATGATTTGGAGAAATTCTGGAAATGGGTTGTAAAATTGGTAAATTCATGATATATAATGGTCACCAGAACATTACCTGTGATATGTACAGGAAATAAAGAGAGAATAATTAAAGGTACTTATTATAGAATACATAATTCTACCTCAATAAACAAATTTTATATATAAGGGAAATCATTTTTCTATTGAGCTACACCGTAGTAGATTCTCCAGGGGAAGAATGTCTACACCATGAAGAGGTCTAAGTGTATTTCAATTGTTTTGTAAATTTAGAGATTCCCGTATCATGGAAAAAGTTCACATAATCAAGATTCAAGGATTAAATTATTTTCTCTATGAAATAGTGTGTAATTATATAATATATTAGAGGATCGAGGAGAATTATAGGGTCACATTATCATTTTTAGAGTAGTTAAATATAAGAAATGGTGTGGATTTTTTGGGTCTGGTTGTTGACTAAGCATCATGCCATAATAAAAAGGTCACAATATAATTAATTTTACCACAACACAATGGTTAGACCATAAATAAATAATCAAGTCCATGAATATTATGCTCTTTGATGTATAGTATCATAAAACAATATTTTTCTTTGTATCACTCTATCACGTTTTAATAAAACTGGTTGTTAGTGAAAACTAATGAAATAACCATCCTATAATGTCATAGTGAGAAGCATTGTGAAATTAATATGTTAGTTCCAAAACACCTATAAAATTATGTTATAATTTAAAATGAGGATGATATGGCTCAAATTTTTGTAAGTTAACTCAGTTTTATTGGTATATTATAACCAAATTAAATTGAGTGTTATACCTAGAATGATCATAGATAATTAAAGGAGAAAGGAATAATTCCAACCATTAGATCAAAATTTGGATGCATACAGACTTTATAAAAACTTATTTTAGAAATTCTAGAAGAAGGTATTTTTGAACATACTATTATATCTGGTTTATAGAAGAAGAAAAGGGGAGATCCGTATATGATTCACATTAACATATTTGGTATAATTCAAGAAAGAAGGTTTGAAGAAGGAGGTATATTTTCATATTTTGTTATTGAAGGAGTGAAATAAGATTATCCCAAAAAGGATTAATATAGAAGAGGAAGTTGTTATTGTGATTATGCATAATACAATTTATTAATATTCACATTGAGTAGTTATTCTCATCATTCCTTCAAGTATTAAAAGAGTAGAAAAAATGGACTGCAATAGATAATAAACTCTACTGTTATGATATAGAGATATTTAATTCTAAATGATGATTATGAAGAGACCCACATTTCTATAAAATAAACTTTCTTTTACCAAAGTTTTGTATGAAGAAAAATTAGAAGTGGCCCTTGGGTTAATAGTAAATTTTTTAAAATCCTTATAGGGGTAAATTTCCTTAGCACAGAGTGGCTGATACTTAAAGGCTACATCCACTGAACAACATGTGATAGTGGATTTTGGTACAATGTCATATCTTAATGTGTATTCTACATGGTTTCTACCTTAACAGTGAACTAAGTAAAATCCTTACGTTTTCTTTTTTATTTACCTTTTGTATTCGTATTTATTATCTAGTGTAATTTACAATGATAGAAAGAGAGATTGAATGTGTTTCTTCCAATGAGGGAAGAAAATCCATATGATCCAAGGGAATATAAGAATATGAATGTTTTATTTTTTGTGTGTCCTAATTCATGTCCTCTCTTAGGGTTCTTACAATCAGTTTGGTCCCAACACATTTTATACCATACATACGATCTTCATGAAACTTGAAGGTACATTATTTTCCCCTAATGATTTTGGAAAATGTAATACACACATTGGATATTGAGAGGGAATAAAAATATTTTATTCCCCTTGATCTTAATGAAGTGGAGCTTGATGATTCTATAATGTCCTTTAAATAATGTGTTTTATAAAATTTTGATGACCTCAATGAAGTAAATAGTTTCACTAAATAATATCTATGATACAAGTAGATTAGTGAAACCATGAATCTTGATGAATAAGAGTTATAAAACATGTTTTTAAAATGTTATATTTTCATGGAATTACTGAGATACTGGGGTTGAACTCTCAAATTATTATACACCATATGGGCCTTCTAACCATCCATACTAGGTAAAAATAAATACCAAGGAGGATTCATATATCCCTTGGTGTCATGGTGTAAGACAAATTGGAAAAAAAAATTAATTATTTTTTTATCTATGAATTTTTGTACCATAAATAGATAGAAAAAAATATCCCTATTTTGAATAATAAAATAAAATTCAAGTTCTATATAAACTTTAGGGGAATCAACTATCATTCTGAAAATAATGACTTCCTAATCCTGATCATATGATTTTTTATCAATGAAATAGATAGTTTAGAATCTCTTCCCTCCATGGATGGGTACTCTAGCTATAATAAAATTTAAATAGATCGCAAATATGAGAAATAATAACCATTAAAAGAATAAAATATATATATTTATGCCATATTATGTCTTTTAGTTTAAACATTACAATATTATTCTACCCATAATCCATGTACTATATTTTAAATACCCCCTCAGGGTAAAAAAGGGAATGTTATATAGATGGATTGATAGTCAAATTTATATAGATTTATGATCACTTCCCTAAACCTAAGGTGGTATTTAATAACCATTGATATAATAACCTAAAGATAATTCCATTAAAGCATGTATTTAGAGTCACTTCTAAGAAATTTCTTGAATCTATAGTCTTTTATATGGGTATCAAGGTTTACCCTAAAAATAATAGAGTGATCCTAGACATGTCTTCACCTTAGTTCCTCTAAGAGATAAGATCACATCAAGGGAATCACCCATATAACTATTTATTTGTTGATAAACCCATTGAAAAGTGTCTTATCTTAATTAGGATAATTAGTAAGTGATTGACTTACCATTGGGCTAGGTATTTCTATTATATGTTTGATAATTTAATGCAATACCACTGTAACCCTCTAGTTTTGATGTAACCCATGGAAGGAAAAAATCTCACCATATATTTAGGATCTCTTAAGTAGTCTATTGGTACCATTATTGCATAAAAAATATATACTAGAAATGAAAATATCCTCTAATACCTTAGTAAAATGATGCTTGAAGTTGAGAGTAAATAAACTATGATCAAAAAGAATTTTCTCATACTAATCTTTGATGTGTAAAATTTATGAAACTATATACAACATAATGAAGTCTACTAGGTATTATAAATGGATACCTTGAAATATATTCTCAATCACTACATATGGACATAGAATTTTAAGATATTGAATATCATTTTTAGAAAATTGAGATCTAATTTATCTCCCTAATGTAAACCAAGGGATAAACCCTCATGAAATTTCTATCCACACATCCCACTCTAGATAAATCACCTCTGGATATCAATATTCTTGATGAGTAAGCAATTTCCATATGTGAATCCTCTATGTCATAAAAATGTTATTTTGATGGAACCTATAAAATACCCTCTTAAAAGAATATAAAATTTCATAATTTCATCAGGGTTATCCTAGGGGTACTTTTAATATCCCCTAAAAATATACTTTTACCATACTCATTCCTCCTCATGGAAAGATGTACCAATAGTGAAGAAAAGTACTGTGATCTCATCATGAGTCTATAGTTATCCATGAAAATAATAACATTCTAAATCAATTTCAAGTGTAACAATCAGAATATAGTTACCCATAGCTGGTGTTTAAGTTATTACATTGGCATAATATATGGGGATCACATCTCAAAAGATCAACTAGTTTAGAAATCTTGGAAAACTAGATACATACTTGACTTACATATTATATTAGAAGACAATAAAATTTCATGTAAAACATTATTGTATCCTTTGAAATCATTAAAATATTACTTCTTCATATCATAGGGAAAGTAAAATAAATAAATGGAGAGATTAGATTCTTAGTAAGGGACATCGTACAACTAAATATATCATAGAATAAATAAAACATGAATAATATGGTAGGGATAAACAATAATAAAATATTACATATAACTATTATAATGAAAGGGGAATATATCAATGGATACCAAATGAACATAAATAAATTACATAGATAATAGTAACTAGTTTCATAATGTTAAATTCACAACACTAGATATCATAATCATTACAGAATAGCCTTGTTCTAGGATATAATACATAAACATGTAATACATATGAAAAATGTCTCATGATACCTTCAAATGCATCAAGGGGATATCTAATAGTGTTACAAAACCATTAAATTTATAAGTATAATGCATTCATCCCATGAAAGAAATGAATATCATTACAATACATAATCAATATAAAAATTCATATTAAAAAACTGACATATGATATGTCAATATTTTCCCTAGTCAACAACATGATCATAATACATCAAATTAAATAATATGGATGGTATCCTTATATTATATCCCTAGTAAAGCATGATATTCATCAAAAAATATTGACATAGATGAAAATGCCATTAAAATAAAATTCACATCTTTCTTTATAACCATGAGAAAAATACCACTTTCTTTTAAAAAAATTTGAATAAAAATTTCTAGAATATTGATAAAATTAATTTATTTAAAAACAATTATGGAAAATTATAAAATAATCTTCAAATAAAATAAGAGTTATGATAGTAAAAAAAATCATTCATTCGGTAAATGTAAAAACAAAAATTTATTCCACACTTTTTCTAAAATATCTAAAGTACATTATTTGGAAAAAAATAAGAAGATTCCTTCCAAAAAATTGAAAATAAATTCAAATATGGTCAATAATGACTTTAAATAATCATTTTATCATGGAAAAGATCATTATGGGAATCATTTTAAGAAACATGGACATGTAAGAAAAATTTCATTGACTAAATAGGAAATAAAGTCAGTTTTTCTTAAAAAATATTTTCTCAATCATATTTAGTACCAAAGAGAGGAAAATGAAAGGAAAACACATAAAGTCAATATATAAATAAGATATAATACAATATATGTATTTTAAAAGTTAAAAAGATTACATTTTTCTTCAATGGAAATTTAAACATAAATAATCCCACCTAAAAATGAGATAGTAGAATAAACCCTTACCACTTCGGCAAAATTTGAATAAAAATATAATTAAAGGTAATAACATTTAAAATATTTTTAAACCACTTTAATTTCATTAAATGAATAATAAAATAAATCCATATTATTTTCTACCCCACAAAAATGAAAACATATGGTGAAAACGGAATCAGTCTCATAGAAAAGGAATTAAGATGATAAATCCATTACCTCAGACTTTCACTGGGATGAAAATGATATAATATGTTTTATAATAAATATAAAATTATTATAAATTTACATCAGAATAATATTTTGATTTATATTACTAGATAATATTCATTAATAGTTTCCCCTTATCAATTTATTAATATTTTGTTATTAAAAAAATATTTGAGTGTTAATCATTCTTTTTCCATACATTTTTCAATTAGAAGGTTATAGTTATTTCAACTTAGTCATGTTTTAATAATATATATAATCATAAAAAAGTTATAATTATCATTTTTATACATTAAATATAATTTAAGAACCATACATTAAAAATGATCATAAAAAAATAATTACATCATTCCAGAGAGGTGGTAGTCCATACACATACATGAGTGATGTTTTAATTTTTCTAATAGAAGAAAATAAAATGAAATTGATAATGGTATCACATTAAAGAATCATAATCATAATATAATTATCACAATTATTCATTAAATCTATCCTTATTTATATATATATATAAGTTGAAAATGAAAAATGAATCACATTGCTTCCAGAAGGTGGTACTCCACACGTACACATGAGAAACATTATCATTTTACAATGGATAAAAGGGAGGTCAATCTCAAAATTTCCCAAGTTTTTAGGGTTAAGCGCTCGCTTATAGTTTATCTTGGGTTATTAAATCCTCAGAGACCTAAAAAGAAACCTAAATACACATACATTATATTGTTTGTTTTTGGCTATAAAGTGGAAAAATTTAGGTTGATTTTAGATAGTTTTAAGTGAACATTAATAGACCTAAGTGAATTCAATTTAAAATAATCATTTTATCCTAGGTTATTACTTGGGGTGGATTGTATGAACTTATTTTTTGACTATTCCAATTTCTTATATTTGAGAGGGGTTTATTCAATGAATTAAAAATACCATCATCACTTACTGATTTAATAACTACACACCCTAATACTAATTAAATATATACTTGGAGGACCATATTTATGAGAACTACAAGGTATAGGTTCATTTTAGAACTTGAAGTGTGTGGCCTTGAATTTTACAAGGACTAATGAGTTTAATTATTATTAAACACAATTCTCAATTAAAAGAAAAAATAGACATTAATAGAGTGATAAATAACATCCAATCCATCCCCTTGATACTCACTTGGATTAAATCTTTAGTGGGTAATATTTCCATTTATTCTATGGTTACAATTTAAGCGGTAAGTTGACTCGTGATAGAAGAATTGAATAGGTGAAAATCAATGAAATAACGAACACTCCACTGTTGTGTGAAGGATTTCTCTCTTTGATGTGTGAATAAATTCACACCTTGATAAAATGGTATTAACGTGTTAACAAAAATAGCATAAAATGATAAGTATAATAAGTTTTATAAATAATCTAATGTGATTAGAGCAACATAAAATTGAAAGAAGAACTTTACAAATACAAATTGATAGAATAACATAACAATGAAACAAAGCATAGAAGATCCCAAAATCCTTCATCAAATTACCTTAAATTTTCATTTAAAGAGGAATGGATAGAGATACTAATATTCCAAGTCTTATCACTTGAGTATGGTAGGCCTAGGGTGGTGTAAATCTTGTGGAATTTGGACTTTTCCACCCTTGACCTGAAATTGAATCCATCTTGCATCCACCAAAAAGAGGCACATGAAAGAGATTATATATGGTAGAATTGGAGTAGGACATATAAGAATAAAATTAATCTATATATGTACCCTAACTGTATGAAAAGTTTCATCCTAAAATAGTTTCTTTTTTTTTGAGATATGATTTAAATGGTGGGATATTTTTCTGGGTAGTAGAATTTATCCTAGAATATCATTTTCAACTTGGGATACCTATAAACCCATTAAAACATCTGAATTAACTTGGGAAAATTTTAAATGAAATATTCCCCTTTATTTAATCTATATTAAGTTCAATTTTTATAATCATTGGTCTTAGATATGGGCCACTAAAGAGTCTTTATTTGGATGTTTTCAAGTTTACTTTGCCAAGAATGTGTTGGCATGAAATCCCACTTTGGTCATCTTCCAATATAAATTTACAAGTGATAAAAAAGAATTAATTTTTAATTATAGAATGGGATAACTGAAAATAAAATATAAAAATAAAATCAATTC
This sequence comes from Viscum album, assembly GCA_963277665.1. Taxonomy (NCBI): domain Eukaryota; kingdom Viridiplantae; phylum Streptophyta; class Magnoliopsida; order Santalales; family Viscaceae; genus Viscum; species Viscum album. Next base: position 398,328,574 of record OY728125.1, read on the forward strand.
CATTGTGTGTCTTAGTAGGTGTTAAAAAATGTACCGTCTAATTATGAATTTTAAGAAAGATTTACAATCAAAATATGAAATAATGTTCAATTTTTAAAATGCACTAAAAATGGTGTTTATGAATAATGAATAACATGAAAAATATATATATTAAAAAGGATAATTACCCGCTTTCAGTTTCTAATCACACCACCAACTTGAGTTTTTCTAGTCCCGAGAAAAATGTATCTCAAAAACCTGAATTTTGAATTCCGTTTTCCAAAAACATTTTAACACACAATGATCACCAAAAGACCTCATACCAAAAAATTATGAAAACCATAAAAATAATTTAATACAAGGTAGGTTCAAAAGAATATACTAAGCCCAATCTCATTCCTTTTTTAAATTTCATCACCACATTTTATCCAATTTCAATTAAGCATGATGATGTGTTGTGCATCACAATAGACATGGGGGTTCATCTTTATTCAAGGGATAAAAGATAGAAGTTACATGTGGAATCAAATTTTAATATTAAGATGAGTATTAATTTTTTATTGTTTTATTTTTTTGTTTTAAATTCTCCATGTGAATTGAAATTGAATTCAATCAAGTCAACCCATGTAGTGAGACTTTGCCGATGGCTCCTACGCTCAAAGACCTTAGGGAAACAAGTGAAGCTCACATACTCGAGCATTATATTGAGTTTACTTAATAAAAAACAAATTCAAATCACCATAAATAGATATAAAATTGTCAAATTGAGGATATAAAATTATGGAGTCATGATCTCCAAGTTCCCCATTTCTCTATACGCAATTAATTGTTTTTTGATTTTTTAATTTTTTTGAATACTCATGTTAAAATTAAAACGATCACCAAACCTATGCCATTTATTAGGATACCCAAAGAACTCAAATTAATACTGCACAATCCAAAGGATGTGTGTTATGTTTTTTATTAAATGGATAAAAATATCAATGGTTAAAAGTCACATCGGACAACCAAACTTTCCAAAATATATGTACATGAACATAAACCTGAATTAAAATTAAAATAAAGGCATAATAAATTAATTTATATTAAATTTAAAAGTATGAAATGTGTATTATCATGTTCAAGGTTAAATTTTTTTTTCCTTCCATGAATTTTTTTATTTCAAAACATTTTTTTTATTTTTATTTTTTATGCACAATCTTTTTATTTCATCTCCACCCAACATAAAACAACACTATCCCCATTATTTAAAGAAAAGAAAATTTATAAGGGGATAGAGGTAGAGGAGAAGAGTTCTAAAATTAAATTGAAAATGATAATCATAGAATGAAGTCACCTGGTGGTTGAATTTAAACTTCATGTTGCTCCTATTTAATCCTTTGATATCTATACCACTTGGATAATCCTCATCAATTATGGTAGTTTGTGTTTATAAACCTATTATATGCCTATAAATTCATGAATCTTAGAATCCCATGAATCTTACACACCAAGATAATTGGAACACAATGGGAATTTCGTGAGGTTCCCTTTACTAAAAATAAACTAAAAAAAATGGAAAGAAGGAAAACAAACATACATATTTACATTGAAACTTCAAAACTTGAGTAAATGTACAGGTAAAGTCTGATTTTCCTCTTGAAAATCACTTTGTTTAATGTCGTTAGACTAATATGGACCCTAAATCTATCAAAATATTTCTGGTTCATAGTTTGGATCAATTAACTTCTCCTTTATTTCTTGTTTATTTAATTATTCAATGAATGGTTTTAACCTATGACCACTGAATTTGAAGACATAACCATTTTTGGGATCTTTAATCTCTACTGCCCCATGAGGGTACACATAATGCACTTTGTAAGGACCTGGCCATATAGACCTTAACTTTCCTATGTGTAAATGAAGTTTTTAACTATACAAGAGAACAAATTTTCCTAGTTTAAATTGTTTGACTTTGATATTCCTAGATTGGTAGGCTTGAACTATTTCTTTATTTATCCTTAAATTTTCATAAGACTCCATCCTAATTTCATCATGTTTGTTAATATCTAATTTTCTCTTTACTTTGGCTAAAGAAATGTCAAAGTTAATTTTTTTGATTTCTTAAAAGGAATTATTCTCAATTTCGATAGGTAAATGGAATTATTTTCCATAAACCAACCTATATGGTGACATGCCTAGGATAGTTTTAAATGCAGCACGATATGCCTAAAGGGAACCCAAGAGTTTCTCAGACTAATCTTTTATAGAGGGATTTCCAGTTTTTTCATGAATTTTCTTAATCTCCCTATTCGCCAACTCAGCTTGATCATTGATTTGAGGATGGTACATAGTATAAAATTTATGATAAATCGAATACTTAGACATGAGTTAATATAATAGGAGGTTGCAGAAATGGGTTCCTTGATCACTGAATATGTCCCTAGGAATTCTAAATCGAGAAAATATGTTCTCTTTTAGAAATCAGATCACAACATGATGGTCGTTGGAATTTGTGGGAATATAATATACCCATTTTGATACATAATCAACCTCTAAGATGATGTCGAGATATACCATAGAGTATAGGAAGGTTCCCATGAAATCAATTCCCTAATAATAAAATATTTGAACAACTAAAATGGGAATGTGGGGAATTTGATTCTTTTTGGAAATGGATCCCAATTGTTGACATTGAGAATAACTTTGACATAATTTGTAGGAATAATTTGTTAGTTTTGGCCAATAGAAACCACTTTGGAGGAAATTTTTAGCAGTTTTATTTGTGGAAAAGTGACCTCCACATACCTCTCCATGAAATTTTTTTAGAATGGACTCTTTCTCAAACTCGAGAACACATTTCCTAATGATTTGATCAGGAAATAACTTTAAGAGTTAAGGATCATCAAACACATAGTGTTTGAAATAAGAAAGTAATTTACTCTTATCTTATGTCCTAAGGAATTTTAGAATGTCACATGTAACCAAGTGGTTTGCTATGTTAACATACCATTGGAAATCAGTCATAGAATAGAGGTTCTCATTTGTAAATGAATCAGAAATAGAAAGGTGATGTGAGTTTTCTTTGAATTCCATCCTAAATAGGTGGTAAAATAGAAAATTTTCAACACCATTTTTATCATTAATGGTTAAATCAAACTCTTGAATAAGAAGGACCAGACTAATCAATCTAGCATTGGAATCTTGTTTTCAAAAAAGGTATTTCAGGCCTGAATGATTAGTGAAGAAAAATATGGGTGATCCTAAGAGATTGGAAGTGAATTTATCTAAGGAAAAGACAAAAGAAAGTAACTCTTTCTTAGTGGTGGTGTAGTTTATTTATTCATCATTTTAATATTTTAATGCATAAGCAATGAAACACGGAGTTTTCTAACACCGTTGTCCTAATACTACTCCTACAGATAATTCACTCGCATCACACATGATTTTTAATGGAAGTTTTCAATTTAGAGATTTCATGATATGTGGAGAGATAAGATATGACTTGAGAGTTGAGAATGATTCCTCACAGATTTCTATCCCTATAAATGGAGCATCTTTCACCAACAGAGCACAAAGTGGTCAAGAAATAGAGCTAAAATTCCTAATGAGCCTTCTATATAAACCAACATGTCCTAAGAAGGTTCTCACTTCCGTGAAATTTTTTGGAGGTGGAAGGTGATGAATGGTATCAAAGTTAGATTTATCAACTTCAATCCCTCTATCAGAGACCGGATGTCCCAATACTAGTTCTTCTTTTACTATGAAATGACATTTTACCCAATTTATAATGAGATTATTATCCTAAAATATTGATAAAACCCTTTATTTTTTTGAAGTAATCCCTCAAAATTATCCCAAAATATATATAAGTTATCTATAATGACCTCTAAAAAATCCCCTACCATATCCAAGAATATTCCCATTATGCACTGTTAGAGGGTACTGGGGGCATTACATAACCCAAAGGGAACGTGCTTGAAAGAAAAAGTGCTAAATAGACATGTGAAGGTTATTTTTCCTTAATCATATAAGGATAACTAGATTTTATTATACCCTAATAATCCATATAAGAAGCATTAGAATTGGTGACCCACCACTCGATCGAGGACTTGATCAATAAAGGTCAAGGGGAAATGGTCTTTCTTGGTACATGAGTTGAGCTTCATGTAGTCAATACAGAATCTAAATTCACTACTGACCCTTGTGGGGAGAAGGTCACCATCCTCATTAGTGATCACAGTGATTCTATATTTCTTTGGGATAACTTGAATTGGGATTACCCACTCACTCTCATTAATGTGGTAGATGATACCCACTTTTAACAACTTAAAAAGTTCTCTCCTTACCACATCCACAATATTGGGATTGATTCTCCACTGTGGTTGAAAACATGGTTTGGAGTCAGATTCAAGAACAATCCTAAGAGTTCCATTGAGTGGGATAATCCTAAGAATATTAGAAAGGGTCCATATAATCGATTTCTTATGCTTTTCTAGGACATCTATAAGCATCGTCTCTTGATTGGATTTAAGAGAGGAATAAATGAAAATAAGAAAGGCTCAATTGTTACCTAAGAAAGAATACTTGAGTGATGAAGGTAGGACCTATAATTTGAGATAATATTGGTCATCACTTTCAAAATAAGGAAAATATTTTTTATTGAAATCAGTTTCTTTTTCCAAATTTATTGACATAATTGGTTCCTTGTGAATAGAAATTTCAGAAACTAAATTGGCCAAATCAGTGTCATGAATGGGTATGGACTCAGTGCTATTGATTTCACCAATGATATCATTGATTGACGATTATATAAAATCATCAAATGAGATACCTGAAAGAGATTCAAACCAAGGAGAAAATATTACCTCATGTAAACAAAGGAAATAAACATCTTCTTGAATTTAAAATCCTTTAATAATTCCTTGATGTTACTCTAGTTCACTATCAATACTACCAATCTAATTGACCTCATAGATCTCTTCAGTATCCCCAATTTGAGAGTTTGTAGTGTATATTTTCAGATCAAGGCTCATGTTTCTGAAGTTTATTGTAATGTTCCATTTCCTAACTCAGATGACTAAGTTAATTGATTCTATGAAGGGACAACCAAGGATAATGGGGGTTTGATCCCCATGACCTAAGTTTGGGTGATTGTCAAGGAAAATGGATTCACAAGGGTAAATGAAATTTTCAAATGTCACCAAAATATCCTTTATGATCCCCTTAAGAACTCGAACACTATGATCAAAAATTTGAAGAGTGAAAGATATGGGTTGGATTTCCTCATTACTTAACTGACAATACATAGAATAAGGAATGAGGGTCACACTAGCTCTTAGATCACAAAGGGATTTGAAAAATTTGCTCTCTCCTAAATCAACATTAATATATGGAAATCCTGGATCTTTTAACTTTGGAGGAATGGTACTTTGAATGGTGGTACTCATAGTAGTAGCCAAAAGGACATGGGATTTATCTAAAAATTTCCTTTTAAAAGTTCACAAGTCCTTAAGGTACTTTGAGTAGTAAAGAATGGTTCGAATTATATCGATAAGGGGAATGTTCATCTTAACCTGAGTAAATATTTACCTCAAAGTCTCATTCAATACTAGTTTATATTTTCCTCACATGAATTTAGATAAGGTATAAAGTTGTTTGAGTGTTTGGTGTGGTTGTAGTTCATTCACATTCTCATTAGTTTTTTTAGAATCTGTGTGTTGTTCTTCATAATTTTTATGTGTTTTTTAAGATTTTAATGCTTCTGGAATGGTTTATTCAGGTTTTTCAATATATTTTCCACTTCTTAAAATAATCACTTTTAATTGTTCATGTGAGGTTTGTGTATAACTAGATTATCCCCTTAAGATTAAGGATGGTACCTCCATATTAGGCATGGATGGATTCCTAGTTTTAGTGGTATGAATTTCATGTTTAAGGGATGATACTTATAAGTTCATTTTCTTCATTTGTTTACGCAATTTTTCAAGGATTGGGAGAGGGACAAATTGGGTATAAGGACTTTTGATGGTTGGTTTATCATAGGAGGATACTTTGGTTGTTGGATTGGTCGCTGGATGGGTTTCTAGATGGGTTGTTGGTATTGGATAGGAGGATGTTAGTATTAGACTAGTTTTGGTTGTAATTGGTTATTGTTTTGGAATTATTGTTATGTGTAGGGGTTTAGTCCTTCTGGATGACTAGGTTATTGGATGGGTTTATGGATATCTTTCCAACAAAATCATGGATAGTCATTATACCTTGGGTTGAAAGTGTTTTGGTATCATGGCTTCTAAAAGTTTAGATCATTGAACTTTGCTGACAGTCCTACTAAAATAATATACTTAATGGAAGGTATGGTTGGGTAGTTGTCATTATTGTGGTCATGTTTATCACAAATTGTTCTAACATGGTCAACTATTTGAATTTCATGGGCCTTCCTAAGATAGATCTCCTCTACCTTCATAGTGAGTGCAACAAGTTTTCCCTGAATACTCGCTTTATACCTTCTCCAATGGCCTGAAGGCCTTCATTTTTTAATTGATTTTGACAATAAACCTTTCAAAGGGTGAGGTGGAACCCTTACAAGGCCCGTAGGCATAAGTATTACATGGACCATAGGCCTTAGAGAAATTCATTTCCTGTAGGCTTCAAACATTACATACAACCCAGACTAACTACTTGGAACTACTCCTCCCCATCATATTCATTGTGAAATCATCTCTCCACCTTTGCATGTCTGTTCGGTTAGGCTTTCCCGTGCATGAACAGGATTTTCTCGATGGCAGGTGCCATACCCTCTCATTCTTGAAATCCATTTAACTTCTACTATGGTGAAATCTCCTTGCTCATTCTCCTTCTGGAGATTCTTCCTTGTAGGTTTTTTGGTTTTCTTCTGAATTTAAGGTGTCCTGAAGGCCTTGAGGTGGCCCAAAGGCCTTACTGACCCAATGGCCTAGGTGGCCCGAAGGCCTTGGTGGCCCGAAGACCTTAAAGGACTCGGAGACCAAATCGATGGCCCGAAGGCCCAAATGGGGGAATAGTCCCAGTTGCTTCAGTGCCAAACAGTACCTGCTACAGTTCTGCTATAGTACCTACTACAGTACTACTATAGTACCCTAGAAAATATGCCTCCACCTGGATTTGATCCCGGGTCACCTGGATGCACTTAAGGAGTCCTCACCAATCGGGCTGAGGCTCATGTGCACTTTCTTCATACCTAAGAGTGTGAATTCCACCCAATTTGGTTGGATTCTCATAGTAAGGTGATGTTCCCCATGTTTGGTTTTGTTTGGAAGTCCTTCTATATACTCATAATCATGATTTGGGGCTTTGTTTTTGAAGGTTCCATTATACATCATGTCATTGAATTATTTTTTCCCAGACCCAAAACTTCATAGAAAATTTGAACTTGTTCTAGGATTGAAAATCCATAGTGAGGTACCATATTGATCATGTATTTGAACCCTTAAAATGTATCATAAAATTACTCCCCCTATTTTTAAAAAAAATTTGGATACTCTTTTTAAGTTCAATTGTTTTGTGAGGGGGGAAGTATTTTTTGTATAATTCACTTTGAAATTGGTCCTAGGAGTGGATTGATACAGGTCTCAAATTTTTTAACCAATTATTTTATCGATCATTTAGTGAGAAATTAAAGACCCTCATCTTTGTTTACTCAAGTTGATGTGGTGGGCACATGGTCTCAACAATGTCATTGAACTACTTGACATGAAGGTATGGCATTTCCGACTCCATCCCATGGAAGGTTGGAAGGTGGTTTAGGAGATGTGGTTTGAAGACATAGTGAGATTATCATAGGGAATAATTCCTATTTCAAGAGGGTTCATTGGTCCAGGTTGGTGTGAGGTAGTCATTCATTGTTTGATCGACTGCATTCCCCAAGTTTGGGGCTGCCTCATTTGGATGTCCATTTTGGTTCTCATCTAGGTTTATGAGTTGGTTTCTTTGAAGAACCTCCATTGAAATGGGCTCAATTTTTGAATATGGGGTATTAAGAAGATTATTATATAATATAAAGAGTTCCCTTAGTGTACTTGAATCCCCAACCCTAGGACTATCCACCCTAATTAGACGGTTTGATAGGTCATGGGTGTGGGAGGATATGAACGATGAAAAGTAAAAAACAAAAGAAAAGGGGAAACGATAAGAGAAGTTGAGGTAAGAAAAGAGAAATGGTTTAGAATAGAATGAGTGGTTATAATAATTACTTGGGTCCCCATAAACCGTGCTAAAATTTGGTCTCACCCAAATTTATCCAAGTTTTTAGGGTTAAGTGGTTGCTTGTAGTGTAGCTTGTGTTGTCGAATCCTTAGAGATCTAAGATGAAACTTAAAGACACATATATTATCTGTATTTTTTTGGATATGAAGTGGAAAAATTTAGGTTTCTTTTAGATAGGTTTAAGGGAAAAATAATATAATTAATTTAATTCAATTTAAAAGAATGATTTGATCTTAGGTTATCACTTGGGGTGTATTGGATGCATTTATTTGTCAAAAAATTCAATTTATTATATTTGAGATAGGTTCATTAAATGAAGTAAAAATACCATCATCACCTATTGATTTAATACACAGACACCCTAATAATAACTACCCATACACTTTTAGGATCATATTTATGAGCACTCCAAGGTAAAGGTTCGTATTAGCACTTGAAGTGTGTGGACTTAAATTAAACTAGGACGAATGAGTTTAAAGATCGTAAAAAAAATTCTCTATTAAAATAAGTGATTAGAAACTAATGGAGTGAGAAATAACATCAAATAAAACCCCTTTATACTCCCTTGGATCAATCCATAAGTGGGTTATCCCTCCATTTATGCTATGGTTTCAATGTAAGCCGAAATTAGAATAATGAGGGAGGAATTGAAGAGGTGAAAAATAATGAAATAACAAACACTCCACTATTGTGTAAAGAATTTATATCTTTATTGTGTGAATAAATTCACATACTGATAAAATAGTATAATTTTTTTTAAAAAATAACATAAAATGATAAGTATAATAAGTTTTATAAATAAGCTAATGTGATTCGAGCAACTTACAATTTAAATGAGAATGTTACAAAGAAAAATAGGCATGATATCATTACAATGAAACAAAGCACAAGAGATCCCAAACTCCTTCACCATCACTACATTAAATAGGAATTTCAAGATTAATTGATCGAGATCCCAACTTTAAAAGTCTCCCCACTTGAGTATGGTAGGTCTAGGGTGGTGGAAAGCTTGTGGAATTTCGACTTTTACACCCTTGACCTGAAATGACATCCAACTTGCATCCAAAAAACAAAGGTTCATAAATAAGATTCTATATTAATTGGAGTGGGACATAGAAGAATAAAATTAATATCCAGATGTCCCCTAAATTTATGTAAAGTTTCATACCAAAAGATTTTTTTAAGATATAATTTAAATGGAAGACTATTTTTCTGAGTTATAGAATCTGGCCTAGAATTGTATCTTAAACTTAGGCTACTGAAAAATCTATCTAAAAATCGGAATTATCTTGGGCCATTGTTGAATTAAATGTTCCACTTGATTTAATATATATTTAGTTAAATTTTTAGAATTATTGGGCTTGTATATTTTCCACTAAAACCTATTTATTGGGATTCTGTTCAGTTTACATTCCCCAAAATGTGTTAGCATGAAATCCCACTTTGGTCATCTTTCAATATGAATTTAAAAGTGATCCAAAAGAATTAATTTTTCCCTATATCATGGGAGTCCTTAAAATAAAATATTAAAATAAAATCACGACCATTGTGTTTCTTAGGAGGTGTTCAAAAATGTACCATATAATATCACATTTTAAGAAATACTTATAATAAAAATATGAAATAATGTTCAATTTGTAAAATGCACTAAAAACAGTGTTTATGAATAATGAAGAACATGAAATATATATATATTAACAATGAAAATTATCCTCTTTCAGTGGATAATAAAAGGTTAATATGTTAGATAACATATTATATTTATAGAATAATAATAATTTCATAAAAATGTTATGTATTTCTTAATTCTATACTTATAACCAGTAATGTGAGGTGTGGTGATGAAAAATGAAATACAAAACTACGTGGAGATAGTAGGTTGTGCATGAGCATGAGTAATGTTTTAATTTTGAATAGGATAGAAAAATAGATGATAAAGGGAAGTGGAATCAACATAATAAATTTTTAGTATATGTAAAATAATTATGATATATTATCATCATAGTTATAGAATATTTTATGGAGGTGGAAGAAAAAATAAACACGAAAACACTTAGTTAAGAGTTATACCTCTTCTTTGAGAACCCTCAATTACCTTACACCTTAAGACTTCTTGAATTGTTATTTTGCTTTGAACAAGACCTATAGGATATGGGGAGGGATATTGTAATGGAATTTGGATAGATATTTGTTGAGATAAATTTCTTAATTGGTATAGATAATATAGGAGAGGAGGATGCCTTTTATAAGTGAGGCGAGTGGCACACTTGTAATTATTCTTAACTATTAAATATTATAAGTTTCATACTCAAGGATAAATAGAACATAAAAATTTAAATTTACCAGGTAAGGTGAAAAAGGTATAAATAACCTGATACAATGAGAACTAATATGATAGTTTATGACCTCATTAGAAAATTTTAACCTTGGTAAACCCGTTTTACCCTTTTACCATGGTGCTAATATTTTTACCATGAGTATTATTCATAATGGAAAAAAATGAAACTAACCACATTAATAAATTTTAACCATGAAATTAAAAATTTGATACATTTATCATGATTTAATTTTTATTAGTGAAAGAAATTAATTTTAATATAAGTGTGCAAAATGTAATGAAAAACAATTTTTTTTAAAATGTGTTTTCAGTATAAAAATATTCCTATTCCAAAATAAAATATAATGATAATTAATATAGAATTAATTAGATTATTTTTCATAAAATTTATCTTATGTTTATTTAAAACCAAATCCAAAATAGAATGATACTTTTAAATTACATGATTTAAAGAAAAGAGATGCCATTTTTGAAAAACAAAAATCATTATTTTTCACCATTCACTCAAAAATAAATATTTTTAGAAAAATAAAACAAATTCACCCAAAGTAAAATTTTAAATTTTTAATTCAAAATTAAATTTATTTTATCAAATAAAATTTCTAAATTTGGGGTAAATTAATCCTAGAATATGCACATGAAAGGTGTAAAATCCATTTTTAGAAAGTAGTATTTTCAAAGAAAAAAATGAGTTTTTACATTAATTTCTTATTAAAAACCATTAGATGAAAGTTAATTTATTTTATTTAATATTAAATCTAAAAATATCATTAAATAAATTATAAATTTTTATTAATCTAATTTTTTATGATATAAATACACTACACACATAAAAATAGTTTTACTGAAAAAATAAATCCTTTTTACCTTAAAATAATTTTATATATATTTATAAACATTTTATAATCAATGTTTGAATGATTATTAATTTTTTATTGTATAAAAAATAATATTATATAAGATTAATACTCTAAAAAATGGAAATTAACTTTTAAAGAAAACATATATAATAAAATAATTTTTATAAACAATACATCTTTTTTAACTTATAATAATTAATGTAGTACGTCATAATTGATTTTTTTAATTATTTATCATTGAATTAACTTATAATATATTTAATTTTTAATTTTATTAATTTATTTTTTAATCAATATTGGTGTTTCGTGCATCACAAGTTATTCAATATAGTATTTATTTAAAGGAAAACACATACTAAAATCTCGGGGTGTTATATTCTACCCCCTTACAAAAATTGCATCCATGAAATTTAAATTATATATTACTTATGAAGATATAACTGAAGATGTAATTTATACTAAGATATAAATCTCACCATCTTAGGTATTATTTGAAAATTTAACACAAATATTTCTTAAACGATATATGAATCTTCTCTATAAAACTTATAATTATGAATGGGCATAGGTATAATTTTGGGTTAGTATAGAAATACTATAGTAGCAATTTAGTAGGAAATGTAGTAGATATTGTTTGGTAATATAGTAGAAAGAACTATTCACCTTCGGGACATCGGTTTGGGCTTGGAGTCCTTAATGAATTTGGACCACCCAGGTCTTCGGGTCAATAAGGTTTTTGGGCCACCTTAAGGCCTGCAGGCCACCTCAAGGCCTTCAGGCCACCTAATATACTCCTGATTCCAGACATATTCTACAAGGAACAAGACCCAAAAGAGGATTCAGAGAAAGGAACATTTACCTGAGTAGAGCTAACAAATTTAGAATAATGAGAGGGTATTCAATTTTCCATTGGTACTAGGCCTATGCACCCATGCATAGGACAACTAGATGTACAACCATGAAAAGGTGGAGAGTTAATCATGATGAAGATTCTAGAGAAGGGTAGTTTCAAGTAGTCATAGTTTGTGATGAATGAATTCCTTTAAGACCTTAGGGTCCTATAATGTCAAGGGTTCCCCTTCAACCCTTAAAAGGGGTATTATAAAAAAATTAATAAAACGAAGGACTTAGACCCATTTAAGAAATGGGTTTCCATATATGCACAATTGAGTTTTTTACACATAATAAAATTTTCTTCTTCCTGAATTTATGGAATATGTTAAAAATAATCACTTTATTCATTTATACTTTTTAAGTGAAAATTGCTCCTTTGATTTATTATTTTAATCAGTTTCCACTTTTTATTCTAGTAAATAATTACTAAGAGGGGTTTTTATGAATAAAACACAAAACAGGATAAAGGAAACACCGAGGATAGGGAAAGGAACTAGGTTTGGTGCCATGGAGGACTACCTATCCAAAATGGGTAACCGAGTCACACCACGCTCATGGTCTTGGGTGTCATGACCCATCCTCGAGGCCCGTGCCGTGACTACCCCAAGCCCGCCTTCCATAGGCCAGGGGATGGCGACTAGCACCAAGGCGTAATTCCCGGTAAAAAGGGAAGGTATTTCCTTTGTAAAGTAAACAAACACCACAGAGCAAGAAAGCAGTAGAAGTAAACACTAAGTAAAAATAGAGTACAATAGTAAGTGCAGAAAAGTAAGTGGACCAGTATACAAACCCAAAATGAAAGTAAAGTACAACTAGAAGGGAAAACAACAACTGAAAAGTAAAGCCACAACGTCGAGCTGTCCACTGGAAATCCCACCTGAAGGGTGAGTACAGATAGCCTCCATAGTTCCTTGGGTCCAGCCGTCCGCTCCGAGAACGTCCCGCCTAGTGGTCCACCTCCAGGTACCGTCCTGCTCCGCAAGCCTCAACCATGATCAGCGTTGTCCATCGTCTGCAACCAACACAATGTAGTGCGGGCATAGCCTGTGCAGGGGTGAGTATAAGCTACTCAGTAGGGACCCTGAGACCCCCGAAGGTCTCCCAGAATCCACAAAGGATAAATCACAAAGGAAAGATACAATCACGAAGTAACATCCGACACTGCTTAGGTATATGCCCATACATATACCTAAGTCATCAATTCTCGTTCGACTCCAACATCTGAGCCCAAGTACAACCCATTCCACACAGGAAAGCAAAACATAAATCCACACAGGATAGCAAAACATGATTCATCTCACACAGGTATACTTCTTTGTATAACAATAGAGATGATCAGATATATCTACTGATTCATCTAAGCCATCGGACCCACAAAGGATCGATAGGTACTAACCCCCGCAATGACCCACAAAGGATCTGACCCACACAGGATCGATAGGTAACTAACCCCCGCAATGACCCACAAAGGATCTGACCCACACAGGATCGATAGGTAACTAACTCCCGCAAAGACCCACACAGGATCGGACCCACACAGGATCTGTAGGCGCTGGCCCACACAGGACCACTGAGCGCTGACCCACACAGTATCGGAACCACACAGGATCCGTAGCACTGATCCACGTAGGATCGTTGAGTGCTGTAGTCATCGCCGTCGAATCCACTAAGGATCTCTGTACTGTCGTCGTCGTCGTCGCAGTCGCAGCCAGCTCTAGGGTTCCCACACACAATAAGCTCGTTCGGGAGGGTCTGCTCCACGAGCTGAGAGGCTGATACATCAAATGACACATAGTCCAGAGTTGATGTATCCAAAAGTTCCGTATCGTCAACAGGAACTCAACGTCACAGACGGTGCGTCAATCGGACGCCCGATCTGAGAGTTATTGACTTTTTCGTCCCAAGGGCCCGATTGGTTTTTATGTCAAAACCAACCCGACCGTACTCCACCTGCATCTAAACCTTGGGCAGAGTAAGCCAAAAGATCCGTCTCACTAAGAGGAATCCAACAAAATCGACGGCACGTCAATCGGACGTCCGGAGCTCAAGTTATGAGCGTTTCCGCTCCGAGGGCCCGGTTGGTTTCGTGTACGAACCAACCTGGACGAACCCAATGTTCTCCAAAACCATGAGTGTAACATGTCAAAACGACTGTCTCGATCCAAGGATCACATCGCTGCTGACGGTGCATCGATTGGAGGTCTGTATCCCAAGATACGGGCAAAAGATCGAAAGGGGTCCAAAAACAGGGGGTCTGGGCCCGGACCGACCCGGCCCAATCCCCCCTGGGTCGGCCCGAACCGGGTCTGACCCGGCTGGGTGCGACCCGGCCCGGCCGGCGTAGCCTGGCCCGGCCTGGGCACGACCCGGCTGGCACTGGCCGGTTGGCCAGTGGGTCGGCTCGGCCGGTTACGACCGAGCAGAGCGGGGGGTGTGCTGCCCCCGCATGAAGGAGGCGCGACCCCGCGTGGGGCCGCCCTTGCCAGCAGACGTGGCCGGCTGCCACATCCCGTCCCCCTTCGGTGTCGTACGGTCGCGGGACCGCGCCCTGCCACTGCGGCGGCTCCTTCCGGTGGCGCGCCGGCGGGCTGCTCCGCGGACCACCGGACGAGTTCCGGTGGTCGGAAAAACGCGCCATCTTCGCCAATGGCCCTCCCGGGGCCCGTCCTTCACTGCGAGGACCTCACATCACCCGTGAAGATTGTTTTGTCGTCGTCTGTCATTCCACACACAAAGAACGAAAAGGGCGGTGGGTTCGGACTTGTTCGTTGGTCCGCACCCACCGCGTTAGCAGTTTTTAAAAGTCTCACAACAAATGTTTAATCATACACCGCTGGTATAAATCACAAAGATTTAAAAGAATCAACCCCTACCTCAACGTTGTCATCGAACGTGAGTTCGTCGCGGATTTGACCGTCGTGGAAGAAGAGGATCGTCGCATTGTGAAAGGGGCGTCACTGTCATCACGGAACACGGCGTCGCATAGTCAAACTCCGAGGATTAAAAACACACAGATTTAATTGCACTAATTAAACCCATATTGAGGATATAATTCACAAGGAATTAAAAGAACCACAACCCCCTACCTCAATCGGTTGTTGATCAAAGATTGTCGCAGGGAAGGAGCATCAGGGAAGAAGCATCATGGAAGGAGGATCGTCACGTCTCACCGTCGATCTCCGAGGATCCGGCATTCTTCGTCGCCCTCTGTCGGAGGCCGGCGTTCTTCGCGTTCTTCACATTCTTCGCGTTCTTTGTGAAGAAGGATGAAGATCTCCAAGACTTAGAGCTTTCTCCAAATCCTCTCAACAAGCCACCACTCAATAAAACACGCGTTTGTCTTATTTTATTCCCATGCCAACGATTTGGAATTCAAAGTTAAGAAACAAACCATTAATTCGATGAATTAATGGTAACGACTTAACTGCCCAATTTAATGGGGCGTTTCTTAACCAGAAAAACGCACGGTTGACTTTCATTAAAGAGAGGGGTTACGGGTGCGTTACTTAGAGGGAAAGAAACGGTGGGGCTCGTACGGGCCCCACCTCACAAATATCCTACCAAGTGGGTAGGATATTTTGGATTCCACCCTATCTGCTTAACTTAACTTAAGTGGCTTTAAAGTGGCTTTAAGTGAAATAAAATAAAGTGTTGCACCACTTTTATTTTATTTCTTAACTTAACCCCAAAAATTAAAAACCACACCCGAGCAAACGAAACTCCAAAAAAGGAGTTTCTAAGCAAATACTGGTGCTTCTATTCCATCGGTGCCCTCAGAATTCGATTCCGAGCACCGGTCCAAAAGTTAGAAAAACCCGCTCGTTCGTTCACTGAACGTACCCGAGCCAAACTTCGGAAAATGATTCCGGGCACACCGGGCCTCAGAATCAGGTGCCGTCAGAAACTGCGTTCTTGTAAAATTCCAAAGAAAATTAAGAAAAAAATTTCCTTGAATTTTACGGGTCTTTACATCACTACCACCTCAGGGATTTACGTCCCCGTAAAGATACATCATAAACTAGGGAAACAAATGTGGGTACTGAGCACGCATCTGAGCCTCCCGCTTCCAAGTGCTCTCCTGGAGGTTCCCATGCAGCCATATGATGCGCACTAGAGGAATCGACCATCCACGTAGGACCTGCTCCTGTCGATCCTTGATCTCCACCGGGACCTCCACAAAAGTCACCCTATCATCAACGTCCAGCTCCCCATGGTCAATGATATGCGTCAGGTCATGCACGTATCTCCTCAGCTAGGATACGTGGAAGACTTCGTGCACCCAGTGCAACTGAGGTGGTAGAGCCAGGCGATAAGCCACCTCGCCAATCCTGCTGAGGACCTGGAAGGGTCTGATGAAGTGTGGAGACAACTTGTTGCCTCGACCAAATCTTCATAATCCACGTCGAGGTGAGACACGCAAGCAGACGTGGTCGCCATCCTTGAACTCTAGTGGCCTCCGCCTCGTGTCAGCATAAGACTTCTACCGGCTTTGAGATGTCCTCATCCGCTCCTGGATGACCTGGACCTTCTCTATCATGGCCTGAACCATCTCCGGTCCCACAAGTGCTGACTCCCCAGGGTTTGTCCAGCACAAAAGAGATCTGCAAGGTCGGCCGTACAACGCCTCGTATGGTGCCATCCCGATGGTGGAGTGGTAGCTGTTGTTGTACGCGAACTCCACCAAGGGTAGGTGGTCCTCCCAGCTGCGACCAAAGTCGAGGACACATGCGCGGAGCATGTCCTCAAGAGTTTGTATGGTCCTCTCCGTCTGACCATCTGTCTGAGGGTGAAAGGTGGTGCTCAAACGTAGCTGTGTCCCGAACGCCTCCTACAACCCCTTCCAAAGTCGGGAAGTAAAGAGAGCATCTCGATCGGAGACGATAGATGATGGAACACCGTGAAGCCGTACAATCTCCTAAACATAGAGACGTCCCAAGCTCTCCACTGAGCCCTGCTCTCTGATGGGTAAGAACTGAGCCGACTTGGTGAGTCGGTTGACAATCAACCAAATGGAGTCGTGACCTCTGGAAGTGCATGGAAGTCCAGTCACAAAGTCCATATATATCCCATCCCACTTCCACTCCGGGACCTCCAAGGGATGTACCAAGCCTGCTGGTACCTGATGCTTTGCCTTCACCTGCTGGCAGGTGAGGCATCGAGAAACGAACTCTGCCACAACCTTCTTCATGCCCGACCACCAGTGTTGTCCTCTGAGGTCCTGGTACATCTTCTCCACTCCAGGATGTACCGCCAAAGGAGAAGTGTAAAACTCTCTCAGCACCTCCTCCCAAAAAACAACTGGTACCAAGGTACGTCCTCTGAAAAGGACTTCATGCTCTTCTCCAAAGGAGAAACCATCAGGTGCCTGTCCTGAGGATATCTGCGCACGTCGCATCTCACAGTCAGCGTCCCCACGGTGTCCCTCTCTGACCCGCTGCAGTAGTGGAGGGGTGACTGTGAGAGACTGAAGGAAGTCTGCTCCAGCTCTACCCACGAAGGATATCTGCAAAGCGGCTAGCTGCTCTGTCGCCTCCTCAAGTAGTTGAATGCCCGTCCTCCTACTGAGAGCATCGTCTACTAAGTTCCCCTTCCCAGGAGTATAGACTATATCAAAGTCATAGTCTTGAAGGAACTTGAGCCATCGCCGCTGTCTCAGGTTCAGGTCCTTCTGAGAGAAGATGTACCTGAGACTCTGATGGTCAGAAAAGACTGTAAAGTGCTCGCCCATCAGATAGTGCCGCCAAGTCTTCAGAGCGAAGACCACTGCTGCTAACTCCAGGTCATGGGTAGCATAGTTCTGCTCATGCGGCCTCAACTTTCGTGATCCATAGGTGATCACTGCCCGCTCCTGCATCAGGACACATCCGAGTCTGGTCCCTGATGCATCGCAGTAGACTACGTACCCTACTCCCTCCTCCGGAAGCCTCAAGATAGGGGAGCTGGTCAATCTCTGTCTCAGCTCCTGGAAGCTCTGCTAACATCTGTCTGACCACACAAAGGGTTTCCCCTTCTTTGTCAAATCTGAGAGTGGTGCCGCAACTCTGGAGAAGTCTAGCACAAATCTCCGATAGTATCCAGCTAGTCCCAAGAAACTCTGCACCTCTGTCACGCTCCTGGGTGGCTCCGAAGATAGCACTGCCTCGATCTTCGCAAGATCCACCGCAACTTCCACCTCAGAGATGACGTGTCCCAAGAAGTGGACCTCACGTATCCAGAACTGACACTTCGAGAGATTTCCATAAAGCTGGTTCTCTCGGAGTGTGTCTAGTACAACCCGCAAGTGGTAGGCGTGCTCCTCCTCAGTTGTCGAGTATATCAAAATGTCGTCGATGAAGACCATGAAAAATCGATCGAGGTATGGCTGAAAGATCCTGTTCATGAGGCCCATGAACACTGCTAGAGCATTGGTTACGCCGAATGGCATAACCAAGAACTCATAGTGGCCATACCGACATCTGAAGGCCGTCTTCTACACGTCCTCGTCTCGAACTCTGAGCTGATGATAGCCTGACCTGAGGTCTATCTTTGAGAACTACCATGCTCCCTTGAGCTGATTGAAGAGGTCATCAATCCTCGGTAGAGGATACTTGTTCCCCACTGTCACCTGGTTCAGGCGACGATAGTCGACACACAGTCGCAAGCTCCCATCCGCCTTCTTGGCGAACAATATCGGGGAAGCCCAGGGTGAAACACTGGGTCGGATAAATCCCTTGCCCTGCAAGTCCTCCAATTGTACCCGTAGCTCTCAAAGCTCGGCGGGAGCCATCCTATATGCTGGGGTGGATATCGGGGTTGTCTCAGGGTACAGATCAATATAAAAGTCTACCTCTCTGTGAAAAGGTAGTCCTAGAACGTTGTCGGGAAAGACGTCCGCATACTGATCCACCACTGCAGGAAAACTAGGACTCTGCACGTCAACTGCTCCTAGGATGAGGCTAGCCAACTGATGAGTAATGGGCTGTCCTATCCTCTGCGAGAGTCCATCCTGTGCTGCGAAGGCTCCCTTCTCACCGGTGAAGGTGAAAATGCTCCCGTCGGTGCATACACATCGCACCTTTCACCTAATACAGTCAATCTGTTCATGGACTGTAGATAACCAATCCATGCCCAAGATGGCGTTGTAAGGCCTCGACACTGCTACAAGAAGATCCCAGTTGAATGTCACGGGATGAGTGTCTCAGCACAGCAGTTCGCCCGTGCGGCACCCCAGCCCTCTCCAAGGCGGGCGGGGTTCAGCCGTCCAACTCTTTATATTTGAGGTTCACTGGTTTCGTCCTGCCATGGACTCCTCAGGAGAGTGTCCCCAACTCCCAACCAGTGGTGTCAAGGTTGACACGCACCATACTCCTCTTTGTCAGGGAGACTCCCATCTCTTAGATAAGGACTAACCAGATGAACCGCAACTTTGATGTTCTTGTTGGTGTGGGACAGGACCCCCATGATTGGGTCGTGACATTCTCCCACTACCATTCCATGCACACCCTCGTGCATGCAGGATCGTGGCCTTCTGTGTGTCTGCAACTGCTTCCAACTAACCAGTTACCAAGAATGGCCTCAGGGGACGCTCCTTCCTTGTCGTTGGCATCAATGGCCCACCCACTCTCTGGTTCGAAAACCACCGTGGTGCACCCTCTCTCCCAGGGTCAAAAACCACCTCCACGAGACCCACCCTTCATAGCGGCGTCTCTGCCTCAGACATCTCGCAAGCGCGACCTTCTATGTCGTGTCATCTCTGCATGACACCCCGGGACTCCGCTCCCACCACTAAGGTCTGTCCGGCAAGATTCCGAAACACCACGAGGCACAATCCCTCTGATACCACTTGTCACGGGCTGAGCGTCTCAGCACAGCGGTTCGCCCGTGCGGCACCCCACCCCCCTCCAAGGAGGGCGAGGTTCAGCCGTCCAGCTATTCATATTTGAGGTTCACTAGTTTCGTCCTGCCATGGACTCATCAGGAGAGTGTCCCCAACTCCCAACCAGTGGTGTTAAGGTTGACACGCACCATCCTCCTCTTTGTCGGGGCGACTCCCATCTCTTAGATAGGGACTAACCAGATGAACCACAGCTTTGATGTTCTTGCTGGTGTGGGACAGGACCCCCATGATTGGGTCGTGACACGAAGCTCTTTCCTCCTAGGGTAAGCTCACACTGCCGGCACCAGTGCGTAATCATCGAGTCTGCTCCCGTAGGAGTCTATAGCCGTAAGGATCGAGCCAACGGCTCTATCGGAATCTCCGAGCTCCGAAAAATGGAAGCGACTATGAAAGAGTGACTCACTCCTGTGTCTATAAGAACTGCAGCAAGAGTGGAATAGACACAGATAGTACCTCAAATCATATCGGGCGCGCCGTGGTCGTAGGCCTCCGCTGCCTGGAGATGTGCCTGTCTCTGCCCTCCAGCTCCCTGTGGTCGGGGTGGACCTCCGGGTGGTGGTAGTGGTAGAGCCTCAAAGCGTCTCCCACCACCTGCTGCTCGGCCAGCTCCTCTGCCTCATCCGCTTTCTCCCTGCGGACCGCCACAGTCGGCCCTCTAACTTTGCCTGAGTGGCCCCTCAACCGTCTGCTGCTCCTCGGCACGGTGGGTCGGGCAGTCACGAGCCATGTGGCCCTGCCGCCGCATGTGTAGCACTGCCTGCCTCTCGAAAGACTGGCTCCGCGCGGTGTGCCCCGCACTGCTGAGCCAGTGTCCTGAGTTCGTCTACCTGAGGGTCTGGTCTGCCTGGACCCATGAGTCATCCGTCGACTACCTTCTGTAGAAGACTCTGCTACGTGCCACCCCGCGTTAGGTCTCACTGCTGATGAAGGCTCAGCAAGGAAGCTCTCGATCAAAAGGGCTCACACCAGTACTCCTGCCTGAGTCGGAATTCTGAGGGAGATCAGTGATGCCCTGATCTCATGCCTCAATCCCTGCTCAAAGGTCCGGGCCTAGAAGAATGGGTCCCGTACCATGTCTGTCGAGTAGCGTGAGAGATCGGTAAATCTCGCCGAGTACTGGGCGACCGTCAAGCTGCCCTGCCGCAACTGAAGAAGCTCCTAGATGCGCACCACACGGAGGGTGGCTGGGACAAACTCTGAGCGGAAGAGGCTCTCAAAGTCCGTCTAGAGGAGATATACCTCATCGTGCACCTGGAGCATCAATCTCCACCATCTTTCTGCTGCCCCGTGCAGGAGGCTCACTGCAAGGATCACCATGAGGTCTGCTGGTGTCCTAACTAACCTGAAAACTCGTACAACTGCCTCCAGCCAGTCCTCGGCGGTCTGAGGTTCCATCTCCCCACAGAACCTGGGTAGTCGCTGGAGCTGGAACTCGTGCAGTGCACTAAGGCGACATGCATTGTCAGCGGCCGGGGCTGGAAGCATCGGTGGCTCAGCGGGTAAAGGTACCGTCGGTGCCTCAGCTGTCAAAGGGCCCTGTACAGAGGCCTCGTCGCTTGGTGGGATGTCGTCACGCTCAACTCTCGGAACCCTAGCTGGCTGCCGTCGTGGGGCCATCCTGAAAATGAAACAGGTGAGCTACGATCAGAACAGTATACCTGGTGAGCTGACACAAAGTAATCACAAAGAAAACTTAAAACACACATGCAATCAATGTTTTCACGCATTAAGTCGGAAATCAGAAGTCACGGTCCTGGTGTACGGATACGTCGGCCGCTGCACCAACACTGGACTCCCTGGACTGATAACCACACCCAATACACTTAACACTATTGCTTTACATAGAAAAAGATCTGAGTCCAAAGTTCTGCGGTAGAACCAAACTCCTCTGATACTAATTTGTCAAGACCCATCCTGGGGGCCCGTGTCATGAATACCCCAAGCCCGCCTTCCATAGGCCAGGGGCTGGAGACTAGCACCAAGGCGTAATTACCGGTAAAAAGGGAAGGAATTTCCTTTATAAAGTAAACAAACACAATAGAGCAAGCAAGTAGTAGAAGTAAACACTAAGTAAAAACTGAGTACAACAGTAAGTGCGGAAAAGTAAGTGGGCCAGTATAGAAACCCAAACTGAAAGTAAAGTACAACTAGAAGGGAAAACAACAACTGAAAAGTAAAGCCGCAATGTCGAGCTGTCCACTGGAAATCCCACCTGAAGGGTGAGTACAGATAGCATCCATAGCTCCTCGGGTCCAGCCGTCCGCTCCGAGAACATCCCGCCCAGTGGTCCACCTCCAGGTACCGTCCTGCTCCGCAAGCCTCAACCAAGATTAGCGTTGTACGTCGTTTGCAACCAACACAACATAGGGCGGGCATAGCCCATGCAGGGGTGAGTATAAGCTACTTAGTAGGGACCCCGAGACCCCCGAAGGTCTCCCAGAATCCACAAAGGATAATCTACAAAGGAAAGATACAATCACGAAGTAACATCCGACATTGCTTAGGTATATGCCCATACATATACCTAAGTCATCAATTCTCATTCTGATCCAACATCCGAGCCCATGTACAACCCAGTCCACACAGGAAAGAAAAACATAAATCCACACAGGATAGAAAAACAGGATTCAACTCACACAGTTATACTTCTTCGTATGATGATAGAGATGATCAGATATATCAACTGATTCATCTAAGCCGTCGGACCCACAAAGGATCTATAGGTACTAACCCCTGAAATTACCCACAAAGGATCTCACCCACACATGATCGATAGGTAACTAACCCCTGCAATGACCCACAAAGGATCTGACCCACACAGGATCAATAGGTAACTAAACCCCGCAAAGACCCACAGATGATCAGACCCACACAGGATCTGTAGGCGCTAGCCCACACAGGACCGCTGAGCGCTGATCCACACAGGATCAGACCCACACATGATCTATAGCACTGATCCACGTAGGATCGCTGAGTGCTGTAGTCTTCGCCGTCGAATCCACTGAGGATCTCTGTACTGTCGTCGCCGTCGTCGCAGTCGCAGCCAGCTCTAGGGTTCCTGCACACAGCAAACTCGTTCGGGAGGGTCCGCTCCATGAGCCGAGAGGATGATACATCAACTGACACATAGTCTAGAGTTGATGTATCCAAAAGTTCCGTATCGTCAACAAGAACTCAACGTCGCAGACGGCGCGTCAATCGGACGCCCGGTCTGAGAGTTATTGGCTTTTTCGTCCCAGGGGCCCAGTTGTTTTTTAAGTCAAAACCAACCCGACTGTACTCCACCTACGTCCAAACCTCGGGCGGAGTAAACCAAAAGATCTGTCTCACTAAGAGGAATCCAACAAAATTGACGGCACGTCAATCAGACGTTCGGAGCTCAAGTTATGAGCGTTTCCGCTCCGAGGGCCCGGTTGGTTTCGTGTACGAACCAACCCGGCCGAACACAAAGTTCTCCGAAACCATGAGTGTAATATTTCAAAACGACCGTCTTGATCCAAGGATCACATCGCCGTTGACGGTGCGTTGATCGGAGGTCCGTAGCCCAAGATACGGGTAAAAGACCGAAAGGGGTCCGAAAACGGGGGGTCTGGGCCCGGACCGACCCGGCCCAACCCCCCTGGGTCAGCCTGAGCTGGGTCCGACCCGGTGGGGCGCGACCCGGCCCGGCCTGGGCACGACCCGGCTGGCGCTGGCCGGTTGGCCAGCAGGTCGGCTCGGCCGGTTACGACCGAGCGGAGCGGGGGGCGTGCTGCCCCGCGTGAAGGAGGCGCGGCCCCGCGTGGGGCCGCCCTTGCCAGCAGACGCGGCCGGCTTCCGCGTCCCGTCCCCCTTTGGTCCCACGCGGTCGCGAGACCGCGCCCTGCCACCACGGATTCAGCCGCGACGGCTCCTTCCGGCGGTGCGCCAGGTGCCGCCGCCGCCTGCCGCCGGCGCCGCCGTGCTGGCGAGGCACGCCGGCGGGCTGCTCCGCGGACCACTGGACGAGTTCCAGTGGTCGGAAAAACGCGCTGTCTTCGCCAATGGCCCTCCCAGGGCCCATCCTTCACTGCGAGGACCTCACATCGCCCGTGCAACTTGTTTTTTCGTCGTCCGACATTCCGCACACCAAGAACGAAAAGGGCGGTGGGTTCGGACTTGTTCGTTGGTCCGCACCCACCGCGTTAGCGGTTTTTAAAAGTCTCACAACAAATTTTTAATCATACGCTGTGGGTATAAATCACAAAGATTTAAAATAATAAACCCCTACCTCATTGTTTTCGTCGAACGTGAGTTCGTCGCGGATTTGACCGTCGTGGAAGAAGAGGATCGTCGCGTCATGGAAGGGGAGTCACTATCGTCGCGGAACACAACGTCGCGAGGTCAAACTCCGAGGATTAAAAACACACAGATTTAATTTCACCAATTAAACCCATGTTGAGGATATAATTCACAAGGAATTAAAAGAACCGCAACCCCTACGTCAATCGGTTGTTTATTGAAGATTGTCGCGGGGAAGGAGAGTCGCGGAAGAAGCGTTGTGGAAGGAGGATCGTCACGTCGTGCCATCGATCTCCGAGGATCCGGCGTTTTTCGTCGCCCTCCATCGGAGGTCGGCGTTCTTCGCGTTCTTCGTGAAGAAGGATGAAGATCTCCAAGTCTTAGAGCTTTCTCCAAATCCTCTCAACAAGCCACCCCTCATTAAAACACGTGTTGGTCTTATTTTATTCCCATGCCAACGATTTGAAATTGAAAGATAAGAAACGAACCCTTAATTCGATGAATTAATGGTATCAACTTAACTGCCCAATTTAATGGGGCGTTTCTTAACCAGAAAAACACACGGTTGACTTTCATTAAAGAGGGGGGTTGCAGGTGCGTTACTTAGAGGGAAAGAAATAGTGGGGATCGTGCGGGCCCCACCTCACAAATATCCTACCAAGTGGGTAGGATATTTTTGATTCCACCCTATCTGCTTAACTTAGCTTAAGTGGATTTAAAGTGGATTTAAGTGAAGTAAAATAAAGTGTTACACCACTTTTATTTTATTTCTTAACTTAACCCCAAAAATTAAAAACCACATCTGAGAAAACAAAACTCCGGAAAAGGCGTTTCTAAGAAAATACTGGCTCTACGATTCCATCGGTGCCCTCAGAATTCGATTCCGAGCACCGATCCAAAAGTTAGAAAAACCCGCTCGTTCGTTCACTGAACGTACCCGAGCCAAACTTCGGAAAATGATTTCGGGTACACCGGGACTCAGAATCAGGTGCCTTCAGAAACTGCGTTCTTGTAGAATTCCAAAGAAAATTAAGAGAAAAAGTTCCTTGAATTTTACGGGTCTTTACATTGGGTGTGGTTAGGGAAAAATTATCTAGCTGTGGGAAACATACCCTAGGGAAATTTGTTCTAGCCAATGCACTAAATAACTTCCATGACCTTGATGGAAGCTGTAGTCAAAGTCAGACTAATTTTTGAGTGGTAAAAATGACCACCGATCTTCATAGATATTGACCATTTTGAAAAGGGAAACGTGTGAGTAATTATGAGGGGTATTAAATTTTTTAATTCATTTCTTACACTCTAATAACTAATCCATTTCCCTTCTATTGAATTATTTAATTATATATATGATCTAAAAAACATAGGTCTTGGTTGATCATTTTCTCATGTGGTGGTCTTGTTTTTAGAAGTTGTTACTGGGTAGTGTTCATTATAACTCCCTTCTATGGCCCTTGTTCAACTCCTTGAATTTCAAAACTCTGGTTTATATAGAATTGAACAATTTTGGTTCAAGGTACCATTATATTACTCCTCATTCATTCATCTATTTTTTTTGAATTTTCATTAATCCAAAGCCTCATGTTTTGGGTGTTGGTGAGTATGTTTTGATGGATATTTGTGGAATCTAGGTTATGGATTGTCTTAATTCAACATGGTGGTGTTTATTCTGGTAGTGGTTGATAATTGATCATCCATTCTTGTGCAAAGAACATTGAAATTCTAAATAAAGTAAGGGGATTCATTTAATCCCCTATTATTTTATGTTAAATTGTAAATTTAATCTGATTTATCTCTTTGGGTGATTATGGAATTAACCTTAATATATATTAAACTATATTAAATAATGAACCATGGTTTTGTTTATAACAATCACATATTTTTCAACTATGATAACAATTTACCTCTTCTATTTCTAGATAGTGTTCTATCTATATTTATGATTTGGGTATTATGTTTATTTATTATTGGGTTTATCAAGTTATTTTGAATAAAATGGTTAAATAATGTAAAGATGGTAATGTTTTTTTTGTCTAAAGAATAAAAGGGTCATGTTTAAATTTAAAATTTTATTCCTTATAATTTTATGAAAATCAATGGGTTGCTCAATACATGTTTAAATGAAACTTTTTTAATGGATTTTGGCTAAAGAACATGAATCTAAACATTCTTATTGATGAAATTATTAAGAGGCATGTTAATTGAAAACACTATTCCTTAATGTTTGATGAAACTAACTATTATTCTTGGAATCATGTTTGAATAATTTAAAGTTTTTAATAGCTGACACCTTAGTTTACTAATTATTGTAACCTGTAATAAATAAATGAGTTAATACAAGATGATAATGAATAGATTATTTTATAAATATAAATTTTTGGGGTCGAGTGATACCATTTTCTTATAATGATTGGAAGCCTTAGTTTTTTGGGCCTAGATTCCCTATTGAATTTTCACTAACAGAAAAATGGTCTTTAACATTGGTTTTTTTCATTTTAATGTCAGTTTTTAGCCGATGTTGAAGCTACTAATGTAAAAAATATGACTTTGACATCGATTTTTGTAAACCGATGCCAAAAAAGATTCACATCTATTTTTTGGCATTGGTTTTTTTACAAAATTGATGCAAAAAATACCCATCAGTATAATTTTTAGCATTAGTGTTTAAAGAAATTGATGCCGAAAAGTTAAAAAAAATTATTTTTTGAGTTTGTTTTTAAAAACAACTAATGCTAAAAAGGAAAAAAAATTGGCATCGGTTTTTGAAAAAATTGACACCAATAATGATTTTTTTCTACTATGTTTTAGATTATTTCCGAATCTTCGATTTGACTAGTCGTATTGCTAAAATGAAGTTATGGATCAATATTTATGATCATTGGAAGTTAAAAATATAAAATATTTGATAGATTCAACCCATTTCAATGAAAAAATGAGAAAAATGAATGAAAATTACATACACCAGATAAAATAAAATAAACTTAAGTTTTTCAACAAATTTCAATTCTTTTAGGAGTTTATGTCAAAATGATATATTGTTTATCATCATATCTATTAGTTTTATGGTAGAACTCATGCGGTAATGAAAATGGTGATCGATAATGAATTTTATACCTCAGTTGGTAAATCTCATCCGGATTTTTTATATTTGTAACTCAATCATAATAATAACTCAACATTATAAACAAGATTACCAAGATGTTTAACAGTGAAGGAAAATAATAAGAAATAAATTAAATTATTATAATAGATATCATGTTCAAATCATCGATTGAAGCCACCTTGAAAACATGATAGAACCAAAGAGGTATAAAATGATTAGAAAAAGCAGAAATTGGTTTATATAGTAAGAAAAAATATATTCAATGACATTGAATGAAAATTTAGGTAGGATTTTAAAAATTGAAACACACATTTAAAAAAAAAATAATATACCGATCTCGTGTATTTGAGGAAACTTTTTATCATTATTTTTGTTTAAAACCAATGTAAAAGAGAATTTAAATTGGTTTTTTGGCATTGGTTTTTTACAAAACCGACACAAAAATTCCCATTGATATAATTTTTGGCTACATATTTTTAAAAAAATTATACAAAAAAGTAAATTTTGTTTTGCATCGCTCTTAAAGAAGTTCAACTTTATAAGGCCATAAATTTTAATCCGTAACTTTGTTTTAGCTCTAAGAACTATCAAATAGAATATTATGAAATGATCTAAAACATAGTAAAAAAATGTTTAATTATCTTCATTGGTATTTTTAAAAATTGAAACCAATTTGTTTTTTTATTTTTTGCGTTATTTTTTTTTAAATTGACACAAAAAATGATAAGAATGGGTATTTTTGGAATCCATTTTTTAAAAAACCGATGCCAAAAAGTATCGACAAATATATTTTGTGTTGGATTATAAGAAATCAATGTCATATTTTCAACATTAAATACCATTTTTCAACTAGTTTTTGTTGTTTACTTTTTTACCTTGTGTGTTTTATTTAGATAATAGCCTTACTATGAGACAAGATCTAATCCTAATATGGATGATTAGTTAACGAGACATGGGTGGGGAGGCTCAAGTTATGGTATCAGTTGGCACCAATAATGAAAGGATTCATGCATGGTGATATACATAGTGGTTTTGGCGATGGAACTGAGACTGATAGAGTAGGATAAACCTAGGATTCCATGTTGTTTTTGTGGTAAAACTTTGTATGATTTTTTATTGTTTGAATTTACTTAAATTTCTTATGGATGAGTTTCTTATTTCTAAATTATTTTCCCCACTGTTTGAGGTAGTTGGTTTTCCATAGTTTATAAATTTCTTTTATGTTGCAATAATTAAGGTAATGTGAAATTTTCAGTGGATGGGAATAATTAAATGAAATACTTATTGAATATTTCTAGGCTTATAATAAATCCAGTACATAGCGGTGGAAGCCAGGTTTTAGAGTGAAGATAATTGTAGTTGAGCCTAAGACTAGGTTGATACCCATAGTGCGTTTTTTATCTATATATATCCTATATGTTATGTGATTTCATATTCCACCTCACCCATGTTGGTAGGGTGATTAAAACCCAGTGGACTATGGGAGGCTGTTTTCTTAAAAATTCATATTGGTGAGGAATAGATGGTTGACTACCCCCTCTGGCCCTGCTCTCTTATTTTGGTAGTTTTATGTGTTGGTATGTACAATGGTTACCTTTTCCTAATTTGATTGTAGAGTTATGTGATTGATTGTTTTTATTTTATACATATGTATCTCTAGATATAATATTTTAAGAATTATTATAAGCATTTATGCATGAGTTATGATGGATTGAGGTATAATGGCTTGAGGTATAACACTTGATATATGAGTTTTGGTGGATCCCAAAAAAATACTCAGTTACTATATGGAGATGTGGATGGGATGATGAGATGATATGATTCATGGGGTGCATGGTATATGTTAATGAGGTGATTTGATTCACGAGGTTCATAGTATGATATATTTTCCTTGGTGTTTGCTGTTAGGATTGCTTTTGGAGAGAGATGGTTTAAGATGTTTGATATTGGGGATAATCAGAAAACTAGTGGGAAAGTGGCAGTATGGTTCCTTTTTTTGATATTATATTATATGATCACTTTTATGTGATACTTTGTGAGAGATACCTGGTGATTCTTGGAATATAGCATACCTAATTAGGTGATGAGTTGTTTTCACTTGTCATTCATCATGATTTAATATATATTATTTATCTTTTATATATGATGATCCAAAGTGGATCCTAATTATTATACATGTTATACTAAACCAACATATATATAAACTATTTTTTAGGAAAACTTGAGATGTTTATTGATTGGGTTGGACATTAATAGAACACAATGTTGTTCAATAGTTGTTTGGGATTCAAAATCACCACCAAAGATATATTTTGGTAATTATAGTTTTATTTTATAGTTATTTCAATTGTATAACATTGCATTAATTTACTTGGGATATTTTATTTTATCTTAATCATGAGTTTTTAGTGGTTTCATAATATCCCTCATTCCCCACGTTCTCTTTAGAGGGTAATGCTTTCCATCTATGTGTATGATATAAACACAATTATTTTTTCCAACCCATGGCCTATTAGAGGTGGGATTTAGATATCATTATCTACATTATATCATTTCTAGCTTAAGAGGGTTACCTTTAGGAGAGGTAGTCAGAAAAAAGTGGTATCAAAGGCTCAGGTTGAGGGATTTGATGATTTTTTGTGGTATTCACATGTGTGGAATACATTGTTTGTTTTTGGAAATGGTGGAAACTAAACTTAGTAAGTGAGTTAAATAGGAGATATCATCTAGGACACAATAATTTAGGCCTCTCATGATTTGATGCAAAAACCTCTATGTTTAATAATCCTATAGAGTGAAGTGATACTGGTTATGGGGTAGATACTTAGGAAATGATCATGTATCATTCTTATTTATGTCTATGTTTGAATGGGTATACCATTAGATTTGGTTAGGTGTTAATTAATTAATTAACTTTAAATATTCTATATTTTGGTCTTAGGTGTCCCTAATAGCTTGTTCTTTTCAGGAATGTCTCCAGGTTGAATTCCTCATTAGGTTTGTATTAAAGATGTTCAGTAGGATGTTCCGGTAGATCACCATAGAGTAGAGGTTGACGATGACAAAACTTAGAGGAGAAAACCCCAATAGTTACAACACCAAATTATTCAGAAGTATGAGGGATCTATTTTAGACTTAGTGATAGATGATAAGTTGGATGATATGGATATTTCCTTCAATTCAATCTATTATTGGAAGGATCATCATGTTTCATTAGTGGTGACAATATTGTGTAGGGTAGTGAGATAATGGCGGTTCTTATTTTCTAGTGATTTCAAGGAGTCACCTGTATCATTAGAGAAGTTCTAAGTCCAATTTTAACCAAGGTAGCAGTAGGGTGATCCAATTTTGAACTAGTATAAGGGAGATAGGTTAGGTAGGGGATAACCTCATGATGCTCTTCATCCTAAGAGAGTAGATCATGACCATGAATTTGGTCACTTCTATGGCCATAGAGGCCATAGAGTAGGTTTTGGTCAGTTTTATTCTTTATATTTTCTTATATTGGGTGATCCATACATCGTTCAAGGTACCATTTTATTGTTTTCTACTTGGGTGCATGATTTTTTTGATTCAAGCACTAGTACAAAAACCTTTTTTTACGTCTCCCTTTTTCATGTCTGTTTTTTAGAACCAACGTGAATATATCTAAAAATTGATTTTTCACGTCGGTTATTATATAACCGATGTAAAAATACATTTTCTCTGTTTTTTTACGTCGGTTATATAAGAACCGACGTGAAACATCCATTTTATCTGATTTTTCATGTTGGTTATTATATAACCGACGTGTAAAATCAATGTAAATAACTTTTCCACGTCGGTTATTTAATAACCGATGTGAAAAATCCATTTCCATAAAAATATATTAAAATTTTCGTATATTTTTCACGTCAGTTATTAAATAACCAACGTGAAAAATCGATTTTTATGACTTTTTCACGTCGGTTATTTGATAACTGACGTGAAAAACTTTTCAAAAATTTAGTTCATTTTCCAAGCTTTAATTTGATAGGTCACGGAGCTCAAACGGAGTTACAGATTAAAATTTATGGCCTTCAGAAGTTGGCCTTCCTTAAGACATCGTTTAGAGATGACCAACTTCGGAAGGCCATAACTTTTAATCCGTAACTCTGTTTGAGTTCCGTGAGATGTCAAATTAAAGATCTGGAAATGAACTACATCTTTGTAATTTTTTTTCATGTCAGTTATTAAATAACCGACGTGAAAAAGTGAAGAATATGGATTTTTCACGTCGGTTATTAAATAACCGACGTGAAAAATAACTTAAATTTTAATATCTATTCACGTCAGGTATCATGAAACCGACGTGACATATAATTTTAGTATCCCGTGTATGCGAAATTTCAATTTTTTTACAACGCGGGATCAAAAATTTGAATTGCCGCCTAAAATTTTTAATACCGTGTTTTCTCTTAGCATCACAATTATATGTTTCCATTATACACATATCATAATTTAACTATCATTTATTTCAACCATTATCGTTCCCCCAAATCGACTCGTTTGATCTTCAACATGAATCAATTATTTCTTCTTTCTGCGATCTCGTCAAGGTTTGTTTAACCATATATCGATGATTTGGGATTTTTATGATTTGTTTCCTTAATTAATATACCATTTTACGATCATTTAATTCAACCAACATCGTTTCACCGAATCAACTTGTTTGATCTTCCACTTGAATCAACGATTTCTTTTTTTCACGTCCTCGTCATGGTATTTGTAATTATTTTCCCATGATTTATATTTTCTATGAGTAATTTCCTTGATTGATATAACATTAATTTAATGATTATTAATTTATTATAATGATGGATGATTGTTTATATCATGGTAAAACTACAAATCCCACTACGGATTCAATTTTTTTTTCTAAGATGAAGCTACGGTTGCCTCATTAAATCTATCCTCGAAAAAAATATCAAACTTCTGATGGTCATAACTTTGGATCCGTAACTCCGTTTAAGCTCTATGACCTGTCAAATGAAAGATTAGGAAATTTTATACAATATAGTAAACATTTTTTACGTCGGTTATTTAATAACTGACATTAAAAACACCTTTTAATGTCGGTTATTAAATAACCGAGGTAAAAAATGGGGTTTTAACGTCAGTTTTTTTATAAACTGACGTAAAAAATGGCTTCTTAAGGCCATTTCCAGAATGTATTTCACGTCGGTTTTTTAAAAACCAACGTTAAAAACCTTAAACCCCCATTTTTTACGTCGGTTATTAAATAACCGACGTAAAAAATCATATTTTTAACGCTGCTCGCAATAACGTCGCCTAAATACCGACGTTAAAAAGAAAAACAAACCGAGGTAAAAAAGTTTTTTGTACTAGTGAAGAGAAATGTAATCCTTTTTATTACCTACCATAACTTGTGATTTGGGACTCTAGGTGGAGAGACATTCAGTTCCCTTGGTATTTACTATTCTAGTAGGAGGTTGATCTTATCTATATAAAGTATGTATAGGATGTGATCTAGTGATAGGTCAGAACCACTCTTGTGGATACTTATTCTATTTTCATATATAACCACATGAAATCATCCTTAGAATGGACTGACTATATTATGTGTAGGATATCATGGATTACTTTAGGAGGGAGATTTTTTCTATGATGCTGCAAAAAATTCTTCCAAGTTCGTTGGAGATCAATACCCATAGATGGGTTATTGGAGTGTTCCATCCTCATCTTTCTTGATAGAATGGATAATGCTGAGTTTATTGGAGGTTCTACTGACTGTGTTTCCTAGGATTGTGGAATAGTACCATGATTTCTTATAATATACTCATATTTTCATACATATTGTAATATTTTTAAAGGATTTTAATGAATAATCCCATGTAATGAAATTTATTATGAAAGTATTGTAAATTTTAAATAAATAATTAAAATGTATTTAAATTAAGGTTTTTAATGATTTACTTTATTGAAGAATATTTTTTTTATTTTTATTATGAATCTTGAAAGTTTTTAGGTAAAAATTGTCCAAATAGGGTCGCCCTCAGCCCCAAAGGCTAGCAAGATACTTAGTCAAGCCCAAGTAGGCCCATCCAAATAAGAAGATACCTAGAGAAGGTTTACCATCCCAGTGGTAGGTGTAGAGTGAGCCTATAGGGAGAATCCCACAAGCATAGGGTGGGATTAATTCTACACGGGCCACACGAGTCAGTGTGACACGATCATGTGTGTGTGAGGTGTTATATGAGCCCTACCCCATTGCAAGAGTCTAACCAATCGATGATAGTAGATTTTTTATAAACAAGCATGTAGAGTAATGTAATTTCTGATGCGGGATGAAAAAATAAGCAATCATTGTTGATACTTATAAAAATGGTTCCATTTCACCTCACCTCCATGACTCTCATACTCGGACACACTCGAGACGAGTCCACCACCACTCTCCACCACTGCTATTCCACCACTGTGTTGCCTACTTCAATTTGCAATCACTTTAGATCACAATGGACACCCATTCTCATGCCTGGGATCAATCCAAATTCCACATACAAATCTCAGGTCCACCATGGATCACCTCAAGGACCTCTTGAGTCCTCCATGAATCACTTATATAAAAGATAAAGCCATGAATTCTTCATTCGGCCATGTAAAGTATGAATGACTATGAGGAGGCATTCTTAACCACTACTGCATGCACTAAGGAGTGACCACATGTCCACATCACCCATGTACACTATGAATGTGATGATGGGTGCTTCCCCACTAATCTAGACTTCAAAATAGTAAATACCAATGTATAGGAAGATTGAAAAATCATATATTTAAAATATCCTCATTTTAACAGCAATCCAAATTTAAAAATAAGAAAAAATTGACCCAAAACTAATGAATACATGAAGGATTTTAGAATGAGTAAGATATAATAAATCATCCTCTATAAATATAGGAAGAGTTAACCACTACTAAAGTGGAGTTCAACCATGAGGGGAGGCCTCACACTTGAGAGGAGGATGAAGTGCTACTGCATTCCTTGTTTTATTTTATTCTTCTATTGCAGTTTAATTAATTTAATTTAATTTAATTTATTATATAATTTTTACATGTTTTAATTAAAAGTGTTCATCCTTTATTTCTTCTTCTTCTTATTCATTTATTTATTCCTCCACCCACTATTTTTATTTTATTTTATTATTTTCTCACACAATCTCTCTCATTCTTATTCTTATTTTTTTAAATCTCTTATTTTCTCTTTATTCCACCATTGTGATATCTTAATATCGATAATGGGGGGATAACTAGAGGCTTGGCCTCAGGGGAGTTTAGATTTTCCTAAATTATTCACTTAAAATAATTTAATGTTTTATTTATATTTTTGGTGGATTCAAGAGTATTGCACAGGTGCAATGGTCATCCACTATGGAATTATTTTCAAATCCATTCATTTTATTTGATTCATTTTTTTCTCTCCCTTATCTTGGGTAAAATATTTATACTATTTAGTTGAGGATACACTAAGGGATGAAACATCATATGGTGGAGTCGGGTCATTTATAAATTTCAATATCGGTCAAGGTGTTATCCTATTTGGATATTAGAGGAGGTGGGATTTAGTGTGACAAAGAGGTTTAATATTCATGATAAAATTCCACACTCAATAAATAAAAGGAAATTAATTCAGTTATGAGATATCATAAATTAAATTGTCAAATTTAAATTAAATAATAAGAATAATAATAATTTAACCTATAAAACTAAAACCCTTGACCTATTTCTTTATTTTATAATATCATAATGCATTACATGCTAGTATAGTTTTAGTTTTTCAATTCATTCATTCTAAAAAATGAAACACAAATTCATAGTTTTCATTAAATAGTAAAACAAATTATATAGTTAGGTGAATTATAATTAGTGAGTAGATAAATGTGATGCTCCTCAAGTAAGATGACCCTGGTTAGCCTCTGCGCTACATTAGAAAAAAAATAAAATTTTCTTTTTTCCATGCCCTATAAATAGGCGTGCATCATATTCTCCAAGGAGGTTGTGGAATTACCACCTCAATAGTAGATTGAGTTTGGGGTAGAGCTATAGTTGGGTTCTTCTCCTATATCAATTTATCCATATGTTAGGTTCCTTTTGAAATTTTAAGAGCTACAGTTATAAATTGATGATCTTTTGGAGTGAGGTTTTTTTCATCTGAGCTTGTCACCTTTGGGTGCACCAATTTTTTTTCATGAAAAAGGCCAATAAAAGTCTACATATCAGTATCTATTATCATTGTTTGAATACAGTGAAATTGAAGAACCTCTATCATCTTCTGTGGATTAATGTTTTATTTGATTAGTTAAAAGGATATAGTTGGTTCTTAAAAATTGATCTGTGATTGGGATATCATTAGATGAAAGTAATGGATGAGGATATAATTAAGACCACTTTATAATGTTGTTATGGGACTTATAAGTTCATTATGAAGCTTTTTAGGGTAACAAACTTTCTATCTGTGTTCATGGGATTGATAAATGAAGTGTTCTAAGAGTTCATGGATCAATTTTTGGTGGTTTTCATCGAGGGGATCCTTGTGTACTTCACGTCTGAGGAAGATCACATAGAGAATCTATGGGAAATTTTTGGTGTTCATTATTGTTAGATGTTATTTGGGAAGATGTAAAAGTATGAGTTTGGGGATTATTTAGTTATTTTATTGGGAAATTTCATATCCCAACTTGTATTAGTTATAGATCCTTTGATGATTGAGGCAATTGTTTCTTAGGAATCCCCCAAGTCCATTGTTGAGGTGCAAGGTATATTTAGTCTTATAGGATATTATAGGAGGCCTGTAACTGACTTATATTGAATTGTGACTCATTTTAAAACCTTAATCAGAAATGATCAGGTGTTCTTGTGGATTTAATAGTGTTAGGAATCTTTCAAATACTTTAAAGAGATGTTTTTAGTGCTATATTTGTTTGTTTTCTTGAATAAGGAGTCCATTTTGAGGTTTTCTATGACTCATCATGTTTTCGATTGGTAAGTGTCTTGATATATCCAAAAATAGTTTTTATTATGGGTCTCGTTAGTTATGACCCCGTGAACATAAATATTCCACCCTTGATCTTGATTAGGTAGTATCTGTGTTTTTCTTGAAGTTATGGTGAATTGCCCCATCAATGAGCATTTTATGGTTTTCCCTGATCATAAGAGCCCAAGATATGTCATATCCTAGAATGAACTATACTTGAGACATAATAATTGGATATAATTATTATAGTAATATGAATATATGATTTCATATATAATATGAAATTTTATTGCTGTAGCTAATGAGATAATCAGGAAGTCACATAGAGATTCCATATGTGAATCTGGAGATTCATGGAGAGTAATGGAAGATATCTATGTGATTCATATTTATATAAGAGTGGTTTTGGTGTATGATTCATTTTTTAGATAATTTTGTAGTTTTACTTATTACAATTGGTGGATTAGTCCTAGATGGGGGATTCTGAGGTAGAGGTATAGAGAGACTGAGTCATCCATGGTGATGTCTTAATGGTTGTTCTGAGGATAATCAACATTGATTGTTATTATAGGGAAGTATTTTCATTCCTTTAGTGATACTTGAAGTGGTTCTCTATGAATTCCATGATTAACCCTTGGTGGCGTATCTGGATGTGAAAAAGATATACCATGATTTAAGTGGTTAGTTTTGGTGGCCTATGTTGAAGTATTATATTAAAATGTATCTTCTATGATGTTTGGTCTTATAGAAGGTAAATTTTTAATTCCCTATTCTGTATGGATTTATATATCCATTATATATACCTAAATGTAATTAGGATAAACTTTAAATATAATTTTTCACCAGTTCAACATAATATCGGGGAGGCTATGATGCTATATGAGTGATTGTGGGTTGTTTTATGAAATTAAATCAATTACTAACAATAAATGTTTTGATATCTATAGAGGGGGTTTAAGGTTGTATCTGGAGGAGTTGGTGAGACTCTATAAAGTCCAAATGAAGATAATATCTTATCATAATCCTATTTTTACCTCCAGGGTATGAGAAGGTATTGAAAATTCATTTTTCTCTCTTTTGTGCCTTTTCACTTCTTTTCATCCACTGATGGAAGGTTAAAAAGAGAAGAATTTCCAAATTTTGAAGAAATGATGCATGATTGTGACCTATATTTTATAGGTTCATGGGTAAGGAACCTAGATTTGATCAAGTTTTCTCAAAAAAATAGTTTTCACTCCACCATTGGCATGACACATTTTAAAGCTTCCTATGGATGACCTTTCTATTGTACATTATTCTAGACTGGAGTTAGAGAGCAAGAAATTCTCATAAATAAACTAGTGTAAAGAATGAAATAGATGGTTCAGATGATTCATGATAAGATGAAGCTATCACATGATGATTATATATCCTATATCAACCTTAAGAGGAGACCTCTAGGGTTTAATGTTAGAGATCATGTGTTCTTTACAGTGACTCATTGTCATGGGAAATAAAGGTTAAGTCATGATAGTAAGATTTATCCCTAGTTTTTCAGTCCTTTTGTGACATTGAATCATGTTTTACGTATCACATATTTTATTACACTTCCCCTATAGACGATCTAGATACATAAAGTCTTTCATATGTCACAATTTTAACAATATATTCCTGAAGATTATCACATAATCAATTGGGTAGAGATCGATATTGATGATGATGAGAACTTCTAGGAGTGGATTGTGGAGATCTAGGACCTCCAAGTGAAGGTTTTTTTTGGGAATTATATACCTTTGGTTCATGTCAATTGGAAGCACAGTGGCATGGAGGAGATTACTTAGGAATGTGAGTCATATATACACACTCAATATCATAATATTTTTTATGTTTATATCTTATTTTCTATCAATTTTTTGTAGTTTTTTTACCGTTATATAGCTTATAATATGGTTTTATTTTATTCGATTCATTTATCATGGCCTTGATCTTGTTTGATAAGTATATCCAACAGGAGAGTGTTTGGGAACTA
This sequence comes from Viscum album, assembly GCA_963277665.1. NCBI lineage: Eukaryota > Viridiplantae > Streptophyta > Magnoliopsida > Santalales > Viscaceae > Viscum > Viscum album. The sequence goes on from OY728125.1 coordinate 398,367,125, forward strand.
GTTTTTGGTTTTGTGTATATTTACACCTTATTCCTCAAGGTGAGGTGGCTATGATCCTATGATGGTGAGATATTTGAGAGGTATCTCATGGGGTGTCTATTCGAAGAACCCTATTCTTTTTCCTTCTCTCCATGGTGGGTTTTAAATTCTCAAGGATGAGAATTAAATGATAATTAACTAATATATTGGTCCATATCATCATGAATTTTACCTTTTGTTTTACTGAATCTCAATGGTGCTGAGAGAGAGTTTGGAGGTGTTTTGGGAGATTATAGAGGGCCTTAGGCCTTTATGAAGGTCACCATGCCCTGATAAGGGATGTGGTGGTTTGAATTTTGAGTTCTTGGTGGTTTTATATGTGGTACTTGCTGCACCAATACCACTAAAATAGCTTTTCAAACCATTTTAGAGGTTTATTTGGAAATGGAGAGTTCCTTCCTAAAACAGGATGGAAGAAACTCCCAGCCCAAGGAATGGTGTTTGGTGTGGTTCTAGGTTTGGTTACATGAATGATTTATCATCCAAAATAGGGAAAATAGGTACACCACACCCATGGTCTTGGGTGTGGTGAGGGAAAACACCATGGTTTTAGGTAACATTAATCAAAGTAAGCCATTCTGGTTGACACTTTGAAGAACCACCACAACCATGGCTAGGTTATGGTGGAATCTGTGCTAGAAATCCGAATGGTTTTTCAATAGCCAAAAAACCACCAATATTTATAGATCATGACTAGTTCCAAAAAATAAAATACAAGAGGATTAAATATGGGTATTAAATTCATTATAAAGTTGTTTCTTCCCCTATAGCAACTGATCAATTACCCTCCTACCAGACTCATTCATTTTCCAAATATTCCAAATAACCTAGGGATTGGAAGATAATTTTCCCATAATGAGGTCACATTTCTAGAAGTTATTTATGGGAAGTGTTTGTTCCACCCCCCTATGGTTCCCCTTGATCAACCCCTTGAGTTTCAAACCCCTCGTTTGTGGATAATGTAATTATTTTGGTTTGAGGTACCTTTATCTACTTATTCCTTTATTCATCAATTTTTTTTCAAATGTTTGTTAAGAAAAAGACTCATGGTTTTGGTGTTGATGATCATGGTTTGATAGTGGTTTGTGGATTATAGGTTCTGGCTAGTGTTCCTTCGTCTTGGTGGTTTTTCTTCTAATGGTGTTTGATCCTCAATCATCCATTCTTGTGTGAAGAATGTTGAATTTCCAAATCAAGGTAGGCGATTCATTGATTATCCTATAATTTGATGTACAATCACAATGTTAACATGCTTTATATATTTGGGTGATGGTGGAATTACCTTAATAAATATTAAACTAGATTATATAATAAACCTTTTTTTAGTTATAGAGATCACATGTGTTTCCACCATGGTAATGGTTTGCCTCTTTCTTTTATAGATGGTGTGATATCTATATTTATGATTTGGTTATTATGTTTGATTATGGATGGTATTAATATTTTGTTTTGATGAAATCAGTTGACTAATGAAAAACATTAGTGTTTTTGGGATAAAGAATCAAATAGACATGTTTTACTTAAAACCATCATTCATTATAGTTTCATGAAAATAAAAGTGATTCTCAATGAATTTTTAAATGATACAGTTATTTATTGTATTAATTAATTTTATCTAAATAATATGGATCATGAATTTCTTGTTGATTAAATAATAAATAGTCATGTAAATTGAAATTTTTCTTTATTAAATTTTGATGAAACTAGAAGTTATTATTATAAGTATGATTAAATAATTTATATATTTTATTAGATGATGACTTTGGTTACCCGTGGTTGTATCCTATAATAAATTAATTGGTTCATATAATATGGGGAAAACAGGGCCTCCTCGAATCCATTGTGTTCAACACGGATCCAGACAAATGTGTGTTTAATCCTTCTTCACCAGGTGTCTTCTCCTCCAGGGATTTCTACAGAACCTTCAGGATAGTTAGAATGGAGTGCTATGGTGAACAAAACTCCATCAAAGTACAACTTTATGTCTTGGAGAATTAAGAATCAGGACTTAGCTATGGATGATAATATAAATAAGGTGGGGATCATTTTGGTTTCAAGGTTCCATTATTGCAGTTCAGGGAAGGAGGATATCTCTCAACATCTTTTCTTCATAGGGGAATGGGCACATGGAGTGTGGACTTGCTTCAGTGGCCTTACTGCCTTTACCTCGTGAGATCTCAAGGATGCTCCTTTTCTAGTAAGATGGTTTCAGGGCACGTTGGATTCATGTATGGAATGAATGGTGTGGATAGTGATTTTCAATGTTGGATGCTGGCGTCTGTGGCAAGCCAGGAACCAGGCAAGACTCGAGGTCCATATTCCTTTGGTGTGGTCCATCATCATGAGGACCCATTTCCTGCTGGTGGATATGGTTTTTATCATCTCAAACCGGAGGGGGGATCCTTCATTAATGCTTCTTTAGGTCAGAGGCTCATCCTCATATACCTTCCTCGACCATCTACAAGGGAGATGGGTTTTCTGGAATCCTCCTAGAAGAGGCCTAAAATAGAATTCAGACGGGTCATGCATGATGGGTTCCATGATTGGAGGGGGAGTCATTTGCGGTCTAGGGAGAAATGTTGTTCTGGCCTACTCTTCATTCTATGGTGATGGCACCTCTATCTAGGCTGAGGCCAATGTGATGCTTACGGGACTCAGCCTCTGCATGCAGAATAACATTGATATTAAATAGGTGGAGATTGACTCTATGATCCTTCATGATTCCCTACTCGGTATAGGTTATTTTTCCCTAGACTATTTAATACACTGTCCTCAAATGCGGAGCTATTTTAGGAGATCACATCTATGTAATTCATACTTGGCGCTTGGGGAATAGGGTCGCAGATCATTTGGCCTCTTTATTTGAACACACTCCATTAGTAGTATTATACTCACTAATAATAACTTAAAACTAGAGGGCGTGAATTTAGTTACAGGGGATTCCCTTGGCCTGCACTATTTTAGACTCCCTTATCTTTGTTTCCTTGTTGCACTACTATTTTTGAATAAAAATATAATTTGTATGGATAACATCAGTTGATGTCGGTAATGGTGGGATGAATGCATGATGATATGCATGGTGGTGTCAATGATGGAACTGATACTGTTGGAGTGGGTTAAATTTGGGATTTTCCATTATTTTTATACTGAATTATGGGAATATTTCTTATTGTTGGAATCTTCTTAAAGGCTATATGTATAGGATTCTTAATTATTCATTCCTTTCCCTACTGCTTGAGGTAGTAGATTATGCATGGTTTATGAATATATTTTATGTAATATTAGGATAATTCATAGAGTACCTATAATTATGAGATTTTAATGAATTATAAATGTTTTAACCCATGAGTTTGATGTATTGTTGGGATAAAATTGATGATAATATTGAGAAAAAGTTAGGATTAGTTGGTTTATGCCTAGAAAGAAAGGTAATCAGAATATGATCATGTTAAAGTATTATTAATTATTAATTGAAAGGATTAATATAATATGAAATGTTTAATGTAAATAGAAAATTAAATGAAATTCTTCTTGAATGTTTCTCTACTTATAAGATATCTAGCTTTTAATAGTGGAAAATGAGTGTTGGAGCGATGATAACAGAAGTTGATCCTAAGAGTTGGTTGTTACCCATAATGTGGTTGTGAGCTATGTATATCCTATATGCTATGTGATTTCATATGCTAACCCAACTTTTTTGGTAGATAGATCAACACCTAGTGGACTTTGGGAAGGTGTTTTCCCCAATATCAAAGTTAGAGAGGAACAAATGACTAACTACCCCCTCTACTCCCGCTCTCTTCTCTTGGTAGTATTATGTACTAGTATGCATAGAGTTTACCTTTCCCATATAAGTGTATAAAGAGATGTAATGTCATATTTTTATTTCATACACATGTTTATCTAGATACTACATTCTAAGTATTATTATAGGTATGTTGTGTATGTGCTATTATGGATTGATATAAAATACTTTAGAGTTGGGATGTGGTGGATCCTGTAAACTAATTTATTACTATATGGAGATGTGGATGGGATGATGAGATGATGTGATGCACAAGGTTCATGGTATGTGTTGATGAGATTATGTGATGCCTGAGGTTCATGGTATATGTTGATGAGATAATGTGACACATGGGGTACATGGTATAATATAGTTTCCCATGTGTCTATGAATATGCTTAATTTTGGAAAGAAATGGCGTAGGATGTGTGACATTGAGGCATAGTGGAAAACCGGCGGGGAAGTAGTAGCGGGGTACCTTTTTCTTGATATTATATTACATTCCCCATTTTATGTAATTTTAAGTGGCAAAAACATGGTGATTCTAGGAACCTATCATTCCTAATTAGAAGATGAGTTGGTTTCACTTATTGTTTATTAGGATTTAGTTTTCTTTCATTATATTTTTCACAAGATTATCCTAGGAGGATTCTACTGAGTATACATGTTATCATTAACCTATATATATGGAAATAGTTTTCTAGATAATAGAAGTTGGTTAGTGACCATGATAGACATACTAGCATATGGAGTTGTTTAGGAGTTGTTTGGTCTTCAAGGTCATAGTTGAGGATACATTTTGGTACTTATAGTTTACTTTTGTAGTTGTTCCAATTGTATGAAATTACATAAATATTCTTAGGATCTTTTATTTTATATTGAGAAGAGGTTTTTTAGTTCTTTCATATTATCTCTTGTTCCTAATATTCTCCTTAGAGGGAAATTCCTTCCATCTATGTGTATGATATACTGCATGTGCTTATCTCCAAAATATGGACATTTAAAGGTGTTCTTCAAGCACAATTATCTCCCTTATATCATTTTTGACCCGTGGGGTACCTTTAGGGGTAAGTGGTCATGAAACAAATTTCAAACATCACAATATCTACATCATGGAATTATTTCAATATATAATATGTAAAGAGGTAATACATATTACAAATACCTATAGTTTTTATCATGAGAAATAGCAGTGCATCTTGGGGATATCTAATAGTGCCCCCATATATTCACTTTCTAATTCCTATGCATTCATCATATGAAATAGATTAATAAAATACAATACATAATTAATATAAACATTCATATTGAAAAACTAGTGAATGATGTGTAAATATTTTCCCCAGTCAACAACATGATCTTAATCCATACAGAGAAATAAGTTATATGGTATCATTAGATTATATACCCATTAAATCATAATATTCATCAAAGGATGTTGACATTGATAAAAATATCATTAAAATCATATTCAAGCATTTATTTAAAAACATTAAAAATATAATTTTATTTTGATAAAATTTTAATTAAACATTTATAGAATATTAAGAAAATATATTTATTTGGAAATAACCACAGAAACTTGTAAATTAATCTTCAAGGAAAATAATTGATAAGACATCAAAAAAATCTATACATTCAGTAAATGTAAAAATAATGTTTTTTACACTTTTGGTAAAAAATAAAAAGTGAATCATTCATAAAATAAAATGAATATTCCTTTTGAAATAATGAATATAAAGTCAAATATGATTGAAAAATAATTTAAAAAACATTTGATCATATAAAATAACATTCATGAAAATATTTTATAAACACAGACATATAAGAAAAAGTTCATCAACTTAAGAGGAAACGAGGTCGGCTTTTCTTATTTTTTTTCTCAATCATATTAAGTAATAAAGAGAGTAAAATGAAAGGAAGAAAATGTAAACTCTATGGAAATATAGGATAATAAAATGGATATATTTTAAAATATAGAGATCTTATAATTTATTTAAATGGAAACTTAAACAAAAACAATCCCAAATAAAAATGTGGTTGTAGAATTAACCCTTAACCTATTAGTCAATTTTTAATCAAAATGATCATTGAAGTGGTGAAATTTAAAATTATTTGTAAAAACACTTGAATTATCGTAAATGAATGATAAATAAGATCCATATAACTATTTTTACACCACACAAAATAAAAAATGTGGTGAAAATGGCCTACATCTCAACGAATGGGAATTGAGAGGAGAAATCCCATACCCTAGAATTTCGATTGGAAAAAACATGAGCTAATAAAATATATAATAAAATTATACTTATTATAAATCTATATAAGAGCCATATTTTTATTTATATTACTATATACTATTAATTTATAATTTTTTACTATCCATTTATTAATAATTGTTTATTAAAAACAACATTTGAGTGTTAACCATTCCATTTTCCATACATGTTTCAGTTCAATAGTTCTGGTAATTTCACCTTGTTCGTGGTTCAATAATATATATAATAATATAAATTTTATAACTATAAAATTTATACATTCAATATAAATTTATAAATATCCATTAATAATGTTCATGAAAAATTAATTGCATCATCTCATTGAGATGGTAGTCTGTACGTATGCATGAGTGTTTTTTTTATTTTTATAACAGATAAAAATAAAATGAAATAGATAAAGGTTTAATTTTAAAAAATAATTATAATAATATAAATATCATATTTATTCATTAAATCCATCCTTACATCTATCTATGTAAGTTGAAAAATGAAAAATGAATCACATCACTTCATGGAGGTTGTAGCTCGCACATACACAAGAGCGATGTAATCATTTTACATTTGATGGAAGGGTAAGAAGTTAGATGATATATTATATTTAAATAATAATAATAATTTAATAAAAATGTTATATATTCCTTATATATTTATAATCAATTGTGTGTGGCTCGATGATGGAAAATGAAATACATCACTATGTGGAGATAGTAAACCGTATGTACGTATGAGAGATGTTTTCATTTTCCATATGATGGAAAAGTGATTATAAAGGGTTGTTAAATAAAAATAACAAAATTTTATTATATTTAAAATAATTATTTTATCATATCATCATGTTTATATAATATTTTAAGGAGGTGAATGATGAAATAAACATGAAAACACTTAGTTAAGAGTTATACCTCTTCTTCAAGAACCATCATTTGGATTATCCCTTAAGCTGTATTTAATTTGTATTTTGGTGAGAAAAAACCACTAGGATGTGGGTAGGGATGTTTGGAATTTATTTTTATAGATATTTGTCTATTTAAATTCCTTAATTAGTTTCAAGGAGATATAAGAGTAGGTGACCTTTTATAAGTGAGGTGAGTAGTACACTTGTAATTACTCTTAACTATTAAATATTATAAGTGTCTCTAACTCATGGATAATTGGTACTTAAATAATTAAATTTCAAATATAAGGTGATAAGTTTAAAATTAAAATAACTCAATAAGAATTAATATGATATTTTATGGCCTTATCACAAAGTTTTAACCTTTGTTATCCCATTTTACCCTTTTATCACAATGATAATAATTTGACCATGGTTACTATTCATAATGGTAAAAAATAGAATTTAACTCATTAATAAATTTAAAAATCATAATAAAAAATATGTGACCCATTTTTCATGATTCAATTTGTATAGGTGTTTAAAATTAATTCTAATATAAGATTTCAAAATGCAACAAAAAACAGTTTCTTTTTGTAAAATGCGTTTTTAAGCATAAAAATAATTTTATATAAAAATAAAACTAATGGTGATTAATTATAGAATTAATTAGATTATTTTTAATAGTTTATATATTATGTTTATTTAAAATCAAATTAAAAATATAATGGTACTTTTAAATTACATTATTTAATAAAAAAATGTTTGTTTTGAAAACAAATTAGTATTTTTAATATTCACTCATAAATGAATCTTTTCAAAAAAATACAAAAAATTAATCCTATGATAATTTTGAAATTTTTAATTAAAATATAAATTTAATTTTATCAAATAAAATTTTAAAAAATGGAATAAATTAATTCTAATATATTTATATGAAAGGAGTAAAAACTATTTTTAGAAAGTGGTATTTTCGAAGAATAAAATGACTTTATTCTCATTCCTTTCCTAGTAAAAAACATTCGATGAATATTAATTTTTTATTGTATATATCATTTAAATATTTCATTAAAATAATATATCAGTATTAGTTAATTTAATTTATTAAGTTAAAAATATTATGTATTTAATTTTTTTTCTAAAAAATAACTCATTTTTACCTTCAAATGATTTTATCTTTATTTATTCACATTTTATAATCAATATTTTAATGATTATTAATTTTTATAATTTTATTATTATTAATATTCTATAAGTTTAATACTCTAAATAAGGGAATTTAACTTTTAGATAAAATATATATAGTAAAATATTTTTTTGTAACCAATACATTTCTGTTTAACCAAGAATAATTATTGTAGTCCATCTTATTTTATTTTACTAATTATGCTTCATTTAATTATATTGTAATATATTTTGTTTTTTATTATAATATTGTATCATTCACTTAAGATTTATGTTTCATGCATCGAAATCTATTCAATATAATATTTATTTAATGAAAAATATGTACTAAAATATTTGGCTATTATATTTGGGAGATTAAGAGTTGTTAATAATAAAAATCAATGGGGTGTATTAGATTTAAAAGGTTAATATAATCCCCATAATTAATCAAAATGATGAATTAATGGAACAATTTTCAATAGATATATTTATATAGTACATCTTATATTTATATATTTCCTAAGTAAATTCATTTTATAATTTATCTATTTACATAATTGACCTAGATCAGGATGAAATTATAATCTGAGTGGCACATCAATGAGTAGTAACACCATTGAATAGTAAAAGGATAAAATAGGTAGATGATATTGAACTCACACTACCCTGGGATGTATCCTCATCTCTAAAAGCGATGCTAAAAATAACTTGGATGTCCCCAATCATAGATTATCTAAAATAGAGAGTTCTTCTACAAGATATGATTTTAAGAAAACAAATACACAAGAGAGTGATGAACTTAATCCTATATGAAAATAAACCCATAATGAAGAAACTATATAATAATTATTTGAATAGGGTCATCTTATGTTACATTGGATTTACAGATACAATCATAGTTATGAAAGAAGTCGACATAGGCACATGTGGTGCTCCTCATATAGAAACCAAGATCCCCAATTAAAAGAGTATGTTTGGTTATTATTTCCCCATAACGATGCATGATTGTGTGTGGTTCATGATGAAATATCATGTGAACCTATATCATTCCAATATTATTAATCAACCCTTAGATATTATACACACCACAAAGTACAACTGACCATTATCCACATGGGGGATATATATCCATAAAACTTTCCCACCAATAACCATTTTGTTGTTAAAATTTATCCTCATCACCACAAACATTTTCTCATAAAAAATCTAATAAATACACCTCAAGGAATTTAGGATGAAATAAATGATTGGACTTATAAATTCATGCATCATTATCCAACTTTTAGTGCATCATACTATCCTCATATTTAATGGAACGAATATTCTTGCATATGAGTTGAGAAAATTGTATTTAAAATACAACATATAATATAACTGATATTCCAACTATAAAGTGAATGAAAATGGATAGTTACATATATTAAATAATATCCTATCAATTATTCTATAAATGATGTTTTATAATGATTAGAATACATGTACAAAAAAATTATTCAATGAATTATGGGTCTATAATAACATTTTGTGAACTCTAAACTAGGGAACTCTATATTCCATGTTTTATGGGATGGATGTGGTGTTTGAAAGTGAGGTTTAACATCCTTTAATTGTATATAAGAATATTTGATCCTAATCCATCAAATGAAGTTGGTCCAACTTCTAGTAGCCTTTACTCTACAATATCTCAAAAAAATCATTGTTTGACCTCTATGGTGAGGTTACTGGGGGTTCCTAGGGGAAAATCCCCCTTGGTCAAGGGTCTGGGGACTGAAGGCCCTTGGACCAAATTTGAGAGGCACTATAATAATGATTACTACTATAATAGAGCTGAATGGTGAAACCTAAAGTTGTAATGTACCAATGTGGACTTTTGTAATAACATGTGACATGAGTACTCGAGCTTTGTGAATTTACTATCACATTTACTATAGCATAGTATAACAGCTGGTTGGTTTTCTCTCTATAGTAGGAATTTTACTATACACATTGATTTTTGAGCATATTTTCAAGCTAGGGTTTTTGAAAATATAATATTTTTTCATGTAATCTACTCATGGATATAGTGAATTTGTTCCACATCTCCATGGATGTAGCTATTATTCTAAAACCATATAAATATCTATGTTTAAATTATTATTATTCATCCTCAACTTTATTTTTATCCCTTTTACTTAGGTTTATAGAATCAATTGTTTTTGGAGATACCAACATTTTTATACCCCTATAATGGTAGTTTATAATTAGTTATCGATGATGAATGGTCATAGGTATGACTGGACACTACACCAAAATCTTACATTAGTAATGGTTTATGAAATCGATGCTAATTTTTTTATTTTCTGACAAACTTGAAACTTCTCCCTCAACCCATCAACACTTTATCCCTGACCCCCTAAGGCCTTACAAACCCTCAACCCCCCGAATCCCTACGAACCCTAATCACTGCCAATCTCATCCCTCACTACTGATCCCGTCCCTCCCTGCTGATCCCGATGCTCACTGCCCATCGCCACCGATTTTCCCCTCACCACCACCGATCCCATCCTTCACCATAAATCCTGTCCCTCACCGTTAATCCCAATGATCCCCGCCTATCACTGCCCATCACCACCGATCTGTCCCTCACTGAGGTTAGGGTCATTAACGATGATGTATATGAGTAAAAATATAATTTCAATACCCTCATATGGTTTTTGAGACTTGTCTATGGGTAATAGAGTTAGTTTCACCCTTATAAAAATATCATGTTGTAATTGCATGATGTGTTATTTTTTAGTACTAGAGTATTTGTGATAGATACATCATGGAAGATATATCAATTCTATAATGGATTTTTTTGAAAATAGAGACCCCTCCAAATTAATGTGGTCTATGCCACAATATTCATTTCACATTGAAAATAGGGTCAAATTATATATTTGATGTCTCTAAAAAATTTAGGACCTCTTTTCTATGTAAGGATGTTCACACTGTAGTTGATTCAGACAAGAGTTTCCCAAACACAATCGGTTTATTGTGATATGAATATTAAGAGAAGAGTTTTAATGGGTGATAAAAATATTTATATCTCTAGACTATAATGATTATTAAAATCCACAAGCGTTCAAGTAGTTAGGTTCAAGTAGTTAGATTTAAATTTTTTTATCCACTCAATCATACCATGATGCATGGTTTCATAGTGAAATAAATGGTTTCTTAATAGTTTGAACATGAATCGCTGATGTGGAACTATTTAGATCTCAATTTTTCTTTATGGTTAATATTTGGGGTCTATTATGATCCAATGGTTCAAAATAAAGTAGGGGTAGTTAGAAATAAGTTTAAATAAGTATTATATTTTAATTTAAACATTAAATTCAAATCCAAAGAAGAAAAAGGTGTCGTTTTGTGATATATTAGGATTCTAGATAGATATATTTTGAAATGGAGATGATAATTGATACTAAATGAAATAACAAAAACTATTAGTATTATAACTAGAAGAATGAAGATCTTTCACAACTATATCTTGTATAATATATTTTTATCAAATACAGTATAATAAATATAATAATGAAGATCCAACACAACTATATCTTGTATAATATATGTTTCATTTAATAATTATAAGCATGCTCTTACTTTCTAAATTTCATTTTTATGAAATTAGGAATATTTTTGATATACCAATGGTTTTTTGAAAATATTTTTTGGTGTTTTGAATTGTTATAAATGAGTTTTCACATGAATACCATGTTTTCATTTTTTTAATGGAATTTTTTATTATGATAATATTCTTATGAAATCTCTTATTTCCATTCAAAATGGTTATCATGTGTTGAAATGGGGTTTGACCCAATTATGATTTTTAATGTGTGAAAACAAGGGTTTAAATAGATTTTGATTTAGAATTGAGGTTTTGACCGCTACTGTTTTTAGAAAAAGGTTGTTTTAATGTATTTAAAATTAGAAATTTAAATGTGTATATGGTTTAAAACTTCTAAAATGTATTGTTTCATTTTTTTAAATGGTTTAATGGATGTGGTTGTCCCATTTTCCCTGTTTTGAATTTAAAAGAGAAAGAACCATGTTGAAGTGTATCTTTGTAACATTTTAAAAGAAATGGTTTATTTTTTTGGACCTATTAAAACGTTTCAAGTTAAGTTCATGTGATTTTTGAGGGAAATTAAGGTCATTTGACATGATATGTTTTTTTTCAAAGAAGAGAATGCTTGTGTAAGGGTGACATTGAAATGTTTTAAATGTGTTGGTGTTTTCCATAATTTTATATATTGTGTTTGGTAATTATTTTATGAAAAATGATTTTTTTTTCATTCCAAGATATGTTTTAGTGCGAAAGTACTATTTAGAACACTGGTTTTAAATGGTGTATATGGAAGGAAACCCTTGATTCCCCCTTTCTTGTTTACCACTTGTGTGGTTTAGTGATAAATATATGATGCTTTTTAATCCATATTCATGATAATGTGATACTTATTAATTTAGTGTATGTTATGTATATATAGGGAACTACATGATTGGGTGTCATGGTTGAGTGTAATTATGGTTTTTCATCATGTGTTAAAATTGTCTCATTTTCACTATGAATCAGTTCCACTATTGGTCATGGGAAACAAGGTATAAATTGGATGACCTAACTTATTTTTCATGTTGGTTCACATGCCACTATTTTCAAACCAATCATTATATGAACAATGTCTAAGTGGGGGGTTTCATCACAAGGCTTGTGTGGGAAACTTGGTTTTCAGTTATATATGTAGCATAAGCCGATAGATAGATTATTATGGTTGTTATTCCCATACATGATTAACTGCTTATCATATTATTACTCCTAGAGTAGATAACAAGGAACATTCAATTATATGGTTACATAGTGATTTAGGGGAGTTTTATCTAGTACTGTATTATATCATTTCCCACAATTTTTTCCTTACTGAGTCTTTATTGTTTATATTGTATTATATGGTTACTTAGTGATTTAGGGGAGTTTTATCTAGTGATATATTATATCATTTCCCCTGATTTCTTCATTATGGAATCTTTCTTGTTTATATTGTATTTTTATATTCCTTATATAACTATTTTTCTTACCCTTTCATGGAATCTAGAGTTTGTGTATTACCTTTACATATGTACCTTTGTACCCTTATTCATTCTTTGTATTCTTGGTTTTATCCTTATATAATCTATACATACATTTACAGAAGTGTTACTTACCTTTTCGCAAGTGATTCTTACCTTTACACAAGTTTTTCTTATATTTATACAAGTGTTTCTTACCTCTACACAAGTGCTAAGATACCCTTAAGCGGCATGAAAAAAATGTATGTTACCTTTGTGTAGTGAATTATATACGTTTAAATAGTGTATGGAATTTATGTTTTTCCTTTACACGTTCTTTATAAAATTATTATTACCCTTTTGTAACTTTTTAGTTCCTTTATACAGATTTTCTGGTTACCTTTACATGACCATTTTAAGTAAATGTTTACCATTATACAACTTTAATAGTTACCCTTATTCAATGCTTATAATTTGTTCTTACCCTTAAATAGCATTATAATTTACCTATATACAATATGTGTAAAATTAATCTTATCTTTCTGTTAGCTGTATATTTTAAAGGTTACCTTTATGCCAATTATAAAAATTATGAGGTACCCTTATGCAGCCTATGCAAAAATTATTTTACCCTTATGCGGGCTATATAGGTATAAAATTTCCCTATTATATTTAAGTAGTAGCATATTTCATATGTTTGAATGGTAGAAAGCCTCTATCACTAGAAAATGATGCTAGGAATAAAATACAATTAATATTTTTGAATTTGAGTGTGATACTTTAAATAGTAATATTTTTCTATTTTAGTTTATAACTATTGGGTTTTAAATGCATGATGAAGAATTAGGAAACACCCATGTGTATAAGATTCAATGGATTTCTAAATAATGTTATCAACTTGTGTTTTGTCTATAAATAGAAGCTAAGGAAAGAAGTGGATGAAGAATAAGAATGACATTTAAAACTTCATGGATTCATTATACTAATTTATTGAGGCATTTATAGTTTCCCTATATTTTCTTATTCTATATCAATTAAAGAGGGGTTGAATTTAACTACTCTACACTAGTTTATTCATCAACATATCTAATAGTCCAAATAGTTTTATTATTTTTCAGAAGTATCTCTAATTTTTATTTCACATATGGTTATACGTATATTTATGAGGTAGTGATGGTTATTTAATATATTCATATTTTTTAACTAGTAAATATGGATCTCTTTTCCTATTTAATAATAGTTATGTGTTTTAATTTTTTTTTCATATTGTGTAGGAACATTATGATATATACGGATAAAAGTTGGATCACATTACTGAGGAACACACCTCTATATGATAAGGGTTTGAAAGAGTTTTTAGATTTTAAAATTTCTAATCGATTTGTTGATGGGAGAATAAAATGTCCATGTCTGAAATGCAAATTTAGAAGATTGTTTAAGAGAAATGATATTTATGAACAATTTATATTAAAGCAATTCCCTGCTCATTATTTGTGTTGGATTTGGCATGGATAATTGAACTCTATAGAAAGGTTGATCACTGGTTTCAATCCACCGAATGAGCTCCCAACTTCATCGACAATGGAAAATGAAATGAAAAACCTTATAAATGATGGATTAGGCATTGCACGACACCAACATCAAAACATATCAGAACAACAAGTTGAGGGTGATACAAATAGCAACGTGAAAAGTTATGTTTTTGATACTGTAGGACAACGATATCAAGATTGTAACATATCATTGGATCCTCCTCTTGATTCTGTAGAGACTAATGTAATAGAAAACTACAATGAGAAAACAAATATGTTTCATGGTTTAGTTGATGATGGAAATCAAGTGTTGTGTAGTGGATGTTTGAAATATTCAAAACTTTATTTTCTTCTGAAGTTGTACCATATCAAATGACTATGTGGAATTACAAATAAGGCGATGTCCACAATATTGGAATTTTTACATAATTCATTTCCCAAAGAAAATATCCCTGATTATTTTTATGATATGAAAAAATTTATTAAAAATATTGGTCTGAATTATACAAAAATACATGCATGTCCAAATGTTTGTATGCTTTATTGGGGAGAGGATTCAAGGAGATAAGATTGCATAAAATTTTCTTCTTCTAGATGACAGTCTATGGGTGATGTTGGAAGTCTTAATCAACATAATAAAATAAAGAAGAAGAAAAGGAATACACCTGCAAAGATTTTTCATTACTTTCCTTTAAATCCTCGATTGAAAGTATTATTCATATCATTGAAAACTGCTGAACACATGAAGTGGAATTCTGTAGATAATAACAATGATGGGTTAATGAGATATACAAGAGATTCACAATCATAGAATATATTTGATTAATTACATCCATATTTCTCATCTGTTCCTATGAATGTTTGATTGGGATTGGATTCCAAAGGATCCAACCCATTTGGGACTTTGAGTACTAGTTATAGCATTTGGATGACTGTTTTGATCCTTATAATATGCCTCTTTGGATGTATATGAAACAACAATATTTTATCATATTTATGATTATTCCTGGAAAATAAATTCTTGGAAATGATATTGATGTATACCTTTAATTTAAGAATTATAGGAGTTATGGAGTAATGGTGTTGAGTCATATGATGAATCTTCTAGAACAATGTTCCAAATGAAAGGTGGTTTAATGTGGATCATTAGTGACTTCCCTGGCCATGATAATTTATCTGGTTGAAACACTTACATAGTTTTGGCTTATCCTATTTTTAACTTTCATTTTGAGCCCAAATGAAAACCTCACAGTAGAAAATGATGCTTTATGCGTCATCAAATATTTCTCGATGTATTTCATATATTTTAGATGAATAAGTCAAAATTCAATGGTTTTGTTTATCATAGACCACATCCCAAGTTGTTAACGGGTTCTGAAATACTGGAACAACTTGGGAATATTGAAATAGAATTTGGGAAGGTTCTTAATTTTAATGATAGTTGGAAATGAGTTCTAAGTGCATCATCAAGTGAAATCAGAATGCAAAAATGGAAGAAAAAAAGTATATTCTTTAAAATTATGTTTTGGGAATTTAATTTGTTGAGGAATAATCTTGATGTGATAAATATTGAGAAGAATATTTGTGAAAATTTGATCTTAAAATCTCTTAATGATCATAGAAAGTTAAAGAATCATCTCAATGCTTGGAAAGACTTTATAAGTAATGATCATAAAGCATGATCTCTGGACAGATGATAATTGAAGGTATACTCTGGAAATTTTTGCAATAAAAAATAGGGATAAAGATACATTATTTTGAATTTAAAACATTCAAAGGTATCTGATGGGTATTCAAGTAACATATCAAGGTGTGTTGACTTAAAGT
Organism: Viscum album; assembly: GCA_963277665.1. Lineage (NCBI taxonomy): Eukaryota > Viridiplantae > Streptophyta > Magnoliopsida > Santalales > Viscaceae > Viscum > Viscum album. Next base: position 398,383,687 of record OY728125.1, read on the forward strand.
ATCATAGGTTACATGGATTTAAAATCCACAATTCACATATTTTATTATAGTAGTTAATTCCATTGGCATTGTGTACATTGTTACATGAAAAGGTCACTGCTTTTGTACTCCAATTCTATATATTTTTCAGACAATTATGTGAGAAAACTTTACATCCATTTCATCTTGAAAACCTTCATGAGAGATTTTTATTGACACTTTGTGATGTGAATATGATCTTTCCTCTATCGTTTATTACTGTCATGATGCATTTAACCGTGTATTTGTTTGAGGAATCTAAATTAAGAGGTATCATACATTATCAATGGATCTATCCAATTGAGAGGTAGTTTACTTATATGTTTTTCATTTTATTAAACAATTATTGTCACTTCATTAAATACATAATTATGTTTTTTTATTTTATTTCACTGATATCTTAGGCATTTGAAATCTTACATGAAAAATAAATCTCAACCCAAAGGCTCTATTTTTGAAGGATATTTGGTAGAGGAGTGTCTTAACTTTTATTCTAGATAATTTAATGACATTGAGACAAGATTCAATCGAGTTATACATGTTGATAACACATCGACTCAATCTGAAATACATGAGAAATCAAAAATCGTTCCTGTTATTGGTCGATCAATTGGGAGGCTCTAAAATGTTACAATGAAAAAAATGGAATTATTATGGGCACATAGATAATTGCTACTAAATAGTGAAATTGTAGATCCATTTATTGAAGAGTTTGGGATACAAAAAAAGAGTTGAATGAGAGGAAAAACATGAAACGATAAAGATATAACAAAAGCTGTTAATAAAGAGCATACGGAATGGTTTTCATGATGTGCAAGTTTATAAATATTACAAATAATACAGATATTAGGTTGACACATATATTTTATAAATATAACAATGTATATTACTTTTTTTCATATCATGAATATTGATACTCAAGAATAGTTTTAAGAATATTTGAAGTTTCTTTCTCAAGGTCATCTAAAATTAGCTATAAATTTCTACACTTACAACATAAATGACTTTATATTTCATACAGTTGATCAGGAATAGGGTTTTAAAATATTTAATAGTGGTATATTTTCATTTTCTAAAGTGGAATACTATGGAAAGTTGACTGATATTATCTAATTAAACTACCATAGGCATTTTTTAGTTGTTTTATTCAAAATCAATTCAGTGGATGTTATTAGGTTTGTTAAAAGTGATTCTTTTCAATTTAATTATGTGAACTTATATTGCTTAATGGATGTTGGTGACCATGAACTACATGATCTGCATATCTTATCATTGTAAGTGAAAATGGTATATTATGTGAAAGATGTCATGGATGAAGGGTGGAGTGTAGTTTCTCACGTAAAATAAAGAGACTTATAAGATATAGGTGATGAAGTGGAAGATTTGACCTTTGAAATTGAATCCCATAAAAAAAGAAGCGAACTTATTTTTCCATCTTGATATTGAAAATATAATTCTTGCAAGATTGGATGAGGTATATAAAGTAATGATAGAGTAAGAAATCGATATAATTGAAGAATAAATTGATTTTCTGTGAAGTTATCCATTCATTTATCAACCACTTATGTCATTTGTGTAGTCATTCATTATCATTGTTATGTATATTTTGTTTGTTAGTACAATGCATATGTTATCATTTCTATTTTTTTCTGCATGAAGTTTTGGAAACATATGTTCTGAACTTAATTTTATTTTATTAAATGTTAGGAATGCCAAGGAGGAAGCATTATACTCACAATACAAGGTCAAAGAGTTTTTCTAGAAGCTGATCGACTCTGGTAATATTTTCATTAGTTTAAATATTAATGAGAGAATTTTATTAGTTTAACATATTAAATTATTGATTTTATTTGTTTAATGCATTCACAGATTTTAGGTTACCAAGCATCCCAGACAGAAGTGTGGTTGAATGTTTATAAAAAAATATGATGGGAGTTTTGTTAATGAGTCTTTCGAATAAGGTAGGGTATGAATTCAATTTTCATTATAATAACTTATTATCAGTTTTCAATATGTTAATATATATTTTTTCTAATATGATTGATATTTGATCTATGGGTAAAAATTAAGGAATTAAATAATGTTAATCCAATACCATCCTACTCAGTCTCCTAGGATGACCCAGTTGGTAAAGTCCTTGGGAAGGAGCATCTTGGTCGAGTGCGTATGATGGGTTTGGGACCATTACCTTATGAGATCTTTGGCAGGAAAATGGGGATTTCAAGTGATGAATAGTGGTGAGAAGGTAAATCACACAACTTCAAAATCACTTAGTTCACAAACTTTTATTGATTTTAATTTTAAATATAAATATAAAACATTATTAAATTTTAAATATAATTATCTTATAGTTTTCTGTAGTTGGAAGTAGAGATAGAGATGGATAGGGTAACAATCAGAGTTCATCATTGGGAAATGATTAGTGGATATGATTTTTTCATGTATCAGTATGTCCAATGTGGTTATTTTTTTTATCTTTTTCTTATATTTTAGATGGGATCGGGGCAACGGGTGCTGTATGTATGTGTTGTATAACCATGTTTCTATATTCTGTGTTTCAACTGGCTATGGACATTGAAATTTCTTTATAATTATATATGATGTTTATTTTATTGTCTCTCTTTTACATATAGGTTGAACTGACTATTATATTCCACTATTTCCCAGTTGTTTTTCATGATGCTTTACTATCCAGGAACCATGTATTAGGTGGCCCTATAGGATTTGACGCATAGACTTTGATAGCCAACTGATCTTGTTTAGATAAAAATGTAAATGATTTCTTGATTTTTTTAAGAAAGGTGTATTCATCATTATTATAGGATTATATTTAAGTTAAAATTTTAAATTGTGTTTTGTGTGTGTTTATTATGGTAACAAAAATATTTATAGTGTATTATTTATTATAATATTTTTTTGATAATTATTGATACATTATAACTAATTTATTTATATTATATTAAACTTATTTTATTAATAATTCATGACATAATATGATGATTTATTTTACTTATATAAAATTACTTATTTCTGTTTATAATTTGTGTTTAATTTATGTTAATTAACAAGCCTGTAAATTAAAAATAGCATATTAGAAATTAAATATATTTCTTTCACTAGATTATTATGATTAGTTTGTTAATATGATTCCTTAATGTTGTATTAATATAAAATCATGTTATAATATCATTATTTACATGTACATAAAATACATTTCCCAAAATTCTTTTCAACTATGAATTATATTGACAATTTATTACTGATAAAATGAAATATTTTAAAAAATAAATTTCCTGGCAGTAAGATTTGGATTATAAAGTTTCCTATGTAATACCATGTGTTTATTCAAACCTATAGTTTCAAAATAAAGTTAAATCAAAGTATGATGTCAATATGACTTCATTTGATTAAAGAGAATTCTAGATTTATATTAAATTTTATTTATTATTAAAGTGTGATAAAATATATTAAATTCCATTTTAAACATTATGTTTTGAAGGTTTTACAACATTACTTGAATTTTATATGGGATTTATTATGAATTATAGGTTTTAAATTTAAGTATGAAGTATGGAAGTGAAGCATGAAATAATTCTATAGTAATTATTTGATGAATTAAAAAACAAGATTTTATGTTAATAAATGTGATACAAGTATTTTAATTCTTTCAAAATATGATAAATTTAGTATAAATATTTTATGAGTGCCCCTATGAAATGTTTAATTTAATTATAGTATAAAACTGTGTTGGATTGATGATAATTTTCTTAATGGTTATCTATTGACATACCTTGTTAATGATATGTTTCCCTTAAACTACATGTTTAGTTATTATGGTTGTTGATTTATTATTATAAGGTAAATCTATGTGAAATGAATTATAATTATATCATTATTGATATATTTAGTATAATTTTGATATGATACCATGTAGTAGATATCACTAGTGAGGATGAATGGATATCTCTTTGAAATATGTTTTAGTGGATAGTATATTGAATGATGATGTGGAAAGGAATTATTTTGATGATGGGTTGATGTAATGGATATGTTTTGATAATGAATGTGTTTTTCTATACAATATGATGGTCTCTGTGATTTTTTGTTCTAGCTGTAGGTTTTGGGGCTGCTGAATCTACAACATGTTTTTGTCATTCATGATATGTCGGTGGTTTAAACCACTATTAGATATAGTTTTTTACAGCGGTTTAAACCATCTCTATATTATGGTATTTTTTATGGACCCGGTTAAAACCTCCACTAAATATGAAAAAACATGTCTTAGTGGCAGTTTTATCCGTATTAGTAGCAGTTTTTTTCGGCAAAAGGTTCAAACTTTAGAGGTTTTTTTAACCACCTCTAGATTGCAGTTATTTTTTAAAAGTGAAAACCACTACTAAAACATAAGAAACCATCATAAAATACACATTCCATGACACTTTCTAAAAACTGCTGCTAAATTTAAGGAACTGCCACGTGTTGATTGCTGACACCAATTTTAGCAGTGGTTTTCTAAAACCATCACAGGACCATATAGCAATGGTTTAAACTGCCGTAAGATAAAAAACCCTCTACTATATGGGCATTTTTTCATAGTGGGATGAGATGAAAAATATCAATGAATGGAGGTTGAGATAATTAAATAAAATTATGGTTCACCAAAATAGAATTTACTAAGTGTTTAATAAGAATTTATATCTTTGATCATTCATTCAAGGAGAAATGGTGTTAGCTTGGAATAAACTAATGATACCTAGGATGATAAATCTTAAATTATAACCCAAAATGAAGGGAACCTACATCACACATAATGTTTAATCCAATAGAGTATATTCCCTAATCACATTGCATAAATATATCACCAAGCCTTTTTACAATGAAAGTATTCTTATGAAATTCTTAAAAAATAATTCAGACCTAGTTCATGGTGGCCCTTACCATACAAAATTTAACTGTATAATATTTGTTCTCTATCACAATATCTTAAATTGAATGAAATTTCATCCTTCATATATGTTATGAAACAATATAGACTAGTCATTATTTTAAGACCCTAAATTTAATGGAACCACTTATTTATTTCATGGAATTAAAATTCTAAAACCATAAACCCTACAAATGTATGAGTAAGACCTACAAAAAGGTCTTTCATAACCTTTAATTTAACATTATTCCCATTATTTTAACCATCCATGTATGTAAACCCATTAATATATGTCAATTTACTTTATGAGAATTGAACTAGGGATTACCTTTCCAGAATTATACGTGGGTTGATTCTTATTCTCATTAAATATTTTATGATTCTTGAATATCTTATCCCAGGAATTTCCAAAAAATCCCTTTACAACTATCCCATCATTCACAACCATCCTAGTACACATGCCTACCAATTTATGTCATGTATCTTTCATAAATGTGTATTTTATAGAATTAAATTTGGATTGATTCCTATTCCTGTATGATAAGTAGTGATTCATAGATATCTTATCCTATTTAGAGACACATAAACACACCTCATTTCATTTTCTCCATCATCCATGACATACTAGAATATTAGTATACCAATTCACATTAGGTGTTTCTCTACTAGTCTAACACTAGGATACAGCCTCTTCCATTTCGTAACTATATACAACTTGTTACTTTTTATCAAATGATGTGTATAAATTCCTGAATACTATGTTTTGGGTCCAGTCACAACTAAAAATATGGTCTAACTTCCTTTCCATCAATTTGAATAATTTTTTCCCAATCAGTATAGAGTTAAAATAATCCAAATATATTTAAGCACTTTCCCCAAAATATACCACACTTAATTTATCAAATGTTTAAACCTTAATAATAGTTTCATGGATATATGTAATGATTACATATTATTTAAAGAGGTTCCCTTTGACATTGATTTGATATATAAAACACATATTTTAACCATCATTACCAATCTAAAAAAAATATTTATCCTAGGGAATGGATTCTCTAATCCTTTATTATATAGAGTGTGTTATAGTGTAACCTTTTATTTGAATTCATTTAGTGGTTATACTCGATATATATCTGTAATGATATAGTAATAGACACATCCTTTAAATTTGGTTAGTTTTTATACTAGGAAATTAATTATCATTCATCCATGTCCTATTAAAATATCTCTACCCATGATTTTTACCATTAAGTATTGCCATGTTAAAATATTTTAAAATTCATTCAATTATAATGCTTACATACATAAAATTTCCTTCTTTATATTCATTAATTTAGTGTTATTATTCATTCCCATAACCCCAACCTTGTTTTCTCTAAGTGAAAAAACCTTTCCCACCATTATTTTTCTTTTATTCATGTGAGAATAATTTATGGGACCCTTTAATCAAATTTTTATTACAATAATCTTTAAATACATAATATGTTATAATAAATATGACACTAAACTATATTTATTTTCTCTCCTATAGGTTTCCTATACTAGAATTAGGTTTATCATTCACTTTGAGTTGATTTTTCCTTTATTTCAGGGCAAGAGATCTCCCTTGAGTACAAACTCTAAACTATGAGACACCCTTTTATGAAAGATGGAAGAGCTTAAACTTTAGACACCCTAGGTCAAATCTATAAGAACTTAAAATTTACACATCAAATTTTAGTCAAATTTTGGGGTCTTAAACTACAAGTGATTTTTTTTTCATTCATTCCATGTTTAAAATCCTTAAATGGTGGTTTAAGAAGAAGTCATGATTTTATATATGAATCCTAAAAAATTTAATAAATTATATAAAAAGTAGTTGTTTAAACCAAAGTATTTAATGTTGGATTTATTGAAAACAAAATTCATTTAGTGTTCTTGGTTTGATTTATGGAATCCAGAGAAGTTTGGTATAAATTTGAAGGTGTTTTTTATGGATAAGTATTTCATCACGGTGAAAGTGTTTGGGTTACTCCCTGAAAGAATGGTAACATAAGAATAAATATGTCAATATAAATACATGTAAGATTAATATAGATGATTAATTAGATTAAGGTTTTAATTTAAAAATTTGTGTAGAATACATTCACAATATAATTAATTGTTCATATCACAACAAACATTTGGAAGATTAAACTTGGTATAATGCGTAAGAGTGATAAGAATAAGTACATGTCATTCCACACCAATATTTCTTATTTAAAATCAATGGGAAATTAATTATTTCTAAATATATATAATTCTATAGGATAGAGTTTGTTTTTCCACAATAATTTGACCGTGAAAATTAGACATGGGGATATTTGTGGATAAATGGAACCTTAAAATGAAAAACTGTATATCACACCATAATAGTTTTCTTACAAGGGAAAATCACATGATCATGGAAAGGATGTAAAAAATTAGTCTTATATATATCTAATAAAAATAAAGATTTCATTATGAAGCATCTTATCATGCCACAATGTATTTATCAGTTGAATAAAATTGACAGAGGAACTAACATGTTGAACTGCAATGGAAATAACCACATTGTGATTATTAAAAAACTCAATAATTTGAATATAATTTATGAATTGGAACTGATATAAATTATTTGTGTATTTTAGGGTGACTATTAACTATCTTAATCAAGATAAATAGTGAATATCTATCTATAGATGATCTATTAGATGAATTTAAAGTAGTGGAAGTTCAAGGTGGTTAGAAATTCAAATTCAAAATTTGAAGTTTAAACTATTTAAAGTGACAGAGATTAAATATACTATTAAATGAAAATAATAAGGGGAGTGAATTTTGGGAAGAAGAAGAGAGGAGTAGAGAGAGGTTTTTTGTTATCATTGAAAAATCAAGAATTTGATGAGTAAATTATTTATTGATAATATATCGTCAACGATCAGGTATTAAAGATGAGTTTTATTCACATACATGACAATATCAGGTGGCAAAGATTAGAGAAAAATACACACCACACTTTATTATTTGATTTCATTTATTTTACTATTATTCTCATGAGTTCAACATATATTTCAATAAAATCATTTCTTATAACCTTATTCGAAAGAAGTGAATAAAAGAGAGGAAGAGGTCATGGACCTTGGATGAGAAGTGAGATTTTCCTAGAGATTATAATCACAAAATTGCGAAGTAATTATTACTAGGCATATCAACACACCATAGATATGCGATCCTTGGATATATAGACCCTAATATTTCCAAAATATAATTACATGATTTTAAATATTAATATCTAATAAACATAGCCCAAAGAACGTGATTCCCAGTGTCTTTATATGTTATGTTTCATAATACATAAAATAGAAATAGAAACACAATATATAGATTTATTTATCCTTAATGTCCTCTTAAATACCTTTGAGCTCCAAAAATAGAATAGGATAACATAAGGTATACATAAATGAAAGGGGAGACCTATAAATTCTAGTAAGAGAATAAAAATTATAATGAGACATAACATGGGAGTCACATGACATAACATGATATCATAAAAGAGAAGGATTATAAATAATCACATGATAGAATTACCTAAATAACATGGTATCTCATACACTCATTTTATCATGAAATTTTTTAAACAATTTATTTTTATTTTTATGGTATTTAATGAATATATCCATGAAATTAATTGTTAATTGAAAATAAGGGAAATTATAATTAAGGAAATAATACGAATTAAAATAAATGAAAATGTTTAAATTTGTATATTAATTTTAATTATGAATTTCAAGTTGAAACATTATGTAGTGTTTTATTTTTTATTTTATAGGAATAAAATAAGAGTTAAGCTAGTTAGCCCTCAACCTAATGGGCAGAAAGCCACATATCCAGCCTAATATGGGATAGTCAACCAAGAATCCCTTAAAGGAAGGCTTACTAATCAATAGTAGGAGATCATACCATGTGAAGAGGATTCTACACAACATTTGGTAAAAGGCTTGTGCGGGCCGCGTGTGTCGACATGAACCATATGTGTGTGGAGGTGTAACAGGTGCCTATATCTCCAGTAGGAAATCTAAGCTATTTCTAGCCCGAGTATTCTTATATATGAGTCAAACCCCCACTGAAAGTTTTATGAAGAATAGATAATCATGGTTACTATTACTTACTAATAAAAGTGACATCGTTTTATAATTAGCTAATTCCCCATGCTCTGACACACCCTCACCATTGTCTACTACCGTCGATGTCACCTGACACCATCTATAACTCATCGTAGATGCCATTACCACCATCAAGAAACCTTAATATTGAGATCATGTCTACTAAAGAGACTCATTATCAGCATGGATGATCTCTAGAAATCGGGGAAACCACCATGAAGTGGATAAGAATGAGTAATGAGGCTATGCATGATGAAAATAATCTCTATACGATTACTATGAAGGCCGAAAGATTTGATAAATAACCCTATGTTATAGCCACCATAGTTGTGTCACGGGATGACAAAGGAGAATTTCAACACACCATAGAGGATAATCATTTACCATGTTGGTGTGGATATCTGTAGTGTCAAGTGTTGAAAAGGTTATTGGACTTGCGTCATGGGTGATATAGTTGCACTGTAGCCAAGAATAAGGAACGATCCTTGCACCATGGTGCTTTTTATGCATCATTAAGGATTATAAATAGTAATTTTTAAAATTTGGAGGTAATTATACCTTGAATAGAATACACCACGGTGTTTATACTACAACACAGGCATAATCATAAAGATAGTAGGTGATTTTTGAGAAAATATGTGGAGAAGGAGTTGATTTTGTGATGTAATTGGTTACCCCACATCCCATATATAATCATTAAAAAATGAAAAGGCTATTCCATAATGTTCCTACCCATGCCACATTCTATGTTTACACAAAAATTTGGAAAGACCTGATATTTTAGTAGAAAACATAGTGAATTTTAAAAAAATATACATCAAACATTGACTCAAGATAAAATAAATATATGAGAGGTACAAATGAAGGGAGAAAAGGGAATATTTTACCTCTATAATTTATGTATTATTTTAAATTAAGTGTTTTATATATTTATTATACTATTAATCTCTCTCTTTATCTTTATATCTCTTCCCATTATTACACCATGAACTCTTACACTCGATAATGAGTGCCTAACCTGAGGCTTGGCGTCCTGGGAGGATAGGTGTTCATGGAATTCTGTTCATTAATTCCATATTTTTTATTTATGTTTTTGGTGAATGATAATGAATTTCATGAGTGTAGATATTTTCCACCACAAAAAATTTATTATATTTTCTTATATTATTTTATTTATAATTTTCCCCACCTTCCATTGAATGAGATATTTTTATATTATGGAGTTGAATTATTCAATAGATGAAACAACATACAATGGAGCATGGTCCAAAAATATTCCATACTCTCGATTGAGGTGTTCCATCAACCTTCATTATAGGAGGAGGTGGAGTTTCATTTTCTAAATAGTATTTCATTAGAATTAAATATTTCATAACCAATAAATAAAAGGATATTAATTCAAGAGTTATTCTTCACAATTTTATTATAAAAAAAAATTAAATCAATAAATATAAATAATTAAGGAACTTGAAACCAAGACTTAGGGCAAAGTTATCTCTTATCTAACCCCATTTTTTATTAATTTTTTCCTTATAATTTCATTATCATTATTTTATAAAACAATAAAAATAGAAAAATAATTAGTTTAGGTGACTTAGAATTAGTAACTGAATAACTGTGACACTCCTCAAGTGAGATGACCCTAGTCCACCATTATACTGCAATAAAAATATATAAATAATAGATGTTTCAACACCCCATGACATGTGTGCATCAAAAATTGGTGTCGTTTCTAGGGATACAAATTGTTATTTATTTATTTTTTCTTTTCTTTTCACACATTATAAATATTTTTCAATGATTTTATTAAATAAACCTAAAAAATTATTTTTCCCTGATGTATTTCAATGATTATAATTATGCATGGAACAACTACTCATAGGTGTAGGACCAAAAAAAGTTGTAAAACATGTTATGAAGTCCCTCTTATGAAGGGTTAATGATCTCATTTTATTGGTCAAAATGTCAGTGAGTCTCCAAGAGAAACGATTCTTACATCTTTAATTGATATACATGGTCAATGAGGTCAAAACTAACTATCAAAGACTAAAGGCTACAAAGGAAGCACTATTAAATATTACGATTTTTTTCTATATAATTCCAAGAGGTTTAGTCACTTATTGAGGAACATCCACAACCCAATCATCTCATGGTTAAGATACAGAACTACCATGAAGATCTAGAGAGTGATAATGAAGACTCATGCATTGATGTGAAAATGAGATATCGATAAGTTCATGATCAATTTTAGAGTGATTTGGTAAATAAAGATATGTAACATGATCTCCTCAATTTCAAAGTAGAAGATACAACACCATTACATATATCTATATCATTATAATAGGAAGAAACCACCCATGTGGTTGAGTTTGAATAAAATTTAGAGGATCCTGACTACCTAACTCTATTTAGTGAAATCCAACTTGAAGAAGCACTTACCACTGGAGAAGATATTTAATCTGAACGAAATCAGGGAGTTGATACTTACTTAGACTCATTCTCATATAATTTTTTTCAAAATAAATTTATAACTAAATCTCACTATTTTGAATTTTCAAATTCGGTCAATCCATGTTTTGTCTTAGAAGAATATGTAGAAGAAAACCATGCACCTATTTAGGAACACATGGATATCCCTAATCTTTTTGCATACTTTTTAGCAGAATCCCATGAGGAAGTCCAAGTGACTAAGCCTGATGAAACCAAGACACAAAATACACACTTTTAAAAAAGGAATTTTGATTTGTATTCTATATGTTTATTTTTTATTCAAGGAAAAATAAATTCAAACTCTCCCTTTGATTACTCAATTGATGTAGCCCACATTAAGTAAGAAACTGAAAATAAATAGGGGTTTCAGAAGCAGAAAAAAGAAGGATGATGATCCATACTTAATACTACCCCACCTTGAAAATGATACCTTATTGTGAAGGGGATAGATTTTGTGTAATCTATCCACATACTCCTAATCAATAACAAATAAGAAGTGAAAGTTGAGAAATGACACATGTGGTGTTTCAAATCCAAGAAGATCTACCCATCAAAAGATTATGGATAATAGTTGGAACTTACATTATAGAGGAAATAAAAATCTAGGGCCCACTTTGGGGATTAAACCAAGAATAATCTCTTTACTCTAATTCTAGGAACTTATAATTTTTTAGGAATTATTTAGGAAGCAGAAAAATACCTTATTATTATTTAGATTTAATGACATGATCCTTGTGTTTTAATTGAATAATTTGCTTTTATAGGACCATGATGGAATAAGAAAATCCCCAAAAATTGAACATACAGAAGGAATAATGATTCATGAGAAAAAGTAAGTTCAATATTATTTTTATCTTTTAACCTCCCTGAATATTTTTTTTATATATTTAGATTTTAAACTAAAAATTCTAGTAACTAAGTTTTAAACTGAAAGTTTCAAAAAACACTTAGCATTTATGTTTTATGTGACTTATCTACGAGACATGAGTTTATTAGGAATCCTATGATTCTATATTTTATATTTCTATAATAATGAGATTGAATGAGTATGGGGGATAATTTAATGATTAAATTAAATCATGCATATTAATTTAGTGAAGCATAATTTGTGGTAATTGATTGATTTATGTAATTGAAATTTTCCCAACCTTTTTTCATACATTAAATTTCTGAAATTTATGTGAATTTATTTTCTATTATTATCTATGCCATGAATGAATTTCACAACTTTTTTTTATTTTTCGAGAGGATTTATATACCAAATAATTTCTATTTTATCTCGATAATATTTGTTGAGTTATATTAGGTCATGAAACCCACTAGAAATTTTATGGAAGCTTTTCAAATATATAACTATGAAAAAACACATTTAACATTATTGTGAAATTTTTATTGGTAATCCCTCATCCTTGAAATTGAATTTTACATCAATAATTGTTTAGCCCCTCATCCTTGAAAATGAATTTTACATCAATCATTGTTTAGCCCATAGAGACCATGTTTGATCTTGATAGTAATGAGAAACATTTCAATCCATTCATATCCATTCCTACCATCCATTTAGTATTTTTAATGATGTTTTAAAGTTTATGTGTGGGGGTTGAGGTAAGTCATGGTGGAAGGATACATTTCATTTTAAGGGAAAAGAGAGGGGGTGATACTCTGAGTATTTAGAAAGGTTATTGATTCGGTTATTGTAATTTATTATTTTACCTTTTTGACAAAAAATAATGGGTTGTGACTTGGGAAACTAAAAAAACACTACCAGTAGACCTATTATTTTTATCATATGTGTTTAAGTGGAAGATGTGAGTTTTTTTCCCAAGAATAGATTTTAAAAAAAATATAAAAATTGAAAACATAGTTTGACAAATAAAAAAAAATTAAAAAGGGAATTAAAGAAAATTAAAGAAGGTGTATGTATTTTATTGAGCATACATTGTTCATAACCTTTAAATGAGTTTTGGGAAGAGGGAGTTATAATTTTGAAGAGGATATTTTTATTACACTTTGATTTTGATATCAAGATTTATGATTTAGAGATTAACCCCTATTTAAGTCTTAATGATTTTATCATCAAAACACAAAAACCTCAAAGTAATTATAACCTTGATTTAGAAGACCTACTGATTTTTTTGTGACTTTTGTATTTAAAAAACATAGAAATTAGTTCCTTTACAATCCTATGGAAAGGATAATGTAAACATGATATAAACATTACTTTACCTAAATATGTATCATGAGTTATAAGAGAAAAATATTCCAAGTGAGGTAGATCATGAATTTACTTGTTTAATAATAATTAATTGAGAAACTTATGAAAGGATAAGTCCCACCATTTTTAAAAGGGAGAATATAAAATACTTGGATTGATTAATATTTTAAAAAAGTAATGTTGAGTTTATGTTTTGTGTGTAATTTGAAAATTTTATTTAACATTGATAATCATTTTTATTACTTTGAGATTTAAATATTAACAACATGGTTTTTATCTTTATTCCAATGTTGAGATTCAATTCTTGAGTACTAGAACAGTTTAATTGTGGTGGTATTTGATGCACTAATTTTATAATGGAAAATTTTAATCAATTTCTAATGATTTTTATGGAATTTAATGAATATTTCCATGAAATTAAATGTTTATTAAAAATATGGAAAATTATATGAATTAAAATGGATGAAAATGATGAAATATTTATTTGAATTTTAAATATGAATTTCTAGTTGGAATATTACTTAGTGTTTAATTTTTATTTTATAGGTATAAAAAAGATTCTAGCTTGATATCCATTAACCCATTGGGCTATAACCCACATAACCAATAAAATATTGGTTGGACGGATAAGAAGAACTTCAATGAAGCCCGTTCGAGTAGTAGGAGGAGATCAAGCTATGTGGGTAGGATACCACACTCTGTTTGGTCCAAGGAACACATGCACCACACATGTTGGTGTGATAGATTTGTGTGTATGAGGTGTACAGGGAGACCATTCCCATAGTAAGTGATCCGAGCTAATAATACCATGGGTTTTATTATATGTGAGTGAAAACCATATCCAAATGTTACTTATGGGACAAATCATTGTAGTTACCATTCCTTATTAACAAAATCAACTTGGTTCTATGCTTAAGACACAAACTCATGCTTGGACACATTCTTATAGCTGCCTTCCACCCTCGATGTTTCTTATCCCCATCTGAACTCATCATAGATGCCATTTTTGACATTGAGAAAGCTCAATATCAAGTTTATGTCCATTTCAAGGGTTTTTGATCACAATGGATGGTATTTGGAAGTTTGAGATACCACTATGAAGCCAAGATTAAAGAAGAATGGGGATATGTGTGATGAAGATAAGCTCCATATCACCATTTTTAAGGATAGATGATTTCAGATGTAAACCAATGTTGTAGCCACCATGGTTGCGCTATGGGATCATGTAGAAGTATTTCACTAAACTTTGGAGAAGAAAACTATTCCATAGAGGTGTGGATATCAGTATTGGAAAGTGTTGAAGAGGATAATAGACTTATTCCATGGGTGATATAGCTATGTCATATCCATGAAGAAGGAACGTCCACTACACCACAGTGCTTTAAATGTTCCATTGAAGAGTCCAAATAGGAAGTGATGATGTTTTGAGATAATTATGCGTTAATATGGCTACAATTTGGTGTTCATAATTCAGTGTAGGAATGATTGTAAATATAATGGGTGTTTTTTGAGAAAATATGTTGGGAAGGAGATATGACCGTGGAGTAATTGGTTACATTATATCCCATAAATAGCCATAAAATTATGAAGATGCTACACTACAATGTTCCTACCCATTCCATAATATAATTCTACACTAAAATTTGGAAGGACCCTATATTTTAGTAGATTACATTGTGATATTAAAAAAATATACATTTAACATTAACTGAAGATAAAATGAAGATATGGGAGATACAAATGAAGGTAGAAAAAGGAAACTTTTTCCATTATAAATTGGAGGGTTTACCATTGCGTGATGGATCGATTAGAGGATTAGGATCCAAACTAATTATATTATGTTTTAAAAAGTTTTTGTTTTTATAATTATTATTTTAATTTCATTCTTCTATAATTATTAAATTCTTTTAACTTAAGCACTCTATTTGTTTCTTCCACTATTAATTTATCTTTTATCATTCTATTATCTCTTATCATCCTTCCACCATGACCTCTTACACTTGATAATGAGTTCTTGACCCAAGGATTGGCCTCAAGAGGGGATTGGTGTTTCCTAAATACTATTCTTTAATTCCATATATCATTTTATATTTTTTGTGAATGAGAATGAGGTTCATGAGTGTAAAGATTGTCCACCATGATACAAATATAAAATTCACTTATATTCTTTTATTTATATATTTACCTTTCCTTAAATTGAATTATAGATATTAATACAATTTAGTTAAGCTTTTCAATGGATGAAACGATATAAAATGGAGCTAGGTCATATAATTTTCCACACTCTCAATTTAGGTGTGTCAATAACCTTGATTATAGGAGGAGGTTGAGTTTTTGTTTGACAAGGAATATTTCCAAGGAATCCAAGATTTCACAACCAATAAATGAAAGGATTGTAATTAAAGATTGAGATTTCATAATTGGATGGTCAAAGAGAATTTAAAACAATAAACATGAATAATGAAGGAACCCAGAACCAAACCTTAGGGATAATTTATTTATTCTCTTACCCCATTTGGTTTAAATTATATGTTAGTTTAGTATTTAATTGACTTTTTTTAAAATAATAATAATAATAATAATATTAATAATAATAAGAATTAGTTTAGGATAATTGGAATTATTAATTGAATAACTGTGAAGATATTAAAGTGAGACAACCCTTGTTAGATATTATACTAAACTTGAAAAAATATATATAACAACTTTTTCTACACCTTGAAATAGGTTTTCATCAAAACGTGGCATCATTTCCAGAGTGATATATATTGTTTATTTATTTTTTCCTCTCTAAAATTTTTAGATACTTTTTCATTGATTTTATAAAAGAACATAAAAAATTCCTTTACTATGATTTTTTCAATAGATTGTTATTAAGAATGGAATAACTACACATAGGTGCAAGGCCCACACCAAGTAGTTGACAAAGATGACGATGCCCTATTATGAGGAGTTGATGATCTAATGGTTCTAGTAAAAAAGATGATGAGTATATAATAGGAAATAATATCACCTAAAGGATTTATGGGCATGGTCTATAAGGTCTAAACTAACTATAAAAGATTAAAGGCCATAAGGGAAGCACCACTAGATCATCCCAGGTTTTCTGAAGAGGTCTAAGTGGTTGATGCCTTACTTCAGAAACATACACAACCCAATAATCTGAAGATTCAAATACATACTTAACATGAAGATCTAGAGTGTGATGATAATGAATCATGTGCTTATGTGAATTTGAGAGATCGACAAGTTCATGATCAATTTAGGAGTGATTGAAAAAAAATGATGAAAATGATCTCCTCAGTATAAAAGTAGAAGAGCCAAAACCATTGAATATATATATATATATAGAATTAAAATATGAAAAAAGCACCCAACTGCTTT
This sequence comes from Viscum album, assembly GCA_963277665.1. Lineage (NCBI taxonomy): Eukaryota > Viridiplantae > Streptophyta > Magnoliopsida > Santalales > Viscaceae > Viscum > Viscum album. The sequence continues at coordinate 398,400,878 of OY728125.1, forward strand.
AATTTGAAGAAAAGTTAGATAATACTAACTACATACCTATATCTATCCTAAATGGACCGAAGGCCTTCATTTTTATTGATTTTTGATAATGCCCATTTCTAGGGATGAGGGGGAACCCTTAAAAGGCCCGTAGGCTCAGAGATTACATGGACCGTAGTCTTTGGAGATTACATGAATCGAAGGTCTTATAGAATTCAACCAGACTATCTTCAAGGAACTGCCCCTCCCCATCATCTTCATCATGATAGTAGCTCTCAACCTTTGGATGGCCATCTGGCTAGTCTTCCTATGCAAGAACAATATGCTCCTGATGGAATAGACATACCCTCTCATTATGAAAAATCCATTTGGATCTAATCTGGTGAGTGCAGCTGTTCTGAATCCTCTTATGGGGCTATTCCTTTTTTTAGAGGCTATATAGGACAACTGCATGTGGCACAAAGGTCTTGAGGTGGCCCGAAGGCCTTAAAGGTTGCCTGGAAGCCCTACCGACCCGAAGGCCTGGGTGGCTCGAAAGCCTTAAGGAATCCATGCCCAAACCGGTGGCCTAAGGTGAATAGTTCCAACTGCTATAGTACCAAACATTACCTGCTATAGTAACTTCTACAGTAGTCGTACAAATTATAGTTCTTCTATAGTACCCGTACAATGTACAGTTGTACTACAATACCACATAGTGTACAGTTCTGCTACATTACTGCACAATGTACAGTTTGATACATTACCTGCTACATTAATACTATAGTACCCCCAAAAATATGCCTCTACATAGTTTTGAACGTGGGTCTCGTGGATGCACTTAAGTATACCTCACCAACTGGGATGAGGCTCATGTGCTATATACCTATATCTAGTGAAATCCAACTTCAAGAAGAATTTACCAATGAATAATAGATTTAATATGAACTAAATCAGGGAGTTGATCCTTTATTAGACTCATTCTTCTATACTTTTGTTCAATATGAATTGAGGATTAAATCTAACTATTTTGAATTTTTAAATTCATCCAATATATGTTTTTTCTTGGGAGAAAATGAAGAATAAAAGCATGCACCTTCCAAGGAACACATATAGCTCTATGATATTGTCATACATTTTTAAAAGTAATCCCATGAGGAAGTCCAAGTGGCTGAGCCTAAGGAAACCAAGACATAGGCTTATCACTTTGAAAGGGATAATTTTGATTTGTATTATATATGTTTTTATTTTAGTCAAGTATAAATAAATTCTTACAATCCTTTTAATTACTAAATTGATGCATCCTACACTAATCAAGAACTTGACAATAAATTGGAGGTTTTATAAGTAGCAACCAAGAAGAAGGATGATCCATTCTTCATCTTACCCCACCTTAAAAACTATAACTTATTGTGAAGGGGATGGATATTGTGTACTCAATATGTGGAATCCTTATAAAAAAAATGAAAAAGTTCAATCTGGGAAAATCTATATGTGGTGGTTTAAATCCCATAAGAACCACCCATAGACAGATTATAGAAAATAGATGGAATTGCCTATCTAGAGGTAGTAAAAATATAGGGCCGAATTGGGATATTAAACCAAGAATTATATATTTACTTAATTTCTAGAAAATTTCAATTTCTATTTTAGGGATTAGTTTGGTATGTATCCCAATCCCTCATTATTTTTGAGATTTAATGACATGATCCTTTTGTTATAGTTTATTGAATTAATTTTATAGGCCTAATATGGAATAAGGTTGTCCCCAAATAGTGAAAAAATAGGAGGAATAAATATTCATGAGAAAAAGGGAGTTCAATTTTATGTTTATATTATAAACTCCCTATATTTTTTATAATGTTATTTTTTAAATAAAAAATTCCATTGGTTGACATATAAAATGAAATTTTCATGCGATACTTAGGATTTAAATTTTACTCGACTTATCTTGGATACATGAGTTTCTTAGAAACCATATGATTCTATCTTTTAGATTTAAATGGTAATGAGATAGAATATGTAAGGTGGATAATTTAATGGTTATAGTGAAGAATTTATATTAATTTATTAATGCCAACGAGCCCGTACCTGAGTGGTAAGGGCTCCTGCTTGGCATCCAAGAGACCCAGGTTCAAAACCAAGTGGAGGCGAATTTACGGGTTACTATAGCAGTCACCGTAGCACTACTGTAATAGTCACTGTAGCAGTAACTGTTCGGTACTACAGCTGCTGGAACTATTCACCCAATTTGGGCCTTTGGACCACTTGTTTGGGCCTACGGGTCTCCAGGGCCTTCGGGTCATCAAAGGCCTTCGGGCCATAGGGCATTCAGGTCACGTAGACCATGGAGTAGCCTAGTTCAGACAGAACAGACCCCAGAAGAGGATTAGAGCAACAGGAGTAGCAGCCACCAGATGTAGAGCTAACTGGATTGGAAGAATGAGAGGGTTTGGCAGTAGCCATCCAATCAGCAATGCAAGGTGGGGAGCTAAGGAGATCAATGATTCAAGAATTTGGGGAGGGGCAGTTCTAGTGGACTTGGCCTACAGGTCATGTAATGGGCATGGTATGCCTCTAGGCATTCGAGTCATTTATTGCAGGTCATGTCGGGCCTTGTGCCTTGGGCCTACGGGTCATGTACGGGTTCCCCTTCAACCCTTAAAAGGGGGATTATCTATAATAAAATAAAAAATAAGGCCTTCAGGCCATTCGGGCTTATGTTAATTTATTAATATATAATTTGAGGTAATTGGTTGATTCATGTAAATGAAACTTCCATCACTATTTTTCATACTTTAAAATTTTGAAATTCATGTGAATTGATTTTTTTTATTATCCATTCCATGAATGATCCAAAATTTATGTCTGTTACCCAAGAGGATTTATAGACCTAATAATTTGTATATAATCTTGAGCATATTTCTTGAGTGATCTTGGGGAATGTCACCTAATAGAACTTTCATTATAACTATTCAATACTATAACTGTGCAGAAAAAATTTAACATGATGGGGGAAATTTTATTGATAATCCATTATCCTTAAAACCACATTTTATGTTAATCATTATTTATCCCATAGAAAACATGGATGATCTTGATTGGAATGATTCACATTTCATGTCACTCATATCAATTCCAACCCTCCTATTAGTATTTTTCATGATATTTTTATGTTGAAGAATGGGGGTTTAGGGAAGTTATGGTGGAAGGATGCACTACATTATAATGGAAAGGTGTGGGTGCTACTTTGGGTATTGAGAAAGGTTGTAAATTCATACACTTTAATTTATTTTTTTACCTTATTGAAAAAGATGAATGGATTGTGACTTGGGAATATAAAAAATAATAATTAATAGACTTATTATTTTTATTATATGAAGTTTGGTGGTGGATGTGAGATTTTTCCTAAGCATATATTTAAAAAAAGTAAGAAAATATATGAAAAATTAGTTTGAAAATGAATTTGTTTTAGAAAAAGTAATGAATATTCAAGAAGGTTCATGTATTTCATTGAGATTAAATTGATTATAAAATTTAATTTAATATTTGAGAAGAGGGAGTTATAATTTTAAAGAAAATATTTTCATTACAATTTTATTTTTATATCTTGAATTATTCTTTAGAGATTAACCCCCTCTTTGAGACTTACCATTTTTAACATCAAAACCCACCAACCTTAAGTATCAGATTCATTAGAACCTTGATTCAAAATCCCTTGTGATTTTATTTGTGTTTTGTCTCTACATAGTGGTGAAATTAGTTCCTTTGGAGTTATATGTAGAGGTAACTCAAGTCCCATGAAGATCATAATGGTGAAGCAATGGAATTCATCTATGGACCTTGTGGAATTATATCATCTATTGAAGCTGAAATACTAAGATTGATCAAGGATAGATATGTAAATTCCTAAATCTTGAATAACTTAAGGCTTGAATAAGACTATAACTCTATTGTTCATGATTTTAGAAATTAAAATATTCATCTCTCCTAGAAGTTTACTGCTCTTTGGATCTTGTTCTTGGATACTCTATCATCCATGAACTATTTAATCACACATTCATTTCATAAATATTTTTTTAAAGGTTGGGGCCGAAGCCTCATTTATTATTAAATCAAAGCAAAGACCTCTTTTAGCTGGGTAGAGGGAGACCCATTACATAGCCCAAAGGCCCAATGGGCTTTTATCCCATTACATGGCCCATAGTTCCAATTTTTTGGCCCAAAGCCCATTCTGTGAATAGTAATGCTACAGTACCGACTGCTATAGTACCGTACAGTACCCTACTGCCGCTATAGTACCCCTACCACCGCTATAGTGACCTGTCGCCACTATAGTGCTTTCCGTGGCTATAATACCACCACTGTTACAGTACACTAAAATACTGCTACAATGACCTACGCCCAATGGGTTTTGAACCACTATTTTTCATGTAGGATTATGGGGTGCTTACCACTAAGACAAACCCCAACTACCATTCATTTCATAAATATAATTACCTTTATAATGGTATTACAAATAATGGGGTATGTTGTGACATACTCATATTGTCTAATGACCTCCCTGAGGAACCAATGTCTCTTTCAAAGGGATAGTTGTAAAATTCCTTCTTACAAACTATTGTAACTTTGTTTTCTATAATAAAAGATGTTAGTACTCCTCTTCTATTATAAAAAAGTAGTTTCTTTTCAAGACCATGGAAAAAAAACATATACTCATGATATGAGCATAACCACACTTGAATATGTATCATGGGTAATGAGAGAAAAAGATTCAAAGCAAGGTAGATTATGACTTGGCATGTTTAATAATACTAAATTGATAATCTTATGAAATTACAGGTCCCACTATTTCAGAAGGTAGAAAGTGAAATACTTGGGTTGATTGATCTTTTGAAAAATTTAATGTTGAGCTGGTGTTTTGTGTGGAACTTGAAAATTTTATTTAACATTTATAATAATTGTTTCATTACATTTAGATTTAAATATTAGATACATGGTTTTTATCTTTTATCCAATATTTATATTAAATGGTTGATACAAACATAGTTCAAGTAGGGGCATTTGATTCAATCATTTTATAATGAATTTTTTTAATCAATTTATAATATTTTTTATGGAATTTAATGAATATTTCCAGGAAATGAAATTTTTATTTAAAATATGATAATTTAAAATTAAGTAAATAATGTAAATTAAAATGGATAAAAGTGTTGCAATTTTGATTTTAATTTTAATTATGAATTTCTAGTTGGAATATTACTCAGTGCTTGATTTCTATTTTTTAGTTATAAAAAATAGGCCAATTGGATAATTTTCAACCTAATGGGCCACAATCCACATAACTAACATGATATGAGCTGGCTGGAAAAACATCTCTTTGGGGAATGATTTTTCAGTAGCAAGATGATATTATGCCATTCTGAGAGGTTTCCGCACCACATTTGTGCCAAGGACTACATAGTCCGTACATGTTGGCATGACACATTTGGGTGTGTGAGGTGTAGAGGGATCCCATACCCACAGTATGCGATTTAATCTAATTTCGAAATGAGTTTTCTAATATATGATTAAGAAACCTCATCAATTGTTCAATATGGGATAAATCATTATGGATACTATTCCTTACTAACAAAAGAGACTTGGTTCTATACTTAAGACACATCCCCATGCTAAAACACACCCTTTTCACTACTTTACACCCTTGACATCACCTTCCACTATCTAAAACTCACCAGAGACACCATTGCTACCATTAGGAAAGTTCAATAGTGAACTTATGTATGTTTATGAGGTTCTATATCACCATAGATGATATTTTGAAGTTAGGGATATCACCAGGAATCCAAGAAGAATGAGGAATGAGGCTTTTCATGATGAAGATAATATCTATCTGACCACTGTGAAGGATGGATGGTTTGAGAAAGAACCCTATTTCATAGCCTCCATGGTTGTGTGTTGCATTTGATTGGAGTATTTCCCTACACTATGGAGGATAAACCTATATTTTTGAGGTGTGTATATTAGTAGTGGAAAGGTTTTAAGAGGATAATGGAGTAGATCCATGTGTGATATGTCCATGATATATCCATTTAGAAAGAACAATCACTGCACTATAGTGCTTTTCATTCACCATTGATGAGTCCAAATATTAAGTGCCAAATTATTGAGGGGATTACACCTTGAAGAAGAATTTTGGTTTTCATATAAGGTGTATTCAAGATCATATAGACAATGGGAAATTTTTGAAAAAATATATGGTGAAGAATCTATGACCGTAGAGTAATTGTTTACTCTGCCACCCATAAATGGACATGCCAAAATGAATAAGCTACACTGCAATGTTCCTGCCCACCCCATAGTATAAGTCTATAATAAAATATAAAATTTCATAATATAGTAGTAAATTACCCATAAATTTTAAAATAATATACATTAATATTGACTCAACATGAAATAAATATATGGGAGATACAAACAAATTGATAAAAGGGAAATTTTCCCTCTTTAAATAGGTGGGATTACTTTTTTATGATGGATCAATTGGTGGATTAGGAACCAAGATACTGCTAATCTATTTTATTAACTTTTTTCTAAGGTAGTTTTTATTTTAGTTTCTTTATTCTTTAATTAATGAATTCTTTTAACTTAATTATTCTATCTATTTCTTCCACTTTTACTCTCTCTATTTCTCATTTTTATATTTCTTCTCATTTATCCACTGTGACCTCTTACTCTTAATAATGAGTGTCTTACCCAAGGCTTATCCTTATGGGAGGATAAGTTTTTCATAAATTCTGTTCCTCAATTTCATATACTTTATTTATGTTTGTGGTGAATGAGAATGAAGTTAACGAGTGTGGAAATTTTACACCATGAAAAAATTATAAAATTCAATTCTATTATTTTATTTATATCATTTCCCTCCTTTCCATTTAACAATATCACTTCATACAATGGATTTGAGCTACTCAATAGATGAAATGAAATAAAATGGAGTCAGGTCCTGGAATACACCACACTGTCTATTGAGGCATCTTATCAACATTGATTATAAGAGTAGGTGGAGTTTTTTAAAGGATTATTTCCCAAGAATTAAAGATTTAATAACCAATAAATAAAAGGATATTAATTCAAGTGTGTTATTTTATAATTGTATAATTAAACTGAATTTAAAATAAAAAACATGATTAATTAAGGAAATCAAAACCAAAACTTAGTACCAGGTTCTTTCTTATGTAACCCTATTATATTTTCATTACATATTAGTTTATAATTTAATTCTATTTATTTTTGGAAAATAATAAAAACACCAAAAAGTAGTTTATATTGATTTGAATTAGTAAGTGAATAATAGTAAATCTCCTCAAGTGAGATAACCTTGGTCAACTTTTGTATTGAATAAGAAAAGATATAAATATTATATTTTTTTCACACACCATAATAATAGGTTTGAATCAATATCATAAGATAATGGAAACATATTTAAGTGGAAACAATATATAACATGAAACAAGTAAATGTCAAATATAACCACCAAGACAACACCACACCGTGGATAGAGTTGCATCATAGATTAGGTTTACTCCCTAATCCCATACATAATGTCTCATGTGACAAAAACATTACCCATTTCATTGGATATATATCTTGGAACACACATATTATGATGTACATACTCATGTGTGCCACTAAGTAAATCAATCATAAGGAATATATCTAATATTTTCTCATAGAAAGAAACGTGTTGCATAATCTTTCCTCATATCACAATCAATGCAAATTTCCTAAAGTTTACAATGAGAAGAAGGAATTAAATATTATAGATCTTCACACCTGAGTACAGAATAATAGGTATCAAAATATGGTGTTAATTTAGGAATAAATACTTTAAATGAGAATCATATAAAAGTATTAAAATATAAAACCCTTAATCAGGTTTTATTTTAAACAAGGCACTTGAGAAATGATCTTAAGGCATGTATTGACACATAAAAGGAAGATAGAATAATCTGGGTATAAATATAAGAGACACATATATAAAATTTATAATCATTAAATTATTATCAAATAGAGATATAAAAAGTTATTTATATTGGGAAAGGTTATAACTCGATGAAAAAAGGTAGTTCAGAAAGATCCCCTACTTGATGTTCCAAAATATTTCGGATCTTGTACATAATGTATGGAATAATAAAATTAAAAATTTTAATTACTTAATTAATAACCATTTAAATATAAAAATTATTTATTTTAATTTTATTATGATCATTTATAACAATTTAAATGATATGTAAAGTTTAATTTCACTTTTCTGAGGGAATTTGTTTCATGGTTCCATGGTTCGATCACTTGTGTATAATTATAGATGTTATTTTAAAGTGAGTATAAAACTAAATAAGTTAAATGAAAATATATTTTATATACATAATTTTTTTAATGGTCCTAAATATTCTTTTTTACTATGAAAAAGGGACGATTCACTTAATACAAATATTAACGTTATCCAGTTAGTTCATTTGGGCGGTTTCACCAACCATATGAACTAGTTTCATCTTATTTAATATTATATATATTTATTAATTATAGAATATTAAATATATTATAATATACTAATTATAATCTTATTTAATCATAATAATATTTTTATGACCATCCTTGAAGGCATTAATATAAAATAAAAACTCATCATCCATATAGGTGGTGAATCAACAAAACATGGACAATGGTTTAATTTTAAAATTATAAGGAGTAGAAAAAAGGATGTATAATAGAAATTCCATTAGAACATAAAATTAATATATATATATATATATATATTAGAATTATTATTACATGTTGTATTAGGGAGGTGAGTAGAAGGTAGAAGAAGGAGATCGTTTAAAATAGCTAATTTGAGAATATTACCTCTTGAATGTCGTCTCCTTGAAAAATTTATCAAGGAACATGGAATTGGTCTTTGGATGAGACCATAAGAACAAATAAATAGTAAAGAGGATTGGGAATGTATTCTCTCATAAATTTTGTATGATAAAAGGATTATATGGTGTGATGATAAAGGGTTGTGAGGGGTAGTATTTATAAGGTGAGGAGAGGTGTATTTTTGAATATTATAATCATTAGTTTACTATTTTGGATCATGAATAGCAATAGTAATTAATATTTTCAATATATAATGTAAATTTTTAATGTGTGTTCAAATTAACATTTTCTTATATCATATATGACTCAAAAATTTATGTATTTAGATTATAATTTTAATATCGCATTTTGTCGTATTTCATTATTCACTAAAAATTCAACTATTTTTAGAAAAATAAAAAAAATTCATCCAAGAAATTTTTTAAGGTTTAGAGTCAAAAAATAAAATCCATTTTAGGAAAATATTTTTATAAATATGATAAATGTTATTTTTGAATAAAATACTCATTTATTTAAAAAATACCAATTCTTATATTATGATCAATTTTATGACCCTTTGAAAAATTACTTATGGTATCATAAAATTTTAGTATAATTATAATAAAAATTAATATTAATTTATAAAATCATTTTATAAAAATATATTTTATTTTAAATCTTTATAATTTTTATAAAAATTAAAATAAAACACATTTGTTTTATAAAAATAGAGACAATTATTTTATGATTTTTATAAAAATTATTTACTTATATCATGATATAAATATGATATATTTTAATTTTATATGATACCTAAATATTATTTTAAACTTAAATAGGTGATTATGTTATTCTAATAGTTAGTTTTATTTTTATAACAATCAGATTACTGTTTCAACGGTTAGGTTACTATTCAAACGGTTTGATTACTATTCTAACAGTCATATTTGTAACAGTCATACGTGATCCCTACATCCTATAAATACATCATATTTTATTAATTATTCATTCAATTATATTTTCTATAACAGTTATATATTTTAATTTTCAAAACACTTATTGCATTACTCTTATTCTGTTTCATTTCTATAGTGTTGTTCATGAGTGGGATTATTCTGGGAGATTGAGAAAATACAAATTTTATTATTATTGTTCCCTTATTTTCTATTTTTCCCATTATAATAATTTAAATTATCATGACCATATTTATTCTGTAAGTTAATATAATTATTTTTTTTGGTTTTATCATGTGGTGTGTGTGCATTATATAATATATTATTACCAAATATGACACAATTATATATTCTGATGGGAAATTCTAATGATAAAAAATATTGGTCATTAAATTATTTACCCTTAATAAATTTCTCCCTTGATATTTTATTTTACATACTATGGTGAAATAGGTCAGGGTACTTTTGCTTTAGTGCTTCCTCTAGTTCCCATGTCACATCTTCATACTTATGGTTTCACTATAGTACTTTGACTAAGTGAGTTTTCATGTTGCATAGAAACTCATATCTATGGTCCAAAATCTTCACCTGATGCTCCTCACAAGAGAGATCATTTTTCATATGTACCACCTCTGAATTTAATACATGCGATAAATCAAGTTTGTAATTCCACAATAAGGGTACATAGAATACATTATGTACTTGAAAAGAGGTGGTGGGATTACTAGTATATTCCATAACTCTAATGAGATCAATAATATAAAAAGGTATGATATACCTGGTACTTAACTTTCCCTTATTCAAAAATCTATTGTCTATATTCCATGAATATATATAGAGGAATAATTTATCTCTAACCTCAAACTCTGGATCTCATTGTTCATTTTCATCATAAATATCCCGTTGAATTTGAGTAGCCTTTATGTGCTGCTGAATGGTATTGAACCTTTTTACCATTTCTTAACCATTTTAATACCTAGTAGATTGTGTTCTATAACTTTATCCCAACACACAAGTGTTCTAAATTTCTTCTCATAAATGGATTCATATGGATCTAATTGGAATCTAGAGTAAAAACTATTATTGTATGAGAACTTGAACATAGTTAGATAGTGATAACATCCTTCATTTATGTCAATAATACATACTCTAATCACATATTCATGTTTTTGGATTCATTTATCATATTGGAAATCATTTTTGGGGTGATAATTCATACTGATGTTCAAATAAATATTTAGATAATGTTAAGACTCTTCTAGAACTTTGAGGAAAATATCAGATCTTGGTTAGATACAATCGATAATGGTGTTCTATACAGATTCACCAATTATCAAATGTATATCCTAGTAGGTTGATTGAGTGATATTTCCTCATAAATTTCAATGAAATAAACATACTTTATTAGATTATCCACCACAACCCATATAGCATTATTTACTATGGATTTCTTTGGAAGACTAGTGAAAAACTCCATGGTGATGTTTTCCCATTTTTATGTAGGTATGAGTAATGGTTTTATAATAACCTTGGAATTGTTTCTTTTATCCTTCACTTTTTCACATACCAAGCACTTTGATACAAATTCTATGATCACTTTCATCACATTTTCCCACAAATAGTGCTCTCAGATATTATGATAAATCTTCACAATCCCTAGGTAGATGGATAAGGTCATGGTATGTCCATAATTTAGTAACTCATTTTTTATCTTAGGTTTTTTAGTACATGTAGTCATGAACCAAATCTTAAAACTTATTATTCATCAATTTTGAACTTCATGGATTTCCCTTTTCTAATATCTTCAACCTTCTTCTGTATTTCTAAATCCTCTCTTTGATCATTATTTATCTTCTCCAGAAGGGATGGTTGAGTAATCATTTTAGAAAATAATGATGATGTTCCTTTATTTATAATCCTCAAATATATCCTGTTCAATTATAAAAATATTGGATCCCTCTCAATTTTCTTCATTGATTACGTTTCTGGATCCTTACTAATTAGAGAATATGCCACTTTATTTACTTTCTGATAATGGTAGTGTATTAAGAATCCATATTCCTTAATTAGCTCTAACGATCTCTTCTAGAACATATCAATCTTTTTTTTTGTGAATGTATATTTAATGATCTTATTATCTGTATAAATTTCACACTTCTAGCCATAAATATTGTTCTTCCAAATCCTCAATGAAAAGATAACAATAGATAATTCCAGATCATGTTTTAGGTAGTTCTTATCATGAAATTTTAACCACCTTGAGGCATAGGCTATCACATTATGATTATTAATTAGTAAATATCCCAATCCCTTGTTTGAAGCCTCAATGTATTCTATGAAAAGTTCCCCACTTGAGGGTTGAATGAGTATCAGTGCTATGATAGTCCTCATTTTAAATTACTTAAATCTTTCTTTACATTAATCAGTCTAGAAAAACATTACTCCCTTCTATGTTAGCTTAGTTGGAAGGTTTGACAGCTATGATAAGTTTCTCACAAATTTTTTTTAATATTCATCTAGTATAAGGTAACTATAGAACTCTATTATAGATTTTGGTCTAGTCCACTTTTCAATTGCCTTTGTCTTAGAAGTGTAACCCCCCAAATTCAGTATCTTGGTTTCAGTGGTTATTTTACTACATTGACACAAAATACAAGGGATCACATCCCAAAGGATATAAAATTTTAGTAGTCTTTTGATACTAGATACATACATGATTATAAAATTATATATGAAAATATGAAATATAATGTAACATTTTTATGATAAATTTATTATTTCTTCTTTTAAATCCTTGATTTCATTCATATATCCCTTCATTAATAGAATGTATAATGTCCGACATCATAATCTTACACTAAGGCCTTCTGCTAAGAAAAAATATGTTAATAAGTAAGGATTATGACAAATATCCAAACTAGTTTTTTTTATGAGACTTAGTGATGCATCGGGGGACTATAACAGGCCCCACTAATCAATTACTAAGTCCAATGCATTAATCATATGAAAGGGGTGAACTGAAATCAACTTAAACATTCATATTGAAAAACTAGCATATAAATTGTTAGCATTTTCCCTAATAAAATAATAATAATAATAATCCATCCAAAGTAATATGAAGAATGGTATCAAAAGTGTACATCCACAGTAAATATTAATATCCACCAAATAATATTTTCTTAGATGAAGATAATTTAAAAAGATATCTTAAAGATTTTTTTAAGGAAAATACCATTTTTCATTTTGAAATCACATATTCAAAATCAAAAAATTTTCAAAATATTAATTAAATTTTTTTATTTTAAAATAATTTTGAAAAATTGTAAAGTTTGTTTCCAATAATTGAGTGGTCTTGATTATGGAAAATTCTATTCATGCGATGTACATAAATAAGGATTTCTTTGAAATTTTCAATAAAGGTTAAAAAATTACATCATTTGTAAAATAGCAAGATGATTAATTTTAAAATATTATGTAAAAAGTTAATCATTGGTAAAAATGGATTTAAAATATCATAGGAGTATATTAAAAACATTTTTTAAAACATTTTTAGAAAAAATTGATATGGAAGAAAAGTATTCCCGACCGAATAAAAAAAATCTTATTTTCCTTAAAAATATTATCTTGGTATCTTTAGTAACTAGAAGATAAGAATGAAATGAAATATTATAATTTTTATAAATAAATAAAGGATAATAAAATATATTGGGTTTAATATATAAATATTATATAATTCCCTCTATGGATACCTATATGTAATCAATCCCAAATAATGATGAGATTATGAAATAAACCCTTAACATAGGTCCAAATTGATTTTTTAGTGATTTAGCCTAAATTTCAATTTATTCTTATTATATTAAAAAATTGTACTTATAATATCATATATTATCCACTTATAACATTTAAATATCAATTAATTAATAATTTAAATTCATTGTTTCCAAGTGTTAACTATTTCATTTTTCATGTAAGTTTTGATTTGGACATTTTGACCCGTAAATATTAGTCTTGTTTCCATAATCTATAGGATGTTCATAATGATATAAATATTATATATTTTCATTATATATATATTATGAATAATCCTTGAAAGGTAGAGATAGAAAGATTAATTAAATTGTTCATGGAGATGGGAGGACATATGTATGCATGAACACTATTTCTAATTTTTAACGGATGGAATGAAATAAAGGTAAATAATAATTCACCTTTTCAAAATCATTATTATATCATATATATTCATTAAATATATCCTTGTTACCATCCATGTAATGTATAAATAAAAGATGAATCACATCGCTTCGTCATTATCATTTTCCAACAGATTAGAAGGTTAGAAGGTAGATATTGTATTATAATTCCAAAATCATAATTGTGTCATAAATATCACATATACTAATTATTTACATCTTTATAACCATATAAGTAAAGTGGTGATGAAAAATTATTACACCTTTATGCAGAGATGGTAATCCATACACACACATGATAAATGTTTTTTACTTTTTAGAGGATATAAAATAGATGAAAAATGGTTGTACCATAATCATAGTAATATATCAGTATATTCATGATACCATATTTATTATTTTAATATGAGTAAATTTTATTTTTTAGGAATAATAATAATATATAAATTAAAAAGAGTCGTATTAACGATTACCTTCACTTAGAGAAACCTTCTTTGGATCCCTTCTTGAGAACCCTAGAGTTGGTCTTTTGGGAAGAAAAAAACATCAATAATGTAGATAATGATGTTGGGTAAATATTCGGGTAGGTTTTATCTAATATATATGGCTCAATATATGTGAATAATTGAGAGGAGTAGGTTTTATTTTATAATTTAGGCGAGTGGTACGCTTTTATTTTCTCAAAGTTTTAAAATATTATTAAGTAATTTTCTTGGAAAATGGATCCCAAATGGATCATATTCTATGTTTATAAGGTTAATGTTGAAATAAAATAATTAAATTAAGTTTAAATAAGTTTTTATGTCATTATTACCCTCATCTTGTTGGATTAACTCAGGTAAACTTGTTTTGACCATAATTGTAGTGACATCGTTTTCCATATTAAAGGGTTATAATATTAATTATAAGGTAACAATTGGTTCATAAATAGTGAGGTTATAAAATTTTGGACAATTTAAATTTTTAATTTTACTCTTTTATGTTTTTTTAAATAATTTAAATAAATATTATTTTTCATAAATATCATTAATGTAATTTTTTGAAACTATTCATTTAATTTGACTTTAATAAAATCAAGATAAAAGTGGATTTTAAATATACACCTCTAAAACATGCATAATATTTTTTATTCATCTATTAAATTATTGTATCACTATAAATAAATCGAAAATATTACATTAAGAGTTTTTAAAATTATTTACAAGATTTTTTTTCTATTGCCCGCATAAGCATTGTGTCAGCATTATGTAAACATTTAAGGTAAATATTTAATAACTAAAAATTAAAAATAAATTATTATGAAAAGAATAATTATTTTAAATTTAAAATAAATATCTATAACAAAACTTATACTTTTTTATCCTTATGTAAAAATTTTAGTGTTATTAAAATCAAGAGAGAGACATTTTGGAATTCTATTTACTTAAAATAATATAAATTTCATTATCAATGGAAAATGGAGAAAAAATTCCATGTATTTGAGAACTAGATAAATATAGTCTAATTTATCCCTTAAAAGTAAATTATTACAAGTATTGGGTTGATTTTGTGACTTTATTTTAGGGTTTTAACCATGTTTTACCCATTTTTACTATCATTGAGGTGAAAAATATTTAAAAAAGAAACTATTTATAAAGAAAAAAATAAAAGGAAAAAATTTACTAAATTTGAACCTCCTAATTTTAAATATTTTGTCAATTTATCAAGATTCAATTTCTGTAAGTTTTAGAAATTAATTTTAATATAATTTTGTAAAACACAATATTTTTTTTAGAAAAATGCATTTTAAAGCATAAAAATTTAAATTATATCAAAATCCTGAAAATTTATAAAATTATATATATTATTATAAATAAAATGGGTAATATGTCACTTAAATAATAAATACAAAATATAATGGTACCTTTTTATATAATTAAATGAAATGATAGTATTTGAAAAATTAGTATTTTTTAGTAATCACAAAAAAGTAAATCATTTCATAAAAATACCAAAATTTAACCCTATGTTAATTTTGACATTATGATTTAAAAAATTAAGTTATTTTAATGAAATTCAATTTATAAAATTTTATAATTTTAATTTTTATCATAGTCTTAAATAAAAATATGTGTAATGTGTTATTGTTTCTTTAGAAAGAAAATATTACTATTATTGAATCTAGAGTGTTATAAAAAGGGTCCATAGATATCAATTTGTTGGTGATAAAATTCCACAATAATTATAATTCATCCATCCAGAACTCAAATTTACTATACATGGCATATAACTTCCCCCTTCAAAAAATCTCTAGCACGATATTTAAATATTCCACATACACGTCCTTTATTTTGGAGTATATCAGAACATTATTTATAAAGGCTACCAAATATTTGTTGACTTTATCTCTAAAAACACTATTCATTAAGTCCATTAATATTGATGGATAATTTTATGAGTCTGAAGGTAATTACTATGAACTCATAATGACCATACCTTCTTTGAAAGGCAGTCTTGGGAATATCTTCAGTCTTCACCTTTAATTGGTGACATCTTGACTGAAGTTCCACCTTTGAGAAATATTGGGCCGCACATAGTTGAACCAAAATTTCATATATCTATTTTATAGGATTCTTTTTATTTACCATTATTTTTTTGAGTTCATGATAATCAATGTAGAGGCACATTGTCTAATCCTTCTTCTTGATAAAGAAGACCGACACACCCAACGATGAAGCACTCAGGAATATAAATCCATGGTCTATATTATATTGTAACGTCTTATTTATTTATTTTAACTCAATAGTGGATATTCTATAAGGAGTCATGGATATAAGTAAAGATTCAGGTATAATTTCAATTGATAACTCATCCACTGAGTTTAGAGGAAGACGATGCAACTCTTTAAGGAATACAATAGTATAATACCTCACAATGACATGTATTTCAGTATGATTCTATACTTTATCTCAATCATTTTGGATATATATGATTTATTATAAGTTAATAATATCCACACATGAGATGAATATTCAAAAGGAGATTCATCCTCTTCCTTACAATTTTATAGAATTAGAGGATTACTTAAGATGTGAAGAGTGATCTCTCTATCTCTTGACATTTAATTTTGGAATTATCTAAGGTTAAACAATCGATGAACAATATTGAATAAAACTCCACTAAATAAAGTAGGAAAATATTTTTTGAGGGATTTAGTCAAAAACTATTGACCGGGGAGGATTTATGTACTTGGGATGCATTAATTACATCATTTTTTATTCTCACAAATAGGTCAACCCCTTTGTTTTGAGGTGGTGTTTGAATAATTCTACTAAACTTTCAATATATGAAAGAATGCCTAGAACTAGAATAAAAAATTATATCCACTAATCTTTAATGAATAATAATAATACCTTTCACTACATTATTTTTTTTGGATCCACCATAGTAATAGTTCTAGCATATTCCCTTCCTTACACTCTAGGGCTTGGAGGCTATTTTCGTTGATTATCTCTAAAAACCCTTTAATTATGAAATTGGTTTAAATAATTCCTATCTTACTTATAGTTTAAAAACTATACCATATTCTGATTGATGATTTGAACCTTCTTTTCTTCCACTACATTAGTGGTTTTCTTCATCTCTATTTGTAATTGGTTATCCTAATGACACTATTTTTCACATTTGAACCATCTCCTAGTTCCTTGAGAAAATTTCCGGGATGCTTCATACCATATTTTTAAAATGTAGTAATGTAGACACCATGAAATGTGTTCCATGCACTTCTCTGTAAAAT
This sequence comes from Viscum album, assembly GCA_963277665.1. Lineage (NCBI taxonomy): Eukaryota > Viridiplantae > Streptophyta > Magnoliopsida > Santalales > Viscaceae > Viscum > Viscum album. The sequence goes on from OY728125.1 coordinate 398,418,658, forward strand.
TTCCTCAACGAGGCTCGAAAAGTTCAAGGTGTGACTCTTCATTTTTCATGGGGGTCAGTGACGGTAGCGAATGCAGCGATCAGAAGGGTTGGGACCGCAGTCCGACACTGATCCAAATCAGGGGTGTGGGGGTGTAGCCCCCACGATATGAAGCAATTAAATTTGGATAAGCCCTCAATAAGGCACCCAAGGTACATACACACAAACACCTACGCGACACCATGCTAGAATAGAATGAAAGCATTATTTTGGTTAAGTCCTTAATGCAACACCCTAGTTAGGAAAAATCACTGGTAGCACACAAGTCTACTTGGCACCACCCATTCGATGAGAAGCCTACTTGAGAGTCCAAATATGTCACGCAACCTACTTACGCGCCCAAACTCCTTTCACCCAAGGCCCTGTTTTTGCCTATAAATAGACCCTTGGGGTCTTAATTTAGATGAACGAATTTCCTTGAAGCCTAATTGCTGCTCTGGTCTCCCTAGTGCTTCACCCAAGTCTTCCTGAACTTTCAAGGTAGTTCTTCAACACCTTGAGTGGAGGATTTAAATTAGGATCATTGGACTTGAGTCCTTTTAATATTTGAAAACCATAACACTTACAGGCCTAAAGTGGCCAACCTCTATAAATTATAAACACTTGCACTCCACCTATTCCTTTCATAGGAACTTGAGTTCCCCACTTTTGGGATTACCTATGCATACTCTTTAAGGATTAAGCCAAGTCTTTACCATGTATTACCATACATTCTGTTCTTCTCTTAAGTCAATATCAAGTTGCTCAAGTCTAATTGTGTGCCCATACTTGCGCACCCTTATCTACTTGAGTGCCCTTTTTTGATTCACTTACTCTCTTTATTTTACAAGCCATCAAGCCTTCATCAAATCCATTCATGGAAAGGATTATTATTCCTTGGATCCCTTTTCTAAAGGGGATTATGTTGAGACCTCCATAAAAACCTCCCAACTTATCAAACCTTTGAGAAAGGAACATCAGTGTATCTCCTATTTGGATTTGTATTTCCACAGTCAGAGGTTTCCCAAATTTGTTTTATATGGGAGTTAGGATACATGAAATGTATGTGGGTTTGTATATCCATAGTCACATGGATCTTTATCCTAGGAACAGTGTTGGGAAGTTCCTAGTTTAGAGGAGGGTTTGGGTCCTAACCTCTCCCTTATCAAAGGGACGACTTGGAACCTCAGGTCTTTGGTAGGAAAGGTATGGTTCACAATTTCTCTTCCATTTAAGAAAAGAAGAAGTATCCCTCCCATACCATGATCAATTTTAGGGCAACCATCCAGGTGTAAGCCCCTAGATTTTCTTTCAAGAGGTAGCATAATTTCTCCTCCTTTCTTCTTCGGTGCTAAAGATCAGAGGGGAGATGGGAACAAGGACTTCTGTTACCCTTTCCTTCTCCCATTGGGGTTTTTCACCATAGGAAGACATCCTCGTGTAAGACCCTAACCTTCATACCTTACTCCTTACATTGGATCCTTTTCTAATTTAAATAGAATAGAGAAAAGGCTTATCGTGTTTCCCTCTTCCACGGTCACCTCACCCTCATCCACTCTCGCTGCCATAGGTGCGCCCCCTTCCATCAGCAGAAGAGGAAAAGTGTGGATGATTTTGTTGAATCTTTAACATTCTCTTGTTTCTCACACTGATCATGTCTCACGTGGGATTAGAGATTTGTCATGGTCACAACATTTGAACAATTTAATGAACTACAAGAACTCTAATTGCCACCATAATCGAGATACTTAGGAAGCCTTCTCAGGGACTGAGCTCACTGGATATCCTCTTCAGAAATCCAATCCTAATTCCCATAATATGCGCATACTCCTTATAAATAAGACCCAAATTAAATCCTCAAATCACCAAGGCTTCCTTTTTAGGAAGTAATCCCAAACTCATTTCTCTCAATAGAATATACTATCCTATAAGAATTATCAAACTATGTGGGATTTGATTCCATCCACATGGGATACGTAGAAAGCCTCCTTGAGGTTCCAACCCAACATTTCAAAATCCACCACGTTCTCTTTCGGCCTTATTCCCAATAGGGTCTAATATTACTTGGAAACTCATATCCTTTCCAAGTTTATTTGGGTTGTTTCTGCATAAGTCCCACAACAAACATTGACTAAGAATCTTTCACTTAGATATCGTTACCACATGACATTAAACTGTATGGTTAGGTCCTTATCACATGACATTAGAAGGTATTATGTGTCTTATTACGTGGTACCAAACTATGAGGGTTTTAATTCCTTTCACATGGATACATATGTAACCCATTTCATGGGTACAATCAAAATAGAAAAACAAGCCTTTGTCTCCCTGGATGAGAATAAATTCCTATGTGCCCCACTGAGTGTCTTAAAAACCTGTATCATCATAATGATGATTAAAAGAATCTTGAAATAGTATATTAGAGGATACCATTGATGGATAACCTTTAATACATATGGAAATCTCCATTAATGAAAAAACTTGAATGCATACTAATGATTCAAAATTTTACACATGTTAACAAGTGATTGTAAATTTGAAGGAAAACATATGTTATACTTGGTCAATTAATAAGGATTCATGAATATATATTAAATTTACAAAGAGAGTCCCAGAGTAGACAATAATTCCCCCCAAAAGGGTGTGATGAGTCTGAACTCCCATCATCTTGACCAATGTATGTTCCTAAATATCATAAAGTTCAAACTTAACAAACACCTACCTTTGGAAAGTAGCCCCCCTTTAGATAAAGAACTGTTAGAAGTTTTCTATTCCATGAATAAATCCAATGGAAACTGACTAGAAGCAGTGATTATTAAAATTAGAACACATTTTCAAAGAACTATGAAACATGTATATTGGGTTTTATTTCCACCAGGATATTTATCCATTGATACTCTTGAAGAAAACTCCATTTTAGTCATTTTATCTCTAGTCCCATGAGACCATCGAGAGTCAAAAATATCCATCTTGACCTTAAGGTAACAACAAACAATATATTCATAGATATAAAAGTACTGAATCACTAAATAATTTCATAGACTCAGATCTAAACCAATAAATAAATGGCTGGCCTTAACTTTAGTGTTGATGAAAAATCTAGAGGCGTACCTTGAATGCCTTGTAAATTTTGCCTCATCTACTTTGATAGAATCATATTCTTTTTTCTTTAGCCTGAGGAACTCTATATTCATTTTAAAATGGATATTTTCGGGAAAATATTTGATAAAAATAATTTTCTTGAAACCTTCCCATTCCATGGAATCTAATTTTTCATTTGAATTTATATTCTTGATTAGTGTCTTCCAATGATCAGTTTCCCTTTCAATATTGTGGACAACCCACACAAAATTTCTTATTATAATCATTTAACAATATAGAATATATTCTCAATGGATTTAATCTATTGTTTTGTGATGATTGGATAATAATACCCACTAAAGCTAGGAATCCTTTTTTATACAAAGGAATCGACCGAAACATTCTCTTTTATAAGAGAAGTATGTCATTCTAAATTATTCAAGTTATTATACATTGTTTGAGTATATTGATCCAGTACTTCTAGGAAGTTTCCAAATATGGCTCCCACAATTTTTTGGGATATCATTAGGGTAATCATCACATTGCCTATCCCATTGGTTTTTGGAACAAGTACTCTTATTTCCTATAATTTACTAAAATAAAAAATGGATGAGAATACTCAAACTAAAAATTATGTAAAAAGGAAAAATACGAACATATAAGAAATAACTTATAAATGAAAAGTATATAATAACATATGAGTATCTATGTTTCAATTTATATTACCCATAACAATGTTTCTTATTAGGTTTTCTAACCTAAAAATATATTTAAGACCTTGATAATGGTTTATAATGAGTTAATGAATTTCTAAAAGCATATCCCCTAGGAGTTTCAAAACAGATGTGCAATAAGGCCTATTTTTTATGTACCAAGTGAAAATAGAGTTAATACCTAATGTGAACTTTTTAGGTATATTACCACTAAGTTAAACTATGTCAAATACACATCAACTTTTAGTATCTATATACAGATGTAATTTCTTGGAAGCCAATAAGTCTATACTTCACCAAAATTTTATGATATTTTTATATATTTAGACTTATCCCAAGGAATATAAGTAAATTATTCTATTAATAATAAATAAAAAACAACTTTACCTTTATTTGATACCAAATATATAAACCCAAATCATTTACACATATTATTACATTATTTTAAATATAAAAATCCAATAAACACAACCCAAATATTTGGAGGCCTAGTGTCTTTGGAAGAATAAGTTTATTGTATATAAAAAAGAAACTAAAACACAACATCATTATTTATTTATCTTTAATGAACTCCTAAAACCCTTGGAGCTATTATAACTGCACAGGATAACCTGGGTAATACATAAAATAAATTGGTGATCTATAAAGCCTAGTAAGAGAATAAATTTGATAATGAGGCATAACATGTGAGTCAAACAATATAAAATAATTTCATAAAAGTGAAGGATTATGAATAATAAAATGGGTTTATTACCTAAATATCATGGTGTAATAAGATTATGGAAACATAGGAAACTGAAAGTAATATAAAACATGAAATAAACATAAGTCAAGGTTAACTGCTAAGACAACATCACATGGTCAATAAAGTCCCATCATAGATTAGGTTTTCTATGTAATCCCATACATACCATCTCATGATAAAAAAACCTTAACCGATGAATTGGAGATATATACGGGTGAAACCATAATAACATGTATATTATTATGTGTTTTATAAAGGAAATCAATAATAAGGTGTAAATATAAGAGTTAACCATGGAAATAAATGGGTTTAATAATATTAGCTCATATCATAATCAACATAAATTTCATAATGATTCCAAATAGAAGAAAAAATTAAATATTATGGATTTTTATATCTAATAAAATAATCATAGGTATGAAAATATAGTGTTCATTTTGGAATAAATACTTTAAATGAGCATTATATAAAAGGATTAATGGATAGATAAGTCCCCCTTAATCGTGTTTGATTTTAAAGTAGGCATTTTGGAAATGAACATAAGGAATGTATTACCTCATTTAAGGAAGGGAGAATAAGATAAGTATACATGTAAGAGTCACATATATATATATATAATTTATATTCATTATTTAACATAAAATATAGATAGGAAGTGAGTTAGATATAGAAAGGACATAACCCAATGAAAAAAAGTGGTTCAAGGAGATCCCTTAAGTTAAGTTCTATAATCATTCTGCACTTGCACTTAATGTCTAAGATAATAAAATTAAATTCATTAATTACTTAATTCATAACCTTTTTAATCTATATATTATTTAATATAATTTTATTATTTTCATTTATAACCATTTCAATGTGATATAATGTTTAATTTTTCTTTCCTAAGGGAATTTATTTCAGGGTTCTACAGTCATATCACATGGGTATAATTATAGAAGTTAATTTAAAATGGGAATGAAAATATTTAAGAGAAAAAATGATAATAATGACACTAAATAAATTTTAATTTTCCAAAATATCATTTTTTAGTCTGAAATAGGGATGATTCAATTAGTAAAAACATTAATGTTATGCGGTCAGTTCATTTGTGCGGTTTCACCGACCATCAAGAACTAGTTTCATTTTATTTAATATTATATATATTTATTCATTATAGAAAATAAAATAAGTTATAATATAATTATTTTAATCTTATTTAACCATAATAATATTTTTATAACCATCTATGATGGCAGTAATAGAAAACTAAAACTCATCATCCATAGAGGAGGTGAACCGATATAATATGGACAACAGTTTTATTTTATGAATAAGAAGAGAAGAGAAGAGAAGTATATGGATGGTAGATATTACATTAGAACTATAAAATTTAAGTATATATATAATAATGGATTTATTATTCAATTTTTCACGAGGGGAGTTTGGATAAGGTAGAAGAATAAAATAATTTAAATGAGGTAATTTGAGAATATTACCTCTTGAATGTATTCTCCTTGAAAAACTTCTTAAGGAACTTGGAATTGGTCTTTTGATGAGTCTGGAATTAATAATAAGTGGGTGAAATAATTATTAATGTATTTTGGCGTAAATTTATAATTATATAAGTCTTATATGGTGTGAGGAGAAGGGGTTGTGAGAGGAAATTATTATAAGTGGAAGAGGGGGTTGTTTTTGAATATTATAATCATTTGTTTATTATATTGGATTAGGAAAACCAATAGTGATTAATATTGTGAAAATATACATTAAATGGTATATATGAGTTTGAAATAATTGATTTTTACATATATCATTACATAAGAATTCATTTATTTATCTTAAAATGTTAAATATCATTTTTTGTTGTATTTCACCTTTCACCAAAAAATAAATTATTTTATAAAAAACAAAAAATTCACACTAACCTTTTTTTTTCATGTAGATTCAAAAAATGAAATAAATTTTATGAGATAAATTTTATAATTATAATAAATTTAATTTTTAATTAAAATCTTCATTAATTTTAAAAAAACCAAATTTATTATTGCGATCAATTTTTTGTCCCTTTTAAAAATTACTTATAGTCTCATAAAATTATATTATCATTATAATGAAACATTATATTAATTTTTAAACCTATTTAAAGAAAATAAAATTTATTTTATATCTCTATATTTTTTATAAAAATGAAAAAATATATGTTTTAAAAAAACATGAAAACTTATTTTATCATTTTTAAAACATTTATTTACTTATATCGTGATATAAATATTCCATATTATCATTTTATAAGATACCAAAATATTATTTTACTCTTATATATGTTAGGATACTATTCTAATTATCATTTAATTATTTTTAACAGTCATATTACTATTCAAATGGTCAGGCTAATATTAAAATGATCAAATACAATTCCAATGGTTAGATTACTATTCCAACCATTATATTTATAACAACCATATAGGATCCCTAGTTATTGTAAATACCTCATATTTCATTCCTTCTTCAATAACTTATATTTTATTTTAAAGTTATATATTTTCATTTTAAAAATGTATATTGCATAACTCATATTCTACTTCATTTCAATAGTATTTTCATGAGTGATTATTCCATGGGATCGAGTAGATCCAAATTTTATTTTTATTATTATATAATTTTCTATTTTTTCCCACCATATAACTTTTAATTATTGTCACCATATTTATTCTCTAAATTAATATAAGATAATGTAGTTGTTTTTTCATGTGGTGCAAGTGAATTACATCGTATTATATTAATAAATATGGAAAAATTATATATTCATAAGGGAAATTCAATTGATAAAATTATGAGTCATTAAATTGGATGTATCCTAATGCGGATGAGATTAGTAAAATCTTAGTGTCTTTTCTCTTTAAATTTTTATATTTGTCTCTTATTTTTTGTTATTTTTATGATGAATTAAAATTATCTTTGAAAATGAAAAGATAAGATCCACTTGAGTTTGGGAGAAGAATAAATTTCAGAACATGTTAATTCACCCCCTCTTAGGATGTGTTTTAGGACCCCATGTTACAACAAGTGGTATCAAATCCATAATATAAACCTTGTTGATTCTATGGATGAAATTTAATATCAAATAGAATATTAAGAATTAAAAGGGAGTAGCATTATTTGAATTGTAATTATCAAGTGTGGAAGAACAAAATTATATCTAATTTATGATATCTTAGGTTTGATTTATTCTCCATAATAATTCATGGAATAAAATTTTGTGATACTAAAAATTAATAAATGATATAAGAAAACAAGAAATTGTTAATTGTTACTTAAAAGGCTCATAATTCCCCATTTGGAGTACTATCTGGTAATATATATATGAAAGTGATAAGTTATGCTTCTATGAAAAGAATATGAATTTTTTTTCTAAAATTTATAAAGGTGTTATAAAAGTTAAGGAAGCGAAGCTACATGTTATTAATAATATATTTGATGATCCAAATATGGGATTGAGTGAAAATATTGACTGTTTCTTCAAACATCATACTATGGTTAGTGGATATATCCATGAGGTTTGTCACAAGATATAAGATGTTGATATTATAAAGAAGTCCATACAAATACTAAAACTAGTTTACAATACAAAGGTGTTAATACGTGAATAAGTAAATCATATAGAATTATCTATAGGTGATTTACATCGAAATATGGTTACATATGAAATATAATTGAAACCAAAAATTTCATTATAACATTCATTAAAATAGATAATTTTTAAAGAAATGGAGAATCTTGAGATTCATAAGGACATAAATAAATAATAATATGTATGTGATGATTTCTTATCATTTTTTGTGAGTAGGTTTAAGATAGATAAGTGATGATTTGAAGGTAATATTAAGTTATATTACCTTTATTATGGAAAATTTCGACACATAACTATTAGGTGTTTGAAAATATTTAATAAATATTTCGGTGAGGTTGAATTCACTCAAAAAAATTCCCCAAGAAGGAACTTCAGATTTGGAATTATGATTAGAAATAAATTTAAAAAAGTACTGGAAAGTAAAGTAGAAGATAATTATTAAAAAAGTGCTTTCTAAGGTGTTTAATATGAGTTTATTTTAGACATAAAAGATGATATAATGATTTTATTATGGAAATAAAATGAATAAATTAAAATTGGCTGACCAATAAGAGGTATTTGTTGATATCAAATTAGAGTTTAAAGGATATCTTTAGGATATTGATATATATATATAAAGAAGAATAAGAATATTAGAGTATTACCAGAAGAATAATAAAGTTATATTGATGTTCTTGAAGATAAAATTGATTTAATGTAGAATGTTTTGTAGGAACATGAAGATGATCAATTAAAACCTTAATAAGTCATTAAAAAAAGGTTAAAAATTAATTATTAGGATAAGATCTTTAATTTTATTAATATCTATATCCAAGAGAAAACAAAGAACATTTAATCACTTGAGTAGGAAGTGGTACCTTGAGAAAGAGGCTTGATTCTAAATTGAAAATATTTAATACAAAGAATATAATATATTTTATAATATTATAATATGAATAAATAATGGAAAGGGAATAATGAGGCACAATAGGTGTTGATGAAGTGATGAATGCTTAGAGATCCCTTACGTGGGAAAAATAAGGCTTTCATATGATGTTAAAACCTAAAAAATAAAAACAACATATAATAATTATAACAAAATTTTTTTTAGTAAAAATTAATAAATGATTTAATTACATAAACTTACAATTAATATAACCAAAAATAATTAGAATCATAGTGTATTTGGGAATTAGTTATATTGAATTACAACTTAAAACTTTAATTAAAACATCTTTATTGAAAAATTATTTAACATGATTAAGCCTAAAACTACATTGGATAACCTGGAAAAAATATATAAGAAAGGGGTGAGACATAAATACCAGTAAGGGAATAAACATTAAATAATATGAAGATAATAATACATGTTATACAAGTCATATCAATGAGGCATAAATGAAAATGAATAATAAGGTGTGATATAGCACGAGAATCATAACATGGGAAATGAGACAACAACTTAAAACAATGCATCATAGGTTATGAATAGGCCACCAATACTTCTTGGTAGACAATGCTCCATAAAGTAATCAGGTACACTCCTATCCCAACATGACGTATCATGATACTAAACATTACAAAATGCATTGGAGAGCTATATAATTATGGGATCACTTGCCACTTTTATTCCATTCTCATGCTTAAGTGTGCCAAGTAGATCACAGAACATAGATTCATTCATCATCGTAATTTATTACATGGTCAAGGAGTGTGTAATAAATACATTAATTTACCTAATAAAAAGGTATGTGTGCATAAAAGTGAACAACCTTGATAGGAAATGGGTATGGTGCTCACTACACTTCTGGTTTGGCATGGAAAATCATGGTGAAAATCCAGAAGCATAATGACGTCACTTAAAATTCCTAAAATGGGTTGATGAGAAAAAATGGGTATATCATAAATTTTACATTATTTTTAAAGTAATAGGTAAATTTATTGACATTTAAAACATTTATAATTAGAAAAATGTGTTATACAATAATAAATAAGCTTGAATAAAAAGGGAAGTGAAAGGATTCTTATAAAACTTTTGCATGGTAATAGGTGTACATGGGAGGGATTAATTAGAGAGAAAGGGGTATATCATCATTTATAAATAATAATTAATGTATGGGGGAGGATTTAAATCATACCCTATAATTAGTAATTGATAATAAAAAGGCATAACAAGATAAATAATCTTTGATAAAAATGTGAAAGGAAAGAACCCTTACCAAATTTTGGCATGGTAATGGGTGCTCCTAGGAGGGATTAATGGGAGAGAAAGGGGTATCTCATAATTTATACGTAATAATGGAAGTATGGGGTAGGTGATAAAATATACTCCATCATTATGAAATTAAAAATAAAAGGGCATAACATAGAATATATTCTTGAATAAAAGTGACAAAGAGAGGATCCCTTACCTTAAGATTATGGCATAAAAAGATTCAATGGGGCTTCTTGAGATCTTGGGGGAACCTTGAGAGGATTCTAGATATATTAGAAAAGATTAATTTATTTCTAAAAGAATTTTTAGATAATTTAATCTGGATATTGGGTGGGTTTATATAGGAAAAGAGAGGGATTTCTTTAATATTTAGGTTTTGGACTCTACAAAATAAAATATTTCAAATCATAAACCTTCACATGGTTTTTAAACATGGTTTTTGAAAAAGTGAGGAGGTTTTAATTATTTTATTAGGAAAAGTGTAGAACATATTAAAATATTACCATTTATTATGTGGAGATGAGTCACATTTTTAAATAAATGAATTTAAAATCATATAATACATTATTTATTTTGGAGGATTCATAAAGGCTTAATAAAATTAATGAAATAAACTTAAAATCACATTATTTTAAGGATAAAACATATATTTGGCCTAATATACCAATTATAGTATTTATTATATCATATTTGGATCATTATGTTTTCATAAAACACACCATATATTTATACAATACTTAATTTTCACCCCAAAATTCAACTGTCTTAGAAAATTATGAAACATTCACCATTGGATAATTTCAACATTATGATTAAAAAAATAATATTAATTTTATCTAAATAATTTTATAAACATTTTAATTTTTTCTTTTAATATAATATTCCACATTTATTGAAAAATGATGGGTTTTTTGACAATAATAGTTTTTGAACCCTTATGAAAAGTATATTTTAATCATAAAAATTATATGACCATTTATAATTAATAAAACTTATTTAATAATAAAATTTTATTAAAATAATATTTATTTCAAAAATCCATTAACTCATCAAAATAAATCCCTTAATTGAATTTGAATATTACCTGAAAATACAATTTGTGTTTAATTGAACCAAAATCAAAATCATTTAAAAAGTAAGAATAAAAAATGAAAATAAATCCATTATTCTATAAAATATACATATTCATATTATTATGGTCTTGATACATACCCATTTATTACACCTACACACTCCCTAACAGTAGTGTGTGTGATGGTGAGACTTTCATGGGGTCGTTTAGAAAAAATGGTTTGGGTCGTGATCTCAATGATCTTGAAATTATCTCGTAAGAAATTTCTATTATTCTTAATTTATTAGATCTCATCTTGGGATTAGATAAGGATAAATCCTAGTGATTCTCTCTCCCTTGGAAGCTCATATAAATGGGCTTCATAGGGTAAAATCCTACTATATGTGGCCATAACTTCTTTTATCTGTGTCAATTGGATTTGTTAAAGCCTTATATTTATATTAATAATGTGATCACTATTTAATGGTTATATTAAAAATGAAAATATTATTAATGGTGTTTTAAATCCAATGACATAACAAATGATGATCAATTTTTTTCTATAACCATATTGTATAATAAGACATTTAATTAAACCACAAAGGGAAACGTCATTTGTAACACTTCAGGTCATTACAATAATAGAAAGGGGAAGTAGGATATGATGGATTGTTATTAGCTATTAAGAACTTATCAGAAATCAAGGATTTATTCTAAAGTTAACTATTTATGGGGAGAAAAAAACAACAAGATTTTCCCTCTATTTAATTTCTAATTTTATGGACAATTAGACCACATGATTCTATATTGTGAATATTTAGAAATCAATTTCAATGGTGAAAAAAATGGAAGTTAACAAAGGATAATCAAATCATATCCATAATATTCAAATAAAAATCCACTATGGATATTGTTTCAATTTCTAAAACCTTTTAAATAATTCTATTAATTAAAAGGAAATAAGAAGCATGAGTGACTCTTATCAAAATTAGAGGATGTTGGATGTGAGAAAATACAACACAATTACATTCGGAAATGGATTTTATCCATTAAAAGATTAAGATAATTGTAACATACAACCCCTACTTATTGTCATGAGAAGGAATAAAGAAATTACTTGACCATAAGCAACATCCCCAAGGTGACAAAGGCTAGCAATAAATTCAAAGGGCTTCAAAAAAATTAGGGGACTATTTTCCCTTTTTGATATTAAATAACCAAAATAAAAATACCATAACCAAATAAACAATACATGGCATATGATAAAAATGTAAAAAAAATCAAGGTAATACCGTTGATATCAAAACCAAACTAAAATAAAGTACCACAAAAAAATATTAAAAAAAATCAAAGTATGCAGTGGAATACAAAACCAACACAAAAACCACAAGACTCAAAAACACTACTCTATAGCTCCCAACCATGCTCCATGCTCCTACGCTATAGTATAACCCAAGATTTATATAAAACAATTAGAAATTGTTTCTTAAACTTTTTCCAAATTAAAACAATTATCTCAAAAAAAACACCAACTTCCAAGGAAACAAACCAAACAAGTCATTTCAAAAATTTCATAATTAAATTGGTATTTACCCATTCCATATCACACAACCAAACACACCCACACAAGATTGGTGTTTACTATTGATAGTGGAACTTTCAGGTCCATAACCTATCCCCTTGATAGTGGTACATCATGAGCATTATCCATCAATTCCTTCCATTATTAACACATTTAATCCAACCACATTCGAATAAAACATTTTCAAACCAATTCAATCATTTCAATAAACCACACATTTATTAAAAACAATAATAAAAAATCATTTCAATAAAACCAACCTTTTACTGATACACTTTTCTGACAAAAAATTTCAATAAAAACAACCCTATTATTGAAAACCATTCTTTCATGCATCAGAACCAAATAACATTTTTAAAACCATCATTTCAAAATCAATTTACCATTTTCAATTTCCACCAAAACACCCAACTTTTGAAATTCAATAAACCATAAAAGAATAGGTATCTATCAATCATTACAAAAAAATTTTACAATTAATTTCACTCAAAATAATAAATTTTAAATAAATCCTTCTATTTATATCAATAGGAGTCAATACCAAATCCACCTACCTCATAAATGATGGAGAAAATGAAGAACAACATGAAAACACCCACAAAATTGGGTTGAATCTCCAAAACCACACCTTAGATATCTTCCCCTAGTATAAAAAAGGTCAAATACACCCATGATTGGAATAAAAAACCTTAGATCTATCCACAATGGGATAGATATAAGAAACTGAGAGAGGGTGGAAAGTATATCTAAGAAAAACCATGAAAAAAATACCATAAATGAATACTTAAAATGGGAATCAACCTTCAACGCACCATGAAACGCCTCCGAATCGCTACCAATTTGATAGGGTAAGGGTTCTATAGTATTTCAGAGGAGAAAATATCGAGTTAAGGATGGTTTCAAGATAAAATGGGGGGGGGGTTAAAGTATAATACTAACCTAGATCTACTTTTTTTGGATCTTTTTTTTAAACCGTACATGGTTAGTCACATGGTTAGGAAAACCTTGTGCTAACCATGCACCTGCCTCTACCTAAAGGAGGACCCCACATGGTTAGATAGAATGGTTATAAAAAATGTGTTTTGTCCATGAAAAATCTCATTTTCCCACTTTTAATGGTTTCTCCATGGTGGATGCATGGTTTGAAAAAATCATGCACCTATCTGTGGTCCTTCCCCTTAACTCCTGTCTCACTATGCACATTTTCCTGTAGGAGTTTCACAGTTTCCACAAACCTTGCTCAAATCATGAACCTATAAAAAAACCCCCAAAAACTACCCAATATGTTTCCAAACCATCCCAAACATCACCTACAAACTTTATATACTTTAAAATAATATATAAAGGGTTATTTATTTGAAACTAGGGGTTTTACATTCTCCCCACTGTTAGACATTCTATCCTCAGAAAGTAGAAAACCATCATTTCTCTAAAAGACATTTATTTATTTATCTTTCATTTAATTATCCCATTTCCAAGTTTCTTCTTGAATTTGACCATGTTTCCAGAAAACCCATACTAAAATGATTATTTTCCTACAAAATCCTTTCTATTTCCTATCCACAACCTGCCCTGGCATGTGCACTATCAAATAATCTAGATCTAGGTCAATATGATCTCATCAAATCACATGGTCATGATCAGACTAATACTTTTTAACTAAGACAAATGAAACACATTATGCATTTCACTGATTTGTGATGGAAATGCCAACCAGTATGTCACCTCACTAACCCATTAAAGTATCTCAAACAATCCCATGTATCGAGGATATAACTTTCCCTAGTTCTGAAAATGATGATGTCCAAGACTTGGAGAGATACTCAAGAACTCAAGATCACACACCTCTAATTAAAATTACCATCGACGATGATCCAAAAACAATTTATGATGACTCTGATCCATCCCCGTCTATTCATTAATCAATAGAATCTTCTCCATTGACTGTTGAATAAGGATTATCCCAACTAGTGAAGTCTCACCTGTTTCCATCCAGTAAAGTTGAGAATGACAAGGATTACGATAAAATGATTCAAAGAATCCATATGTATTGAGGCTTGATAAATGTTATTATATGAGAACTACATTAATGGTACATGGTCCTCCCATGAGCTACCAAAATCCATTACACAATTCTACAAAATATCTTCCAAAGTTTGTATCATCCTTTCCAATTTCCCATCCTTTTGTAAATGATCTGCCATACTCATAGTCAACTGATTCCCAAGGTGTTTCTGTAAGGAATTCCAAAAATGATACCTAAACCTTAGATTTCAATTTTACACTATAAAAACTGGTACTCTCTTCCTCTTTACTAATTCTCGAATATAAATTTTTGAAAAGTAATCCACCATATGTGGCTTATGAATTAGGATGAAATGAGCTGACTTTGTGAGTCGATCCACTATAAACCATATGGAATCTTGTTTATGAACTATTATTTGGGAGACCTATTAAAAAATAAATGGCTATCCACTCCCATTACAAAATAGGAATAGGTAATGACTGCAACATACATGCTACTCACTGATGCTCTACTTTAACCTGCTGACAAGTTAAGAATCTCGAAATAAACTCATCCACATTCATTTACATACCGACCCACCAAAACTATTCTTTAAACACCTTGTACATATTCAATATTCTAGGCTGATTATCCCATATCAAATAGTGGTAATCATGGATAATTTTTTCCTAAAAATCCACAGGTATAACCATATGATTTTTGAACCACAACACTAAACTCCCATATAGACTCTATCTCTCAATTGTCTCCCCACCATTGAGTTTCAACCACAAAAAAATGAATTATGAATCAGATTTATATGCCTCCTTATCCATATTCACCACTGAACCACCAAATATGGAAATAAACCCACTGTAATCCCTCATTCTTCACAATCCAAGTGCATATTGGCCATGACTAACATCAATTGCCACTCATCTAAAGAATATTTTTTCAACTGAGAATACAAGTTTCTATTTAATAAATCTACCACTTTATTTCCTTTAACCAATGTATACATCAAGTAAAATTCAAACATTTGAAGATGATACATCCATATTATTTTCCTTAGGTTCAAATAACTTTGTGAGAAAATATGTTTCAAGTTCATAAACATAGTAATTTTCTCACCAAAGAGGTAATGATACCTAGTTTTCAAAGCATGGACTATGAAAGAGAACTCTAAATCATGTATTGGGTAATTATTCTCATGTAATCATAACTTAATTGATACATATGTAATAAAATGATCCCCTTTCATGATAAAACATCCCAATCTTTATTCCAAAGCATCACAATACACCATGTACCCTTTTCAAATTTCAATAATGTCAAGATAGGTTTTGATGTAATGAGAACTTTAAGATCTTGAAAATACTTATAAAATTACTCACCCTATTGGAAGTGAACATTATTCCTTGTAAAAGCTCTCATTAGTGAATATAGTCATGATAAATCATTGAAAAAACATCAATAATAACCAATAAGACCAAGGAAATTGCATATCTTATAGAAATTCTTTGAAAGTTTCTAAGCGATAAAAACCTCTATCTTTTCTAGATCCACATAAACACACTTTTTAGAGATTACATGGACAAGGAAATGTACCTACTGTATACACAAATCATTCTTTGATAATTTTACATACATATGATGATCCCTCAAGATTCCCAATAATGTATCCAAGTGTTTCTCATACTCATCCCTTGTCCTCGAATACACCAATATGTCATCCACAAACACCAAAAAAAATAATCCAGATACCTCTGAAATATCCAATTCATTAATTTCATAATGATTTTTGGTGAATTACTAAGACCAAAAGGCATTACCACATATTCATAATGGCCATATCTACTCCTAAAATATATTCTCCGAATATCCTCCTTCTTAAACTACAATTGGTGATATATTAATCACAAGTCAATCTTTGAGAACAATTGAGATCACCTAAATTGATCAAATAAATAATTAATATGTGGAAGTGTAAATCTATTCTTTATCATAACTTGGTTAAGAATACAATAATACACACATAAACAAATAGTTCCATTTTTATTTTTGACAAACAAGACAGGTGCTACCCAGAGAGACATGCTAGGATGAATGAACCCTTTGCTTTCAAGCCCATCAATATGCAATTTAATCTCCCTTGATTCTTTTGGTTCCATCTAGTATGATGGAAGTGAAATAGGTCTAGTCCCTAGAATGAGATCAAGCACACACTCCACTCCTCTTGTTGGTGTAATATAGGAGGAAATTTCAGGGAAAACATCCAGAAACTAATCAACAAACACTGGATAATAGTTATTCTCAATATCTTCCATCAATGCCAAATTCAAAGCCACTAACTATTATGAGATCATTTCAACAGCTGGTGCCAAAAATCCCATTTCCCAAGCCTATTTCACCTACCTTTACCTTTCATTATCCTCTAAATAGATTCTTGACACCATACTTAGTCATAAAATCAACATTTCAGGTATAACTACCCATGAAATCCTTATAAACTGACAACCAATCCATACATAGTATTATTTCATAGACATCCATCTCTAGTACTGAAAAATTCCAAATTAGCTCAACTCCATCAACAGTTATACAAAATTCTCTACACATAAAGGTTTGAAATTATCTTTGACCATGATAATTTGTCAATTTCAATATAGAAGGCAACATATCAAATTTGAAACTCAAAAAATCAACAACACGAGAATAAATAAAGGAATGGGATTTCCCATATCAAACAAAGAATGTATAAGGGTAGAATTCAAAATAATCTTACCTCACGCCATTGATGGTCTATACTGATCATCCACTATCATTTTCTCATCTCCATATAATTTCTTACTTACTGCATATTGTTCCTTATTTATCTAATGAGAATGACCTTCCAAAGGCATCCTGGTATTCTTGGAATCACCACAACTATCTCTGTTCTACTGATGATACTGATTCTTCTATCCTCATCCTATTGAAGTAAATGAAATTTGTGACACCTGAGAAGTGTCTTGAAAACCCATCCTCATAACACTGTGACAATTGTGCAGAAGATTTCTCATCATGTTGTATTTGTGGCATTCTCTATGTGGATCTATAAAATTTCACTTGATGTGGTTTAAAGAACCACACTAAAAACATCCAGGTTTTCTCTTAGGTCTTGGAGAAATTTTAGTGTATCATATGGTCCAATTCTGATATGTTCCACCTCATTGAGAATAAGTACCCCCTTCCTCTTGATCTTTGTGTTAGAGTTCTCACATCCTCTCATGATGACAACCATCATCTATACACCTGGATTTCCAGCAGTGACATATATCATAAAAATATTATCTGGTTATAGTCCTAACTCAATGGTTTGAAAATCCTAAATATTTCTTTGAACCAATAGTTAGTTCACCTCTGGCTCAGGTGCAAACACATTCTCAATAACCTCTTCTGACCTGTTCCTATGACATCTACTAGGTGACATTTTTTATAAACACAAAACCTCCATAATTCTCTCTCCCTAGAAAATAAAGGCTTAACAATTTCAAATTATAGCACATCATAATATCATACAATTTCTTTCCAAAATTCAACATTTATATATTCAACCATTTTTTAAAAAAGTTCAAATTTCTTTTGAAAATATAACCATTTTCACAATACCACAACCATGATCCTTTTCAAAATCTTATATTTGAAAAAAAATTCAAAATTTTTTAAAAATAAAAAAGTTTTCACCAACTCATAAATCATTACTCAAAATGAAATATGAAATCCTAGTGGTAAGTCATTTCTACAGTGCTTGTAATTCTCATCTCATTGGATAAACCCATGATAATGAGATTTTAATTCTTATATGTCTCTAAAACACTTATGTACCTAACTCTAGGGTAACATTAATTTCAACATAATAAGGTTAGATATGTCTTTTTAAACTCTAAATTTCAATTCCCAACAATCCTACTCCTTTATACCAACCTAACATAAGGAATTGACTAGAATAAATTTAAACTCCAAGACTGATAGAACTGATGAAAAACTTGTTAGTCAAGGACCAAACCAGCTAATGACAATTTTTTCATAACAAAATTTGGAAGGACTAAGATTGATACCACTTGTAACATACCACCCCTACTCATTGGATTGAGAAGGCCTAAGTATGTTACTTGACATTAAGAGACCTCCATAAGGTGCAAAATGCTGGAAATAAATGCCAAGGTCTTCAATACAAGCTGGGGAATATTTTATCTTTTTGAAATAAAACAACCAAAACAAACATACCATAAACAATAAGCAATACATGATGCATGGTAATAATGTGAAACAAATCAAGGAAATACCATTGATATCAAAACTAAACTAAAATAAAGTAAAATAGTGAAATACTAAAAAACATCAAAGTACATTGAAGAAGAAAAAACCAACAGAAAACCCCAAGATTCCAAAACATGAATCCCCATATCCCAACCATGATCCATGAACTAAATCCATAATACAACCCAAGTATTACTACACACCAATAGATAAATGTGATACTTTACCTTTGCCTATGTCCCATTGAACAATATCTGCAAAATCACCAAATTTACAAAGTAGGGTTGAGTAATAAAACATGATAGGATTTCAACAAATGACTTACCTACTCACAACACAAATATATATCAAGTTATCACATTTATATAAATCAATTTATATAAATCAATTGGAAATAATTTCATAAACTATTAACAAATTAAAATAGTTATCTCATAACAACACCAAGTTCCAAGAAAATCAACCAAAAAAGTCATTCCAAACATTTTAGAATTAAATTAGCATTTACTCAGTACATATCACACAAACACACAAGCTTGGTGTTTACCATTGATGATGTAAATTTAACATACATAACCCTTCCCCTTGATGGTGGTACTTTTTTACCATTATCCATCCATTCCATCCATGCTAAACACATTTAATCCAACCACATTCCAATACAAACATTTCTAAACCAATTTAATAATATTAATAACACCGCAACTTTATTAAAAAACATAAAAGAAACCATTAAAATAAAACAAAACTATTATTAAAAACACTTTTATAACAAACCATTTAAATAAAACTAACTCTTTTATTGAAAACTATTCTTCCATGCATCAAAAAAAATATCCATTTTAAAATCAATTTACCATTTTCACTTTCCACCAAAACACCCAATTTTCATAATTCCATAAACCATCACAAAAGAGGGTTTCCATTAATCACTTCACAAAAATTTTATAATTAATTTCACTCAAAAAATCAATTTTAATTTAATCCTTTTAGTTCTATAAAGAGGAGTCGAGAGTGAATCCATCTATCTTAGTAATTATGGAAAAAATGAAGAATGACACAAAAACACCCACAAAACTGGGTTGAATCTCTAAAAACTCACCTTAAATATCATTTCATAACATCAAAAAGACCAAATATAACCCTGATTATCATCAAAAACTTTATATATATCCACATAATTCTAGATATATGAAATTGAGTGAGTTAGGAAAGTATATCTAAGAAAACCCATGAAAAACTACCATGAATGATGACTTACCCAGGAAATCGGCCTTCAACGCACTATGAATTACCACTAGACCACTTATAATTTAATGGGTAAGTGTTACATAGTCTTTGGGAGGAGAAAATCTCAAGTTAGGGTCGGTCAGGAGAAAAAAAACGAGGGTTTAAAGGATAATCCCAACATAGATCCACTTTTTGTTGATCCTGTTTTTAAATCATGCATGGTTAGTTGCATGGTTAGGAAAACAATACACTAAATGTGCACCAGTATCTACCTCATGGAGGACCTTTAATGGTTAGAAAAACAACATGCTAATTTTAAAATATCTCACTCTCCCACTTTTCATAGTTTCTCCTTGGTGGTCGTGCTGTTTGGAAAAACCATGTGCCTACCCATGCACCTTCCCCTTAGACCCTATCTCACTATTCATAGTTTATTGTAGGAGTTTCATAGATTCCAAAACCCATTATAAAACATTACACCTATAGAAAATCCCTAAAAACATCCCAAAAGTTTTCTAGGCCCTCCCAAACTTCACCTAAATGATTTATATACATAAAAATCATAAATTAAGGGTTACTTACTTGAAATTTGGGGGGGGGGGGTTCTAAAAGTAGGAATTGATTTCATGTACTGAATAAAATGAGATGATATAATCTTATGTCCTAATTGATCATTAGATTTCTTGGATAGAAAAATGTGGATGATAAATGAGAAGGTCGTACTTGTTAAGATGAATTTAAAGGTTATAGAGAATAACAACAAGTGGATTCTTGATAGTGGGTGTTAATCCCATATGATAGAAAATAATAATATTATCAATTCTAGGAAATAATAGTTGACAAAATAGTTCAGTTTGGAAATGATGAATATTTAAAGATTAAATAAAGTGGTAATATTTTCTTGGATGTGGATTAGTTGAAAAATACTAAAGTAATTTATACAAATAGTCTCTGACATAATTTATTGAGTGTGAGTAAGTTATATAACTCATGATTGGAATATACATTCAACAAAAAATGATGATATATCAAGGGAAATTATGGAAATTAATTAATGTATTAATAAAAAGTGAATGAGAATTTATAGAAGGTGGATAGAAAGTAAAATACTTTTCTCATTACTGTAGATGAGGAAATAAATCCATGGCATGAGAGTCTTGTTAATATTCATTATCGAAGTATATAATTTTTTTAAAAGTTAAAGGCTAAAATAGATATTCATTTTTTAAAGATAGATATAGAAAAGGAATATGATGCATGATTATGTGGAAATATGGTGAGAAATACCTATTATACAATGAGTAATTGAGAATAAAATATATTGGATTCATTCTACACTAATGTTTGTTGTCCAATAAATCATGTTGAAAATCAAGGTGAAAAATATTTTATCCTGTTTATTAATTACTATAGTTGAATGCGATTTGTTATGTTTATACGATCTAAGAAACAAGTGTTGAACTGTAATAATTTTTTTCAAGAAGTGTGCATAATGAAAATATAAGGATAATGAAGATCAAATGAATGTATGATAGAATTAAAAACTACTTAGAGAATAATGGTATAAAATATAAGGTATCACCACTAAGGAATCCTCAATATAATGGGTTTAAGGAATGTAGAAAAAGTATTGTTAACAAAATGTATATTACTTTACTAATTGAGAGTGGTATCTCACAATATTATTGTAATGATACAGATGAAGTGGAATTTTATACTCAAAACCAATCATTTATTATCTATATAGAAGATAGGATACCATATGAAATGTGGAATGGTAGAAAACCTTTTCTAAAACCTCTCATCTCTTTTGGAAGCAAGTGTTTCATCTGAAATAAAGAAGGAAATTATGGAAAGTATGTAAATGAAATATATGATGATGTATTTCTAGGATACACATGCCTATAAATTTTATAATAAAAGGCTAAATATGATTCTAGAAATCAGTGATGAGAAAGTGGTTGAAAATGAACCAAAACAAAATTATGGAGATTGTGTTTGAAGAAGCGTGTGAAAAATAAAAATGTTTTTTTAGATTATATACAATTTTAAATTGTTCCAAATGATTATGATTCTGAATTTTAATTAAAGGAAGATATTTTTGATGAATAAAGTCAATATATGACTAAAAAAGAATAATAGTTAAATTTTACTTGAACAACATTTTTAGAGTTAAATATACTCCGAAAAATATCCTTAGAATAAAATTAATATAGCATACTTCTATATTATTAGATTTGGAATCAATAACATTTAAAGAGGTAAAAATTTATGAATCATGGGTGAAAATCATGAATATATATTTAGATTATATTAACAATAAATAGAATTTAGAGCTTGTGAAAATACCATAATATCATAATGTTATTAGTACAACATAATTATTTAAAAATAAATATAACTGACATGGAAGAGAAATTTATAATAATGAAAATTTGGTATATAAAGGGTATACTCAGATGAATGAAGTTGATGTAGAAGAAATGTTTTCACCCATTAAAATTATGTAATAAACAATAATTTTCATAGTAGTGGATGTTTAAAGGATGTTTAAATTCCATAAAAAAGATGTGAAAACATAAATTATGAATATATTTTTAAATAAAGATGTTTATATCAGACAATCGATAGGATTTCTTATCAGAGATGATGGAACAAAAGTATATAGGTTAAAAAATACCTTATATGGGTTAAATAAAGTACCCCATTATTAGTATAAATGGATGAACACATATCTAGGAAGGATGAATTTTAAAAGGGGAGGTGTAGATCACAATATTTACATGAAAATTCTAGATGAAGATAAGTCCACGGTGATGGTGTATGTGGATGATATCATCTTTGGTGGAAATAAGAAGAATTGTTTTGAAAGGTTTTCATATTTTATGTATTAATAATTTGATATGTCAATTATTGGAGAAGAAACCTACTTCTTTGGGTTTTAAGTATATCACAAATAAAGAACCACATTTAATTAATAGGAAGTATATTAGAGACATGTTAAATATGTTTTGAATGAAATCTAGAAAACCTGTTTCAACTCCAATAATAGTTGGAACTAATATTGGAAAATAGGAAGATAGTAAGGAAATGGAATCAATATTTTTTAGAATAATTATTGGGATTCTATTATCTCTCATATTAATAAGGCCAAAAACCTTTTAGTAAAATGGTTAGAAACATGATTTCACAATTATCTAAAGGAGGAGCTTGTTACAATGGTAAAGAGAATAATAAGATACATATATGGAACAATAAAATATGTATTAGTCTAAAAAGGAAGATAAAGTCAATATTTGGTGGCTTAATTAAATACAGACAGAGCTAAAGTCTCAATGAATCAAAAATCCACAAGTGGTGGAGCATTCTTCAACAGAAAAAATTGTGTTAGATGTATAAGAAAGAAAAATAAAAGTACATCCTTGAGAACAATGAATAATAATTATATTTTAGTCACAAATTCCAATACATAGTTGATATAGATAAGGTAATGATTAAAATATTTTATATTATTGGTATTATAGATGAATATGATCTAATGTGATAATAAGAGTGCTATCGAGTTAACAAAGAACCCATTTGAGATACCCCAATGGATTGGTGCAGACACGTGGGGGGTGAGTGGGGTGGGGTGAATCAAATGTTGACTATTTTTTACCAATTACCAAATTATTTTCTAAATATTTATCCCCATTATTAATTAAACCTATGTTGTTAGTATTTATTAATTTGATCTATTATTGTTTACATAGAAACAATCATATGTATGCATACAAGTAAAACAATAAAGAGGCACACAATATTTTTACAAGGTTTAGTAAAAATACCTATCCTTTGTCTTAGTTTTTTATATTCAGTCAAGTATTATACATTATAATCAATGTTACTATAATGGGTTAGGTTTTTCCCACATGCACACTTCTAAAATCTCACTAGACTTACAAATTCTTATCTCGTACAAGACTTCTTTCTATATCTTTACACTTTGTTCATAGAGTTATACTATAATATACCCATATATACTGAGTCACATCGGTTCTACATATTCCCACCATATATTTGTATGGGATTATTTTAATTTATTCTTATAAGTAGATCATAATCTTTGAACAATATTCTTTTGTATCAATAAGAAATACCTATTTCAATTATACAATAGATTATGAAAATACCAAAATATCTTCAAGAATTATCTATAACATGATCAATACTTGAAACTCACGTTTCCCATCCACCTCACCCACTAATCCTCTATGTTCTTTAATCCCAGTGTATCCTCATAATAATTCAAGGGATTTTACACTAATGGATGAAACCATTAGATCTGTTTTTATCCTTATCAATATTCAGTAACAATGGACATTGGATGAATATCTTCTTATTTTATTACTTTCATAACCAAAAGATCTTTAATCCTATCACAAACTCAGATAATTATTATTCTTCATCTTTGTGAGTTCTCTTTGAGGTTTATCACATTACGAAACAATAGCTCTCAGTGTCTCAATTCATGATCTCCTCACAATAAAAATTCACCACATTTAATTTGAAAAAGTACTTCATTAAATAAAACTAAATGGATCCCATCATAATTAGTTTCCTCATATGGATAATGAGAAATAATTTTTATTCTTTCTAAAAAATGAGCTATCATAAAATAACCATTTTAGGAAGCACTAATTTTCTAAAAAATATCACCATCGTGGAAAGTGTTTTCATGTTGATTTACTATATTAGCCTACTATATCTTATCTTATTAAACCTCAAAGTTCAATCAATAATAAAAAATATTTATTTTTTGAATTTCTAGTAGTACTTATATTACTAAAAATGAAACAACCTTGAGATCACCATATTATTTAACATGCTCTCATGATAAAATAATAATTGAAAGTAACTCAACAGCTTCAATATTCACTAGTATATAAACTAATAAAAATCACTATATATTTAGATTCAAGTGATTATTTGAACTCAAAATAAACAAACCATTATCAAAATTATTTTCTAGATTTAATATCCAGTTATTCTACATGAACAAGTACAACTTAGAGGATCACAATTACTTTTATAATATACCATATTGGATCTTCAAAAAGATAATAAAAACAATCACTATTTTTAAAATCTCTCATGAACTAGCTAGAATCATATTTTCGATGTGACATTTTAGACCATGAAGATCAACTTCAACATATTTGTATTTCTATCTATTTTAATTAGCAATTTCTTCATTATATATTTATTTGAAATGTTCTAGAACTCATACTTTATTTTATATTTTCCACCAAGATTGAGGATCAACAATCCCCAATTCAAAGCATATATCACATGTATTATGTAATGTTTTAATCACAAAAAAATATATTTATAAATATATCTTCAAATTTATCTTTATGTTATAAATTTGTAAGTACTATAAATTTTTACCTCGTATGTATCGAAATTTAATTAAATAGATGTTTAGTAAAAATAAACTATGTAAAGTTCAGATATGTCACAAATTCCAATATACGATGCTTCACAAAGAAAAATGATAATACATGATGATACTCAGTCAATTTACCTATATTGTTTTTAATTTAGGTACATGGTTTATTTATTCTGATAAATAGAAAAAGTCGGGACATAGTTCTTTAACATATCTAAAATTTTTGGTTATGTGAATCAAAAAATTGTATTCATATACATGGTTATTCTACATGAATTTATTTACATGAACATTCATGTATGTATAACCCAAAAATCAATGTTTTGAAAATTTTACATAGTTCAACCCAGTGCACCTATAGTCTAACACCTTGCATTTTCATACACTCATAAAAAATTCATAAATACCTTTATTAATTTACAACTCCTTCTCAAACCTTTAGGAACATTTCCAAGAAATTACAACATATATATACTCTTGTGAGATTATATTCAAGATTATACTTCAAATGAAGCTTTATTAAACCTATAACTACATTCAAGTCAGTTTAAATCACTTATTTTAGTATTCAAATGCTTCAACACACCGTGACCTCCTTCTTTCAATCATTTGGCCTTAAAACTCTAATAATCTATCTTTTTTAACAATAATTATAATAAATATTAATGTTGTTCACTGTAACTAGAACTCTTTATACTCTGATTTTTTTAAATATTAAATCATAATATAGTACATTCCATTCACACGAGGAATGAATATTTTGATTATATGATATAATAGGCTATTACTCAAAGTGGTCCAACAAAATTTTTAAGTATCATTGGTTCTCTCCTTATTCAATTTTTAGTATATGATACTCCCTTTATATTTTTAATGGTAGTAAAATCCATTATTCATTACCCATTGTGCATGGGTAAAACCTTCTTCATACGCTGGGTGTAATCCATATCCCATAACATCACCTTTGCACCATGAAATTGATATTGAAAACAAGAACAAGTGAAAAAATACAATTATCAACTCCATAAATCATAGGATTATTAGTAGTGACCCATCAATTAATAACTTTAAGTATACATAGGCAAGACCAGTGTAGAGAACATGATTTAATAACCAAACCGACAATGTTTTCTTTTACATTTCTGAATGT
This sequence comes from Viscum album, assembly GCA_963277665.1. Taxonomy (NCBI): domain Eukaryota; kingdom Viridiplantae; phylum Streptophyta; class Magnoliopsida; order Santalales; family Viscaceae; genus Viscum; species Viscum album. Next base: position 398,445,773 of record OY728125.1, read on the forward strand.
GGTGCCAAATCATTTTTTTAATTCTTAAGTGTTTTTTAAATAAATTTATTAAAAATATTTTTAAATCCCACACCTTTCTTCCCAAAACACTACAGGAAGTCCAAGTGAAAGTAAGACAATTTTCCCCTTTTTTAGAGAAACAACCCTTTAAAAAATACAACAAATATATACTACAACTAGAAAAGGGAAGTGAATTTCATAACTCACACTTCCTCAATGTTACAGCTTTCCATAATTCTAGTTTTTAAGAATATAAGAAAAATTTGAAATCCTTTACTTATTTAGTAGATCTCCCTCGACTGATTCACTCCAAAATTTATCACCATGATTAATTTTTTATAAAAATAAGCTCCAAGTAATTGATATTAGTTGGTGAATGATTTCAATTTGAAAGTAAACACCTATTAAAATTAATTCCACCATAATGGTTTTCTTCCATGCCCGTATTAGTATCATGAGTTTCTTTGGTTTTTTCCTTCCTCACCTTAAATTAATTTATACAAAATAAATTCACTAAATATGTGGGAATATGGTGGATATATATCAGCTTATTAGTTGTAACATTTTGGGTGATACTATTTTGTCAACCCAATTACATTTTTATTTGGTGTTATGAAATTTCATATTTCATTCATACTTGAAACCTATTTAGACTTCTAGTTTTTTTTGTTTGGGTATTATGGAATCACTTTCATTTTGAACTTCTTTTATATATGTAGTGGATTTATTGTATTGATAAATTAATTCAATTATATCATTTATTACTTGCTCCAACTTTCTTTCTTCTTTTAACTAATCTGTCCATATGATCAAAATATCAATTAGGTCAGGCACATCCGTCTTTTGGGTATGGAATTCTTCTTTAAAGTAACATATTTTTCATTAGGGACCAATGTTTCTTTACCTTTATCACTTGTGAACTCCTTTTTACTAGGAAGGACTATCATGCACTTGTTGGGAGTATGTTCAAGAAAGTTTTACCTTCTGGACATCATTTATTTATTATTAGACTTGTAATTATTGGGAATACTATCATAGTGTTCATCAAAAATTTCTTATACTATGATAATATTTTTATTAATCTCCTTAATTAAATTCTTATTAGATTCTATATTTCTCCTTGTAACATTAATTTATATAGATAAATTAAAAAATTCCATGGTTTTTAATCTCTTAATACAATAGATCCACCTCTTCCTATAGGTTTGACATCATGGTTTCCACCTTCACTTTCTTCTTGTGAGTATTACTCTTAGTTTCTTTCTTCACTTTACTACTCTATAAGGTATAATTTTAATTATTTATTTGTTTTGTTATAATATTATGTACAATTATTATCTTTATTGTAAAAGTGATCATTGTTTATAACATACTTTCATACATCATATGTGCGGCTATATATGTTTCAAAATTCATAGAAATTATAAACACGCTAATATTTATTATTTAATGAAAGATTCCTCCTATTTTGAGAATTCAAATTCTATAAAACATGATGGATCCTATGTTTTTCTTTTATATCATTAATTATTGTTCTAATTTAAACTTTATATGTTGGAATGTAATGATAAAAATCTATGAACATGTTTCAAAACCTTCAACAACACCACCATTCAAAAACAATCTCTTTCTATTTCTTATTGACTAAATTGTTCCATATTTTTCTACTTGAAAGACCTATTTTTATGTTATTTCTCAAATTTTTTAGGTTTTTTGTTGAAATTGTGTTCTATAAATCACTTTCCTCTAACCATAATACATTGGTATGTTGACCACAAATTTTTATTACCCAAATTTTCATATAGTTTACTTTTTTTCATATCTTTTTGATAAAACATATTTAGTGTATGAATGTACCTTTAGACTATAGGAGTTTCTTTTCCATGTGCTTGAGGTGGATGATTGGCCAACACATACCAAGAACTATTTACCAAAAGATAGAGTCCCTATTGAGTGAAAATTATTCTCTGTAACCTGAGAGGCATCACTTACTTTCTTTAAAACTTTTAGATGTTTCTAGCTTAATAATTTCCAGATTATTTAGTATAAATTCCCTATTAAGACTCTCTAAAATGATATAATTATTTCCAATAAGAACTAATATCATAATATCCTACCACTTTATCTCCATATTTGGCATCATTTCTTTATGTATCTTTCTTTTATATAAAAAGATACATTCAAACTCTTTCAATCTATTGGTTTTCAAATCCAATTGTGTTTCTTTGACATTACTAGAAATTCTATATAGATTATCTAATTCATAGAATACCCTAGTGATAGAATCCTTAAAAACTTTTGTCTCAATAACTATTCTTTTTAATGTCTCATCTATCTGTGATATATTCTTATTGCAAAGTGAGGATATTTCTCTCTTAGATTTTTCCAGTTTTAAGAGGGTATAGTGTCTTTCATCTTTATTTTCCAATTAATTATTAATAGTATTAGGTTCTTACTATCACTATGGGTTTTTCATAAAATAGATCCTTGATAAAAAAATTATATATAGGAAAAATTTATCAATAAGTTATTTTAAATAAATTACACAAGTGTAAAATTATTTCACTATTTTGACACCTTCATACTATTCACAGATTAAAATAGATTCATCAGAAGGATATTTTTCAATAGAATTAATAGATGTGTAATTACCATTATAAAATCCTTTATATAATGGTTGATACCTTTTCTTATTCACATTATTTCTTTCCTTATTTTACTCTTTCATCATTCACTTTTTTTATTATCTTGGTAGAGACTTGTGATAAAACATTAACAGTAGTGGAACCAGAATTATCCATCAGAGTCAGATCAAATTATACCAACTCTTGAAATATGTACCTCATTATCCTGAATTAAATTTATTGGGTCTTCAAAATATATCCAATCATAGGTAAACTTAGCTCTGATCTAGTTGAGATACCCATATGGATCAATAAATTCCCTTGAGGTGGGGGTGTGAATGAGGTGTTAAATACATTTTACCAATTAAAAACTTATCTTATGAATATTTTACCCCATATGTAATGAAACCTTTCTTACTAGTTAGTTTAATTAGATCTATTAATGCTTTACCTAGAAAAAATCAACTTTATGCATTCATGTAAAGAAATAAATAAGAACAAATATTTTTACAAGGTTTGGTACAAATTCATTCTCTATTACATGTTTGGTTGTTTTACCTAATCAAAGATTATCTTTTATAATCATGCTGACTACAATGGGTTAGGTGTTTCCTAGAACCACAATACCAGAGTCTCACTAGTCTTACAAATTTTTATCTCGTATTGGAATTCCTTCTACAACTTCAATCTATGTTCACAGAGTCACACTATGATATTCCTTCATAACTTGAGTCATACAAGTTTTATTGAGTATATCTATATATATGAAAGTTATTATTTGAAGTTATTAATAGAAGTAATTTGTACCACTATATAAGATGATTCTGCATTAATATGATAGGTCTCCTTCAACTCTACAACAACATCTTTTAATGCCATAAGATCTTCAAGAATTCTCTACAACTCATATATTTCCTTAAACATAGATTCAAAAGATTGCTCACTCACTAAAATTATGTGTTCTTCAAACCCCACACCTCCTCATCATTATTCAAGGACATTCACACTAAGGGATGAAACCATACATAACAGGTCAACCTTGCTATATTTTTATCCTTTTCACAATCTTCTATAATAATAGTTTTCATATGAATATTTTCTTATCTTCTTTCCTCAATAAAAAAAATATCTTCATATTTATAACATTATAAGATACTTTTTCTTCTTCTTATTTAAGAGTACTCTTATTTATTTTTCACAACATAAAAAAACAACTATCAGTGTCTCAATTCATGGGATCCTCACAATTAAAATTCAACACACTTAATTTCTAAATTTATCACATTGACATCATTAAATGACACCCATTTTAGTCAATTTACTCATTTTTTCAAAACTATATCTTTAATCAATATTAAAAAATATCATATTTTTGAATTTATAGTATCACCTTTCTTCTTCCACACACTGAAAAAATATTGATCACTCCATCTTATTCAACCTTCTCCCATAATAAATCAATAGTTATTGGTAAATTAGTGGCGTCAATATTCACCTATTCATAAACTTGTAATAATAATTGCATATTTAGAGGAAATTGACTCTTTAAAATCCAAATAATCAAAGTGTCCAAAAAATTACATTATAGATTTAATATCCATTGATTATTTATATAAAACTATAAGTTCATGAATCAAAATGAATTTTATAATATAATGGATTAAATCTTCAAACAGATAAGAAAAATAATCACCATTTTTTAAATCTTTCACGAATCCATTAGAATAATATTTAACATGTGATTTTCTAGACCATGAAGACTATATTTTTCATTATAGAGTTTCTTTCACATTTAATAAGTAATTTATTCATTATTTATTCTTTTGAAATATTCTATAACTTCCCATTTCATTCATACTTTCCACTAAGAATGAGGTATCACACTCACTAATTAAAAGAATGTATAAAATATATTTTATAATGTTTTAATCAAAGAAAATAGTACAAGATTCATAAATTTTAATTTCTCTCCAGATTATAAATATGTAAACTTTCAATTTTTCACCTAGAATGTAACGAAAATTCAGTTAGGTAGATACTAATTACAAAATGTCTACATGAAGTTCAGATATGATACAAAATAACATATATATGTATCTATATTCTGATACATGATTTTTCTTAGTCAAATTTCCCATGTTGTCCTAAATTCGAGTGTATGGTTCTTGTATTCCAATACATTGAAGAAATATACTATGAGGCTCATTCATGTATGTGAAAATTTTGGCTACATGAATCCATACTATTTATTTAAATATATGGTTGTTCTATATGAATTTTTTTATGTGAACATTCATGTACAAGGAAAAAATACCAAGGTATTTTTCCAGATTTTGTACAGTTTAAACCAGTGCACCTCTGGTCTAAATCTAGACATTCCCTAGCACTCATAAACAATTCAAAAACACCTTTGAGAATTTATAACTCTTTATCAATCCTTTTGAACAGTCCCTATTAATTCACAATATATATAATCATGTTTGATTACGTTCAAGATTCCACTACACTTTAATATTCAGTACCCTTAAACTACATGCAAGATTGTTTTTAGCACCAATTCCAATATTTATATACAAAAACACACTTGGATAACTTTATTTCAATTAATTGTGTCTTCAAACTCAAATAAACTAAAATTTTAACATCAATTATAATAGATCTTAAAGTTATTCACTGTATCTTTCACTCAGGTTATTCAAAACTATTGTTGGTAGTTTTTCCAGCTATACGTGTCATTCACATGAGGACTAGCTTTTTCAATTGTCTGATATAATAGGATGCTACTCAAATATATCCAACCAGATCATTATGAAGTATCAGTTCTCTCATTATTCCATGTGTAACTAATGACACTCCATTTATATTTACAAGGAAAATAAACTTCATTCTTATTTACCCATAATATATGGGCAACACCTTATTCATGCATCAGGTGAAATCTATCACCCAGAACACCACCTTTGTATCCTGAAATTGATAGTGAAAATAAGACAAATTGAAAATAAATGTAATACTAAACCCTAGGGTACTTCACCAATAAACAGTTATCATACAAAGCTTATTGAAATTCAATATCACTTTATAAAAGAAAATTTTTTGGTGGTAAAAGTGACCTTGGATTTTTTTGGTACTCAAAATCAAGTGGTAGATGTATTTACAAATACACTAAAGGAATATGTGTTCAAGAAGAACTGATTAAACATCATAATTCAACCAATTTACTTAAATTAAGTAGGCTTGAAACACCCCTCTCCTTAACTAATATATTATTAAATTTGTATATGTGTGTTTTTAAGTTGAATATGTTAAGATTACTAAATGAAGATAGGGGAGAAATTAACAATGCTGCCTTGTAGGAAGAAAATGGATATTTTTAGTTTTAATAAAATAAATCAATGAGTGATGTTATCTAAGAAGAAGTGGATTTCAAAAGGTTAAGACTAAAACATCTAGAAAAATCTATAATAATTAATATTTTCTTTGGTTTTATTCATTTTTATTTAACTCACATAGGCTTAGATAATTTTCTATTGAAAATTTACTAAACCATGGAAATGCGTGTGAGAAGAAGTAATTAAGATTTCAATAGGTGATTTTTATTTTTCTAAAAAGTGGGTAATTTTTTAGGTTATCTTTAATTATGATATCAAGTTACAGTGATCATTTTATTATTATTATCAAAGGGGGAGAGTAGTTAAATCCATGTTTCAAGGGGAGTTTGTGAAAAACAATGATTTATGAATTGATAATGGCTATAATGGATTGAAGTGATGAAATAATTTAAAAATGTGGTGATGGATTAATATTTCATTTAACAAAAAAATTAAAGGGGTATATTGTTATAACCAAAGGTTATAATGCTTATTTTTTTAATAAAATTCATCTAGTGTGTGTAGTTTGAGTTACGAAGCTATACAAGTTTGGAACAAGTTTTAATGTGATTTTTTAGAGAAGGATTTCATCATAGTGAAATAGTGTGTGTCACACCATTGAGGAATGGTTATTTAAGAATAAATAATTCAATTTGAAGCAATATATGATTATTTTGTTAATAGGAGGTTGTAAGTTAGATTTTTTTGAAACATATAAAAGAAATTTTTTGATGATGGAAGATATTTACTATTGATGACTATTTATTAATAATCACCTATAAGAAAGTTTAGGATCTATATAAGGTAATCAATAGTTTCAAAGTTGTATTTATTGAAAATGGTTTGAAATTTGGGTTTATGGATAATAATTAAAGGAATTTAATTCAAAGTTAGTGTATTCTAAAAATGGTATATCCTAGAAGTTTGGAAGTAGAGCTAGTAATTTGTATTCTGGAGATGGATTTTGGTACACCTGTGATGTATGTTTGATGAATTTTGATCATGAATGGTTATAAAGTAAATCAATAAATGTTAATGTATTTTAACATTATTTCTAAATCATATTTAATATTTAGAAATTATTAGAGATTACAATGAATTATATAGAGAGAGGAATTCATGAAAATTGGTGAAGTAAGTCTTCACCACACCATTAACATCACCATTGTGATTTTTGAAAAGATATAATGGATAAAAATGTATTGGGTGATGTTATTAGGTGTATTTTGTTCCATTTCAAAGTGGAAGGATGTGGGTTTGAAACAGACAAGATGGCCATGCCATAGTGGATTTTATTTTGATTGAGAAATTCTCCTGTGGGAAACATCAAGACATATAACCACTATGGAAAATAAATTTTTATAGGAATTAGAACAAAAAAATATCATAGAAGGAATGAATATTTGGAAACAATATGCAATCCATTTCACTGGGTGTTTGGAAGACTGTGATGATGAAGGATATAATGAAACATGGAATGTATGGTGGCCACAATGATGTAGAGAGTGTTTTGGGATTAGAAAATCCTTATATAAAATATGAATACCAATCAAAGTTATTTTAAGGGTCATTATGAACCATATAAAATAATTTTCAAGACATCAATTTAAAGAGCACTACACTATAGAGGCAATCATGTTGTTCATCAGGTTTTCTAAAGATTGTTCAATACAGGTAGGTGAGACTAGTGGAAATAATCTTGGAGGGTATTTTTTTTGGAATCAATATTATTCCATGGTGAATATAATACCATTCCATGGATAGTAAGAGGTAGGAAAAAATGTTTGTTTTCAAAAATGAGCACACTATGGTGTTGGAAAAACTAGAGTTTACATATAAATGTTAATACTTGGAGATTATACAAGTTATTGATATTTATGGTCAGATTTTCAATGACCCAAATGGATTTTAATGGTGATTAGTTTCTTTAAGATGGATCAATGATTAGATTTTATTGTGAGGAAGTTTTAGGATGATTTGATTTGAATTTTGAATTTAAAATTAATAATTAATATGTTATATTATGTTTAGCTATACAAAAGATAAGAGAGTAGATATAGAGATAATTAGATAAGATAATAGGAGAATAAATATTTCTTTCTAGAAGATAAGTGATTCAACAACCTGAGAATCATTACATATCTGAATTAGATATATTCTATTTCTAACAAATAGATTTCTATTGAAGATAAAAAATGTGTATTGTTATGGATATATTTAGTTTTTTGAATTAAGGAAGAAATAATATAATAATTAATGATTCCATTTATTATAATTATCATATCTATAGTAACTTTTATTGTTAGAAAATATTTTTAAGATCAATGACTCAACTTATTTAACACAGAGTTGATTACATTGAGTAGTATAATTAGAAGAAATATTTGGTTTACACTGAAGAATAATCCTCTAGAATTTATAATGTAGATTTATACTGTTTAACTTGGAGTTAATTTCATATCATTAAATATAGAATAGACTTTCATGTCTATAAACTAATACCTTCACCAATGTAGTGAATGTATTATAAGTAGAGAAAGAGATCCTTGGGATGCAATGGAATATCCTAAAACTATCTATAGTTAGTGAGCCTTGGTATGAATAGATTATCCCTAATTTTCTTAACGAGGCTTGGTGATTAGTGACCTTATCTAAATATTTTATCCAAAAAAAAGAGTTACAATGGATTATTGGTGCACAAGAACAATACATGGTGTATGATCCTTAGATGACTCCAAGTGTGGGTAAACAAAGTAAAATATGTGTGATTTGGTATTTTATATTTTATAAATTAGTTTGATGTTTTAGTTAGATGAATTAAAGGAAGATAAACGTTGAATAAGTGATCCTTATAATAAGGGAACAGGATATGGAAGAATGTGACTAATGATAAAAAGTTTATATTTACCTTCACCCTAATTCATGCCACATATTATGGTAACTTGGGTTCCTATAATTGGTATTAGATCCTAAAGGTTCTATTTGGGATTGAACCTTATATATTCTATCTGGGAATATTATATAAAATATAGATCCAATAATGAATGTTCCTCTATTTAATAGAAATAATTTTTCTAATTAGAAAAAATAACTTATATATTATCTTGATGTACATGATTGAATCATTCACAATATTATAGTGATTGTGTTTTTTAGAGGGAATTATCAAATAATTTATGATTTAGATCAAAGAAATGTTGATATTAATGTATTTTTATAAAAATAAATTAATGGTTTCACTATAAGAATATGTATTCAAGAAGATATACCACTAAAATTAATCAAATGAGATGTGATTAATGTTTGAAGAGTTTTTTAGTGAATAATATGATTTTTATGGATAAAAACAGGTGTATTTTAAAAGTAAAAAATATGAACTCATTGAAAATATGGATATGATTTTTTTAAGAAGAATGCAAATTTTTAGAGGAAAGAAGAACATGAAGAAGAAGAATGGGAATATGGTGGTCAAGAGATTGATTATTCTTATAGAGGTGAACAAAATAAATTCTTTGTTTAAATTTGAATATAAATCTACACCATATGTTACTTATAAATATGATGGTAAAATTTATATATTACCTGAATACTCAAAGGAAGATGATAAAAAATAGGCAGAAACATCATGGGGTAAATCAAGAGTTTGTTTGTTTAATAAAGAGGAGATGATTCAATACTTGAAGAGTGGAGTTTAATTCATAAAGTCTAAAGCTGAATTGTTTTCTTATATTACATATATAGAGGAATCTAATATAAAGTTAATGGATCAAGATAAGTTTTAAATGGTTTCTATTGATTTAATGTTCAGTAAAATGAAGGAACAAAGTGATATAATAGAATAACTTGTTTATAATTGGATGTTAATCGAAAAAAAGTGAAACTCCATAAAGAATATATTTTTTACTTAGGAGATCAGTTTTAAGATAAAGATATGTTTTTTACATAATGGAAATAATTCTCACTTTGAGAATCAATAATTACAATTAAAGAAGAATTATTTGAGGACTAAGAAACTTGAAGGAATGATTTTTCCATGAGGAAGAAGTGAAAAACTAAATAGTATCATATAGAGACTTCAGTTAGTATAAATAAGAATAAAAATTTATATTCAATAGAGAGGAACATGAATACAATATTTCAACAGAAAAAATGTCAAAGAACTATGTTTAAGTAGTGCTATATTTGGGGTGTCGTTGGACACACAATGGATGTGTGTAAGGATAAATAAAAAAATGTGCAACTAAAAAATACCTAATAATAAATCAATTCCATCGAACTATATTCAATGGTATGAATATATCATTCGTGGATGTTATATTGTTTCTAATCTTGGTCATATATCAAGATACTATAGTAAAAAATGTATCGGAGATTCCAATATGAGATTTACTAATCCCATGATAGGAAGGTGTCAAGAATGGAATAGTGAATACTATATTCCACTAAAGATCATATTTATAATACTTGATGATTATGGAGTGGGAGGTAAAATGAAAAGTCCTCAAGTATCATTGATGTATTATTCAAAATAACTATCATAGAAAGAAAATAAGAATATTATGGCTAATAGAAGAAGGATAGATAAGTTAGAAAAATATGTATCACTAGATACTAGTTTCATTGTCTTAAAAGAAAATACTAAAGGAAGGAAATGAATAGTTTATGAAGAACCAAATATTGTATACTTGCATCAACATTTCTGTAAATAGAATATGAAATCATATAGAATGAATAAAAATTAGTAGGATGATCTAATGGAAATAAGAAAGGATAAGTATGAGAAATGCTTATATGGTTTCACAAGTATCACTAAAAATAAAGAATATAATAATGGTAGAATTTTCCTTATTTAGATGAAAAATCATAGTAAATAATATAGATATGGTGCATTGAAAGAAGAAACTTGGATAAGTGACATAATTATAAACAATAATATGAATACCAATCCATGTTAAAATAAGGAATCCAAAACAAACATACAGAGAGAAGTTTTCATAAGTGTTGTTGTCCAGATACAATCTTAGAATTGGATCATAGGTCATGGGTTGGTTTAGAATGGTTAGCCACATTCATCTAATTGAGGATATCAGGAGGTAACTCTCACCTCAAAGGGAATAATTTGTTTTTTGATGCATGATTAAGTGTGATATATGATTCATGGGGAATATCCACTTTGTGTACGTTGATTGAAGAGCAATATGCATCGTATATCTATTGAAAGAATATAATTTCATTTATAGTAGATAAAACTACAATAAGTGATGTTGGAAGAAACCACCATGTATGTGAAAGTATAACTCTATTCATATAAGTGGTACCACTAGTGATAAAAGAGTTAAAATAAATATGGATATTTAGGTAGTGATTCAAGTGGTGTTGACTGAAAAATACCATTTTTATTGATACTAAAACATAAACCATAAGCAAAAAACCGCCTTATGGTGGTCTAAAGTAATGCAATACCATCACATCATTGACAAAAAAACGCAACCCCTCACTAAGAAAGAAACCCAACTCAGTGAAGGAAAACATACTTTGATCAGGATTAGCCAGAGACGCCAAAACGTCAGCCACCATATTACCCTCCCTCCAGATATGAGAGACCTCCATGTGAGCCTCCAGAAGAAAATTTCACCGCCTAACCGTGTAAGTAATAGCCCACGGGATCCTTCCCTTTCCCTACAACGTGTTATACAGCAATTTGGAGTCTGTGTCCGCCCGACCAAGATAAAACCGCCTGAGCATGCACATATGTAAACCTGCAGCAAAAACCAAGGCTTCTGCCTGGAGCGCATCACCTCTCCTGAGCCACCCAGCGAATATAGCTATGATAGACCCTGAATGGTCATAGACGACGCCCCCACCACGCATCTCCCCTTGTATCACCTACCCATATGTGTTGTGCTTAAGACCCATGCTCGGAGGGCTCCAATAAACCCAACGACCCTGTCTTGGAGATCCATCCTGAGACATAGTAGGAAGGTTGGATGTGATTGTGTGCATAGATGGTGCATCATAGCTCTCAGGACACAACCTGATCAGCTCCAGAAAATTATTCTTCATCTTGAACAGAATACCAAACATCGATCTCGAGAAGTTGTTGTGCTGCCTGTCGTTCCTTTCCTTTTATATCTTCCAGCATCCTGCAATTAAAATGATAGTCCGAGCTTTTCTTTTAGCTCCATGGTTCCCAGCTCCCCTAAACCAGGCACTGAAAAAATCAACACTCCTACCTTCAAGACCACTCCACCCAAAGAAGGAACCGAAGGTCTACGAGACACTACTATCCCACTCACTATCATAAAAGAGATGCCCCACTATCTCCTGCTTGGCGGACCTGCAACACCAACACCTTGAGGTCATATTAACTCCTATTCAATGCAAGTTATCATCTGTAGGTAAGGCCCTATACCTCATTATCCATACCAAAAAATTAAATTTGGAAGGAATTTCCTTGCACCACAAAACCTCCCCCCAAATATCATTCCCCAAGGTGACCCTTTATACCCAACCATAGTCCTTGATGGAGAAAGCACCCATCGCAGAACCAGTGAAGACCAGTTTATCCACCTCATCATTGGAGATAATATTGTTGAAAACCTCTAATTGACGCTCATCCATAATATCCTACACAAACCTGGGGTGACAACTTGCCTCCCTAAAGGATATGTACGGGGTGGGACAGCCTAGGAACCACAGCTTACCCACCCCCACTCATGTTGCTTGAAGTTAATATCTCCCTTTCCCACAATCTAGTGAGAATGCTACTGTATATCCTCTAGGTAAGGGTAAATCAGTTTCCAAATTATAGAAGGCCGACTCCTTTGAGTATTCACATTCATACCATACACAACCTACATTGTTCTTCCCCACAGAGACCTACCCTCCAGAGCTTCACAAGCCAACTTCGCATGTAACCCTTGGATAGTTGAGGATACACTTCTCATATTGATGCCTCCTTCTAATAAGGATCTGGCTGTCCGTTTCCCCGAGGCCCAATGATTCCTACCTTTCTTTTTCCCATCCCATATGAAGGTCACCATTATCTTTTCCAAGCTGACCACCACACTCTTGGGGACCTTAAGAGTGTAGAGGGAATTCATAGTGATGGAAACCAATACACTATTCACCAGAGTAATGTGACCTCTGGATGATAAGAGCATGTTTTTTCAGTTATGAATGTGCCCCATGATTTTGCCTATGAGTTTATCAAAATGGTGCACCCTGAGAGCAAGGGGACTGACTGGTGCTCCAAGATACTCCATGGGAAATGACCCCCTGCACATACTCAAACTGGAGCCCAAGGCCCTCTCCCTTCTCTCAGAGGTTTTCTTGGAGGTACAAAAGACACACTTCTCAATATTCACCACCTGGACACTCCATTTTCAATATTCCCCTATGATCCTAAGAAACCTCGACACTAATCATCTTCTACCATTAGTAAAAATGATAGTGTCATCCGTGAACATCAAGTGAGTATGGATAATACCAAGCCCAATTTAGAGTAAAACAGTAATCAAATCCAATATAGAGTTCTCCAAATAGTATCAATCCATTTTTTTTGGAATTATAATAATGGTATTAGGCAATACCAAATTGTGGAATTCCATAAAGAATAATATGGATAGTCTATTATAGAATAATCTATAATCATGGCGGAATGATTTCTCAAATTTTTGGACTAATAATGTGTTATCCTGTAAGTGTTTTTTTAGGATACCAATAATCTACTGAGAATATGTAATTATGAGAAATAATTGGTTATGTTACTACAAAGGGAAATGAACATATGAAAATGGATAATTCCTATGAATAAAAAATATCATGGATATCAAGTGGTATCTCTATTTTATTATAAACATGTGGTATTAATTGATTCACCGTGTTTTATTTCAAACACAATTATACTTAACTATTTATGGATTGATATTTTTGTGTGAATTTGATAGATATCATATAAAGTTTTTTTGTTATAGGAATTAATTGATCATGCTATAGAGATTTTGATGCAAAGTAGTGAGAGATATAGACAACATTGATGTTATTAACAAATAATCTTATTTCCTACACCAATTATCAACTATATAGGCTTAATGGATTTTTTGATGGATCCTTACCAAGTGGAAAATTTACTTGATGTATTTGATGATAATAATACAACTTTTATAATAAAGGGATTAAAATAGATTACATTTAAGTATAGATGAAAATTATTTTTTGATGTTATATAAGTGGTATTAAAACGATGGTGGAATTTTAATTCTCTAAATATGAAATTCTTAGAGGTATTGAAAGATGTATATTTTTCTTAAAAAAATACAGTGAAAAAAATTGTTAAAAAAGAGGGAGTAAAGATGATGTAAATACTCCATTACCTTTCTAAAGTAAGAGGAAATATCCCTTGGTATTTTATTATTAAAGGGGGAGAAAAAAAAGATAAAAATATGTCTATAAAATTATGAATTTTTGAGGATCTTGGATTATGAAATAAATAGGAAGATATTATCTCTATCTCTCGTGACCTTTTGATTTTATGGAAGTATTTTGAAAAAATGAAAGAGGGAGATTGTTTAAACTGGGTGGCTGTAAGTTGGACTTGTAAAAAATCACTAAATGAAATTTTTATGATGAATGACGTTTAATATAGATGAATATTTATTAAATATGAAATATGATTAATTTTAGAGACCAAATGATATAATCAATAGGTTAAAAGGTTGGATATGTTATGATAGGTTGAATGTATGGTTTGTTTAGAATCATTAGTGGAAGTGAATGTAGAGATATTATATTATAGAAATGGTATATTCTAGAAGTATTTTGGTAGAGTTGTTAAGCTATATTATGAAGATAGAGTTTGGTCATATAATCATATATGTCTAATGAAAGTTTACCACTAAAGGTTATGAATGTAATCACTAGAATTTAATGTAGTTTAAAATTCTTAATCAAGAATATTCAATAACTAAAAATAATCAAATCATAAAATGAATTATTTAGTGGTATGGAAATATATTGGTGAATAATGTATTCACCACACTATTAACCATGCTATGGTGAATATGGATACGTATTGATGGATAATAAAATGACTAAAGTGAAGTTTATTTGGGTGTTTTATATGTCAGATTAAAGTGTAAGGATTTCTATTTGAAATGAACAAGGTGATCATGTCACATTGGATGATTTTTTGATTGATAACTTCACTTATGGGAAATATAAATGCTTATTAATGTCATGATAAATATCATTTTAGTTTAGTTGGAAGAAAAAAATGTCATGGAAGTGTTGGAGATTTGGAAATGGAATAAAATCTATTTATACAGGTGTTTAGAATGTTATGGAGATGAAGAATAAAGTGAAGTGTAGAGTAGATGGTGTCCACATTGAGGAAAAGAAAATTTTGGGATTACAAAATCCCTATGTAAAATGAGGACACCCAACATAGGCATTTTGAAGGAAATTATGAGCTCTATAAAATAATTGTCAAAATAATCACTTAAAGATCAATGCACTATAAAGTTAGGCATGTTGTTCATTGATTTTTCTATATATTTTTTAATATGGGTATGTGAGTATAGTGGAAGGAATTTTAAAAGGTGTGTTTTCTTGTAGCAACACTAAACCATGATAAATAGAGTAACATTCCATAGACAGTCAGAGTTAGATTATAACATGCGCGTCTTGATAAATGGGAATGTTTTAGAGTTTGAAAACATAGATTTTACAAGTAATTTTTATGTTTTGGTGCTGCTATAACTTCTTGGTAGTTATATTCATAGTTTAAATAACTCAAGTGGATTCCAATGGTTGTGATTTTCTTAAAGTTGAATAAATATTTGGATATGAATATGATAAAGGTGAAAAGTTATTTGATTTGAAATTTGAATTTGAAATTTAAAAATTACTCAATTATATTATTTTTGAATATAAAAAAGATAATACAGGTTATACCGTGAAGATTAGATAAGGGGAGAGGAGAGGAACTATATGTTCTAAAAAGAGAAGAGGTTCAGAAACATGAACCATATTTCACATAAGATTAAGAGAGATTATGTTATTATTGAATTTATTTTTATTGAAGACTAGATATGTAGATTATCATGGATATACCTAGTAAATTGTATTAAAGAATATATAATATATTAAAGAATAATTCCATAACTAGAATTATTATATATGTAGTAATTTATGATTTGTTAAGATATTTTTTAGATAAATGAATCAAATATTTCAACATGAATTTTATTATATTGGGTAGTAGAATTAGAATAAAAATTTGGTTTACATTAAAATATCATTATCTAGAATTAATGATACATATTTTAAGTTCTAACCTTGGAGTGACATTCATATCATGAAACTATGAAGAGTCCTACAAGTATACAAACTCATTCCATAACCAAAGTAGTGTATAGAGGAAAAGAATGAGTAGTGTTCCACGAGAAGTAATTAGCTATCCCTAAACCATATATAGGATATTAAACTTGGGAGAAAATGATCTTATCCTTAAATAATATATATATATAGTGAAATATACTGAAGAGTGACCTTAAATAAATATTATATCCACCAAACAATGTGTTATATTGGATTATTTTTAAACCAACACAACACTGACTGTATCCTCCTTATATTTCTCCCAATCTGAAAAAAAAGTCAAATCTATGCTCTATTTCATATTAAATTCTTTTCTTGAGAAATATTTTTGATGTGGATTAATTCAAGGAATATATTGGATGAATAAGTGTTCCTTATTAGAAGGAAATGAGATTTGGGAGTAAGGGGATAAGGAGAAAAAATTTAAACCTTTCTTCACCCCAATTATCCCCCTATCTAGAAGATTCAAGTTCCTCTAAATTAACATAATCAGTACATCATAATAAATAATGATTGTTTAAATATATATAAAATTATTCACATTATAATGAATTTCTCACACTGTAGTAAACATACTTGAGATTAAAATTGGTATGATGTGTACTAGTAATAAAAATAGATTCATGACATTATAAAAAAAGTGTTCGATATTCTATAGAGGGAGCTTTCATCAAACCAAATTATATTGTCTACATCATGAGAATATTGTTTTTTCCTTAATGATATAAGAAATTAAGATGTGGGTTTTTTTGGATTAATGTAACATTGTATTAAAAAACTATATATAACATGACAATAGGTTTATTTCAAAGAAAAATCATGTTATAGTGGTAATACCATGAAATTATGCTCAAGGATTCTTGGTAATAAAATCAGTATTAGGCCTTGAAGTATCTCATCACACCATAATGTATCTAGATGTTGAAGATAGCTAATGGAGGTACCAAATTTTTATGCTACAATGGAAATATCCATTCTATTATTATTAATAAACTAGAGTAATTGAATAAAATTGATGACTTGTAACTAGCATGAATTATTGGTAGTTTTTGGGATGGACACTAATTATCTAAATAAAGATCAAGAGTGGGGATTTATATATAGATGATCTATTATGTGAATTTAAAGTAGAGGAAGTTTAAGGTGATCAGGAATTTGAATTTGATTTTTTAATTTCAAATTATTTATAGGTATATTGAAGAAAGATGTTGTGAAAAGAAAAAAGTGGATTGTATATACATGGAATTTAAGGAATAATAAAAGAGTGAGAGAGAACAGTCTTTGATTTCCATTAAAAAAATATGGAATTTGAATATTTTTTGTTTATGGAAAATGTTTCATTAAATATTATGCATAGAAGTGGATTTTTCTACACATATATATGAAGACAACATGGTGAATATCTATTCATCTTGGGGAACACCTTTTAATATTAAGTTTCATTTATTTTACTAGTATTTTAAGAAGTTATAACTATCTATTACCACACTAATTTATTATAAACCTTGTCACAAATCGACCTAGATCAACCTAACTCGTAACTTGATCTAGCTCACAACAAGGCGTTATGTGTGACGCCTTACACTCCAGAGGCTTCCAAATAGCAATGTGGGATTGAAAGGATATAGTGAGGAGATTATTCCATATAATTAGAGTGAAATAACATTGGAAATAAAATGAACATGTAAAAATACATGAACATCATAATGAACATAAATAAATAAATAACTAAAATAAAATAATAATAAATAAATACTTCATACAGATACTGGTCACTCACTGGGTTAACCACATATAGAATAAAATAAAAGAAAATAAATACACAAGTCACTACTACTACTCTGAGTCAAACCACATACCCAATCTCTATGAAGGATGAAAAGCTCCAACATAAACCAAGGACTCCACACAATCAAATCCACTAAAACATGCAACTCCAGGCCTCCACCCAATTCACTGCACTGTGATCTACATGAAATTATACATAAGATATACCCATATAATGAGGTGCATGTGAAGGTGGGTGGGAAACAAATATCATTTGTCCATCCCCAATGGTGGTCCCAAAATTTTATATCATAGCTTGTGCATGAAACACATTTCATGCACATCATTAATGAATGTGAATACCAACATAAAAGTTAAATAAAAAGAGGAAGGAAACAAAGAGGGATAAATAAAAAAGGAAAGCAGAAAACCTGAGGTTCTATATTGACACATGTAGGTAATCTACCCTCATTATACCCCAATCTAGAGGAATTATTATGTGTGAATCAAACATCCACAACATCAAGCTTTTACACCTAATCAAGGATCTAAAAAGTCCACCACAAGGATAGGCACACATGCCAGACCCTAGGATCTCATTCTAGGTTTCATAACACCAAGATCATATAATAGTAACTAGGATTCCAGTGGTATGATTTGAATTGGATGTAGGGACTCCCTTTTGACCTTAGGAGTATACTACCATGCCCAAAAGTCATGCAGAACTAATAGGGAGAATGAACCTCTCCACACATCACCTGGCTACATGAACTGGACCAAACCAATAAATTGGTCCTCAAGTGTTCAATAGACTCCATGGTCCACTATCCATAACTCCGATAGAATAGTCAAGGTAATGTGGTTGCACTCATCTAGATCTTACATTACCTCCATAGACATTCCTCACAACAACCAAACAACTACTGGAGAAGAGAAATAGAATAAATTTAAGGGAAAATTCCTGGTCCGAAAATATCCCAAAGGTCTCCTCTCTCATTACAATCCAGAATTGGAACATCCTCAACCCTCCAAGCCACAACTCAAGCACTAGGGTCAGCTAATGCCTACGACCTCCAACTAAAACCACTAAAACCAATAATGAAATATCATAGGCCATCTAAACACAGGAAAACCACCATGATACCAAGAAACTCAGCACAATAGAAAAACCTACAAGGTCCTCCTTCAGAATAACTCAACTCAGGTAGGACACCCTACATGGGGATCCTCTAAAAAAACTAAACCTCAGGCTAAGCCCACTCAATGGAACCATGGATGGACTCCCAAATCAAATCCCAAAGAACACCCACCCATAAATATAATATCTAGAAAAATGTCACCCATAAGAGAATTCATAAAAACAAGTCTCTCATACCTATATCAAACTCTGGAAATGGAACCCAACCATACCTGACATCCCACGATGTCAAACCACCCATAAGGATATTACTGGTCCCAACCTTAAGTGACTATGTCTAAAACTCAAGAAACCAAACTAAAAAACCATTCCATGAAGGAAATTTATTATATCTTATAGAATATTTCTAAATAACCTCAATCAGAATCACTTAACATCCTCATGTCAAGGTGATCAATAAGTTCACATCCTCACATGATCTTCACAACTCACTAACCAACCCCTTGAAGGATTATAGAACTAAAAATTCAAAGGAATCCTACCCAAAAAACATAATATTCAAAACACTATCCATAAAACATATAAATACCATAGGGATTACACCACTACCATCTAAATGAATAAATACTCAGGATGGACTACTCATAAGCCCAATTTTGACTCTGGGGGATAAATACACCAAAAACCCCTATGCTGGAAAGGTACACGACATGTACTTCCGAGTACACAATGTGTGCTCTCAAAGCTGCACATGGCCTTGTACTTCTACATGGTTAGAGAAGTCTTGGGGTTTTTCCATATAACATTACATGTTCAGGGCATACATGGGGTGTTTTCATGTACCACTACATAGGGTGTTTTCCTGAGTGTATGGTCACATGACGAAGTACTACTATACATGTTGTACTCCCAAGTACACAATATGTAGTACCCACACACCGATATAACCATGTATTTGGATACATGTCCATGTACCACTACATGGGGTGTACCCTAGGTATACAATGTGTACTTTCCGAACTCCTTTTTCCCATGTATATGGCCATATGGCCAGGTATATGGACAAGTAGTACTATATGAAATGTACCTAAAGTAAATGTCATGTTATTATAAAAAAAAATCTTAATAAAATGGTAAGAAAAAAAATCATGTTTCATCAAACCACATTCCATGTGATTGGGATTTCCTAACAAAAAATCCCTCAAAATAACATGAAACCCATCGATTCACCTAATAACCACCAGATCAAACATCTCGAGGACCCCAACAACCCAAAGACAAAATTAAAACTCAAAAAACTAATATAAGAGGATTTATGGTGGAAAAATTAAAAAGTTACTACAATTGGAAAAAAAACCACTAAATATTTGATCTAATCCTCTTTCCGCCACACCCACATGAAGATCCAGTGCAACCCAAGCTCTATAGCTACACCTCATTCTCCCTGTCTCCCTCTTACCTCCCTTTCCTATCCGTTTCCTCTATCTCAGATGAACAAAGCACAATGGGGTGGGGGGGTTACATGACACACCAATTGAGGAAAGTAATAAGAAGAATAAAAATATAAAATAAATAAATAAGGAAAGAAAAATAAAATGAATAAAGAGAAGAGAAAGGGGGCCTAACCCAGAATCAGCACCCAATATGAGGTTATAACCTGCCTAGGAAAAAACCTTCATTCTGGACTCAATGATAAAATTAAAATTTATATCCAATGCTCCAAATAGAATATATCACCGAAGGAACATCCACCAATAGATAATATTAAATCAATTAAATATTAAATATTTGGCTAAAATTCAAATAGCTTGAAATTACACTAAATTCATATCCTAGGGTAAACACACTATTTTAAGACCAACAGAGTTGTCAAAAAAATTATCCAATATCTTATTATAGGATAAATTACCATTTCCCATATAAATAAACACGAGATCAAAATTCAAATTTCCCCAAATTTAGATAAAATTTCATGAAACGATTCGTGGAAAAATCACCACTATAAACTATTCTCACCCCCAAGAAGCCTAGGTTGTCAGCCAACACCCAAGATTTACCACAAATTATAGTACTTATAACACTACCATGATCTTGAATCGGCCTATCTTACAATGACGATGATATACTCAAAATGAGGGACATTCAACTATGACTAATACGATTATCCCCACTATGGGAGTATCTATATCATCACCTATAAACTAAGAACCAAACTCCATGACCCAATCCTATTATACTACTAAATGAATTGTTAATATGTGTCCAAACCACTCACACTAGAGTTCCAACATAGAAAAACAACCACCCCTCATTCTTGGAACACTAGGAATGAAAATACCACACTCAATGAGCCCATTTATAAAAGGGACACAACCCACAGTATCCTATGGTGAACTCCACACCATAAGTCTCCCTTAAGACTGAAACAACCGTAAACAAAATCAAATAGCCTAACAAACAGTGTGATTAACCTTTGCACACATGCATTCTTGATAAGGATTTCTCCGATAAATCCACACCAACACCACTCCCCTCATCCAGGAAGAGTGATCTGTGAAAACACTATCTCAAAATCTCAAGCTCAAATGATCCATGACCTAACAAACATAGGATAACACTCCTAAAACCATAGACTATTGTCCTCATGTAGGCCAGTTCCCAATAAACTAGAGCACCCTTAACACTCCTATTCTAAAACAAGGCATCTACCCCATTCCAAGAACCACAAACAAAAGCATCTTCCACACAGGTGTTGAACCAAGACCACAAGAACTAACCAAAACTCCCATAATACTACCCAACATGAAAACAAAAACCAATAGGGGTAGGCATCAAACCATACCTACCCTCTCAACTAGATATAAAATCATGAACCCAACTGCCAATTCCAAAAACCACAAACACTCCCATAACTCCACCCCACAAGCCCAAGGAATCCTCATCATTACCATATAACCTATCAGGGATACCATAACCTCAAATAAACTTGATCCAGAACTAAACATATCTCATGAATCCTTTTCTTCATCAAACCAACCACCACCAACAACATGGCACACCCAAGTCCGCACCAAACAGCAAGGGATTTCATGCATCCCTCAATGAAGGGAATTCATATCCACCAAAATAGAACACCATGATAAATGATCTATATGAATTTTCTTCTGATGAACAGAAGCCATGTTTTAGTTGAGTATAATTCATCTAAGTACTTATATGAGAAAAACCACATAAGTATTTTGTGACACTTTAAACAATTGAAACTCTATTGTCAGTAAAATTAACATAGAAAAGAATATAAATCCTATGATCCTAGAATGATTCATGAACACAAACATATTTTTGTAATGCCCAGATCAAAAAAAAAATATAAATCATAAAGTCTACTAACACAAGTGCATCACTCAAGGTGAATATCATAGAACCATAATAGCATAAACCAAGAACATTAATCCAACAACCTTATTAGCCTAGAATTCATATTGGAATAAGTGTTTAGGATGCACCAATCCAGTATCCATCCCAGGCATTTAAAAATTCCTAGATCTCCAGTCTAAAAACTATTCAAATAGAAAGACAAGGAAAAATACCTCTCTTACACCATTTTTTCACAAAATGTCCCAGGTCAGTCCAACACATCTCTCAATTCAAATCATAATAAGGCCTCAAGAATTCCTCCTTATACACTAGAGGATAATTAATAGTAGTGAGAGAATGAAATGATATAGTGAGGAGACTGTTATTTTATATTATAGTGCAATAACATTAGAAATAAAATAAACCTATAAACATCCATAAACATTATAATTCACATAAATAAAAAAAAATCAATGAAATAAAATAATAATGGGTGAATGAAACATGAACACATTGGTCATACATTAGATAAACCACATATATAATAACATAAAATGAAAATAAATACACAAGGATATATGGATACTTTGTGCTAAACCACATACCCAGTCTCCATGATGAATGAAAATATCCAGCATGAATCAAGAACTACACACAAGTAGCTCCAATCAAACATGAAACTCTGTCCTCCTCCTGATCCACTACACTTTTATCAACCTAAAAGAATACATAAGTTCAATATGTACATTGAGTTGTGTGTGTAGGGTTTGAGAAACAAATCTCAATATACCACCCCTAATGGTGTTCCTAATACCTGCTGTCATAACATGAGCATGTAACATGTGTCATGGCCAGCCTATCTGAATGTGACTACAATCATAAATGTTAAAAAATAGGAAATAAATTAATAGGGATAAACAAAAAGGAAAACAACAAACCTTGGGTTCTAACCTGAAACCTATCAGTAATCTACACTCACTCTGGCCCCTTCTAGAGGAATTATGAAGCATGGTTCACATAGACACAACATCAAGTGCATGAGATTCATCAAAGGAGCTACATAGTCCACCACACGAAAAAAACATAATGTAAACTAGGGTATCATTCTAGTATTCAAAACACTTAGTGCATATACCAGGAACTAGGAATAAATAATACAATATAAAATAGTAGTAGGGACTCCCTATTGACCTCAAGATCACACTACCATGCGAAAACGTATTATAGAACTAATTGGTTGAATGAACCTATCAACAAATTCCAGGATACCTGAACATGACTAAACCTATAAACTAGGCCCCTATAGCTCAATATCCTCTGTGGTTCACTAACACTAGCTTTGAAATTATAACCAAGATAAGGCCTTTGATCTCATATAGATCTCCCCTTACAACTTTATCCCCACCTCACAACAACTAACCAACCAGTGGAGGAGAGTAATAGAATCAATCTTGGGGAAAATTCCTAGTCCAATTATATCCCAAAGGTCTCCTCTATCACATATAGTCCTAAACAAGAACAAACTCAAACTTTGAAGCCATAAATAAAGCACTAGGGTCAGATAATTCTCACACCCACTAACGAAAACCACTGAAACTAGCACTGACCATCTCATAGGCCTACCAAACACAGGGCATCCACCATAGTTCCTATAACCATAACAATAGGAAACCCTACAAGGGGATTCTCTTGAAAACATCATCTCAGGATGGAAAACCTACAAGGTCCTCATATAGAAATAAGAAACCCATATCTAAGCCTACACAAAGGAACCACGACTACACTATCAACTCATGTCCCATAGAACGTCCTCCTAGATGGGAAACCTCAAGCAACACCACACCAAAACAAACATTCCTCATAACATGTACCTTAAAACTATCTCAAACTCTAGACAATGTCACCCTACCATACCTAAAAACCCACAATGTCAAACCACCCATAAGGCTCATAATGATCCCAACATCGAGTGATCAAGCCTAAACCTCAAGTAACTTAACTGAAAATACCATCAAATAAGACCCTAGATTTTTTTTCTTTAAATTTTTCCAATGGATAACATACAAACTCACCTAGAATCCTCAATCCAAGGTGTTCAAGAAGCCTGAACCCTCACATGAGCCTCAAAACTCACTACCCAAACCCTAGAAGTAATATAGAACAAAAAAATTAAAGTAATCTTCCAAAAAACTATAATATTATAAAAGACCATCTAAAAATTCTCTAAATACCAAAAGGATTCCACTATAGCGATTGAAAAACATTTAGGACGAACTACTCACAAACCCAATTCTTACTTTGGGACATAAATACACCCCAAACCTCTTTCATAGAAAAGTACATGAGGTGTACTTCTGAGTACATGGAGTTTACTCTCAAAGTTGCACCTAGACATGTAATTCTATATAGATCGAGCATACATATGGTTTAACCGTGTACTAGTACATGACCTGGGCATATAAGTGTTCTATCCATGTACCATTATACATGGTGTCTTCTTGAGTACATGGACACATAGACAAGTAGTACTATATGGGGTGTACTCCTGAGTACATGGAATGTAGTCCCCACTATCTATCTCTGTACTTTCCTGCATGTCAAAGGACCCCTACATGTGGTGTACCCTGGGTACACGACATTTAATTTCCCAACACCACTTTCCCATGTACATGACCACATAGCCAGGTACATGGAAAAATATTACTGCACAACGCATAATTAGTGTACATGATGTGTAATTATAAGAATTTCAACTTCCCCAAAAATGAAGAATGCATAATGTATTTTCATTAAACCAAACTCCACATAATCAGGATTTCCAGAATAGAAATCCCTCTAAATTTACTAAAACCCCCTGATTAACCGAAAAACCAACAGATCGACTATCCAAGGGTACCTAACAACCAAAAAATTGGATTAAAACTAGAAAAACTAATCTAAAAGGTTTTAAAATAGAAACATTAATAAAGGTCTACCTTTGGGTGAAAACATCCAAATATTCGATCCAAACAACGTTCTACAGAACCCTAATGAAGATCTGGTGTGACCCAAGCTCTGCGACGAAACATCCTTCTACCTATCTCCCTCTTATCTCAATATCATATCCCAATCCTCTCTATCAGATGAAGGAATCCCCATGAGTTGATGCGGCACACCAAGGAGGGAACAATTTTTTTTTAAGAAAAATAGAAAATAAAGAAAAAATAAAAGAAAAATAAAAAGAAGAGAGAAGAAAAAGTGGGACCAAACCAAACCTAGTACCCCTCATAAGGTTATGCCCCACTTAGAAAACCCCCTTGTTATGGACTCCATAAAAAATTCATAATTCATATCTGATTCTCTGAATAGAATATATCACCGAATGAACATGAACTAATAAATAATGTCTATTTAATTAAATATTAAATATTTTTACAAAATTTAAATAGTTTTTAATTCCCCAAAACTTCTATACTAGGGTAAAAACATTATTCTGGGACCAATGGAGTGATCATAAAAAATATATGGGATTTCCTGATATGATAAAGTAACATTTTTACCATCTAAAGCAACTCAAGAAAAAAATTCAATTTCCCATATTTTACTTAAACTATCTTGATGCGGTTCATGAAAAACCTAATGAAAAGTAGTGGTAAAATATAGGAAGAGGTTATAAACCTTGGATAAGCTATGATATTAACCTAAAAATTGTAATAAAAAACAAGTGGAGTAGTGATTATTAAGAATATCAACACATCATTGATATTTTCTCTTTGGATATTGCATAATATGATAGAGCCAACTAAAATATATGTTTATAATCTATTTAAATTTCTAAATTTGGTTTCTATTTTATCTTATCATTGTGAAAAAAAAAATTTTCTCTACAAAGATAAGGATGAAATCCATATGAGTTTGCGATGAAGAAATTTTAAAACACCCTAATTCAACCCCTCTTAAGGTGTGTATTGGGACCTCAGGTCATAACATTATTGTGTAAGCATAATGAGAAAAGTATAGAAAACTTTTATGGTTAAAAACCATCAAAGGGTATCATAAGTAAAAGGTATCTCCCCATTCTATAATACTTACTTATCCTTAACTTAGGAAAAGGTTATAACATAAAAGAAAAAATTATAGATCTAATGCTATAAGCATATATGTCTGATGATATAGTAATGAACCATCATTTGAACATTATTAGTGGTCATCCAAGTCTATTTATTATCATTCCACTATATATAGATTAAATATCTAAATCCACGATTTATGCCATTTTATATTCCAATGTTAAAATAATCATAACTGTTTTCAACTATTAGTCCTTCATGCTAGAAATTTCCTTCTTTATTATCATTAAAATTAGTGTTATTCATCATTATCATCAGGTTAACATAATATTTTCTTGGTGAAAGACATTTACCCATTATTATTTAGCTCTATTTCACATGAACATAAGTTATGACACCCTTTGGTCAAATTTCTATGAACTTAATATTCAGATACCTAATATGGTGTAAGAAATATGATCTTAAACTATATGCATGCATCTTCATAGATGTTTCATATACCTAGATTTGGTTCATCACACTCTTTGAGTTGGTTCTTCCCTTATCTCTAGGAATGTGACCTCACCTGGGTTCAAACTCTATGACCTTAAACTATGATCCACCCTTTGGTCAAATTTTGATGATCTTAAAATCTAAATACCCTTGGTAAAATTTATATATTCTTAAAATTTATTTATCCAATTTTATTCCTATTTATGAGACCTTAAATTATAAGTGAAAAATACATAAGGATTGTTAGGTTGAAACCCCACAAAGGGTGGCCTGGGAAAATGCCAATATTTTACATTCTAAGAATAACACTTTTAATGGATTAGGAAAAAATTAACGTGGAAACATAATGAAAAAAAATAGAAAAAAAAATAATTAGGTTAAAAACTAATAATGTGTGGCATTCATAAAATTTAGGTCCTATCTATCTAATACTTAGTTCCTTCTAACTTAGGTAATGGTTACAATATAAAAGAAAAAAGTTAAAATATTATAGGAAAGAATATATGTCTAACAATACGATAATATACATGTCCTTAAAACATGTTTAATATAATACTGACCCATATAAGTCACCTAAGGATTTTGATAATGAAGTATTATATATTTTTGTCGATGTATTGTGTAAAATTCAATGATTAAACCGAATGAAAATATTCTTATAGGTGTTCCAAAATCAATCCCATCAAAATTTCATACTTCATAATTTGAAAACATTAGAAGAAGGAACATAGTTGATACATGTTCTAATACTGGTGATAATAGTAAATAAATATTGGATAGAATATCTAGATGATAGGATGTCAGTGTCACTAGAAGTAATGGAGTAAATACTACCAATATAAATAGGATACATATGTGAGTTGTAATTTTAGAATTTTTTTGTCTATTATTCATTGAAAATACACCTATTTTAATTAAATTATCAGGTAAAATATTAATTTTTGATACTTTTTTGAATTTATGAATTTATTTATTAATGGATCAATTAATTATTTTTAATGTTTTATTAATTTTTTTGGATTTAAATGGTGAATTCAATATTTGTTTTTAATTAAAATTTTGATTAATTTAATCTAGAACCAATTCTTTAATGGATTAATTTTTTGAGTTTTAATATTATTTAATTCTTTGAATTTAAAATAAAATCCATACCTTTTGATTATTTTGAAAATAGAATTTTAAATTGTAAACTTTTTTTTGAAAATTAAATTGATTTTTAAATTATTCAAGAATTAATTGTTTTGAGGATAAAAATTATTATCATTATAGATCTACTATTTAATTGATTTTTTTTGGAACAATTCTGCACTAAAATTATTTTGTTTAAGTTGAAAAATATTTTAAAGGGTTGAAGTGACTGAACTACATTTTACTTGTCACTATACTAGTTGTGCACCTTGATACCATATTGACCACATGAAAAATTGAAATTCAATATTTTTTGGATTGTATAGTCACTATATTGAACATATCATAGTCACTTGGATGCACCCACTGCCTACCATGAGATATATCCTCCTCTCACAGTTTTTACCAACCAGCTATTCAAAACCCCCATCTCAGAGTCAGTATAATGGATATGATCCCTTTCCTAGACTAATGTTTGAACTACCTTCTCATAGTCACCATAGTGACTGTGCCCCCATTTCTACTTGCATTGGTCACTAATCATAGTCACATCCACATTCAAATCAAATTTCATCCCTATCATGGGAATTTTACTAGTAAAGAATCACACAAACACACACCACCATGGTTGAAACCTAATCAGAAGCAGAAGATGATTGTGTCTATTGTACCTTGTAAACTGAGAAGTTGTTAGTCCCAACCTGAATAACACATACTATATCTGAGATCTCTATCACCTATAAACTGATGATTAACCACCATCAAACCACTAATATCTACTAATGAGAATTTTGTATCGCTCTCCACCGATGGTAGAGAGTCACTCACGCCTTGTTCCAACTAATAAAGATGATCCTAATTGGAAGAGGAGAACATCCCCTACATATAGTGAAGGAATAGAGAGAAAAAGAAAAAAAAGAAAAAAATAAAGAAAAAGAAAAAGAAAAATAAAAATAAAAAGAAAAATAAAAAGAAAAAGAAAAATAATAATAATATAATAATAATAATAAGTATACTTTTATATATACTAATATATATAGCTATATATAACTATATATATATATATAATAATTTGCTGTATAAAAATATTTGATGTATTTTTTTGGCCAATTGCAGTGACATCCTGTGACCAACCCCAATCTTCCCACTTTTCCATTGACGTATAGGCCCACTTCCCAAGGCCTATTGAAATCCCAATCAAACATCCAACATTTAGAACATAGAATAAGAACCAGTATATTGTGATGTACTAAATAAGTTCACCCTCAAAATAAACAGAGCTTGATCTTGGGAGGAGAAAATTCTAAAATAATAGATCACAACCATTAGAGATGAACACATAGAATCCATTTGAGAAGCCCGCCTTTCTATTGAATGCAAGTAATAGGAAGGTCATTTCCTATTAATATATGTCACTAAAACAATTTTATATATTTTTTATCCAACAACCCTATTTTTAATTTCATTAAATATTTTTTTTCTGCAATTTTAGATCAATGTTCTATTCTTTTCTTCTTACTTTGTTGTTCATCCATCCCTCTTAATTTATTCATGTTTTATCACTTCTATGATGTCCCTATGATCTAAATATCTATAATTATGGATAAATAACCCATTGCATGTGGTCAAAGGGGTAATAATTTTGGAGGTCTTGAATTTATGTGTTTGATTCCCAATATATATCCACTTTGATTCTAGTGAGATAGTGTAAGTGGAGTGTTGAGGTGAGGATTATCACTCTATAATCCATTAATACTTTTGTACTCTTCCAATTGTTTCATAAAAAATCTCCATCCATTTTGATCCAAACTTTATATGAGTGGAGTCATGTGTTTCTATAAGAAGAATCGTATGAGATCATTTCCAAGTGTGTGAGTGAGTTGTTCACTTGATTTAGGGATGTTCTTACCCATTCACCTAGGATAATACATGGAATGACTGGTCTATTTGGGGATCCCTTGAAAAGATTACTGATTTCAAACCAAATAAAACAATGGAGGGTGAAAAGGTGAATGATATTTAACCAACTTATTAAATTAGATGATTTATAAAAACGTAATTATGATAGATCTCATTAGAATTCATCCTTAGGACCTTTTTCATTTCTAACATTAATTCTTTATGCATTTTCATTTCTATTATCTTCCATATTTATATTCAATAAAAAAAAACCTACAATCATAATCTCTCACTGATTTCAAAAATTAAGAGAACAAAACCAAAAAAATATATAAGTGCTAGGATAGTGAGACTCCCAAACCCTTATCCTTGAGGGAAGAACTTGGCCATCAACTAGTTTTTTTAAAAAAAGGTCCATCTAGAATAAAATCTTATGACCATTTGTTAATTAAAAGGGAAAAAGAAAAGAAAATTGGTGAAAGGGTTTAACTAAATAGGAATTTCCTCAATCAAAATACTAAAAAACATAACACAACATATCATTCCCACAATCAGAGTCACTAGAACACTCCCACTTAGATTGAGACTTCTCCTGATTGAACATCTTAAGAAAATTTCCTTCCGTTTTTTTGACACCTTTGAAGATAATATAGTAGACGTGTTCTTAGGAAGATGATAATAGTCATTATGTGGTATCCTATTTGGGAGAATAGAGGTAAAACACTCACCATCAGTCATCCTTGACTCACAACTTAAGAAAAAAATACTTGAAGGAGATGGGTTGACTACTGCCTAGAGTAGGGGTTCCGATGTTTCCCCTTTCATCATTAGAGACATTCCCCCATTTCTTAGAAATAGTAGAAGACTGTAAGAGATTCTGAATTTCCTGATGACAGTCAGCATGTTGCAATGCATCATTTGGATTGGAGACATCAACCAGAGAGGGCATAAGGATTATATCCTATATTGAAGTAACTTCCTTAACCAAATAAACTTGAATATTATAAGGTTCACTATGAGAAATTTCTGGAGGCACATCAATTATCAACTCTTTATCTTTAAAAAGAGACGACTGAGAATCGGGTTTCCCTGAAAGCAACCTAACATCTACACTGTGAGTTGGTTCTTTAGGGGGGGGGGTCACCATCTTTACTAGTAGGTTTTTACAAAGATGGGTCTTTCATATTTGTCTTTATTCGACAAAGGGTGGTAGGGTGACCTCTCATACCACACTCTTTACAAGAAATAGTTTTTCTGCATAGATCTATAGAGTTCCCAACAACCATATATTTAGAGCATAAGAGGGGATTTTTTTTCATACTCAAAATCAATTTGAATGTTATCAAATGGAGTATAGAGGGTTAAATTTTCAATAAGATTGGAGATAAGATCAAACTACACTAGCATCCTAGAAAAGTGCCCAAACTGAACATCCTTAGTCTTCTTATCAAGATGAATATGAGTCCTAATTACCATGCCAATATCATATAGAATATTCAGATACCAAAGGATCCGTTTAAGACCATATAGTCAAACCCAAACCCGAGAAAAATCATTTCTTGCATGAGGGAATTTAAATCAAAAGACCATTCATGTAAATGAAGCCAACCATGTTTCAACAACAGTGAAACAATTATCCACACATGAAGCTTCAAGTCATCTGACAGAAAAATGTAGTGAAAAAAATCCTCAACCAAGAGAGACTCATATATAATTGGAAAAACCCCAGAACATCAAGGTTCTTCAGAACAAATATTTAATATTACATGGTTGTGAACATTATGAAAGACAATGTGCATGATTAATGAGTTTTTATCCATTTCCAATCTCTCAGCATGCACTGCAGGATTGGCCACAACATGAGAAAACAAACCTTTAATAAGGATTATTCTTGGATGCGAGTCCTTGAAAACTGCCCAATCTAGCTTCATCCCAGAAAAGGAATATTTCATCACATCCAAAAAGGATCAAACTCTAGGGAGAGGAAAACCGCGAGGATCTATCCACAATACCCACAAGGACTCCATAACCCCAAAATCAAGAGAAGAATTCTTTATTGCTACATCAATAATATCTTGACCAGAAGACATCCGCCTGTACCTATCTAAAGCCTTCAAGGAACTTGACACTAGTGCATTTGAAGAACATACCACACCAGACAGTTAGATCCCAAATATGCTGATCAGATCTATTTCTGAGGAATATTGACCTCGCTATTCATGTTCAAAGTGAACGATGGACCAGAATGACTAGTGGAGAGCCGTAAATCACTGATTGGAGGAAATGAGGAGACCAGTGATGTAGGAGTTTCTAGGGAGAGAGGTTGAGTTACCACTTTCCTTAACACAACTATAATTAAGTTTTATCTTGTTATTAGAGTAATTATTTGTTTTTTATTTATTCTATCTCTTTTTTTCAAACTAGGATAAACAATAAAGTGTGACCATTCTTAATGGATCACCAATTTTTTCCTAGTTCACATTCCCACAGGAGTCCTAGGAGATGGAATCTCAATTTAAATACAAAAAAAATCTCTAGCACACACTAATGGGTTTGATGATGGGAAATACTACATGAAGAAACCTAACTACCATTAATAACACATGCCCCCACACCATAAAATTGAAGAAGATCTTACTTTGGAGGAAATCCAAAGCTACTCATCTATGTTAAAAGATTTTCATGTGAACGAAAACCAATAATTAGAGGGCTATAGAGAAATGATTAATGAATTAAATGGTATGCAAGATGGAATGGCCACTTCCATCCATGAACTCATCTAGGAATGAAAGAAACAAGAAACTAAAGATTTTGAGCCCTTAGTATTTTACAAAGAAGATATTCAAGATATAACAAATATTTTTTAGAATCAGAAGATCTTAAACTATTCAACCTTGTACATATATTCCCCAAGACAGTGTATCAAGAAAAGAAACACATAGTTAAAACACTTGAGGGGGAAATTCTCTCAAACCTTACTTTCTCTAATTTTATTAAAAATAAATTGTCTATTGGTCTCTATTATATTGTATATAAGACCATAGGATCTGTGGATTGGCTACCTACCCTATAAAATCATGATGATGAAGTGGATGAGCTCAAATTTGAAGAGAATTTGGAGTGCCCAATGTTACCAACATCCACACAAAACAAATTCAAAGTGGAATTGTACCTAGAAATTGATCTACATGATGAAACTAATAAGGGAATTACCACAAAACTGAATTCATTTCCTTCTATGTTTTTATAAGATGAATTTTCTATTAATCCTCCTAATTTAATTTTTATTTATTCAACACAATTAATTCCTACCCTTGATGCATAAGATAAAGAACCCACTGCAGCTTCTCTTGAAGAAAAGTTAGAATGCTAGAAATTGAAGATACGACTACCCAGGATGGTGAACAAGAGTATCTAATGATGATTACTTTAACAAACTTCTTGAATCTTATTTTGAATAATTTATATAAGATTCCTTAAGAGAAGTGATTTTGAAATAATAAGTCCCTAGACCTGTGGAAAATTCACTGATCCCAAAACATTATAATGAGCATCATGTGGAGGGAGGTACAATAATAGAATAATAATCACCAGTGGTCACTCATAAAGAGATAGTTTCACATGATGCTATATATAAAGGGGATATCTTTACTTTATCTCACTATATTACGATATTTTTTGAATTTTAATTACTTACTGAATCCCTTTAAATAAAATCTATCTAGGAAGTACAATTAGGGGGGCCACTGAATAAATAATAATACACAACTAGTGTGAAAAAATATAAGGAAACCCCATACAATATTCTTCCACCACAAATTTATGAGATACATCAAACTGCCTAGGGGGTGTTCATGTTATAATTTGTTCAAGGGGACCTCTAAGAAGTGAAGTTTTCTTGCATTAGATGGAACAAAATTTGGTGGTTCTAATAAAAAATAACCCAACCCCTTCATATTTTAGATGACCACCAGATCATACAATTTTGGATAGTCTAACTACAACCCCTATTGGGATGGAAAATACTAGGCCTCTATTATTTCCTCATTCCTTTTCATTTTCTATACGTTAATTTTTATTTTTCTAATGTTTTATCTATTTTTATATAATATTAACTTAATGGAAGACACCTTGTAGGCTATCTTGAAACTATCCACATCATGTACTCCCAAAGAATAGCTTCACTAAAACCTATTGTATAAATAAATAGTATGTGGTGTCTACTTATTTTCACTATTTACTTACTATAAATTTTTATGCATTCTACTAGAACATAATTGATCACTCTTGAACAAGTTTTTGGGAGTATACTTCAACATATTAGAATAGATTTAGAACAATTTTTAGTTAATTACATAGAATCTTTAAATTATTTTTGTTTACTATTTTCTATAATCTTTTAGTAAATATGTAAATATAAAATAATATTCTATGTAAATATAGTTTTGTAAATAGGATTCTATATAACTTCTATTTTGATTTCTTAAACTTTTCCTGAACATCATTGATATCCTTTCTAGTTTGGAAAAATTATGTTGGAGTAAAATTAATTCATTCGTTATAAAACTATGAGGTTTATATTATTTATGAGTGGTATTTGTTACTACCTTTATAGTAGTTTGGTCTTAGAACTAGGAAATTGAGTGTGAGTGAAAATATTTTTTAGAATAAATTTTATAACATAAATCCACTATAATTTTGAACTTAACCCTAGGTAAATTGAACTATATAAGAATAAACACTTTAGAGATACAACTCAAATAAAAACGATATAAGTCCTTTGATCTTGGACTTAAAATGGGAAATTGTGAACTCAAAATGGATCTCTAAGATAATGAAATGGTGTGAGTGGTTATCCCTCAATAAATTTCAATAAATTCTTTTACATAGTTCTATGCATGTACATGGTTGAGAAAAAAAATTAAAAAATCAATAAAAAACAGTAAAGTTTCTAATTCAAAAATGAATTCATTTAGTTGGGGTGTATTTTTAACCCATGAATTAAATAATTAAATTATAACACATCCATTTGAGCTGCATCAATAATGTGGAAAATCAAACTTTGGTTTGGGAATCATATGAAAGAGAGAAAATTTAAAGTTGTTTTTTCTAAAATTTTGACTACATCTAAAACTAGTTTTATCCACTATTGAATTGAAACTTTGATTGAATTAAAGTTAGATAGTAGCTTGACTCACATATGTGTCCATATATTTCAACCATTTTATGAATATGTGTTTTTTTTCAATTCTCGATGTTAAATTTTGATATAGAAAGGATTATTTTCTTTTCCTTTTAGAATAAATTAAAATTCAATGACAAAATTTCCCAGGAGTGTAATAGTTTATGTGTGGGGGAGTGATGTGAGATGAGTTTTTTTGTCTATTATTCATTGAGAATACAAAAATAATATATTCATTATTTATACTTTTTTGAATTTTAGACTTAACTTTTTAATGGACCAATTAATTATTTTTAAAATTTTATTCATTTTTTGGAATTAAATGGTGAATCAAATTTTTAGTTTTCAATTAAAATATTAAATAATTTAACCTCTAATCAATTCATTAATGTATTGATTTTTGAGTTTTAGTATTTTATCATTCTTTGAATTTAAAAGAAATCCACAATTTTTGATTTAAAAAAAAAGTAATTTCAAATTTTATACTTTTATCTAGAAATGAAAGTGTTTTTTAATTATTTTTGGAATTTGAAAGTATTTTGTGATTAATTATTTTGAGGTTGAAAATTATTAT
This sequence comes from Viscum album, assembly GCA_963277665.1. Lineage (NCBI taxonomy): Eukaryota > Viridiplantae > Streptophyta > Magnoliopsida > Santalales > Viscaceae > Viscum > Viscum album. The sequence continues at coordinate 398,481,734 of OY728125.1, forward strand.
TTTTATTGATCTATTATTTAACTAAAATATTATTGGAAAAAATATATTGTGAAATGTTTTCTTTATTTTGTAGGTTGAAAATTATTTTAATGCATCAATGTGACCACACTACATTCCCTTATTAACTATATTTCCCGTGTTCCTTGATTCTATACTTACTACATAAAAAATTGCAATTGACCATGTGCGGCATCTGACGATCACTACACTAACCATGTCACAATCACTTGGATTCACCCACTACCTACCATTATATAGACAATCCTATCATATTCATTACAAACCGTTTGTGAAAAAATCCCATATCACTGTTATCTTACTGAACATGAGCCCTTTTCTAGATTACCATGTGAACTGCCTTCTACTAGTCACCATAGTGACCGTGCACCAATTTCTGCTTAACACGAGCACTAATCATGACCACCTCGGCATTAAAATATTCCTTTTCCCCTTACAAAACCATTAAACTAGTAAATACTCACACCAAATGCAGGGTTGCATACAAAACCTCATTAGAAGTAGAATATGGCCATAATTGTTGTACCTAACAAATTGAGAAGCCACCAATCCATATCTGAATAACCTGCCCCAAAACTAAACTCACCCACACCTCTCAATTGATTATATTACACCATCAAACCACTGATCAACAAAAATGATGATTCTACATCACTTTCCTCTACCGGGAGAGGTTTACACGCACCTTGTGACGACTAAGGAAGATAAACAATGTTTGAAGAGGAGAAGAACCCCCCTTCATGGTGGAGGAATAAATATAAATGTAAAAAAAGGCAATAAAAAAAATATAATAATAATTATATAATATGTAAACATACATATACACATATTTATATATTTAACTATATATATATATATAATAATTTACTGTTAAAAAATATTTGGTGTATTTTTTTTGTCCAATTAGAGTGACATTCTGAGACCAAGCCCAGTCTGCCAACTTTTTCCACTGACATCCAGGCCCAGTTACTAGGTCCTAATAAAATAAAAATTAGAAGTCCAACATTTCAAGAGTATAATAAAATCTACTATGTTTTGTTGTACTGAATTTATTCACCCTCAAAATAAATTGATCTTGATCTTGAGAAGAGATGCTCCAGACATAATTGAACACAACCATTAGAGCTAAACATGATACATCCATTTGAGAATCTTACTTTGAAACTGAATTTAATGACTAAGAAGGTCATTACCTAAAAATATCTTCCACTATCACCCATTCGTTATATTTAGCATCCACTGACCCTAGTTGCAATTTATTTTTTGAAAATTTCTTTCTATATTTTTAATTCAATGTTTCATTCTATTAATCTTACAATTTTCCTATAACCCCATCAATTTCTTCATGTTTTCTTTCCTCTTTGACAACCCCATGATCTGAGTTTCTATTATCATGGAGAAATAACCAATTGAGCGTGGTCCAAGGGGGAATCACCATGATAATATTGAATTTATGCCTTTAATTACCAATCTATCGCCTCTCTAATTAGAGCGTGATAGTGTAAGTGAAGTGTAGAGGTGGTGATTGTCACTCTACAATATATTGACACTATCACACTCTTACAACTGTTTCATAACAAAGTCTTCCTCCATTTTGGTCCACACTTAATACATTTGGATTCATGTAGTTTGATATGAAGAATGGTATGTGATCGATGCCATGTGTGTGAGTGAGTTTGTACACTCTATTAAGCAATATTATTACCCATTCACTTAGGAGAATACATGGAATGGATGGTTTGTTTAAGTATCTCTTGATAAGATTAGTTGTTTCATACCAAATAAAGCAGTGGAGGCTGAATATGTGAATGATATTGAACCTACTCATTGAATTAGATTATTTAGAGCAAAATTAATTATGATAGATCTCACTAGAATTCATCCTTAAGTCCATTTTCATTTCTATCATTCATTCTCTATACATTTGAATTTCTATTCTCTTTTATGATTACATTCAATAAAAACTAAAACAAAAAATCCTCATCTCGAGATTCATTCAAAAATTAATAAAACGACACCGAAAAATACATAAGTTCTAAGACAGTGAGACTCCCAAATCCTTCTCTTTGAGAGAGGACCTTAGTCATCCTCTAGGTGGAATTAAGAGTAAAATAAAAATTATATTTGACCACATCCTGTGAAAATTACAAAATTAGGTATATTCATGGAGACTAATATATTTTGAAGAAACTTTTACATCTTATGAATATTGAACTATTATTCAATTGAACTAATTATACTAATAATGGTGAAAATTAATTTATATAATAATTTATAAGTGGATATTGAAGAGATAAACAAAGGAGATATTTAATATCAGATTTTGATAATGTTACAGGTTGGATAAGTAATAAAGTTTCCAATTATTATTACATTAAATATGTGCAATAGGTAAAAATAAAATATGTGAATTTGAAGTGCATATATAAGTTAGTTTCATATGCAAATATACCCTCAAAAGTTGTAGGATATTCTACTGAAGGATGTTTTCACAAAGGTAAATATTGGGAAAATATCCCTTAAGGTAACATTTTAGTATTTTTTGGTTTATTTTGTTTGTTGAAAAATAATGTTTCCATGGACATTTGTAGAGTTCTATAGATATTCCTGACTATGAATTTTGACAAAGATCGAATACAAATGAATGAATTCCCTAGAAGTAGTACGTAAAAATGAATACACTATGTGACATAATTTCCCATTGTTTTCCAAATTCTTTTGGAGAAAAATTTAGATGATGAATATCATTGATAAATATGGATTTAATTTAAGTCCTTTTAAAAATATGGAAAAGGAATGTATTTCACAAAGAATGGGTTTCGTGAAGTCTGATTTGTAAAGGTATGGGTTATCATGAATGAGCATCGTGAATGGTCAAAGATTTTATGGTAATCTCTGTGACAATGAGAAGCTTTACAAAGGAGAAATTCTCATAGTGCTTCACAAAGGCAGGGAGAATCATGAACAACATAGGAGATCCTCATGAAATGGGGATTATGTGGATGGAAAATTTTATAATTAGAGGAAACACCTATAAATAGGCCTATACCCCCTTTAAAAAATTAGCAATTCTTATTAAAGATTATAAGGATTTGGATTTGAAAAGGTGGTTTACCATAGTTCTTGAGAAAAAGGTAAAAAAAGGAAGTTAGTGAAGGATACAAAATATGACCAAAAGCATTGATGTTTTTGAAGGCTAAGTAAGCTCCATGAAATTATTTTAGCTTCATGAAATGAGGTTGCTTTCTAAAGGCTGGTTAAGCTTCATGAAATATGTGAGATTCACGAAAGTTTAGGGGTTCACAAAAGAAGTTTATGTTTAATAATAATTTATTAGTTCCAGAAAGGTTGTGTGAGCTTCATAAAGGAATTGTGCATATTAAATGTTTTGAAAAAGTGTTTTTGAATAGATTTGTGGTAAAGTGATATTCATCAAATGGATGAAAGTGGGACTTCAATAGATATTTTATCTATATCTGAGGATGTATTCATTATTGATAATGAAGGGACCTACATGTCGTTAAATTTAGTGTGAATCATTTATAGAGTATTTAATAAAGTAAGAGGAATAAGGTGATCCTTTCCACCAATAGTGATCCATCAAAAGAGAGTTAGGGAGTAACCCTTGGTAAGTAGTGAGATTTCCCTAAAATTTTTAAAGTCAGTGGTCCTGGGTATTGATGTGATCTAGACTGAACCTTTTATTTTTGCAGTGAGACTTAGTGTATTTTTCACAGTAGCACATCATTGTTTATGCTCCTTGGAAGTATCCTAGTGAGGGTGAACCAAGTAAAATTGCTATGTCTCATGAAACTTTTCATTTTTATTCATACATTCCTATGGGAGAATGAGAGAAGAGAGTTTTGTTTAACGAAAAAACAAGATTTTAAAGAAAAATTGTTTTAAATTTCTATACCCTAATTCACCCCCTCCACTCTCAAGGTGTTTAAGCTAGTTAGGATAACTATTGGTATCAAAGAAATAAGATGAAAGTCAATGGTTCTCTCTTAGTAGATGAAATGGAGGTTTTAAATAACAAAGGGATTCTGATATTTGATGGAAGTAATTTTAAATTACGGAAGAATCATATGAAACACTACTTTAGATTATTAGTAATGTATGTCTTTACAACATATATTCCTGGAATATCATCCAATATCAATAATGTTGCTTTATCAGAATCGGACTGAAGGGAATTAGATGTTGATGCTAAAAGAATCAATGATTTAGGGGGATCCATTTCTAATTAAATATATATGAAGGTAACTTCATGTAATTCATCACATGCTATGTTGGAAAATATGGTGAATATTTATGAGTGTGACTCAATAGTTAGAGAAGAAAAGCTGTAAGTTCTATGGAACAAGTATGAGGATATTATAATTCACCCTAATGATTGTGTTCATGCATTTTTTGCCCAGGTAAATGATTTTGTGGAAGAAATGCATGGTATCAAATAAATTGTTAAATTTTTAGATATTTTTAACTGTATATTGAGAATACTTCCACTGTGGTTCAACAAGAAAGTTTCTCTATTGGAAGATAAAGATCCAAAAGTGATGACATTGGATAGATTTCACAATTATCTTATTTCATACGAGATAAGAAATAAAGATAACGAGTCTATGGAAAAAGGAAGTCTAAAGAAGTAGATTTCAAGGCCTTGAAGAATATCAACATTGAATATAGTACGGAATAATAAGAGATGGATGAAGTGATATAATTCCTTTCCTCAAATATTCAATGAGGAAAAGGAATGTTCAAAGGGAAACTCTTGATTTCACAATTTCAATGTGGAAAGGTTGAAAATATTGTAGAAAGGTGCCCCAAAAAGTTTCAAGAATATAAAGTGGATGGAGTTAAAATTCCCCTGAAGAAGTATTAAGCCTATGTGAAACGTAAGAAAAATTTTATGAAAAATTTATTCAAAAAGAAGAGTATACATTCAAAAGATGTTGAAAGTTCATAAGAATATGAGGTATAAGAGTTAAAGGACTCCAAGTATCATGAAGAAAATGATATGATAGAAGTCATTAAAAATTACCAAATAAGGGAATAAAGTGATAATGATGAAAGAGAAGTCAAAGGAAGATTTGAACATCATGTCAAATTATAAGATGATATTGAGGAAATTGTTATTTTGAGATCCAAAATGAATAAAGTCAACAAAGAGGTTCATGATTCTAAGATTTATATGAAGTAGAAGGATTAAGAGAAGTATGAGATAAATGAATAAATTGGAAAACTAAAATATTCAATACCAGATAGACTTTTGTTGAGTACCAACTCAAAATCAAAGAGTATAAAAGAGAGATTGATAGCTTGAATAACAATGGAAAATATAAAATCATGTGTATCGAAGAACTTGAAGATGAATTCATCATCCTAAGATAATGTTTTAATGATTATAAAAAACTCTTGATTCTCAGTATAACATCAGGAAATTAGATCATTCAGGCTATAGATAAGATAAAAGTAGAGCATACAGGTCCAACATAACAAAAGAAATAATCAAATCCAAATGATAAGATTGGTTTAAGGCTTGATCAAAAATATAAATCAGTAATGGTTGAAGTCAAAACATTAACGCATTATCTAATATTGAAGATTTATTTGGGTACAAATAAAAAAAAGATCCATATAACCCAAGGGAGAACCAGAAATTCAGTATTTCCACATAGGAATACACCCCACATGAGATGTTATTTTTTTGGAAATATGTGACACTCACAAAATGGTTGTTCCATATCCCAGAGGTACCAAAGGGAATAATTCCAATAGTGGAAACCATACAAAACTCAATATTCTAGACCATCATTTGATGATAACTATTTCATGTGTGGAGGATTGATGAACATGCTAAGATACTTCTCATCGATAATGCGAAGAAGTGTACCAAAGAATAATGAATTTGGTCATAAGAATAAATTCATGTATCATAAAATTAGCTAAAAGTGGAAAATCAGTGTACAGTGTTGCAAGATGAAGTTGGTCCATCATACATCAGTGAAGGTCAAATTTACCAATCCGTACCGAGTATGAAGTAAAAAACATGGATAAAAAGAAGAAGAGAGATGAAAAGGTAGTGTTTGTAGATATTTATTTTAAAGCATCAGATCACACCATAATATGGATCATTGATTGTGCATGCACCTCCCGTATGAAAATAAATAAAGAATTGGTGAATGGAATCAAATACGACAAAGAATGTATTGTTACATTTGGTAATGATGAAATCATAAAGATTAATGGATCAAGAAAAGCCTAGTTTGAAGGAAAATACATGAGATGTATATATTTACAAGTTGTTTAAGGGATTAGTCACAATATGTTTAGTGTAAGTCAACTATATGAATCAATAAATTCCATAATATTTTTGATGAAATTTTTTATCATTATGACAAAATATAGTGTAGTTGTTTTACAAGGAAAGCATAAAAATGGAAATCTCAACCTTTTAAGTGGAGAAGAAGATATGTTCTTTTTTACAAAGAAATAAGAAACAAAGTTTTGGCATAAACATCTTGATCGTTTGAGCCAAACATCATTGGAAGATTTGGTGAAATGTGACGCGGCACGAGACCTCCCTAGGTTATCATGTGATTGTACCCATACGTGTGATATTTTTCAACAAGGGAAGATCATCCAAAATAAATATAAGGTGAAAGATAAAAGGTCAAAAAAATTACTTAATTGGGTGAATATTGATGCAATACCCCAATATTCTAATGTACTCTTCTTTTTAAATAATTTAATAGCATACATTGCACACAACACCGAGTTCGGGCACACCATGACCTATCAAACAAGCCATTTAAAAAGCGGTTATGAATAGTATTAACCATATTATGAAATTTATATACTATATAATTAATAAAATGTTTTTAAATCCATTTAAATCATTTTATAGGTATAAGATAAAAATTAATCAGATTTTACGCAATAAAAGTATATATTTTTTTCAAAAATTAATTTTACCGCCTTTTAATGGAGAAGCCACATTAAATATATTATTTAACACTTTTATATATCAAATTTGAAAAAATAGACTTATTATTTTAAATATTCATATAAAAGTTTACTTTGGTTCAATATTTGATATTTTCTGATAAGTTTTAGGTTATTATTAATAGTAAAATATACTAAATTTTAATTGAAAACAATTTTTTAACAAAATAACTTATAGTGTTAAATTATAATTTTGATTGGTTTTAAAGTTTAATTTGATTTTAATTTTATCATTTAATCTAATTTAGGTTATTTTAATTATTTTTACATTAAAATTGGATATAAACACATGTCAATCTTTTGAAGGTTTTTACTTTTAAGACCCTGTTTTCTCATTCCATCAATGAGATTAATTTTAATTTAATCACTAAAACTTATATTTTTTTAATTTTTTAAAATGGATTCCATATTTGGAATCAGTGGGTACAAATATTTTAAATAGTTTTATTTAATTTTTTAACATTATGAATAGTAAATTTAGTAATTTAGTTATTACCGTAGTTAAGGGTAAATTGGGTAATTATGGGTAAATTTAATTATAAAATTACCCTAACACATGAAAAAAATACTATTAGTTGACTAAATTATACCATTATAATATAATTTTATATATGGAATCATTTAATGGAAACTTTTCTATGAATATGATATGAATATTATTAAAATCAATGAATGTGACAAAATGTCACACTCTCATTTCTTATAAGTATAATAATTTTAATATAAAGATAACCTAGATATAATACTGATTTCATCTAGTATATATAAATATAAAATAATTATCTACATCAAAGCAATTTAGTTATAATTTTTATTGATTAAATAATTACCATTAATGATGAAACAACAATGACACAATTTTTTTTTATTAATAGAAATATCAAATAAATTGTTTTAAAAATATTAAATGAAATATAATTTGAAATAATTAAGGTTATCCAAAAATTTATAGGGGAATATGACATGTTAAGAGTGTATTAAAATTTTTTATTGAAGTAAAATATATTTTATTTTAATTTAATTCAAAGTAAAGAATAGTGTCAAAATTGAAACTATTGATATTTTATAAAAATAACATATTATTAAATTATTTTAAAAATCATAAAAATCCTTTGAAACTAGAAATTTTAATTTATAAGGTAAAAAATATCATAAATAATCAATTTATGGAAAATTTAAACCACATAAGTAAATATTTATAACATTTTAATATTTAGAATATTATTACTATAATTAAAATTAATTAGATTATTTAAGGAGAAATTAAAATAATAAAGTTTAAAATAAAATCAAAACATGTCTAAAATTAATTGGTTGAGATGATTTCGACCCATAATCATCTTTTTTTATAAATAACTCACTTTGGAGATATTTCAAATTGAAAATCAATTTATGATATCTTAATAGTTTTTGAATTTCTTAAAGTGCCCCTCCCATCTCTTATAAAAGGGAACCTCTTCTTATCTTCTATTCACACATATAAATAAATTTTTATCAGCTAAAACCTGACCAATTATCCTCATAACTTCCCTCAATTCATTATATAGGCCATAATTTGGGAAGAAAATCAACCTAAGTAGTCCTTTTGTGAAAATCAAAAGGAGATACTCAAGGAAGTGGTAATTGTTCTACCATTTCTATTCAATTTATTTTCTTCTTCTACTTCCTCTTCCTATATTGTTTAAATAATAAAGTAGTAAATAAAGTACCATATACATTTTGATATGTTATTATTATTATGGTACAACCATATTCCTCCTTTTATCTATCCTACAAATAAAAATATCACCATGCATGCGTACGTACGACTTACCGTCTCTATGCTATGTTGTAATTTGTTATTCAAAATAAATTTATTTGGATGAATAAAATGATGAGTATAATGGATATAAATAATTAATACAACATTATAATTATTATTTATATTTAATATACCATCCAATTTCATACCATTTAACCATTTTGGGAATGATATCGCTGCTTATGCATACGTACGACATACCGTCTCCATGATGCGATGAGATTCATCCTCCACTTAAACCATTTAAAAATTATTATAAAATTGTATATAATTAGTTAATATAATATTTATTAACTTAATACCATTCTGCATATTAATAATATATATCCAATTCATAAGAAACATGTCTTATGTGAGAAAATAAATAGAAGAAAATAAATCATTTCACCAATTAAATAATGATAATAATGAAATATTATTATGAAAACAAAATAATAGGATCATATATGATATCATAAATCATGGATATAGTTCTTTTATAACTTAATAACATTATTTAAACATTATAAATGAGGTTAAATCACCCTCAACTAAAGGAGAGCATGAGGTAATCATTAATTTTTCAATCCTTTTATTATCTGAGATTGTTTATATGTAAGTATTACTAAGACATATTTTTTATAAATGTCCATGTTTCTTAAAAATTTATTTCAAAACATTTTTACTATTTTTTTACAATTGTTTAAATACATTTTTACCCATGATATATTTTATAAAAAGTAATCTTTTTTTGTTTTCCTTAAGAGGTACTTTGTTTGACTTTTTCGACAAAGTATGAGAAGAATGTTTTTTAACTTATGCGACATGAGTGTATTTCTCCTAAATCATGACACATTAACATTTTGAATATTCCATTATAATCTTAAAAGATTATTTTTAATGAAAATATTTTCTTTTTAAATTGTATGGAATTTTAAATAACTATTTTCAAAAAGGGGTATTTCTCTAAAGAAATTTCTTAATGGGTTTATTAAGAACATTTTCATCTATTTCAACATACTTTGTTGAATTTTATACATAATTGAGTTTATTTTATTATGATATAATCTAACATATTTTATTGAATGTTATATGATATATTTAACTATGGATGCGCTATTTTGATACAATTTATGGTTTATAGTTAAAGTATTAACATTTCATATGCTAGTTTTAATAAAAAAATTTATATTGGTTATGTTTCATCCTTTTAATATAAGAAATGTATTGGAATTAATAATTTATGGGTATATCCCGCTATATCCCCTCAATACATTGGTAGGTCTCATGAGGCAAACCAGTTTGGGAATTTACCGATTTATGTTTGGTCTTGGCATGAGGCCTTGACAATGTGGTTATGATGTCTAACATTATGCATTCCATCATTATGAATTTAGTTATTGATGTTACATGAGATTGTTATACTAGTATAATATCCATGTGAATGTTTATATGGATTTATTAGAATTATTTTTTCCATATTATTCTCAAGATTTGTTTTAAAGGCTTGTGTTTTAGTTATATAACTTACATTAAAAGTTTATGCTTATAATTTCTAATATATTATTTACCATTAATGAGTATATGAGATCACCCCTTTCTTTTGTTTCATTTTCCCCATGTTTTTCAGAGGTATATTATCATGGAACAACAGGGATAGTGTAAGGGATATTAGTATTTTAATGGAGATACTATGTTGTTTTTTATTGGATGATGTAATGTAAAACTTATGTTTGTATCTAGTTTTTACAAGGCTACTAAATTGATCAGCCCTTTGGGGTTTGATTTATTGTGATCATGTCAATGTAATAAAATAATACACCATATTTGAGCTTCTGGGGTCGGGGAATTTCTATTTGTATCATAATAACGTTAGTAAAAACCTTTAAAACTATATTTAGAAAATACTTTAAATATGGGACACCACCCTAAGATAGAATTTGTGGATAAGTATAGAAGAGAATCCTAAAATTTTGGTAATTTAGATATTATATGGGTATTCCTAGAAAATATATCTCTTTTTGGATACTACATATGGAAGTTGTTCTGGAACAGATGTACCTAGGATTAACAACTCTGACAAGGTGTTCTGGGCTTGACTTAGAGTAACCTGGTACACAACAATGAGACTTATTATACACCTAGTTTGACACTCCCAGGAGATATTATAAAGATAATTTACATTTTATTTGTGAATAATTATGAAATATTTAGTAAATATGTTTCCAAATAAACCATGCGTATGATTATGAGATTAGATATGCATAATTGTTTCAATTTATGTTATGTATTTTAAAATTATGCATTATGATTCATAACATAATGTAGTGAATATTGTTGTTTATAAATAGTGACAAGTGGGAGAAATGGAAATCATATCAACACACATAATCCATGTAGTTATTTCCCTCCTATACAAGATAATGATGTTGGAGCATGAGTTGTAATTAGTGATGAACAAATTATAACTATACTAGGATAACTGACTCAAATTATGAATAATAACCTTACCCATATAGAGAAACCTTTTCCACAATGTATAGGACCAAGGTTATACTACTTAATGATTCAAAAACCCCCAACATTCAATGGGACTAAAAATACTTTTGTAGCTAAGAAGTGGATAAGTTATTTTGAGAAAACATTTCTTTCTTTGGGGAGTAATGAAAGGGAAAAATTTGTCATGGTAGTTTATCATCTCTAGGGAGACAAATATCAGTAGCGGTCATTAATTAAGAACATTAAGGAAGTTGAAGAAGTAGAAAATATATAATGGAGGGAATTTAAAGAAATATTACTAGAAAAATACATTCCTTTTAATCAGTGAGTGGATATAGAGAGAAAATTTCTGAGTTTGAGGTAGAAGGAGGATGAGAATGTTTCAAAGTATGAATCTAACATTACAAGGTTAGAAAGGCATGCATAAGACTACATATACAACCCATGAAGTAATATTTATCAATTTTTTTATGGGTTAAAACCATTACTCTAATGGGCCTTGGTCACTTAATATTTTATATCATATGAAGATATAGTTTCATGTGCTATCAAGATAGAAAAGAAATTATCTAAGTTTTATAGCCTTAAATTATAGAAAGGGAAGAAGAGGTTCATTGAACACTATATAAAAGGAAATATATAGAAGAAGGGAAAAGTTAACTTTCCACTCTATGGTAATTTAGGGATGAAATACCCCAGTACTTTCCTAAAGGGAATGGGTGTTTGTTACAAGTGTGGACAAAAAAACATAATGATCATCATTATAAGGGAAAGAAAGAAGCTACTAATGTTTAATGCTAAATTTGTAAATATATGGGAAATTATACAAATGATTATCCTATGTTTCAAGGAAACATGGCCCAAAAAAGGATAAGGGAGTAAGAACAAACTTTTATGATCATAACTACTAATTTTGAAGTTCCTAATGATGCGGTGGTAGGTTCTTTAATCATTTTCTCAAATTTAGCCAAAGATTTATTTGATTTTGGATCCTATCATTCCTTTATATCTTACCAGTTTTCTTTAAAAATTAGATATTTACAATTCACATTAACAAGGGAGTTTTCAGTAAAAACCCCTAAGGTAAGTGTTATTGAAAGAAAGATGTGTCAGGTAATTCCTATTATCTCATATAATCACACTTTATATACTGACTATATCAGCATACCTACGGTTGACTTTGATGTAATCCTTGGTATAGAATCACTATAAAAATATGATTTGAAAATTTATTATAAGAATAATGAAGTTACGATTTGTTAGGAAGATGTAAAATCCATTATCTTTGGAGTATAAACTACATCATCTGATTCTTATCTAGATCCACCTCCTATAGCTCTTCTAAATGAAATTATTAGGGAAGAGGAGATGATAAAACCTAATAATATTCAATTTGAGTATATACCTATTTCATAAGAATACATTGATACATTTCTTGAGGATTTACCTGGATATACTCCTAAGCAGGAGGTTGAGTTTTCTATTGATTTAATCTATGATGCAAGGCCAATATCAAAGAGTCCTTATAGAATAAAAACTATGGAATTAGTAGATTTGAAGAAACAGTTAGAGGAGTTGATTAATAAGGGATTTATTCACCCTAGTATTTCTCTATGGGGATCCCCAGTCATTTTTTTAATAACAATAATGGATCATTGAGGTTGTGCATTCATTATAGATAAACAAATGCTATTACAATAAAGAACAAGTATCCACTACCTCGCATTGATGATATTATTGATCAAATTCATGGAGATAAATTTGTTTTTGAATATTGAACTTTGTACTCGATATCGTCAATTGTGTGTAAAGAAAGAAGATATTAAAAAGGTAGCATTCTGAACCCAGTATGGGCATTATGAGTTTACAGTAATTCCATTTAGACTATCTAATGCACCCTCTATTTTCATTGATCTAATAAAAAGAGTGGTTTAGGAATATCTAGATGATTGTTTCATAGTATTTATTGATTATATCTTGGTATACTCTAAAATTTATGAATACCATGAGAACCACTTGCAGATTGTTCAAAATAATCTTAAAAGAAATGAAATATATGGGATGTTTAGTAAGTGTGAATTATAGCTTCAAGAAATTTATTTTCTTAGCCTTATTATTTCAAAATAGGGAATATCTATTGATCATGCAAAGAAAAAGACAATCCAAGAATTTATAGCACCAATGATTATAATTGTTTTATGTATTTTTATTGGTTTAACAAGTTACTATCAAAGTTTCATCCAAAATATTTCCCAATTGGATAACCCATTAACTAAGATCACACATAAAGAGGTTAAATTCATTTCAAAAAAAGAGTGTGAATAATGTTTTGAATAATTGAAGAGAATATTATCCAATTATCCTATTTTGAATTTACCAAATGGAAATGATGGGTTTGTGATTTATAGTGATACATCTATAAAGTAATTGGTTGTATTCTTATGAATAATGATAGAGTTATTTCTTATGAATTAAGGTAATTAAAAATTCGTGAAAAAAATACCCAACTCGTGATCTTGATTTAGCATTAGTAATATTTTCTATGAAGATATGGAGAAAAAATATCTACGGTGAAAGATATGAGATATATACTGATCAAAAGAGTTTGAAATATATTTTCTCATAGAAATAACTCAACATGAGACAAAGGAGATGTCTTGAGCTACTCAATGATTATTATTTCACAATATAATACCACCTAGGAAATGAAGATAAGGGGTAAGATGCTTTAAGTAGGAAATATCATGGATTTCTGAATAGAATGACAGTTGAAAGGGATCCTAAGTTCATAGATCTAGTAAATATATATAATAATTATCATGGAAGGTGAAACATAACTACCTTTTCAAATGGTTTACAAACCATTTTTACTAGAAAGGATAAAATGTTCTCAGTATAATTATGAGCATTATCAAAGGAAGATTGATGAAGTGAATATTAGGATATTGATAGACTTCATATATGAAGATGGAATTTTGAAATTTGGAAAGAGGTTGTTTGTTCCCTCTATACCTGATATAAAAATGGAATTATTGGATGATGTTCATAGCTCCAATTTATCTATACACCCTTGCGGAACTAAAATGTATAGAGATTTGAGTGAACATTTTTGGTGGGACAACATGAAGAGGGAGATTGTTGATTATTCTTCAAGATGTTTGGTTTGTCAACCAGTGAAGGCTAGTAGATAACATCCCAAAGGAGTCAAGAATCCTCTTCTTATAAATGTGTAGAAATGGGATGATATTATGATTGAGTTTTTCATGGGGCTACGAAAGACTCCTAGAAGAGATGATGAAATATGGGTTATATTTGATCATATTACCAAATCAAAACATTTTAATTCAATAAGATAAGATTTACCACTTGAAAATTTAGCAAGACTTTACATTAATGAAGTTTTACGACTTCATGGTGTACCCCTATCAATTTTATATGACTATGATCTACATTTTACATCAAGATTATGGAAAAATATTTAAAAGGACCTAGATACGAAGCTTCATTTAAGCACTTCCCACCACCCTCAAACTGATAGAAAATCATAAATGACTATTAACACTTTATAATACATGTTTATATCTTTATCACTTGTCTTTCAGGGTATGTGGGATCAGTATTTACCTCTAGTATTATTTTTCTACAAAAATAGCTTCCATTAAAGTATTAAGATGGAACCATATGAAGCATTATAAGGAAAGAGATGTCATATACCTACTTTTTGGGATGATCTTGGTGAAAGAAAACTCATAGGCCCAGAACTTATTGAGGAAAAATGGGAAATGTAAATATTATTCAAACCCATATCAAATTAGCTCAAAATAGACAAAATATTGATGCTGGTAATCAAAGGAAGGATTTTGATTTTCAATTTGGAGATCTTGTTTTCTTGAAGGTAAATACATGGAAGGGTGTTATAAGATTTGGTAAGAAGGGTAAATTAAGTCCTATTACATCAGACCTTCTGATATTCTGGAATTAATTGGAGCTCCAACTTACCGTTTAACAATGCTTCCAAGTCTCTCCAATGTTCATAATGTTTTCTAGATATCACTGTTAAATAAATACATGCTAGACCCAATGAATTTACTCACCAATGAAGAAATAGATATGGAACCTCATCTATCTTATTTTTAATATCCTATTAAGATTATTGACACTATAGAACAAGTGTTGAGGAATTATAAGACATGAATGGTAAAGGTTCTTCGGAGAAACCTTAAAATGGAAGAGGCGATGTGGGAACCTGAATAAATTATAATGAAAAACCAGAAAAATATTTTTATGAATTGATATTATAGATTTTTTAAAGGAAAAATTAATTGATGGAGGGGATAATTTAATACCCTAAGATTCTAAG
The DNA here is from genome assembly GCA_963277665.1 of Viscum album. Lineage (NCBI taxonomy): Eukaryota > Viridiplantae > Streptophyta > Magnoliopsida > Santalales > Viscaceae > Viscum > Viscum album. The sequence goes on from OY728125.1 coordinate 398,497,399, forward strand.
GTACACTTATTTTTAAATAATTCAATAGCTTGTGCTGTATGTAACACTAAGTTAAAGTGAACCATGATCTTTAAAAGTATCCATTTAATCAGTTTTTAGGAATAGTATTGTCCAAAATTTTAAATTTATATAATATATAATTAATAAAATGTTTTTAAATCCATTCAAATTATTTTATAGGCATAATATAATAATTAATCAAATTTTATACATTAAGAGGCTATTTTTTTTCTAAAAGTAATATTACCGCCTTTTAATGGTGAACCCATTTTAAATCCAATATTTTTCATTTTTATATATTAAATTTGAAAAAATAAACTTCTTCTTTTAATTCATAATATCAATGTTTACCTTGGTTCATTTTTTGGAATTTTTCTAATAAGTTTCATGTTTTGATGAATAGTGAAAAATACTAAATTTTAGTGGAGAAAAAATCATTGAAATTATTTATAGTCTTAAATAATACATTTGATTGGTTTTAAAGTACTATTAGATTATATTTATATCTTTTAATCTAATTTAGTTCATTGGAATTATTTTCATATTAAAATTGGATATAAACACATGCCAATCTTTTGTTGGTTTTTACTTAAAAAACCAATTTTATCGATCCATCAATGAGATTAATATTAATTTAATTACTTAAACTTATGTGCTTGGAATTTTGAAAAAAGTATATGATATTTGGAATCAGTGAGTTTAAATTCAGTAAATAGTTTTATTTTATTTTTTGACATTATGAATAGTAACATTAGTATTTTTTTATTATCACGGTTAAGGGTAAATCAGGTAACTAAGGGAAAAAATAAATTATAAAATTAAACTAACACTTTTCAAAATCATACTGGATGACTAACTTAGACCCTTATCATCTATGTTTCTAAATAGAATCCTTTAATGAACAAATTTCAATGAATATGACATGGATATTATTAAAATCAACAAATGTGACAAATTTTTTCACTCTTATTTCTTAGAAGTATAATAGTTTTAACATAGAGATAACCATGAGATAATATCGATTGAAAATAGACTATGAAAAAATAAAAATAATTACATAAATCATATTAAGTTATTTATAATTTATATAGATTAAATAATTATTACTAATGATGACACAATAGTGACACATAAATTATTTTATTAATAGAAATATCAAATAAATGGTTTTAGAAATATTAAAAGAAATATAATTTGAACTAATTAAGGTGATCCACAAATTTTATGGGTGAATATTACTTGTTAATATTTTATTCAATGGGTTGGTTCATTGTTATATTTCTATTTTTATTTTAATTTATGTAAAAGTAACGAATAGTGTCAAAACTGACACTATAGATATTTTATAAAAATAACATTTTATTAAATTATTTAAAAATAATAAAAATAATTAAAAAACACAAAATGATAATTATAAGGTCTAAAATATAATATTTTTTCCCATTTATGGACAATTTACACTACATAATTAATTTTTTATAACCTTTTAGTATTTCGAATATTATTACTATAATTAAAATTAAATATATTAATTACGGATAAATAAATATAATAAGGCCTAAAATAAAATCAAAACATGTCTAAAATTAATTGATTTAAAGGATTTATACCAATACTTATATTATGTTCTAAATAGATCACTTTTGATGTATTTTGCATCGAAAATAAATTTATAATAAATTAATAGTTTTGGAATTTCCTAAAGTACCCCTCCCCTCTCTTATAAAAGGGAACCTCTCCTTATCTTTTATTCACACCTCTAAAGCCATTTGTCTCTGCTAAAACCTTCCCACTTATCCTCTAAACATCCCACACTTCATCTTATAGTCTATACATTGGGAGGGAATCCAACCTAAGAAGTCCTTTTGTGCAAATCCAAAAGAGATATTCAAAGAAGAGATAATTATTTTTCCATTTCAATTCAATTTCTTTTCTTCTTATACTTCCTATTAATATGTTGTTTCAATACTAAAGTATTAACTCCAGTATCATATACATGATGATATGTTATTATTATAATGAGACAACCATATTCTACCTTTTATCCAATCTACAAATAACAATATCACCACATGTGTGTATGTACGACTTACCGTCTCTACGCTATTGTGTAATTATTTATTCAACAATACTTTATTTAGATGGGTATAATGATAATTATAATGGATATAAATAAAAAAATATGACATGATAATTATTATTTATAATTATTACACCATCTAATTCCATACGATTTGACTATTAAGGGAATGATATCATTGCTCGTGTGTACATACGACCCACCGTCTCTACGACACGATGAGATTCATCCTCAACTACAACAATTTAAAAATGATTATAAAAATTTATATAATTAATTAATATAATAATTATGAACTTAATACCATTCTGGATATGAATAAGATATATCTGATGCATAAGAAACAACACTTAGATGACAAAATAAACCTAATAAAATAATGAACTTCACACCCAAAATAATGATAATAATGAAATATTATTAAGAAAAAAATAATAGGATCATATATGATATCATAAATCATAAATATATTTTTGGTATAACTTAATAAAACTATTTAACCATTATACAGTAGGTTAAAACACCCTCAAATAAATGAGAGTACAAGGTAAGGGTTAATTTCATAATCTCTTGATTATCTGAGATTTTTTATACGTAAGTATATACTGGAAAATATTTATCATCTATGTACATGTTTCATAAAAATTTATTTCAAAATATTATTACTATTATTTTTTAAAAATTTAAATACACTTTTACCCATGTTCAAATTTATAAAAATGAAACTTTTTTTCATTTTCATTATGAGCTACTTTGTTTTACTTTTTCGACAAATTATGAGAAGACTATTTTTTAACTTATATAGTGTGAGCAGATTTTTCCACCATTATGATGCCTTAACATTTTGAAGCTTCCTTCACAAGATTAAAATATTTTTTTCAATGAAAATATTTTCTTTTTGAATTATATAGAATTCTAAAAAATTATTTTCAAAAAAGGGGTATTTCTTTAATGATTTTTTAATGATTTTATTAAGAACATTTTCATCTATGTCAACATCCTTTGTTAGATTTTATGATTAATTGAGGTTTTTTTATTATGATAAAATCTACCATGTTGTATTGAATGGTCTATGATATGTTTGACTATAGATGTTCTATTTTGAAACCATTTATGGTTTATGGTTAAAATATTAATATTTCGTATGCTAGTTTTATTTCGATTTTATTTAGGTTTCACCATTTTTATATGAGGAATGCATTGGACTTATTAAGTGATGAGCGGGGTCCACTATAGACTTTCTATGTATCGGTAAGTGTCATGAGGAAAACTAATTTTGGTTTTTACCCATTTATGTATGGTCTAGGAATAAAGACTTGATGATGTGGTTATGATTTCCGTCATTACGGATTCCCAAATTATGAAATTAGTTATTGATATTACATGTGATTATTTTACTAGTAGAATATCCATATGAATGTTTATATAGATTTATTTGAGTTATAGTTTCCACATTATTCTCAATATTATGTTTTAAAGTCTTTTTTTAGTTATACACCTTTCTTTAAAAAATTTATGCTTATTGTTTCTATAGTATTATTTACCCTTTCTGAGCATATGAGCTCACCCCTTTCTAATGTTTCATTTTCCCCAGGACGTGAAGAGGAATATTTTTACTAACCTACAAGGATAGTCTAAGGGATATTAGTATTTTAATGAATAAACTATGTTATTTTTCATTTCGTGGTCTAATTTAAAACATTATATCTAGTTTTTTTCACGAATACTAAACTGATCAGTCGTTCAGGATTTTATTACTTGTGATCATGCCAATGTAAAAAAATAATACACTAGATCCAGGATTCTGGGGTTGGGGTGTTACAATTGATGAGTGAAGACCTATTTCACCAATATCTACTTATGGGAGGAGATATATTATTCTATTAATTGACGATTTTATCATAATGGAATGGGTTTAAATCATCACCCACATATATGAGGTTTTCAGTTGCATGAAAACTTATCGAATAGATGTTCAAAATATAATGGGTCAAAGAATCTAGAAGATCCCAAAAAAATAATGAAACATTGTTAACAAATATCCAATTGTAGGACTATCTCTAGAAACATGGGATAAGGCACCAAGTTTCAGTAGTAAGAACTCAATAGTAAAATGGAGTAGTTGAGAGAATAAGTTGAATTATCAAAAAAAGGATAAAATAATGCTCATTGAAAAAGACCTTCCAAAGAGTTTTTGGAAAGACATAGTGATAAAATCGGTCTACACACTAAATAGAGAATTATTATGTCTGAAAGAAGAGAAGACTCTATATGAACTATGGTATGGGAAGAATCCAACATTGAATTACATTTAAGTCTTTAGAAGTAAATGTTTCATTCTTAATAACACGAGGAAGATGAAGTTTGAATATCATTGAGATGAAGGGATATTTCATGGATACTCAAAGAAATGAATATAATATAAAGGATTTAATAAGCATCTAGGAATAATATTTGAAATAAATTATGTAACTATAGTATATAATGAGAGGAATATTAAAAAAATAAATGATCAGTCTTAGGAGGATAATGATGAAGAGATAATAAGATCAGTTGATGTTCTAGTTCCAGAGGAAAATTTAGGAGAAGATTTAGGTAATGAAAAGGATGAGAACAAACTATTATATGCACAACGGTTGAAAAGAATATCTGAATTTGATAGGAAAAACATAATCAATGATTAGATTGTGCCAATACAGAAAGAAAAGATAAAGACTCTACAATAAGATATGTTATTATCATAAGTAGAGCCCAAATGTTTTGATAAAGCACTTGGAGATGAAAACTGGGTCTAGGATATGAATGAATCGATTTACCAAATTGAGAATAATCAGACATTTAATATTGTTTTGAGGCCAACAGATAAGAATGTCATCGAGAATAAATGGGTCTTTCACAACCAGATGAATGATGATAGTATAATGATTCGAAACAAAGCACGACTAGTGTGTAAAGGGTACTCCCAAATAGAGGGTATCTATGACGATGAAACATTTTCACATGTTTCATGTCAAGAGACCATCATATTATTCTTGTCCATAATAGTGAAAAGACAGTTCAAAGTTTTCTAGATGGATGTCAAGTCCACATTTCTTAATGGGGTTTTGGAAGAAGAAGTTTATATTGAGAAGCCAGATGGTTTTATCATTCATGAAGACGAGAAAAATGTTTTTTGGGTGAAAAAGGTGCTATATGGGATTATGTAATCACTAAGATAATGGTATTCAAGTCTAAGTATGTTTTTTAAGAAGCTCAGTTTTCAGTGTGGTGGAGTTGATTACAATCTCTATGTCAAAAATGATAGTAATAAAATGATGATAGTGTTGGTATATGTTTATGAAATAATATTTGGTGGATTAGATAAAGAACAATACACTCAGTTCTCAGAATTTATGAAAAGTGAATTTGAAATGTCAATGAATGGTGAAATACAGTTTTTTCTTAGTTTACATGCGACATAAGAAAAGAATTTCACATTTATCTTTCAATACAAATATGTCAAGGAGGTTTTGATAATATTTGGAATGGATAATTCCAAGGAGATGATGACTCCAGTGGCTACTCGGATGAAACTATCATGGGATGATAAAGATAATGCATTTAATGAAACAAAATATAAGTAAATCATTGGTTGGATACTATACTTGACATCAACAAGACCTAATATTTTTGTTCCAAATGCAATGAGGCAGAGTATCAAAGCAATACAAAGGAAAGTCACATTATTGTAGTGAAAAGAGTATTTCAGTATATCATGGGCATGGTGGATTTTGGTTTGTTTTATAATGACAAATCTCAGTAAGAGTTATCGGTCTATACAGATGCAGATTGGGCAGGATCAGCCAATGATAGAAAATAAACGCCAAGTGGTGCATTTTATCTAGTAAGATTTTGTATTTAATGGTTAATAAATAAACAATATTACATTTCATTGATCACTATAAATGTTTAATATATTACGACTACTCAAGCATGCATGCTGTTATTGTGGATGATGCATAAGCTTGGTGATATGGGAGTTGAAGTGAATTCTCTAATGAGAATCTATTACGATAATTCTAGTTCTATAAAGCTTAGAAAAAATTCATTCCATCACACAAGAACAAATCACATTGAAATCAAATTTAATTTTATCAAGTATAAGGTGGAGCAAGGGATTTTGAAATTGGTTAGTATATGCCTATAGAACTTCATGTTGTAGGTATTTTCGCGAAGGCCTTACCAAAGAAGCATTTGAATGAAATCAAATGGATCTGGGATTTCACTTGACTTCCCACACTTAAAAAAGCGTGAATGTGGGACCCCCTCTCTGTCATGACCCGTCCCCCAGGGCCCATGCCATAACTACCCCAAGACCACCTCCCGAAGGCTAGGGACTGGAGACTAGCGCTGGAGGCGTCAACCTACAAGTGGGAGGCATTTTACTAAGTACATATATTCAGACACATGCCCAACCACATACCAACACACTGAAAGGGAGAAACAAGTACCACTAAAACAAGGTCGATTGCAAGTACAACTAAAAGTAAGTGGGCTAGAATACATACCCAACAAAGAACTGAAACCAATAAGTAAAAAAAGGAAACTCTAATGGACATCAAAAAAAACCCCCACCTGATTATGAGAGTAGTGATGCTACTATAAGACTAAGTAGTATGTAATGTTCACCCGGTCCTACTGGGACTCGCCTGTTCCTAGGCCACCAAGTCCACCATCGTATCATCCATCAGTACTATTTCCCTAAGAAACCCTGTCGAAACATTTGTCATCTACTCTAGACACAATATGTGTGGGAGAATCCTATATAGGGGTGAGTAACACAGTACTCAGTAGGGGCCCCAAAACAAAAAAGAAATACCACACATCAATTCTTCAAAGTAAAGCATGAAACATAAGACATATCTCATCAGGTATATTCACGGATAGTAAAAGTAGCATCATCAGTCAGATCGTCGAATACCTTAGCTACTTAATAACTACTCCTCTAATAAGTACATTGGTCCTGCTAAGTCACGAAGAAGTGCTTCCCACTAACCTTGGGATTCTTAGGTACACCTACTTATCGCGTACCATGGGCCTATAAAGTCACACAAAAGTGCTTCCCACTAATCTTGGCCAACTGAGGTACTCCTCGTTGTCATGTATTTTGGGCCTGCAAAGTCAAAGATAAGTTCTTCCCACCGTGGGCCTACAAAGTCCCATAGAAGTGCTTCCCACTAGGCCAAGGTCAAGTCATGAAAAGTTGAAGGTCAACAGTCCTTAGGTCTCTGCCAACCACATGGTTCTATATATAGCAAGCCTAGGATAACTACTCCTCAATCCCTTCTTCACATCTCAATTTCCATGAAAGTCACCAAATAACGTTCCCAAAGAACCTCCTTATCAAGAGAGTCCCAACGCTGCAAACAACTCATCAATCAAACTCACGATTTGGAATATATGAGTGTTTTTGTAACCAGGGGGCCGGTTGCGACGAGGCTAGGTCCGACTCGGTTGGATTGACCCGACCAACCCAGCCCTAGGGTCCCACACACCCCAGTTCAAATAGATGGAATTGACTTGATCTGGTTTGGGTCAGGGTTGGTTTGGTCTGACCTGACCAGTGGGCCAAGCCCAATAGGCCTCGCAGGACCCAACCCGGTTTGGCCGGGGGTCCAACTAGCCGGGTCTCCCCACGATCTGGTCTTGCCCGGCAGGTCCCAAAGGGTGCGGTTCTAGCCTACTGGCATGGTTTCGACCCAATGGGTGTGGGTCCGGCCCGCCGCTCGTGGATCCGACTCACCGGAGCGGGTTCGGCCCACCGAGCACGAGACAAACCCGCTGGGCGCGTAACCGGACTAGCCCTCTTGGCACAGAACTGGCTCGGACCATTGGGGGCTCGGCCCGCCATCTGAGGATCAGCCACTAGAGAACTCTGTGGTGCGCTACCTGGTCGGGATAGGGAAATTGACCATGTCTGGTTCCCCTCTACTCCGCGGGATGTCGTGGGGCCTCCACCTCTAGTCGCGGTCGATCGACCGTGACTTCGTCCAGCCAGCTAGGTGGGACAGAAATGGGCCATATCCTTTTATGCGATGCCCACCTAGCACAACAATTCCTACCACCATGGCATGCCGATGGGAATTCTGCCTCCACCATCGATGGCTGGTGTCGGTGCCAACACTCCAACAAGATGTTCAACAGACCACCAAACGTGCTTTGGTGGTCCGTTCTTTGCGTCGTCTACGCCGATGGTCCTCTCAGGTCGCATTCTTCACTGTGAAGGTATCATTTCTACCTTTCCATCAATTTAGGCGATCTGTTCACAAGGTCTCACTTGAAGAGGGGTCCAGGCCTTTGTTTGGGTTGGCCTGTACCCTCCTTGATTGAGGTTTTAAATAGGGGGAAGCCTCAGGTATGTTTGTTTAATCATATCAAGTGATAAACATAATCTTGGATAATAAATCGCTAAGAAGAGTCACTCTCCCGCATAAAAAAATGAAAAACAGATCAACCTATTTGTTAGTTGATCTGTGTTCATCAATTCTAAAAAGATAAGAATGGGGAATAACTTTGAAATAAAATAAAAACCCCTAACTCATTGACATTCTATGTCAAAGCGTTCGCCCTTGAGGTTTTCAAGAAGGTCAGCATCGTCACTTTCAGCTCTGTTCTTTGTGGGTGTGTTGAAGAAGATGAAGTCTCATTGTAATTCTTCATCTTTCTTCATTGGTGATGAATTTTACAAGAATTTCATCAGATAATCCTCCAAGATTAATTTCCCAACTCCACATGTGGGATTATTTAAAGAAAACAAAAGAACAACAACACTGCACTCATTAATGATTCTCATTAAATTAGCCTAATTTAATGAGACACATTTAATAATCCATTAAGATAACAGTGTTGCGGTTTCAAACGATCCATTATTGACCCTCCATTAATGTGCCTCGTCACCGCCTCATCGCTGCACCGCAGCATCTCCTTCCACCACTTAATGCTTATAAAAGAAATAAAATAATTTTTTTAAATATTTTTTTTAATTTTCTCATAAATTCCCAAAAATAAATTTTCTTCTTGTCCCTTTAGTACCAAAGTTAAGTCATTTCTAGGTGAATCCTAGTGTTCTAAGTTCAACGATGTTCTCAGATTTTTGATCTGAGCTCTAGTTCAGAATTAAAAAAAACCTACTCGCACATTTACCACACTTACCTTAAAAAAATATCTGAAATTCATTCCAAGCTCTTCGGGCCTCAGAATCATGTGACTTCAAATTTTGTGGTCTTAAAATAATTCCATATAATTTAAAAAAATTACATAGAACTTTAGATACATTTCATTTTCCCCACCTTAGTTATTTACATCCCCAAAAGGCAAAAAAACTAGATAAAAAATGGGGGTACTAAGCACGAATCTTAGAATCCCACTCCCATATTCTCTCCTGAAGACTTTTATGCTGCCAATGAACACACATAAGAGTAATTGATCATCCCCACAGGACCTCCTCCTATCGGTTGTCTATCTTCATCAGGAACTCTAAAAACATTGTCTCATCATCAATGACCAGCTCGCCCTAGTTGATGACGTGCATTGGATCATGCACATATCTTCTCATCTACAACATGTGAAAAAATTATGCACCCGGTGCATCTATGAGGGAAGAAATAGGTGGTATGCCCCCTTGAAAACTCTTATCAGGATCTGAAAAGCTTTGATGATCCTCAGAGATAGCTTTCTGCCCCTTCCAAATCTTCATAACCCTCATTGGGGTGAGACTCGAAGGAACACATTGTCTACCTCATCAAATTCAAAGGGTCTCTGTAACCTGTCATCATAAAAATAATGCCTACTCTATGCAGTCCTCATATGCTCCTAGATGATCTTCACCTTCTCAATGGTAGTCCATAACAACACTAGACCCATGAGTGCCGACTCCCCTAGGTTTTTCCAGTTTATATGCGATTTTAAAGGCCACCCATACAAGGCTTAAAATGGTGCCATGCCGATGGTGGTGTGATATTTCTTGGTGTAAAAAAACTCCACCAAAGGGAGGTGGTCCTCCCAACTATGACCAAAGTCAAGTACACAAGCATGAAGCATGTCCTCTAGGGTCTGTATGGTCTGATCCATCTGACCATCCGTTAGAAGATGAAAAGCTATTCTCAAACGCAGCTGCATCCCGAATGCCTCCTATAATCACTTACACAACTAGGATGTACAACGTGCGTCACAATCTAAGATGATCATCGAAGGCACCCTATGAAGCCGACTTGGTGAGTCAGTCAATGATCACCAAAATAGAATCATGGCCTCTGGATGTACATGGTAACCCCGTCATGAAGTCCATTGAGATACCGTCCCATTTCCACTCCGGTACCTTGAGTGGTCGGGCCAAGCTTGCTAGAACTTGATGATCAGCCTTCACTTGCTGAAAAGTGAGGCATCATGAAACAAACCCGACCACCACTTTCATCATCCCTGGACACCAATACTGACATCAGAGGTCCTAGTTCATCTTCCCCACTCCAGGATGTACTTACAAAGGGGATGTATGGAACTCCAACAACAACTCCTCCTACAACGTCACTATCACTACAATGTGTCCTCTGAAAAGAATGGAATTATCCCCACCTATCAAAAATCCATCAGGAGCCCGTCCTAAGGATAACTGAGTATGTTGGGCCGCACAATCTACATCCACCAGCTATGACTCCCTGATTCTCTAAAAGTGGGTGAGTAATAGTCATTGAATGAAGGTAAGCTCCTCCATCATCATCTATAAAGGAAATCTGCATCATGGATAACTGCTCTATCACCTCACTCAGTAGCTAAAAACTAGTCCTCATTATGAGCACATCTTCCACCACGTTAACCTTCCTAGGTGCATAGACTATCTCAAATCCATAGTCCTGGAGAAACTCTATCCATCACCTCTATCTTAGGTTTAGGTCCTTATAGGAGAAGATATACCCAAGACTCTTATGGTTGAAGTAAACTGTAAACCGCTCACCCATAAAGTAGTCTCGCCACATATTCAGGGAAAAGACCTCTACATCTAACTCCAGGTCGTGGGTCACATAGTTTGGCTCATACCGAAGAAACTGTCATGAGATATAAGTGATCATCAATCTCTACTGCATCAGGAAAAAACCCAGTCTGATCCCTAATACATCATAGTAAAATACATACCCAACCCATCCACTGGTTGTCTTAAGATGGGGGCACTATCCAGTCTTCACCTCAGCGCCTGGAAACTCTAATAGAATTTTTCCATCCAAACAAAGGGTTATCCCTTATGTGTCAAGGCTGATAAGGGTGTTTTTACTCTGGAAATGATGCGTAAAAAATTCTGATACTAACCAGCCAACCCCAAGAAGCTCCACCCCTCAATTATGCTCCTGGGTGGATCCCAAGAAAGCACTACCTCTATCTTCACTGGATGTACCACAACTCCATCCTTTGAGAAGACATGTTCCAGAACGTGGAAATCCAAAATCTACAACTGGAACTTTGAGAGATTAACATAAATACAGTTATTTAGAGTGTATCCAGGACTATTCGAAAGTGTGTAGCGTGCTCCTCCTCTGGCGCAGAGTACACCAGGATATCATTGTTGAAGACCACAATGTACCAATCATGATAAAGCTGGAAGATCTTGCTCATGAGGGCCATGAAAACTATTGGGTCATTGTTCACGCCTAAATAAACCACCAAGAACTCATAGTGGATGTACCGGGACTTGAAGGTTGTCTTCAGTACATCCTCATCCCATACCCAAAGATAGTGATAGCATGATCTGAGGCATATCTTTGAGAACCACTTTTCTCCCTTAAACAAGTCGAAGAGGTCATCAATTCTCCACAGTGTATACTTTTTCTTCACTGTCACCTAGTTCAGGAGACGAAAGTCCATGCACAACCTCAAACTCTCATCTTCCTTCTTGGAAAAAAGTACTGGGGATGCCCCTAGTGAAATTCTAGGCCTTACGAACCCCTTCTCTTGAAATTCCTCTTACCTTACCCTCATTTCGTGAAGTTTTGCAGGAGCCATCCAATATTCCGATGTGGATATCAGTGTCATCCCGGGGTACAAGTCGATGAAAAAGTCTACCTCTCTGCAAGGAGGTAGTCCCAAAACATCCTCAAGAAAAAAATCCTTATAATTTTCAACCACTATAGTAAGGTTTGGACTCCTCTCATTAACCACACTGAGGGTCATGCTAGCCAACTAATGAGTGATCAGATGCACCCTCCTCCAAGAGAGTTCGTCCTATGCTGCAAGGGTTTCCTTCTCTCAGGTGTAGGAAAACCTGGTCCTATCTCTATAGAAACACTGAACTATATGCCTAAAATAGTTGATCGGATTATGGAGTTTGGATAACCAGTCCATACCCAAGATGACGTCATAAAACCTCATCACTCCTACTAGGAGTTCCCAGCCAAACTTCTTGTCTCCTAGAGTGAGCTCACATTACCGGCACTAGTGTGTAATCATCGAACCGTCTCCTATAAGAGTCTTTAGACATAATGATTGATCCAACAGCTCCACCGGAATATCTGAGATTCGAATGAGAACTGTGGAACGAAAGGAGTGACAAGAAAATGTGTCTTTAAAAACAGTATATAAGGTAGATAAGACACAAATCATACCTCAGATCACCTCTAGAGCACTTTGGTCATAAGACTCTGCTTCCTAAAGCTGAGATCTCACCTGTCCACCTACTCCCTAAGGTCGGAGTGGACCACATGGGGGTGGTGGTGGTAACACCTCAAACTCTTTCCCACCGCATGCCACTCGACTAGCTACCCTGCCACGTCTTCCGCCCATTGGACCTCCATGATCAAACCATTGACGTTGTCTCAGTGGCCCCTTGACTGTCTACTGTTCATCTGTATGGTGGGTCAGGCAGTCAAGTGCCATGTGTCCCTACCTTCCGCACGCAAAGCACTACCTAGCTCCCCGCTGACTCCCCCTGGACTAGGATCCTTGAACTACTGACCCTGAATCTTGGGGTCAGCCTCTGAAATACCTACCCCACTTAGGCCCATGTGTTTACTGTCAGCTTCCTATGAAAGACTCTACTACCTGGGGTCTGCTGGTGGCTCTAGATTTTAGCGCCTGCACAACCAAGAAGCTCTCCATTAGAAGGTATCTCTCTAACACTCTGTCCTGGTTAGGGATGTTTAGAAACAATAATAATTCCTTGACGTCCCTCCTAAGTCCCTTCTCAATGGATCAAGCCCTGAATAAAGGGTCTCACACCATGTATTTGAAGTAGCATGAAAGCTTTGTGAACCTCACAGTGTACTTACCCATCATAATGCTACCCTACTGAAGGTAAAACAGCCCCTGAATACGCACATAGCATAAGGTCTCGGGAAAAAATGCCTCTTGGAAAAGCCGCTCGAAGTCTATCCAAGAGAGGGTCACCTCATCATGTGTTTGGGTGGTCAAAATCCACCATATCCCTACTAATACTTGTATAAGGCTCGCTGCCAAGATCCCCATCTGGTCAGGCAGTGTCCTCACTAGGAGGAAGACCCACGTCACCGCCTCCAGCCAGTCCTCAGAAACCTGAGGATCCATCTCTCCCCTGAACCTGAGAGGTATATGTCTCTGAAACTCATGTAGGGAAATGATCATATGAATGTACTCTTCTGAAACTGCCGATAGTTGATGCTGAATATCAGGTCGTGGTAGCACTAGTGCACCACCCAATGGGGCCATCTCAAGAACTAGTCCTTGAATGGATGCCTCATCACTAGGCAGGTTGTCCTCATGACCTCATATCAGTAGCCTAATTGGTTGTCTGCGTGGAGGAATCCTGATATATATCAAGATGTACCATAGTCATAAGGTTATACCTAGTGAGATAACTTTTATTCAAAATAACATAAGGCAAAACTTATGCAACCAATGTTTTCATGTATTGATCCAAAATTAAGAATTCAATGTCCTGGTGTATGGATATGTTGGCTGCCACACCAACACTGGACTCCTCTAATCAGAAAGTCAGACTCACAATACATAACACTATTGCCCCAAAACAAAACATAGACTCCCGGTATTTGAGGGGAACTGACCACCCTTTTATACCACATTGTCATGAACCATCCCCCAGGGCTCATGTTTTGACTACCCCAAGACCACCTTCTAAAGGCTAGGGGATGGTGATTAGCACTGGAGGCATTAACCTGCTAGTGGGTGGAATTTTCCTATGTATGTGTAAGCACACACCCACGCAACCACATCTCAACACACTGAAAAGGAGAAACAAGTACCACTAAAACAAGGATTAGTTCAAGTACAACTAAAAGTAAGTGGGATAGAATACAATCCTAACAAAGAACTAAAAATATCAAGTACAAAAAGGAAAATCTGATGGCCATGTGCAGAAAACCCCACATGATTGTGTGAGTAGAAAAACTACTAGAATCAAAAGTATTATGTCATGTCTTCCCAGTTCTACTGGGCCCCTCTTAGACCTAGGCCACGATGTCCACCACTGTAGCGTCCATCGGTCCCGTCTCCCTGAGAACCCCAGTTGAAACATCAGTCGTCTGCACCAGAGTCAACATGTGCAGGAGAATCCCATACATTGGTGAGTAATAGAGTAAAAGTAGGGACCCCAAAACAAAAAGGAAAGACCACACATCAATTCCTCAAAGTAAAGCACTAAACACAAGAAAACTTACACTAGTTATATTTAAGGATAGTAATAGTAGAATCATTAGTCACATCATCAAACACCTTAGCTACTGGAGAAATCCTTCTCTATCGAGTATAGTGGGCCTTCCAAATTACGAATAAGTGATTACCACTAATCTTGGGCTACTTAGGTACACCACCTCGTTGGGTACCATGGGCCTTCAAAGTCACACATATGTTATTCCCACTAATCTAGGACAAATGAGGTACTCCTCATCGTTGCGTACCATGGGCCTATAAAGTCACAGAGAAGTTCTTCCCACCATGGGACTGCAAAGCCACAAAGAAGTGCTTCTCACTAGGACATGGTTGAGTCACACAGAGTTGAAAGTCAACAGTCTTCAGGTCTCATCCAAATGCATGGTTCTATACATAGCGTGCCTTGGAGCACCACTCCTCAATCCCTTCTCTACATGTCAATTTCCATGAAAGTCACCAAAGACCAAACCAAAGGATACGACTCATTGAGAGGGTCCCAACACCACAAAAAACTTATTAATCGGCACATAGTTTGCAAGATACATGCGTTTTAGTAACTAGGGGATGATTGCGATGAGGCTCAGTTTGACTCGACCAACCTGGCCCAGGGTCCCACACACCCCAATTCAAATAGACAGATTTAAATTGACCCGGTTTGGGTCGGGTTCTGTCTGGTCTAGCATGGCCAGTGGGCTAGGCCAAATAGGCCTTGCTGGACCTGGCCTGATTTGGCCGAGGGTCCTACCCGCCGGGTCATCCGATGATTTGGTCCAGTCCGACCCAACCCAAAGGGTGTGGGTCCGGCCTTTTGGGTATGGGTCTAACCCACTAGCACTAATCTGGCCTGTCAGAGCGGGTTCCTCCCACTGGGCATGGGATCGTCCGACTAGGTAGGGAACTGGCTCGGCCCGCTGGTGGCTGAGCCAGCCAGCCAAGGACTAGCCACTGGAGTGGTCAGTGGTGTGCCACCCGACTAGGATGTGACAACCATCTATGTCTAGTTCCTCTATACCCCGTGATATGTCATGGGGTCTCCACATCTAGCTGTGGTATATAGACTGTGGCTTTGTCCAACCAGTCACGCGTCCCGGATGCAGGACACCTCCCTTCATGGGGTGGCCACCTCGAGTCGTGGTTCATGTTGCGACAGTGCACTGATTGGTGCACAGCCTCCACTAGCTGTGGCCGATGCCAGCACTGGTAGTATGTTTAGCAGATCATTGGACATGCTCTGGTGGTCTGTTCTTTGCACCTTCTGTGATGACAGTCCTCTAGGGTTGCCTTCTTCACCATGAAGGTTTCATTTCCGCCTTGCTGTTGATTCGTACAATACATTTGCAAGAGCACACATGTAGAGGGGTCTGATCCTTTGTTCATGTCATCCTAAACCCTCCACGTTAGAGGGTTTAAATAGGTGGAAGCCTAATGGATATTCATTCAATCATATCAAGTGATAAACTTAATACTAGATAATAAATCCCCAAGAAAAGTCAACCTCCCTCATAAACGCATGAACATCGGATCAACTTTTTCATTGGTTGATCTGAATTTGTCAATTCTAGAAAAATAAGAATTTGAATAAATTTGAAATAAAACTCAAACTCCTACCTCATTTACATTCGATGTCGAATCATTCATCCATATGGTTTTCAAGATGGTCGATGTCATCAATTCTGGCTCCGTTCTTTGAGGGTGTGACAAAGACGATGAAGTCTCACCGACATTATTCATCTTTATTCATTGGGGAGGAATTTCAAAAGAGTTTTTTCGGAGAATCCTCCATGTTTAATTCCCCAACTCCCCACTCTAGATTATTTAACGAAAAAAAGTGCAATGATACCGCACCCATTAATGATTCTCAATAAATTAGCCTCATTTAATGAGCCACATTTAATAAGCCATTAAGGTAGAAGCGTTGCAATTTCAAACGAGCCATTATTGACTCTCCATTAATTCTCTTCATATTTGCCTCATCACTGCATCATAGCGTAGCCATCCGCCACTCAATGGTGAGAAAAGAAAAGAAATAATTATTTTAAATTCTTTTATTATTTTTATAGAAAAGTCTAAAAAATAACTTTTATAGTCGACCCTTGCTAACCGAAGTTAAGTCATTTCTAGGAAAATCCTAGTGGTCTGAGTTAAACAATGTTCTTGGATTTTTGATCTGAGTGCCAATTCAAAATTTATAAAAACCTGCTCGCACGTTTACTGAACATACCTGAAAAAAGATCAGAACTTCGTTCCAAGCTCTCTAGGCCTTAGAATCTCTTATCGTCGAATTTCATGGTCACAAAATAATTTCATATAATTAAAAAAAAATTACACAGAATTTTAGAGACATTACACTCTCCCTGATGTATGGTGTTTTTTCCATAATGTGATGATTTGTGTTCTTTACCATGCTGCATACAACAATGAGGCGACCTTCGGGTTTGTTGACAAAGGGGGAGAAATTGTGGCTATTAAAGGGGAAAATGTATTAATCAAGACAAGGGAAGAAGCTGATAAGAAACTAATAGAAGGAGAGGTGACATGTTGATTTTCTATGTTTTCAAGGTTCCATGTTTTTTTAAAACCATGCAATGAATCTATGACATGATGAGAATTTGTAGTTATGTGAAAATAATTCATGGTTATCGGAGATTAGCTTCAACATATTTATGCATTAAAAATAATGAGATCCCAAGTAGTGAAGTATGGGGAGTTTTAAATCTTATAATGATAAAAATGATAAATAAAACTATATATATCATGATAAATAGAGTTCATGATGAAATCGGTTTAGTGGATTTGGAATTAATTGATTCATTGATGACCTTTTCTTACTAATCTTGTTTCTCATTCCAAGAATGGATCATGTGGGATTAGAGTGTGTGTTGATTAAATAATTGATTTCTATATTAATCACATGGAGTTAATATTAGTATAATATGGAAGAAAATCCAACAAGGAATCAAAATTTATAGAGTTTTCAACAAACACATAGGGGAATATTGTCAGGCCAAAATCCCTAAAGGTAACATTGTATTATTTATGGGTTGATTTTGTTTGTTGAAAAAGAATGTTTCCATAGAATTTTGTGGGGACATAGAGATATTGTTGAATAGTAATTTTGATAAAGATCCATTATAGAAGAACGTATTCCCTAGAAGTGGTGCATAAAATTTCATACACAAGGCGATGCTATTTCCCAGTGTTTAACAAATTTTTTGGCTCTAAAATTTGAAGGATGGATAGTATCATGAAATATATATTTAGATAAAGGCCCTAAAAAAATATGGAAAGGTCACAAGTTTCATGAATAATAGTTTTCACAAAGTATGGTTTTTGAAAGTATGGGTCATCGCAAATAAGTATCAGAAATGGTCGAAGATTTAATGGTAATCTCCCTGACTATAAGAAGCATCACGAATAAGATATTACCAGTGTTCTTCAAAAAGAACAGGAGAATCATGAACTAAATAAGAGAAAATTGAGAAATGGTGATGAAGTGGATGTAAGTTTCCGGAATTAGAGGAAACATTTATAATATTCCTCTACCCCCTTCTGAAAAGTAGTGAGACTTAATGAATATTATAAGGATCCAGATTCAAGAAGGTGGTTCGTGAAGGTAGTTCTTAAGAAAAAGTTTGTAAATAAATTATGTTTGTGATGGATATAAAAATCTGACAAAAAGTATTGATCTTCATAAAGACTAAGTATGGTTCCCAAAATTATTTTAGATTCTCAATAATAGTTTGTTTTTTGAATGCTGGTTGAGCTTCATGAAATAGGTGAGATTCATAAATGTTAAGGAGTTCATTAAGGTAGTTTATTCTTGTGAATAATTGAGAAGTTTCATGAAGGTGGTGTGATATTCAGGAAGGCATTGAGCATAATGAAATTTTGAAAATATGTTTCCCTGTAGATCTTTGGTAAAGGTATATTCATCAACTAGATGAAAGAGGGACTTCAATAGAGCATCCATATAAAACTGAGGATGTATTCATTATTGATAATGAAGGGACCTATGTGTCCAGAAACTAAGTGTGAATCCTTTCCAAAGCATTTATAAAATGAAGAAAAATAAGGTGTTACTTTCCACTGATAGTGATCCATAGAAATAGAGTTTTGGAGTGACCTTTGGGAAGTAGTGAGATGTCCCTTAACTTTTTAAAGGGAGTGAGCCCAATTTTAGAAGTGACCTAGCCCAAGCCTTTCATTTTGGATGTAATCCATAGTGAATTTAGTACATAAACACATCATCATTTCATGATCCATGGACATATCCCAGTGAGGGTGAACGAAGTAAAATTTATGTTTCTCATACATGCATTCATTTATATTTATACATTACTACAGACGAAGGAGAGAAGAGTGTTTTTTTATGATGAGACAAGATCTGAAGGGGTAGTTTTATTAATTTGAAATAAACTGATTTAACCCCATATCAGGGTATCTAACCTACTTCGGATAATAATTAGTATCATAGGTAATGGTTGAAATTCAGTGGTTCTATCTCAGTAGAAAAAATGGAGGTTTTCAATCAAAAAGTTATTCTGATAATTGATGGTAGAAATTTTTAATTAGGGAAGAAGCAGATGGATCACTACTTTGAATCATTAGGAATGGATGTCTTTATAGTATCTATGGATAGAAAATAATCCAATATCAACAGTGGTGGATTATTAGAAGCTGATTGAAGGGAATTGGATGCCAGTTCTAAAGGAATCAATGATTTAGGGGAGCCCAATCAAATGAAATACATACGAATGTAATGTCATGAAAGTCATAAAATTATACGTGGAAAATGTTTTTGAATATTTTTGAAGGTGACTCAAGATTTGTAGAAGAAAATTTGTAGGTGATGTGGAACAAGTATGAGGATATCAAAATTCACCCCAATGAGTCTGTTGTTGCATTCTTTGATAGGGTAAATGTTGTTGTGGAAGAGATGTGTGGTCTCAAAGAAATTATTTAAGTTTTAAAAACTGTTAAGCACATATTGATAATACATCCACCTAAATTCAATCTGGAAGTTTCTATATTGGATTGTAAGTATCCAAAAGAAATGACATTGTATAGCTTGTATAGTAATCTTATTTCTTAAGAGATGAGTAATGAATATAATGAGTCTGTGGAAAAATATAAGTCCATAGAAGTGGAATTAAAGACCATGAAGAAGCTCACCATTGAAGATAGTCTGAAATAAGAAGATACAGATGAGGTGATGTGATTCCTTTCCTCAAATATTCAAAGAGGATAAGGAAATTTCAAAGGGAAACTATTCATTTCATGCTTTCAATGTGGAATGGTTTGAAATACTACAACAAGGTTCCCAAAGAAGTTTCAAGAAGATGAAGAGTATAGAGTTGAAATTCCCTCGAAGAAGTATTCAACCTACATGAAATACTAAGAAAATTTTAAGAAAAAAATATTTAAAAGAATAGCCATCTTTCAAAAGAAGATAACAATTCAAAAGAATCTAAGGTAGAAAAGTTGAAGGACTGAAAGGATCATAAAGAATATTCTATGGTGGAAGTTGTTAAAAATTCCCAAACAAGTGAATAAAACTGCAATGATAAAGGATAAGTCAAAGGAAGAGTTGAACTTCAGGTCTAATTAGAAGCTTCTCTTGAGGAAATAAATGTTTGGAGAGCCAAAATGAAGAAGGAAAACAAAGTGGTTCATGATTCCAAGCTTTATATGCAACAAAAGAAAGAAGATAAGTTTGAAATGAATGTATAAATTTAAAAACTGAATTCTTCAATACCAGAGATCTCAGAAAATGATATTTAGTAGAAACTCAGAATCAAAGAATAGAAAAAAAATCAATAGTTTGAGTAAAACTAAAAAATATCAAATCAAGAGTATTGAATAACTTGAAGAGGAAGTCATTGGCTTGCGATAAAGTGTTAAGGATTGAGAGAAAATATTGACTCTCGTCATGACATTGGGAAATAAGATCATCCAAAAAATAGAAATGATTCAAGTGGAGCATAGAGGTACAAGAGAGAAAAAGAAATAGTTAAATCCATATGATAAGGTTCGTATGAGGCTTGATCAAAAATAGAATGTAGTAATGGTTGAAGTTAGACCAATCGCACTTGATACAAGATTAAAGATTTATTTGGGTTGGAATCAGAACTAGAAGATTTAGATAACCCATGGGAGAACCAGAAGTGAAGTATTGCGACACAAGAATGCACCCCATATGAGATGTTATTTCTGTGGAAAGGTGGGATACACACAAAATGTTTGTTCCATAGACAAGAGATACTGAAGGGAACAAGAACAATATAGCCATCCAAATAGAACTTAATTTTTCATAACATCATTTGATGGTAACTATTTTATGTGTTGATGATTCCGTCACATGACATAATACTTCTCATCAACAATTTAGAGAAATGTGTTGAAAAAGAATAAATGTGTTCATAATAATATATTCAATGTACTATCAAATGAGATTAAAATTAAAAACCAGTTTGTAGCTTTTCAAGATGAAGCTAGTCCACAATACATGATGGATGATCAATATTATCAATTTATACCAAGTATGAAGTAAAAAACATGGAGAAAAAATAATAGGGATGAATAGGAATTGGTTATAGAGATTGATTTTAAATAATATGATCTCATTGGAATATAGATCATTGATAGTCGATGCACCACCCATAAGACATTAAATAAGGAACTAGTGATAGGAATCAGATACAACAAGGAAGATATCATTAGATTTGGTAATGATAAAGGACTAAAAATTATTGGCTCAGGAAAATCCTTGTTTGGGGGAAAGGGCATGAGATGTGAATATGTCTTGGTTTTTGAATATCTTGATCCGAACATTCTAATTGTAATTCATATTTATAACACCCCAAGAATTTAAAAATAGATTTAACACAGAATGCATGAAATAATGAGGCTCTACAAAACACAACTTTGTTATAACCTAGCCAAGTAAACATAAAGTTTCCACCTCTATGATTTGAATTTCAAAAAACTAACATAGACAGTTGCGTTCAGTAAGATATTTAGAGTCTCATAAGACATATTCATTTTTTGGTGAATAGTAACACACCCTTATGAATAGTAACATACCCTTATGAATAATAATGAATAGTAATGAATTGTAAATCAGAAAAGAAAAATTGAAACTTCACCCATGAATGTATAAAAACAATTTAGAAATCTTAAAAGTGAAAAACAATCATAGTATAAATATTGGTATTTTTATATGGCATAAATATTTTAATTATAATTTTATGATTAATTTAATAATTTAAAATAGAAATTTATTTTCATAAAACATAATCATAAATTGTTAATTTATTTTCTTATGGTTATAAGATAATTTTATGGGACCTTGATTAATTTCTCAATGTGTTAAAAAATGAGTTATAGTTTTAAAGTTTCTTTTTGGAATAAATTATGATTTTATTTAAAAATTAAATTAAAAATATTTAGAAAATTAATTTCTAAAAATGGATTTAATTTTTTAATTCTACACATTGAAAAATTGTTAGGGTGAATTTTTGAGATTTTTTTTAAATACTCGATTTTTTAATGAATAGTAAAATATGGTAAAATACTGTATATACAAATTTTCAGTTAAATAAACTTTTTATGACATCATGAGTGATTTAATTCCACTTGGTTCGAACTCAAATGCCCTTATCACTATTTTGGGTCACCTGAAACAACACTATTGGTTTTATTGATTGAAAAAATAAAATAATGAATAAAATATTCAAAATTCACTCATCTCCTCCACTATAACCCCCCTCACTCCCTCTTCTCCTCAATTATCTAAGTCTTGAAGTTACTCAATATTAATCCAAAATACCCTCCCCTAGTAACTACCCATGTCCAAGAATCTCTTGGTCTTTCCAAAAGACTAAAACCTCTTCTCTTAAATAGATTCTCAAGGAGGTGGATTCAAGAGGTTAATTCCACTTTCCATTTCTTCTATTTCAAGTTCTCTTATATGTGGTATGCATTTAAATTTTTCATACCATGTTATTATTTCTATTTTATTCTATTCCAATACTATTTTATGAGTCTTATATGAATGGGTGACCCCTTTCCACTCTCTTTTTAATGTTTTCTAAAACCATGTGGCATAGCCGTTATGCTGTAGAATTTTGTTATCAAAATCTCTTTTTTTCAAGCACTCTTATTATGTTATTATCTTTTAATTTAAATTTTATTATGTTGGGATATGTAATTAAATATACCCATTAATATATATATTGTTTAATAATTATGAGATAAACGTTTTTACTCATCAATATATTTTATGAATTTTTAAGAGACATCGTTAGGCTGCTAGATTTTTGTAAGGAATTTCTTAACTTTTCTTTTATTTTTAGTTCTTTATTTTTTTCCTCTCTGCCTTTCTTCAAAATGTTGTGATTACTCCAGTATATTAAATTTACTAGAATTTTTTCATAATAAAGGAATAATTTTTCATCATCTCTCCATTCCCATTCTTTTATACTAAAAATGAAAACACTACCCGAGATGTCCTAATCTACCACATTGAAGGATGATGGGTTTTCAATTTCTATTACCATCTTCTATTATGGTCAAGAAACAATTTTTATGGTTTAAAAGACTATAATATATGTATTATGTCTCATCTATTGTTCTATAATATTTTTTTACATATGGTTTTGATTTATAAAGTAAAACGAGTTTGTTGAGTTCAAAAACCACAAATTAACCCAAACAGTTTTCATTAAATGATTTTAAAAATTATTCATTTTCACTACAAGTAAAAAAATTAAATTTACTAAATTTTAACCTTATTTATTTTTAATTATAAAATATAACTTTAATTCTGGACAAAAATCCTCATTTTACATGATTGTCTGTTCATGTATATAAGTATACAGATCATGAAACAAACGAACACAAACAATGAAATTGAACCTCTTAATACATAAAAAAGGCCACGAATGAACTTAATAAGGTTATAATAAATAAATTAAATATATAATAGATTCGGTAAAACTTAATTGATTAATTTAATTTGATTATCTAGGACACTAATACCAAGTGAAGAACACCATCAGACTTAAGGTAAGGGTTTCCTCATCTCACTTCCATTTTTGTTAGACATTTCTTATTCACTACTTTTACTTGTGTATGGTGTATGTATACTGCCCATTTATATATGATATCACTATTCTAATTATTTTCATGGTATTAAATTTACCATTTTAAAATTATTAAATTTGGGGCATATGATTCAATTGATTACAAAGTTGTATGTATTTTCTACCTGAACCTCTATTTTCATTCGGGTTACTCTTTTTCTCTATTCACCTCAATAAAATTATTATTTATTGTTATTTAATCCTCATAAATTCTGTTATAATTTTCTATATATGTGTAACATTAATAATCCTTTTTTATTTTGTGTGGATTTACATGTTTTTAAAATAATCTTCTAAATTTTCATCCCGATAAACAATCCCGATTCAAGGTAACTTCTTGAATTCTTACCTATTTTCAAGTGCACTCCAAAATATGTTGTAAGGAACCATTATTTTTATAAAATAAATCATTTTATCATTAAAAATTATCATGTTTCATTTTTGGATTTAGTAAAAAAAACATGTCTTTCCACTTTAAAATTCTCTTTAATATTTTCCTTAAGATGCACTAAAATGTTTTATTTCTAAAGATTCTTAAGAACACTTTTTACATTATTTCAATTCAAAGAAATATAATTTATGACTAAAATATAATTTTAATGTACCTCCCTTTTATATTAAATGATAGACATGTTTACAATTGTATTTCATGGAAAATACAAATTATTTTCCAAAATAACTCTTCTTTCAAAAGTAAAAATTATTTTTCTCGTCTCATGTTAACTTTTATGAAGTACATGTCGTGTTATGTACTTATTTCATGAATGTGGTGTATGTAATTACCTTTGGTATATCATATCAAGAGTATCATTATTCTCATGATATTCTAAGGGATTATGATTTGAATGTTTCAAGGTGGTAGGGGACACTTTGGAATGTTTAGGGATTTTTTCCTTAAGAAATTTTCAATGGTCTCATTTGAAAGTATCTTCATATAAGACAAAATCCCTTATTTAATATTTTACTTCATTGAGATTTATCTCCTATTATATCATCTACCATATTTAATTTAATGGTTTATTATTAGTTTTACTATGCATGTTCAATCTTAAAACCATACACCAATTTACTCTAAATGGTTAGTGTTTATGCTTAATGTTTGGGGAAAGTTATTTACATTTTATATGTTAGTTTCAATATGAATGTGTATATTGTTTATATTAATCCATATTACAATGATAAATGCATTATAATTTTTATGTTTTTGGTGGGGCCTGCTATAACCCCTTTGGGCATCGGTAGGTCTCATTATACAAACTATGGTCTTGGCATGAGAACTTGACAAAATGAGTATTTATAGTTTTGGATGAAGCATTAATCATTTTTAGACGTCTTGGCTAAGGCCTTGATGGTATATTTTAGAATGTCTGTAATATGCATTTCCCTCATTATGAAGCTATTAATTGAAAGTTCATGTGGTTATTAGACTAGTAGAATATCCATGGTTATGTTTTATTATGTAATTTTTTTACTCAACAAATATTCCTTCCCTAATATGTTCAAGATTATTATTTGCAAAGGAATTTGTTTTTAAATATCAACCATTCTTATTGTTGATGTTTATGATATCTTCTACTGTATTTATTACCCTTAATAAGTGTTTGAGATCACACCTTTTTTATGTTTTATTTTCTCAGGACATGAAAAAGTTTTTTATTATTGACCTACAAGGACAATCTTAGAGTGGTGGATGTTCCAAATAAAACTCATATGTTGTATTTATTTTCAAGTTGTAATTTTGAACTTATGTATATATCTGGATTTCCGAAAATATTAAACTACTCATTCCTTCGGGATTCGATTCCTTGTAATCATTCCAATGTATTAAAATAATGCAATGGCTCCCGGCTTCAAGGGTTGGGGCGTTACAATATTTATGACTTAGGACAAACCATAATATTTTAAAATAAATTATGTTTCATCATGAAGAAATACGATGTAGTTTTTATATGGGAAGCATACAAAGTGAAATCTATAACTTGTAAGTGGAGAGGAAGATATGTGTTTTTTCCATGGAATAAGAAAACAAGTTATGGCATAAACATCTTGGTCATTTGAGCCAAATATCATTGGAAGATCTTTTCAAATGTGATACTTCTCAAGGCCTACCTAGGTTATCATGTGGTCATATCCATACATGTGATTATTGTTAATAAGGAAATATCATTAGAAATATATATAAGGAGATAGATAAAAGGTAGAAAAGTGATTTATTTGGTGTATATTGATGTGTGAAGACCTATTACACCAAGATATATTGATGGGAGGAGATATTATGTTCTTTTTGTTGATGATTTTAGTAGAATATCTTGGGTTTTAATTGTTACTCATAAATATTAGGTATTTATTTTCCTAAAAAATTATCTAAGGAAAGTTGAAAATATGTTTGGTTGAAGAATCTGGTATATCCAAACCCATAAAAAAATAATGTTCAAAAATATCCAAGTGAAGAATTATCTCAAAAAACATGTAATAAGGAACCATGTTTTTGTAGTAAGAACTCAACAACAAAATAGAGTATTTGAGAGAAGAAATAAAATTATTAAAAACATGGCCAGAATAATGGTAATTGATAAAGACCTTATAGATGAGTTTTGTAAAGAAGTAGTGATGACATAAGTCTGTGAATAAAATAAATTATTATTATATCTGAAATAAGGAAAGACACAATATGATCTATGATATAGGAATAATCCAACATTGAAGTACTTTTGAGTATTTGAAAGTAAATATTTCATTCTCAATAAGGAGAAACACAAGAAGTTTGAATACCATGGAGATGAAGGGATATTTTTTAGATACTCAAAGAAAAGAAATGAATATAAATGATTCAATAAGTGGATAATAAAGTTAGTTGAAATAAATTATGTAATTATAGTAGATAATGAGAAGAATCTTTAATAAATACATGAACAGTATTAGGAGGATAGTGGTGAAGAAATAACTAGATTAGGCGATGTTCCAGTTCCATAGGCTGATTCAGAAGAAGATTTAGATAATGAAAAGTATGATCAACAACTATTATATTCACAAATATCAAAGATAAGAACCAAAATTGAAAGACAGAACACAATCAATGATCATACAGTGCTAGTGCAGACAATGAGGATAAAGACTTTACAAAAAGAATAGTTCTTTTCAATGGTAGAGACTAAATGTTTTGAGGAATTAGCTAGAGATGGAAATTGGGTCTAGTCTATGAATGAAGAGCTATACCAAATTGAGAAGAATCAGACATGGGAGACTATTTTGATCCC
Organism: Viscum album; assembly: GCA_963277665.1. NCBI lineage: Eukaryota > Viridiplantae > Streptophyta > Magnoliopsida > Santalales > Viscaceae > Viscum > Viscum album. Next base: position 398,524,545 of record OY728125.1, read on the forward strand.
AACAGATAAGAATTCCTTTGGGAATAAGTCTTTCTCAAAAAGATGAATGCAGACAGGTTAGTGATTCAAAACAAAGTAGGTCAAGTGTGTAAAGGGTACTCCGAAATAGAGGGTATCAATGTTGATAACACATTTTCACCTATTTTAAGGCTAGATATAATCATATTATTCTTGTCCATAATAGTGAAATGAGATTTCAAAGTTTTCCAAATGGATGTTAAGTCCACATTTCTTAATGACGTTCTCAAATAAGAAGTTTATATTGAGAAGCCAGATGGTTTTCTCATTCATGAAGATTATAATAGAGTTTATTGACTGAATAAGGCACTATATGGGTTAAACCAAACACCAAGATCATGGTATTTCTTGCTAGATCTGTTTTCGAAGAAGCTCAGTTTTCAGCATGCTGGAGTTAATTACAATCTACATGAGGACAATGAAAATAAAAAAATGATGATGGTGATATTATATGTTGATAAAAAAATATTTGGTGGATTAGATAAAGTGAATTTCACTCAGTTCATGGAATTCCTGAAAATTGAATTTGAAATGTTAATGACTGACGAACTATCATTTTTTCATTGGTTTACATGCGACACACAGAAATAATATAACATTCAAATCTAAATTTAAATATTCCAAGGAGGTTTTTAGTATATTTATATGGGATAATTCCAAAGAGATGAAGAATCTAGTTGCTACCTTAATGAAAATATCACAAGGAAATTAATTCAATATAGTTAATGTAAAAAAACACATAAAAATCATTAGTAGTGTACTATACTTGAATGTGACAAGACCTAATATTGTTTTTAACACATGTCAAGCAACATGTTATCAAAGAAATACCAAGGAAATCAACTTTCTTGTAGTAAACAAATACTTATGCAAATCAAGTGAATAGTGGATTTCAGTTTTTTGTACAATGATAAATCTTAGCAAAGGTTATTGTGCTATATAGATGCAGATTAGGTCGGATCATTTGATGAAAGAAAACCAATGTTAGGTGGTGAATTTTATCTTGGTATATTTCTTATTTATTGGCTAATTAAGAAATAATATTTCATTTATTTGAGCACCGCATAAGCTGAATATATTACAGTTAGTCAAGTGTGCACAATGTTATTGTGGATGAAACAACAACTTTATGAAATGGGAGTTTAAGTGAAGTATCATATTAGAATTCATTTCTACAATTCATATGAAAAACCAGGTCGGGTCTTCATCCAACCCAGCACCCGACCCGGTCTGTGGCATGGTCCGAAGGGCATTCCCAATCCCCACAGGCTGACATAAGTGCCCGAGTATCAAAATTGAAACTTGGGAATGATTTACCCGAATAGATAGGCATACATAAAACAACAAGATGAATAATTTAAAACTAAAAATAGGTAACCAAACCTATCCTTAACCTACAGTCAAAATTTATGTTTACAACTTTAACCAAAAACCCAAAAAGGAACAACAATAAAGGTAAAACTAAAAACACTAACTCAAACCTCCAAGCACCATGAGGTGCAGCAACCTCAAGCTACATTCACCAAAACAACACGTGGACGCCACTGACAACGTGAACCACCAATGCTGTGCAAGATGCCTCAACCTGGAATGAAAAAGAAACACAATATACATACACCCAAAGGGGTATATAGGGTGTGAGCTAAAAACCCAGTAGGATGCCAATGAGAAAACGTTCCACACATAATTATTAAATGACAAATAAATTATCAATTTAATGGAATAAAAATAAAATAAGTGCTTAATTTTTTTTAATGAAAACAGTTTTTTAAGGTAAAATTACTCTAAAAGGAAAACATCTTAAATTAAAAAAACACACACACACACACACACACACTTTCTTGGTAACCCCAACGTCACACCGTGTGCCGATAGTGAGCGCAGAGCAAAAGAGGAGCACAATACATGGGAGAGGCCCTAAAGATACTAGCGATAAGTGGGACACTAGAACATCGCGTCTCAATGAACAATGGTACAGAAACACAACAATATACATTCTAGTTCATGATCCACTAGTAGGGAAACACATCCATAACCTAGTGGTCTCCAAACATCATCCAAAAGTTTAGTTAGTGTTGTAGTCATTAAATCCAGATAAGTGAAACTGGGCTGATGCCACTTCTGTATCACTTGAACACTAGTCCTAGTCCACCCACATAGTACCCAGGCTTCCGCTTTGTGCTCAAGTAGTTCAATGTACTTGTCACATTCCAAACATAAATAAAAAAACAAATTATGTGCTTCCTCTTCCCAACATCACACTTGAACATGAGAAAACCATTTCATAATATTAATAATAATAATAATATGTACACTAAAAATCTCTCAAACTAAATCTTCCTCAAAAGCCAATTTAAAGAAACCATATTCAAGTTTAAAGAGCCTAATAGTTGAATAAACCACAAATCACACACAAAAATACCATTTCGGAATAATATGCACACTAAAACATTTTCTAAGCACGTTTCACATCGTTCAAAAAACTCTTTGAAAATTTTAGAAAAACAATGTCCAATGGGTAACACAAGACCTTTCACACAAAACCCACCAAATACATATATCTTTTAGGATCAAAAACACAAAAAAAAGTTTTTAAAACACAATTTTCAACCCTTTTACCTTTTTAATAAACCAACCACACGATTTAATAAAACACTACATGATGACCCAAAGTGGATTTTTATAAAAAATGCACCATATCTCATATAAACATAACACTTCAAAAACCCAACACATAATAAACACCCTTAAAACTATTTTCACACCACTTAGACAATTTAACAAATCGATTACAAACTTAATAGATCATATCCAACGTGTGAAACAATGTTTTACCACAAAATACACTCAAATTATTCTCATTGAAAACCAACGCACACTAGAATATTCTCCACACACCAATTGCATTATTCAAACAAATTGACATATTTCTTAAGAAGATCAATAAATAATTTGCACTATTTAATAAATTAATTCCTCAATTTCTAAAACAAATAAAAATAAATGACTTAACATGCGTTTTCACAAAAAGTGGACTATATAACATGTACACATGGCATAAAATTAAATGTGAGAATCAATTCCTCATTCTTTAAAAGATGACCATTACACCAAACAAATAATTTAAATAATAATAAGCTATTTTAATTTACTTGCAAATTAATTCAACAATTAATAATAAAACGTGGACCACCAACCTCAGAATGTAGGAATCCTCATGACCTTGCACAAAAGTCCCGCCGCATGATAAACACACCATAAACAACACAATTAATCCCTAAAAACAAGCAATCAGAGAAATTACACCATAATCAGACCAAAAGAGAATCCAAAATCCAAATTTTAGCTCAATAAAATTAAAAGAACTATCAACTGAGGTATGGAAAACTTATGGAAAGGGGTCCGAGAAGCTGTCCAAGTGAGTTTGTGGGTGCCAGAAGGCATTGTGCTAGTTGGAGCCTCACCAGAAGAAGGCACATCCAAGGGAGTTGTGACCGGAGGTGTGCCGCGCAGGTTGGAGGCTTGTTGGAAGGGGGCATGACGAAAGGGGGAAGGTGTGTCAGGGATGCCCGGTCTTCGGTCGAAACAAGGAGGGGGGTGAGGACAAGGGCGATGTGGAATGAAGTAGCAGATGGAGAGGAGGGCGCCGGTCCGAGTGCGTGTCGCCGGAGGGCTTGAGAGGGGAGGTCCAGCGAGGTAGGAGGTAGCACAAGAATAAGAGTTGGTGTTGGGGTGAGGCAGTCCACCGAGAGGAAGTGGAGCGCAAGGGATGTGTGGTGCATGACGAGCCAGAAGGTGGTAGGTGCTAGATGAGCGGGCTAGAGGTGAGGGTTTTGGCCGAAGGGAGTAGGGGATCCGGCGACACACTATGGTTAAAGGGGGAGGGGAGGTCCACTGCACGAAAATAAAACCAGGGGGACAGGGATTCGCGCAGGGAGAGGGGAGTGCAATGGAGGGACGAAAAAAATAAAGGAGAGATAAAAAATGAGAGAAAAATAAATGGGGAATAAAAAAATGAAATTAAACTAAAAAAACACTTAAACTAACCTATACATAATCACAAAAAATGGTAATTTAGATATAAAGTTAATTATTTTATAATTGTAACACTAATTTAATATCAACGACCAAATCAAAGCATTAACACAAAATAATAATAATAGTAGTAATAATAATGATAATCATAACCTAATTAAAATATTATCTTAAATAATTTCAACACGAATAATAAAACTCAAATAATAAAACCAGCCAAAATAATAACATCATTCTTAATTGAGATTGGACACTACGCATGGTCGTGTGTGCGGTCGCACGCCTGGTTGCGTGGTTGCATGCCTGGTTGCGCGCCCATGTAATAATAAATTTAATAATAATAAAATAGTCTCTTATTAAGGATGAGAACCGAACACAGTTGTGGGCATGGTCACACACCTCTATAAAAACCAATTTGTTTAAAGAAGAACTGATTCAAACCACCTCTCAAAAGAGAGACCCAAAATAATTAAATTAAAACAAATCATCGGTCGGGGTGTGTCAATTATCTCCACCAGGACACTTTCTGCCCCCAGAAAGTCCCAAAAGACTTGACCAACCCAAATATTCCAAGAAATACCGTGAAGATACCTAAAATAAAAACTCAATCACTCGAAGAACGAGTATTCAAAACACAATGACCTAAAACTTCAAAAAAATATCCAAAACAGAATAACCAAAAAGAAAAACCAACAACAAGGAATTCACCTTCAAACACAACTACAACATGGAACACCCCGACCCCCAACTTAAGGATCACTTGGGCCGCTTGTGATCTCCAAAAACACTCACCCAATAACCCAATATCAAGCTAACCAATTAGCATGTTCGAGGCTGGGCAGAGCAGAAGCAAGGGGTTGCCCCACCGAGCACACTTTTAAAACAAAGTCTTCCACAAGCTCGTCCTATGGTGGTCTCCCCACCATATTAGGGTTCTCATAAAATGTTGGTTATTCAAAAAAAAAATCACAAGATCAGTCAAACCTTTAACACTTTATTGACCTTCTAAGATCCCTAAGTTAAACCGAACCAACATAGGAGGAGAGTTCGGCGAGACCCACACTGGGTCTCCCCACCATTTTAAAATTTCCTAACACTATAGAACCCATGCAGGCATTCCCTATTTACTTTAAGCAATACTGACTGAACCCTTCATCATGAACCCACCACACGGGTTGACCTACACTGATTATTCCTATAGTGGACAACACTTCGCCACATGAGATAGCTTTGATAGCAGAAACCCCTAACCAGGAGGCAAACCAGACCGGCGCACGACAATTCGACAAGACATGAGAATCTTCGACCACTAGAAGGTTCATGGAGCATACCCACTAGCTTTATAAGAATACAGATTTTACGAACCTCCTTAAGGCGCAAGAGGAATTCCCATAAAATAAGATCACAAATATTATACAAGGGCTCTATTCCCCTCACAACACGAATGATGCCTTCAGAGAGGGTACTTAAATAAGGAAATTTAATCTTTCCCCATCCAGTCACTGAAAACATAAGTCAGATCAAGCCCATCCCACGTCCGATGAGTTTTGACTGCGCGCAAGATTCACCCTGAGACCTATGGTTGGGGCCCTAATTTCTGAAGCATCTTCCGCCTCACAGTCATAAGCTGACCACCTCTGATTGGAACTTCATCCACTGGAAAAGAAACCTGCATACTACTCCTTGTCCCCTATGCGGACACTCCTTCAAGATACCAACTAATAATTGCACCGAACGACTTAGGGTGTCCGACTGACCACACTAGAGGTAGGAGATTGAGCGGTATTCCAATGCGCAACACAAAATGACGAGAGGGGAACTACAAGAACAAGTCCCTTTAGTTCACACTCTTCATCAGATGAGGAACCTTACCTTACCACAATATAGACGAGACTAAATACTATTACGAGCTTTCAGCTGATTGTTCCACACAACCTCTGGAGAACATGAAACCAGCTCATCAGAAAGGTCAACGTACCTCAATCTCTACCTATTTATTGGTTGAGCACCTATGAGATCCACCACTTTCTCTCGCCTTCACTTCCTTAGGTACAACTTCGGAATGTGGTTAGTTTTTAGGATCTCTCACAACATACCCATTTCCAATGAAAACAGAACGAATAAATACTATTACGAGCTTGCAGCTGATTGTTCCACACAACCTCTGGAGAACATGAAACCAGCTCATCAGAAAGGTCAACGTACCTCAATCTCTACCTATTGATTGGTTGACCACCTATGAGATCCACCACTTTCTCTCTCCTTCACTTCCTTAGGTATAACTGTGGAATGTGGTTAGTTTTTAGGATCTCTCACAACATACCCATTTGCAATGAAAATAGAACGATTAACGTTTACTGGTGTAGTCTCACTCCCCCAGACACACTCGAGACAACTTACACCCACAAAACTTTTGGAGTTCCTCAAAAACTGGAGACACATACAACTTCCCCAAAGAACTCAAAAATATCCAACCGACCTCGACGTTTATGAACAATCGACACCACCGAGTAGAATCCAACACCACCACTCCACAGGGAGTCTGGGATGAGCCAAGAACTGAGAGACTTGGTGGAAACCCATTGTAAATTTCTATGGGGCATATCTAAATGAGAAATAGAAAACCAAAATTCAAAAAATCCAAACACCTCACAAATCAAACATCCATATATCGGACAAAAATCAAACAATTTCAATTTAAAACATCAATTCATCCTTAAATAAAAACACCCGCTTGAAAAACCAAGCATAGTACAATAAAACCCAACAACTCTTTTGAACCCATCACTTTCACTTCGGACTCAAAACCATTTTCCAATTCCAAGACCATTTAAAACAAAAACCCCTTTTTGAGAAAATCCCAATTTTCTAGAAACAGGATGCATATTTTAAAATCAGTCACTCACCATTGATATTCCTGGATACCTCGCAGATTTTGATTTCCGTGCCACCCATGCATGCATCCACACAATCCACCTACTATCCAATAATCACTTCCACATGCCCACATGAGCATCCATAAGAATACCACTAGATAAAGAAATGTTCTTCCACTTTCAAAAATAAAACATTATCATTATAAGAAAATACTTCTTTTTTTTTACAAAACCATTTCAAAAATTCAAGGCAAATTTCAGGAATGATTTCCATTTCGAAAACAACCCACTTCAATTCTAGATAAGCCAAGACATTATTTTAGGAATTCAATTTTTAAAAAATCAAACGCCAAATTTCCAAAAACAAGGTCCAAGAGAAATGCACCCCAAATATCATGCCAACCGCACACCAAAATAACATAAGAGCAGCACCAAAGTCCGATTCTCTTTTTAAAGGGAAACAATTTCGTGCCAATCCCAAAATTGAAGCAAGACATCACAAACAGTAAATCACCTAGGTGGAGGACTAGTGGTCGTGTCTAACTCGGCTACCTGGTTTAAAAGACCGTTCCCTAGGCAAGTACCAGCCACTAGGAGTGTTAAACCGTACTCTCAGGCATCACATGGGTCGCTACTCCATGTGAGACCAAGCACAGTACCAGTTTACTCCTACTGTCATCCCCCATCTACATAGAACAAATTCAAAAACATAAATCCCAAAACACCCCTAGTTACTCGAGGATCGAAACGAGAAAGAGTTCGCGACACTCTTCTCGCACCTACCCCCTAGTACTGACAATTATATCTTCGATCTACCTGACACACCAAATAACAAGAACAATCTCCTTTGATACCATTTTGTCATGAACCAGGTCAGGTCATCATCTGACCCGGAACCTAACCCAGTCTATGGCAAGGCCCGAAGGACATTACCAATCCCCACGGGCTGGCACAAGTGCCCGGGTATCAAAATTGAAACTTGGGAATGATTTACCTGAATAGATAGACATACAAAAAACAACAAGATGAATAATTTAAAACTAAAAATAGGTAACCAAACATGACCTTAAACTACAGTCAAAATTTAAGATTACAACTTGAAACCAAAACCCGAAAAGGAACAGTAATAAAGGGAAAACTAAAACCACTAACTCAAACTTACAAGCACCATGAGGTGCACCAACCTCAAGCTACATTCACCAACCAACACATGGACGCCGCTGACAACGTCAACCACCAATGTTGTGCATGATGCCTCAAACTGGAATAAAAAGAAAAACAATATACATACACCCAATGTGTATGTAGGGTGTGAGGTAAAAGCCCAATAGGATGCCACCGAGAAAAGGTTCCACGCATAATTATTAAATGACAAATACATTTTCAATTTAATGGAATAAAAATAAAATAAGTGCTTAATGTTTTTTAATGAAAACAGTTTTTTAAGGGAAAAATAATCTAAAAGGAAAACAATATAAATTAACACACACACACACGCACACACACACACATTCTTGGTAACCCCAATGTCACACCGTATGCCAATGGTGAGCGTAGAGAAAAAGAGGAGCACAATACATGGGGCAGGCCCTAATGATACTAGCGAGAAGTGGGACCCTAGAACATCGCGTCTTAGTGAACAATGGTATAGAAACACAATAATATAAATTCTCGTGCACGATCCACTAGTAGGGAAACACATCCATAACCTAGTGGTCTCCAAACATCATCCAAAAGTTTAGTTAGTGTTGTATTTGTCAAATCCAACTAATTGAAACCGGGCCGATGCCACTTCCGTATCACTATCACACTAGTCCAAGTCCGCCCACTTAGTACCCAGGCTTCCCGTTTGTTCTTAAGTAGTTCATATTTCATGTCACATGACAAACATAAATAAAAAAAAATTATGCGCTACCTCTACCCAACATCATTCTTGAACATGCAAAAACCATTTCATAATAATAATAATAATAATAACAACATGTACACTAAAAATCTCTCAAACTAAATCTGCCTCACTTACCCAATTTAAAGAAACCATATGAAAGTTTAAAGAGACTAATAGTTGAACAAACCAAAAATCACACACACAAATACGATTTCGGAATAAGACGCACACTAAAACATTTTCCAAGCAAGTTTCACACCGTTCAATAAACTCTTTGAAAATTTTAGAAAAACAATGTCCAATGGGTGACACAAGAACTTGCACACAAAAACCACCAAATATATATATATATATATATATATATATATCTTTTAGGATCAAATGAACACTGATAAATTTTTAAAACCCAATTTGAAACCCCTTCACCTTTTTAATAAACCAACCACATGATTTAATAAAACACTACATGATGACCTAAAGTGGATTTTTATAAAAAATGCACCATATCTCATATAAACATACCACTTAAAAAACCCAACACATAATAAACACTCTTAAAAACTATTTTCGTACCACTTATACAATTTAATAAATCGATTACAAACATAATAGAAAATATCCAATGTGTGAAACAATATTTTACCAAAAAAATACACTCAAATGATTCTCATTGAAAACCAACGCAGACTAGAATATTATATACACACCAATTTCATTATTCAAACAATTTGAAAAATCGCTTAAGAAGTTCAATAAATAATTTTTACTATTTAAAAAATTAATTCTTCAATTTCTAAAATAAATAAAATTAAATGACTTAACATGAGTTTTTACAAAAAGTGGATTCTATAACATATACACATTCCATAAAATCAAATGTGCGAATAAATTCCTCATTCGCTAAAATCTAACCTTTGAACCAAACAAATAATTTAAATAATAATAATCCAATTTAATTAACTTGCAAATTAATTCATCAATTAATAATAAAACATGGAACCACCTACCTCAGAATGTAGGAAACCTCGTGAGCGTGGGGCGAAACTCCCAACGCATACCAAACACACCATAAACAACAGAATTAAACCCTAAAAACAAGAAATCAGAGCAATTCCACCATAATCGGACCAAATGAGATTCCAAAATCAAAATTAAAACTCAATAAAATTAAAAAAACTTTAAATTGAGGTATAGTGAACTTACGAAAAGGGGTCCGAGAATCTTTCTGAGTGAGTTTGTGGGTACTGGAAGGTGTCGCACTGGCTGGAGCCTCGCCGGAAGAAGGCACAACCAAGGGAGTCACAACCAGAGGTGTGCTGCGCAGGTTGGAGGCTTACTAGAAGGGGGCGCGACCAAAGCGGGAAGGTGTGTTGGGGCTGTATGGTCTTCAGTTGAGCTAAGGAGGGGGGTGCAGCCAAGGGTGATGTGGTATGAAGTAGTAGATAGAGAGGAGGGTGTCAGTCTAGGTGTGTGTCGCCAGAGGGCTTGAGAGGGGCGGTCCGGCGAGGGAGGAGGTAGCGCGCAGCTAAGGGTTGGCACTGGGTCGAGGCAGTCCGCCGGGAGGAAGTGGAGCATAAGGGTTATGCAGTGCTCGGTGAGCCGAAAGGTGGTAGGTCATGGACGAGCGGGCTGGAGGGGAGGGTGTCAGCCGAAGGGAGAAGGGGATCCGACAACATGCTAGGGTTAAAGTGGGAGGGGAGGTCCGCTGTGTGAAAAAAAAACTAGGGGGAAAGGGATACGCATGGGGAGAGGGGAGTGCAAGGGAGGGAGGGAAAAATAAGAGAGATAAAAAAAGAGAGAAAAAAATGGGGAATAACAAAAATGAAATGAAACTAAAAAAACACTTAAACTAACCTACACATAATAACAAAAATAACTGTAATTTAAATATAATGTTAATTATTTTATAATTTTAACACTAATTTAATATCAATGACCAAATCAAAGCATTAACAAAAAATAATAATAATAGTAATAATAACAATTATATTCATAACCTAATTAAAATATTAACATAAATAATGACAACAAGAATAATAAAACTAAAATAACAAAACTAGCCAAAATAATAACATCATTCTTAATTGAGGTTGGACAATGCGCATGGTCGTGTGCACGGTCACACGCCTGGTTGCACGCCCGTGTAATAATAATTTTAATAATAATATAGCAGTCTCTTATTAAGGATGGGAACCGAACACAGTCGCACACCTCTATAAAACCAATTTTTTTTAAAAGAAGAACTAATTCAAACCACCGCTCAAAAGTGAGGCCCAAAATAATTAAATTAACAGTAAGTATTGGTCAGGGTGGGACAATTAAAGTGTTATAAATCTTAGTAAAAATCCTATCCATCACTGAAGAACAAAGAAAATTGAAATCAAATATCATTTTATCAAGGAGAAGGTGGTGTATGGTCTTGTGAAATTAGAATATGTGCCTACAGAACATTAGGCAAAAGCAATTATGACAATGGACTTACCCAAAGAAGCATTTAACAACATAAACAGGCTCTGGGAGTTCATTCGACTCCCCCAAACTTCAAAAAGTGTGAATTTGGGACCCCCTCTCCCCATTATATGGTTTCCCCCCCTAATGCGATGAAATATTTTATTTACCATATTGAAGAAAACAATGAGGTGAACTTTGGGTTCATTGAAAAAAGGGAATATATTTGGCCATTAATGTGGAGAAAATGTATTAATCAAGACAGGGGGAGAAGCTGATAAGAAACTAATAGGGGGAGTAGTGAGTTAGAGGGATTTTCAACATTTTAAAAGTTGCATGTTTTTGAGAAACCATGAAATTATTATGTGACATGATTGGAATTAGGTGTTATGAGGAAACTATTCATGGTTATCAAAGCATAGCTTGGGAATCTTTAAGCATTACAAAGAAAGAGATCCCATGCTGTGAAGTATGGGGAGTTTTAAAAATGATGCTGATAAAAGTGATTGATCAAAGGATATATATCATGACAGATGGGGTTTATGATGAAATAATTTGAGAGGTTTTAGACTAAGGTGATTCATTGATGTACTTTGAAAGCTACTCTTGTTTCTCACATAGAGCATGGATCATATGTGATTAGATTTTGTGTTGAGTAAATCTTTAATTTCTATTTGAATCAAATAAAGCAAAGATCAGAATAATATGGAAGAATCTTCAAAGAGGTATCAAAATATGAATATTTTTCAACAAACCCAAAGGGGGATATTGTTGGGAAAAACTCTCACAAGGTAACATTGCAGTATTTTTAGGTTGATTGTGTTTTTTGACAAAGAAAGTTTCCATGGATAGTTATGGAGGTACAAAGATATTATTTACTAGGAATTTTGACAAATATTCAAGACAAAGTATTGGATTCCAAGGAAGTGGTATAAAAAAATACGTACAAAAGGTGATGTTATTTCCCAAAGTTTTCCAATTTTTTTCCTCCAAAATTTAGAGGATAGCTAGAATTAAAAAATATGAATTTCCTTGAAGGCCTTGTAAAAATATGGGAAATGAATGAGTTTTATGAAGAATTATTTTCGTAAATGTTGTTTTGAAAAGGTATTGTTATTGCGAATGAGAATAGTGAACAATTGAAGATTTGACGGTAATCTCTATGACTATGAGAAGATTCATAAAAAAGAAATTACCATGGTGCTTCATGAAGATATAAAGATTCATGAATAAAATAGGAGATAATTGTAAAATGGGGATGATGTGGATTAAAGCTTCTGGAATGATAGGAAACAATAATAAATATGCCTCTACCCCCTTTAGAAATGAAATGATACTTAACAAAGATTCCAAGGATCTAGATTCATGAAGGTGGTTCACGAAGAAAGTTCTTCAGAAAATGTTCATTAAGAAAGGAAGTTTGTGAAGGATATAAAAATACCACTGAAATTATTGATGTTTGTGAAGGCTAAGTAATATTTGTGAAATTGTTTGAGCTTTGTGAAAGGAGGTTGCTTTACAAAGGCTGGTAGATCTTTAAGAAAGATGTGATATTTACTAAAGTTGAGAGGTTTGTGAAGGCACATTATTCTTGTGAATAATTGAGTATTTCTGAGAAGGTGGTGTGAGATTCATAGATGAATTGATCATCACAAAAGTTTTGAAAATGTGTTTCCCTGTAGATCTGTGGTAAAGTGATATTCATCAACTAGATGAAAGTGGGACATCAACATAGAATCTATCTAAAATTGGAGATGTATTCATTATTGATAATGAATGAACCTACATGTCTATAAAATGGGTGTGAATCCTTTCTAGATCACTAAGAAAAGGAATATGAAATATGGTAATCCTTTCCAATGATAGTGATCCATCAAAAGACATTTAGGGAGTGACCCTTGGGAATTAGTGTGCTATGCCTAAACTTTGTAAAGGTAGTGAGCCTAGGCATATAAGTGATATAGCCCGAACCTTGTATTTTGGAAGTGAGACTTTGTGGATTTTTTTTATATTGGGAAATCACCATTGTATGCTCCTTTGATGTAGCCCAGTGAGGGTGAACCAAGTAAAATTGTTGTATCTCATGCTTGATATAATTTATATTCATACATTGTTATGGGAGAAGGAGAGATGAGTGTTTTTTTAATGAAGAAACAAGATCCAAAGGAGCTATTGTTTTAATCTATCATACCCTGATTCACCTCCTTAATGAGTTATTTAACCTAGTCGGTCTAACATTATAACTATTTGAAGTCATCATTGAAAAATACTAGAATCTAGGGTACTCAGGAGATAAAAGTTTAGAAGTTAAATCTTATCAAAGAATTAACCAAGTCTCGAAGAGGTTACCCTGAGGTTTTTAATGATAAATTAATATTACAAAATTAAATCAAATTGAAAATATGAAAAATTCATCAGGTGAAGTGTACACTGAGATACACTTATTAAAGAAACATCACTAGAAAGTACATTGAAAATAATAAGTTAGATATATTTGGAAGATGAAGCTGCTATGTAAGTAGGATGTCTGATCTAATTTAAATACTTGGAACTTAAGTTATGTGATATATGAACTATTCATTAAGGGGAAGAAATATCACTTTAGTAGAAGAGTAATTATTATTGAAGATGATTTGATTGAAAGGTAAAACAATCAGAATTAATTAAAAGTATGGTTAATGCTAATGGATCAAAAAAAGGCGACAAAGATAATAATCTCTCTATGATTGCACTGATTGTCAGATTATTAGAATATATGATGGATTTTTAAAGCATCATAAGTCAATATATCTAGTTGTATTGATAATAAATTGGTTATTTAATTCCAATATATTAGAATAAATCCTAGTATGAATGATTTATCTAAGTTGACTGAGTGTTGAGAAAGTCTAGATATACAGAAAGTTAGAAACTTTAGAATATGGATATTTAAGTATAATAAAATTTTAGTAAATTGAAATATATTTTGAGAACAAATTGATTGAAAAATGATTTCATTCTATAATTAAATGTTCAAACAACCTGTAAGAGAAAAAAATGTTGAACATTGAAAGATTATAAATAAATTTAGACTTTGAAGAACTGAAGGAAGTAGAATATTGAGTAGTGCAGTGTTAAAGGTAAAAATGGAAGATGTAGAGAGACTTATATTGAAGTCAGACCACTGAAAGATCCCAAGGGATTTTTTTGGAAATTCAAGTTAACTATGATGATACTAATATAGATATTCAAATTTTCATAATTCATAAAGGAAATATCCCAATTCATTCTGAAAATTTTCAAATATTTGAAAATATATTGGCACCAGATTTTGAGTAAATTTGAACTGACATAGTGATCCTCAAAATATTTTTTAAGGTATTAAAAATAAAAGGGTTTAAAGATTCAACGTTTATATATTTCAATTCACTAAACCTATTGGAAAAGGATGAGCCTATAAATATGGAGTATTTCATTTAGATTATAGAGTACCATTGAGAAACTAAAATTTAGAAGTATTGAAGATACAAAGTTTCTTACCCACACTTATCATAAGCTCATTTGTTTCAATGTTTAGTGAATATTGGAACATATAGTTATAAGGAGTTGTAGCTTTTTCTCTAAATTAAAACGACTATAAGATACAATATCATACCAATTTCAAGTTTTGGATTTTATAAGTAATGGATATTGAAGTTATAAAGTGAGATATCTATAAATTAAGTATACTAGAAGAAGGGATAATACAATATTCATGTAGAGTATAGAGGAAGGACCATTGAAAATAAAATTTCTACTCATGGATTTCATTGAGAAAAATTTAAAACTAGTTGTACTAGTATAAAAAATGATAACAATAGAGTGGGATGCTAGATGACATGGTCAGATATTGTATAAGTATGGTATGTAGTATGAGATTTAGATAAAAAATGACCCCACACCACTTTTAATTGATAAAAATATTTTTAGTGTAAAATCTATGTCTTAGGATAATAACTAGACCTAAAATTATAGTCTTCCATCATTAGGGCTGAAACTTACAAAAATAATCTTATTCATATATTTCATTCATTATAAGTATTTCATACAAAATTAAGTGGTAAGTTTTCATAATAATATCCTTAAATCCTAAGTGAGATAGAGGTTTCAACAATATAAAGGGGTAAAAATTAATATTTTTCTTATTCATTAAATAGTGGCCACACCTGATTAGCCCCCCCCCCCTCTCAGTGTGACTGCAAAATATCCTAAGACTAACAAGTGATATAATAGTGTAGGTTTCCTTTGATCGAACCTATAATTTTATCTACCCTTTTTTTCAGTGATATACATGAAGAGAATGTTTTAGGAAGGTATAGAGACACTTATATCATAATTTAAGAATATGATTAACAAAATAAAAGATATTATTGGTAGTGGAAATATGGAGGTTTCATCCAGAACATTGAAAATCTAAGAAAAGAAATAGTCTTAGAAGAAAAACAAGTTAACTTCTCAAAAGAAGTGAAAGGGTGATCCACAAATAAGGAAGTTAAAAAAAGTTTTAGAAATTCAGGTAATTCTATCGAGAAAATTCATTTGGAAGAATCATGATTAGTCTATGGTGAGTATAATTATATTGAAACCATTGATTGAATTTACTTTTAAATCAAGTATTATATGAAATTATCCCTATCTATGTAGTCACATATATAATTTCATTTATCAATGGAATATGTGATAAAATTCATAACTGGAATCAAAATATAATGATATGGAAAATGAATGGTCAAAAATGTTCTAAAAGTGTATATTTATCATAGAACTCATGAAATAAATGAAAAAATACACATTACTTTTTAGTGAAAAATTTTCCTTAGTCGAAAAGGAATTGGAAAGGAATGACTATGAGAATGTTGTGTTTTTGAATGTTTATGAAGAACTAATTCATGCATTGGAAGTTACTATCAATGTCAGGATCTATTAGTTTGAGGTTAATTCTATAAAAGAATAAAATTGATTGGTAACTATCTACTTGATGATATAAATTTTATTGAAGATCAAATTTAGAAGATCAAAAATTAATTTAAAGAAAATTTTACAACTCTTGAAGATCATAAAAATCATTGAATTTAAAGTGTATTGAGATGGTTGTATTATTGATAAAATTATTTTCTTTATTTAAATATTTTTATAAAACTTGGATAAGTGAAAACAAAAAATCTATGAAGAGACATACTCATTCAAGAAATAGTATGAATGTGACATCATTAAAAGTTCCATATTCTAATAGGATGAAAGAAAATATAACCCCATGATCTTAAATTACTATTTAAGCTAATACAAATAATTTTAAAATCTTAGGATATAGAACCATTTTCAGAGAAATATAGATTTAGAAATGTGATGAGAATCCCACCACATCTACAAAGGTGTAAGAAAAAGGAAATATAAAGAGTAACCCTAAAGGAATTTGAATGGAATTTATTAATTCCTAAATATAGGAAGATACATTCACTAGAAAAACTTCAATGAAATAGAGGATCTAATATTTTGTTGATACTTCTTGTGATATGGAATGTTTAGACACCAGAACATTGATTTTTTGAATAATTTTTCAACTAATGTAAAATGCAGAAGGCCTATACTAAGGGGTAGTGGAGTGGAAGTTAAAATAAACATATCTATGTGATAACATTGTACATAGAAAAATATAAATAGATTGATATACAATAGATTTTAATATCTAGAATATTACATGGATGTTGTAGAAGAAGTGTTCATTATGTTGATAAGTTTTAGTTTACAGCTGGTAAGAATTGGTTAGTTGCATCCATTGGGAAAATGACACAAAATATGATGAAAATAAATAAAATATAAACTACGTGTCTACCTTAAGGTGTAAGAAAATTGAAGTTACTAATAATAATTCACATAAGAAAAATATAAAGGAAGTAATCACACTAAATAAAAGACACTTCTTTTGTAGAAAGGAATGACAAATTATTAGTAATAGTAAAATTTTTAGGAATACTAAGACTTACAGAACCAATCCAGTGCGAAAAAAATATAAAGAAAGGAATAATGGGATTTAATAAATGAAATAATTTTACAAAGAAAAGCTTTATGATCACTTAAAGTAACTATATAAGGTTAACATTCTTAATGTTAAGATGCTGTGTAAAATTAATTAGAAGACTATTCAAACTCCCGTGAAATGAATGAAATAGTTTTCCCAATGGTAAGAGATTGTAAAAAATTGGAACATAAACTCAGAATATATAAGTATTTCTTAACACAAAAAGAAAACGAAACATTTTATGAAGGTTTTTAGGATGATTATGAAGTTTTGGATTCTAAAAATCCAAAGTATTAATATTATTTATCTTTTAGTATGTTAATGTTTTCTTTTATCCTTGAATAAAAAACATTTATTAAATTATATGGGAGATTTTGTAACATCTTTTGACAAAGGTAGATGTTTTATAAAGTGGGAGTAACATGATTTTTAGTTTAATGATTTTAATATATTTTTTGTGATAGATATATGAAATAAGTTGATTGAAAAAATTCTTTAAAACAACCATTAAAATAGTAGTTTGTGATTTATTATCACTTGATGAATTTTATGGTCAAATTTAATGTTTATGTTAACCACTCTTTTTTTGCACTGAGTATGGTTAACATAAACTTAGATTTGGTTAAAATGTGTATTATTTACTTAATTTAACTGATTCTATCATTTTCTTAAGTAATTCAACATTTTTTCAGTTAAATGGATGAAATAGGGAGAATAAGAGAAATTAATAATCGATCACTCACTCAAAGTTCTTATAATAAAGAGATTTAAGAGACTTTTAATTTATTATAAATCAAGGGGAGAATATTTAATGACTTTAATGTGAATTTAGTATTGAAAAAAACACAAAGGGGGGGGGGGTCAAAGTACCCTAAGGATGGTTGTTACACTTTTCTAATCACTCATACATCAAATTTTGGGTTTTATTTATCATTTGGTTTTCCTTTAGAGTTTCTGGGAGCTAGTTATCGAAAACCCATTTTTGGGGAAGATAGTCCAATGAGAATGGTTAACGTATAGTTTGTCTAACCGTGTGGCTAAACATGTGAGGTGTGTTGATTGGGTACTAGTGTGCTTATGCACAATTGAATCATGGTTTGTAAACCCTAAAAAGCCTCATGGGTAACTATGTGGACAGTTTTTGGGGAGGTCATAGCTCCTGCACGGTTGGCGCACTATTTTCCAAACCATGATTCCAAACCATGAAGTTTCTAAAATACTTTAAAATTTTGGATTTTTACCAAAATTACCATATAAAATTTTTATTTTTTTGGGGCTCATTTCTCTTACCCCATTTATATGTAGGTCATCCTACTTATCAAGGAAAATTATCCCCCTTATATTAGTGGATTATCCTTGAACCCAATGTGTTTTTTCATGAGGTAATCCCCTTTATTCATGAATTATTCTTCCTCCCCCTTCCTCCCTCTTGTTATTCATTTTTGATGGAGGTGTGTAACCCTTGAAGGGTTATTTTCTGAATCTAGGATTTTTAAGGGGAATTTGATTCTTTTTTCCTATGTCTTAGGTTTGTTAGGCCTTATTCTACCTATTCTAGTTTTTTTTTCTTTAATGGAGATGAGGTTGAAATTGATTCCACGATAGGTATCTCAATTTAAGGGTATTTTGCATATATTAACTTTATATTCATACCTTACTTCTGCTTTTTGTATATCAAATTTACACTTTTTTGATTTATGATTGATGATTATCCCATGTTTGATATGTTTTATGGATTGGTTTGTAAATTTAGGTGTTTAAAGAGGGTTTTCCCAATGGGAGTGCCTTGTATGCACTCAAAGTGTTTTTTAAAATGGATCAAAGGTGGTTGGTGGTTTCAAATGGATTTCTAAAATTGTTTAAGATATGTTTTCACCTTTTTAAATGAGTTTTATTTAAAAATAGGCATATTGGATTGTAAAATTGGTTTGTAAAATGCTTATTCATGTATGGAATTTGATTGTAATGCTTTTTTACATGGAGTAATACATGGGTAACCTAGTATGTGAGTGAGGGGTTATCCAAGAGACCAGGAGAGCCTTTGGGTAGGAAGACCATAAAATCTACCACTATTTAAAAGGAACTTTGAGATCATTTTTCTAGGAATACTGTGATAGATTCCATTTTTTATCGAGATACTATGAGAGACCTTAGAGTTGGTCCCCTGGAAGACTGTAAAAGCTCCCACCTTATTTATCCATCTAGCACACCTTTTTTAGACTTAGTCAAATTGTAAGATTATGGTTAGATCCCTAGGTTCACTTACTCACGCCATATTGGTTTATATACTTCTTGAATTTTATTAGTACATGTTTATATGATATCATGTATGTTATGTGCATTTCCATTTTAATAGTTATATGACTGTGATGTTTATGCTCCCCATTGTTGTGACTTATTGGATATATTAATTTTTAAGTGTGGTATGGAATTTTTTATTTATTTTAGAAATGTTGAGAATTATTTTGGAAAACATGTTTCATTATAAATGGAAAACCAAAGGGACTTCAAAGGCTTGTTTAAAATAAAAAAGTTTTCAAAGTGGTTCAGTTTAAAATGATTTTCCAAACCAGTTTATTGATTTTTGTGGGTAAAACACTTTTAAATATTAATGGTGGTATACTATAGTGTATTTTCCTCACAATATATATATGAATTTGAAAATATGTAGTCTTTTTTTAGGACACAAGTAAATATAGGGGAACTATGTACCAGGGTGGATCGTCTTGATTACCGCTATCCATCGTTTTGTTATAGGAGACACAGTCTCATTGGGATTGACTAATGTAGAATAATTATCGGATTTTATACTTTTTACGATGTGTTTATTATCACGGTTTGGAATTTTCCACTTTATTTTTATTTCTTATCTTATGGATAGAGATACCCTATATATGTCTTATTATGGTGCGTTTTTCATATGATTTTGTTATTGTTTATGATATATTCATTTAATTTACTGTGTTTACCTAGTTTTGTATTGTTTTTATTGTATCTAATCATATTAGCAAGGATATACCAATTCATAGATGTACAATTTCTATTTACCATGTGTGAAACCATTTCAAAGAGGATTTTCGTTGTTCTTAGTGATTTTCACCATCTTGTGGTGATTGGGAACATGCCAAAGTTATTATGACGAGCTGTATTGGGTTGACTCTTGTCACTTCATTAAAAAATGGTATCATTGGTGGTTTTATTTGGGATTTAGTTGTATTATGGAGCTTCTACCATTGAGATTCAAGATATTGGGCTACAGGATTTCCTAGAAAGCTCTTCTCCATGTTGAACCTTGAGTTTCCCTTATCGTAATGGGATTACATTGACATTTTGGAGCCTAGTTAGGGATTTTTTATGATAGTTTTAGGTATTTTTTGGTTGGTGTTGAGTTTTGATATGATACTGGGGGTTATTTTGATTCTTTGTAGGACGGTATGTAGGAGGTACAAGGTTAAGGAACACATTTATTAGTAACCATGCACAACCCACGTGGCCTTGTCTTCTAGATATAATGACACCCACATGTTTGGCATACAATTTTCCTAACTGTGTGGTCAAACCATGAATAGTCAGATATACTTGAAATTTTTGATGTTTTAAATACATTTTTCTTTAGGAGTTTCTTTTGATGATATTTTTTCTGGTTGAGACCTTAGATAGGGGTTATTTCTAGTTCATTTGATAATATTTAAAGATAAATTGTGCTTAAAGGAGCCTATGTTCATGTGCCTAATATATTATTCCCCTCTGAAGGATATCGTCTAGGTATAGAGTGGGTACTATAGAGAATAACCTGTAGGAAAACCATCCTTTTGATTCAACTCTAGTAGAGTCCATATTTTTCATGATCCAATCCTTGGTTCTTGTCGGTGGTTGAGATCATACATGGGTTGTGGACCAAACTCAGAAGTTCATAAGGTAGAATTCACCAATGTTATCTGGTGATAGATATACCAATGACCTGAAGGAGTGTTTTGATCATATAGAGTAGATCATTGAGTTTATGAATACCTATAAGACCTAAAAAGTGGGTTTTTCTAAATATGTGTTGTAATGAATGTATAAGAAGTGGTGGAAGTTGATGGTTTTTTCATGTAGGAACATGGATCTCACGTAGAACACTTTGAAGATGTATTTTAATTATTAGTTCTACCAAAAAACCTTGAGGGTGGAAAAGGAACATGATTTCTTGAAGTGATAGTAAGGGGATTATTCAATGAAAGAGTATCCCACATAATTTTATGAGATGGTTCATTTCACTTAGGATCTCCTCGTTAACGATTACCTCAATTCTCAACATTTTAAAAAGTGATTGAGGATAGAGATCAAGTATATGCTCATCCTTATTTTCCTATCGACTTATTTAAAGGTAGTTGATAATGTTGCTATGTAAGTGGTAGATCTAAATTGAAAGGTAAGTCTCAGTGGTGTTCTTTTAGTGGGAGGAATCCCAATTTCTTCATCATAAAAAAAGTAAAAGCCGGAAAATTCCATAACCTAGTGGAAATCATGTGAAACAATTGTTAGGAATGACTATAGTGTATTCTATAAGGTTAAAGACTATAGTTTTCTATTTATGTTAGGAATTTGGACACACCATGAATAATTTCCTAGAGACTCTGAGGGTGTTCCACCTATGTGGGTATATAAGGAATCTTTAGGGATTTCATCATTTTGTTCCATGGGGGAGAGGTATATACTCTATCCATTAGAAGGGTTTTCTGGTGTAGTCTAATGCTACTAGGGGATTAGGATCTCACCATCGAGGAAAGGGAGATTCTCACATGGAGAATAAGGATAAGATTAGGCATGAGACATTCTATTTTCATACATTAGAGGTTGTTCTGGAGGATTCAAATTCTGATCCATCCACCATGAGAGGTATATTGTTTATTGATTATTTCATGGAATTTATTCTATTTCATACGGTTATGAAACATTATTTTTTCTCACTAATGATTCTTGATGCTTTGGGTATGCTAGAAGAGTTTATTCCATTTGTGATGGATTTGATGAACCTATTGGGTAGGAATAAGGATTGTGTTTCAAGTTATAAGAGGTTAATATTTTAATTATTGATGTGGAAGTTATTTAGTATTTCCTCATGTTGGACCTGTTTGGTTTGATCCTCATCATCATTATGGATTGGTTAATAAGCTTCATGTATCTACTTGATTACCATCATAGCGGGGTCCAAATTCTTACCCCTAATGGTTTCACTCTTGTATTTTAGAGTGACTAGGATACAATGTAACACCCCAAGCTTCCACGACACACTTATCTTTCAATAATACAATAGCATGTGTTGTACGCAACACTGAGTTCAAGCGCACCATGACTTATCAAACTAGTCGTTAAAAAGAGGTTAGGAATAGTATTAACTGAATTTTAAATTTTATATTATCCTTATAATTTTACAATCCATATGATGAGTTTCTAAGACATAATTTAATAATAAATTCATTTTTTCAGATAAAAGAAGTATTTTTCAAAAAAATGCAATTTTACAGCCTTTTAATAGTGAAGCCTTTTTAAATCCAATATTTGAAACTTTTATATATTCAATTTGAAAAAATGAACTTCTTATTTAGAAATGGGACATAATAATTTAGTTTCAATAAGGGTTTGGTATTTTTCTGATGACTTTCATATTTGGGTGAATAGTGAAAATTACTAAATTTTAATTAAAAATACAATTTTTAATCAAAATCATTAATAGTGATAAATTATGAATTTAAGTGGTTTTAAAGTATATTTGGAATATATTTTTACCAATTAATACAATGTTGGTCATTGAAAATAATTTCACATTTAAGCCGGACATAAAAAACTGTCAATCTTTTGATAGTTATTATCTCTTAAAAACACGCTTTTTGTTTTAACAACGGGAATTAATTTTAAATTAATTTATGCCACTTCTGTGTTTTGAATTTATAAATATGGATTCAATATTTTTAATCATTAGGTCCAAATTGTGTAAATATGTAACTTTTATTTTTAGACATTTTGAATAATTACTTCGGTAAATATTTTATTTACCATGGTTAAAGGGTAAATCTGGTAAATAAGGGTAACAAAATAATATTATAATAATATTAATTTACACTAAAACGTGTCATAACCCTATTGGTTGATACATGTCAGACCATGGGCATCTTCGGGTCAATTTTGGGACCCCATGGATCCACTTTTAAGTGATAAGGACACTTTATATTTATTAAGTTAAAGTAAATACAAAAATAAAATAAGCATATATCTTTTAGAAAAAAAATTCTTATATAGGGGTATATATATTATATTTTCGACTATAAATATTAAATAGAAATATAAAACTATTTCCTACATCATAGTATTTTATTTATAATTTTTAGAAATTTAATAATTAAAATTATTTATGACACAATAATGATACAATATTTTCCTTATTAATGAAAGAATAAAATAATTGGTATTATAAATATTAAAATAAATATAATTTGAACGTTTTGATGCCATATAAGAATTTTATATATTAAAATGACATGTTAGGATTGATTAAATGATTTTTTTTCTAATTACTAATATTGTTAAGACATTAA
This sequence comes from Viscum album, assembly GCA_963277665.1. Taxonomy (NCBI): domain Eukaryota; kingdom Viridiplantae; phylum Streptophyta; class Magnoliopsida; order Santalales; family Viscaceae; genus Viscum; species Viscum album. The sequence goes on from OY728125.1 coordinate 398,548,425, forward strand.
AAAAATCAATTATTAAATGGTGTCAAAATTGACATAAAAGAGTTTTTAAAACAAATATTATATTATTAATTGATATTCTATTCCTAAAAATCTAAGGTTCGGCCAAAGGACTAATATAATGATAGGTGTATCATTAATGGACCACTTGGGGGACTCTTAGATGTATATAGTAAGTTTATTAACTATATAATATAAAAAGACAAAGTGACATGGTGAATGTCAAACTAATTAACTAAGAGTTAAAACTAAAAGATAAGGTTAATATAATCACCCAAACCTCTCTAAAATCTATTGGATGAATGGATTTAGACCCATCCCAACATTAGTCTTTGAATAATCCACTTTTTAGCCATTATAAACTGAATATGAATTTATTATAAATTAATACTTTAAGTTTTTCCTAAAGAGCCCCTCCTCCCCCTTATAAAAGGACACAACTTCTAACCAATTCTTCACACCTTCAAAGCCTTTTGGTTCGGCAAAACCCTGCCCAAATAATCTCTCAACTATCCTAAATTAAACCTATAGTCCATATTTTGATTATAAAGCCAACCTATGAAGACCTTTTGATGAAATCAGAAGGAAGAACCCGAAGAAGAGGTAATGATTTCACCACCCTCTTTCAAGTTCCTTTCTTTTTAGACTTCCTTTTTCTTTGTTGTTTCCATTATAAAATAATAAATCTAGTATATTATATATAATGCGATGTTATTATAATTATGGTACAACCAAATTCATTATTCTATCCACCCTTTGAATGACATGTCACCATACGTGCGTATGTACGGCTTACCGTCTCCACGTTGTGGTGTAATTGTTATTCAATACATTATTATTTGGATGGGTATAATAATGATGTGTATTTGATGTAAATAATAAATATAACATAATAAGGATTATTTATATATTATATACCATCCAATTATATATTATATTAATATCAAAAGAATGATATTTTCGCTCGTGCGTACGTACGGATTACCGTCTCCACGACGCGATGAGATTTATTTCCAAGTTCACCATTTATTGACGATTATAAAAAATATATACTACTAATAAGTATGTAATATATGAAATAATAATTCTACTGTAGATATATATATATATATATATAAGTATTTATGTACTTGCATATATCTTATTCACTTACTTCCGTTCAATACTATATGAAAACGGAAACAACGTTTATGCGTACGTACGGACTACTGTCTCCATAAACGGTGTTTTCCATTTCATATATATGTCTAATATAAGTTTTCATATTATAAATATATATGATAAATAAATAATGTTTTATATTCTTTAAGTATTTAAATCACGGTCTAAGTGATACAATCAAGAGTAACAAGTTAAAACACGTTCGATAAAGAAAACGATTATTACCCAAAATATTAATATAACATGGAAATTATTATTAAATGTGCAGTATAAAGTCATAAATAAATCATGTATGATATCATAAATATTAATATGGTTCTGTTATAATTTAATAACATACTATAGTCTTCATACAGGAGGCTAAACGTACCCTAGACTAAAAGAAAGTGCACGGTAAGGGGTTTTCATCTCACTCCTTATTCCCAAGAGATTCATGCCATATTACCACTATTACCTTTTTTGTGGTGTATGTACTGCCCATAATTGTATTCTTTTTGTAATAAAATTTAATATATGTGTATTTACATATTCATTGTATGATACCTCTTTCATGGGTTGTATGTTTCGTAAGTTACCAAATTGGTAAGAGTTAATTTCACAATCTCTTTATTATCCAAGGTTGTTTTTACATAAGTATCTACTGAGACATATTTATTATCCATGTCCATGTTTTATGAAAGATTTTTCCAAGGTATTATTTTAAGGTACTTTTTTTTACTAAAACATCATTTCAAATGTTTTAAATATTTATTCATCTAAATCTTTCTCATTAATGTCCATGTCTTCAAAATGGGTTTTAAGGATTTATTTATATGGACATGAATGTTTTTAAAATGTTAATTCCTTTCAAATGTTTCAAAGTGGTATGGGACACATTGATTCCAAAATTTCTTTAAATTAATTCTTTTATAAATTTTGTGAATTTTAAATGTTTTTATGAAAAAGGGGTATTTCTCTCAAAGAGTTTTACAAATCATTTTCATCTATGTCAACATCCTTTGATAAATTTTACACTTGTTTGAAGTTGATTTACTATGAAACAAATCATCCATATTGTATTTAATGTTTTTTGATATGTTTGACTATGGATGAGTTATTTTTATGCTATTAATGGTTTATGATTAATGTTTTGACATTTCGTATGCTAGTTTTAATACAAATGTTTATGTTAGAATTCATCCTCTTATTAAAATGAATGTGTTGGACTAGTATGTTCCGGGTTGGGGACCGGTAAAAGTAATCCCTTCGGGTTGGTGTCTGGTTATTAGAGGCACTTCGGGTTGGTGTCCGGTTATTAGAGGCACTCCAGGTTGGGTTCCGATTACAGTTATCCCTTAGGTCTTGGCACGAGACCTTGACACAAAAATTAAAGTTCAGCATTATGCATTCCATCATTATGAAAGTGGTTATTGATATTGCATGTGATTATTTGACTAGTAGAATATCCATGTGAATAAGTGAATGGAATTATTTCATTTTATGTCTTCCATATTATTCTGAAGTTCATGTTTAAAAGGCCTTTGTTTTAGTTTTATACATTGCCATAAATGTTTATGCTTATTTTTGAAAGTTTCCGCTGTATTTCTTACCCTTACTGAGCGTTTGAGCTCACCCCATTCTATGTTTTCTTTTCCCAGGATTCCAAGAAGTGTATTGTGATTGATATGCAGGGTTAAGTCAAGTGAATAATGGTGTTCATAAAGGAATATTTATTTATTTTTTGTATGTTATAAAGTGTAATGTAACATTGATGTATGTAATCTATTTTCCAAGACCGCTAAACTTATTGGTCCTTCAGGAGTTGATTCCTTGTAATCATGCCAATGTATTAAAATAATGCACTGACTCTGGGTAAATCGGGTTGGGGAATTACAGTTAGTATCAGAGGAAGTTTAGAAATAATATTGGAAGCTAGATTTAGATAAAATATGATTAGAGCACATTGCCCTAAGATAGACTTTGAGGATTATTATAGAATAACTACCTAGATTTTTTGTATTGTAGAGATTTTGTGAGTTTTCCGAGCAATACATCCCTGTCTGGATACGATCAGGTAGAGACGGCTATGGCACAGATGTACCTAGGGGTAAAACCCGAAAACACCGCTTTGAGCTAGACTCGAACGTGAACTGGTGCATAACAACGGGCCTTGCTGCACTCTTGGTTACAACACTCCTGAGGGATATGCTTAGGATAATTCTCATTTTCTTTACAAACCGCTATGAAGGGTTTATGAGTATATACCTCCTCAAAGAAAACATTTTTTGTGATTATGGATTATATCCATAAACTATTCAATTTATGTTAGGTATTCTACATGTTTGGAATTATGAATTGTGATTCATAAAATGACTTAGTGTATGCCATTGTTTAGAAATGGTGCCCAGTAGAAGGAATGAGAACTCTAGAAATATGCATGATCCAAAGAGTAAGAAAGATCATATCTTTCATGGTCTTAAGTCATAATTTAGAAGGGAAATAGTATCCCATGTATTATCATTATATGAAGAAAAAATATCATGTGTTGATAAGATATGTAAAGAATACTCAGAGTCCTATGGCTTTGAAGGGAAGCCAGGGAAGGAAAGGATGGTGGAGAGAAGGACAGATAAAGGGAATAAGGTAAAGAAAGATTTTCCTATATGTGATCACTTTGGAAAAAATCACCTTGGAAAATGATTGAAGGGAATTGGAGTATGTTATAAGTGTGGAGAAAAAGGAAACCATGTACATGACTGCAAGGGTAAGAAAAAGGTTTCAAATGTATAGTGCTTCATCTGCAAGGAGTTTGGCCACTACGCGAACCAATGTCCCAGTCATCAGACTATTCCAAAAATAATGCTATTGGATAATAATCATGTTATAATACTACCACAGATGAAGAGGAATTACTAGTGTTCTTATATTGTTATTAGATAATTATGTCATTTGAGTGTTGTATAAACAATGTACTGGTTATAATAATTACGGAGTATATAAGGATTGTACTGCATTACTATTTCATTAAGGACTTGAGATTTTGTGGAACAAAGAAAAGTGACTCAATAGCAGGTTAAATTTTTGGAAAAAATATGGTTGAGAGAAAGATAAACCATAATATGGTTCTGATACCGAGGTAGTGATTTTGGAATAATACATGATTGATTTGGATAAATTATATTGGATATTCTTGACTACCTTGAAACTAATTAATGATTTGTATATTACATCATTGTAGGAGTTTACAAAATTTTTGAATAGAAGGAGTATATCTAGAATTCTATAAGTAATAAGGAATCATTAATGTAAACAATAAGGTTTTATGGTATTTTAGGATGTTGCAGTGTTTTAAAAGAAAACATGATGAAGGTGTTCACATGCTATTATGTGGGAAAAAAGGATCTTCATTGTGTTTACCTACCTTATAAATATTGGACTATGAGTATGGATATAAGTGTTTTGGATAAGTCAAGTTTGAGATTATTTTTGTATTTCCATAAAAAGGACAACTCGGAGGTCAAGCGACAACCCGTCACGTCCGGAAAGGCTGTGAGACTTGAACCCACAACAAAAGGGTGACAAGGGTGTACCACCTACCACTGACCCACTTGATTTCCTGGATTGAATAATGTAGTTTTTTTAGTGGTTCTGCTAGACGAATTATAAATTCATTTTATTTTTTAACCCTATACGAATAGGATAAATAGAATATTATTTTTAAGTTCTATTATCTTTTAGAGTGAAAGATGAGTTTGTGGTAGAACTTAGTTAAAGGATGGGACTCTACTTGTCAAGTATATATTTTTCTTCTTCTATTATTCATTTAAGAAATTAATTCTTATACTTTAGTTAAGGGATCTTAAAACAAAAAATATGTTATCCTAATACCATATTTTTTTTTGAACCGATGGTATTTTAAATCATCATAGATTGATGAATTTAAGGCTCTCAATTTTATAATTGTTTGTGATTGATGACCTCAATCACTACCTATAAATATTTACATTTTTTCTCCAATTATATGTCTCTAATTTCCACCAATGTTCTCCTAATCAAGATCATAATTTGGCGGTGACCCTTTCATTTCCCTTTTCCTCTTATTAAGACTAAATTTTATTAACCTAATTTCCGATGTGGGTTTTCCAAAAACGTATTTTCTATATTCAACAATTTATTTTCAAAAAAAAAATTTCAAATTGCGAGGATGCAATTTATTGAAGGAGGGTATAATGTAACACCTTAATATTCCATGGTACACTTCTCTTTCAATAATACAATAGCGTGTGTTATACACAACACTGAGTTCAAGCGCACCACAACTTACCAAACTAGCCGTTAAAAAGCGGTTAGGAATAGTATTAACTGAATTTTCAATTTTATATTATCCTTATAATTTTAGAATCCATATGACGAGTTTCTAAGAGATAATTTAGGAATAAATTCATTTTTTCAGATAAAAGAAGTATTTTTCAAAAAAAATGCAATTTTACCGCCTTTTAATGGTGAATCCTTTTTAAATCCAATATTTGAAACTTTTATATATTCAATTTGACAAAATTAACTTTTTATTTAGAAACGGGACATAATAATTTATTTTCAATAAGGTTTTGGTGTTTTTCTGATGACTTTCACATTTGGGTGAATAGTGAAAATTACTAAATTTTAATTAAAAACAAGTTTTTTAATCAAAATAATTAATAGTGATAAATTATGAATTTAAGTGGTTTTAAAGTATATTTGGAATATATTTTTACCATTTAATATAATTTTGGTCAGTGGACATTATTTCACATTTAAACCGGACATAAACAACTATCAATCTTTTGATAGTTATTATCTCTTAAAAACACGCTTTTTGTTTTAACAACTGGAATTAATTTTAAATTAGATTCTGCCACTTCTATGTTTTGAATTTAGAAATATGGATTCCATATTTTTAATCTGGAGGTCCAAATTGTTTAAATAGGTAACTTTTATTTTTAGACATTTTGAATAATTACTTTGGTAAATATTTTATTTACCATAGTTAAAGGGTAAATCTAGTAAATAAGGGTAAACAAATAATATTATAATAATATTAATTTACTCTAAAACATGTCCTAACACTATTTTTTGATGCATTTCCGACCATGGGAATCTTTGGGTCGATTGTGGGACCCCATGGATCCACTTGTAAGTGATAATGACACTTTATATTAATTAAGTTAAAGTAAATACAAAAATGACATAAGCATATATCTTTTAGGAAAACAATTATTATATAGGGTTATATATATTATATTTTCGACTATAAATATTCATTAAGAAGATAAAAAGATTTTATATATCATATTATTTTATTTATAATTTTTAAAAATTTAATAATTAAAATTATTTATGACACATTAATGATGCAATATTTTCCTTATTAATGAAATAATCAAATAATTGGTATTATAAATATTAAAATAAATATAATTTGAAAGTTTTGATGCCATAAAATAATTTTATTGATTAAAATTACATTTTAAGATTTCTTAAAAGAATTTGGTTCGAATTAATAAAGTTTTTAAGACTTTAAAATAAATAAATTATTAAATGGTGTCAAAATTGACATAAAAGAGTTTTTAAAACAAATATTATATTATTAATTGATATTCTATTCGTAAAAATCTAAGGTTCGGCCAAAGGACTTATATCATGATAGGTGTATCATTAATGGAACAATTGGGGGTATCTTATATGTATATAGTAAGTTTAATAACTATATAATATAAAAATACAAAGTGACGTGGTAAATGTCAAACTAATTAACTAAGAGTTAAAACTAAAATATAAGGTTAATATAATTACCCAAACCTGTCTAAAATCTATTGGTTGAAAGGATTTAGAGCCATCCCTACATTAGGCTTTTAATAATCGACTTTGGAGCCATTATAAACTGAATATGAATTTATTATAAATTAATACTTTATGTTTTTCCTAAAGAGCCCCTCCTCCCCCTTATAAAAGGACACAACTTCTAACCAATTATTTATACCTTAAAAGTATTTTTGTTTGGCCAAAACCTACCCAAATACTCTCTCAACTATTCTCCCTTAGACATAGAGGCCTTAGATTGATCATAAAGCCAACCTAAGGAGCCCTTTTGATCAAATCAAAAGGAAGAACGCAAAGAAGAGGTAATGATTTCACCACCCTCTTTCAAGTTCCTTTCTTCTTCGACTTCCTTTTTACTTCTTGTTTCCATTATAAAATAATAAAACCAGTATATTCTATATACTTTTATGTTATTATAATTATTTTACATCCAAATTCATTATTCTATCGACCCTTTGAATGACATTTCACCATATGTGTGTACGTACGGCTTACCGTCTCCACGTCGTGGTGTAATTGTTATTCAATACATTATTATTTGGATGGGTATAATAATGATGTGTATTTTATGTAAATAATAAATATAACATAATAAGTATTATGTATATATTATATACCATCCAATTATATATTATATTAATATCAAAATAATGATATTTTCGCTCGTGCCTACGTACGGATTACCGTCTCCACGACGCGATGAGATTCATTTCCAAGTTCAACATTCATCGACGATTATAAAAAATATATATTACTAATAAGTATGTAATATATGACATAATAATTCTACTGTATATATTTATATATATATAATTATTTATGTACTTACATATATCTTATTCACTTACTACCGTTCAATACTATATGAAAACAGAAACATCGTTTATGCGTACGTACGGACTACCGTCTCCCTAAATGGTATTTTCCATTTCATATATACATCTATTATGAATTTTTATATTCTAAATATATATGATAATTAAATCATGTTTTATTTTCTGGAAGTATTTAAATAATGATCTAAGTGATACAATCAAGAGTAACAAGTTAAAACACGTACAATAAAGAAAGCGATTATTACCCAAAATATTAATATAACATGGAAATTATTATTAAATGGGTAGTATAAAGTCATAAATGAATAATGTATGATATCATAAATATTAATATGGTTCTGTTATAATTTAATAACATACTATAGTCTTCTTACAAGAGTCTTAACATACCATTGACTAAAGGAAAGTGCACGGTAAGGGGTTTTCATCTCACTCCTTATTCCCATGAGATTCATGCCATATTACCACTATTACCTTTTGTGTGGTGTATGTACTGACCATAATTATATTCTTTGTGTAATACACTTTAATTTATGCATATTTACTTATTCATTGTATGATACCTTTTTCATGGGTTGTATGTTTCGTAAGTTACCAAATTGGTAAGAGTTAATTTCACAATCTCTTTATTATCCAAGGTTGTTTTTATATAAGTATCTACTGGGACATATTTATTATCCATGTACATGTTTTATGAAAGAGTTTTCAAAGGGATTCTTTTAAGGGACTTTTTTTTACTAAAACATCATTTCAATATTTTTAAATATTTATTCTTCTAAATCTTTCTCATTAATTTCCATGTCTTAAAAATGATTTTTAAGGACTTATTTATATAGACATGAATGTTTTTAAAATTTTAATTACATTAAAAAGTTTCAAAGTGGTATGGGACACTTTGATTAAAAAATGTATTTAAATGACTTCTTTTCTAAATTATGTGACTTTTAAATGTGTTCATGAAAAATTGGTATTTCTCTCAAAGAGTTTTACAAATCATTTTCATCTATGTCAACATCCTTTGATAAATTTTACACATGTTTGAAGTTTATTTATTATGATACAAATCATCCACATTGTATTTAATGTTTTGTGATATTTTTGACTATGGATGTGTTATTTTTATGCCATTAATGGTTTATGATTAATGTTTTGGCATTTCATATGCCAGTTTTAATATGAATGTTTATGTTATATTTCATCCTATTCTTAAGATGAATGTGTTGGACTACTGTGTTCTAGGTTGGGGACCGGTAAAAGTAAGCCCTCCGAGTTGGTGTCCGATTATTAGAGACACTCCGGGTTGGTGTCCGGTTATTAGAGGCACTCCGGGTTGGTGTCCGGTTATTAGAGGCACTCCGGGTTGGTGTCCGGTTATTAGAGGCACTACAGGTTGGGTTTCAGTTACAGTTATCCCTTAGGTCTTGGAACGAGGCCTTGACACAGAAATTAAAGTTCAACATTATGCATTCCATCATTATGAAAGTGGTTATTGATAATGCATGTGATTATTTTACTAGTAGAATATCCAAGTGAATAAGTAAATGGAATTATTTCATTTTATTTCTTCCATATTATATTGAAGTTCAAGTTTAAAAGGATTTTATTTTAGTTTTATACATTGGCTTAAATGTTTATGCTTATTTTTGAAAGTTTCCACTGTATTGCTTACCCTTACTGAGCGTTTGAGCTCACCCCTTTCTATGTTTTATTTTCCCAGGATTCCAAGAAGTGTATTGTGATTGATATGCAGGGTTAAGCCAAGGGAATAATGGTGTTCATAAAGGATTATTTATGTTGTTTTGTACGTTATAAAGTGTAATGTAACATTCATGTATTTAATCTATTTTCCAAGACTGCTAAACTGATCAGTCCTTTGGGACTTGATTCCTTATAATCATGCCAATGTATTAAAATAATGCACCGAATCTGGGTAACTGGGGTTGGGGCATTACATACAAGATCATGGAAGGTAGGAATGGTAGCTTTGAGAATGAGGTTAATTTGATGCTACTTGTCTAGGTTGTTTCTTGATTCCCTAGAGTAGTTTTCAGTTTGTGAAATTTTATTTTTCATGGATAGGAACCCTACTATTTTTCAAGATGATTTTTTAGAATTACCATGCAAGAAAGAGATCAAATTTACTATTGATATGCACTTCAGGACAAGCCCTATTTCCTTATTTTCTTATTGGATGGTATTCCTATTCTAAAATAGATTGCATTCTAGCTAGAGGATCCTGATGTAAAGGAATTTTCCCATCATAGCGTGTCACTATGAAATTTTCTAGTTCTATTTTCAAAGAAGGTTGATAGAAGCTGTTTAATTTTCGTAGACTACCACAAGATTAACTCAGTGAACATAAAGACTAAATTCTTATTAAACATAATTGATAATATATTTTATTATATCATAGGAGCCCTATGGGTTTTCTATATTTACCTAAGATCCAGGTATCACCTGTTGAGGGTCTAAGAAGAGGATATTATAAAGACTACCTTAAAAAGTTAGTAAGAAAAAATTATGTATTTGGTTATTCTCTTTGGGATTTCTAATGTTCATATAATCTTTATGGAGTTGATGAAATAGATCTTCCACCATTTTTTGACTCCTACATGGTCATGTTTGTCGAAGATTTCTTAGTGTATTCGACGAAATAGGAGTATAATTCCAACCATATATAGGTGGTTTTGGGTGTCTCAAGGGACCATAATCTATATTACAAGTTTTCCATGTTCTATTTCTGGATCTTGGATGTAAAGTTGTTGAGATACATGATTTCCTAGACCACAATTTCAATGGATCGAGAGAACGTTCAAACAGTCGTGTTTTGGGTGCACCAAGAAAGTATTCGAGATCTGTATCTTTCTAGGCTTGGACTAGTATTATAGAAATTTTATTTAGGAATTCTCCATGCTGGATTCCCCCCAGAAATAACTTACTAGGGAATGTGTGATTTTTGAGTGGGATGAAAAGTTCCATTGTTATTTTGAATAGTTCCCAACCAATTTTAAATCCACACTCATTTTGATTATTTATAATCCTATGAGATCTTGTGATATGTTTTATGATGATTTAGGTGTGGGTTTGGTGTGTGTGATGATATAATAATATCATGTGGTATCCTATGTCTCATGGAATTTATTACCACATGAATAGAATTATCCCACCCACAACCTGGATTTGGAACCTATGATGAACACGATGAAAACATGGTAATATTATCTCTTTAGAGAGAATTTTATAGTTTACTTAGATCATAATATTATATATTAAATTTTTATCTAGATAGACCTAAATCTAATACAGATATACTGGGTGGAATATATTCATAATTTAGATTTCAATATTTCTTATACACCTGAGATGGGAAATGTGGTTTTTGACCCTTTGAACATTAATATTCCAGTGAAATTAGTTTAAGAATTAGTGGATGAGTGGGGTATAATGAGTTTTTTTGTTGATATGAGTATAGAGGTGCAGGAGGATGGAGAGAAGGTGATCTTGGCTAGTGTGTAGGCCACAAACTCTCTTATTGATCAAGTTAAGAGTGACCAGATATTTGTCCCTGATTAAGAACAAATTAATAGTGACTTAAATAGAGGGGACATCTCGAGTGATTGGTGTTTGTGTCCTAATGGTTCTCTCCTTTATCAAAAGTTTTTTGTAGTCACTCTGAGCATGAAAAAGGAGACGATGTAGGAGGTGAATTTTTATAGTTGTTTCATTCACCCAGGGGAAACCAAGATATTTTATACCTTTATAGTTTTGTATTGGTGTCCTAGGATGATAAATACAATTATAGATTTCAATTCTAGATGCTTAAACTTTTATAAGATTAAAGTTGAGAATTAGAGACCAGTTGGGTAATTACAACCACTCCCCATTCCCACATGGAAGTGGGATAAGACCTCTATGGATTTCATGATTGGACTAGATTATACTCCAATTTGGAAAGATTCTATATGGGTGATTATTGATCATTTAATGAAATAATCCCACTTTAGTTCCATTAGTGAGTCGATGAAGTTAGAGGAACTCAGATGCCTGTAAGATCAAGAGGATGCTTGGCTCCATAGAGTGCCCTCAAAAATAGTTTCAGATAGGGATTCCCATTTTACTTCTTGATTTTGGGACTCCTAGAGGTTTTAGGAACTCAAATGAGATTTATAACTACATATCATTCTTAAATGGATGGTCATTCCAATAATACCATCTAGACTCTCTAGAATATGTTGCGATCATGTGTGTTTGATTTTGGGGGTTTTTGGAATGGTACCTATAATTGGATTTGTTTTTATACAAAAATAGTTAGCAATCCTTAGTCAAGATAGCCCCATTTTATATGTTGTATGTGTGGCCATTCTAATACATTTTGGGTTGGGATATGGTGTGAGAGAATTCCATGGTATTATTGAGTCTCATCCATGAGATAACATAGATGGTACAACTGATTTAGAAAAGGTTAACAACAACTTAGAGTTTCTATAAGTCATAAAATGATCAAAATCATCGTTTGATGGAGTTTCAAGTTTGTGATCAAGTGTTTATTTGGATATAATTTAGACTAGGACATCATCTCCAAAAAAATCAAGGAAATATAGAGCCATATCATGTTGTTCCATTTCATTTTTTGGAGCATCTTGGGAAGGTAGACTATTGGTTTGAGTTTCCACCGTGGATAAACTCAATCCATGATGTCTCCCATCTTTCTTAGATAAAGAGATACTATATAGACCTGTCTCGTGTGTTAGGGCAGGAGGACATGGTGGTTGAGCCTGATGCCACTATTGTGAAGTTGCTGATTTGTATCTTGGAATGTCATAAAAATATGTTTCATGGTAAACTGATCTTGTTGGTCCATGTGCCTTGCTATTGAGGTGGAAATATCCATGATAATGGGAGTTATAAGATTTTGTGAGGTAGAAGTGATCCCACCTTTTATAATTTTCCTTGGGAATTCTTGGGGTCAAAAGCATCATGGTGGAAAGTTTGTGACACCCTCCAAGTCATTGGTATTTAAAATTTTGGGTTTTATTTATATTTTTTTACGTTTGATGTTTTTAGGTGACAAGGGTCAAAAAACCCTTTTTCGAGGGAAGACATACCAAGGTACATGGTTATCATATGATTTGTCTAATTGTGTGGCTAATCATGTAGGGGGTGTTTATTGGATGACAATGGGATTTTTCATGGTTTGATAATGAGTTTTCATACCATAAAAAGCCACACGGATAACTGTGTGGCCAGTATTTGGGGAGGTAGTAACTCCCATATGGTTGGTTCATGGTTTTACTAACCATACAGATGAACCATGTAGTTTTTATATCACTTTAATTTTTTTTATTTTTACCAAAATTCTCCTATTAGGTTTTTATATTTTAGGGATCATTTCTCCTCCACCATTCTCATTAATCCACCCATTAGTAGTTTATATGATTCTTCCCTCTCATATTGACCGTATTCTCCTTGAATTCAAGGTGGGTTAGCCTGTAGTAAGCCCATTTCTTCAAGAATTCGTCTTCTTTCCCCCTTCCTCCATCTTTTTATTCCTTTTTCATAGAGGTGTGTAACCCAAGAATGGGTCTTGGATGAATCTTGGGTATGTAATGATGTATTTGGTATGTTTTTATTAGGTGTTAAAGGCCTTATTCTACTTTTTTTGGGTTATTGTTGTAAAATGTGATGGGGTTAAAAGTAATTATGAGATAGGTTTCTTAATTTAAGGGTGTTTTACATGGATTACCTTTAAATTCATAATTGCCTTTGGTTTGTGCATTTCAAATTTCCACTTTTCTGATTTATGATTGATGATTATCCCTTGTTTGATATGTTTTATGGCTTGGTTAGGATATTTGAGTGTTTAAAGTGGTTTTTACAAATGGTAATGTATTGTGTAAACTCCAAGTGTTTATTAAAATGGATAAAAAAGGTTTTATAGTTCCAAATGAATTTCTAAAATGGTTTTAGAAATTTTTTTACCTTATAAAAGGTGTTCTATTTAAAACTGAGAATGTTGGATTTTGAAATTGGTTTTTAGAATGGTTATTCATTTATGTAACTTTCCTATTATGATATTGGAATATAGTAGAACATGGTTTAACTCGGGTTTGATAAAGGGGTTTTCTAAGGGTCTATGAGAGACTTTGGGTTAGAAGACCATTAGAGCATCCATTATTTCCAAGGGACCATGAGATCCTTTGTGTAGGATGATGGTGAGAGCTTCCATTTTTTATTGAGAGACCATGAGATCTTTTGGATTTGGGTCCTAATAATACCGTGGTAGATTCCACCTTGTTTAAATGGTCAACATTATTTTTTTAGTCTCACTCACACTAGATGATTGTAGTTAGATCCATAGGCATACTTACTCATGCAAAATTTATTTACATGTTTTTTACATTATATTTGTACCATGTTTATGTGATATCATGTATGTTATTCCCATTTCCATTTTCATGGTTATATTATGGTGATTTTTAAGATCACCCTTGTTATAACTTGTTGTATATGTTGAGAATGTAGTGTTTTTTGGCCTTGTTACTTTATTTGATCCATGTTTTGAATTTATTGGGAAAACTTGTTTTATTGGTAATGGAAAACCAAAGGGATTTCAAAGTCTTGTTAATAAGTGAAATGTTTTCAAAGTGGTTTTGTTTTGAAAATGAGTTTCCAAATTGGTTTATTGTTTTTCATGGTTAAAATCATTAAATAGATTCATGGTGGTGTACTAATGGGATTTTCACCTCAAAAACTATATATTCCATCATGAAAATGTATAATTTGTATTTTAGGACATATTTAAAGGCAAGTGAACCATGTTCTTGGGTGGCTCTTCAGGATTACCAACATTCATCATTTTATTAGAGGATACATGTTCTAATATGGATTGGTTGGTGTAGATTTTTTTTGGTATTTTATACCTATTGGATTGTATGTGTTGGTGTGGTTGGTATTTGTTCCCCTTATTTTTATTTATGAGATTATGCCTAGAGATACCATTTATCAATCTTCTTATGACATGTTTTCTATATCATGTTATCATTGTTTATGGAATCTTCTTTTCATTTGTTGAGTTTTCCTGGTTATTTTATCTTTTTATTAACTTTTACCATATTATCATGGACAAAAAATTTCATGGATGGGTTATGCCAGTTAACCATAATAAAAATCACTCCCAAGAGGATGTTCATTGTTCATGGTGCTTGTACCTAGCCTGTGGTGATTAGGAACGTGCCTCAGGGCATTTGACAGGATGTCTTGGGTCAACCCAGGTTAGTTTTTCACAATGGTGATGATAATTTAATGATTTGTTATCAATAAATTATGGAAAATTCAAGGATTATGTTTAATGTAAAGGTATTTATAGGTGTTCCATGTGTAATCCAATGAAAATTATATACTCTTAAATGTGTAAATATTATAATTAGGAACACCATAAATGTATACTCTACTACTGGAGATGACACTAAAGGTCGAATGGATACATTATCTTGATAATTAGAGGCTAGTTACATTTTAAGTAAAAGAGTAAATGATTCGGATGGAAGGTGGATGAATTCATGGAGACTATTCTATCATGAATTATCTTATACATATGATTTTTGTTCAATTATTATTAAAGTGAAAATAAATTACTAAATATGTTTAAATGTATTTTCTACAACATTTTTTAACTAGAGATTTAAGATCTTTCCAAATGGGAAAATGTATATTTGAGTATGATAAATTTATTGGTTGGAAGATTGATAAGTTCACCAGATGTTGTTTACAAGGAAAATGATCCACCAGTAGACATCACAGATGTGAAGATAAAGTGAATCAATAAGTTAGTTTCATTTTTAGATACACCATCATAAGTTATTGGACAATATCTTGAAGGAAGACATACATAATATCACACCAATAGAATTCATCAGTGTAGAAGACTAGAATCTAGGATAAATAGAAGATTAAAATCTAGAAGGTGAATCTTATCTAAGAATTGAAAACTTCTTAGAGAATCTACCATAAAGTTTCTATAATTCAATTACACTTAAAAAATTAAAGTGTATTGAAAATATAGAAAATAAATTAATTTGAGTGTAGAATAATCTACACTTGTTGAAGTAGTATCACTAGAAGATATGTTACAAATAATAAGTTGGATATCTCTATAAGAAAAAGATACTCAGTAAGTAGATATTACCATGCTAATTTAAATGATTTAGAGTTAAGTTAGGTGATGCATACAATATTTGTTCAATGGAAGTAAGACAACTTTGGCGAAATACCAATTGTGATTCAAGATGAGCTGATCAAAAGGTTAATCGAGAAGAAATGATTCAAAGGATGGCTGGTGTTAAAGGGTCTAGAAATAGGTGAAAAATATAATAATTTTTATATCATTACATAAAATGTTAGATTAGTAGAATAAGTGACTAAGTATTGAATAACCGGAATTTAAGATAGTCAGTTATGTTAAGAAAATGGATGATGTAAATATAAGTTATTATAAGAAATAAAAATAAAAATTAATGATCCAAAGTAAAAAAATTAGAGTGATATCTAGGAAATTATTTATATTTATAATGATTAAAACATTTAAATATGGAGGGTAGAGTATAACAAGTATTAAGGCGATCATAAGATATGATGAGTGAAAATTGAATGAAAATGAAGAAGATATTGTAAGATAAATTTTAGAAAATATGAATGAGAAATTAATATTGAACATCATAATCTCATAAATAATGTAGAATTTTGAATAACTGAAGGGATTAAAAGTTTGAGTGGTTTAGTGGTAAAGGTATATCCAAAAAAATGATGAGAAACTTCTATAAATGTTAGAACTCAAGATGATTCAAAGGTACTTTTCATTCAAATGAAGTCAAGTTAATTATGATTATGTTGAGATGGATGTTAAACATTTCAAAATCTGTTAATAAAATATCTGGATTCCATATGATATTTTTTGAATGTTTTAAAAGAGATTTACACCAGATTTTATGGATTTTTGTCTTTAATTTGAGATCCTCAATTATTTTTTATGTTGTTCTAAATATAATGGCACATAGCTTAAAGTGAAATATTTAAAATAATTTAATTTATAATGAATGTTTGATATTATAAAAGAGTTAAATCGCATAGAGAAAATAAAAAATGATAAAAAAGTGAAATTGATAATTATGGAAGAGATGGAGTTGATGACCTATACTTAGTAGAAGTTCATTTGGGTTGAACTTTTAAGAATATCACAACTTACAGTTTAGTGATTTTTTTTGAGTTCTATAAATTAATAATATTGAAAGAAATAGTGATATAATAATATTAATAGGAAACCTATAGATGTATCATAGATTTAATTTATAAAGAGAGACCTATAGAAGTTATGTTTACTAGAATCAGGAATAGTCTAATATGCATGCTGAGTATAATGGAAGGATCATTGGTAGTATATGTCCAATTTGTAGAGTATGTAAAGAACCATTTTAGATTGGTTCTTTTAGTATAAATAAATTCATCAATCCCTTGGGATAATAGAGGACATAGTGGGATACTGTTTAAGTGATGGATTCACTGTGGGCTTTGGATAAAAATAAACCCACACTACTTTTAATCGATAAAATGATTATTAGTTGAAAATATATATACCAGTGTAATTATAAAACATATAAAAGAGTAAGTTTCCCATATTGGCTAAAACTATATAAAAATATCATATGATGTCGTTCCTTTATTTATCTTTAATGTATATGAGTGTATGTTGTGAGGTCTTATAGTAACATTTATACATTTGAATCAATGTAGAGTTTTAAAAAACTTAAATGGGGTAAAAGTTTATGTTTTTCTTATTTGTTAAAAATATGTCATACCTAATTTACTCTATCTCTATGTGACTACATGATCTCATGGGAAAAACAAATATTCATTATCATTCCACCATATCTATTTAAAATATATTAATCCATTCTTTATTACATTTGATATTCCCATTTTTGAAGAATTAAAAATGATTTCAACTCTCAAGATTTTATACTTGAAATTTTCTTCATTTTGATCACTCAAAATAGTTTTATTCCTTATTTCTATCTAGTGAAATTCATGTTTTGAAAATGAAAACCATTTTCCCACCATTATTTGGCTCATTTTCACATAATAATAAGATATAAGACCCTTTGGTAAATGTTGTATGATAGAAATCATCAAAAATATAAGAGATATGAACTTAAACTCTATGAATTTCCCCACTTGAGGTTGCTTATGATGACATTCAGTTCATAATTTTTTTCAAGTTTATTTCACCCTTATCTATGAGAAATTTATCAAGCACCATAATGATTATTCCAATAGATGGATTAGGTTGGGGAGCATTTTTTTCTCTTAAAAATATCAAATTATAAAATATATTTCAGAATTTATCGTGTAAGTATGACAATAATTATAAACTATAAAAATAGTGTGTGATAAGTGTGATCAGTAAAGAAAAGAAAACAACTATTTTATAGTATTTTAGATAAAAAAGGATATTATATCTACTCTTCCTTTCTCACTACCCAGTGAGATAAATAGAACACACTATGAAATAGTCTTTTATAAAAGGTTGTAGATTGAACCAAAAATTTTGAAATAGGTTCAAACAAAACATAGTTTTTTACAAGGAATAAAAAATTTACATCCTTTTTAGTTGGTGTAAATAAATCATAGTCTTTAAATGACTAAACCCAACCTAAGCATTTTAGCAGGTTCAAGCACAACCTATGAATATCTTTTGATGAGGTTATCATAATTGTCTTGGAATTTTTTTATGGGTGGTATAAACCTATAATAATTACATTGAAAACTATTCCAATATAATTCAATAGTCTAAATAATGATACTAGTGAAAGAGAGAATAAAAGGGTTTTTTTTGAGAAATATTGATCATTGGTCATTCATAGAAGTAATGATATGATTTACTCTAGGTGATCTAGTAGTGTCTCAATAATTTGATTGTAGAGGAATAATGTAGCTTTTAACATTAAAAAACATTAATAACTTGTAATGGAATAACGTGTCACTACTTGAATACTTTGACCATTATTTGTAGATGAATCATCAATGAATATTTTAATCCATATTATCATTCATAATGTGGGTGTTTTCTAAATAATCTTCATAGAATGTATGCAAAATAGTTAGAATAATATATTTTTAAAAATATAATAGTTACCTATGTTTAAATGTTCACATATAAATTTACTATCATAATCCTGAAATCCATTCCATGTAGTGTTCTCATATTATCTTAATCTTGATAATATATTAATAGTTCATTAACATTATTATTGTAATTATTTATGTGAATGTATCTAAACATAGTCTTAAACTTCTCAAAATAACATATGATACTTGTTTTAAATTACTTTTTGATGACACATAAAACACTTTGAAACCACTTTGAACCACATTATTTGTACTTATAAGTATTTTAAAAATTTGTAAAACAGATACAGTAATACAAAATATTATTATAAGTACAAATATGAAAAAAAGCATGAAATAGAGTGTCAAAACTCAAAATATGTTAGCATGACCATGTATCATTATTAAAAAAGCTATAGATGGTGTTGGAACTATGTGAGATCACATTTTTCATGAATGGAATATATTTTTATAACATATAACTTCTGATAACATCAAATTTTAAATCTCATAATCTATAATTCATATAATACATGTGACTCGACATATAATATTCAAGAATATAAAATGAAGTTTACTACAATCATAATTTTTATTCTGTAACTTCTAATACTTAAAGTGTATCTTTTTTCTAATGGTTCATGGAATGCACACCACATAAACTACATATAGTGAGAATTATATTTGTAGAATTCATTTTACAATGAATTTCATAATCACAACTTCACATAATGTGTGAATTTCTATGAAAATAGTTTCTTTTCATTGCATGTGGTATCTTCCATTTAAAAAAAATAAAAAAATATCCCATGGTATTGTTTCAGGTTCTTTCATATCATGACTAAACTTCTAGAATTGTCTTGGTGATATGATGTTCCATACATAGTTTTGATCATGATTCATGTACAAGTCATAATTTTTACCCTATAATGAATCAAAAGTGTAAAACACATAAATATAAAAAAAGGGTGCAAGAGTTAATTTGTAGAAATATTTTGTTACTTCATAAGATTATTTTACAAAACTTCGTCATACTATTTTATTATTTATTAATAGTATTTTACTTAGTGAAAAAATCATATTTTAAAATGCATAACAATAGTATCATACTTTGGAAGAGAACATTACATTAAAAATTTGATTAAAACTCTCTTTAAAAGTGTAAAAGTAGACTTCAAAATACTAATATACATTGAAAAATTTCAAAGAATACGTGCTCATGCATCAGCGGTTTTGGGGTTCTACCTCCTCTCAGGTGAGTTCGTTAGGGTTTTGTTGTGCCTGATGCGGTTGATTTGTCTGGTGGCGGTGGGATATCCAGTTCTTTCGGGCTGTTTTTCTTTTGCTGTGTCATGGTGAATTTGGTTGCATGAATTGTAGATGATTTTTTTTCTTTGGTAACTTTGTGGTGCGTTTTGTGGTTGGAACAGTTTCGAACTGGCTTTGATGCTCTAGTGGAGGCAGGACGATCTCTCATGTTGTCCTTTATGTTTTAGGAATGCTTGTTTGAGGTTCTTTAATCTGGTTTTGATGGTTGTTTTGGCCAGCTCGATTCATCTGTGAGTTTTATGCAGGCCGTGGATCATGTTCTTCACATCGATTGCCAGTGACGTCAATGGTGCTGATGTTGTGGCGATGTATCTTGATGAAGTGGATGCCGTTGATGGTTTTTGGTTATCTCCTCCAGTAGTAAAGCCGGTGACAATGATGGCTTTGAAAATGGTGGATGTTAGTGACCTAACTGGCCCTTGGTTCGAGGCCCCTCCTCATGGATGAGATTGGGGTGGGTATGCTCATGACTCAAGGTGGATAATGGCGGTTTTTCTGAATATCTTTTTTGAAATTTGACTGTTTGATGTTTTGAAATGTGAATGTGTCGTTTGTGGTTTATGTGGATGCGGGGTATGTGGGAATAGGTTTGTATGGTTTTCAATTTTCCAAAAAGTGGCTATTCGAAAAATAAAAAAATGGATTCTGGTCAAAGAATACAAACAATAATATTTTCAAAATATTAATTAAAAATTAAAAAGAATATGATAAATAAAATAATAAATAGTAAATAATAGATTAAAATATTTTTCAGTAATTAGTAATATATAAATGTAAATTTTAGCATAAAAATGAATAATAAGATAAATTATATTATACAAGCAGTGTAAGCTTTGAAATAACGAGTAAGGGAAGTAATTATCAAAACATAGAGAAATAAAGCGATAAAGCTAATCAATAATCTCTATTATTTAAAATTATAACATTTGAGATCAATTACAAGAATTATACCCCCTTTTATAATTGTAAAAAATATCAAATATATAAAACAATTTCACCCCCCAAAATATTCGGTTTTAGAAAATAGAAAACCCTTTCCAAATGTAAAACTGTAAGCAGATAATAAATTAAAAAAAACTATTCTCCCCCAAAATAAACCATTTTCCAAAAGTAATATGTTAAGAATCAACTATATTTCCCAAAATTATAACTTTCAAAATAAAAAATCTGAACTAGAATTCTCATCCTAGGTTAAATAATAAAACCTCAAAAAATAATCAAACAAAAATATAAAATTAAAATAGAAGTAAAATAATTACGTTGAACTATTAAAACTAAATATGCACTAGCTTGAATAAAAAATATTCTAACTCAAAATATAAAAACTATTATTCTTAAAAATATATAAATAACACATGTTTCTATATAAGAAAATAAAATATTTCCTGCAAAAATATTTTTATAAAAACATAAAATGTAAAAGTATTCAAATTCTAACCTAGTAATTAAAACTGAATAAAAAAACTCAAATCACTATAAATATTAAAATAATAAACCATAGGGATAACAAAATATAATTTCAAAATTAAATATATAATCATTATGCTCAAACATTAAAAAAACTAATCTTAATTTAAAAAATATAAAACCAGAAACTACTTAGGATCGAACAGATTAAGATAAAATATATTTTCAGAAATATAAAAAATGAAAAAATCCCTCTAAAATTTCTGTTTATAAAAACATAAAAATTATTATAAAATTTATTAATCTCCCCCTATGTGAAATAATAACACATCATGAATCAAAATATTCAATTAAATCCTCAACCAATATAACTTAATATAAAAAAAGGATCCACAAAAACATGTTAAATAATATTAAAATAATTATAAACATATTTAAAAAAATTATAAGATTTAAAGCACATATGATTAGAATAGAATGTAAAAAATAAATATCTTTGTTCATTGAAAAAATAAATAAACACATAAAAAATAAAAGATAATATCATGTCATCATACCATATAGTTATAATAAGTATGTATATTTATACTAGAAAAATGAAATATACCTACATGGGAATGAATACTAACTTAGGTCCAATCAGAATTGATAAAAAACATTTAATATCTCATTCAGCTGAAGGATTAGTCTATTTTACTCTAAAAGTGTATTTTTAAATTAATTCCTTCTTACAATCAGGTGAATAAAATAATCATATAGAAAAATCACTAGAAAAATGATTAAATAATAAATAATTAAAAAAATTAATAGAATAAATGCATTTTTTTACCTTTAATTTTTTTTGATAAATATGTAGTAATCTCCCACAAAACAAAAGATAATTTCTATTGTTTTTTTATATTTTTTGTAATATCATAAATGAATCCCAACCTTTAATTTTAATGTAAAATTTAGATAACACATCCTTCCCACTTTTATACTTATCTTTATGTTTTTCATCTCCATTTTGAACAATTTCTAAAACATCAAAGATTTTACCTTTAGCACTTGAAGCATAATTTTTCAAACTATTATTCACTTCTTCTTGTTTAAAAACATCATCTATTAAAATTTTATTTTTTCCTTGATCTGTTATTTATTCTTAGAAATTGAAAATTTAAACCTTCCATTTTCTAAAATAAGTTTCTCATTTTACCTAATAGTCTTATTATGTCCCTTACATAGATTCTTGTACTTTTCCATAAGTTTAATTTCTTGATGATATTTATCAAAAATTTTATTTAACTATTCAATTTTAGGATCTTCAAAACCAAAATTAAAAGTGGAATAATAATTATAATTAAAACTATTATTACTAAACTTACTCATTTCTACATCTATTAGATAAATATTTCTAGTATCCTTTTAGCCTCTAGTATCTTCACTAGAATTAGATTCTTATATACAATTCCATATAGTAGCTAAAGATTTATTCTTTTTATTACCATTATTCATATCTTCTCTTTCATTTTTTATCCTCAAACATTAATATTTATTATGGACATTATTCTTTCATTCATAACATCTAATATTGATATTTGTATTACGTTTCTTATATTTCCACTTAAATTATTTCTTCTAATTTTTTTCATCCTTCCTAGGATCCTTGTATCTTCTTCTTGAGTCCATGTATACATTTTTATAGTTGTATCAAATAATTAAATTATCCACAAATTGGTGAAACTAGAATTTAACTTGAATAATTATAACAAACATGTATATATTATTTAAAATATATAACCATTGTTTTGTCATCAACTTCATTATCAATACTCTTTAACTCAAACTAATACTGAAGTAATGATCCAATCAGATCGATAGTGGTATCTTCATAAAATTCATTTCCTTATTAAATTATAGCATTCCTATAATGACACGTCATAAATAGTTATCAATTTATTCCATTAATAAAAAATTCATTCATTAAGGTCTCACAAAGAGTAGTCATGTATTAAATAATCTTTGTTAACCTCCTATACATCTGACACATTTTTAATTCTTGAAATTCATTCTTGTGAATTCCTATATTGGTTCTATATAATTTATCAATGCCTTACAAGTTAATTTTAAGTTACTTCAAATTTCAGAAGTAGCTTTATATTAATAAATATGACTATAAAAATTATAAAAAGATAACAACAAAGAAAATTTATAATTTTTTAATTCAAAACACATTTTGTATCATAACTACTAGAAAAAGTTTCAAGTTTTAATTTATGTATTTTTCATGGTATATCCATGATGGTCTAGTACTAAATGCATATATTTTTAAATAATACCTCCATTATGTCCTTCAAATATCCAAAGTTGATTCTAATGAAATGATATTTTCTATGAGGATCCAAAAATTCAACTTATTAACTTTCCATAATGGAAAATAGATCTTCCCATAGACTTTTATATCTTGAATACAAATTATTAAAAATGAAAATATCTAAAATATAAGTAAAAATAAAAAATTATCCTTTCAAGTTTAATATTTTATAACAATATTTTGGTCCCACAATGTGTGTGGAAACATACTAGGGGGGTTGGATTGTATTTACTTAAAAATATTAGATTATAAATTATATTATTGAATTTAGTAGATACCGAATAAATAAATTCAAGCATAAAATATAAAACCAGTGTGTGAGAAATGTGAGGATTAAATGAAATAACACTCATATTTTTAAAGTAGTTTGGATAAAAATAATACCAACTCTACTCTTAAATTCTCTATACTCATTGAGATAAATGAAACACACATTTTGAAATATTATTTCAAAAAATAGCTTATACCAAACCATTTCTTTCAGAATAGGTTCACAATGAACCTAGTTGTTTATATGGAAGACCAATATTTCATCATCTTGAGATGGTGTAGAAAAAACCTAACATTTCAAAGAAAAAACTTAACCTATTACTTTTAGAAATTTGAAGAAAAACATATGAATAAATTCCTTTTTATTAGGATAGAGTAACTAAACCTATGACTTTTTATGGGGGGGTACAACCATATAAGTGTTATAATATAGACTATTCAGATATAAGGAAATTGAATAAATAATTAAACCAATGAAAAATTTCCTTAGATATTTCCAGTGTAGAATAGTGATCAAAATCCCTTAATAGATGTAATAGAAAAATTTACTTTGGGTGATCCTGTAGTGTCTCAATAATTAAATAACTAAGGAATAATATAGCTTTGAATGTTAAAACACTTCTGTAATATTTAATTTAATCACGATTCACTATTCAAAAAATTTAAACTTTATTTAAATATGAATTAGACACAAGTATTTTAATTTTTATGACCATTATTTAAGTGGGTGTTTCCTAAATAATATATATAACCTATATGAAAGATGATTAGAATAATATAATTATGAAAATATAATACTTACCTATTTTTAAATTTTGTTTTGTATTTTGACTCTTTCAATTTCATTCTTCTAATATATTAAAAGTGCATTTTCTTCAATGTGTGATTATGATAATTCGTCATATAACATTTTCTAAACAAAGTCTCAACATTCACAAAATAAAATAATAGGTTTCTTGATAATAACTTATTTTATATTGCATAAAACAATTCAAAACCACTTCAAATAGATTTTTTAGTATTTATAATTATTTTAAAATTTGATAAAATGGATAAGAAAATCCATATAAAATTATAATAGTTAGAAATATGAAATGAAGTATGAAATAGAGTTTTATAATTCTAAATAAATTTTTGCAACCCCGTAGCTTTATACTAAAACTCTAGATGAGATTGTAATGATGTTATATTTCATTTTTCATGCATGGAGTATCTTCTAATAACATAAATTTTCTAGTGATTTTAAGATCATAAATATCATAGTCTATAATTAACATACAATATAAGGATGGGAAAATGATATATAAGAATATAAAATAAGGTTTCTTATAATCACAATGTGCATTTTTTAACTCTTGAAAATTATAGTGTATATACTTGTAAGGGTTTTTAATAACCCATGTAAAAGATTCTATTTTTTTATAAATAATTATATCCACTATTATAAAAGAGGTTTTCAATATGTGTTGACAAAATTTATTGATTGTTAAGTACTAACCAAAAAAATTTTGAATGAGTTTTGAAGTTTCCAATGAGTTGGAGAGATTTAAAGACTATATTAATAAATGATGATACTAGTTTATATGAATAATATCATTCCATTTAAAGGATATCATTTATATGAGGTATGGAGTTCATTTTATTTAATTGAGAAGGATTATTGATGGATTGAAGGATCTTATATTCTAATTACATTTAGTATGGAATATAAAAACTATAGATGGAATTGAGAAAGGAATATATGTGAGAGTCATTTTTTATGTACATATAAATCATATTGTAGTAGCATAAATATCACTAGAGTTGTGTATCAATCATTCAGGGTCTACGTAATGATCATAAAAGACTTGTATAAGCATTATTTTGAGTTTTTGTAAGGTTGAATTCCACCTATTTAAGTAAGATTTTAGTATATATATAATGATCAATTAGAGTAATTTTAAGTATTATCATCATGACAATCATCCATCCTTTAAAATTGTTTCAATATAAAGAAATGATAAATGCATAGAATTTTATAGTAATTTTAAGTTGTTCTATACAATGGAAGATAAAATATTTCAAAGGAAATATTCTTATGAATATCATTAGAAGACAAAGATGTTAAGTATACGCAAGAAGTAGAATTTTATAATATTCAAACATACCTAATAATTATGGTTTTCATAGGAGGGTGACATGAATAATATTTCTATATAAGATTACCATATTTATAATGCATACATGTGATGAAACTAAGATATGAAGTATAATTTTGATGAAAGGATTTGTATTATACAATGTGTAAATTGATTTTTCTACTCAGAACTATTACATAAGAAGTTATAAATCATATGCGCAATCCTTCAATTAGAGAAATTTTAGTTTTCCTAATATTGTGAGATTTCCTAAATTAGACATTTACAGAATTAGAAATTATCAAGAATTTAGAGATTTAAATTAGAATATTCATAGACTGGGCTTTAAATAAATTAAACATCACTATGAGATCAAAATTAATTATGATCCATGATGAAAATCAAGCATAAAACCAAAGGTAATAATGATTATAAAATAGTTACCCACTATAATAAACATTAGAACATCATATGTATAGGGCCACACAAACATGGATGAATATTTGAAAAAAAATAAAAGTTATAGATTTTTTGGAAGAAAGGGATAAATGTGATATTCAAATATCATGCAAGGAAATAATATTGAGTTATTTAGAAGATTTAAATGGATATGTACATGAGATTTTTAAAGGATAATTGTATTATTTTGAATAATGATCACCTACTAACTAATAATCATTGAATTTATAGAATTGGATATTATATAAATAATATTCAAAATATTCTGTGAATATAAATATATATATAGAGAGTGATATAACCATTTGATAATACCATTATTGTGAAAATATTAATGGTTCAAGAAGGTGAATCAAACTACATATAGAATACCCTATGTATAAAATAATAAGTATGAATTATATATTATTCTCATATCATAGAATATGATTGAGATAACCAACATTTCTACTATTGTATATAGGAGATCATGGGAATATAAAAAAGAAGACCGAGTAAAAGAGAAATATTGACATACTGCTTCACTATAATATAGATGGAGTTTAAGTATTAATCAATGGTTCATGAGAGGATCCATCCAAGGACTATGTGAGCCAGTCAATTCTAGTTGCAAACACTGAGCTATGTAGGATAATAAAATTACTAGTGAGAAGTTGGTAACTGTGTGACACAATATAAATACCCTCCTGTGGGAAGATGTAACACATGATGATATTTCATATAATCATGTTGTGGGACTATTCCATATAACTACATTCAATAATAGTTATATAATTTTTAATTAGGGTGTCAAACCCTTCATGGTAAGGAGTGGGTTTTTAAGCCCAAACCTTTTTAATCATTGTATCTTATGCATTTATTCACTAAATTATTTAGGTAAAGGTAAAAGATACAAAGATAACCATAAATGATCTAAGTGGTTTAATTAAAAGAAAATAATTCATAAAAAGGGATCACTAATTAACCCCCTCTTAGTGATCATGTAATACTATAACACTTTAATTGATATTAAAGATAATCCAAGTTCCATAAGAAATATAAAAGATTTTACTTAGTATAGAGAATTAAAATGTTATAAATATAGTGTGTTAATCTATATTCTTTAGTAATAACTATCATAGTTGGATGAATATGATATTTACTTATATATTATCACTTGGTTTGAAAGTCAGAGTTGATAAAATAATGAAATTTACACCCATTATTAAGATTGATCCTATGTACTTTATGATAATATACATATATAGGTTAATGTAAATTCTAAGAATTATATTTTTATTTATCTCTCATAAATGGCATACATAAAATTCATGGGATATTAAACTTCCAAAGATATTTTGGAAGATTTTAAGAGGTGTTATGAAGGTAATTTTAATTCTAGGGAAGAAAAGTTACAAGTTTATAAGAGTGGGTTTGAGGATATTAAAATGATTGATGATAAAAATATTGTTAACTACCTTATAAGATACAATGTGATTATCAACAATATCCAGAAAACTGGTGAGATGTAGAATGATTCTACTATTATTAAAATGTTTATGAGAAACATTCCAAATAGATTTAACCAAAATATCTTAGCATTATAAGATACAAAAAATTATTCTTTGCATGAGCCATATAATATTATCATTTATTATGAAAGGTTAAAGTCCAAGATTTCAAGAAGAATGAATAATATGAGATAAACTTTGAGGCTATGAGGAATCTTAAAGTCAAAGATAATGAATAATCTGAGTCAAGTAAGTATAATTGTGGGGAAGATGATTAAAAATTCAATAAAATTTTTCATATTATATTAAATTAGTTTAAATGGGAAAAAATAAATTAAAATGATGAAACATTCAAGGTACTATAATTTCAATGGTGTTGGAAACTTTTCTATAAATTGACTAAAGAATAAGACTACAATATTGGAATCGGAAGAGGAGGATAAGAAACCACAAAATAAAATGATGGTTAAAACAACAATTTTAAATCTAGTATCAAGAGAATAATTTTTTGAGTAAGGTAGAACAAACTATATCCTTAACAAGAATTGATTCAAAATACGAATTCAATGTTATGGATCATTATAAAAGAGGTTTTGATACAACATGAAATGCGATGGAGTAGAAATAATAAGATTGTAACACATATAAAAATATGAATTTCACGCCTTCCTTGAGAGGAAAACATAGCTCAATTAGGAAAAGATAATGATGTTGAAAGAGAAATATAAGGTGGTTGAAGAAATGTAGGAATTTTTTATAAAGTAAATAGCCTATATTAATGAAATAAAGGAGTATAGATAGAGATCAGGTGGGAAGAAAATTTGATGAGAGATCATGAATAATATTGGATATAAAATATGATAAATTATCCAAGAAACATTAAATAGGTCTAGATACTAAATATGAGTTGAATAAGTTCAAGGTTGACTCCACTAATTTAATAGAGTATTAAAGTGAATCTTCTTAAGTTAATGAAATTAAGGGTTCTAAAATTCAAGTTGAATCTATACCAAGTCATTTTTATAACAAATATATTATTTCCTATAGTTTAGGACTTATAAATTTTTTTTAGTAGTTTAGACCAACAATACAAGTGAGAGACACTCTTACACAACAAAGGAAGTGATAAATAAGTTAAGAAGACCAATTCCCTATAGAAAAAAGAAGGGTCGATTTGAATAACTACAAAACAAATTCTAGAAAATTTATCATTGATATGTTATATTATATTTCATATATTTTTATTGGTTATATAGGGTGTATAGAAATAAATTATACTCTTTATTATTTAATAGTTTATTTATAGAGAAAAGTCATGAATAATGGGGAGTTATAGTGATTAGACGGGGGAAAATTTCAAGGAAAGTAACCCTTAACTAGAAACACATAAAATCTTCCAACACAAACTATATTTGGATGATTAGAATAAATAAGTGGATGATGTGAACAATATGATCATTACGTCATGTAATTCAAGAATAGTCCACCATAAGAAAGTTCATATAGTGTGAAAGTGAAATGAATTTATAATATAAATAAATAAGAATCATTCTTCTCTGAGGCTACCAATCAATCTTGTGAAAATTCAAAAGAAGATGAGTATTCGAAGAAAGAGTTCTTAAATATATTTATATCCCAATTCGAATTTGATAGAAAAATGTAAATTAAAAAATACTAGTACTAAAGGGAAGTAAGTGGTTTTACATGATGGAGAACATGAATTTATTAAGATTTTTTCTTAATGTAAAAACATAAAGATTTAGGAAAATTGGTGTGGATTATGTGAATAGGATAGATATGGTATGAAATATTTTATGAACATTTTCCTTCTCTAGATGATTTAATGAAAAGGATTATGCAAGAATTAGATAATACATTTAAATTGATGAAAGGTGTTAAGAAGACCACTCCATATAAGGAAATAGCGAAGATTTAGATTTTTATTCATGCAATTTTATAAGAATAATAATTGGGAAAGAGACATGGTAAAAAATTACCATGCTGATATTGGAAAGAATGAGATGACTTGGTTAAGAGAAAACTTTCATCCTCCCTGTTTCAACTGAGGAACTAATTTGTCCATCCTAATTAAATTATTTATTATTTATTTTTTTACTTACATGTAAAAAATTTAATGGGAAATATTAGTGATGTATATACTATATAATAAATAATGTTATTATAAGGGATTTTACTTCATGATATAGAGAAAGTGAGTGCATCCCTTTAGGGGGAGAAAATGTGAAGAGAAGATGCAAAACTATCATTAAGAATTGAATCATGAATTTTTGGATGGATTTTTAAAACTATAGGATGAGGTATAAAAATCATACTTATATCACATATTTTTATTGTATAAAACATGTCTATAATGTGGGGTGTTGATGAATTAAATGATAATAAAAATATGAATTTTTTAATTATGCACTTGAATTGGTCAAATGATTTTGTTGACTTTAGTGCATGATGTATTTTTATTTATTGATAAATAGAGTAAAAAAACCCTAAAATGAGAAAATCAGAATATAATATCATGTATATTAGTTTTTGGATAGATTTGACAACATTAGTTATTAACTATGTTTTTCTACACTGGGCTAGCCCATATAGACTTAAGTTTGACTAGATAAAGAATCATCTCTAATGAAGCTCGTGAATCCATCCCTATATCAAAAAATTAAATTAGTCCATAATGGTAAAAAGAAGTTGTTTTTGGAAATCTTGATAAATTTTTAATGAGAGATGATAAGTCCCCAATAATTCAATTGTATTTATTCTAAACAACTATAGAGATGAAAAAAGCTAATTATGCACACCTGTTTACTTTATAGTATTTGGGGGGTATTGATAAAAAACAAAATTAGGGAGATTAAAGATCATATATAAAAGATTTTTTTATCGATAAGTGTATCACATGTCATAAGATGAGGTTGACAATATGCATTAACAAAATGTTATGATTTTTGTGTTGTTATTAATGTTCAAGATAAGTAATGATGAACATAGTTATATCTATAATTGTTTTCAATGATTTTGGACGTTTCTACCTAGTGGGGGAGTTTAAAAAACTAAATTAATTAATGAATATTATTTATGATGTGAAGAATCTTGATCCATTAAAGGAAGATCCTTTGGAATATGTTTGAATTTCATTTGAGTTGATTGACAAGGATTAACAATAGATTGAAGGGACCCGTGTTCGAATTGAGTGTATCTTGGAATATATAGACTAAAGTTTAAATTCAAAAAGGAATCAACATAAGATTTTTTTAAATTTAAATAATTATAAATATTTATAATTATAATTGGTTTTTCATATAAATTATTCATGATCTTCATAACAATCATCATAGACTTGTGTAAGTATAATTTTGATTTTTTAAGGATTATTTCCACCTTGGTAAGAAATATTTTGGTCTATATAAGGATCAATATGAGTCACCGTAAGGATTATCATCAATATAATCAATCATCCTTATGAAATTGTTTTGATCTAAATAAATGATTAAGGAATGGAAGTTTCCTGTATACATAAGATGTTATATACAATTTAAGATAAAATATTTGAAAGGATATAATATTACACATCCCATGAAAATATTTAATAATTTTAAGATATATAAAAAGTATAATTTATTAGGAAACAACCTTGTATAACAATTAAAGTAAAATTTTGATAAAGGTATTTATCTTAAATAATGAAAAATATGATTGAAATAATCAAAACTAATACATAATAAGATATAAATTAAATATATGATAAATAAATTAGTGAAATATTATTTTTCCCAAAGCATTGAGATTTATCAATTAATATATTTATTGAA
Source organism: Viscum album (assembly GCA_963277665.1). NCBI lineage: Eukaryota > Viridiplantae > Streptophyta > Magnoliopsida > Santalales > Viscaceae > Viscum > Viscum album. The sequence goes on from OY728125.1 coordinate 398,580,669, forward strand.
TTATATATTCTTTAGAATTTAGAGATTTAATTCAGAAGATGCTTTCACAAATATTCAAATGTTCCAAACATGAAAATGAGATTGAAATTCACTGTGATCCATGATGACAATCAATCATTAAACCAATGATTATTCTTATAATAAAGGAGGTTTACAATATAAGAAACACTTCCACATCATATGCATGGGGCCATGCATTCATGGATATTTTAATGACCCAAATATTATTATTCATTTATTGATAGGCCTCTTTCCTTACTAAGATTTTTTTATTATATTTTACAATAAAAAAACATATAAAGTATTATATATTTTAGTATAATTTTTCATAATAGGTTTAGATAAACTTTTATAAAAAGTAATTGTAAAAGTATGGAGAATACTTATTAGAAAAATGACAACATCTTATTTCCTTATTTAAAAACATTAAATTTAGTCTTTAAAAATTACTATAATCAATGAAAATATCAAAAATGGGAATACAAAAATTGAATAAATAAAGTAAAATATAAAAAATTGGGTATCCTTGATACCCTAGATTCATCCCACCCACAAACAATGCTATTACAAAGAAATAGAGAGTTAGCAATACAAAATTCATTTGATATGATATTGAACCTTGTTTTGGAATCAAAGTTAACGATGAAGAGTAAAAATGATAGAGTATTTATAAGGAAATATGATCATAAAAATTTATGTTGGAAAAATAATATATTTTATGTACATTATGACCATTAGTCAACAAAATAGTCGGTTATTGGTATTGTTGGGTACATAGATTCATTTAAAAGATCGCAAGGATTACTTAATGATATGATCAAAATTGTATTATTTTAAAAGCCTATAAACACACTATATTAATATATATTTTATGTGGAAGTATTAAATAAAAATTTCTTTCAGGAAATACAAATATATTTTTTTTCTAAAAGATAATATATTTTAATAAAGTTGAAAGTAATTTTTTTAATGGTCAGAATGCTTATTTTTCTATTAAAATTTTAATTTGCATTAAAATAATGAATCAGTTTACAATTAAATTTATCATGGTTAGAGAATTATTTTGAATAAATAAAATTAATTTTTGTACTCATCCTGTCTAAATTATCTTCAGATGATTTTTTGGGAATTTTATGACACATATGAATTTTCAGTGAAAAGTTAAATTTTCTGCTTTAAAACACAATGTGATTTTATAACATCATTATTTTTTCATAATGATTTAAAAATTTATGAAACATTTTATTAAATAATAATTTAATTTCATAAGTAAAATTGTTTTTTTAAAAATATCAATTTTAGTATATAAATTTATACCTTTCATTTTGGGACTAACAATTGGAATTTTAAAGTTATAAATTATTTTTGATTTTTGTGCATTAATTGGTTAATTTTGAATGGTTAGTTTATTTATGAAGGAGTTTAACATCCACAAAAACTCATCCAATCTTTAATTTTCCATAAATATGTTTGTAATTGATTGACCTTGAAGTGGTTGGACTATATAGTAAAATTACAAATATCTAATCACTTAAAACCCACCCCTCCTCTTGTATAAATAGCCCCTTTCCCCACTCCCCTACACTAAAAATAGATAAGATATAAGGTATGAAACATTTAACATCTCCAAATATACTCTAAGGTGTTACCAAGGTGTCTCCAAAGTCTTTAGGTTTCCCCCCTCCACAGTTTAAGACGTAAATCTTCTAGATATGGGAAATTATCATATTCTCCTTTTTTCATCCAAGTACCCATTTTTATATAACTTATAAATGAAATTAAATTTTATTAACTTACTCTTTATATATTTAACTTATATAATAAGTTTTGTTTTATCAAAGGTATTTCTTAATTACCTCCCATTATTCATTTTCTTAGTCAATGTTATGTACCACCATACTATAGAAATTTTCCAAGGGAAATTCTCATCTTCTCATTTTTCATTCATGTACCCCCTTTTGTATACCTTCTAAATGTAAATAAATTTTTTATCTTACTATTTTTATGTATAGTTACTTAACAAGTAGTTTTTTTATCAATGGGAGACCTCAATTACCTCCCATTTTTCATTTCCTTAGTCAATTTTATGTGAAATCGTGCTGCCAAAGTTTATAAGTGAAATTCTCATTTTCTCATTTTTCATCAAAGTACCCCTTTTATATTACTTATAAATGTAAATAAAATTGATTATATTACTATTTTGAGGTTAAATTTACTTACCAATTATTTTTTTTTATCAATGGGAGACCTCAATTAACTCTCATTTTTCCTTTTCATTGTCAATGTTATGACCCGTCATGCTGCTAATATTTATTAAGGGAAATTATAATCTTCTTTTTTTTCATCCATGTACCCCTTTTGAATATAACTTATAAATTTAAATAAAATATATTATATTAATCTTTATATGTTATCATTATTCCAATATAGTGTTTTATCAATGGGAGACCTCAATTACCTCCCATTATGCACTTTCTTAGTTAATGTTATGTACCATTATGATCTTGAAATTTTGTAATGGAAATTATCATATTTTTTTTTTCATTAAGGTGCCTCATTTTTTTGAGTTTAATTATCATCAAATCATCTTTCATTTCATGAATTTTTTATCTTTCATTTACTTTCCATGTTATTTTTTTATTAATTCGAGACCTTATTTACATTAAATTATACCTTTTCTTAGTCAATGTTATATACCGTGAAGTTGCCAAAATTTAGTAGGGGATGTTTCACTTTTCTTCCCCATTCAAGCCTCTTCATTATATTTAGCCTTTTCAATCTAAATTCAATATGTTATCAAGTATTTATAAATATTCCTTTACTATATAATTGATGATAAAATAATTATATATCATTTATCCCATCTCATTATAACATATACCTAAGTCATTACCATGCCGAAGTAAGGGAATTATGCTCTTCTGTCTTTTTCATACAAGTACTCATCTTTTCTGAGTATTATAAATGTTAAAGATACGAACTTTTGATGAAATTTTTGATATTCCATGTACTTCAAAAATGATTTTTTCCAAATGTGATACCTCCATTATCTCTAATTATTATTTTCCCATAATCCATGTTGCTCATCATTATGCTACTGAAATCATTTCATGGATTTTTGTATTTTTCATGAAATATTCTCATATTGTGATACCCAAACCTATTCAATTTCCAGGGGTATTAAAGTATATTTTAAATATCTTATTGAATCTATTATTTAAATATATGAAATCCATATTACCATTATTTTTGATAAAAATTATATTCTATGTAAGACTTTAAGAACTTTTTACATAGTGATTTTGATATGAAACCCATTGCAACATCTCAGGTTTTTGGTGCCGGTCAAAAACCTCTCCCTTTTTGAATTTTTGGAATTGGTCGGTATGATTTTTTTTGATCATCGGGTATTAATTATGATATTTTCCTCAATCCAATATCCTAATTTTGGATGGGATTAGAGATTTTTCCAAATCCTCGGGTGTTTATATGGGTTTAAGGTGCATCGATATCCTGAAGGCCTAGTTTTGGGTTTGTAGGTTGAGGTACACCATTTTAGTTAATCCGTGTGGCCTCTTCCAGCTAATGGTGTGCCCTCATTTTTTATTATTTCACAATTTCTCATACCATATAGGGTGAGGAGTGTAGACGTGTGAGGATCTATGCTGTTTTGATAGATGGGTTTTTCATGGATTTCTCACTGTTAGGGAAAACCATGCACAAGCCACACCGATAGTTCTACTTTTGCAGTACTTCAACACTATAGCATGCATAGTTTTGCACAGTTTGAAAAATCATTCAATATAACCATTCAACCTCATTAAATGGGTGAAATTACAAAATTAAACCCCTTCTATTTTTATTTATTCCTCTTATTTTAATCCTCATTGGTCACACACATAGTATTGGGGGTTACCTATTATTCCTCTCCAAGTGATTGACCCATCTCTTTCATTCAGACTCCATTTTGATCATCATTGGGTGCATTGGAACTGTATCAGTAAGGCTATTATCACACATGCCTCTTATTTTCCTTGCTATCATCTCATAGACTACTAAATCCATGTGATTGGGTTTTCCCTATTTTTAGGGCATTCATAACAAACTCCAATATCTTTCTAACTGGTTAGTGTTAGTACTTGATATCAGACATGCCTATGTATGCAACTCCAAGGTAGGTGATGGTTACTTTTATTTGTGTTTTTACACTTTTTTGGCGGTGCTGCTTTTATCACACTATTGTGCTGACTGAGAGAGACCCCAAATGTAATTGGTTGTTTTTAAATTATTAATTGTACCTTATATAATGTTGTTGGGAATTACCAAACAATGTGTATTGGTGTAAGGTTGGGTTAGAGACTATAGACTACTTAGGTGGTTGGTTTGGGTGAATTGTTTTAATTAACTTGAATTGTTTAGTTTATTTTAAGTGAATTAAATTATTTATATATGTGAAGTGTTTTAATTGCATGAGATGAAATATATGAGATCATGATGGGATCAGCCCAAGGAATAGAGTTTGCATGGACATTGGGTTTAAGGTGATGTGATCATTAGGATGGGCTTGGCCTGAGTTACATGGGTGATGTGATCAGCAGTTGGGTGTCATGGGAATCGGTTTATGTGGAAAGGTGATAATATTAAGGGTGTGTCCCATGATATTGGATGGTATAGACATCATATTTGAGTGACACGGTCGTAGGGGCATGAGGTGCCAAAGTTGTTGTGTCTTAGATACTAAATTGGCGATTTCCTCTCACCCATGATGGACAAAACACTGATCAGAGTCATCTACACACAGGTTGACTCAGTGATGTGGTGATTTTTATCACTCATGTGGGTAGAGGCCCATGATAGTGCAGCTTAGGAATTCGGTTTAGTGGTGCATGATGTAGAAATACATGAGGAAGATGAGCATCCTTTAGTTGATAGTGTTGAGGCTATCATTTGGGGGTTGAGGGCCACCGTATTGAGGCCGTTAGGTATGGACTATTTTGTGAGGACAGAGATCGTTGTTCCTCGGTATGTCGTGCTATGAGGAAACAATGATATTATTTGTGGGCAAATAATTTTGTGCCTCTAAATATTGAGCTTCAAACCGATGGGTTCTTCAAGCATGGGTCTGAGGGACCAAGGTTCTATTTTTCTTGGTTGTTACATCAGGATGTTAGTGAATCGATTTGGGATATGAGGTTCTGGCTGGCATGAGGTGCTAGGTAACTTACTTGGAGGTGGAACTAGAGGGTTCACCTGGGTTATTTGACATCATGGGATACCTTGGGACATGGGATAAGGATCCTCTCCTATTCAGTTATTCTGGTGTTGGATGATGTAGGTGAAATATTCGTGGTTTTTATTGAGCACCAGGGATGTTAGTTAGTTATATTTAAATAACATGAGCACTAGTTCTTTTTATATTACACATCAACTTAAACACTTATGTTGGGTATGCCCATGTGGGTGGTATCCTACTATGATCTATACTCACAACTTCACTACTATAAAAATGGACATTAATAGTGCTGGTCTTTATCATCTTCTGAAAAAAACACTGATAAAGGGAACCTTTATGAGAGAAAAAAAGTGCTGATAAAATTTACCTTTTAACATCACCTTTTCAGCACTGATAAATGGTCCCCATTATCAGCGCTTTATTTTTAGCAAATTCTAATGGGTACCCATTATCAGTGCTTTATTTTTAGCACTGATAAAGTGTAACCTTTATGAGCGCATTTTTTTCACCGATAAAGGATTGAATAACATTAAATAATTAATAAAATAAAAAATTATTTTACTAAATATATTATTAATTTTTTAATTAAATAATTATATATAAAAATAAATAGATATATTATACTATATATAAATTATAAATAATAATAAATAGTATATATTAAATACATAAATATATGAAAAATAAAAATTAAATAAATAAAAAAATCAAGAAAATTGAGAAAAATATTAAACATTTTATTAAATAGACAATTATTGATAATGTTAATAAATGGTACATATTAAATAAATATATATATTTGAAAATACATAAATATGATTGATATAAGACAAAATATTTATGCATCACATTAAATAGTCATATATTTAGTGAAAATTAATTTATAACTAAAAATTAATATGAATTAAAAATATTGACTAACTGCATAGGTAATGGATACAATTGAATGTCATTTGATTTTTCAATTTAACATAGATCAAAAGTGTGTTATATTGATTTCAAATATTCATAATTAATGCATTTTTATATACAATGCATGCAAAAAACATATCCATTTTCCCAATATTGTTAAAGTGTGCTTGTTTTTAATTTATAAAATTTCATTCATTTTTAACATGCATGCACCTAAGATTATATATCCATTAATAATGTTAAAAAATATTTCTAAAAAAATGTTATAATTATAAATAATTAAATATTTTTAAAAAGTATATATATAATTACAAATAAATAATTATATATATTTAAATAATTATTAAATTTATAATAAATTTATTTAAATAATGAATATATTTTCTATATTTATATTTACATATATTTATTATATATATATATTTATATATAATGATATAAAAATTATTATTTTTTAAATATTTATATAATTATTAATAAAAAAATATATATTTAAATAATTATAAAATTATAAATAATTAATAATATATTTTAATAATTATAAAATTGTAAAAAATATATTTAAATAAATAATATATATACTATATCTATATTATATATATATATATATATTTACAATTTTTTAATTTATAATTTTAATTATAAATTCTTTATCAATGCTCTGATAACGATTGATTTAATCAACACTAAAAATGCACTAATAAATAATCCTTTTATATTTGTTTTTTTGAAAGTGCAGATAAAAGTGTCCCGATCTATTTAAAAAACCTAACTAGTCGCAAACACATTGCAATATCATAAGCTTTTCACGGAAAGAACCCACTGTTTGTGCTCCCCCTCATTGAGTCGAAGCTCGTGTCAAGGTTCTAATCAAGTCTAAAAGAAATACAAGGCTCAATATCAAGGCTCAAACAATTTAAGGGTATAATGAATCAAAGCATAGACTGTAAGTCTTTCTCTACTTTCTTTCCAATGTAAGACTTTATCTACTTTCCCTTATGGAACTCAGGGTGTAAAATATTATTGGTTCTCCTCTTAGTGGAGTATTTTTTGTGACAATGGGTGTGGTGATTTATAAATTTTTGAGATTTGGCCTTAGAGATCATCCATTTTGATGTTTGGAGTTTTGAGAGTGTGAAACACCTATACTATGAGCCTTCTAAACTTCGCTCACAGCCATACGCACATATACTTTCTTCTTAATTATAGGGTTGAATTAATGTTGTGGATTTGTGGGATAATCTTTTATTTTTGTGAAAGTTTGGATGAATCATGCTTTATTTTTTTGGATAAATTGGGTAATTAACCATATAGTAGAAGTCCCATCCCATTTTACATCTTCTGTATAATTTTGTATGTATCGATTTCCATAAAGGTGGTTGGGTATCGTATGAGACTACTTTATGGTGTATTAAACTGGCTAGTTAATTTTGTATTTTTATAGTAGAGACTATAGATGGGGAGTGATGTTTTATAGATATATTAATTTTTTAATTTCACTTAGATTTATTAGTGAATTAAGGTTATTTTACTTAGAAAATGTGACATCATGGGAGTCATTTCATCTTGGCAGAGGCTGGTGTGTATGGGATTGATGTTTCAAGGGTTGGTGTGTTTTTCTATCTTGTTTTTGATATATCTTGGGGATTTGTATTATTTATATATACAGACTTCTTTCTGGACCTCCCTATAATCATAAGAATATGGGTCAATGTGTATTACATGACCTCCATTCCTTCAGATGGGTAGATTTGATGTTATGGCCTCCCTATAATCCTTGGGATGGGTCATTATGGTGATATGACTTACCATGAGTCTTGAGAAGTTTTCAAATATTTGATATAACATTAATATTAAATGTAATAATACATTAGGTTGCGGCATCACTTATTCCAAAAAAATAGAGTAGATTTTATCAACTTCTATATATTATAAATTCTTTTTAGGTATTAATCATTTCAAGTCTACATGTATTGGTTCCACCCCTAGGAATATTTGATTACCATCCATGTATATGAAATAACTCTTTATATATTAATTTTTTTATCAATACATTTTTATAGTTTCCAGTTGATTGAATGAGATATTATTATTCTTGTTTATCGTATTTGGGATTATTATTACTTCTTAATTTCCTATATTATATTTTCATTTGATTTGGGGATTTAATAAATACTTGATGTGTGTCAAACAATATTTATTTTTGTAATTTTTTTATTGAGACTCATCCACTATCTCTTTTATAGATAACTGTCATCCTCATCAACATAATCTCCAGAACAGTTATAATTGAAATTTGTTTCTTGAGACTCATCCTCTATCTCTTTTATGTTTATTATACTACTCTACATATTAGTCATCACATGGATGACTACTTCTTTGAGTATTTCAAGAAACATAGGTGTGTGTTCACAAGAGATAGAGGATGTGTGTCAAATAACAAAATACAATGAAAAATGTCTTGGAGATACGTTGATGAGGATGGTAGTTATCTATAAATTTATCCTTTGAATGAATTTAGAGGATAACACCTTCCAAAGTGGAGTAATTAATTTCTTAAATTCAATTACTCATTTTCTTTAATGCATACTGAAATTATTTGAAACAATCAAATGTTGGGTTTCCCTTATCATAATTTTCTATTACTTTCACCTTTGATAATGAATATATTATGTGTATTTATTTATTTATTACCCAAAATAAATATTTTGTGAACCCAATAGGATGGATAGGAATAAAAAATGGATGAATTTTAATAGTTTGACAAAATAGTATGATGATATAGTTAAATAGTTCATCAATTTTTCAAGATATCATGAATACGACCCTTATTAAATCATTTGTTCTCATTTAAATTATTTTTATTCAAAAAAAATTAGTTCAGAAGAGTTGGAAGAAAATTTGATCTATCTTGGAAGAGATCATAGCTATAAATGTTGGTCTAAACATGGGTGAAAAATAAATTTCGACATTGATTGGGATGATACTATGGTTTATGGATCATTTGATCCGAATATGAGTGTTAATTTTGATGGAGAACACACATAATAAATGAAAATGAAAATTGAATATGACCTTTATTATTGTCCAAAGTTGTTTTTGAAGTTAAATAATTGTTCGAAGAGAAAATTTTATACTGGTTTTACTAAATACACAACATTTTCCATTGTATTGAAGATACATAATATGAAATATGGTAGCGGATGGAGCGACTCTAGATTTACATAACTACTTGGTCTCCTGAATGATATGCAATAGCAGAAAATGAACTAACATGTTTAACATATGATGCTAAAATAATGTTATGTTCATTAGGAATGATCTCTAAAAAATAAATTATTATCGAAATGATTTCATATAGTTTTTAAAGGACCATGAATCAGTCATAAAATTCCATAAACATGGAGTAGATCTATACAAGAAAAATGAATCTATTACTTCAAAATATATATGGTACTTTCTTATCATTTTAAAATTTAAAAGACTATATAGATGACAAGAAACCATTATAAAATTGACATGGATTATAGATAAAATAATTAAATATGGGAACTTGTGTCATCCAGTAGATTATTCTCTACAGAAGAATATTGAGTATGAGTATCCTAAATTTAGAAATGAGATGAGAAACATTCTTCTTACATTACCTAAAGATGGAATAAATCCTATTGGTGTACAAAGTAGTAATCATAGTACACGATATGTCATGATGGTAAATTATAGGATTTTTTTTTATGTTAAATTTTTTTTTCCAGAAAATGCTTAGAGAAAAAATATTTTTAAAAATGCACCTCAAAGGTGGAATCCTGAATGCCGCCTTTTCATTTCGGGGGCAAGGCGACATCCGAGATGCCGCCTTTCCGCTGCGGGTGAAAGACAGCATCCGCGATGTCGCCTTTCTCCAAAAAAAATCTTTTTTTTGAAAATTTTTATTTTTATTTTGTTTTTTTTGTTTTGTTTATATATATATATGTATGTATATATATATATATATAAACAAAACAAAAAATTTCAGCAGAATTTCTCTGCTATTGAAGATCCAGCGCTACAACCATTACAACAGTCTGGATTCTGACAGAAACTCTTACCCAAACCTCCCTTTTATAAGAGGGCTTGCCCTGAAAATCATTCTGCATTTTCTATGTGGGATTCAGGTTCTACCTTTACTGCAGTGTACATTCTGCATTTCTGATGTGGGATTCTGTTTCAAGTACGTGACTTTGAAATACAATAAAATATAAACTATAAGGCCAATATAAATGAAATTTTAAACATTGATTAAACATATAATAAATAGTTAAAAACAAAAATAATTTCCTCAAAAATGTTGATGAAAAATAATCTGTAACCTTTCAAAACCGCCTACTTGAAACATAAAAATGTTTCAAGTACATGAATTTGAGAGACTGTAAAATATAAGCTATAAAACAAATATAATTGAAACTTTAAAAATTGATTAAACATATAATAAATAGTTGAAAACAAAAGAAATTTCTAAATAAATGTTGATGAAAAGTAATTTATAAGCTTTCAAAACCACCTACTTGAAACTTAAAATTTTTCAAGTGTGTGAATTGGAAAGACCATAAAATATAAAATAGAAGACCAATATAAATGAAACATTAAACATTGATTAAACATATAAAAAATAGTTGAAAACAAAAGCAATTTCCAAAAAAATGTTAATGAAAAATAATTTATAAGCTTTCAAAACCGCCTACTTGAAACTTAAAAATGTTTCAAGTACGTGACTTTGAAAGATTATAATTATATTACTAATTAACTAATTTATTATTATATAATTAATAGTTATATTAAAAATTAACTAATTAATTATTATATAAGTAATAATTAATGAGTAATAATTAATAATTAATAATTTAATGAATAGTTATAATTAATATTTATATTACTAATTATCTAATTAATAATTACTAATTACTTATTAATAATTAATAATTACTAATTACTAATTATAATGAATAATTATAATAAATATCTATATTACTAATTAACTAATTAGTAATTAATAATTACTAATTACTAATTAATTAGTTATAATTATTAATTGTATTTCTAATTAACTAAATATTTATTATATATGTAATAATTATATTACTAATTAATTATTATATAATTAATGATAATATTTCTAATTAACTAATTAATTATGACATATTTAATTATTAATAATTACTAATTAAAAATTATAATAATTATATTTTATAATAATTTTACTAATTAAGTAATTAACTATTATATAATTGATAATTATATTACTAATTAACTAATTAACTATTATATAATTAATAGTTATAATAATAATTAACTAAATAATTACTGTATAAGTAATAATTAATAAGTAATAATTAATAATAATAAGTAATATTTATAATTAATATTTATAATTAATATTTATAATTAATATTTATATTACTAATTAATAATTAATAACTACTAATTACTAATTAATAATTAATAATTAGAAATTATAATGAATAAATGTAATTAAAAATTATATTACAAATTTACTAATTAATTGTTATATAATTAATAATTATATAACTAATGAACTAACTAACTATTATATAATTAATAATTAATAATTAATAATTAATAATTATAATGACTAATTATAATTAATTTTAATATTACTAATTAACTAATTAATAATTAATAATTACTAATTACTAATTACTAATTACTAGATAATAAGTAATAATTATAATGAATAAATGTAATTAGAAAATATGTTACTATTTTAGTAATTTATTATTATATTATTAATAATAATATTACAAATTAACTAACTAATTTTTATATAATTAATTATTATTAATTACTAATTAATAATTATAATGAATAATTATAATTAAAAATCACATTACAAATTTACTAATTAATTATTATAATGAATAATTATAATTAAAAATCTTATTACAAATTTACTAATTAATTATTATATAATTAATAATAATGTTACTAATTAACTAATTAATTTATACATAATTATTTATTAATAATTAATAATTAATAATTATAATTACTTATTATAATTAATTATCATATTTATAATTAACTAATTAATTATTATATAATTAATAATGATATTACTAATTAAATAATTATTTATTATATAGTTAATAATTATATATTTAATCATTATATTAATAATTAAGTATTATATAAATAATAAATAATAAATAATAGTTATAATGAATAATTATAATGAATAATTATTTTACTAATTAACTACTTATTTTTTATATAATAATTTTTAATAATTACTAATGAATAATTATATTACTAATTAACTATTATATAATTAATTATTAATAATATAAATTTACTAATTAAATAAATTATTATATGTTTAACACATGTTTTAACTTTAAATTATATCGGTCTTATAGTTTATATTTTAATCTTTCAAAACCGCATACTTTAATCATTTTAAGTTTCAAGTAGGTGGTTTTGAAAGCTTATAAATTATTTTTCATGAACATTTTTTACTAAATTCTTTTTATTTTTGAATATTTGTTATATGTTTAATCTGTGTTTTATGTTTCATTTATATCGGTCTTATAGTTTCTATTTTATAGGCTTTCATAGTCACGTGCTTGAAACATTTTTAAGTTTCATGTTGGTCATTTTGAAAGCTTATAAATTATATTTCATTAATATTTTTTATGAATTTTTTTTTTATTTTCAAATATTTGTTTTATGTTTAATTCATGTATTAAGTTTTATTTATATTGGTCATATAATTTATATTTTATAAGCTTTCAAAATCACATATTTGAAACTTCTTATGTTTCAAGTAAGTGGTTTTGAAAGCTTATAAATTATTTTTTATCATCATTTTTTTATGATTTTTTTTGTTTTCAACTATTTTTTATATGTTTAATCCATATTTTAAGTTTCATTTATATTGGCCTTGTAGTTTATATTTTATAGTCTTTCAAAGTCACGTACTTGAAACAGAATCCCACATCGGAAATACAGAATGTTCTGTGGAGGAAATGGAGAACCAGAATCCCACATTGGAAATGCAGAATGATTTCCAGGGTAAGCTCTCTTATAAAAAGGAGCCCTGGGTGAGAGCTTTTGTCAGAATCCAGATTGTTGTAATGGCATTACTGCTAAATTTTAAATAGTGGATGAATTCTGCTGAAATTTTTATTTTTATTTTTTTGTTTTGTTTTGTTTATATTTATATATATATAACAAAACAAAAAAAAAATAAAAAAAAAATTCTAGATTTTTTTTCTGTTTTAGGGGAAAGGCGACATCTAGGATGCCTCCTTTCACCCGAGCCCAAAGGTGTCATCGTGGATGCTCCCTTTGTGGCGTTTTTTCGATTTTTTTTAACCTAGCCTGTTTTTAAAAAATATTTTTTAAAAAAACTCTAAATTATAACTTGCATTCATGGTCATACATGAGTCCAAATGTATTTTGTTATCTTTTATTATATCTAGAACAAAGAAACATGGTAATGATATTGATGTCTATTTGACTCCATTGATTGAAGATCTAAAATTGATTTGCAATATATGCATTTCAATGTATAATGATCGTATAAGTAAAAAATTCACATTGAGGTCCCTGTTGCAATGGATAATAAATAACCTCACCAGTTATGGAAATTTATCAGGATATAGAATTAAAGGAATGTTGTGGTGTACTATTTCTAAAAAACATACATACCCAGTTTTGTTAAATCAATCCTTGAAGAATGTGTTTTTAGGACATCAGATATTTTTACCTCGATGATATACATACCTATCCTAGAAGACAACATTCGATGGGAATATTGAAAAAGGTACAACATTTTCTCTATTAACAGGCTACCAAATACATAATAAAGTAAAAGATATTGACACTATTTTCATTAAACCATTTTCTAAAAAACTTACAAAATCAGGTTGGATGAAGAAATCAATTTTCCTTCAATTACTATATTGGAGGCGATTATATGTTAGACATTTTCTTAATTTCATTCATATAGAAAAAAATTTATTTGATAATGTTATTTTAACATTACAAAATTTTCATAGAAAAATTAATGATGGCATCAAGGCTAGGTAAGAATTTATTGAAATAGGGATAAGGGAAGAGTTGACACTGAAGAAGTGTAAAAGGAGGAATTTTCTTCCTCCATCATCTTACACTCTATCCAAATAGGAAAAATTACAATTTTTTCCTTCCTTTAATAGTGTAAAAGTTCTAGAGGGGTATTTATAAAATATAAATAGTGTTGTGTCAATGAATAATTTGAAGTTACAAGGACTAAAATCATATGACTATCTTGTTTTGATGCAAGAATTGATTCATGTTTCTTTCCATTACATTCTGCCTCAAAATTTATGACAAACCTTAACCATACTCTTCTTCTTTTTCAAATACATATGAAGTAATGTTATAGACCCATAAAAGTTTCCCATCTTGAATAAAGAGGTTCAAGTCATGTTATGTGAATTAGAGACGTTCTTCCCACCTTCATTCTTTGATATAATGGTCCAACTAATTGTTCACTTGGTTAGAGAGGTTTAACTATATGGTCTTGTCCATTAAAAATTTATGTACCCCATTGAGTGGTATATGATTATTTTGAAATGGTATTTCAAGATTTGAATTTGTCCAGAAGGTTGTATTACATAATGATATAATGTTGAAGAAGCTATTTAATTCTATATTGATTACCTATCAGATGTTTACATCATCGGTATAACAAAGTATCAACACAGTGAATGCCTTATGGGAAAATGGATTTCTTGAAGAGATGTTGTTATAATTACCTTGACAGATGGGAATCTATCACACCTTTACATTTTAAATAATAGTATGATGTTGATCTATAAATTGAATCCCACAACAAAATTCTTATAGATTTGAATCCATCAAGGATTGAAGTATGGATATCAAACACACATAATCAACAGTTTATAGGATGGTTCCAGGATCAAATTTATAAGGAGTTATTGGAAAATATAAATTCAATTATCTAATGACTTCAATGGATTGCTAGGGGACTGAGTGAGAATGTTATATCTTATATTGGTTTGGTAATCAATGGTTATTATTTCTATAAAAATAAACATGATTAATGAAATGTGATAAAAAATAGTGGTGTTACGTTTGAAGTGATGAACATATCTAGTTCCAAGGATATAAATCAAATTTATAAAAATATGGTATATTTTGGAATTATAAAATATATATACAAGTTGGATTTTATAGAATTTCATGTCTGTATTTTCCATTGTAAATGGGTTGACAAAATTAATGTAGTGAAAGTTGATGAAATGGGCATCATGATGGGGAATTACAGCATGGAATGGTAAAAGGAAGATCTACCCATAATGGAATCACATGTTGTGTAAGTATTTTATGTCTTGGATCCAGGAATTAAGAATTGGTCTATTGTCTTGCTGGAAACTAAAAAAATATCATTTTAGAAGAAAATTCAATCTAGGATGACCCTTTTATTGGGATATAATAATTAGTTCATGTTAGTCCCAATATAGAAAATGTCTTATACACTAGAGTGGACCACAAAGAGGGGATTTATATTCTATATAGATGAACCAAATCCCTAAAACCATTAGAAAAAAAGCGAGTTCAATGAGAAGGTAAAAGTGTTTTTTAATATACAATGTTTTTTCTCATGATATTATATATTCTCTACTACATTAATATAATATAAATTAAATTTTTGACTACTCATGAAGACAATGTCTTCTTCACATGATGATGTTTTTAATCCATTGGGAGAACAAAATATAATGAAGGAAACCCTTTAGAGAGATTTAAAGGTAGTGTTATGACATAGTTTCTCTATTTTACCAAAAAATTATATATTAGAATATTGATTTAATTTTAATTATTCCATGTAGAGTTTATTAATTTTTGAACATGTTTTTCCATCTTTCATTACTTTTTCGAAAGAGAAATGATGTTGTCTCTACTCAATCACATTGGTAACCTTGATATTATCACAATAAAATCATTTTCCATAAAATTAATGTAGTTTTTAATATTTATGTTTAATTTTTTTAGTATTACCCACATCATATTTTTTTTCCTATAGAGGTGGATTCTTTTATTTGAGTTGGGGTGTTCTATCAATCTTTTATGCATGTTTGCACCAAAAATTATACAAAAATCTTCTCCCTCATAATATTTTCAGCCCTACGGTGTTGTATTAATCACTTTACTTCATGTTCCCTCCAATACCATTATAGGAAGTGAAAAGATGTGACCTCTACTCAATAATAGAGGTAATCTTAATATCTTTATTTTAAAATCATCATCCATAGAACTAATGAATTGTTTAATATTTATTTTTAATTTATTTCTTTTTAGTATTACCCACATAATAATTGTTTTCTTATACAGGTTAATTATTTTTTTTGAGTTGGGGTGGTCTGTCCATCTTTCACGTCTTTACTCTCCAAAACATCTATATACTACTTCAACCTCAAAACCTTTTCACCCCTAAACTGTTTCATTTATCCATTTATTTCAACTTCCCTCCACAACTCAATCAGATAGGAAATCTTGATGTTTTCAACATAAAATCCATTTTCTTCGAATGAATTTTTTTGTTTCATATTTTTGTGTTATTTATTTATATTTATTATTACTTATATAATAATTGTTTTCTTATCCAGTTATATTCTTTTCTTGGATATGGGGTGATTTTTTTGAAGCTTCTCAATATCGTGAGAGATTGGACTTCATACCCACAACTGAGATAACGATAATAAAGAAATGAATCAAGAATGATACAACCATCTTGAAAAAGTGAATTTTTACTACTTATTTAATTACTGTTGTAATCATTTTATCTACTATTTTTATGTTAATTTACTTTTCATTTTTATCTAATACTTATTGAATTTTTTTTTCACAGATCTTTTGGGAAGTAATATTGAATCAATGTTATTACTATAAAAAAATTTCTCATTAAAATCCATAAGAGTATAGGAATCTCGTGTGATCATTGTAGTGACTTCTCTTGATATAATAGATACATGAAATTCCTCCACTCTCCAGGATTTCAACAATGAGATAGTTTTTTCATCTAAGAATGTCAGGTTAATATAAATTGTTAGAAGTTCAATAATGGAAGATAGTGGAAATCATTGTAACATTGGTAGTTAGGATTTTTTTGATACTTTGGGACATATATGAATCAACTAATTCTCAATCCGACACATGGTGTGACTGGTATGACTCCAAGTGATTCTTTTTATTTAAAATTGACATCAATTTTAGAAAAAAACAGAACTGGCATACTAAAAACCAAGAAAACTCATTTGGATTTCTTTGATACTTTAGGAAAATAATCCATAAGTCATTTGTGATGCGTAAAAATCAGCCACACCTTTATACAATACATTACGTGCCCGATAAGACTCATAGTGTTCGTTATCAATTTAAAATTGAAATTTTAGTTCAAAAAGAGAAACTCACTAAAAACTGATCAAACACACTCGAATTTTTATGATAATTTCGGACAATGATTCATAATTGATTTATGATGTGTATTAATCAGTATCATATCAAACTAATACCTGATTTTATTGGAATAATTCAAAGAATGTGTTTCCATTTTAAAATGACATTTTATTAAAAAATAAAAGTTACACACTAAAAACTAAGAAAATGATTTTTATTATTTTTATGCTTTAGGAAGACAATCCATAAGTCATTTGAGATGTGTAGGAATCATCTTCTCCTCAATCCAATGTGCGGTGTGACCGGTGTGACCTCAAGTGCATCTTTTTATTTAAAATTGACATCAATTTTTATAGAAGGAAACCCAATCTTCTCAAGACTAAGAGAACACATTTTTATTATTTTTATGCTTTTTGAAAATGATCCATAGGTATTTTATTATGTATAGAATTTAGAAACACCATAATCCGATATATGATGTGCAATGATTCAAAGTGTCTGTTATTAGTTCAAAATTGACATTTTTGTTAAAAAATAGTCACTAACTAAAAATCTATCTAACACATTAATATTTTCTTGATAATTTAGGGAAAAAATGATAAGTAATTTTTGACATGTAGGAATTAGTCTCACATCAAATCGATACACGATGTGATTGGTATGAGTCAAAGTGCATGCTTCCTATTTAAAATGACTTTTTAGTACAAAAGATAATTTATGTACTCAAAATCGAGAAAATTCATTAATATCTTTTTGATACTTTAGGAATATTACCCATAACTCAGTTAAGACATGTAGGAATTGGCCTCACCTCAATATGATGCATAGTGTGACCAATATGACTCCATATGCATCTTTTTATTTAAAATTAACATAAATTTTAGTAAAATGGACAACTCGCCTACTCAAAACTTATCAAATGCATTCAAATTATTTTTATACTTTTAATAAATATGCATATGTCATTTGAGATGTATAGGAATTAGCCTTATCTCAATATAATGCATGGTGTGCCCGATATTACTCTAAGTACATATTTTTATTTAAAAGTAACATCAATTTTAATAAAATGGACAAATGACCTAGTCAAAACAGAGAAAACACATTCAATTTGTTTTTATACTTAACAAAAATGATACATAATTCATTTGTGAAATGTAGGAATTAGATTCAACTTAATATGATACATGATGTGACCGATATGTATCAAAGTATCCCTTACCAGTTTATAATCAATATTTTAGTTCAAGAAATGCCACTAACTAAAAAACAATCAGGTGTGATTGGATTTTCTTGACACTTTAGGAAAATTATTCCTAATTCATTTTTGACATATATTAATTGGTATCAAATAAAACTGATACAATATGTGATCAGTATGAGTTAATGTGTGTGTTTCTAGTTTAAAAATTCATTTTAGAAAAAAAGGCAAGTGACATACTCAAAACCAATAAAACACATTCTTATTGATTTAATACTTAAAGAAAATGATACATAAGTCATTTGAGGCATGTAAGAATCCTCTGAAACTAAATACAATACATGGTGTGATCGTTATGACTCTAAGTGGGTCTTTTTATTTAAAATTGACATAAATTTTAGTAATATAGAGAATTGGCCTAATCAAAACTGATCAAACACATTAAGATTGTTTTGATACTTTATGAAAATGATACATATGCCATTTGAGATGTGTGTTAATTTTCCATATTGGAATATTATGCATGGTGTGACCGATATGACTCTAAGTGTGTCTTTTTATTTAAAATTGACATCAATTCTAGTAAAATGGACAACTAACCTACTCAAAACTGATAAAATGCATTCAGATTATTTTGATAAATTACTAAAATGATTCATAAGTTATATATGATGTGTAAGAATCAATCATACCTGAATTTGATACATTATGTTCCTATTTTGACTCAATGTGTTTGTTATCAATTTAGAATCGGAATATTAATTCATCAAAAAGTTTCACTCACATAGCCATTAGGTTTCACCCTTGGGGATTTTTCTAATAATTATTTTATTAATTTTCAAAAAAATAATTCTTAAATATGAACAATAAATGGAGTGATGAGTAAGAATCAACCACAATTCAATGTGATGCATGATCTTCTTGGTATGACTAAAAGTTTAGTTTAAAATTAATACTTTCTTTTGATTTATTTCTTATTATTATTACTAAAATAATAATTGTTTTCTTATAGAGGTGATTTTGTTTTCTTTAGTAGGTATGGTTTGTTTGGAAATATCATGATTCAGGTATAGTATCAAAAGACAAAGAACCATTGATGTTTTTGAATGTATGTAAAAATTTGTACTTATTTAATTGTATCTATCAATGTTTGAAATGTTTATAATGTAGTGTTTTTATTGAATTTGTGTTTTAAATTTAATTTTATTTAAATTCCCCATCAGTAACTGATTTTTTTTATATGGTGGTGTTTTTGTGTTGTGGTGTGTTGTTATAACACATTAAAATGGTGCTAGAGTGTGATGTTATGATACACTATAACATGAACCTTTATCATCACTCTTTAAAGAAATGATAAATGTGTAATTTATCAAATATTTTGAATGGATGAGTATATTTATCCTTTATCTGCACTTTTATAAGCACTCATAACTGTGTCTTTTATTAGTGCTTTTAAAACGCTCATAAAGGTATTATTTATTGGTGCTAAATAAAAGCACAGATAAATGGTTCCCTTTTCAGTTTTTTTATCACCGATAATGGTATCATTTATCAGTGATTCTTATCACCGATAAAATACAAAGGATTTTAATCACTCTTTGGTAGTCATCGCTTCTGTATCACTGATAAAGGCCATTTTTATCACTATTAATGGCCTATTTTGTAGTAGTGCCTACACAAGACCCTCAGGAAACATATAGAATTTATAATTTTACATTAAGACAGGGGTTCAAGCTATGAAGATGGATACTAGGTTGAGTTGGCTTTGATGGATGGAAAGGGACCTTAAGGTTCTTGTCTTAGTTTAAGACTTCCTTTTTGGTTTACTTTTCTATTACAGCATGCCTATGATATATATATGTACTATGGTCTACCATTGATGTCCAATTTTTGAATATGGATTGTATGAATTTTATTGGATGCATGATTTGTTTTAGTAGTTATAGGTGGTATGTTTTATTATTCAATTATTTGTTGATTATTATTCTTTCTCTATTGCTTGATATTGATTGTGCTTCTACCATTGGTGGGTCTGGTTCAAGTCTACTAAGTCTTTTCTTCTTCTGCATGTTATATATATAATCAGAAAATTATTATATCTTCCCTTTAGTGTATAACCTATCCAATATTCCATATTGACACCCTTACTTCTAGTCAGAAACCTTTGGAGTTTTGGGAGGTTCATCTAAGGAAAATGACACCTAGCTCAAAAACAATGTTTAAGACATTAATCAGGTTAGGGATTCTACATGGGGTATCAGAGCATTCATGATTGGGAATTAGTATAATAATTTGGATGGATACTAATGATATCCAGTTTAGGTTTTTATTTTCATTTGGTCTTACCATTTGGATTATGGTAGAATGGAGGGTAGGTGTTTTCAGAATTGGGTTTACAACTCATGATTGGGTGCTTGTAGCCCCATGTATGAGGTACGGACCAAGTTACAATGGGTTTGAATTGCTGTTTCATTTTCTCTTTTTATAGTTTATGTTATTTAAACCTTGAGTGGTACACTTGGGATGTGATTTTTTTATTGTTATGAATTATGATCATTGGAATAGTATAAAAGTGGGGAATATATTATAAACTTGACCCAATAAGGCAAGGTGTGTTTTGATTTCATTTTTATGATTTTGATTGGGTGCATGATATGATGTTTAAATTTAATATTCATGTTCCATGGTATAAAATGACTTGTAAAATGTTTTATGATATATATTATACATATATTTATTTGTGTGTATGGGCTTGAATCTTATAAGATTAGGTAGATATGGTGGAATGGGGTGATGTTGATCACTAGGTTTGGGGACGAGGTCATCAGTTTGAGGTGATGTGGTTTGTCAGGATGGGCATGGCCTGAGGAATTTTTGATACATGTATCTATTGAGTGTGGGTAAGGAGGCCATGGGTCTAGGATTCCGAGTGGCATGGTTTCAATGGAGAAGGGTAAGTGTAGTGAGTTAAAACTTCCTATTACTACTTCCCTATATGTGCCTTATATATATTTCTGTGTGTGTGGGGGGGGGTGTTATCTAGGATATCTAACCATGTGATGGTATTCAGCATGTTCCTCCTAGATAGGTCAAATAGATAATTAGGAGGGATATGGTTGATTACCAAAGAACCATAAGAAGGTTGAGACCCCTAAGGATCATTTAGATCATGTACAAGCATAGGATCAGGTACATGTCCTAGTACAGGTGGGGCAACCAACAGACTTGATAGATTTTGGGATGTGGTTGGATGAATAGATCAAAGAGAGATTTTTTTATTTGATCCAGGGTATCAACATGAGACCTCATGGAGTTGATCTATCTATGGAATACCTTATGTGGGAGTTCCAGTCCAATAACCCACCTCCTTTTCAAGTTGATGGTGGTCCATAGGCGGCTGAGAATTAGATCAAGTTCATGTTGATGGTTTCTGAGTAGCTAGAGATTCCTCCAGGGAGGAGGGTGAAATTGGAAACATACATGCCTAGGGTAACAACTAAGAGATGGTGGGATGTGTAGGTGGATAAAGGAAGACACGAGGGACTAGCCTAGAATGATTTTAAGGCTAGGTTCTTCATGCACTTATTCCCAAAGAGAATGAGGGTGGGGAGATATCTGGAGTTCTTAAGCCTTCAATAGGGCAAAATTTCCATCATGGACTATGTAGTGACATTCACAAAAATTATCTCACATTTTACCTAACATGGTGAGTAATGAAACCATGAGGGTGATTTGTTTCTAGAATATTTTACAGCACACCATTTGCATGCAGGTGAACATCTTTAGGTTGAACTCATTCTTGGAGGATGTGAACGAGGAACTAATAACCAAGGGAAAGTTTTTGGATAGGTCATACTTAAGCTGGGAAGCGACTTCATGTGATTTTAGTGGTTTAATTTAAGACAATAGAAAGTGGGTTTATGATGAGTTTCCATAGGGTGGTTAGGCAAAGACTCAATCAGACCACCATAGAGTTGGTCTTTGATGGTGTGCTTCAAGTTTGGGATGCCCAGACATGTCTGAACACTATGTGAGAGACCTCCAAAGTATTTCCAAGCATGTTTAAAGGTTGGTCATCTTAAGAGGTTCTGCAGGAAGCCTTCTCAGATACCTGGAAGTCAGTGACTAGGGCAGACTTCGGGCATTGAGGTCAGACTAGGAATAGTACTTGGCGATAGTAGTCAAGCTTCTTCTGCACATAGGGTTCATGATAGAGACAATGGGAACTAGCAGTGGGGTTAGTGTTTAGTGGATGGTGCAGAACTATAGGGATGTTAAGATTTAGTTAGTCAGGCTTCAGACCAAGTTCATGCCATGGGGCTTCTAGGTTCAAATCATGCTGTGAGCCGATGGTGGTTAGAGGTACACCGTAGTTGTTTATTTTTGTTTTTCTTTGGCATACCCTATTGAGTCATGTCTTTTTTGGGTGAATGAGGTCCACATGATATTTATATGGACTAACCATATTATGGTTATTATTTTGGAATCATCTCATGTGAATTTAATATATATGTATGAGGTGAAAGGCACTAGGATCTATGTGATCATCTGAGGATGCATGTTTATTGAGGTATATTGGAATCGAGGAATCAAGGTGATTTGGGTTACATGAGGTCCGCTTTAATCTAGGAATCATTATGATGTGGAACTTAATTGAGTTCCAAGTCACTGAGATTGTTTTGAGCACCTATTGAGATGAAGTACTTCATTGGTTCCATGTGTGACATGGGAATGAGGCGGGAACCGATACGATGTGGGATTGTGATGGGTGTCAAGTATGAAACAGGAGAACCTAATGAGGTATAAGAGTTATGATGAATTACAGGAGGAATTTTTAGTCTTATAATTGGTCTATAGACCATATTTTGGTTTGATCTTTGGATTGGGATGTTACTCAGATAGGTCACTCCTCAGGTGGGGAGCCCCCTTGAGGTAGTTGACATGTTCACATGATACCGGGGTAGTCTGGGTTAATTTTAAAATATATAGGTATGTTCAGCACTATATTTGGGGTTTTTTTAATCTTAGATAGGATCTATGTTATTCTTGGGATATTGTAATGTCCTAGGTTTTTGGAGTGGGTCAAAAACCTCCCCATTTTTGAATCATTGGAATTGGTGGGTATACTAATTTATTTTTCGATCATAGAAACATAATTTATAGAGTTTCCCCAATCCAATATATTTATTTTTTTATAGTTTTAGAGATATAGAAAAATCCTCAAGTTTTTGGATGGGTTTTAGGTGCATCAGAGGATCAATGTCCCATTTTTGGGGTTGGAGGATGAGGCACATAGTTTGAGTGAAACCGTGTGGCCTCTTACATCAAACCGTATTCCTCAACACTATAGCACAGATGGTTTGTGCACGGTTTGGAAAACCATGTGGGCTAACCATGAGGAATAGTTAATTGGGTGAAATCACCAAATTTAACCTCTTCTATTTTTCTTCTTTCCTCATATATTCCTCCTCCATGGTCTCAAACACAGTGGTGGGGGAACCCTCTTCTTCCTCTATTAGGGATTGACCCCTCTTTTTCATCTGGACTCTATTTTTATTATCATTGGGTGTGTTGGAACCATATTGATAAGGAAATCCTCACCCATTCCTCTTATCTTCCTTTCCATCACCTCATGGACTACTAAATCCAAGCAATTTGTTTTGAACTATTTTCAGGGTGTTCATCATAAAATCCAGTTTATTCCAAACCAGTTACAGTTAGGTCCTAATATCATATGTGTCTACATCTATGACTCCAAGGTAGGTGGTTTATACATTTCCTACATGTTTTCATAGTTTTTTAGCATTTCATCTTTTAGAGTGTCATTGTGTTGATTGAGTTAGACGCAAAAAATTAATTTTTTTGTTTTTAATTAATTAAATGGACCTTATGGCATGCCATTGGGCATGACCCAACCTTGTGTATTGTTGTGAGGTTGGGTGAGAGGCTATACACTACATGAGAGATTGGATCAAATAAGTTTTTTAATTAATTTTAATTGGTTAGTTTGTTTAAATTGTATTGAATTATGTATATATGTGAAATGGTTGAATTTAATGAGATGAGATCCATGTGATCATGATGGGATAGGCCTGAGGAATTGTGGTGGCATGGAAATCGGGTTTGAGGAAATATGATCATTAGTATGGGTTAGCCTGAGTTACTTGGGTGGTGTGATCACCAGTTGGGTGTCATAGTTATTGGTTTGAGGCAGAAAAATCATCAGGTTGAGGACATGTCCTGTGATATTATATGGAATGACAATCAGATTTGAGTGACACGGTCCTTGGAGCACAAGGTTCTGGAGTTAATGTGTCTTAGGTATTGAATTATGGATTTTCCCTCACCTATTATTACCAAATCACCAATTGGAGTCATTTACAAATTGGTTGACTTCGTGATGAGGTGTTTTGGACCAGTCATGTGGTTAGAGTCCCCTGGTAGTGAAGATTATGAAATTGGTTTGGGGGATCCATCCATAGAAATCCATGAGGAAGATGAGGAGACTTTAGTTGATAGAATTTAGCCTATAGTTTGTGGGTTGAGGATCATCATATTAGGGCCGTTGGTCTTTGAATATTTTGGGACGATATAGATTTCCATTCCTCAGGACATCGAGCTATGAATCAATAGTGATTTTATTTGAGGAAAGATATCATTATGCCTTCCGACATTGGGATTTGAGATGATGGGTGCTTTGATAAGGGTTTTGAGGGACTAGGGTTTTATTTTTCTTAGGTGTGCCTTCGGGATGTCGGTGACTTGAATTGGGGATTCAGGTATCATTATGAACCAGTTTACTTACTTGGAGGTGGAACATGAGGGTTCAACTGAGTTATTTTTCAATAGAGGATACCTTGAGCCAAGGTCTAAGGATCCTCTCCTCTTTAGTGATTACAACATTGGATAAAGTAGGTGAAAACTTCATGGTTATTGTTCAACACTAGGGAAGTTTTTTTATTTTATTTAAATCACATGAACTATTGTTCTTTTTATATTACAAAACTTCTTAAAGATTTATTTTGGGTAGGCACGCATGGGTGGTATCCTACTGAGAGTCATTATCACACCCAAAACAGGCCCCTTGGGATGCGTTTAGACTTTCTAATTTTCTGTTCAATTAGAGGATTAGGCTCTGGAGTTTCATCCTAGGTTGAGTTGGCATGGATGGATGGCAAGGGACCTTGAGGTTCTTACCTCAGTAGGATATTTCTTTTTTGGTTTAATTTTTTGTTTTAGCATGCTTATGTTATATATATGTATTGCGGTCTACAATTTGCAACCCCTTTTTAGATATTGTATTATATGAATTGTATTAGATATATTATATGTTTTAGTAGCTATAAGTGGTATGTTTCCCTATTTACTTATTTCCAATTTTGTTTATTATTATGCTTCCCTATTGCTTGATATTGATTGTGCTTTCACTTTTTTTAGGTATGGTTCAAGTATGCCCTGTATTTTCTTCTGCTGCAAGTTATATATATACTCAGACCATTATTATATCTTCCAATGAGGGTAAAACCTCTCCATTATTATATCTTTACACCCTCGCTTCTAGTTAGAATCCATTGGTATTTGGAGAGGTGTGCCTAAGTCCAGTGGCACCTGACCTTAACACACTATTCAGTTGGCTAATTGGGTTAGGGACACTACACTAGTTATTTATTTCAAGGGGTTATTAATGAAATTGTTTACTTTTCATTAATTGTGGATCACCAAATTTAATACATATGAAGGGTTCACCCTGATAGATTTCTAATTCATTGGGTAAAGAATGATATCTCGTGAGATAAACGGGTCTGGAATAGGGATATAATCTAGTTTAGTAAGGTACCTTTTCCACCATGATAGTATTGGGAGTGCACCTAGACAAATAATATGTCTTGGTAAATTGAAACCATTCCACTACGATAGTCTTGGGAGAATACCTTGACTAATACGATGGTTTGGGGAGTGAACCCATTTCACTATGACAGTCTTGGGAGTGAATCTTGACTAATAAAATGGTTTGTGGAATGAACCCATTCCACTATGATAGTTTTCAGAGTGAACCATGATTAATACGATGGTTTGGGGAGTGAACCATTCCAATATGGTCTTGGGGAAAAAACTTAACTAATAAGAGGTTTTGTGAGTGAACCCATTCTACTAGGACAATCCTGAAAAAGAGCCTTGATTGCTAAGGAAATGATTTTATATTATTTTATTTATTCAAAAATTTTGTGTCTTATGCCAATGTTATTATTTGATAGATCATGTTATTTTATGATTCATATCATTTTAACTACCAATATTTATCCCATATGGTTATGAATGTTCTATTTTTACATTGTAACCAAATTTCCATGTAATTATTAATGTTATTTATATTATGTTATACCTCATATTCATATGATCATTCCTTATTTATATACCTCTTGATCATATGATATGTTTTTTTATTGTTTTTCTTTTATTGGGATTTATTCCCACCCTTTTTTTTGTTGCATGTTCCTAGAAAATTGATTGTAGTGATATGAATTAGGATTGATTAATAATGGAGTATCCCAAAATAATTGAATAATATTTATGTTTATGTCATCCTTATTTAATTCATGTAATATGTATCTAATTTCCAATACACTAAACCTAAAATGGTCCCTTGAGTTTTTTAGTGTAACTTTTTTTGATGAATTAATGTAAAGTCATGTACTTAAAAGTTGGGGCACCATAAATGGTATCAAAATATAGTTTAGTTATTTTTGGAAAATAGTATTAGATAACATTATTAAAAACCCTAAGGAAAATTCTAAATATAAGAAACAAATACCAATATTTTGGTGAGTATTTAGTAAGTGGTTTTAAAAAAAAATATGTCCCTCTCTGGATACTATAAGTGGATGTGTCTATGGAATAGATGTAACCAGGGGTAACACCTAAAAACATAGTGTTGAGCTAGACTTGATCAATAACTAGTGCATGATAATGGGACATTCTACACACCTGGATTGACATGCCCATGGGATATTCGTTGGTTAATCATAATCTTGTACAAACCATTATAATGGATATGAAGATAATGTAAAACTTTTATTTAGATTTAAGTATATAATCCTAGAAGCATGATATTATAAAAATTTAAGATTATTCTTTCATTTAGATTTTTTTCCCTAAGATTCCCTATAATAAAAAATTTTAACATTATAATTTCCAATAGAATGTAAAACTAAATTTCAAGGGTGAAATTTCATTAAGGAGGGAAGAATGTAAAGACATAGATATTGTTATTCTTTTATTAATGGACATATTGACTCCCAATATTTTTTTATTATGTTTTATAAAAAATAACATATAAAGGGTTATTTATTTCATGGAAATTTTTTTCATCATAATTTGAGATTGAATTTTACATCCAAGAATTGTAGAATGATAGAAAACAATTACTAGAAAACTAACAACACTATATTTGTTTGTTTAATAATGTTACATTTAGTCTACAAAAATTCCTATTATTAATATTATTATTACAATGGGAAGAATAAAATTTAATAAACAAATTAAAATATAATTTTTTTGGTCACCTAAATCCCTAAGAATCATCCCACACACGAATAGTGCTATATCAAAGAAATAGAGATTAATTAATACAAAATTAATTTAAAATGATATTGAACCTTGTTTTTTGTATTGAAGTGAATGATAGAGTATTTATAGGGAAATATGATCATAAAAATTTATTTTTTTTGAACTAATATAGTTTATCATCATTTTTACCTTTAGTCAATACAATAATAGGGCATTATTTTTTTTGGCTACATAGATGCATTTAAGTTATCATCGAGATTATTTAATGATATAATCAAAATTGTATTATTTTAAAAGACTATAACCATACTCTAATAAAAAAAATAGGTGGAAGCATTAAATAAAATTTTATTTCATGAAATAATCTTATAAAATGTTTTTTACTTGATAATATATGTTATTAAAGCCCGATATAATTTTTATAATGGCCAGAACATTTTATTTTCGATTAAATTTTTAATTTTAATTAAAATAATTATATATTTATGAATTAAAAATAACCAATATATATAATGGGTTTTGATTAATTAAAATTTATTTCTAGACTCATTGTGTTAAAATTATATTAGAATAATTTTTTGGGAATGTTCTGACAAAGATTAATTTTTAGTCAAAAAGTGAAAATTGACGCCTTAGAAATCACATTGATTTTAAAGAATCATTATTTTGTCATCATGATTTAGAAATTTATGAAACGTTTTATTCAATAATAATTAAATATAATAACTATAAAAATTATTTTAAAAATATTCATTTTAATTTAGAAACATATACATTTCATTTTGGAACAAAAATTGTAATTTTAAAGATACAAAATTATTTTTGATTTGTGTGCATTAATTGGATGTTTTGGAAGGATTGGTTATGTTTATAAAGTCCTTCAACATCCGCCCACCCCATAAAAAAATTATATATCCTATAAATATGGTTTAATTAATTGATCTCAAAATTTGTTGGCTTATATAGTAAAATAACTAATATTAAATCACTTAAAACCCACCCCTCCTCTTGTATAAATACAACCTTTCCCCACTCATCTCCAATAAAAATGAATAATACATGAATTTATTCCCACTTAACATCTTAAAAATATCCTACAAGGTGTTACCAAGGTGTCTCCAATGTCCTAATTTATCCCCATCCAAAATTTAGGAAGAAACTCTTCAAGGTAAGGGAAATTCTCATCTTCTCCTTTTGCATCAAAGTACCTCTTTTTATGTACCATCAAAATGTCAATTAAATTTATTTTATTAATATTTTAATGTTAAAAGTACTTAAATATTAGTTTTTTATCAATGTGACACCTCAATTACCTCCCATTATTCATTTTCTTAGTAAATTTTATATACCATTATGCATCCAAAATTTAGGAAGGAAAATTCTCATCTTTTCCCTTTTCATCTAAGTACCCCTTATTATATACCTTCCAAATGTCAATAAAATTTATTATATTTATCTTTTAATGTTATAATTATTTATAAATTAGTATTTTATCAATGATATTCCTCAATTACCTCCCATTTTTCATTTTATTAGTCAATGTTATGTACCATCATGCTGCCAAAATTTAGTAAGAGGAATTATCATCTAGACATTATTCATCCAAGTAACCCTTTTTATATAACTTGTAAATGTCAATAAATTTTATTATATTAATATTTTTATGTTAAAATTAATTATAAATTAGTGTTTTATATTTTAGAGACATAAATTATCTCCCATTTTTTTTTTCTTAGTCAGTGTTATGTATCCTCTTACTGTCGAAATAGAGTAATGGAAATTCTCATCTTATAATTTTTCATCCAAGTACCCCTTCTTTATATAACTTATAAATGTCAATAAAATTTCTTTTCTTACACTTTTTATGCTATCCTTACTTCCCAAGTTTTTATTTTATAAATGGGATACCTCAATTCCCTCTCATTATTACTTTTCTTAGTCAATGTTATACACTGTCATGCTGCCAAAATTTAGTAAGGTAAATTATCATCATTTTCTTTTTCATTCAAGTGCCTCATTTCTATGAGTTTACTTATTATAAAAGAATATATATTTTCATTCAATTTTAATATTTCCTCAAATTTCTAGGTTATTTTATTTTCAAGGGATGACCTTATAACCTCAAATTATTTCTTTTCTTAGTCAATGTTATGTATCCTCATCCTGGAAAATTTAGTAGGGGATCTCTCAATTTTCCTTCCCATTCAAGATTATTCTTTGTCTTTATCCTTTTTAATCTCAATTGGATATTATTTCATGTATTTAAAAACATTACTTGACTATAAAATTAATTATATATTAATTAAATACCACTTAACCACTCTCATTATAACATATACCTAGGTCATTACTATGCTGATGTAAGGGAATTATCCCTTTATCCCTTTTAAATTAAAGTGATCCTCTTTTGTGAGTATTATAAATATCAAAGGTAATTAATTTTTATAAACTTTTTAATCTTTTATAAGCTTAAAAAATTATATTTTACCAATGGGATACCTCTATTATATCTCATTATGCATTTCCCATAATCCATGTCATGCATCATTTTGTTGCTGAAACCATTTCATAAATTTTTCTATTTTTATGAATCATTATCATATTATGAATACCCAATCCTATTTAATTTCCATGGGTATTCATATATATGTTTAAATAACATAATTTTTCAGGTATTTAATAATAATAAACCCATAATCTATTTTATTTTCTTAAAAATGATGTTATATTTATGACTTTAAGAACTTTGTATGCAATGATTTTGATATGAAACCTGTTATTTATTTCCATGGGTTATTGATGAAATGATTTACTTTATGTATAATGTGGATCACCTAATTTTTGATATATGAAGGGAGTTCCAAGATATCACTTCAATTTATTGGGTAAAGAGTGATATCACATGAGATAAAGAAGTTTGGAATGGGGAGTGAACTTGGTTTAGTAAGTAACATTGTCCAACATGATAATATTGGGAGTAAACCTTGACTAATACGATGGTTTGGGGAGAAAACCCATTCCACTATGGAATTCTTTGTAGTAAAACTTCACTAATTCAATTTTTTATTGAGTTAACCTGTTCCATTATGATAGTCTTTGAAGTGAATGTTGACTAATATGATGGTTTGTGGACTAAACCCATTCCAATTTGATAGTATTGGGAGTGAAATTTGAATAATATAATGGTTTGGGTAGTGAAACCATTCCACTATGATAGTATTGGTTGTGAACCTTTTCTAATATGATGGTTTAGGGAGTGAACCCATTCCACTATGATAGTCTGGTAAAAGAGACTTGAATAGTAATGAAATGATTTACTATTATTATGTGTATCCCAAAATTCTATGTCTCATTTTAATGTTATTCTATAATAGGTCATGTTAATCTATGATTCATATCTTTTGAAATACCAATATTTGTCCCATATGCTTATACATGTCCTATGTTTTATTTTGTATCTACATTTTTCATGCTATGATTCATATTCTTTTCATTATGATATTTCTCATATTCATATGATCATTCCTTATTTATATTCCTCTTTATCACATGTTAAATGTTTTCATTATTTATTCCCTAGCTGGGATTTATGCTCACCATACTATGTTGATGTATCTCCATATGAAATGACTTGCAGTGAGATTACTTGTGATGGATTAACAAAATAGTGTGACAAAATAATTGAATAATGTTTATATTTATGTTATCCACATGTAATTCATACAATATGTATCTAATTTACAAGACACTAGATATAAAATATACTTCATGTTTATTAATGTAATTTTTTGTTAAGAGTTTTTATAAAAGTTATGTATTTAAAAGTTGGGTTTCTATAGATATATATTTCAAAGAAATTAAAATGGAAAATTTTATGAAATAAATAGAAGATTATGATGTGAAAATACAACATATTTAAATTATATGGGTTTTTTCAGAAGATTTAAATAAGGAAATGATTGTGATTTTTAAATGAAAATTAAATGACTTTCAATGAGGATCTCTTATTAATCAAGATGCATGGAGTTTCCAGAAATAAAATATTATTGAATTAATATTTAAAATATTTAAAATATATAAATATGTTGTAAAATAGAGAGATGAATCTTTAAAAATGTGATTACTTCAAAAATATTAACAATTGAACAAGGTAAAGCCGACAACATCCAGGATACCCTATGCATCGAAGAAGAAGAAGAAGACAGAGAAGGAGGAAGTCCACTATATTCTCATTTCATGGAAGAAGATTGAGAAAACATACAATTTTATTTCTATTTAGAGGATATAATGAGTATCCTTTGAAGTATATTGAGTAGAAAAGAAATGCCAATCGACCATTTCATCAGTATTAAAAGGGATTCAAAGTTCCACCATATGGTTTGTGAATGGATCAATCCAAGTATTATGCAAGGAAGTCAATTTCAATCATAAAGAATGATCTATGAAAGACAACAAGAATATTTATGGGATATTGGTAACTATGTGATGTAGTAAAAAGAACCTCTAGTGGGATTCTTCATCACATGATGGGATGTCGTGTAATACCAGTGGGAGACTATTCTATGTAATTACTTAAATTAATAATAGAAGAATCCATGATTGGGTTATTTAACCAATCGTGAAAAGGAGTATGATTCTAAGTAAAAAACATTTAAATCACTATGTATGGTCCCTTTATTCAATATATTTTCATGGTAAGGATAAGTGATAAAAATATGAAATTATTGAGATGTTATCAAATCATAGAGGTTTAAATAAAAGGAAAGATTTCATAAAAATGATATATGATTCATCCTTTCTCAGTGATCTAGAAGAACCTGGAAAATTAAACTTGATAGAAAGTGTCTTGTATATACTTAATGTAGTGAGAATTATATTTTTAGCATCCATTTTACAATTTAGTTTGTAATCTCAACTTCATATTCCATAATTTGTTTGATGAAACACATTTCTATATACTATAGGGGGCATCTTCCTTTTAAACAGAATAAAACATAGTTAATGACCCTATCTGAGCTTCTTACATGTCACAACTGATCTTCAATCATGCTTCTTGTGATCTTATTTTTCATGTTTAGTGCATTTTATTATTTCTATGCAATTTGTAATCTTTATTCAGTAGCTTCTCAGAAGAGTAAAACACATCAAAGAAAAATTTGATTCATGATTCTCTTCGAAAGATAATTTTATAAATTTTAAAGATAATTTTATATAACTATATAGAAGTACTTTATCACTTTGTAAGAATACTTTACTGATCAAAAAATGAAATTTTGAGCTTCTTAAGAGTATTATCATATTTCAAAAGAGTATATTAATTAGATAATTTCGAGTAAAACTTTATTTGAAAGAGTAAAAGCTGACTTTTTAAGAGTAATTTACTTTGATAAATATAAAAAATTACAAACAATAAAATTTACAAAATATTAATTAAAAATTAAATAATAGAATAGTAATAAAATAATAAATAATAAATAACAGATTAAAATAGTTATCATTAATTATAAATATATGAAACGAAATTATCAAAGACTAATAAATAATAAAATAAAAAATAATATATAAGAAATAAAATATTTAAAACAATATATGTGGTGATGTATTTATCAAAACATAAATAAAAAAGTGGAGGATTCACCCAAAAAAAGAGACCTTACACTAGTCAAGACACTATGAACTTAAACTATGATCCAATTTTTGGTCAAATATGGATAAACATAAACTCCAAACACCCTAGGAATACTTTTTATGACTATAAAAATTATATATACAATTTTAGTCAAATATTTGGGACCTAGAAATGCAAGTGAATAAGACATACTTATTTAATGGTTGAAACCCGACTAATGGTGTCTTGAGAAAAAGTAAAGATTTGAGATTATAGGATTAACCATTTTCATGTATTAAGAAAAATTCAGTGCATAAATTTGAGAATAAAAATACACAAAGATAGTCAGGTTGATATATCATAATGTCTATATTGATAAAAATTCAAGTTATCTATCTCAAATCATTACTTATTTTAAGATTAGGTAAATTTTATAGCACAAAAAAGTATAAATATTATGGGATAAGAATATAGAACCAGAAAAATTATTAGAACACTCTCTAGGTTTAAAAATGTTAGAAATGTTTAGACCCATTTAAAAATTTATAATTTTACTACCTTTTGATTTCACCTATATCACTATGAAAGAAACCTCACTTGGTAATGAAATTTATAACCTTAAACTAGGAGAAACTCTTATGTAAAAGATTTATTACCTTAAAATCTATCAACATATTGGTCCATGATTTGAGAAACTAAACATAGTGATAGCCCAATCAAAGTTGTAAAAACATAAAACCCATGCACATATTAGTCAAATATCTGTGTACCTAAACTAGTATTCACCTAACATGTTTTCCCTAATGATTTAAAAAAGTAATAGTGACACTATCCTAGTGTACCTGGTCCCCTTAGTAAACCAATACTACCTCCCATCAATGAAACATTATGATTTTAGCTTCCTTGGGCCTCCGCATCCTTTCATTATTGACACGCGCGTCGCAATGCGTGCAAATTTGCAATATTTATTTACCTACTAACTACTGTAGAAGTGGCGAGCAGGGTCGAACCACAGAGAGAATGTGAGTAGACACTAGAAATGTCCTTTTGGAGGAATGTTCAGGCAAATGAGCTTTAATTGCGTGATTAACAACTAAGTTCTAAAAATTAAATGACTATTTTAAAAAATGACTAATTAAATTAACTAAACTATCTAAGTGAATTAAGCTATGAAAGAAATGGGCAGAGATGGAAGTGTCAGAGTCGTGATGTCCGTTCAAGTGCATGCAATGTCAATTATTTAATTCCCACATTTGAATATTTATTTATTCAATTATCACCGATTCCAAATTTAATCAAAATGTCATCCGGTCTCGTTCTCTGATGTTAGATAACATTCTAATTTTCACACAAATTATTTATCATTTCGTTCTCTGTCCTGACAAATAATTTGCGCGTCCTTATAGTGTTGAATCACTTGGTGAAATACAACGACTCGTTTCTCACAAAGTCGAAGTATCTACCTGCGTTGGGTTCGCTCACATGAGATTACTTATTAGGTATCACTCATGCAAGTTTGAAGGAGAGCGCACACAAAATATTAATTTTTCAATTAATATATTTATTTATTCAAAATTCGATCGCGCGCTTGATCGAATTCCAGATAAATAAATTCTCTGATGAACTCCCGTTCGTGATTACTTATTAGGTATCACACGAACGGGCACCAAAGCATGTGTGCAGAGCCCAATAAAAATTAATTTCAACGCAGATATAATTAATAAATAAACAACCAATTAAAATTAATTTAAAAGGCAATCAAATGTAGAAATAAATTAAAGACATGCATTCACCATCACTTTCGTCACAACTCCGACACAAATGAATTAGCCCGCCATCACGACGACACGACACATAAAATAATGAATGGAAGATATCACCGTGCTCGTGTCGTTGTTTTGGTCACCGCAAGACGTTGTCAACGATCGCAAAACAATAACCATCGCTCCGCTCCGTGCTGTCGCTGACGCCGCACCCGAATCAAACCACCGCGTCGCTGAAAAAAAATGTTTTGATCTGCGCTTGCTCTCACCGTGCGACGTGAATCTCCGGAGGCTTAGACGAACTGCCGCGCACGTCGATGAGAGCTCCCGGCTTCTTGGTGTACCTGTTGCACTTGAAATGGAGGGATATGGAGAGGGTGAGGGGTAGCAGGGGCTGGCCGAGGCCTTGGAGGAGAGGGCAGTGGGGTGCGGGTTAGGAGTGCGGCCGGGGAGCGGGGTCGGCCGGGCTGTGCAGCAGGAGGCAAGCCGGTGAGCAGGGTCGGCCGGGCTGTGGCGTTGAGGTTCGAAGGGCTGGCGGCCAAGAGGCGAGCGGCTGGGTCCGGCGGGGCTGGGTGCTGGGAATGGAAGGGGAGGCCGAGCGTGAGAGGAGAGGGGAGCGGGGTCGGCCAGCGGCGTGGAGAAGGGAGGCCGAGCGTGCGGCTGGCGAGGGATGGAGAGGCGGCCCCGTGGGGAGATGGCTGCGGCGGGTTAGCGGAGGAGAGATCCTGGGTAATAGGGGGCGGTGGGCGAGAGAGCAGGGATACAGGGGGAGCGGCGTCGTGCCATGTGGGGTGCGGGTAGAGGGAATAAAAGGGTTCAGCGGGTAAGGGGATGCGGCCGCGTGGGATGTGGGAAGAGAGGCGGCCGGCGGGTTCAGCGTGAGGAGGGGAGACCGGTTCAGCCTGGAGAAAAAAAAGGGGAGGTGTTGGTTAGATAGTGGAGAGGGAAAAAAATAAAAAGAAGTTAAATTCAAATTCAAATTTTCAAATTAAATCTTATTATTTAAAAGTTAAACAATAATAATAATAATAGTAATAATAATAATAATAATAAAAAGTAATAAGAAATAAAATACATATACATATACATGCATACATATATTTATTTATTTATTTATGCACATGTAAATTAAATATAACACTACTATTAAATATAATAATAACTAATAAAAAAAACTATTTTATTAATACTATAAAAAATAATGAACTAAAATAAAATATATACATATTAATAAGAATTAATAAAATAAAATAAACTAAAATTAGTGAAACTAATAATAATAATATACTATTAAATATAATATATAAACTTAATATAAATAATAAAAATACTAAATTACTAATATAAGTAATAAATTAACTAAAAAATATCGAAATATCTAAACTAATACAAAACTACGAAAATAAACTAAAAATATAAAATTGGTTAAACTAATTAATGAAAACTAAGTTAGAAAATTATAAAAATACATGTAAAATCCATGTACATCAAATCCCCCACACTTAAACTTTTGCACTCCTGGGCAAAACAATCAGAAAGAAAAAAAAACAAGTGGACCCATAGACAAATCAAAACATCAAAATTACATGTTCAAAATTTTCCAATCTCTTTCCTCATAATATATCATGATTCATTTAAAACTTTAGTTTCAAAAACAATTTTTCTTTCACTTGCATTTTTTTCAAAACAAGTACCTGCACTCATTCATCATGTGACCTACCTCACCATCACTCTCATCTCTCAAAAAGATTTGATCAAAGTTTTTCTCAGTTCTCATGCACATGCATGCTTACCATAGGCTTGCCATGAATTTCACATCTCCACTGGTGGAAATCAAAAGAATGTACCAATCTCAAGGAATTTATATGAGGTTCAAATGTTTCTGAGGCTGCGGGACGGTGGGGAAGAAAAAAACAAATTTGACATCTTTTTTGGTAAAAAGGAGGGTTGAATATTGAAATAAATGCATGATAAGTCAATCTAAATGTCTCCCTCAAACTCTCGCTCCCCCACACTTAAAACACTGCTTGTCCCCAAGCATTTGATAATCCAATGTTTCACTCTCTTTTTTTTCACTCTTTTTTTTTAAAAACAACACACTCAAATAATATGGTTAGGAAAAACAAGTGAGTATCAGTTCCAAAACCCCATGAAATAAATGTCAGACAATAATCCCAAAGAAAGGTACACAAGTAGCGTATACGATGTAACATCTCAATGAAGGTAGGTCATATAGAAAACTCTCTAGTTCCTGGAGTAATGGATCATCACTTTAATAGGTATCCCCAAATTCGAGGGTTACCGTGTAATGACCACCAATGTACTCATTGTTGGAACTGAAAAGAGTTCTATATTCCTATATCAAAATAATATGAAATGAATGTCGCTACTGTGAAAAAAACTCATATGATCAGGATGGAATAATGTCAATCCATGTACATCAAATGACTCACTGCCCCTCGAAGAACCCTCTCCATGAGTAAGTCTCTCTCCCCCACACTTAGATTGTAATCATCATGCAAAAATTCAAGAAATTGGTAGGGAAGGGTATCGGCTTGGGCTCATCCTAAAAGGCTTCTGCATGGCTTCTAAGGGCTATACGAAGGAGAAAATGTTTGGGTGGCTCAGTGGGTCAACGGGGCTAAAATATCAAACAGATGCCTCGATCATTTTAGTACAACTTTCAAAAATTCCTATCGCTTTGATGGAAAAACATGGCAAGTTCTAGAAGACAAAACATGGTTGAGATTCCCTCAAGAAATAAGAGAAATAAGAGATGATTGTAAAATAGCTCAGAGTCCTCACGGGTATGGAAATATAATTTTGGACAGCACAGATGATCATGAGTGCGAATAAGTGTCTCAAACAAAATACAAGTTTTTGAGAAACATTTTCGAAGCATAAAATAATATCAGCAATCATCTAAGTCATGAGAGAAAGGATCAGAGAATTCCAAAACAAGAATCAGGTGCTCAAATTTCCTAGGGACACAAGTGGTATGTTCCCAACTATGTTGCGACAAGAAAACAATAGCTTTTATGTGGGTTCATCAATGAAAGGAATGTTAGTTTTTTTTTTTCAAAAAATTTCTCTCTTTTTTTTTTATTTTTTTTACATGGTGTTTTTGGAAGCATAAAATATGGAAAAAAAATTAGAACACTTCCCTGTGTAAGTGCAGGTTGACGCGGAGAGGTTGTTTGTATCCGATGAAGCTCCAGAAATGGTATACCTGTAAAACCTACACATTGATAGCACATACTCGCATCATATCAAAGAAGTCACACCATAATCAAAATCATGTGGATGATAAAAATATTTATGATGAATTTAAATCCACTGCAGTTTCAGGAGAAAAGAGATTGTGGTAAATGCATGCCTTTTTATTTTAAAATAAAACTAAATGAAATGAAATTAAATGCAGTGAAAAGAAAACAAACAAATGATGGGTTGCCTCCCATTGAGCGCTAAGTTTACTTCATCTTCAGCCAGACGTTATTGAAACTCCACCAGGATCGAACGGAAATGTAAACCACGCATTTGCTTCTTTTTTAGTAGGAGTGTGGAATCTATTTGTTGAAGAAGAGTTTATCCTGCAAGCTGCACAAAATCTCAATGGAATCTTGTTAGAATAGTGGATGTGTGGAATGAAATGAAAATATTCCAACTCACAAGGGAATGAGTATACCTCTCCTGAAGAAAGACTCATCGAATAATTGAATTTCGGGAAAAGGTCATCAATGGAAAGATTAAGAAGATTACCCCCTTGAACATACACAAGTGCAAAAGTGCCTTTATAATAATCCTTCAGCGGTCGGCTTATATCCACCACATCCTGGAATGTAGTATCTGGATTGGTGATGTATCCCAATTCGTTTTCACACCCAACCACTAGCACAGAAAAATCCACTGGTTTCCAACTCAATTTATGCTTGATGGTTTCATTGATTGTGCCAAGGTCAAAAATATTGTTAGAATATGTGGGTATTTCAAGTGAAGTGTTTTTAACCTCGACGCATAGAGCAAGTGACTCAGGATCAATTGGAGCAGATGACTCCATTGTGTCAAGAATGACATCTTTTTCAATTTTTTCTTCTATATCACCCTCATCATATTTCACTGTTGGCACATGTGTCACCACGAAATCAGGATCCTCCAAGCAATCCCATTCTTCCATTGTTTCTAGAAAATTATGAGTGTTCTCTTCCACCAATGCTGATTGATTCTTCGACTCCAGAAATGTTTCAGATGTCTCCATTTTAGAAAAAGTTTCGGACTCACAAAGATTTTCATAAAGAGGTGATTCGATGTCATTTGAAGTGATGTCCTCTTGAGTGTGGCAATCCAATGTCTCTTGGTTCAATTCTAAATCTATCATGGTAAAGAATGATCCTAGTTCAATGTCCTCTTCATCCTCAAAAGGTGCAGTTTGATATACATTGAATGTGTCCTTTTTAACTTTGGGATGACTAGGTTGTGAATTCACAGAAGGACATGAAATCACATTTTCTGAGGGACCATTATGTTCAACAGGGCTGAAGACCAAGCTCTCATATTCTTGAAATGTGATTAGATTAGAAGAATTATTTTGTGATGGAGGGAAGTCATCAATTGTATGATAAGAAGGCAGATCAATCCCATTATCAGACTCGGGACATAGATGTTGTTCAAATGGAACCTCTATTGTACTCTCCTCAAAAGAATTGTTTTGAATTAGATCATCAAGGGGTAATGAAGCAGCTAGTTCGGAAATATGATTCATTTGATTTACTAAATTATTCAATTGATTTTCTAGATCTTTTGTTGAGGAAAGCAACTTTGCATTGCATTCATCTTGAAGTTCAAACCTCCGATTGGTCTCAGTGATAGCACAATGCAACATGTGTTCAATTATTGAATCATTTGTTTGACATGAATTGTCAAGTTCTAAATTTTCAGGAATGCATTGACTTTGAAAATGATTAACAGATGTATAAGGACTTGTTTCATAGCATGGTGAAATGTTCTCATATGGATCATAGCATGGACTTGAATAAAGACCATTGAAATAAACGGGATTACCTGGATAGCTCATGTGCGGTGAAGCATTATATGTCATACCTTGAGTCGAGGCTGCATAGGGCGGATACTGGTTGTAATTGTGTGGTGCGGCCCACGTCATTCCGAGCTTCTGGGTGTCTTGAAAATCCCTGCAATGAAAAATTCCCAGAGTAGTAAACCTTTTTTTTTGTTGGTTTTTTTTTATTTTTATTTTTTTATTTTTGAACTAAATTACTCTTTTAAAGGAACTCCTAATGCTACTATTCTCCCCGGCAACGGCGCCAGAAATTTGACACGCGCGTCGCAACGCGTGAAAATTTGCAATATTTATTTACCTACTAACTACTGTAGAAGTGGCGAGCAGGGTCGAACCACAGAGAGAATGTGAGTAGACACTAGAAATGTCCTTTTGGAGGAATGTTCAGGCAAATGAGCTTTAATTGCGTGATTAACAACTAAGTTCTAAAAATTAAATGACTATTTTAAAAAATGACTAATTAAATTAACTAAACTATCTAAGTGAATTAAGCTATGAAAGAAACGGGCAGAGATGGAAGTGTCAGAGTCGTGATGTCCGTTCAAGTGCATGCAATGTCAATTATTTAATTCCCACATTTGAATATTTATTTATTCAATTATCACCGATTCCAAATTTAATCAAAATGTCATCCGGTCTCGTTCTCTGATGTTAGATAACATTCTAATTTTCACACAAATTATTTATCATTTCGTTCTCTGTCCTGACAAATAATTTGCGCGTCCTTATAGTGTTGAATCACTTGGTGAAATACAACGACTCGTTTCTCACAAAGTCGAAGTATCTACCTGCGTTGGGTTCGCTCACATGAGATTACTTATTAGGTATCACTCATGCAAGTTTGAAGGAGAGCGCACACAAAATATTAATTTTTCAATTAATATATTTATTTATTCAAAATTCGATCGCGCGCTTGATCGAATTCCAGATAAATAAATTCTCTGATGAACTCCCGTTCGTGATTACTTATTAGGTATCACACGAACGGGCACCAAAGCATGTGTGCAGAGCCCAATAAAAATTAATTTCAACTCAGATATAATTAATTAAATAAACAACCAATAAAAATTAATTTAAAAGGCAATCAAATGTAGAAATAAATTAAAGACATGCATTCACCATCACTTTTGTCACAACTCCGACACAAATGAATTAGCCCGCCATCACGACGACACGACACATAAAATAATGAATGGAAGATATCACCGTGCTCGTGTCGTTGTTTTGGTCACCGCAAGACGTTGTCAACGATCGCAAAACAATAACCATCGCTCCGCTCCGTGCTGTCGCTGACGCCGCACCCGAATCAAACCACCGCGTCGCTGAAAAAAAATGTTTTGATCTGCGCTTGCTCTCTCCGTGCGACGTG
Source organism: Viscum album (assembly GCA_963277665.1). Lineage (NCBI taxonomy): Eukaryota > Viridiplantae > Streptophyta > Magnoliopsida > Santalales > Viscaceae > Viscum > Viscum album. The sequence continues at coordinate 398,622,859 of OY728125.1, forward strand.
AATCTCCGGAGGCTTAGACGAACTGCCGCGCACGTCGATGAGAGCTCCCGGCTTCTTGGTGTACCTGTTGCACTTGAAATGGAGGGATATGGAGAGGGCGAGGGGTAGCGGGGGCTGGCCGAGGCCTTGGAGGAGAGGGCAGTGGGGTGCGGGTTAGGAGTGCGGCCGGGGAGCGGGGTCGGCCGGGCTGTGCAGCAGGAGGCAAGCCGGTGAGCGGGGTCGGCCGGGCTGTGGCGTTGAGGTTCGAAGGGCTGGCGGCCAAGAGGCGAGCGGCTGGGTCCGGCGGGGCTGGGTGCTGGGAATGGAAGGGGAGGCCGAGCGTGAGAGGAGAGGGGAGCGGGGTCGGCCAGTGGCGTGGAGAAGGGAGGCCGAGCGTGCGGCTGGCGAGGGATGGAGAGGCGGCCCCGTGGGGAGATGGCTGCGGCGGGTTAGCGGAGGAGAGATCCTGGGTAATAGGGGGCGGCGGGCGAGAGAGCAGGGATACAGGGGGAGCGGCGTCGTGCCATGTGGGGTGCGGGTAGAGGGAATAAAAGGGTTCAGCGGGTAAGGGGATGCGGCCGCGTGGGATGTGGGAAGAGAGGCGGCCGGCGGGTTCAGCGTGAGGAGGGGAGACCGGTTCAGCCTGGAGAAAAAAAAGGGGAGGTGTTGGTTAGATAGTGGAGAGGGAAAAAAATAAAAAGAATTTAAATTCAAATTCAAATTTTCAAATTAAATCTTATTATTTAAAAGTTAAACAATAATAATAATAATAGTAATAATAATAATAATAATAAAAAGTAATAAGAAATAAAATACATATACATATACATGCATACATATATTTATTTATTTATTTATGCACATGTAAATTAAATATAACACTACTATTAAATATAATAATAACTAATAAAAAAAACTATTTTATTAATACTATAAAAAATAATGAACTAAAATAAAATATATACATATTAATAAGAATTAATAAAATAAAATAAACTAAAATTAGTGAAACTAATAATAATAATATACTATTAAATATAATATATAAACTTAATATAAATAATAAAAATACTAAATTACTAATATAAGTAATAAATTAACTAAAAAATATCGAAATATCTAAACTAATACAAAACTACGAAAATAAACTAAAAATATAAAATTGGTTAAACTAATTAATGAAAACTAAGTTAGAAAATTATAAAAATACATGTAAAATCCATGTACATCAATTATCAAGGGGGGTGATTTCAGCTTACAACAATTCCATATTTCCCCCATATAAACCCCGTATACATTCCTCCATGTTTACATTTCATTAAGGTAAAATCCCTATTTAATATCCAAATAGGTCAACATTTTCATAAAATTATAGTGCCTAAGCCCCATGTGTATCCTACCTATATCTATCCAAGTACCTAAACCTGGGATGAATTTAAACCCTTTTACTTTTTCTAATAATAAATTATTGGTTTATGGTTATTAAAAATGTCAAAAATCTTACCTTATTATCTTAGAGATGGTTATTACTTTATTACATTGGAACTATATACAAGAAATATCATCCAAAAGGACTGAATAGTTTAGTAGTCTTGGTAAACTAGATACATAATTGAAATTTAAATTACATATTAAAAGCATAAAATACAAAGATTTTTTTCTTTTATAAAACTATTACCCCTTAGAATATCCCTGTATATTAATCAAAAAACACATCCTGGTATCCTGGAAAAAATAATACTCAAAAAAGGGTGAGATCATATGCTCAGTAGGGGTATGAGTTCAACTGAATCTATCATGAATAAATAAGAATAATCAATATGTAAAGGTAAATAACAAAAACACATTCCATTTACTTAATAACTGGAGAATAATATGGTATAAATAATGGATGATGAAATAAAGCCACAAAAATAATCACATGAGATTGAATGTTTTGACTAATAAAATAAACACTTATACATAAATAAATGATCCCATAATGAGGTAATGCATAAAGTTAGACATCATAAACATATTATTAATACCTTTTAGAAGACAGTTTGAAACTATGGGTAAAACCCCATTTAATATGGTCAACTAATTTGTCACATGAGACCTAGAAATACATTAAGGGGATATTTAATTATAGGTCCCACCTTTACCATAATAAGTCCAATGAATTATCCATAAAAAATCCATTTTTTCATTTTATGAATAAAACCCTTTTTTGTTTAGTGGGAACATCATAAAAACAACTCATAAAAAACCACGATCCAACCCAATTGTAGAACCATCATATAAATCAGTGAAAAAACAAAATTCAAAAGCCAATACAAAACCAAAATAAGGGGAAAATTAATGCATCAAGATCCCTCCCAATTCCTCTAAATTCAAAAACAAAGTGAAAAAATCATAATTTCCCCACAAAACCAAACAAGGTTCAAATTTTAAATTTCAAAATCCAAAACATGCACTGTCACACTACCTTGGAAACAACACCAAGCAATGTCACACTGCCTTGGTATAAAACATCTTGAATAGTGTGAGAATAGGGAACCTAAAGCCCTGAACCAACCAGATCATACCTCATATCAATTCCAACACACAGTTACCAAAAAGAATAAAATAACCTTAGTTGCTAATCATCATCTCTGTCACCATTTCACACCATCTAAAACTTCACCATCATCAAAATCTATTACACACTATGCTGAAAATGATTCCCAGGTCATCGATAAAGTCATCAAACCAACAATACAATCACTAGAATGTCTATTAAATCAAAATAACTAAACATAAAATGAGAACCACCACCACAAAATATAGAGATAATATAGAAAAATAAATCCTCAATCACACCATAACTAGATTTTACAAAGTTCTACCATCAGAAAGAATTACCATTATCATTGTAGAACCATAGTTTATTTTCGGGATAAAAAACTAAAAGACACCATAGCCAAACCATCTCAAAAAACTCATAAACCTAAATATCATGAAAAATAACCAGACAAAGAAACCAAACCCCAATATCTTGCACCTATAAAAGACAACTACCAAGGGAACCCGAATAAAGTAAGAATACCACCGAAAGATGTGACTCTTGGAGCACCCAACTGCTCACACAAAGACATACGAAAATCTCCTCTAAAATAGTTACACCTAATCGATCGATAAAGGAGTAATGGATATGCAATCCAAAGTAGAGTGAGATCAGATTGGGCCTCTACAATTATCCTTAAAGAATCCAACACCATCAAACCTATAGAAAACATCATCGACGAACCATCACTACCAAAAAAGAAAGCGTAAATCCATCTAAAAGAATGTAACAACATCAAAGAGTGGAAGTTGAGAATCTCAAAGGTGGTAAATGATAATAAGATATGATCCTCTCTAATGAATTTGGAAGAGACCTAAATATAGTAGGATCATGCTCGAAAGAGAGAACCCAAAAGGACTAACACGCAAAAGATAGAAGACCACTAGAGACACTACCTGAAAGGGCCTAGAGTGGAGGCATCAACTGAGAAAATTTATCCAAACCAAAAAAGGACTTGGTTGAGTGAAGCTAGATGATGTCATTTCTTAGGGGAAAAACATAGAAATATATCTGATGACTATGAAGACCAATGGGAAAAACATAACCCTAGAAATCTATATGAATGGGAAAGAGGAGACACTGAACACAAATAGAAACCCTAGCACCAAATTCCTCATATGAAAGGGGTGAATCATAATCAACATGAAAATTTATATTGAAAAACAATCATATAAAATGTGAATACTTACCCCAATAAATAAACATAATCATAAACCATCCAAAGTAATATGGTGAATGGTAATAAAATTGTAACTCTTTAGAAAAATTGATCCTAAACAATCTGATGAAATAATAATAATGATATCAATACAAAATATCCCCAATTTATCATAATTACAATAAAGTTTAGATACCTTTTATGACTAAAAATATGATAAAAATTCCATTAAAAATATTTTTTGGAAAATAACCTTTTCAATTTGATAATATTTTTAAAACTAAAAGTTCAAAAAATACTTTAAAAATAAATTTCCTTGAAAAAAACCTTTAAACATATAAATTAATATTTAAAACATTGAGTGGTCATGATGGCATAAAATTCCATAAATGTCATATAAGTTTAAAAAATATTCCTTTCACACTATTATAAAAATGTTTTATAAAATAATTAGAAGATTAATGTAAAACCATTTTTTAAAAAGTTAATGATCTGTAAAAATTTCTTCAATAATCAATTTCATAATTTAAAATATATTTATTTTAAAGATGGATTTTGATGAAAATTATTTTTGACTGAGGAGAGAAATAAATTTGGATTTTATTAAAACAAGTTCTCAATCATTTTAAGTACCAAAGAGAGGAAAATTGTAATATTACTTGAAAATAACATGATTAACTATATAATAATAAAATATATTATTTTTATAATATAATTATCAAATAATTCCCCTAATGGATACTTAACCATAAATGATGCTGAATACTAATGAGAATGTACAATAAACCCTTACCATTTTTGTAGATTTTGACTCATAATCCCCATAAAATAAATAACATAAAATGGTACTTTAAATACCATAAAGATAAATTCATTATTGATAAAACATATAAAATAGGTATTATATACACCAAAAAATAAGTGGTGAATATGGCATATGTCTCACAGAAGTAAAAGTGAGATGAGAAACCCTTACCTTTGGTTTGACTTCCTTTGTATGTGTATGATACTTCTATATAATAAATATAAATTTATTATAAATATATTACATGATAATAATCATATATATAACACTATATATTATTTAATTATTGTATTTTATCACTTTTTTTAATAATTATTTTTTAAAATCACGGTTTATGGTGATAATTGATTTTTTATGCATGTTTTGGTTTGGTAATTTTGGTTCTTTTAATTTCATCATGGTTACATAATATAAATATTTTTTACATGATATAAATATCATATATATTCATTATATATGTATTTATAGTAATCTATTAAATTTAGATATAGAAAATGGATTACACCATTCATGGAGAATGTATGCCATACATATAGATGAACTTTGTTTATGTTTTTCTAAATGGACGGAATGAAATAAAGGAAAATAATATATAAACTTTTACAGAGTCATTATTATGTCTTATATATCACATATATTACTTAAATTTATCCTTATTACCACCCATGTTAAGGGTTATTAAACATCGTGTCATATCACTTCGTAAAGTGATAGTTCTTCGTACACATAAGGGACATTATCATATCCCACATAGTAGAAAGTAAGAATGTATGTGTGATATAATAATTATATTGGTATAATTGTCTTATAATTATCATATATATTCATTTAATCTATCCTTATAACCATCCAATCAAAATGGACATTTCTAAAACTAATCACAGCGGTTCATGAGGTGGTAGTCTACCGTACACATGAGCAACATTGTTGTTTTCTAAAGTGTTGGAAAGTAATATAATTAATGTAATATTATATTTGAAAGATTAAATTAAATTCATAAATATCATATAAATATTTAAAATCCATCATCATATCAAAATGTGATATGTGGTGTTAGAAAAAGGATTACATTGGTTTGCGAGGTGGTAGTCTATTGTACACATGATCGGCAGTTTCATTTTCCATTTGATGGAAGAGGAGAAGGATATATGTCATTAACATAACATAAATACATCTAAGTATATGGAATATATTAAGGTTTTTATATAATACTTTTTAATAATATTTTAAGGATGTGGTAGATGAACTAGAATAAAAATGTCTATTTAAGAACATTACCTCTTCATCAGACAACTTCTTTAGGTTTGTAAAAAATCATTCCTATGTTGTACTTCTGATAAAAAGGACTCTAAGATGTTTTTAGGGATTTAAGAAATATATATTTTTAGGTATTTTTTGAACCAAATGGATAATGGAGTACGAATAAGACATGATATGGGATGAACTTTTTTATGTGGGGGAGAGGACACACTTGGAATTTTTTTAATGGAAATAAGATACACATGTTTGTTTATTAAAAAACCTAAAAAATGGGAAATTATAGAACCATTGGATATATAAGGTCTATATATTAACATACAATATCATTAATACATGTTTTGGGTTATTTTTAACACTTATCTTTTTTAGTTTAACCCCTAATAAACCTGTTTTAACCCTAATTGTGGTAAATAATTTTTACTATTTTTACTATTCCCTATGAAAAAAAATAAATTTATTATATCATATAAATTATTCTGATTAAAAATATGGAATAAATTTTTCTAAGTTAAATTCCTTAAATTGGTAGAATTCAATTTAAAGTTAGACAAGAAGATATGTCAAAAAACTGATTTTCCAAAGAAAAGCTTTCAAACGCTTAAAACATTTTTATATCAGAATTAAATATGAAATTGATTAAAATGAACTAAATTAGTTAATTTTAATATAATTTAAATAATTTTAATATAATTTAACTAATTTTACTTTTAGAATAATTTAAAATATAATTTAACTTTGTTAATAATTTAAATAAAAAGACAGTTTTAAATAAAAATCATTATTTTTCACGATTCGTCAAAAAATATATTTTTTTAGAAAATTGTAAAATATTCTCCCTAAGATGAATTTTACATGTATATTTTAAAAATTATGTTTATTTTTTCAATTAAATTCTCTAAAATTGGTTATAATTAATTTTTAATTATGTGTGCAAAATATGACTAAACTACCTTTTAGAAAAATACTATTTTTTAGAAAATATTTATCACTCAAATGGTTATTATTTTATTTATAATCAATAGAAAAACATTGAATTTCTTTTTTAAACATTTCATCCTTATATTTATCTTATTTTATTCAGTAATATTCATACCCAAAAACTTGTTGAGTAGATTATAATGATATTATTTAAATAATAATATTTTAATAAATTATAGCATTTTGGTTAATCCTAGTGTTGTGTGCATCACAAGCTACCAAAAATATTGAATTTGTTTAAAAAATATATATTATAAATTCATGAAGTGTTACATTCTATTATAATATTGGTTGTTTGTGTCATATATTCTATTGAACATGATATTCCTTTTTTAAAATATCACGATGTTACATTCAACCCCCATAAATAAATAACATCCTCACAATTTAATATTGATCTTGGTAATAAAGGGTTTTACAAGTGAAAATATATTTTTTGGAAACCCTAATAATATTAAGGTATAATAAAAAATACTTTTAAAAAGAGATAAAGTGAAGTACAATGGTCATCTATAATAACACATTACTAGGTTTCCAAGCAGGAAAACATTTGTGGGAAGTCAAGATATAAACATTAAAGAAAAGAATAAATATTTATAGTGAGTGATATATATCAATGATCACAAGAAAGTGAATGATATAGAAAATTTAATTACCATAAATCCATAATTATATAATGAGTTAAAATACCATTTAATTTATTGAAAAATGATAGTACGGGGATAAATGTTTTGTTTAAATATCCCTTTCCTATTTTTGAGGAATTCCTTTCCCATCTAGATCTAGAAAATAAGAAAATAGACTTACTTGACATCTTTCTATTTTATAGTAATAATTTCATCATTTTTTGTGCTTATATCAATTCCCAATTCATTTATTACTCCAATAAATGAATATCAAAGTATAATTTTTATGTCTAAGGCACTAAAAAAACTCTTAATGGATTATTAAAACAATGAAAATTCAGTTCTCCTATCTCTAGATATCTTCCAATAAATTTTTTTAGCAGAAGTTATTCAATAATAAATTAGTTTCTAAAACCAAAAAAATTATCCAAAATTTCAACTTAATCCATTTAATAAATACTTACTCAAAATGCTCATCTATAACATCCCTGTATAAATTTAAATTCCAAAAATTTAGAGGGAAGATCACTAAATTTACAGTATCAACTAAACATTAGATTTTGAAAACAACATAATGCATCTCATAATATCCAAAACCAAATATGTGAATACCTATATCACCTTAAAACCATAATGAAAATACGAAAGATTCCAAAAATTATTTTTCTCATTATTCTGTAAACAAAACCTCAAATTATCATATTTATTCCATAATTCCAAAAATTCACTAAAATCCAACAAAGATAACATAAACCATAAAATAAATCACCAATTTCATGGTAAACAAATATTATCCCATAAACACCTCTTTATCATTATTATCTCAACATCAGTTATATACTAATGGTTATCCTCCATCAGTAGCTTATTTTCCAAAAAAGATCAACTTTCCACTATATCATTTTTCCGGGTCATCGCTACAATTCAATATATGTATTCAAATATTTATAGAAAACAATACTAGTGTTTAATCCTTATACATTTTATAATGAGTATATCAGTTATAAAATACTTCTACAACATAATTCTTGAATCGAAATACACAATTATTTTAATCATTCCACTTATGACGAAGTTATCACATAATCTTGAGTTTGGTCCCAAAACTTCTTTTTGGATATATTCTATTTATTCTTAGGATATTCATTTGAATAGGGCCTCATCTCCTTACAGTTGAATAATTAAACATTAGAAACATATTTCTTTCCCCTAAGATCAAGATAAAGTTGGACTTTCTATCTATACTTGTAGAAAAATCCCATTCCATTCAGAAAAGTACTAGAGTGTTTATTTCCATAATTATTACATGGGGGAAATAATTCTTTCCCTTATTCCCTTTACCCATATTTTTATATAACGTCCCATTATTCTATTTATGTTATTTAAATCCATAAGACTTAGAGAATTATATATCTATTTTGATACTACATGATACTATGTCCTTATCTGATGAGAAATTTTGGGATACTAGTTCCCTTCAATGATTTGGATTAATCCCATCAAATAAATGGTAAATATTTATCATATAATTAAATATATTGTAAAAATCATGAATTTATAACCTTTTAATTTTTTTCCCATACTTAGAAACATTTTTATCTTCTTTTTTTCTTATACTTAGGAATTATGTCTTCATATATATTCATTTCTCATAAATAAAATAATTTTCGTAGAATATTACCTTAAATCATTTCATTTCATGTTTTCTTTTTTATTTACCATCCTTAGTGTTTTGAATAAATGACCACCATTGATCTATATCTCTTAAGATATGATAAACTATAATAAAATATTTCTCCCTTTTATTACTTCCCAAAGAAGTAAATATGCTCACTAAGGAACTTATCCATTATTTAACTATAAAGAGATTTATAGTACCATTAAATTATAATGGTTGTTGACACATAAAGTGGTCCAACATTGTTACAACATGTTTTTAATTAGACATTTTTTCCATATGGGAATTTTTATTACTCATAACATGATTTAACTACCCCAATATGGTTATAATTTAATCAGTTCCAACTATATCTCTAGATCTAAATTCATTTTATTTCCCAGGAGGTAAATCCCTATATGGGGCACATAAATTGATATGGTTTCCATTCTTTATTCTAAATTTCATTTATATATAATATAACACACTAAATTAGATTATAAAATCATGAAACAGAATTTATAATACCAAAAACTATAGAAACACTTAACATAAATTGAAAAATTTAAGAATGGATAATCCCATAATCATAAAAATGGTTTCATTGGGAAATTTTTCAAACTATAAAAATATTTCTAAATACATTATAATGGTTTTCTAATAAAATTTTAGTTAATCCAAGAGTATCCCCAATAGTATTAAACTAGGTGTATAGTAAGGCTCATTATATTGTACTAAGTAATTCTCTAGTCATGCCCAACACACCTATTTCACAGTTGTTACCCTTTGGTACATCTATTCCAGAACCACATCCACTTGCATCTTCTAGACATAGATGTATTTTTAGGAAAACCACATAATATCTATCTTAAAAAACATTAGATTTTATCCTATACTTATACTTATCCTTAAAGTAATTCATATAGTTATATTACCTAACATATGTTTCATTAAATCAAGTTCTCAAGGTTTCTAATAAACTACCTCTGATACCAACTATAAAGACTCCAACCCTATTATCCTAGAGTTTGTGGTTACTTTATTACCTTGGAACTAGATACAATAAATCACATCTAAAGGGATCAAATATTTTACTATTCTTGGTAAAATCAAAAATTACATGAAATTCATATTACATTATAAAAATAAAAAATAAAAAATGTGTCTTCTTTGAGAACACTATTATTCCCTTAAAATATCTCTTTATATCAATCATAAAACACTTCCTCGTATACTAGGGAAAATAAAACATAAGAAATGGGTGATCTCAGATCCAAGATAAGGGAGTTCTTATAGGAATATTTATCATGAATAAATAAGAATAACCAATATGGCAATGTAAATAAACTAAACACATTCCATTGAAACAATAACTTGAGAATAATATTGAAGAAATAAATTATGATAAAATAAATCCATATAAATAATCACCTGATATTGATACTTATCCATGAATATTCTAACTGTCACACCCAGACTTCGCTTGAGGTATGTTTCTAATTTTAATTTTTATCCAATAATTTTAATTGACTATTTAATTGTTTGGTTGAAGGGAGGGATGAAACCATTGTGAGTTTTTCACTTTTGTGCTGATAAGTGAGAATTGGCTTGACATCGCTCGACATGTAGGCAGGGCTTAGGTGAAACCGTGTAGCTTTTCCAGTTTAACGCGTGGTCTGCCCGGTGCATAGATGATTAACTAACCAAATAAAAATAAAATTTTATGATTATAATTATTATTGAAATTATTATTATTATTATTATTACTATTATTATTAGCACTATTGTAATTAATATTTTAATTTGGGTAACATTAAAATATTATCGTTTTTAACTTTCCATATTAATATTGCTCTTATATTTTCATTATTATTTTAGATTAGTTTAAATATTTTTTTTAGGTTCGTTTAATTATTTTTGTAGGTTCCTTTTCCACTTCTTTTTTTATTTCAATCCTTTTTCTTTTCCTATTATTACCCTTTATTTTATATTTCTTTTTATTATAATTATTATTTGTCTCCCTATTTTTCTCTCTTCTCGTAGTGCTACACTGTTCACTCACCTCCCACCCCTTGTGTTCTGTGCAAACCCTAGCTGTCGTACTGCCTTGAGCCGACGCCAACCTTCTGCTCGACCCAGCCATGTCATGTCACACCATTCGCGCACCTCCTTACCACTCTTCCCAGTCCTCCAATCACCCCTAATACCTCCTAGTTGCGCTGCGCCCTACCTCCCCCTGCTACCTTGCCCTTGCTACCCTCCTGCTTTCCCAACAGCGCCTCACCTTCTCAGCATCTAGTAGATCACCCAGTCACCCCTACAACCTCCCTCTACCCTCCTGCATCCTCGACCGTATCCTTCTCGGCCCGTCCGCCTTATGCAGCCGAAGCCACATTCCTCCCTACTATCCACCCACATTGCCAGACTCCTCTGCTACCCCTCCTCCCACTTTTCTCACCGATCCACACCACCTCCCCCCTCCGGACAACCCTTGTCGACCTCCCACCGACCTCTCAGACTCCTAACGTAGGTGCAGAGCACTTCTGTTGCACAATTTTTTTATTTTGGGTATTTGTTATTATTATATTTGGTTGCATTTGGTTACGTTTGGTTGCGCTTGGTTATGCTTGGTTGTGTTCGATTGTGTTCAGTTGATTCTTGATGCGATTAGTTTTTACCTTGTTTCCAGGTCTTTTATAGGTCCCTCGTAGTGGATTTGACATGTGGAAGGAGTTTATGTCAAGTTGGGAGACATTTCCTACACTAAGGTAGGTGATTACACACACAAGTATTATTTAACAATCATTTTATTGTTTATCTAATTAGTTTAGCGCTTTTGCCTATTTTTTTAATTACTAAGAAATTATCTTGGCTGAGTTTTGCTATGAATTTATTTGGTTAGAATTTTTTTATGTGATTTTGGTGAATTTAATTGTGAAAACCTATTATTAGACTATTTATCGGTGTTTTGAAAACTGTGTGGTGTAGGTGTTAGGAAGTGTGGATGGTGAAATTATGTTTTAGGGTAATATTAAAATTGTGTTTGTCTTAAAAAAATGTTTTGAGTGATTTTTTTCCCATTAAATATTTTGTGACATGTTTGGAAACTGTTTAAAAAATTCTCTTAGTGGTTTGATTAATTATCAAAGTGTTTTTGTAAAACTATGCATCCAGTTTAATTTAATGTGTAAGAAGTGCAAATTATGTTTTAAAAAGATTTTGGTGTGTGTATGGATTTTAAATAATATTGTGGTGTGAAAATGTTGTGTTTTTTGTGCACAATCACCATGTTTGGCTCATATATAACAATGTGACTTGGGATGTGAACTTGGAATTTAAATGAGCATAAAGAGTGAAGCATGGAATATTAGGTGGGGGAACTAGGACTAGTGAGCTAGTGTTCCGGAGATGGCTTGGCCCGATTTCACTAGCAGGATTGATGATTGAAACACTAACTAAACATATGATGACTGGGGGTCGTGGTATTCTAATCCACGTTTTCTGAGGGTCATGGAATTTTAAGCCATGTTTTCTAAGGGTCATGGTTTCTTAGCCACATTTCACCAAGACACAGCATTCTAGGGTCCCACTTGTTTCTAGTACCCATAAGACCTCTCCAATCCTTCGGTGCTACCAGTTATTTTGCACACATCAATGATGCATGAAATGTATTTTGAGTTACTATAAAACTATGTGTCTGCTTTAAACTTCTTTTCATTAATGTCATTTCATGAAAACTGTTTTCATTAAGGTTGTCAAGCATTTCTTACTTTCCTTTTTTATCATTTCAAATGTAATTGTCTTTTAATGCTTGTGCGTGGAATAACTTCTTGGTGGCATCCCACGGGGTGATTTCTCATAACCTACTTACACCTTTGGGTGTAAGTAGATTTTTTTTATATCTGATACAGGTAAGGGTCTAGCATTTGGGATTGGTGGTCTAGGTTGTTAGTAGATCTCTTGACGTGGCATTGTTGTGATGGCTTAAGGGTGGTGTCCTCTAGCCAGGCATTAGTTTTTGGGAAGGTTTCTGGCCACTATACTTTCTTTTTTGTTTTTTTGGTTGTGGTTTTACATGCGACTCAAAATATGTTTTTGGTTAAAGGATTTTTTGGATGAAACTTTTACTTTTGATTTGGTTTATTTTGATGGTTTCTTTATATTTTTTTCTTGGGTAAATCATTCCCAAAGCTTATTTTAATACCTGGATACTTGTGGAAGCCCATGGGGATCATGAACGCCCATAGAACCTTGCTGAAGGCTGGGTCGAATGCCGGTTCGGATAGTGACCCGACTTGGTTCGTGAAAAAATGGTATAAGAGGCAGGTTTTGTTGTCTGAGTTATTTTATTTGGGATGAGGTTGGTTAGATAGGAGCTATGATTTTCTGGGCTTAGAATTCTGGTTTTGAGTAGGGTACCTAGCCAACACACCTCGTGACATACTCTGAGTCATCATGGTGTGTTATGATTCTTGCTTGACATATCTTCTAGGTGGGACGTGCAAGCTGCAGACTGTGCGTGGACATCGAATGGGGAAGAAGTTGTTTGGACATGATGTTACTTTTTCATGTTTGGTTTACTTATGATTATTGATCTTGCAGGAAATTTTATTTTTATTTAGATATGATATATTGATGATGTTCTTTTGTGATTGTTGCTCTTTGCAGTAAGATGCCTCCCTGAAGAGCTTGCACGCACCCAAGGGAGGAAGCCAAAGAGACTTCACCCTCAGCGCTTGATTAGAGATTGGTAGAAGTCGTGGTCTGAGATGTCCAGGCTTTAGGACAGGGGGTGACTCCAACCCCCACCCTTATTACAGCAAGAGGGGATGAGTCTAGCTCCATGAGGGATAAAGCTCAAGAATTTTTGAATAATAAACCTCCTTTATTCCGTGGTAGCTCAGAACCTCAAGAGGTGGAGTAGTGGATGAAAAATATAGAGTGTATGTTCGAGTTCCTTGACATGCCATAGGAAGTCAGGGTAAAGTGTGCCTCATTCCCGCTAGAGGGATCCATTTTAATGTGGTGGGAATTAGTGATTCAGGCTGGAAAGCATGCGAAGATGAGTTGTAAGGATTTCAAAGATATCTTTAATGAGCAGTATTATTCCGAGTTACTGGAGAACGCCAGATCCCGAGAGTTCATGGATCTTTCACAAGTGGTTCAGATAGTGATGGAGTATGAATACCGCTTTGCTGAGCTAGTGTGATACGTTCATGATATTGTTTCAATTGAATATTTGAAATATCAGAAGTTTGAGAAGGGCCTTAGAACAGAAATCCACTCTTAGGTTTTCTTGTTCAAGATAGGAACTTATGTCGAGGTAGTCGATCATGCTTGCTTGGTCGAGATTGACCATAAAGGAAAGTTGGGGTTTACTAGATCAATGTCAGGGTTTGGAAGTGGATGTTCATCCGAGTAAAAGAGGAAGCGTGATGAGAAATGGAAGAAGAGTGGTGGCAGGTCAGGTCATCCTCCCAGGCCGACTTCATCTGGGGCTTCTGGTGTAGGGTCTGTGGTGTGCCATCAGTGCGAAAGGGTAGGGAACATCCAACCAGCATGTCCATACCCTCACAGGCCTTACCATGGGTGTGGAGTTGTGGGACATGTATTTCATTTCTACAGGACTATACGCCCTTACAAGAGTGGGACTGGATATGTGGCTTCCATAGGGGTATCAGTTCAGTTAGAGCCGACTTGGATGATGAGATCTCGATTCGGTGGTCATGGTGGCTGGACCAAATCATCTTCAAGGTAGTTCTAGATCAGGGAAGAGCGTTAGGAGAGTGGTCATTCTCAGGTAGGGACCAAGCATCTGTATGCTGTGGATCATGCACCAGCATGATCTTATGCAGGACCTTCGACTATTCGAGGTACAATTCTGATTGCATATTCTATAACTGCAGTTTGTTTTGATACTGGTGCTTCAGTTTCTTTTATATATGACAGTATTGTGAACCTACTGAACCTACCAACCGAACTATTATCTATTTCCATGAAGTTGGCAACATCGTTGGGGAAAAAGAGGGAGCAAGGCCTTAAGTGTCTATCGTGCGCGCTCTCTGTGTCAGGAGCCGAGATGGAATGAGATTTCTTGGTCCTTGATATAGACCTGTTTGATGTAATCCATAGCATGGACTGGATAGTGCACTTTCAGGCGCATATTGAGTGATATCGGCACTGAGTCATCTTTATGGAACTTTATGAGAGTCCTCAGTTATTTCATGGAGAATAGGATCCTTGGTTGGGTCGCACGGGACCTCCACTCCCTAAGTTGGGGAATGTTGCTTATCAGTTTTTGTCACTCGTACTGGAGGACTACGGGGGTGTTTCTTAGGGCGGGTTACCTTGTGTAGTGGATGAGTTCCCAAAGGTCTTCCCAGATGAGTTTTCAGGCTTACCCCTTGATCAGGACGTGGAGTTCTCAATTGAGTTGGCACCGAGAACTCAGCCTATATCTCTTCCCTCATATCGCATGGCCCCCACCTAATTCATGGAATTAAATATACAACTAGATGATTTATAATCCAAAGCATTCATTCTCCCGAGCATCTCTCCTTGGGACGACCTAGTTTTATTCAAGAAGAAGGTTGATGGAACCCTCTGGTTGTTTGTTGATTACTAGATATTGAATAGGGTGACCATCAAGAATAAATACATTTTCCCCGGATTAAAGATTTTTTCAACAAGATAAAGGGGACGGAGTGGTTCTCCAATGTCGACTTGCATTTGAATACCACCAGCTTAGGGTGAGAGAAGAAGACATTCCAAATACAGCCTTCCAGAGAAGGTAAGGTCACTTAAAGTACTTGGTCATGCATTTCGGTTTGGAAAATGCTCCATAAGTTTTCATTACACTAATGAATAGGGTGTTCCACTAATATCTCGACTCATTTGTCATGGTATTTGTGGATAACATCCTTGTTTATCTTATATCTAAGGAGGAACATGAGCATCACCTACCAATTGTTTTAGGAACTCTATGGGACCACCGCCTGTACGAAAAAATCTCAGAGTGCACATTCTGGATCAGGGAAGTAATGTTTTTTGGGCATGTCGTCTTAGAACAAGGGATTTCAGTGGATTCTGAGAAGATCAGTGCTGTTATGTCGTGGGAATATCCAAGGAATGTGTTTGAGATCATGATTTTTCATAGCCTAGTAGGTTACTACGTGCGTCTTGTTTGGGATTTCTCATAACCTGCCTCCTCCATGACCGCACTCACCCAGAAAGGGGAAAAGATTGAGTGGAGCCCATAGTGCCGGGCATCCTTTGAGGTGTTGAAGTGGCGGTTGGCCACCACCCCTATGTTGATATTACCAGAGTCTTGGAAGGGCTATGTGGTTTATTATGATGTGTTAGGTGCGTGCCTTGTGTGTTTACTCATGCAGGATAACCATGTGGTGGCTTATGGTTCTGGCCTGCTCCGGCCGCATGAGAAGAATTATCCAACTCATGACTTGGAGTTGGCAGAAGTGATACACGCCCAGAATACTTGGTGTCACTGCCTCTTTGGGGAGAAATTTGTGGTCTATTTTGACCATAAGATCCTAGCCTACACTTTCTCTTAGAAAGATCTCAATCTAAGGCAGCACCACTGGATCAAGTATCTGTAGGGATTTTACATTGACATAGTCTATACCCTGGGGTAGGGTAATTTTGTGACCGACGCTTTGAGAAAAAATTTACCAGTGCAGGCATTGAGGAAGTACATTGATGAGTGGACTTTGATGGGGCTCTTCGCCTAGATGCACATGTAGAAGAAAGAGCATAACAGATGTACTTTCTTGGCTAGCATTCAGTTGACTCCTGATCTTCTAGAGTTGATCTAGTAGGATCATCCCGGTGATGAGCCGTGTCAGCATTATATATATTTTTTTCATGCTGGGGAGACTCCTTTTGATTGACCTTTGTCTCCTAGGAGGATCTTGTGCTTCAAGGGCCGTGCAGTGATGTCTTTGTCTCTGTATAAGGTGGTGATGTAGGATAACCAAAAATATCAGTGGGTCATCCATCCTAGTGCTACAAATCTGTATTACAATGTCTTTCACCAGTTCTTGTGGTTAGGTATGAGGAAGGACATAGTCGAACTTGTATCGAGATGCTATACTTTTCAGTAGGTGAAAGCAGAGAATCAGAGACCATCTGGTCTGCTTCATCTATTACTCATTTTTACCTAGAAGTGGGACGAGGTCACCATGGACTTCATTGTTGTATTTCATCGTACACCTCAGGTAAGTAACTATATTTGGATAGTGATTGATCATTTGACCAAGTCATCTCACTTTATCCCAATCAGAGATACATCGAAGGTTGATGAACAAGGTCATTTGTATGTTTAGGAAGTAGTTAGACTTCATGGTGTGCCATCAGCAGTTATTTCTCACAGGGACCCCCGATTTACCTCTCAGTTTTGGGGAGGCCAACAAAAGGTTTTGGGGTCATAGATTAAGAGGAGCTCATTATACCATCCTCAGACGGATGGCCTTACCAAGTGGGAAAATCCGATTCTGGAGGACATGATTCGCGCATGTGCGTTGTATTTCGGAGGTTCATGGGATAACCTTTTAGGATTGGTCAAGTTTGATTATTATAACAGTTACCAATACTCTATTAGAATGGCACCCTTTGAGGAACTCTACGATCGGCCTTATCGGTCTCCTTTGTGTTGGGCTGAGGTAGGCGTGACCTAACTCTTGGGACCGAGCCTTGTTCAAGAGACATCTGAGGAGGTCAAGTTGATTAAGAAATAGTTGTTGATAACTCAGAGTTTCCACAAATCTTATGAAAATCAGAGGCATCGAGATCATGAGTTTTCAGTGGGGGGAAGAGTGCTCTTAAAGGTGGTCCCTTGCTTGGGTCACAACCACTTGGAGAAGTAGGGGAAGCTGACACCGAGGTATGTGGGGCCTTTCGAGATTACTGAGAGGATAAGAAAGGTGGAATACAAGTTACCTTTTACTTCACATATGATGTCGATTCATGATGTATTTGACGTCTCCCAATTGAAAGAGTATAATCCTGATCTGTCACATGCGTTGAATTGGGAGGAGTTGGAGATTGAGCAAGACTTATCAATGTTTGAGTGGCCAGTGCGGATAGTGGATTCTCAGGAGAAAGTTATTCATGGAAATTACATTCCTTTGGTTTATATTATTTGGAAGTATGGGAATGATGAGCATGAGAGTTGGGATAAAAAGTCTTGGGTTGAGCTGGAGTACCCATTTTTATTCTACGATCAGGCTTCAAATTGACTTTCTGAGGGCGAAAAGTTTTCTTGGTGTGGAGAATTGTCACACCCAAACTTCGCTTGAGGTATGTTTTTAATTTTAATTTTTATCCCATCATTTTAATTGCCTTTATTTAATTGTTTGGTTGAAGGGAGTGCTGGACCCGATGTGATTTTTTTGCTTTTGCGCTGATAAGTGAGTGTTGGATTGACATCTCTCGATGCACGAGCAAGGCACGAGTGAAACCGTGTGGCTTTTCTAGTTTGACGCGTGGTTTGGACGATGCGCGGATGATTAACTAACCTAATAAAAATAAAATTTTATAATTATAATTATTATTGAAATTATTTTTATTAGTATTACTATTATTATTAACATTATTGTAATTAATATCTTAATTTGGGTAACATTAAAATCTTCATGTTTTTAACTTTACTTGTTAATATTTCTGTTATATTTTTATTATTATTTTAGATTAGTTTAAATATTATTTTTATTTTTGGTTAGTTTAGTTCTTTTTTAGGTTCCTTTTCCATTTCTTTTCTTTTTATTTATACCCTTTTTATTTTCCTTTTTTTACCCTTTATTTTCTATTTATTTTTATTATTTTTATTTTCCCCCTATTTCGCTCCCTCCTCACGGCGATGCACTATTCATTCACCTCCCCCCCTTGTGTCCTGCACAAACCCTAGCATCCCAACTACCTTGAGCCGACGCTGCCCTCCTGCTCTACCTAGCCACATCATGACATACCATCTGCGCACCTCCCTCTCGCTCTGCGAAGACCGCCAACGACCCTTGCTACCTTTCAGGGGCACTACACCATACCTCTCCCAACTACCTTACCCCTACTACCATACCACTTGCCTAGCCGTGCCTCACCTTCTCCGCATCTAGAAGATCACCCGGTCACCCCCACAACATCCCTCTACCCTCCCACATCCTCGGCTGGATCCTACTCGACCCGTCCGCCTTTCCCAACCAAATTCGCATTCCCCCCTACTGTCCACCTGCTTGGACGCACACCTCCACTACCCATCCTCCCAATTTTTTAACCGATCCACACCACCTCCCCCCTTCGAATATCCCTTGTCGACCTCCTGTTGACCTCTCGGACTCCTCTCTGTAGGTGTGGATCATTTCTGTTGTGAATTTATTTTATTTTGGGAATTTGTTGCGATTAGAGTTGGTGGAGTTTGGTTGCACTTGGTTGCATTTGGTTGTGCTTGGTTGTGTTTGGTTGTATTTGGTTGATTATTGACATGATTATTTATTACCTTGTTTTCAGGTCCGTTATAGGTCCCTTGTAGTGGATTTGACGTGCTGTTGGAGTTTTCTTCATGTTGTGAGACATTCCCTACAACGAGGCAGGTGATTCCACACACAAGTATTAATTGAAAATAATTTTCTTGTTTATATAATTAGTTTAAAACTTTTGTCTATTTTTTTAGATACTGTTAAATTATCTTTGACTGAGTTTTAGTGTGCATTTATTTGGTTAGAATTATTTTTAAGTGATTTTGGTGAATTTAATTGTGAAAAACTGTTATGGGACTGTTTATCGGTGTTTTTCAAACTGTGCAGTGTGAGTGTTAGGAAGTGTGGATGGTGCAATTATGTTTTGGCATAATATTAAAAACGTTTTTGTCTTAAATTTTTTTTTCAGTGACTTTTTTCCTTTTAAATATTTTTTGACATGTTTGGAAACTGTTTAATAAATTATCTTAGTGGTTTGATTAATTATAAAAGTGCTTTTGTTAATCTATGCATCCAGTTTCATTTAATGTGTAAGTGGTGAAAATTATGTTTTAAAAAGATTTTGGTGTGTGTATGGATTTTAATGAATATTGTGATGTGAAAATGGTGTGTTTTTTGTGTGCAAACACCATGTTGGGCTCTTATGTAATAATGTGATGTGTGATGTGAACATGGAATTTAAATGAGAAAAAAGAGGGAAGCCTAGGGTATTAGGTGGGGGAACTTAGACTAGTTAGCTCATGTTCCGGAGAAGGCTTGGCTCGGTTTCACTTGCAGGATTGATGATTGCAACACTAACTAAACATATGATGAATGAGGGTCATGGTATTCTAAGCAACATTTTCTGAGGGTCCTGGCCTTCTAAGCCACATTTTCTGAGGGTCGTGGTTTTTAAGCCATGTTTCACCGAGATATGACATTTTATGGTCCCACCTATTTCTAGTACCCATAGGGACTCTCCCATCCTTTAGTGCTACCAGTTACTTTGTGCACATAAATGATGCATGATATGTCTTTTGAGTTACTACACAATTATGTGAATGCTTTAAACTACTTTTTTTTTGACAAAATAAGACGGATCCATTAATGATGGAGATCAGCAGAAATACAGGAGCATAACCACGAGGGAAAATGATTGAACCAGAGCAAATCCTCATAGGGAGGGCCAATGCCTGCCATCTTGTGAGCGGCTTCGTTCGCTTCCCTTTTAATAAATGAGAAATTGCAGGAATTGAAGCCTTGTCTCCGCGAGTGAATACACCGGATAATGGGACCGAAAGGTTGAAGCCCGCCGTCAGTGAGATTGATGGCATTGATTACAGTGAGACAGTCGGATTCGATGTGAATGGAGTCCCAACCGCAATCTTTTGCGAAGTTTAATCCAGCAAGGATGGCGGCGGCCTCCGCGACTGAGGGCTCCCAAAGTGCATAACGTGCTTCGTATTTGGCAGCGATAAGATTTCCCAGGTTGTCCCGGGCCAGTAGACCTAGTCCAACTGGGCCATCCTTAGGGAGAGAGGCATCCACATTGATCTTAAAAATCCCTTCCGGTGGGGGGCACCAATGTTGGGGAAGAGGAGGGTGGGTGGAAAGTCATTGTTGTTCAGGGTGGTTCTGCCAAACCGCAATCCATGACAATGCCCGGTCAATCCAAAACCTGGGGGGCCTCCGGAAATGATTGAAAACGGACTCGTTCCGCCTATTCCAGATAATCCAAGCCAAAATGCACAGGGCGCCTGCGTTAGCCGGCGAAAAGGAGGAGCACCATCGCATCAGGAGAGCTGTGAGATCTGAGGCGGGGTCCGGGAACAGCTCTAAAGTTGATCCCCAGCCATTCCAAATCTCCTGAGCCCCGGGACATTGAACAAGGGCATGGAAAGGAGATTCAGTCACAGAAGGGCAGAAAGGGCAAGAGTTGTCGTCTGAAAAGTGTCTGTAGACAAGGATGCTCTTAGTTGGGAGGATACCAGTACACACCTGCCACCAGAAAAAGCGAACTTTAGGGGGAACATTAAGCTTCCAAATTGATGTCCAGGGCCTCGCATCTCCTTCTGAAATCTGAGCAGAAAGAGCTCGCCGGTAGCCAGCTTTCACTGTATACTCACCTGAGCTGTTGTTTGTCCAGTAGAGATGATCTGGCCCTGCGTCTGACACACAGGGAATACTCAGAATAAGTCTCCTATCCCTCTCATTAAACCAGGAGTAGAGTTTTTCCAGACACCATCCCGCCCCTTGATCATCAAAAAGACAACAGACTGTGGCATGTTCAGATCCGGGACAAACAGGGGATGACGCCTTCGTGCCTGTCTGATCAACAAGCCAAGGATCGGTCCAAATCTTGACCGTAGAACCGTCCCCAATCCTCCAGCCTAGCCCTTTCCTCAGTAGATTACGACCGCCCCAAATGCTTCTCCAGAGAAAACTGGGTCGATAGCCAAGATGGGAATCCATAAAATCCTTATGTGGGAAATATTTAGCCCGGAGAACACGCGTGCATAGGGATGATGGGTTATTAATCATACGCCAACCTTGTTTAGCCAGCAAAGCATCATTAAACAGAGAAAGGTCCCGGAAGCCCATTCCGCCTTCAGATTTTGGTTGACAGAGAGCAGACCAGGCGATCCAATGGACTTTATTTTTTCCGTCCTTTCGTCCCCACCAAAAGTTAGATGTACTGGATTGAATCTTTGAAAGCACCACATCAGGGAGTTTAAAAATAGACATCAAATAGCTGGGGACAGATTGAAGTGCCGCCTTGATGAGGATTTCCTTGCCGGCCTTGGAGATTTTTTTAGGGGTCCAGCCTTGTATTTTTCTTTCAATTCGATCCACAATAGCTGAAAAGATTTCTTTCTTTGACCGTCCAACCACCGTCGGGAGCCCAAGATACTTCTGGTGCTTATCGACCCCAGGGATGCGAACTAAAGAGCAGAGATCTTCTCTTTTCGGCTGGGGAACTCCAGAGCTGAAAGAAATTTCTGATTTACTCTGATTGATCATTTGTCCTGAAGCCCGTTCATACTGTTGAATCGCCTGGCAGATTGCAGTACACTCATTAGGGGTAGCTCGAGAAAAAAGAAGGCAATCATCAGCGAAGAAGAGGTGGGATATCGGAGGGCCCTTGCGACACACTTTCGCCCCATGGATTATGGAAAGCGAGGCTGCGCTGGAAAGGAGGTTAGAAAACACATCAGCCACTAAAATAAAAAAGGAAGGGTGAAAGAGGGTCTCCCTGGCGAAGCCCACGGGATGGGGAGAAGCCTCGGGTGAGCACCCCGTTGACATTAATGCAAAAGGAAACTGACGAGACGCATTGCATGATCATGGCAATCCATTTGGTGCAGAAACCCATCTTGAGCATCACATATTCGAGGAAGCTCCATTCCACTCTATCATAGGCCTTAGCCATATCCAATTTCCACGCCATGATCCCTCTCTTCGCTCGTGTACGCGTTTTCATGGAGTGGAAAATTTCATGAGCAATAATTGCATTATCAGTGATTAACCTTTTTGCCACAAAAGCGCTTTGGTTCTCTGAAATGACGTCAGATAGCCAAGGCCGCAACCGATTCGCCAGGATCTTCGAGAAGATCTTATACGAGACATTGCACAGACTGATCGGTCGAAAATCCGAGACCCCTTGCGGATTTTTCATCTTGGGAATGAGAGTAAGAATAGTTTCATTAAGAGAAGACAGGTCCGTTTTCCCCGCCCAAATATCCCGCATTAAATTGCAAATGTCTGGACCGATGATGTGCCAGTAATTCTTGAAAAAGAGGGCGTGGAATCCGTCTGGTCCCGGGGCTTTCGTAGAGTGGATTTGCTTTAAGGCCTTAAGAGTCTCGTCATTCGTCACATCATTAGAAAGTTGTCTCTTCATATCGTCAGAAATCACAGGTTTGATGCAGTCCTCAATCTCGGGAGAGATGTAAGAATGGCCTGCCGAGAAGAGTTTCTGAAAATGGCTCAGGAAAGCTTCTTGGATTCCCCCTGTGTCTGACACTTTACTACCATCTGAATTAAGAATGCCAGAAATAAAGTTTTTCCAGCATCTTGCTGAAGCCTTCTGGTGGAAATAACAGGTATTAACATCCCCTTCTGCTATATGAATATCACGTGCTCGCATAGCCCAAAAACCTTCCTTATTGCGCAGGGCAACATCCAGCTCTCGTTGGGTTTCACTTATTTTGGAGAGAATGCTGCTAGACGGGGGTTTGCTAAGAAGATAGCCGATCTTCCTTTCAAGGAAATTGCATTGCCGGTCCGGATGACGGAATTTAGAGTAGCTCCATGTCTTCAGATCAGATGCTACTCGGCGAAGGTTGGTTCTCGGATCCGCTTGCCCCGTCTTCCAGCCTGAACGGATAACCGCCTCGCACTCGGGATCATTTGACCAGAAGCTTTCGAATCTGAATGGTTTCCTGGAACTAGTAACGTGCTCATTATGGGTACAGTTAATGACAATTGGGCAGTGATCTGAGCAGTTGAACGAGAGATGTCTGATATGGTACATTTTGAAGAGGCTCATCCAGTCCATTGAGCCAAAGAATCTATCCAGACGTTCAGCGATTCGAGTTCCATCATATCTGCCTCAGAACCATGTAAAGGGATTGCCCGTGTAACCCAGGTCCATCAGCTCTGCCTTAAGGATCGCATCATTAAAATCAGACATAGACGTGGAGGAGCGCATAGCTCCACCAATTTTTTCCTTCTGGAATAGGATCTCGTTAAAATCCCCTCCAAACAGAATGGGGCTTGGCAGATCACGACGAAGTTTGCAAAGAAGATCCCAAGATTTCCACTTTTCAGACTGGGAGGGCCAGCCATAGAAGCCCACAAACGTCCAGGTGGGGTTGTGGGGATCACCAATGGAAGCAACCACATGGCGCTGGGAAAAAGACAGGAGCCTAACATCGATATTATCCTTCCAGAGCAGACACAATCCCCCTGAGTGACCCTGTCGGGGGACCGGGAAACAACCCTGGAAACCGCACTTTAGGGCAATATTTGTGATGTCCTTGTTTTCCAATATGGTTTCGGACAGGAAAACCATATCAGGGCGACTTTGAGCGCAATAGTGCTGGAACATACGAACCGTTCGTGGGTTGCCAAGCCCACGGCAGTTCCAGCATAAAGCGATCATTGCTCTAGGCGGGGCCGGGCCTGACCCGCCTCCGCCTTTGTCTCTTGTGGGGTAAATGACGTACCTGATGCTTTCCTCCTTTTGGGAGGACTGGTGTTCATACCACTGGAATCGCTTTGTCGTTTCAGATCTCCTGGTTTGGGATTCCCCGGGCAATCGCTTTTACCACCGCCGCGTGCCCTTCTCCAGGTTCTACGAGTAACATGTCCTGAAGGTGAGGCCTCAGTCATCCGAGAATCAGCTTGCAGAAGGGCATCAGTTGGGATCCGATTTGGACTCTGCTCAGCTTCAGGCGGATCCAAGGAAACATGTTTCTGTCTCGGAAGTTTCTCTGGAGGTTCTTTTGGTTTAGGTAGCGGCTCAGTTGAAGTAAGGAACGTTAAATTCGGTGCAGTTAAAGCGAAGTCGGAATTTGTGATACCCTGAATCAGGTGACTGTCTTGCCGGGCCCCATCATTGCATCTGCCGATAATCTCTTGGGAGGCGTTTCCATTTCCACTACACTCAGCTGGGGATTCTTTAGGGAAGACAGGGGGTCCCATCCTTATAATAGAAGGTTGTCCAGATTCCGGTCGCCTTAGATGGGCTGCAATGAGACGGTCCCGATCTATTTGTCTTTCCGCCTCAGGAATATATGCCTCTCTGTGTGCTTTGGCCCGGAGCCATGAACCGTATTGTAGGGTAATATTTTCGGCGGAATTCTCTGGCTTTGCCCCGCACACTTTCTCAATGTGGCCGATACGTCCGCAAAGGAAGCAGAAGATTGGTAGTTTTTCGAATTCGAACGAGATCCAGGTGTTGGAATCATCAATTTTCAGGAACATACCTCTCATTAAGGGTTCAGACACATCGATCTCATCCTTTATTCGAACCCAGGGTCCCCATTGTATGGGGTCCGAGCAATCCCACTCTAGGAAGTGACCGATCCGGTCTCCAATTTCTTTCATCACATGTGTTGATCTCCCATGGAACGGTATTCCTTTAATTCTTACCCAGAACGGGGATCGGGTAAGTGTGCAATTCTGAATCTCGTCTCCCCCTTTAAATTCCTCCATCAGAATGAGATGATTGTCAAAGGACCAAGGTCGTCCTCTGAGGACTTTATCTTTGTCTTTATCACTGAAGAACTCAAAAACAAGGAGTTTGTTCTCAATTTCCTGGATAGCTACTCCAGCTTCCAATTTCCAAAGATTTTGAAGGGTGGTCCTGAGGGCCTTTAGGTTAAATGGTGCATCGGTTGCCAGTCTTCCGACAACCAATAAAGCCATACGTTTTGTCAAAGTGTTGTCTTCATTTCTACGGGTTGCAAGTGGCTCTTTTTCTTTGTCTGTCAATGTGAGGTTCTTCCATTGGTTCAGCAGATCCGTCTCCATGTTGAGAGCCACGAAAACTCCTAGAGAGGGATTGGCCTAACAAAGGTCCCGACTTTTTTGCAGTGATAACCCTCACTTTTGGGAGATCACAGACATGATTCGCGAACCTCTCCAAAGCAGGGAAAAACCAAGGCCTGACCTAGTTCAAAGACACACTGTCCAGGCCCGGTCCAATCAAAGGGCCCTTGGACCGGAAACCCCCCTCTGCGGCCAACGTCCGTGACCAGTCCTGCACAATCAATTCATTCGCTAAGTGCCTTCACGGTCCGCGGTCGGGGCTACCGCGACCTCACTCACTCCCGGATTGAGCTCGCCGTGATGCACTCCAGTGTTCGCGGAACGGCTCAACGCGACGGGCTCTTCGCGATCTTTCTTCGCAGCTGGATCTTCGCGGCTGATTCTGCGCGATTCAATCACAACGCGGCGGATTCTTCGCGAACAATGATTCTTCGCGGCGGCTTCTTCGCGAGACAAACCCACTGCGGCGGCCTCTCCTCCAACGGCTCGAGTTACCGCGAATGGGCAAAAGCGGCCAGCCCTGTGCGACCGGGGAAGCGCGGCCGGGCTTCACGAAGGTGGCTTCGCTAATCGGCTCTCGAGCCTGACCTTCGCGAGGCAGGATGAGCCGGTTCCCCAAATCAGGGGGATCCAACTTCGCGATGCAAAGTGGAGTCGACTTCGCGATGCAAGGGGAGTCGGCTTTGCGAAATCGGTCCTTCGCGACCTGGAATCCCACCTCACCGCCAACCTGTGGGCGGTGTCTTTTGCGGACCAAGCAGATCACCGACCATGGTTCTCGTGCCCGGACCTTTCGCGAAACAGGGAAGTCATCGCACAGGATGAGCCGGTTCCCCAAATCAGGGGGATCCAACTTCGCGATGCAAAGTGGAGTCGACTTCGCGATGCAAGGGGAGTCGGCTTCGCGAAATCGGTCCTTCGCGACCTGGAATCCCACCTCACCGCCAACCTGTGGGCGGTGTCTTTTGAGGACCAAGCAGATCACCGACCATGGTTCTCGTGCCCGGACCTTTCACTTAGGTGGCGCAAGTTCCACCAAGTTCGCAAAAGTATACTTGCGCGCCACCTAGTGGTCACACAGGTGACTTGCACGCCCTCTTTGAATTTCTACCTGGGTCTTCACCAGCCTATAAATACCCTCGTTGGGCCCCCCATTTCGGAGAGAGGAAAAATTCCAGAAACTCATATTTTAGCTCTCGGTGCCCTAGTATCTTCTCGAAGAATCCGAACACTTATAAGGAAATTTCTTACCTAGAACAGAAGATATAAAGAGGGGGAGTAAGGCCTAAGTGTTGAAACTCATCAACACTTGTGCACCTAAGTGGCCAACTCTTAAGGGAAATGGCCACACTTGTGCGCTACCTTGCCCCTTTAACAGAACATGAGCGCCACACTTTGGAAGCCCTTAGGGATAATACTAAGGGATTGAGCCAAGTCTCTCCTAAGTATTACCCTAAGGGTTGACCGTCGTGCAAGTACCCCTGTGTCACGCAAGTGTACTTGCGTGACTAGAACTTGCACGCCTACAAAGGACTTGTGCGCCACTCTCTTTTTGGGTGCCCCTCCTACCTATTTCACCTCTTTTATTCCTATCCACCTCTCCTATTCAAGATTCAGCCTTCAAAACTCTTTTCAAATCCATTTATGTCATGGTTCCTTTGTTGGATTCCTTATCTGAAAGTAATTCTATGGAACATGTATTAAAACCTAGTGTTTTACATATCTTTATGTCACTAAGGTTAAATATTTCATTTATTAAACCTCATCCTTTAAGATAAGAGGATCCCTAACCTGGGCCTCCTTTTCAAGAGTAATCCCCAGTCCAAGTTCTCTTAATTTGGGAATCCTCCTTAGGAGTAAGCCCCAAGTCCCCTAACCTAGGCATCCTCCTTAGGAGTAAGCTCTAGTCATAATTTCCCAAATCTGGGCATCCTCCTCAGGAGTAATCCGCAACCATAATTTCTCTTAACCTGGGCCTCATTTTCAGGAGTAAGCCCTAGTCCAAGTTCTAATAATTTGGGCATCCTCTTTAGGAGTAAGCCCCAAGTCCCCTAACCTGGGCATCGTCCTTAGGAGTAAGCCCAAGTCATAATTTCCCAAATCTGGGCATCCTCCTCAGGAGTAAGCCCCAACCATAATTTCTCTTAACATGGGCCTCCTTTTTAGGAGTAAGCCCCAATCCAAGTTCTCTTAATTTGGGAATCCTCCATAGGAGTAAGCCCCAAGTACCCTAACCTGGGAATCCTCCTTAGGAGTAATCCCCAGTCATAATTTCCCAAATATGGGCATCCTCCTCAAGAGTAATCCGCAACCATAATTTTCTTAACCTGGGCCTCCTTTTCATGAGTAAGCCCCAGTCCAAGTTCTCTTAATTTGGGAATCCTCCTTAGGAGTAAGCCCCAAGTCCCTTAACCTGGGAATCCTCCTTAGGAGTAAGCCCCAGTAATAATTTCCCAAATCTGGGCATCCTCCTCATGAGTAAGCCCCAACCATAATTTCTCTTAACCTGGGCCTCCTTTTCAGGAGTAAGCCCCAGTCTAAGTTCTATTAATTTGGGCATCCTCTTTAGGAGTAAGGCCCAAGTCGCCTAACCTGGGCATTCTCCTCAGGAGTAATCCCTAGTCATAATTTCCTTAACGTGTGCCTCCTTTTTAGGAGTAAGCCTCATTCTTCAAAGTTCCCAAATCTTGGTATCCTACTCAGGAATAAGCCCCAAATTCCAAATACCTTTAACCTGGGCCTCCTTCTCAGGAATAAGCCCCAGTCATAATTTCTTTCAACCAATATTAATTTACGTTTGATTTGGGCTTCCTTCTCACGAGTAAAACCCAATAATAAGTCCCCTCCCAATTTGGGTATCTTCCTCAGGAGTAAGCCCCAAGTTAGAGTATCCAAATATCCATAAAGTACATATACCTTTATGGACCTTATTACAGGGTTTCTTCCCTGAAGTGAAACCTAATCTTCACTTATTTGGGCAGTCATATATACATAAGCCCCACATCATTTCTTATGATGGCACAATTGTCTGGTTTTACCAATACCTCTTGTTTCTCACACCGAGCATGACTCACGTGAGCTTAGAGTGTAAAAGTAATTATGACATCTTTCTTTGAGCCATCATTCATACATAAACCTCATACTTCTTTACATGAACTATGTGGGTTCTGATTCCTTTTCTAAACAAAGGATACGTAGATAGCCCAACTGTGGGTATGATCCCAACTCTGAAATAATCAATGTCCTTCTGAATTACAATAAACTTCAAGTGCCCCACTGAATGGATTTAAAACTAGTATGGTTATCTTAATGACCAAGATATTTCTATATAATGTTTCAAAGGATACCATTGACTAAGAATCTCTAAACAAATACATATGATTATCTATCGATGAAGAACCTCGAATACATATAAAAGATTATCTAAATCTCTAAAATACTAATAATTGATTGTCATATCTAAAGGAAAGATCATTTTCATACTTGGTAATTTAATAAAGTATTCACGAGCATAACTTAAATATATAAAGAGAGTCCCAGAGTAGAAAATAATTCCCCTCAAAAAGGTGTGATGAGTCCGACCTCCCATCCTCTCGACCAATGAAAATTCTTAAGCCTCATAGGTCCATAACTAATGAGAACCTACGTTTGGAAAGTAGTTCCAAATAGATATAGAATCATTGGATGTTTCTGGTACTATGAACAAACCCATTAGAAACTGATAGGAATGTTTGAACCTTAAAACAATGAGGTCATCCCCATTTCCAGAGGAAAACGTGGTGACTTTTACTTTTGGTTTGGTTTATTTTGTTTGTTACTTTATATTTTTTTACTCAGGTAAATTATTCCCAAAGTTTATTTTAATACCCAGGCACTTGTGCCAGCCTGTGGGGATTGGGAATGCCCTTCAAGCCTTGCCATGGGCCGGGTCAGATGCCAGTTTGGATGGAAACCCAACTTGGTTCGTGACACTAACTTACTAAATAATCACATGTACATCAATAAATGATCTCATAATAAGGGAATGAATAATATTGAACATAATAAACATAATATACAAATCTTTCACCATATAGTTTAAAACATTGACTAAATACCCATTTAATTTAGCTAGCTAATTTGTCTCTTGATTATTATTGATGTATCAAGGGGCTATGTAATTTTATAACACAACCATCTCTTAATAATCCAAATTCATTTATCACATGAAAGGGGTGAAGCATAATCAACATAAAAATTCATATTAAAAAAATAACTTATGAAATGTTAATATTTACCCCAATCAACAAACATAATCATAAATCATCAAGAGTAATATGGTGAATGATAATAAAAATGAACATCTAGAGTCAAAATGATCATAAACCATAAAATTAAATAACAAGTGTGAAATAAATACAACATATCCCTAGTTTATTAGAAGTAAAAAAATAAATTTATGTATTAGATGAATAGAAATACCATAAACATGTTATTAAAAGCATTATTGAGGAAAATAACCTTTTCAATTTGAAAATATTTTAAAATATAAAAGTTTATATTTTTAAATTACATTTCTTTGGATATAACCTTGGAAACAAATATTTGAATATTTAAAAAATTGAGTGGTCATGACAATGGTAAACTCCATACCTGTTGTATAAAATAAAAAACATTCATGTAATGTTATTGTAAAAAGGTTAACAAGTGCATTGTTTAGGAAATGACAATAATATTACTCTAAAACCATTTTGTAAAAATCCAAATATGGGTAAATGTTTATTTAATAAATAATTTTCATAATGTTAAAAACCTTTTTTAAGACCTTGTTAGAAAATATGTGTAACATCCCATTACCTTTTTGTATGCGTATTAACCCATTGATTATAGTACACAATGTTAGATCTATTTGTGGGTTTCATTAAGGGTTTTTAGACTATTTTATGGTTTTGGGGACTTTTCATGGTTTTCACATGGTTTTATCATGGTATGACAAAGTGTTTAGTCAAACCATGCTACACTTCTAGGGGCTCTATTTGGGGCACATGGTTAGGCACATAGTCAGTATTAACTAACAACCTAACCTAAGAAACCATATGAACTGTAATAAAATTTCCAAAAATTGTAATAAAATTCACAAAACCCATATTATTAACCCTAAACTTCTCCCACTCAAACATAAAAAAACCTTTGTCTTTTGGGACCCCTCTATAGCCATTTTAACTCCCCAAACATCATCTCTTGGAAGATCGAAGTGCCAATCGAAGTGAATATCTTCTCTTTCAGTGAGTTAATTTATTCTTAATCTTGGATCTCTCATATTATTTTGATTAATTATTCTTAGAGGATAATGAAGGCTTATGATTCATTGGATCATGGTTTATTGATGTAAAATTTTTAATATAGGATCTATTCTCTCTTATTTTGAGATATATCTTCATAGATCCTGTGATCTCCATGAGAGTAGAAACATCTCTAATTAATTAAGTTTAGATTAATTATTTTATTATTATTGTTTCTTATAAGTTTATTTCATTTTTAATTAATTTATTCTATATAAATTCATATATTTGTGTTTATTAATTCCTAATACCAATTCTCTGAAATGTTTCATTGAAGTTCCTTATAAAATATTCTTTGACCCAAATTTCTTTCAATTGAATGTGCCATGAATTTAATGGATATAATCTTGATCTTTCTCAAATTTTTATTAATATTTTAATTCCATTTTTGTTTTGATTAATTTTCAAATAAATTTTAAAGGATGAGTTTGTAAAATTTAGTGATTTGAATCATTTTATATTTCTAAAGTGAAATACATTGATTTGAATGAAATGAATTTAACTATTTGATGTTTTCTAAATTGTTGCAAATGATTGAATTTATAAAATTACCAATGACCCTCTTTTATTGATTCTACCATTATTTTGAAATTGGTGTTCTTGGGTTATTTGAAATAAATGATTTATTTACATTAAAAGAGGGTGTAAACCCATGTTTTGAAAATTATTCAAACCTTTTAAAATTACAAATATTTCTTTGAATAATTTAGGTTTATTTTAAATTAATTATTATTTTAAATTCCTATTTTGAATTATAATTATGATTTGTGAAAGGAATAGGGTATTATTAACCATTTTAATTTTGAATTGTATAAAAGGATTTGAATTGAATGGATGATTCTTGACTACTCAGATGGCTCTTTATCCTGATCCTATTTAATTTAACTTTAATGATTATTGTACATACCATTATTGGGTGTTGAGAAAATGATTATTTACTTTTAGTGCGTTTAGGGGTGAGAGTGATATGTGATTTGAGGGTAATTACCATGGTTGATTCTCATAATGATCCCTGTTATGATCCTTAAAAATTGATTATCTCACTGACCACTTTTGACTAGTCATGGTAATCTAGATAGTTATATGGGATGACCAAGATATATGCTTCACTAACATACTGACACACTTTTTGTGGAACCATAGAGAATGTGAAGGTTTCATGCTACAGATGTGTGACCATGTAAGTGGGTGTGCGTGGAATTGGTTTTATTGAGACCCGTGAGACTAGATGTAAGCCCAAAAATTTATCATGTTGTAATTTGATTAGCTATTCTGAGGTGGGCTCACTGTCATACCTTGGTTGAACCCCTTACATCCATATACTTGATACTCGATACATGATGGCATTTTTTCACTATTTGGAACTGTATTTTCCTTGATTGATCTATTTTTTATTATTATGAACATTGAATATATTTTATTGAATCTTTTTCATATCTTTATATCAAGTGCATATTATCATCATTTCTTGATCATATAAATTTATCTTGTGATTTTTTTTCAAATATTTTCAAGAAAATATTTATATATTAAATAGTAAAATGGTATGATTTTTCAATTTTTGTTTAATAAATGATTTTAAATGTTTCAAACTGTATTTTTAAACTAATCCTCTTACTTATTTTATTATAATTATATTTTATCATATTTGAATTTTCTAATGAAGTAATTTCATATAATATTTAGTATAATAATACTAGGATATTTATCTCCAACCCTTCTTGTAAAATTTAGTGTTTATAGCCTTTGTTATCTTATTGTTATTGTTCATTCTCCTATCTTCCTTTGTGGGTTTGTGCTTGGGTGACTAAGTGTGGGTGAATTGGTTTTTCACTTTGATATGTATAAATTGATTTATGGAATTGATGATGTTTCTTATACGTACATTTATTATTGTAATATTTTTAAGATAAAATCAATCCCAATGGTTATTTATTTCTTCCTAGGTGGTTTTTTTCAGTCCATAGAGATCGAGAATGCTCTTAGGGTTAGTGGGAAATCTGGTTAGATATCAGTTTAAATGGTATTTTAGGTTGGTTTCTTAGAAACGGTATTAAAGGATGCATTTCCTTGAAATTAATCACTTATTATTTAAATCCATTATGTTATTTGGGATGAGTCATGATAGAAAGAATATTAATAATGTGTTGGTACTTATTCTTTAAATTCTCGAAGGTCTGCATCAGATACTTCCTCATGAAGGCTTTCTTCATGATAATGCGGTCGATCATGAAGTTTCATCTTTAGATGAGAGCCACATGAACCCTCTTTGTGGTCAGAAGACCAAGGAGGAAAATGTTTCATCTTTTTCTATAACCCACCATGAAGGTCCTCCCAATGATGATGAATTTAGCTGCGAAAGTCCTCTCCGCAGTAGTAATGCACATTGCTTGGAAAATGCTCCAATGGAAAATGTAGTGACGAGAAAGCCCTCCTATCTTAAGGCACTTGGAAATGTGAATCTAGTCATGTCTAATGATTTACCAATAACATGTGAAATAATTTCTCAATCAGAAGATAGCCCGAGGTGTAGGTCATTCTCCGAACCACCCCTGGTTCATTCATCTTCTAGTTTGTTCAGTTAATTCTCTACCTATCTTGTTGAATCTAATGAAGAAAAAAGGAAGCACCAACTTTGGTCTAATTAGGTAGAAGAATCTTCATTGAATGATAAAGAAGAAAAACTGAATATGAGAAAACAACTGGAGAAAGGTGAAGTGCTTGTCATGTTTTTTCCTTTGGCTGACTCTTAGTGTGACATTCCAGAGATGTTTATGGAAGATGGAATTCATGATATTTGTCTCAACATATGGAAAACTCATTGTCAGTTGAAAAAGAAAAATAGTATCTTATGATGAATATGAAAATCATGTCAAGACAATAGAAGGGTTACAATGCCAAATTGACATGGCATCTCTCTCAGTTTATCGATATCTGAAGCCTAAAAAAAACAGAGAGCCCTTCAACATTCATGCCATGGCGCACTAAGAAGATTGTGCCAGTTAATTGACAATGCCCCATCTAGTATTCATATCAGGGGATGGGGTGTTCATGGAGCACTACATTTCACTGTGCTCTCCAGTCAGCAAAGACCACCAAAAATGGTCTCATGCAATGTTATTGCCCATGGCCAGCCACAATCAATTGGATTTCTTTTTAATCAAAGGCTTACACAAGAACATGCTTCAACTAGTTCTTCTCAAAATCAAGAATACATTGAACAAGTTGTTGAATTACTCCTGCATCAAGCAAACGAGAAAATTGAACAAGCCTCTCATTTGAAGCAAGCACATCACCAAGTTACAGAAGTGTTAGAAATCATCGAACGGTGTTTTGAGCCGGGTGATAAAAGTGGATGCAGGTTGATGCATCCATCTAATTTCTGGACTAAAGTCCACAAGATCCGGAGAGCTTTCAAGAAAGTCTCAGATGTAGCATCTCAAGAGCCACCCTAGATTGCCAGACTAGGGACACTTTTAACCCAACCCTCAGAATCAAAAAATAGGATTCAAGGAGTTGAGTAGGAACATCCCCAGTCTACCAGAATGGGGAATTTTTCAAATCATAAATATCTTCCTCATAGAAAGCCCGTCTTATCTCGATTAGGGAAGAATACTCAAGAGGAATGAAAAGACAAATTATCAGGATATTCCCTCCAAGCTACGGTTCATCAAGAAGTTTCCTAGGGATCAAATTGACAAAAGGAAATGTCTCATTAGGGACATGGAGGAAGACAGTATCGCAAAAATTACGATAGAAGGGATGTAATGCATTATTCATCAATTAATGTCATCAATGCCGTAGTTGATAATCCCCTAGATGAGGCTCACTCAGAGGGATCAAATGAGGAAACTCTTGCTCAAGAGGTTGTACGCACATACACAAATGAAGAAGGTGTGCATACACGAAATCAAAGGATTACCCAGAATCTAGGTAATCCTTCAAGTAACCCACTTCCCCCTCTCTGAAAGGTGTCCAATAAGGGGAAAATGAAGAATCAAGTTACATACCCTTCCTCTGGAGATGGCCAATCGCTCTCACTAGAGAAAATATTCACGTAACAAGAAGAAGAAATAAAGGAATTGAGGAGGTTGAACGTAGAAATACTTCAAGGTAGTCTTCTTCCTAAACATGTTAGAGTTAGTCAGCCAAGGGAATTAGTTGTAGTTACTATGATGGATCAAGAATATCATCCTCTACCAGTACACCCTCACAGTTCTAATCCTACGGGTCATGTGAAACAAAAATCGACAGTGCTACCATCAGTTGTAGTACCAACCGCCACATCTGTCCAAACTCTAGTTATTCCACCGGCTCAGGTCCAAGCTCAACCGGATGTTTCTAAAAAGTAAATAACTACTATTGAGTCATTAACAGCTCGGTTGGAAGCCATGGAGGGAAAACGATCTCAAATTTAACAAGAAAAGAGAGCTTATCTTTAATGGGTTGATGCGATTCCTCCCCCATCAAATTTTGCAAGTACCACATTTCCAATATTTAATAGTTTGAGAGACCCATAGAAAAACTTAACACATTTTGTTTCTCATTGCGATCCTATTATGTAAACCCC
This sequence comes from Viscum album, assembly GCA_963277665.1. Taxonomy (NCBI): domain Eukaryota; kingdom Viridiplantae; phylum Streptophyta; class Magnoliopsida; order Santalales; family Viscaceae; genus Viscum; species Viscum album. The sequence continues at coordinate 398,658,819 of OY728125.1, forward strand.
TCAACAATAAGAAGTAGTTAAGCTTAGGTGTTTTGTACAGTCATTACAAGGGCCAGCTTTGGTCTGGTACACAAGCTTGCAATCCTGGTCAATTATTGGATGGGAGGATCTCCGCAAAATATTCCTTATTCAATTTTGTTCAACGTTTCCAAAGACAATAGTTTTTGATCTTAAAAATTGTAAGCAAATGGAAAATTAAAGGGTTTCAAATTTCATTGCTCTCTAGAAGGGATTAACATATTCCCTGATCTTAGCACTCCCTCAAGAAGAATTATTCCCAATATGTGTGGAAAATTTGCATGATTCTTTGCGCACACCATTGATCCCTGTGAAATACACAGGATGGTTTCGATACCTTACTTCGATCGTTCAACAGATTGAAGATTCTCTTATAAAGACTAAGGATAAAACTCATGTAATTCCATTAGCTCCAGGAAGGAGAATGGGTAGAGCATAGAGTGCTATAGTTATGATTAAACAAGCACATGTACCTGCTTCTACATTAAAAACATCATCTTCTCGAAGGGCTCTACCTCTTGAGCGCCAACAATAGAGGTCATTTCGTCAAGATGATCAAAGAGATCAAAGACGAAAACAATTTGAGTATTTGAAGATAAAAGTTTACTCTTTCTGAAATGAACAAGTTCCTGGTTATTTCATTTCATCTCTGGAAAATAATTTGGTTCAATTGCCAAGGAAAAAGATGCCAAACAAGGAAGGAGATGAAGACCGTCCCAACTATTTCCCATTTCATCAGATGTTGGGGCCTCCCATTCAGGAGTGTTTTGTTTTCAAGGACCTCCTGCAATAAATTGTCGACTCGGGACAAGTCAAACTGAAAGGTTCTTCAGCTCAGGTAGCATGTGTAACTGCTACAGATCTAGAGGAGGAAAGAGAGTGTCAAGAAGTAAAGAAAAAAAATTATCAAAAATATTATGATTGGATGGTCAGAAAAACGATCAATCAAACACATGCTATTTTGAGAGCACAATTGAAGAAACCAATTGTGTTTTCTACCATGAATTCCACAGCAAAACCCTCTTCATCAGAGGAAAAAACCTCAAAAATAGCATAATTCAAAGAAATAGGAACAATCAGAAGAAGATGAAATCATGTCGAAGACCAAGTTGTCTTTGACTCTGGCAGATTTTATTCCATCTACATCGAAGTTACAGACACTGTCCCACCAAACAGAACATCCTAAATTGTCTAGTCAGGAAGAGTCTTCTTTAGATGAAGAGTTAATATTCGGTTATCTTAATATGATTTATTTAACATATCCTTATGCCAGTCACAGTTTCTAACTCGATGAACCTGGGTTACCTGTATCAAACAGAGGAATCAGAGGAAGTTCCAGAGGCTCAGGGTATAGGGGAAGATGTGGATCTTTCAGAAGCCACTATTCCAATTCTACCCCTGCTAGAACTGTGTATGCGGCAAAAACTCATGGTAGATCCCTTCAAAGAGCTCAACAATAACAAGCAAGTTCTTCCACACAAGGCAGATTCAGTCCCGGAACATTTATTCTGGAAGATCGGTTGGAGGTTCCACCTTCTTCCTCTCAGCAAGTAAATAGACCAATTTGGTATAATCCTCCAAAGCCAGGAGTATTACCAACTCCTATCCTGGTACAAGATGCATCAACTTGAAAAGAATCAACTTCCAAGGGACCTGCTAAACCACATGTTCCTGTTGGGAAACACATGCCTCTGGATCAAAAAATGATTTATTGAAACATATGGCCCAAGTACCGGCCAAGTTATCAATTTTGGATGCCTTGAATCTATCAAAGGATCTTTGGGAGGCACTAATTGAGGCTTTGTACAGTCCTCAAGAGTTTGAAATTGAAATTACTGCAGATGAACCCTACCATGTTGAGAATAATACTGAAGAATGTCATGCAGTGATATCTTTTACAGATGAAGATGAAGATGATGTCGTGCATGGACATATTAGACATTTGTACTTATCTGGAAAGGTCAATGGTGTAGACGTTCAAAGAGCATTCATTGATAATGGTTCAGGGGTCAACCTCATCCCCATTCATACACTTCATCGATTGGGCCACACAAAATCTAATTTATCTCCTTCTACATTGATGATACAAGGATATGATAAAAATGAATAAGAACCAATGGGTGAGATTACACTCAAAACTCAGTTTGGAAATCTTGTATCCAATTCAGATTTCATAGTTGTTGATCAAGACTCAACCTTCAACATCTTTCTTGGAATACCGTGGCTACATCAACATGCAACTATCCCTTCATCATATCATCAATGTCTCAAATATTGTTTCAATGGTCAAATTGGGACATTTTATGGTGATAAGGCCCCATTCAAGACATGTGAATCTCAATACATTGAGGCGGAATTCTATCACATGAAGGAAAAGGAGAAATCCACAACAAGTGAGGTTACCAAAGTTAATGCTCCATATGATTTGGAAAAGATTCCAGTAAACCCATTTACACATGTGAGTATAGATTATGTGTTTCCTATCAGTCAAATTGATAGGATAGACCCAAATCAAAATAATCTTATGGAAACTTCCATATTTTCAATTACGACAATCAAGCCAGACAACATGGGAGAAATTAGTGATTCACCAAGCAATGATAAAATCTCAAATGGGGATGTCTTCATTTCATCTACTGAATTCCAGCAAGTCTATACTTCTCCAACTAGATCATAAGACGTTGTATCAATGTCAGATGTGAATGATGATGTCGATTCTCAATCCATCATCTCCTCTATATTACCCAGGGAAGACCCTTCATCATCAATTGGGTCAGAAGTGGAAGCTTCCTTTTCAAGATGTTCAAATTTTTACATCTCTTCTGATCATGGAAATTCTACTTCACCATATACTATGCAAGTAGAAACAGGAGAAATAACACATGTTGAAGAAGAAGAGGAAGATCTCAAGGATGCTCCTCCAGCATTTGAAGATGGTATCTCTACCACTGTGGATGAACTCAGAGATATAAATATGGGTAAAAAAAGATCCACGCCCCACTTTAATTAGTGCGGCCTTGACTCTTGAAGATCAAGAGATGTATATTTCTTTTTTAAAGAAAAATCAAGATATATTTTCTTGGAACAATACAGATATGCCAAGGCTTGATACTGATGTTTCCACTCATCGTTTGGGTTTACTAGAAGAACATCGAGGATTAAACAAGCTGCGAGAAGAACACACCCAACCTATGCTTCCAAAATGGAAGCTGAAGTGGATAATATTATCAAAGATAACTTTATCATAGAAGTTCAATATCACAAGTGGTAGGATAATATTATACCTATGAAAAATAAGAATGAAAAAATTAGTGTTTTCATTGATTTCAGATATCTTAATCAACATTGTCCTAAGGATGATTTTCCAGTTCCGATAACAGAACTCTTAATTGATGCAACAGATTTCTATGAATCATTTTCCTTCATGGATGGATATTCAAGATATAATAAAATACGAATTGATCTAGAAGATGTGTAATATAAATCCTTAAAAGCCCCTCAGGGTGTGTTTTTCTATCAGGTAATGCCCTTTGGCCTAAAGAATGCAGGCGCATCAGCTTCGCGTGCCATGCATCGTATCTTCAAACCCTTTTTAGGGAAGTTTGTTGAATGTTATTTGGAGGATTTGGTAGTTAAATCCAGGCAATGTTCTAATCACTTGGCTGATTTGGAAGTCATATTCCCCAAACTTCGGTAATATAATTTGAAGATGAACCCCTTAAAATGTGCATTTGGGGTAACCTCAGGAAAATTTCTTGGCATTGTTGTATGCCATTGTGGTATCGAAGTCGATCCTGAGAAGAAAAAGTCAATCCTTGGTATGTCACCTCGTCAAAATTTGAAATAATTGAGAGGTCTTCAAGGACACTTAGCCTATATTCGGCGTTTTATCGCTAATTTGGCAGGAAAAAGTTTACCCTTTACCAAATTGATGAAGAAGGGAGTCACTTACTAGTGGACTGATGAATGTCAAGAAGTATTCAATATTCTCAATAACTATATCTTGAGTACACTGGTATTAATGCCACCTGTTGAAGGAAGACCACTTATCCTTTATGTGACAGCTTTAGAGAGATCATTGGGTTCCTTTCTTGCTCAGAAAAATGATGCTGGGAATGAAAACAACCTCTACTATCTCAGTCGGACTATGCTTGAAGCAAAAAACACAAATTAAAATATTGAGAAGTGCTGCCTAGCAATAATTTTTGTAGTTCAGAAGTTGAGAAACTACCTGCAACATCACGAGGCCCAATTGGTATCTCGCAATAAGACGCTCAAATTCATCCTTAGTCGTCCAATGCTTACAGGACATCTGGAAAGGTGGGCAGTTATTTTGCAGCAATTTGATATTCAGTATGTGTCTCAAAAGGAAATAAAGGTCCAAGCTCTGGCTGATTTCCTTGCTGAACATCCTCCAGTAGAAGATACATTTTCAGATATTGAACTTCCTGATGAGGAAATATTCTTTATTCAAGATAGTCTTCAAACATGGGAAATGTAATTTGATGGCGCTTCCAGAAGTCCAATATGGAGGAAAATGGAAAATCCTAAATTCAAAAATGTTGGGTTAGGAATTGTACTCATTTCCCAAAAAAAGGAAGTGCTACCTTATTCCTTCTCATTGTTGGGAGGAGGTATAAATAATGAACTAGAATACCAAGCTATTATTGCAGGATTGGAGTTGGCGCTTCAAGCACAAGTGAATCACTTAAAGGTGAAAGGTGATTCAGACCTAGTAATCAAAAAAGTCAATAGGGATTATGTTATCAGAAAAGAAGAACTAATCCCTTTGTATGATTACGTTAGAGAGTTAATGGTGGAATTTCCTACGGAACTGACATTTTCTTATGTACCGAGATCACAAAATGCCCAAGCTGATGCACTAGATAATATAGCCATAGTTCAGGAAGATCCAAATTGGAATGAGACAACCATTAGTAGTGCCCACCATCATACAATTTTACCTTATGTTTAAACCATAAAAAAGGAAATCAATGAAATTAGTCCCATTCCTAAACCATATGGTCACACTACAGGATAGATGACACCTATCAGGGAATACCATCAAAACAGAACACTTCCACCTGATAGAGCCGGGAAAGAACAAGTCCGGAGATGTGTGGTCAATTTTACTATTTATGACAGCCCTGATTACCTAGGAAAAATTCTCTACAAAAGAGGTTTTGATGGATTTCTCTTCAGATGCATTGATGGTGAAGAGACAATGGATGTCATGAAAGAGATGTATGCAGGAGTCTGTGGTGCCCACTAGTCTATATATAGACTATCTAATCAAATACGAAGGCTTGGATACTTTTGGCCTTCAATGATACAAGATTGTGTTTATTTCACAAAGAAATGTCATTCTTTCCAAGTACAAGCCAACTTCATTCATCATCCCCTAGAGTTTCTTCATACAGCTAAATACTCGTGGCCATTTTCCACATGGGGAATAGATGTAGTGGGACCTTATCCTTCGGCTATAGCTAAGCAGTTGAAGTATATTCTTACTGCTACTGACTTCTTTTCCAAATGGGAAGAGGCAATACCCCTCAAAGAAGTCAGTTGTAAATGCATTGTTAGCTTCATCAAGTCTAACATCATTACCAGATTTGGTGTCCCTCATACCATATTGATGGATAATGGCACCAACTTCTATTCATCCAAGCTGAGGAAGTTGTATCAAGAATACAACATCAAATCAAATCATTCATCTTGGTATCATGAAGCGGCCAATGTCCAGATAGAAGCTTTCAACATGACTCTTTCAAAGATACAACAAAAGATGGTGGATAAAGTTAGGAAGTCATGGCCTGAAAAACTCTTTCATGCTTTATGGGATTATCGGGCCACCATCCACACTGCAATACGGTCAACTCCATATTCATTGTTATATGGAACAAAAGTAGTCTTGCCTATTGAGGTTCAATTACCCTTGCTCAGAGTATCCATTTGTGATTAGTCATCTACAGATGAACAATATCAAAAGTGATTGGATGAATTGGAACGGTTAGATGAGAAAAGATTATGCACCCTGCACCACTTGGAAGTCTATCATAATCGAATAGAATGAGTTTTCAACAAAAAGTTCATCTTTGTTCATTCATTCATGGATAATTGGTATTAGTTCTCAGAACTCCAATGATACCAGGAAAGAAACCTCCCAAGATTGAGCCAAAATGGGAACGAACTTATTCAATACATAAGGTCTACTCCAATGGAGCTTATTCTTTAATCTCAATGGATGGAGAAATAATCACTACTCCAACCAATGATAGATTTTTGAAGAAGTATTTGGGTAACAAAAATAATTTATTGTCCAGCAAGACGTTAAACTGCATCATCCACAGTCCATGCATACGACCTTAAACTTTTTACATCCCTTTCATCCAACATGACGTTAAATTGTGACGTCCAAGATACATGACGCTAAACTGTACAGAAGTCCCTTACGTCCAGTAAAATGTTAAACTGCAACATCATTTGTGGTCCATGCATATGAACTTAAACTATTTTCATCCCTTTCATCCAACATGATGTTAAAATGTGAACAAAATCCTTAATATGTCTAACATGATGTTAAACTGTGTCTTCGTTGTCCTTACTGCATGACATTAAACTGCACAGTCCCCCTTTCGTCCAACATGACGTTAAACTATATTTTCCCCATCATCTTAGCTATAGGATGCTAAACTGTACAACACCCTTATTGTCCAACATGACGTGAAACTGTGTTCACATCCAACCTGACATTAAACCGTGTCCCTATATTTGTCCTATATGAGGTTAAACTGTATTTTGTCCCTGTTACATGACACTAAACTGTGTAGCACCAATAGTCCTCACTGCAAGACTTTAAACTACACAATCCCTTCATATGTCCTACATGACATTAAACTGTGCATCATTAAGGTTGTTGCTACCTCTTGTTTCTCACACCGAGTATGAATCACGTGAGCTTAGAGTAAACATCAACCATAACACCCTCTCTGGGCCGCTAACCATGCATAAGTCCCAAAACCATTTTTTAGGTCTTTGTCCCCAAGAACATCTTGATCACTAATTCATTATTTAATTAAACTATGTAGACTTTGATCCTTGACTTCTAGGCTGGGTACGTAGGCAACATCCTAAGGTTCATGCCCCAAACCAATCTCTTCACATCGGTTCACCTCCATCTCATACGATGTTGATTCATGAAGCCATCCCGAGAATCAATATCTTCACATTGGTTCACCTTTTTCCTTGCTATATAATGTTAAACTGTATAGCACTTTTTTCCTGTATGACAATAAACTACAACATTCTTTGATACCCTCACCTGAGAGGGAATCATTTTTTACATTGATCTCCAATCATGTTATATTCCAAAGACTATGTGCATATATGGTAATGACTGATCCTTTTATCTTCGGTCAAACCATCATTGCACTAAAGTCCCCCTTTCACCCTTCACTTGTACGAACCAAATCTGTACAGAGGGTATTTCTAGAAATACGTGGGGTTGATTCCCATCCTTATGGGATACGTAGGAATATTCTAGCATCCCTCGAATCCAGCCCCAAGTCTTTGTGCCTAAACCCAAATTCCACTTTCAGTCCCCTGACTGAAAAGTCCCTATGAAAACACACACTTTGAATTCATTATTATGGTTCGATCTTTATGTACCTAAACTAAGATCTCTCATACTTTCATCCCACACGACGCTAAATCGTATTTCAAGAACTACGTATGGCTTGATTCCCATCATTATGGGATACGTAGTGAAGTCCAACATTTCAATTCAGGACCCATCCACAACATGATTATAGTTAGCATTGATCTGTGTATCTCTACATACATTGGAAAATACCCATTTTTAGGTGTCATAATCTTAACCTTAAATATTTTTAAATCTTCATAACCCTTTTCATGACTTCTGGTCACAAAATGCCCAATTTTTTAGAGTTCTTTTTCCTAACTATGCAGCATGTGCCCTTAGGTAGCCTTGCATAAGTAGTCTACATAACGAACCTATCAGCCAAAAAATGCTATTATTTGACTATGCAGCCAATTACCTGAGGTGTACCTGCATGATTCAACCCCCTAACGGGTTTGTTAAATAATGGTAACTTCATTATTAGGAAGAAAACCACTTTTCTCCTTAGTTTTTTCAATGTCAATATGTAGGGATCCGCAAAAATAACCATCCTTAATATATTTGTCTCATACTCTTTTTCATGATATGCATGTATTCAAGTCTATGGTTTATATTTCCCTTCCCTACGTTTGGGTCAGACCTTCGTAGGAGTGACATTCATCCAGTTCTTAGACAATATTGTTTGGAAATATCTTCTCTATATTCATGTATCTCTCTCTATATAGCAAACTCTATGCTTTAGAAAATTTTAATCCCCATAAACTTTAACTGGATTTTTAGCAGTAGAGAAGTAGATGTTTTAGAGTTCTTTTTCCTGACTATGCAGCACGTGCCCTTAGGCAGCCTTGCATAAGTAGTCTACATAATGGACATATCAGCTAAAAGATGCTGTTATTTGACTATGCAGCCAACTCCCTTAGGTGTCCCTACATAATTCAACCCCCTAATGGGTTAGTTAAATAGTGGAAACTTCATTCTTGGGAACTAATTCTTCTAATTCCTTTTATCCCTTTTTATTCATATCATTCCTCAAAATCAAAATTTCTTAAGTTGTCGTTTACACATTTTTCCTCACACTTGAGTGTGGTAATATGTTTTCAGATAAATTTTCAAGGAATTGAGTCAATTTTAATCCATTCGGTCAAAGCTATTTCGACCTTAAACATTAGCCTTTTTATGCCTGATGTGCATGACTTTAAACTACCCACAAAAGACAAGGGAAATCTGAACAAAATTCATGTTCCAGCTCACTAAACATACATTTCGTATGATTTAGGTAATATTGAGCAATTAAAAGATTCAAAGTTTGTAGGGTTATTTATAATAATAACAGAAAAAATCAAACTATGTTTACTAGGCCCATTGGATTAGGTAAAAAATTTAAAGCAGGTAGAAAAAGAAGGCATGCACAAATGATTGAAGATGAAAGTGTTTTTCATTGATGCACAAGAGATAGAAGGACATACACAGACTAGAGTCTCTTCTCTTTTTCAGGAATTACAAGAGGCTTTCAACATAAATCTTTATTTGATTCACATAATCTCAAGATTCATCAGCAGCCACCTGGAATTCATTCATTCAACTGGATACAATAAGAGATGCAGTGATACCAGCTCTTCTTGGAACAATTGTAAAAGAATGTTCTTGAGTGTTGTTTGAGAAAATTTTTTAATAATCAAAAAGTGACTCTGTTTCTATCCAAGAGACTTGGAAGATGGATACATTGATTTGAGAATGGATAATTCAAAGTAAAGAGACATTTGGAGAGAGTACTCTTTTCAGATATTGTTTCTAATGTCATAATAATCTTCTCTCCATCAACCAGCAGTAGAAAACATATCATCCCATGGTTTTCCATTTTCATATCTGTAAGGAAATGACAAAGAAGAAAAATTTTAAAGTTCACACCATTGTTGTTGCTCTTAATGTACATCATAACCAAAATAGAGGAGTAGTAGTGCAGCTGCATCTCGAGCAGATAGTTCCTCGCATCTGGAATGTTGACTCCTTGAAGCTGACCATGCCCATACAGAGCCAAGAAAATACTCTGTGGGAAATTAGTATGATATTTCTTCAAGTACTTGGCCAAATTTGGGAGAGTGCTGTCACAAATATCATAGTAATCATGGCAAAAAATGTTCATCATGTTATCAATTTTCTTGCTCTCCAGTTCATCAGCCATTCCAATTCTTTTAGGAATCATTGAATCTGCACTAAGGTCAAATAAATTAACTCTTAATTAAGTTAATTTTTTAAAATTTGTGAAGAAAATAGAAAAAATGGATAAGTTATAAAAGTGTGCAAGTCCCAAAATTGGCGTGCTAGTCTCAGTGTGTCGCGCAAGTTTTGGCATTCAGGTATAACCACGCAAGTCCAAATACCACTACACCAGCATGACAAAAAAGAAGCAGTAGAAAACAGAGGAAAGGCAACTTGCGTGGTGAGAGCTCGAAAGATTTAAATCCGGGTGCTTTTCACAACAATGGCCACATATATATAGGCTAAGACTCAACCCTGTGCGCCTAAACCTAGCGCACACAACCCTGCATGACTAAATCCGGCGCGCTCATCCCTTGCGCGCCACCATCTGCGTGCTCAACACTTTCATGCCACATGTTCCTTGGTTTCCTTCTTTACCTCAGAGTCAGATCCTTTTTTCTTTCGGATCCAAATCTGAGGGGGGAATTTTGTTGACGATCATTTTCATCATAGAGTCTAAACAAATGAAAAGGGAAATACCTTGAACTCAAAGTGATTCATCCTTTGAAGAAACATCAAAAATTGACAAAGGCATGAAAAAATATTCATTTGCACTTGGGTCATGCAAGTTCCACCAAGGTCGTGCAAGTATACTTGTGCGCCTCCTAGTGTTCGCGCAGGTGACTTGCGCGCCCTCTTTGAAAGTTTCCCAGGGTCTTCACCAGCCTATAAATACCCTCGGTAGGCCCCCCATTTCAGAGAGTGGAAAATTTCCAAAAACTCATATTTGAGCTCCCAGTGCCCAAGTCTCTTCTCGAAGATTCCTAACACTTCTTAGGTAATCTCTTACCTAGAACAGAAGATCTAAAGAGGGAGAGTAAGTACTAAGTTTTGAAACCCATCAACACTTGCGTGGATTAGTATAAACCCTTAAGGGAAATGGCCACACTTGCGCTCCGCCTTGCCCCCTCAACAAAACTTGCACGCCACTCTTCTAGAAGCCCCTAGGAAAATACTATGGGCTTCAGCCAAGTATCGCCCAAGTATTACCCTAAGGGTTGACCTTCGCAAAAGTACCCCTGTGTCGTGCAAGTGTACTTGCGCGACCAGAACTTGTGCACCTACACATGACTTGTGCGACTCTCTCTTTTTGGGTGCCCCTCCTGCCTATTGCACCTCTCTTATGCCTATCCACCTCTCTTATTCAATATTCATCCTTCAAAACCCACTTCAAAGCCATTTATGGCATGGTTCCTTTGTTGTATTCCTTAACTGAAAGGAATTCTGTGGAAAATGTCTTAAAACCTAGTGATTTACATATCTTTATGTCACCAAGGTTAAAGATTTCATTCATTAATCCTCATCCTTTAAGATGAGAGGATTGCTAACCCGGTCCTCCTTTTTAGGAGTAAGCTCCAGTCCAAGTTCTCTTAATTTGGGAATCCTCCTTAGGAGTAAGCCCCAAGAACCCTAACCTGGGCATCCTCCTTAGGAGTAATCCCTAGTCATAATTTCCCAAATCTGGGAATCCTCCTCAAGAGTAAGCCCCAACCATAATTTATCTTAACATGGGACTCATTTTCAAGAGTAATCCCTAGTCAAATTTCTCTTAATTTGGGAATCCTCCTTAGGAGTAAGCCCCAAGTCCCCTAACCTGGGCATCCTCCTTAGGAGTAAGCCCCAGTCATAATTTCCCAAATCCGGGCATCCTCCTCAGGAGTAAGACCCAACCATAATTTCTCTTAACATGGGCCTCCTTTTCAGGAGTAAGCCCCAGTCTAAGTTCTCTTAATTTGGGAATCCTCTTTAGGAGTAAGCCCCAATTCCCCTAACCTAGGAATCCTCCGTAGGATTAATCCCTAGTCATAATTTCCCAAATCTGGGCATCCTCCTTAGGAGTAATCCCCAACCATAATTTCCTTAACATAGGACTTCTTTTTAGGAGTAAGCCCCAGTCCAAGTTCTCTTAATTTGGGCATCCACCTTAGGAGTAAACCCCAAGTCACCTAACCTGGGCATCCTCCTTAGAAGTAAGCCCCAGTCATAATTTCCCAAATCTGGGCATCCTCCCCAGGAGTAATCCCCAACCATACTTTCTCTTAACTCGAGCCTCCTTTTAAGGAGTAAGCCACAGTGAAAGTTCTCTTAATTTGGGAATCCTACTTAGGAGTAAGCCCCAATTACCCTAACCTGGGAATCTTCCTTAGGAGTAAACCCCAGTCATAATTTCCCAAATCTGAGCATCCTCCTCAGGATTAAGCCCCAACCATAATTTCCTTAACCTGAGCCTCCTTTTCAGGAGTAAGCCCCAGTCTTCAAAGTTCCTAAATCTGGGCATCCTCCTCAGGAATAAGCCCCAAATTCCATATCCCTTTAACCTAGGACTCCTTCTCAGGAATAAGCCCCAATCATAATTTCTCTCAACCAGTCTTAATTTACTTTTTATTTGGGCTTCCTTCTCAGGGGTAAAACCCAATCATAAGTCCCCTCCTAATTTGGGAATCTTCCTCAGGAGTAAGCCCCAAGTTAGAGTATCAAAATCTCCATAAATTACATATACCTTTATGGACCTTGTTCCAGGGTTTATTCCCTAAAGTGAAACCTAATATTCAGCTATTTGGGCAGTTATATATACATAAGACTCAAATCATTTCTTATGATGGCACAATTTTCTGGTTTTACCAATACCTCTTGTTTCTCACACCGAGCATGACTCACATGAGCTTAGATTGTAAAAGTAATTATGACATCTTTCTCTGAGCCATAAATAATACATAAACCTAATACTTCTTTAATTGAACTATGTGGGTTCACATTCCTTTTCTAAAACAAAGGATACGTAGGTATCCCATCTGTGGGTACGATCCTAACTCCGAAATAATCCATGTCCTTATAAATGATAATAAACTTCATGTGCCCCACTGAGTGGCTTTAAAACTAGTATGGTTATCATAATGACCAATAGATTTCTATATAATGTGTCGAAGGATACCATTGAATAAGAATCTCTAATCAAATACAGATGATTCTATATCAATGAAGAACCCCGAATACATATAAAAGAATCTCTAAATGTCTTACATACTAATCATTGATTGTCAGATCTAAAGGAATGCTCATTTTCATACTTGGTAATTTAATAAAGGATTCACAAACATAACTTAAATCAATAAAGAGAGTCCCAGAGTAGACAATAATTACCCAAAAAAAGGTGTGATGAGTCCGACCTCCCATGCTCTCGACCAATGCAAATTCTTAAGCCTCATCGGTCCATAACTAATAAGCACCTACCTTTGGAATGTAGGTCCGAATGGATATAGAATCATTGGATGTTTCCGGTTCTATGAACAAACCCGTTATAAACTGATTGGAATGCTTGAACCTTAAACCAATGAGGTCATCCCCATTTCCAGAGGACACATTGGTGACTTTTAATTTTGGTTTGGTTTATTTTGTTGGTTGATTTATATTTTTTTTACTCAGGTAAATCGTTCCCAAAGTTTATTTTAATACCTAGGAACTTATGCTAGCTCGTGGGGATCGAGAAAACCCTTCGAGCCTTGCCACGGTCCGGGTTAGATGTTGGTTTGGATGGAAACCCAACTTGGTTAGTTACACTAAGTTACCTAATAATCACATTTACATCAATAAATAATCTCATAATAAGGGAATGAATAATATTGAACATCAAAAACCAAATATAAAGATCTTTCACAATATCGTTTAAAACATTGGATAAATACCCATTTAATTTAGCTAGCTAATTTTTCTCTTGAGACTTACTGGTGTATCAAGGGGCTATGTAATTTTATAACCCACCCATCACTTAATAATCCAAATTCATTTATCACATGAAAGGGGTTAAACATAATCAACCTAAAAATTCATATTGAAAAACTAACTTATGAAATATTAATATTTACCCCAATCAACAAACATAATCATAAATCATCAAGAGTAATATGGTGAATGATAATAAAATTGGACATCTAGGGACCAAATGATCATAAACCATAAAATTAAATAATATGTATGAAATAAATACAACATCTCCCTTGTTTATTATAAGTAAAAAAATATTTATGTCTTAGATGAATAGAAATACCATAAAAATGTTATTAAAAACATTATTGAGGAAAATAACCTTTTCAATTTGAATATATTTTAAAATCTAAAAGTTCACAAAATATTTTTAAAGTACATTTCTTGAGATATAACCTTGGAAACAAATATTTGAATATTTAAAAAATTGAGTGGTCATGACAATGGTAAATTCCATAAATGTTGTATAAAATAAAAAACATTCATGTAATATTATTGTAAAAAGGTTAACAAGTGCATTGTTTAGGAAATGACAAGAATAACCCTCTAAAACAATTTTGTAAAAATATAAAAATGGGTAAATGTTTATTTAAAAAATAATTTTCATAATGTTAAAAAACTTTTTTGGAAACCTTTTTAGAAAATATGTGTAACATCCCATTACGTGTTTGTAAGTGTTTTAACCTATTGATTTGAGTACATAATGTTTAGATCTATTTGTGGGTTTCATTAACTGTTTTTAGACGGTTTTTAAGGTTTTGGGGCCTTTTCATGGTTTTCACATGGTTTGATCATGGTATGAAAAAGTGTTTAGTCAAACTATGAAACACTTCTAGGGGCTCTATTTGGGGAACATGGTTAGGCACACCGTTAGTATTAACTAAGAAACCTAACCTAAGAAACCGTATGAACTGTAATTAAAGTTCAAAAAATTGTAATTAAATTCCCAAAACCCATATGATTAACCCTAAACTTATCCCACTCAAACATAAAAAAATACTTTGTCTTTTGGGAGCCCTCTATTCCCATTTTAACTCACCAAACATCATCTCTTGGTAGATCGAAGTGCCAATCGAAGTGAATATCTTCTCTTTCAGTGAGTTATTTTCTTCTTAATCTTGGATCTCCTATATTATTTTGATTAATTATTATTAGAGGTTACTGAAGCCTTATTATTCATTGGATCGTGGTTGATTGATGTAAATTTTTTAATCTAGGATCTATTCTCTCCTCTTTTGAGATATATCATCATAAATCCTGTGATCTTCATGAGAGTAGAAACATATCTAATTCATTAATTTTAGATTAATTATTTTATTATTATGTTTTCATAAAATTTTCTTTCATTTTTTAATTAATTTTTTCTATAGAAATTTAAATGTTTGTGTTTATTAATTCCTAATACAAATTCATTGAAATGTTTCATTGAAGTTACTTTTAAAATATTCTTTGACCCAAATATCTTTCAATTGAATGTTTCATGAATTTAATGGATATAATCTTGATCTTTCTAACATTTTTATTAATATTTTAATTCCATTTTTTTTGATTTATTATCAAATAAATTTTAAAGGATGATTTTTTTTAAATTTAGTGATTTGGATAATTTTGGATTTCTAAAGTGAAATACATTGATTTGAATGAAATGAATTTAACTATTTGATGTTTTCCAAATTGTTTCAAATGATTTAATTTTTAAAATTACCAATGACCAACTTTTATTGATTCTAACCTTATTTTTAAATGGGTGTTCTTGGGTTATTTTAAATAAACGATTTATTTACATTAAAAGTGGGTGTAAACCCATGTTTTGAAAATTATTCAAACCTTTTAAAATTACAATACTTTATTTGAATAATTTATGGTTTATTTTAAATAAATTATTATTTTAAATTCCCATTTTGAATTATAGTTATGATTTGTGAAAGGAATGGGGTATTATTAACCATTTTAATTTTGAATTCTATAAAATGATTTGAATTGAATGGATGATTCTTGAAAAATCATTTGGCTTTTTATACTAATCCTCTTTAATTTTGATTTATTTATTATTTTACATACCATTATTGGGTGTTGAGAAAAGGATTATTTACTTTTAGAGAGTTTAGGGGTGATAGTGATATGTGATTTGAGGGTAATTACAATGGTTGATACTCATAATGATCCCTATTATGATCCTCAAAAATTTATTATCTCATTGACTACTTTTGACTAGTCATGGTTATCTAGATAGTTAGATGGGATGACCTACATATATGCTTCACTAACATACTCACACCCTTTTAGTGGAACCATAGAGAATGCGAAGGTTTCATGCTACAGATGTGTGACCATGTAAGTGGGTGTGCATGGACCTGTTTTTATTGAGACCCGTGAGACTATATGTAAGCCCGAAAATTTATCATGTTGTAATTTGATTATCTATTCTAAGGTGGACTCACTATCATACCTAGGTTGAACCCCTTACATCCATATACTTTACACTTGATACATGATGCCATTTTTTCACTATTTGGAACTGTATTTTCCTTGATTGATCTATTTATTATTATTATGATCATTGAATATATTTTATTGAATCTTTTTCATATCTTTATATCAAGTGCATATTATCATCTTTTCTTGGTCATCTAAATTTATCTTGTAAAATGTTTTTCAAATATTTTCAAGAAAATATTTATATCTTAAATAGTAAAATGGAATGAGTTTTCAACTATTATTTAATAAATTATTTTAAATGTTTTAAACTCTATTTTTAAACTAATCCTCCTACTCGTTTTATTGTAATTATATTTTATCATATTTGAATTTTATTATAATGTAATTGTATATAATATCTAGTATAATAATACTAGGATATTTATCTCAAACCCTGCTTGTACAATTCAGTGTTTATATCCTTTGTTATCTTATAGTTGTTGTTCATTCCCCTATCTTCCTTTGTCAGTTTGTGCTTGGGTGACTAAGTGTGGGTGACTTGGTTTTTCACTTTGATATGTATAAGTTGATTTATGGAACTGATGATGTTTCTTTTGTGTACATTTATTATTGTAATATTTTTAAGATAAAATAAATTCTAATGGTTATTTATTTCTAACTAGGTGATTTTTGTCAGTCCATGGAGATCGTGAATGCTCTTAGGGTTAGTGGGAAATCTGGTTGGATATCAGTTTAAATGTTATTATAGGCTGGTTTCTTAAAAACGGTATTAAAGGTTGTATTTCCTTGAAAGTAATCACTTATTCTTTAAATCCATTATTTTATTTTGGGTGAGTCATGATAGAAAGGATATTAATAATGTTTTGGGAATCAAGTGGTAGTTTGTGAGTGGGTTCTTGGTCACCACCTCTTCAAAATGAGACTTGAGTTACTAGGGATGTGATGAATTGAGTCCTTTTTTGATTTATTGGTTTTATGATGTAAAATGAGAATTATATTTCCCATGATACTATATTTTTTGGTGAATCTCTTATGGGTTTTGGGTTGGAATGAAATGATAACCAAGGTTTCACTATACCTTCATAGTCTGGTAAACTGTGAGGAATTTTTCTGATTACTCAGACAAACAATCCATGAACTATATTGAGGTTACTGTATGGTATACCAACTCATTCCCCTATGCCATGAATATTTATACTCTAATTGAAACATAGAACCCTATTCCATTGTATCTTGGATGACTTCATTTATGTAGGGTTAGTGGAAGAGGTTACATATGTGAGTTTTCTTATGATCTTGTTTGGTTGTTTCAACTTTAATCCCTTGTTAACAATTTTAAATCACTTTTCAAAACTAAATTTTTTCTTAAAAAATGTTTTTTTAAGTTCTTTGAGAACTATTTTAAATTACCAAAAAGTGAATTTTATGGATTTTTTGGTTTGGAAAACGTTTTTTTAATGAATATTTAATTATGTTTTAAAGAACTTTTTTATAAGAAATTTGTTTTATAATAGAATTAAAATGATAATGGTTTGGAAATTAAAAAATGGTAATTATGATTTCGAAACCATGGAATAATTTCCTTGAGCTGATAAAACATTTTCTGAAATATAATGATGGATTTATAATGTGATTTCTCATTTTGAAAGGAATGAGTAAAGTTTTATAAATAGTGAAATCTTGTGTGTTTGAAAATCATCGATGATTTGATAAAAGTGGTTTTCAACTTTGTTTAAAGGCTTTTGTGCTCTGTTTGAGTGCTATTTGATGCCTAAGTTGATACTATTGTGTTTTATGTTGTCCAAAAAATATACCCTAAGAATTCTTCCATGAAAGATAGAATGTTAATTCACCAATTCGATTTTTAGCCTTCACATTTTTTAGATGTGGTTTCTAACATTGTTGACTCTACCCAAAATCCATAACAAGTGGTGGAGCCAGAGACCTTCTAGACTTTGAACCCAATACTTTATTTTTTTTGATTTTCATCCACATTATTATAAATATGAACATGGTTTTCATGAGTAAGAAAAGTGACTTGAAGAAGTTAATTATGTTTTTGTTTCTCTCAAGAATCACGATACTCTGAAGGTTAAGTTTAAAACTCCTTTTTTGAGGGACCTAGTCAGATGTGGTGAGACATTGTGATTACCTTTTTTCATCATGAATTAATTTCTTGGTAATTCTTCAAGTCAATGTTCATTCAGTTTCAATATCTCAACAAAGTGAAGAAGGATAAAGTTTTTTGAGTTTTTGGGGTTTGGTCAAGATGATCTATCAGTTGATTATTGTGCCAATAAATTCTAATGTTTATTAATTTTCATAAAAGGTATTATTTGTGATGATTTTAGTAAGGGTTCCTATTTTAGAAAAGGTCTTCACCAATATCTTTTAACCATCATGATAGTGGCTGGGTTGATCTCTTATTTGAGAATTCTCAATTAGGATTTCTTAGCTGAATTGAAGTTATAAGAATGACATGAATGGATAAATTGTTCAATCAAGGTTGAGGAAGGATAGTCTCATCCAAAAACATAAGTGAGATAACATAGGTTTCAAGTGTATAGAACTTGGTTATTCTAATAATTTATGTTCGAAATCACCAAGAGTTTGGAAAAGGTGGGGAATTTGTGTCACCTAAATATATTCTATACACTGGGGGACCAAAAATTGAAATTTTGGCCAAGAATGTCATCTTATAACTATGAGACAATAGATGATTCATGATAATAGCTCTCTAGACATATGACAATTAGTGATGATTTTCACGCAGTGGAGGAGCATCTCATTTTTAGTAGTTAGTCTCTAGATATGGTTAATGTTGACCTAGCTTTCTATTTCTAATGTCGGAGTGGAAACTGCATGAGTATTTCCTTCTAGTGGTTATCTACTTTTAGAAACCTTTTTTGGATAATTTTGATGATATATCATGGACCTTAGTTTAGGTCATTTATAGATTGGTGATATGTTAATGGTTTCATTTTCTTATGATCCATGTGGTTGTTCCTTGTGGATGTGTGTAGCTGAATTCTTAAACATATTTTTTGAATGAATTTAGTTCCTTGATGTTCTGTTTTCTCCTCATGATTAAGTGGAATATTTTTCTAAGAATCGTTGAGATGATTTCGGATTATTGTTCCTTGGTGTTCCATTATTTTGACTTGATGGTTAAAAATCAATTTTAATGTAATGTATGATCTTCTTCATGAAAATATAGTGTCGTATTGTGCACTGACCTGAATGTGTGAACTCTTTTCAGTTGGTCTTGGATAGAACATGGGAATGTACTCAGGTAACTAGGATGATGTGGATTGTTTTGATCGATCAAGCACTCGGTGGTGTTGGCAGTTGATTTGATGTGCTTATTGAGGCATGAGCCTCAGTATTGAAAATAATATGTTACCATTGAGTAGTTACCCAGGGTATAAACACTTGTCAATTCTTTACCTTGACTTTGGATGCTTGATCTTAGAATTTTCTCCTTAGTGAGTGGTTAATGTCTCTTATTTTGGTTTAAGTGGTATTATTTTCTTATGTTACACCATTTTAGTGAATCTTTAAATAATGTGGAGACATATGATAGGTCTCTAGTATTTCTTTGGTTTAGTGATTTATGATGATCTTGGTGTGTTGATCTTGGAGTTATGTGTGATTTTTTAACCTTTAGGTGTGTCTCTATTCTTCTCTATGGACCTTCAATATCACAAAATGAGTGATGGATTTCTTCTTGTGTCAATATGTTATATCATTTAGACTAGATGATTTCTGGGGACAAAAATTCCTATGGTGGGGAGGTTGTAACATCTAGTTAACCCTAAAATTATCCCAATAAAACTACAATAAATCCTTTAACATTTGGGAGATATCGTTATGCATTTTGGATCCCTAAACCTCATTTCTTGGCAGATCAAAGTGCTAATCAAATAAAATATCTTCTCTTTTGGTGAGTTTTTATATTGATATTGGATCTCCTATATTCTATTGATTATTTATTCATATGGGCTATGGAATCCTTGTGATTTATTGGATTATTGTTGATTGATGTAAAATTGTGGATCAATGATTTATTCTCTCTTCTTTTGGAGATATATCTTCTGAGATATAATGATTGACATTAGAGGTGGAAAATATCATATTCATTACTATTGTATTCCTTATTTTCCAAGTTGGTGTATCTATGTTTTTCCTTCATTTTATAATTTATTTTTACTAGATAAATTCATAAATTTGGGTTTATTAACTTCTAATAATTATTTTAGGAAATTTGTCCTTGAAATTTCGTGTAAAGGATTATTTAAACCTAATATCTTTCAATTGAACATGGAATAAATTTAATGGATATAATATTGTTCTTTCTCACATTTTTATAAATTTTATAATTCCATATTTTTTTTATTTATTCTCAAATAACCTTTAAAGTATGATTTTTTGAAATTGAGGGATTTAGATTGGTTTTGATTTTTAAAGTAAAATTCCTTGATTTTAAATAAATGAATTGAAATATTTGATATTGTATAAATATTTTAAATTGAATGGATTTATAAAATGGACATGAACCATATTATATTGATTTTACCCTTTTTGAGATGGGTGTTCTTGGGTTATTTGAAATAAATGATTTATTCACATTGAAAGAGGGTGTAAACCCATGTCTTGAAATGTATTAAAAACTTTTAAAATTATAATATTTAAAATGAATGATTTGGGGTTTATTTAAAATAATTGATTATTTTAAAATCCCATTAAGAATTATTTTTATGATTTTTGAAATGAAGAGGGTTAAATCACCCTTTTTAATATTGTATTGTATAAAAGTATTTGAATTGAATGGATGATTCTTGATAGCCCAGTTGGCACTTTATGATGATAATATTTTATAATATATCCTTAATTTAACTTTATTGATTCTTTTAATTTCCATTAATGGGTTTTGAAAAAGTTATTATTTACTTTTAGGGAGTTTATGGGTAAAGTGAGATATGATTTGAGGGCTTGTGACCATGAATGATACTCATAAGGATCCTCATTGTGATCCTCAAAACATGATTATCTCCCTCATCTCTTTTGATTAGTCATGGGAATCTTGATAGTCAAGTTATATGACATAGATATATGATTCAATAGAATACTCACACCCATCTAGTGGATATATATATAACCTGAAGGGTTCAAGCTATGGACGCATGGCAGAGAAAGTTGGTGTGCGTGGAACAAGCTTGCTTGAGACCTGTGATACTTGATGTAAGCCTGATAATTGGTCATATTGAAATTTGATTAAATATTACTAGGTGGACTCACAATCATATTTAGGTTAAACCCATGATATCCATATAATTGATACCCAATACATGATAGCATTCGTTTTCAATATTGGGAACTTGAGTTGCCTTACTTGATATATTTATTATTATTATGCCCCTTGACTCTATTATATTGACACTTGTTCATATCTCCATATCAGGTGAATACTATATTCTCTTATTTATCATCTGACTTTTTCTTGTTAAATGGTTTTCAAATATTTTCAAGAAATATTTAGATTTTAAATGGTGAAATGGAATGCTTTTTTAGGATGAGTTTAATAAAATAATTTTAAATACCTAAAGATATATGTCTAAACTAATCCTCTTACTCACATTATTGTAATCCAATTTTAGAATATTTGAATTTACATGTGAATTAATTTCATAGAGTAATCAGTGGAATCCTACTAGTCTCTTTATCTCACACCCTACTTGTACCATATGGTGTTTGCATCATTTATGATCTTATATTAGGTGTTTGTGAACATAACTTCCTTTGTGGGTTCATACTTTGGTGACCAAGGGTGGGTGACTTAGGACATGTTGGGTGGTTGTGGACCACAAAGAAGAGGGTTTTAGTTGTTGTGTTCCATATTGAGGTTTCATAGTGTCTCTTTGTACTTTAATATGTATGTAACAGATGATGTATCTATTATGTAATTTGATTATTGTATGATTTTGAGGGTAAAATTGATCCCAAAGGTTATTTATTGATGCCTAGGTACTTTTTTCCAACCCATGGATATCAATAACACACTTTGGGTTAGTGAATAATCAACTCAATTATCAGTTTATATGGTATTATAGGACGATTCATTACAACATGGATTTCAATGAGAATGATTTTTGATAGTAGAGATAAATAAAGTAATTTTTCTTAAAAACAATTATCTTTTCATTTTATGTAGTATAGATAATAAAATAATACCATTACTTGAAAATATAATTATTTACAAGATTATATGAAAATATATTATGTTTGAGAAATAAATATAAAATAATTCTTCCAAGGGATACTTAAAGATAAATAATCCCAAATAATTATGAGATTGTGAAATAATCAAATACCACTTTTGTAACATCTATAACATAACACCAATAAAATGAATAAAATCAAATGAAAATTTAAATAAAATTCATATAAATAGATTAGTGATATGTCATATCAAATTTAAATTATATACACCACACAAAATAAATAAGTTATGAATATGGCATATGTCTCAGAGAAGTAATAGTGAGATGAGAAACACTTACATCAGGTTAAACTTTCTTTGTATGTGTCTGAACCTCATGTATAATAAATATAGTTTTATTATAAATATATTAAATAACAATAATAATATATCTCATATAATATATTATTTAAATATATTATTTTATCAAATGTTTATAAACAATTATTTGTTAAAATAACTGTTCCGGTTGATTATTGCTTCTTTTTCATGTAAGTTTTGGCTAGGTAATTTCAGTCCTTTTACTTTGATACTAGTTAAATAATATTAATAATGTTAAAAATGATTTATATATAACATATATTAATTATATATGTATTTATATTAATCAATAAATGTTATAGATAGAAAATAGATTACAGGGTTTATGAAGACGGTAAGCTGTACATATACATGAACATTGCTTCCGTTTTTTCTCAGAGGATGGAATGAAACGATGGTAAATAATATATTAACTTTTAAATAGTAATTATAATTTATTATATATAATATATATTTTCTAAATTTATCCTTATTGCCTTCCATGTAATGTGTTAGTGAAAAATGAGTCACATTCCTTCATAAGGTGGTAGTCCACTGTATACATGAGCGACACTATCATATCGCCCACGAAATGGAATGTAAGAAGGTATATGTGATATAATAAGTAAAGAGGTAAAATTATGTTAAAAATAATATATATATATATATATATTTAATATATCCTTATTATCATCTTATTAGAATTGAAATGGGAAAACACATCACATTAGTTCACGAGGAGGTAGTCTTCTACACACACGAGTGATGCTGCTGTTTTCCAATAGGTTGGAATGTAAGAATTTAGATGTGATATTATAATTAAATAATTATATTAATTTTTTAAATATCATATAAATATTTTAATTCTATAATTATATCCAACCTTGAGTGGTGGTGATGGAAAATATTATATCAGTTCGCAAGGTGGTAGTCTGCGATACACATGATTAACCGTTTTGTTTTTCATTTGATGGAATAGGAGATGGATATTGGTCATGATCATAACATAATAACATATTATTATATTTAAGAAACTAAGGTTATTATTAAATCAGGGTTTAAAGTTTTTTTTAATTATGTGAAAAAAGATACAAAATAAAAATTCTCATTTTAGAAAGATTCCTTTTCTTCAGACAACTACATTAGGTTTTAACAAAAAATCATCCTATGTTATATTTATGATAAAAAATAACTCTAGAATGTATATAGGTATTTAAGGATGATATTTGGGTAATTATTTTCTGAAAAAATGTCTTTGGGAGTGTTAAGAGGAGATGACAGTGGGTGGACTTTTATAAGTGTGGGAGAGAACACACATGGAATTTTTTAAAAGAAAAAGTCATAGACACAATTTTCTCATGAAAAAAGTATAAGATGGGTCATTATCAACCCATGGAAGATATATTGTTCTAATATGTCGATTATATATTATTTATACTAGTTTAGGATATTTTTAAACATTATAATTTTATTTAACCCCCGGATAAACCTATTTTAACCATAACCACGCTAAATAATTTTGACTATTTCGACTATTTTTACTATTAATTATGAGAAATTTTTTTTAACATACTATATAATATAAAATATTATAATTAAAAATATGGAATACATTTTCTAAAATTCAGTTACTATAATTTTACTAATTCAATTTAAAATTAAACTTGGAGACACATCGAACAAACAGTTTTTTCAAAGAAACAATTTCAAAAGTTTAAAAAGTTTTTATGTCATAATTCAATATAAAATTGATTCAAATGAACTAAATTAGTTAAATTTTAATGTTATTTAAATAGTTTTACTTTTAAAATAATTTTAAATATAAATTTACTTTTATATAATTTAAACCAAATGGAAGGTTTCAATAAAAATCAACAGTTTCCTTATTCATTAGAAAAATTAATCTTTTTAGAAAATTCTCAAAAATTCTGCAAAGGATAATTTTTCAATATAGATTTCAAAATTTATTTTTATTTTCAAAAATAAATTTTATAAAATTGGTAAGGATAAATATTAAATTATGTGTGCAAAGAGAGTCTAAACCGCCTTTTAGAAAAACACATATTTTCAGAAAATAACTATTTTTCTTTAAAACAGTTCCCATTTTATTTATAATCAATAGATAAACATTGAATTGATTTTATATATTTTTAAAACATTTAATTTTAAAATTCTATTTATTCCTATCCATAAATGAAAACTTAATGTGTAGGTTATAATGGGAATGTTTGAATAATAATATTTTCATAGAGTATCATGATTCATTTAAACCTAGTGTTGCGTGCATCACAAGATATCGAATATATATAATTTATTTTAAAAAATATATCATAAAGTCTTAGGGTTTTATCTTTTATTCTAATATTGGTGTTTTGTTTTATATATTCTAATAATCATTATTTCACTCTTTTAATATCTAAATCTCTTATAAAATATATCCCCCATATGCAACTTCCCTATACTTATTTGACAAAACACTTCAAGAAGGTAAACAAATAATTCAAACCCAATACACTATCTTTGACTCATGTGTTCTGATAAAATATTCATATATCTAAATCACCTTATTATTAAAGTGAACATTAATTAATTTGTAGATATTTTATTATGCATCTTTACAAGAAACCAAGGTAAAATTTATATATTGAGTTAAGTAGCTTTTCCATCTCAAATAAATTAAATGGATAATGTACCATTCTTGAAAAATTTAGAACAGTTAAAATATATTTATTTAATTAAATAATTTATTTAAAAATAATATACATAATTTCCAATCCTTTAATTCAATTTTCAAAACATAAGTTAAATTTTGTTCTAATAAAAAATTATTTTTGATTCTTTACTTCAAATAAAATATTTCCGAGATACATTTTTATTTTAGTAGTGCTAAAATGTAAAATTAACTTATATTGGTCAATAAAACACTAATAATAGTTATAATAATCATTATTATTCATAGTTTTGATCATAAATAATAAAATTATCTATATTTTATTTAAAGATACCCCCTTGTATTAATAAATACCCCATCCACCCCTTTATCCTCACATAAAAAACTATTTACTATGTTAAAGATACACCCAAATCTCTCTCTACAGTATCCTATACACTTCTTTGGAGAATTGGTCTAGAAACAATACCTTCCTCTATTGTATTTAGTCTCAATCCAAAGGACACAACTCAAAGAGAAAGGTATGGGTTTCAAAACTCATGCTACCTCATTTCTATTGTTCTCTTACCCCTTACAAAATTTTAGTGATAATTAAAATTAAAAATAAAACATTAGTATAAAATAATTTATTTCTTTATAAAATTAAAATATTTTTTCAGTTTTTACCTTCTTTTAAACTCCTCTAAAAAATATCACTCACCCATGGTGGTTTTACACTTCTAAACCGAATAATAATTTTTTTTCAATTACATATTAAATAAATATTAATAAAAATTATAAAAATTTAATATATCATTAATTATGAAATAATATCATGTGTACAATTATTTAATGATAAATAGGTATGGTAATTAGGATATTAAAAGTAAAAACATTTAGATATTTTTAGTCATCAAAAAATATTACTGAGGAAGATTCCATGAATTGTAACAATATAAAAAACTAATAAACTCCATTTATTATAGAATGAAATAATAACTTTTTTATATTATTTATGTATTATATAATTTCCTTCAACTGTTACAGCTACATCAAAGTAGTTTTGGAACTATAAACCAAACAACCTACAATCAGCCGACACAAACAATATTAATTTAATAAATTAATAAAAAATAACAAAAATTGATTATAGATAAAGAATAAAAAATAAAAAAATCTAAAAAAATTAATTAATTTTTAAAACTTTACTATTAATTTAGTTACTAGAGCATTCAATTAATGTCGATATTTTAGGTAAGGTCTCTTTTCCACTCTTGCTCATTCTTGATGATATATTCTATATCACCCTTAATCTCTATCTCTTTCCATATTTAATTATTTATAACATTATTTATTTATTCCCCTTAAAATACCATTTTCATCCTTTTTATAAGTATATAAATTCCGTTATGTTTCCCTTTGTATTGTTTCTTTAAGAAAAACCCTATGAATGTAATAAATAAATCCTTTCCAGTTTCTTTCTCTTCTTATCAATTCATCTTATGTTGTTCTTTAACATTTATTATTACTTTCATGGTTTAAAAAATATTATTAAATTTTGATTTTTACCTTTGATCCACCAATATAATTTATTACCTCACTATTTTTGGTATCATCACGATTCATGCTTTCACTACACATTTTTTACATCATTACACAACCCATTTACTTCTCATGGGTTTATTTCATGTTTATGACTTATGAATATTTTCTTTTTATGGGTCACTTATATATAAGAAATACTAACATGATGGGTGTGATAGTATTTATATTCCCCCCATAATATTGTGTAATTGTTTAAGACTTATGTGTTCATTATGCATGGGCATGTTGTGGTTATATTTTAAAAAAACTTATTTATGGGCATGTTATGGTTTTTTGTTTCTATTATACTATGATTTCTTAGTGGTGATCCTTGACCTATTTTTATAATGGTATGCCTTATATTTTTTCAAAATTATTATATATCCCATTTTTAGTGCTCATATGAGATCTTGTATGTTATTCTATATCTCTATTTAATGTTTTATAATCTTTTCCTTTATTGATTCTATGTTATAATTACCAACTCTCTTGATATCTCACCCCAAATTTAACTTGTTTTCCAAATTACTAGTATTTATGGATCACCCCACATCTTATATATGTTTATAGTCTATATTATGTAGTGATAAGAGTATGGTGGTCTCCAAGAACAACTTATGAATATTAAAATAAAATATTTCATATTTTATTTTAAAATTTTGTTTGAATGTTTCTAATCTCTGAAAGTTACTAGACCTCTAGATCTATATGTGTGATTTAAATATATTTATGTTTAAAATTATTTAATGTTATGTGTATGAGATGTAGGTAATTACAAATAGTATCTAATTAAGTTTTGGTTATTTTTTGGACTAAGTTATAGAACATAATAGTAAATTTACCCAAAATAACCTAGATTATGACCTATGAAGTCATAAGTGAGGATTTACATGAGATTTATGAGTAAATATTTATACATTAACCAATTTTCTCTTATATAATCATGAATTGAATTATTATCATCCATAAGTCTTTTAATAAATGGATTAAAAGTGGATGAATCATGTTAATAATCAATGAAATTGGCAATTGAACAATTTCCCGAATGAGATACCTAATATGATGGGAGCCATGGCCAAAAATCAATTATATATACTTTTTTAATTATATATTTTATGAAAATTAACTAAAATCATAAAAAGTGGCCAAATATTCAATTTATGGATCACGTTTAGGTTGATTCATTTACGTGATAATGACTACCCTCATTTTGTGGATCTTCCAATCAATTAATCATGGAGAAATGGATATATTCCATTAAAAATTTATTAGTGGTTGAAATATATATATATATATTGATATATAAAGGTTTAAATATTAGTAAAATCACAAAGTGCTATAATTATTATATCTAATGTATATAAATAATCTTTAATTAAAATTTATGGGGTGATTCCTCCAAAAAATCTACCTATGATCTCTCGATTAGAATTCAACGATATATTGTGAA
This sequence comes from Viscum album, assembly GCA_963277665.1. Lineage (NCBI taxonomy): Eukaryota > Viridiplantae > Streptophyta > Magnoliopsida > Santalales > Viscaceae > Viscum > Viscum album. The sequence continues at coordinate 398,687,179 of OY728125.1, forward strand.
TGGGATAGTTATCATTTTATATATACAATGTCAACTTATGGGAGTGGTAAATCAATTTACATATCCTAAACTATCATCTAATTCTATACAATTGCAAGTATAAATATGAATCTTTTTTGGAAAATACTTCCAAATTATGGATATTATTTTCATATAAGAATGAATATTTTTCTAAAATGATAGATACAAAAAAAGGATTTTCCTTGAAGATATTCCTATTAATAGGGAATATACTGATACATTTCATGAATATTTTCATACCCTTAAATCTAATTAAGAGGTTGAGATCTCTATAGAACTTTTACTCAAATCTCTAACCATATCAATTAGTCCTTATAAAATATCCCTCATAGAAATGGAAGTGTTAATGGAGCTACTACAAGAAAAATTAAGAAAAAGTATTTTTATTCCCTAGGTCTTATTCATAATGTTATCCAATTCAAAAAGAAGGTTAATTCAATGAATCTCTATATTGATTATTGTGATCTTAAAAAGATCAAATTAAATAATAAGTATCCACTACCACAGATTTATGAATTTTTTAATAACTTATATAGAGTTCATTACTTCTGGGAGGTAGATCTTCAATCAGTATATCATCAAATAAAGGTAAAACAATGAGGATATTCATAATACTACCTTTTATTCCATAAATAGAAATTATAAGTTCAAATAAATGACATTCATGATCACTAATTCTTCAAAAACAATCATAGAATTGATTTACATATCCCTTAGAGATTAACTTGAAAATTTTATAGTGGTATTTATAGATGATATTATTATATATTCTAAATTTAATGAAATTCATTTTGAACACTTGAGAATTAATTAAAATACTTTATGAAAGGAGAAGTTGTTTTCAGAGTAAAGTAAATGTGACTTATGGATGAATCATGTCATATTCTAGGGTAATATTATCCCAAGAAACATGACGAATGTTGGACCATTAAAAAAGATGGTAATATATAAATGTACTAGACGAATATTAGTTAAAGATATCTATAGCATGCATGGACTAACAAGTAAATATTTATGTTTTTTGAGTAATTTATCACATTTTTAAGACATTAACCCTTCCAACTAAAAATGGAGTAAAGTGTTTCTAGATAGGGTGATGTGAAGAGATATTCAAAGATATAAAAGTGGTTAGTCACAATACTTACATTTACAATACTCTCTACTAGAGAAGGGGTTTTTGTAGTGGTTTTTTAAAATAACGGATTGTATGGTTTTCATGTGAAAAATGATAAATTGATATTCTATTGTTCAAGATAGATGACGTTAATTGATAAATATTTCTATAATCATGATCTAGAGTTTTTAATTAAAATCTTTAACTAGAAGATTTATAGGCATTATATTTTTGAATAAAATTTTGAGATACATAAAAATCATAAAATTTTAAAATATATATTTGTATTGATGGAGATCAACACACACCAACTGATATTTTTATAGCTAATAAAATACTATAATTTATCAATCCATTATTATCATTAGATATAAAATGATGTAGAATATTCCCTAAGAAGAAACATTTCTGTAACATTATCTATGATGAGGATAAATTGGGATCTAGTATTCTTATAAATGAAAATGGATATACATGGGAATCATAAAAGATGTTATAAAATATTACCTTTATCAAATTATTACTCAACCGTTTATTTGGATATGATTAATCTGGAACACAACAATGATGTGGAGATATATAAGAAGGTGGAATTAATAAGGAAGTGGAAAATATACGATTTTAAATTTATAAGGATAGGGTTGTAAGATTTGGTTTACAATTATATATAATAATAAAACCTGTGATAATGATGGATATATTATAATATATACATAAATTAAAATTTTTTATCCACTAATGAAGCACACATATTTATAAATATACCATAGAGAACTTAGAATGAGTTAATAAGAATAATAAGACTACTAAATATGCATCAAACTTCCTGGTAACATAATAAGTTAAAGTAGAAAGGTATTATCCTGAGTAGATGATGAAATCATCACCCACACCAATATGGAAATTATATAATGCAAACATGGGATTTGTTAAGGGTCTTATAAAGACATCTAAACAAAAGAATTTCATTTGTTTATGGGGGATTTTTTTACAAATACCGATCACTTCATAACCATATAGGAATAATTTTCCCTTGATATCCTTATAAATATATATTAGAGAAGTGGTGAGGCTGTATGGAATATCATTATCAATTTTATTTGATTGAGCAATGATATTTTATTTCATTATTTGTTGGATTATTCAGAAGTAATTAAACATAGAGATAAACTTTAGTACCATATATCATCCTCAAATAGTTGATCAATTTGATAGGACTATTAAAACTATGGTAGAAAATATCAATGATTTATTTAAATAATTTAAAGGGGGGTATGATCAAAATATTTTTATGGTTGAGTTCTCATATAATAATACCTTTCACTTAATAATTTATATAACTTTATATAAATCCCTATACAGGAAATAATATAGAACTATAACATTCTATGATGTAGTTTATAAAATTAATATACATAGACTATAACTGGTAGAATAAATAATATAGAAAATACATTCCATTATACAACACATCTGATAAACATAAAGTCAAAATAATCAATTTTATAAAAACTACTTACTGAACCATATGTTTGATATTGGGGATAATGTATTTCTTAGAATATATCCATGTAAGAAAGTGGCGAGGTTTGGTATGAATGGAAATTTAAGGAATAGGTATTTTGGACACTTTAATATTATTGATCATGCTAGAGCTATAGACTATTGAAATTACCCTCCACCAAACAAGTATCAAGTACATTGTGTGTTTCACATATCTCTCTCAAGTAATTACATGATTTATCCCTCACATTTTTTGAATCTATGTGTGGTAAAGTTAGACCATGATCTCTATTACAAGGAAACACTAATGGAAATGTTGGATCATAGTGATAATGTGAAGTGTAACAATGTTATGAATCTAGTTAATGTGTTATGTTGAAATTATATTTTTAATGAAGAAAAATGGGAATCTAAGGATATAATAAAAAACTAACCTAATCTATTTTATTATTATTGTTTTATTTGAAACCCGTATAATGGAACTTTAGAAGAGAGAAATAATTTAATTAACAAGAATTTTTAGGTATGAGAATTTTAATTATTTGAATATATATGAATTATATTTATTTATAATATTATTTCTTGACATGTGATAATGCCTGTGATTTTTTATTCATCATAGACCTGCTTTCCAAAGGTTAGTGATCACTGTGACCTTTTGAGTGACACCTTTATTTCACATTGGTAGTGAGAAAGTTTGTTTGAGCTCACTATACCATTTATATTATTTTATATCATAATATAGGATTACCTTATAGATTTATTTCATGTCTATGAATCTATCTAAAATCTATGTGAATGACTAGTTACCCCTGTATCAACGATCTGATCGAAACCATGAGTTTACGTGAACATTTGTATGTATTAAGGGTTATCCATTGATAGAATACTTTGTATGGGGGATTGTCCCGAACCGGATCTGATCACCATCAAACCGACACCAAACCTGGCATGTTTCAAGGCCCAAAGGGCGTTCTTGATCCCCACGGGCTGGCACAAGTGCTCGTGTATCATATAATGATAATTGGGAATGATTTAACCGATTTTATAAACATTAAACAACAAACAAACTCGATAAAACAAATCTGGATTTTTCAACTAAAACTGTCTTTTAAAAAATTTCAGAACTGAATTACATAAGTTAAAACTATGTTTAATGACCATTAAAAAGGTACAAAACCAAATAAGTATAGCCCAAGAACCCTCATGGAAAGGGGAACCGCCCTCAAGCCATCTCCACGAGACTTCACCACCAAGGACCTGCCAGAAACCCAAACCACTGGAACTAAAAAACTGTACCCGACATGCGACAACAAAAATAACCAAGTCCACTTACACCCAAGGTTGTAATTAGGGTGTGATAAAATCCCCATTAGGATACCACCACTAAGAGATTCCATGTTATAAGCATTTAAAGATGAAAATCATGCATGTTTTCAAAAACATGATATGCTAGTTACAATTTCTAAAAGATGCAACATTAAATAAAAACAGTTTTCAAGTGGGATAATTTAATGAATAAAAACTTTTAAAATAAATACCAAAGCTACTGAATTTTCCAACCACTCATATCGTATGCTGATGGTAAGCACAAAATATCTAGTGAGCACAAGCAATTGGAAATAACCCCTAGGCACTAGCTCGTTGTGGGTCCCAGGTACCTCGTATCTCGGTGAGAGTAACCATAAAAAATATCAATTCTCGTAAATGATCCAATATTAGGGAACACAAACATAAACTAGTGGTCCCCAATAATCATCATCACTATTTATTTATAGTTGTAAGCGTCAATCTTGCTAAGTGAAACTGAGGCCAAACCCCACGGATTCACTAGCATACTAGTACACATCCACCCACCTAGATACCCGAGTTTTCCCTCTGTGCTCAAACAAGTTCAACATGTCAAGAAATATAATTCGCACATGAAAATATCATTTACATATAAAAAATTAACCAAAAAGCCCACATGTATACCAAACAAGTCACAAAAGTAAAATTTTCATTCAAACTGATTTTGAAATCAGACTCACAAAAAAATTGCCCACAACACTCTTCACATATCATTGACACTTCCACAAATCCTTTAAAAAAATTTTATAAACCATTTAAAGAAATTATAATTCACATAAAATCCCACCCAAATAACATATAATACCCCTTTCATCAACAAAATTTAATTTTCACAACACACTCACACAAAATAGCCCACAACCATGTTTTGCAGCTCTCTTTCCATTTTCTAAAACATTTCAGCACTTTATGAAACATTATAAAAAAAATATTTGAAATATTAAATAACCACCATACCTTTAAAAAACCCATATTAGATGAACACACCCCCAAACAGTACATATAAACCCTTTTATCCACTTTGTTTAACCAAACAAAACATTCACAACCTTCATAAAACAACTCAAGGGGTGTAACTATGTCTTGCACACAAAACCCATTTCAAAACCCCCATTTAAGATCAAAACCATACTTATTCATATAAAAAACATAATTTTAGACCTAGATACATTTATAAAAACACATTCAAGTGTTATAAATTAACCTTGAATAATACCACAAAAGATACAAATGAAAACACAAATTTTTATAAAATGACCTCAAGAAGTATAACAAAATTTACACATCAAACCTATTCAAAAACCTTTTTTTTAAGACCTCATGACACTAATAAATTACCAAACCAGAATTGGCAGGCCAAAAAAGATTTATGAAACCAATTTAACATGTTATAAACTACACCCAAATAAAACCCCATGAGTTACACATGAAAACACCCAATTTCAAGTTAAAAAGAGACTGTAAAATTTAACAGATAACCCAATCAATCATAAACAGTTTTCGCACCACACCCAACATATTAGGAATATGAAAAATTGTTAAATATAGAAAGATAACTCATCAATAATTGTTTACACATGGAACCACCTACCTTTTGAGTCAAAACCCTTGAATCTTGGTGCGAAACCTCAACCGCACCTCCGCCGCACCACATGGATGTGAAAGTGAAACCTAAACCATAATATTTCACCCGAAATACCCCAAAAAACTCTAGATATTAACCCTAACATCTAGACACTCTATAAATTTATGAAAGTGGGAGGAAACCCTAAAGAAAAGGAAGGAATTGAAGAGAGAAACACATACCCAAAATAATCTTGAAGAAAATGACCCAAAATCCACCAGCATATGAATTTTAAAACATAAAACCATTCATGAGAGGTTAGAAAAAATATTAGGAGATATTGAAGGTACTAGAATGTGGTAAAAAGAGTAAAAATAGAAGGAGTTATGAAAGGATCAATTTACCTCTCCAAATCTGGATGATTTCTGAAATCCAGATAAGTTTCGACCATTTTTGCGATTCTATCGAGCTCCAAATTGTGGGAGGATGGAATGGGGACGCTTCTTAGGTACGTGGGATCGGGTGAGAGTTGTAATCACTGAAAAAAACTCAAATATTTAAGGAGATATTAAATAATTAAAATTTATTTTTAATGCAGAAAATGGGCTTTCGGGCAGACACAATTCCTTAAATAAAAACCCATATCCACCATTATTATGGATTTATAAATGGTCCAAATTAATATGGTGGTGTTAATATGTCATGGTATGACAATTAGGAATTGTAATGCAAGAAAAATGTTAAAAAATGAAGGAGTTATAAAGGAATCAAAATTTATTTTTAAATCTGGAATTGGGCTCACGGTTTGGCCCAATTCATAAAAACTCACCCATTCCCCCATAAATGATTTGGAAACCCTCAAAACAAATCATGAATGGAAATTAAATGGAATTTAACTTTAAAATAAGTCATGTATGTGAGAAATATCCCCACCATGAAAACTTTCCACCCCGGAAAGTCACATCAAGGCCAAAGAGAAAACCAAACCCAACTGAGAAACCAAGAGGTACTCCTTTGTCAGGTTTTACCCCCAGAGGCCAAAACACCTCCAGTGTTCAATTAAGGATAACTCTCACAGACAAAACATATACCACATTCCTAAAAAGATCAATCCCATTCATATTTTATCCCAAAATAAAACACCTCAAACACTATCCAAACAAGACTCAAGAAATTCACCCAAACAAACAATAACATTGAACAAAGTTACACTTACCTTACTCTAACTAATTCATTGGGTGTTATCCAGTCCCAAAGTCTACCCAAGGAAGATGCTGGTAGCTAGATAGCTCCGAACAATACTATATACACGAAGCCAAGACCATGAATAACTATAAGCTACTAGTAAGGGGGGACACAAATACGCTCCCCACCATAAGAGACAACCAATAATTTTTTTTCCGAGACAAAATCAGGACACTAATAGGGGGAGGCCTGAACAGACTCCCTTGTACATAGGGTATACTTCCATTCAAAATTTCTTAAGGAACATACATGAGAATAATAGGGGTTCTCCCCACCATAAGAACCAACCATCTTAACTGACTAGCATGGGACGACATAAAAAAACCCAAAAATTTCAAGATTTGGGAAGGTCGAATGGTTAGTCAGCACAGTTTGTGAAACCGTGAACTAAGTATGCTGATCAATATTACAACATGGCTTCCAGGCACACAGTCTCTCTTAATTGTTTACAAACCATGTGCTCAGCATTTCTAGCCAAATTTCCAACCATTCTCCAAAGACTCAATGGAAATCAAAGGGGGAGGGAATGACATTGGACGATGTCATGGGTACAAGGCCCTCCACCTATTTCCACCAAACGTGAAAAACAAAAGAAAGATAATGACACCATTGGTTTAAACACTTCCTATCTTTCATATATAGGATTGGACTTTGTACAAAGGTTTAAATGACCCTGTTATTTCGCCTAACTATGAGCCGAATTCTCTCCGAGACCTATGGATGGAGCTCAAACGATTGAAGCATCTTTGTCCTCGCAGTTAGTCTTTGAAAACCCACTGAATGAGAATTCTTCTTTCAGTGCCACCAAAAACTACACCGCAATCCCAGATAAGTTTTCTAGACATAACAAATTCCAAACTCACTTTACCCTATCTCGATATTTCCCTGAAATAAGGTCTATAAAGATGCACACACATCACACCTTGTTTCTTTCGGTGAGAAACAATAGAAGTAAAGAACACCTACACTCGGCTTCCTATAAAATTGAATATTTTTATGTTTTTCCAAGGGATACATTCTCCCAACATAATAGGGACTCTCATAGGATTTCACAACTTTCACCTATACGGTTAATCGAGCACATGACATCATAAGGCATCACCGAACATGACCATTGCGACTGATATAAATAATGAATGGAGAGGGACCTTATACAACATCCCCATACAACACAAAATTCTAGAAAGTGGCTATAATATCCCATAGTGACCATATTTCCCACACCGGTGGTTTAACATGAACTGATGCTTCATAGAAACGTTGAAGAACCCAAAGTTCCTCTTAGACACCATCGAGACACTCATCCACACTAACATCCCTAGACCACATCCACCTTCGACGAATCAGGAAACTTAAGAAACTAAGGTCTCTTTCAACCTTCCACAAGAACTCTCCCATTACAAGAGGATATAAAAATAAAATAAAGGAATGGGTTTAGACTCAATCTATAGATCTCGAAAAAAAAATTCCTTATATTGATCAACTGGAGGATTTTCAAATGGAAAAACAATCTGGGTTGCACTTCAGTTATGCATTAACCCTTAATGGGGGAATACCTTATCCAACAAGAGAACCTAAAGACCCAACCAAACTGGTCCATTGGTCAAAAAGTGCCACAAAACAGATCCAAACACATGAAGGGATCCACCATAAAGGTGTCCCAAAACATATCTCAGAGGAGACTACTAACCGGTCCTTCTACCCAGCTTACTGACCAAACACAAACTCAAAACACAGTTCGAACAAAAGGGGTTCTTGGACTCAAAACAACCCACAACATCTACATTTTCCAAAAAAACAGATAATATAAACCATCCCAAACAATTAATCAAGACATCATGTTTCTCTTTAAAAACATTTCTTTGAAAACAAATGGTTCAGTGGTTAGCGCATCCACCAATGGTACCCCATGGGCCTTACACATGCATGTTTCTGTGCCACACCGGGCACCCTCCTCATATCCATCCCGACACTCATCCAGTCATGTAATCAACTATCCATCTTCCCATATAACCCCATTCATGTGGTTTCCTACAAAAATACCAAAGGTTAAAACAAAAATTCTCTCCCCTTTTCAAAACCAAAATGGTGAACCAACACATCCTTTTTCTCAAAACCGCTAACCATGAGATCAAAATCCCAACTCACATCTTACAAAATTTTTCAGAAAGACAGAAACATTTAGAAAATAACTCACTTTCAAGATATTCACATCATTTTCAAAACATCTCATCCCATTAAAACACATTTTGATTGTTTAGAAAACTCTATTGGAAACACTTTTCCAAACCAACTTCAATATAGTTCCAGCTTTCAAAAGAGGTGTAAGCACACGGTTTTCCATTTCAAAAAAATTCGAAAAATTCAGTTCTGACATTTCATAAACCAAAACATTCCCTCTTTATTTGAAAATCAGTTCACAAAAAACTTTTCACTTGTTAAAACCAAATCACATTAAAACCAAAGTGCCAAGATTTCAAAACTAAAGCACAAAACAATGCGAGAGGAAACAAGTTTCAGTTGGTGACTTGGAAATATGGTTGGTGGCCATATTCCAATCACTTCACCATCACAGAGAGTGTTCTAGGGAATATCTTTGGCTCCACATGGCTTGCCTAGCCCTGTGAGATCACTGAGACAATTAACCAAACTCTCTTTTCATTTCCCCTAATCATCATCAAACAAAGAAAACCAAAGGACTTAGATAAATCCGGACTTCCCCTGGCGACTCGAATCCCATCATGAGGTGTGGTGATCAGACACACTACCCATAACCGAACTACCAAGTACCAACAATCCTAACTCTAGACAATCCCGACTGTTCCCTAAACAATGTGACCCAAATAGTTAACCAGAACCTCATCTGATACCATTTTGTCACGAACCGGATCTGGTCACCATCAAACTGACACCAAACCCGGCCCGTTCCAAGGCCTGAAGGGCATTCCCGATCCCCATGGGCTGGTACAAGTGCCCGGGTATCATATAATGATAATTGGGAATGATTTACCTGATTTTATAAACATTAAACAACAAACAAACTCGATAAAACAAACTGGATTTTTCAACTAAAACCGTCTTTTACAAAATTTCAGAACTGAATTACATAAGTTTAAACTATGTTTAAAGACCATTAAAAAGGTAAAAAACCAAATAAGGACAGCCTGAGAACCCTCATGGAAAGGGGCACCGCCCTTAAGCCATCTCCATGAGACTTCACCACCAAGGACCTACCAAAAACCCAAACCACTAGAACTAAAAACTGTACCCAACCGGCAAAAACAAAAATAACCAAGTCTACTTACACCCAAGGGTGTAAGTAGGGTATGAGCCAATGACTTGTAAGATAACACCACTAAGAGATTCTATGTTATACACATTTAAAGATGGAAATCATGCACGTTTTAAAAAACATGAAATGCTAGTTATAATTTCTAAAAGATGAAACATTAAATAAAAAATGTTTTCAGGAGGGATAATTTAAAGAATAAACACTTTAAAAATAAATACCAAAGCTACTGAATTTTCCAACCACTCATATCATATTCCTATGGTAATAAAAAAATATCTAGTGAGCACAAGCAATGGGAAATAACCCCTATGCACTAGCTCGTTGTGGGTCCCAAGTACCTCGTATCTCGGTGAGAGGAACCATAAAAATATCCATTCTTGTGCACGAGCCAGTGGTAGGGAACATACCCATAACCTAGTGGTCCCCAATAATCATCATAATTGTTTATTTATAGTTGTAAGAATTAATCTTTCTAAGTGAAACTGAGGCCAAACCCCACAGATTCACTAGCATACTAGTACACATCCACCCACCTAGATACCCAGGTTTTCCCTTTGTGCTCAAACAAGTTCAAAAGTCGAGAAATATACTTCACACATGAAAATATCATTTACATATCAAAAATTAACAAAAAATCCCACATGTATACCACACAAGTCACAAAAGTACACTTTTCATTCAAACTGATTTTGAAATCCGACTCACACAAAAATATCCCACAACACTCTTCACATTTCATTGACACTCCTTCAAATCCTTTAAAAAATTTTTATAAACAATTTCAAGACATTCTAAGTCACATAAAAGCCCACCCAAATAACATATAATACCTCTTTCATCAACAAAATTCAATTTTCACAACACACTCACACAAAACAGCCCACAATAATGTTTTGCAGCTCTGTTTCCATTTTCTAAAACATTTTAGCACATTATAAAACATTAAAAAAAATATTAGAAATCTTAAATAACCACCATAACTTTCAAAAACCCATATTAGGTGAAAAAACCCCCCAAACAGTACATATACACCCTTTTATCCACATTGTTTAACCAAACAAAACATTCACAATTTTCATAAAACAACTAAAGGGGTGTAACTATGTCTTGCACACAAAACCCATTTAAAAACCCCCATTTAAGAGCAAAACCATACAAATTCATATAAAAAACATAATTTCAGCCCTAGATACAATTATAAAAACACATTCAAGTGTTATAAAATAACCTTGAATAATACCACAAAAGATACAAATGAAAACACACATTTTCATAAAATGACCTCAAGAACTATAACAATGTTTTACACATCAAACCTATTCAAAAACCTTCTTTTTAGGACCTCATGAAACTAATTAATTAACAAACCAGAATTGGTAGGCCAAAAAATATTTATGAAACCAATTTCATAAGTTATAAACTACACCCAAATAAAAACCCATGAGTTACACATGAAAGCACCCAATTTCAAGTTAAAAAGCGACTATAAAATTTAACACATAACCAAACTAATCATAAAAAGTTTTTGCACCACACCCAATATTTGAGGAATATGAAAATTGTTAAATATATCAATCAAACTCATCAATAATTGTTTACACATGGAACCACCTACCTTTTGAGTCAAAACCATTGAATCTTAGTGAGAAACTTCAACCGCACCTCCGCCGCACCACAAGGATGTGAAAATGAACCCTAAACCATAATATTTCACCAAAAATACCCCAAATAAAACTGTAGGTATGAAACCTAACTTCTGGACACTCTATAAATTTATGAATGTGGGAGGAAACCCTAAAGAGAAGGAAGGAATTGAAGAGAGAAACACATACCCAATATAATCTTGAAGAAAACGACCCAAAATCCACCAGCATATGAATTTGAAAACATACAAACATTCATGGGAGGTTCGAAAAGAGATTAGGAGATCTTGTAGGAACTGGAATGGGGGAAAAGCGTAAAAATATAAGGAGTTATGAAAGGATCAATTTACCTCTCCAAATCTGGACGATTTCTGAAATCTAGATATGTTTCGACCATTTTTCGATTCTATCGAGCTCCAAATTGTAGGAGGAGGGCATGGGGTCTCGCCTTATGTATGTGGCCTCGGGTGATAGTTGTAATCACTGAAGAAAAGAAAATAGTGAAGGAGATATTAAAGAATTAATATTTATTTTTAATGCAGAAAATGGGCTTTCGGGCAGGCCCCATTCCTTAAATAAAAACTCATATCCACCATTATTATGGATTTGTAAATGGTACAAATTAATATGTTTGTGTTAATATGTCAGGGGATGACAATTTAAAATTGGAATTGATGAACAATGTTGAAAAATGAAGGAGTTATAAAGGAATCAAAATTTATTTTTGAATCTGGAATTGGGCTCACGGTTTGGCCCAATTCATAAACACTCATCCATTCCTCCATAAATGCTTGGGAAACTCTCAAAACAAATCATGAATGGAAATTAAATGGAATTTAACTTTAAAATAAGTCATTTATGTGAAAAATCTCTCCACCATGAAAAATTTCCACCCCGTAAAGTCACATAAAGGCCAAAGAAACAACCAAACCCAACTGAGAAACCAAGAGGTACTCCTTTTCCAGGTTTCACCCCCAAAGGCCAAAACACCTATAGTGATAAATTTAGGATTATACTCACAACCAAAACATGTACCACTTTCCTGAAATGATCAATCACGCTCATACTTTCTCCCAAAAGAAAACTCTTCAAACACTATCCGAGCAAGACTCAAGCAATTCACCCAATCAAACAATAACATTGAACAAGATTACACTTACCTTACTTTAACTAATCCATTGGGTGCTCTCCAGTCAAAAAGTTTACCCAAGGAAGATGTTGGTAGCTAGATAACTCTGAAAAATACTATCTACCCCAAGAGAAGACCATGGATAAATGTAAGCTACTGGTAAGGGGGGACACAAATACGCTCCCCACCATAAGAGACAACCAATAATTTTTTTTCCGAGACAAAATCAGGACACTAATAGGGGGAGGCCTGAACGGACTCCCTAGTACATAGGGTAGACATCCATTCAAAATTTCTGAAGGAACATACATTAGAATTCTAGTGGTTCTCCCCACCATAAGAACCAACCATCTTAACTGACTAGCATGGGTCGACACAAAAAACCCAAAAATTTCAAGATTTGGGAAGGTCGCACAGTTAGTCCGCACAGTTTGTGAAACTGTGAACTAACTGTGCTGATCAATAGTCCGACATGGCTTCTAGGCACACAGTCTCTCTTAATTATTCACAAACCATGTGCTCATCCTGTCTAGCCAAATTTCCAACCATTCTCCAAAGACTCAATGGAAACCAAAGGGGGAGGGAATGACATTGGGCGATGTCATGGGTACAAGGCCCTCCACCTATTTCCACCAAATGTGAGAAACAGAAGAAAGATAATGACACCATAGGTTTAAAAACTTCTTATCTTTTATATTTAGGATAGGAATTTGTACAAGGGTTTAAATGACCCTGTGATTTCCCCTAAATATGATCCCGCTTCTCTCCAAAACCTATGGCTGGAGCTCAAATTATTGAAGCATCTTCAGACTCGCAGTTAGTCTTTGAAAACCCACTGAATGAGAATTCTTCTTTCGGTGCCAGTAACAACTACACCGCAATCCCAGATAAGTTTTCCAGACATAACAAATTCCAAACTCACTTTACCCTATCCAGATATTTCACTAAAACAAGGGCTATGAATATGCACACACATTACACCTTGTTTCTTTAGGTGAGAAACAATAGAAGTAAAGAAAACCTACACTCACCTTCCTCTAAAATGGAAGATTTTGAAGTTTTTACAATGGAGAAATTCTCCCAACATAACAAGGACCCTCAAAGGATTTCATGAATTTCACCTATACGGTCAATCGAGCACATGGAATCATGAGGCATCACCGAACATGACCATTTCGACTGATATAAACAATTCATGGAGAGGGACCTTATACAACATCCCCAATCAACAAACAATTCTAGAAAGTGGATACAATATCCTATCGTGACCATATTTCCCACACTAGTGGTTTAACATGAACTCATGCTTCATATAAACATTGATGAAACCAAAGGTCCTCTTAGAGACCATCGAGACACTCATCCACACTAACAACTCTAGACCACATACAACTTCGACGAATCAGGAAACTTAAGAAAATAAGGTCTCTTTAAACCTTCCATGAGCACTCTCCCATTACAAGAGGATCTAAAAATCAATGAAAGGAATGCATGTAGACTCAATATATAGATCTCAAGAAAACAAAGGATTTTCGAATAGAAAAACAATTTGGGGTGTACTTCAGTTATGCATTAACCATTAATGGGGGAATACCTTATCCAACAAGAGAACCTAAAGACCCAACCAAGATGGTCCATTGGTCAAAAAGTGCCACAAACCAGATCCAAACACATGAAGGGATCCACCATAAAGGTGTCCCAAAATATATCTCAGAGGAGACTACTAACCGGTCCTTCTACCCAGCTTACCGACCAAACACAAACTCAAAACACAGTTCGAACAGGAGGGGTTCTTGGACCCAAAACATCCCACAACATCCACATTTTCTAAAAACACATAATATAGACCATCCCAAAAAATTAATCAAGACATCATGTTTCTCTTTAAAAACATTTCTTTGAAAACAAATGGTCCAGTGATTAGCGTATCCACCAATGGTACCCCATGGGCCTTACACATGCATGTTTCTGTGCCACACCGCGCACCCTCCTCATATCCATCCCGACACTCATCCAGTCATGTCATCAACTATCCATCTTCCCATATAACCCCATGCATGTGGTTGATCACGAAAATACAAAAGGTTAAAACAAAAATTCTTTCCACTTTTCAAAACCAAAACGGTCAACCAACACATCCTTTTTCTCAAAACCGCTAACCATGAGATCAAAATCCCAACTCACATCTTGCAAAAATTTTTAGAAAGACACAAAGATTTAGAAAATAACTCACTTTAAAAATATTCACATCAATTTCAAAACATCTCATCCCATTAAAACACACTTTGATTGTTTAGAAAACTCTATTGGAAACACTTTTCACAACCAACTTCAATATAGTTCATGCTTTCAAAAGAGGTGTAAGCACACCATTTTCCATTTCAAAACAATTCTGAAAATTCAGTTCTACCATTTGATAAACCAAACCATTCCCTCTTTATTTGAAAATCATTTCACAAAAAACTTTACGCTTCTTAAAACCAAATCACATTAAAAACAAAGTGCCAAGATTTCAAAACTAAAGCATAAAACAATGCGAGAGGAAACTAGTTTCAGTGGGTGACTTGGAAATATTGTGGGCGACCATATTCCAATCACTTCACCATCACAGATAGTGTTCTAGGGTATATCCCCAACTCCACATGGCTTTCCTAGCCCTGCGAGCTCACTGAGACCATTAACCCAACTCTCTTTTCATTTCCCCTAATCATCGTCAAACCAAGAAAACCAAAGGACTTAGATAAATCCCGACTTCCCCTGGAGACTCAAATCCCATCATGAGGTGTGGTGATCCGGAAAACTACCCATAACCGAACTACCAAGTCCCAACAATCCTAACTCTAGACTAGCCCGACTATTCCCTAAATAACGTGACCCAAACAGTTAACCAAAACCTCCTCTGATACCATTTTGTCACGAACCGGATCTGGTCACCATCAAACCGGCACCAAACCCGGCCCATTTCAAGGCCAGAAGGGTGCTCCTGATCCCCAAGGGCTGGCACAAGTTCCTGGGTATCATATAATGATAATTGGGAATGATTTACCCTATTTTATAAACATTAAAAAACAAACAAACTCGATAAAACAAAACTGGATTTTTCAACTAAAACCGTCTTTTAGAAAATTTCAGAACTAAATCACATAAGTTAAAACTATGTTTAATGACCATTAAAAAGGTAAAAAACCAAATAAGTATAGACCAAGAACCCTCATTTCAAGGGGCACCTCCCTCAAGCCATCTTCATGAGACTTCAACACCAAGGACCTGCCAGAAACCCGAACCACTGGAACTAAAAATTGTACCCAGCCTGCGACAACAAAAAATAACCAAGTATACTTACACCGAAGGGTGTAAGTAGGGTGTGATCCAATTCCTAGCAAGATACCACCACTAAGAGATTCCATGTTATAAATATTTAAAGACGAAAAGAATCCAAGTTTTCAAAAACATGAAATTCTAGTTACAATTTCCAAAAGATGCAACATTAAATAAAAACAGTTTTTAGGTGGGATAATTTAAAGAATAAACACTTTTAAAATAAATACAAAAGATAATGAATTTTACAACCACTCATATCATATGCCGATGGTAAGAACAAAATATCTAGTGAGCACAGGCAATGGGAAATAACCCCTAGGCACTAGCTCGTTGTGGGTCCCAGGTACCTCATATCTCAGTGAGAGTAACCATAAAAAATATCCATTCTTGTGCACGATCCACTAGTAGGGAACATACCCATAACCTAGTGGTCCCCAATAATCATCATCATTGTTTAGTTATAGTTGTAAGCGTCAATCATTCTAAGTGAAACTGAGGCCAAATCCCACGGATTCACTAGCATACTAGTACATGTCCACCCACCTAGATACCCGAGTTTTTCCTTTGTGCTCAAACAAGTTCAACAAGTCAAGGAATATACTACACACATGAAAATATAATTTCCATATCAAAAATTCACCAAAAATACCACATGTATACCACACAAGTCACAAAATTACACTTTTCATTCAAACTGAATTTGAAATCCGAATCACACAAAAACAGCCCACAACACTCTTCACATTTCATTGACACTTCCACAAATCCTTTAAATTTTTTTTATAAACCATTTAAAGAAATTATAAATCACATAACAGCCCACCCAAATAACATATAATACCTATTTCATAAAAATAAATTCAATTTTCACAACACACTCACAGAAAACAGCCCACAACCATGTTTTGCATCTCTCTTTCCATTTTCTAAAACATTTCAGCACTTTATAAAACATTATAAAAAATATATTTGAAATATTAAATAACCACCATACCTTTCAAAAACCAATATTAGGTTAACACATCCCCCAAACAGTACATATACACCCTTTTATCAACTTTTTTTAACCAAACAAAACATTCACAATTTTCATAAAACAACTCAAGTGGTGTAACTATGTCTTGAACACAAAACCCATTTCAAAACCCCCATTTAAGACCAAAACCATACCAATTCATATCAAAACAAAATTTCATCCCAAGATACATATATAAAAACACATTAAATTGTTATAAAATAACCTTGAATAATACCACAAAAGATACAAATGAAAACACAGATTTTCATAAAATGACCTCAAGAAGTATAACAATATTTTACACATCAAACCTATTCAAAAACCTTCTTTTTAGGACCTCATGACACTAATAAATTATAAAACCAGAATTTTAATTCCAAAATTTATTTAAGAAACCAATTTCATAAGTTAAAAACTACACCCAAATAAATCCCCATGGGTTACACATGAAAAAACCCAATTTCAAGTTAAAAAGCGACTATAAAATTTAACACATAACCAAATCAATCATAAACAGTTTTCGCACCACACCCAACATATGAGGAATTTGAAAAATTGTTAAATATAGCAATATAACTCATAAATAATTGTTTACATATGGAACCACCTATCTTTTGAGTCAAAACCCTTGAATCTTGGTGCGAAACCTCAACCGCACCTCCACCGCACCACAAGGATGTGAAAATGAACCGTAAACCATAATATTTCACAAAAAATACCCCAAATAAAACTCTAGGTATGAACCCTAACTTCCGGACACTCTATAAATTTATGAAAGTGGGAGGAAACCCTAAAGAGAAGGAGGTAATTGAAGAGAGAAACACATACCCAAAATAATCTTGAAGAAAACGACCCAAAATCCACCAGCATTTGAATTTGAAAACATCCAACCATTCACGGGAGGTTCAAAAAAAGATTAGGAGATCTTGTATGAACTAGAATGGGGGAAAATAGTAAAAATAGAAGGAGTTATGAAAGGATTAATTTACCTCTCCAAATCTGGACGATTTCTGAAATCTATATAAGTTTCGATCATTTTCGCTATTCTATCTAGCTCCAAATTGTGGGAGGAGGGAATGGTGCAGTGCCTTAGGTAAGTGGGCTCGGGTGAGAGTTGGAATCACCAAACAAACGCAAATAGTGAAGGAGATATTAAATAATTAAAATTTATTTTTAATGTAGAAAATGTGCTTTCGGGCAGGTCCAATTCCTTAAATAAAAACCCATATCCACCATGATTATGGATTTATAAATGGTCTAAATTAATATTGTGGTGTTAATATGTCAGGGGATGAAAATTAAGAATTGGAATGGATGAAAAATGTTGAAAAATTAAGGAGCTATAAAAGAATCAAAATTTATTTTTAAATCTGGAATTAGGCTCACGGTTTGGCCCAATTCATAAAAACTCACCCATTCCTCCATAAATGCTTGGGATACCCTGAAAACAAAGCATGAATGGAAATTAAATGGAATTTAACTTTAAAATAAGTCATTTATTTGAAAGGGATATATTTTTATGAAATATTTATATTTTTATATATAATAAGGTTATATATATTTATTACTTAATTAGCGATTCTTTGTTTTATTATTGAAAAGATAGGAACTATAGAGTTAATTGCCATCTAGGGAGGTAGTAGGTGTTGTGGTGTTCAGATCAAGACCATGCGAGTAATAACCAGGTTCATGAGTAATATGGTTATTTGAGGATGTAAGAAGATTTATGAGGAATATGAACCCATTAAGATGGGTACAGAGAGTTTTTGATGTTGGGTTTGAACCTCTAAGGAGAACCCTATATACCATAGTTAATAGAAATTAAAGCCCATGTATTTATAGTTTTACAATTTAATGTTGTATCTATGCACCATACCATACAACTTAATTTCATGTAGTGAGGATATTTTCATGAAATTTTACATCGTATAATGGATATTTCTTGGTTGAGTGTTGAGTGGGGCCTATGCATTGGGTATGATTATGAGTGCTTCACTAGGAATGAAAACCTTTGATTGATGAGTTATGTATTATTCCCATCTAGAGGAGGAAAATATTTTTGGGGATTATGCATATTATTCCTAGAGAGTGATCAATTACAAATGTAATGGTTGTTTCCAAGGGGTATCCAACCTAGTAGTTGGGTCAGGTGAAGGTAAGATTCCAAGGATTACACCTAGTAGGTGGACCTTATAAACATGTTTTATAGTTGTTTATGATTCAAGGTGATGAAATGAATAATGAGAATATAGTTAGGGCTAACACCTAATAAATAATTTAATACCCTCATAGATCATTGATTGGAATATAGATTTAAGATAAGCATTTTGATCTAGGATAAACCGCTATAGTTTCCTCTTGATAGATACCCTATTTATCAATAGATACATTGTTTTTATCAATATAAGGGTTTCTTATATCTGGGAAGTTAATCCTAGAGCATCCTTTTATCAATGGAATACATGATTTAAGGTGTCTAAACTTATTGGCATGCCGTAATCTTGTGAATATGGTAGTTTTGTAGGATTAATATTAATATAGATACCTAGATAAGAGACCCAAGTGAAAATAGGATTTAATATGGAACCATGTGAAGTGTTCCACCCTAGTGTGGAGCCAAGTGGAATTTCACTCAGGTATAGGGAATGGAGGGGTGGTTCTCCCTAGTTTTTTTATTGGGTGAAGGATTTTACCTAGTTGAAAAGTAAGGCAAAGTTCTCACCTTAGTGGATGAAGGGTGAAGTGGTCTCTCTTCTTTAGAAGTAGGGAAATAGGGGTTTTCCTAGTATGAAGTTACCATAAGGTATATACATGTGTTTCTCCTTAGTAGAGTACTTTGGAAAGGGGCAAGCCACCTAACTCTCTAGTATTAGTTACCTTGGGGGTCTTTCACGCTAATTTAGTAAAACTATAGAGAAATTTGTCTTTCATGAAGTTTTTATCTCCTTATAATATATTAACCTACTTTAGTTAATTCACATAGGTTTTAAGATTTATAGGCTACCTAAATTGGAAAAATGAGACCTCATTAAAGGGAGATTTAAGTGTCTCTTTGTCTTTCTAAAAGACCAGAAATGAGTGTGGAAAATGAGTATATTTGTAAGATAATAAGGCCCCAAGAATGTGTTAGTATCCATAAAGTTTCAAATTCTCTAGTATAGTTATATTCATGTCATTTAGGAAAACCCGGGTGTATAAAATGATGCACTACTTAATTTTTATATCTTAACCCATGCACAGATGCATGGGGGTCCAGGTTAAAAAAGTTTTTTCTATGGATATAATTGAATTCCATTTTTTTGAGGTTGTATTAACTTGATGTGGAGTATCTAATTTACATAAAGAGACTACCAACCCCCCCATTTGAAATTTTATCTGATTAGAATAAGCAGTATTGAATTATGATGCATATGTGAAACTGGTGCTCTAATTACATTAAAAAGGTATATTCATCCCTAGGTCAAGATAAGATCACAACTTATGCATGCTTAACCTAAATTACACACTATGATAATTGGTAAAGGTGTTTGTACACTAGTATTTGAGTGACATCCACATTAGGAGAAACATCTTAATAAATAGTAGGGGCCACCCCCTTCTAATGCACACCATTTAGACATGGGAAAAATCTAAATCTTTTACATTATCCTTTCATCCTAATAATTATTTCTCATAATGTTAAGTTCAAATACCATTATCAGTAACTCTACCTCGATGAGGGTCTTGAGTGAATGAACAATGTGAATAACCTGACATGAGGGACCTATAAAATAGACCAATACGAGGGAACCTAATTGAAAAACCCTGTAAGAGGGAGCCTGAGTAAAGGCACCTAATTAAGGGAACCTGAATGAAGGTTCCTAAGAAATATTCCCTACCACATCAAATTTTTTCTTAGGTTTATTTTATTAGGATAACTTTTCCACTTTTTGTTTTTTCCTACTTTGTAGACCCCCTTTTTCAGGTTCAACTAACACATATGAGTTTTTTATTTATTATAGGAAGAAATATTTACATTCCTTTGAATATAGTTTTTTACATTGAACCCTCCACTAAAATAAAGTATTTGTTTTTCAAGACATTAAATATGGGGGGAAATCCATTGAAAAACCCATCTATATACTCTAGTAAAGGTATTATAGTAGAATCACCAAGAGTATCTAAAATAAAATTATCATCCAACATATAGATGTGGATTGTTAATTAACATTGACATCAAAAGAAAAGATTATACTCTACCCAATTCATAGTGTTTCATGTATATGAACCAAGGATCCTTGAATGAATCCTCATAGATTGAATACATTCCTAAAGAGAGTAACCATCTATCGTGTTTTCTCTATTATTTTAATGCTAACCCAAAACAACCATAAACATATAATTGAACCCCAAACACACTTTTTCTCCTCAATTTTCCATCACTATATCATTGATCATTTTCAATGATAGAATGATGAATAAGATTTATTACCCAAAGGATGTGCTAATATTGAGCGGATGTGGGCTTACTTGGTGCAATAGACTTAAAGAAAATTCAAGGATCAACTAAAGTTTGTTACTATTGACAATGTTTTTTTGGATTTCTCAGACATATGACTATAATAACTCTAACCTAATCTTAATTATTTTAAGCTATTAGACCCCAAATATAAAAAAAATCCACCTAAAACATGAAATAGTTAGAATCAGTCTATGTGATGTCTAAAAAGTCTCTAGAGCACAAATACCTAGGTCTATGTATGGTGTGTATCTATAACTAACGTCTATATAGGGAGAAATCAAGATGAAAGAATATATAACCTAGTAATTGATAAAAGAGGGAAAAAATATAAGAGAGGGATCCTGGGTATATAATTTCTAGAGATAGAGTGAGGTTTCTATAAGGAGGAGAGATGCAAAATTAAATAAGTGATTCCTCCCCAGACCTGCTTGGCTGGGTTTCTCTATATTTGGTTAAGCAGTTAATTGTGTTTGGTTCATGACTCCCACAATATAATTAGGCCATGTTATTTTATAATGGTATCCATACATGAAAAAATTGGTCTTTTTTGCGACTGTATGAATAAATATTCCAGAGTTCCTAATAAAAATACATAAAGCGAAATATTTGTTTTATATTTTTTGACAATTAAATGTATTATTGGGTTAGATGGCTACTCACCTCAACACTTATGAACTTCATAGTGAAGTTTGGTTCCCACAACATAGATTAAATTATTTTATCTAGGTTTTTTATTGTATATAGACATTATTATTAAAGGGATATGTTGGATTGAAGATTCTGAATCCACATTCATGACTTAACTTCTTCCCATATGGGATAAATATTACCAGAACAATCATTAATAATGGTAGTGGCCCATTGAAGATGGAGTTGTATATGATGGATATATGTGATAGTGTATTAGTGGATTGAATCAGTTGTGAAATTATCTACGAGGTTTATGTTCTTTATCAATTCTCACAGTAATATATGTTGCTTCAAAATAAAATATTATCACCATACATTGATGTGAGAAAAGAAAAACATCCTATGGTAGAATAAAAACCCTAATTGATGATACCTTAAGAAATATCCCATGTTTTATTGAAGATTCCTCAATAAAATGAATATTTTGGGATGTTAAATGAGTGTTTCCAATCTTTTATATCATCATACCCTCAAAGGTTTCTATCTAGTAGTGTCCCTAAGGATTATACCAAGTTATCTCTATATAGTGGGAGGAGAGAAACCAATAATATATATAGAAGACATATAATTGGTGGTGTTCTTGAATAGTTAGTTCATCCTCAATATAATGCTAACCGAAATCCCAATTTTGAAGAACTAATGGAATCCAAAATTGGTTTTTGATGTTTGAGTCGGTGATAATGAGACAAGGTCATTGATAAGTACACGAGGCCTGAGAATTATTTTAAATAAATCTTTACTGATCCTTCATTAGGAACTAGGGGAGGAAACCAAAAAATTTTAGACTATTTATATCCAAAACCCATCAAATTATTGAAAATAGGGCCCTGATTTATTAATTATATGGACTTAATTAAAATTAACCAAAGTAATATCCTCATTCATCAACTTAGAAACCTAAAATATCCATATTAATTTATTTTTATAGTAATTTCATGGAGGTTGGGAAGTGAATGTGAGAGTTGTAAATGATTATCTTGTTAATTAATGAGATAATCATGATCACCAAGAAAGTTAAAGACCATATAGATTAAGGAACTCATGAAGTGGTGATCGAGTAATCCAAGGATAATGAATGGAATGACCTTGTTAATCTAGAATATATTGGTCAATGATTTATTTTGGAATATAAAATTTTAACCCAAATTCAATTATGATTATTGAATTTGATTTCTTTTATTGAGAGAAGAGACAACAATGACACTAATGAAGAATCATGAGTATACAGAGGGGGGCACACCTAGGGGTAGTGATGCTGTAGAATATGATTCTAAGGAGGAAGGGGAGATATCATCTAACTAGTAGATGACGTAGAAGATAAAACAGGAAGGCCATTCTTTCATTATTCCTCTCTATTACTAGTCTGTTCATAGGAAATTCCATAACCTTTATCATGTGATACTATACACTGAAAGAGGGAGAATAAATTGTCTTAGAGAATTGTTTCTGGTGAAAGGGGTTAGTTTCTAGGGTTACACTTGGTTTCCAAAACTTATTATGTATGATAATTTTAAAATTATTTGACCACATAATCTACCCCCTCGATGTTTGGGAGTGAGAATTAATGACACCAAAAGGGATATTCTAGGTGAATATTAGACTCTTGCTTCTAGGACTACCATATATGCAGTGGAGGGAGCATCAAAAGTGTTTTTTCCACTCACAACTACTAGTGGAAAAAATATGTTTTATGCATGATGATTAAAAATCAGTTTTATGTTATATAATAATCATTTAATCCTTTACTTTTAATATAGATTTCACACTCTCAGTGGCTAAAATTATGACAAAAAATCTATTTTGAAAACATTGGTATCTCTACATCCTTGAACAATAACATGTAATTTAATAAAGAACATAGAGGAATTAAGATTACTTAACATGTATATCACATGTTTTATTCTCTATGTTATGTGGTAATTTGAACAATAAGCTTATAAATCTCTCTTTGCAGATATTGTTTATAATTTAAGCCACAAGAGAGAGAAAGATAGTCCCCACCACCCCTTATAGTGAGTGGATCAGAAATTTATGGATATACACAAGTAGACCCTCCTAAACCACTCAAATAAAATCTTGAAATCTTCATAGAATATTTTACCTACTTAGAGGCTCCCATGAAACCCCTGGGAGAGGCTATTGTTATAGATAATAGGGGGAACTTGGTTGTTATTCAAGCCTACGTAGTAGGTGGTGAAGCTCACAAGGAACCATATATAAAAAATTATTGGTAGATAAAGTCCATACAATGGTATATGAAGGTAAATCTATTGGAAGTGAAGTTAATGGTATACTTCCAGTGGTCATGACAATTACTATATGGAATAACACCGATTGGATTGGAAATTACATCCAATGATCTTTAATTTTTATTTTGACATGATATATTTATATATTACTATTTTTTATTAGGTAAAACCCTGCTAGTTGAAAAAATAGAGCCTAATGTAGAGGTGTCCATCCAAACACTTCAATAGACATAGCACACCAAATTCGTCATTGCTTCAATTCTTTCCAAATCAAAGGGCGACACAAAAGTCACATCCCTAAGCGAGTGGGTTCTAGAATACACCTCACCTTTCAAAATTATCTCTAGAATGGACTAAGATACCCCCAATGACCTAAGTTTTAGTTGATAACTTATATTAAGGGATATTTATAAGAAAATATCCAAGAAGCCATCTAGAGGATCTATTGATAGATCTTCATAAGATTTGATACATGTTTTTATCACTAGGGTATTCCAATTTCAACTTCCAAGAAATTTATACTAGGGTAAAAGATCTCACCTAGGTGTGTGAGTGAGAGAAAATATCCAAAATATTCCTTTCTTGAGAAAAAATCAATTTCATGACTTTAAAGTCAATGTATGGTCATGATCCATGAGTATATTCAACATGTGTCTACATAGAAACATCACATCATAGAAGAGTGGTCAATGGAAGATCGAATTTACCAAGAGTTGGTCCATATTCATCAAGATCATTATACTATATATAAGAACATTAATGATCATTATAAGATGGTAATGAAGACATATGTTCAAGTAATTTATTATAAGGCTAGGTTCAATGATCTTTTTCCTCAAGAAGAAGCTGAGGCTATAGATATTACTGAGCATCAATGATACAATAATGCATCCCAGTAGTATATTGATGACATTCATGCCTCGCTAGAGAATATAATATAATTTTTTAATATAGAAGAGACTAAAAAAATTTATATTATCAACTCTTATTCTAAAAAAAGAGTATAAAACAATGTTTTTAATAATTGTAAAATATTTTCAATTTTCCTTCTATTTTCATCATCAACCAATTAAAATCTAAAACATAAGAATAGAATAATATTAATATAAATTGATTCATATGGGAATTTTTTGAATATGGATTATAATTTTCTAAAGTAAAAATGAAATGTAGAGTAATCCAACATGCTTATAAACATGTTCCTCTAGATGGGAATTGGTAAACTAGATAGTGAAACATTTTTACCATCATTTCATAATAGGGTAAGAAATATTTAATGAAATATGATGAATTAGTATCCTCTTAAGCATGTACACTTAGAAAATTAGAGGTGGGATAGATGTACCAGCACATGGACCATCATTGTAGATATGGGTTAAGTCTCTTGGATACAAAATGTGAATCCCCCCTAGATGTGTTCTTTCATATGGATATTGTTGGGATGAATATAGCATAACATGCACCATAAATGTACACAAAATTATTCTATTTAGATAGGGATTAAATACTTAATCTTTATAAAAATTATAATCCTCCTATGGATCTTCTAGGAAACTATAAAATATGGCCATAAAGATGCTTTAATTTTATTCTATGTCCAAGAGGACTAACAAGAATGATTCAAATTTTTATTGGATCATATTGATAACCCTACAAGCATTGTTTTTATATAATTTTATAGTTCTAACTTTTTGTTAAACCTAATTTGGGGAAGAATTAATGGGAAGGATATCAAATCATGCCCAGTCCACCAATAACGGACAAGACCTTTCATACATAGATATTACATCTCAATTGATGAATATTCATTAAATAAAATAATAATCCATGATAGAATCATATAGGTCTGATGCCTTTCAAAACTTAGAAACATAAACAACTGGTATATAAATGATCTATATGGTTTCCAACTAAGTTCTTAATAACAAGAACCATTCTTAGACATATCATTTCTAAAAAAATTCTTTATAACCTGGGGAAAGGAAACCTAAGAATGAGTTAACTCAAACAATTAGTAAGTCTTAATAAGGGTAATATTAATGATCACATAAGAATTAGATGAACATAAGTACATGAGAAAATGATATTAACATTTGAAATCTAAGCTCAATATATCATAGATCATAATATTCATTCATGACATACATCTTAGAATATTATAATACTTGAATCATAAAATAATTAGAGAACCTGAGATATAAGGGCATAAAATCAATAGAAGACATGAAATATTGGCATACACATAACTTTGTTAACAAGTATGAATATATAATTGACAAGTAATTAAGTTAAGTACATGATAATAGGCCCTTGTGTAAACTTAGAGGCATCAAACTAGGTCCATGTACGATCTTGTGAACATGAAAACCAGGCCTGTGTATAAAATTGTGAACATTAAATCAGGTTCATGCATAACGTATTTAACTCATGAGATATCTATATTTAACCAAGGAATTGGAGGGATATATAGTTCCCACTCATCATATAATGAAAATCATACATATGTGTGGAACAAGATCAAAAAATATTCATCATTATAAAAATCATGAAAAGAAATAGACATCATAAATAATTAATCAATGTATAACCCAGGGAAAATGGAATGAGTTTCATCAACATCTTATCATAATAAACATGAACATAGATTGAAAGAATAAGGATGGTTTATTTTTATCATATTCCTATAAAATTATAGGTAACATCAAATAATGTCATCTTATACTAAAAGTTATTTGGATATATCACTTGGAATAGTTCCTAAGTAAAATAACCTTTCCATTTTCATATCACTTATTTAAAATAAAATATGCAATTATAAAGGAAAATTTTTTATTTAAAAATAACATTGTAAAATTATAAAGGAATATTAAAATAAAATATTATTCCAAATGTATTGAAAATTTTTCCATGTTGTATGAGTTAAAAAACTTTTCTTCTCTAATTTTTTTAGAAAAATCACAAAGTATCTTGTTTGAAAATTACAAGAATTTCACTTTCCCAAAAAATTGAAAAATGTAAAACATGGGTGAAAATGACTATAAAAAATATAATATAATAGAAAAAACCATATTTAAAACATTTTTTTAAAATATAGATATTTAACAAAAATACTCCCCAACAGAGAATCAAACATAAACAATCTCTAATATTGATGAGATTGTGAAGTAAAAAACGTTACCTCATGTTTTCCTTGATTCAAAGGATCTATAAAATATTATATAATGAATTTAAATTTAATTTAATACATTAAAAATTTAATTTTTATACTTATAATATCATATTTAATTCATTTATAACATTTCAACACCCATTTATCAAAAATTCCATTTTAAGACCATCACTTCTAGGTGTTAATTATTTCGTTTACCATGACTATTTAAGTAAATTACTTAGGGTCATTATACACTTATCTTGGTTGAATAATATCTATAATAATAATCATGATATAAATATTATATACATATTTAAATTCATCCCTAAAAATTAGATATAGAAAAATAAATTACACCATTCATGGAGTGGGTAGGTCGTACATACGCATGAACATTATTTTCATTTTTAAAAGGATGGAATGAAAGAAAGATAAATATTAATTAAACTTAAAAGGATCATTTTTATTTCATATATATCATATATATTCATCATTATTCAACATTATCATACATGTAAAATACAAATGAAATACAAATTACATTGGTTCGTGGTGGTGGTGGTGCACACGTACGCATGCACGACATTATCATTTTCAAATGGTTTGGAAGGTAATAAGGTATATGTTATATTATACTTATAGAAGTGTAACTACTTAATAATTATAATATATAAACATTAAAAACATGATTAAACCCATCCATAAAATTTAGTGATGAGAAATTAATTATATTGAATTGTGGAGATGGTAAGTCGTACGTACGACTAGTGATACTTTAACTTCTCATTTGGTGGAAAAGAGGGTGTATAATTGTGTTTTAATAATCATAATAACAATTAAAAAAATTAAGAATAATTAATTTATTATTTTATGGTAAATACCATAAATTTAATGGAGGTTAATTAGAGTAGAAAAGAAAAATATCGGTTTGGGTGATAACCTTCTTCGAAATGAGTCATTTATATCTCCTATTAAGGGATCTAGTTTTGGTATTTTGGAATACCATAACATCTATAATTTGTATAGGAAGATTTATAAGATAAATTTATAGATTTTGGTCAAGATATAAGGCCTAATGTGTTGTAAAAATACATATGGGGGATCTACCCTTTTGTGATTGATGTTAAGGGCATTATTAGATTTTTTTCAAAAGATTATATTATAAAAAAATCATTCAAAATAAAAATGATTCAAAAAAACCTATAAAATGGAACAAACATGACCTCATTTAACATATATTATCCCCATTGTCCTATTTTAATATTTTTTTATTTTAATGTTATTTAATAATATATTACTCTCATAAAATAACATTATTGTCGATTTAGGATATATTCAAAAAATTTGACTTAAAAGACATAGATAAAAAGTATAAATTAAAATCCAATCCTTTTAAAAAATAGTAATATATAATTTTAATCTAAAAAATTCATGTAACACTTTAAATAACTCAAATTATATTTCTTTTAATATTTCGAAATCCTTTATTATATATTTTTATTAATTGAAAAAATATTGCATCGGGGTTGTGAAATAATTTATGTTAAATAAATAATTCATAAAAATTACAAATAAATACCAATAAGGAATATAAATTCACAATATAAAAAATGAAAATAAATAATCATGGATAATAAGTTTTTTCCTATGTGAGCACATAAGATATATTTAAAATAAAGAGTGTGACATTTTGTAACTTTCTTTGATTTAAATAATATATAAGTCATTTTCCTAGAAAAGTGTCTTTAAAAAAAATAATTTTTTAGCCTAAGGTAATGATAATTAAATACTTAATAAAAAAATTATTCAATATTTGGACTATTTTTTTCAATTATCTTTTGGTTTTAACTCGTCATTATCCCTTTTTAAACTTACCATAACACCAAGTCTTTTTTCTCATTGGGTGTTTATATAGTAACTATAAATGGAAGAAATGGATCATAAACAGATAATGATTGATATTATCAACAATATAATAGTCACTCAACTGAATCAATGTTTTTTTAAAAATTTGATAAAATTTAATAAAAGATTATTTAATTTAAAACATCATTAATGTCAATTTTTACTACTATTCATTACTTTGACTTTAATAACATGATGAAAACAATTAAAATACAAAAAATATATTCTAATACATTAAATACATGTCATATTAATCAATTAAATTAATTTATCACATTAATTGTATAAAATTATAATACTTTTAATATTTTTAATACCATATTGTTGATTTTTCAATTAATTTTATAATTATTATGTCAACATTGTATAAGCATTTAAGGTATTTATTTAATACCTAAAAATTATCAATACAATAAAATCCTAAAAATAATTTTATTATTCTAAAAATATCTCTTAATATTAATTAAATATGTTTTTAACTCATATCCATGTAATGAATACTTATTTAACATGCTATTTCAACTTTTTTGGCCATACACCAGCATTGCCCAAACATTTGGATAATCCACTTTTTATATAACTGCAAAATTAATTTATAATAATAAAAATAATCTAAAATACTTAAAAATTATTAAAAAATTATATCAATGACTTATTTCACATCAAATAATATATTTGGGAAACCAAATTTTACTTTTCTAATAGTGTATAAGCTCTACATCAGCATTAAATATGATTTTCAAATTTATTATGGAATGAATTCTAATTTATATATATTGAATTATTTATGTATGATATTTATATTATTTTATCATAATTTATTCATTAAATATGTTTCATAAATTTATATATCATTTTTATGTGAAGAAGATGTCATAAAAGATGATATATTTCATAAAAAATGTAATTTTTACTATTCACTAAAATTTTAAATTCTAAAGAAAAATGTGAAAAAATACTCGTGGATTAAATTTGATTTAATTAATAAAAAAATAAATTCTATGTAACAAAATTTAGTTCCTATAAATTTAATTAAATACTTTTAATATAAATGCATAAAATTCAATGAAAAACAGATTTAAAAAAATGCCTTCTTTATTATAAAAATGTTTTTATACCAAATTCAACCGTAAAATTGATTATAATGAATTTAATTTAATTAATAATTATATAATAAAACTAATTTTAGTTTTAAAACATTTTTAAATGAAGTTTTAATTTTTAAAATTTGGAAATAAAAATATAGTTTTTTAATAAAATTCAATATTTTACACTATTCATTAGAAAATTAATATTTTCAGAAAAAATAACAAAAATTCACCCTAGAACAATTTTTATATGTTGAATTTAAAAAATGTATTATTTTTATTAAATAAAATTTAAAATTTCTACAAATGAATTATAACATTTTCTCCTAAAAAGTAATAAAATCATTTTTGTGGAAGACATATTTTTGAAACATAAAATAAATCTACTTAAAGTTGACTGATTATTTGACAAGAATTTATAAATACATTTATATTTAGTAGAAAATTTATATATATTTCATAATTTATTTAATTGTATTGATGCCCTTGAATTTAACAGCTAGGATATAACAATCACATTAAATAATAATATTTTAATTGTATATTGTGGTTCATTTAAACATAGTGTTGCATGTAATACAAGTTATCAAAGAAATAAAATTATTTAAAGGGAAATATTTTTAAAAATCATAGGGTGTTATATTCTCCACCTATTTAAAAATTTTCATCCTCAAAATTTTAACCTTTTAATCGTAATCAATGGATTGACATTTGAAAATTCTTTTGTGTAAACCCACATCGTAAAATGGGTTAATAAAAATTCCTATTTTAGACATTTTATTAGTAATAATCCCAAGTTTTATCATGATATATTTGAGATTTTTAATAATATAATGAGATATTTGATTAGTAATAATTATGAGGTTTCAAATTCCATCTCTTATTTCAATTGGTTTCTCATGAGGACAATCATTCCATTGACCGTTATATTGAATAATAACTTGATTCCTTTAGGTTCTATTCATTTACTAAAACAAACAATCATAGCGTGGGATATAATAATCATAGTGGGAAACTGCATAGTCAAGAAAAAGCATTTATATGATTTTTAAATCATGACAACTTCCTCTATGTTGACATAGGTTTAACCAATGTCATTACTGATCATTAACAAAACTTTAGGATATTATCTTATACATAGACCTATCCCTATGGTTATTACTAATGTTTTCTCATCCTAGTTTCCAATTTTTAAATAAACCATTATTTGATTCTAACCATGATGTCCCAAACCTCTCATACATTGATATTAGATACAAATATATGAAAATGTTTTAAATTACATAATAATCCACACCAGAATAATGTAGTTCTAGTGCCTTTGGAAACATAGAAAAAGAAACAAGTGGTTTATAATTGATCTATACAGTCTCCTGATAAGTTCTTAATAACTATCACCCTTGATAGACATATCATTCCTAAAACCTCTCATCATAACATATGGAAAGGAAACATATGAATGCGTGAGGTCATATGCTTATTAAGGGTAGACACATGAGATATCAATGATCACATAAGAATAAAATGAGAATAAGGGTTTGAGACCTTGAGATTGCCAATTGAAATCTACACCCTAAAAATCATATATCATAATATTGAGTAATGTAATAATGTTTGGTATTTCATAAGACATGAATCATAAAACAATCAGAGAACATGAGTTTTGGGGGAATAAAATTGGAAGAAGACATGGAATTGTGGAATGCACATAAACATATAACTTTTTAAACATGTGTAAACAGGAATAGGGTCACTCATTATATTAATGACATCATACCAGACCCTCACATAAGCTTTTGAAAAAAAAACTAGGTCCAAAAATTATCTTATTGACATGAAAACTAATTGTAAACATAAAATTGTGAACATGAAATCAGGTTCACGTATAATATATTTACCTCATGCGTTATCCATATTTACCTAATTAATTAAAGTGATTTATATTTCCAACCTATCACATAATTAAAATCATAAATATGTGTACCAAAATTTCATAAAATAATCATCATCATATAACTCATGAAAATTGTTAGATTTCATAAATGTTTTATCAAAATATAACCCATGGAAAATGGAAAGGGTTTCATAAACATATTTTCATCATAAAAATAAACCATCAATAGAAATAATGAGAATGTTATCATTGGATCATATTCCCATTAAATAATAAGTAATATCAAATGATTTTATCTTATATGGAAAATGATTTTGAAAGGTCACTTGAAATAATTCTTAAAGAAAATAACCTTTTTATTTTGTAATCAATTTCTTAAATAAAATACACAATTATAAAGGGAGAAATATCTTTGAAAATAATATTACTAACATGAAAAGTAACATTAAAATAAAAAGATTATTAATAATGGGGTGAAAATATGTTCACTATTTACAAGTTTAGAAAAACTCTCCTTCCAAATTTGATTTCTAGAAAACTCACAAACTACATCATTTTGGGAACCCATAAGAAGATTCCTTTCAGAACGTTTCATAAAAATAAAAACATGGGAAAAAATTAATTTAAAATATCATAGGTTAATGGTAAAAACCCTCTCAAAAGTATTTTTTTTTATAAAATATGGATATGGAATAAAAATATTCCCCAATAGAGACTTAAAAGTAAAAAATCATATATATTGATGAGATTGTGAAGTAAATCCCCTAACTCATGTTTTTCCTTGTTAAAAAGAAATATAGAATCCTATATAATTGATTTAAATTTATTATATTTCCATACCAAATTATTGATCATAATTATGACTAGTACTCACCTGTGTGAACTTCACGTGACGATATAATCTAATTCTCTAAAAAATGATCCAATGCTCCATAAAAATTTATAATCCACGGCTCAAATGAAATATATGTTCTAATTCTTTAAACAAATATCCATTGCTCAAATTTAGTACATTATCCAATGATCAAAGGTATTAAATGATCCAGTGCTCCCGAAAATTAATCACAATTTATATTTAGTACAAGTAAAAGAAACTATTAACTGAAACAAAACAAAATGACCCACCGCTTGAATAATAAACCCTTTCTCCAGTCTTCCATGATGGTGTATTTTTGTAAACTTTATTGTTACTCCACCCTATCACACTGTATATAGGATTGAAACCTTACATTAATGTTGATTATATTTAATATATTGAAAGCATAAATTAGTGGTACAAAATATTACAATAAATATGGATTAAATATACAGATATTTAAAATAGAAGAAAACGTAATGGATAATCACATTGTACGTTTCTACTAAATATTAAACTTCAAGATCTTCTGACACATTAGAAAATATTTTTATATAAAAAATGAAAAAAATTAGAAATATAATACATAAAAATGAGAATAAACACTAATGAAATATGAGAACAAGAACTTTTGTAAGACATCTGAGATTTTTTCAATTGTTATAAGGATGTATACCTCTAGAAAATATTCCCTATCATATGATTTCATCATTAATTATAGACTAAGGATTTTCAAATTATGTTATAGTTTATAAACCTCAACACATATCTAGCTCTTATGAAATCCATTTTTGTAAATTAGAAATTATAATGACATGATTTAAGAAAGTGATAAACATAATGTAGAAAAAGGTGAATGCAAGCATGAACCCTTATAATAACAGTACAAATATCTAAAGAACCCATAGGAATCTATAGTTTTAATTACCGATGTTTTTTTCACCAATAAGAACCTCCATATATTAAAAAATTACAATAGTAAATAATTTATTTAAAAGAAAAACACTTGAAAAAATATATTTATGAGGAAAAAAATTATTTCTTCAAATCATTACCTAGGAATTCATTTACTACAATTGCATTATGATCATACGTTAGAGGAGAGCTTCAGTACCCCCATATCCACCAACCCTTGATTATATCTGTATGCAGATCATTTGTATGGAGTTTCAATCCTATAAGTTCAATCCAAAAAACGTATTTGTTCTTATACCTCATGATTGGACAAATCCACCGAACGCAAACAATATGAGCAATGAAAATTTCTGAAATATGGATAATAAAAAAAAATAATATGTCACTATAATGATATAGTCCAAATTATATAGAAATTTTTTATCTAGTTCATTATGTGGTGGGAGATGTTTTCTGACACACTTCTCATTCGATTTTCCAATATTTCCCAAATTTTAGATGAACACATAGTGAATCATTCATTTTGGATAGTAAAAAAAACTTGAATACCTAAAACAACATTATAACCAATATAATAATGTAAAAATGTAGATGAATTATTTTAGTTTATCATTAAAATAAATAAGTACACCAAGACTACTACCTTGGTAAAGGAAAGAGGTTCAAAATTTCTTTATTTTTGTTAGTACAGGGAAGTCTTGTCCTAGTTGAGGTGACTGATAAAATGATAATGTGGGTGGGTAATTAAACAAAAAATATATCATATAGATAAGAAAGTATAATAAAATTATATAAATAGAGAATATGAAAACAAATAGATAAGAATAATACTATTTGCAACCTACTCTTCTTAAATATTGCTTTATTATTAGAAGGTGTGTGTGCCATATTTCTAATCATATGATAAGATATTTCATAATAACAATACTCATAATGAAGAATATATTATTAATAAATAATATTTATAAAATATAAGATCATAAATTTTTGCTTAATGTTAGAGGGATATTATAATTAAATATATATATTATTAGTATTATTAAAATAGAATAAAAATACATGAAAAAAGTGTTGTCATGGAAAAATATAAATCAAGAAACGATTTTTATGGAAATACATTTTGGAAGAACAAAAATCAATTTAAAATATCAGATTATAAGTGGGAAAATTTTCATCATAACATCACTTTGAAATTCTTGTCTTTCACCCATGCAGAATAAAAATTAATATAGAAAAAATATGAATTAAAAAAATAAACAACATAGCATAAAAAAGAAAATGATGAGATAAAAAGGATTTACATGTCAAACATATTATTGTAAAAAAACATTATAATAAGTTTTCACATTTCTTAAAAACTATTAATATTAACTAAGAGTATAATGGAACAAATCATGTTTTAATAGATGATGATTCAAAATATTCATAGTATAAATGAATTAAAATACATGTCTTAAAAACAAAACTACAAAATAAATTAATAATATGAGAACCTACTGAAAATTAAAATCAAACTGATATAGTTTTAATTAGTGATGATTTCAAAAAACATAGAATACATATCATTGTAGGATATAACAGATTTATTACATGGAAAAAACAAAAAAACTCATATGAAAATTTAATGATTAGGGAAGAAAAGAAACATGAATTAAAAAAAATCACCACCAAGGAGTTTAATTAGTTTAAATTAACTAAAACCATTTTAAAAGAGTCGATACATTTCATTGTAAGAGAAAATAAATTAATATAAAAGAAAGAAAAGATTTGAAATGTGTAAGATTAAAAAATGGTGGATCAGTAAGACTAATGTTATATCAATTATCATTAGAATAATCGTAAGACACTAATAATCCTATTAAATTTAAGAGATATTCTTTAGTCATGTATTAATGGGTTTTAGGTTTGAAATTATCTAGTATAAAATATCTTTAGTGTCTTTATATAGGCCAATAAGGTTTCAAAGGAGGGATTACTATAAACAATGATGAATATCATTTTTATGTATCAGGATATCATAATTTCCATCTAATGTTCTAATAAAATCAATGAATAACATATTGGAATATTTAAGAACTAAAATCATTGGAAACAAACATGAGAAGGCAACCTCAACAGTAATGGAATAAATTCTATTAGACATTAAATCCAAGAAGTAAAAGTAATCAGTAATCATGTAGTCTTTATTAAATTAGTAAGCATATGTTTTAGGGAATAAAATAGTACAACGATTAGTTATACCTAAATGCGTACATATTCATAAGGGGGGGGGGTGATAGAATCAGTAAATAAAATTAAGAGTTCCAACACCAGTAATTATGGTTTTTGAAAATCAAGTAAACATGTAAAAAAATTCCAACCTTTGAAAGTGAGGAATAATTCCATAAATCGAGAAAATTGCTTGCTCATAGTGGGCCCATTGTCCTGACCACCAAGGAACACACCAAAAAATTGGATGAGAAACCAAAACATGGTAAATAATAGGAAAGGTGATCCAGCTTGAGATTGATCCCATGACAACCAAGATACCATACTCAACCAATTGGAAATGGGATTATCAGTTCACATTCTTCAGGTTCTGTGCATGTGTGTGAAAACATATATATTATAATGAATAACTTCATGTTGGATAACAAAATTTGGAAATTAATATACTATTTAAAAGTTTAATAATGTAAAAAAAATAATAAATCCTAATATAGAATATAATAATGGATTAAACTCAACAATGAAAACCATAGAATAAAATATTGACTTAATTTTTAAAATGAATCATAATTCAACTGATTACTAACCTCATTTCTTTCATAAAATTCCTGTGTAGCAGTATGGAATTAATAAACCTACATTCCATAGAAATGAATAAAAAAAATTAAATCATAAGAAAAAATAATGTAGGAAAATAATTACACTAAAAATATACTATACATTATGATATCAACTAATATAAATGGAATGAAATGAATTTAAACTTTATGATATAAATAGTGAAAATTATAAAAAATAATTATCACGGGAAGTTCGTTTTTCAAACCTAAAACCAAATATAAGTATATTCACTTCTTGGCATTACACCGCATAGCTTTCATATCATAAAATATTTAAATGTTAAAAAATATTAGACACTGAGATATATGTGGGGAAAGAACAAATGCACCAAATAAACATGAATGTACAAAACAACATTGTGTAAGAGTTATGAAAATCAAGTTACCCAATAAATGAATAATAATATATCATATATGTTTCCTTAAGAATTTAGTTTAAAAAGTTAAAAAAATATGTTAAGTAGATAGTTAACACATAATCCTTTATAATTGACCAAATAAGAAAAAAAAACTCATCAAATGGAAGGAAAAAAAGAAATCATATGATAATTTATGCTCTATTGGTTGGCCTGGAACCACAACCTGTATATGTTCCAATTTTGTATACCCTCCCATACTTTAGCTGCTCTATTTTAAACATTTGGGTCCTGAACAAATACCAAAATAGTCATAATATTATCCCATGGTTAACTGATTGTCTATCACACCATACCCAATAAACTTTAAACAATCATAAGAATTGTACTGGGACCCTATTCTTCCTCAAATTCTATGGATGTATATATTCATGTGTGTGTAAAACATATATATTTTAATTAAGCATTTCATGTTGAGTAACTAATTTTGAAGAGGATTAAACTATTTAAAAGGGAAATAATGTTAACAAATAATAAATCATAATATATAATATAAGAAATTATTAGAATCAATAATGAAAATAATTTTAATTAAACATACTAATGATCTCCCTTTTTTAATAAAATATAGGAATATTGGTATGGAATTGATAAAACTACGTTATAAAGAAATGAATAAAAAATTAATTATAAGAAAAAATAAAAGTAGACAAAAAATGGCACTAAAAATCACTATACTATTTAATCTCAACTAATTTCAATGGAATGAATTTAAACTTTCTCAAAGAAACAATGAAAATTAGAGAAAAGATTTATCAATGGAAGTTATTGATTCATACCTATAACCAAAAAGAAGTATATTCACTTCCTGATATCACACCTCATAGCTTGAAGATCTCAAAATATTTAAATGGTCAAAAATATCAGACACTAAGAGACATATCGGGAAAGAAAAAATGAACCAAACAAATGTGAATGTAAAAAATAAAATGAAGTTAGACTTATAAATCTCAATTTACCCAAGAAATTAATAATAATATACCTTATAAGATTCATTAATAATTTAGTTAAAAAAAGATAAAAAATATGTTATGTAGGCAGTCAACAAATAATCCTTTGTAATTGACCAAATAAAAAAAATGAACACAACAAATGAAAATATAAAATAAGACCTATGATGATTTATACTATGTTGGTTTTCCTATAACCAAAACCATCATATGTTCTAACTTTTTATAGACATGCACACTCCAGCTTCTCTATTTCAAACATCTGGGTCCTGAAAAAAATACCAAAACAATCAGAATATTAACAAATGGTGAACCAAATTTCTATCACACTATACCCAAAAAACATTACACAATAAAAGGATGTTTATTGAGACCCAATTATTACAAATTGGTTAGGTTGAATTTGGAAGGTCCTACCAAAACCCACTTTAGTCACTCTATTTCAATATCTAGGACTTGAACAAAGACCGAATCAGTTAAAATATTGTCCCATTGTGAATAGATTGAAATTAAAAACATAAAAGAGGAGAAAAATGGTATAGAGAAGTTATGAATGAAAAAATAGAATATTTGGGATAATCCTAGTGGTGGAGAAGACATAAACGAAGCAGGGTGGGGTGGGGGAGCCTAAGGAATAGCAGTTGGAGGTGGAGGAGGCTAAGGAGGAGTAGTCGTAGGTGGAGTAGCATGGGGTGGATTGGTCTGAGGTGGAGGAGTGTGAGGTAGAGGAGCATGATGCATAGAGGTGACCTAGGTGGAGGAGTTGGACAAAAAGGATTCAAATGTGCAGGATCCGGAAGTAGATGATTCAGATGAGTAGTATCTAAATGAAAAAGGAGTGAGAACGGGGCACAGGGGGTGGAGACAGAGGTGGAGGCGGGGGCAGGGATGGAGGAAGGGGTTGAGGTAGAGGAAACAAAAGATATGGAGGCAGAGGTGGGGTGCAGACAAAGCTACAACTATATAATATAATTTTTTAGGGGATAGGGAGAGGGTATTCTAAGAGTGTTGAGGGATATGGTCATCCGGGAGGCATTCGAGAAGGGAGGGAGTTAGGGAGGTAATCAGAGGTAGAGAGGATAAGCACGAAGATGTGGGCTGAAATAGTGAGAAACATATATTAGAGGGAGGAATCATATTATATTTTGTGGGAGGAGAATCATGAAGAGATGGATATCACAGCAGGAACCCTAAATGGAGGGAGGTAGCATGCACTGTTTTGTGAGAGGAGAAGCATGAGAAAGATCACGATTTTGGAGGGAGGAATGGAGTTTTGTGGGTGAAATGGAATCATAGATGGGTGAAATGTATGAATAAGTCACCCAAAATTAGTACATATATTTGATGTCATATATTTTCCCATTATAACATTTCAACACCCCTTTTATCAATAATTCCTAACTAAAACCATCATTTTTGGGTGTTAACTGTTTCGTTTATTATGATTATTTTAGTTCGGTAGTTTCAGTCCATGTAAATTAATTTGGTTTCATAATATCTAAAATATTAATCATGATATAAATATAATATGAATATTTATATTCATTCCTAAAATTTAGAGATAGAAAAATGAATTACATCATTCATGGATATTGTAGATCATAAACACACATGGATGTTATTTTGATTTTTCGACGAATGTAATGAAAGGAAGGTAAATGAAAATACAAAATAAAAGGATAACTATTATATCATATATATATTCATATAATTAATTATCACTACAATCCATATAAAATATAAAGGGAAAATTAATCTCATCACTTCATGGAGGTGGTAGTCCGCATGTATGCACAAATGACATTATCATCTTCCAACAGTTTGGATGGTAAAAAGGTATATGTATAATTCTATAAGTTTAATTATTTAATAATTATCCTATACAAATATTAAAACAATCACAATACAGATCAATAAAATATAGTTATGAGAAATGAATTATATTGCTTCATGGATATGGTAATCCATATATACGCATGAGCGATACTTTAACTTCTCATTTAGTGGATAAGAGGGTGTATATTGGATTTTTCATAATAATTATATAATTTTATATTATTTATTATACTAAATTTCTTATTTTATGAAAAATACCATATATTTATAGGTGGTAAATAAGATTATAAAATAAATATATCTTTTTTGGTGATTACCGCTTCTTGAAAATGACTCATTTAGATCTCATCTAAAGTTATCTAGGGTTGGTGTTTTAGGAAGACCATTACCTATACAATGTTTTTAATGATTTTCTAAAGATAAATTAGTAGATTTTGGTCAAGACATAAGGCTCAATTTGGTGTAAAAAAGTGAGTGAGGAGGTTACCTTTTATAATTGAGGTGACAGACACATTTGGATTTTTTTTCAAACGATTATATTATAATAAAATCATTATAAACAAAAATTGTTCCAAAAGGAATATAATTGGGAAAGGGATGAAATTTTAGGTCATATATTATCAAATTTTCCCTATTTTAAAATTTTTATGATCTTTAATTAATTTAATAAAATATTATTCTCATAAAATATCATTAATTTCAATTTATACAGTATTCACTTTATTTGACATGAGACATAAATAAAAAGATAAAATTTGTATATAAAACCATAAAAAAATAATACATTATATTAACATATAAAACTCATGGATAAAATTAACCCAAAATTATACCTCTTTTAATATTTTTATTATTATTTATTATGTTTTTTTATTAA
This sequence comes from Viscum album, assembly GCA_963277665.1. NCBI lineage: Eukaryota > Viridiplantae > Streptophyta > Magnoliopsida > Santalales > Viscaceae > Viscum > Viscum album. Next base: position 398,728,535 of record OY728125.1, read on the forward strand.
TTTAAGAAATATTGCATCATCATTATGTAAGAATTTATGGTAATTAAATTAATAATAAAAAATAGAAATAAATTTACATCTTGAAAATAAATTCATTTTTTCCAAAATTAATATGAATATTCATTCATAATTCCTTTTTTTCCTTATTTGAACACATAAGATATACTAAAAACAAAGAGAGAGATGTTTTTCTAACTTAATTTGAATTTAAGAATATATAAGTAATTTTCATGGACAAGTGTCCATTAGAAAACTAATTTATGAGCTTAATTTTATGAGGGTATAATTAAATTCACCCAAGAAAAATTAGATAGGTTTTTAACTATTTTGTCACCATTACCTTTTGGTTTTAACCCTTTATTAACTCTTTTCAAACTTACCGCAACAACAAGGTCCTTTACTCAATGAAGGTCAATATGGTTACTATAAACGCAAAAATGTTCCATAAATGAACCATGGGTGATATTATAAACTATATATTAGTAAAGTTTCTAAATATAATTTTTTTAGTATTTTAATTTAAATAAAATATTATTTATTTTAAAATATCATTATTGTCAATTTTTAGAACTATTCATTACTTTGACTTTAATAACATCAATAAAATAGGTAAAATTCAAAAAAAAAAATCTTTAATACATTCAAAATTTTAATATTAAACAAAAAAATTTGTGGATCAAATTAATTATCTAAAAAAATTATATATCTAATATTTTTAATATCATTTTTCTGAAATTTTCATTAATTTAATATTTACTATATCAGTGTTGTATATGCATTTAAGGTATTTATTTAATACCTAAAAATTATAAATTAATTAAATTAATTAATATAAGTTGATTATTATAAAAAAATGCTTTATATCCATTATATATGTATTTTAACTCAAATATCTGTCATGGAAACTTATTTAGAATGTTATTTGGACTATTGTGGCCTTGTGCAAGCATTACACGATATTTGGTTAAGACACTTGTTATATTGCTCCAAAATTCATGTATAATGATAGATATAATCTATAATAATTTATATTTATAAAAAATTCATTAAATTGAATATTTCATCTAAAATATTATCTTTATGATACAATATTTAATTTTTTCAGTGCTACGCAGGCTCGACGTTGAAACTGAAGATGATTTTCATATTTATTATAGAATAAATTATAATTATAATTTTTGAATTATTTTTTATTATATTTTTATTATTTTATCATACATTATTCATTACATATATTTTATAAATTTCTATATCATGTTCTTGTCTTGAAAATGTTAGGTCTACTAGGTTGAATACCCTGAGGGGGGGGGGGGGGGGGGTGAATCAGGGTATGGTAGATTAAAACATTCTTAATTTTGGATCTTGTTTCATTATTAGAAAAAACTCAGTTCTCTCTTACTCTCATATAAATATATAACCAGATATGAAATCATGCACAAGAAACATCAATTTTTACCTGGTTCACCCTCACTGGGCTACGTCCAAGGAGCATACAATGGCGATGTGCCAATGTACCAAATTCACAAAAGCTCACAACAAATAATGAGTACAATGTTTGGGCTATATCTTCTATTCCTAGGATCACTGAATTTATAAATTTTAGGGTCCTCTTACTTCATTCAAAAGGGTTACTCCATATGCCCCTTTCTCTAACTCACTACCGGTTGAAAGGGTCATCGTTTTCCTCTTCCTTCGCTCACTGCTCTTTGAAAGGAATCCACACACAGCTTATTGAATTATAGGTCAAACACAGTTTATGGAAATGAAGGTCCCTTTATTTGTATGAATTCATATATCCTCAACTTTAGGTATATGATCTTTTGAAGTTCCTTTTTCACACTATAGATGAAGTCTACCTTCTCGGGTACTGCTAGGCACCAAGAAATACTTTCACAAACTCATTTGATGCTTTCTCAAGCTTCCTTATGCAAATCATGAACCACCTTATTCTCCTGTGTAATGAGTACTGGGTTTGGTACACCTAACACCTCATTCATGTACCACTTATACTTCCACGAACCTCCATTCTTCCTTTGACTACCTTTGACTTCGCTACCTCTTACCATCTCCATGTACCGATCCTGCGAACCTCCTCTACAAAACCCCTTCTATCCGCTAACTGTTCTATGTTCGCGTACTGTGTCTGTGAATCACCCAAATTTTACGAACTTTTCTAGGTTCACAGACTAACTTCACAAACCAGTTGTGTACTACGCCTTCTTCCTCCATGTACCATGTATTATGCGGGTTACATCTCTCCACAAAAACCATTGCCAGAATTTATTCCGCGCGAACCACTTTAGATTTTGCGGAATTCTCCCTCAGAAACTAACTTCAAACATTACCAAATTCTCAGATAAAAAAAGTGATATCTAAAGATATTCGATCTCCCTAGTAATTAGTGGGATTGAGGATTTTTATATAGGTAAATATACCCACTAAATCTACTAATCTAATATTTACCAAATCTTCAATCCAACCCTCACCGCATACTGATCCTTCTTCCACCACAAACCAAAAGCCACCTACAAACTATTTTTTTATCTAGTCCATGTACTATATTTTTTCCTACATGGTTGATCTACTCCACCGAATTCAAGCCATCCATGTACCACACCGACTTTTTTCGCAAACTAATTTTGGTTTCATGGACCGCTCTAATGTATCATTCTCGCCGCTCTGTGTACCATTCTCAGAACATGGTACATGCTCCATAAATTGTGGTAAACAGTTCTAATCATCTTCCAATATTACTCAAAATTATTCATACCATTTACTCCTATGAATAAATCCTTCCTTTTCTAACATCAAACTCTCGGTTTTGAGGCCTAAAAATTTAGAAAACATGGGGAAATTGCACCACCTTAAAAACCTGTCTTCGGTAAACACCAACTATACTATTTTTCAGTAATATGGATTTGTCAAAAAATATAACCACACCCAAAAAATACCAAGGGGATAACTTGAGGGATTTTATTCTCAATATAAAAAATTCTAAAAAATATTGTATTTCATAAAAACTCTAATTTTTTTATTGTTTACAAAAAATTTGACTTTATTAGAAAAATGTAAAAAATAATCCTAGTATAAATTTGACTTTAATAATAAAAAAAATATTAAATTTAATCAAATTAAATTCCAATAAGTGATAAAAATTACATTTAATATAAACGTATAAAATTAAATAAAAAACAGATTTTAGAAAAATGATTTTTTAAGCATAAAAATGTTTTTATTCAAAATTAAACCATAAAATTGATTCCATGGAATTTAATTGAATTATTAAAAATATAATTGAAATAATTTTACTTCTAAACCATTTTAAAACAAATTGGTACTTTTTAATGTTAGATTCAAAAATATAGTTTTTTAATAAAATTCAGTATTTTCACTATTCACTAAGAAATCAATATTTTTAGAAATATCCCAAAAAACCACAAAAGGATTGTATTGATATTAAAATTTAAAAAATTGTTGTATATTTATTAAATAAAATTTGTAAAATTTCAATAAATTAATAATTATATTTTCTCACAAAAATAAATAAAATAATTTTTGAGGAACACATATTTTTGAAACATAAAATAAATTTACTAAAAATTGGGTGATTATTTAAAAATAATTTATCAATAAATTTATATTGAGTAGGAAATTTATATATAATTTATAAATTATTTAATAATATTCATACAAACCAATTTAACTGATTGTTTATGAGTGTCATGTTAGTTTAATAATATTTTGATAGAGTATCACAGTTCATTTAAACATGATGTTTCATGTAACCTATTCATTCAAAGAAATAAAATTATTTAAATAGGAATATTTTATAAAATATTATGGTGTTATATTCTTTTCCTCTTTCATAAATTTCATTCTCACAATTTTAACATATTCTTAGTAATCATAGGATTGACATTTAAAAGTTCCACTATGGAAATCAACATCGTAAAAAGGGTTACTCAATAATCCTCTTGATAATTGTGAATGAGAAATATGAAGTTCATCCAGAATAAAAAACCAGGTTTTATAATCAAATAATATTAATGGGATGTTAAAACATGGATATGGAATAAAAATCTATCTCTTATGTACTGATAGAGAGTGATATAGAACATGTTCCGAAGAAAATTAACAAAAAAAAAGTAAATTTGTGGTGGGTTAAAAGAACATTAATTTATCAGTAATGAACGTAAACAAAAATTGTTTATATTTCAGAATAATTTTCCTATTGAGGAATTATTTTTCTTCTTAGATTATGGACATAATTAAATATAATTACTTGATAAGAATAATTTCATCCTTCAATTAATTTCCCCTAAAATGTCATCTTTTTATCCAAATGATCAGTATTTAAGATGATTTTTTTATATTTGAAGCACTAAAACAAAATTATATAGATAAATTAATTAAAAAAAGGATAAAAAGATATTATTATTATCTCTATAAATTTAAAAAACCAAAATTGATAGCCCAAGGTAGGATAATTTTCAAAACAAATAAACCTTTATATGAAAAATACTACATTAATCAGAATTAAATAGTGATACTTAAAGTTGAAACTAAATCATTCAATTAATAACTATTCTGAGAATTATCTAAAATACTTCTAAAAATTTATTAAAAACAAAAAATAAAAATGATTTGATCAAATATTCTTCCAAGATTAATTTTACATTTATATCCAATCATAATTAATCACTCATAAAGCCATATACAAAAATGTATAAGCTCAAATCACATAGTATCCAAGATATAATAATCATTTACATAAATAAATAACCCTATATCCCAAATAATTTCAATAACATAAATATTAATGAATATTTTATCCTTAATGGTTTTCATATACCTTTAATCTTACATTTCAAAAGTGTAATACAATTATTCCGAAATAATAATATACATTAAATTTAAGAGTTATATATTCGTCTACCTAATAACTTTTCTCCCAATATATCATTGGTTATTTCAAAATTTAATTACTTACAAAATTATATGGGGGTATAATATTTTTATCTTATGATCAAACTCAAACTTATAAACCCATTATGGAATCTTTAAATTTTATGTTAACCTCACATTAAATCATATATCCTTACAAAAATTAATACAATCCTTATTCCTCAATTAAAATCATAAACAATTGAATATATTGCATAAATCAAAAAATAAATAAACTTCATAAAATATGATATAAATCACTTTATCATAAAATCACTAACCAATTTCAAGGTTTCTAATATCATCCCATCAATTTCATTCATATATTTATCCCAAAAAAACATTATCACTTTTCATGGTGTTGGTATTATTAAACATATGTTCTCAAATCCTTAAATAAACTCTATTGTGAAAAAATACTTAAATGTTTCATTATTTTTATAAAAAAATATAATTGATATAATTATTTAATACCAATATATAAATACTTTAGTTTTTTCACTTCAAAGATTTACATAATGTAGGTTCTACCTTGGTCTACGAGTTAACCCTTAGATTAAGGAATTATCTCATAAAATTCCAATATGCACCACACATGAGACATTGAACTATAATTGGTACTATAGGATGAAATATATTTTCCTCCATCGAAATATTTATTTTTACATAGAAATTACTTTCTCTATTCCCCTTATTTACACATATAGAAAATATTCTTGTTCATTTGAGACATTACCTTGAGTGGTTATTCCCACATTCTCTACATGTTGGAATCTAAATCTTCTTTCCTCCATGATCATTATAAAACTCTATTTTTCTCTTATTATGTGTTTCAATAAACTCACCCAAGTTGATATTATTTATCATATAGTGATATATATGATTTGGCATAATTACAAGGTTTCAAATTCCATCTCTTATTTCCATTGGTTACTCATTAGGACAATCATTCTACAAACTATCACATTTAGTAGTAACTTGATTCCATCAGGTTCCATACATTAAATAAAACCAAAAATCATGGTATGGTAAATAATAAACAATATGGGAAACCACATAAATATAAAAAATTATTTATAGGACGTCTAAATCATGAAAACTTCCTCTTTGATTCCTTGGGTCTAATCATTGACATTCATGACCATTACAAAACATCATGATATTATCCTATTCATAAACCTATCCCTAGGGTTCTTACTAAAATTTTATCATCCTAGTATTAAATTTAAACTAAAACGTTATCTAATACAATTTATAATGACCTAGACCATTCATACAAAGATATTACATCTAAATATATGAGTATTCTTTACAAAACATAATGATCCACATGAGAATCATATAGTTCTAAAGACTTTGGAAACTTAGATAGATAAAAAACTATTTCTTAAATGATCTATATAGTCGCCCACTAAGTACTTTATAACTAGAACCCTTTATACACATATCATTTATTAAAATTTTCTTCATAACTTGGGGAAAGGAAACACAAGAAAGGGTGAGTTCATATGCTCATTAATGGTTAAAAAAGGGATATATCAGTGATCACATAAGAATAATTTGATAATAATGGTGTGATAACAAGATCAAAACATTTGAAATCCAAACCTTGAATATCATAGATCATATTTCTGATTCATGGAATAAATCTGGGTAGTTCTTTCGACATGAATAATAAATAATTAAATTGCATGATTCATGAGTGTATAAAATTGGAATTAGACATGAAATGTGGCATACACATAGACTTATAACTTTGGGAACATGTATACATTGAACTAGGTTCACTCATTACACTAAGGAAAAGATATTAGGCCCTCGTATAATTTTTTTTACATGAAACCAGGTCTACACATAATCTTATGGACCTAAAAACTAGGTCCACACATAGAATTGTGTACATGAAATCAGGTTCATGCATAACATATTTACCTCAAGATTTATCTATATTTACCAAATGCATTGGAGGGATATATAGGACCCATCCATCACATAATTAAAATCATACATATCTATTCCACAAGATCATAAAACATTCATCATCACACAACCCATGAAATGAAATATATTTCATAAACATTTTATCAGAGTATTACACTTGTAAACGGGAATGGGTTTCATTAAAATTTTTTCATCATAAACATAAACCATATAGAAAAATAATAAGGATAATATCCTTGGATAATATTATTGCTAAAGAATAAGTAACATCAAAGGATTTTATCTTAGATGGAAATTTTTTTAAATATCACTTGGAATAATTCTTGAGGAAAATAACCTTTTCATTTTGAAATCAATTCTTTTAAAAAATTGCACTATTATAAAGATTTTTTTTTTGAAAATAAAATTATAAAACTTTAATGGAATATTCAAGGAAAATATTTTTCATGATGGTGGGAAAATTCATTATTTTCATATACATTCATAAAAACATTCCTCTCATATTTTTGTTGAAAATTCACAAAGTACATCGTTTGGAAAATGATCAGAAGATTATTTTAAATACATTTTTCAAAAATTAAACAATGGTTAAAAAATAATTTAAAAAATAAAATTAGAATAGTAAAAAAATTATTTAATATGTTTTGTATAAAAAATTTATGTGGAAGAAAAATATTCCCCCATAGAGACTTAAACATAAAAAATCCTAAATATTGATGAGAATGTGATGTAAAACCCCTAACCTGAGTTTTTGTTTCTTCAAAATCAATCTAACCTCCGGTATAAAAAATTTAAATTTATTATAATTATATGAAGAAGTAATTTTCATAACTATAATATCATATATGATCCATTTTTAATATTTTAATACCCCTTTTATCAGTAATTATGTTTTAAAATCGTCATTTCATGGTTTCAAAAGTTTTGTTTATAATGGTTATTTCAATTAAGTAGTTCTGTTCCTTGTAAATTTATCTTGGTTATATATATATAGAAAAATAACCATCACATAAATTTCATATACATAATTAAATTCATCCATAAAATTTGGTTATAGAAAAATGAATTACACTTATCATGGAGATGGTAGATCGTACGTACGCATAAACATTATTTCTAATTTTGAGTGGATGGAATGAAATAAAGGTAAATATTAATTAAAAATACTTTTGTTTATTATTATATAATATATATATGGAACATAACCATAAAATGTTTCCTCATTATCATCCATGTAAAAGATAAATGAAAAATAAATCACATCACTTTGTGGAGGTTGAAGTCCACACGTATGCACAAACAATGTTATTGACTTCCAACAGTTTACAAGGTAATAAGGTAGATGTTATATTATAATTAAAAAAATTAATTATGAACTAATTATCATATATAAAAATTAAACTTATCATTATATGCATCTATAAAATATTTCTATGAGAAATGAATTCTATCTCTACGTGGGGATGGTAATCCCTACGTATGCATGAGCGATACTTTCGCTTCCCATTTGGTAAAAAAGAGGGTTTATAATTGTGTTTACAAAATCATAATAATATTTAATAAATTTTTTATAATTAATTTATTATTTTATGATAAATTTTATAGATTTATTGGTGGTAAAGAAGAGTAGAAATGAGAGAGATTAGTTTAGGAGACTACCTCTTCTTAGAAATGACTCCTTTATATCTCATCTAAAGTGCTCTAGTGTTGGTATTTTGGGAAGACTAACATATCTTGAATGTGGATATGGAATTTTAGAAGATAAATTATTATATTTTGGTCAATATATAAGGTTAAGTGTTTTAATAATAAGTGTGTTACTATGAGCCCATTTATAATTGAGGTGAGGGGCACTTTTAGATTTTTTTAAAAGATTATATTATAATACAATCACCCTCAATCTAAATGGTTCAAAAAGAAATATAAATTGAAAAGGGGTTAAAATTTAGACCATATATTATCCCCTCTATACTATTTTAATATTTTTATAATTTTTATGTAATTTAATGAGATATTTTTCTCATAGAGTATCGTTATTGTGAATTTAGACATTTTCCACTTTATTTGACTTAAAAGTCATAAAGACAAAGTTTAAATTGTAATACAATCCATCAAAATAATCATAATATGTTATATTAACCTATAAAATTCATGTAAAACATTAAAAAACTAAAATTATATTTCTTTTAATATATTTTTATTTCCATTATTATATTTGTTTTACTAATTGAAGAAATATTGCATCAGATTTGTGTAAGAATACATTGTAAATAAATACTTACTAAAAATAAGAAATAAATTTCCATCATGATAATAATTTCATTATTCATATAATAATATTAATATTCATTCATAATTATTTTTTTCCTAATACAAACATATAAGATATATTGAAAACAGAGAGAGTGACATTTTGTAACTTTATTTGATTTAAATAATTTATAAGTCATTTTGAGGTAAAATTTTATATTAAACAACTTTTGTTTTAGTATAAATTTATTATAGATGAATTAAATTCACACAATAAAAATTAAACAAGTTTTTGAATATTTATTTATGGTTTTCATTTGGATCTAATCTATCATTAGCCCCTTTCAAACATATCATGAAAACATGGTTTTTACTTATTGAGGATCAATATAGTTACTATAAATGAAAAAATGGACCATATATCGACCTCGGTTTATATTATAAACTATATAATGGTAATTGTTTAGAAATATTACAACTTTATACATTTTATTTTAATAAAATATTATTTATATTAAAATATTATTAATAACTTTTAGAACTATTCATTACTTTGACTTTTACAACATTCAGAAAACAAATAAAGTTAGAAAAAATATATTTTAATACATCCCAAATATATAATAATAATATATTTTTTTATAACATTAATTATATCAAACTTAATACTTATAATTTTTTTAATATCATTTATTTTATTTTTCAATTTATTTAATAATGACTATGTCATCTTTTTATAAGAATTTAAGGTATTTATTTAATGAAATAAAATTATAAATAAAATAAAATCATGAAAATAAATTTCTTATTCTAAAAATATCCCTTTACATCAATTATATATTCATTTTAACTCATATTTATGTCATGGAAAATTATTTAATATGTTATTTTGGCTTCTGGCTTTACACAAGCATTGCGAAAGAATTTGCATAACACTTGTTATATAACTCCAAAATGCATGTATAACCATAAAAATAATCTATAATAATCTATTTTTAATATCAATGTCAATAAATGACTTGTGTTATCTAATATATTTTATTTTGGATGCTAAATTTCAATTTTCCAGTATTGTGCTGGCATTGCATTGACACTGAAAATGATTTTCATATTTATTATAGAATAAAAAATAATTAACATGTTTTTTATTAATTGCGTATTATATATGTATTATTTTATAATAATTTATTCATTTCATATGTTTCATAAATTTCTATATCATGTTTATGTCTTGGAGATATCATAAAATATGTTGTATTTCATAAAAATCATAATTTCTTTATTATTTACTAAAAATTTAAATTCATAAGAAAAATGTCAAAAAATAACACTAGGATAAATTTTAATTTATGAATAAAAATGAAAATTACATTTAATTAAATTAAATTCCTTTAAGTTATATCAATTATTTTTAATATAAATTTATAGAATGCAATGAAAAACAAAGTTTAGAAAAATGAATTTTTAAGTATAAAAATGTTTTTATACCAAATTAAACTATAAAATTGATTCCAATGAATTTAATTATATTATTAATAATATAATATTATTTATTTTAATTTGAAATTATTATTTAAAAAGATGGTACTTTGAAAATTGTTTGAACAAAAATACATTTTTTTAATAAAAATTAGAATTTCTCAGTATTCACTAGAAAATAATTTTTTTTCAAAGAAATCCCAAAAATTCACCCAAAATTAATATTTTAATGATTATTTAAAAAATGGTATTATTTTTATTAAATAAATTTTATAAAATTTACATAATTAAATTATAATATTTTATCATAGAAAGAAATTGAATTATTTTTGAGGAATATGTATTTTTGAAACATAAAATAACTTTACAGAAAATAGGGTTATTAATTACATAGAATTTATCAATACATTTATATTGAGTCATAAATTTATATATATTTAATAATTTATTTTATCATATTCATACCCACTAATCTAACAAATAGGTTAGAACTGTCACATTAAATAATAATATTTTAATAGTGTATCGTAGTTCGTTTAAGCTCGGTGTTGCAAATAACGAAAGGTATTAATGAAATAAAATTATTAAAATAGAAATATTTTCTAAAATCTAGGGGTTTTACACCACCCTTATAGGTTTTCAGTCTAATTTTTTTATACATATTTATTTTTCTTTGAAATGCTCTATTTTACTAAGTCGTATAAAATGGATGCCTAGTGAGCGAAGACTTGACTTTTTCTATGGGTTATTTTTATAAGTTTTCAACCTATTTGGTAATATGTTTTCTATCCTTGGATAGTTTAAGTTCTTGTAGGATAGAACAATGTGTCTAGTGTTTAAGTTTAGATCGATGAGACCAAAAGGTGAGGTGATTTGTGTAGCATTATGGATGAGGCAAAACTGATATGAATGTGAGCCCAGTTCCCTCTTAGATCACCTTAGGGATAGAATTGTATAGTTTAATTTATTTAGTGCTCAGACTAAAGAAATTTATATATAAGGTTATATTAAATTTATCATTGGTTTTGATAGTGTACAAATCAAGGGAGAGGTATATTCGATATTAATGGAGTAAATTCTATAAGTATATATTATCTTAGAAAGAGGGGAATTTATTTTAAAATCCTGAAACTAAAACCATAGTGCTATGTGGATTAGGGTTAGATGACAAGGATCATCAATACTTAAAAATAAAGTAACATATTATTTATTTTAATATGATAATGATACATGAATGTGTAACATCGAAGGTGAAGAATCCATTTTAATAGTTTGATAATGGGTTGTGTAAAGCATAACTCAATAAGTTTGAATCAAGTATGATGATATAGAATAAGTATAAAAGGTAGGATTTATATCCATACTTCAATTAAAGTTATTGTTGTTAAGATGTTATGGTATACAGGGATTAGTGTAGCTTTTCCTCTAGATAGAATATGCACTTGGTTGGATGGACACATTCTGGGTGTATATGCATAGTTGTATTTGGAGAATATATGAATATATAAATAGAGGTATACCTTATAGATGTATTTTCTAATTGAAGATAACTTCTAATGGTTTAAAACGATTCAAAATCTGTGGGATAAAGTGGGGTTATGGATAAGAGGGTATTCAAGACTGGTTTATACTTCCTAAAAGTCATGACACTATATATGGAACACACATTCAAGTAAAATGTATATGAGATTAAATTTCTATAACATTTTCCTAGAAAAGTGGTTATATAGAAAACAACTCAAGTTTTACTAGGTAAATATGGTGGTACAATAATATATGTTCCCATTTTTTTATAATCACTTTATTTACCTAAGTTATGAAATTGAATGAATTAGTGATTGAGAACTAAATGTTTTCTTAGGCCGCACATTATGGGTTTTTGACCTAAAAAGTTCAGTACCTATTTAATAATAGTTTAAGGTACTTGTGATTTATATCTCTAATGGTTTGATTATATGTTCGTAAAACATTGAACAAGTATATCAAGAACTTAATGTTGTATATATTTTACTAAATATAGCTGTAATTTAATTTCGTACAAATATGGGCAAAGATAACTTGAATTTAATTTTGTATATAACATGGAAAATAAAAATCGTGATTTAATGGAGAGTCTAATTCTAATATAGTATATCTCATAAAAATGTGTAAAAAGTTTTAAGTCATAGTGTTTGAACCATAAAAATGGTGGTGTAATCCACACAATAAGGGAAAGATAAGACCCACTGTGAAAAAAGATACCACTATTTTGATGCAATTTCCCATGGACAAAGAATGTAGTTTAAGGATATAATTCATAGAACATGTAATTATGAACATGATAGGATAACCTAGATGAGGCTCAAGGATAAGGTATTCCCAACACATTATAATGGGGAATAGTTAAGTCATATATCATGGGATAAAATATTTAAATATGGGAGATGAGATAATAAAAATATTCAGCTGACCTGAAAATTACTTTTTTATTTTCAAAAACTTTTAAAGGAAAGTGAGAACCCAAGTCAGTAAAAAATTCAGATCATTAAATAGAAAAATAGATAGATGAACCGTTGAAATCAAGTTTAAGTCTATTAGAAACATTATTCCTAGAAAGTTTCTAGAGAATTCTGTTTACATCAAAATCTAGATCATCTTTGATAAGGTCCGCAAACCAAAATGTAAACTTGTCCCACATCTGTATGAATTCATCCATGTTTAACTTCCATGAATTAAATCCTCTTACCATGATACAATCTTGCTTGTCGATCCACTCCGTCTCCACCTGGGTAGTGGCCACACAATGTGATCTCTCAGACATCTTATGACCATCCTCTTTTGAGGCATTGAATGGAATTGATTTCTCTAGAATTTCTTCCTCAGAATGGAAAATATGTTCCCATAGATCCTCTTCATGCTGTTGTCCAGGAGGTTATGAAGCCTCCTTCACCAGTGCCATTTCCTCGAAATGGAGAGGTGTCTCCCTAAACCAAACCTCCAACCTCTCATGTGCATCCCCCAGAGGGTTCGGCAAAACGTCCCCACTGTCCTATACCTTTGAAACCTCCTCACCATGATCTGAAGACCCAGATTATATGTGATGGACCTCCTCACCTTCAACTGTATGAACCTCTTGTTCTTTGGATTTACATCCTTTTTTGGCTGACCGTGTCTCCATTGGCCTAGGTATATAGGAGTAGTCTTTGTGACCCATTGGTTTCTGCTTCGTGGATACAATGCATCCTCCTGGATCCATTTTTTGTTTACTAACCTTCTTTCACCTTATATTTTGAAGGCCATTATTGATCTATCCTATAAAATTTTCATCCAACATTTTTCCTTCTCCATCAGACTCGAATTCTAGGGGATAGTAGAAGTTTCAATCAACCCCACCATTGGACCTCAAACACTTAAATAAGTTGTTCAAATTGATACAGGATATAGTCTTCATCAGATTGGGTCCCTGTTGGGACATAGATTCCTGCTTACTCCAAGCATAGACACTTACAAATCCTGAACATCCATAGAGTTTCTACTTCCAGACGGATGGATCACCTTTCCAGGGTTGTTACAAATTCCTGCACACATGACCAAAGTGTAGGTTCATGAACTTGGAAACACCTCTGCCTTAAAAGTTAAAACCTCTACTCCAACTGAATCCACCAGGGATGGTTCTTTTTCCTTGAGCATATCCAGATTAATAGCTTCCATTTCACTAGGTTGAGATTCCATTGAAATCATGTTTATTCTTGGGGGACTTGCCAGGTCTCTTCTTAGCTTGATAAAAATCCCAGCTACACTCGGCTCAGGAGGTAATACCTTAGCTTGATTTTGATTCACCACTTCACCCAAACATGCAGTACCAACATTATTACCATGATCTCAAACTGATCTCTCACTACCATCAATAGAACTATCACCATTCATATCCAATATCTTTCCACAAATATTTAAAGAAACACCCAGGGCCTTATTCGCCTCAAATTCATAATAAGCCAACCCCTTCTTCCTGGAATGACAAGCATTTGGTGAGTGACCTAAATGAAAACACGGTGATCAGTATTTTCTCCTGGCCTTGAACACCACTTCTTGATGAACTCTGAGTTCTTCATCCACCTCAATCCAGAAAAAATCCATTGGAGGCTTAAAAACATCAATTTCCACACAGATGCGAGGAGTAATGGGGTGGCATAGAGAACGTGAATGTTTATCAAAAGCTATAAAATGTCTGAAGAGATTGCCTAAAATTCAGAGGATATAAGGGTTTTTAAAGGGGAGTGGTAAGATCGGGAAACATTCCCAAAGAGCCATGGTCGGAGGATCCCGATTCCAGTGAAATTTTTAGTCCCATCTGAATAGGTTGAAGTGGGATCCCTTACATGCCCGTCGTCCCTTAGACCATGCCTCGATGAGGTCATCCTAATTAATAAAATGATTAAGGATGTGTGGAGGATCCAACAACTTGACAGTGACTTTCTCCTTCAGAGACAATATTTTTTTTTGTTTGGGATAAATATGGAATAACTCTATATCATTAACTAATGGTGGGTTTCTTTGGAATCCTATAAATCATTACTGATTACCATGAATGGTTAGGGGTGATTTGAAATACTTGGGTAAAAATGTATTGCTGGTGGAGAAAGAATGCTCAAAAATTGGGTGGATCATTTCAGTCTTGAACTAATAATGTTTGGGCATAGTGAACCTTTGAAAATGAGTTCAAATAGATAATGATCTATGGCCAGACCTCAAATATTTTTTAGACAACAATACATATCCTGAAATTACATGAATCAATCGAGGTGTAGATATTATTAATATAACATCTTCTTTGATATGGATTAGATACATGGAAAGGGAATTATTTTCCGAAAATTCATTGGATCAAAAATTGTACCAATGGTTTTTTTGTGGAAAATCCTTAGTGTATGGACGAATAAAACAATGGGGATTACAAACATTATATTTTTTGGGATAAGGGGGAATTTCATTCTAGTGTTGGGTCTCATATTTCATGAATCCATAAATGGACCGGGATCTCATGTATGGAACTAGGTCATTTAGAATAGACATTGTTAAGAAGTTTACATCCATATAGTGTAGACTATATTTCATGTATTTTAACATCTAATAATGAGGATCAAGAAATTCTTCATTTTAATATCATATGAAAGGGACATTCTCATGGAATGATTTATAAAAACCTAGCTTGTGGACAAGATGAGACGAACTCACATTAGTACATGATCAATAAAGGAAACCCCATCATAAAAAAATGGGCTAGACACCTGGATAAAAAAAATTTATGTGGGGGAAATTTTATTCTATCATTAATGTGTGAATACTATGAAGAGGTAGGTTTTGATCAAAATAGAGTTGGGCTAAGGATAGAGGATTTATGAATCACTATGTATCCATTAGTAATAATAATCAAGAGACATTTAATTTTTACAAAATCTTTATTTAATATGACATTGGGAGAGACCTGATGCAAATTTAAAAGACTTTGTCACTAGGGAAGAACATTTTTTGGTTAAAGGTTGAATTAACCATCACATCAATAAAGGAAAATTAATCATAGATATATCATTTAAAAACTTATTTATGCAGCCCTGGGGTTTCATCACTTAACATGAACCATATTTTCATTAAAAAAATAGGATGTATGGCCATTAAATTCACCTTTGTCCATGTGAACCCTCATCCACTCACCCCTAATTAAAAACAACCCCTTATCCTTATTGGAGAATCATGTGGTGGAATTACCTGATCACATGACTCCTCCTCGATCTTACGACATCAACATTATATCCTTGTCATATGCATCATTTTTCCTATATTCTATACATATGAATCATTTTCCATGTGTCCTTGAAATGTAAACCATTTTCCATGTGTCTTTAACATTCCAACCCTTTATAATGTCATCCATGACATGTGAAAAACCTTCATACATGTCATCCTTGTTAGATAGACCATCCCCAAACATTCCATACTTGTAAGGAAGACACCCACAAACAAGTAATCTTTTTTATGTATACACCATCTTAAATGTTACCCTTGTTAGGTAGAAACCCTCATAAATGTTATCCTATCTATGAATGCAACATTTTACATGCACCCTTAAACCATGTGAACCCACAACTATCAGCCTTTGGATGAGTACCCCCTTTATACGAGGTGTGCCCATAATAGACTAAGGTTATACACCCATATGACCCTACTTGTGATGTAACAACCTGAGATTTTATGAGAATTATTCCTTTTAATTTCATTTATGTCTTGTGTTGTACGATACACCAAAATTAGCTTGTTCTATACGCAACACCGTATTAACTTACAGTATTAGCAACACTATTCTTGGCTTGTGTTTCACACAATTTCAAGTTCGTTTTGTAGAAATTATTCTATGCAACATTAAGTATAGATTTTTTTTAATGTATAAATGAAATAAGTTTTGATTATGTTATACGCAACAAGAAAGGGAGCTTTCACTACACCCAACCTCGACTTGTCTTGCATTACACACAATCACAACCTTCATTGATAGTGTATGTAGTACGCAATACAGGGTTTCACTAAACAACAATATATTTTTATAAGATTGTTATGGACCAGCCGTTATGAATAGTATTAACTAAAGTTTTAATGTTATAACATTATTATTTATCTTACACATTTTCTAGAACATCGTGTGAGAACAAAATAATTTTTTTGAGTAAAATAAGTATTTTTCAAAAAATGCAGTTTTGCCACCATTTGATGGCGCACCCACTTTAAATATAGTTTTTGACATGTTTATAAGTTCAATTTGAAAAAATAAAATTCTTCTTTAGAATAAAGATATAAAAACTTACTTTGGATAAATTTTTCCTATTTTTCTGATTACTTTCATATTTTAATGAATAGTAAAAACACGCTATATTTTAATTAAAAACAAATTTTTTCATCGCAATAATTTATATGGATAAATTATAATATTTAATGGTTTTAAATTATAAATCGAATATATTTTTACCATTTAATATAATTTATGCAATTAACATTAATTTTACATTGAATTCATAGTTAAAAACATTTCAATCTTTGGAAATATTTTAACTTTTAAAACCCATTTTCATAACAATGCGATAAATATTAATTTAATTACAGCAACTTATGTGTTTTGAATTTTGAAACCTTAATTCCATATTTGGATTCTGTGGGTCCAAATTATGTTAATAGGTTACTTTTTTATTGATATTATGAATAATAACTACGATAATTTTAATTTACTTTAGTTAAAGATAAATCAGGTAATTAAAGGTAAGCCTAAGATTATAAAATTATCCTAAGAGATGCCAAAATTCTCTTGGATTTCTAAAAGTAGACCCATATCACCTAAGGGTCTAATTAGATTAATTTTATGTACTTTTCACCATGAAAATAATTTAATTATTATTAAAACCAATGAAAGTGACAACATGTCACTCTCTTAAATATTATAAGTATAATAATTTCAATTTAGTGATAAACATCATGAAACTTCAAAGATGAATAGTCTCCAAGAATCTAATAAAATTATCTACATCATGTGAATTTATTTATAAATTTTATGGATTAAATAATTATCATTAAAGGTGACATAATAGTGATGTTGAAATTATTTTATTGATTGAAATATCAAATAAATGGTTTTAAAAATATTAAAATAAATATTATATGAACTATTTAATGTGCTCCACGATTTTTCTAGATAAATATGACATGCTATGAATCTATTATATATATTTTTTCGAACATATATTTTGTGTTGATTTTAGTTAAATTCAAATAAATGAATAGTGTCAAAATTAACACTATTGTTATTTTATAAAAATAACATATTATTAAATTGTTTAAAAATCACATAAATGTTTAAAAATTATAAATTGAAACTTATATGGTCTAAAATTTCATAAAGTACACAATTATAGATAATTCAAAACACATAAGTAATTATTTATTACAATTTAAAATTTAGAACATTATTACCACAAACAAGATTAAATAAATTAAATAAGGATAAGTCAAATTGATAAGGTTTAAAATAATTTCCCAACAAGCCTAAATTTTATTTTTTGGTGAGATTACAACCCTATAACATCTAATATTCAAATATTAGTCATTTTTTGGATGTTTTTACGTGGGGTTTGATTTATTATAAATTAATATTTTTAAGGTTTCCAAAGGTGCCCCTCTCCTCCCTTAAAAAAGGGAACCTCCTCCCTCTCCTCTTCACAACACTTTGAGCCTTAAAGATAGGACAAAACCTGACCATTTATATTCTCCACTTCTCTAGAAAAATTTTGGAGGTTCTGGTCTTCTCAAAAGACCAACTCTAGTGCCTTAAGAGGAAGCTTAAAAGAGGTGCGTCGAAGAAGAGGTAATCTCTTCTACCAATTATTTTAAGTTTATTTCTTCTTAAAATTCTTCTTATTTAGTTGTTTCATTATAAAGTAATAACATAAGTATAAATAATATACTTATATGTTATTATAATTATGAAACAACCCCATTTCACCTTCTATCCATCCTACGAAAAACAAAATCACCGCCCGTGCATACGTACAGAATACCATCTCCACACCGTGTGTAATCTGTATTTCCACCACAAAATTACTTGGATAGGTATAATGGTGTAAATAATAACTATATATGGTTATTATAACATCATCTTATATCATCCGCTCCAATTCCATTCAATAATTATGGGAACAATATCATCGCTCGTGCGTACGTACGGATTACCGTCTCCAAGACGCGATGGGATTTATTCTCCATGTTAACCATTCAAGAATGATTATAATGTATATATAATGAATAATAATGATATATATGATATAATAATGCTACTGGATTTATGTACATATATGTGTCATTTACTTAATTCCATTCAATTCAATAAGGAAATGAAACAACGTTCATGCGTACGTACGGCCTACCGTCTCCTTGAACGGTGTATTTCATTCCATTTATCGATCTATAATATATATTTATATGATGAATATATATTATATATAAATCTTATTTTACATTCTGTAATTATTTAAATCAGGTTAAAAGTAATAATATCAAGAACAACAAGTCTAAACACATACAATAAATGAAACGATTTTACCCAAAATGCTACTTTAACATGAATTTACAAAAGAATGGGTAATATAAAGTCATAAGTGAACTATATATGATATCATAACAATGAATATGATTCTGTAATAAATCAATGACATTATTTAAATAATTATACAGGAGGTTCGGATACATACGAAGCATATCAGACATAAGGTAAGGGTTAATTTTCCAATCTCATATTTATCTGAGATTGCTTATACATAAGTATTTATTGGGGCTATATTTTTCATCCATGTCCATAAAAATGTTTTTCTTGAAGTGTTTAATATTAGTACATGTATTTTTAAATTCATGTTTACCCCTCTTTGACTTTTACTTTGTGTTATGGTAGGAATATTTCTTTTCTTTACCATATGTGGTACTTTTTGACTTTTCTGTTAAAAGTACGAGGATAATGTTTTTTAACTTATACGACATGAAAGGATTTTTATAGTTTTATAACGCCTAATTTTTATGAATATTCCTGTACAAGATTTCATTATTATTTCCAACAAAATACTTTTTCCTTTAAAGTTTAATGAAATTTTGTGAAAAGAAAATGATTTTGAAGAAGAAAGGATAATTTCCTCAAGAATTCATTTCAAGTGATTTGTCAAAACTATTTTCCATCTAAGATGAAATTATTTAGTATGATTATGTTTCAAGTATAATGTCTCTTTTATTTACATGGTTTGATTCTTCTTATGATGAAATTATATCCATTTGTTTTATATGGATTACTTTAAGATGGGACGATTTTTATGAAACACATTTTATTCTTTGGGTTATGATGAATGATTTATGTTTGTTTTGTGGTACAAGTAAGAATGATTTCATTATGAGATGGGTGGGACCTATATATCCCTCTAATGCATTGGGTAAAGACTTATATCTCTTGAGATAGATATGGCTCGAACGGTAAGTTAATCCGGTTCAGTGTTACCGGACTGGAATGAGGAGTGAACTCGATTTAGAAAGGGACTTTGTCCGGTAAGATGGTCTTGGCATCAATGCCTTGGATACTATGGAAATCATATCATGTGCTTAATGGATTTCCACAATTAAATGTTTTATTCCCATGTTATTTTATCATGATTGATGTTCCTTTATGATCTATTCCTTACGTACTGCCAAGATTTATTTCACAACTCAAGATTTTAATTTTTAAACTTTATGTTCATGTTTTTAAGTTTAAATGTATATGGTTTGTTTTATTTTCTCCATTATTACCCTTACTAAGAATTTGAGCTCACCCTTTATATGTTTTCTTTTCCCCAGGATATAAAGAAAGGTTTTAGGTAAGAAAAAAAGGTAAGATCTTTATGGGAGATGTTGAAGATATTTCCCCAATATTAGAATATTATGTTCTATGTTTCCAAAGACACTAAACTAGTACGGTTATTTGGTGTATGTGTTTGTTATATATTAAGTATTCCGCAAAAGTAATATAATGTCCATGTATGTCAATATTTGGGTCTCTACAATTGGTATTAGAGGAAAGGTTTAGTTAACCTTTGGAAATTAGGATGCGAAAACTTTACTGAGATCCCTAGAGATATTTATAAGGTATGTCTAGGGATGTCCCTAAGTTTAAGTATGTGTTTAGGTTATAGTACTAGAATTACAGTAAATATATTAGAATTAATCCTAAGATGTTAGATATTGAAGGTAATCCCCCTTTATTAGGTTGTTTTCCCTAGCATGATTTTTGCCTCTCACACTATTCTTTTTGGGTTTTAGATGATGGATAGAACCTGAAGGAATCATGTTGATCAATGTAATGGACAATGCAATGATTGTCCTTATGAACAAACCAATGTTATGGGATATGGAGTGAAAAATATTATTGCTATAATTACACAATCTATGAATCATTCTGGGCTTCCAAATGTGCAGAGAAGGGAACAATATTATATTGAGTCCTTTATGAGGCAAAGTCCACCTTGTTTCAATGGGTATTCTAATCCACTTTTTGCTGAAAAATGGATCAGTACCATTGAAAATATATTTTCCATACTTTTCTGTTCAGAACAAGAAAATGTCATTCTGGTTGTTTACCATTTAGAAGGTGAAGCAGACCAGTGGTGGACTCTAATTAATAATACCAGTCCCCAAGATGAAATTGAATCAATATAATGGGATGAGTTTAAGAACTTGTTTTTCAATATGTACTTCCCTCGTATTCTTTGAACAAAGTTGGAAAAATAGTTACTTGAGATTAAGCAAAAGGATGATGAATATGTTGGTATATATGAAGTTAATTTTACAAGGCTTGCAAGGTATGCATCTGTCTTTATCATCCAACCTGAAAGTAAAGTTGACCGATTCTTCAGTGGATTAAAATCAAGTCTTTGAAGGGAATTTGCTATCAGAGACTTCAGTAGCAATGAAGAAATTTTGCGTTGTGATATCAAGTTAGAACTGGAAGTTGGTGTTACATAGCCATGTCAGGGTTTTGAAAGAAAAAACGAAAGATGGAGTTCAAGGAGTAATCTCAGAACAATGGAGAAAAAAAAGATGAATGTTTTTTTATGATCAAAGTGTGAAAAGAAGCATGGTGGAGATTTTATAAAAGTCACTAGAAAATGTTTTAATTGTGGAAAATAAGGTCATTGAGTAGTTGAGTGTCTAAGTAATGGGAAAAAGGTAGTTAATGATGTGAATAGAGAAAAGACTACCGTGAATGCTCCAACAACACTCAATGTTTCAAGTGCAAGGAAATATGGAATTATGCTGATCAGTTCCCTAATCCAAGGGATAATGATGATCGACATGAGCAATATCTTAAGTCAAAGGATAAAGGGAAGTCACATGCGATCACTATTTGTGATGTTGAGTATGAAAATGTTGTTGTGGAATGATTAAGTGTTTATGTAATGGGATTTCAAAATAGAATCATGGAATCTCATTTATAGTATCGTGGAATTTTGGAATATCTATATATTGGTTTTTAATAATTATATGGTACTGGTAACCATGAAAAGTGATTGAAATATATTTTTTTTGGAAAGAAGATGATATGAAAATAAGAAGATAATGAAATGAGCTCATGACTGATATAAGGACAAAGTTATATCAAGGTTTGAGTATATAGAAATTTTGGGATTTTGGTATATGGAAAGAGTTAACTTTGGACAACATTCATGTTTTCACTAAGGTTCAATGGGTATTTATTTTTCTAGATAATACATGATTAAGGTATTCACATGTTTGGAATGCGACCAAAAAGATATATCGTATGATATATTGGGATAAATGATGGTATTCACATGCTCGGTAGATGAAATTTCTAGTAATTGTTTTCTTTACACTATGATCTTGGAAAGAAGTATTTTGGATAATCCTAAATATTGGAATGAATTAAGTTAGACATAAGATAGTATTGTTTAATTCTAGAACTTTGTTTGATATTACTGCATGAATGTTATAATAATGTAGTTTTAGAAAAAGGGACAACCTGCATGACATGCGACAACCCGTCGCGTCGGACAAGGTTATGGGAATCGAACCCACAACCGAAGTGTGACAAGCCTTTATCGCCTAACACTGGCCTACAAGAAGTCCCTGGTATTATAAACTAGTTTTATTTTATTAAACGGTATTATAGATGAAGTATAAGTCCATTTTTGGAATCATATACGATTTAGCTCACCATAGATGGACTTATGTTTATTTGATAACTATTGCTAACCTTATGTTTGGGACAGATGGAATGACCTATCATTATATCTCATGATCTGCTAACACTTCACGGAAGACAAATTCAACTTCATTTCTTTAAGAGATGAAGTGGAAATTGTTCAAGGCAAAAACCAAAGTGTGATTTTACCAAAATAAAGTAAGTATTTCTTCTAATTCAAATATTTCAACTTTAGGGAGAGGATATTGGAAACCAAAAATGTTGTCCTAGTGCTCTTTTATCTGATCAATCATATTGTACCTTAGATCATCGCAAATTTATGGCTTTGTGATTGTTGGATTTTTTATAGCTATGTTCTCTACCACTATCCATCCGAACTTGATGCTTAGATTTCTCTTCCATTACCACATTTTCACCTATGTTCTCCTATGTGTAAACCCAGTGATGAGTTAATTTGGGTAACCTTTATGTTTCATACTTCACTTTTTAATTTTTTTAGTATTCCTTTTTATGAAAGAAACTTTCAAGTAGTAAACCATTTATAACCCCGACGAATTTCGAGGGCGAAATTAATTTTAAGGGGGGTAGAATGTAACAACCTGAGACTTTATGAGAATTATTCTTTTTAATTTAATTGTTGTCTTGTGTTGTATGCTACCCCAAAATTAGCTTGTTCTATATGCAACACCGTATTAGCTTTCAGTATACACAACCCTATTCTTGGCGTGTGTTACACACAATTTCAAGTTCATTTTGTAGAAATTATTCTACGCAACATTAATTATAGATTTTTCTAATTTATAAATGAAATAAGTTTTGATTATATTATATGAAACAACAAAGGGAGTTTACACTACACGCAGCCTTGACTTGGCTTTTATTACACATAATCGCGACCTTCCATGATAGTGTATATAGTTCGCAATATAGGGTCTTACTAAAAAATGATATATTGTTATAATATTATTATGGACTTTCCTTTCTGAATATTATTAACTAAATTTTAAATGTTATAACATTATTATTTATCTTTCTCATTTTCTAGAACATCGTGTGAGAACAAAATAAATTTTTGGAGTAAAATAAGTATTTTTTAAAAAATGCAGTTTTTCTGCCTTTTGATGGAGCACCCACATTAAATATTGTTTTTGAAATGTTTATAAGTTAAATTTTACAAAATATAATTCTTCTTTGGAATCAAGATATAAAAATTTACTTTGGATAAAATTTTCATATTATTCTGATAACTTATATATTTTAATGAATAGTAAAAACACGCTATATTTTAATTAAAAACAACTTTTTCATCGCATTAATTTATATGGTTAATTTATAATATTTAATTGTTTTAAAGTATAAATATAATATAATTTTTCAATTTAATATAATGTGTGTCATTACCATTTATGTTACATCGAATTCAAAGGTAAAAACATTTCAATCATTGGTAATATTTTAACATTTAAAACTCATTGTCTCAACAACAGGATAAATTTTAATTTAATTACTGAAAATTCTGTGTTTTTAATTTTGAAAAATTAATTCCATATTTTTATTCAGTGGGTCCAAATTATATTAATAGTTTACATTTATTGTTTTGATATTATGAATAGTAACTACGGTAATTTTTATTTACTTCAGTTAAAGATAAATTAGGTAATTAAGGGTAATCCAAAGATTATAAAATTATCCTAAAACTCTCCAAAAGTCCATTGGATGACTAAATGTAGACCCATATCACCTAAGGGTTGGATTAGAATCATTTTATGTACTTTTTAATATGAAAATAATTTAATTATTATTAAAACCAAAGAAAGTGACAACATGTCACTCTCTTAAATATTATAAGTATAATAATTTTAATTTAGTGATAAACATCATGAAACTTAAAACATGAATAGTTTAAAGAAGTATACTAAAATTATCTACATCATGTAAATTTATTTATAATTTTAAAAGATTAAATAATTATCATTAAAGGTGACACAATAGTGATGTTGAAATTATTTTATTGATTGAAATATCAAATAAATGGTTTTAGAAATATTAAAATAAATATTATATGAACTATTTAATGTTCTCCACGAATTTTATAGATAAATATGACATGTTATGAATATATTAAATATATTTGTTCGAACATATCGTCTGTGTGTATTTTATTTAAATTCAAATAAATGAATAGTGTCAAAATTAACACTATTGTTATTTTATAAAAATAACATATTATAAAATTGTTTAAAAATCACATAAATGTTTAAAAATTATAAATTGAATATTATATGGTCTAAAATGTCATAAAGTACCCAATTATGGTTAATTGACAACACATAAGTAATTATTTATTACAATTTAAAATTTAGAATATTATTACCACAAATAAGATTAAATAAATTAAAAAAGGATAAATCAAATTGATAAGGTTTAAAATAAATTTCAAACGTGCCTAAATTTGATTGGTTGGTGATATTACAACCCTATATATTATAATATTAGAATATGAGTCATTTTTGGAGGTTTTTAAGTGGTTTTTAATTTATTATAAATTAATATTTTTGAGGTTTCTAAAGGTGCCTCTCTCCTCCCTTATAAAAGGGAACCTCCTCCCTATCAACTTCCCAAAACTTTGAGACTTCAATATTGGAAAAAACCTGCCCATTTATCTTCTACATTTATATAGAAACATTATGGAGGTTCCAGTCTTCTCAAAAGACCAACTCAAGTGCCTTAAGAGGAAGCTTAAAAGAGGTGCGTCGAAGAAGAAGTAATCTCTTCTACCGATTCTTTCAAGTTTATTTCTTCTTCAACTTATTATTCTTTAGTTGTGTCACTGTAAAGTAATAACATAATTATCAATAATATATTGATATGTTATTATAAATATGAAACATCCCCATTTCACCTTCTATCCATCCAATGGAAAATGAAATCACCGCGCGTGCGTACGTACAGAATATCATCTCCACGCCATGGTGTAATCTATTTTTCCACCACCACCTAACTTGGATGAATATAATGGTGTAAAGAATAACTATATAAGGTTATTATAACACCATATTATATCTTCCAATCCAATTCCATTCAATAATTATGGGAACGATATCATCACTTATCCGTACGTACGGATTACCGTCTCCACGACGCGATGAGATTCATTATCCATGTTAACCATTCAAGAATAATTATAATGTATATATAATGAATAATAATTATATATTTGAAAAAATAATGCTACTTAATTTATGTAAATATATGTTTCATTGACATAATTCCCTTCAATTCAATATGGTGATGAAAACAACATTCATGCGTACGTATGACCTACCGTCTCCATGAATGGTGTATTTCATTGCATTTATCGATCTATCATATATATTTATATGCTGAATATATATTATATATAAATCATTATTATATTCTTGAATTAAGTAAATCAGGATATAAGTAATAATATCAAGAACAACAAGTCGAAACACGCACGATAAATGAAACGATTTTACCCAAAACGCTAATTTAACATGAATTTACTAAAGAATTTATGGGTACTGTAGCAGGGCACTATAGCAGTACTATAGCAGCCGTGGAACTGTAGCAGCGGTGACACTGTAGCAGTGTAGGGACTGTAGCAGGTACCGTAGTGGCGGCGGTTACTGTAGATAGTACTGTAGCAGTGCGAGTACTGTAGCAGTACTGTTCACCGAGGGGTCCTTTGGGCCAAAAAATGGGCTTTCAAGCCTTGTATTCAGGCCACTTGGCCTTGGGCCTTCAGGCTATGTAATGGGTCACCCTCTACCTAGTCTAAAGAGGTCTTTACTTTAAATAATAAATTGAGGCTTCATCCCCAACCTTTAAAAAAAATGAATTTACAAAAGAATGGGTAATATAAAGTCATAAGTGGAAGATATATGATATCATAACAATGAATATGAATCTGTAATAATTCAATGACATTATTTAAATTATTATACAGGAGGTTTGGATACATACGAAGCATATCGGATATAAGGTAAGGGAGAATTTTGAAATCTCATTTTTATCCGAGATTGCATATACATAAGTATTTACTGGGGTTATATTTTTCATCCATGTCCATAAAAACGTTTTTCATAATGTGTTTAATATTCTTCCATGTATTTTTAAAGTCATGTTTACCCCTCTTTGACTTTTAAATTATGTTATGGAAGGAATCTTTATTTTTTTACCATATGTGGTACTTTTGTGACTTTTCTGTTAAAAGTACGAGGATAATGTTTTATTAACTTATGCAGCATGAATGGATTTTTACGGTTTTATAACACCTAATTTTAATGAAGATTACTCTACAAGATTTCATGATTATTTTCAACAAAATACTTTTCCTTTAAAATTGAATGGAATTTTGTGAAAATAAAATGATTTTGAAGAAGAAAGGATATTTTCCTCAAGAATTCATTTCAAGTGTTTTGTCAAAACTATTTTCCATCTAAGATGACATTATTTAGTATGATTATGTTTCAAGTATAATGTATTTATTTTTTACATGGTTTTATTCTTCTTATGATGAAATGATATCCATTAGTTTTATATGGATTACGTTAATATGGGATGATGTTTATGAAAACCATTTTATTCTTTGGGTTATGATGAATGATTTATGTTTATTTTGTAGCACAAGTAAGAATGATTTTATTATGAGATGGGTGGGACCTATATCTCCCTCCAATGAATTGGGTAAATATTTATATCTCATGATATAGACATGGTTGGAATGATAAGTTAATCTGGTTCAGTGTTACAGGACTGGAACGAGGAGTGAACTCGATTCAGAAAGGGACTTTGTCCACAAAGATGGTCTTGACAGCAATGCCTTGGCTACTATGGAAATAATATCATGTTCTTAATGGTTTTCCACAATTAAATGTTTTATTCCCATGCTATTTTATCATGATATATGTTCCTTTAGGATCTATGCTTTACGTACTGTGAAGATTTATTTCACAACTCATGATTTTGATGTTTACAATTTATGTTCATGTTTTGAAGTTCAAATGTATATAGTTTGTTTTATTTTATCCATGCTTACCCTTACTGAGAATTTTATCTCACCTTTTATATGTTTTATTTTCCCCAGGATATAAATAAATGTTTTAGGTAAGAAAAAAAGGGAAGATCTTTTTGGGAGATGTTGAAGATCTTTCACCAAGATTAGAAGGTTATGTTCCATGTTTCCAAAGACACTACACTATTACGGTCCTTTGGTGTATGTTTTTTTATATATTAAGTATTTCACAAATGTAATGTAATGTCCATGTACATCAATCTTTGGGTCTCTATATGTGAAATTCCCTCAAAAGGGTCTTCAAGCCATATAAACATATTCTATAGACCTTTCATGGTTATCATCTCTCTTCATCTATCAGAGAATGATGAATAAATATGTGACATGGGCCTCCACCTTAGTGTAAGTCCTATAAAATTAATCAATATCCTAGACCACGTAACAAAACTCCAAAATGAGTCTATCATCCTTCATTTTCTATAACCAGAAAATAAGTTAGCTCATACAAAGGTATCATCCTTAGTGTATGGTCCAACCATGCCTTCAAGAACCTTAAGACAATATATCTCTCATTAAATTTATCATGAATCATGATTCCAAACTCAAATTATATATCTAAATCAATACTAATTAGGCCTCCACCTTTGTGTAAGTACCTAAAATATTTCAAAAATTCCAAGGAAATAACCCTCATGAGTATTAATTCTCTTTCTTCACCCATCATCGGGTTAAGAACCACTGAAATATGAGGAATCTGATTCCTATTATAAATGGGATATGTAGGATGCATTAATATGACTAAATATCAACACTATAACTTCTTCCATAGATCCATATTCTATAGAAAACTATAAACCATACTCTATATGAGAATCCTTAGTGTGTAAGCCCCACACAATTCAATATTTTATTCTCATGAAATGAGTCTGATCATCCTCTATATCTTGTTTCTCACACCAAGAATGACTCATGTGGGATTAGATACTAGAGGTGATTGGGGAATTATTGTGATGAAAATTTAACTAATATGGGGATATTTTTATATATAGTCCTAATTAAATACCCTCTTACTTTAAAAGGCCATATTTCTGATGAAATATCTTAGGGCAGTCTTATATTCATAAGTCCCACTCAAACCTCTATTGTCACACCTTTTATGATGAAGAAAACCATAACATAAAAGCTGTATAGACTTTGATTCATAAATTCACAGGATATGTAGGATTCCAATCTAAGGCTTGATCCAGATATTTACATCATTTCCACATGATGTTAAACTTCACAGTATAGTCTTATCATACAACCTTAAACTGGTTCAAATTACCTACATGGGTTTTGATTTTTGTTCCCATAGGATACATTGGACACCTCTTCAAGGTTCATTCCCAATTCCAAAACATAGACTGCCTCTCTATATGGTGATGATTCTAGAGTTACAAATTATTCTATAAACTAAAGAATAAGAAATTAATTAGAAAATGAATGGGATCCTATTATACATGTATATGTTCTCACCAATACATGGTTTTTATCAAGTCATTGGAATAAGGGTAACTAGTCCCATATTTGTACTTTGGAAGGACTCACTAACATAACAGACATATATAATATAGTCCTAGAATATGAAATAATTTTCCCCAATAGTTTGGGATGAGCTCAACCTCCCATCATCTCAACCAATGTGAGTTCATAATTTTCGATGATAAGAAACCCTATTGACCATCTACCTTTGGAAAGAAGGACCATATCTTGTCATGGATACAAGAATCATTGGGTGTTTCTGAAACAAAATTGTGAAATCAATGTGAAGTCTTTAAAGTTTTGATAATACATTAACACATAGGAAAGGGTATGTTTTTTCATTAAATGATGGTCAAAACATTTTATTTTGTTGAAAAAAATTGGTGAACCCGATAAGAATACTTTAACCATGTAAACACTTTTATGAGTATAAAATGATAGATTTTCCAATTCTCCCTTGGACATTTTATTTCATGTGTACCCAGAAAACAAAAATGGTGGACCGAACATAAATATCTTAATAGTGCCAAACCTCTCACATGTAAAAAGGTACCACATTGATATCCTTTAATTGAGGAAGAAATTTATTGACCATGAATTCTTTATATATGATATTGTACTGATAAGGTGTCTTGTTCCATATTTAAGACTTTTGAGAGATATTCCATCAGATTCCATGAGTTCTGGAAAATTTGTAAATACTTGAAGAACACCTTAAGTAGTTTTACACAACCAGTTGACACTCTATTCATATTCGTTAATCTCCATGTAAACCTTGGCTAGAGGGCTCGACATATATTGTCACCAACCTAGAAACTCCAATTATTTTTGGTGAATTTCCTAGTCTAATAACACCATATCAGTAGTTACATACTGACATTAGAGGCAATTTGTGAAATTCAACAGATGATGGATAACCATAGGCTTTCTTTCCCTTGACTGGCCCTTGAGAATATGGTGGCCCCTATTACCACATTAAACCACATGGTATGTTTTCTATATGGTGAAAAAATATATACCTTTCCTATCAATAGAATGTGGATGAGGGAAATCACCACATCAACTCAACCACCCAAGAGATTTCTAGGATGACACCAATACACTCTGGTCTTCATCATTATCAGGTGACCTCAATTCCATAGGAATTTACAGAGAAAAGTGTTACTACCCTAACCATAAAAATAAGGGATTCCAATTAGATATCCCCCCTAGGGTATCAGAACAGTGAAACTCCAAAGCATGCCTGTATCACTAAAATTTACAATGTATCTGAGTCCCATAAAAATTTCCTAATAGTGTCCCATGATAAATCCCATATTTTCACTATCTATAAGACTTAGACTTCATTGTAACTAGCCTTGGTGACTATGTAATCCTAAGGAGAACCCCATCCCACATGGATAAGGGAATTTTATCATTTTTATCCTTGATATAGGAATTATCCCACAAAATGATACAACAAGAACTAAACCAAAAAACAAGATAATCCATTTAATATGAAAAATGACCCACCTATGTATCCCTCAACATGATATCAATGGTATTTGATGAATTTTTAACAGATTCATATGATCATAGTCTTAACGAGTCTAACTGTACCCTTATGAAATCTTCTAAGCCACAAAATTTCAACTAATTACCAAGCACAACTTTGGTAAATAAAATATTAGTGATTCAATGATTTCATCTATAAAATTCATTATCAACCATATTAAATCTTCAAATAAAAATATCAATGTAAAATATTCCTAATGGTATCAGTAGGTTCAGTCACTGAGGTCCATGTTGAGACCCACATCATTAGGCACTCACCCCACCATGGATAGAGGAAAGGACATTATCTAGAATCCAACTGGTAATCACTTTAATAATGGAAAGTAAACTTATATGGACGAATAGACTTCTCAACAGAAATGATAGAATGAGTATCTTCAGGAAATAATTGTTGGAATTCTTATAGGATATTGTTCACAAGATAATTTAATAATACTCTCTCATAGAGGACCTAATTTTAATGAATTTCCCAATCCCACATAGTTGAGGAAATTTTTATATACTTTCCCTCATATCGATTGGAATACAGGCACTATTCAACTTCACACCATCCCATTGGGATAGGGAAATTTTTCTATTCCCCACCCCCTCATCTGGTGAACTCTAGAAACAATCTAACCTTTGTAGTTTACATAAGGTCTCTAGGTGATTCTAATTCATCTAATATATGGGAAGAATCATTATCATCCATGGAACATAATTCATTGGTGCCTACCACTGAATTGATATGGATTGGGACATCACATCCCGATATCCCAATGTAGCCATGTTCCCATGATGATAGAGGAATAAGTGGCACACATGGAAAGTATCATCGTCGCCCATCTCTTAATGACATTTCGGAAAAGGTATATTAATTCCAACCAAAACATGAATCTCAGTAATTCATCTATTCCATGGAAAATGATTTTATCATACTCCCAATAACGAGGAAACCTCAAGAGATTGTGTTAAGGGGATATAGAAACTACTTTCCATACAACTGATATCTTGGTCAAAAAGTATATTATTTCATTAAATTTAAGGATGGGCTTCAAAACCAGATAGATGAGTGAATGTTGGAACCCCTAACACCTGAATCCCCACTCTAGTCATGTGATCACTATAAATAGAACACAAAAGTTGTGCATTGAAATATGGTCTACCTGTCACTTAGTGATTGAAGATCTTATCTTATTAATAGAAGAAATATAGTCTATTCCTTTAATACTGGGGATATGGATTCATAATTCTCATGGTCATTAGAGCATGACCCTCTCAGGTGCCCAAGAACCAAGATATCTATGGAGGTATCCATGAATTATCACCTTGACTATTTTATTTACTATTTATTATTAGGGAATACAATTAAAGGATTCATTATCTTTAATAATAGTCTCCATAAGAAAGTAGATGAAGTCTTGATAGAGTTATAGAATCCCAAAACTCATAAAACATGCATAAAATTCATCCTATCTCCATCTGAGGATCATCCCTTTTGACAAGTTATGTAGACAACATCCTAGTCACAAGATGTTAAAATGATCAACAACATTCTAGTCACATGATTTTAAAATTTACAACAACATACTAGTATCATGAAATTAAACAACACATAAACCTCCTTCCTTCATGACATTAAATTGAACGGAACACGTCCTTACCCCATTATGTTGAACTGAAAAAAACATCCTTAATACACAACATTAAACTGAAAAGAAAATTTCATTATTGTATTAAGTTAAATTGTATAGAACAAATCCTAGTCACATGATAATAAAATTATTAACAACTTAATTTATTAGAGATATCACCTGAATCAAGTGGAAAACATGATTTTTGTGTAGTGCCACCGACATGATATAGTCATGACCTGTGAGGTTTCATGTAGAGGTCTCTAGGAACCGAAGCCTGCAAGACCACATAACTTAGGGAAGACCTCTATGAGACCAACAATGGATATTTCCACTACCAAATGATTTTGGAGTTTATCCCTAGGGTTTAAGAATCAACTCCATAATCACCTTAGTATGGTGGATCTAGGAGTTCACCATGACTCTATCTCAATTTAGGAGCTTCCCATGAGGGCCCCTATCAATCATTATTACTAGTTTTATCCCTCTAAATACCTATAAAATCCTATTGAGGGCCCCATATGACAATTTTATGCCTTATAAAATCAGATCCAGACATTAAGGAAATATCTATAGACACATAAAGTTATAGTTCAGATGGAGTGGGACCATATGCACACCTCCAATAGTGAATTCCACCAACATATTATAGAAGAAACTAGTGAGTTGGACCATATACATGTTCACCCAAACCATGACTTCCTACATATCTCAGTATCACATATAGGGTTGGAATATGTCTTGACCCCCATGCATGAATCTCATCATCATATTACATTGGCATAAGGAGGATAAGAGTGGGAATATATCGCCACTTCAAGTAACAAAAATTTTCATCATATACTATAAATAAAGAAATGTAGGAATATATCCATGCACATACCCTTCTGTAGTGCCAATACATTTTGTTAGGATATAGGAGATTTTCTAGAATATTCTAGAAATGATATATATACATTCACATATTTCTATTATAATGAAAAAAGTAGCATATCACCCAGATTAACATAAATATGTGGCTACTCCAGAGAAAAAACATATTTTTACTCCCATCTAGGTGGATTGTACATATATTATAATAAAGGACAATGTATAATACTTGGCTAATATTTCTATTTCAACTGGAATCTGTCAGCTTAGTTTGGAAAACATTATAGGATAGGAAAATATTTCTATTGAAGAAATCCGGTGGAATATTCCAAAGTTTAACTAGGACCAGGCTTATATCCCTACTCCAATAGAGGTACATCAATATATTTCCATAATCAACCTAGGGTACGCTCATATCATGGTAGATAAAACTACTCAGTATATTACATTAGCTTATAGGATCCCAGAAACATATTCCTCCACCCCCTAATGTATGACTACACTATAATATTTTAGAGGATGTATAGGTGGAGGCCCATATTCCTCCTCCCATTCCATATTTCCATCAAAATATTCTTTAGGTGTATGAATATTTAAACTAGGATCATCCCCTTTTAAAACTATAGATAACCAACATATTATAGAAACCACCCAAATTTAGACTCATATTCCCACCTACAATATAGAAGATAACTGAAATAATCCATCATCTTCTTAGTAGTAGAATCATATTTCCACTGTGATGGATAGTTACCAGCAAGCTCTGATGATTACTATACAATAGTCCCATACTCCCAATCAACCCCAAAATATAGGTCGGCATACTCTGGCCACGATATGGGATGAGGATGATATTCCCACCTTGCCTGATTCCTTTTTCCTTGAGGCCATAAAAATCATATCTATAGTTCCTCAAGGGTGTATTGAATCTTTGACTAAGGAAGAAGGTTACAACTACCATGATAGTCCTCCTCGTAGCAGTATAGAGATGGATTATGGGGATCCTACCATTATATCTTCTGTGGATAACCTCCCTGTGGGGATATCACCCTAATAAAATAAAATCATCCCCTTTTTAAGAAATAATCATATAGAGAGGTGCTAAAAAACTATGATTTACCTTATATAATTATCCATTAACCACTAGAAACTCCTCACTATAGTTATAAGGTGACCTAGAGAAGCAAAATATGTAGTAAAATTGGATATAGTACGCCCAAAAAATCCTAGTAATATGGTGCTAATCTACATGAAAACATCTTATTCATATGACGTTAAACTGTATGTAAACATCCCAGTAACATGATATTAAAACTCATGAAAACGTTCTAGTCACGTGATGTTAAACTACAAAAAAATTTACTAGTCACACGATATCAAAATGCACGAAAATTTCCTTACCTTTGGACATTAAAACAGAACATTAATTACATTTCCACAAGAAAATGAACTACACATCTTTATAATTTATGGCCACAAGAATTTAAACTGAATAGCATCCCAGGTCTGGGTCACAAGCCCCTAAACATCACAACATGTGTTTATTATGTGGGACTTCACCCTCTTACATGTGATCTAGATCTATGTAAAATGTTTTTTGGGTAGGGTTTTACCATCTCATATTGAGTTTACTATCATAATATCACACAAGGATAAGGTAGTACAACCTTTCTATTGGAACCAAAATCTCATTCAAATTTGGTTTCCTTCCTTCTAAATCTATGAAATCAATTCATTATAAATTAATTGAACATGAGCCATATCTATATAGAGAATTTAAAATAAAGTGTTGTCATCCCTATGTGAGATTCAGATCCACATAAGGGACCATATATAAGAACTACATGTGTCTTTATTCCAATATTTATGGGATATGTAGTGATGTATGAATCTTATTTTTATGCCCATCTACGAATTTTCATCAGTCCCAACTATATCCCTCTATGAGAATTAGTTTCATATTGAGAATCTATTCCAAACTAAAATTTGAACACCCCTACAAGTTTCTTATCATTAACTCTTATGAAGATTAATTTTCTTCCCAACAATATCTTGTTTCTCACACCAAACATGACTCATTTAAGCTTAAAGAACATGGAAAGACACTTCAACTAGTATTATTGAAATGTTTCATATTAAAATATAAGAACCCAAATCTACATTGAATTATGTTAAACTTTCTGACATGATGTATTCATGTTGATAAGATCTTCTTCCCTAATTATTTTATACTTTATGGTCACATGTTCTATCCGTTTTACCTGGAAGTGTGATCAGTACATGTTTCCCTAACCTTTATTATACTCAAATGTTTCTTGAATATTACGTTCTCTATGAACCAACTTCATAGAATCCATATCTATGTTAATAAAAAACAACTATTTGAGTTGGTACAGTTCTCTTGGAACCCTAGGGACCTCAATAATATGTAATCTTGGTTTTACTCTATAGAAAATTTGTAAAAAGGATTATATGATCTAAAGGTACCCCTATATGATTCAATGGTGAATTACATAATTCCTTAAATATTGTGCCTAGGGTATTTTATTGTCCCTTGAAGAGAGGTACCCCTTAAATCTATGATTTATTTTCCAGACTACATGGGATACGAGGTTTCGCCATTACCAATTGTTAAAATTTACTCGTAAGTCTCCACCTCCTATTGACAATGATATTCTTGGGTTATGATTTAAACATCCCATAACCCAACTATTCATGTCGATTCAGATGCCCTCAATGTTATAAATCTGTGCATTGTACACATTCTCAAAGAAATATTATAACATCATATTTTAGTACCCTTTCACTTTGGAGGATGCAACTCCTCTGAAGGCCTAAAATCCCTATGTTAGTCATTCCTCTCGACAATCCCATCTGGTATATATTGCAAGACAAAAAATTTCATAGAGAAAGTTATCTTATGGGACTCACCACCTACACGAGACCCAGGTCCATGAAAAGATAGTTTTCCCCTATCTATAAGTTTGTAATAGGGTTTAATGATTCAACCCTTTACTAGGATAGGATGTGGAAAGTCCCTTTCCCAATGTACAATATCGATCTATATATAGGATCTTTCATCCAACTATGATGTGAAGGCTCGATCAATGTTTAAAAAATTCCCCCTCCCTACATATGATCTAGGTATATATATAAAGTCTATATAAGAACTATGTGTGTCTTGATTTATGACACTCTAGGATATGAAATGATGCCTAGGTCCCCTAATCCTAGGCCCAACTACAATATTTAAAACAATATCCCCTTCATTGTAAATGATCTTGATCTATACATGGAATATTTTTATGTAATAATTATTTAAGGCTTGAATATTGACCTATCCAGAAACATAGTGGAATCAAGGTATATTTTCTTAAACCCAACAATAGGCTTGAAACTATCACAAACTTCCTTGATGATTAGTCTATATCAAAAGCAATCAACCTTGTTTAGCTGAAAGACTATGAAAATTACACCATCACTGAAATCCTATCCCAATAAGAGAATCCCTTTTCCTTTATGGTACCATTGATAATTAGAGATCATGAACCCAGGAGATAGTGGGTGACTGCTCTTTCATGGAGTAACATGCCCTTATACCATATATATGAATCATATCTGTTTAGGGGGCCCTTACCTTTTCCAAAACAACATATGACATGATTCTTATTCATATTGGATATGTAGTGATTCATGGAATAATCACCACTGGAACCAGACATAAATTTTAAAATAATTCTAATCCTACATTAATGTTTCATCCTTCATAATAATTATTCACTTTTATAATGTATATTCACAAAGGTATGACATAATTTTCTTTTCCTATATGTGAGATGGATTCAGATAGAGGAAGCCACCCATATATTGTGTATAGGGTGATAAAAATTTCCCTCTCCATATATGAGTTTGATCTATGTGGAGATCTATATGGGAATTATATGTTTCTTGATTTTTATTTCCATAGGATACATAGTGTCACCATAATCCTTCAATAATAGACTCATCCTCAAAATCAAAATAAAATTTCCTCTCCCCTTTTGTGTAAGAGATAGATATATGAAGAGAGATATATTTTAAAGAGATATTTTAATCATTATTTCTACCCCCATGATATACATAATGAATTCCATGGTAATCCCAACCACATAAACTACATATAACCCTAGTTCTACTCTACTTTGGAAGACCTCAATTTTCTTAAGAATGGTCAAGTTATAAAGGATAGTTTTTTTAATGTATAAACTAGATCAATTTTTTTATTGTGTTCACATGAACCAGATCTACCCAAAAGGAGTCACATTGTATGTTTTCTACATATGATTATATGCAAGGAAAAAAATAACTCTCACATCTGAATTCCCCTCACCAATATAGGGTGTCTCTAAGGTTATGAAATAGAATTTCATGTCAGTACACAAAATCATGGTTGCATAGAATTAAACTACAATATAATCACATCCTTATCACATGATTTCAAATAACATGAAAATTAAATCCTAGTCGCATAACATTAAACTACATGGAATCCATGTCCCCACTACACGACGTTAAACTGCATAAACCATCATCCACTATCCCTCTATATAAAAGGATCAAAATAGCTTAATCATAGTAGACTAGAACTCGGGGTTGTTCCATCATATTCTTAATAACCTCCTCCCATAAAACACACATTGTGTATTGATCATATTAGGTTTATTAAAACCTTCTACGACCCTTATAAAGGAGAAAATATCCATCTTGTTGACCATTTAAGAGTTGGATCTGTGTATGGGCCTTGGACCGATTCATAGGTGGTAACTTGTCCTTATAAAAAGGCCCCTATGATCCTTTTGACCCCTAATAGAATCTCAATGGAAATCATCACTATATTTATATTCATGGTCATACTCTACATTAATTTCTCATACCATCACTCATGATCTGAGAATTGTGAATCATGATTTACCTCGTCCTCATCCTCCTCTCAAAAGGGTGTTAGAGTAATCTTGACCTTAAGAATCAGAATTAGGTTATTACACAACATTCTACATATACCAGTCCATAAAACATGACCTTAAACCATTTTCCCTTTGGTAAAATCTATGTGACCCTAATCTCTAGCCCCCAAAGGTCAAATCGCAAGACCTTAGACCACTAATGAAAGAGACAAAAAAACATATCACAATAAAAAGTTATAAATGGAGGGCTGAGAAACATTAAGTATCTACTCACTAGGTTATTTATCTATAGAGTCTAGGTAAAAGTTTGAGTGTAAATAAAAAAGGAATAAATTCATAAGGACCATATTATGACCCATGTAAAAGTCAATCCATGCTTGTTGGGCACCTTTTTTCCAAGAAAATGATAGATCAATGATTTTTCACATCCCCTCACAATGATAACATGTTCATTATGTGGAGACTCAAATTTTTGGGTGTTCAAAAACTTCATGAATATTACATTTTCCATAAACCAACATCATGTATTTGAAGTATGAGTTGATACCCCCCACCATTCCTTGAGTTAATATACTTCACTTGGAATCCCATAGCCTTGAGTCTTTTTTATTGGTTATACCCTATATAAAATTAGTAATAGGGATAGATTGATTCAAATAGAACCCACTAGAATTCACTAGTGAATAACACAATTCATAATAAATTGTTCCTAAGGGATATTATGGTCCCATAGGAGAGGCCTCCCTTAAATCCAAGAGCTATTTTCCTGACAACGTGTGATACAGTCTTCCACCATTACTAATTGTTGGCCTATACCAATCAATATCCACCAACCATTGACTTATATATTCACAAATCAAAATTTACAATTCCCTTGACCAAAATATTTAAGTTCATTCAATGTCCATAATGTTACATCACCATATATTGTAATTCTTGAAGCATGAATTCAATACTTCATTCTTGAACCATTTGATGGTCCTTATCATGTGAACCCATGGTATTGGGCCTGAGCTTCATAATCATAAAAAAATTACCCAGTGTAGTAAAACCCTCCTTGGATATTATTTTTTCATAACGTAATTCATTTCCTAAGTATTTTAATCTTCAATAATCTTATATAGCCCCTAGAAAGGAGTTAGGTCCCCTATACTTGAAAATCCATGTAATCCCATATTGGATTATGCCTAAGGGACCTTGTCATATCTACCTAAGGAATTATTTACTTCTAAGAATGGACCTCTACTCCCTATTAGTTTAAGAAATATCACAATAGAACTCAACACCTTAGAGTGTTTTGAGACCATCCCCTGTATCTCTTCACCATCTCATCATCTTCGATTCAAAATCTCTAAGATGTGATTTACACACCCCATATTCCAATTATCCATGTGGGTTTGACATCCCTAATATTATCTCACTATCTAATAGACATGTTCTCAGCAAGGATTTAGGGTATCATAACTCTTTATGAATATCCATCCTTCGTAATCTATTATATGTCTTAATAATCTGAATTGATATAAGTTATGAGCTATAAGAACTTAAACTACATCAAAAGGAGGTCCGATCTACAGGACCCTAAACTACAATTAAATAAGTTCTGAGTTATACGACCCAAAAAACAATAAAATAAGGTTTGATCTATATAAACCTAAAATATATCCAAATATAGACTTATCTAGAAAACCATTAACTATATAAAAGTAAGGTCCAAGCTATATGACCCAAAACTATAATAAAAGAAGGAATGATAAATATGAACTTAAACTATAAAAAAATGTCTGAAATCGATAAACCTGAATTAATAAAAAAATAAGTTCTAATCTAGATAAACCTAAGAAAAAAATGGGATTTTGGAGATAGAAAGATCTAAACAATAAAAAAAATAAGGTTCGATATATATGAGCTAAACTTCATGAAAATAATGTCCAAGATATAAAAAATTAAATATAGAATTATCATGTCAAACA
This sequence comes from Viscum album, assembly GCA_963277665.1. Taxonomy (NCBI): domain Eukaryota; kingdom Viridiplantae; phylum Streptophyta; class Magnoliopsida; order Santalales; family Viscaceae; genus Viscum; species Viscum album. The sequence goes on from OY728125.1 coordinate 398,769,412, forward strand.
AATTTGGACCTAAAAATATGATATATTACTATGTATTATCAGAACATGAATTTTATTGTCCTAAATAACAATACCTTGAGATACTAATTAGAATACACACAACACCCATCTGGATGAAAACCCACAAAAGGAGGTATTAGAAAATTTTCATTCTCTGGTCACTAGAAACACTCTCTATGAGATCTAGGAAACATTGACCACTAATTGATGTAAAATTAAAAAGCATGTTATGTTAATAACCAATAAAAGGTTTCCATGGAAACAACTATGTCCATGTAGGTATTCCTCTCCCTAAATAGTTTTGGAAAAATTTAGGGATGAAAATAAGAGATAAAAAGCTTGTGGGGCCCATCCTATGGCCTTAGAAAAAATAAACCTAATATTTCTAGGTCCAATAACCAAGGGAAAAAATTGGGCACATCTCTTTTCCATGAGACCCATATTAGGGTACTATGTCCTATCATATATTTAAAATAGTTGATACATTGTACATCATTCATAACGTTAAATATCTTAGAGTGGTCTACTCTATGTGGCCTAAAATGTGGAATGAGAGATAGATCCTTGAAATACCCCAACTAAAACATGGGTATTTATCCATTATCCTATCATGAATTAATGAAATCCCTCTCATACATAATAGATAGATATATATAATACTTTTAATTGTATATTTATTCATCCATTAACCTATATCCCTTATGCATGAGCATTATTTGACTAGTACTATTTCCTTATAACTATATACATATTGATTACCAATCCTATGGGATACGTTGGGACATCCAAGTCCCTTATATTTTATCGATCCACAAATTTATTCCCATTATTTTCCAATTTCTATCATATAATTTTCACCCTCTCCAATTTTTGGATATCAGTTCCCCAAGACAATATTATTCCTTATTTGGGAACTAACTGAGAACTCAAGGTCAAGAAACTTCTCTTGATAACTCCTAAAATCCTCCATTAAATACACTCATCTTGTAAAATACTATCATATAATTATATCTCAAAACCAATAAAATATACATGTAATTTGAAACATTGTGAATGTATTACTTAGAAATAAATTTATTTTGTTATAAATGAATCCATTTCTAGGAGTATTTTTGACACCCAAAAATGTGTATCATGTACCTTAACGCTATGAATTTAAGAAGTGTCAACCCAATGAAAATGCTAAAATATTTTTCATGAAGGACTTAAGGAGTGGGGGTAGATTTATTAAGAATAATGGATGAGGCTTAATTTTATAAGGGGACATATTTTGGACCTTATTACACAAATTTTACTTACATTTTATTCTAAATATTTAAGTATTCTTTAGCCAAATAAATGGATAGCAATGGATATTTGTCTATCTATATTAACCAAGGAATATGTGGGAGTCACCTCAACTATGATCAAGAGACATCATATCCATCTAGAATGGTAGTATAGAAGTTCCTACATAGGCCAGTAAATATAATGGATAGTAGCTCTTGATGTTTGCATATGGCATGCGCAAAGAACACATGAGGTTCCTAGGAAGGCTGCACAAGGGTGTGGTATAAACTGTTCTAGGGATACTATGTGTAGTTCTGTCAGTGTAATACCTTACATTTTTCTTGATGGATGGATGACACGATATAACATATTTAGTATACCAAGAAAACAAACTTGTCTGATGTGGGATATACACCACTCAATAAATTGTTCACCCATTAAAAACATTTGTATGAAATTGATGTTGTTTGATCCAATCAATAAAGACCATATGATTTATTTCTATAATTTATTCAAACTCTTCTTTTCCACTACACTCCTTGGTGACACTAGCTTGATTCAATGATGCACACCTGATGTTTAATCTACCATAGTGTCTGATCAAACTAGTTCCATTGTATTAAAAATCCCATACATCGATAATGTCTATGTGATACCAATATAATAAATATTTAAATTTTGGTGTCTAGTGCACATTATTTCATCCATATCCACTAATAAAAACAAGTAAAATAATACTAGCTTGATATCCCAAAATCCTAGAATGAAACTTCATATTGCATAAATTATATTATTTGATAAATCAAAGACATCATAATAAGTATAAAAAAATCAAATGATTATGTGATGATTATCAGTGAAGCTATGAGGACATCACCATATCTTTATATGAAAAGCAACATATATCTATTTTCATGAAACATACATCATTTTTATCCTCCCTTCACATGAATTCCTCATTGGTGTTCATGAGTATTCATACTAACATGTAGCATGATCACAAAAAGTGATCATGTGATCATGTATCATGAAAACCGATCTTGTGAATCTAGAAAAGCCCTAATTCCAATTAATCATTCAATTGTGTATACAACTCATGATTTCACAAGCATGATGAACATTAATTGTTTAGCAACCCTGATTATGCACTGCCCACCACCTCAAGTTGGTGCACATGACACATTCTCCGTGAAATGTGGTAGAAGACTTAGACTCCATTTGCCTACATAAATCCCTAAACAGCTCATTAATGGAGAGGATAGGTGGATAGAAAAATAGGAAGATAAAGGGATATTGGAGAATAAATATAGAAATGAAATACTTATAAGTATTTCTATATTAAATCACGAGACCCCATCATGAGATCATATCCTAAGACCCCATCATGTGAACCCCCTAAGGTCACATCATTGTGTGACCCCTCACTAGTCTTGTGACTCCTTAGTTCATTCCTAGGGTTTTATCACTAGACGAGAAACCCCTTATTATGAACACCCTTGGATGTGAGACCTTGATATACACCCTTTTCCAGGAAAACCCTCAACTATGCACCCCCATTGAAATGAAAACCCTTCTATATATAGAAGCATCATGCTATGAAATTATGCAATTTCATGAATCCTCAATAGTATTGTGATTTTTTCATGTTGTGTTTGAAATATCAATAATTTTCCATGAATCCATGACATATGAGTCACTATCCATGAATCCATGACATGTGAACCATTTCTCTTGCACCTTTGGCATTCCAACTCTCGAGCACATCAGCCTTGAAATATGAGAAACCCTCTAAAATTTCATCCCCATTAGAAATATACCCACAAAAATTTCATACTATTCACTAATAAATCATCAATCATGTCATCCTTATCTGGTAGACACCCACATATATGTCATCCTTATTAGTAAGACAAACTTAGACATATATCCTCCACCCACGGGAACTCTTAGCCATGATACATTGGATGAGAACCCCTTTATATGGGGAGTTTCTATAATAGATAATTATTATTCACTCATGCAACATACTTATGACATTTCATAAAAGGGCCTCTGTTCTATATAAACACATTAAATATTACTTTCATGGTTATCATATCTCTTTTTTCCATCAGAGGATAAATAATGAATATGTTACATGGTCCTCTACCTTGGTGTAATTTCTTAAATATTTTTCAATATACTAGATCCTGGGGACAAATTATTCTCTGATTTTTTTTTCATACTTGTATATAAGTAGATTATAATAGAGTCCATAGATAGAAATACTCTTCATTTAAGACTCTACAATTCCCTAAATAACATTAATTTTAGATATATCTCTTCAACTTCATCATGTATTATGAGTCCAAAATCATATGTTCTTTCTTGGTTAATCCCAATTGGTCCTATGCGTTAGTTTAATACCCTAAAACAATAAAAAACTCTAAATAAATAACCCTCATAAGTATTAATTATCTTTCCTCACCCATATGTGGGTTAGGAACCTCATAACTATAAGGAATCCAATTATTGTTTTAAATGGGATTTGTATAATGACTTTCTAAGGCCCAATATCCATACCATAACATATTCTATAGACCTAATTTATCTATGAGACTATTAATTATACCTCTATAAGGGTATCCATGGTGTGTAAGTCTTTCACAATTCAATATTATGCACTCAGGAAATGTGTTTGATCATATGTTAAGAGTTGTTTCTCACGCTGAACATGAATCATGTGGGATTATAGATTAGTGATGATTGTTTCATAAATATGATGTAAATTCTTCGAGTATTGTAATCCTTTATGATATATTTCTAAATAAATATTCTCTTACTTCATAGGACCATTTTCCTGATGAAATATCATATGTTTGTCTTATATATTTAAGTCCTTTCAAGCCTCTATTTTCACACCGTTTATGAAATAGATTCCCATTTAATCAAAACTATGTGTAATTTTATTCCTATATTCTATGTTTATGTATGACACATATCCAAGTCTTTAGGACTATATTTACATTCATGCCACATGATGGTAAACCGAATGGTGCAATCCTGTTATATGACACTAAACTGTGTCAAACAAAATTTATGGTTTTTGATGTCTATTCCCATAATATACATAAGATTACTATTCAAGGTTTAATCCCAATTACAAAAAAAATACCACCTCCTAATATAATGATAAACTCTCGAGTTCCTGAATATTGTTATAAACTAGAGAATCATTAATTAGTAAGAGAATAATGTGGAACCTATGATACACACCGTTTTTTTCACTAATAAATGGTTATGGTCATGTCATTGGGATAAGGGTTACCAGTCCCATATTGGTATTTAGTAAGGATTACCATATATAACTTAAATTTATAATAGATTACTAAAATAGTCAATTATTCCCCCTAAATGGGTGTGATGAGATAGAACTTCCATCCTCTTGACCAATGTGAGTTCCTAAGTGTCACTAGTAAGAAATCCTAATGATAATCTACCTTTATAATGTAGTCCCATATACCATCATGTTTGTTGGAACCATTGGAAGTTTCTAAAAGAAAATTTTGAAATGTACTTCATGCCTTTCAAACTCTACCAATACCTTCACGCATAGGGAAGGGTCAAGTTTTCATAAAAAAACTGTCAAAACATGTCCTTTTGTTAAAATAGATGGATTTAATGTATATATTTTAAATTTATTAAATATTTATTCCTCTATAATTATAATCTATTACCCATCCTATTACATTTCCATAAATTGTTAAATGATAACATTTATCTTGCCTATGCGTGGAATGTCACCTCCATGAAGTGGCATGATAGATTTTTCAATTCTATTTTACATGGATAGTAATAAGGATAGATTTAATGAATTTATATGTTATTTATAATATAATAATTATTTTGTAAAGGTGAATTATTTTTAACCATTATTTTTTTCTAACCATCAAAAAGTGGGAACATCGCTCATGTGTACATAGGGAATATTGTCTCCATGAGGTGATGTAATTAAATTTTTATCACCTATTTATATGAATAATTATAATAGTGTATATAATGAAAAATATTATATTTATGTCATGGTTAATATTTTATATAATATTTAACAATGGAAAAGGTGAAAGTACTAGAACCATTGAATGAAAACATGCTTAGAAAATGGTCTAGTGTTCACCTGGATGTTCATTTTAATAAAGAGATTTTTAATAAAAAAGATAATTGTAAATTATAAATGAAGTATAAATATAAAGTTATGCATGAATATTTTTCTATAAAATATGTTTAATAAATCAATATTTATTATACATGATTCTTAAACACTCACAAAGCAAGGAAAAACTTCAGGTAAGGGTTTTATGTTATGATCTCAATTCTTTTTAGGATTATCCACGCTAAATTTACTATGAGGTAATTTTTTTTCAATATTGTCCTTAAAAACCCATATATTTTGTTCTTATATTATTATTACTATAGTTTTTATTTATTGGTACAATTTTCATCTCTTTGTTTCTTAAAATGATTGCGAAATATGTTTCAAAGAAAATATGACCATATTTCCTCTTTGAACATTGAACATTTTCTTCCATATCCTTACTCTTTAAAATTAGTTTGTAAAATTTCATACAAATAATTGAAATGTTTTAAAAATTACATATTCACTAACTTTGATTTTTTTTTAAATGGTTTAAAAATAAATCTTTGTAAAATGTTTTTGAACAAGTAATTTTTAACTTTTTAAAATAGTGTGAAAGGAATGTTTTATTTTAATGTAAACTACTTAAATATATTTTCCTAGAGATTTTACTTCCATCATGATCATTTTTACCTTTAATATACACATAAAATTTTCCTTGGTTATTTTATAGGAAAAATATTTTCTTCATATTCAAGGATTTTTTAGTTAAACTTTTATCAAAAGAAAATAATACTATTTCACATTTACTAAGAAAGGTCTGAATGATGTTTTAATGGTATGTTTTATCTATGTGAACATCCTTTATGGATTTTTATAATTCAATTGGAATATGATATTATGATACTAGCCACATTCTCTATCTGGATGTCTTATAATGATGTTTATTGAAGGATGATTCTATAAAACCCATTTCTTTCCTATGGGATAATTATGTTATGACTAGACCTTTATAAAACCTATTTCATTTAAAAGGGTGATATTATAATGAAATTTTGACATGTTTTTGAAACAAATTCCTTCACATGGGTTATGATTTTTTAATTTATGATATGATTAATTTTTTATAATCTTATGGCACATATATATGTGGTTCTAATTATTTTATGGGTTAGAAAAGAGTTATATAGACCTCCAATGCAATGGATAAAGATGGATATTTCATGAGATAATAAGGACCATGGTGTGAAGACATTTTAGTAATATATCATCTCTATTACAGAAGTCTTGGGAGTGAACCCTGAATAAAGACATAATGGAAGGGGGAGTGAACCAGATCCATTATAATTGCCTTCACGGTGATCCTTTAATAAGGAAATGATTTTATAAGATTATGTGTATTCTAAAAAATCATTTATTATGATTATTATATGTTATCATTGAATATAGTTGATTATTGATTATTCCTAAAACTTATGACTTATGCTTGTTGTTTTGAAAATTCCTTATTCTGTGATTTTTTATTAATGATACTTGATTGATTTGGTATGATTATTATAATTTATGATCATGTTCTCATACACATATTCTTATATTATACTAACTTATGATCATTTATTGATATATTTTTTGTTTACCCTTATTGAGAATATAAACTCTCCCATACTTTGTTTCCTTTCCATAGGTTATGAATAATGGTTTTAATTATTGTATTCCTAATAAGTGTATTATGTGAGGAAATATTTGAGGGTGATGTTTAATATATTTCATGAAATAAGATTATCTATGTATCTGATCTGTAAACAATCTAAACCTTTTTGGTTATGGGGGTGTTTTGTTATGATATATATTGGATATTAATCTAAAATGATGAAATATATATGTATGAAATGATTATACTACCTCAATTGGTATCAAAATGGGGTTTATTTAATCTTTATATATCGAGATTAGAAAACTTTTTTATAAGCCATGGGGTTAAGTCTATGTATCAGATAATATATATATATTTTTTCTAAGTAGATATCGTGTGGTCTTATTAGAAAATCCAACACTTTATGGATATAGGAAAGTATATGTGGTTGTGGTATAGATGAACTTAAGGGATACAATACTGAAATAGGTGAATAGGGTATTAACTTGGTTTCCATCAGTCCATAATGAGTGGACCTAAGACTATACACTAGGCTAGATACTCCCAAGGGATATGATTAGGTCAATTCACATTTTCATTATAAATTATTATTAAGGATTGGAATATATAACGACTGGGAATAACCCAGGTTAAACCTAAGGTTTCATGTATTGAAAACAAGGTTTCATGATTTAAACATCCTATGAATGATTTTTTGGAATGCATGATTTATTACTATGATGATTGATGCCCATACTAACAATTTTGGCATTAGTAATTGAATGAAGATATAATGATTAAGTTGAGGTTGTAATAAGAATAATCAAATACTCAAGTATCTTATTTTATATTAATATTATTAACACCTTTATAATGTTAAAATTATCTAGGTATACAAATTCATATCATTAACAACTACATGTTGAGTTAGTATTAAAAATTCTTAATGGTATTATGATCACATATCACATCTATATCTCCTATATAATAAAATTTTATGGGAATTGTATTTATAAGACCCTATTTTTATGATAAGGTATGAATATGTTAAATTTTAATTCAAATCACGATTTACTATACTAAAATTTCCCAAGGTACTATGGAAGGTTATTAGTGAATACGAGGCTTGTTTAGATCATGGAGATCACGTTCCTAGAGAACTTTAGTGGGGAACATGGTTAGAACATGGTTAGTACTAACCATATGGATCAACCATGAAACCCGGATAGGAGGAGCATAGGTTTTTTAAATGTATGAGGGAGGAAACATGGATGTTAAACATATTAAATAAAAAAATTATAGTTTTTTGTCACACAGTTGGTGCCTGGTTTCCCCTAACCATCTTCCAAACAATTCAAGGGGGTGACACCTTGGGAAGTATGTGTACATAGTGGGTACATGGTTTGACTAACCATGTGGCCAAGCCATGAACCACATTAAAAGGGTGAATTTCAAGTATTTTAGTTCTAGGTTTTTAACCCTTAGCACTCTTTTCTTATTCTATTCGTGCATAATATCCCACTCCTTCAAGAGCTCTCATCCACCTCCTCTATAGGATTTGAGAGATATTGTCTATCTGAGTTCGGAATCAACCATTATTTATCACATCTGATCCACTTGGTAAGTCTCTCATTCTTATTTCTTCTTTTATCAATTATATTCATTGTACCATATGGAAGTTCAATGCAATCTAATATGCCCTATTTTCATGGTGTTTTCTGTATTTTCGATGATTTACCACATTCCAACTCAAATATAAAGCTGATATTGGATGAAGATTCATCTATCTACATATGTCATGTGGTATATTTCTTTTACATAAAAGTTTTTATTTCAATATTAGGTAATATCATTCTACATGCTGTAATCTTCTAGTGATTAATTTTAAATTTCAAACATAAATTAATATATTATTAGAACCCTGAATGAGATGTCCTTACAACCTAAATTATATCATTAGAGGTTGACTATATCGACAATAATAACAACCCTTAGGGTGAATTATATAAAATTACAAGGAAAGTTATGCCATGTTGTGTGATTAAACTACTTCTTGATTTGTGTTGAATTTTCCATCATAAATGAAATATTTTACTTGAATTGAATCGAATTGTATGATACATTCCATGGTCTGAATACCATGGATCTATAATTAAACTACCTTATAAGGAGTGTTGAATTAAATTTATAATTGAAATGAATAAATGATTTAAATGAAAGGTGAATGGTAAGTCCATGTCACATAAACCTTGTTTTAATTATGAAGTATGATCCTATAAATCATTATATTTATGGAAACTTAAATAAATATTATGTCATGATTAACTATGGACACATACTAAAATAACATTTGAAGTTTTGGTTCCCTAAGTGATACTTAGATTAACAATGTGATTTTGAATGGATATACTCATGGGAAACCATCTAATTAATTGATTCATCTAAAAAGTGAAAGAACACAATTGGATTCATTATTTGTCTTAGATTTTGAATTGTCCAACTTAACACTGAGGGTTCTCCTATATTTCTCAAAATTTAATTGAATTCCATGAATAATTATACTTGTATGTGGCTTGATGATATATATGACCTTATAGTATTTTTTGGGATTTTTTCAATTCTCACATCAAGGCTACATCAGACTGTTCTTAATCCTTGGTCAGAACCCCCCTTAGGGTGAAATTCCATGTGTACACCCCTGTGTATTCTACTAAGCTTATGAAATATATAATTTCCTTGGAATTTATTGAACCTTAAATGATTAAAATTTTACATAGATTCCTTTTTTATATTCCTAATTTCTCGACCTTATGAATATAAAATTTAAATGGAAAGTGCTCAGAGTCATTCCATCTTAGGATGAAGTAACTACAATCATACAGGTATCCCATGAGGAATACTTACTAATTAGGGTTTTTTACTATCTTTACTTATTATTCCAAGATTATGATCATCTTATATTCACATACCGTATAGTTATTGACATCATTAGTAATGTCCTACTAAGGTTTACTCACACCATGTTCAAAAAAAAATTGGCACCTGAACAGACTTCATGGAATGTAGGTAGTAAAAAAGGGGAGCTCCCAACTATTGACTCTTTATTTTCTATGCGAGTATAGAGTTTGGGAGTAGGGGACTAAGATTAAGATCATATGATAGTGGATTAGTATTTTTATTTTTCTGTATTTTTATATTGCATGTATTTTTGGATTCATGTTACCCTAATTTCCCTTATACCACTTTTTTGTGTAACATCATATCATCATCATTTCATATGTCATACTAGATATTGTTTATTTTTATCTATTTAATTTTCTAATTTTCCTTTTATTCCAATTACTTACTATTATTTTATTCCACTAATATTTCATTTATTACCTACCATTATTCATCTTTGACAAAAGGTGGTATAGTCTCCCCATTATACCATCAAAAACCTTCACTACTATTAGTAAGGCTCTATAATAAAAAGAAGCACAATTGAGGTCATGAGACCATAGGTTTGTGTCATTTATGAGTGGACAGAGCTTAAAACATCATGATTGGAATTGGAGGTTATTTTATTTTCCTTACTAGTTTAGGATGGTAGATAGTAGAATTGGAAGTGTCATAATTTGGTAATGAGTCTGTTACTGGGAGTTTCTGACTTCCGTTTAAGGTAAAATCCTAATTTCTTGGGATGAGACTTACTATTTTTTATTACACCTATTACTGTTGAACATTTTTCACCACTGGGTGATACAAATGACTTGTGTGGGTGTTTTTTTTTCAATTTTCACCCTTATTCTGCAATGGAAAAGAATTATTGTCTCATGCATCATTATATTCACATGAGGAATTAAATTGTAAAGCAAATTTCATGCCATGTTTATTTTATTATTTACATTGATTTCATAATATTGTATGTGACTTGATTACTATAATATTATTTTTTATAATGTTTCTTTTAGGAAAGGAATAATAATTGGTTTCTTAAAGTGTTTTCATCAACCTAAACAATGTTTCCCCACATATCTTGATAGTTACACCTTAACCAACCCATTATCACATGTTTTAACCATGAAACTATAGTTACATGGTATTAAACGTCATTTGATTGTAATTAAAAATATTATAATTATTTATAAATCATGTTCCTTTATAAATTATAAGTTTTGATCTATATAATCAAATAATTGAATATGGATTCTTATATCCTGACATCATTTTTAAAAATATTTGCTGTAGTTATATTAATTGAAAATTGTAACTTATAAAGAATAGGCCTTTATAAAATGGGAATGGTAACCCATCTACTAGGACCATGATATATATATATTATTACAAACTAATTAGATATAAAAGTTAAATGACACTATTTCCATTAAATGGGGATTCCAATTGCAACTTAAATAGAGTTTTCCTTCATAACATGAAATTGAAAATTCATATACTGGAACCTCTACTATGACATAAATAACTTGACACTAACATGACCATATTAGTGGGTAGTTGGGAGGGTCTCTTATGACCCTTTATGTTCTTCTATGTCACCTCGGCCTAACTTTAAGAGTAGGCAGTTGGGTGTTTAATATTCTTTAAGAAGTCTTTGTACATGTCATATTCTTTTTTCTAGGATATTATATGCTATCAAAACCTATTATGAGGTGTAGTTTTGGTGTTATAGAAATATTCCATCCCAACAACCTTAGATATAATAATGTGAGGATGGTGATGATCATGATCCAGCTGTGGTGAGACCCACACCAATAATGTTACCACCTATAGTTCCACCAATGGTAACTCATGTTATTCCAAATATGGGCATGAATAATCAGTTTTGAGAGGGTTTCTTATGGACAGTATAGTCTATGTAAGGAGATCTACGAGTTACCTCTTCTATGGAAGAATTGACTGCGGAGTTCCAGTAGTAGTACCCTCCCACCTTTTCAAGGGAAGGTATTCCCTAGGCCACTGAGTTATGGATAGAGTATATGTTATATATCTTTGAAAATATAGAGACATGTCATTAAAGGAGGGTGAAGCTCATAAAAAATCTTCTTTGTGGGTATTCCAAGTGGTGTTGTGATGGTTTGACCAGTGTAGATCAAAATCAAGTTATGGTATAGAGATAATTTCATACTATATTCAATGAACATTTCTTTCTTGATATGTAAAAGGTCGATTGATCAATATATTTTACACACCTAAAATAGGGAACTATTTCTACTATGGAATACTTCACTTAATTTATTTACCTCTATCATTTTTTCCCACTCTTATGATTAATGAGTTTTCTAATGATACTATATTTGAGGATGGAATCATGTATTCTATTTGATCCTAGGTGAACATGTTTTTTTTTTACTACCATTACTATGATGGTGAACTAGGTCCTCCTCTCTGATCATAACTTGAGGGACGCTGATGGTGTGGGGCACTGTGGTTTGGTACCTCTATAGAAAATGAGTTTTTCTATCCATAGAAAGCATCAAATTGATCTTTATTATAAGGGAAATTGTAGTTAAAGTGTTCACATGGGTACCCATGGGGCATACCATCAGTGAAGTAGGTCAAGGAACACAAAGATCCAGTGTGTTAAAGACCCCAAGGAGTGTCGAGCTTGTGAAAAAGTGGGTCATATTCACTTGTTTTGAAGTATCTTTACTCAAATGGTTTTTGAGGGAGTATTTTCACTAACTATAAGTTCTATTGTGAGATTTATAATTCAATGTCAAGTATGAAGATAGACTATTACCTGTCCATCTGGATGAGTAGGTGGTAGAGGATGAGGAATCCAAACATAGGATATATAATTCCAACAAATTCAACATGCTTAGGGTAGTCTATTTGTATAACAGGGTCGTGTATCAGGCAAGGTATTTTTATTATATCCTATACAAGATGATCCTGGTTATGCTCTATCTATAGTTCATGGTATAATTTTAGTAGACTCATCATTAGTGCTTACAATATTTTAAATAGGTGCATCATATTTTATTTATTTGAGGCTATTATGGGATGTTTTGGCCTCAATATCGAGTATTTATATGGACGGATGAATCTAAATACCCATTTATGAATCTTATTAGAGAGTGTCTTCTAATGTAAGAAATTCCCCTTGAGATAGGAAGCTATCATTTCTTATGTAACCTTTTCATTCATGATATTATAGGGTTTGACTTAATTATAGGGATATATTGGTTACTGACCTATCATGAGTATGTATATTTCTATCATCGACTAGTTTTATTAAAATCACCTGCGTATATTAATTATGTTTACAAAAAGGAATGGGATATATATGAAACTCAAGATGGAATTGATCATCGTGGGATGGGTAGAGTGTCAGAATAGATTTATAGTCTTCTTAAAAAGAATCAAGGATAACCTTAGATTTATTTCATCTATTGGTGTATCGTTTTAGGGATGTGTTTCCCAATGAATTTTATGATCTACCACCTGATATAGAGGTAGTGTTCAGCGTGGATCTTATTCTAGGAGCAGAACTAGTATCCATTACTCCTTATATAATGGATCGTACTAAGAATGATGTACTCAAGATATAGTTAGATGAAATGGAAGTTAAATCGATTATATGACCCATTAATTCTCCTTAGGGTTTACTTATCCTTTTCTTCAAGAAGTATGATAATACCTTTAGTATTTGAATGGATTAGAAAATAGTGGTTTTCATGCATATTTTTTTCTAGTAATTTAATCAATTAATTTCTATATTTAAATGATGAATCCTTCCAAATTAATAATTATTTGATCCTTTTGTGTTTTATGGTAGGATGCAATGAATATTCGAAAATATAATAAATAGATATGAATTAAGGAGAAAAAAAACTTCATGCCACTTTTTTCGATCATGGCATGACACTGTATTTTTAAGATGCATTGGAGCTGAAAAACTTTAGGAATTTTTTTCACATCAATTATTCCATTACATAACAATATTTTTTTATAGAAGTCATTTTTTAAGAGACACATATAAATTATCCATGCCTTCTTATGTAGGTAAAATTATAAATATACATGATGTTTAAGAGTTACACATCGTGAAACTTTCGGTGAATAGAAAATTAATGACACTCATGCTGAGGGTTTGATGAAAATACTTGTTAATATATACCCTTGTGTTCACCATTGATTCATTCTATAGAGGATTCTTAATTATGGGACACATGTTGAACCTAAGTGCACTATCATAGAGCCCTTCTGCTACCACCATTCTGAATATTTTCTTTCATTCTTTTCCTTCACCCTCTCATGGATAATATGAAGGGGAAATTTACTTATGACAAGGTGTTCATGAGGAATGGGGACTGAATGTATAAGGTATTTTATTTTCAATTACAATTCATGTTGGGGTTTCATATTTTTTCTTCCATTATATCCCTTTCTTGATTCTTCTTGCATGGCCATTGTGAGCAAGGTTAGAAAAAAAGGTTCAATTTATTTCTTTCTTTGAGAATGATGCGACACATGGTTTTTAAAGGTGGAGTAGGTAGTAAATCTAGGAAAAAAACTCATGTTGCTTAGTGTAAGACATGATGTGTAAATGTTATTCTCCAATTTCATAGCTCTAGAACATCCTATAAAATCTAGTGTCGAGCAGCAAGAGAATTTTATAGTGTGAAGTTTATTTTTCCCCTTAATTTGTAACTTTTTATTCCTTATCCAAATATCCATTATATCCTTCCATAAAAAATAGAATCGATAAAAAATTCATAAATTAGAAATATTTGTCAATTAAATATAGAAAATAATACATTAAATTATCACAATATATATTCATTAAATATGTTAGTCAATTTCTGCTAGTTGAATTAGCTTATGGTCAAGAACTAGAATCCACTACCTTGAAAAAAATGATATCTTCAACCATATTTGTGGATAAATGGTCTTCTAGAAGACTGATTTGAGGTTCGGTTATCACCAGGTTTTATTTATTCATTCAAACATAACTTGTATATTTTTTGAAGTAGTTATGGTTTATATGAGTGTCTAGTAATTCTGTATAGTTTTGATGAAACCTCCTACTATCTTTATGGATTTGATGAATTGGGTTTTTCACCTGTATCTAGATTCTTTTTTGGTTATTTTCATGGATGGAATCTTTGTGTACTCAAAGACTTTACACAATCATGATAAAAAAATTAACCTCATTTTGATTACACTAAGAGAGTGTATTTTATATGTCAAGATCACAAAATGAAACGTTTGGATTGATAAGGATCACTTCCCAGTTCAAATTTCCTCATAGGAAAGAGTATTTTTGGATCAAGAGAAGGTGTGAGAGGTTTGTTCCTCTGATTATCCCAATAATATATATGATATATAAATATTTGGGACTAGCTAGATAGTACAGGTGTTTAATTATAATGTTTTATGCCTTAAATAATCTCTTACATGATTTAATAAGAAGGGTGTTAAATTTGTATGGTCTAAAGCATTTGAGAAGTAATTTAAATATTTAAAATGAAGGTTGAACTTGGCATCGATTATTACCTTACCTAATCCTAGAAAAGTCTATACCATTTATTATGATGCATCAGGAATCGATATAGGAACTTTTTTGATGAAAGAGTAATGATTCATTGAATACAAGTCTCATCAGTCAAGGCCTCACAAGGGTAATTACCTGACACACAATATAAAGTTAGTAGTTATGGTTCATGCTTTGTATTATAGGAGTAATTATCTTTGGGGGGGGGTGATTCTTTGTATACACATATCATTAAATAATCCAATACATATTAACTTAGTGTGATTTAAATACTACACAATGAAGATGGGTTTAATTACTTATATATTTTGATTTAGAGATTGCCTATATGCATAGGAATGGAAATGTAGTGGCTGTTATTATAATCTATAAGACTTAGACAAAAGGGGTTCTGGAGGCAAGTAGTGAATGGTTGTTAACAGATTTGTTTTCTGAAATTCATTTAGAGGTGCAAGAACATATCATGTAGCCTATAATCTTATTATTATCAGTGACCTCTTCTCTTATAGATAGAGTGATGATGAGATAACTTTCAGATCCTAAAGGCTTATTCCGTAAGGAGAGTGTTTCAGTAAAGGACCCACAACCTTGTTATATTATTAATTTTGATGGTATATTATGCATTCATGGACACATATTAGTTCCTACAACCATACAAAAATAAATTACGTTAGAATACCATGCTTCTTGTAGGATAATATATCTCAAACTCGCCAAGATGTAAATGAATTATGTTGTCAGTATTAGTGGTTGGGGATGAAAATGATGATCATGGGTTTCATTACTCAATGTTTCACTTGTCAGTATGTGAAGGTGGAAGACCAGTGACCTATGGGTCTTATATAGCCACTACCCATTCTAGAGTGGAAATGGGATTATGTCACTAGGTATTTTGTGATGAGATTACCAAAATCACCTCAAGGTAGTGATGCAGTATGGTTAATCATTGATAAGATAATTATGTTATCCCACTTCTTTACTGTTTAAGAGGCCTTATCATTGAATGATCTTGGTAGTATCTACATTTAAGATAATATATGACATCACAGTGTATCTCATAGAATTTTATTGTACTTGGACACTGATTTTATATCAAGGTTCTTGGAGGGGTTTTAGAAGACTCTGGGTTCATATGTTATTCTTATTACAACATACCTACCTCAAAATGATGGCCAGTCCAACTGTACTATATAGGTGTTTGAGTATATTCATAGGGAATGCATCATTTATTATGGAGGTCCTTGGGGGAAACATTTACCTCATTCTAATTTCACTTATAATAACAGATTTTAGAATACTATGTAAATGTCTCATTATGAGGACCTATATAGTAGGCCATTCTAATAAACTCTATATTAGTTAGAGGTAAGAGGGGCATCACTATTGGGAAAGTGACTCATTCAGGAGACATTAGAGAAGGTACAAATTATCATAAATTTTATGGCTGAACCATGGTCTAGGAAAAATTCTTATGTTGATCACTATCAATGAAAAATAGATTAAAAGGTTAGGGATTGGTATTATTATGTTTTTCACCTAGGATGGGGAATCGATGAATTGATAATAAGGGACATCTTTCTCCTAGATTCATATAAAATTTTGAGATTTTGGAGTGGGTTAGACAAGTGTCTTATGAGATAAAATTCTCTTAGGGATACAAGGATAGTCACAAAATCTTCTATGTTTATTCGTTTTTTCAGTAATATTCAGACCCATCTCATGTTTTTTAGCATGATAAGGATGAGTTATATGTTGATACTTATTTTGATGAGTACCTAGTTCATATTATTTATTGTATCACAAATTCTATTTGAGTTAGTTCATTACCTATAGTTTGGGTGATATGGTAGCACAAAAATGTACATTATCATATCTAGAAGGGAGGTTGATGTATGTTCTTAGATTCCAAAATTATTCTAGGATGATTCTTAACCAAACTTAGAAGGGAAAATTAGGGAAGATTTGTTTTAAGGATGGTAGGATGTAAGAAATTTTTTAATGGTGTATGAATCCTATAATTTTTTGTTTAAATATATTTTTTTAATCTAATAAAAGATACTAAGGGGCTAAGAAAGGGTCTGATAGTGTTGAGGACTTGTTTGAAGCCCCTAGATCCAGTTTTTAGAGAACCAGAGTGGGGAACATGGTTGGTTCATGGTTATTATTAACTACCTAGATCAACTGTGTGGCAAAAAAGTAGGATCAAAACCTATTTAACTATTTGAGGGAGGTCACATAGTTGTATAAAACCTATAAAAATTAGAGGTGTGTGTCACATACTTGGAAAAATATCTCTCCTAAATGTGTGTATATCCATGAGAGGGAGATGTCATGTTGAGTTGTAGGTGCTCACAGTTGGCACATGGTTTGGCCAACCATGTTTCCAAACCATCTGACCTCCTAAAAAGGGTAAAATTCATATTTTCCCATCAAGATTTTTAAACACTTAACCATCAGTTATTCTTCTATTCACACATAAAAACCTCTATTGAGATCTATCCTACACCTCCCCCATTATCATTGGGAGATATATTTAGTATGATCTAATAATCGACCTCTATTATTCACATTGGATCTCCATTCACAATTACCTTAATTTTATTTATTCTTTTATTTGTTTTATTCACCTTATCTAATGTTATTTCCATGAAAGTCAATGTTCCCTATTTTCAAGGTGTTTGTCTATTTTATCTAATTTCTCTAATTCCATATTAAATATAGAGATGATATTGGACTAGGAGTCATATACCAGAATAAGGAAGGTTTTCTAGTTTTTTCCCCAGAAATTCTATATTTTTATATCATGCGTCAACATTATATGTACCTAAATTTCCATTTGATGCTTTTTAAACACCAAATTAAAATTAATAAATGTTTAAAACCATTAATTGGTTATCCTAAAAACTTAAATTGTATCATTGGAAGTTATCTACCATGAGTCTAATATCCCCCTTAGGGTGTATTATATAAAATACCTAATAACATTATGCCTTGTTTTGTGATTAAATCACCTTTTGAGGTGTGTTGATTTGGTTCTCATAACTGAAATGGTTTACTTGAATTTAATAGAATGGTATGATTCCTTGACTTGACCTTATACATTGCCTATGTAATTAAAACACCTTCTAAGGTGTGTCGACTTATATTTATAATTTAAATAGATATTTAATTTAAATTAAAGATTAATTGTAATACCATGTCACATATCCCTTGATTAATAATGAAGTATGATCGAGGATATCATTAAATATATGGAAACTTGAATAATTATTTTGGAAGCTAGACTACAGTTATAAACCCAAATTACAATTTAAGGCATGAAACTCAAAGAGTGATACTTAGATTCCCAGTGTGATTCTCATTGGATGGAATCATGGGATTAAAAAAGATTCATCGATTCATATTTCAAGTGAAAGACCACACCTAGATTCAGTATTTGAATTAAATTGTGAATGAACTGGCTAACCATTGAGGGTTCTCTTATATTTCAAAAAGTTTAATTATATTCCATGTGTGATTATCCTTTGATTCATCTTGATGATATAAGATACCTTGGATTATATTTGGGATCCTTTCAATTATTACACTAATTCTACCCAGGACTAGTTTCGAGGGATTGGTTAGAACCTTCATTATGGTGAAATTCAAGGGCACACCCTTGTGGATTCTACATAGGTTATAAAACATAAACTCCATGGAAATTATGGAAACTTAAATGATTAAAATTGTACATGGACACCATGGTTGTGTCCATTGGGTCTCAAATTCATGAATATAACATAAAAATGAAAAATTATCAGAGAAATTATAGATTGGTCTAAAGAATGTAGTATCTAATGGGTATCTCATGAGAAATCCAGACCGATTTGTGATATTTTTTATTTTCATTACTTATTATAAATTTATGATACTCATATTATATTCATTTTCTAGATAGTTCTAGACACAATTGGTGGTGGTCATCTAAGATTTACACACACCTTATTCGTGCCAACTATTTTCACATGGAGATACTTCATGAATTAAGATAGGGGTAAAGGGAAGTGCCTAGCTATGAAAATTTGATTTTTTAGGGTATGATGAATTTTGAGAGCAGAGTACTGGGCTTATGATTGTGATTTTAGTGTATTAGTTTTAGTATTTTTGTTACATTTTTTATATTTCATGTATTATTATATTCCTACTACCCAACTATCCATTGTACAAATTTTTGTATAGAAAAATTCAGTTACCATTTTATATATGATACTGGATATTATTTATGCCTCTCTATCTAACTTTCTAGATATCTTCTTATTCAGCTTACTTACTATTATCTTCTTCCACTACTATTTAATTTATTAAATATTATAGTAGCAATTTTAAAAAAGGAGGTATATTTTCCCCATCACACCATAATAGACTCTCACTACTAGTTGGAAGAATCTAGCTTACATATAGGTGCTCTAGAGTCTATGTGGCCACCACATTAAGTCACATATGAGTGAAATGGTCTCAGGATATCACACGATTCCCCAAAATATTTTTATTCTCACTATGGTTTAATTTTTTTGTGATTTTAGGCATGGATTAGATCACTCTATATAGATCCCATGTTAATTATTAGGGAAGGGACATCACATATGATATTTTGAATCCAAATATGATAATATTTCAGTTTCATGGTGAATATAAACTTACAATGGGATTTACTTCTATTTTATGGGTCTTACTACATTTTACTGAGTAATATATATCTGAAATGGATAGGGAGAAACTCAACATAAAAGAAATACCTATTGTTTAGGGTTATATAGATGTATTTATTGAATACTATCCTAGATTTTCCCTAAATCAGGAAGTTATGTTTTAAATATAATAACTACATGGTTCTACCACTATTTAATATAACATATATATAATGTACCTGACTAAGTTTCATGAATTAAAGAAACATCTCTAGGATAATATTTAAAATAGATTTATATTCCCTAGTGTGTCACCTTGTGCTGCACTTATTCCTTTTAATAAGAATAAAATAGTTAAATGTGTCTTCTAACTTGTATTTATTATCAAGAACTTAAAAAGAAGAATTTAAATAACAAGTATCCACTACCTTGTATTGATGAATTTTTTTGTCCAAATATATAGATCTCAATACATTTTCAAGATTGAAATTAATTCTAGATATCATGAATTAAGGGTTGAGAAGGAGGATATATCCAAGACATCCTTTGATATGAGGTATGATCATTATGAATTTATAGTCATACCATTGGGATTTACCAATACCCACACTATCTTCATAAATCTAATGAATATAATATTTATATAATACCTATATCATTTTATGGTGGTATTTCTAAATAATATCATTTTATATTCAAATAAAAAGTAAGATCATGATGATCCTTTTAGAATTGTGTTGAATACCATAAGGAAAGAGAAAAATTATAATAAATTTACCAAGTGTGAATTATATCTACAAAATACACATTCATGTGTAATATAATCACAAGATAGGGTATATTGTTGGATCCTTCAAAGATAGAAGATATTCTGAGATGGCCTGCACCAATCAGGATGGTTGAGAGATAGAGTTTTATTGGGTTAGATAAATACTACCAATTTTTTGTAATTGATTTATAAAAGATATCTAATAGAATAAAAAACTTGAATCAGAATGTATCTACGTTCATATAGACAATTTAATGTGAGGAAATGTTCAAGTAGTTGAAAAGATGG
Source organism: Viscum album (assembly GCA_963277665.1). Classification (NCBI taxonomy): domain Eukaryota; kingdom Viridiplantae; phylum Streptophyta; class Magnoliopsida; order Santalales; family Viscaceae; genus Viscum; species Viscum album. The sequence continues at coordinate 398,790,649 of OY728125.1, forward strand.
TTGGCCAATTCACCTGTTCTTACACTACCATTTGGTGGAGAAGGGTTTGTGATTTATAGTGATTTATCAAATAAGAAATTGTAATGAATCATCATTCATAATGAAATGGTGGTAGATTATTCTTTATTCCAATTCTAAATTCATGAACAAAATTACTTGAATCGTGATTTAGAGTTGGCATCAGTAATATTTTCATTGAAAATATAGAGTAATTATCTTTATGGTGAATGGTGGGATATATATACAAATCATAAATTATTTAACTATGTTTTAACTTTTAAATATTTGAATATGTTTCCAAGGATATGGTTATATTTGATTAATAATTGTGACTGCTCAATAAACTATCACCTCGGGAAGTTGAACAAGGTGGCTGATGTACTATGTTGTAAAGGCCATGACGGTTTATCTATGAGTGAGGATTGAAAGAGATACAATATTTATTAATTTAAAAAATTTTGTTCTTGAAATCATGAGTAAAATGGATAGACTATAACTTTATTTGATGAATGCTAAACTATTCATCCATATGAGGATTAAATTGACACCAAAGTAGGAAGCATAACTACAGAAGAATGTGAGAAATGTTCTTGAGATTAATTGTTGTTGTGATGAAATGATAATTATTAAGAACCAAGAATGTGTGTCATCAATAATAGACCTGAATAAGTTTCTATTGGATTATTCTCATAGTTCACTATTTTATATTCATCCTAAAAGTACAAAGATATATAGAGATTTTAAAATGTTTTTCTATAAGGATAACATGAAAATGGATATTTTAGATTATGTATCTTAATGCCTATCATATAAGAAATTTAAGGCTGATAAATAGATATAAAAGGTTATGTCATAACTGTTTCCCATATGATAATGGAAATGGGAGAACATCACCATGCATTTCATTATCGGACTCTGTAAAACTTCTAAAGGGAAATTTTTTATTTGGTTTGTATTTGATCAAGTTATGAAATCATCAAATTTCATTACCATCAGAGAAGATTAATTTCTTGATATTTTTTATAGGATATAAATTATGGAAGTTATAAGGTTACATGGTGTACCATATTCTATTGTATTTTATTGGGTTATAAGGTATACCTCGAAGTTATGAAGAAGTCCTCATAAGGGTTTGGATACAGTACTGAGTTTCAGTACCACATATCATCCCTGGAATGTGGTTCATTCTGATATTAATATAATAACTCCAGAATACATGTTATGATATTGTTTTATGGATTTCAAAGGTTTTTGGTATCAATAATTTACTTTGGTGAAATTTTCTTCTAATAATAGATCTCACTCAAGAATTCAAATGGATACTTATAAAGTCCTTTATGGAAGGAAGTGTGGAACTCCCACATGTTGGGATGTATTTGGATAAATAAATCTATTGGGACTTGAGATAGATGAGGAAATAACTAAAAGGGTTATAGAAATTCAGAAACACATCAAGGTAGCTCAATGCCAACAAAACATTATTTTGACAATCATCGGTGAGATCTACTGTTTAAATATGATGAAAATTTTTTATTGTGGATTTATCCCTGGAATAAGGTTATGAGGTTTTGAAGGGAGAGAAAACTAATCTTTATATATATCAGTTGATTCCAAATTATTGATTCTATTATGAAAATTGCTTATCATTTGAAACTTTCACTGAATATCTCTCATTTTCATGATGCATTAAATGAATCTCTCTTGATTAAGTACATACATGATCCTTCACGTGTACTAAACTCACATGTCATTCCAATTGATCATGATATATTTTATGAGGAATAACTAGTGGAGATTATAGATCAAATAGATAAATTTTTATCAAAAAAGACTACTCACTTGTTCAATGTTTTATAGAGAAACCATAAATTTAATAAAGCTATGTGGGAACCAGAATATGTGATAAGGAATAGTTATCCACAATTTATTTTCATCAGAGTACTATAATTTTGAGGGATAAAGACTTATAAGGGGCTATAATGAAACACCTTGATATTTTATGATATATTTATCTTTAAATAAATATAATATCCATTATATATTTCTTTACATGTAACATTGAGTTTAATCATACTATGATATACTATTAACATATTATTATTTAACGTGATAGTTATCACCTAGGCATTAAATTGGTGTGTTTTAGTGGGACTAAAAAATTATCAAAAACTATTTTTTTCATATGTATAAAATGAATTCATTATTTTTTATTTTTTTTAGATTTAAATAAAATTACATGAATGTTAAAATAGTTGTTAAAAAAAAACCTTTTTAAGAACACAATATGTTTTTATATTTATAATTTAAATTAATCACTATTTTTGAATGGTTTTAAATAAATTTTTAGATAATATATTTTTTAAGATCTCAGCCTTTTCTGGAGTTATAATGAGCACGTTTTTAGGTACTTTTTGATTTTTTTAAGTAACGTTTTTAGGAGTAGTTGATTGGGGTGCATTTGGGAGAATTTTTAAGAAAAATTAACAGATAGTGGGCTGTGTACAGTTTTCACACGGTTTGACAAACCATGCGACTAAACTATTCCAATTGAAAAAACCTGGATAGATAGATCTGCTTGATTTTTGCATGGTTTGACAAAATGTGAAACTAAACCATTCCATCCTTGCAAATCTGGACAGATAGGTCTATAAAGTTGGTTCATGGTTTTCCTTAACTGTGTGCCCTTTCCTAGGAAACTATGTGCGCATAATTAATTATGTGAAAATCCTTTTTTAGAACCTCCCAAACACCCAAGACTACCATATTTCGACCTTGTCTTAGGATTGAAAAATTCTAGGTGATCCCAAAGCCTTCTGGAGGCTTTCCAAGGTGATTAGAACATTTTTATTTGAGATATAAAGCACGGATTGAAGACCTGCTCTCTTCCCAATAAGTGTATTTCATTATGTTTCTTCCCCTATTAATTCCTCTATATTTCCTTGAAATTTTCATGGAAGATATCCACCATTTACAAGGATCTAAACCTATGATTTGAGATCTAGATTTAGGATTTTGGATCTAGATCTATATTTGCAAGAGCTTAATGTCTTTGATCATAATTTTGGTTTAGGGATTTAGATCCTGAGCTTGATCGTTGACGTTGCACCACTCAAATTTTATGGATTTCCATTAGTCTAATATCCATTAATAAAATAAGGTGGGTAGTCTAAATTAAACTCCAATAGTCATGGATTTTATATGTGAATGCGAGTTTATAGATTTTCAACTTCCCTTGATAATTGATTTCTTAAATTGAAGCAATTTGGAATGAGGAATTGACTTGTGATCACCTTAGTGATTAATTGATAATTGAATCACAGAACAAACAAAGGGGTGATTCCCAAATATATTATTATTGTTCATATTGGTTATGGATTGAGATAGTGTAATTGAGATATTGAATTGATTATTTTAAGATAATTAATTGGTGGAATTAATTATAAAATGATGTTTGGATATGTAATATAATTAATTATGAGAATTAATTATATACCATGATGTTGATCAATGATAATTAATTATGAGAATTATTTATTATAAGTTGATATTTGATATGGATAATTAATTTTGAATAATTAACTGTGGAATGAGAATTGTTTTGATTGATTAATTAATTGATGAATTAATTAATGGGTTATGTGCTTAGTTAATTGATGAGTTAACTAAAAGCCTTTGAAATGTTTAAATAATCATTGTAATAGTAATGGAATGATGTGTCTAATTATTTTTAATTAAAGAATGATTAATTGGATGAGATATTGTGGCACTATACATGGAATTCTAGACCAATTAGAAGTTGAAAAATAGACATGGTGTTACTCCCCAATAGTTATCCAAGCTTGAGATTTTGGGGTGCTAGATATGACGACCTACACTGCATGAGATTATGGGGTGCTAGTCATGATGGCCAACACTGAATGAGATATGGAGTGTTAGTAAAGGTGACCTACACTGAATGAGATATGGGGGGCTTGAAATGATGTTCAACTCAAAATGAATGATAATAATGAATGATGATTAAAATGGGAAAATGAATTGAAATTGGGCCTAATGTGATGATTAAATATTAAATGACAATGTGATAACTATTTAATTATGAATTGAATTTATTACTTTATAAAACTGCATACAATACATTTTGACTGTACTTGTTTTAGACATCATTGGTGGTGGCCTAATGAGTAGTAATCACACCCTATTCGATCTGCCTGATTGGCACTTGATTAGACTTTGTTGTTATAGGATATGATAAAGGAACGACCCTAGGATAGGTTTCTATTTGGGATTAGATCCTAAGAGAGGGAACCAGATGTGGTTTGGGACCCTCTTTGGAGTCATTGTGTCTTTACATTTAGTTTCTTCATTGACACTTGACATCCATATTGTTATTTCTTGTTTTACCTTTTATTTGAGTATTGTATTTTATTGTATTGAATATCATATGACAGGGTATTGTTCTAGTCATTTAAACACTTCTACACTTGGTTATTATTGTTTTCTTCCATTGGTGTATTATTCTGATAAAAAAGGGTATAGTCTCCCCAAGACTGACTTACCAGACCCTTGCTACTAGTCAGCACCCTTGGGCTTACAGAGAGGCGTGCTTTACGGCATGTGGCCAACCGGCTTAGGGAACCATTTAGTGGCACCCAGGTTGGGACAACACAAAGTGGTATCAAAGGTGTTTTCTTTTCTTTCTTTATATTTTGTATTACAATTTTGGGAAAGGTAGACATGGGACTAGTAAGATTCAAGTCTTGGTAATGATATCATGCATTGGAGTTCCAAACCCATGTATGGGGGGAAATCTAGGTACTTAGGGTGGGATTGTTGTGATTTTTTTATAGTTGGATATTATTTCACCTTGGGTGATGCACTTGTGGTGTGATGTGATATTTGTTTTTACATTTGTTGAATTTTGATTCATGGCCTAAAGAGTCATGATACTTGAGTATGCATGCATCATTCAAGTCACTCGGGGTTGTTGTGACATGCATCATTCTAGGAACTCAGAGGAAAATGGGTTATGGGTAAGTTGTTCAACTTGAAGAATTTTTCCTTGTTTTGATATTGAAATAATGATGCAAAATGAGAATAAATGGGTGTCTAATGAGTACCTTCATTTATAAAATGAGCATAATTAATTAATTAATTTGAGATAATGTGATTAATTAATGGTTGAATTAATTAATGAGAATATATGTACCCTAGATTACCATGTCCTTGGAGTAGAATGATTAAGGGTAGTGATAAGGCCTCAGTGTTGACCGTGTGGTGAGAAAAGGGAGAAAGTAAATGCTGAAGCTTGTTGTATTAGATTCTCCTCTTACATAAATGTTAAAAGGTTGTGTTATGAGACCTAAGACATGTGTTTTACTTTGTAGTGATATGCCTCCATGATGCTTGTTGAGGGAGAGACTGAGGGGTATGGCCTGAAATGAACATCCATATAGGGAACTTGCAGTAGAATTGGGGCAAGATGAAGAGAAAGGGTAACAATTCCAAGAGAATTTTTCTCATTTCATGCAATTCATGGAGAGAGACCCAGGGAGGGTTCTGAAAAGCATGTCTGAGTTGAAAAGGGAGTTTTAGCTGCACCACCCTCCTACTTTTATTGTAGAGGGTGGACTTAAGGGAGATGAATTATATATTGAATCCATAGAGATGATACTTGGCCATTTGGAGACTCCGGCTAGGAGGAGGCTCAAGTTGGCTGCTTATATGCTATGGGGTTTAGCGAAGCACTGGTGGGACATTCAGGTATTATCTAGACAGACTGATGAGATGATATGGAAGGACGTTTTGGAGAAGTTATTAGAGAACTTCCATCCAGAGTTGTTGAGATAAGATAAGGCTTTATAGTTTATGCATATAACCCAAGGAAGTATGTCTATAATGTATTATGCTGAGCGTTTCACATATTTACAGCGTTTGGCTCCAGCATTGGTGGAAGATGAGGCTTCTTCGGAAAAAAATGATTTCTGGAAGGACTTATGTGTTACATTAAGTTCTAGGTAAATATATTTAGGTTGAATAAATTCTCAGAATTGGTTAATCGAGCTCTCATTTTAGAGTAGAACCTAGAGGATGCATCCATTACTAGATAGGTAGCTGTCATTGGATGACAAGGGAATGTGCCTTCTGAGAGTAGAAAGTGCTATTATAAGAACCTTATTCAGGATAGTGGAAATCAATGTAGACAATTAGGAGGTATAGTTGCACCGGATCTTACTCATGTGCTTTGCCACTTGTGCGGTAGGCAGGGGAACTATCGTACAAATTGTCCTCAAGCACTTGTGGAGTGACAATTTTTTGGAAATATGGGGAACCTATAGATGTTCTACAGGTAGCATCTGCAAGCTGGTGCTGAGAGAGCATCTGATCAGAGTCAAAGTGTGGGAAAGGGGACTTCTACACCTTATAGGTTTGACAGCTAGAACTCTATGGGCAGAGATGGTAGAGGTATTGGACATGGTGCTTCAGGGTTTGAGTGCATGTATCATCAGAGCGGTTCTACTCAAGGGAGTTAGAAGACACCACAGGGAAGAGGGGAAGGGAAGTTACATGCAGTATAGAATACCCTTATGGAGAGAAAGGCAGGTCCATCAATAATGGGAGGTACTATTCTAGTTTCTTTTAATTTAGCTACTGTCTTGTTTGATACTGGTGCCTCTCATTCCTTTATATATGAAAATATTGTTAATGGTTTGAGATTAGAGGTGGATACTATAAGTGGGGTGATGAATATAGATACAACATTGGGAACAAGGTCTTGGGATATCTATTTATGCAATATATGTTCACTAAATATTATATAGTATCGTTTTATTTGGTATTTCTATGTCCTTGATATAACATTATTTTACCTAATTGAGGCCATGGACTTGCTAGTTTCATAATGATCCCACATAGATTGTTACTTCATGAGAGTGACTTTTGTATCTCCAAAGGGTGACCAATATGTTCATCATGGAGAATGGGATATCCATGCAGGCAGAGTTAGGCCAATTACTCATCAATTGGGAGAGCTCACAGCCCATGTTGCAAGTCTTTTTTTAGATTATGGGAGTGGTGGGAAAGACGTCCTTCCACTAGTAGTAGAACTATTTCAGGATGTATTTCTTGGAGACATTTTAGGGTTTCCACCTAAGAGAGATGTGGAATTCACTATTGAGCTCTTGCCAGGGGCTGAGCCGATGTCTATTACACCTTATAGAATGGAACTGGAAAAACTTCAAGAGCTCAAAATGCAGTTAGAGGAGTTGGAGAATAAAGGGTTTATCCATCCAAGTATGTTGACTAGGGGATCAACTATTTTTTTTTTCAAAGAAGGCCAACGAGAGTTTACGCTTGTGTATCGATTACTGGATGTTGATAAAATGATCGTGAAGAACCGATATCATCATCTGTGTATCGATTATCTGTTTGACCAGCTGAAGGGGTCTTGTGTGTTCTTAATCATAGATCTGAGATCAGGGTATCATCAAATGAGAGTTCAGACCTCTGATATACCAAGAACGGCTTTCCAAATCAGGTATGGACTTTATGAGTTTGTTTTAATGTCATTTGGGTTAAAAATTGCTCTATTAGTATTTATGGTCTTGATGATTAGGATCTTTCAAATGTACATAGATAAGTTTTTGTTGGTGTTTGTGGATGACTTCTTGGTGTACTCTAAGACTCATGAAGATTGTGCCCAACATCTTGACATCATCTTCTGTATTCTAAGAGATAATTGACTATATTCCAAGATATCTAAAAATTAGTTTTGGATAGACAAGGAAAACTTTTTGGGAAATATCATCTCAGAAGAAGATGTAGTAATATACCGAAAAAAAAGTACATGCATTGATTTCTTGGGAGCAGCCCAAGAATTTTTTTGATATTCGATGATTTTTTGGACTTTCTAGTTAATACAGGAGGTTCATCCAGGACTTTTCCCAATTGTAAGCACTGCTTTTAGGTTTGGCAAATAAAGGGATAAACTTTGATTGGATAGAATCATGCGAGAATTATTTCCAAGAATTAAATAAGATTTTGAGATTGACACTAATTTTGATCTCAACTGAGTCAGGTGAGGAGTATATAGCATATTGTGATGCTTATGGGATCAGACTCGGATCTGTGTTGATGCATGGGGATCGAGTCATTGTTTATGGGTCTTGGTAGTTAAGGCCATGTGAATGGAATTACCCTACACATGGCCTTAGGTTGGAATCAGTGGATTATTCTCTTAAGTGTGGGTTACATTGTCTTTTGTGTGAAAATTTTACAGTTATTACAGAACATAAAATCTTGTAGTATATCTTTTCACAACGCAACTTGAATCTTCAACAGTGAATATGGGTAGAGTATCTGGAGTCTTTTGATTTTGAACTGACATATACACCCTGAAAGGGGAATAGTGTGGCTGTTGCCTTGATGTGGAAAACTCAGACCTAATTGGTATAGGAGTCAAGTGAGGTGTAGAATATGGTGACCTTACTAGAGGAAATCCATGTGGTGGTTCAGAAAAGTTAGGAGAGGATGACTCTAGTTTCTGTAGTAGCAAAGTCTACACTCTTGAGAAGGATTAGGGACAGGGAGTATGAGGATCCAGAGTTTTTTTCCTTAAGGGACATCCTTAAAAGTGGAGAGAAACCTTCATATTGGGTAATATATGAGGATGATATAATCTATGAGAAAATATGGCTTTTATGACTAAAATTATGTGAGAATTTCATGCCTCAAAGTGGGTGGTACATCCTAGGGTTAAAAAAAATGTACAGTGACCTACGACAACAGTTTTGGTGTCCAAACATGAAAAAGGATATAGTAGGGTTCGAAACAAGATGATTCACCTATAAATAGGTGAAGAGAGAGGATAAACAACTTGGAGGAATTTTGAAGGTGTTTCATATCCCAGGATAGAAGTGGGATGACGTGACTATGGATTTCGTGGTAGGATATCCAAGGAAATATAGGAAGAATAATGTAATTCAGGTCATTTTGGATTGACTAATGAATGTATCACATTTCTTTCCTATTAGGGAAACCTTTATAGTACTATATTTTGGAAAACTATATGTACGAGAGATAGTTCGTTTTCATGGGGTACCATGGACCATAGTTTCAGATCATGATTCGTGATTTACATCACACTTCTAGAAGTTCTTACAGAAGGTTCTTGGTATAGATGTTTTTTTAAGTATGGACTTACACCCATAGATAGATGGGAAGTCAGAGTGTACCGTACAGGTGTTAGAGGACATGCTCCGAGCATGTGTTCTTAACTTTGGTGGTTCTTAGGAGAAGCACATATCTTAAGTGGAGTTCTCCTATAACAACACTTATCAGGAAACTATATAGATGACCCCATATGAGGCACTTTTTGTTGTACCTTTTAGATCATCACTATATTGATTAGAGGCGGGTGGGTGAGAGCTGTTGGGACCAAGTCTTGTTCATTAGACATTAGAACTGGTTCAGTTCATTCAGAAATGTATGGCTATAGCTCAGAGTACGTATAATTAGTTTGCTGATAGATAGATACAACCCATATAGTTTTTAGAGGGTGATTGTTTATTCTTTTGGATGTCGCCTAGATTGGGTCGCCACATGATACGAAGGATGGGCAAGTTGACGACCATGTTTGTAAGACTGTTTGAGGTGATGGAGAGAATTGGTCTAGTGGTATACCGATTATCCCAACAATATAAATTAAACACTATTCATTATTTTTTCCATGTGTCACAACTATATAGGTATCATCCCAACCCTTCTCATGTGATTTATGTGAAAGATTTTTACCTCGAGATAGATGTGTACTTTGAGGGGCATTTGATACATGTTTTGGGTCATAGTGAGAAAGTGTTACAAGGAAAGACTGTTCCGTTAGTTCAGGTGTCATGGAAACATGGAAGTGTTCAAGAGGAAAATTTGGAACGGGAAGAAGACTTGAGGGATTAATGGCCAAATATTTTTTTCTCAGAATCATAGAGAAGTTCGGGAGTGTAGCTTGAGGGTGGGATATTATAACCAGGGGATATTGTAAGATCTTTGCCTTTTTTAGAGTCATCTTGGTTGTGTTTTCTGGTACTTTTTGAAGTTTTTAAGTACCTTTGTTTAGAAGTAGTGCCTTGGGGTCAGTTTGGGTGATTTTTTAAGAAAAACTAACAGATAGTGGGTTGTGTATGGTTTGCATATGGTTTGGAAAACTGTGCGACTAAAAAATGCCAACTAGGAAAACCTAGATAGAGAGATCCACACAAATTTCACATGGTTTGAAAAACCATGCAACTAAACTGTTACAACCTTGCAAATCTGGATAGAGAGGTCCGCACAGTTGGTGAACGATTTTCCTTAACCACTCGCCCTTGCCTAGGAAATCATGCATGTGTGATTAATTATCTGAAAATCCTTTTTTAAAACCACCCAAACCCCCAAGACTCCCATATTTTGACCTTACCTCAAGCTTGAAATATTCTATGCAATCCAAGTGACTTCTGGAGGGTTTACAAGGTGATTCAAACATCGTTCATTGTGATAAAAATCCCAGATTGAAGATCATCTCTCTTCCATTAAGCGGATTTCATCTCATTGCTTCTCCTATTTATTCTTATATCTTTCCTTGATATTTTCATGGAATATCTCTACCATTTCCATGGATCTAAACCATGAGTTGAGATCTGGATCTAGAATTGTGGATATATATCTTGATTTTCAAGATCTCTATTCCTATGATCTTAATTTTGGTTTAGGGATTTAGATTTGGAGCTTGATCGACGAAGTTGTGTCGGTCAGATTTTGTGTATTTCTGTTGGGATAACATCCATTAATAAACCAAGGAAGGTGGTCTAAATCGAACTCCCATATTCGTGGATTTGATATATGAATATGAGTTTATGGATTTTCTAGCATCCCTTGATAATTCATTTCTGCAATTGAAGTAATTATGAATGCGGAATTGAATTTTGATTGCCTTGGGGATTAATTGACAATTGAATCATGGAACATATGAAGGGGGTTTCCCAAATAGATAATTGTTTTGGATATTGGTTATGGGTTGAGATGTTGTAATTGAGATATTCAATTGATTGTGTAATGATAATTAATTGGGGTGAATTAATTATGAATTGATATTTGGCTATGTAAGATAATTAATTGGGAGAATTAATTATATGCCATAATGTTGATCAAAGATAATTAATTGTGAGAATTAATTATGAAAATTTGTGATTTGATATGGATAATTCATTGTGAAGAATTAATTGTGGAATGATAATTCTATTGATTGATTAATCAATTGAGTAATTAATTAATGGTTTATGTGCTTAGTTAATTATTGAGTTAAATAATGGATTTAGACATGTTTAACTAATCATTGGATTAGTAATGGAATGATGTGGCTAATTCTTGTTAATTAAAGAATGATTAAATGGATGAGATTTTGTGGTGTTAGACATAGTGTTCTAGACCAATTAGAAGTTGGGACTTGGACACGGAATTCCTCCCCAATAGTTATCCGAGATTGAGATTTTTTTATTCTACGCATGGTGACCAACACTAAGTGAGATTATGGGGTTCTAGGCATAACGACCTACACCAAATTAGATATAGAGTCTTAGGCATGGTTACCTACACTTAATGGGATTTGGGGTGCTTGAAATGATTTTCAACACCAAATCAAAGCTAATAATGAATGGTGAATCAAATGGGAAACATGAATTGAAACTGGGCCTAATATGATTATTAAATTTTAAATGAAAATGTGATAACTGTTTAATTTTGAATTGTATTTATTTCTTCATAAAAGTACGTACACTATCTTTTAACTGGACTTTTTTAGAGACCGTTGGTGGCAGCCTACTGAGTTGTACTCACACCCTATTCATGCCAATTGATTGGAACCCGAGTATACTTTGTTGTTTTAGGAAGGGATAAGGGCAAAGTCCTGGGATAGGTTTTTGTTTGAGATTGGATCGTGGGATAAGGAACCAGCCATGGTTTAGGACCCTCTTGGGATTTGTTGTGTCTTTACTTTTAGCGACATCGTACACACTTTACATTCTAATTTTTATAGCATGTTTTAAATTTTAGTTGAGTATTGTATTTTCTTGTTTTGAATATCAAATGACATGGTATTGTTTTAGTTATTTATACATTTCCACACTTGGTTATTTTTATTTTCTTCTGCATGTGTTTTATTCTGATAAGAGGTTATAGTCTCCCAAGACTTATTTGCCAGACCCTCGCTGATAGTCGACACCCTCTAGCGTACAGGGAGGCATGCATGAGAGAATGTGGCTAATTAGATTGAAGTACCATTTAGTGGCACCTTGGTCAGGACACCACATATTCAATCAAATATTTTAACATATTTCAAATAGTTTTTAAATTACATGTAATTAAGGTAAACTCAATTTTTTTCTTAAAATTCATTTTTCTAAAAACTATTTTCATTTGGTTTTAAGAACTTATTTTAAAATCAATTATGAACAATTATAGAAATTTAATCTTAAAAAATATATTCAATCATTTTAATCATAATAATTAATATAATTTAATAAGTTCGACTTAATTTTTGGTCCAAATGAATAGAAAATGTTTTAAAAAAGTGCTATCATGGTTATAGTTAAAAAAAAGTTTATTGGGGGGTTAAAATAATAGGGAATGTTTAAAATGTCACAAAAACACGATTTAATTTTATTTTTTGGATGTTATTTTTATCTTATTTTTCCTATATTTGAATGATTGGAATTGTCGAGTCACATAACTTCAGTATTACATTATTATATTTTAATCTTTTGAAAAAGTGTAATTGTGTCACATCCATCTATTATAGAAGGATACAACATCTTATGTCTTCATAAAACATAATTAGAATTCTATATCATATAATCAATGACCTAATACCTTACTAAAATTCCTCCCCACATCTTTGTGGTCTTGTTTTGGAAATATTACCATCCTTTCAGTGATTAAGTTGTAAGTTAAAGGTTGTTCTTCAACAAATAGGTATAACACTTAATTGATTACATTAAATTGTATTTATTATTATGATTATTCTAAATATTTAGTATCATTTATAAAATAATGAATTAATTTTCTTATATATACTTAATTATTATTATGATGGTAGAACAACCATTTTCTAAATTCTTTAATTCAAAAGTTATATAAAAGCAACGCTCGGGTATAAGTGTGGACTACCACCTCTATACTGTGATATAATTCATTTTACCTACACATCATTCATGGTTGGTTATTATGATGGATTTAATTTTTATATACGATATTTATGAAATTATTATTATTTTATAATTATAATATATTATCTACCTTTTAACCTTTCCATCTATTGGAAAACAATAACGTTACTCGTATACACATAGGGACTACTACCACCACAAAGTGATGTGATCCATTTTTCATTTCCATTTTAAATAAATATAAATAAGGATATATTTAATAAATATATTTGATATTTTTTTTATAATATAGTTTTTATAAAGGTGAATTAATATTAACCTTTCATTCATTCCAACCATCAATAAGTGTAAACATGACTCATGCCTATGTATGGACTATCATCTCTACGAAGTGGTGTAATTGATTTTTCATCACCAATTTATATGAATAATTATAAAAGTTAAAACCAAGTATAAATATTATACTTATTCCATGATTAATATTCTATAGAAGATGAAAACATGACCATGGTGAAAGAACTGGAATCATGGAACCGAAACATACATGGAAATCATATAATATTTCACCTGAATATTTGTTTTAATAAAGATATCGTTAATAAAAGGTTAATTGGATATTATTATAGAATTATATAAACTAATTTATACATTAATATATTTATATAATATTATTAAAATTAATATATTTTTATTAAACAAGATATTAGAATGCGTATGAAGCAAGATGGAACTAGAGCTAAGGGGTTTACGTTACAATCTCATTTCATTGTGGGACTGTCTATGCCAAATTTAGATTGTGGAATTTTTTTGGATATTATCCTTTTATCAGCATATAATTTCTTATCCTATAGTTATTATTGTATTTTTTTGTGAATTAATACAATTTTTCTCTCTTTGGTACATAAAATGATCAAGAACAAGTTTATAATGAAAAGCTGGCCTTATTTCTTCTATGGTCGATGAACATATTCTTCCATATCTATACTCTTAAAAATTGTTTACTAAATGTTATTAAATATACTTTAAATATTTCAAAAAGGAGATTTTAACTACATTTGAATTCATTTATTTTTTTTAAATATGGAATCTTTCTAAATTTTTTCTGAAAAAGTTGTTTTTAATTTTTTTACAAAAGTGCGATTGGGATGTTATCTTTTAATGTATAAAATAGGGAAAAAATTCCCATTGTCATGGAAATTCATTGATTTGAAGATTTATTTAAACTTTTCGTTGTTTATTTTCAATTAAAATGACGTTATTTATATTTTGGGAATTTATACTTAAAATTTTATCAAAAGAAAAGGATGTTTTATCATGTTTTTAGAGAAAGGTTCAAATGATATCTTAATAGTATTTTTCATCTATGTTAATATCCGTAATGTATTTTTATGATTTACTAGTGATATTATATTTTTACACCATCCGGTTTATTTCCCTTGATGACTTATAATGATTATGATTTAAGGATGATTTTATGAAACCCATTTCTTTCCCAAAGGTTAATTAAGTTATGATGAAACATTTATGAAACCCATTTATTTTCCATGGAATATGAAATAATTAAATGATGAAAAGTTTATGAAACCCATTTAATTTCCATGGGGTTTGATATTATTATATTAGGGATGTTTTACGATATTATGGAATACATATTTATGGTTTTCATTATGTCATGTCTGAGATCAGAATTATATAGCCCTATAATGCATTAGGTAAAGATAGATATCTCATGAGATAATAAGGACTATAATGGGGAGTGAACCAAGTTTAGTAAGGTAATATATCAAATATGATAGTTGTGGGAGAGAACCTTGACTAAGGAAATGATGGAATGGCTGGTGAAACCAATCCACTATGATATACATGTCTATGAGACTTGATTGAGGAAATGATATTCTATTATTATGTGTTTGTCATAAACTTATGTCTTATACTTATAATATGTTCTCATGGATCTTCATTTACTATTAATGATTCCACATACCTCTAGATTATGTATTTTTTTAGGACAAAGACTTATGTTTGGATTTATAATTATTTATATTTGATAGGTTTTGTATGATTATTTTCGGTCATGGTCATGTTCTCAAACGCTTAGGCATATCTTATACTCACATTTTAACATTGATTGATATATTTTATGTCCAACTTTATTGATCATTTCAGATCATCCTTTATTATGTTTCCTTTCCCCAAGTTATGGATAATAGTTTTTAGTAGGGTATGTTTACGAAAAGAACTATGTGAGAAGATCTTTGTGGGATACATTGAAGATATTTCAGGAAATAAGATGATTTATGTATCTAGTATTCCAATAATATAAACATTTATGGTTTTGTGGAATGTTTTCAAGATATGTATTGAATATTCATCAAAAATTATGTAATATATATATATATATATGAAATTATCGGGTTGCCTCACCACACATCATGAAATTTATCATCATGTGAAAATGAATAGGTTTGTGTATGGACCTTAGTTAAGTGACCTATGAATCACTATATATCTTACAGTAACATGAATTAATCCATAAGTAGTTATTGTGAAGACTGAATCACCATATTACTGTAGAGTCCAACAAAATAGTTCCCTATATAAGGGAGGAGATCATAACCTACTAGAAAATATGATATTTATTAAATTTTTGGACGATCCAAGGATAATGGATACTAGTGTATCTATATGTCATAATGGAATATGAATAAATTGAAATTTATTTCTAATAAAAGTATGATATTATTATATTAATAAAAATCTATCTATGTAGTCTTAAATACATTTGAATCTCATATAGGGGTTATGATTGGTGGTGATTATGGATGGGATCATGATAGGATATCTGTGCATCACTATGTATCCTAAATTAATAGGAACTAACCCATTCATTGTTCTTATTGTCCCCTCTTTATAGATCTTCATTATGTACATGAGATGATGGATAAAATATGAAGGTTCTCGGGTGATAGAGGAAAAATGAAACTCATCATTAATTAGTAAAGGTATCACCACTAGGGAATGATGGGTGTGAATAGAATCTACGGTTGAGCTTGGGAGGGGATATCCCAACATCCCTACATAACCTAAAGGAATTGTATTCAAGCCATATACAGTTCTTATAAAGAATCACAATAATGATAATCAATGAAATCAACCAATATCACGAAGCTCAAATGAGTCATTCTTTATTTGAGAAATAAGAGTAAATCAGTAGCCCATTCATAAATATTGACTATATAGAAAAAGGGTGTATGTTAACCACACCATTTAGGTTCATGTGATAAGGAATGAATCTGAATAGTTTTACATTATATGGTGTGGATGTTACACCTTTGTAGGGTCCTGAAAATTCCACAAAGAGGAAAAAATCCCCCCATGATCGCATTATAGAAGGAATCATGCTCTTCTATAACTCTATCAAGGTCAAGTGACTCAAATTGAGTTTCATTTCTTTATAGGAACTTAAAGGAATTAGGGTTTTCAAGTTTTTTATGTAGCCCGCGTACTATCACCGAGAAAGGTACACAGAGAAGAGGGATCGTGAACAACCAAGAATGTGAGGCAGTCCATGAACTTTTGGCCTGTGAAGTGATGGCCATAAATCAAGGAAAAGGCACAAAATGTGTTAACCGAGGGAGTTGTGCGCATAAGTCCATTCCGTGTACCATACCATGAACCCATTAGTTAATAGACGAAGACAATGACCAGGGTTTCATGAACCAATTATCACAAATCGAATCCTCTGCAAACCATGGTTGACTGAGTCTTCCACGGGTCAGAATTTTTCTTCAATGGGCCTCTAGAAATGGTCTCATGTGACCAATAGATATGATCGATCTGATGCTCTATAAAAGTATCATAGTATAAAAAGAGAAAAGAATGTGGGAGACAGATAGAAGGAATGAAGGATGAAAAAATCATGAGGGAGACTTAAAAGGTTGCACTCTGGCTTCTATATTGTTTCATCGGCAAAGAACGAACCAAAAATCACTTCCTCCGAAGGTACAACCATCCGCGATCCATAAAATGGGGGAATTGAATTATAATAATAATAGAACCGTGAACCCAAATGGTGAAACGCAAACCAAAGACTTTTCACAGATGAATTTACCGCTAATGGTAATTCCCCAAACCCTCCTCCAGTATGGTGATTCTCATAGCATACTACTACGTGGACTAAAACTGGAACTGCATACCCAATTGGTTTGTGGATGCAACCCAAAGAAGCACGATAAGCCGCGTACCAATTCAGTACGCAATGGACGATACCCATACCCATATACCAAAGTGGTACGCATAAGACCCCTCCCCCTACATCCCAATATGGTATGCAGAGCGTCCCTCATCCCGTGTGAAAAAATAGTACTCGAAATAGGGTGTTTTCAGATATTATTTCCACCAGTTCCAACCTCACCCTCTACTATTGTCCAGTACTCCATGGTCCCTCCGCTAACCAACCCTCCGGTATTAGGAAAAAGCCTCCTCCAAATCCACTGGACCCATATGATCAGGACATTAGGTGAATCAGTGCACTCCATTGAGTCTACAAACCAACAGTATGCGTAGTCATGAAGTCCATCCCCACAAAGGTGTGGGATTTGGAAATGCCTATGAGGTTATATTCCCATGGTAACAAAGATTCCAACCTTGGGATGCCAATGTGAACCTCCCTGTTATCATGATTAAGGGTGATCACACAATTTTCCATTCAATGAGGGATAATGATCTGTCAAAGGGGCTATGTTCGCTCCCTCCTTTGGTGAGGATGAAACTCCCCCCTTACCAAAACATGTTCTGGGTCCCTACCACTGAGGTAAGTCCCCAATATTCTGAGGTCAGGCTCCAAGACCTTTAATGTCATCCCACATGAAAAGGTTCATCACTTTGAACCCTCACCTATATTCACCTCGACCTCTTCCACCACGGGCTCTCCCTCCTCCACCAACAAGGGAGGAGGCATGTTCATTGTTGAATCTTTAACATCCTCTTGTTTCTCGTACTGAGAATGGATCACCTGGTCTTTGACATTTTTGAAGATTAAAACATCACCACACATCTGAGCTATGATAACTCTAATTCCTGATCAAAATAGGATGCATAGAACACCTACCAGAAGGCCCGAGTTCAAATTGGTTCCCCTTCATAAAGGGTCCACCCAACCATGCCCCCTCAAATTGGAAGATCCCATGCGTAAGACCCAAACCTTCTCAACTATGAGAAATCTTATTACTAATTGAAACAGGATATGTAGGGAACCTGCTAGAAGGCCCGATCTCAAATGGGTGACCATCCAAAAGGGTTCACCCAACCATGTTTCCTCAAATGGGAAGATTCTCTATGTAAGCCCCATGCATTCCGAACTACATGGGTTCTGATTCATCTCCTTAGGAAACATAGGAATCCCTCCTTGTGGGCATGATAACAACATTAAGTCATCTTCTATTCCCCCTGGATGATGATAAACTCCATAATGCCTTATAATATGGGTCAAGTCAGCATCACCTTTGTAGCATTAAATATATGCATGCTTACAATGATTTTTCAAAACAAGGGTATCCTGGGGACACACTCTTTGGTAATGAACCAAGGATTCACAATCATATGAACTCGAATTAAATCAATAAGAGAGTCTTGGAATAGGAAAAATTCTCCCCTAGAAGGGTGTGGGGAGCCTGACCTCCCATCCTATCAGCCAATGGAGTTCTTAAGTGTCGTTGGCCAAATCATCAGCTGACGAGTACCTGCCTTTGGAAAGAAGGTCCTTGAATCATGGATACTAGGGCCATTGGGCATTCCTGTCTCCATGAATAAACCCATTGGAGACCATCTGAGGAAGTTACACCTTAAAAGGAAAAATTGCATGAGTTCTTGACCGCCACACAATCTCCCGTCAGGACTAACAGTTCCTACGTGGTTAATTTAAATTTATTTAAATGATAATGATGTTGAACAGGTCAAAAAAATGAAAGGTAAATTTGATGAGAACCCACCTCTATAGAAGAGGGGATGGGTGATGATCCTCATCAAAAATTTCCACACCACCTGTAAACACACCACCTCAGTGGAGGAACAAAAATGGTGAACCCGATGTGAATCATTAAGCAAGGGGGAGGTTCTACCTCAATGATAAAAGACAAAAGGATATTGCACATTGGACCATTTTTTGGCCCTGGTACACACAAAATGCTCCACCTTGGAGGTGAAACAAAAATGGTGAAACCTAAGTGAATCCTTAACCAAGGTGGCAGTCTCACCCCACTCAACCCCTTCACCCTGTAGTAATGGAAAAGTGGAAGGGGCCAAACTGAATCGCCAAATATTCATATGTTTAAAGGAATGATACTTTGAAGATGCTTTGTGGTTTTTATTTCTTATATGTATGTTTTAGGTTCCCACAGAGTGACCTTAGATCCAAATAACATCCCCACGATCCATGTAGATGCACGCATCAGCGATCCCGTGGGCGTTTGGGGCCTCAACAAAGTGCAATACCCCCTCTCCTACCCAGATCCATCAACGTTGGGTATCCAATACACTTATCAAGGAGTACCACCAAATTGGAACTCTCCCAATGTTGGAGGCTTCAAGTCAAGCCCGACAGTATGCAAAGGTCTGCCATCAACCACTTCATCTAGTGTTGGCACCCCAGCACTAGGTGCTAGTGGTTGTCTCAAATCATTTTGGGAACCTATCCTCAGAACGTGACAACAAATACCTCCCTTACCATAGGGAGGCAGATGAAGTCAATGATGATGACTTCATCTCAACTTCACAGGGGTCCTACTCATAGTCCCTTACTAGAGAGTGTTTCCACTGTCACTGGATGAACAAGCCTCACCCTGTCGAGGAAGAACTTATGTTGAGGGAACCTTCCAAAGTCTAGGAGACCCGAGGCCCTTAGGCTACCTACCAAGGGTGGAGAATATATAACTAGGAACACGCTATCACCCTGGTTCCTCAAGAATAGCTCTTCTATACTAATGCGATGATGTTCAATGTGTAGACACACATCTCTGCTCTCTCCACTTAAACCCACCACGGAAAAAAGGTGGCACGATATGAGCATGTGCACATTCCTGCTAATGCTCGCTAGTCCTGCTGTGCCAACATAGTGGCGAGATATAGTAAAATGAAGATATCTGTCGATGTACAATAGGCCTACCATCAAAATAGGGTGCCAACCAGCTATATGGGATCACAAATACATACTTATGCACAAGAAGCCCGTCAACCAAATAGGGCGGCACTCAGCCACATGAAAGCACAAACACCTACTGATTCATTTTAAGCCTTCCATCCAAATAGGGAAGCGACCGACTATACATAGGCACAATACCTGTAGATTCATATCCATACCGCCATCTAAATATGGCAAAAATTAAATACAAGTAGATTCAAATTCTTACGGATGCATATAAAGCCTGTGAGATAAATACAACGGTAAGCAAGAATATGAAAATCCCTACTCATGAATATGAATAACACTAGTCAAATACGGTGGCAACCAGATATTAAAACTGGTGACAAACTCGTTCCTTTGTCTCAGCATAGGAGAACTGTCAATTTCTACTGGAAACTCATAGAGGACCGGAGCATGCAAAAAATCTTAACCCGACATCAGAATGGGCCTTCATACCCATTCCATCCAATGATTTATCTCATCACATCTTGGAAATGATCAAAGATTATATGTAGATTACAGACCATATCTTCCGAACATGCTAATATATCATTGCATCGACAACAAAGGCAATAAATCGAGCCCACGACCCGATTTCCTCAAATGGAATGACTCACTCACAAAATGAGTTAGTTAGTCCAGAGCAGTTATGCATCCCTAATCTAGTTCAGGAGGGTTGACAAAAATATCCTGCAATATATAGACAACCAGATCGAAAACTAATACTCGTTCCAACTGGGGGACAACCGTCCAAGGTGGTGGTCGCTCCAGGGTAGGCATATATCCCTGTCAAAACTGAAGATGTACGTCGGTGTATCATGAAAACATCATGGTCCTGAAAAGATAGGGACCCATATATGAAGGACATTACTAATAGTAGATGGCCCCAGTTACCCACAAGAGAGAACCAAAAAATGAAAGGCGCCAAAGGAAACTGAAAAATGAAGAGTACATACATGATCCTGCTTTTCTGGAAGCTTGGGTTCTTGATGCCCACAAACATATACCAATAATGTCTCAAGACTATGACATTCCATTACCAAATTATGGAAGTATTAGTAGCTGTTGCGATGGTCCTCCCTGAAATGTCGCTACGAGTATTTATGAAGGTCCTCCACAGAGCACCCATAGGGGCTTACCCCATGGGTCAAGATTGATCAATCACAAGATCCTATCTCTTGATGCGGGTTGAGGAAACCCTCCCCTTGACCTAAAGATAAGATAGCAAGAAGGTCCTCCCCTTGCTGTTTTCCACCCTGATAGTCTTCTCCAAGGAATACGCTATAGTTATGCTTCTCTCTGTTGTCTGACATCAAGTCATGATGGTAGTCCTCTCCATGATTATAGTCATTGTGAAGGCCCTCCACACAAAGATAGTTGTTGTGAAGATCCTCCCAATAGTAACACCAAGCAATGATAATTTCCTCCCCTTATTGCATCACATCCTAAAGGCCCACCCCAGGATGAACACTGTAGAAATTCTCCCTGCATCCAGGTATCAAGTCATAATGGTAGTCCCCATCATGAGGATAGTCATTGTGAATGACCTCCCCACAATGACAGTTGCTATGAAGGTCCTCCCCATAGTGACTTTGAGTAGAAAGAAGGTCCTTCCCTTGCTACAACGCACACTAAAGGTCCTCTATATGGTATACCCCAAAAAGAAACTTCTGGCAGTGACACATCAAGTTACAATGGTAGCACTCGCAATCGCAGCACCACCTGTGAAGGTCCACCTTGAAACCAAAATCCATGTTGGCAAGAAGGTCCTCCAATTGCTGGAACCAATGTCAGAAAGACGTCATATGATGAGGTTCTTGTAAAGGAGTTAGAAAAATTGGGAACTACATCTACAATGAGAGATATTCTTTATCAATAAGAAGATGGCCTGGGGCCATGCTCATCTTCTGAGCCACCCTCGCACCATCCGCAAATCAATAAGGCTCCCACCAGCCCAGTTTCTTGGAACGAAATTATTTAGAAGTAGTCAAGATGGGAATAACAAGTAGAGGATCCTCCATAAGAGAAATACAATGATATGTTTCTTATAAGAAGCCAACTATCTAGGGACTTCTCTCTTAGACATAACAGGAGAGTTGTTAGGGGAGTGCACACATGACATTTGCCTCATCATATGGACGACTCTTCGAAAGATAAAAGAAAAATTCCTACCCTACGAAGGGTTAGCGGACCATGTCAGCACGACAGGGGAGCTTCACCGTCTGATCGACTTGTAAGCCCTCACATATGCAAGGCTGTGAAGATTAGAAAGGTTAAAGAAGAACCCTAAACTAGATTGCCTCCATGAACAACATAAATTTCATCAACTGATTGGAAATGCCCAAGTTAGAGTCCACATTCTGGGATGGGGAGAGAATAGAGCATTGCACATCACCCCACATCTTGTCCAGTGAACCCCAATGGAAATGAAATCCTGCAATGTCATCACCTAGAGGCACCAATCACGTGAAACCCTAGCTTAGAGAAGATCTGATACTCAAAACACTTAGCTTGGATAAAGTCTCAAAAGCGTCATGGCTGAAGAGATCAATCCATCAAAAATATTCTGATTTAGGTGACCAAGAACATTCAGTAGGCTTCCCACCTTAGGGAATCCAATCAGTAAGCAGTGTCTATGTCTTTAAAATTCCATAGACTTTTCACATGCCCAATTCCATACTCAACTCAAATCCATGCAGGAGTACATGAAATTGAAAGGGTTGAAATAGCGTCGGCTACCACCGCGATATGGGTATAGTCCCAGCCCATAGGTCTAGGGGAATTTTTAAATCAACATACCCCCATCAGACCAACAAACATAGGCCATAGCGTAGCGACATGAGAATGGGAAGAACCCCAACCCATAGGGATAAGCTTTTTACCTCAAATCCCCACAGGGAAGACGTCTTTCATACACCATCTAGGAAGAACAATGGATAGAAGAGTTTCCCATTCCAACCCTTCTTGTGGTTCGTACCCTCTGAGACAAAGGTGCGTTATGAGGTCAGACTAGGGCACCCTTTGGGTCAATCTTTGTTAAGAAGCCCGAATAATACCACATAAGGGAAGGAGAATGTCCAATAAAGGGATAAGTAAGCCTTCATACCATTCGGTACTAGGTACACCACCCCCAATGTGGTATGCTTTAGTGAACTTAGTGAACATAAACCCCACAGACCTCACAAGAAATGATGTATGGGGAGAGGACACAAAGGAATGTGGGTCCCTCACAGAGGAATCCCACACTAAGCTCGATGGTTTTCATACCTGGAACGAGAGGGCGGTACTAAATATAGGTTCCCCCACAATCAATCCAACATTACCTCCCTTGTTAAACTCCAACAAAGAGAAAAATAAGTCCATGGTTATCTATGACCTAACTCCTCCTCCTTATGAGAATGCATCCCCAACCCTCAATGAATGGTTCACCAGGTGGGGGGAAGAAATGATAAAGATCAAGAAAATTAATGTCAAGCTACGAAGTGGGAGTTATCTCACTGGATGTGTTTCCTCTGCGGAACGTCATTAGGTGCTCCCAGAAGAGGTTCCCATGCCATAGGCACTCGTTTCGGTGAATTAATCCCATCTTGGAGGACCATTTAACCTAGCCCTAGAAGGACATATAGAATTCCCCTCAATCAGAAGGAAGTTGGAATATATCTAGGTAAACCCTCAAATGATACCTTTGGCTGGGTATCAACCCCGAATTCCAGTTGCATCAGCACTTCCAATCATGGCCACCGCCACGCCAGCTCAAGCTCAAGCCCAACAAGATATGCATCAAGGGCTCTTAAACACATTTGAGTAGATAACATCTTAAATGGAAGACATAGAGGGGAAACACACTCAGATAAAACCAGAGCACAAACCCTACCCTATGTGAGTGAGAAATGTTCTGCAACTAACAAACTTTGGGAACCCCGTATTCCTAATATTCAATGGCTCGGGGGACCCATAACATCATTTTATGAACTATTCCTCTTATTAAAACCCCATGATGGGTACTCTAGAGTATAAAGAAGTCATAAAACTCAGATTCTTCATATGAACCCTACATGACTTGTAATTCATATAGTATATTTGCATACCAGCCAATTCAATTACAGGATAGGAGGAAGTCCAATAATAGTTTCTCTTCCAGTTCAGTTCAACACTACCCAGGAAGATCGTCAGTGGTCTCATGATCTACAAGAAGTGAGAGAATGGAATATTCTTATACTTCATTTCCAGATGGACGGGCTTTACATATTCCTTGAACTAGCCACTCCTGCAGAATGAGATGCTCTCCATGTGCATCAATAATCTTCAGGATGAATTGAGAATGCCGATAATCTCAGTGAAGTAAACCAGTGGGTTTATATAATTCGCTTCCATTTCTCAAAGGATAGAAGACTACTTGCAAAGGACCAATCTTATGTCTCACGTGTCCCCATCGGCCCCTGGGAAAGGAATAGAAAATGTCGAAGTGGCTTTTATCAAGATTAAGCCACCCAGGCACCAGCTCCAGTTGAGAGGCTCCCACCGAACCATGCGGGACCCCCTAGATGCCAACAACCACCCCCACCTCAGAAAAATGAGAAACGAGGTACTAAAAGAAATTTGTTCAAAGAATGAAGAAATAAATTTTATTCGTTTCAAGATGACCAAGTCCACGACTATTTCATAGACATCAGGAATTATAATCTGCTCCTACTGCTGGAGCGAAAGTGTGTTGATGAAGTAGGATTCGACAACCGTCCAATGTTTTTTCCATGTGACCAGATACTAGGAAACACCATCTAGGAATGAATTATTTTCAATGATCTCTTGTAAAATATGGTGGATTCTGGGAAATTCATGTTGGGTTTGCCACCAGCACAAGTGGCGTATGTTTCCACCCCAGACTCAAGAGAGGAAGAGGAATGAAAAACAGTCACCAGTAAGGTGAAAATTTTGAAACTATGATGACCCAAAAGACCATCAACTGAGTCCATGGAATCCTCTGGGAATAGTTGAAACAACCAACTACGCCCCCAGAATCTCCCAATAAAACACATCCATCCTTCTCATCCCTGTGGTCCTCTAAAGGCGAGAAGGGAAAAAAGAAATAGCAAGAAGATGAGTTGACACCAAATACAAATATAGTATTGACACTTTTAGACATCATGAAAACAAACTTGGTTCAATGGTCACTTCCCCACAAAACGTCAAAATGGGAAAAAACCCTCCAAATGGCACCATAGGGACTACCCATCCAAAAAACACCATCAAAAGGAGACAGTCTGACATAAACAGTGTCAGATCAAGAAATGATCTTCAGCTCCATTGATATCATTTACTTAATGGAACCATTATTTGATGAATACTATGGAAACAAACATAAATTCCCTATTCCCAATTGGAGAGCTGGAGGAGGAGGCTGTAGAGGCTAGTGGTTTCCCATAAAGAACGATCATGGCAGGATTCAAATTCCTAACCACGCCACAAGTCAAATTATTAACATCACAGAAACTTGCGGAAGGACTCTCCGATAGACACGAAAAGAATTAAAATTCTCTTTCTTGTCCTTCAGAAGAAATCCAAGCCCAATTATCTTGTAATATCCATCATGGGAATAACAAATACCAAACTGCCCAAGGTATATAGGTGGACCAGTTTGGCCAAATGTTGAAAGGACTGTAGCACCATCGACCCCTAATATATAGGCCGAACCATCTATGTCCAGAGCTCAAACCCCTATAGTGTATGTAAAAGAGCCACCCCGAGCCAAGAAGTATTGACCTTTAAAGATGAATTATGGAATTTTAAAGTAGCTGTACACAGTACCAGCAGAGTTGTCTGTTAAATATATGTTGAGCCTATCCATAGATATTAAGGAGGCACTCATCGAAGCCCTGCTATGTCCCTATGAATTTTCGGCTGAATTAATAGAAAATGAAGTCTACCAGATGGAGACTAGTCCTGAAGAATGTCACGCCATCATCTCCTTCATAGATATGGATGAATAATCCATCATGAAATTGAACATTAATCCCTTATATGTGTCTATAAAGATAAATGGAATTGATGTTTGGAGGAACTTCATTGAAAAAGACTTCATATTTAACCTCCCCCTGTTGAGAATGCTTCGTCGACTGGGGTATGATGAAGACAACTTGATATCATGCACTAAAAATCTTCTAGGACGTGACAAAAGTGAGCAAAAATCATTGGGGAAAATCAAGCTCAAAACTTGGCTTGGAGATCTCATATCATATTCAGAATTCCTGGTGATGTGGAAAAGTAAGAACTTCAACGTTCTTCTAGGGAGGCCTTGGCTGCATTAACCTGCTACAATTCTGTCCTCATACCATCAGTGCATTAAGTATTTCACTAATGGGAAACATGGGATGTTTCAAGTCAAAAAAACCTTATTTGAATTTTTTGAATCACACTATATTGACGTCAGGTTCTATGAGTCGGAAGAAAAAAATCTTTCGGATGATGATATTGATTGAATCAATGCCTCGAATGGATTGGAGATAGCTCTCACCAACCCCTTCCAACAACTTTGTAAGGAGTATGCACTACCCATCAACCAAGTTGAATGCATAAGTATAAGTCTGGATATAGACTCAGTGATCTGCACGGTCTTTGTTGCGACCACCAAGTCCAAAGACACAAAAGAGTGGGGTTGATTCCCATGTTTTCAGGAATATCTCTATCAATGATGCTCACGACCCATCCTCAGGACATCAAAATACACTCGCCTCAGACACTAAGGCAAAAGAATATTTCTCTTCCAATATTGGAGAGGTTATCTCAAAAATCATTTCTCCATCAGAAGAGAAATATGGTGAAGATGATTAAGAAGAAGAAGAAGAGAAATAACACCTCAAAGATGCCCCTCCTGCATTCAAAGATGGTGTTTCCACCATAATAGATGAACTTAAGGAGATAAATATGGGCACCGAAAATGACTCATGGACCACTCTGATCAATGTGTCTATGCTTATTGAGGAACAATAGTAATACACCTCTTCCCTAAAGAAGAATTGAGATGTGTTTTAATGGAATTATATATAGATGACATGCCTCGATCTTGAGGACTCCACCCATCATCTGGGCTTACACAAAGATCACTAGGGCTATAAGAATATAGCCAGAAGGACCCACCCGATGAATGCTACAGAAATAGAGTCTGAAGATGACAAGATGATCAAATCCAACTTCATACGAGAGGTCCAATATCTGGCCTAGTTGGAGAACATAGTCCCTATCAAAAATTAGAATGTATAGACTAGAATCTTCATTTACTTCAGGGACCTTAATCGGCATTTCCCAAAAGATGACTTCCTGGTCCCGATCACATAATTGTTGATCGACACAACAACTGGATATGAAGCCCTATTATTCATGAACGGTTATTCTAGATACAATCAAATATGAATGGCTAGAGGAGAAAAATAAGCTACCACTTTTAGGACCCCTCAAAGAGTGTTCTACTATAAAGTTACACCCTTCGGTCTGAAGAATACTGCTGCCACATATCAGCATGCCATGAATTGTTTCATCAAGCCTTTCATGGGAATGTTTGTTGAGTGTTATGTCGATGACCTAGTGGTTAAGTCACAACAGCATTCGAACCACCAGGTAGACCTTGAAACTGTAATAAAAAAATTTTGATAGCACATTTTAAAGATGAATCCCTGAAATGTGCCTTTGGTTTTACCTCGGGAAAATTTCTATGCTTCTACATATGCTATCGTGGCATTGAAGTCGACCCTGAGAAGGAGAAATCCATTCTTGGAATTTCCCCACCTCACAACTTCACCAAGTTGAGAGGTATCCAGGGGCACCTCGCCTACATTCAGTGCTTCATAGCCAACATTTTAGGTAAATTTTTACCTTTCACTGAGCTCTTGAAGAAAGGAGTTACGTATGAATGGGATAATGATTATAAAGAAGTGTTTGAAAACTTCAAAAGATATCTCCTAAGCCTATCAGTGCTCAGGCTTCCAGTTGAGGGGAGACCACTCATTTTTTATGTAACTACCCTGGAATGGCCATTAGGTTCCTTCCTCAAATAGAAAAATGATGTTGGTAGTGAGAAAATACTCTACTACTTTAGTCATATAATGATCGATGATGAAAATCAGTATTCGAAGATTGAAAGGAACAGCCCAGCCCTAATCTTCACAATTTAGAAGCTCAAACATTACCTACGGCACCATGAGGTCTACTTGGTCTCCCGCTGCAACCCTCTTAAGTAAATCCTCAACTGTCCCATGCTAAATCTGCACCTATCACGATGGGAGGTCATCTTACAATACTTTAACATATTGTACGTACCCCAAAAGACCATCAAAGGCTAGGAATTAGCAGAATTACTTTCTGAGAACCCCTAAGAAGAAACATAACTTTTGGATGCTAAAATTCTAGATTAATAAGTTTTTTCCATCCAGTATTACCCCCACGCGTGAGAAATGTACTTCGTCAGTGCTTCCTAAAGCCTGATAGGGAAAATAATTGAGGATCCCAATCTCAACAAAGTAGGTCTAGGAGTTATACTCGTATCTTCCAAAAAGGCCACCTTACCTTAGTATTCCCAACTTTTGAAAACAAGTACAAACAATGAAGTGTAGTATCAAGCCCTTAATGCAGGATTGGAATTACAACTCCAAGTGCAAGACAAACACCTAAGAGTAAAGGGTGATTCATATCTATTCATCAACCTGGTCAACGATGACTGTGCTATCAAGAAATAAGTATTGG
Source organism: Viscum album (assembly GCA_963277665.1). Taxonomy (NCBI): domain Eukaryota; kingdom Viridiplantae; phylum Streptophyta; class Magnoliopsida; order Santalales; family Viscaceae; genus Viscum; species Viscum album. The sequence continues at coordinate 398,819,752 of OY728125.1, forward strand.
TTCCCTTAATGAACCATGTTAGAGCACTAATGGTATAATTCACATCATAACCAACATTGAATTATGTCCTCCAGTCACAGAATTCTCAAGTCGATGCTTTAGAAAATGCAGCCACAACCTCGGACGATCCAGACTTGGATAAAATAGTCATTAGAATTGCTCATTGTCAGATGGTCTTACCATTCATACAGAGAAATACGGAGTAAATTGATGAAATTATCCATATTCCTGAGCCTTATGGTCATACCACTGGATGGATGACACCCATTACAATTTTCCTTCGTAATGGGGGAACTCCCACCAGTTAGGGATGAAAGTGAGCAGGTTAGAAGATGGGAAGTAAATTTAACCCTATAAAATAGGGTAAACTAAGAGAAGGTTCTCTACAAATTAGGACTTTCCGGAGTCCTTATTGTTGAGAAATGTATTGTTTTCAAACAATTCAAAATAATGTTTTTTTAAAGGGGGAGATTATTTTAAATAATACTCTGTCTCTTTATGATGATTTTGATGCTCACAAATACCCATAATTATTTACTAATTATTTCATTGAGTATTTTGCAGGAATTTATTTTATTTATTTATTTCATATAACGAGATTTCATACTTCATTTATTCCGAGATCAATTTTAGCGCCTTCTGGAATCACTGTAGCGCGAGATCAATTTTAGCGCGTTCTGGAATCACTGTAGCGCGAGATCAGTTTTAGCACGTACTGGAATCACTGTTCATACCCTACGTTGATGAACGTAACGTATGGATGAAAAGTTTACTTTTTATATTAAAAGAAACGTATGGTTAAGGAACCTTACGTTATTTTGAAACGTATGGTTAATGAACCTTACGTTGTTGAAAAGTATGGAAGAAGAACATTACGTTTGGAAGGAACCTTACGTTTTTGTTGTTGGACAAGTATGGAAGAGAAACCGTACGTTAGTTTTCAGTGTTGAGTTTGTTTCTCAAAAGTATGGATCATCAACCTTACTTTTATAATCAACCGTACGTTCTTTGGAGAGTTGAAGCAAGACAAAGTATGGATGATCAACCCTACGTTTGAATGCTGAAGAGAAAGTATGTACGTTCTGAACCTTACGTTCTGAACCTTACGTTTGTGAACCCTACGTTTGGAGCCACGTCATCAACCCTACGTTTGGCGTCGGGATATTTTTGACAGACGATATTTCCTTATGCATTGGTCAAACAGGCGGATTATTAAGTGGATTTCTAGCCGATTCTTAAGTACGACTTTGACTGAATCAAAGACGATTTTGAACAGATTAATGATTGATTTAAACGGAGCTTTTTATGCCGATTCTTCAGGGGAGTTACAACGGCTCTGTTATTTCATTTATTTTTTTTATATCGCGAATCTAAAGGAGATTTTCATGGATCTATTTATGCGGAAGATTTTCTCATATTTGAATATATAGGTTCTATCTTGGAAACTTCGGATATATATATACACAGGAAAGTGTATGAAATATACAGATTGATCTTTTAACGAGCAAGAAACAGAGACTGTGTGAAGGCGTTCTTTTCTGGTGATCGAGAAGAAGTGTAAAACCTTTATTACCGAAGGAAGATCTTGATAGCAGATTCACGTGTTCTACATCGACTATCTGTTGTGAATCTACTGCTGCTGAAGTTGTGAAGTTTCTTGTAATATCTATTGCAACTGGATCGACTCAGAACTGTTTTGATTACAGATCTTTATTTTCTGAAGACGACGATCTATCTACTGTCAATTGCATTCTGTTGCAATTGTGAAGAACAACTGGAGAAGTGTTTTCTTTATCGAAACCCTTTTTATTTTTGAGTGATCAGCTTCTCGTTCTAAGCTGTGTGGGTTCGTGTTTGAACCAGGAAGGCTGTGTTTGCCTGAAACTTGTAAAGGTGTCAACTGCCTGTACTCAGTTGTGAACAGGTCTGTGGAAACGAGGACCAGATAGTGAAAATCGCCAAGCTCGTGGATTTGAGTGTTGGTGGAGTGGACTAGGGGCCTTCTGTTCCCCGAACCACTATACATCCGTGTGTTCATGCTTTTACTTTTTCCGCTGCATATTTAATCGTGCTAAAGCATAGTGGACAGAATTTGTCTAAATTGAAGAGATTGTAATAATTTTGAAAAGACACAATTCACCCCCCCCCCTCTTGTGTGTAATCCGTAGATTCAGATCCAACAATTGGTATCAGAGGAGGAGCTTCTTATTTTTAAAGTCTTGTCAAGCTAGAAGTATTTAAAGATTATACATAGTGTATCATGGCTGATACGAGAGAGGGAATGTCAATGGTCAGAGCACCTTACTTTAATGGAGATAATTATGGCTGCTGGAAATCACGTATGATTATTTATCTGAAAAATCTTGGTTACAAAGTCTATTCAAAGATTCTCACTCCCTATAAAATTCCTGAAAATCCCGATACATGGAGTGCTGCTACGGAGGCTGAGTATGACATGAATTCAAAAGCTATGAATGCAATCATCTGTGGTCTAGGACCGGATGAATTTAACAGAGTATCTCAATGCCCGACTGCATATGAAATGTGGCAAACAATAGCTGTTGCTTATGAAGGAACAGATAATGTAAGACAGATGAGATATGAAACTTCTAAATTAAAATTCGATACTTTCAGAATGATTGAAGGAGAGAGCATAACTCAGATGAATGGAAGATTGACAGAAAGTGTCAATAATATAACAGCTCTAGGAGAACCAATCAAGCAGGCTGATCAAGCGTTAAAGGTACTGAGAGTACTTCCTACTCGATGGAATGGAATCTATGCAGCAATCAGACAATCAACTTCTGTTAAAGATCTAACTATGAGAGAGATGATTGGTACATTGATGATGTACGAGGCTGAAATGCAAGATGAAGTAAATGAGCATAAAGTCTACATAAAAAGGGAAAATACTTCTTTGAAAGTGACTTCTCAACAAAAGGATAGAAAGATGAAGAACAGAGAAGTAAGAGCTAAACCAGAAAGCTCTGATTCTTCAAATTCGGATGAAGAACTGGCTCAGCTAGCCAGAAAATTCAGAAAGTTCTACAGTAAGAAAAAAGACTTCAAGAAATCCTTCAAGAAGGATAGCAAGGAAGTGAGATGTTATGAATGCAAAAAGATGGGACATATCAGACCGGATTGCCCAAAATTGAAAGATGCAAAGAAGAAGAAATTCTTCAAAATAGATGATTATGGGCAGAAAGACAAGAAAGATATGAAAGCTACTTGGAGTGTTTCTGAAGACTCAAGTAATTCTTCTGAATCAAGCTCAGAGAAGGAGGAAGCCAATTTAAAATCAAATATGTGTTTCATGGCTGAAACTGATGAGGTACACTCATACTACTCCTCTGACTCAAATAATGAATCAAACTCTGAAACAAGCTTCTCAAATAAAAAACTTGCAGCTTACTGCAATATGATTGAAGAAAGGTATGACTCATTATTTAAAAAATATAAATCTATAAAGAACTTGCATAAAGCTATTTCAGATGAGAGAAATACTTTTCTAAAACAACATAAGGAATTAATTGACAAATACAACTCTACCGACTCAAATAAAATTAATTTTGAATCAAAAATAAAAACTCTACAGGATGAAGTAGAATCTTATAAAAAGGCTGCATTAGTTTTTACAAAAGGAGAAAACGTCTTAAATGAGATACTTGGAAAAACTATAATTAAAAAGAAAAGGTTTGGAATTGGAAGTAAAGGAGAAAAACCTAAGTTATACAAAAATTATTTTGTTCCTAGCACTAAACAGGTTATTTGTAACTTCTGTGGAACAAAAGGTCATATAGCTAAAAACTGTTTTCTAAGACAACCTCAAATATGTGGAATTAAGAAAGCTTATATTTCCAATGATCTATATGATTCAATCAATTTTAAGAAAACAAAGCAAATCTGGATACCCAGATCACTGCTTGCTAACACTCCAGGACCCAAAAAAATATGGGTACCAAAGAAATTTGTTTGAATGTCTTTGCAGGTAGCAGGTCACCAAAGAAAGAAAGAAATATGGTATATGGACAGTGGCTGCTCAAGACACATGAGTGGAACTTCAGCTAATTTCTCTTCTCTTACTCGAAAGGAAGGAGGACTTTTCACCTTTGGTGACAATGCCAAAGGAAAGATTATTGGTATTGGAACAGTTGGAGATCCAGAGACAGTCTCAATCAACAAAGTACTTTATGTACAATGGTTAAAACACAATCTGATAAGTATCTCTCAACTCTGTGATGATGGATACACTGTTGATTTTACTAACAATAGTTGTACTGTTTCTAAAGATAAACTGTTTAAGTTTAGAGCACCCAGAACTGATAATGTTTATACTTTGGATTTGTATTCCTTGTGTAAACAACAAGTAAACTGCTTAACTGTTAATATAAGTGAATCCTGGATCTGGCTTAGAAGACTTGGTCATTGCAATATATATGTTTTACATAAATTATCTAAGAAACATCTAGTTTCTGATTTTCCTAGTCTCAAATTTGAAAATGACAGATTCTGTGATGCATGTCAGCTTGGCAAGCAACACAAATCATCATTCAAATCTGTTAATAAAGTTGCTACAACTAAACCTCTAGAACTTATCCATATGGATTTGTTTGGACCTTCAAGAGTAGCAAGTTTAGCTGGTAAATTATATGTTTATGTATTAGTTGATGATTATTCTAGATTTACTTGGATTTTCTTTTTGAAATTTAAAAGTGAAGCTTTTAGTTTATTCGAAGGTTTTTTGTAAAACTATTCAAAATGAAAAAGGTTTTAATATAATCTCATTGAGAAGTGATCATGGTGGAGAATTTGAGAACCAGGAATTTAATTCCTTTTGCTCAAACATGGGTATTAAACACACCTTCTCTGCTCCAAGAACACCTCAACAGAATGGGATTGTAGAAAGAAGAAATAGAACTATTCAAGAAATGGCTAGAACTATGTTAAATGAATATAGCCTACCTATATATTTCTGGGCAGAAGTTGTTAATACAGCTTGTTATATAATGAATAGAATTTTAATAAGACCTATTTTGAAAAAGACACCCTATGAACTATGGAATAACAAAAAACCTAAAGTAAATTACTTTAAAGTTTTTGGATGCAAGGTTTACATCTTGAATACCAAAGATAATCTTGGTAAATTTGATCCAAAATCTGATAAAGGTATTTTCTTAGGATATTCTGCAACCTCCAAAGCTTATAGAGTCTATAATAAAAAGTCAAGGATTGTTTAAGAATCAGTTCATGTGAAATTTGATGAATCTGATCCTTTTGAGAAAAGGATAGAACAAATAGATGAACCTGATTCTAATGAAAACATGAGACTTGAGAATTTAAAGAATGATTTTGAAAATGATATAAAAGAAATTCAGTCCAGTTCAGAAGAACATGACACTGAAGAACCTTTGAATGTAATGCCTAGACAGTCTAGAACCTTAAAGAATCACCCTTTAGAATCTGTGATAGGTGACTTAGAGACTGGTATTCAAACTAGAAGAAACCTTGGAAACATAGTTGAATTCTCTGCTTTCCTATCCCAACAAGAACCTAAGACCATAGAAGAAGCCTTAGATGATGAGAGCTGGGTAATAGCAATGCAGGATGAATTGAACCAGTTCAAGAGAAATAAGGTTTGGGAATTAGTTGAAAGACCACATGATTATCCAGTAATAGGAACTAAATGGGTCTTTAGGAATAAACAGGATGATCAAGGGATAATAACTAGAAATAAATCAAGATTAGTAGCTAAAGGATATAATCAAGAAGAAGGAATAGATTGTAATGAGACCTTTGCACCTGTAGCCAGGTTAGAAGCCATTAGAATCCTTTTAGCCTATGCATCTTATATGAATTTTAAATTATTTCAGATGGATGTTAAATCTGCCTTTTTAAATGGTTATTTAATGGAGGAAGTTTATGTTGAGCAACCTCCTGGTTTTGAAAATTCTCAAAAACCAGATTCTGTTTTCAAACTTACTAAAGCTCTTTATGGCCTTAAACAAGCACCTAGAGCTTGGTATGAAAGACTAAGTTCTTTTCTTTTGAAAAATGATTTTACTGTTGGACTGGCAGATCCAACACTCTTTAAGAAAACTGTGAAAAATAATGTTTTGTTGGTTCAAATTTATGTTGATGATGTAATTTTTGGATCAACCAATAAAATTCTTTGTCATGAATTTTCAGAATTAATGCAAAAAGAATTTGAAATGAGTATGATGGGAGAATTAAATTTCTTTTTGGGTCTTCAAATATTTCAAAAAGATTTTGGAAATGTTTTAAATCAATGAAAATACATTACTGATTTACTTAAGAAATTTGGACTTGAAAACATCAAGCCATTTACAACTCCTATGTGTACTAATATAAAACTTGATTTGGATGAAACTGGAAAATCAGTGGACAACAAGTTATATAGAGGTATGATTGGTAGTTTGTTATATCTTACTGCTAGTAGACCAGATATAATGTATTCAGCATGTCTTTGTGCCCAATTTCAATCAAATCCCAAAGAATCCCATTTAACTGATGTTAAAAGAATTTTTAGATATTTAAAAGGTACTATTTATCAATCTCTGCTTTATCCAAAAACCTCTGATTTTAATTTAATTTCATATTCAGATGCTGACTTTGGAAGCTGTAGATTAGATAGGAAGAGTACTTCAGGAACATGTCACTTTTTAGGGAAGTCTTTAGTATCATGGTCTAGTAAGAAACAACACTCAGTTGCCCTGTCAACAGCCGAGGCAGAATATGTGTCTGCAGGTAGTTGCTGTGCACAAGTGTTGTGGATGAAAAACACTCTTATAGACTTTGGATTAAATTTCAATAATACACCTATTTTATGTGATAATACTAGTGCAATTAATATTTCAAAAAATCATATTAGTCATTCTAGAACTAAGCACATTGATATAAGACATCACTTTTTAAGAGATCATGTGTTTAAAAAGGATATATTTTTAGAATTTGTAAATACAGAAAATCAATTAGCAGATATTTTTACTAAACCACTTCCCACAGCAAGGTTTGAATTTATTAAGGGGGAGTTAGGTTTATTTAATTTTAAATAGTTTTTTTTATCTTATTCTGTTTTCGAATTCTGCTTAATTTCTGTTTCTCGCTATAAGTAATTTTATTTTGTTTTAAATAAAAGTAATGATTAGTGATTACACGGGAATCAAGGCTGTCAGAACCGTTTCACCTTCTAAACTGCTTCACCTTTTTCCGGAAACCCTTTCGAAAACCTAAAACCGCACATCTGCTCCAAAACCCTTTTCTGAATCTTCAAACCCTAAACTTACGAACCTTCAGAAATCGTTGTTGGAATGGAAAAGACTAAGCGTCCGGATGAAGCTGAGAGCAGTGCTGCAAAGAAACCTAAGGTAGTTAGTCGGAAAATACTGCAAGATAAAGTCATAGATTTAGAGTGGCAGTTTGAAACTAATTTACTGTTGAAGCAAGCGTTGTCGTTTCAAAGCCTTGAGCAAGCTTTTAATAGTGAAAATTCTGAGTTTCTATATGAGGCAGAAATGAGACATTTGTTTAGAACTGTTCAGTTTAGTCTTGGAGATACAGAGGATAGTTTATTGGCTCAAATAGAGGATAAGGACTTTTCAATATCGTCTGTAGAGATATGTCAAATTCTTAACTGCCCTCATGAAGGAGTTTTTCATTTCGATTTACGGAATATTGGAGATTCTGTACATAAGTCTGAAGACATTATGTCTTTTCTGTTTGGAACCAGAGTGATAAAGAAGATGTTTATTAAGGATTTGGATCCCGATCAGAAAATTTTGGTAAAATTTGTTCAGACTGGTTTAGCACCAAGAATGGCTGAGATGGAGAAAATCCTATACCCGGACATGTACATAATGTATCTTCTGATGTGTGATATTAAGTTTAATTTTTCCTCGGTTTATGATAAGATATCTGAGTTACTGCTGTCAGAGTGAAGCAAGAATGACCTTTTTCCCTTATGGAAGGTTCATTTCTTTGTTTTTGTTTAAAAGAGGAATGATCAGATTGGTAGATGCTGGGGTGAAATGTCACCACAGTAATGTTTTTAATGCTGGAACTTTGAGGAAAGTAGGATACTTCTGGAGCACAATTAAAGGAAAACTCTTACCTGTTGGAGCTGAGGAAAACTCGGAGAGTGCTCAGGCTCAACCGGCTAAGTCCAAGGAGGGACAAGCAGAATCAAGATTTAGTACAGTGGAAAGGAGAATTCGTTTTGAGATGGAGGAAGTTGAGGAAGAGAGAAGTCAAGAAGGACTTCAATCTAGAAGGAAGAGGTCAATTGATGAAGAAATTATCTATCCTGCCTTGAAATCCTCTGAACCGTTATTTTCTTATTCATTTGTGAGAGAAGCTGTTGTGGAGCAGACTGCACCGATAGAGGAACCAGCAGCTCAAACAGAAACTCAAAAAGAACCTCAATCTGCTGCTGTGGCTGTTGAAAAAGTAATTCAACAAGAACAACTTATGGAGGCAGTGCCTGGTGAAGAAGTGGCCCGACCTCAAGATTTACATGAAAATATTGTTCTTGACCAATCAGTAGAAGTCAGAGAGACTACTGTTCGTAATGAACATACTTCTGAAGCTAATACAGAGGTACTTCAGGAAGATTTTTCAGTGGAAGAGTTTCAGGCTTCAAAAGATAATTCAGTGGATCAACCTTGTCAGGACAAGGACAAAGAACAGTCAGATGTAGATTCCTTACCACTTGCCCTGCTTCATCAACCTAATTCTGGACATGAGAATCGAGCACAGGGTGCCCCTGATTCGAGAAAAGAAGAAGTTGTTGAGTTGTACAAGCGTATCTCTCAGTTAGAATCTGAGAATGTTAGTCTCAGAAATTCTCTGAACTTAGAGCAGTTGAAGTTTCAGAAGCTGAAAGAATGTACTGTTTCAAGACAGGAAGTAGATTTGTTTAAGACTGATATGCTGCATGCTGTTGATCAGTTAAAATCAGAGATGGTAAAGAAAGATGATTTGTCTGAGTTGAAGATTTACATGGAGAATAAATTTGAGTCTGTTGCAAACAGTGCTGTGAGTGGATCAGGCTCTTCACCTGATTTGATTCGGATATTTCAAGCAATTACTGCAGCAATGAGCAATATGAGTGACAGATTACATGATCTTCAGTGTAATAGTTCCCCTTTGTCAGTTTTGCTAGATAATCAGAGATTTTTAGTGGATCAGTTGACATCTGGAGAGCAACCGATTAGGATTCTTTTGAATCAGTTATCAGAAAAACTGGCTCTTTTTGTTGAGAAAGAAGAAAGAATGCATGAGTTTTTCAGAGTTAATTTGATTGAAGATATTTATATGACTTAAGAGAACAGAGATCTTATCATCAAGTTAGGAGATGGGATGATGAAGAGGCTCAGAGAACAGTTTACAGAGATAAAGACCGCGATTCAAAGGAGATAGACACCTTTTTCCCTGTCTTATCTATGAACCTTGATTCCTCTGTATATCACAATCGTTTATATATAACAGCTTGTGAATGAAATTTTTTTGTTGTTGTTTTGTTGTTTATTGATTTATGATTGAGTTAGCCAGTATAACAAATTCACTTATTCATACACAGTTAATTATAGCATTTACTTATAGTTTAGTGCAATATTGAATGTGTTCAAATCCGTAATTTTTCATTCTTTTTGATATCACAAAAAGGGGGAGAATTTGTATAAACACAACATTTAAATTCATTTGTTTCCTATGAAGAAATTTGGATATATGGGAGAATTTGGATATATACGACATTTCTCTTTTATCTATTTTTAGCTGAAAATTTATTTTTATGGGGGAGAAATTTTATTATAGTTAAATATTGTTTTAATCCTTTCAAAATTCTAAAATTTTATAAAACTAATTTTTCAATAAAGATTGCAATTAAATTAGTTCTATTATTTTATGGGTTTTGTGATCATCAAAAAGGGGGAGATTGTTGAGCAATGTATTGTTTTCAAACAATTCAAAATAATGTTTTTTAAAGGGGGAGATTATTTTAAATAATACTCTGTCTCTTTATGATGATTTTGATGCTCACAAATACCCTTAATTATTTACTAATTATTTCGTTGAGTATTTTGCAGGAATTTATTTTATTTATTTATTTCATATAACGAGATTTCATACTTCATTTATTCCGAGATCAATTTTAGCGCGTTCTGGAATCACTGTAGCGCGAGATCAATTTTAGCGCGTTCTGGAATTACTGTAGCACGAGATCAGTTTTAGCGCGTACTGAAATCACTGTTCATACCCTACGTTGATGAACGTAATGTATGGATGAAAAGTTTACTTTTTATGTTAAAAGAAACGTATGGTTAAGGAACCTTACGTTATTTTGAAACGTATGGTTAATGAACCTTACGTTGTTGAAAAGTATGGAAGAAGAACATTACGTTTGGAAGGAACCTTACGTTTTTGTTGTTGGACAAGTATGGAAGAGAAACCGTACGTTAGTTTTCAGTGTTGAGTTTGTTTCTCAAAAGTATGGATCATCAACCATACTTTTATAATCAACCGTACGTTCTTTGGAGAGTTGAAGCAAGACAAAGTATGGATGATCAACCCTACATTTGAATGCTGAAGAGAAAGTATGTACGTTCTGAACCTTACGTTCTGAACCTTACGTTTGTGAACCCTACGTTTGGAGCCACGTCATCAACCCTACGTTTGGCGTCGGGATATTTTTGACAGACGATATTTCCTTTTGCATTGGTCAAACAGGCGGATTATTAAGCGGATTTCTAGCCGATTCTTAAGTACGACTTTGACTGAATCAAAGACGATTTTCAACGGATTAATGATTGATTTAAACGGAGCTTTTTATGCCGATTCTTCAGGGGAGTTACAACGGCTCTGTTATTTCATTTATTTTTTTATATCGCGAATCTAAAGGAGATTTTCATGGATCTATTTATGCGGAAGAGTTTCTCAGATTTGAATATATATGTTCTATCTTGGAAACTTCGGATATATATATACACAGGAAAGTGTATGAAATATACAGATTGATCTTTTAACGAGCAAGAAACAGAGACTGTGTGAAGGCGTTCTTTTCTGGTGATCGAGAAGAAGTGTAAAACCTTTATTACCGAAGGAAGATCTTGATAGCAGATTCACGTGTTCTACATCGACTATCTGTTGTGAATCTACTGCTGCTGAAGTTGTGAAGTTTCTTGTAATATCTATTGCAACTGGATCGACTCAGAACTGTTTTGATTACATATCTTTATTTTCTGAAGACGACGATCTATCTACTGTCAATTTCATTCTGTTGCAATTGTGAAGAACAACTGGAGAAGTGTTTTCTTTATCGAAACCCTTTTTATTTTTGAGTGATCAGCTTCTCGTTCTAAGCTGTGTGGGTTCGTGTTTGAACCAGGAAGGTTGTGTTTGCCTGAAACTTGTAAAGGTGTCAACTGCCTGTACTCAGTTGTGAACAGGTCTGTGGAAACGAGGACCAGATAGTGAAAATTGCCAAGCTCGTGGATTTGAGTGTTGGTGGAGTGGACTAGGGGCCTTCTGTTCCCCGAACCACTATACATCCGTGTGTTCATGCTTTTACTTTTTCCGCTGCATATTTAATCGTGCTAAAGCATAGTGGATAGAATTTGTCTAAATTGAAGAGATTGTAATAATTTTGAAAAGACACAATTCACCCCCCTCTTGTGTGTAATCCGTATATTCAGATCCAACACTTATCACGTGTATTGATTGATAAGAGACCATTGTCGACATGAAAGAGGTGCAATCTGGAGCTTGTGGAGCACACAAGTCAGCAACCAATCTCTCTCACCAAATCTGAAGGCTTTGGTATTACTAGCCCACCATGATACATGATTATTCCATATTCACTAAGAAGTTCCATTCCTCCCAAGACCATACTAATTTCATACACTACCCCCTAGAGTTACTTCATACAGCTATGTACTCCTGGCCATTCGTCACTTGGGGGATGGATGTTGTGGGGTTATATCCTCTCGCCATAGCTTGACAGTTCAAGTTCAAACTCACTGTGACCGACTTATTTTCCAAATGGGTTGAAGTCGTACCCCTTAAGGATGTCGGGGAGAAAAACATCGTCAGATTTATGAAGGCCAACATAATCACTTGATTTGGTGTCCCTCGTACCATACTGATAGACAATGACACCAAATATTTTCTCTACTGAGCTGGACAAGCTGTACCAAGAATATTGAATCAAGTCCAACTGGTTGTCCTGCTACCACACAATGGAAAATGTGAAGATAGATGTTTTCAACAAGACTATGTCCAATATACTTCAAAATATGGTCAATAATAATAATATATTGTGTCTCGACAGGCTTCTTCATGCTTTGTGGGCTTACACGGACCACGACCCACACCTCCGCCTAGGCAACCCTATAATCACTAGTATAAGTGGTTGAGGCGGCATTTCCTATCGAAATCAAAGTTCCATCACTTTGTGTGGCCATTTGCGATCAACTATCCATATATGAGTAATCCTAGAGATGGTTTGATGAATTGTAGTAGTTAGATGAAAAAAGGGTTTCACAATCAACACTATCTAGAAATCTACCAAAACCAAATTGCACGAGCCTTCAAAAAAAAAGGTTCGCCTTTGGTCTTCTCTCAAATAACAAATGGTGCTAGTCCTCACAACCCTAATGATTCTAGGGAATAAAACCCCAATGCTTGAACCAAAGTGGGAAGGAACATACATGATACACAGATTCTATTCCAATGGATCATATTCCCTAACATCAATGGGCGGGCAGCTCATCACAACTGCTACAAATGTGAAGTTCTTGAATAAATACTTAGTTTAATCCCATATCAAGGTCCAAGCTCTATGAACCTAAACTATGAGTCATAAAAATGTCCCCATATAGTGGTACAAGCTCTTCGACCCTAAACCAAGAGTCATAAAAATGTCCCAATATCGATTTCAAAGCTCTACGACCCTAAAATGTGACTCATAAAAATATCCCCATATCGAGGTCCAAACTCTACAACCCTAAACTATGAGTCATAAAAATGTATCGATACTAAGGTCCAAACTCTAAGACCTTAAAATATGAGTCAAAAATTCTCTCATATCAAGGTCCAAGTTCTATGATGATAAATGATGAGTCATACAAAAATGCTCCCCATATCATGGTCGAAACTCGAAGACCTTAAACTATGAGTAAAGTAAAACACCATGTAGCTAAGGTCCAAGCTCTATAAACCCATGATATGAGTAAAAATTCCCCAAATGATGAGGTCCAAACTCCAAGTCCTTAATCTATGAGTCATCGTCCTTTCCACATGACGTTAAACTGTAAGGAACTTTTCCCTGACACATGGCGTTAAACTTTGACTCATATCCTCAACGTAAGGTGTTAAACTACATAGCATAAAACATCCTAATTACATGACAATAAAATACATGATCTCTCATAGAACTATGTACGGCTTGATTATTTACCTTGCAGGATACATAGTGACACCTCGATCTTTGATCCTAGCCCATCCCTCATCAAAAAAATGCCTCCATCACGCCCCTATCTACCCAAATTTGTATTGGAAAACCATATCATTCCATGTTTCTCACATCGAGTACAACTCTCATGAGCTTAGGATTGGTGATAGATATTCTACTATGATGTTCAATTATGAGGCAACATGGCATACCTGACAGCCATGATGGGTAGAATAAAAGTCCCCCTACCCTTTGGGCCAGGCCAAATTAGTACGGGGTACACACAAAAAATATGTACGGATTGATTCCTGCCATCGCAAGATATGTAGAAATGCCTTGATCTTCAATGTTGGCCCAGCCCCACTATAAAATGGAGGAAATCCCCCTATCATATCCTCTACCTCCCAAAACCTATGAAGGAGACTCTGTAACCACTCCTTGTTTCTCACATCGATTATAACTCACATGAGCTTAAGATTAGTGGTAAGTATTCTCTTATGTTAATAAATCATAGGGAAATATGGTAGTACTAGCACCCATACAAATTGAAACAAAAAAATACCATACATGTCCTCATTCATGGACCAATCGAAATCGCTATTGGGAACTTCTAGAACTATGTGTGTCTTGATTCCTTCCCTCATATGATACATAGTTAATCTCAGATTCAATATCCTGGCCTAGCCACAAACAAAAAATACCCCTTTTACCCATGTGTAGGTTATAATTGTACGAGGAAGTCCATGAAAAGTCAAGTCACAAGACAATAAAACTGTGAAATTCTTCAAGAGTTATGTGTGGATCAGTCCTCAGTATTATGAGATTCCACACATGCCTCTTAGTCATGAGAAGTCAAAGATCCCACTTTCCTCTATAAATATCGGTCATAACTAGGTGGAAACTCTAGTAGTATGTGGTTAATCATGGTTTGAGTATTCTCACGTTCCAAGGCACATATTTCCCATTTTTCACACTCCATACATCAGGAAAACTTGGATCCTCATAATCATTCATGTCCATCTGATATGGAAGTCTAGTGTTCTGCGGATACCTTTGATTGACTATGATTATCATGCCCCAATGGATCTGCACATATCTCCCATAAAAATGGTCATCAATAAAAGTCAAATTCATCCCCAAGAGAGTCCTCTCATATCTTAGTACGCCGAATGGTTTTCAGGCCCCATGGAATCTCTCTTGATTCAAGTTACCCCTATTACTATGGTTTACACATTCTATCATCATTCACGTCTAAGGAATGTTGGAACATCCTGATTGTGATTAACCTAAAGCTTTTGAGGTCCTTTATGAAATTTAAATTGTCCTCACTGCACGATGTTAAATTGAAAATCCAAAATGGTCCCATTGTATGATGTTAAACTATAAGGCTAAAATAGTCCTCACCACATGACATTAAATTACAAGTACAAAATCATCCTCACCACACGATGTTAAACATCAAGGCCAAAAATCATCCTCACTGCATGACGTTAAACTACGTGACAATGGTATAATCCCAAAAACGTTCCCTATAATGTTGATTTTACTATTCCTAAGAAATGAAATGGAATCCTCATAGTCCCTTGTTTCTCACACCAAGAATAGATCACGTGATCTTAGGTATTTTAGAAAGACATACACAATGACATTATGGAAAAACAGCCCCAGAATTTGGTCCTAGAAGCATGACCCTAAAAATACCTGTCACAGTTCCCTCTCCCGAGAGGAACCTCGTGTCCTGGCTATGTGATGTTAAATAGCTGGGTATCCCAAAGATAGAACGAATACCTCACCTTGTGTACAAGTCAGATCTACATAAATGACACCATTCCATGAGTAAATCATAGCCTAAATATCACCAATATGACTGGATACGCTCCTTCCCTATTCCAAACTCCGTGATTTGAGTGATTTTGAATCCCTATAACCCTCCATGGCCATCTTGGATGGATGGATAATGTCTTGTGGACACCTTTGATTAACTATGAACATTATTCCCTAGCAGCTCTCCATATATTACCCACAAAATGGCCATTAATCAAAGGAAAATACATCCCAAAGAGAGTCTGCTCCTATATCAGTATGCCCAATAGATTCCAAGCCTCATTCAATCCCTCCTGATTCAAGGGCCCTCAAATTCATGGTTTACGTTTTCGTCCTTTCACAGATCCTGGATATATCAGAAGTATGGTCCTGGTTCAGATCTGGTATCTTTTGGGGTTTCTAAAAGATATCCCATTCGTATTTGTGAAGTTGATCTACATACAAAGGAAGAGTGCCCCACTCGTTTTCAGGTTTCCCTAAAGAAGGTCAGTTAAAATTCACCTTTTTCGATGCTTAAGTGAACCCTCATTAAAGGTAACATACTGTGTTCAGAAAGATCCCAATCTCTATAATCCTTAATAGCCATCAGAAATGGAAGGCCATTTTCCTTCAGAAACCTTTTCTTGAATATTCATATCATGCACTGGTGGCTCTACATATATTGTCCTCAAAATATTTCCTTCATTCAAAGGAAAATATGTCCCCAGGAGAGTCTTTTACAACCTCCGTACACTCAAATGACATTCACATCTTATCACAACCCCATATTTGTGAAAACTCTTTGATGACGGCTTGTATACCTCTTTCTTTCCAAGTGCCATTGAAAAAGAAGGAAAGGAGGGACACTTAACTTAACTGACCATTCACTATATCTCCCTCGTGAGAGTAAGAAATGTGTGGGAACAATTTTCCTCTCAAGGCTGATATGAATGCTCCTAATGCTATCTGACAACACTACTCAGGTCAGCCACCCATTTTGGCTCCCAACATCAAAATAAATCCAAAATGTTGAAAATACCACCAGGCCATATGAAATGGAAGGTCGATGTCCTGACGACACTTTTGATTGACTATGCATATAATGACTTGGTGGCTGTATATATATCTCCCTTTAAAACATCTATCAATCAAAGGAAAATTCATCCATAGGAGATGATTCGTTTCCCACCATTGTACACCTAAATAATATCCCGAGCCTCATGAATCACCAGAGTCCACAACTAAAGGGTGAAGAAAAATTCCTACTCCATATCTGAAGGATACTAGAACATTCCCAACTAATGGCCCCGAGTCAGGGATCTATCTCGTTAAGTTTTGTCAAAGATGTTAAAATTAAAACATTAGTAATAAGTTTGATTGACAAGACTATGGAATTCCGTAGAAATGAAAATATGCCATACTCTCTAGAGAGAAAACCCATTAAAGGAACCTCTAGGAAAAATTTGAGTATTAGTTTGTTAAGAATACACTGAGCCATCAAAAAAGGTGTAATGTGTGTTACGTCAGAAACCCGCAAAGGGGAAGGCTAAGAAAAAGACAAGATATAATTGCTAATCTCGTACCATATAGTCTTAGGAGAACATTTGGGTAATAATAATGATAAATACATAAAATTTTGTGAGGTATTCTATAAAACCTCAGCAATATTCGAACTACGCTCATTGAGTCCCTTGTCTTGGGCAAAAAATAGAGCTCAATTCGATTATTTCAGTTTAATGATTTCAAGTCATGTTTTAAAGTTAATAGTTGATATAAATGATGTTGATAGGAAGAGATAGAGAAGATATTTTTAAAATCGAAATATATTCCATTGGGTTCAAAAAATAGAGGAACATCCCCAATTTAGAGCCTCTCTAGTGTATTTAAAAAAAGGATTATACATATCATAATTTCGTATAGAACTACAATAATACCTTGTTCTCCCTTTCAAAAGGATGGTGAGTGATTTTTTTGGGCCGTCGATGGTCTGCTCCAAATATGTTCTTTCCTAATTTTTGGATTTGACCATATGACACACCCGCTCTGGGATAGCTTTAAGGTCCTGCCCCTTCTTATGGACGTCTTTGTTATTAGTGCATGAAGAGTCCAGTTCTTCCCTCAACCTGGTTGTGTGGGATTCATACTACCATAGCTCCTCCTCTTGGGTTGACACAAAATCACAATCCTTAACCTCCTTGGCTATCAGATGATCAAATTCATCCAAAATATCTCATAAGGTCTCCACCTGGTAATTGGAATAATTGAACATGGCCAGCTTATCCTCGCAGGAGGTGAGGTCTTCTCAGGTAATGAGGATTTGGTAAATAAGGAAGTGAATGTGCTGATAATCAAACCACCAGAACCTAGCTCAGTAAATTACCTATGAAATTTTTCTCCCTCATCAGAAAAATTGGCCAGGGGTGTCTTTGCGGCAAGAGAACATAGTTGGTGTCATGCCTCTTAGTGCATTTCTTGGTGTATTGCCATAGCACCAGCACTTCGATCCTTCCCTACTGCCATATGTTTTTAAGTGGGAAGCATTACCATAGGAGTGGGGAGGGACCTAAGGAAATTCACCCAAAATGGGAGACTCTCTTTGCCCTCAGATGGCCCAACTACTAGAGTTTGATGCTGAGGACTGACCGCGACCTCTGGGATGATTGGTGATACTCGGCTGAGACCAGTCTCATTAATATTTTGGGAAATAAATGTAGGTGGGGATTTGTTTGAATCGCTCCCCAACGAAATGGGTTGTACTGATGTAACCCCTCCAAGACACTTTTAACGATGGACCGAAAACCTTCTTACCACAAGATTTGGAGCGGGAGGGGTATCCATCTTGGTTAATGAAGGGATGGAAGTAGAAGGTGTAGTTGGTTCACTCCTCATAATAAAAGGAATGTGTGGAGTTTTTGTTGGGGAAAGATTGGGACAAAAAATGGTCTAGGGTTCTTGAACCCTCTTAACTAGTTCTTTTGGCATCCCCATAGGGTAATAATCTACCCACAGTTGATCATACTCCAGTGATAGGATGGTGGGCCCTGTCAGGTTCAGAATGATAATCTCCCTAGTAGAACCTTCATGCATCATCATAATCTCCAATTGGAGAAGAATAATAGGATAATATTCTCCCCTTAGTTGAAAAATTAGAAGAAGCACAGTCTGTTGAAGGAATCCAAACTGCCTGGAAAACCGTTAGGGGAGGTATGGCTCACAAATAACTACTTGTCTACATGAGAAGTGAGCATCCCATCCCAAAGCGTGATGAGGATTGAAAATTCATCCAAATATCCACCCATATATCCTTCCAATGATCTATGAGGGGTAGGATTCGATGCGAATGATAAATGAGATGCATCATTCAATAGCCCAACCACGTCGGTAACAGTCAGAGTCCTGGGACGAATAGTAGAAATTCTAAGAAGAGAAGGATGAAAGTCAGAATGGGGAACTTGTGCGGTATGATGATATTCATAATAGGGGAAGTGTTTTTATATCCACCCATATAGGAATTATAACATCCCACTAAGATGATACATAGGCCTACCTTCCTGAATCTGTCCCAAAAATTCATAAAGCCAGACAAGGGTAGGAAGGGCCAAATTAATGGGAAGACGCTCCCCCATCATGGCTTCCATCATCAGGGTACATGACCATACCCCGATGTATATGTCACAGGATGGGAAGCTCCATCCACTTAAAAACATGGGGAAGAAACCTTCTATCCTAAGAATAGTTGAAATGTTTGGTCGAAGCTCATATCCCAATGTGGTATGTCACCCTGATTCGAGGGTGGCATAATATGACCCTGAATTTTGGTGGGACTGGTGAGTGGGATGGGTTCAACTGTAGAGATCCTTCATCTTAGGTATGTTTGTATATAGTAATAGCATTATCCACGCTTTTAATGGGATAAGGTAACAAGCCTCGAGGGGATGATCCAGTGATCCTTTTGTCATGACCAGCAGGCTCCTTGTCAAAGGAGACACATGATTGGTATCATTCCACGTGGAGGCTGCCATGAGAAACGTTTCATACATTTATCCAAGGATGGGAAGACCTCCAAGATGGTATATATCCCATTGAATTATTACCACCTCTCCATGTAGTAGGTGGAAGGTGTTGGTGCTCGAACCCTAGCGGCTCAGCAATTTCGGAAGGATTTCACCATGGGAGAAGATTGAAAACTAAGACACCCAGGTTGCCGGGTGCAATCTCACAACCTCCAGCTAGTTAGGGGACTCTAGAAAGGTCTGATGCACCCAGAATTCCAAGGTCCACTCATTAGAGAAACATCCTCCAGCCAGCAAATCCCACTTGGTGCTCCACCCAACACTAGGATTTTCTCTAGAGATGCGAATAATGGATGGGTATTCCCAGAAATCAAGTATCTGGAAACCATTGAGGCACCCATGATTTCCCTGATTCCATGCCAAATTTTACACCCCAAGCTTCCATGGTATGTTTCTATTTGAATAATGCAATAACATTCACTATACACAACTTTGATTTCTAACACACCACGACCAATCAAACTAGCCATTATGAATAGTAATACCCACTTTTTGAAATTTTATACATTTTATTTTTTAAAATGGAATTCATTTTTGGATTCATAATTTCAAAATTATCTTAGGGTGATTTTTTTTTTCATTTTCATGAAAACAATCAATTTTTGATGAATAGTGAAAAACATTGCATTATTATTAAAAACTGAATTTCTATTTAAATAATTATTTATTATATTTCAATTTATTTTAGGTCAAAATAGATACATAATACCTATCTATGATCAATTTAATTCATTGGAGTCATTTTATAATAAGATTATATATATAAAATTTTATTGAACTTTTAATGACTTTTACCCACCATCTAATTTTTTTTTCAAATTTGCATAAAACATAATTTTACCACTTTTGGGAATTGAATTTAGAATCACTGAGAGACATGATTTACATCAGTAAGTAATATATTTTTCAATATGATGAAAATAATTTTTGTTAAATAGTAACTTTTGAATTTTATTTACCACAGTTAAAAGTAAATAAGGTAATTAAAGATAAAAATGATAATATAATTACGCTAAAGCATGTTCTAATTCCATTGGATAAGTTTATTTCAACCAAAATCAACATTAGAAATAAAATATGATCCTTTTGGTTCACTTGGATTAGATTAGGGCATTTATTATTATTTCATTTATAGAAGTGCTGAAAGTGTTGATTTCAATGTTTAATAACTAAACCATTTTAATATCGAGTTATACATAATATAAATTAGACTATAAATATTCATTAGAAATATTAAAATATTTCCAACACAATGGTATTTTATATATAATTTTTAGACATTATATAATTTAATTTATTTATGACATAATGATGGTGCATTAATTACCTTATTAATAAAAGATTGAAATAATTGATATTATAAATATTAATATAATTGTAAATTGAGACTTTTTATGTATTAAAAGGCTTTTATAGGTTAATATGACACGTTATGGTTGATTAATTAATTTTTTTTGAGTTAATAACGTTTTTATAACTTTCACAAAAACCATATACTAAATAGTGTAAAAATTGACATAAAATGGGTTTTAAAACAAGTACTTTATTATTGATTGATATAATATTATTAAAAATATAAGGTTATACCAATGGACTTAGATAAGGTTATATGTATCAATAATTAACCACTTGGGGTTTTCTTGGATTTTTATATTATGTTTATGAACAATTTATTATAATAATACAAGAATACATGGTAAAAGTTAAACTATTTAACTAAGAGTTAAATCTAAAATATAAGATTAATATGGTGACCTAAACCCATATAAAACCTATTTATTGAGATTCTTTTGAGCCAGACCTACCTTATCCTTAAAATATATCCTTATAGAGCCATTATAAACCAAATATGATTGTATAATAAAATAATATTTCAAGATTTTCCTAATGCGACTCTCACCTCTCTCAAAAAAAGGTACTTCCACTTATATCAAAATCACACCTCCAAAGTTATTTTTATCATCCAACCCCTAGTTCAATATCAAAATTAATACCCTCAATTCAACCTAGAGGCCTTACTTTTATCATAATCTATCCTAAGTATTTGTTTTGATCAAATAAAAAGGAAGCACCCGAAGAACATGTAATAATTTCATCACCTCTTTCAAAGTTATTTTATTCTTATACTTCCTATTTATTTGTTGTTTCCATACCAAAATAATAAATAAAATATCTTATAATTACTTTTAATTTATTATAAATATAGTACAACCAAATTCTTTATTCTATTCATCCTATGAATGACAAAGTCACCATACGTACGTACGTATGGCCTACCGTCTCCACATCGTGGTGTAGTTTGTTATTCAACACTTCATTATTTTGATTGGAATAATAATGAGTATAATTGATGTAAATAATAAATATAACATTTTAATGATTTTTATATATGACAATCCATCCAATTACATATTATTTCACCATCAATAGACTGATATTGATGAGATTCATTACCCATCGTAATCATTCAAGAATAATTTTTATTTTATGATTAAAAATAATGTTTAAGAACTTAATATCATTCTTTATATGAATAAAATACATCCTATCTATAACAAACATGACTTACTTAACAAAACATATAAAGGAAAACGAATCAATTAACACCTAAAACAACGATACTACAAAAATATTATTAACAAAGAAATATTGGAAGATAATATATGATATCATATTTATGTATATGGTTATTGTATAATTTAATATCAATGATATCACCATTATAAATGAGGTTAACATACCCTCAACTAAGGAAAAGTGCAAGGCAAGGGTTAATTTTACAATCTCTTTATTTATCTGAGGTTGTTTATATGTAGGTATCTTCTGGGACTTCCTTATCATCCACATTCATGTTTCTTAAAAATATATTTCAAATTTTTTTTTCTATTTCTTCGAATATTGGTTAAATTCATTTATACCCTTGTTTTAATTTTTATAAAATGTTTTAAAATGATTGTTTTTTTCATTTTCCAAACTAGGTACTTTACGACCTTTTCGGAAAAATTAAGGAAATAATGTTTTTTATAACTTTTATGGTGAGTGAGGATATTTTTCATTGTTATAACATCTTCGAAACTCCCCTTAAAATATTTTAAAAATATTTTCAAAATAAATGTTTTCATTTACAATTATATGACTTTTAATTGATTTCAAAATAGAAAGAGATATTTCTCTCAAATAGTTTTGATTTCATCTTTGTCAACATCGTTTGATGGATTTTAAACTTGTTTGAAGTTGATTTATTACGATGCAATCTTCCATATTTTATTTATGGTTTTGTGATATTTTTTATTGCATATGTGTTATTTTTATACCATTCATGGTTTATGGTTAAATTATTAAACATTTTTATGCTATTTTTAATATAATTTTTATATTATGTTTCAACCATTTTATAGGAGGAATGCATTATACTTAGTAAGTGATGGGTGGAGCACGCCATAGCTCCTTGATGCATCGATAGGTCTCATGAGACAAACTAGTGTCTTGGAACAAGGCCTTGACAAAATCTTATTTTTATTCATGGCACGAGGCCTTGACTATGTGGATATGATGTCCTAAATTATGCATTCCATCATTGTGAAATTGTCTATTGATATTACATGTGATTATTCGACATGTAGAATATCCATGTGAATAAGTAAATGGAATTATTTGATTTATCTTTGCCATATTATGCTGAATTTTATGTTTAAAAGGCTTATGTTTTAATCTGATACACTTCCTTAAATTTTTATTCTTGTTTAAGATAGTTTCTTCTATATTTTTATCCTTATTGAGCATATGAGTTCACCCCTTTCTATGTTTTATTTTTTCTAAGATGCAAAGAAGTATATTACGATTAACCTTTACGAATAGGCTAAGGGGTATGAGTGTGTTCAAAGGGGACATAATGTTGTTGTTTTTTCATTCCACGATGTAATGTAAAACTTATGTATGCATATAGAATATCTAAGGATTCTAAACTAAGTAGTCTTTCAAGACTTGATCTCTTGTGATCATGCCAATTTTATGTAACAATGCACTAACTCTGTGTAACTATGGTCATGGAATTATAGTTGGTATCAGAGGAAGTTTATTACAAACCTTGAAAAGTAGATTTAGAAAAACTATGATTATAGAACATTACCCTAATATAGACTCTGAGGATTAGTATAGAAGAACTTCATAAAATTTTGGTAATGTAGAGATTTTGTGAATTTTCCAAGAAATAAATCCCTGTCTTGATATGAGTAGGTAGAGGCAGATATGGAATTGATGTACCTTGGAATGAAAACTCTAACATGTAGTTTTGGACTTGACCTAGGGTGTCCTGGTACACGACAACGGGCCTTGTTTAACTATTGGTTATGAATCTTCTGGGGGATATACTTAGGATAATTCAAATTTTCTTCCCAAAACATTATGAAGGATTTATGAGTAAATACATCCTCAAAGAAAGCATTTTTTTATGATTATGGATTATATGCATAATATGTTCAATTTATGTAAGGTATTTTACTAATTTGGAATTATGTATTGTGATTCGTAAACTAATCTAGTGTATGCCATTATTTAGAAATGGATCCTAGTGGAAGTAATGGAAACTATATCAACAAACATAATCCATGTAAGGATTTCGCTCCTACTGTAGATAATTATAGTAGATTTGGTGATTCAACTGGTGTTTAACAACTTATAACCATATTGGGAAAACTCACTCATGTTATAAATAATAACCTTAACCATATGAATAACCCTTATCCACAATGTGGAGGATCAATGTTGGATCACTTCATTAGGAAAAAACCACCAACATTCAATGGGAATACAAATCCATTTTTATTTGGGCAATGGATAAGTTCCTTAGAGAAAATATTTCTTGCTTTGGGGTGTAGGGAAAGGGAAAAAGTTGTCACGGTAGTTTATCGCCTCATGGGAGATGCATATCAATGGTGGTCATTAATTAAAAACACAAAGGATGATAAAGAATTATCAAATATGGAATGTATGGAGTTTAAAGAACTTTTCTTAGAAAAATATATTCCTCGTGAGCATCGAGAAGATATGGAAAGACAATTTTCGAGTCTAAGGAAAAAAGAGGATGAGAATGTCACAAAGTATGAGGTTAACATTACAAGGTTAGCAAGGCATGTAGCATATTATATACGTATCCCAAGGAGTAAGATTTATTGATTCATTGATGGGTTAAAACCATTTCTCTGTTGATAATTAGTCTCACAATCCTTCTCATCATACGAAGATATTTTCTCATGTGCTATCAATATAGAAAAGGAATTCTCTAAGTATTAAAACTTTAAAGCAAAGAAAGATAATAAGAGATCTGATGAACACCATGGAAATGGAAATAATGGGAAGAAGGGATAAGTTTAAATTACATCCTGTAGTAAATATGGGAAGAAACACCCTAGTACTTTCCTGAAAGGAATGGGAGTCTCTTACAAGTGTGGTAAAAAATGCCACCAAGCTTGTGATTTCAATGGAAATAAATAGGATGTCAATGTTGAATGCTAAAATTGTAGAAAATGGGCCATTATTCAAATTAATTTCCTAAATGACAAGGAAAAATAGCTTAGAAAAGTCTAAGGGATCAAGGCCAAGTTTATACGATCACTACTGCTAAGGTTGAAGCTCTGAATGACGTGGTGGAAGGTAATTTAATGGTTTACTGAAATTTAGACAATACTTTATTTGATTATGGATCATCATATTGTTTCATAACTTCCTATTTTTCTAAGAAAATTAGATATTTACAATTTGATTTTACAAGGAAGCTTTCAGCCAAAACTCCTAAGTTATGTATCATTACAACAATGTTTTGTGAAACAGTTCCCATTAGGGAATATTAACGTGCTTTATCTTCTAATCTCATCATCATACCCATGATTTAATTTGATATAATCATCTCTATGGATTGGTTTTTGGACCATGATATGAAAATTTATTATTAAAATAAGGAGGTTACAATTTTCTATGATGATGAGAAGTACCTTGCCTTTAGAGAAGAAACGTCACCATCTGATTCTTATCTAGATCCACCCCCAATAAATCTACAAAATTCAATTATTGGGGATGAGGAGAATGAAATAACTATGTGTGAGGAAATAAATGTTCAAATAGAGGATGTAACTATTGTACAAGAATATTTTTATGTGTTTTTATGGGATTTACCTAGACATCCTTTATAACGAGAAATTGAATTTTCTATTAATTTAATTCCTGGTTCAAGGCCCATATCGAAGAACCCTTATAAAATGGACAGTGTGGAATTAGTGGAACTAAAGAAACAACTAGAGGAATTTAGTAATAAAGGATTTGTTCTCCCTGGTGTTTCTCTATAGGGATACCATGTCCTTTTTGTTATGAAGAAAGATGGATCTCTGAGGTTATGCATTTACTATAGGGAGATCAATGCTATAACAATAATGAACAAGTATCCCCTACCTTGCATTGATGATTTATTCGCTCAACTTCATGGAGCTCAATATTTTTCAAAGATTATCCTTTGATCTAGATATCATCAGTTGTGTGTGAACAAATAAGAAATTCCAATGATAGCATTTCGAACTAGGTATGGGCATTATGCGTTTATAGTAATGCCTTTTGGACTGACTAATTCACCCTATGTCTTCATGGATCTAATGAATAGAGTTTTAAAGGAATATCTTGATGACTTTGTAGTGGTATTTATTGATGATATCTTGGTTTCTTCCGAAATCTATGAAGATCATAAAAATCAATTGCGCACTATTCTAAAGACTCTTAGAAGAAATGAATTATATGAGAAGTTTAGAAAGTGTGAATCTTGGACTCAGGAGATTTATTTTCTTGGACATGTTGACTATAAGAATAGAATATTTGTTTATCCTTCTAAGAAAAGAGAAATACATGAATTTCCAGCACTGATGTGTATAACTAAGGTACACAGTTTTATTAGTTTACCAGGTTATTATCAGCATTTAGTCCAAAATTTTGCCTGATTGGCTAACCATTTAACCATGGTCACATGTAAAGTGGTTAAATTTGTTTTAAAAAAAAAGTGGGAATAATTTTTTGAAGAACTAAAGAGAAGATTAGTCAATTCTACTATCATGACTCTACTATCAGGGAATAATGGGTTTGTTATTTATAGTGATTCTTCAAATAAAGGACTTAGTTGTGTCTTTATGTAGAATGATATAGTTATTGCCTATGCATCATGACATATAAAAACTCATGAACAAAACCATCCTACTCATGATATTGAGTTAGCAGTTTTAATCTTTGCTCTAAAGATACTGAGACACTATATCTATGGTGAAAAGTGTGAGATATATACTAATACTAAGAGTTTGAATTATATTTTCTCACAGAAAGAACTCAACATGAGGAAAAGGTAATGACTTGAACAACTCAGGTATTATGATTTAACTATACACTACCACCCAGGGAAGGAAAATAAGGTGGAAGATGCTTTGAGCAGAAAGGATCATGGAGTTTTGAACAAGATGAGAGTTGAAAGGGAACCTATATTCATGGATCTAGTAAAGATGGAAATGGGAATAATCATGGATGGTGAAACATCAATACTTTTTCAAATGGTTTCAAAACCATCTTTATTAGAAAGAATAAAAAGTTCTCCGCCTGATGATAAGGAGTTTCAAAAAAAGTTAATGCTATTAATGATGAGAGATTGATCAAATTCATATATAAAGATGGGATTTTAAAATTTGGGAAGAGACTTGGTGTTCCTGATATACCTGATCTAAAAAGGGAATTGTTGGATGATGCACATAGCTCCAATATCTCTATAAACACTAGTATTACTATGATGTATAGATATTTGAAAGAACATTTTTTGTGGGACAACATGAAGAGGGACATTGCTGATTATGTGTTAAGATGTATGGTTTTCCAACAGGTTAAGGTTGGAAGAAAACATCTTGGTGGAGTAATGAATCCTCTTCCCATAACTGAGTGTAAATGGGATGACATTACAATAGAATTTGTAATGGGGTTACCAAAGACTCTTAGAAGAAATGATTCAAAATGGGTCATTGTTGATCATATTACCAAGTCATTACATTTTATTACTATAAGAGAAGATTTAACACTTGAGCATTTAGCAAGACTATATATTAAAAAAGTTGTAAGACTTCATGAAGTACCCCTATCGATTGTTTCTGATCATGATCCACATTTTACATCAAGATTCTGGAAAATTCTTCTGAAGGCCCTAGATACTAAACTTCATTTGACCCCTGCCTACCATCCACAAACTAATGGACAATAAGAACAGACTATTCAATCCTTAGAGGACATGTAGATATCTTTCTCACTTTACTTTCAAGGTATATGGGATCGATATTTTCTTATGCTGAATTTTCCTATAACAATAGCTTCCATTCAAGTATTCAGATGGTACTCAATAAAGCATTATATGGAAAGAGGTGTTGTACATGAACTTGTCGGGATGATGTTGGTGAAAGAAAACTCATAGGCTCAGAACTTGTTAAGGAAACAATGTAAAAGGTGAAGATTTTCCAAACCCACATCAAAGCAGCTCAATGTTGGAAAAGGATCTATGCCAATAACCAAAGGAAGGTTTTTAAATTAAAGTAGGAGATCATGTTTTCTTGAAGGTATCTCCATGGAAGAATGTTGTACAATTCAGTAATAAGGGTAAATTAAGTCCAAGGTACAATAGACCTTTCAAAATTCCAGAATGAATTGGAGTTTTAGCTTAACAGTTGGCAATTCCTCCAAGTATCTCCAAAGTGCATGATGTATTCCATATATAACTACTGAGAAAATAAATTTCTGACCCAACACATGTACTCCCCTATGAAGAAATAGAACTGGAACCCGATATGTCTTTTTGTGAAGAGAATGTCAAGATTCTTTATACTAGAGAACATGTTTTGAGAAACCAGACGACTCATCTAGTAAACGTTCTATGGAGAAACCATAAAATGGAATATGCATTGTGGGAACCTGAGGAACTTATGATGAAGAACAACTTGAATATTTTTATGCATTAGTATTATAGAAATTTCTAGGAAGAAATTATTTGAAGGAGGGAAGAATGTAACACCCCATGATTCCATAGTACATTTATCTTTGAATAATACAATAGCTTGCATTGTACGCAACTTCGAGATCCAGCACACCATGACCAGTCAAATTAGCCATTATGAATAGTAATACCCACTTTGAAATTTTTTAATTTCTTTTTTCAAAATGGAATTCATTTTTGGATTTGGAATGTCAAAATTATCTTAAGATTAATTTATGGTATTTTTCTAAAAACATTCAATTTTTTATGAATAGTGAAAGACACTACGTTATTGTTTAAAATCGACCTTTTATTTAAATTATTTATTATTTTATTTAAATTTATTTGAGGTCAAAATATATACATGATACATATGTATGATAAATATAATTCATTGGAGTCATTTTATAATAAGATTAGAAACATAAAATTTTATTAAACTTTTAACGTATTTTACCCACCTTTTAGGCACATTTGAAAATTTGCATAAAACGTAATTTTACTGCTTCTGTGAATTGAATTGAAAAAATCTAAGAGTCATAGTTGACATAAGTAAGTAAAATGTGGTTCAATATGATGAAAATAATTTTTGGTGAATACTAACTTTTAAATTTTATTTACCATAGTTAAAAGTAAATAGGATAATTAAAGATAAAAATGATATTATAATTACCCTAACACATGAACTAATTCTATTATATCAGTGTATTTATACCAAAATAAAACTTAGGAATAAAATATTATCCTTTTGGTCAACTTGGATTAGATTAGGACATTTATTATTATTTTATTTAAAGAAGAGTTAAAAGTGTTAAATTCAAAGTTTAATCACTAAACCATATTTAATATAGGGTTATAATTACGATAAATTCAAATATAAATATTCATTAGAAATTTAAAAAATATTTAATATAATGGTATTTTATTTATAATTCTTAGACATTGAATAATTAAATTTATTTATGACCCAGTGATGATGAAGTAATTACCTTATTATTGAAAGATTAAAATAATTGATATCATAAATATTAATACAATTTTAAATTGATACTTTTAATGTATACCAAAAATTTCATAGGTTAATATGACATGTTAGGGTTGATTACATAATTTTTTTTCAAAGTGATAAAGATTTTATGACTTTAACAAAAACCAAATACTAAAGAGTGTCAAAATTGACATAAATAAGTTTTTAAAAATACTATATTATTAATTGATATAATATTAATAAAAATATAAGGTTCTGACAAAGGAATTATATAAGGTTATATATAATAATAATTAACCACTTGGGGTTCTCTTGTCTTTTTATAATAATTTTATTAACCATTTATTATAATAATACAAGAATACATGGTAAAAGTTAAACTATTTAACTAATAGTTAAATCTAAACGATAATATTAAAATGGTGAAGTAAACCTATCTAAAACCTATTTGTTGAGTGGTTTTAGACCCAAACCCACCTTATCCTATAAATAAACCATTTCTAGGCCATTATAAACCAAATATGACTGTATAACAACATAACATTTCCTGCTTTTCCTAAAGTGACCCTCACATCTCTTATAAAAGGGTACTTCCCCTTACTTCAAAATCACACCTCCAAATCCATTTGGATTGGAAAAACCCTTCTCTAATATCCTCCGAACTAACCTCAATTAAACATAGGGGCCTTAATTTGATCATAATCTGACCTAAGGATCCCTTGTGGTCAAATCAAAAGGAAGCACCCGAAGAAGAGGTAATAATTTCAACGCCTCTTTCAAAGTTCTTTTCTTCTTACACTTCCTCTTTATTTGTGGTTTCTATACCAAAATAATAGATCTAGTACCTTATAGTTAATCTGATTTTATTTTAAATTTGGTACAACCATATTCATTATTCTATCCATCATATGAATGAAAAAGTCACCATACGTACGTACGTACAACTTACCGTCTCCACGTCGTGGTGTAGTTTGTTATTCAAAACTTCATTATTTGGATAGGTATAATAATGAGTATAATTGATGTAAATAATAAATAAAACATGTTAATGATTCTGTATACATGATATAATATCCAATTACATATTATTTTACTATCAATAGAATGATATTTACACTCATGCATACGTACGGATTACCGTCTCCATGAACGCAATTAGATTCATTCCCCATCATAATAATTCAAGAATAATTTTCATTTTATGATTAAAAATAATTTTTAAGAAATTAATATCATTATTTATATGAATCAAATACATCTTATCCATAAGAAAAATTACTTACGTAAAAAAACATATACCAGAAAACGAATCAGTTAACACTCGAAACAACGATACTACTAAAATATTATTAACAAAGCAATATTATAATATCAAAAATGATATCATATCTATGTACGTGGTTCTTGTATAATTTAATAGCAGTTATTTCACCATTATATGGGTGGTTAATGTACCATTGACTATGGAAAAGTACAAGTTAATGGTTAATTTTACAATCTCTTTATTTATATGATGTTGTTTATATGAAAATGTCTTCTCGGACTTCTTTATCATCAACATATGTGTTTCTTAAAAATTTTTGTCAATTTTTTTTTAATATTTCTTAGAATATGGGTTAAATTGATTTATACCCTTGTTTTAATTTTTATAAATTTTTTGGAAAGGAATCTTTCCATTTTTTTCCAAACAAGGTACTTTACAAACGTTTTGACAAAATTAAAGAAATAATGATTTTTTAACTTATACGAAGAGTGAAGCTATTTTATGCCATAATGAAACCTTAGAATATTCCCTTACAGGCTTATAAGAATATTTTCAAAATAAATATTTTCTTTTATAATTATGTGACTTATAAATGATTTCAAAATAGAAAGAGATATTTCACTCAAATAGTTTTGATTTCCTCTATGTCAACATCCGTTGATGGATTTTACACTTGTTTGAAATTGATTTATCATGGTACAATATTCCATATTGTATTGAGGGTTTTTTTTTGAAATTTTTGACTTTGTAAGTGTTATTTTTTATACCATTCGTGGTTTATGGTTAAAGTATTAACATTTTGTATGCTAGTTTTAATACAAATGTTTATGTTATGTTTGAACCTTTTCATATGAGGATTGAATTGGACTTAGTAAGTGAGGGGTGGAGCCTGTTATAGCTCCTCGATGCATTAGTAGGTATCATGAGAAAAACTAGTGTCTTTGAACAAGTCTTTGACAAAATCTTATTTTTAGTCTTGGCACAAGGCCTTGACTATGTTGTTATGATGTCTGACATTATGCATTCCATCATTATGAAATTGGATATTTACATTACATATAATTATTCAACTAGTTTAATATCATTGTGAATAAGTAAATGGAATTACTTTATTTATCTTTTATATATTATTCATAGTTTATGTTTAAAAGGCTTTTGTTTTAGTTTTATACATTTCCTTAAATGTTTATGATTATTTATAATAGTTTCCTCTATATTATTATCCTAACTAAGCATCTGAGCTCACCCCTTTCTATATTTTATTTTTTTCTAGGATGTGAAGAATTATATTACGATTAACCTACAGAAATAGGCTATGGGATATGTGTGTGTTCAAAGGGGACACAATGTTTTTGTTTTTTTCATTTCATGATGTGATGTAAAAATTATGTATGTATCTAGGACTTCCAAGGCTACTAAACTAATCAGTATTTCAAGACATAATATCTTGTGATCATTCCAATGTTATGTAATAATATACTGACTCTAGGTAACTGGGGTCACAACGTTACACTGAACCTCGCAGTATGAAGGTGTTTTCCTAAATCAGAGCGGTGAAGACTTCTTCAATTGGGGAAATGTTGCCAAAATCATGATCTTGTGGTGCATCTAAGAGGATGAAAGGGGTTTCGGCGTTAGGAAAGGTTAGATGAACATCGACAGGAAGAACAAAGTCGTAAAGTGGAAACTGTAATGATAACGGGTAAGCTAAAATCTCTGGCATCAAG
The DNA here is from genome assembly GCA_963277665.1 of Viscum album. Taxonomy (NCBI): domain Eukaryota; kingdom Viridiplantae; phylum Streptophyta; class Magnoliopsida; order Santalales; family Viscaceae; genus Viscum; species Viscum album. The sequence continues at coordinate 398,852,106 of OY728125.1, forward strand.
AAGTTTGTCAGAATGATATCACAAGGAATGATGTGGGTTTGAACATGATCATCGTTATTCCTTTCCATGGTGTCCCTTGTCTTAGTTTATTTAACAGAAGCCTGTGAATCATCTATTGAAGCTTGTATAGGGAGATTCATAAGTCAATTATAAGTCAGTCCGACAAGAAATTTTTGGATAAAGGATATGGAAAAAATTGCTAAAGGACTTAAAACATGTCCACAAAAGGATCAACATACTATTCCAAGAAATGGTATGTGAAAAGATCATTCCATGTATAGCATGACACGCAGAAGATACTCTGCCTACAACTATGGTACATGGACATTTTTCACTGCGTACATCCATGGTACATGAAATAACTATGGGGCGCAGACCCGCACACCGTTGGATGGTGAACAAAATGGTCAATGGAAGGAAGAAATCGTGGACCTTGGCCTCAGTTAAGTTCACGTTAATGAGTTGTGGATTAAAATTTAAGTCTGTATTAATAGTTTTTGAAGTTTAGTATGCGAAAAAGGCCACAGCGTAGCATTCTTCCACCTAGGATCTGGATTTTTATTTTTAAAATTCCATATTCCCATTTTCCGAATTAAAAATGTGGTACACGAATGGAGAAATAGCATGGAAATCAGTTCACAGAACATACATCATAGTTCGCGAACATGATATTCTCAAGGAGCACGGTACGCGAGAGCAGAGAGAGCCAGAAAATCAGGAGTGCTTTTCACCATGATAAATGGTAAATGATAATTGACATGGGACCATATATATAGGTTTGGTCCCCTCTTACGGGGTCTACCTGTTCTACCGCTAACGATTTCCGTTCAAGACCGCTTCTATATTGGAATAGTCCGCTTTTCATTTGAAATGGACACTATTCTGATGGGGGGCATTTGTAGGGTCCTGAAAATTCTACCTAGAGGAGAAAATTCTTCCACGATTACTTTGAAAAAAATAAAAAAGTGCTTCTACATATCTTTCAAGATGAAATTACTAGAATTGCATTTCATTTATTTGAAGGAACAAAAAGGAATTTAGGTTTTAAAGGTTTTTAAGTAGCCTGTACACCATCACTAGGAAAGTTACATAGAGAAGAGGGATTACAAATCAGCAGGAATGTGATGCGATCTGTAAACAGCTGTCCCATGAATCGATGGCCAGCGAGCAAATAAAAATCACGAACCACGTCAAATGAGGGAGTTGTGTGAATAAGACCATTCCGTGTACCATACCAAAAACCCACCAGTTCGCAGACGAAGTAAATGGGTAGGGTTCTGTGAACTGTTATTGCAAACTGAAGCCTCCACAGACCCTAGTTGACCAAGTCTTCCATGGGTCAGAATATTGCTTCAATGGGCCTCTGCAAATGGTGTTGCGTTCCCAATAGATATTATCACTCGAATTCTCTATAAAAGGATCACAGTAAAATAAAAGCGAAAAGAAGAGGGGAGATAGATAGATGGAATGAAATATGAAAAAATCTTGATGGAGTCTTAAAAGGTTGCATTCTAGCTTCCATCCTGTTTCATCAGCGAAGCATGAACCACGAATAACTTCCTCTGTAGGTACAGCCAGCCACGAACCATAAAATGGGGGAATTGAATAATAATAATAAAACCACGAACCCAACTAGTGAACCACGAACCAAATAATTCTCACAGATGAATTTCCCAGTAATGGTAATCCCACAGACCCTACTCCTGTATGGGGCTCTGAGTAACATACCGCTACGTGGACTGAAACCGGTGTTGTGCGCCCAATCGGTATGTGAATGCAACCGAAAGTGTCATGGCAATCCGTGTACCTCTTTAGTATGTGGTGGATGAAACCCATGCCTATATTCCATAGTGGTATGTGGATGAACCCTCTGCTCTCATACCATTATGGTATTCGGAGCCCCCCCATCCCACTTGGAAAACCATAATGAAAAAAGGGGTGTTTTCGTGCATTATTTCCATCGGTTCCAACCTCACCCTTCCACTATCATCTAGTCCTCCATGATCCCTCTGCTAACCAATCCTTCTGCATTAGGAAAAATCCTTCTAAAAATCCACTAGACCCATATTATGAGGCCATTGGGTGCATCAGTGCGCTCCATTGAGCCTACATACCCATGGTAAGAAAAGTCACGAAGGCCATCCTCACTAAGGTGTGGGCTTTAGGAATGCCTATGAGGGTACATTACCAAGGTAACATAGAGTCCAACCTTGGGATGCTGACATGAACCTCCCTATTCTCAGTATTAAGCATGATCACTTTCTTTTCCATTCAATGAGAGATAGTGATCAGTCGAAGGGGTAATGTTCACTCCTCCCTTTGGTGAGGAAGAAATTCTTCCCCTTCTTAGAACATGTTCTGGGGCCCTCCTACCGAGGTAAGTCCCCAATCTTCCATGGTCAGGTCGTATGACCTTTAATTCCATCCCACATGGAATGGTTCATCACTCCGCACCCTCGCCCATGGTCTCCCTGGCCTGTTCCGTCATGAGATCTCCCTCCCCCACCAACAAGGTAGGAGGCATGTTCATTGTTGAATCATTCAAATCCTCTTGTTTATCACACTGAGCATGAGTCATGCAGGATTAGAGGTTTGGGATGATTAAAACATCACCACACATTTGAACTATGAGAACACTAATTACTAATTGAAATATGATATGTAAGATTCCTACCAAAAGGCCCGATCTCAAATGGGTGCTCATCCATAAAGGGTCCACCCAACCATGCCCCCCTCAAATGGGAATCTCCCATACATAAGCCCCAAACCATTTGAGCTATGAGAACTCTGATTCTTGATTGAAATAAGATATGTAGGACACCTTCTTGAAGACCTGATATCAAATGGGTGCCCATCCAAAAGGGTTCATGCAACCATATTTCCTCAAATGGGAAGCTTCTACGCATAAGCCCCATGCATTCCAAACTACGTGGGTTATGATTCTTCTCTCAAGGATACGTATGAAGCCCACCTTGTGCACACGATCTCCAAATTAAGTCGTCTTCCATCTCCCCTAGAAGATGTTAAACTCTAGAGAACCTTATAATATGGCTCAAGTCAGCATGACGTCCATAAAATCAAATATATTCATTCTTAAGACGATTTTGAAAACCAAGGGTAGCCCATTGACACACTCTTCGGGAATGAACCAAGGATTCACGAACATATTAACATGACTTAAGTCTATAATAGAGTCCCAAAATAGGCAACAGTCCTTCCCCAGAAGGGCGTGGTGAGCCTGACCTCCCATCCTCTCGACCAATGGAGTCCTTAAGTTTCATTGGCCAAATCGTCAGCTGACGAGCACCTGAATTTGAAAATCAGGTCCATGAATCATGGATACCAGGGCCATTGGGTGTTCTTGTCTCCACGAATAAACCCATTGGACACCATCTGAGGAAGTTACATCTAAGAAGGACCAATTGAATAAGTTCTTGACCCCCACACAATCTTTCTCCAGGACCAACAGTTCCCATGGGGTTAATTCAAACTCGTTTAAAGGATAATGACACTGAACAGGTCAAAACAATGGAATTATAAATTCTATGAGAACCCACATCTATAAAAGATGGGATGGGTGGTGATCCTCAACGATAATTTCCACACCACCTGAAAACTTTCCACCTAGGAGGCAGAACAGCCTTGTAATTTAATGACTTTCAACTTGGATGTTGTTGTATAGTTTTACATCATGTTACTAGGATGTTGGTGTTATATAGTTTAACATTATTCTATTAGACTATGTGAACTCAATGTAAAATTATGTAAGTAATTCTTAACAAACCTTGCTTTTTTTTATAGCACGATATACCCTCCATCCATCATTGATAGGGAGTAGGATCCATTGGACTATACCTTATAGATAATTTAAAGTCCCACCCATTTTAATTTTCTCTTAAGATTATTTTTTAGGTATTTTAGTGGTTCTAAACGATAACACTAATTATCCTTTGAAAAATGAACGATGTTGAAATTTCATATTGAAATCTCAAAAAATCAAGTTCTAGTGGATTTCTAGATTGTGATATGTGTGGAACCTCTTCTCATCAATTCACTAAAATTCATAAATCTATTTTGTGACTATTAATATTCTGATAGATGATTCTATATCTCAACATGATGTAAGGGAATTTGAAACTCAATAGGTAGAACTACCTCTATCCCATATGCAATAAAATATGTAGTCACATGTCTAGTAGTATAGGTCATGGTGCGATAATCCAAAAATATATAAAAGAGTTTATCTAGCTAGGATTTATTGTTATTTTTCTAATATAATTTAAAGGATGTTATATGTCGTCTTATTAAAAGACTATATATAAAAATTCATTTTTGTATGGTACTAATATGAGTAATTGAACCAAATAATGAAAATAAAAGGGGATAATCAATCATTTATCTCTAATGTTTACAAATGAACTTCATCCATCCCATTCCTTAAATAAACTGCACATTCCAAATCAAAAGTCATTATATAACTTCTAAAAAATAATTCAATATTAAATTCATATTTATATCCAGAGTAGTTTTCTACCAATAAGGACCTCACTATGAGATATCCAAGTAGTTTTTCATCCGTAATGTCATCGTGATAAAATATATAATTACAGGATATATTTCAACCCATAGGGTCTGTTAAGATTACTGAGTTTCAAAAAATAAGGACTCTCCCCACCTAATCCCTCCTCTATTTAAATATACCTATTGGTGGGGTTGTTTTCTACTCATAGAGACTCTTTTTTATTTCTAATTTTCCACCCTCAAGGCTCTCCTCAACAAAACCTACATCATTTCTATGATACATCTCATTGGATGTGAAATTTATACAAATAGAGACTGATTATTTCTAGGTTGAAACCCTCAAGGAATATTCCCTATATAATTTGAATCACCAGTTTCATACATCACATATCACCACACTAGATATCCAAAAAAACCCATAATATCATTATTATCACCATTTCCCTCTCTTCGGTACTTAATCTTATTGAGAAAATGTTTTTAATTAATATCTGATCATATTTATTCTTTAGTTGATGAAATTTTTCATCCATGTATATACTCATTACAATGGTTTTATGAATGTTTTTAACTATACTTGAAATGTTTTAAAATTTTAAATTTCACTACCTTTTACTTTATTTAAAAATATGTAAAAAAATAATATTTCTATTTTTTTTTCAATGAAGTAATTTTTGAATTTTTACAAAGTCACGAAAGTAATTTTTTATTTTAAAGTATATTACATGAAATTGTTTTTCCACAGTTGTGACATTATTTTATTTGAATATTCCTTTAAAATTTACATTATTTATTTTCAAATAAAAATATTTTATCAATATTATCATAATTTTTAGTTAAAATTTTATCAAAAGAATATTATATTTTCTCATATTTTCAAAAGTAGTTTCAAATTATCTTTTAAAGATATTTATTTATTTATTTTGATATCCTTAAATGATTATTCTAATTCACTGGTGATATGATCTTATGGTACCATCTAATTTATTTATATGGATGGATTGTGATTGAGATGATTTTAGGATTAATCTATAAAACCCATTTCTTTTTCATGAGTTAATTAACTTATGATAAAAAATTTATGAAACCCATTTCTCTTCCATGATTTCTAATATGATGAAGTCATGACATGTTTATGAATCCCATAAATGGTTTTTATTATGTATTTAGGTTTATGATGAATGTTTTATGATCTTGTGAAATACATATGAATGGTTTTAATTATGTGATGGGTGGAAGAAGAGTTAAATAGTCCTCTCATGCATTGGGTAAAGATGGATATCTCATGGGATAATAATGACTGGAATGGGAAGTAAACCTAGTTTAGTAAGGGACTATTTCTATTATGATAGTCATGGGAGTGAACCATGACTAATAAAATTATGGAAGGTAGAGTGAACTTATTCCAATGTGATATCCTTATAAGTGGTCCTTGACTAATGAAATTATTTTCAAGGATTATGTATCTTTCAAAAACTAATGTATTATGATTATGATGTATTCTCATGGATCATGATTTATTATGGATTATTCCACATACTTATTAGTTATGTATTTTGATATAGAAAATATTTATGACATGATTTAGGATTAATGATCTTTTACTGATTGGGTATGATTATTGTAAGTTATGATCATGTTCTCATACCCTTATATGTATATTATACTAACTTATGATCAATTATTTATATCTTTCTTACCCTTACTGAGTGTTTAAGATCAATGTTTCTTATATTTACTTTCCACATGTTATAAAGAAATATTTTAAGTAGGGTATGCCTAAAATGTGCATGATGTGATAAGATATTTGTGGGAGATATTAAATATATTTCATGAAATATGATAATTTGTTTATCTCAAATCCAAATAATATAGATATTTATGGTTATGGTCAATGTTTTATCATTTTAATTATTGAATATTTATCTAAAATAATTTATTTTATATGTATGAAATGGTCAAGATTCTGTAGTTTGTATCTGGGAATGTTTTAGTTAATGTTTGGAGTTAGTTCTAGAGAAATTTTTTTATAAAACATGGGAATAAGTCTATGTATATGATCTTCTAATGAAGATATTTTAAAATAGAGATTATATTCTTTTCTTATAAAATTTATCCCTAACTATATTCAGACTAGTGGATTTGGATGTTGCACCTATACACCTAGGGATAACAACTATGAAAGGGAATGATTAGATTTAAAATTGGTCATCATTGGTTCATGATGAGTGGGAATAAGACTACACACATAGAGAGACAATATTGGGGGGATATTATAGGGTTAATTAATATTTCCATTCAGAACCATTATGAATAATTAAAATAGATTATACCCTATAATGATCAAGGTTAAACCTAAGGTGTCATGGACTGAACACGCTATGTCATGATTTAGACATATTATGAATTATTTTTATGATTATATGATTTCTCACTATGTTTTATTATAATACTAACTATTTTGGTTTTAGTAAGGGATTGAAGAAAGAAAAATAAAGTTAAAGTAGTGACATACACCCATTAATATTAAAGTACATTATTTGAGATAAATCTTATGAATTAATTTGTATAATTAAATTTATATAGGTATATTCATTCATATCTTTAGTTAACTGATACTGATTTACTAGTAAAATATCATAATGGTTTGAATAAAACATATCAATTCTATAGCTCCTCTATGATAAAAGTTTGTGGGAATGAGCTTCCTATAAATCTTGTGATTCTCCATGTTGTTGGGTCATTTGTGATTTGGGTATGTATTAGTACTCTCTATATAGATCCCATGACAATTTCTAAGGATGGTAAGTCACCTTTGATATTGTGAATCAACCTATGACTATCTTTTATTGTGGGGATGAAAATAAACTTTTAAAAGAATTTACTTATATTGTTTGGATCATACTGCATATTCATGAAGGATATTTACCTCAAATGGTTAGGGGGAAAATCAAAATAATAGATAGGATAATTTCTCAATATTATGCTAATGTATCTCCAAAATAAATTCTTAATAATCCACCAAATCATGAAGTTTATTTTTCAATAAATCTCATAAATATCATTACACTAATTTCAAAGACCCCATATAGAATTTACCCGATTGAGATGTAGGAATTAGACAGAAAAATCTAGGTGAATTTTGATAAGTGATTCATACACCCTAGTACATCACCATGAGGTGAACCTTTTATTTTTATTAAGAATAAATATTTTTCAATGCGTATTTTCATTGATTATCTATAAGTTAATAATATCATTACCAATAACAAGTTTCATCTACCCCATATTAATGACTTATTTGTTCCACTATGTGGAACTCAATAATTTTCTATGATTGACCTTCATTTTGGATATCATAAATTTTGGTTTAGGAATGAGAAAATACCCAAGATACCATTTTTGTAAATTATTCTCATCTTTAATTTATTTTTATTCCATTTGGACTTACCAATCCCCTAACTATATTTAGATTTCAATTGAATAGAATCTTAAGATATAACCTTAATCAGTTTGTAGTTGTCTTTATAGATAATATTTTTATATATTAAAATATTTAGGAAGATAATTAATATCATTTTATAATTGTGTTTAAGACCTCTAGGAAGGATAATTTTTATGAAAAATATTTGAAGTGTGCATTTTAACAACAAAATGGTGCATTATTGGGTTATATAATATCGGCCGAGGGTATGTCATTGGATCATTAAAAGATATAAGTATTTGAGTAATGTCATAGACTAACCATAGATATTGATATATAGATATATTTAGTTTTTTTGGATGGATGGATACTACTCATTCGTTTTTATGGATTTATATTGACTATATTATACAATAACTAATTTGAATTGGAACGAAGCCAAGTTCCTTTGGATATATTAATGTGAGAAAATTTTAATTAGATGAAAAGAGGGTTAGAAATCACACTTGTTGTTGGAATACCCTACATTAGAGACAGATTTGATATATATATATATATATACACATCAAAGAAGGAATTGGTATGAACTATCATAATGAATAATATGTTAGTAGATTTTGTCTCACACCAATTGAAAATTTAGGAGAAAATTTAATTGACTAAATATTTGTATTTAGAAGGAGTATGTTTTAAACTAAAAATATCAAGGTGTTATATATATAGGGAATCATTTGATATATATACTGATCATAAAATCTTTAATTACATGTATAAATAGTTGAATATGCACCAAAGTAGATGTTTGGACTTTATTAAATATTATGACTGCTCAATACACTATCACCTAGGGAAGGTGAAAAAGGTGGTTGCTTCTCTATGTTGGAAAGGACATACTATTTTATCCATTATGATGATTTAATTTGATATAATATTTATGGATTTATATTAAGATGGGTCTTGAAATCATGAGGAAAGTTGATATATCATATCGTTCTGCGATGAATGTTCAACTATCTATTCATGTGGGGATTAGAGAGGCCTAAAAGGAAGATGTGTAACTATAGAATATGGTAATAAATGTTATTAATTTAAACCATGATTGTGATGGTATTATAATATTTAATAATCTAGTTGGTGTCTCATCAATACCATACAAAAAGAAGGATCTGTCTAATAAAAGTCATTGTTCATTGTTCTCTATTCATCTTGGATGTATAAAGATATATAAAGTTCTAAAAGAGTGTTTATAGTGGGATAGAAATAATATGGATATTTTAGAGTATATATATTAATGAATAGTATACCATCAAGTTAATCCTGAGATAAATAAATCTAAGGGGATGTTACAACCATTACCCATACCATAATGGAATTGGGAAAACATTACTAGGTATTTCATCGTCAGACCCACCAAAAACTAAGGGGCATAACAATATTTGGGTTTTCATTGATCATATTATTAAATTATAACATTTTATTACTATTATTGAATATTTCTCCCTTATTTATATCTCTAGGATATAAATTAACGATGTGGTATGGTTATATGGAGTATTGAATTATATTGTATTTAATTAGGATCATAGGTTTACCTTAATGTTCTGGAGCTGTTTGCAGTAGGCTCTGGATTCAGAATTGATTTTTAATACCAGATATCATCATCAAAAAAAAATTCATACTATGAGGACCTTTAAAACTATATAATACATTTTTATAATTTTTTCTATATATTTCAAAGGTGATAGGTATCAACACCTTCCTTCGGGGGAATTTTCATTCAATAATAGCTTTCACAAAAACATTCAAATTTTTCTTTATAAAGTCTATTATGATATAATGTTCATAATACCAATGCGATAGCATTAATTTGGAGAAATAAATATATTAGGACTTGTACTATATGAGGAATTGGAAAAGTGGGATAGAGTCATTCAAAAACACATCCAGGTAGATGAGAGTCAATTTAAAAGTTATGTTGACAATCATCTATGAGATCTGAAGTTCAATGTTAGGGAGAAGGTTTTAATGTGAATATATATGTGGAATAAGGTTGTGATATTTGTAAATAAAACAAATTTATCCTTAGATATATCTTCCCCTTTGAAATTATTGATCATATCGGGATAGTTTCTTGTCACTTGGAACCTCCACTGAATCTCATTCAAGTTCATGATGTGTTCTATTTATCTATCATAAGGATGTACATAATTGAAACTTAACATGTAGTAAACTATGTGGTCATAACATTTGAGTATGATATCTACTATTAGGAATAACTAGTGAGGATTCTAGACTGAAGAGATAAATTATTGTGGAAAAAGACCATTCACCTGGTCAAAGTTTTGTCATGAAACCATAAATTTGAGGAAGCTATATGGTAAATAGAAGATATAATGATGAATAAGTATCCTCAATTATTTATATAGAAGTGATACAAATTCAATGGATACATTATTATAAGTTAGGTTATAATGTAACACCTTGATATTTTATAATATGTTTCCCTTTAAATAAATTTAATTTATTTGATAGCTTTCTTTACACATAACACTGAGTTTAAATGAACTATGATATATAATTAAAACATTATTATTTAATATTACAATTATTTAATAGACATTGGGAATATTAATAAATAAATTATGAAAAATCATTTCTTAAACATGTATAAAATTAATCCATTTTTAATTGGTTATAAATTAAAATATAATCATTTAAAGGAAAAAAGATGTATTTTCTGATGAAATAAAATATTTTTATTCTCTCAATGATTTTTCATCTTAATAATATAAATTAATCACTATTTATGAATTATTTTAATGAAATTTTTACATAATATAAAAATAAAATAATTTAACATTAACCTAATAGTGTTTAAATGGAAAGTAATGAAGGTAAACTAAATATTGATGCTAGAAAATTAATTTTCCTAAAACAAATTCATTGCGTTTTTAGTGATAATTTTAAAATGAATTTATACCACTTATAAAAATATAATATTTTAAAATGGATTAAATATTTTGAATAATTATAATTAATTTTAACTTAATTTTTTCCATAATAAATATTAAAAAAAATAAAAATGTGTTACCATGGTTAAAGTTAAAACGGGTTTGTCGGGGGGTTATCCTAAGTGATAAAGTTTAAAATATCACAAAAACTTTAATTAATTTTATTTTTTGATATTATTTTGACCATATATTTTCTATATTCAATGATTTCTTATTTTGGAGCCACTTTACTTGAGTAATACATTATTATATTTCAATATTTTGAAAACTTTCAACTGTGTGTTCTCCCTCCCTTATAAAAGGATACCATATCCAATAACATAATTACACTTCATGAGCATTATATATAAGCCAATATCTACCCAAATACATTCATAAAATCCCTTAAAATGTCATAAATATTCTAATTTTGTCAAAATATCATCCTTTCAAGGCTTAAATTGAAAGCTAAATGAGGTTTTTCAATGATGAGTTATAACTTTTTACTGAGTATATTCAATTTGATTTCTCATTCTACAACCTAAAAATCTATAGTATCCATTATAAAATAATTATTTTAGTATATTAAATATAAATAAATATTATTATGATTATGGTTTAACCATTTTACACCTCTTATCCATCAAATGGGAAATAAAATCAACACTCGTGTGTACATGTGGACTACAACCTCCATAAAGAGATATGATTCATTTTACCTGAAAATCATTCATGGTTGGTTGTTATGATGGATTTAATGTTTATATATTATATTAATGAAAAAATTATGATTTTTAATTATATTATATTATCTTACTTCTTACCTTTAAATCCATTGGAAAATAATAATGCCACCTGTGTGTATACATGGACTGCCACCTCAATGAAGTGACATGATTCCTTTTTCATTTCTATTTTACCCGAATGGTAATAAAGATAGATTTATTGAATATATGTGATATTTATTGTAAAACCTGAATTTTTTTGGACCTTTTTTTAAATATTTTATATATATCTTGCAATGCACTAAGTCAAACATTCCGTTCACACAAAACTAACTTATTGTATTTTACACACAACACCGAGATGGCATTTGATAAACACAATAGTGAGTATAGATTTTTCTCAATGTATAAAAGAACTATGATTAGATTATGTTATATGAAAAATTAAATGATGATTTCATTACATGCAACACTAACATGGCTTGTGTTACATGCAAGAGAGACCTTCCTCGATAGTTTGCATAGTACACAAGACCGGGTTTCATTAAACAAAGATATATTATTAAAATATTATTATTTAATGGGATATAAACATTCCATTTTGAATAGTATTAACTAAATTTTGAATTCTATATATCATTAATATTAATCATATATATTTTCTAGAACATGATATAAGAACAAAATCAATTTTTTGGATAAAAGATGAAATTTAAAAAAAATGATGTTTTGCTACCTTTTGATGGAGTACCAATTTTAAATCTAGTTTTTGAAACTATTTATATTCAATTTGACAAAATAAACTTCTTAATTTAGTGAGGAATATAAAAATTTAATTTCGTTCAATTTTTTGTATTTTTCTGATATGTTTCATTTTTTATAAATAGTGAAAATAATTATTTTTATATTATAAAGTAATTAAATAATAAGATTATGTTTTGGATTAATTTTAAATTTTAATTATTTTATTTTTATCTAATTATAGTTTTTGAAAATTATTTCATACATGAATTTATTATGAAATCATTTTCCATTTAAAAAGGGGCATTTTTTCAAAAAATATTTTTCGTGACATTTTAATAGTTTTTATTTAAATTTTATTCTAAAACATTTTTATATTAAATTTTTGAAAAATGGATGCCAAATTTGGATTCAGGAGGTATAAATTTGGTATGTAGTATCCTTTTAGTTTTGACCAACATGAATAGTAACCATGGTAAATCTTATTACCATGATGAAGGGTAAATTAAATAATTTAGGTTAAAAAGAAATTTATAATGACTATATGTAATGTCCCAGAATTTCAGTGTAATTTTTTTCTATAGGAAATTATTTAGAGACTGTGAAATTCGATGACACGTGATTCTGAGGCCCGGAGTGCCCCGAATGATCTGTCGAAAAATGTTAATATTTAAATAGCATGCATGGGTGGTTTTCTTGAAAAAGTGTAATAACTCCTAAATAGGAGCCCATATCGGAAATTTAAGGGAACCGTCACTATAGGATGGTGGATTTACCTTAGGCATGACTTAAGTTTTGTCAACACATACCTCCAGTAAGAAAACATGAAAATGGAATAACCGTAAATAAAATAATTAAATAAAATTACTTTATTTTTTAAATGGCTATAACTCATGAATGGTGACTTGGATTAACAATATGTAACCACTGATGAATTCGTGAGAGTATGATTTCCTTAGGCAGACCCTAATATTAACTGGCGTGGGAAAATAGTGGAAGTTACTTTTTTGGCCGTGAATAAAATAATTAAGTAAAAATTTTTTTATTTTCAAATACTTATAACTCTTAAGTGATAACTTAGATTGAAAATAAAAAAGTACCATTGAGCTCATGGAGAGTGTTCCCCTTGTGTGGAGCCTATCCTTGACTAGCGCGGGTTGAAGGTGGAAGTTATTTTTTTAATCTTTTTTAAGGTACGTTCAGTAAACGTGCAAGTGAGAATTTCTAACTTTTGAAATGTTGCCTAGATTGAAAATCTGAGGGCAACATTGAATTCAAAACACCAGGATTCACCTAGAAATGACTTAACTTCAGCTAGAAAGGGCCGAGCGAAAAATTTATTTTTCACAATTTTCAAGAAAAATAATAAAATAATTTAAAATAATTATTTTATTTATTTTCTCAAATTTGAGTGGTGGACATCGATGATACGGAGCAGTGATGCGGAAACGGAAATGCACATTAATGAGGCTCTTTAATAGCTCATTAACCTCTAGCAAAATGACACTTTAATGATGCGTAACAGTGACATTGTTTCTTAAATAAAACAGCATAACGACCTGACGTCGCATCGTAATGGAGACACTCTGATGTGATCCTATTTATAGTTTAAAGCGTTGTAAAAATTAAGGATTAAAATTTCGAAGGATTATCTGGCGAACCTCTAATGGAATTCTACCCCATAAAAGAACGATGAATGCTAGAAGAACATCATCATCTTCACTGCCTTTTGAAAAATAGAGCAGGAAAGCGAAGTCGACGTCTTAATCCCTCAAGGATGAATGATGTATCATCGAACATCGTAAGAGGTAAGGGTTTTGGATTTTAAATTATTCTCTATCCTTTTCTAAAAACGGCAAACACATATCAACTGACGAACAGGTTGATTCATGATTAGCGGGTTATACGGGATGATGTTTTATTCTTGGGGTTATTTTTTTATTCGGGGTCCAAATCATGGTATGGAAAGATTGAACAGTAACTCAACGAACCTTGCCTGACTTTAAACCTCCAACGAAGAGGCCCTGGGCCAACAAAAACTACGCCTGAGTGACATCGCATGTGCGTTCTTGGTGGTTGTACCCTCAAAATGATGGCCAGGAATATTTGGGACCCCTGCGGGGATGAGGGATCTCCCCAGAGGTTGCAGACGCAGACATCTCAAAGAACGAACAACTGAAGTACATCTGGTGGCCCACTAAACGCCTTGTCATTACGCTTGCACTGGCATCAGAAGAAGCAACGACCAGCCTCACTGGTTGTGTGGAGGAGTCAGACCACACTGGCGGGCCACATTGACCGGGAAGCTGCGACTCATCATCCATGGCGTCGTGCTGGAGGACGCGGGGCTAGGTGGGGCGCCGTGTTGAGGGATGACCTACATTCGGGCCATCTGGATCAACTGGTAGTTGTCGTCCCTGATGACGGTAGGCTGAGGATCCCCACGCAACCACCGGGCAAGCGGGAGGCTGCAGACCATTGACAATGAGAAGAGAAGGATGCGACGTCAGGCGGGCACCGCGTCGGAGGTGCATGCCTCCTCCTACGGGCCGCATTGGGATGGGGAGGTGATGTGACTGGTTGTCATGCCTGAGGTGCTCACACTGGCCGCACAACGCGGTCATTCCCCAGCTGGCGGGCTGAGCCTCCAACAGGAAGGACCATGCCGTATGGCCGAACCCACACCCAGTAGGCCAAACCAACACCAGCAGACTGGACTCGCGCCCCCTTATGGTCGGGCCAGACTAGACCGGGTCGTCAGGCGACCTGATGGGATGGACCCTCGGCCCACCGGGATGGGTCCAACGAGGCCTATTGGTCCTGACCCACTGGCCAGGCCAGACCATACCGACCTCGACCCACACTTAGTCGGGATGAGTCTGTCTTAATGAACCGTGGTATGTGGGACCCCCGGAGCCGGGTTGGTCGGGTTAGTCTGACTGGGTTGGACCGTGCCTCATCTTAATCCGTCTCCTGGTCACTAAAATTCCTGTATATTGAAAACCACACTTCCAGTTTATGATTCGTTTGTGGTGTTGGGACCCTCTAGATGAGACAGATCTGTTGGCAGGATCTAGGGTGACTTTTGTGGAAATTGAGATGTAACTAAGGGCTTAAGGAGTGGTTCTCCCAATAACACTACATGCAGAACCCTGAAAATAGTTGAGACCTGAAGAGTACTGAATTTTGGCCTAGTGGAAAGAACCTCTTTCTAAGTTGGTATGCCCATGGTGGTAAGAACCACTCTTTGAATTTGCATGCCCATGGTATGCATTTAGGATGAGTACCTCAGTTGGCCATGACTAGTGGGAAGCGCCTCTATGTGACTTTTCAGGACCATGTTACGTGATGGGGGAGGAATAGCTAAGAAGTCAACGGTTGGTGGAAAACACCTCTTCATGACTTGGCAGGACCACTATACTCTCTAGAGGAGGTGTTCTACTGTAGTTGAGGTGTTTGACGATGTGACTGATGATTCTACTATTACTACTCTATAATATACATGGTGTGAGTTGTCTTTTGTTTCATTATTTACCTTTATGAATTTTTTTGTGGTATTTCTTTTTTTTTGGGTCCCTACTGAGTATTGTGTTACTACCCCTTGAACAGGCTTCGTTCGCACGTGTTGTGTCTGGAGAAGACGACCGACATTTCGATAGGGGATCTCAGGGAAACAGGACTGCCGGACGCTATGACGGTGGACTTAGTGGCCTACGACCAGGCTGGGCCTAGTGGGACTAGGAAGACATGAAATACTACATCATCTTCCAGTAGCTTCACTACTTTCACGATCAGGTGATGTTTTCTGCATATGTCCATCAGAGTTTCCTTTTGTGTTTCATTGTTTTCAGTTCTTTGTTGGGTATGTATTCTGGCCCACTTACTTTCAAATGTACTTGCACTCAAATATGTTTTAGTGGTAATAGTTTCCCCCTTTCAGTGTGTTGGGATGTGGTTTGGTGTGTACATGCATATAGGTACTCAAGAAAATTCCTCCCACTTCCAGGCTGACGCCTCCGGCGCTACTGGCCAGCCCCTAACCTTCGGGACACAGGATTGGGGTAGTCGCGGCACGGGCCCCGGGGGACGCGTCATGACACTATAAAATGACCAAAAGAAATGAAGAAATTTTATTTGATGAAGGAAATTCATCCCATAACACTTAAGGATCTATATTATGTCATTTATTGGACACTTGTCCATGAAAATGACTTAAATAATCATTAAATCAAAGAAAGACACAAAGTGTCATTTTCTTTGTCATTAATATCAATTATGTATCCATATATGGACAAATGGGTGTTATCAACAAATAAAAATTGTAGTTTTTAACTTAATAAAATTATTTCTATGATATGAATTTATTTTTGATATTTTGTGGCCATTTGAGAGATATTATGGTATTTATAATATTTTATTTAACGAAAATTTAAAGATGTCACAATCATGATTTATATAATATATCATTGCTAAAATAAGTTTATACAGAATCTAAATTCGACTATGAATACTTATTTGAGTGCTAAAATGTTTATATTTATCATGGTAATTTATTTTTAATTTTTATGAAAGAAATAATTGCCTTAATGTTTTATATATGGATGATGCAGAAATTATTTAATTGATGAAAAATAAATTAACTAATTTTTATTAAAATGATAATAACCATTAAAGGGAAAAAAACATTACCAAATTTTATTGGTTGATTATATATAGACCATAAGCATACAATGGTCTTGTTATGGACCATTTTTAACCATATAGAATAGATTAATATCATTATACTATTTTATTTAAAGTAATGTTAAAATATTCACATTCATACTTTAAGAAGTAAAAAATTTTTAATGTTGGATTTTCAAGAAGATAAATTAGACTACATATATTCCTATGAAATATATTAAAATTTTCTTTCTAATATTATTTTATTTTTAATTTTTATTCATCAAATAAGTATATTAAATAATTACATAATATTTATGTAGTAATTATTTTATTAAGGAAAATATCAAATAAATATTATTAGAAATATTAAAATAAATATAATTTGAAAAATTAATTTGTTCAATGAATTTTCTAGATTCCCTTGACCCCTTAAATAAATTATAAAATATTTTTTTCATGGATAAAATATTATATTGATATTTTTAAAAATCCATGAAATGAATAGTGTCAAAATTGACAAAATTGATATTTTTTAAACATGATGATTTATTAAATTATTTTAAAATAATATTTTTTTAAAAAAATATATAATAATTATTATATGGTATAAAATGTCCTAAAGTATTCATTTATGTTCTAATTGAATTCAAATATATAAATTTTTCACTCTTTTAATATTGAAATATTTGTTTCCCTAGTTAAAAATTAAATATAATAACTATGTGTTAATTAAAATGATACTTCTTAAATTGGAATATGAAATTGTCTAAAATTTATTGGATGATGAAATTACAACCCTATAACATCTAATATTTTAAATTGGTACATTTAGGAGGTTTTATGAGTGGTTTAAATTTATTATAAATTAATATTTTTGATGTTTCCAAAAATTACCCTCATCTCAATTATAAAAGGCCCCATCCCCCTCGTTTCTCCACAACTCATTAAGAATTAAAGTTCATAATTACCCTTCCCATTTATCTTCTAAAATTTCCTAGTAACATTCTAGAGGATTTTGCCTTTCCCAAAGACCAACACTTGTTCTATTAAGATTATATCTTAAGCGATCACGTCAAAGAAGAGGTAATCTCTTGTACAGATTCATTCAAATTTCTTTCTAATTATATATATACTTCATGAGTTGTTTCATTAAAGAATAATAACTTAAGTAGAAAGTATTTTCTAATATGTTATTATAATTATAAAACAAACATATTTAACATTCTATTTATCCTAGGAAAGATGAAATCACCAAACATGCGTACATACGACTTAACGTCTCCACGGGGTGGTGTAATCTGTTTTTCACTACCACCTTAGTTGTATGGGTATAAAAATTGATTTAAAAACTATATTTGATTATTATAAAATGATATTTACTCTTAAATAGTGTAAACCCAGTAAATAAAAAGCATTCAATGATTAGGGGAATGATATTGCCGCTCGTGTGTGCGTAAGGCCTACCATCTACACAATGTGATGTGATTCCCCCATCATCGTCGCTCCCTCCCTCTAGTTGCCCACTCACGGTGAGATATCTCTATAGAGTTCCTCCTATTCTCTGTCATCCCCTTTCTTAGTGGCTTTCGGAGAATCCATTTCTCTCCCAACTCTTGCTCTCCTGCAGTTGGTCCATTCTTGGCCCCGTTCTTCGATTTCGATCTGGTGAAGGCACTGTTATTTATTCCCCGACAACCGAAACCTCAATCTGACGTCACTTTTCACCACTCCTCTCTAGGGAGGATCTGAAGTGATGGATACTCAGAGTTTTTGAGTTTAATGGTTTGGCGGTCGTGGGTCTTATTAGCATCCTCTTTCCTTTCCTTTTAGGGTTTCATCCTCCTGGTTTCCCCTTTGTTTCAACTTGTTTCTTCTTTGATGGAGGTTTTTTATTTGATGGAATTTTCTTTTATATCAATTATGTGTTAGGTGGAATTTATTTTGTCTCTTGGTGATGAAAATTTCTAGTGATTCTCCCCGGCGTTATGGCCAGTCTTTGTTGTCTTGTTTCTTTTCTCTTTCCTCTAGAAATCCACCATTCTATTCGAGGCATATCTACGTGGTGGTCTGGACAGTACCTTGGGATGTCAGTTTCAGAGTATCGGAATCATGTTTATCTCTTTGGAATTTGTTATGCAGTATATGGCCTTATCTAGTGCTTATTTTGATGATTGAATGGTGATGTTGAAGGTGGTGTCTTTCTAGCGATGTGATGATGCGGTGACGGGCTAGGTTTTGGTTCTGCAATGGAAGTTCGAAAAAATTGAAGAATTTATGCAACCTCAGGCAGAATTTGGTGATGTTTTGGTGATATTGGTGTGGTGTAATGATTGTGGTTATGATTGTGTCAACATCGACAACAAAAGTGATGATGATGTCCTACGCAGTGTGTGGCCTCATTTCGCGCAAGGCGCAGGGCTCATGGTGTGATACTACTTTGAATTTCTAATTGTGAATGTGGATTTTTTTGGTATATATTGAATTTTGAATGTGGATATAGGTATGGGTTCAATATATGACTATTTTTTTAATGGTTACCACTTCTCTTTAAATTGGATATTTTGAAAATAGAAAAAATGGATTTTGAGTTAATACCCGAATAACGAGTAACAATGAAATATTAATAAAAAATAGATAAAAATATGATCATAAATGTTACAATAAGAATGATTTTGATTCTTTAATAAATCAGTGACATTATTTAAATCATTATATAGGACGTTCAGATACATAAGAATCATATCAGACCTAAGGTAAGGGATAATTTCACAATCTTATTATTTTCCAAGATTATTTTAACGTAAGTATTAAATGGGGTATATTTATCATCCACATCCATGTTTACTAAATATATAATATAATTTCTCTTAATATACTATTTTAAGTCATCTTTAATCATTGGTGAATTTTTATTAAACGGTATGGAAGGAATATTTCATTCATTTTCCATACGAGGTACTTTTTTACTTTTTTAGCAAGAGTACGAGAAGAATGTTTTTTTAACTTATACAACACGAATAGAATTTTACAATTTTGTAACACCTTATTTCCATTTTATACCTTTACAATATATCAAGTGTATTTGTAATTAAATTCTTTTCTTTTCAAATTGTAGTGAATTTTTAAAAAAGAAAATGTTTTTGAAGAAGAAACGATTTTTTCTAGAGGAAATAAGCTCAAGTGTTTTATCAAAATTAATTTCCATATAAAATAACATAGGGTTATGTTTCTATACCTATTATTATTTTGATTTGATTATGTTTATGATGGAATTAGTTTTATGAAATCCATTTATCTTGTATGGGTTATGTTATAATGGAATGATGTTTAAGAAATCCATTTTACTTCATGGGTTATGCTATGATGAATGATTTATGTTTTTATGGAACATGTAATAATGATTTCATTATGAGATGGGTGGGACCTATATCTCTATAAAATTCATTGGGTAAATATTTATATATCATGAGATAAACATGACTAGAAAAGAAAGTAAATCTGGTTCAGTAATATAGGGCTGTAATGGCAAGTAAATCTGGTTCAGTAATACATTGATAGAATGACAAGTAAGCACTGTTCCATAAATCAATTTGTCCACTATGATGATCTTGGAAGCAATTCCATGTATACTATGGAAATAATATCATGTGCTTATTTCTTTCCAAAGTTCCATGTTTTATACCAATGAAATTTTATCATGGTTAATGTTCATGTATGATCTACACCTTACGTACAAACAAGATTTATTTCATGATCCAATATTTTGATATTTAAACTTTATGTTCATGTTTTTTCATTATTTTGTTTATGGGTTGTTCAATTTTGTCAATGTTTTCCCTTAATGAGCATTTGATATCACCCTTTTTATGTTTTCTTTTTACCATGAAATAAAGAAATGTTTTAGGTAGGAAAAAAAATTGGAAGATCTTTCACCAAGTTATAAGATTATAGTTCATGTTTCTAAAGACACTAAACTAATACAGTCATTGGGTGTATTTTTGTGTCCATTATTAAGTATACTGAAAAAGTAATGTAATTTACATGTACGTCAAGACTGGGTCATTAGAGTTGTTATCAGAGTGATGTTTTAGTCAACTTTAGGAAAATAGGATGAAAAAAAATTAGTCAGATCCCTAGAGTTATTTATAAGGTATGTTTAAGGATGTCCCTGAGGTTAATTCTAACTACAGTTTATAGTCCTATGATTATAGTAACGATCATGAATAACCTATGATTAAACCTAATATGTTAGATATTGAAAGTACTACCCCTTGATTATGTTGTTTTCCTATTATGATTTTTTTCTCTCACACTATTCTTTTTGTATTTTAGAAAATGGTAGGAAACAAGAGGGTTCATGTTAATGGAGAATATGATGGAAAATAGAAAAATATTATTCATGATAAACAAAATGAAACGGGATTTGGAAGGGGAACAAACATTATTATGCCTAATGATCAATCTCATAATATGATCAATAATCTCAACTTTGGTGAGTTTTTTGACCTTCTAATAAGAGACAGATTGAGTTTCATGGTGATCATAGAGGAAATAATGTTCAATTATTTTCATGTAAATCATGTGAGAAGTGGCATCAAGGAGAATGTTTCAAAGGAACCGAAATATAATTAGGATGTGTAAAAGAAGGACACAAAGCTAATAATTTCAAAGTATAGGTTCAGTTAACAAAATGGATAAGGATAATGGTATTTCTAAGACATCCCAAATGGTAAAATGTTTTAAATGTGGAATGCATGGGCATTATGAAAATAGATTCCTGGAGGTAAAATCTCAGGAAGAGAATCAACATGGTTGTATGGATAGTATTTATGTCGAAGGTGATGAAGAGACTAAAAATAATATACCAGATGAAAGAAGTGTTGAGGAATAAAATGATACATCTCAGTCAATGGTTTAAGAAGAAATAAGAATGATTATATGATTATCAAGAATAATGTTGTATAAGTAGTTTTATTTTATTATGGGTTAAACATATATCTATGTATTGTTACACTATCATTTTTCCTTAAGTATTTTAAAGTATATGTTGAATGATATCAATAACCATGAAAAGTAATTGAAATATTTTTGGAAGGCACACGTTATGCGCATAATGCTGAAATAAGGAGATAATGAGATGTTTGTTAGTATTAATGACCTCCTGACTGATATAACGACAAAGTGATATCATGGTTTAATTATATATATTTTTTTTATTGGTGTGTGGAAAGAGTTAATTTTTACTGAATGAATTTTTTCATTAAGGTTCTATGGTAATTCATGTTATTATCATGTTTTAAGAGAATACATGATTAAGGTATTCAGATGTTTGTAATGTGACAAAAAATAACTACCTTATGAGATATGTGAGATAAATGTTATGTCAATTTAGTTCACCTCTTTCTAATGTTTTATATTTTCTATTTTTGGAATAATTATAATATTATGTTTTTATAGATAGTATAAGTTATATTTTGGTTGATGTTTTTTAGATTGATGTATTATCTCACTATAGGTGTACTTATGAATTATCTATTAATAATGTAAACCTTTTTGTTGAGACAGATGGAATGACCTATCATTATATTTCTTGATCTTCTAACACTTCAAGAATGAAAAATTCAACTGCACTTCTTTGAATAAGATATGAACTGTAATTTTTTCAAGGCATGAACAATGGTGAGATTGTACCAAAATAAAGTAAGTATTTATTATCTACAAAATTATTCAACTTTAGGAAAAGGATCCTGAAAACCAAAAAAAATTTATCCTATTACCTTCTTATCTAATGAATCAGATGGTCCCTTAAATCAGAATAGATTTATGGCTATATGGAAGTTAAATTTCTCTAAACATTATTCTCTATCACTATCCATCAGAACATGAGGGTTATATTTGTCTTATATATCCATGTTCACACATCCCACCAATTTTATCCTATGTGGAAACCATGTGATTAGTTATTTTAGGTAACCTTTATATTTCTAACTTTCCTTTTTAAAATGATGTTTTAGTATTCCTTTTAACGATGTCGTTTTCCATGAAAGAATCTTTCGTGTAGTAAATCATTTATAACCCTAACAAAATTCAAGGGTGAAATTAATTTTAATGGAGGTATAATGTAATAAACTGAGTTTCTATGGACCTTTTTAAAAAAATTCATTTATATATTTCAATTCACTAAGTCAAACATTCCTTTCACACCAAACCGACTTGTCCTATGTTACACGCAACACTGAGTTGGCGTACGATACACAAAACACTAAGTATAGATTTTGTTCAATGTATAAAAGAACTATGTTTCGATTATGTTATAAAGATTACCAAAGGGATATTTCACTACACACAACATTAACATGTCTTGCGTTACACGTAATAGTGACCTTCCTCGAAAGCATTCATTGTACTCAATTACGAGTTTTTCTAAAAAATGATATATTATTAAAATATTATTATTTAATGGGATATAAAATAGACCTTATGAATATTATTAACCACATTTTTAATTTAATATAACATTAAAATTCATCTTATATATTTTCTAGAACATGTTATAAGAACAAAATCAATTTTTCAGATAAAAGAAGTACTTTTTAAAAATGTCGTTTTGCTTCCTTTTGATTGCACACCCATTTTAAATCTATTTTTTAATATTTCTGTATTCAATTTTAAAAAAATTATTTTTTTAGTGGGGAATATAAAAAATTACTTTGGTTTATTTTTTTTGTATTTTTCTGATAAGTTTCATTAAATTTTATGAATAGAGAAAACACTGATTTTTTATTTTAAAGTCATTAAATAAAACAATTATGTTTTGGGTTTGTTTTAAATTTTAATTAGTTCATTTTTATCCAATTATGGTTTTTTAAAAGTAATTCATACATGAATTTATTATAAAAACATTTTCCATTTAAAAAGGACCATTTTTCTAAAAAAAAAAATTCGTGACATTTTAACGGTTTTATTTTAAATTTAATTCTATAAATTTTTTGTATTGAATTTTAAAAAATGGATGTAAAATTTGGATTCTATAGCTCTAAATTTAGAAAGTAATTCCATTTTAGTTTTGACCAAAATTAATAGTAACCAAGGTAAATTTTATTACCACGTTAAAGGGTAAATTAGGTAGTTTAGGTTATTAATAAAATTATGATGACTAGAAAATGACCAAAACAAATGAAAAAATTTTATTTGATGAATTGAATTATTCATTTATCACTTATGTTTTGAAATTATGTCATTTAAAGGAAATTTTTCCCAGAAAATGACTTAAATAATATTTAAATCAATGAAAGACACAAAGTGTCATTTTCCTTGACTTTAATATCTATTATTTATCCACATATAAAAAAAAGGGTGGTATCAACAAATATAAATATAAATATTTAACTTAATAAAAATATTTCCATGATATAAATTTATTTTTGACATTTTTTGGCCATTTGGGAGATATTATGGTATTTATAATATTTTATTTAATTAAAATTTAAAGATGTCACATTCGTGTTTTAAATAATATATCAGTTTTAAAATACGGTTATATAGAAGCTAAAATCAACTATAAATAATTATTTGAATTCTAAAATTTTTATCGTTATCATGGTAATTTATTTTTCATTTTTGAGAAAGAAATAATTACCTTAAAGTATTATATATGGATGTTGCATAAATTATTTAATTGATGAAAAATAGATAAATAAATTTTTATGAAAATGATAATAACAATTAAAAGGACAAAACACTTTACCAAATTTTATTTTTCACATATATATCAACCATAGTCATCCAATGGTCAATTTATGAAACATTTAGAGTCATATGAAATAAATTAAGAGAATTATATTATTTTATTTAAAGCACTGTTAAAATTTTCACAAACAGACTTTAATAAGTATATAGTTCTTAATGTTTGATTTTAAAATAGATAAATTAGACTACATATATTCTTATGAAATATATTAAATTTATCTTTATAATATTATTTTATTTTTAATTTTAATTCATCAAATAAGTATATTAAATAATTACACAATATTGATATAGTAATTATTTTATTAAGAGAAATATCAAATAAATATTATAAAATATATTAAAATAAATATAATTTTGATTCATTAATTTGTCCAATTAATTTCTTAGATTGACTTGACCCCATATGGATATGATAAAATATTGTTTTTAGGATAATATCTTATCTTTATATTTTTAAAAAACCATGAAATGAATAGTATCAAAATTGACACAATTGATATTTTTTCAAAATAATGATTTATTAAATTATTTAAAAATAATTTAACATTTTTAAAAATAAATAATAATTATTATAAGGTCTAAAATTTCTTAAAGTGTTCATTTATTTTATAATAAAATTTAAATAAGTAAATATTTTACCCCTTTAATATTGAAATATTTATTACCCTAGTTTGAAAATTGAATAGAATAACTAAGTGTTTATTAAAATGATAATTCTTAAATTGTCATAAGACATATATAAAATTTATTAGTTGATGATATTACAACCCTATATTGTCTCATATTATGAATTGGGACATTTTTAATGTTTTTATGTGGGGTTTGATTTTATTATAAATTAATATTTTTGGGGTTTCCAAAAGTGACCCTCACCTCAATTATAAGAAAGGGAACCTCCTCCCTCATTTCTCCAAAAATAATTAAGCCTTAAATATCATCCATGACCTACCCATTTCTCTTAAAAAATTTCCTAGTTAAATTCTAGATGTTCTGGTCTTCTCAAAAGACTAACTGTAGTTCCATTAAGATGATATCTAAAGAGAGCATGTCAAAGAAGAGGTAATCTCCTCTACTGATTATTTCATATTTAATTATACTTATACTGATATTTCATGAGTTGTATCATTATATATTAAAAACTAAAGTATAAAGTACATAATGAGATGTTATTATAATTATTAAACAACCATATTTAACATTCTATCAATCCTAATAATGATGAAATCACTACGCGTGCGTACGTACGACTTACCATCTTCATGTCGTGGTATAATCTATTTTCCACAACCACCTTACATGGATGGGTATAAAAATAGTTTTAATAACTATATATTAATATTTTAAAGTTATATTGATTCTAAAATAGTGTAAAACATTCAAATAAATACCATTCAATGATTATGGGAATGATATCGTCGCTCGTGCATACGTACGTTCTACCGTCTCCACAATGTGATGTGATATGTTCTACATAATATTCATTAAAACATGACTATATAAATGAATTAAATGAATAAATATGATATAAATTATACTAATACCATTCTATAAATGATATAACTATAACCTAAAAAGAGGAATAAGAAGTTATCCAAAAAAAAACTTGTATAAAAACATAATGTAGTTAATACCCGAATAACGAGTAATAATGAAATGTTACTAAAAAACAGATAAAAATATGATCATAAATATTATAATAAAAATTATTATGACTCATGAGTAAATCAGTAACATTATTTAAATCATTATAATGGATGTTTTGATATATATGAATCATATCGAACCTAAGTAAAGGGATATTTTCACAATCTCGTTATTTTATGAGAACGTTTAAATGTAAGTATTTACTAGAGTATATTTATCATCCAAATCCATATTTCCTAAATATATAATAATATTTATATTCATATAATATTTTTTTAAAGTCAATCTTACCCATTGGTGAATTTTTATTAAATGGTATGGAAGAAATCTTTCTTTAATTTTCTATATGAGGTACTTTTTGTTTTTTTGGTAAGAGTTTGAGAAGAATGTTTCTAACATATACGACATGAAAATTTTTTTACTCTTTTATAAAACCTTATTTCTATGAAGCAACCTTTCCAAGATTTCAAGTGTTTTTTTAATTAAATTATTTTATTTTCAAATTATGTGGAATTTTGAGAAAATAAAAGGTTTTTGAAAAAGAAAGGATATTTTCCTCAGGAATTAAGCTCAAGTGTTTTATCAAAATTATTTTCTATCTAAGATGACATAGGGTTATATTTCTATACCTATTATTACTTTTATTTGATTTTTTTTATGATTTAATTATTTATATGAAATCCATTTATATTTTATGGATTATGTTATGATAGAATGGTGTTTAATAAACTGATTTTACTTCATGGGTTATGCTATGATGAATGATTTATGCTTTTGTGGAACAAGTAAGAATAATTTCATTATTAGATGTATGAGACCTATATCTACATCTAATGCATTATTTTAAGATTTATATCTAATGAGATAAACATAACTGGAATGGAAAGTAAATATGGTTCAGTAATACAGTGTTGAAACAACAATTAAATTCGGTTCAGTTATACTTGGATGGAATGGTAAGTAAACCCAGTTCAGTAAATGACTTTTTCCACTATGATGGTATTCGTAGTAATTCCATAGATACTATGGAAATCATATTATGTGCTTATTTTTTTTTTCCAAAATTACATATTTTATACCAATTCCATTTTATCAAGGTTAATGTTCCTTTATGATTTATGGCTTACGTACTGCCAATATTATTTCATGATATATGATATTGATATTTAAAAATTATGTTAATGTTTTTGCATCATTATGTTTATGTTTTGTTCTATGTTCTCAACGTTTACCCTTACTGGTCATTTGGGCTCACCCTTTTTATGTTTTCTTTTCCCCAAGATATAAATAAGGGTTTTAGGTAGGAACACAAAGGGGGAAGATATTTTTGGGAGATGTTTAATATCATTCACATAGTCAGGATATTATGTTCCAAGTTTCTAAAGACACTAAATTAATACAGTCTTTGGGCCTCTATTCATGTCATGTATTAAGTATTCCAAAATAGTAATTTAATGTCCATGTACTTCAAGCCTTGGTTGTTAGATTTATGTTATAATAATAATTTTCTAAATGTGAATTACTATTCACCATTCTTTCATTCCAACCAATGAAAAGTGGTAACATCACTTTTACATATTTACAAAATACTATCTTCATGTAGTGATGTAATTTATTTTTCATCACCACCTTTTCATTTAAATAAAGAGAATTTTAATGAAAGGATAATTGAAAACTATAAAGGAATGATACATAGTAATTAATTTATTAGTATGGTTAAATATTGTATGTATAATAAATAAATATTTATTATATAGTATATTTGAAAATTTATAGATTAATAGATAACTTGAGGTAAGAGGTTTATGTTATAATCTTGTTTCTTTTCAGGATTGTCTATGTCACGAACCGAATCTGGTCTCCACCAAAACCGGCACCAAACCCAGCTGTGACAAGTCCTGAAGGGCGTTCTCGATCCCCACGGGCTAGAAAAAGTTCTCGGGTATCATATAATGATAATTGGGAATGATATTCCCAATTCTATAAACATTAAACAACAAACAAACTCAATAAAACAAATCTGTATTTTTCAACTAAAACTGTCTTTTAAAAAATTTTAGAACTGTAATACATAAGTTAAAACTATGTTTAAAGACCATTACAAAGGTACAAAACCAAATAATGATAGCCCAAGAACCCTCATGGAAAGGGGTACCGCCCTCAAGTCATCTCCATAAGACTTCACCACCATGGACCTGCCAGAAACCCGAACGACTGGAACTAAAAAATGAACCCAACCTGCGACAACAAAAATAGCCAAGTCTACTTACACCCAAGGGTGTAAGTATGGTGTGATCCAAAGCCCAATAGCATACCAACGCTAATAGATTCCATGGGTAAACATTTAATGATGAAAAGAATGCAAGTTTTCAAAAACATGAGATGCTAGTTAAAATTTCTAAAAGATGCAACATTAACTAAAAACAGTTTTCAGGTGGGATAATTTAAAAATAAAAACTTTTAAAATAAATTCCATAGATACTGAATTTTCTATCCTCTCATACCGTATGCTGACGGTATTCACAAAATATATAGTGAGCACAAGAAATTGCAAATAACCCCTAGACACTAGCTAGTTGTGGGTCCTAGGTACCTCGTATCTCATTGAGAGTAACCATCACAAACATCTGTTCTTATGAACGAGCCACTAGTAGGGAACATACAAATAACATAGTGGTCCCAAATAATCATCATAATAGTTTATTTAGAGTTTTAAGCATCAATATTGCTAAGTGAAACTGAGGCCAAACCCCACGGATTCACTAGCATACTTGTACACATCCACCCACCAAGATACCCTGGTTTTCCCTTTGTGCCCAAACAAGTTCAACAAGTCAATGAATATAATTATCACATGAAAATATCATTTCCATATCATAAATTCACCAAACATCCCACATATATACAACACAAGTAACAAAAGTCCACTTTTCATTCAGATTGATTTTGAAATCCAACTCACACCAAAATAACCCAAAAAACATTTCACATTTCTTTAACACTTCCACAAATCCATTAAAATTTTTTATAAAAACATTCCAATATATTAAAACTCTCATATCATCCCACTGACTTGTTACATAATGCCTTTTTTACCTTCAAAATCATTTTATCATCAAACTTACATGAAATAGCCCACACACAAGTTTCGCTCCAACATCAAAATTTATTAAAACATTTCAGAAATTTACAAAAAATTATAAATTTTTTTGACATCTTAAAAACTCACTTAACATTTAAAAACCCCTTAATAGGTGAACACACATACCAAACAGTACAAAATCACCCTTTTCCCACTTTGTTTGACAAACTAAAACATTTTCAATTGTCATAAAATGAACCCAAGTGGTGTTAATATATCTTGCAAACAAAACCCATTTCAAAACCACCATTTAAGACCAAAAACCAAACAAATTACAATCCAAAATAGAATTGGAATCCCTAGAGACATTTATAAAACCACTTTCAAGTTTTATAAAATTACCTTGAATAATACTACAACAGATTCAAATGAAAACACACATTTTTATAAAATTCTCTCAAGAAGTATAAAAATGTTTTACAAATAAAACCTATTAAAAAACCCTCTTTTTAGGCCCACATGACACTAATAAGTTATCAAACCATAATTGGAAGTCCAAAAAAGATTTAGTAAACTGATTCCATAAGTTATAAAATATACCCAAATAATACCCAACGAGTAACACATTAAAACACCCTATTTCAAGTTAAAATGAAAATATAAAATTGAACACGTAACCAAATCAATCATAAACTATTTTCTAACCACAAAAAACATATGAGGAATATGAAAAATAAACAAATACAACAAGATAACTCATCAATAATGTTTTACACATGGAACAACCTATCGAAATTGTCGAATCCCTCAAAACTTGGTGTGAAACATCTACCACACCACCACCGCATCACAAGGATGATAAATCCAGCCCTAGACCATAATATTTAACACAAAAGACACCAAATAAAACCATATCTTCTAACCCTAACTTCTGGAAATTTTAGAACATAATGCAAGATGGAGGAAACCCTAAGGAGAATGTAGCAATTGAAGAGAGAAACACTTACTCTAAACAATCTTGAATAAAACGACCCAAATTCCACCAGAATCTGAATTTGAAAACATCCAAACATTCAAGAGAAGTTCTAATAAGGATTATTAGATCATGTAGGAACTGGAATGGGGGAATAAGAGTATGAATTGAGAGAGTTATGATGGAAATAACTTACCTCCTCAAATCTGCCCGATTTTAGAAATCCTAAGACTTTCAGCGCTCCATCGTGATGAAAACGAGCTCCAAAAAGGGGGGAAAGATAATGGGAGCGCGCATGGACTTCCTAGGGTCGAGCGAGAGGTAGAATCACTGAAATATCCATTATAATGAATTAGATATTAAAAATTTAAAGAAACAATTTAAAACTGGAAGTTGGGCTTTTGGGTTGGCCCAATTCTCAAATAAAAACCCAAATCCCCATTGATTATGTATTTATAAAGGCTCCAAATTTAAATGTGGGGTTACTATATCAGGGGAGGAAATTTAGGAGTTGTAATGGGTGAAAAATATAAAAAATTAAAAGTTATAAAAGAAACAAAATTTATTTTTAAATCTAGAATTGGGACGGTTTGGCCAAATTCATGAAAACTAACCTATTCTCCATACAACCTTTGGAAACCCCCAAAACCGGACATGAATGGAAAATAGATTAAAAACAAATTTAAAATATGTTATTTATGTGACAATTCTCCCCACCATGAAAACTTTCTACCCCATAAATTCACAACATGGTCAAAGAAACAACCAAACCCCCACTGAGAAACCAATAGGTACTCCCTTTCCAGGTTTCACCCCCAAAGGCCAAAACACCTCCAGTGATCAATTATGGAAGGATTACTCTCACAGCCAAAACATACACCTCTTCCTTGAAAGGATCAATCACATTCATACTTTATCCCAAAAGAAAACTCCTCAAACACTATCCAAACAAGACTCATGCAATTCACCCAAACGAACAACAACTTTGAACAAGGTTACACTTACCTTACTTTAACTAAACCATTGGGTGCTCTCCAGTCCCAATGTTTAATCAAGGAAGATGTTGGTAGCAAGATAGCTCCGAATGAGACTATCTATGCCAGGCCAAGAAAATTGATAAATCTAAGTTACTTGTATGGGGGGACACTAATACACTCCCCACCATAAGAGACAACCAATATTTGTTTTCCGAGACAAAATTAGGACACTAATTGGGGGAGGCCTGAACGGACTCCCTGGTACATAGGGTAGACTTCCACTAAAAATTTCCAAATGAACATACATGAGAATCATAGTTGTTCTACCCACCATAAGAACCAACCATCTTAACCGACCAGCATGGGCTGGAAGATAAAACCCCCAAAAATTTCATGATTTGGGAAGGTCACATGGTTAGTCCGCACAGTTTCTGAAACCGTGAACTAACTGTGCGGATCAATATTCCCACATGGATTCCAGGAACACAGTCACTCTTAATCATTCACAAAACCTGTGCTCAGCCTGTCTAGCCAAATTTCCAACCATTCTCCAAAGACTCAATGGAAACCAAAGGGGGAGGGAAAGACATTGGGCGATGACATGGGTACAAGGCCCTCCACCTATTTCCACCAAACGTGAAAAAATGAAGAAATAAGATGATACCAGAGGTTGAAACTCTTCCTATCTTTCATATTTAGGATAGGAATTTGTACAAGGGTATAAATGACCATGTGATTTCCCTTGACTATGAGCCATCTTCTCTTCGAGACCTATGGATGGAGCTCAAATGATTGAAGCATCTTCGGCGTCACAGTTAGTCTTTGGAAACCCATTGAATAAGAATTCTTCTTTCGGTGCCACCCAAAACTACACCGTAATCCCATATACTTTTTCCAGACATAACACATTCCAATGTCACTTTACCCTATCCCGACATTTCACTGAAACAGGGGCAAATAAGATGCACACACATCACACCTTGTTTCTTCAGGTGAGAAACAATAGAAGTAAAGAACACCTACAATCACATTCCTCTAAAATGGATGATTTTGATTTTTTTCCAAGGGATACATTTTCCCAACATAACATGGACTCTCAGAGGATTTCACTACTTTCACCTATACGGTCAATTGATCACATGACATCATAAGGCATCACCAAACAAGACCATTGCGACTGATATAAACAATGCATGGAGAGGGACCTTATACAACATCCCCAAACAACACACAATTCTAGAATGTGACCACAATATCCTATCGTGACTATATTTCCCACACCGGTGGCTTAACATGAATTCATTCTTCAAATAAACTTTAAATTATATGAATGCCTTCTTAGACACCATTGAGATACTCATCCACACTAACAACCCTGGACCACATCCACCTTCGACGAATCAAGAAACAAAAGAAACTAAGGTCTCTTTCAACCTTCCACGAGCACTCTCCCATTACAAGAGGATATAAAAACAATGAATATAATGGGTGTATACTCAATATAAAAATCTCAAGAAAAATATTCCTTATATTGATCAACTGGAGGGTCTTCAAACGGCGAAACAATCCTTCTTTCACTTCAGTTGTCCACTAACATTTAATGGGGGTGTACCTTATCTAACGATTGAACCCAAGGACCCAACCAAGATGGTCCATTGGTCAAGATATACCACAAACCAGATTCAAACACATGAAGGGAACCATCATAAAGACGTCCGAAGACATTTTTCAAAAGAGACCACTAACAGTCCCAATAACAAAACTTACCGACCAAACCCAAACCCAAAACACAGTTCAAATAGGGGGGGTTCTTGAACACAAAACATTCCACTACATCAACATTTTCCAAAAAACACATAACATAAACCATCCCAAACAATTCATCAAGTCATCATGTTTCTCTTTAAAAACATTTATTTGAAAACAAATGGTTCATCGGTTAGCGCATCCACCAATGGTCAACCATGGGCCTCACACATGCATGTTTTTGTGCCACATCGGGCACTCTCATCATATCCATCCTGAAACTCCTCCTGTTATTCCATCAACAATACATCATCCCATATAACCCCATGCATGTGGTATCTTATGGAAATACCAAAGGTTAAAATAAAGATTATTTCCGGTTTGCAAAACCAAAATGGCAAACTAACACATCCTTTTTCTCAAAAACACTAACCAGGAGATTCTAAATCCCAATTCACATCCTACAAAACATTTAATAAAGTCAAAACCATTTAGAAAATAACTGAATTTCATGATATTCACATCAATTTAAAAACATCTCATCCCTTTAAAACACACTCTTCTTGTTTAGAAAACTCTATTGGAAACACTTTTCAAAACCAACTTCTATATAGTTCTTTCTTTCAGAAGAGGTGTAAGCACACCATTTTCCATTTCAAAATAATTATGAAAATTCAGTTCCTACATTTCATAAACCAAACCATTCCCTATTTATTTTAAAATCATTTCATAAAAACTGTATGCTTCTTAAAACCAAGTCACTTTAAAACCAAAGTGCCATGATTTGAAAACTAAAGCACAAAACAATGTGAGAGGAAACTAGTTTCAGTTGGTGACTTGAACATATGGTTAGTAGACATATTACAATCAAATACGATCATATAGAGTGTTATAGGGAATATCCATGGCTCTACAGGGCATGCTAGGCCCTACGAGCTCACTGAGACCATTAACCCAACTCTCTTTTCATTTCCCCTAATCACCATTAAACTATGAAATAAAAGGACTCCGAAAGGTCCCAACTTCCCCTGGATACTTGAATATCTTCATGAGATGTGGTGATCAGCCACACTAATCTTAACCAAAATTCCAAGTCACGAAAATCCTAACTCCATACTATCCTGACTGTTTCCCAAATAACATGACACAAAGAGAGCGAACCTTCTCAATTACCATTTTGTCACGAACTGAATCTGGTCGCCGCCAAAACCGGCACCAAACCCAGCCGTGACAAGTCTCGAAGGGAGTTTCCAATCCCCACGGGCTATCATAAGTGGTAGTGTATCATATAATGATAATTGGGAACGATTTACCCGATTTTATAAACATTAAACAACAAACAAACTCAATAAAACAAATCTGGATTTTTCAACTAAAACCGTCTTTTACAAAATTTCATAACTGAACTACATAAGTTAAAACTATGTTTCAAGACCATTACAAAGGTAAAAAACAAAATAAGGACATCCCAAGAACCCTCATGGCATGGGGAATCTCCCTCAGGCCATCTCCACAAGAATTCACCGCCAAGGACCTGCCAGAAACCCGAACCACTAGAACTAAAAATTGTACCCAACCTGCGACAAAAAAAATAACCAAGTCTATTTACACCCAAGGGTGTAAATAGGGTGTGATCAAAATACCAATAATATATGACCACTAATAGACTCCATGTGATAAACATTTAATGACGAAAATCATGCATGTTTTCAAAAACATGAGATGCTAGTTAAAATTTATAAAAGATGCAACATTAAATAAAAACAGTTTTCAGGTGGGATAATTTAAAGAATAAAAACTTTTAAAATAAATACCATAGCTACTGAATTTTCCAGCCTCTCATACCGTATGCCGAAGGTATGCACAAAATTTCCAGTGAGCACAAGCAATGGGAAATAACCTCTATGCACTAGCTAGCTGTGGGTCCCAGGTACCTCGTATCTCGGTGAGTGTAACCTTCACAAATATCTATTCTCGTGTATGATCCACTAGTAGGGAACATAACTATAACCTAGGAGTCCCCAATCATCATCATTATAGTTTATTTAGAGTTGTGAGCATCAATCTTGCTAAGTGAATCTGAGGCCAAACCCCGTGGATTCACTAGCATACTAGTACACGTCCAGCCACCTAGATACCCGGGTTTTCCCATTGTGCTCAAACAAGTTCAACAAGTCAATGAATATAATTTTCACATGAAAATATCATTCCCATATCACAAATTCACCAAATAGCCCACATGTTTACAAGACAAGTAACAAAAGTCCACTTTTCATTCAGATTGGTTTTGAAATCCGACTCACACCAAAATAGCCCACAACACTTTTCACATTTCTTTAAAAATTCCACAAATCTATTAAATATTTTTTATAAAAACATTCCAATATATTAAAACTCTCATAACATACAACTCACTTGTTACATAATACCCTTTTTACCTTCAAAACCATTTTATCATCAAACTTACACGAAACAACCCACACACATGTTTCGCTCCAACATCACTATTTAGTAAAACATTTTGAGAAATTTACCAAACATTATAAACATTTTTGACATCTTAAAACCTCAATTAACCTTTAAAAACCCCTTAATAGGTGAACACACAAACTAAACAGTACAAAAGAACCCTTTTCCCACTTTGTCTGACCAACTAAAACATTTTCAATTTTCATAAAAAGAACCAAAGTGGGGTCAATATATCTTGCACACAAAACCCATTTCAAAACCACCATTTAAGACCAAAAACCAAACCAATTACTATAAAAAACAGAATTGGAAGCCCTAGAGACATTTATAAATCCACTTTCATGTTTTATAAAATCACCATGAATAATACTAGAAAAGATTCAAATGAAAACACACATTTTTATAAAATTCTCTCAAGAAGTATAACAATGTTTTTCACATAAAACCAACTAAAACCCTCTTTTTAATCCCACATGAAACTAATACATTATAAAACCAGGATTGGAAGTACAAACAAGATTTAGTAAACCAATTCCAAATGTTATAAAATAAACCCAAATAATACCCGATGAGTAACACGTTAAAACACCCAATTTCAAGTTAAAATGCAAATATAAAATTGAACACGTAACCAAATCAATCATAAACTATTTTCGCACCACACCCAACATCTGAGGAATATGAAAAACGACTAAATAAAGAAAGCTAACTCATCAATTTTGATTCCACATGGAACCACATACCGAAAGTGTCAAATTCCCCAAAACAGGGTGCGAAACATCAACCGCACCACCATCACATTACAAGGATGATAAATCCAGCGCTAGAGCAGAATATTTAAAAAAAAAGACACCAAATAAAACCATATGTTCGAACCCTAACTTCTGGACATTTTAAAGCATAATTAAACAGGGAGGAAACCCAAAGGATAATGAAGAAATTGTAGAGAGAAACACTTACTCAAAACAATCTTGAATAAAATGACCCAAAATCCACCAGAATCTGAATTTGAAAACATCCAAACATTCAAGGGAAGTTCGAAAAAGGATTATGAGGTCATGTAGGAACTGTAATGGGGGAAAAATAGTAAGAATTGAGAGAGTTATGATTCAAATAACTTACCTCCTCAAATCTTCCCGATTTTTGGAACCCTATGAATTTCAGCACTGAATCGTGATGAAAACCAGCTCCAAAGAGGGGGAAAGGAAATTAGACCGTTTCTGCGCTTCTTAGGGTCTAGAGGGAGGTGATATCACCAAAACATTCATTATAATGAATATGATATTAAATAATTAAAGAAACAATTTAAAACACAAAAAAGGATTTTAGGTTGGCCCAATTCTCAAATAAAAACCCAAATCCCCCCTGATTATTTATTTATAAAGGCTCCAAATTTAAATGTGGTGTTAATATATCAAGGGAGGACATTTAGGATTTATAATCTATGAAAAATATAAAAAAAAGAAAAAGTTATAAAAGAAACAAAATTTATTTTAAAATCTGGAATTGGGCTCATGGTTTGGACCAATTCCTGAAAACTCACCTATTCTCCATAAAAACTTTGGAAACCCCCAAGACAAAGAATGAATGGAAAATAAATAAAAAACAATTTTAAAATAAGTTATGTATGTGACAGTCTATGTTAAATTTACATTGATAGAAATTTTATGGGTGATATCATTTGAACCCCATATATTTTTCATCTTTTTTTATTCATATAGTTTTTACATATTATTACCATTTAATTTTTTTTGTTACTAAAAATCATTAAGAAATTATTTCTAAAGATAAAATGACCTTATTTACTCATTAATCGAACAACATTTTCTTCAATTTCCATAATCATAAGAAATGTTTTATGAAAGTTATTAACTATAAAAAAACGTTTTAGAAATTTTTTTTCACAAAATTTGAATATATTTATAAATAATTCAAATTAAATATTTTAAAATGTTTTTAAAAAAATTCAGTTTTGAAATTTTATATTTTTTTGAGGGGAATATTTTCTTATAATGTATATGACATGAATGAAACCACTATCACTATTATTTTTTTAAATTTAAAATATGCCTTGGTTATTTTCAAATAAAATTATTTTCTAAATGTTATGGGAACTTTTAGTTAAAATGTAATTAAAAGAAAACAATATTTTATCATGTTTTCCAATAATGTTTTGAATTGTCTTTTAAAGGTATTTTTTATCAATATAATTATCCTTTAAAGATTATTATGATTCAATGGGGATATAATCTTTTCACACCATCCAATTTATTTATATGGAGTACATATGATTATAATGATTTAAGGATGATTCTATGAAACTCGTTTCTTTCCCATGGGTTAATTAAGTCATGATGAAACGTTTATGAAACTCTCTTCTTTTCTATTTGTTATGCTATGATGAAATGATGACATGTTTGTGAGACCCATTTAATATCCACGAGTTATGATATGATAATATTATGATATAATGATATGATGATATTACATTTTGATGAATGTTTTATGATATTTCTGCACACATATATATAGTTTTTATTATGTAATGGTTGAGCCTGAAATTATATAACTCTCCAATGCATTAGGAAAAGATGGATATCTAAAGAGATAATAAGGACTGAAGTGGGGGGTGAACCTAGTTTAGTAAGGGAATATATGTAAAAAGAAATTAATATTTATAGAAAATAAATTTCGTTCCTTATTAATATTAATTAATTATATTTGTATAGACATTATACGAATATTAAATATTTTTTTCATTAAAAAAAGGAAGTAGTTTTATTCACATTAAGATATTTTTATTATATTTTTAGGATTTATTTCAAAATTATAGAATTGTGATTTTAAGAAATGAATTTAATTTTTTAATTCAATAAATTACATTTATCTTAGGGTGAAATTTTGATATTTTTTATGAAAATGTTGATTTTTGAATGAACATTGAAAATACTGATTTTTGAAACATTTTCATTTTTTTCATTAAATAATGTAATTAAAAAGTACTATTATTTTATCATAAATTAAATTAAGATTAATTTTATTTTAAATAATATAATTTATTACATATTAATCATTAGTAGACATTATTTTGGAATAATTTCATTTTTGGGAAAAAACAGATTTTTTCAAAAAGTTGACTTCATAGTTATTTGCATTTTAATCTTGAATTATTTTTTGAAATCTATGTACATTTAATATTGAATAATTTTTTCCATATTTTTAGTTAGGATATCTATATTTGGTAAATAGACCCATTTTATTTTTGGTCATTATGAATAGTAACTGAAGTAAATATTTGTCACCATAGTAAGGGTAAAATGGGAAAAACATGGCGAAAACTAATAGATAAGGTCTCCAAATCAACCCAACACAAAGATTTATTCTATTTTATGTGATTAATTATACCATGTAAATACTAAAATATAATATGTTACATTTTGGATCCATTTCCCTTGATAATAACATTTATAAAATTTTATGTAAAGAAAACTCCTAAATGCCATTCTCTTAATTTTAATATCTCATAATTTTTTACATAAAAAGTGGATAATTTTAGTTATTAATAATTATATTAAATATGGATTATTATTTTTCATAAAAAATTATTATTAATTTTTATTTATGAAATAATTACCTTAAATACATATATAACGATGGCAAAATGTTTGCAGAAGAAGTATAATAATAAATAAATAAATCTAAAGACTATAAAATTAATTTTTTATGTTTATTGTGTCCCATTAATTTTAAATATCAATATAACATATTTTTTATGTTTTAAATGTTTGTATTCTAATTCCATTACTATCGTTATGTCATTAGAGTCAAATTAAATGAATAGTTACAAAAAAGACAAAAATGGTATCATATAATAAAAAATGTCTTATTAAATGATTTAAAATTCTTAAAAATATTATCTTCAGACACGATAATGAGATATGGTTTCAAATATCACCCATGGTGCATATATGGGTCATTTTGTCTTTTATAATAACTTTCTTGACTGCTAAATAGTAAAAATATTTAATATCATTTTAATTATCAAAATGGTTATTGGGGGATAAAACAAAAAAATAAGGGAGAAATATAACCTAAACTTGTCCAAATTTTATTCTATGAGATTATCTTGGACCATAATCATCCTATATTCTATTTATATTAATTTTGGAGGCACTTTAACATAAAAATTAATTTATACTAATTTAATAATTTATGTAATTCTAAGATTTCCCCTCTCCTCACTTATAAAGGGAACCTCTCATTATATCCTCATCACACATTTTTAGCAAAATAAATTTAGAAAATACCTTGATAAGTATTTCAAAAAATTTAATCCCCACATCCTAGAGTCTTTGTTCTCACTTAAAGACCATACCTAAGAGGCATAAGGTGTAAGACAAATAGGTTGTTTGAGGAGTAGCTATAAACCCTAACCGACCTATTTCAAGTTTATTTCCTCTTTCGAATACTACAAATATTCTTTAACAATTCTTATATACAACATAAGTATCATAGATATACACAAATTTTATTATGATTATTTTAAAAACATAGTTCATCTCATTTTCCATCTGATGGGAAAATAAAACATCGCTCGTGCATACGTGTAGATTACAACCTCCATGAAGCGATGTGTTTTGTTTTTCATCACTGCCTCTCATGGATATTTATTATGAAAATTTTAATTAATACTTATGATATTAATGAAATAATTCAGATTTTTAAAGATAATATATCATATAATTTATTTCATTTATTTCTATTGGAAAATGATAACATCGTTTGTGGGTACGTGTGAACTACCACCTTCACGAAGTGTTGTGATTTTTTTCATTACCACATTACAGAGAAGATATTTATGTTTTTATTTAAAGAGGTAATATTTTATTTATTATGTTATAATAATTATATAATGATAAAATAATACTTAACTTATTTCAATCAATATCATTTGAAAAATGGAAATGTTACTCATGCGTATGTATGGCCTATCATTTCCATGATTATAACATAGTTTTTTATTCATAACCAAAATTCATGGATTATTTTAAAAGTATAATTGATGGATAAAAAATATAATTATATCATTATTAATATTCTAGATATTATTGAGTAATGAACACTTTGATCGTAGTAAATATACCAATGTCATTTTGGATATATGAGCTTAATATATCCAAAACATCCAATGTGAACTTAATTGATTATGTAATTATATATAAAATGGTAATAAATAAAATAAAAGAAATAATAAACTTAGAAATAATTCATACTAAATTAAATGATGAACATTATTTTTGTATTTTGGAATATAATGACTATGCATGATGTGTCGTACTCGAGGTAATGGATACATTAACTTAAATATTCATTTTAGATCTTTTAAATATTTATTTTCTAATAATTTTATTCCATGTATATATTCATAAAATTATTTCATGAATGTATTTATATTTAAATAAATGAATAATAATGTATATTTTCTTTTTCTTTTGAATTTATTTCAATGGTTTTCAAAATGAATCTTTTTGTGTATTTTATATGGAACATTCTGAATTTTTTTACAAATGAATAAAGGAATGTTCTATTTTAAAATATACAGCATCAATATATTTTCCCACCACCATAAATATTATTTTATGTCTAGATTTATTTTCAATATTTAATTATTTTTTAAATAAAATTGATATTTCACATTTTTTATGGTTATTTTTGTTTAAAAATGGGGTTTTAAAAAATAAAGGTTATTTTAATATCCTAAAGTGGTCTTCATATGTATTCAAAATATTTTTTAAAGGGTTTTATAATTAAAATGTGAAATATTAAAATGTTTTATTCTTGATATGGTACTTGAACATTATATATGATGAGAAGGTGATCCAAATACAACTTATATGTGTATGTGATCCACATAAAACATATATGAGTGGGTGATACCAATACAGCTTATACAAATGGGTGATCCCAATATAGCTCTCTAATAAATTGGGTAAGGTCTCTTATCCTAAAAGGAAATAATTAGGGAGTTAACTAGAGAGGTTTCCCATATGGATGTATCCCGAATATTGAAATTGTTTTCATGGGTTATGAATAT
Source organism: Viscum album (assembly GCA_963277665.1). Taxonomy (NCBI): domain Eukaryota; kingdom Viridiplantae; phylum Streptophyta; class Magnoliopsida; order Santalales; family Viscaceae; genus Viscum; species Viscum album. Next base: position 398,893,909 of record OY728125.1, read on the forward strand.
AATGATCAATGTTTCTTATAATTATTTCCATATCTATATATGGATTTTAAATGTTTTCTTTGAGAAACAAGTGCTTTTCTTCATGTAAATATAATTAATTTCATATAATCAAATAATAGGGTTATGATGGTAAAAATTTCATGGATTTTAAATTTTTAAGGGAAAATGAATTTTCTTACTGTTATGCCACTTACTAAGAATTTTGTGCCAATCCAAATTTTTTAAATGTTTTTTTCAGGGTTCACGGAATGGTAATAATAAAGAAGGAGTCAAGATGCAGTTCATTCAGATTTTTTATAGAAAGAAAAAATATTTCTTTTTAAAAATATTATATAGTGTGAAAAATTGATATTGATTATAATTGTCCAATTTTTAATATATGGGGTTGTTATAGAAGAGTTTTGACCCAATTATCTAAAACTATAAACTATAAAGATACTTAGGAATGTATGAAAATAAATTCTTGATTAAAAACTAATTATTTTATAATTTCTTAAAGATGGATCCTTACATTCGGTATTACAGTAAAGGTTTAGATAATATTTGATGTTAGGATAATGTTAATATAATATCCTTTAAATATTATAATTTATAGTTAAGTTAAAATTGTATATAATTTGATGATTATTATATTTATTAACCTAATATATGTATCTTCTAAATGATTTTCCATAGGAAAAACATGGAAGATAAATTATGAAGGTGTTAAGATGAAATTATACTTTCAAATAAATATATTGTAATAATGGGAATTATAATTGAAAAATTAGTTGTAGTGATGGATTTGTTGTTGCAAGCTGTAAATGGTGGTGGTAACAATGTTAGAGAGTAAATAAATTCACCCCAAAGGAATATGTCGATAGTTGAGATTTTCATGAAACTACAGCCTCCAAATTTTAGTGGAACCATATCTATATAGTGGAATATGAAAGATGGATTAATGATCATAAAATGATATTGGAATTCATGGGATTTTTAGTGTATAAAAAATAAACTCTTTCCATTTAACAGTTTTAAGGTGAAGCTGGTTTGTGGTGGTAATTGGTTTAGAATAATAGAGAGAGATTTATGAGTTAGATTCCATTGAATGAGACACATTTATAAATATTTTAATATATAAATATTCCCCTATATTTTTTCAAATTAGTATGGAGAAACAATTCTTGGAATTGAGGAAAAAAGTTTAGAATTCAATAGCCATGTATAAAGCATATTCTACAACATTATCTAAGTACGCACCAAATTTTGTTTTGGAATTTGATAATATAATTTGTAGTTTTTACTCGGGATTGAAATAAATTTTATGAATAGATTTATCCTCATGATAAATTAAAAGTTATGAGAAATATGTTCGGTGTACTGAGAAAATGGAGATGTAGTTTTCTAAAACTTATGTTCCTAGTGATGAAAAAGGGTAATAAACAGTCATAGTGGAAATAAATAGATAAGGATTCCACTAAGAAATATGGTGGTAATTACCCAACATGTTACATAGGTGGTATAAAAACTTTTATGAAATATTTTATAGGATCTATAAGGTATTACTGGTGTGGTTAGTTTTTTAATAGGGATCTTGAACTCAAAGAAAAGTTCCTTGAACAATCCAAGGATATGGTAATATATTTCCATCCAATGGTGAGATTTTTTAATATTAGTTTTTTGGGTAATTATGATAACATGTGTCTAAATTTAGTTATTTTGGGTTGAATTATCAAGATTAGAAAGAAGAAAGGTTTGGAAAGATCATTTTCTACTACTATAGTTGATGTTGGGATATATAATGAAGTGGTGACATGTGTGTTACTTATTTATTCAAATTATTCCAATTCCATGATTGAATATCGATCTTAACCTTCTTTAATTTATGATAAATATTTATGTAAAATGGGAGTATGAACTCATGAAAATAAGATAAAACTCTTCGTGAAAACATAGGCATAAATATTAAATCAACCAAGATTTATACAAATCTTCCTTTTATTATAAGTGGGGTGATATTTCCGATAAATCTTGTTGCACTTACCATATTAGAGATTTTTATTTTTTATTATGGATTGGATTTCATTTTATCATTATAAGATTTATTACAGATCAAATAAAGTTATATTCAATGATTTCACACCTTTGGTAACATATTAAAATGTTGATAAAAAATTATAGGTGGTAGAAAAAAGTTACAAAACTCATTTTGTTGAAAATAAATAAATTGATTGGATTAATGATTTTCTCATGGTAAATGAATATATGGAGTATTTATTAATGATTTTCCATGTGTTATTTCTAATACAGGGATTGAGTTTACTATTGAATCAGTGCCTAATGCTAAAAATATTTTAAAACCCACTTATCGAATGGCTAAAATTTGGCTATTGTAATTGAAAATACGACCACATGAACCACTTTATAAAGGTTTGATTCATCTAATTACTTAACATTGGGGTAAAACTATTTTGTTTTTTAAAAACAAATATATTTCAATGATAATTTTTATTAATTATAGAAACTTTAGTAACATCACAATAAAGAAAAATTATCATTTACCTCATATTATATAATTATTTTATTAATTCCAAGGAGAAAAATATTTTTTAAATATTGATCTTAGGTTAGTGTAACATTATTTTTAGTTGAAGGTGGAAAGTATTTTTTAGAGATCATTTCAGAATAGTTACTAGCATTATGAGTTTGTATTTATTCCATTTGGGATGACTAATTCATGAGAATTATTCATGAATATTATAAATAAAATTTTCCATGAATATTTAGAAATTTTTTTGGATGTTTCCATTGATGATATAATGGTATATTCTAAAAGAAATTATAATCATGAATGGAAATGAAGGATTATTTTTCAAACTTTTAAAGAAAATAATTAATATGGAAAATTTAGTGATTGTTTGTTTTGGTTGCAACATATTTATTTCATCAGGGAATTTTTTTCAAAACATGACATCACTATTAACCCATATAAAACTAAAGTTATTTAATAATTAAAAAGACCAAAAAAATTCATTGAGATTCATAGTTTTATTGGATTATAAATTTTTCAAAGGTGATTTAGTGAAAACATTGCCTGATTATCATGCCTACTGAATAAGTTAACTAGAAAAGGAGTTAAATTTATATGTATGAAATAGTATTGTGATTATTCCTAGAACTAAAAATAATATTCTTAAATTCTCTAGTTTTTGAGCCTCCCTATAGAAATGATGAATTTTTAATCTATAGAGATGCTTAATTGAAGGGACTGTTTGTGTTCTGATGTAGAATGATTAGGTAATTTCTTATACTTTACATCAACTTAAGACACATAAGCTAAATTATCCTACACATTATTAAGAATTTTATTCTATATTTTTTGATTTAAATATTTAGAGGAATCATTTATATCGAGTAAAGTGTGAAATATATACTGATTATAAATGTTTGAATTATATATTTACTTAGAAAGAGTTGAACATGAGGAAGAGAAGATTGTTAGAATTAATTAAGGATTATAAATACATAATTCATTACCATTATAGAAAATAAAAAAAGTATTCGATACTATGAGACAGAAAGATAATTATATATTAATGATCTTAAGTTTGGAACATACCCCTTTGTTTAATGATTTGATGAATTTTAGTCTAGAAATTAAGCATGGGTTAACTTCCTGTATTCTATTTCAGGTTCTACTATAATCATAACTATCATGAATATTTAAGAAATATCATAATTAAAATCATGTTTTATAAGAAAAGGTAGAATTTAATAAGAAGGATAATTTTATAGTGTTTTATGTGGATGAAGAGGGTTCTATCGATTTGGAACGAGACTATATGTACCTTGTGATTCCCGATTAAAGAGATAATTATTTATAGAATCTCTTAATTCCCCATGTTCCATTCATCCTATAAATATTATGTTGTATATAAACCTTTTAGAGTATTACTATTGGGATGGAATGAAATAAATTATTTCCAACCACACCATTAAATGTTTGACTTGTCAATAGGTTAATGTATAATAAAAATTAATGATGGGGACGCCTCGTCTTTTTTTAGTGTCAAAGTGGATATGGGAAAATATATCCATGGATTTCATGTAGGGATTTCTAAAGACATCTCATGGTAATAATTCTATTTAGGTTATTGTTGATCAATTAATAAAATCTATGAACTTACTTACTATTAAAGATACTATGTCATTAGATCAAAATTTTCAACTATAACTTAAGAATATAGTAAGGTAACATGGAGTTAATATCTGTATTATATATAATCATGATCCCATGTTTACTTATAATTCTTGAAAAATCCTTCAGAAGTCGTTGGGGTTTAAATTAATTTCAACACAACTTGTCATCCTAAATTTGATGGAAAATACAAGTGGAAACTTCAGACCCTATAAGAAAAAATTTGATCTTTTCAATAGATTAACAGAGATGTTGGGATCAAGAACATTTATTAATTTAGTTTTCTTGTAATACTAATTTTCATTCCAATATATAGATGATACCTTTTGAGGAATTATATGGAAATAAGTGTCATACTCTAGCTTGTTGGGATAAAGTTTTTAAAAGCAAGCCTTTTAGAACAAAGATGGTAAAAGAAATGGTTGAGAATGTGAATATAATTTGACAATATATGAGGATGGCTCAAAGTAGGCACAAATCTTACGTAGATAACTCGAGGAAATAACATTCATTAAATGTATAAGATCATGTTTTTCTTAAAGTATATCCACTAAAAATATTTATTCATTTTCATAAAAAATGGATGATAATTCCACAGTTCAGTGGAAAATTTAAAATCTAGGTAGATTTGGATCATTTTCCTACCGATTTTTCTTTTCTTCCAAGTTTATGTTACGTATATAATGTGTTTCATGGTGCATTGTTATGACAATATGTGTCGAATGAATCTTATGTTTTGATCCCAGATATAGTTCAGTTGGAATATAACATTTATTATGATTAATAAAAAGTACATAATCATGAATATGGAGATAGGTATGTAGAATAAGGTAATTTATTATGTTATGGTTTTATTGAAAAAACTGCATGGTTGAATATGCGACATTAGAATCATAAAATACAAATAAGGAAAAATGTCCCCAATTTTTTATGTAATAAATAAAATTATGGGGATGAAGTATCAAAACAGGGGGAAGACTGTAAAATATAGGTAAAGTTAAGAGTAAATTAGTTTCATGCCTTATTATTATTCATGAATTATATTTTTTTAGTTATTATAATAATATTAAATAATGTTTTAATAAAAAAAGAAGTAATTTTATTCTCATTAAACTCACGTTCTTATATTATAACGTTTTATTTTAAAGTAAAATTTATTAACTAGATTTTTCATTTTAAAAAATAAATTATTCTTTTAAATCATAATATTAAAGTTATCTTATGTTTAATTATTGTTAATTTTCTGAAATGATTTATTTTTAGAGAATTGTGAAAATACAGATTTTTGTAAAACTATCATTTAATTTCAATAAATAAAGTAATTAAAAATTACCATTATTTTATATTAAAGTAAAGTAAGTCATATTTAATAAAAAAATAATCTAATTAATTACATAGTAATGATAATTATACCTTATTTTGAAATAAGCTCATTTTGGGGTTAAAACACATTTATTATAAAAAATGTTTTTCTTTGTGTTTTGTGCTTCAATATTAAATTAATACCTAAAACTTATAAAAATTGAATATTGAAAAATTTATTACATATATGGAATTAATAGTTCATTTTTTTTAAAAAAAATTCCCTTTTATTTTAGTTCATTTTGAATAGTAATCATAGTAAATATTTGTCTCCTCAGTCAGGGTTAAATGGTAAAAATAGGGTTAAAACCAAAAGATAAGGTCCCAAATCAACATGATAAATGAATTTATTATCTTATATTTTATAAATTAAAATTTATACACAAAAAAATCAAATATATGAAATTCCGGTTCCATTTTCCCTTTATAATTACATTTTTATTATTTAAGTAAAGAGTGCTCCAAAATGTCATTCTCTTGACATTAATATATCTAAAATTTCTACATAAGGATGAAAAGAGGATAGATTTTGTTATAAATATTAATAAAGGATTAATTAATCTATTTTTTCCTAATAATTTAATATTAATTTTGTAGTGTTAAAATAATTTCAAAAAGTGCTTACATAACACCAACATTGTGTTTGTGCAAGCAGTAAAAAATCAGATAAATAATTTTAAAAACTCTAAAATGTTATTTTATAGATGATTTATAGATCTGGAAAAAATTAATAGATAAATATAAAACATTTTAATTATGTTAAAGTTTTATATTTTAATTACATTACTACCTTGGGGTCATTAGAGTCAAATTAAATGAATAGTTACAAAAATGAAATTAATGGTATTTTATAATAAATAATATTTTATTAAATGATATAAAATACTAAAAAATATTATATTAAAAAAATTGAATGGGGTATGGTTTAAAATATCAACCATGGTCTATTTATGGGTCATTTTTTTCTTTTTAATAGCTTTATTGAACCGTAAAGAGTAAAAACACGTTGATATCACCATAATTATCAAAAGGGTTAACAAGGGTATACAAAAAGATATAAGGGTCAAAATATCACCTAAATTCATAAAATTTTTATTTTATGATATTATTTAGACCCTTAATCATTATAAAATATTATTATATCAATTTTGATAATCTTGAAAATGAAAATTAATTTATATTAATTGAATGCTTTGTGTAATTCCACGAATGCCCCTCCCTTCACGTAACTAAGGGAACCTCCTCCCCTATCTTCCTCACATATTTTTATCACTCTAGTTAAGATAAGATGTACCAAAGTCCGTATAAAAAATCACTACCTATATCTTATAGGTTCTTATAACACCAAAAAATCAAACCTAAGAGTTTTAAGGTGTTAGTGAAAGAGGTTGTTCGAGGAAAATGTAAAATTCATAACCCAACTATTTTAAGTTTATTTATTCCTCCATATATATAAAATATTATTTAAACATTATGAGATAATAAAATAATTCAATTACTTATACTTAGATGTTATTGTGATATTTTAAAAACCCATTTTCATATCCTTTTCTATAACATAAGAAATGAAAACTCCACTCATGTATACATGTGGATTATCACTACCACAAAGAGATGTGTTTCATTTTCCATCACGTCAACTAATGTATGACTATTATGATAAATTTAATTAATATATATGATATTAATTCAATAATTAACATTATTTAATGATAATATATCATATACTTTCTTTTCTCTCTATTCATTGAAAAATTATAACATTGTTCATGTGCACCTGTGTACTATCACCTCCTCGAAGTGATGTGATTCATTTATCATCACCACATCACATGGATGATATATATAAGTTTATTTTAAGATTTCATTTTATATTCATTATATAATAATATTTATACTAAGATAAATAGTACTTAAATATTTTTATTATGATCAATGAAAAATGAAAACATTACTCATGTGTACGTATAACCTACTATCTCTATAATTACAAGGTAGTTAGTTTTTCTTAAACATATATCATGATTGGTTTTAAAAGTATAATTGATGTGTAAAAATGATAATTATGACCTGATTATTATATATGATATGTTTGGGTAATGAAATTATTAACTATAGTCAACTTAAAAAAGTCATTTTGGGCATATGAGCTGAATGTCATCAAAACATCTAATGTGAAATTAATAGATTAAATAATTTTATATAACATGGTAATAAATAAAAATAAATGAATAATATACTTTTAATCTTTATTAATAATGTAAATAATTAATATATTTTTATTATTCAGGAACAAAAGGAACGTATGTGATGATTCAGTCTTAACATAAGAGACACTTTTGATTAAAAACACATTTTTAATGTTTTAAAGTTTTATTTTATAAATATTTTTTTCCATTTATATATGCTTAAAAATTATTTCATGAATATATTTATATAGAAATAAATAAATTATAAAGTAAATTTTAATTTTCTTTTCGATTTCTTTCAAAGGTTTTCAAAAGGAAATTTTTTCATTTTTTAAATAGAATATTTTGAATTTATTTACAAAAGGAAAAACGGAATGTTATATTTAAACATATAACAAATCAAATAACTTTCATTATGCCATAAATATTATTTTATGTCTTGAGTCATTTAAAATATATAATGATTTCTTCAAACAAAAAAACTATTTCCCTTTTGTTCTACATATTTTAGTTTTTGTAAATGGTGTTTTAAATAGAAATGGTATTTCAATATCTTAAAGTATTTTTCATATAAATGTGAAGGAGTTTCTAAGGGTTTTTTTAATGAAAAGTTAATAGATAAAAAAATTATCCATGATATGGTAATTTATAATTATAGTGGATGATCTGGTGAGCTCGATATAGTTATACAAGTAGGTGATCTCAATGCAGCTTATACGAGCAAGTTATCTACATACATCTTATATGAACAGGTGATCTATAATAGCTCTAAAATTAATTGTCTTTTATTACATTTTTCAAAAAAAGGTGGAAAATAATCATGGGGTTTAAATTACTGATTTAACTAGTCTATAGTTGTTTCTGTCATGGGTTATAAATATAATTCTCTAGGTTTCCTAAATGGATTTTTATTTTCTTTATATGAGTTTTAATGGTTTCTTTAAAATAAAATGTGTGTGTTTTTCATGTAATTATCTATTATTTCATATAATCAAAGAATATAGTCATAAAGGTAATCATTTTATTGGTTTTAACGATTTTTATAAAAAAAGTGTGTGTTTTTCATGTAATTATAGATTATTTCATATGATAAAATAATATAGTCATAAAGGTAAGGATTTTATGGTTTTTAATGTTTTTCATAGGAATAATATATTTTATTACTTTTATTACTTTTACTGAGCTTTTTTTTCTTATCCCACATTTTTTAATGTTTTTCACAGGGTTCAATGATGGTTAATAATAATGAATAAGTCAAGAAAAAATTCAATAGTATTTTTCATGAGAAAAATGTAATTAATTTTAAGAGTTTATATTGTGGAAAAAATTAACACTGAGTAGAAGTGTCCACTTAGTAATATATGGGTTTTTTATGTAAGATTTGCGACCAAATTATCTAAAACTCATAACTTTAAAGATACTAAGTTATGTAATAAAATGAATTCTTAACTAAAAACTCAGTATTATGTAATGTTTTAATGTTGGGTCCTTACACTCTATCCACTATAATAGTATTAGGAGTGAACCTTGACTAAGAGAATGATGAAATGGGGAGTGAACTGAATCCATTTTGACTGACTTGCCCAAGATCATTGACTAAGAAAATTATTTTATATGATTATTTGTGTTACAAAAACTTATTTCTTATGATCATGATAATTTCTCATGGATCATGATAGATTATTAATTATTCCATATACTTAAAAATTATTTATTTTGTTATGATAATTCCTTGGGAAATTATTTGTGATTAATTATCTTTGAATTATTAGTTATTATTATTTTAAGTTATGATAATTTTATCATACACATATTTTTATATCATGCTCACTTATGATAATTGATTGAAATATCTTATGTTTACCTTTTCTGAGCATTTAATCTCACCCTTTCTTATATTTCCCATCCTTATGTTATGAAGAAAGGTTTTAAGTAGGGTATTTTAATAAGTGTACTATATAAGAAGATATTTGTGAGTTTTTTTAAGAAATATCATTATTTGATAAATCAAGGGGTTGCACAATATGGAAGGTGGGTAGTTTACATTTATCCCGAATTAGAAAACAAATCAAATCATCAGGCATAGTACTTAGTCAAATTTATCTTTCTTCCATGATACATTTGTGTGAAATCCCATGCACAATAAAATTCACTTCCTGAAAAGTGTGCGTGACAAATTAATTAATGTTGGAAAGCCTTTCCAGGATGTTGATCTTTTAACTAGTCAATTTCCATGAATGTTGATACTGAATAACCCAAACCTCTTGCACGAGCACCACTGAATCACACTCGAACCCAATATTATTCAAATGATTTTGATAAACCATTTAAACTGATCTTATAAACACCATCATTTTAGATTTCAAGGTAGTGGCATTCCCACAAGGGCCATTACAACATTCCACTAAATCACCAAGTGAGTCCCTGAAAACCACCCCAAAACATAATGGTCCCAAATTTCTCCAAGAGGCCCCATTCATATTACATTTCAACCATCAATTAAAGGGGAGAGACCATACAACCTCTATTGTGCCCCTTGGCTTAGGGAAGGACCCTACAACCTAAAACCGCCTGAATATCAGGAGCTCCCTTTCCGAATTACTACAATTTTCACTGATCATGGCACTGTACATTTTAATTGTCTCAACGATATCTACAAGAACTGAGGCTTCATGATACCTTTCCTGACGAAGCACAATACTATTACGTACCCTCCAAATTCTTGTTTCTCCTCAATATATGTCATGAAGTTTATCATAATGTGAAAATGAATAAGTTTATTTCTAATCATTGGGTATGTTATCCCTAAATCACTATATATGTTTTAGTAATAAGAATCAATCCATTTGTAGTAACTATAATGAATGAAGCACAATCTTAGTGTAAATTCCATTGAAAGAAGGATCAACATGAGAAAAAAGTTCATACACTTCTACAAAATTATATATATATAAATGTTTTTATGAGACTAGGATAAGGTATCCTAGCATCACTACATATCCTAAGGAATATGAATTAATCCACATGTTGTTATAATAAAAGTTGATCGATAGAATCATGAAAATATTTTAGTATCATGTAGGGGTTAAGAATGTTTGGGATTATGTATAGACCAAGGATAAGATATCTAGACATCATTATGTATCTTAATGTAATAGGGATTAGTCTATAAAAATTCTATATGCACCATATTTATATATCTGGATTACGTACAAAAGATAAGGGATGGAATATGTGGGTGACCTCGTGTGAGAGGAAAAGATAAAACCTAGCATGAATTAGTAATGGTATTTTCATGAGGGAATGATGGGTTTGAATAGAATATATGACTAATCCTAGGATGTGATATCCTATCAACTTCATGGATCCTATAGGATTATTAATCATGTCACATTTAGTTATTATATAGCATCTCAGTTATGCTAATCAAAGAAATCAACCAAGACCAATAAGCTCACATTTTTTCTTACTGTGAGAAATATTAGGAAATTATAAGATCACTCAAAACTAATGTTTTTACATAACAAGTATGGGTATTAACTATATAGTTTAGTTTCATGTGATAAGGATAGAATATGAATAGTTTAACATCATGGGGAGTGGATGTTATACCATGCAATTTAATGTCTTGGTACTATTACATTGTATTGAATATTTATATCATATGACTAATACATTGGTTATATGTATTCTAACACAATGACATTGGGATATTGTAAACCAAACATGAAGTTGTGTATATAATTCTTGGGAAACCTTTCATTTGTGGCTAGCGTGATACAATCACCATCCATTGTTTCTTGGGAGTAGGATCAATTAGAGAAACCTTATGGATAATGTAAGGTCCCTATATTTTTTATTCGGGATTTAGAGGCTTATTCTTAGGTAGTATAGAGGGTCTCAATGATAACACTAATTCTCATTGGATGAATTATCAAAGGTGAACATTCCAATTGAATGTTCACACTATTCGGTTCTAGTGGATTTCTAGATTGTGAATTATATGAAACCTATTCACATTGAGTCACTCATATTTATAAATATATTTTTGGGACTATTCATCTTCATAATGATAATTATATATATTAATATAAAGTGAGTCTAGATGAACCATGATAGTTAGAACTACTTATTTCCCATATACATGTGAATATGGGGTCACCGACATAATTGTATAGATCATGGTGTGATAAGACCATAATGCACACAAGAGTTTATCTATATTAGATTTATTATACTTTTCCACCATATTTTAGAATATGTTAGATATACTATTATTAAAATACTCTATTTTCCCACTTTCTAGTGCATGGTACCAAGATGAGTGATTAGACTAAAATCAGTGGGAGGAAAGATCTAATTGAACTCCATGGTTGTTACTGGGGGATATATACCTATGAAATCTATTAGATAAGAAATTAGTGTTAGTAATGATGAACTTCAATTTACTTGTTATTGTTTTGGGATATTGCACCATGTCATGAATTCCCCAAATTTAAATGACTAGGAGACAACCCTTGGGATCGAGGAATAAAATTAACATGTATATAGAAAGCATGCATTATCCTTGTGAACTCGATGTTGTATTGTGACATAAATTTCCAAAATTATCTAAGACTCTTAATTTTATGGGAGTTCATGCCGCTTGATTGATGATATTAGATAGTTCCAACCTGGACTACCTTCAAAATGATGAGGGTCTCTATTGACACTCCTTTTTCATCATAGAGTCTAAACGAAATGAAAAGGGAAATACATCAAACAAAGAAGATTCATCCTTTGAATAAACATCAAAAAGAGAGAGAAAGGGATGTACAAGGAGAACATTGCCCATAGGTTGTGCAAGTTCCATCATGGTCGTGCAAGTATACTTGCGCACCGCCCAAATGGTCGTTCAGGTGACTTGCGCGCCCTCTTTGAAAATCGCCCAAGGTCTTCTCCAGCCTATAAATACCCCCGGTGGGCCCCCCATCTTGGATGAATTTTTTCCAGAATTCAGATACAGAGCTCTGAACACCCAAGTATCTTCTTCAAGTTTTCCAAACACTTCTAAGGTAATTATTTACCGATAATGGAAGGTCTAAACAAGAGGAATAAGGTCTAAGTGTAAGAATTTACTAACACTTTCACGCCTAAGTGTTTTACCCTTAAGGGAAATGGACACACTTGCACGCCTCCTTACCTACTCATTGAAACTTGTGCGCCATTTTTCTGGAAGTACCTCGGGATAATTCTAAAGGCTTTGACCAAGGATCTCCCAAGTAATACTCTAATGGTTATTAGTCGTGCAAGTACCCATGTGTCGCACAGGTATACATGCGCGACTAGTACTTGCACGCCCACGCAGTACCTGCGCCCCTACCAGGACTTGCACACCCTTTCTATTTTTGGGTGCCCTTCATATCCATTTAACCCCTCTTATGCCATTCCACCTTTCCTATACAAGATTCAGTCTTTAAGACACTCTTCAAATCCATTTATGGCATGTTTTCTTGATTGAAAACCTTATCTGAAAGGAATTCCGTGGAACATCTCTCAAAAACTAGTGATTTACAAATCTTTATGTAACTACAGTTAGAGAGTTCATTCATTCAACCTCATACTTTAAGATGAGAGAATACTTAACCTGGGCCTCCTTTTCAGGAGTAATCCCCAGTCAAAATTCACATTAATATGGGCATCCTTCTTAGGAGTAAGCCCCAAGTGCTCATTAACCTAGGCCTTCTTTTCAGGAGTGAGGCCCAGTCCAAATTTTCATTAATATGGGAATCCTCCTCAGAACCCACGTAGTTCGAGTAAGGGAGTATGATGTTTATTCTTGATTGATGGCTCAATGAAAAATGGCATGATTACTTTTAAAATTTATGCTCACGTGAGTCATGATCGATGTGAGAAACAAGAGGTATTGGTGAAACCAGACAATTGTGCCATGCAATGATGTGGAGATTATATATGTATGACTACCCAAATAGATGAGCATTAAGATTTAATTCAGGGAATAAATCCATGAATAGGGTCCATAAAGGTATATGTGCTTCATGGAGATTTGGATACTCTATTCTTGGGGCTTACTCCTAAGGAAGATTCCCAAGTTAGGATGGGACTTATGATTAGGTTTTACTCCTAAGAAGGAAGCCCAAATCAAAAGGAATAACGACTGGTCAAGAGAAATTAAGACTGGGGCTTACTCCTGAAAAGGAGGCCCAGGTTAAAAGGGATTTGAAAACTGGGGCTTAACTCCTAAGAAGGAGGCCCAGGTTAAGGGAATTTTAGAATTAAGGGAAATGGGGCTTACTCCTGAAAAGGATGCACATATTTGAGACCAGGGATTACTCCTGAAAAGGAAGCCCAGGTTAAGATAATTAAGATTGAGGCTTAATCCTGAGAAGGATGCCCATATTTGGGAACTTGGGGCTTACCCTTGAGGAGGATGCCCATATTAATGAAAATTTGGACTGGGGCTTACTCCTGAAAAGAAGGCCTAGGGTAATGAGGACCTGGGGCTTACTCCTAAAAAGGTTGCCCATATTAATGAGAATTTGGACTGGGGCATACTCCTGAAAAGGAGGCCCAGGTTAAGGATTATCTCATCTTAAATGATGAGGTTGAATGAATGAACTCTCTAACTTTAGTGACATGAATATGTGTAAATCACTAGGTTTTGATAGATGTTCCAGGGAATTCCTTTCAGATAAGGATGTCAATCAAGAAAAAATGCCATAAATGGCTTTGAAGAGTGTCTTGAAGACTGAATCATGAATAAGAAAGGTGGAATGTCAAAACAGGGGTTAAATGGATAGGAAGGGAACCCAAAAATAGAAAGGGCGCGCAAGTACTGGAAGGTGCACAGGTACTACATGGGTGTGCAAGTACTGGTCGTGCAGGTATACCTCCGCGACACATGGGTACTTGCACCACTAATAACCAGTAGTGTAATACTTGGGAGATCCTTGATGAAAGCCTTTAGATTTATCCCGAGGTACTTCCAGAAGAGTGGTGTGCAAGTTTCAATGAGTAGGTAAGGAGGTGCGTAAGTGTGTCCATTTCCTTTAAGGGTAAAACTCTTAGGCGCAGAAGTGTTAGTGAATTATAACACATAGACCTCATCCCTCTTGTTTAGACCTTCCATTCTAGGTAAATAAATACCTTAGAAGTGTTCGGAAGACTTGAAGAAGGGAATTGGGTGTTCAGTGCTCTGTATCTAAATTCTGGAAACAATTCCTCCCAAATTAGGGGCCCACCGAGGGTATTTATATACTGGAGAAGACCCTGGGCGATTTTCAAAGAGGGAACGCAAGTCTCCTGCACGACCATTTGGGCGGCACACTAGTATACTTGTGCGACCATACTGGAACTTGCGCGACCTATGGGAAATTTTCTCCTTGTTCATCCCTTTCTATTTTTTTGATGTTTATTCGAAGGATTAATGTTCTTTATTTGAGGTATTTCACTTTTCATTTTGTTTAGACTCTGTGACGAAAAAGCAGCGTCAACAAAAGTCCCCCCTCAGAGTTGGATCCAGAGAGAAAAAAGGATTTGACTCTGAGGAAGAAAGAGAAACCAGGGGTATTTGTGGTTATTGGCAGTTTAAATTCATGCATGTCAGACAAAAAAGGTTAATGTTTAAGGTCGAAATAGCTTTGTCCAAATGGATTAACATTGACTCAATTCCTTGACAATTTATCTGAAAACATATTTCCACACTCAAGTATGAAGGAAAACATGTAAACTATGACTTAAGAAATTTTGAATATGAGGAATGACATGAAAAAGGGCTAAAAGGCATAAGAAGAAGTAGTTCCCAAGAATTAAGTTACAACTATTTAACAAACCCGTTAGGTGGTTGAATTCTACAGGGCCACCTAAGGGCATTGGATGCATAGTCAAATAATAGCATCTTTTGGCTGACAGGTCCATTATGTAGACTGTTTATGCAAGACCGCCTAAGGGCACGTGCTGCATAGTCAGGCAAAAGAACTCTCAGAAATTTACCTTTATACTGCTAAAAACCTGGTGGAAGTTTATGAGGATTCAAATTTTCCAAATCATAGAATTTGTTGTATTGAGATAGGTACTTGAATATGGAGAAGATATTTCAAAACATGATTGTCTAAGAATTGGATGACTGTTACTCCTATGAAGGTCTGACCCAAATGTAGGGAAGGAAAATATAAACCATATACTTGGATAATTTCAAATAATGAAAAAGAGTATGGGACAGATATTTTAAGGATAAACATTTTCTTTACGGAGCCCTACATATTGTCATTAAGACAACCAAGGACAAAAGAGATTTTCCTCCCAAGAATAAAGTTACCACTATTTGAAAAACCCATTAGGGGGTTTAATTATGCAATGCCGCCTAAGGGAATTGGCTGCATAGTTAAATAATAGCATCTTTTGGCTGAAAGGTCCGTTATATAGACTGTTTATGCAATGCCACCTAAGGGAACGTGCTGCATGGTCAAGAAAAAGAATACTCAGAAATTGGAAATTTTGTGACCAGAAGTCAAGAGAAGGGTTATGATGATCTGGAAGTATTCAAGACTAGGATTATGACACATAAAGATGGGTATTGTCCAGTGTATGCAGAGATACACGGATCAATGATAACCATAATCATGTTGTGGCTGGATCCTGAATTGAAATGTTGGACTTCACTACGTATCCCATAAGAATGGTAATAAAGCCATACGTAGTTCGTAAACTTCATTTTAACGTCGTGTGAGACTAAAATATAGGAGATCTTAGTTTAGGGTCGTAGAGCTTGGACCATTTACACGAAATACACAGTGTGTGTTTTCATGGGGACTTTTCAGCCAAGGGACTAAAAGTGGAATACGGTGTTAGGCCCAAAAGGGTTGGGGATGGATTCGAGAGACACTCGAACGTTCCTACATATCCCATAAAGATGGGAATCAAGCCCACATAGTTCTAGAAATACCCTCTGTACAAATTTGGCTTGTACATTTGAAGGGTGAAAGGGGACTTTAGTGCAATGATGGTTTAACCCAAGATAAAAGGTTTGGGAATTTCCATGTATGCACGTAGTCTTTGGAATGAAACATGATTGAAAATAAATGTAAATAATGATTCCCTCTCAGGTGAGGGTATCAAAGAATATTGTAGTTTATTTTCGTACATGACAAAAAGTGATGTACATTTTAACGTCATATAGCAAGGATAAAAGTGAACAAATGTAAAGATATTCATTCTGGGGGTGGTTTCATGAATCAACATCATATGAGAAGGAGGTGAACTGATGTGAAGAGATTGGTTTTGGGCTTGATCCTTGAGAGGTTGCCTACATACCCAGCCTGGAAGGCAAGGATCAAAGTTTGTGTAGTTCAATTAAAGAATGAATTAGTGATCAAGTTGTTTTTGGGGTCAACGACCTAAAAAAATGATGTTGGGAATTACGTGTGGTTAGCGACCCAGAGAGGGTGTTGTGGTTGAAATTTACTCTAACCTCACATGAGTCATACTCTGTGTGAGAAACACGAGGTAACAACAACCTTAACAATGCACAGTTTAATGTCATGTAGGACATATGAAGGGACTACGCAGTTTAAAGTCTTGTTGTTAGGACTATTGGTGCTGCATAGTTTAATGTCATGTAGTAGGGAAAAAGTACAGTTTAATGTCATGTAGGACATATTAAAGTACTTTTGTACAGTTTAGATTCATGTAGCTAGGACGATGGGGACAATATAATTTAACGTCATGTTGGACGAAAGAGAACTGTGCAGTTTAATGTCATGTAGTAAGGACAAAAAAGAACACAATTTAATGTTATATTGGACGAATTAGGGACTTTTTCATAGTTTAACATGATGTTGTATGAAAAAGGGATGACACAGTTTAGTGTCATGTTGGAAGAAAGTGCAAATAGTTTATGGTCAAATGCATGGACCGTTGGTTATGCAGTTTAACATCTTGCTGGACGTAAGGGACTTCTTTACAGTTTTGCATCATATAGTTAGGACGTCACAGTTTAACGTCCTGTTTGACGAAAGAAATGAAAATATTTTAAAGTCATATTAATGGACTCTGGATGGGGTAGTTTGACGTCGTGATGGACGTAAGGGACATGCAAATAATTTAAGGTCATATGCATGGACCGTAGACGGTGCAGTTTAACGTCATGCTGGACGTAAGAAACTTCTGTACAGTTTAGCATCATGTAGTTAGGACGTTACAGTTTAACATCATGTGGGACGAAAGAGATGAAAATAGTTTAGGTTCATATTTAGGGACCACAACAATGTATTTTGTGTTTATACAAAATACTTCTTCAGAAATATGGCATTGGTTGGAGTAGTGATGAGTTCTCCATCCATTGAGATTAAAGAATAAGCTCCATTGGAATAGACCTTATGTATTGAATATGGTCCTTCCCATTTTGGCTCAAGATTGGGAGGTTTATTTCCTGGTATCATTGGAGTTCTGAGAAAAAATACCAATTTTCCCTGAACAAATGAACGAAGATGAACTTTTTTGTTGAAAGCTCATGCTATTCGATTCTGATAGACTTCCAAGTGGTGTAGGGTGCACAATCGTTTCTCTTCTAACCATTCCAATCCATTCAATCGTTTTTGAGATTGTTCATATGTGTATGACTGATCACAAATGGCTACCCTGAGTGAGGGTTGTTGAACCTCAATTGGCAAGACTACTTCTGTTCCATATACTAAGGAATATGGAGTTGACCGTGTTGCAGTGCGGGTGGTGGTCCGATAAGCCCATTAAGCATGAAAGAGTTTTTTAGTACATGACTTCTTATCATTATCCACCATCTTTTGTAGTATATTTGATAGAGTCTTGTTGAAAGCTTCAATCTGGCCATTGGCCGGTGCATGATACCAAGATGAATGATTGGATTTGATGTTGTATTCTTGATACAACTTCTTCACCATGGATGAACAGATGTTGGGGAAATTGTCCATCAATATGGTATGAGGGACACCAAATATGGTAATGAAGTTAGAGTTGATGAAGCTAACAATGAATTTAGAACTTTCTTCCTTGAGAGGTATTGCCTCCACCCATTTGGAAAAGAAATCAGTAGCGATAAGAATATACATAAGCTACTTGGTCATAGCTTAAGGTCCCACCACATCCATTACCCATGTGGCAAATGGCCACGAGTATTTACCTGTATGAAGCAACTCTAGAGGTTGATGAATGAAGTTGTCATGTACTTGGCATGAATGAAACTTATTTGTGAAAGCAACACAATCTTGTATCATTGAAGGCCAAAAGTATCCAAGCCTTCAAATCTGATTAGACAGTCTATGTCCAGACTGGTGGGCTCCACAGACTCCTTCATGCACTTCTTTCATGACAACCATTGTCTCTTCACCATCAATGTATCTGAAGAGAACTCCATAAAAACCACGCTTGTAGAGAATTTTATCTAGGTGATCTGGGATATCCTAATGAGTAAAATTGACCACACGTTGCCGGATTTTTTTCATTCCTGGCTCTATCAGGTGGAAGTGTTCCATTTTGAAGGTATTCCCTGATAGGTGTCATTCATCCTGTAGTATGACCATATGGTTCAGGAATGGGACTAATTTCATTGATTTCCTCTGTTCTGATTTGAACATAAGGAGAAATTGTATGACTGTGGGAAATAATGATTGTTTTCTCGTCCTGATTTGGATATGCCAAAGTTGTGGCTATATTAGCCAATGCATCAGCTTAGACATTTTGTGATATTGGGACATAAGAAAATGTCGGTTCTGAAGGAAACTGCGCCATTAACTCTCTACCGTAATCATATAGAGGGATTAGTTCTACTTTTCTAATGGCATAATCCCTATTGAATTGTTTAATTACCATGTTTGAATCACCTTTCACCTTCAAGTGATTCACTTGTGCTTGAAGCGCCAAGTCTAAGCCTGCGATGAGAGCTTGGTATTCTGCTTCATTTTTTGTACCACCTCCCAATAATGTGAAGGAATAAGGTAGCAATGCCTTTTCTGGTGAAATGAGTACAATTCTTAAACCAACCTTGTTGAGATTATGATTTTCCATTTTCCACCCTTTTGGACTTCTGGAAGAACTACCGAAGTTCATTTCCCATGCCTAAGGACTTTCCTGAATAAAGAAGACTTCCTCATCAGGGAGTTCAATATCTGAAGATGTATCTTCCACTGCAGGGTGTTCATCCAGGAAATCAGCCAGATCTTGGCCCTTTATTTCCTTTTGAGACACATATTGAATATCAAATTTCTGCAAGATAACTGCCCACCTTGCTAGACATCCTGTTAGCATTGGATGACTGAGAATGAGTTTGAGTGGGTTATTGCGAGATACCAATTGGACCTAGAGATGTTGTAGGTAGTGTCTTAACTTCTGAACTGCAAAGATTAATTCCAGGAAGAACTTCTCAATACTTGAATATCAGGTTTCTACTTCAGGCATAGTCCGACTGAGATAGTATAGGCTGTTTTCATTTCCAGCATCATTTTTCTGAGTAAGAAAGGAACCCAATGATCGCTCTAAAGCTGTCACAAAGAGGATAAGTGGTCTTCCTTCAACAGGTGGCATAAGTACCAGTGTACTCAAGAGGTATTTCTTGAGAATATCGAATTCTTCTTGACATTCTTCAGTCCACTAGTATGTGATTCCCTTATTCATCAATTTGGTGAAGGGTAACCTTTTTCCTGCCAAATTGGCGATGAAATGCCGAATATAGGATAATTTTCCTTGATTTCCTCTCAATTCGTTCAAATTTTGAGGATGTGACATACCAAGGATTGACTTGGTCTTCTCAGGATTGACTTCGATACCACGATGGCATACAATAAATCCAAGAAATTCCCCGAGGTTACATTAAAAGAACATTTTAAGGGGTTCATCTTCAAATTATGTTGTCTAATCTTGCAGAATATGACTTCCAAATCATCCAAGTGATTAGAAAGTTGTTTGTATTTGACCACCAAATCATCCACATAACATTCAACAAACTTTTCCATAAAGGGTCTGAAGATAGGATGCCTAGCACACTGATATGTTGTGCCTGTATTCTTTAGGCGAAAGGGCATTACCTGATAGCAAAACACACCTTGAGGGGCTCTAAAAGCTGTAGATTCCTCATATTCTTCATCCATTTGGATTTGATTATATCTGAAATATCCATCCATGAAGGGAAGTTATTCATAGCCAGCTGTTGCGTGGATTAAAAGTTTTGTAATTGAAACTGGAAAATCATCCTTAGGACAATGCCGATTAAGATCGCTGAAATCATTGAAAAGTCTAATTTTCCCATTCTTTTTTTTAATGGGACAAATATTATCCAACCACTTGGGATATTGAACTTCTCTGAAAAATTCAGATTTGATAAGCTTATCCACCTCAGCCTCAATTTTGGAAGCATAGTTTGGGTGTGTTCTCCTAGCAGCTTGATTGAATCATCAATGTTCTTCTAGAAAACCCAAATGATGAGTGGAAATATCAGGATCATGCCCCGGCATCTCTGTATAGTTCCAAGCAAATATATCTCGATTTTTCTTTAAAAAGGAAATATACATCTCTTGCTCCTCAAGAGTCATGGCCGCACTGATTAATGTGGGGCGTGGATCTTCTTTTGTACCCATATTGATTTCTCTGAGTTCATCCACAGTGGTAGAGATCCCCTCTTCAAATTCTAGAGGAGAATCTCTGAGATATTCCTCTTCTTCTTAAGCATGTGTTATTTCTTCCATTTCTACTTTCATAGTAGATGATGATGCATAATTTCCATGATCAGAAGAGATGTTAAAAATTGAACATCTTTAAGAAGAAGCTTTCAATTCTGCCCTAATTGATGATGAAGGGTCTTTTTTGGGAAATACATAGGAGATTATGGATTGAGAATCGAAATCATCTTTTACATCTGATATTTATATAACTTTCCCATGCCTGATTGGTGAAGTATAGACTTGCTGGATTTTGGTAGATGAAATGATGACATCTCCATTTGAGTTTTCATCATTGCCTAGTGGATCACCAATTTATCCCATGTTTTCTGGCTCGATTCCTGTAAATGACATTATGGATCTTTCCATAAGAGTATTTTGATTTGGGTATACCCTGTCAATTTTATTGATATGTAATACATAATCTGTACTCACATGTGCTAATAGGTTTACTGGAATATTTTCCAAACCATATAAAGCATTAACTCTAGTAATCTCCTTTGTTGTAGATTCCTCCTTTCCCTTCATGTGATAGAATTCCGCCTCAATGTATTGAGATTCACATGTATTGAACGAGGATTTATCACCATATAATGTCCCAACTTGACCATCGAAACAAAACTTGAGACATTGATGGTATGATGAAGGGATAGCCGCATGTCGATATAGCCAGGGTGTCCAAGCAAGATGTTGAAGGCTGAGTCTTGATCAACAACCATGAAATCTGAATTGGACACAAGATCTCCAAACTGAGTTCTGAGTGTAATTTCGCCCAGTGGTTCTTGTTCATTTTTATCATATCCTTGTAACATCATAGTTGAAGGAGATAAATCAGATTCTGTGAGGCCCAATCAATGAATTGTACAAATGGGCATGAGGTTTACTCCTGAACCATTATCAATGAATTCTCTTCGGATGTCTACGCCATTGACCTTTCTAGATAAGTAAAAAGGTCTAATATGTCCATGCACAATATCATCTTCATCTTCATCAGTAAAAGATATTACTACATGGAATTATGCAGGATTATTCTCTACATGGTAGACTTCAGCTGCATCAATTTCTGTCTCAAAATCCTGAGGACTTGAAAAAGCCTCGATGAGTGCCTCCCGAATATCCTTTGATAAATTCAAAGAATCCAGAATTGATAATTTGGCTGGTACTTGGGCCAGGTGTTTCAATATATCATACTTTTGATCCATAGGTCTGCATTTCCCAACAGGAACATGTGGTTTAGCAGGTGCTTTGGAAGTTGATGCATTGAAATTTGATGCATCTTGTACCGGGATAGGAGTTGGTAATACTCCTAGATTTGGAATATTAGACCGATTAGGTCTATTTATTTGCTGAGAGGAAGAAGATGTAAACTTTAACCGATATTCCAGAATAATTGTGCTAGGGCTGGGTCTGCCTTGTGTGGAAGAGCTTGCTTGTTCTTGTTGAGATCATTGAAGAGTTCTACCATGAGTTTCTGCCGCATACACAGTTCTAGTAGGGGTAGAATAGGAATAGTGGCCTCTGAAAGATCCACGACTTCCCCTGTATCCTGATCCTCTGGAACCTCCTCTGATTCCTCTATTTGATATAGGGAATTGAGGCTCATAAAAATCGAAACTGCGACTGGAATATGGATATGTTAATTGAATATATTAACAGAACTGAAAATAAACTCTTCATCCGATGAAGACTCTGCCTAATTAGCCTTTTTAGGTTGTGCTGTTTGGTGGGGCGGTGCCCGTGAATTTGAAGTAGATGGCATGAAGTCTTCTAGAGTCAAAGACAACTTAGGCTTTAACACATACTCATCTTCTTCTGATTCTTTTTATTTCTTTGAATCAAGCCATTTCTTTGAGGATTTTTTCTCTGATGAAGAGGGTTTTCCTGTGGCATTCATGTCAGAAGGAACAATTGGTTTCTTCAACTGCGTTCGCAAAATAGCATGAGTTCGGTTGATCGTTTTTATGACCATCCAATCATCATATTTCTGCGCATTTTTTATTTGGACTTCTTGTCGTTCGCCTTCTTCCTCTCGAACTGTAGCAGTAACAGATTCTACCTGAGATGAAAAAACTTTTAGTTTGACTTGTCCCGAGTCGACCATATTTTTCAAGAGGTCTTTGAAGAAAAAACACTACTAGATGGGATTCCCCAACATTTGATAAAATGGGAAATAGTTTAGACAGTCTTCATCTTCTTCCTCATTTGGCAGCTTGGGCCTTGGCAATTGAACCAAATTATTTTCCAAAGCTGAAATGAAGTAATTATGAACTTGTTCATTTCAGAAAGAGTATGTTTTTTCTTTATATCCTCAAATTGTTTCAATATTTTATCTATTTGATCTTCTTGATGAAATGGCCTATGTTTTTGAAACTCAGGAGGTGTAGCCCTTCGAGAAGATGAAGGTTTTGAAGTAGAAGCAGGTACAGGTGCTTGTTTAATCATAACTGTAGTAGTTTCTACATTACCCATTCTCCTTCCTGGAGCTGATGGAATTATACGAGTTTTATCCTTAGTCTTTGTAGGAGAATCTTCAATCAGTTTAGCAATTGAAGTAAGGTCTCGAAACCCTCCTGTGTATTTCACATGGATCAACGGCGTGTGTAATTCGTCACACATATTTTCCACACAGATTAGAAATAGTTCTTCTTTAGGGAGTGCTAAGCTTAGGGAATATGTTAATCCCTTCCAGCAAGCAATGAAATCCGAGACCCTTTCATTCTCCCTTTGCTTACATTTTGTAAGATCAAAAACGGTTGTCTTTGGCAACGTTGAGCTGAACTGAAGAAGGAATATTTGGTGAACATCCTCCCACCTGGTAATAGACAGGGATTTCAAGCTCGTATACCAAACAAAAGTTGGTCCTTGCAAGTTTCAAACGAAGCATCTGAGTTTCAGTGCTTCTTATTATTCCAGAGTTCCCATCATATGATCACAACAAGACACATAATGCGTCAAATGCTATTAAGGATCACCTGATCCATTGAAAATAGGGAAAACAGAGTTCCCAAAACTTGATGGGGGGGGGGAGATATTGAATCTACCCATTCAGGGTAAGCTCTCTTTTCTGGTTAAACCTGCACACGCTTCCATTCCATAGTCTCTAACCGAGCTGTTAATGACTCAATGGTAGTTATTAACTTTTGACAAACATCTAGTTGAACTTGGACTTGGGTAGGTGCAATAATTGGAGTCTGGATATGTATGGTGGCTGGTACTGCAACTGATGGTAGCACCACTGATTGTTGTTGCACTTGACACGTAAGATTAGACCTATGAGGGTATACTGATAGAGGAGGATATTCCGATCCATTTTAGAAGACACAAAAAATTCCTTTGACTGACTGACTCCAGCATGCTTAGGAAGAAGACTACCCTGAAGTGGTTCTGCATTCATCCTCCTCAACTCCTTCATTTCTTCCTCTTGTTGCGCAAATATTTTCTCTAGTGAGAGTGATTGGACTTCTCCAGAGGAAGGGTATGTAACCTGGTTCTTTCCCTACCCCTTTTTGAATCCCTTTTAGAGAAGGGGAAGTGGGTTACTTAAAGGAACACCCAGATTTTGGGTAAGCCTTTGATTTCGTGTATGCACACCTTCTTCATTTTTGTCTATGCGTACAACTTCTTGAGCAGGAACCTCTTCATCTGATCCATCTGAGTGAGCTTCATCTAGAGGATCAACAACAATGACACTGATGACATTAATTGATGCATAATGAATCACATCCCTTCTTCATCATTTCTGTGATATTGTCTTCTACCATTCCCCTGATGAGATATTGCCTTTTGTTGATTTGATCCCTCAGGAACTTCTTGGATAACTGTAATTTGGAGATAATCTCCTGATAATTTGGCTATTCGTTCCTCTTGTGGATTCTTCCCCAATCAAGAGAAGACTGACTTTCGCTGAGGAGGGGATTGATGATTTGAAAAAGTCCCCATTCTGGTGGATTGGGGTTGTTCCTACTGTTCTCGCTCAGATCCTCGAATCCTATTTGTTGATTCTGAGGGTTGGGTTAAAAGAGTTCCCAGTCTGGCAAGCTGGGGTGGCTCTTGACATGCTATGTCTGAGACTTTTTAAAAGAATTCCTGATCTTTTGGACCTTAGTCAGAAAATTAGCTCGATGCATCAATTGACATCCACTTTTATCACTTGACTCAAAAGACCGTTGGATGATTTCTGACACTTCTATCACTCGATGATGTGCTTGCCCCACATGAGAGGCCTGCTCAATATTCTCGTTTGCTTGATGCGGGAGTAATTCAACAACTTGTTATCTATATTCTGGATTTTGAGAAGAACAAGTTGATTCCTGTTCTTGGGAAAGCTTTTTATTACAAACAAAACCCATTGATTGTGGCTGGGCATGGGAAATAACATTGCATGAGACCCTTTTCGGTGGGATTTGCTGGCTAAAGAGAACAGTGAAATGTAGTTCTCCATGAACACCCCATCCTCTGACATGAATACCAGATGGGGAATTGGCAATTAACTGGTGCAATATTCTTAGTGCACCATGACTTGAACGTTGAAGGTCTCTCTACTTCTTTTCAGCCTTCAGATATTGAGAGACTGATAGAGATGCCAAATCAATCTGACGTTGTAACCCTTCTATTATCTTAACATGATTTTAATATTTGTCATAAGATAATACTTTATTTTTCAACTGAAAACGAGTTTTCTATATGTTGATACGAATATCATGAATTCCATATTCCGTCAACATCTCTGGAATGTCATACCGAGGGTCATCCAGAGGCCAAAACATGACTGGCACTTTACCTTTCACCAGTAGTTTTCTCATGTTCAGCATTTCCTCTTTATCATTGAAAGAAGATTATTCTACCTGATTTTACCAGAGCTAGTTCTTCTTTGTTGCTTCATCAGATTCAACAATATTGGTAGAGAAATCACTGATTAAACTAGAATATGCGTGACTTAGGGGTGGTTTGGAGAATGACCTACACCCTGGGATATCTTTTGATTGAGAAACTATTTCACCTTCTAGAGATGAAGCATCAGACATGACTAGTTTTGCATTTTCAAGTGCCTCAAGATATGAAGGATTTCTCAGAACTACATTTTCCACTGGAGTATTTTCCGGGAAATGTGCATCACTAGTGTGGAGACGACTTTTGCAGTGAAATTCATCATCATGGGGAGGACCACCATGGTGCGTTACAGAAAAAGATGATATCTCTTGATCCTCGGTCTTCTGACCACAAAGAGAGTTCCTATGGTTCTCATCTAAAGATGAAACTTTGAGATCGAACAAACTTTCATGAAGCAAGCCTTTATGAGGAAGTGTCTGTTGAAGACCTTCTGAATTAATATTCCCACTATTGGGAACTGAGAGATTAGAATCTTGGATTCCAACAAATAACTATTTGAGGGCTTCAAGAACTCCAGCATCAAGCAAGGCCTTTTTAAAGATTGGATCTTAATCTCTTAACTGTGCTGGGTGGGTCTTCTTCTTAGATGCCTTCTTACTCTCCTTGGAAACCACTTGTTGAAAAAAGTGGCTACTCTGAGCAGGTTTATGTGCTTGATCAGGAGACATGGTCCGGTTAGGCTGATGATCTCTACTCAAATCAGGTGTATGTGCCTGACCTAGCTATCCGTATGATATGGGGGAGTATGCCCCACAACCCTCATAGACTGGAACAGATGTGTGTGTCTGTTCCAGAGTGAACTGTTGATGTGTCACTCCACTGGTAAGGATAGATTTTTGTGTCTTTCTGTGAGATGCTGCAAAAGCTATTATAATATCCTGGAAAGCATCAAGAATATGAGCAGGGATTTGATTCTGCTCTTTCACCATTGATAGAATATGCTTGGTGACTTCAGCTGCCGGAACAAGGATATACGTCCATTCCGTGCTTTTAGTAGGTGTGTGTTCTTGTTCTTGTCCTCCTTTTCCTGTCAGTGAATCCTGACAGTACTCAAGTGTGGGGACAAAGAGTTTATTCTTCCTCCTATTTGTCGTCAGAGCTTTCCGATTGTCTTCTCCGAGTGCTACCAAGTGAGACTGTTGGTAGGCTTGATCAATATTAGCAGGTGTATGTGCCTGGTGACTTTACTTCACCGAACATGGTTGACGAGCTCCATCACATGTAGTTAGACGAGCCTGCTGACTAGCTGATGATGTATAAATGGGTGTATGTTCCTACCTATAGTACTCCACCAGAATTTCCTGGCGGGATTGGAGGGATCCTGCCAGATGAGTCTGCAGGACAACGAAATTAAAACGGACGGTTGTGTGTGCCCGCTCATTGCTTGCCACCAAGTTAGGTTGGTGGACTTCTCCGGAGATGGAAGAGATGATAACATGATCACTGTTGACCGGATTTCTCCTCTGGTGATTCGTCTTGCCTACTCGGGTTCGAGGAACCTGAGTCGAATGCCTAGAGTCGATACCCTCATCATGTTGAGGGCACACTGCCGCATGAGTCTGGTGGCGATTGTTGATGGGAGCCCTTGGGAAGGACTCCTGTCTCCTTGAATTAAATGTCCTGAGGGACCAGCCCATTCACCTGCTCAAAATATGGGAGTGAATGGTAATTGTGTTCTAGGGATAACAACCCGAAACGGTTGGAGATGGTGGTTTGCACCACCTGCTTCTTGATCACTGGTCATCACTGTCCGGACGACCAGGTTGAATTATTGACTTGGAGGGCTTGTCAAGAGACCTATAGATTCCGAATAGTACCATTTTGACGGTACTCCTTAACCAGCGCATTTGATACCTAGCATTGAAGATGCTGAGTAGGTGATGTCTTCCTCAGAGCGGACGACGATCCAGCAGGAGTAGCAGTAGTGGCATTCGCCGCAGAGTTTTTCACAGCAGACATATCCATGGGTGTGAACCTAAGAGAAGCCATTCTTATAATGTAGAAGATCATGGAAAAGAGTGCATGTTTGATATAAACGACATAATCAAGATAAGTCCAGCCACTACATCTTTTGGATGAGCAAATATGTTATTGATTGTTTTGTTGTCCCTCTCATTGAGTTTTAAATAGGGGCCTAACAAATAAGCAAAACATAATTTTAACTTGGTAAAGGATTCACGTCAGGTTCACCATTTTTTGTTTCCTCTGTAATTGGGGATGATCTCATTGATTTAATATTCAAACATTCCACACAGTTTCTAATGGGTTTATTCGTAGAACTGGAAACATCCATTGATTCCATATACATTTGAACCTACTTTCCAAAGGTAGGTTCTCATTAGTTTTGAACTGATGAGGCTTAGGAATTTTCATTGGTCGAGAGGATGGGAGGCCGGACTCATCACACCTTTTTGAGGGGAATTATTGTCTACTCCAGGCACTCTTTATAAATTTAAGTTATGTTCATGAATATTTATTACATTACCATGTATAAAATGATCTTTCCTTTAGATATGACAATCAATGATTTATTTGTACGGAATTTAGAGAATATTTTATATGTATTCGAGGTTCTTCATCGATAGAGAATCATCTGTATTTGTTAGAGATTCTTAGACAATGGTATCCTTCAATACAAAAAAATCTCTTGGTCATTATAATGACCATACTGGTCTTAACTCCACTCAGTGGGACACTTGAAGTTTATTTTCATTCAGAAGGACATTAATTATTTCAGAGTTGGGATCGTACTCGCATGTTTTCTTCCTACGTATCCTTTGTTTGGAAAAGGAATTAGAACCCACGTAGTTCGAGTAAGGGAGTATGATGTTTATTCATGATTGATGTCTCAAATAAAAATTTCATGATTACTTTTACACTCCAAGATCACGTGAGTCTTGCTCGATGTGAGAGACAAGAGTTATTGGTGAAACCAGACAATTGTGACATGCAATAATGTGGGGCTTATGTATGAATGACTGCCCAAATAGATGAGGATTAAGATTTACTTCAGGGAATAAATCCATGAACAGGGTCCGTAAAGGTATATGTGCTTCATGGAGATTTGGATACTCTAATCTTGGGGCTTACTCCTAAAGAATATTCCCAAGTTATGAGGGGACTTATGATTGGGTTTTACTCCTTAGAAGGAAGCCCAAATCAAAAGGAATTATGACTGGTCAAGAGAAATTACGACTGGGGCTTACTCCTGAAAAGGAGGCCCATGTTAAAAGGGATTTGAAAACTGGGGCTTAACTCCTAAGGAGGAGGCCCAGGTTAAAGGAATTTTAGAATTAAGGGACTTGGGGCTTACTCCTGAAAAGGATGCCCATATTTGAGACTGGGGCTTACTCATGAAAAGGAAGCCTAGGTTAAGAGAATTAATATTGGGTCTTAATACTGAGGAGGATGTCCATATTTGGGAAATTGGGACTTACTCCTGAGGAGGATTCCCATATTAATGAAAATTTGGACTGGGGCTTACTCTTGAATAGAAGACCCGGGTTAATGAGGACTTGGGGCTTACTCCTAAGGAGGATTCCCATATTAATGAGAATTTGGACTGGGGATTACTCCTGAAAAGGAGGCCCAGGTTAAGGATTCTCTCATCTTAAAGGATGAGGTTGAATGAATGAACTCTATAACATTAGTGACATAAAGATGTGTAAATCACTAGTTCTTGAGAGATGTTCCACGGAATTCCATTCAGATAAGGATTTCAATCAAGAAAACATGCCATAAATGGCTTTGAAGAGAGTCTTGAAGACTGAATCTTCAATATGAAAGGTGGAATGGAATTAGAGGGGTTAAATGGATAGGAAGGGCACCCAAAAATAGAAAGGACGTGCAAGTCCTGGTAGGTGCGCAGGTACTGCGTGAGTGAACAAGTACTGGGTGCGCAGGTATACCTGCGCGGCACATGGGTACTTGCGCAACTAGTAACCAGTAGGGTAATACTTGGGTGATCCTTGATCAAAGCCATTTGAATTATCCTGATATACTTCCAGAAGAGTGGCACACAAGTTTCAATGAGTAGGTAAGGAGGCGCGCAAGTGTGCCCATTTCCCTTAAGGGTAAAACAATTAGGCGCGCAAGTGTTAGTGAATTCTAACACTTAGACCATATTCCTCTTGTTTAGAAGTTCCATTCTAAGTAAATAATTATCTTAGAAGTGTTCGGAATACTTGAATAAGAGACTTGGGTGTTCAGAGATCTGTATTTGAATTCTGGAAAAAATTCCTCCCAAATGGGGGACCCACTGGGGTATTTATAGGCTGGAGAAGACCCTGGATTATTTTCAAAGAGGGCGCGCAAGTCACCTGCGCGACCATTTGGGCGGCACGCAAGTATAATTTCACGACCATGCTGGAACTTGCGCGACCTATGGGAAATGTTCTCCTTGTTCACCCCTTTCTTTTTTTTTGATGTTTATTCAAAGGATGAATCTTCTTTGTTTGAGGTATTTCCCTTTTCATTTCTTTTAGACTATGTGACGAAAAAGGAGCGTCAACAGTCTCTCATATTTCATTGAATATAAAGAGGGATCCATCAAAGACCTTATAATAGAGGGATTTCATAGAAATTGGGTCATCATAATGGATGAAATTAACTACCCATCACTGAATTTTATCTTTCATGAATTAGTAATATATTAGAATTACACTTTTAAGATAGAAAATTATATGGGAAATCTATCCAATTAAGGTACCAATAGGTGAGGATATCATCTCAAATTTATCTATAGTGGTGTTAACATCATTTATTTCTCTCATATCATTTCCAATGAATATTGAGACCACCTTATAGAATGCATTACGAATGAATATTTCATAATGGTCAGAATCTACCAAGTCTTTAGCTATGTTGGATAATAAATCACCATAAGAATTATATAAATATAGGATATGAGACAGTATTGGATTATAGGATAATTTTTCCATCAAATCACATAAAAAACATGTATATGGATTCATTCTTCCTTCTTAATAGAGTATTCACCATTAATATTCATAATCAAAAAATCTAAATCACTGCTGATTCTCAATTCAGACATCGGTGTTTGTAGGGCCAAATCCATGCCTATAATGAGGGCCTACTATTCTACTTCATTATTAGTGTATACTTATGATATAAATAAGGAATAAAAAGAAAAAATTTCATGAGGGAAATGATAAGAACTCCCAAGACGACTTTGTTAAGTTTTTTATTCTTCATTCTTATTCGAAACTTAAGGAACAATTTAAGTATATATCCCATAACTGGGGAGTGTCATGAATAGAGAAATACCCTTATCATTAATCTCTTTATCCCCTCATTCACATTCCAGGGAAGGATATTCTATAAGAAATTATATGAACACCTACCCTTTGAATTACTTTGAGACAAAACATTGATATAAAATTTCTACATAATAACTACCCACCATACCAAACATCTATTTAGCATTAGATTACCAAGGATATATTTGAGAGGACCAATGAGGGAGACTAAGTAGATCTCATACTGATGTTGGTAGTGTCTCAACTTAATTACTAAAATGATTAGTGAAATTATATTTTTTTCAATATATTGGTATCATTTCTCAATAAAAAACATTGTTTTCTAAGATAGTAGTGACTGTTATCATTCCCTGCATCATTATTTTACATGAGATAGATTCTGATAAATCAATCCATAGTTTCCATGTATTGGATGAGTGGATTTCCCACCAACAATGAAATTAATACTAATGTGCGTAAGAAATATTTATTTAGTTTATTAAACTTTTCTTGATAATAATTATCTAACCGATAATCAAATCCTTTCTTCACCAGATTTGGGTCGATCGATGAAATGATTACCAATTTTTTTGAGATTTGACCACTAAATAATCAATGTAACATTCCATGATTTTCTGTATAAGGTGAGTAAATTTATTATGTATAGAATATTGATATATGGAACATACATTCATTAATCCAAAGGGAATCACTAGATGTAGTATACAACTTTGGGTTATCTAATGGAGAATGTTTCCTCATATTTGGGGGCCATTTATATTTGGTTTTATATAGAATAATCATACATGAAAGAGGGGGATTGGAAGCAATTAGTTTCATTGATTAAAATCTCTATAATCATGACTAAAAAATTATCCTTTAAGAAGATCCAGTTGCGAGACCTGAATTTAATATAAAACAAGATCTGGAAGTTAATCTTATTGATGGGAATGATGTTCGAAATATATTATGGGTATTAGACTCCCTAAATAAATTTTTCTTTGAGTATCTTTTGATCATTAGTTTCCACCAATGAATTATGAGCCATATGCATTCTTCTAGCATACTTTTTGAATATATAATGTCATCTGATAAAATCAAATGTTGGTTTTCCATATCGGGATCAAGTTTGAGTATTTATGTGTAGTTATAGTCAAATACTTATCAATAAATTTTGATAAATGTGATGTATGTCTCTTTTTATATGATGTAAATGGAATCCCTTATCATCTTAAGACAAAACCCCCCTCTGTACCCAAATTAAATTCTCTATACTCGTCAATAGTGTTAGAGACTCCTTCCTCAAAAACTCTAGGGGAATCTATAATGTCTTCTTCTTATCCTTGTTTTCCATAAATATATTTGAAGTTAGAAATTGTAGGAGAATTTATAGATTTCAAAGATTATATGGGGTCATTTTAATCTCTCAAGGTTCTTGGGAAGGTTTTTTTATATCAAGGGTCTTGATATAGGGGAATAATTATCAAGGGAATCATGTTTTTCTCCTTCCTCACTATCATTGAGGGAATAATACACACTGATGTCATGAGATTCAAGGGATAATATAAGGGATTCTCTATATTACAAAGATATGGGTAATTTTTATTAGGGGAATGCTTTTCTAACTCACAATTTCACCCCCTCTCTTGTATGGAATGGTTCAAATAATACAACTAATATTATGAAAATATGGGAAAATGTACCTAGGCTATATACCCACCTCATTCTTTAAGGGTTGAGATTTATTTGAATGAAGATCCTCTTATATGTGGTATGAATTTTGGTCAAACTAGTGTTGGATAAAAGGCACAAAGGAGTATGATTGGTCCACATATGTAGCATATTTTTCATCCCCTTGATGGGTGTTGGCTACTAGATGGGAGAATGTGGATAATCATGATATTAAATGAATTTGATTTGATGGTTTTTTCTTTTAAACAGGATCCACACGAGCTCCTCCATTCTGAAATCTAGTTTAATATCTCCGATTCAATTAATGGGAAGTACATAATCATCATCTATTTCATTGAATAGGTTGACATGACCTATTTCTAAATTATTTAGCGCAATTATCCAAATGGCATTGTCTACTACCAATTACTTCCCTTCACTCTTATTGAGTCCCACATATATTTATTGACATTCATAGTATTAAGATGGATAATTATCTCTATTTATCACTTTTAATTTTCATTAATTGAGTAATTGAGTCACTGATGGTATAATAAGGGAACCGTCTTAGGTAATAAGAGCCATGCCTTTCCTAGAAAAACATTGCAATCTATGTCTTGATAAAAGACCATGAATTTAGAATTAGAGACGAGTTATTTAATTTGGGTATTGAGTTTAATCAGAAAAAGTTTATTCTACAAGAAATAATAAAAAAATGGAATTTTTGATGGGATAATTGTGATTGGGAAGATCTATGTCACAAGTAGTCATAAAGAAAGAGGTATTTGTGACATAATTAATTTTTTGTCTCAAATGAAAATTATTTACAATGGAAAATAGTGTCTATCACAAATACATTTTCCGTGACTATGTGATATACCATGGGAAACTTAGCTGTGATGAGCTAGTAGTGACATATTTTTATATATGTCACTATTATCCACCCCAAATTAAAATTTTTCAACGAATAATAAATACCATCACAAATATTTTATTAAAATCATCTTTTGTGACATAATAAATTACATCCATAATATCCCATCAAAATTAATAATAAATTTTAAAACATATTCCATTTCTTCTTTTACCCCTCTCAACTTCTCCTAATTGTGTAGCGCACCATGATGGATGACCACCTCCAAAATCCTCCACTGTAGTTTTTTATAGATATGGGTTCGAATCATCTTTGTACAGACTCCTCTTATCTCCTCTTTTATTATTTTTACTATTTTATCATTTCATCATACATAAATTAGTTCATAAAAATCCTAGTTATGAAATTTACCTGAATTTTATGATTTATTTGGTATTTAGGTTTACTATAAATTTATTATTCCCTATTTGGGTATCTATAAAATCCACAAGAGTTATTTTAATTGATTTTAGGTGTTTTCCTCATTCCTTATTCATTTGATTTAATGTATTTTTTATTGGGTATTTTAGGTTACTAAAAGTATATTATTTTATTTTATTATAAGAAATATGATTGTTATGGAAATTTTTTTGGATATCTTATATTGACATAGTTTATATAAATCTATTTAGTTTTTCATTTTTACTGCATTCTTATGGTGATGTGTTTTTTGATGAATTATGATAATACTTTAATTGTGGAGGTGATGTGAAATCATGTTTAATTGTTATATTAGGATTAATTTTAATTATTTTAAAATTATTGTGAATATAGTTTAGTAAACATTTTAATATATGTATATATATTAACATTTGAAAAAACATATATAAATATTTTTTTTAAATGTGTATGATTGTGTGTTTGTGTGTGTGTGTGTTTTTATGTATGTTCATATGTATATATATATATATGGACTATATATATATATATATATTAAAAAGTGTTACAATATAGTTTTTGTATTTATGTTAATTAAGAGATCATGTAATATATATATATATATATATATAACATTACGAATATACATATAATTTTTTTAAAAAAAAAACTGTTAAGGTTTTTAATATATATATATGTGTGTGTGTGTGTGTGTGTTAACATGTCAATATAAATATATAAATGTTTTTAAAAAACATATAAGGGTTTTGATATATATATAAATATTAATAAGTAGATATACATATATAAAAGTTTTAAAAACGTATATTGTTTCTGATATATATATATATATATATATATATGTATACATTTGATATGTATATTTGTTTTAAAACATAAAAATATAACTCTAATTAATAAATTTTGAAATATATTTATAAACATGTGAATATATATATATAAATGTTTTGAAAAACTTGCATGGTTATTGATATATATATATATATATATCTGTATGTATGTATATATGTATGTATGTATATACGTATGTATGTGTGTGTATAGATTTGATGTGTATATTTATTTAAAAAAATGTGTAAAAATAAATTTGATGTAAATATGTTTTATTAAGAAATTATAATATATATATATATATATAATGTATGAAATAAATTGGAAATGTGTGTTTTATAAAAATGATAAGAAAATCAATTTAAAGAAAATGTTTTAACATAATGTTATCTACACGAATTGTTTTCAAAAATAAAATATTATAAAATTTATTTTAATGAAAAAACAATAACAATAAAAAATAATTAATATTTATTAAAAACATAGTAATTTGTAAAATTTTCTTAATACCTTGTATAAAAAATATACAAATACTAACAATTATTAAAAATTAAAAAATAGTAATTATTAAAAAAGTAATAATAATTTAAATAACTTGTAATAATCATTAAATAATTCATAATAATTAATAATCAATTAGTTAATATTGTTAATAAATTGTATACATTAGTGTTAATTTAAAAATAATAATAATAATGTTTAAATTTGAATAAATTAATAGATTTTATAATAAATTGTAAATGAAAAAATATGAAATACTAGTAATTATTAAAAGTTAGAAAAAATTATTAAAAAATTCGTTATAATTAATTAATAATTAGTATTATGTAATAAATAATTTTATCAATTAGAAAAAATTAAAAAATATTTTCAATAATTACTTTATTTTTTGTCATACCTTGTAAAAAATATAAAAAATAATAACTCTATAAAATTCAAAATAATCATATACATATAATATTTATTAATATAATTAATATTAATCAACAAATAGTTTTTAATAGTTAATAAATAATTAGCCAATGGTAGTAATAATTAGTAATTGTTAGTATTAATTACTAAATATTAATAATAATATGTAAATGTTAGCAAATTACAATAATTTTTAATAAATTGAATAAATAATATATATGAAATACTAATTATAAAAAACTAAAATATAATAATAATACTTTTTAATTAGTCTCAGTGAGTAATAATTATTCTCATTTCCATTATTTTTATAGATAGTTATTGACTCAGAAATTAGTCATCAATTTTAATTATGTGATCATGATTGGATAAATCGATGAAAAATTCCAAACTGATTTGGTATAAATTCTATCTACATTGAGGGCATAGAGACATCTATATCATTTTCATCATCAAATACAGAATTCTATTCTAAAGTAACAATTAAATGTCCATATAATAAATGTGATATTAAGATATTTGAAACGTTTGACAATGTTGTACTTCTTATACTACCTTTTGGTTCTTGGAAAGATTACATTTTTCTATCAACACGGTGAAAAAAATAATGTAAGAAATAAAAAAAAAATATTCTTGGATCCAACATTTCAAAATTTAGTACATGAGGCTACTGGACCTTTTATTCTAGAAACAAAAAATAAGAATTTTATTTCAAATCCCGAATTTAAACCCTCTCTATTTTAAAATTTGTTGAATTATAATGAGGAGGCCTTACATATAGAATGTCATATGAGAAAAATTAAAGTTTTTACAAATTTTATGGCTATTAAATCATATTTTTAAATGTAAAACATTTTCTTCAACCAAATATTATCATTGGTTAATTCATGTTTTCCTAAAAAACAAATACTACCTAAAAGTTTCTATGAATGTAAGAGGTTGGTCCACAATTTGGGTCTTAGTTATTAGAAGATCCATGCATGGTTAAATGACTGCATCTTATATTATAGGGATTTTGAATCATTAGTTAATTTTACGACATGTGGAGAATCAAGGTATAAAGAGGCACAATAAGGAAAATTCAAATTTCTTGTGAAATAATTGAGTTATTTTCCAATTATAAATCATTTACCACATTTATTTATGTCTCACAACATAGAAACATTGATGGAAAAGAATAAATTAAATATACTCATTTGTAAAATAATAAATCATAAATGTGATGGTGATTTATAGAAACACATTAATCAAATGAATCCTTCTTTATCTTTAAAACTCATAACATATGGTTGAGTATTTCTACTAATGGTTTCTTCCAATATGGTGCTTATAATAGTCAAAATTATGGTAAGCCTGTTCTCAATACTCCATACAATTTACCTTTTTGGATGTTGATTAAATAACTATATATATATATATATATTTGGTGTTATTAATTCTGTGACATTGGAAAAAAAATATTGATGTTTATTTGAATCCCCTAACTGATGAATTAATTTCTATATGAAACAACTATGTATCTAAATTTTATATAGTTACATGTCAGAATTTTACACTGAAGGTTTCATTATTGTGGAAAATCTGTGAATTTTTTGTCTATGTTATGTTATCTATATAGAGTGCACATGGTATAAACTCATTTTTGTACTATGTGGATGATAAAAACAGTATTTATTCTTAGTAATGGGAGAAATAATAGTAATTTTGACCATCATAGGAGATTTAATAATATGGATAAACATTTTTGAAGGAACACAAATAGTTTTAAAAAAGTTAATATTGAAATAAATGAACATCCATTAGTGCTATCAGATATTCATGTAAAATATATCATCTTTGTGTTAACTTATGTTACTTTTTGGACCAAACACAAATGAACAAAAAATAAATGGTTTTATGGAGTTCATAGTTGGATAAAGTGGTGTATTTTTTAGGCCTACTATATTGGCCTTATTTTTTTGCTCATGAAAATTTTAGATTTAATTCATATTGAAAATATATTTTTAATAACATATTTTATACATTTTTGGACGCTCCTAGTATGACCAAATATAATGTAATGTCATGGTTAGATCTTGCCCAAATTTTCAGTTATCCTAAACTTGAATTATTTGAAGATGAAAGACCACACAATTCAATGACGACAAAATTAGATTATACACCATATAAAGGAATTAAGTAATTATTCTATAAATTGAGTCTATATTTGAGGATCCTAGATGGTTATTCTTATAATATGTATCATTGTGGTATAAATGTGTATATTACCTGGTAAAAAATTCATGACTTCCATGTCATAATGGAAAGGTTACAACATTTTGGTATTAGAGGGATATTGAATTCTTTAATATAGGTTGTATTGACTGAAATATCATATGTATTGTAATAATTTTATTCATCAACACCATATTATGATATATTTATTATACAACAAAATGATGTTTTTTTAATTTGATGTAAATTGAATAAAATATTCACATCATGCTTCTTCGGCTCAATGTAACGTTTAATATTTTATTTTACATATGAAGATAAATGTGTAGGGAAATTAAAATTCAAATGGATGTACCCATTTGATAGATATATGTAAAAATTAAATTATAAAGAATGTAACAAAGAATTATTTGAAGGGTCAATTGTAGAAGCGTACTTGCAGGTTGAAATTTCAAATTTATACTCTTAATATTTTCAACCAGAATATTCTTTTAAATATAAGTAGATGGATCACAATTAGAAAAATATTTATGATGTCATAGACTATATGTTGATAGTTTTTAGTCATATCGATCATGGTTTTGGTGGTTATCATGAACTATTACTTTCAACTGAAGAGCTACACAGGGCCCATACATATTTTCTACTGAATTGTGAAGAAATGATAGGATTTGTGTAGTAAGTATTACTTATTATTATTATTTTTTAAATTTTTATAATATATAACTTTATTTAAATTATTTTTTATCCTATATGATGACATATAATTTTTTTCAAGAATTACATCTTCTGATCATGAATAATGTCATAAAAAAAAAATTCATATTGATTTCAAATATTGGTAAGTTAAGTTGATTTTGATGAAACATTAAATCAAATATGTAATGATATCTATTATTTAATTTTTTTATTATTTTAGGGAAAAAATAAAAATATAATTGATAGTTATGTGTGCATGACAACCCTCTATGAAAATTGATTAAATCTTATAATGGGTATGTGGTTAATGGATTTTGATTCCATACACACATATATGATGAATAAAAAAAATCAATGAATAGAAGTGTTTGATTGAAAGGATATAATTATAAAGAAAGTGAAGTTTAATTTTATGTTGTTCCCAATGAACTACTTGAGTTATTTTATCTTTGACCAAATTATGTAAAATGTTTAAATGTTATTGGTTTAGCACTAATGGAGGGTTACGAGTTCGTCCATGACATGGAGTTTTTGAAATTAAATATAACAGACTTCTTACATACAATAAACCAGTTATGTTGGAACATATATAACATCAAATATATTATGAAAATTGAAGTGATGTTTTGAGAGATTTGAATAATTTGTGGAGTATAATAAAAATTAAATATCCTAATAATCAGTTAATTTAATATTAAAATGGTTATATAGAAGTGAAACATATTAAATTTTTTCAAGAAACATCCCAAAATATATCTCTTACCTGATGAGATATAAATATAGATCTCGATACCCCTAGTTAAGGGCTAATGATGTTCCTAATGTTGATGATGTAATAAGGGATTATGAAACTGAAATTTGTATGGAAGTTGATGATGCTGAAGATGAGTATGAATAAATTGTACTCGATGATGATAAGGAAGAAGATGATTATTGATGTATTATATTCAATTATTTATTATTTATTATTTTTTATATTTTTATTATAAATTATATATATGAAGTATTTTTTTCATATGGATAAACCCGATGATCTATTTCTTTCCTTCATTGATGCTATAAATTACTAGTTATTTTATATTTGATATCCATATTAACAATTATTGATAGTTAAAAATATGATATTCTGCATTGTATTTATATGTTTTTTATTTTTTATATCAATATTAAAAATCATTTTCTGATTAAATTATTATGTTTTGGTATTTATTTAAAGATAATTATTATATTCTGGTTTTTTTATATTTTATATTGGTATTAATAGTTATTTTCATGTAGAATTATTATATTCTGATATTTATTAGTTTTTCATACTAGATATATGTATTAAAAATTTCTTACAGGTAAGATTATTATTTTTAGATGGTTGGAGATGTTTGAGATAATCTTTTTCATTATCTCATTATTTCCAAAATTCTAGCTAATGAGTCTAATTCATCTGATCAACATGATTTTGTGCCTATTAGAAGGGGGTGTGGTGTTTCTTTATTGACAATTTAGGACCTTGTTCTAGAGAGACAACCATTTCTTGATTTTGATCCTCATTTATGGATACTTGAATGATTGTTTACGATATTTATTTTATATTATGTTTTTTATTAATTTTGGTAGAAATTATAATTATTATTTTTTTATTTATAGAGTTTTTTTCATTTAGTTATTGGAAAGGTTGGTGAGGTTCTAATATTTTTTTTCTTAACCATGGGTGTCATTGGACCGGGTTCCCATTTCTGTTCAGTAGAAGATGTTTGACCACTGAATAATACATTATTAAATATTAATATATATATATATATATATATATATTAATTTTATTTATTTAATGACAATTTAATAATTGTCTTGTAGAATTTATGGTATCTAAATACTAATATCTTGAGAACTCTTATTTGGGAGGCATTAGAGATTTTTATACATGAACGTTTCCATAATTTTTTATGCAACCTCAACAAGGTAACTATAGATAGTTATTATGCTAATAGTTTGTACCATTCATGCATCTC
Source organism: Viscum album (assembly GCA_963277665.1). Taxonomy (NCBI): domain Eukaryota; kingdom Viridiplantae; phylum Streptophyta; class Magnoliopsida; order Santalales; family Viscaceae; genus Viscum; species Viscum album. The sequence goes on from OY728125.1 coordinate 398,935,112, forward strand.
CCATTGACCTAACTACATCTCAACTCAGCTATGGGATGGATTATACACCTATTGTATGGGAGATACATTTAGTAGGAGTATATTATCTGGACATTAGAGTTGGGGGTGGTAAGAAGTCACACATATAGTCATAAGTCATATACTTGGTATACATCCTTGGTATATGGTTAGTAACATTATTTATTATTTTATATATCCTTTAAATGAAAAGTGTTTGGTATATTATATAGGCCACTACTAACCCCTTTATTGTAAAGTTTGATGTTTATAAGAAGATGTTCACTAATCCCCATAAATGATAACTTACAGGTGAATGAATATTCAGTATTGGGGTTAGTATTTTTTTATATTTTTTTTCTAGTATTATTTTTATCATTATTTTAATTTATAATTATATTTGAAGAAAATGTATAAGGTTGTGACTTATCATTCCAAAGAGAGTCAAGCCGAGAGTGAATTAGATTCCACTAGTGTGGAAGGTTTTAATGGGGGATTAGATACATGAGACTTTGAATGAAGTCAAAAGGGGATCAATGATTTTTATTGGTTCACAATTGAAAACTATGTGTTATTTTGTTACTTCTATAATTTCATTAGTCAGCTCAATTGGATATCGGGGAGAGTTTTTGTTTTCATCTGTTGAACTGTATGAGAATATGTTAAGAGATCAGGATAATATGATACAACAAATGTAGACAGAGAGAGGGAGTAGGGTCATGAGAAACATTATTAGAGAGATGAGAATATGTTTGAGTATATGTGACAGCTTTCACGTGGCATTGTTATGAAGTTTCCTCCCCTTAATACTTTGAGTGATCCTCTTACACCTGATAACAGTTGATTATCTGTGATATATTATGATTGTTTTTTATTTTGGGGTGATAAACAATTTTTTTTGTAATGATGTATTAAAATATTTTTTGTTTTTATTATATTTAATTATATTTGATTTCTTAATTTATTAATATTTTTTAATTATTTTTTTAATTTATATTTTCATAGAAAAAATTAGTAATTATGATGTATTACTATATCCATTACAACTTTTTATCTATGAAGAACCGTCATAATTGATTATTTAAAAAATTGTGGGTATTATTTAAAATGTAAAAAATTCACCATTGCTAATAATAAATATTTTTAAGGGGATATCATAACAAAATGTAATTATGATGTTGTTTTCTATAATGGATCATTAGCGATAGACTTCCATCATAAATGTATTTTTTTGAAAGTAGTTCTTCACTAATGAGAATTCACAAAAACATAAAACTTCAGTAGGGTATATATTTTCATATCCCAGGATATTTATATTTCATGGGGACATGATTTACTTGCTATAGACTAAGCATCGACGGGTTTATATTAGTATGAGGATGATACCTAGGCCATTATTAAAAATATCCAAATAAACATTGACATTGTCCAACTTTTTAGACAAATACAAGGGTATGATCTGTCCCTATATAGAAGCATTCATGTCATATTCTATAAAGTAAATCACTTTTTGACACTCAATTGGGATAGTCTCTAAATGGTACACTTAAATTGTAGAGAATCCAGCCTTGAACTATTGTGGGCTTAAAAGGGACTTAATGAGAGCTTCTCAGAACTCCTTTTTAAGGTGATGGAAATCTATAATTTGGAGTTTATATGGAATGCGATAAGTATATTTTAAAATATCACATTTTGAACCAAATGCATAAATTTTACACTATGATTTTATTCCCTGGTCAGTTTCTTAGTGGTCAAGGCTATCTTCATTGATGGTTAATTTCCTTAACAAGAATTTGAGGTATTTTATACTATCTATGAGTCAAGATGAGTCAACCTTTCCATATTCTAATTTTGACATGAAAAGTACCTATTTTTAATAAAATCCTCTAATAAAGTTATATTTTGACAATCCTTAGATGATATGAGAGTAGATTGTTTCTCCTATTTATCCCACTAAAGTTTCATTATCTAAGTTTACATAACATATATGTATTAAGTGGAGATATTTTATGACCTATTGGTTCTATATCATCCCCTTATTGCCCGATATCTATGTCCCCCATGACCTATTACCTAGTTATGATGTGTGAATTATTGTTTATATGAATCTTCTTCATTAGAGAATATATTTTTCAAATGGATCACATTGACATAACCATATTGTAACTCCTAATTTGATTAAAATTCAATTTTTCAGGGTGGTTTCCATCATCCTAATGATGGTTGTATAAATTTCCCAAGATTTTGGACTATATTGGGTGTTGGTAGGGTTTATTTCACTTTAGACTTGTTCCTTATACACCATTTAAACTGAAATTTTAAAGACTATATCTTGGAAGGTTATGATATAGAATATGTTGGTTTATCCATCATATAGATAACTAGGGTCATAATTTTTTGATTTAGTCACTTACTGAGGATGACATGTGCACCGTTTACTAATTTTCTAGACATTTTTTCATCAAATTTTTTGTTCCATTGATCGAGACATCCTTATATTATTCTTCCTCATATGGTAGTATGGAAATGATGCAAGTAACTTGTGATGGGGGTTTCCTCGATTAACCTTCCATAAATCAACTATATTTTATAGGATATCATTAAATGAATAATATTGTGCCCAATAATCCAATGGTAGTGGTAGTAATCAAGGGTGTATTGAGACTGAATTTATCATGTTTTATGGCCTATTGTAACTTAAGAAAGTTATTTTACATGGAATTTATGAAGTAACCTAGAACCATATCATTTTGAAAAAAAACTTTGTTCATTATATCCTTAAAACATGGGTGCTTATATTCCTTCTTACCCTCCCAATGAGGGTGTTATTATTGATAATATTATTTTCTAGGAAGAGGAATCACATTATAATTGGTAGGTCTGGAGGTTGGAGTGGGAACTTGTGCTAGTTTAAGAGTGATAGTTGTTTATTCTGATTTACCAGGTTTCTTATCTTGGGTTGATAGTGTTAGCCCTGATTTATCCTTTGAACATTGAATAATATCCATTAACCTCTATGAATTTTTTTAATTCCTAGAATCCAGATTTTTAGTGGAATAAATATTTTTTTTAATTTATCTCAGAGACTATTTACACATATTTATAGAATATTTTCATGAGGGAGTTTCATGTTCATGGAATATGTTAAGACTATTTATCTAGAAATAGAGATTTATAATATAACATTCCTATACTTATTTTAATTTGAGAGATCAAGGAATATCTTATTTTCTTAGTGTGGAGATGAATTAGTAAATGAGTTTTCAATAAATATCTTCACATCCCATAACATATCTAGTAGGTATATTACTATACCAAAAAGATTTTTCCCCTTACAAGGTTTTATAAACCATCTAAGTTTAGATAATTCTTGTTGTTAAAGTATTTCTATTATGAAACTAATCTGAGACACAAAGTGTATTAGATGTTTCTATAGACACTGGTAAGAAAAATGATTAAGAAGGTTGGATTATTAACATTTGGAAGAGTACGAGCTTCATTCACTAATTATGAATATGGATTTCCAATACATTTATTCTATTAGAGAATACAAGTAATTGATGCAGTTTAGAAGTTCTAGAGGAACCCCTAGATGGGATGACTCTTGATTATAGGTCACATATAGATCATGATTTGGTTAAAGCACATAAGTCTATTGTTGATATCATATTTGAGTCATCTTGTGGAAATTTTCTTGACATGGATACATTTACTTCCCTAGTTATGAAAAGTATTTATAACATTCAGTTGCCTTGTTTAGATAAACTGATTGTCTAGACTTAGAACCAGTTAAATTACCATGTTTCATTGTCATAATCTTAGGAGCCTATTTATATTTAAGGGTATATTTAAAAGGAATAATATTAGAATCTATTTGGATGAGGTAATAAATAATAATATTTCATATGATTAATTTAACATTAAGTAAACTCAATCAATACAACTTAACTTTTTACTAGGTGAACTTCTCCTCAACGATGAGAGTTACAACTTCCTCATGTGGAAGGTGATAGTAGATACAACCACAAATTTATATTTTTCCTTGGATAATTCCCAATGAATAAGTGGTATTTGATTGTTTATAATAGCCCCTAGATTTTTGGTTCTAGCTTTGATACTGATTATACACCATCAAATGTTTTGGTGCACACCATGTTTTGAAAATAAAACTCATTGTTTCATTGATCCTTGTCAGTGTCATATTTAAATTAATCTAAAATAATACCACCAATGAAATTCACTAATTCATATTTTACATCAAGAATAATTTATTCATCTATATCATATTAGTAAAAGGATATAATATTTTTTTAGTTCCATATGAAGGAAAGAGTGTATTCTTCTTCACTACTTACCCCCTTGTTAGAAAATTGTTTCTTTCAAACCATATGAGGATTCACCTTTCCTATGTGATGATCTACTAAAAAAATTATATAGGATAATCTTAAGTTATTACCAAATATCCTTTAATAAAAACGACTCAAGTCATAAGGATGGATAATGTAGTGGAAGGAATTGTGTGGGATTTTTCTATGACGATTCTCCCAATCTAGAGAATACAAACTTTTGTGGAGGATAAAGTGATAATAATGCCCCTAGTATTATGGTTCAAGGTTAGATAAAACCCTCTAACATAATATCTTAAACCCACTATGGATTTTATGATTCCACGTGTGGTAGTGGTTGTGGTAAAAATTTCCCAAGTGTAATGGGATATGGTTATTCTTGTATCGGTATTACGATAGCCAATGTTTCTTCCTTATTGATTCTATGAACCTTAGTACTAGCATGGGATATATATATGTATACTATGATATTGAGATATGTGATACCGATTGTATCACTATAACCAATTTTTTATATTTTCTCAATGTGAGAGGCATCTTCGACCTTTTTATAGGCCTGATGTTGGAGTCTATAAATGGACTTCTCCCACCGATTTCATTGTTTTTGTTATTTAGAGATGGAATGATTTTTCTACATCAACCAATCAACATATGAAAACCCTAGGTTCAATAATTTACTAATGGAAAATAAATTAAAGGTTAACTTCCTCAATGGAATCGAATGGATTTATAGAAAATTAACATGTAAAACTCCACAATCACCACATCTTATGATATGCACATTATGGTGGATATTTGAAATTAACTTGAAAAGAATCTCAAAATTTTTGAGGTATGCCTGCTGAAGATCTCTATAGTTCCTTCCTAATATTAGGGATCATTAAACTATAAGGTAATACAAGTCAATTTAGTGATATAGTTTATTTATTTCCTTGAAATGGTTTTCATAATTCATAGGATATGTATTTCATCTTGATTTGGAAAAACAATTCCTACATATTAGGGACCAGGTAATGTACTCATTACTCATTTAAAATTGTAAAAATTCCATACTATAAGGTAGATATAGTCTAGATCATAATTTTTTTATTGTCTTAATCTAGTTACTTTCTAAAAACCATTGTATTTTTTTCATCCTCTAAGAGGGATTCCTCTGCATGATCTTACAAGAGTGGTTACTTACATGTTTCCTCATCAAAGGAATAAATATTGTTTTGAATCCCATTTATTTCATCAAATTATATTATATTTTAAGGCAGCGTAGAAAAAACTATTTCCTCATACTATCCATTAGTTGAGAAGAGATATTTGTAGTCAAGGATGATGTGATTAGTGTATCTGGCATCATTATCTCAAGTGCCTCCTTGTATGAGAGTGTTCTTGGATTGGATTTTAAAAGGGGAGGACATTATTTTCAAAATAAGATGTAACTGTGGGGAGGACCTTCATATTAGATTATATGGGGATGAATTACATGATCATATTCATATTTTCCATCGTAGGAAAGATTTAAATTCTATAATAATATTCTTTCACTAGGGGGACCTCTATGATATATTCCATAGGGGGACCTCTAGGGTGGATGACCTAGTTTCCATTGGGAGTAACTTAATGGTTACCAATTTGTGATAACAGTGTAAGGGGATGAACATATATACAATTTATATTGAGGATGTAAGGAGGACATTAAGGGATTAAACCTTGAGAAGCGTTCCCATGATCAGTCTTTATATAATAAAATGGAGTACCTTCATCAAGATAAATCTAGGGAGTATCTCAAGAGTTTATCATCATCGTATCATAGGGAGAAAAACTATTATTACAACTACTTTATCTATCAAAATATGATCTAGTATATTATTATTCCATTATTAAGGAATTTTTAAATACCTCAAGAATGTTAATATTAATTATGGTAGGGATATGATCCATCTCTTGGGTCATGTATTTTTTTAAAAAACAACCTAGGTACCCTGCTAAACTGATAACTAAACTGGTATTAACATAGATCAAAGGGCATTCCTAATCCCCATGGGTTGGTGACTAGAATATGGAATCATAAAAACTGAATGTGGGAATGATTTTTCCACTAACAATTATGAAAGTAAAAGAAATAAGAGAGTATGCATATAAAAAGAAACTCCATTGGGAGTAATGCACCATAATTCAATAAGGAAATAAATCCCAAAGTAATACAATCAATGTAACAAAACAAGGAAAAAAATCCAAGTCTTAAAGGAAACAAATCATCAAGTCCAAGGTTTAATAACTTGATCCAGCTCCAAGGTATCTCTTTACCTTGCTCGAACCTGGAAAGAGATAATATACAAACACATGGTGTCCCAAGTAGGGTGTGATACAAATCCTGATAAGATGTCACATAAGGATTTTATAACAATTTTCCAATATCAAAATAACCAAGATATTGCTTTCAATTTTCAAAAAAAAAATAGTTTTGGAATTCACGAAATCATATTTAAACAAATCACGATTTACAATTTAAAATATGGAAAAACCTTAGAAAATCATGATTCAAATTTTAGATTATGGAAATACATTTCAAAATAAAGAATATACCTTTATTCCAAGGGTTATTTACACAGATGTAGAATTTCACAAAAATGGATTAAATAAACACTTTTATAAAAAACTATTTATATAAATTTAAAAATAATATAAATTAATTCATAAAAATGAAATATACATTTAAAATAGAAAAAAACAAGAAAATTTTCATGTTACAAATAGGTATGGAAGTTTCAATCTATAGGGACCCAACACCATGAAATGGAAAGTATGTACATATTCTCTTTTGGTCCTAAGGCAAAGGGGACACATCGCCATCGCATAATGAATGGGATGTCTTGATATAATGTTTTATAATTTTATATATCATAACGTTTTGACCAAATAACACACTAACTACCTAAGGCATTAATGTAATTATGTACCAACAATGATAGAAAATTTATTTTAAGACATCTTAAAATAAAATTAAATTCCATTCCCTTTTTTCGAATACGCCAATTTTCACATTAAAATCCATAATAGTTTTTTTTAAAAACATGCATTTTATGATGAAACCATTGGGATTCCATAAAAACCATTTTTAATCCATTTTCACAAAAATAGGGGTTTGAAACAAATTCATGCAATTTCACAATCCATTTAACATTTATATCCAACATTTTAATTTTCATACATTTTCCATCCATTTCACAAACACACCCCAATTCACTGTAATTTGGGGTTTTTTGAATTTCATTCCAAAGAAAACCAAAACCCCAATTAAATGTAATTAGGTTTTTAATAAATCTATTTAATGTAATTTATTCAATTTAATAAATTACATTCTTAAATCAAAATTAATTTAATTCAATAATTAAAGGTTAATAAAATTGGAAACCAAAGACGGAACCACCTACCATTCTAATAGAAACACAAGGCCCACAACAAAACCCGCCAAAAAGAATGAAGGAATGGATTAATTAAGAACTCAACCTAGAAACTAGATTCAACAACATGGGGATTAGATCCATCAAACTCAAGATAAACCATCAAACTCCAAGGAATGAATATAGAAATAGATGGAGAGTTATAAAGAAAAAATACACAGATAGACACACCGTGATCACCAAAATGGTCGATCAAAAAATAAATAGGTATGGATGGTCTAGAGGCTCCCAAAATTTTCTCGAGAAGGCTCTAGGTCGAGAGTAAGGAATTATGGTAAAAGAACAAAAAAACAGCCGTACTGCCTATTAAAAAACAAGACTTGGGGGTTTTTTATGGTGTGTAACCCAGTTACATGTCATTTAATTTGTAAGTCTCATATCCACTAAAAATCTCAATACCTCTTGCTAAAAATAAATTATTTTAATTTTAGGATTTATACAGCATGTAACCATATTACATGACATGTAAATATTCAACGGGTTGTAGAAACGACCGATTAAAGCTGAGAATCCAAAAAATCTCTAACATCACCATTATATGAATTCTACCAATTCCCCCACAGTCCTACCCAAACAATGAAAATGGAAAACCACAACACGGTTTGGAACATACTTGTCAGAAAGGTAATATTATGTTACAACCTTCCCACCATAAAAACATTATGTCCCTAGAAAACCTATGAAAAAATTTCTTTACCAAAAAGATGATGCTAGTCCTCTCCCTCAGTTCCTCCCTACCCCATGAATCATGAGAATCAAAACCATGATTCCATATCCCATGAACCAAAGGTATCATCCTCCCATGGAGTACCTTGGTTTTAGAAATAACTATTTTGACTAGTCGATTAGTCAGTGATAAATCAAGTTCAATATCAAGATCACTCCAACTCAAAGCATGAGATGGATCAGAAAGATACCTTTAAAGATGAGATAAATGAAACATATTATGTATCGATGTCATCTATGGTGGCAGTTTCAAACAATACACAACTTTCCACACACGCTCAATAACATTAAAAGAAACAAAAAACAAGGATAAAGCTTCCCTTGCCTCCCAAGCCATCGATAACCCAACCGGGGTGAAACCTTCGAGAACACTTTATCATCAACTAAGAACTCTAAAGGTCTATAGAAACAATTAGTATAAGATTTATATCAACTCTGTGCCATACAAATCCTCTTATGAATCAAATAAATCGTTGTTTTTGTCTCTTAGACAATACACTCTCCAACCAAGTAACTTTCACCAATCTTTGACTAACAAAATAGATATTTATAATGATGACCATACAAGGATTCCAAATGAGCCATTCTGATTACGTAATGGTAACTATTATTATAAGAAAACTCAACTAGACCCGAATTATCATTCTATGCTCCACCAAAGTCAAGAACACAATCATGAAGCATATCCACAAGAATCTATATAGTTATTTTTGATCATCCATTTGACTATGGATGGTATGTTGTACTCAAGAAAATATGAGATCCCAATGCCTACTAAAGTCCTCTCAAAAAGTATGAAGTGAACCGAGTATCCCTATTACGGACTATAGAAGAGATAAATCCATTAAAATGAACAATATCATTCACAAAAAGATTTCCAAACTCCTCAAATTTGGTTGTATCAGGAATTGGTATAAGGTGATCCAATTTCATTAGCATATTGATGACATCCCATATCACATTTTTATTTCTGTAGGTATGTGACAACCCAAGAAAAATTCCATAGATATCTCATACCACATTCAAGTTATGATTGGAAGTGGATAAAGAAAGCCCAAAGGTTTCTGGTGCTTGGTCTTAAATTGTTGGCATGTATAAAAATTAGAAACAAACTCATAAATTCCCTACCCCATACCTAGGCACCAAAACTGTCATCTAATGTCATTGAACATATTTTTGGATCCTCGGTGCACTCCCCACTAGGAACTATGATAATCTCCCTTAAAAACCTTCCTTAATAAAGATGATACGATAGAGAGATTCTAATAGAACATAATTAACACTTTGGAGAAAGACTATTGGGAAGCAGTCTCCTCACCATAATGAAATCCTCTACTTCTGTGGAACTATTTATCTAGATGCAACTCCTGAAGAATCAATTTCATAAGAGTGGATATCAATTGAACACTATCCAAATAACCTTCAAACCCTTTTATATAAACTTGAATATGAAACTATGAAAAGATACCCATCAAATTCTTCTCTTATGATGATTATTTCACTTCTTGGGTTAGAAAGATTCTTGGTCAAGGCATCTACAATGACATTCCATTTCCATGGGTTATAGGTGATATCGAAATATAAAGAATGTAGTTATTACAACCAACACCTATGGTGGATATATAAATCCTATTGAGAGAAGATATAACTCAATATCTAGTGGTCATAATACATGATAGGCCTTTCACCATATAGATAATGCCACCAAATTTTAAGCATGTGAATCAAAACTTCAAGTTCAAGGTCATGGGTTGGATAATTCTTCTCAAGTGACCTATGATAATAAGATACATAAGAAACTACATGATTACCTTTCATAATAACACAACCCAAGACTGAACCTGATGAATCATAAAAGACCACATAGCCCTCCTTGGCCTCCAGAAGAGTCAACACTAGCATACTTATCAAAAAAAGTTTCAACATAATAAAAGAATTATGACATTTTTCATCCCAAGAATACTTTACTCCCTTCCTAGTTAGTGCATTCATCATAGAATACAACATTGATAAGTCCTACATGATCCAAATATAATATATTTCTAATAATAAGATTCATTGAATGTCGAATACATTTTGTGGTTGTTACCATGTCATAACAGTCTTCACCATCTCAAGATCAACTGATTGTCCCTGTTCTGACACTGCATGCCCCAATAATTTCACTTCCCATGTTCATAAATCACATTTCAAGAGCTTTGTATAAAGTCAATGATTTCTCAGAAAACCCAAAAATGTTCTCAGATGATTCACATGATCCACCTTAAACCTAGAGTAAACAAGGATGTCATCCACAAAGATGACCCCAAATATATCTAGATACTCATGGGAAATCATATTCATTAATTTCATAACGACTGAATGATCATTTGTTAGACCAAAGTACATAATGAGGTACTCATAATGAAAATACCTACTCTAAAAGGTGGCTTTCTAAATGTTAGACTCTTTTATCCTTAACTGATGGTAACCAAATCTAAGGTCGATCTTCATGAAAAAAATATTCCCATTTTAACTGAAAAAATAGATCATCAATCCATGGAAATAGATATTTGGTCTTTATGTTCACTCGATTGAGCTTTTGGTAATCAAAAAAAGGTGGAGTGAACCATCAGCTTTCTTATCAAAGAGAACAGGCACTGCCCAAGGTGACAAACTTAGGCATATAAAGACATTCTCTATAATATCATCCAACATGGACTTAATCTCATTCATTTTAGCTGGTTATATAAGCTAGGATGGGATAGATACTGTTTGACTACCAGGAGTTGATTCAATATAGAAATCAAACTCTCTTACAAGTAGAAAACTATAGAAGTCAAAAGGAAACAGGTTGGGAAACATGACAACAGCTGGAGGGAAATCACCACACAAAGATTATCTCTCCAGATCAAATTAAAAAAATATGATATTACTTCTCCCAACATTGGATAATAACGTTCGACCATTCTTGACCTTAGGTCCCATTATCCTCAAAAAAACATGATACACACCACTAGGTGTAGTGAAGGAGGCCCGTAAAAGAAAACAATCAGTATAGTATTTATTGTCAATGAGCCAATCCATCTTAAATATACCATCAATAGGTTTCATTTTGAGAACCAAAAATCTCTAATCAAAACCAACATCTAATATAGAGAAGAAATAATGAGACTATAGAGACCTTTATCTCTCTTTTAACCAAGGGGTGTAGTAATATCCATATCTCAAGATAAAATCTCCATATGAAGATTCAGAATATTTACAATATAGGTTGAAATAAATGAATGAGATACACCAGTATCAAACAGAGAAGTCACTAATGGAAAAGCTATAGCAATGGAACCTCTCACAATCATTGGACCTTTATCTGCTTCCTCTGGAGACTCTTACACTGAATGAAGAAGCTTTATTCTTGATTTTTATGATTGGAACCATTTTTTTCATGAAGCATATGAATAACCCATGGTTTCAGAAGGATCTGATGATCGTTTTCTACTATGAAGAGTGAAATAAATGTGGAAGATTATCTATAAATTCCCCAAGAATCCTCATAAGCTATAGTTATTTGATGCCTCAGTGCAACCCCTCTTCGAATGCCCTATCTTGAAATACTGTTAATATACCAAAGGACCTATTTTAGGCACTACAAGAGGTCTAAATTACCCCACTATCAAGAAACACCATGAGAATCATCATGCATCCTATTTCCCTTATAGGACCTCACACTTCCACTATGAGAGAATGAAACTCTCAATAACTTTGACATTATACATATGTCCATTTCAACCATAAGTGATCTATCTAGTATTTCAACCTACGAAGGAATATTTATGAAAGAAACCAGAGAATAAATATCCTAAAGAAGGCCCAACATGAACCTTTTAGACTTTATCCTTTTATTCAATACTATCTTAGGTGAGAAATGCATGAGATTAGAAAAATAGTTTTCATACTCTGTCATGGTCGAGTCAACCTGATCAACTATAAAAAAACATTTTATTGGGATAAAAACATCGACTTTGGATAGAAATAGTCAGTGGAAAAATATTTGAATTCTTTCCACTCTAAGACCTCAAGCTTCTTTGATGTCACCATGGTGTCCCACCATCTCTTACTCAGTCCTTCTAGCATGAAGGTGGAGCACTTCACTTTGATTTTTCCAGGTGTGTTCAAGAACCTAAAAAAATCATTCCAAACTATTCAAACACTCCTCATCTTCTTGAGGGTCATTTGATCCTTTAAACATTGTTGGATTCTGGTGAATTAACTCTTAAGAACTGACTTTGAGAACAACCCTTTAAGGTTCTATAACTAGATCCTAAACGAAAACTAGAGGTGGTTCATGTCCTAGAGCTTGGAAAGTGCGCACAATCACATTAACCAGGATCGGGTCCACAAGAAGATTTTCTCACTAGATTTTAGCAGTATATTCCTCCTAGAACTAATTCCAACATCTACTTGGAGGCATAATTCTACACAAAATCAGAATATAATAAAGAAGACATCAGATTAACACTCAAACAGAGCGACATGGGAAATTAATCCCAACAGATAGAACAACTAAAATTTGGATTCCAACACATCGAAATAAAAATATTGAAAATACTAGAACTATTCCACAATATATATTTTTTTAACCACCCCTGGTGACTTAAGGATCGTTGCTGTGAGAGCATGACAAGAACTCAATTGAAACTACCTCCTATGTCCAGAAAAGATTTCAAAATGCATACTAACATAAAGAAAAAAGTTGAACCTCCCACTGATACAAATTTTTCACAAACCAACCTAGGTACCCTAATAACCAGATAACCAAGTCAGTCTTGACATATCCCGAAGGGCATTCCCAATCCCCATGGGTCTCTGACTAGCACCTGGAATCATAAAAATTGAAAGTGGGAATGATTTTTTCACTAATAATTACATAAGTAAAATAAAAAATATAGTATTCATATCAAAAGTAACTCCATTGGTAGTAATTCACTTGGAGTAAAAAATGTAATAAATCCCCATGAATTACAACCAATGTACCAAAATAAGGAAAATGGTTGAAGTCTCAAAGGACACAACTCACCAAGTCCAAGGTTCACCAGCCAGATCCACCTCAAAGAGATCACTTTCCTTTTCTCAAATAAAGAAGGATATAATCTTAAATAACTCAAATGAAAACATATGGTGTGTGCCAAATGCCAATACGATTTCACCCAAGTATTCCATAAAAAGTAGAAAAAAATCAAATTAAACAAGAGAGTGATTTAAATTTTCAAATAAATAGTATTAACATTCACAAAATCATATTTAAAAAAATCATGCTTTACAATTTAAAATATAAAAACACATTAGAAATTCAGGATTCACTTTTCAGATGATGGAAATACATTTCAAAAGATAGAATTTACCTTCGATCAAAGGTCTATTTACACAAATGAAACATTTCACAAAAATTTCTTAAATAAACACTTTTATAAAAAAACTATTTATATAAATTTACAAGGCATGTAAAGAAGTTCACAATAATGGCCTATAAATTTGAAATTCAAACAAATGAAAAAATTGGTCATGTGCCAAACAGGTTCGGAAGTTTCAGTCTATATGGACCCAACACTATGAAAATGAAAGTATGTACATACAGCCCTTTGGTCCAAATGAAAAGGGGACTCATCACCATCAACTAAGGAATGGGATGTGATACTATAATGTTTTGGAACATTGTAATTTGTAAAGTATTGTCCAAATAACACTCTAACTATATAAATATTTTCTGTGCTCAAGAACCTATAATAATGGGAAATTTATTTCAAGATTACATAAAATAAAATTAAATATAATTCCCCCATTCCAAATATGCCAGTTTTCTCTTTAAAACATTTAAAATGATTTTAATAAAAACATGCCTTTTATGATGAAACCACTGACTTTCCTTCAAAACCATTGTTAATTCATTTTTACTAAAATAGGGATTTGAAACCAATTTATGAAGTTTCATAATTATTTTCACAATTAAATCTAACAATTTAATTTTCATACAGTTTCCATAAATTTTATGAACATGCCCTAATTCACTAGAATTGGGGGTTTCCCAAATTTTACGCCAAAGAAAACAAAAACCACAGTTATATGGAATTAGTTTTTTAATAAAATGATTGAAAGAAATTTATTCAGTTTAAGAAATTTAATTTTTAAATAAAATTGAATTTAAATCACGAAATTAAAGGTTAATTAAATTTTCAACCAAAAACGGAACCACCTACCTTCCTCATGGAAACACAATGCCTGCAATGAAACTCGACAACAAGAATGAAGGTGAATAAGATATAGGAACTCAACCTAGAAATGAGATTCAACAACATAGGGATTAGTTCCATCAAACTCAAGATGAAACATCATAATCCAAGGGATTAATAGATAAATATATGGAGAGTTAAAAAGAATGATTACATATATAGTCACACCGTGATCGCCAAAATGATCAACCACTGAATCAAAAGGTTTGAAGTGGTTGGTGGCACCCAAAATCTCTTGGAGAAGTCTCTAGGCCAAGAACATAAAATTATTGTGGAAGAAAAGAATATATTTCAATTGTACTACCTGATAAAAAACAATACTCGAGGATTTCTTAGCGTATAACCCAGTTACACATCTTGTAATTTATAAATCTAAAATACACCAAAAAACCTATCACCACTTAATGAAAATGAATTATTTTTATTTTAGGATTTAAACAGAATGTAACTGTATTACATGGCATGTAATTCCTAAATAGGCTATAGAAATGACTGGTAAAAGTTGGTAATATAACAAATATCTTACATTACCATTATAGGTATCTTCCCAATTCCTCCTCGATCCTACCCCTAAAATGAATATGTAAAACTATGATAAGGTTTATAAAGAACTCATAAAAAATGTAATGGGATGTTATAATATTTACCCAAGAAATAATTCCTCTTGGATATTCTCCAACAAGTGGTTGGGGTCTTGTACTATACACATAGACCTTCATAGGTTTGTTCCTTCCTTTTTGACTCTCGTATTATCTTTGGAATATGCAAAAAATCCTCTTGAGGTTGGGTGGGAATATGAGACATCCCTTTTCTGCCCACTAAAATATGTTGGTGGGTTTCCATAGAATGGGAGATAATATAGTAATACATATTGGTCTATACTAAAATACACCTATCAAATTTCTTAGATTTAGGAGAATCAATAATATAGACTTTATCCTGAGTAGTTTCTAGAATATACTAGAATTTATATATGAGGTTGGTGATGATATATGAATTCTCAAGAGTAGTTATTGAGATATGTTTGTGAACTCTAGTAGGAATAGGAATATGATCCTGGTCATGTTTTTTATTCCTCTCTATGATGTGATAGAGAACCTCCTAAATGGAAGTAAAAATATGTTCCCACTATTGATTAGGACTAATGACATGCTGATGAGTTGTTCTGATGATGGGAACAAAAATATTTTCCAACCCCATATTGGAAATCACAATATTCTAACAACGGTCCTATTTCACTTCTAAAATGTACTAGAAACTCCGCATGAAATGAATATAGATATAATAATTCCCTTACATTGAATAAAAAAAATTGACGGCCTTTTGTAATAGTAACATGAATATAAACCCCCACTTCGCTGGAAGTGGGATACGATCCCACTTTAACCCCCTTCCCAACATTCCACTGAGATATTCCAACTAGTTTAATATAAGAGGGAATAAATATGTACCTACCCATGGTGGATGTCGGGATATGTCGACATGGTTCATCTGGTGCTTCTAGGGTATGGTAATAGTGTTACTAAGTAAGAAAAGTAATATAGGATTTCTTATTATTTATCACCAAGGTATATAATTAGACATCCACTTTTGGAAAAAAAATATGATATTTATCTTTCAACTTTGTATATTTCCACTCTTAGTGAGTTTTTATGGG
Source organism: Viscum album (assembly GCA_963277665.1). Taxonomy (NCBI): domain Eukaryota; kingdom Viridiplantae; phylum Streptophyta; class Magnoliopsida; order Santalales; family Viscaceae; genus Viscum; species Viscum album. The sequence continues at coordinate 398,951,559 of OY728125.1, forward strand.
TTCTTGTGTTTAGGTGGTCAGTGATGGGTCCTCTTGGAAGAAATTCTTAGTATGTTCTTGAGGTGTTGAAGCTGTACAATACATATGGAACCATCAATTACCCAGATCCCTATTATGTAAATTCTAGTATATGGTGAGGTCAGGATAAAGCCCCATTTTATCTCCCTAATTTGAGGATATATTGTTTATCACAATCTTAGGAGAGACACATGAATCTATTTAAGTTGTAAATCAAAATCACTGAACTTGTCATAGTCTTCTTCAACTGGTGAGGTGAAATACTAGTCTTGGTAGTCTGTAAGACCACTGGTGTTGCCTCTAGCTTGGGAATGGTATCATTGAAGTGGTAATCACTCACTAGAGATTTTGTTTTGATGACCATTCCATTTTTATTAATGGGAACTTAGTCTTTGCAACGGCTAAGAAGATAGATCCTGTTCTAGGAGTCTTAAAGGATCAATACACCCAAATAATAGAACTCATCTGTAAAATATCACAAGGAAAATCATACATGATTGATCAATTTAACAGTTATAGGATTCACATAGATCGCACCATTTTTATTTCCCAATACCCAATCACACCTATGAAGTCATGAGTCGCTATATAACTAGTTTCCAAAGGTAGGCAATGAATGTGTATTTTCCAGTGAAACATTGATTATATATTGGATAAGAGGACGAGAGGTTGGGCTCATTGTACCCTATATAGGGGAATTATTTCTCAATTTAGGACACACTTATTGATTGTTTTCATGTTCGTGAATATTTTCTATATCCATGTGATGTACTGGTTACCTCTATTCTAATGATCATTTTGAAATTAAGTGGCTATATGAACATATATATGTATTAATGGTTTTATATATATGGAATCATCTATATTTATTAGTGATTCTCGATTTATGGAATATATCTATTAAAATATATTATAGTTTCTCAATATATTTAATGATTATTTAGTTATGGATTGGTTTAAATACACATATCTAGGTTATTTAGATCTTTTATCTATCCACATAGGTAGTAGTTGTTGTGGTTTTGGGATCGATCCTATGAGAGGAATATTTGGGGTCATAGGAAATATGATCTTATGATAAAGGACACAAGTATCTTCATGTGGAATGATTCCTTATGAGGGTAGGTATAGAGGGTTTATGATGTCAGGTTTGAACCTTAGAGAGGCATCTTATGTATCCTAGTTAATATGAATGAAAGTCAACATAGTTTAATTTTCATAGTTTAATATTATATAACTAGATGATACCGTGGAATTTAACATTATGTGGTAATTATGTTTCAATGTAGTTTCATATCATATAACTAGGTATTTTTTGTTGATCATTATGTGGGTATTATTCATTAGGTCTTACCATTTGTTCTTTACTAAGATTATGAAACTTTGAAGGAATTTATCATAAGTAATACGGTATTTTAAGAGATTATTTGTAGATTATACCTATCAAGAGGTGGCACATATGTGTGAGACTTATAGATTTGTTTCCCAACTAGTGCTTAGGTGAAACTGGAAAGGATATTTCTTAGGGATACCCTACCATGTAGTTTTTTAGGTGAAGGCATGATTTCAGAGCATACACATAGTATGAGGCCTTTATATAGATACCCCCATATCATTGATGTAAAAATATGATGAAACCATCAATGGAAACATGGATAGGGATTACACCCCAAGAGGAAGTCCACACACTCATGACCCATTGATTGGAATTAGAAGATAGGATAATCATCTTAATCTAGGAGAAACTGCTTCAGTATCCTCTCAATAAAGAACCACCTTGTCCTGAGGATACATAGTTTTGATCACCATAAGGGTGTCATTTATCTTATGGGAAAATCCTATAGTATCATTTTATCAAGGTAATACATGATCGATGTATCTAATACTAATGTAAAATCCTTAATAATGAGAATTTACTGGTTTTAGAGGAGGGTATTAAAGTTTTATGCCTAGATTTGTGACCTGGGAATAACATGGAACTGAAGTAAGTGTGACATTCTGGTTTAGATCCAAGTGTAATTTTATTCATGTAAAAGGATGGGTGAGGTTTTCTCCCTAGTGGGGGATAGCATAGTAATATCAACATAGTGTGTATGTATGGAAAAGGGTTCTCCCAAGTTGAATGGTAAGGTTATGGGTTCTCATAAGTAGTGGTATGGAAAAGTACTTTTCCTAGTTTAGGAGTAGTTAAAATGGTTTTTACATAGTTTTAAGTTCATATAAGGGACTTGGGTGTGTTTATCCCTAGTGTGGTTCTCCCTAGAGAAGATGGACTCACGAAACTCTAATATCGATAAACATGGCGATCATTCACCCTAGTCTACAAAAACTAAGGAAAATAGTCTTTATAAAAGTTTTTATCTTTATATGACTCAATTACCCCTCTCTTTGGTTAATTATCCTTGGTATTATGCTTTATAATCTATACAGAGAGGAAAAAATAGTTCTAAGTGAAGTGAGTTTATGTCATATCTTAATTTTTCAAAATGGTTTTAAATGACAGTTTAAGGGGTCTATTTATAGTCCACTGAGGATGTGGGAAAGTGTTATTGGACATATACATATATTTGATCTTGTATTGATGTAGACATGTCACTGAAGTAAACTAGAGCACAAGACATAGTGCATTACTACTTTCATATAGGTTAACCTTAGTAAGGATGCGAGAGTCTAAGGAGAAATATGAATAGTGAAGTCTATACTTGAGAACCATGTTATATATTTATTTTAGTGGTTATCTTGACCTCACTTGGAGTCTTTAATTTTAAAAAATGGGAGCACCATAAAATATTTAATACAAATTGCGTACATATTATAATTTAAAAAATACTATCTTATAAAAAAACATTAAATATTATATATATATATATATGGTAAATAAAATTAGAAATAATTAAATGGTAAAATTAAACTAGATAAATAACATTAGTATAATTTTATAGGGACATAGTCTACTTGATATATAACCTCTCTGAACAACATTGTAAAAATAAAGAAAAACATTGAAAACATGATTTGAATTGTGAAATTATAAAAAAAATTGATAAAAAAAATTATCAATTGTGTAATAAATGAAAGTAGAGGTATTTATAGGGAGTATAATAATTCTCTGACCATTGATAAAATTATTTGACTATTTCAATAGTAACTAAATATTGAAATAGCAACTAGATTGATAATAGTAGAAAAATAAATAAAAACAATATTTAAAATGAATAAAAATAGAAACTAAATATTATAATTTTATAATATGAATTTTGAAATTATATAACTAAAATCATAAATAAGTATAAATTTTAAAATGTTTTTAACTTATTTATTAAAAATTTAATTTTTATGTTAAAATCTAAAATTTAGAATTTCAAAAATTTAAAACATATTTTGGTTTAAATATTTGTTATAATTTATTATCAAATATATAATTTATAATAATTGACAAAATATATATATGTGGTCTTTCATAGAATAAGAAATAATAGTTGTTCGTGATAAAATTATATTCCCATGATATATATGATTTTATTTAAAAGTAAAATTTCAAATATTTATAATTATAATTTGATAAAATCCAATTCATTTTTGTAATAATAATTTTGAAATTATTTTAGGGTGTGTTTTATTCTTTATGAAATGTTTTGGTGAATAGTGAAAAATATATTTTATATAAATATCGTATGTTTTATGGGATCACCATGATATACATATGAGTTAAATTTTTTGAAAAAAACTATTCCATAACTTAACTGTATTTGATGAGTAAAAAAATTCATTTCAAATTAATATAGTTAATTTCTAAACTAAAAAACAAATTTCCAAAACCAATGTTATATTTTATTATAATATAATGATATGTTTCATTATTTATATTGAATAAAATGTTTTCAAGATTCATTTCATTATTGGTAGTGTTTAATTGTAAAATAAACACATTTTTTTTAATCAAAGACTAATGAAAATCATATGAATCAATACTATTAACATCCTTGATCCTAAATAATAAAATAATCGATATTTTATTCAATGATACCCCCTTTGTTTTATATGCACCCATCCTCTACCCCTTTCTCATCATATACAAAACTATTTTATTTGAAAACACTATACCCAAATCCCTCTCTAAACACCTATATACATATAAATAAGGAACTTGTCAATCCAAAAGTCCCCGTTTAAATGATTTAGAATCAATCCAAATATGTGGCTTCAATAGTAATGTTAGGGTTTTAAAACCCATGTCTTCTCATTTTAATTATCCTCTAACCCCATTTATAATGTAAGTGAACATTAAATATAACCTTAAAATAGCAGTTTCATTATATACTAATGTTTTTATAAAACTGAAATATTTATTAGTTTTTATCTTCTTTTAAACTCTTAAAAAAAAATCATTTACCCATTTTAGTTTTATACTGCCTATGTGAACAATGATATTTTATTTTTCACTTATTCATTTTATAAATTTTATAAAAATATAATTCATAATTGAATAAAACATTAATAATACAATAATATAATGTATTTTATTATTCTATATTTATATTAACATTTTAATAATGATATTTAAAGTAAAAAATCACAAAAATTATAAATCATATACAATAAGATTATCGAGGAAGATTCCATGAGTGGTAACATTTGTGTAATGAAACACATAGTTATTTGTTTAAAAATTCATATGTAGTTTGTTTTTTTGTCGAATTAGGAATAATTCAATGAAATGGGATCTTGATTGATAATTCATCTTTTAAAAATATCTAGGATATGTTTTTCGATGTGTAATAAGGCTTAGTTCAAGGTTTTTGTTCTTGCATGATCATCAAAGAAGCGGTGAGGATACCATTGAATTTCTTCTAAAGTGGAATTTTTTATGGAGGCCTGATCCATGATGTAGTCAGTAGCCTTTCAATGTATTTCCAAAGTACATTATACAATATAGAACCACCCAATATTTTTATTATAGGCATACCTATAATTTCCCAGTCATCCCCTTCTTTGATTTTATAGGAGAGAAGGGTATGAGGAGAAGGATTTTTAGTTATCACCTCTCCCATTCATCCCTTTTGTGATCCCCAAAAAAATGGATGTATTAAGTGAATACCAATTGAGATTATAGGTGGTATATTATTTTATTACTTCATTTGGGTTCCAATTTATATCCCATGGATTTTGGATTGATTTAGGAAAGGGTTTTGGTGTCGATTCCACTCGAACATGATCAAATCAGGTGAGGATGATGAGGATTTAATATGGATTTTCTAGAGGAGGTTTCAAGAGGATGAACCCATGACATATTTCACTATTTTAGTTTTGTTTACCCACTTACATAATTTATTTAGTATTTTTTATTAAATTGAAAATAATAAAAAATGACCAGGTTCCAGATATTTGGGATGTTTTATTGAGTGTGCTGGGAGTATGTCATTGGTGGTTAGTGTGTCGTTTCATGAGATTTCGACAAGGGAATGCATATTGGTGATTTTATGGAAAATTATATTCTTTTATAAATTTTAATAATAAATTATAATAATAAATTATTAATTATTTTAATATTACATTATAAGATATAGCTATAGGTGGTGGTACAATTTTAGAGGAGGCATGGATAGTCTTGATTGATGTGGTGTCGAGCATCACAAGGATGGTAAATCCTTTATAGAGGTAAGTGTTCAATATAATATAAATCTATATACTTCCTTATTCATTATTTCTTACTTTATACATGTTTCATTGGACCAAATAGAGGGATAAAAACTAAGATATCCCTATGTGGAAGAGATAGGATGGTTTTGGGCAACCTAGGCTTGAGGAAAGTGCTCATTAGAGCCTTTGGTAATTTAGGATTACCAAGAAACTATGTCACCAAGATAAGGGGGTGATGGGTGATTTTATAAGAGATCTTGGAAATTTATCTATATTTTAGATGTGTCATTTGTTACTTAATATAGTTTTACTAGAGCGTGTAAAGTAAGATTATAGGGATTATGCCTAGTGGGAAGGGTGAGAAAAACATATGTCTCACGCTATGTTAGCTAAAACATATTGAGGATAGATTAAGGATTGATTCATGTTGTGAAAGGTAGAATAACTATGGGACTAGTCAGGGTGTGAAAAATAAGGTTTTATAATGGGAAACTGTTAAGATATATTTTAAGTGATATGTGAAATGGGTCCTGAATGATGGTTGTGGAAGGATGTGGGCTTGATTCCTGAGGATTGGTTGAGTGGTTCCTATAGGATATGAGGTCATGAGGTGTGATATATTCAAGCTGATATTAATTTTCAAATATTGGGATGGGTATAGATCACCCTAGTGGATGCCTAATGGATTATATAAGGACCTCACAAGGAATGGCATGTTATAATTTGGATGATGACATGTGTTTATGGTGTGAGGCTAGGTCTCAAGTGACTAAATACTTATGCATATATAGTGTTATTGTGGAATATTTTTCATATCCTACCAATTATACACATGTGTTCATGTTAAAGGAATAAAATTATATTGTGGATAATGTGGATCCTAAGTCCTGACCTCACTATGAGTGATATGGCCCTACGTAGACTACCATGAGTGAGATGGACTCATATTGTGCATGATTTATAGGCCTGCCTTGAGTGATAATGTATGGATTATGACATGATGAGAATAGAATGATTGAGAAGGTTCTAGGTGGAGCCTAACTTGAGTAAGAAGTTTATAGTTGGATTGTGTAATGTGACTGGATCCTAAATTGAGTGATTGGGTATTGGCCAGGATAATAGACATTCTTGAGTAATAAGTTTTTTCTATATAAGATGTGGATGATGGTCCCAACCTAGAGTGATAAGGCAATGGGAAAGTTTGTATGTGAGGACACTTTGAGTAAGAATGATATTCTAGAACTATATATGTTATACTCAACCTTGATTGATAAGGTAGTGGTTGGGTATTGAAAAATGACCTCCCTTGGGGGATAAGGAATGGTCTCGGGATATAGATATAGGAACACCTTAAGTACAAGATGAGTCCATGGATTAAATGTAGGACACTACCCAATGCCTTCTGTTAGTGGCCAAGGATTAGTTAACACCCTTTTTGATTCTTTTGGTACAATATGTGAAATGATTTCAATGACATAAGGTGTCTAGATTCTATAATGGGTCTAAAACTAGTTTGACCAGTTGTCTTGGTGGCCTACTTATCACATAATGACATGATGCACATGGAGTCACGATGGCCTGTTAAACACACAATATACAACGTTCTTCTTTTACTTGTTTATTTATTTTACTCATACATACAATTATATAATGGATTGTAATGGTGAGACCCTACTAATATTTATTTCTCACACTCTGCATGGGAACATTAGTGAATTTATAAACCTTATGTTTATTTTAATGTTTATTATAGGATATAAATTAGACCAAGATATAGTAGATTGGCATGTATTTATAGATAGGGTTATTAAGGAGTAAAGACGGTGGTTATACCATTGTGTATTTTTTTCTCTGATTTATTTTTTATATATGGTCATCCTAGTTGGAAACCAATTTAAATGTATGAATGTGTACTTCAATATGGAAAATTTTATTATATCATTAGGCTTATTTGATTAACAAACTTTGAAATTTTTAATTTATGCTGTTTATTTAGTTATATTATTTGTTTGAATTTTTTATCAGGTTATAGTCTCCCCATAGTAAAATCATACACCCTTACTTCTAGTTGATTGCTTCTAGAATATAGGGAGTCACACTAGAGGTCAAGTGTCTCCTAGACTAGGGAAACTATTGAGTGGACTATGTGATAAGGCATCAAAAATTGGTATTAGAGCGTCTTGTTCTTATCTTAATATTTTAGATATAGTTGGACTGTGATATTGTAATTTTTTAGATCAGGTGATTAACCTTGGATTGGTGTTCCATGAATACTTTTTCAGTTGGAAGTCTTGGATACTAGGGGCATGAGAGTATTATTATTGTTTTTTTCTATTATGTTTTAGATTTTTATTAAAAATTATATGCTTACTAGATATTTTTATTTACGGTATTTATCTCTTGTCTTGTTATAAAAAGGGTTATGTGCATCCATCGTTTTTATTATATAGGGTTGAAATAAAATTTTTGTTCTTGTGTGTGCTTGATTTAATTGATGGGATGTTCAATTGTTTATAGTTTCAATAAAAACTTCTATATCATTTTTAGATATAACTTTTTGGTAGAATTCTACTCATCCAAACCATGGTATTTATTTCTTTTAGAATTTCATGTGGATCCTAGTACAACATACTCTCTAGTGGTGTATATATTATATTTTCATGAAAGGGGTGTATAATAACACTTTATGGTTTGGTACACGTATTGAATTATTGAGAAATTATTTGATTATGTTAAAAGGATTCCTTGAGAATGGGGTTTGGTTACATAAAGTGTCAATAATAACATATATGAATCTTTCCTATATATATTCTTTGTGAAATTATTCATAACCGAATTGTGAGGAAATAAAGAAACCATTAGAGGGTTGAGGAAAGGAATGTGGAAAGCCTTATTCTAGGTATCAATGTTAGGTTATATGGAATGATTGGTTTGATTATTTTTTCCTATTGTATGGAGATCATGTATGGATGGATCATTTCTAGATAGATAATGGACACACACTTGAGGTGTTCGGATGACACCCATGTGGCGGGTGGTCAGGTGGTAGGTTTCGGCATGAGTAAGACACCATAGACCTATTAGAAGAGATTTTCCTCTATGAGAAAAATGGTTAGTGGGTTAGGAATGTGATCCTAGTTTCAATGGGATATAAATCGTGGGATCAAAAATTAAGTGCGTGATCGGGTTGTATGAGAGAGTGAAACCATTGGGTTTGAGTGACAGCAAGTAAGATCTTGGGTAAGAACCAATGATTGGGTTTAGGGTAGACCACCCTTCTTGAGAAAAATAGTATATATATATAAGGTTTTTAGGGAAAATCATTTTTATTCAATAGAGGGTTTACAATTTTTATACATAGTTCCATTTTGGTTGCGGATTGGAGGAATGATCCATGTGTGGGTCCATTGAAAATTGTCTAGATTGTAGATAAACCCAAGTAGTTCTATAAATGTATTGTACTGGTGATACACTCATGGGAACAAAGTTCCATGTGGTTTGGTGATATGGGAGGTTCCCTTCAGTGGTATGATGTGCTGTCATAAATAGATTGGGGTACTATTGTGTGGTTACCCCAAGGTTATTTCATGATAGCGGTTGGAAGGATGGGTGAGAGTGGTTTGAGAAGAGTGATATGAGTGTGGTGTTGAGACCTTTTTCAGCCAACACATGAGTATAAGTATATGAGAATCCATATGGAGTGGAGTTCACCCTTGTCCATTAAAAGGTGTGACCCCTATTTCTAGGGATTTTTTGTGAATGTCAAGTATGATATTTCTACAGAGTAGGGAATGGATAGTGGTTGGTGTTTTGGTTTAGTAGATAAATGATAAGGATACATCTATCTTGGGAAGAACCTTATTATTCATGGGTTAATGAACCCCGTCTTAGAAGGGTCATGATCGTGGTGAGACTAATTGGTGTACATTCAAGGTGACACTTGGAATATAATTTGTAGAAAAATATATTGATATCATATTCCTTAAGAAATACCTGATTTGAGATTTATATTTAGGTTAAAATGGAGTGTAGATGTTTTTATTAGACTCAAGATGGTTTTGGTGTGATCTGAGGGCGAGTCAGATCAATGAAACACTAGTTCCCATGGTGAGAGAATGGTTGTTGGTTTGGTTTTTTATTGATCCAACCATATAACTACAACAAAATTGGGGTTTATAATTTAGTGAGGGTATTTTAATAATCTCATGATGCCTCCAAAGTTAAGGAATCAGGATTATGTGATTGGATAGTATGTTAACTGGTGTCACTAAGTGTTTTTAGGTGAGTTTTGATAGATGAGGACAAACCAGTGTTTTCATGTTGTATGGGATGTGGTTAGCTGAGAACCACATTGAGCATGTTGGTGGACTAATGAAAGTTTAAATCTCCTAATAAGAGATAATTCTTATGGTGGGAAGCACAATGTCTTGGAATATTTCTTCATGAGAAGATTATTATGATGGTAGAAGTATAAGCATTGTGATGAACCTATTATTGATATATTTGTGTCTTGGGAGAGATAGGTGTGGTTTGAACCACCTTAGTGTTTGTGGTGATATTGAGAAAGTGTATCAGATTTTAGGGGATAGTTCACCTTGGTGGTTGGAGATGCACATTAAAAGTGCCTTTGGAGTTTTGAGATGAACAATGATGAGTTTGAGGTGAATTTATGATTACTGTAGGTCGTGTTTGTTGGTTGAAGAAATACTATAAATTCTATAGGATGAGAAGAATTATGGTGGGGGGGGGGGGGTTAATGACCCATATTCTAAAATTCATAGGAAGTATTAATTTTTATCCCAGAGAAGGGTTCATTATATGTGTTGGGATTTTTATCAGGTATTCAACCATTGGTACATATATAGAAGATGTTTACGGATGTGTAATAAGGCCTAACTAGTGGTTTGAGTTCTCAGTTTATCATCAGATAAGGGTTGGAGAGGCCCTTACATGATATTTTAGTAGTAGGCAGTAACCCAAACCATAACCTGAATGAATGTGTCATGTGGTGGTTATCAGGGAGGCCATGATGTAGTTGCCAGAGGCTACTCCATAGAGGGTTCTCAAGAGGAAAGTATTTAGGATGCCCCTGGAGGTGGGATATGCAGCAAAGCCTTGTTCCATGTTGTATTAAGAAGACTTGTATCATGGAACGAATGGACATTTCAAAATTTCCTCCAAACTAGTCTTTTAAATTGTGTATGACAAGTAATTTCTTAGCCAACCACCTTTCCAAATTTAGGAAGGTTTATTGGGAGCACCATTTTTCCCAGATCCCAGACATTGTCCCACCTTTAACCCCCCAAAAAATGGGAGTTTTTTATTATGTTATTTCATTTATTCAAGGTGTGATCTTTTTTTCTTCCTTAGTTTTGTTTCCTCCTTCATATCCCTCAAATTTTGGTTCCATTTGGGATAGGGTTTTGGTGCTGATTCTAATAAATCATAGTTGAATTGAGTAAGGATGATATATATTTGTAATTTCTTGATTAGAGGAGGCCTTGAAAGAATGAAATTACTCCTTTTATAATTTCATTTGTTGTTAGCCTATTTTATAATTTATTTAGTTTTATTTATTAAATTAGAAAATATTCAGGTGCTAAGTGTTATAGATTTTTTCACAATATATGTCAGGAGCATGCCATGAGTGGTTGGAATGTTGTTGCATGGTGTTTTGGAAAGTTGATGTTTCTCAATGATTTTTATTCATTATAACTATTTGGATTAATTTGAATAATTAATTATAATTTTTTATAATAAATTATTTTAATGTTGTGGTATGATTTATGAGCTCGAGTAGCTGTTTGGGCATAAATGAGGCATGGAATGTCTTGGGAAATGTGGTGTGGAGTATCATGAGGATGATGACAGGTTTATGGAGGTAGGTGGTCCTTATAATATAAATTAACATTATTACATTTTCTTGATTTCTTTTTGTTATGCATATTACTTGGGACCAGGTAGAGGGATAGGGTCCTAGAGCACCCTAGGTAAATGAGATAGGATTATCTTGGGTCTTTTAGGCATTATATAAGTGTTACTTAGAACATTATGTAATTTAGGATTCCCCATGGGCTATGTATCAAATGGGATATGGTGGTAGTTAAGTTAATAACATACCTTGGGTAGATTTTTGGATATGAGATGAGGCATGAGTAGCTTAAGATAATGTTCATAGGACTGTTCGGGCATGCTTGATGGGATTAGGAATATTGGGAAGGGTGAGATGGATGTACATATAACACCAGGTAATGAGAACCCACATCATGTTATATTGATTATTGGTGTTCTCTATAAGTTATAGAAGTCCTTTAGGACTGGTCAGGGTGTAATGAAAACAGTTTTCCTCCAAGCGATGGTTGAGGTCCATTTTGAGATTGATGTGAGATGAGACCTGAGTGAGGATTGTTATAAGTATGTGGAACATCATCCTAAGGTTTGGGTTAGGTGGATTCCATTGGCTATGTGATCACAAAGGGGTTACGTATTCATGATAGTATCAATGAGTAGAGATTGGGTTAGCCCAAGAGGACCCTATTGGATGCCCTGAAGGTTATAATGAGGATTCTAAGAGGAATTTTGTACTATTATTTAGATGGTGAGACATGTTGATGGTGAGAGGATATATCTCAATAGGCTATAAACCTATGGTAATATAGTGATCTTGTTGGATGGGTTGCATTCCCTAATTGGGCCACATGCTTGTACTTGTGATAAGTGATGGGTTTTAGTGTGTGTGATATAGAACATGAGGACATTACCCACCATGATTGAACTATTTCTCACAAGACTATGATGAGTTTAAATAGTCCTGGTGTCCATGAATTATGGTCCGATCTCAAGTGACAAGGTATGTATTGAGACCTGATGGTCTCACCTTGAGTGAGAAGGTTCTATCTAGTCCCTACCTTGAGTGAGAAGGTAGTTTTCAGATTATGGAATGTGATTGGACCATACCTTGAGTGAGAAGTTTGTGGTTAGGATGATTCATAGTCTTGAGTGAGAAGGTTGGTCCAACTGATATGTGGATGATGGAACCTACCTTGAGTGATAAGGTAGTGGTTGATTTTAGACATTAGACCCCATTGAGTGAGAAGAAAGGTTTGGGATCCAAGAAATGAGTCTCTTCCTTGAGTGAAAATCTAGGTTCTAGATAAAGATGGATTTCCCATTTTGATTGATAAGCGATAATGTTATGATGTGGATGTGGGGCTACCTTTAGTGATAATTTGATTATTGAGCTTGGACATAGACCCTACCCTCTGCCTTCGAGTAGTGGTTGAGGCTTAGTGGGAACTATACCTTGAGACATCAGGTATTGTTTGGGCTATGAGTTTGAAGGCATGATGCCAATATATTATGGGATAATACTGAAACAAGTATGATCAAGTTTGGCGGTGTCCAGGATAGTAAAATATGACCTGTTGTGTATGGTTTCATAATGTCCTAGTTATCACATGACTTTTAGGGTTATTGTGTTCCATATTTATTTATTTTGTTTATTCATACATGTATATGAAAATGTATATTTAGGGAACCCAGTGAGAACCCTTTCTTCATCTCCATGGTGTATGTGGATTTTGATGTGCAAGAGAGATGTTCACTATAGTAGGATTTCGGGTCCTTCAACCTAGGATATGAGCCTTGGATTATCCACAGTTACTTCAACATCATGATAAATCATAAGAAAAAAAATGAGGGGGAAATTTCATTGGATGTCCTGAAGGGAATCCACATATTTTTTATATCAAAATGGACTTGTGGAATTGGGTTATTACGAGGATTGGTTCACCTGGTTTAACAACCAAAGAGGGTTCTGGCGCCCCTAGTGCAGACTCGATTAGTTCCTTGCTAATTGTTAGGTGATTTTGTCCTTCCTAGACACTGGGGTCTCTCATATACCAAGTAAACTCTCTAATCACTCCCCCATTCATGTTACTCTAACCTCTAATAATGCCAAATATTATTGTTTCTGGTAATCCCACCTGTGGTTGTCCAAAGCAGAAAATCATCGGGCTGTTCTTTAGGCACGGAGAAATCCTTCCAATGGAAGTCCTTAAGAGAACCTCAATAAATAATAAGACACATTAGAAATTATATCAAGTACTAGAATCAGAATTTTCCCTCCTCTTATAAGGATTTGAAGGTGACTAGATCAAATATTTCATTCCTAGAAGTTAGCTCGAAAATCCGATGGAGTGACTACATTAATGAACTGGCTAACTAGAAGAATATATTTTATGATATGTTACTAGAGAATGAATAAATGGATTTTGAGAAGTATAAAGTCATATAAATAATGGCGAGAGATCATAATAGGGAATATTTTCATACCTTTATAAAGGATAAATGATTCCACATCAGACCTAACCTCATTCTCAACAATGGTATTTATTCTAATAATAGGGAGGAATTCAGAGGTATGGATGAGACATAATTTAAATCTCTTCATACAGGTCTCAATACTCATTGGAATGGTGGTTGACCGAGTGGACATGTGTATGTTTTCATTTCCATTCCTACATTTGTTTCTTATATTGACAATGCATCCTTTGAAACCATAGTGGCTGAGAAAAATAATCAAGCGGATCCTTGGAATCTCAATCGAGAGAGTGCATCAGGTCCTGATGGGTTCCAATGTTTATCCTATAGGGGATCATGGGACATAGTAAAACCTAACATGGTGTTTTTGATCCATGAATTCTTCTGTGGAGGTAACTTACCATGTGTAGCCCACATCACTACTCTAGTGCCTACCCAAATGGGTAAGGACCCCTCCAGGATAAATTATTACTGACTAATCAGTATATGGAACTTCCCATACAATTATCTATCTTGTGTGATCAACAAATCGCTATTGAAACACCATCCTCGTTAGATCTCAGAAGAACAACACATTTTTTTCAAGGTGATATCAATATGAGGGGAAATCGGACATGCTCATGAAAAAGTCACTGATATCAATCTAAGGAAACTGGGATGTAATATTTCTATCAAACTCTAAATGAAAAAAATCATATGATTTTATTGAATAGAACTTTATTCTTAAGGTGTTTACCCGCATGGGATGTTCTAAAGGGGTTAGAGACCTCACATTCAGATTCTTTTTTTCTATTTGGATATCAATTAATTTTCTGGAATGAAACTGTTGCTTCTTCAAGATGGTTCAGGGTCTTAGATAGGGAAATCCATTGTCTCTAAGTTTATTCATTCTCTCCAAATTTTCCCTTATCCTCTTTATCAAGATGATTCTATCATCTGGTATCATCTTCCCATACAATTTAAAATATAGTTCAACTAGGATATCTCATCTCATGTTTATGGATGACACCCTTATCTTTTCCAGTGAAAATAAAAGTTATATTTTTAGTATCAATACGATCATGGAGATCTATTTTAATTGGAGTTGTAAAGTGGTTAATCAGGATAAGAGTATCCTATAAATTTCCTCTCACTACTTAGACATGCGTGTTAATATTTTGAAAAGAAGCTTGGGGATCCTCAAGAGATAATTCCTGATGAATTATCATGGTACTTTAATCTCCACAGGTCATCTCTATATCCATCAGTTTGAAAAGATTGTGGGATGGATCAGGGGCCATATTATGGACTTGAAGAATTGATTCCTTTTTTAGAGGTATAATCACATTGGTTAATAGTATTTTAACATCCATTACCATTTATGCCATTTCATATCTTAAGGTTCCTAAGGGATTTAACTCAGATATTGAAAAGATCTGGGAAGCAATCATTTGGGATGATCATTTTGAGGGGAGAGACCAGTGGATTTCTTGGAGTAGGATGGCTAGACCACTGAGGGAGGAGGGAATCAATGTTATAAATTTTTCTACTTCTATTCGTGGATTGAATGTGAAAAATGGAATGGTAAATCATCATGAACCATTCTATCTTGGTAAGGTTTATAGTGGAGAAATACATTAATGACATGTAACTGACTAGAGTTTACTTCTCCTCCCTTTGTTTCATGATCCAACCTCACATATTAAATTGTCAGTACTACACATAGTGGATTATTATATGGGAAAAATCTGTTTATGGTATCCCAATTCGGTGGGAACAAAGATTGGTTTTATCAAATATCCAACTCTAAACCTAAAATTCAGAAAATCCATCATGTAACAAGATTCATCCATATTGTGTTGGATAATTTCCAAAATAAAACTTTCAACTTCATTAGACTCAAATCAAAGCTAGATCATTTTGTATTTATTGTATCCTCTTCAGGAATTATTTTGGATAAGAAGTTTTAGTGAGTGACTACAAATCTTAGTGATGTGGATCTCTAGGGTGTGATCCTATGGTGCTAATAGATCCATTCTATATTCAACTTTCTCACTTGGAATGTTAGGAACATGGTGCTACCCATAGATGAAAACATCTAGTTTATAGGCATCCCCCTAGTATCGAGGTGTTACTTCTATAATTTTACATGAGAAGAGACCTTAAATCAGGTTTTCATCATGAGAGACTGTGTTTTCATAGTTTATATCTCCCTCTATTATTTTACTGGCCCACCTAACCAAACCACATCAGGGGACACTTTTCCTTACCACTAGCTCTAGGGTTCAAGATTCTATGTCCATGAATTGACGTTGTAAGAACCCAGTTATTATTCTTGAGGTAAGGGTTTCTTCTTTTCTCATTTCCTTAAGTGTTTTTGAGAAAGTAAGCAAAATGGGTGAAAATACTAAATTTTGTGACTAAACGCCATGTACTTTTCCAAATTCCATGTACTTTGGCCATCAGGAAGGAGTACACAGGGTGTGTAGGACGGTTGAAGATGATGGGTGAAAAAACCGACTACACGCCGTGTAGTGGTTATTTACACGCCGTGTAGTCAGTCAGCTGGAAAACAGTAAGGCGGTGGACAGATGAGTGACAGTACACGCTGTGTACTCATGTCAACAGATGAAAAGCGCCATGCTGGTGAGAAACCACTGAAGGAACTATTAAAAACATGAAAACTACACACCGTGTACCAAATAGTACACACCGTGTAGTCTTTTTTTCTTTCTTAAAATGGGAAGTAGCCTCCCCTGTTCATAGGGAAGGATTAGAACTGGAGTAGAGCTTAGGATTATGGCTGAAACATTAGAGATCACCCGATCGAGCATCGGGAATCCGATTTTTCCTCCGTCGATCTCATTGGTACCATACATGTAATCCCTCTCTTCTCCTTGAATGGTTATTTAAAATTATTACTATAAAGGGAGTTATTTTCGTTTGAATGTGAATTATTTTACCTCATATCTACTTCATTCTTGGGCGTTTCTAGGATCTTCGTTCGCATATATCGGTTAGGGGAAATTGAGGTAGGTGGTCTAGTGTTTATTTCCAACTGCTGTAGTGAATTTGTGTACCATTGTGAAATGAGCCCATGAATGAGATGTTGTATGGATAAGGTCTTGCATAATTAAATATCTATAATTTCATAGGTAGTTTAATGAACATTTATAACTATTTTTTTGGGATTGCTAGTTGGATCTAGGACCACCCCTGGGGTGCATTCCTCTGTTTGGCAATTTGTCAGGCTACCCGAGAGTATACGGTGATTTTAGCATGTCTTAAATTTCCTTGAGAGAAATTGTATATAAAATTCTTCTTTATATGTTGGGCATGGCCAGGTTACTTGTTTAGCCTGTGGGCAGTGCTCTGTTCAGCCTGAGGGAAACTTCTTTCGTGCCTGTGGGTAGTAGATTCTGTGCCTATGGGTGACACCTCGTAAGCCTGTGGGCATTATTCGATATGTCTATGGGAAGATTCCTATGGGATTTGATTCTCTATACCTAAGGGTAATCGTTTAAATTCCTAAGGACACTGATTATTTACTTATAAATACACTATGTTGTTTTCCTACGATGGAATGATTAAATGAATATTAAAATGGTAATATAAGTGGTAAAGTTAGTTACTTTTGAGTACAGATTTATTTATTTCATTTACTCCTGCACACTGCTGTTGCATATTTACACTGACAGTTGGGCATGGATCTATGGTGGGTGCCTACTGGGATTCATTTCTCACACCCAGTTTGGGTCATATCTTTGGACCAAACTGACTATATTCTTGTAGATATGGATAAGGGAAAAAGTCCCTATACAAGTACATAAGTGTTTCTGAGATGTAGGGGAGCATGAGACCGAGCTTAGCCTCGTGATGCTGCCAGCTGTTTTGTTTTGTTTTTCTATACCTATACATTCCATTGTATCATATTGTACTACTGTGTAACATGTTCTGGTTGTTTTCATAGAATAGTGACATGATGCATCTTGACATACATATATATATTATTGTGGTTCTTTTTACCGTAGTTCTTCATTTCAGTTATGCATGTTTTACTTATTCCACTGTTGTTGAATGTTTGTTCTTGTTTTCCACTACTCTACACTTTGAAAGATGCGGGCATAGTGTCCCCACTATAAGACATGGGCCCTTGCTTCTAGTTGGCGGCCTCTAGTGTTTGGGAAAATGCGCTTGAGGTCACGTGGCGAACCAGGTTCGGGGCACCCGTGGAGTGGCACCCGGATCCGGGATGTTAAAAGTGGTATCAAAGGGCATTTCATTTCTTTGACTTACTATATGGAGCCTTAGTCAAGGATAGGATGTAAATGGTTGTTGATAATAAGTTGTTTCTGGGAGTAGCTAACCCGTGTACAGGGAAAAGCCAATTTACCTCGTGTCGCAATTTTATTGATTTTTCAATTTACAGTTGATCTGATTTTCATTGTGGGGTGACACACTTGTGATTGTGCTATTTATATGTTATCCATGGATTCTATTTAGTTGAAACCCGATGAGATGAGGGTATTCCATCTCATGCATCATTTAGTCACATGCTATAAATCACATTCCATGCATAGTTCCATGCCATGTTGGCGCATTAGAAATTGCATGATGTTGTGATAGTTGTTGTGCTAGAAAAGCATACTGTTGAGATAGCTACTTTGATAAATACCTGAAAAGTGATAGGGTATTTTTTTGTGTGAACCTGTTGATAGGATGGATGCCAAAATTCGGTTTTTGGAGAGTATGGGCCCTCAATGAGCAGAATTTGGTGGATCATTGACTTGTTTACTTGTAGAAAACATGTATAAGATGCCGAGATTTGATTCGTGGGGAGTATGGGCCCTCACGGATCAGAATTTGGTACTTAGGTGTTGTTTTTCAGTATTTTATGGGTACCAGAGTAGTATCTAAGGCTTACTGTCCAAAAAACCCAGGATACACGTCGTGTAATTCCTCAGACACACACCGTGTGTTTTTCTGTTCGGGAAGAAATGGAAGCTTTTTATGTACACACCATGTACCCTAAGTACACACCATGTAGTTTGTCTTCGTGTCATAGACCGTGTGGGTGGGGACACAGGGTTGGGATAGTTTTGAAAAAAAACATGCCATGTACCGGATGTACATGCCATGTAGTGTTGAACCTGAGTCCGCTCGTGTAAGTAACAACACGGGCAGAAGAGACCTTGAGACATACACGTCGTGTCAACCATGGAACACGCCGTGTAGTCTGACCTGGGGACCCGGCCGTGTAGATAACAAACATGGGTCAGTGTTACCTCTTCTTGGACCACCATGTACCCGAGGGACATGTCTTGTAGTCCTTACCAGTGGGAGACCATGTGGACTTGGCCACATGGCTGGGAAATGGGGTAGTGTACAAGCCGTGTGTGGGTGTCACATGTCGTGTAGTTTCATCCGAGTAGTCGGTTGTGTCACGAACGACACATGCAGTTGGAAATTAAACCATATATGCCATGTAGATGTTATACACACCGTGCAGTCTTGTTCAAGTGATCCTTGTGGCTTAGCCGTAAAGGACTCGAGTAGGGAATAAGGATTAAAGTACATGCCGTGTATTTAGAAGGCATGCCGTGTTTTTGGGGTGTTACACAACCAGTTTAAGCTGGGGTACAATCCCATGTGAATGGATTGCGAGAACACGCCGTGTAGTTTTATACATGATGTGTAGTCATGTTTTATAAATTTTTAAAACATTCTTTCTTCGTCTCCTTGTTTTTGGTGATTGATAATATTGATCTAAGGTGTGCGTTTTACATTGTAGAGTCATGCCGCCGAGATGACCACCCATTGTTCTCCAAGAGAGCGGCAACGATTATACTCCAGATATGGTAGGCCATGGGCTACCAGGGGATCCTCCAATAGAGCCAGATGTGGCTCTATCCATTATACTGGACATAGGAATGGATGTGCTGTTCCATGAAGGATTCTTGCGGTTCATGCAGACCTTTTAGGGAGCACCGCTGGCTGCCACATCTATGGATGAGCTGACTCGTATCTTCCAACAGCAGCATTCGCCTACGTTTTAGGGGATGGAGGACCACCAGATGCGGAGACTTGTCTGGATTCATTGCAGACTATTTTCAAGAATCTTGAGATGCCTCCAGGGTGGAGGGTCAAGCTCACGTCCTATATGTTGTGTGATTCTGCCAAGAGGTGGTGGGATGTTACCACCCAGTCAGAGCATCACAAAGACTTGGCATGGGAATATTTTCAGACAGCTTTCTATGAATTCTTTTTTCCAAATATGCTGAGGGAAGATAGATCTTGATTGTTCATGAATCTACAACTGGGTTCTATGTCGGTGATGAATTTTCCTACTCATTTCACCGTGCTTTAGCGTTTTGCACCCATTCTAGTGGGTGATAAGACGTTGATGGATAGAAGCTTTGAGGATGGTATTTGATATGAATTCTGAGCCCTGGTGAATGTTTTTTGGGTGCCTACTGTACATGCTATTATGAACCAGGCACTGATTACCGAGCGGAACCTGCAGGAAGCTTGTGGGGTGGGCTAGGGCGGTTCAACACCAGTTTTTGGTACTATTTCTACTGGCAAGAGGAAGAGACAGATGGACTTCTCTCACAGTGACAATACAAACTAGAAGAGTGTTTTAGGTGGCCAGGTAATGTGCTATCAGTGTGGTAAGGAGGGGAACAAGAGAACGCAGTGTCCACGTGACCCAGTAGAATGCTGAACTTGCGGCCAGATGGTGCATCTGTAATTCTTTTTCCAGGCCTTTCCACTAGTGGCTAGTGAGAGGGGTTCTGTGCAGACTCCATGTGTGGGAGCAGGACCAGCAGCTTCTTACCAATCGGGAAACTAGAATATGTCAGGGTTTGCAGGCAGAGATGGTGGTCGTGGTCGTGGTAGTCGGACACTAGGATCTCAGAGGAAGTAGGGTGAGACAACTCAGGGTAGCTAGGCTTTGTCGCTGGGCCGCGACACTGGGTAGGCATATGCAGTGCAACAGACCCAACAAGAGCAGGATCCCAGACCTTCTACTCTTAGAGGTACTATTCTAGTAGCTTTTGTCTGATCTTCAGTACTTTTCGATACGAGTGCTACACATAACTTTGTATCACTGCCTGTTGTGGAGAGCCTTGGGATCTGTGTTTATTCTTATTCTGATATTATGACACTAGACACTCTGTTGGGGACTAGAATTTCTGTTGTGCATCAATGTAAGGAGTTCCCCATTGAGGTTGGTGGGTGTCACATCCTATGGAACGTCTATGTATTAGAGATGACGAGCTATGATTTCATTATCGGGATAGACTAGTTGGTTCCCTTTCAAGCCATTGTAGACTTCTAACATCGCAGGGTGCGTTTCATGTCACCAGAGGGTGGATAGTTTCTATACAAAGTCGAGTGTGATGTTCAGGGGAGTCGAGCTGGACCAGAGCATCGTGGGTGAGGTGGAGTCACAGCCCAGATTAGGTGTTTATATCTAGATGATCATGGGTCTTTTCAGAAGTACTTCCCTCCAGTGGTTTATTTTTTCAGGGATGTCTTCCCGGACAAATTTTCAGGTCTACCTCTAGAGCGTGAGGTGTATTTCTCTATTGATCTTGTGCCAGGAGTGGCACAGGTATCCATTCCTCCTTATAGGATGGCTACACCTAAGTTATAGGAGCTCAAGAGACAGTTAGAGGAGTTACATTCAAAGGGTTTTATCTGACCCAGTACTTCTCCTTGGGGTTATCTGATCCTTTTTGCGAAGAAGGTGGACGGTACCCTCAGACTCTGTGTGGATTATCAGAAGCTGAACCAGTTGACGGTCAAGAACTGATATCCCTTACCAAGGATTGATGATCTTTTTGATCAACTTCGATGTGCATGAGTGTTCTTGAAGATCGATTTGAGATCAGGATATCATCAGTTACATGTTAGAACATCTGATATACCTCTCACGGCATTCAGGAGCTGGTATGGTCTATATGAATACATGGTTATGCCGTACAGACTCATGAATACACCAGCAGTTTTCATGGCTCTGATGAATCATGTGTTCCATCCTTATCTAGATTCATTTGTGGTAGTATTAGTAGACGATATCTTAGTGTACTCTCACACTCAACACGACCATGCCACCCATCATGAGATCATATTGAGTACACTGAGAGAGCATCGACTATAAGCAAAGCTCTCAAAGTTACACTTTTGGATGGACCATATTCACTTCTTGGGTCATATCATTTCAGAGGCAGGAGTTGCAGTTGACCCAGAGAAGGTGGGAGCATATTTTCCTGGGAGTAGCCTAAGAAATTGTTTGAG
The DNA here is from genome assembly GCA_963277665.1 of Viscum album. NCBI lineage: Eukaryota > Viridiplantae > Streptophyta > Magnoliopsida > Santalales > Viscaceae > Viscum > Viscum album. Next base: position 398,973,822 of record OY728125.1, read on the forward strand.
ATACGAAGTTTCATAGGGCCGGCTGGTTACTACAGGAGCTTCATCCAGGACTTCTCCCGCTTAGCAGCGCTATTGACGGGTTTGACTAAGAAGGTTGTGATGTTCATTTGGTGAGAAGCTTGCGAGACAGCCTTCCAAGAGCTGAAGAGAAAGTTGAAATCAGCACCAATCCTGATACTCTTAGAGTAGGGAAAGAGCTATACAGTTTACTATGATGCATCAGGTATTGGGCCTGGAGATGTGTTGATGCAGGGTGATCGAGTGGTTGCATACGGGTCTCGGCAGTTGAGGCCACATGAGAAAAATTACCCAACACATGATCTTGAGTTTGCTGCAGTTGTTCATGTGATACACTGTTGGAGACATTATCTCTTGGGGGAGCATTTTTTGGTTTTCACCGACCACAAAAGTCTCAAGTATATCTTTACTCAGTGTGACTTGAATCTAAGGCAGCGAAGGTGGGTCAAATACATTCAGTCCTTCTATTTTGAGCTTGCCTATACACCGGGTAAGGTTAATGTAGCTACTGATGCACTGAGCAGGAAGACTCAGACATAGGAGGTTCCTAAGGCTAGTGGTGAGTGGAAGCTTATGTATTTGTTCTCTAAGATGAATTTGGAGGTTCACAATAGTCTGGGGAAAACCTATCTTTTATCTTTAGATGTGACTTCTGCCCTCTTGGATAGAGTGAGGATGAGAAAACTATCTGATTTAAAAGGCCTAGTTATATGGGGTCGGTGGCAAGTGAGGACCCTCCTCCTGGTTAGACGATAGGCGATGATGAGGTATTGTGTTTTGTTGGAAGAGTGTGGGTTCCGTGAGATATACACGAGGAGTTGATGTGGGAGTTTCATGAATCAACTTGGGTAGTTCATCCTGGAGTTACCAAGATGTTCCGTGACTTGAGACGTTAGTACTGGTGGCGAGTTATGAAGAGAGAAGTAGCCGGTTTTGTTATGAGATGTTCCACCTGTCCGCAGGTAAAAGTGAATCATCAGAGGACAGCTGGACTGTTACATCAGTTACCCATTCTAGAGTGGAAATGGGATGATGTCGCGATGGACTTCATGACTGGATTTCCAAGGTCACCTCGAGGCAACGACGCTGTGTGGGTTTTTGTGGACAGACTCACAAAAGTAGCTCACTTTTTTCTGATCAAGGAGGCCTTCGGTGTTGACGAGCTAAGAATGATGTATATCTGAGTGGTCTTACATCTTCATGTGGTCTCTCATTTTATCATTTTAGATAGGTACTCCCATTTTATGTCTTGTTTTTGTAGAATTTTCAGAGGGCACTGGGTACACAGGTGCTTCTGAGCACAGCTTACCACCCTCAGACCGATGGCCAGTCAGAGCGTACTATACTAGTGCTTGGGGACATACTACGTGCATGCGTACTATACTTTGAGGTATTCTGGGAGAAACATATACCCCTAGTTTATTTTGCCTATAATAATAGTTTTCATGCAACTATTGAGTTGACACCTTACAAGGATTTATACGGTAGGCCATGCCAATCACCTTTGTGCAAGTTGGAGGCAGGTGAGGTAGATTTACTAGGACCACGTCTCGTGAAAGAGACTTCTAAGAAGGTCTAGTTGATTTAGAAGTGGATGGATACTGCGCAGTCTCATCAGAAATCTTATGCTGATCGCCGTAGAAGACCCTTGGAGTTTGTGGTCGGGGATCAGGTTTTCTTGCATGTTTCACCAAGGTTGGGACAAAGGCGGATCTGGAGACAGGGTATACTTTCATCAAGGTATGTGTGGCCATTTTGGATTATGGAGAGTGTTGGTCCAGTTTCTTGTCAGTTGTAGTTACCACAGAGGTATCAGGCCATGCCTGACGTCTTCCATGTATCTCAATTGCACCGCTATAATTCAGACCCATCTCTCGTCTTTCATCCAGAGGAGGTTGAGCTTCAGATGGATGCATCCTTTGAGGAGTATGAAATTCGTATTCTTGATAGGAACACAAAGGTTCTCTAAGGCCGGTCAGTTCCTCTCTTATGAGTTCTATGGAAGCATGGAAGAGTGTGTGACGAAACCTGAGAGCAGGAGACTGACGTACGTTCTCAGTGGCCAGAGTTATTTTGAGTGTTATCTTCACCACCCTTGGAAGGGAAATTTGGGGACGAATTGCTTTACGGGGAAAAGTTTGTAAGAACCCAGTTCTTATTCTTGAGGTACGTGTTTCTTCTTTTTTCTTTTCCTTGAGTGTTTTTGAGAAAATAACAAAAATGGGAGAAAATACTAAATTTTGTGACTACATGCCGTGTACGTTTCCACACGCCATGTACTTTTTCCAGGTGGAAGGAGTACACAGGTCGTGTAGGCTGGTCAATGATGATGGGTGTAAAAACTGACTACACGCCGTGTACTGGGTATTTACACGCCGTGTAGTCAGTCGGTGGGAAAACAGTAAGGCGGTGGCCAGCTGATTGATAGTACATGCCATGTACTTAGGTATTACACACCATGTACTCATGTCTATAGATGAACAGTGCCACGCTGGCAAGAAGCTACCGAAGGAATAGTTTAAAAATGAAAAATACATGCCGTGTACCTAATAGTACACGTCGTGTTGTCTATTTTTTTGCTTAGAATGGGAAGTATCCTCCCCTATTCACAGGGAAGGCATAGAATCAGAGGAGAGCTCAGGAGGACGACCGGAACTATAGAGATCACCTGATCGAATATCGGGAATCTGATTCCGCCTCCGTCGATCTCGTTGGAACTGTACGGGTAAGCCCTCTCCTCTCCTTGAATAATTCTTTCCAATTATTACTATAAAGGGAGTTATTTATGTATGAACTGGAATTCTATTACCTCATATCTACGTCGTTCTCAAGCATTTCAAGGAGCATCGTTTGCGTATATCGGTCAGGGGAAATTGAGGTAGGTGGTCTAGTGTTTATTTCCAACTACTGTTGTGAATTTGTGTACCGTTGTGATATTCTCCCATGAATGGGGTGTCGTATGGATGAGTCCTTGCATAATAAAATAACTAGAATTTCATAGGTAGTTTAATGAACTTGTATAACTGTTGTTTGAGATCTCTTCTTGGATCTAGGACCAACCATGGGGTGCATTCATCTGTTTATCCATTTGGCTAGGTTACTCGAGGGTATACCATGATTTTAGCATGTCTTGAATTGCATTGAGAGGAACTATATATAAATTTCTTGTTTATATGTTGGGAATGGACTGATTACTTGTTTAGACTAAGGGAAGTGTTGTGTTTAGCCTGTGGGCAGTGCTCTGTTCAGCCCGAGGGAAACTTCTTTCATGCCTATGCGTAGTAGATTCTATGCCTGTGGGAAACACCTCATAAACCTCTGGGCATTATTCGATATGCCTGTGGGTAGATTCCTATGGGATTTGTTTCTCTTTACCTGAGGGTAAGGGTTTATGTGACCGAGGACACTGATTGTTTACTTATAAATACAAAATGGTGTTTTCATGCTATTAAATGATTAAATGAATATTAAAATTTCAATATAACTGGTAAAGTTAGTTACTTTTGAGTACTATTAGTTTATTTCATTTACTCCTAAACACTGCTATTTCAAATTTACACTGAAAGTTTGGCATGGATCTTTGGTGGGTTCCTACAAGGATTTATTTCTCACACCCTGTTTGGTTCATGTCTTCGGCCCAACCGAATATATTCTTGTAGGTATGGATAAGGTAAAGGGTCACTATACAGGTACATGAGTGTTGCTGAGATGTAGGGGAGTATGGGACCGAGCTCAGTCTCGTGATACTGCTGCCTATTTTGTTTTGTTTTGATGTACCTATACATTCCATTGTATCATATTGTTCTACTTTGTGACTTGTTCCGGTTGTTTTCATAGAATAGTAACATGGTGCATCTTGACATACACATATATATGACTGCTGGTTCTTTTTACTGCAGTTGTTCATTTCAGTTATGTATGTTTTACTTATTCCACTATTTTTGTTTGTTTGTTCTTGTATTCTGTTGTGCTACACTTTGAAAAATTAGGGCATAGTTTCCCCACTATCAGACCTGGGCCCTCACTTCTTGTCGGCAGCCTCTGGCATTTGGGGAAATGCGCTTGATGTCAAGTGGAGAACCTGGTTCGAGGAACATGTGGATTGGAACCCGGATCCGAGAAGTTATAGAAGTCTTGATCACTGATTATTATTATTGGACGTTGGATCATTTGGAAAGATAGGAATACTACGCATCAATATAGTACTAGATTCACTGAGACCGCTCTTATTTTAAGATCAAAGAACCTTCTGGTGCATCTTTTTAGGCTTCTCCCCAACTTGTAGAATACCCCATCCTTATGTCAGTACTTGTCTAAGAGGTTTCCTCATACCTTGAGTTTTAGTGGAAATAAATGATAGTAGTATTTTTTGGATACTCATGGATTGAGTATTAAACTCAATAAATATGGCTCAAGAATTTACAATATCAGGTAGGGAGGAGGTGTGGTACGAGAACCTATAGTTCTTTTATACTTTCTTTCATGGCCTACTTTATAAGTGGTGACTCTCCTCATGTATAATCCAATGCACTACTCACAGGTCTTCATATGTTTCTAGAGGGGAATGTTAGTCTTACTGTGGTAGAAATGAACTCCTACACAATCCACAACTCTTTTCCTGGGTTGAGGTATATCCTCTAGTCCATTACCCATCTCATCAGTAAATATAGGGAACTAATCTGTTCTCACACTAAAGTTCTTCATGTCTGGCCTGAGGGTAATAATGGTTCTAATTTTCTCACTTATCTGGCACCCCAAGATGTAAGATCCACTTATTTATCAAGACTTGGGTCCTTTCCTATTGAGGGCGTCACATTATTAGAGGGGATTTCCTTGGTCTCCATTATTTTTGACCCCCTTAATTCTCTGTGTCTCGTCTTTACTTTTCCTTGTAATTTTTCCCTTTTTTCTTAATAAAATAATTAATTTAGTGTTTGTTGAGGTCATAATGATATTTATTTCTCGCACCTTGCATGGATTGTTTGGTTCTATTCAAAACCATTTTTTATATTTTTAGGTATATCATAGGAAATGTATTGGATTGGGCTGGAGGAGCTTGATGGGTATTTGAATTCAGGTTCATTGAGGCTCAGGGATGGTAGTGGGGACAATAAGTATTTTTAATTATTATTTTTAATAGGTTTTTATATTAGATGGTGGATTGTTTAGAAGAATGAACATATAATTCTTCATGGTAAATATTATATAGAAGTTTCTTTATTTTATTAGATATATGCTGATGTTTGTGATCAATATTATTTGGATATTCTCACATTGTTTTTTTACTCTTACAGGTGGGTACGGTGTAATTCCTTGAGATATTTTGAATTTTTTTCATAATAATTTAATATTTTTTATATTTTTCATTACATGCAACACTAATTCTACCCTTCATAACATGAAACAATGAGTTTAGCTTTCTTTTTAGGAAACAATGAGTATTGATTTTTTTTACATGAAACACTGTATTAAAACAAAATGTGACTTATCATTAAAATATTACTATTTAATATAATAGTTATCACTTAGCCATTAGAATGGAGAGTATGAATAAGAATAAATAAATTATTAAAATATATGTTTTGCACATGTATATATAATTATTTTCTAAACAATTAATTAAAAATTAAAATCAAAACTATTTGAAAATAAAGGAAATATTTTTCTGAAAAGAAAACTATTTTTTATAAAAAAACACGTTTTAACTCAATAAATTAATCAAAATAATGTTGGGGAATTATTTAAATTAAATTTTCATATCATATATTCAATAAATATATTGACATTCATCTTATTTTTTTTTTCTATAAAAGATATAAGAATAAATCCAATCTTACACATAAAAACTATTTTTAAAAAAAATCCGTTTTTACCTTTTTGCACATTTATTTTTAAAACTAATTTTCTTCACTTTGAGAAAATTTATTTTAAATAATTATTTTAAGTTTTTAAATCCTAATATTAAAAATATCTTAGGCCTAATTTCTGACAAGTTTCTAAAAAGGTTAAATTTTTTATGAATACTAAAAAATACATAATTTTAATTGACCATTGGCTTTTCAATTAATTTAACTTATAAAGTTTAATTATACATTGAATTTTTTTTGAAGAAAAAATAGTTTAATTATATATCCATTTATATAATTTAGGTTATTATAATAAATTTCATAGGGAATTTTGATATAAAAACTATGTAAAATTTTGAAAATTTCCCTTAAAAACATGTCTGAAACTTATTTTTTTATTAAGATAAACACTTTTGTGGGAAAAGTGAGAAACCAAAAGGTTCAACATACAACAAAAACACCCAAGCAGAAAACCAGAAACGGACCCGACCAAGCAAAGATAACACTGCCAACCCCAATGCAGGACCACTCGGCGATCCCATGCAAGCATGGTCCCTCCCGAAGGCAAAGCCCTCCCTCAAATTCAGCCAAGTCCCAAATGGCCTGCAATGTGGACAGAGGTGTGCTCCAGCCCATCGGAACCAGTCTTTCCCTCATCCTTCCCCACACACATCAACGGAGATTTCAGAATCATTGACAAACAATTTGATTCTGCCAGAGCCCATATCCCTAAAAAGCTTCCATGATAAGTAGGATACCTGATAGTGTGGTTCCTCCCTTAGAAAATCTTCAAGTGCAGAAGTCATCTTGTTCCATACCTGGATATACTCCTCTAGTTTGATCACCCCCTTGTTGAAGCCGCCAACCAGAATCATATCTTGTTTGTCAACCCATTTATATTGCTCCTCATTGAGATTCACGTCAAAGGTCCGACCCATGATCCTAGCTGCATCCTCATCTGAAGCATTGTGAAATAGAACCTTCTCTTTCACCTCCTCATCCGAGGAAAAAATCAAGTCCAAGGACGGGTCAGACTTACTAGATGAAATTGACTGACATCCAACCCCGCTGTCCAGCTCCTTGGCCACTGCCCTTTTTGCTGACCGAGTCCTCATAGGAGGTGGCAGGGAGGAGTAGTTCTTCTTACCCCTCCTCCTCTTGTCACTCCTATTTCTCTTCAGACCTTGTTCTCCTTCCGAGTAGACTTTACTGACCTCCAAGGGTTCTTCATGGGGCTCCTCTTGGTACTCTACCACTACAAGGCTAGCGAATATGTTGCTCAGATTGACCGCAGTTCGAGTTGGAGCAGCTGCTCCCCCTGCCTGAATGCCCGAGTCTGATCCTCCTATTTCCCCAACACTGGTTAAGAGAGGAATTTCCAAGACCTCCTCTTGCATAAAACCAGATTCTTCCTCCACTATCCCCTCCTGAGAAGCCTGTTCTGTACTTCCATCATTGAATAGACCTTCCTCCAACCACTTGTCCCCTGCACCAGCCTCCATGGAGCAGCTGGCCACCCATCCTTCTACGTTGTCCACAATCTTCAACAACTTTTTTGTCGGGTTCAGAGTTGGTCTCACCGACTCACCGGGGTTGTGTGTAGCCTTGAGACCCCTTCCCATAAACTGGAAAGAAGTATCATGTTTCAACACCTTGGAGTGTCCAGATTCCCTCCTGCACATATCAGAATTATCCGAAGGGAAAGCTGCAGCATCCTCAGGTAAAGGAGCCTTCTCTTTGGACTTTTCCAATCCTACCTCCTCCTGGGGCACCCCCATCCCCATTGAGACATTGACCTTACTTGCCTTAGAAGGGTCCAAGTCAGCATGAGGCAGACCTGCAAATGTGGCCTGGGCACTGCCATATCCATCATTAGTGGTGATCACACCACCCCTCGGAGGTGAAACGGTAGACACATCTGTGGTCAAAGTGGTCTGGCCATTGCCAGCTCTTCTTCTACAACCCTGCTCAACATGGCCCTGTCTGTGGCAGTAGGAACAAAAGTTAGTCCAGGATTCATAGAAAATCGGCTGTGCATACCTGTACTCCTCCTCAACAGTAATCCATACTATCTCTGGTGGGATTCTAGAGAGATCCATTTGAACACAAATTCTTGATGACATGGGGTGCGACAAGGATGATGTTCTTTGATCACTTCACACAAAAAGACCAATAGAATTTCCAATTGATCTCAGCAGCCCAAGGTTCTGGAACGGGAGAGGAAGGCCGGGCAACTGGATCCAAATCACCGTAAAGGGGGAATCGCGGTTCATGTGGACATCAAAATACTAGCGGAGTAAATGAAAAGGGAGGTCGGAGAAATATTTCCTATTTCTCGACCAAGACGTTCCCAAATCTTCTTCATCAGCAAACATAATGTGAAATTGACGCGGCCCCATAATACCTACCTGCGCTCGATGTTTCAGACCCCAATCCTCATTGAAAGCCTTGGAAAAGAGTTCCACCAGAGGTCGCCGCCACAGAAAATGCACAATCAGAGCCGAGGAAAGCAACGCTGATGCATCAGTGAATTCCCTAACCGAAACCGGAACTATCGGCTGACTTGAAATGCATCCAGGGACTTTCAGAGCCACTTGAATTTCAGGAACAAAAAATCCCACGTCCGTCGTGGAACGAGAGGTATCGGGATCTCCCGAGTGCGAAGCTCCATGGAAAAGAGCAGAAGGCTGGGACCCCTCCCACCCCCCCTCCCCCATGGGAGGAGGGGCCTCGTTGGGCAACTTCACCGTAGGGTCAGCTGGCTCCCATCACCATCGCCACCGCCGTAGGGTTAGCTCGCCCTCCCCTTAAAAACATGTTTTCACATCACGTTGGGGAGATTAATTTTAAATCAAAATTTTTCAATTTTTTGAATTGAATTTATAAAAATGGATTATATATTTGGAATCCCTATAAGTTTTTATATATAATAATTTTATCTTAATATTTGATCAAAATGAATAGTAAAAATAGTAAAAACTATATAACACTATTAAGGTAAAAATTTGTTTACAGGGGGTAAACTAAAATGATAAGGGTTAAAATGAACTATAAACTGATATAAAATATATTTTATGGACATATCTAAACCTTATATTGTCTAAGTATTAAATATAATAAATTTTAGAACCTTTGGAAATGTGAAAAACATGGGTTGACATTTTTATTTCAAAATATTACAAGTACCATACCCACATCAGTTATAAAAAGAAACCCAATATCCTCTATTATTAAAACCATAAAACCCTTTTGGTTTAGAAAAACAATGGCCTAATCACTGAAACAATACCCTAATCCCATCCTAGAATCCTTGGTTTTTATATAAATCTAACCTATGAAGTATTTTGGTGCAAACCTAAGGAGGATACTCGAAGAAGAGGTAACATTCATCAATGAGTGTTTTGTTTTTGTATCATCATACAGGCACATAAATTCTTATTATAACATGTTGATATAACAAAATCAGTATATAATATATATTTATATGTTTTTTATGTTAATATCATGGCCTATAACCATCTCTATATCCATCAAATTGGTTATGAAATCAACGTATGTGTGTACGGAGGACTATCGCCTCACAAACTAATGTCATTCGTTTCACCATTACAACCTCTCATGGTTAGAAATAATGATGTATTTATTGTTTATATATGATATGTATGGTATTATTATACTTAATTAATGATTATAACACACAAAACATCATTATTTCCATTTTTTAGAATATGATAATGTCGCTCGTGTGTACGGCGGACTACCGCCTCGCGAAATGATGTGATTCGTTCACACATTACATTGAAGCTAATAAGGGTGATTTTAATGAAAATATCTGATATATATGAAATAAAAAGTATTTTTTAATTATTACATATCATTTATATTTTATTATTTTAATCAAACAAAAAATAGAAATAACATTCATGCGTACGTACGACCTACCATCTCCATGAATGGTGCATTTCATTTTCTATCACTAAATTTTATGTGTTACTATAAATACATATATATTGAATATATATGATATTTATATAATGGTTAAAATTATAGATATTATAAAATCATAATAAATTTAAGAGTAACAAAAATAAAAAATCGAAACATATACGAAAAACAAAGTAGTTATTACCTGACACTTAACTTTAACATGGAATTGTTAATAAATAGGTAATAAAAGATCACAAGAAATTAAAATAATGTATGATATGTATAAAACTGTTCATTTAAATATTTATAATAATATTATATTTATTATATAGTAGTTTTTAATGTTTACAATGGAAGTTAAGACTTAAGGTAAGAGATTTCCAGTCTCTCTTTTATTTCTTAGAAACATATGAAAATTCAACAGTCGTTTCTTTGATGTGGATTATAAACATAAAATTTTACATGTTATATCATTAATATAATTAATTTAATGATAATTAAAACTTCATTTTTTATATTATTTATTTTTTATTTTGAGTAAAAATATTGTAGGATCGAAATAATGATGTAGATGTTCAATATACAAGGGGGGGGGGGTGAATTGTATACTTTAAAAATTTCTTTGGAAACATTAAAGTTAGTTACGAATAACTATGCTTTCCTTAAGCAAAAGAAAGGGCTAAGTTTAACAAAGATTATACTAGGCAAATTCACAACACCTCTAATACCAAATGAAAACTTGGAAAGAGATTCCGAAAGTAGGTTCCAGAAATATGGTTCCAGAAATCGAAACTTAACAATAGATTACAATATGAGATTCTACCTTAAAGCATATAGAATCTAAATGGAACAGAGTACAAGTAAGGAAGTATAAGAATGTTATACATTCCTTATAATACAAAATGTAGCGAAAACAATCAAGTAGTAAAACTACAAGTAACAAGATATAATTCTTTTAACCCAAAGAGAAGGGTATCCAACAACCTTGGATAAAGGTCCCTTGATTTATACTTTCATGCAAGTCTGTCTTACCCACACCAGGGTAAGCCCTCGATACGAAGATCGGAGTCTCTGTCTTCCTATCCCTGCAAGTCCTCAACTTCAAGGTAGTTGGCAACCTCTGTCTTCCTCAGCAAGGAAGCCCTCAACTTCAAGGTAGTCGGCAACCTCTGGCTTCCTCAACAAGGAAGCCCTCAACTTCAAGGTGTTGGAAACCTCTGTCTTCCTATCCACGGAAGTCCTCGAATGTAATCACCAACATTCGGAGTCGCACAAATCTTTGAGAGTTAATAAGAGACTCTCTCTCAAGAAATCACTTCAACAACATGTGTTGTCAAAAGTTCAAAAAAGTCCAGAGCTCTTTCAAATGAGCTCCTATTTATAGGCAAGGTCGGCCTCCTTTCCAACGGTCATAATTTCCCTAAAAATCAGAGGGACCTGTACACGTGTAACATAAACAACGGTTAGTTTAAAATAGAATAGAGGACATCATTTTATAACAAAACAAGTGTAACAATATGTACGACATCAATTTAAGTCTAATTGAAAAGTTCGAAGTGAAAGTTCAGAGTGTAAAAAAAATATAAAAGTTTAGGAAAATTGTAAAAGTGTAAGAAAAAAGAATGTTCAGAGTCTAACTAAAAAATAATTTTCGAAGTCTAAATAAATTCGGAGTGTATAAAACAAATATGATCAGATTCTGTTTAATAGGTGAATTCAGAATGAGCATTCAGAATGAGAATTTTTCATCAGAATTCATAATGAGAATTTTTCATTAGAATTCGTAATGAGAATTCGTCATTAGAAATCGTAATGAGAATTATTCATCAGAATTCTTAATGAGAATTCGTCATCAAAATTCATAATGAGAATTCAATGTCGAACTTCATAAGGATTCGTATCCTGAATTCGGAGTAGAACTTAATCAGAGTTCGTATCCAGAATTCGGAATGAAACTTTATCACAGTTCTCATCTGGAATTTGGAGTGAAACTTTATTACAGTTCTCAACCAGAATTCGGATCCTAAAACAGAATACTTCATATCAAAGTTTCAAACAATTCCAAGAATATAGAAATGAATCCGAATCTTATACTTAAGATAAATATGGATGAAAATATGATAAGGATAATTTTTCTTACAAAATCGATTTTCCTTATAAAATCAATTTTCCATATAAAAGCGATTTTCCATATAAAAGCAATTTTCCTTAAAGATAATGTGATTGTGATTTTCAAAACAATAAGGAATGAAAAATTCATAAGGAAAACCTTATTGAATCAATAATCTCCCCCTTTTTGGAAAGCACAAACATCCTTACAAAAAATAAATTCTAAGAAGAAAGAAAACATTAAGGATTATCTCCCTTTGTTATGTATGTAGATGAATACAACTAACTCCCCCTTTATCTTTGAAAATCTAAGGATCGTATTCTAGATTTCCGGAATGATATTTCATTACAAATAAGAATGTCTTCTTTAATGAGAAACTACCCCTTAGATAAACTCTATTGGAGTTTGTTTTTTTTCTCACCCTTTGTTAAGATATTTTTTCCCTTTCATTAGAGTTCTTTTCCTTCTCCCCCTTTGTGATTTTAAAAAAGAATTATAGGGAATGGAAAATATAAGAAAGTACCTGAAAAATTAGTAGTAACAAGAGAAAAAAAATGGTGATGTACAATTTCTATTATGTTTAAAAATTTCAACAACAAAATATTTAAGGTACAAAAAAAGATCGGATATGTCTATTTAGGATCTTTCTCCTTCTCCATGAGACCTTTTAGAATAGTCTTTATCTTCTTTAAGTCTTTATGATCTTCTTCAGCTTGCTTCTCTAACACAACGATTCTTGAATTTTGAGCATCAATCTTTTCTTCCTGGGCTGGAAGATTTTATTCCTGAGCTTTATGCTTTCCTTCCCGATCCTTTAACCTTTCTTCAAACTCAATCCGATGATCCCTTTCATACTTCCAATTTTGAGAAACACAATTCAACTTCCCATTCAGATCTCTGACTTTTTGAATCCGGAAATTCTTTTCATTTGTCAACTTTTCTTCAAATGACGAAGTCAGCACATTTATCTTTCTGTCCTCAGTATCAAAAGCATCCTTCACATTATCTTGAAATTCATCAAAGAGCCTCATTTCTTCTACAGTCTTCCTCGGCCAACTGGTCATCCTCTTGCAAGATCTTTTGTGGGATTCATAGCCAACAAAGAAAGATTTGAATTGAGCTTCTATCTCAACACACTTATCCATGACCATGGATACATAGTCCGATTTCTGATTCAAAGCATGTTGGAGCATCTGACATCTTGAATCAATGCTTGAGAAGGTCGGAATAGAACCTACCAACTTTTTTAAAGACTGAACAACAAATTCATGCCCCAATGAAGATGACTCTGAATCCGAGACTCCGCTTGGATAATTTTCTTCTCCAACTTGGTCAAGCTTTCTCTTTGAATAACTACCAAATTCCTTTCTCTTCACCACTACTGAGCTCGGAGTATCAACAAGAATATTATTTCCCTTGTCTCTTTTTGGAATAGAACCTTGTTCCGGAGTTATTTTTTCACTATCAGTTACTTGAATAATATTGTCTTCATCATCAGCAACTTTTTGAGCTACATCCTCTACGATCTCCATTTGAGAAACATCATGTAGAAGTTGTTCTTCTTCTGCATGATAAGCTACTTCTTCTTCTCCTTGCTGCTCATCATTTCCAGGAGTGACTAATTTTGAAGATTCAGCTTCTGAAGTTTGGAGCGACAGATGTTCTGATTGTGTCCCCTTATAATCATCTACTTTCTTTAAAACATCTCCTGTTTCACCACTACCTTTAGCCACAGCTTCTTCCTCTTCCACTCGCTCAATTTTTTCTACTTCCTCCGCAGTCTTACAATAGCTTCTTCAGGAGTGACGAAATTTCTTCCAGGAGTCTCAGGAAGAGATTCTAAAGAAAAAGATCTCGGAACATGAATATTTGCTGAAACCATCTCATTGAACTTCAACAATGCCTAAGCTACCTCTGCTTCAGAAAACATCTTCTTAAGCTTCTTTCCTTTGACTTGTTTTTCTAGCTCCTCCGCTGTTCTTTCTTTCAAGGCCTTAGCCTCCGTAGGATCCAAGCCAAACTGAGGCTCCCCTTACACTCTCTTCTCTTTGATATCCCTCCATTTAGAAACTACCTCATATGGGTAAGCTTTCATCTTATTTGGTTTTGGAGGCGAGGAATGAACTTCCTTAGACTTGAGATTCTCTACTTCAACTTCAACTTCATTAAACTTTCTCTTCCTTACTGGCTTAGAGGATTCCAGATCAGCAACTTTCGGAACCGTTTCTTCTTGAGCAGGTAAATCAAAAAACTGACCAGTCTTCTTGTCAAAGGCTACATCCATCCTTTTGAGTGTACCATCACTCACCAGCATAATCTTGAAAACTCTTGGATTTGACTTGCACGCCTCATTGAAAGACTCAAGGCACCGAACTATCAACGTTGAGAGGATTGCTGGGTACATTATGATCTGAGCTCTCAGATTTTTTTTCTTAACATTCTCATGAGTAATGAGAATGTGCTTCATCAGGTTAAACTTCCTCAGATTTATCAGAAAATCTAGGATGTACATCTCACTCTTCTTTAAGCTATCTTTGTCACCCTTCCTCGGTACGATAAGGCCTTGTACCCATAACTCTAGGATCCGGAAATTTGTAGACAGAGAAGCAATCTTCGTAGCCTTATCATCTGACAGTCCGAGAGTTTCTAATGATTTTTCCTTGTCGAAACTACACTTTGAATTCGGCAACACATGAGATAGGAATTCAGCTTCTCCTTCATTATTCAGCCCTACCAAGCTAGCTGCCTTGTCATATCAAAGCTTATAAGTCTTACCATAAGACTTAAAAGAAAACTTTTCTCTTCCATCTTCCTTAAGAAAGGATATTGTCTCATAAAACTATATAAGAAAATCTGAATAGACTTTATCTTGATTCCCAGGTTTCGACATAGCAACATCTTCCCATCCATTAAGCTTAATATTTTTGGAAATAAGAGATTCATACTTGTTGAAGAAATTAGGATGAACCATCCTTTCTCTATATACTAACCAAATTGAAATTGTCTTCGAGGAAGACATGTCTTGAGATGCTACTTCCATAGACATTTGGATTTGAAGACCTCTGAGAAGTTCAGAACAGAAAAAAAATATGAAGTTTGGAATGTCTTTAAAATGGAGAGGCAGAGCTTCGGGACGCTGGAGCTTGAAAACCGATGTGGGACAACCATTTGGGGTCCCCTTTATATTGGCAACGAGAAAACGATTCAGCTTCCTTGGTTGATCGAACGGTTGTGACAAGATGAGATCAGATCTAACGGTTGAAAACCAATTCTCAAGAAAACTTGAATCCGATATTTTGAGGTTTTTATTTAAACAAATATTTAAGAAAAATATAATCCGAAAACAAAATATAAGAAAATTCCAGCAAGTAATGTATGACTACGAAAACTTTGAGTAAGGAAATAATACCTTTCGGATTGGCTTAGGAGGATTATTCGTAATGGGTAATATTTGAAGAAAAATTAACTATGAAAAAAAAATGAAAAACTCACTACGAAAAACAAACTCAGTACGGAAAACACAGTACGAAAAACATTATAAGAATTCCAGTACGAATTTGTTTTTAAAAAAAAAATTGAATATGAAAAACTCATTATGAAAGACTCGGTACGAAAATATTGTTATGGAAATACCAGTACGAAATTTCCCATTACGGAAGTGTTCAATACAATGTTTTTGATTCCAGAAGTCTTCTATATGAACATATCCATTCTGGAAATGTTAGTTCTGGAAATTCCATTCCGGAAATTTAGTTCTGAAAAATTTGAAAAACTAACTTGGAAAAATTTTATTACTTTAACAATCAAATATACTCCCCCTATAAAAGGGAGTTCATTACTGTAAGGAGACTTTTTTAACAGAAAGTTAATTAAGAAGGATTACCTTACGGTTATCATTCCTAACTTCTGTTTAATGTATTCAAATCTATCAAAAGGCAAAGATTTTGTGAAAATATGAACAAGTTGATCTTGTGTTCAAATAAACCGAAGAATACTATCTTCTTTTTAGTTTGTGATCCCTAAGAAATTGATGCCTAATATCTATGTGTTTTGCACGAGAGTGATGTGCAGGGTTCTTACTAAGGGAAATGGCACTTGTGTTATCACACAAAATTTGAGTTTTAGTAAAACTCAAGCCATAGTCTTTGAGTGTGTGTTGCATCCACAACACTTGAGCACAACAACTTCCAGCTACTACATATTCGGCTTCAGCAGTGGAAAGTGCTACAGAATGTTGCTTCCTGCAAAACCAAGAAACTAACAAATCTCCTAAGAAATGACAAGTTACGGATGTACTTTTTCTATACATTCTACATCCACCAAAGTCAGCATCAGAAAATCTTTTTAGGATAAAATCATTTCCAGAATTATAAAATAATCCTAGATCCATGGTTCCCTTGAGGTAGCGAAAAATTCTTTTTATTGCTTTTAAGTGAGATTCCTTAGGATTGGATTGATATCTTGCACATAAGCATACTGAAAACATTAAGTCTGGTTGACTAGCTGTAAAGTAAATTAGACTTCCTATCATACCTCTAAAAGATGTTTGATCTAATAGTTTCCGATCTTTATCAAGATCTAAAGAGTTTGAGGTACCAATGGGAGTACTTATACTCTTAGTGTTGTCATAACCATTCTTTTTAATAAGATCTTTAATATACTTATGTTGAGATATATAGGTTCCTTCTGGTTTTTGAGAAAATTGAAAACCAAGAAAAAACGTTAACTCACCCATCATACTCATTTCAAACTCATATTTCATTAGACTTTCAAAAGACTTAGTTAAAGATTGCTGAGTTGAACCAAATATAATGTTATCAACATAAATTTGAACAATCAAAACATTTTTCTTATCTTCCTTTATAAAAAGGGTTGGATATTCATTTCCTTTAACATAGTTATTTTGAAGAAAAAATCCAGTGAGTCTATCATACCATGCATGTGGGGCTTGTTTAAGGCCATACAGAGCTTTGGTAAGTCTAAAAACATGATCAGGATGTTTTGTATCTTCAAAGCCAGGAGGTTGTTCAACAAAAACATCCTCTTTCATATAACCGTTAAGAAAAGCAAATTTCACATCCATTTGAAAAAGTTTAAAATTAAAGAATGCTGCAAAGGAAAGTAAAATACGGATAGATTCAGGTCTAGATAATGGAGCATAGGTTTCTTCATAGTCTATTCCTTCTTGCTGATTATAGCCTTTAGCAACAAGTCTAGATTTATTTCTTACTATGACTCCATTTTCATCACAATTATTTATGAAAACCCATTTTACTCCAATTACAGAAGTTTCCTTAGGTCTTTCAACCAAAGTCCATACTTTATTCCTTTCAAATTCATTTAGTTCATCTTGCATGGCTTTGATCCAATCATCATCACCTAATGCTTCATCAGTGCTTTTAGGTTCTAATTGGGAAAGAAATGATAGATGTTCTACTTCATTTCTTAAGGAACATCTAGTCCTTACAGGTTGATTTACATAACCAATTATACTATCACTGGGATGATTCTTAAGAAACACCTGATTTTGATTTTGAAAAGCCTGTTCATCAACATAGGGTAGAAAGTCTTCTGGGGTAAATATTTCATAAGTATCTTCTTGAACATTTTCCATATCAGAAGGTTCTTCTATCAAAGGTTGATAATCAGTTTTTGAAAACACATCAAAGGATGTAGGCTGGGATTGTTTAAAAACAAAAGGATCAGACTCATCAAATTTTACATGCAGTGTTTCTTCAACAGTACAAGTGTTTTTATTAAAAACTCTATAAGCCTTAAATGTTGTGGAATAACCTAAGAAAATTCCTTCATCAGATTTTGGTGAGAATTTATGTAAGTTATCTTTAGTATTCAAAATGAATACTTTGCAACCAAAAACCTTGAAGTAGGATAGTCTTGGTTTTCTACCGTTCCATAACTCATAAGGGGTTTTATTAAGAAAATGTCTGATCAAAAATCGATTTATAGTATAGCAAGCAGTACTTACAGCTTCAGCCCAGAAATTTCTAGCTATAGAATATTCACTCAACATGGTTTTAGTTATCTCTTGAAGAATTCTATTTCTTCTCTCAACTACACCATTTTTTTGAGGAGTTCTAGGTGCTAAAAAATTGTGAGTAATACCTTTTCTACTACAAAAAGTTTCAAAATCACAATTTTGAAATTCTCCTCCATGATCACTATGAATAGTTTTCAAAGGAAGGTTTTTCTCATTTTTAACTTGAGCTCTAAAACTTTTGAAATAAGAAAAAGCTTCAGATTTCTTTGCTAGAAAATATACCCAAGTAAATCTAGTGTAATCATCAACTAGAAAAAACTCATAGTATATGCCTCCAATACTTCTAGTTTGTGTTGGACCAAAAAGATCCATGTGTACTAACTGTAATGCATCAGTTGTTGAGACTTCACCAATTGATTTAAAACTAAATTTATGTTTCTTTCCATACTGACAAGGATCACAAACTTTAGAAGAATCAAATCTAAGCTCTGGTAGATCCTTAACTAGTTTCTTCTTAGAGAGTTTACATAGGTTTGTAAGGTTACAGTGACCTAGTCTTCTATTCCATATCCAGGAATGATCTTCCATCGCACTTAGACAAGGTAGATTTTGGCCCCTGTGGTCTTTTAGGTTCAATGTGTAAACATTCTCTTGCCTATTATCCGAGAGAATAAATTCTTTCTTGGAATTGTGAACTAAGCACTTATCATTCCTAAAATTCACAAGGTACCCTTCATCACATAACTGACTTATGATAATGAGGTTGTACTTAAGACCCTTAACAAAAAGAACATTTGAAATCAAAGTTTTTCCTAAAAGAACAATATTACCAATACCAACAATCTCTTCTTTAACATTGTCTCTGAAAGTTACCTTTCCTCCTTTCGTTTTGATAATATTTTCAAAATAGATTTTGTTACCAGTCATGTGCCGGGAACATCCACTATCCATGTACCATGTATTGTTGTTGGTACTATTTTTATTTTGCTGAAATCAAGAAGAAAATTAGACTTTCGGTATCTAATCTTCTTTGGATCTGAGATTTCCAGCCAACAAAATTTTAGGAACCCACATCTTCTTTGAGAAATGAGCTTTATGAAAACCTAAGGATTGGGTTTTGTTTAAGGAACAATTCATTGCACAGTGACCACCACATTGACACTTAGTAAAAAATGGGGCACTTTGAGGAACAAAATAATTGATACTAAAAAATGGATTTTCATGGGTATAACCAAATCCGGATTAATTTCTTAATGGTCGTATTTGGGAATACATTTTATCAAAATATTCCTTACCATGGGTAAAGTTTGATAAACACTTCTTTATGGAAAAAATTTTGGACGTGAGTTTTATAACCAAGTTTTTATCCTCAAAATCATTAGTTTTAGAACTAGAGCTAGGCTCAAAAACATTTTTCTTAGAAATTACTTTTTATAATTCTTTAGAAAGTTTATTCTTCTCAGAACTTACTTCCTCAAGATTTTTTGAAATACTTTCAAAATCAGCATTTTTCTTATTAAGTTCTATAGAATGATCTGATATCTCTTTTGTAAGAATAGAATTCCGAGAGTTTGCCTTATCAAGTTTCTTATTGAGTTTAGAATTCTCAATCTCAAGATGTTTAGAAAACCTAGAGACTTCTTCATAAGTAGGTAATGTATTTTCTTAATCAGAAGAGGATTCTTCATCAGAAGAGTTACAATACTAACTATCATTAGAATTTAATGAAAAATTGGTCAATGATTCAGCATTTCGTACCTTATCCATAAAACAATGATTATCAATAGGTAATCTGGCTATAAGACCAAGATTCTTCTGTCCTGAAGATTCGTAATCAGAAGATTCATCTGAAGAGTCACCACTATTGGCACTCTAGGTGTCACTATCTTTCCGAACATTCTTAGCTTTGGATTTATAATACTTATTTTTGTTCCTGTCTGAATGCCTTTCTTTCCTTTCTTTCTTTTTGAGCAAAGGACAATCTGGTCTAATATGTCTAGCTCTCTTGCACTCATAACAAGTAACTTCTCCATATTTCCTATCTTTCCATTCCTTTTTCTTATACTGGGATTGTAAACTTCTTTGGCCAGATATCTTGTTCATACTTTGAGCAAGATTTTCTAATTCATTTTTAGAGATTTCACTCTCACTAGAATCTGATTGAACAACTATCTTCTTAGAATTGGATCTGGTTACTCTCTCAAGAGTCTTAGCTTTCATATGATTTGATGTTATTGTAAAAGCAACAGTACCATTTCCATTTTTCTTTTTGATGTTGTCAGCATCTCTCTTCATTCTGGTTTCATGTTGGAGAAGAGTTCCAAAAAACTCATCAAGAGAAATTTGAGTGACCTTCCTGTTCTCATCTATAGCAGTTCTTTTGGATTCCCACTCATTAGGAATGATATCAATTATATTATCCACATGTGATTCATCATCTAACCCTTTTTCTCCCATAGACTGTAAGTTGTTGACAATAGTCATAAATCTCTGTTGAACTTTACAAATTGGTTCACCATAACGAAAATTGAAGCCATGAAATTCAGCTCTAAGCATATCTCTCCTAGTCTCGATCACTTTAGAAGTTCCAAAGTGTGTAACCTCTAACTTCTTCAAAATACAATTAGATGCTTCTCTAGAAGAAATTTGGATATATATATTTATAGTCATTGAACAAAGTAAAGTATTGCATACCTTATTATTGAGCTAATACTCTTGCTTTTCCTGGTTAGTGAAAGTTATAACGTCCTTATCAGGAATTTTATAATCTCCACTAAGCATAACAAAGTTTTCCACTCCAGTATTGATAAAAAAAGTTTTTATTCGATCTCTCCAGTACTCATAATCATTACCATCAAAGATTAGTGGTCTTGTAGGATTTAGATTATCAATAAAACCAACATTTACACATGCCATACCTAAAATAACCCTAGGCACACAAACTTATTAGTAGAAAAAAAAATTATTAACAAAGTTCGGAATGAAAAAGTTCGAAAAGACAAAGTTCAGAATGACAAAGTTCAAAATGAAAAAAATGAGCAATAAAAACTTATACGTGAGTAAAGGTATTCCAGAGACCTACTCTGATACCAATTGTAGGATCGAAATAATGATGTAGATGCTCAATATACAAGAGGGGGGTGAATTGTATACTTTAAAAATTCCTTTAGAACCTTTAAAGTTAGTTATGAATAACTATGGTTTCCTTAAGCAAAGGAAAGGGCTAAGTTTAACAAAGATTAAACTAAGGAAATTCACAACACCTCTAATACCAAATGAAAACATGGAAAGAGATTCTGAAAGTAGGTTCCAGAAATATGGTTCTAGAAATCGAAACATAACAAAAGATTACGATATGGGATTCTACCTTAAAGCATATAGAATCTAAATGGAACAGAGTACAAGTAAGGAAGTATAAGAAAGTTATACTTTCCTTATAATACAAAATGATGCAGAATCAATCAAGTAGTAAAACTACAAGTAACAAGATATATGTCTTTTAACCCAAAGACAAGGGTATCCGACAACCTTGGATAAAGGTCCCTTGATTTATACTTTCAAGCAAGTCTGTATTAACCACACCAGGGTAAGCCCTTAATACGAAGATCAGAGTCTCTGTCTAGCTATCCCTACAAGTCCTCAACTTTAAGGTAGTTGGAAACCTATGTATTCCTCAGTAAGGAGGCCCTCAACTTCAAGGTAGTCAGCCACCTCTATCTTCCTCAACAAGGAAGCCCTCAACTTCAAGGTGTTGGAAACCTCTGTATTCCTATCCCCGGAAGTCCTCAAATGTAATCACCAACATTCAGAGTCTCACAAAGCTTTGAGAGTTAATAATAGACTCTCTCTCTAGAAATCACTTCAACAACATGTGTTGTCAAAAGTTGAAAAAAGTCCAGAGCTCTTTCAAATGAGCTACTATTTATAGGCAAGGTTGGCCTCCTTTCAAACTGTCATAATTTCCTTAAAAATTGGAGGGACCTGTACACGTTTAACTTAAACAATAGTTAGTTTAAAACAGAATAGAAAACATCATTTTATAACAAAACAAGTGTAATAAGATGTATGACATCGTTTTAAGTCTAATTGAAAAGTTCGGAGTGAAAGTTCGGAGTGTAACAAAAATATCAATCTTTAGAAAAATTATAAAACTGTAAGCAAAACGAATGTTCGGAGTCTAACTAAAAAATAATTTTCGGAGTCTAAATAAATTCGGAGAGTATAAAAAAAAGATGATCAGATTCTGTTTAATAGGTGAATTCAGAATGAGCATTCGGAATGGGAATTCGTCATCAGAATTCGTAATGAGAATTTGTCATCAGAATTCGTAATGAGAATTAGTCAATAGAAATCGTAATGAGAAATCATCATCAGAATTCGTATTGAGAATTCGTCATAAGAATTCATAATGATAATTCGATGTCGAACTTCATAAGGATTCGTATCCTGAATCCGGAGTATAACTTAATCAGAGTTCATATCTGGAATTCGGAAGGACACTTTATCACAGTTCTCATCTGGAATTTGGAGTGAAACTTTATTACAGTTCTCAACCAGAATTCGGATCCTAAAACAGAATACTTCATATCAAAGTTTCAAACAATTCTGAGAATATAGAAAAGAATCTGAATCTTATACTTAAGAAAAATATGGAAGAAAATATGATAAGGATAATTTTTATTACAAAAGAGATTTTCCTTATAAAAGAAATTTTCCTTATAATTGTGATTTTCCTTATAAAAGTAATTTTACTTAATGATAAGGTTTTTGTGATTTTCAAAACAAGAAGGAATGGAAAATTCAAAAGGAAAACCTTATTGACTCAACAAATATTACTAAAGTGGTAAGGAATTTTTGTTTGGATTTGAATTCTTTGATATGTGCATTATGTTATGGGCCTATATTATTTCACGAGGTGTATATACAACCCAATTGACATAAAAAATCATGAATATATTTTTCATCAAGATATTTTATATTCCAAATTAATTAATTCATTCATGGGGATAATGATATAATTTTATGAAAGTGGTAATGATTTTATGTTACAATCTCATTGTTTATCGGGATTGTTTATGATTATGAAATGTTTAAAAAACATGTTTCTTTTTAATGGGTAATAATATGATAAACTTTTTATAAATCACGTTTAATTTCAATAGGTTATTCTATGATGAAATTATTATTAAACCTACCACTTTTCCATAGGTTATGATATAATTTTTCTAAAACTCATTTCATATCATGGGTTATGATAATATGAATGTCTTATGATTTAATAAAACACATAAATTTGGTTTTCATTATGATATGTGTGGGAAATATATCTCCCTATAATGTATTTGGTAATTATTAATATTACATGCTCTCAAAGGGTATATGAGAGGTTATCCCAAGCCCCAAAAAAGGGTACATGAGAGGTCATCCCAATCTCAAAGTAGGTACATGGGTGGTTAAACCAATAATAACATATTATGAATGTATTGGTGCGTATCGTTGACATAATACTTTACATGATTATGTATATTCTATAATTATCTTCCTTATTCCATTATTTTTCTCTCATGGGTCATGTTCTTTTATTTTTTTTATGATTCATGTCTTATGAGAATAAAATATTTAAACCATGACTTAATATTATGATCTTTCATATGTAAGGTATGGTTCTCAAATTTTATGCTCCTATTATCATACCATTATTCTCATTTTATGCTTACATATCACTTTGTTTACCCTTACTAAGTATTTTAGATCAGCTTTATTAATGTTTCCATTCCCCATGTTATAAAAAAATTTTTTAATTAGGATTACTAAATGGGAATATCTTTATGGGAGACATTGATTACATTTCATGAATAATGAATATTGTGTTCCAAGTGTCCAAAGTCACTAAACTATTATGGTCCTCACACATGTATTTTTCTAATGTAATTAATATTCATATAGAAATATGTAATATCCATGTATGATAATCTTGGGGCTCTATAGTTGGTATCATAGGAAAGGTTTAGTTAACAATTGGGATCTAGGATGGAAAAAATTTAGTAATACGCCTAGAGATATTTATAAGAAGTTTTCAACATATATATCTAAGGATAAGACTAAGGACGAGTCAAATTATAATAAAATGTCTTGGAATTTTGGTAATGGATAGAGAATGTGATTTCCAATAAATTATATCCCTGTCTAGATATTACAAGTGGATTTAGATCAAACATAGAGGTAGCTAGGGGTAATAAATTAAAGAGGGATCATTGATCTAAACTAGATCATCACTTGGTGCTCTATGAAAAGCCTTTATACACTCTTGGTTTGAAACACCCATGGGAAATGATTTGGAAATTCTCAAACGCTTTACAAACCATCCCGAAGGATTTAAATAGTTAATGACCATGAATGACCTAGAATAAAACTATGGTTTAATATTTAAAAAATAATGTTTCATGATTTAAACAAACTATACCTGATTTTTTATGATTAATGGTTCCCCACTATGATAAATTAGTTGAGTTTATGAAAGGAATAATAAGGTGTTTCATGTGTAGGTAGCCTGACCATCAAGAAAAAATAATGTAGAAGTGGTGGGAATAGGATTCCCAATGAAATTAATGGAGATATATCTTTATATAATGAACCACCCACACTCATGTTTTTCAAGTGTAAGGAGTTAGGGAATTATGTGAATCAATTCCCCAATATAAGGGATAATGAGGATGATAATCCAAAACAAACTCTAAAGACAAGTGACAAAGGGAATGATTATGAAATCATGATGGTTCAAGTGAATCAGGGTAATGAGGGCACATTAATAATCCCCTCCTCATTTAGGAATATCATGTTTGATTTTGTATGAATGGTACCTATGAAAATATTATTATGCATCCTTTAGTTAAATTTCATTTGATTATCTACCTCTTCATGGGTAATCAAAAATGTGATTAAGAACAGGTAATGGAAAAATTATTATTCTGGATTCTGTGATGACCAAGGCGGCAGTGATGGCCGCCGTCCCCATCCCTTCCCCACCAGAGGGGGATGTATTTTCTCTCCACCACACATTTCTTCCTTTTTCCAACCCTGATATCTTCCCTCCCTTTCCTGACATCTCTCTTAGCCCTAAATTTTTTGATCTCCACAATGGATTTCCTTAACTCGTGCTATCGACCTCAGAATTTCCAGAGGCCTCATATCTACTGAATCTAACTTTGGTAGATTGTTTCGCATCGCGAGGTCATTCGGTGGACTCATTTGACTGTTTTTTTTTCTCCTCATGGGGCCTCACAAAGCGGGCGATGGTCGGTCATTTAGATAGGTGACACATCATGGTTCATTTATCGTATTTGGAAGATTTCATCACTGCGTGGTCAAGTACTCCATGTACTTGCAACAACCATTGTTTCTTACTTCTTAGATGATCCTATGATCTTCACATGAATCGGGACACTCCATCATCGGATTTGTGGGTAAGATTTCTTGAGCAACCATTACATTTTCAGAATCTGTATATAATGTGTATGTTGGGTAATCCGGTGGGTCGGTACCTTTGCTCAGACTCAAGAACTCTGATCATTTGTCACCCGATTTCCCCTCGGGTTTGTGTTGAATTATTTGTCTCTTTACCTTCTATTGATTGTGTATGGATATTGGTTGGAGAGGAATTTAGATATAAGCAGGTGATAATATTCATGTCCTTGACGCACTTCTATAACTCTTGTAAGCATCTGGGGAACAGATCTTCTTCATGCTGATGAGGGAATAAGAATGTGCAGGGAGGGGTATTGCAGATGGATGTTCTCACTAATGTACCTCCAATGGAAATTAGAGACATCTCCAATGACAATCCGGGTTAGAAGAGTTCGGCTTAGTTTTCTGTGATGCCAAAGGTGGCTGATATCTTCGGAATTCTGAATTGGGACTTAGGGATCCCTGGTTCGTCTTGTCTGGTCCAGAAGCCCACGGGCCAGTCCCCTCCTAGGATCTCTCCCTCCTTTGTAGAGGCAGTTAAGGTTGGGGGAGTGGGAGGAAGTTTTTCCACACTGTAAACTATTTCAATCTATCTCCTGAGCCTTCCTCTTCAATGGTCTCTAGGTCAGTAGGATCATGTTCAGTCCTTACAGATCAGTAACCCTTTTAATCCATTATTCAGGGAGGATAAGAAGAATGTGGATCCCATAGGGTGGAAAATAGTGATTCCAAAGTGGAAAATGAAGTTGAATGGTACAAGGTCAAATGATGATTCTGAATCGATTGGGAAAGAATTGATTTCACAGTCATCGTCAGATGATGAGAAGGCCTTGAAGGGGTATGCAAGTAGTGGTTATGGAATTATGAAATGGAATAGGGAGCTTCTTCTCTTGGGCCATTTAATAGTTAACAAGTTTATGAAAATTAAGACCCACAAGGACTACTCAATGTTTCCAAAAACAGTGACAATTAGGTCTATAGTCAAAGCTAAGAATACAGAAAATGAAATTAGGTTCTTTTCACACCCTATGAGCTTTGCCAGCAGAGAATTAAAGGGAGATGGTTTCCAATGTGGACTTGGTTCTTGGACTGGTGGGTGCAAAGGGGGTGGAGGTGCAGGAGAGGGCCCCAGTGGTTTTAGGCTTGGGAAGGGAGGAGGGGAAACTGAGCGAGGGGACCAAGAGTCACTTGGTTCGATTTTCTCCGGCAAAGGAGGGTGCAGAGGAGATGCCTAATGTGAAAGAAGGAGAGGATGATCTTCGGGAATCGCCATGGGAGATGCTATTACAATATGAGGAAGATATGCATGAGAAAGTGTTAACCATTTGTGCTTCTGTTGAGGATGCGAAAGGGATGGATGGAAGGATGATATGAGTAGACACAAACAAGGAGCTATGAGAGTGGATTGAAAATCAACACCTAATCCTAATAAGAGGTTTCAATTACAAGAAAATTGTGGTGGAGGAGTTATTGTGAGCATGGGACAAGCTGGCTTCCCATTTTAATGACAGTATCATGGACGACCCCAGCATAAAGGTAACAACTCTATCCTGGAAATTATTTAAGATATTTTAGTATAATTGCTTTAATCTGTTCATTGATAATTTTGTTATGTTTTATAGTTTTTGATGGCTTGGATGGACTTGTTGGTTTCACACTTTTTCCATAAAAGTGACCTTTTAATAAAAAATATATATTTGGATGGTAGAATAAATAAATGATATTTGATATTCTATCAGTAAAAATATAAATGAAATCTTCCAACGAAAGTTTTTGTATAAGATAAGATATTATTTAAGGAATAAAGGGTAAATTTTATTTTTTAAGCATAAATATCTCCTGGAATGATTAACTTAAGATTTATGGATACTATCATGGTTTTATTAGTTTATGGTTGATCATAAGTTCAATTTCATTAACAATACTTTTTAGGTTCTATGTTATGGGAGTTTATCAAAACTGTTAATATTTTAATATTTTTTTAATGTAAATTAAACCCTTTGGTTTTTTATAGAGTGAGAATGTTATTTGAGGTGAAATTAATTTACACTTTGTGGATATAAGATTAAAGAACTTGGTATATTTTAGGTGTTGTATAATATTTTATAATATGATAGTTATGGGTCATAGTCAATCACCTTATAAAGTCATCACACTCCATTTCTATAAGATAATATTTCTCTCTTGATCCTCTTTTTATAATATACATTAAGGAAGTTTAAAGGTTTTATAGAGTACTATATTTAACTATATCTAATCATGTTCCAAAGTTTACCTTAATTTTTTTCAAATTCTTAAGTAAGATCTTGATATAGAGTTCAGTTTCAACACTATGAGAAACCCTAGAATATAGGATAAGATCTTGTTAAATGGATTTCAAGGGTGATTTTGATCACAAATCTAGTTGAGTTTCCTTACGAAAATATATTTCAGTTAATTATTTAGATAGATCATTATGAATACTTTTATTTTTACTGTAGTGAATTATTAGAAAGAAAGCTATTGGGACCTAAGCTAGCTAATGAGATGATAGAGAAGGTAAGAGCCATTGAAAATCATATAAGGATTTTAAAAATTTAACATAAATATTATGTTATTAGTCATTGATGTGATCCAAAATTTTATGTTGGTGATAAGGTCATTTTAAAAAGTTCTCTGTGGAAGAAAGGAGGGAAAACAAAGCCCTAGGTATATTGGTCCCATTAAAATGCATGATCATATCAGGATAGTAGAATATCATTTTTTCATCCACTGAACATCCATATGGTTGAAAATATTTTCCATATATTACTTATGGGGAGTTACATAATTGATCCATCATGTCTACTAAACTCAAAGGTCATACATTTGGAGTAAGATATTTCTTATAAGAAATAACTAGTAGTGAATCCGGATTGAATAGAAAAAGTTCTATGAAATAATACCACTCACCTAGTTAATGTTTTTTTGGTGAAAACAACAACTTGAGGAAGATATAAAGGAACCTAAGGATGAAATGAGGTAGAATTATCCTCAGTTGTTTTTCTAGAAAAGTGATTAATTTTAAGGTTGAAATTCATTTTAAGGGGGGTCGACTGTAACACCCTGAGATTTAATGATTTTTTCAAATTAATTCAAATTTTTTGATATTTTGGGTTACACATGAAACTAATTTTATATATTTTATTACACAAATCATTTAGTCTATCTTGCATTACATTCAACACTGAATTTGTATTGCATTACCCGCAACATTGAGTTTAAAGAAAATGTGAATTATTATTAAAATATTATTATTTAATATGATAGTTATCACCTAGAAATTGGAATGATGGGTATGAATAGGATTAACTAAATTATAAACATATATCATTCACACAGGTATATAGAATGAATTATTTGGTGACCAGTTAATTAATAATTAAAATCAAAATTATATGAAAATAAAAGAAATATTTTTCTAAAAAAACTATTTTTTATGAAAAATATATTTTACCACAAAAAATTTAACAAAATACTTTTGTTGAATTATTTAAATTAAATGTATATAGTGTATATTCAATAAACTAATTAATATTTATCTTATGTGTTTTCTATAAAATATATAAGAATAAATCCAATTTTATGCCTATAAATTGTATTTTTTTAAAAGAAATTATGTCTCCATTTCTGTGCACTTATTTTTAAAAACAAAATTGTAATTTTTAAAAAAATGTTCAATAAAATTAATTTATTAATTAAAATCATCTTACCAAATTTATATTATGTTTAGTTTTTATGATTTTATGAAATGTTTAATTTTTGATGAATAGTTAAAAATACTAAAGTTTAATTGAACAATTATTTTTAAAATTTATTTATAAATATAAATTATTGTATAAATTGTTATTAATGTAAAATTAGTTCAATTACGATCCATTAATAAAATTTAGGTCATCGTAATAAATTTAAGAATTATTTTTGATATAAAAACTTTGTAAACTTTTGAATATTTTTTCTTTAAAAACCTGTTATCTTTTCACATCCGTATGATTTATTTAAAATTAAAATTTTCCACATCGGTGAATTGAATTTTTTTAAAAAAATTATATATTTGAAATTACAATATTTTTACTATTGTTTTATGTGAAAAACATGGGGAATATTTTTCATTTCAAAAACTATAATTATGTCACTCACCTCATTTATATATGGACACCCACTCTCCTATTTTATCACACCTTCAAAAACTTTTGGTTTGGCCAAGACTACCAGAATCACTTTAAAAATTATTTCCTCCCATTATAGAATCATCATGTAGGTCATAAATCCAACCTTGGAATGATTTTGGTCCAAAACCGAGGAAACCCAATGAATGGGTAACGTTAATCGATGAGTGTTTTTGTTTTATTTCTTTCTACAACTACTTCAATTATTAATACACAATGATGTTATAAAAACCATAGTATATCAAATATATTGAGTTGTTTTTTTGTTAATTATCTGAACTATAACCATATACACTTCCATCAAATGTGTTTTTAAATCATCATTTAGGTGTATGTTGGACTACCACCTCGCCAACGATATCATTTTTTTCCAATAACACCTTTCACGTTTGGAAATAATGATGGATTTATTATAAATATAATAAATTTATAATATTATCATACTTATGGAATTATTATATCACACATAACTTCATGATTTCTATTTTAAGGGAATATGATAACATCGTTCATGTGTAGAGAGGACTCCACCTCACAGAACGACGTGATTCATTCATGCTTTAAATAGAAGGTAATAATGAAGGTTTTAATAAACATATGTGATATATATGAAAAAAAATGATTTTCAAATGATAATATATCATTTACCTTTATTTATTTAATTCCAACAATAAAATAGAAAAAATGTTCCTACGTATTTATGGCCTATTTTCTGCATGAATGGTTTTGTAGATGATGAAATCCTGATTAATTTAATAGTACCAAAAAATTTAAAACATATATGAAAAACAAAGCGGTTATAACCTGAAACGTAACATTAACATGGAATTGTTAATAAATGGGTAATACAATGTCATAATAAAATCATAGATGGTATGATGTGTATAAAAATTGTTTTATAACATATGTATAATAAACTTATATTTATTATATATTATATTTTAATGTGTACAAAAAATCAAGACTTAAGGGAAGGGATTTATAGTAACTCTTTTATTTCTGGGATATATATATAAATTCACCAATTGTTTATTTTTTACAATGTATATACTACCCATTAAACATGTTATATCATGAATAAAATTATTTTTACGATATTTAAATCTTCATTTTGAGATATTATTTTTTTTGGGATTAAAGTCCAAAATATTACAAAAGCGGTAAGGGATTTTTGTCTCGATTTTCCTTTATTTAGATGCATGTTATGTTATGCCCGTATATTGTTTCAGGAGGTTTATATATAGACCCTTATACATGTAAAATTATAAATATATTTATCCTAGTAATATTTTATGTTGAATTTTATGTTATTTATTTATGGGACTTACGACTCAAAGTTAATATCATCATTTATCGGGATTATTTATTATTATATTTCTAGTTATAGAATCTTATGATCCATTTATCAAGAAACTGTTAAATTTTACTCTCCTATTATTATACTAGATATCTTCATGTAATATTACTATTTTCTTACACTTTAGTACTTAAAATAATTGATAAAATGTTTTTAAGAAAATTATACTTTATTTCACTCTTTAGTATGAAATGTTTCTTCTTACAAAAACATATTTTCCCTAAATTTTTTCAATTTTTTTATAATATTATACTTTTTTAAATACATTTTTCGGAATTTTTACATTTCAAAAAAAAATCAATTGAATATTTATGTTTTCTTCTAAGAAATTATTATTTGTATTTTGTAGAAAATGTAAAAGGCTTATTTGTTTTATCATCTACGACGTGAGAAAAATTACCTATCATAATGAATATTATTTTCCTTGAAACTACCCTTATAGTTTTTTGAGATTATTTGAAAATAAAATTATTTAAAACAAAAATTAAAAGTTTTTTTTAATTTAAAATAATATATTTTCAATTATTGATTTCAATAGTATTTCAAAATCGCTTTCCATCTATAATGGCATCTGTTGATGTTACATATTATTTAATGGGGATATGAACCAAGGATTTTGTTATTATTCTTTCTATGAATGTTTTTTTATAATGGAATTTATATGAAACCCATTATTATTCCATGTGTTATACAATGATAAAATTCTTTAAAACCCATTTCTTTTCCATGGGTTATGCTATGATGAAATGATGAAATTAGTATGATATATATATCTTTTCCAACGGTAATGATGAGATATTTATGAAACCCATTCAATTTTATTGGTTATGATATGATGAATATTTTTTTATCTTTTGGAATACATAAATATGGTTTTCATTATGTTATGGGTGGGACCTATATCTCCCTCTAATACATTGGGTGATGATTAATATTATATAAGATCAAAAGGTACATGGGAGGTTATCCCAAGTCCAAGAAATTGTACAAGGGAGGTTATCCCAAGATCGATGTAGGTTCACATGAGGTTATCTTAGGCCCAACATGTTATTAATTTCTTGGTGGGTAGCCTTTAAATAATATTTTATATATTTGTGTATAATCTGCAATTCTATTTCATATGAAAATGTTGTGCTCTTTTGGCTCATGTTTTTTTTGTTTCCTTATTATTCATGACTTATGAACTGCCAATATTTATTCCATGACTCAAGATTTAATCTTTGATATATATTGTAAAATTATAAAATGTTATAATCATATTATCATACCATTATGCTCAGGTTATGGTCACATATCTCCCTTGTTTACCCTTAATGAGAATCTGAGCTCACCCTTTCTAATGATTCCTTTCCCCATGAAGAAATTTTTTTAAGTAGTAATACTAAAGGGGAATATATTTACAGGAGACATTTAAGATAATTCATTAATTAATGATATCATGTTTCATGTTACTAAATGTACTAAACTATTACAGTCTTTAGGCATGTGTTCGTATAATGTAATGAATACCCATATAAAAAATTGAATATATATGTATGAGAATATTAGGCAACTATATTCTGTCTAACCATGGTAACATATTAGACCCCACTACTAGTCACCAGACTTTGGTGTATAGGGTGGCATGCCAAATGCCATGTGGATCCTTGGCTTAAGGCATTGTTGAGTGTTTTTAGGCCAAGGTGTCACAATTTGTATAATCGAGGAAAACATTGTGGGGGTTATATCAAAATTTCCATGATCCAACCTTGGAAAACCTTCCATGTCACTTGAGATAGCCTATGATAAGGCCTAAGGTGTGTTCCCGATCACCCCATGCTAAAAAAATGTTCTCAATAATAAAAAATAATTGAGTAGGAATGATTCCACCCATTAAATTACAATAAACAAGTAGTTGAGTCTTACTAACAATTCATAATGGTGTGTCAATACATTATACTACCATATATACTAAAATAATAAATTTTAAATATAAATTGATATAAAACAAGGAATAACTACTACAGTGACCAAAACCATATCCAGTAATCAACATCAAATAGAAATATAATTGGAATAGTCACTGAAATGGCTGAAATTAAAGAAAAAAACACAAATTGGTTGATACATCAACCAACCAAGATGAACCAACAAACCTGAGTTATCACATGATCATTGGACTATGGTCCAAGGCCATATCTATGTCTTAATACATCAAAAATCTATTATAATAATGAATTTGATATTTTTAAAACTCATTATCCCCTTTTAAAATACAGACCTCCCTTTGATATCAAGAAGACTGGATCATTGAAATTCATTTTAAAAACTTTTAAATAATAATTATATAGATTAATTCAATTCCAAGATGAATAAGTATTTATCTAGAAAACATAACCATACCCCTTTAATGTTCCAAAATCACTTGATGATTTTATTTAAAAAAAAACAAAATAAAAATAATCTAATAACATAAAGTAGGTCGGTGTGTGGAATAAC
The DNA here is from genome assembly GCA_963277665.1 of Viscum album. Lineage (NCBI taxonomy): Eukaryota > Viridiplantae > Streptophyta > Magnoliopsida > Santalales > Viscaceae > Viscum > Viscum album. Next base: position 399,007,207 of record OY728125.1, read on the forward strand.
ATTAAAGGAAAAAATGTATACGTAGCATCAGTTTGGTATCAAATACTACATGAATATAAATTTTAAAACATTACCTCTTATTTTCATCACTATAGTAATAATTAAACAACTTAAACAATGGAAAAATTAACACACAACATGAAATGATCTAATAATAATAATAATAATAGAGGGAAAGTAGATCTAAGGTAAAAAAACCAAAAAAATCAATTAAATTTGGATATCAAAATCAAGTCGTTAATAATAAAATTATAGAAATTTTAACATGAGATAAAAACAATGTAAATAAAATTATGAATGAAGAACCATAGGATACACCTTAAGGTACCTAAGGCTAGGTTCAATTAGTGAAACTACTTCACCGGTCAGCAAAAAACCTTCTACTATATTAATGAAAAAACCACTAGTGAGTGGGGGAACTATATAATTTACTTCACTAGTCTGTGAGACACATAAAACAACTGATAATGACCTAATATATTCTAGGATATCCCACCCAAGTAAATAGGGTTTAAATAAAGTGTGTTTAAGTAACTAAATATGGTGAGGGAACATTTTAACATATGTCAAAAAAATCAACATTGCATGAGATAATAAATCATAATAATAATCCCTTGTCTCACCTCTTGACACCCTTTAGTATGAATCCCCTTATAATCACATAAGTATTAAACCATAATCCATTTCATCACACAATATAAAAAACATATAAACAATATCATTCATTGAGGAGAAAATGAATAGTATATCCTCTGTTATGGAAATATTTATTACAAGTTTCTAAATTGTCCTTTAATTTTGATCCAACTTTTTAAAAGTTTGGAAAACCATATTTTTAAATAAATACATGATTAAAAATAACAATTTTACCTAGGGGAGTAACATTCCCAAATTAAAATGTAAAAAAATAATAATAGGGATAGAACATCAATTAAACCATATACAAATATCTTTAACATAAACCATTACATAAATATAATATAAAAAACTATCAAAGAAATGGATTAAGCCCAATAAAAACTCAATTAAAAAAACAACCCCTAATAATTTTAAAAATTAACTTTAATTTATGTAATATCGCATATAAATTACATGGAAATAATTTTAAAGGGGAAACACCACTATAGTCTTAAATTATTTTGAAAAGAGTCTCCTAGACATTGTATAAAAATGTAGTGTGGAATCATGTTCGTCCTAGGTGTATAAAGACTAGGATCCATTTTAAAACACATTTTTATGTCAGCATTTTAAAACACCAACATAATAATATCAATAAAATTTAATCCATACTAGAATTTATAAGTATATTATAATATAAATATGGATTTAGAGGGCTCAAGACCACTTGAAATGATATTTAAAAGAAATTGAATAGAACTAACTAACTATATCCAATTAAAATCATGAAACCTTTGATTAAAAATTATAGATTAGGTTCCAAGAGAATATTCACATGCAAAAAATATTAAAATGTCAATTTTTAGATATACCCTAGACCTTAGTTTTAGCCAACATGTCCATTTTGGAAAGGAAGAAGAAGAAAAAGAAGAAGGAATGGAATGAGGAAAAGGTAAGTGGAAGTAAAGGAAGAGAAAAAAAGGTATACCTTGAATATACAAGAAGAAATCCCCTATAGATCTATGGATATAGGAGTGTAAGTTCCCTAGAAGTACCTATAGATGTCATGTTCAAATATAATGATTATATGGTAAACCCCAATTAAAAATATCATACAAAATATGAATACCCTTCATTTATCAAGTTACATGGTTTACCCAAATGATTTACCAAATCATACTAAATCCATGCCAATTCTATTGGATAAAAATCTATCCACACCCAAACACATTGATTATATGCTTTTCAAAACCATGATGCAAATTATCATCTTGGAAAAAGTTCCCAAAAATCAAAATTTCCATCCCCAAACACGTCATACTCAAGGATACCCATTATAATATAAGTATACACACATAAAATTTTCATTGTGGTTGTGAATATAATAATAATAATAATTATTTTAAATCCCTTAAATCAATCAAAAATTTATCATAGGAGTCAAACCTTTCCTATAGCTATATTAGATCTATATTATCTAATTCTAACTAGTAATAATGATATTCCAACTCCAAAACTATCTCACATAATTATCCTATTATTCCCTCAATATTTTCATTCACTTTAGTATGTTCCTTATTTTAAATCACTAGTTATAACTAGAGACACTCTACCTTGGTTTTCTACTCAATATTCTATGTTATGTGTCGAGACTCCTCCTCTACTCACTGCACTAGCTATTTTGTATCTTACTCAATATGTTATAAAAGATAGCTCATGGATATATCTTCATAAATTAATAATTTCTATGTTTATTATCACATTATAATAGTCTATATCATCTAAATAATTGATTATATATATTTTTAGGAAAACCCACAATTTCCTAGTCCCATAAAAACATTATATTATATCTAACTTATCACCTATCTCTGCTATGGAGGTTTTGGTGATTACAGTGTATAAGTTCTTCCAAACACTTTTATACACTGAAAAAGTTTCAACAACTACCTCTAGATTAGAGTCAGAATCACCTTGAAATACTTTGTAATAATCAAGGGGAAGGTTAACCATAAGTGTATCCTTATAGAAAAATTCATCATATGTAATATCAATTTTTAACCCCATTAGAGGGGAATATTTTAGGGGTTTGAAAAGAACTTAATCATTGAAACATATCTGGTGTTGTTCAAAATTATTTGAAAAAATACAACAAAGAAGAAAGTTTTTCCATCATCTTTAGTTTTATATTATACAAAAAGATTTATGTTCATGATCTAAATGGGATAAAAACTATGTATGACCTCCCCCACCTCTCAATGGTTAATGACTCTCAACTCCACCTCACTATAAAGAAGGGCCAACACATATATAATTCTTGATCCCACAACAATGGGGGGCTTTATAAGTGTTTTCAATATAACTATAAGAGGTTAATATTATATGTACGAGTAAAAAAATATTAAAAAAATACATATAGAGGTATATATATAGTTAATTGAGAAATATAGGTTAGTAAAATGGCTTAAATATTCGTATCTTTAATATATAATATGCATTATCCTATTCTTTAGTCAAAAACCCTATAAGTATTTTCAAAACTCTATAAAATAGTAATTAGGGTGACATTGATGATAGAATAGGGGTCTATAATGATACCTTCTTTTAGTCCATAACAGGAGGTGTATATTCCTGAAATTGTAGATTCTCCATTTAACCACACGACTCTAACATCATCTCTATAGTCAATGACCATTTTATAGTGGTAAAATTATTACAAGGTTATAAACCCCAAAGTATAAAATGGACTAAACATAGGGTAATATAGCTTATATAAATCTTTTATGAATATCCCCAACCTCAATAGAAAATCCCTCTTCTCGGTCAACTGAATGATTTTCTACATCTGTAATGGTGGATGCACCCAGGTCCCTCACCAAGATTGAATATAATTTTGTTAATACGAAATCTTAGAAAATAAATAGGGAAATGAGTAACTATTAAAATTATATGATATATCAAATACCAAATTAATGACCCAGATTTTGATTTACTGTAAAAGATTGTTACCACTTAACAGATGTCAAGCCTCCAAAATAATTATATATTACAAAAAAAATACTTCTAAAGGGGGTATTATCACTAGTTTCTCATATTTGTAATTTTTATTGACACATCTTGTGGATTGATATATTTCCCAAATATTTTTTGGGAGGTGATATATCCCTTAATTCTATAAATTAAAAACATATAATTATCCCCTTCATTTTGATAAAATTATAGTGATCAAAGAGAAAATATACCTCATCTATGTGATTCTGTTCAGGCCACTAAATATATTCATCCTAGTTTAAAATACCTTTTATTACTTATTTCCTTTGGATACATTGGTCACATTAGACCCTTTGTATCCAACATGTTATGTGGCTTCCCTAGCATTTATGGAACCCTTAGTTCTCTTAGTCACTCAATCCTTGTAATCCTCTAGTAAAGCACTTGAATAAGTATTGAAATTTAGTTAGTTATAGTTTTTTCATCACCAATAAAGCATCATAGAGTCTATAACTTGAGAATTTATATAAAAAATTTGTCATTATCAACAAATAACATACTATATTATAGAACAATGAGAAATTAGATATTCAAAAAGTAAATATTTCCATAGAGGATATACCCAATGTTCTCTAAATCAATTTTTATTCCTTAATTAGGCTCATTGCCTCATGCCTCTAGGTATATAGTAATGAAATAAATATCCAAATATTCTGAGGGATGTTTGGTGCTTCTATGATTCTTAGGAGGATCATATTCAACTAGAGATACCCATACTATTGAATACCCCGCTCATGATTTAATCCTTAAATAATCATTAGTATAGCCTTAATTAATGAGTGATTCTCATTTGGTCAAAGTTTTTTTTCATACCATTATAGCTTGTCATGTTATAACATATCTCTTGATATTATATTATTCTTATGGCATAGATTGATAAATGATAGGTTTTTTATTTCCCCCTTATTATTATCATGTATATACCATTTGTGATATCATTAGAGTAGGCAGGGTATTTTTTGATAAAACAAAATCCTAAAATTGGGAATTATGGTAACATTTCACCCACATCTTCGCATATGATGAAAATATCCCATTGGTAGCATAAAATGGAGGTTATAAAATGTATACATCATTATCTTCATATGTCAATAATAATTATAAATGATTCATGATCATGGAGTTTCACTCACAATAGATGTCACAATATATTAGTGACCTACTATATTACATGCACCTGGACTATAAAGAAATTAAGAATGATTTATATGGTTTTCAGCATATCAAACCATCTATATACTCCAAAATAACCTCATTATTGAATTGCATAAATTTGAGTGTTTTTTATGACTATACCGACCATTTTCAATCAAACAACTAGTTGGTATATCATATCGACCATAGGTTCACTGATTAGAGAATCTTAGCTGACTATAAATTTATTCACTGCTCATCAACATTAATATGATGCTATAAATATTCATCATTTATATATTAGACTCATAATGAAGAATTGTGATAGGGTTTTGGAATTCATAACCCCTGATATATTTCCCAAATAACCCATTTTAACATTGAATAAAGGTGAACACGTGAGACAAAACTCTCTAGATATAATATGAATAAGTTCTCAGATGAAATAAGCTATGATGGGAACTTCATGGTAGATATTGTAGAAACAATCTATCTACTCAACCGTGAAAATGTTTCTAGGGTGAAAGTGTATGAGGGGGTATTTAACAAGAAACAACCACCTACTAAGAATCATTCTCAAAAATATTTTCAATAGAAGTTGTTTTTTGATCTCTAACATACCCTAAAAACCCAATTTTGTATATCAAACCCCTTAAAACAAAGGATAATATGTTCCCTCTTTCAAATTCATAATGTGGTTCATACATCTGTTTATACATTATATTTTCAACTCTATTTCATAATCCTTTAAAAATATGTTGATCTAGTAAACCAATGGAATATATATACATAGTTGAATATCCCTCCCTAGTTTATTTTAAATCACATCTATTAGTCTTAATATAATAAATAGAGTTTGTAACTATATTCATATATAATTTACATTAGAAGAAACTTTTTATTAATGTATCTTAGTATGGGTATTCCACCTATATTTTGGATTTCCAAAATTTTAGTGACTAACTTTCTGTAAATTAGATTGAATTTGTTTGGGTTTGTGCATAAGAATGTAATGGGCTCATGGATCAGATCAATACAACAAAATAATAAACATTTTAATCCCAAATATACTTCATATATACTAAATTCCTTATGATGTACTTTGAATTCTATGTAGCTAGGATGAAACGAAAAGTGACATTCCCACCACCGAATAAAATTTATCCCAGTGTAAAGGTCTCATCGTATACCATATCCCGCTATTTTATAATTGATATATGATATCATAATGTTAAAATAACTTTTAATATCCATATCTCAATATTTCTCATGTAATTCATTCATTCAAGGGTGGTCCCAAAGAGAATAGGTCTCATAGACATGTTATATGTGAGAGATATATCTACTTGAAAATATGTTCAGATGGGTATATCCAATGAATGAACTAAAACATACCGCCTAACAACATTATCTTGGATTTAGAATTGGTTCATCAAATTAAAGGACAAAAACATGTAATGTTAACCATTTTGACTCCCAATATATTATAATTTCATGTATGTGGAAGTTTAAAAATATATGATGCTTGATTTTTCAATGATTGTAAATAATAGAATTTACATTGTAGACTACGGAAAATAAATAAAAAAATCCAATTTTTTAGATTTTTCTCCAAATACTTCCTTGATTTTAATCCCCAATAATTCCAAAGAATACATCCATTCAAATTTTTTAGTACGTCGGTTTATTTTAGATATTATTCCAAATGTATCTGAATATTGTGATTTTATTGATTAAATAGATTTTTGGTGTTACAATGACAAGGTCATACTTTAAGATGGTGACTTTAATGTTTCTTAGAGGATTTATAAGATTAAATAAGGATTTATACTATGTAATTTAGAGTAAAAAATATTATTTATGAATAATTTTAGCCATCCTTAACAGTTTTTAGTGATCTAACATAGTCATCTGAATCCTTGTATATGTTTTCCTCCACCACTTATTGTGCCTCTAATCATGATAATCCATCAAAACTCCAACAAAACCCAATGCTTTCACATAAGGTTACATCCACTACCAATAAAAATCTACCTAAACTTGTCTGCATATCAGCACATTTCAATGTAGTCTGATCAACCATTGTGCATAACATTTTTACCCCAATATAGTCTGAGTATCCAACACATACTATATAGATCATAAAATGTAATAAGCACCAAAATGTTCTCTTTACTGTAAAGATAAAGGAAAGACCAATGCACGTTATGTCACGTAGATTAAGACCCCAACACTAATGAGACTATACACCACTAAACGATTCATTAAAACACAACCTTGATCCCTTGATAATGTTATCTTAAGTGTAAGATTAAGATGGAAACATTCCCCAATAAATTCTCATAATTTAAACATAGTTTATACTGTAATTCCTATGTTTTAATTCTATTTATACTACTAGTAGCTTCCATGATGCATCAAAAATGGATGAGAAAACCTGAATATCCAAAACATAGATAAAAAGTGAATTCCACTTGCTATATATGCATGACTTGAGGGGACCATATAGGATTTACCATACTAATTTTCAAACCATACATCCAATGATAGAAAATTTTATTAAAAGCAGGGAAAAATCCCAAAAAAGTCAATGGGGGTAAAATAATAAAGCCCAAGATAATCATCTTGTATAATATTGATACACTTCAGGGGAAGGGATATGATGGTATTAAAGATGGAAATTGGGTTAATACGATGTTTCCAGGAATCTAGTACATTTGCAGCTATATTTCTCTCTATCCAAGTGTGAGAATATATCATGCGATTAGAGAGAATATTTCTACATCTTCCAACAAGGTAGTTGATATCCTAAGGAATTGGAATAGAAAATATAATGGATCTATGAATATGGAAGAGTCTATTTACACCCCCAACAATTAGAATAGTATGAGAAGATCAGAAGTCTAGACCTATGTATATGGACAAGGCCTCATCCAGGAGCGTGTCACCATGAACAAGAGTGACAGTAAATGAAAGGATGAAAGATCCATAAAGGTTTTGTATCACTCATATGACTCTCATGATACCATTGATTAATAACCCATAAATGTTAATTTTGAGGCTGCAAACTGAAGGGGACTAGAAAACCCAATTACCCTTCTATGTAGGACCATGAAAGTGATATAGAATGTAGCAATCCTGGATACAAAATTCTATGATTGATGTTTAATAAAGGTGTAATAAATATTTTTTACAAATATTAGGAAACATACACTATAATAAGGATTATGCAAAGTGGTAATGGTGTAATTTTTTATTGTTTCACTTTGGGTTTTCTTTATAAACACCTCCTATTCTTACTTTACTCTGTAGAGAACAAACAATAACTAGTTATGGGTCTATAAGGGGGGATAATTTATATTACACAATTCCCTATTATACATTAATTCCATTTATTATTCCTTTTAATCTCATTATATAATTAGAATGAGTTGGGTTGCATAAAGTTGTAAATATGCTAATCCCAGTTTCTCAGAGCTAGTGGTAACTTATTTTACATTACCACTAGATATAAGTAATCACATCCCCAAATACTGAATAGATTAGTAGTATTGAAAAACCAAATACAAACATGATTCTCATATTACATTGTAAATAAAAAAATATGTACCATAAAATCATTATATCAACCTCAATGTTATTCATAATACCCTTATTTATATACTAGGGAAAATAAAACACTAAGGGTGAGTTTGGATTCTTAGTAAGGGTCTGTGTAGAGTGGAATCTAATAATTCGTGGATAATATTGTAAGATAAATTATGGTAAAAATAATTCCATATAAATAAACACATAAACTAGAAAATCATCCATGGATATTATAATAACAATAAAATAATAACATGGATATCAATAAATAATTTAATTTTGTGGGAATACAAAATACTAGGCATCTAAAACATACCATTGAAGACTTGGACAAGACATATAAAAATAACGTCGCGGCCTTGTGCCATGACATATGAAATTAAATGTGTAAGGCATCAACCAAAATCCAATATAGTTTTTCCCATGAGATCTAATGCAAAATATAGGTCATATATAATTCCCCACCCATCGCTTATTAATTAAAATTCATTCCTTATTTTAATAAACAACTTAATAAATGTGCCTTAGAAATCAATAACTTACCATATTAGAAGAACTAGCATACATAATATCAATACCATCCCCAGTTAGGACAATCATAAACCATCAAGATAAATATTTTGGATGGTATAATTAGGGTATATCATCAATATAAGATTCAAAAAAGTACTTTTACAATGATAAAATCATTTTAAAGAGATTGCAGGAATAGTTATTATATAAAATACCCTTTTTACATTGAAAATCATTTTTTATTTTTATAATCTAAATATTTTTTACATAATAAAAACCATATAAACATATAAAGGATGCTAAAAATAATTTATCAGCCTTAAAGATGGGGAATTATATTCATGCTAAATAAGTTAAAAAAACATTCTTTTTACACTTTTAGTAAAAGAAAAAAAGTACCACGTCTAGAAAACGATGGGAAGATTTATTTTAGAAATATTTGGTAAAAATGTGAAATATAGATAAAAATTGATTTAAAAACTTGTTGTTGGATAGTAGAAATATTATGTAAAAAATTCTATGAAAATTTGGATATGGAATAAAAGACTCTCCGAGTTGATAGAATCCTGAATAGTGATGATACTGTAAAATAAACCCTTACCACTTTTGTAATGTTTGAATCATAAGACCTATGAAATAAATAACTTAAAATGAAACATTGAATACCATAAATATAAATTCATTCATGATATAAAAAATTATAATTTAATTATATAAACCGTAAAAAAAGAAATAAGTTGTGAATATGCCATATGTCTCACAGAACTAAAAGTGAGACGAGAAACCCTTACCTCAGGATTGACTTCCATTTTATGCATTTAAACCTACAGTATAATTAAAAAATAATTATAATACATATATTAAAAACCCATATTTATGTATATCAAACCATATATTATTTACTTATAACCTTTTATCACCCATTTATCAAAAATTCTTTATTAAAATCACCATTTTAGAAGATAACTGCTTCATTTTTTCATGAATTATTTGGTTTGGTAGTTTTGGTCCCTGTAATTTTATTATGGTTATAACAAATAATAAATTTCAATTATGATATAATTATAATTTATATTCATTATATTTATATTTTGGTTCATCTGTAAAATTTATAGATATAAAAGTAAATGACACCATTCACGTAGATGGTTGGTCATACGTATGCATGAACACTATTTTCATTTTTCAACAGAAGAAAAGAAAGAAATTATAATTATAATTATAGTTTAAATAATCCTTATTATATAAAATAAATCATATATATTCATTAATCCATCCTTATTACCATCTAAGTAAAAAAGAAGTGAATACAAAATCACATCGATTTTTGTAGTGGTAGTCCATACCAACAAATGAGTGATGTTATTATATTTAAATTGATTGGAAGATAAGATGGTAGATATAATATTATAATTAAATGGGTATATTTATTTCATAATTAACATATATAAACATTAAATCCCTTATAATAAACAAACATTAAATATGGTGGTAGAAAAATGAATTGTATCTCTATATGGAGATGGTAAGTTGAACGTACACACGAGCTATGCTTTCACCTCCCATTTGATGTGACGTGTGGTAAATAATGGTGTTTTCATAGTAATAATAACGTTGAAATATATTTTTTATAACTAATTTATTATTTTATGATGAATTTAATAGATTTATTTGAGGAAAATAATACGTTAAAATATAGTGATCGACTAAGGTGATCACATCTCCTTTGAAATCAATCTCTTAAATCTCCTCTTAAGGGTCTTAGTGTTGGTATTTTGGGATGAAAAAACCTCTATAATGTGTGTAAGAATGTTTAGAAGGTATATTTTATGTTTTGGGTCTATAGATAAGGCTCATTGTGGTGTAAATAAGTGAGGGAGGTGGTTCCATTTTATAATTAGGGTGAGGGGAACTTTTGGAAGTTTTTAAAATTTTAAAGTATAATAAATTAATACTAACATAAAATGGATAAAAATGGAAAAATATTCAACAATAGGGTATTATATGGTTCAAATCACATAAACCAATAAAAGTTTGATATAGTTTTTTGGTTTTCTAAACCATATCTTTTTGTTGAACCCCTTAGTACACATATTTTAAAATTAATTACAGTAACATATTTTTCATACTAGATGGGTTATAATTTTACATATAATGTAACTATTGACTCATAAATTTTCAATTTATAATATTTTAGACAATATATTTCCACCTTTTCTTCCTTCAGGATTATAATAATTTTTAAATAATTTAATAAAAAATTATTTTGATAAATTATCATTACTGTCAATTTTCAATAGTATTCATTTAATCTGACTTAAAATATGCAAAGAAGAAGTTTTATTAGGAATATAATTTATTTAAACATATATAATATGTAATTTTAATATGAAAATTTATTTTTAAATTATAAACTTCTCAAACTATATCACTTTTAATATTTTTAATATCATTTATTTTATTTTTCTATTAATTGAATAAATTATCTGTTATCATTATACCTGAATTTAAGCTAATTATATAATCACTAAAAATTATAAATAAATTATAATCATGAATATAATTTTATTATTCACAAAATGGATATTTATCTTCTCTTATAACTTTCATTTGTCCAAATGTGGACACATAATAGTTATTTAAAACTAAGAGAGTGACATTTTGTAACATTCTTTGATTTGGATATTATATTGGAAATTTTCATTGAAAAGAGTAAAATAATCACATCCTTTAAGATTTTAAGGTGTCAGTGGTCGAACTAAATTTATCCAATGATAATTAGGATGAAATATTGTGACCTTATCACTTAGTTTTAACCAAGATTATCCTAATTTACCCGTTAATAAGACGATAAATTTTACCACAAAAACTATTCATATCGACCAAAAATAAAAGTGAAATATTTTCCAAATCTGATTATCCTACTTCCAAATATGGAATAAATTTTTCATGATTCAATTTCAATATTTTTTAGAAATTAATTTTAAAATATATACACAAAACATGTTGAAAATCACTTTTTATAAAAATACTATTTTGAGCATAAAATGGATTTATTATTATCATATTCCTAGTAAAAACTATTGATATATGATTAAAAATGTAATTAAATATATTATATGTAAATTTAATTAAATTAATTAAATATTAGTGACTAATTCAATTAATTATGATATAAACATATTATATGCACAAAAAATAGTTTTTTTATAAAAAATAATTCTTTTACATTCAAATGATTTTTTTATTTTATTGATAACCAATGAATTAATTTTATAAATATGTAAACCATATAATTTTCATAATTTATTTAATTATATTCATTCCCACAAATTTATTTGGTAGGTTATAACAGTCGCATAATAATTGATCACAGTTCGTTTAAAGTCAATGTTATATGCAACACAATATTTCATAAAGAATAAATTTAATTAAAAAGAGGCATACCATAAAATAAAGGGGTGTTAAATTATTACATCCATAAAAAAATTATCCTCACAATTTATATAATGTCACCCAATGGATATATTTTTGTAGTTCTTCACCATAATTTCCTCTTCTTCTCACATCCCCTCTTTTATCTCACGATTTCTCCAAATTAACTCTACCATATGAGTCGTCTGTTTCCAAAAATATTGTTCACTAGTGTCCAAAATCTAGATAGGATATTGACAGTTAGATAAATAAAGTTATAATTCAATTTCATTAGAAGTCAGAATATACATCGAGTTTGGTATGTAATTAATTAACAATGAGATATGGAACACATCACGTACTTTAGAAAGGTTAGGCGGCATTTCTAAATGTTAAGTCAAACTAATATTATTACCCTGATTTTAAAAGTTCTTATGTACATGGGGGTCATTTTTACTTTCTCACTAAATCTTATAACACCCTTACAATGAGATACCTTTTATAAATTGATTTCTCACACTTGAAATTCCAAATATTTTATCCAATTATCAGCATATCTCTTTTTCTGGGTTCAAGATTCTTTGATATGAGTTTGAATATTCTTTAATTTTCTATTATCACCTCTAAAAGTTTTGGGCCTATGAAATTATTTTAACTATCTTCACCCAAAAAAGTTGGAGTACAACATTTATTTCCATATAATTCTTCATACAACACCATTTTAATACTCAAATAGAAGCTATTGTTGTCGGAAAAATACACCAACGGTAAATACTGATCCCACATACCATTAAATTTAAGTTATCATGACCTCAAAATATCTTATAAAGTTTGTATATTCCTTTCTGAATTCTTGTTAGCTTGAGGAAGATAAGAAATGACCAAAGGATTTTTGGTATCAAGTTCCTTCTGAATACTTTTCCATATATTTGATGTAAACCATGGACCATGATCCAACACAATTAAAAGAGGTGTTCCATAATTTATTACAACTTCATTAATATATAGTCATTAAAGTTGATCTATAGGAAAATATTCACTTATAGAGAGGAAATGTGTATATTTATTAAGTCTATCAACAATAACCTATATCATATCATCCTTTCTAGGATTATTTGGTAATCTAGTGAAAAATTATATAGTAATATCATCCAATTTCCATGTAATAACTGGTATATAATGCATGAATCTTATTGGATGATATATCTAGACATTTATTGGTTGAAAAACCAAACATCTTAACACAAAATCCTCAATTTCCCACTATATATTATCCCACTAAAAACGTTCCTTCAAATATCTATGCATTATGTCGATTCTAGGGAGTATAAAAAAATTTGAGCTATGAGAATTATCTAATAATTAAACTTTTATCTCTATAATAGATGAAACACACAACCTACTTCAAAATTTTAGAAATATAAAATCATATACTACGTTTAAAAATTTCCCATCATTTATAGATTAAATTTTCCTTTGAATATTATAATCATCAGGTTGAGAACTTCTTATCCTTTCCAATAAATATAGTTTGTAAATAATTTAAAAAATAGTGATTCTTTCCCTTCCTTAATAATTTTCAGATCCATATTTACTAAATCCATGAATACAAGATCCTTGTCAATCTTAATTTTGGTTAGAAATCTATGATATTTCCTTCTTAGGGAATCTAATACCTTATTTTCCATTCCTAGACGGTATTGTATTGAGAAATAATAATACTTATATAGCTTGAGCCATCAAAGTTTTCCCATGTTGAGTTCTTTTTATGAGAAGATGCATTTCAAACTATTATGGTCCATACATATCTCACATATTTCACTATAGATATTGTTTCTTTATATATTTATATTAATGTTTACGACTATTAATTCAAGATCCTGAGTTTTATTTTTTCATGAGTATTTATTTTCCTTAATTTATAGAAAATTACATTATAATTCTTCATAAAGACACATCATAGTCCTTTCATCATGGCAATACTAAATATTATAACTCCATCATTTCCTAATGGTAGAGTTAAAATAAAATCATCACCAATATCCCTTCATTTATTTAAAAAATTGTTGACATTCCTTTTTTCCATATGAACTTAACCATTTTATGTGTATGTCTAGTTAATTGGTTATTCAATTGGATTTTTTTTGAACAAATACATGACAGTAACTAGAAGAAGAATTGAAACTACATACCTTGGTTATTTTTATTGGTGTAAGGTATTCATGAAATACCTTTTTATTTATTATATCAATAAATATTCCATCATTGGAGCCAATATTTTCAAGAAAAGAAACTTTCAAAATCCAAAATTCACACTTGTTAAATTTCCCATATAACTCTTTTCTTTTAATAATATCAATAATGATCCAAAGGGGATTATTATGGTGCTCATAGATTTTCGAGTGCATGAAGATATCATCAATAAATACTACAAAAATATTTTATGATATTTAATCAATAATATGTTCATTATATCCATGAAGATATAATTTTCATTATTCAATACAAATGGCATTACTATAAACTCATAATTTCCATACCTCATTTGAAATGATATATTTAAGATACCTTACTTCTTTACTCAAAATCGATGAAACCAATAATGTAGTTCAATCATTGAAAAATAATGATATCCATGATGTTGATCGAATAATTCATCAATACGAGGAAGATGATATATTAATTTATTATAATTGATTTTTCCCTATAATCAATGCACACCTCACATATCCATTTCTCTTCTTAATGAAATCAATAGGGGATCCCCAAAGTGTAAAACTAGGGTGTATAAATCCATTATCACATAACTCTTCTAGTTTATTCTTCAACACCACTAATTCCATATTGTTTATTCTATATGGATTCTTTAATATTGGTATTTCATTAAGGATTAGATCAATGAAAAGCTCAGTTTCATTCTCTAGTGGATGTCTTGGTAATTCCACAAGAAATACAAAAATGAATTCTTTTTAAAATAGGATCATTGTAAATTATAATAAAACCTTTTCAATCCATTGATTGTGTTTTTTATTATTCAAAAATTTCATTTAGAAGAGCTAACAAAGGGATCAAAACATGAATTAGATGATGAATTATCCCCTTAAAGATAATGAATTATACATCTTAATCATGAATCATAATTTTATTCTAATTAAAATAAATTTTTGAATCAAATTTTGAAATCTTATGCATACAAAGGATTATGTAAAAATCCACCATAGGTATAATAATAAATTCATAACATAGGTCATGTTTATGTGTCATAATGAGAACTGACAAATACATCCTTATTGTAGTGATATTTCCACTAGGGGTCTTAATCAACAACTCCATTCTTAAGGTTTTAGGGAACATTCAAATTTTCTTAAAAAACATGGAAGATATAAAATAGTGTGATGATATAGAATAAAATAAAGAAATGGATAAATCTGAATACATGAATAAAGTACTTGTTACCATATATTAAGGAACATTAACTTATACTATTTTGATTGCAAAAGCCTGGACTTTCTCCCTTGGTGTTTTCTTAGGAAAATTATTTTGAAGATTATGATAAGAATTTTCATAATCCCCAATATTCTTATTGTTTAATAATTGAACATTGGTAGTTTATTTCTTTCCTTTCCAATCATGATCATGATTCGTTTTTTCTATAGACTTGAAGGAAAATATCGTTTTCTTTTTAAATAGGTACTAGGGTGTTTTATTCCACAAGTTTCACATGATATAAAACTACTCATTATCTCCTCACCCTTATCTATTTTTTGTTCTAACATCATATTATCCTCTTACTTTCCTTTGAAGTTATAAAATTTATATAATTATTTCTCTATCTTCATATCATATAAGTCTATATCCTCATATGTTGAGAAGGTTTGAGACACTATTTACCTTTGAAGGAATGGATTTAAACCACTAAAGAAATGGTCAATCATACTCTTTGGATTTCATACATAGTCTTTAACATGCCTTACTAACCTTATAATGTTGTATTTATACATAGAAACCTTTTTATCTTCCTTTTTTTAGAATCGTGATTTTTGTACACATATATACAGATTTTTAACACGGAAAATATTTTCCAATAAAATTTCTTTAAACAGAATTCACTCCTTGATCACTATTTTCTCCTCGCCCTTAGTGTTTTGAGTCAATGTCCACTATTGATCTGTATTACCTGATAGATTATAATCTGCCAAGAAAATAATCTCACTTTAATTACTTCCCAATGTAAGTAATATCTTTTCTAAGTATCTTATCCATTTATCAAGTCTAAATGGATTCATAATTCCATTGAATGATCGATGTTACTGATGCATAAAGTAGTCTAGAATTATTACTTCTCATTTTGGATCCACTGGATGATCCGTATG
Source organism: Viscum album (assembly GCA_963277665.1). NCBI lineage: Eukaryota > Viridiplantae > Streptophyta > Magnoliopsida > Santalales > Viscaceae > Viscum > Viscum album. The sequence continues at coordinate 399,023,898 of OY728125.1, forward strand.
AGGAATTTTTTTTAGTAATTACCTAAATTAGTTTCCCTAATATATTTATAATGTAATAATCTCCATCTGTAGTTGTTGCTTCAGCTTTATTATCTTTTATAAGAGGGGAATCCCTACATGTATTATGTGTATTGAAAAGGTTTTTATTCCTTCCACTATGCGTCATTTATAAAAAATGGAATACCCTGTGTTAGATCATAAAATTGTGAATCATAATGTTTAATATTAGGACTAGAAAAAAATGTAACATAAATTTAAAATTTATGTATAACTAATATAAAAATCATAAGATTGGTTTCTTTGGAAAGATTCTAAATGTCCATCATAGGGTTACATTCCCAATTTTTTCCCAAATCTATTTCACAATGTTTCTAATAAACTATCATTGAAAACAAATTTAAATAACCTAATCCCAGTAGCCTAAAACCAATGAAAACTTTATTAAATTGGAACTAGATACATGTAATCTCATTTTAAAGGACCAAGTATAATAGTAGTCTTGAATAGCCAGATATAAACATGATTATCACATTACATTAGAAATATAAAATACAAGGCCTAAAAAAATATTTCATCCTAAATGTTATTCATAATACCCTTCTCCAAATATCATGGAAAATAAAACAATAAACGGATGAGTTTAGATTATTAGTAAGGGTATACATACAATGAAAGCTAATAAGGCATGATGAATGTGACAAGAATAAATTATGGTCAAAATAATTCCGTATAAATATTTAAATGAACTAGAAACTCATCCATATAAATCATACAAAATAAAATAATCCCATTGACACCAATAAAAAATTACATAATTTGAGAATAAATTTTTTTACATCTTAAACATACCATTATGGCCTTGTCTAAGATATTTGAAAACATCATTGTGGCCTTGTGGTAAGAAATATGAATATAAATGGGTAAGGAATTAGAAAGAACCCAATATAGTGGTCCATGATACATACCGATGCATATAGGGTCTATAGCGGACCACTCATTTCACTTAAAAATTCTAATTAATTCTTAATATGAATGATCACCTTAATTGAAATTCTTATAAAATTAATAAATGTATATATTAGAAGAACTAGCATAGAGGATATCAATACTTTCCCAACCCAATATGATCATAAAACGTCAATATAAATATGTTGTATGATATAATTTCATTACATCCACAATATAATATTGAACAAAGTATTTTGAAATGTATTAAAATAATTTAATGAGATTACTGGAATAATTCAAGAGTAAAATACTCTTTCTAATTTAGAAATATTTTTTTTATTATTTTTAAAACCAAAAAACATCGCACATATTAAATAATCCATTTTCATTGAAAAGAAACTTATAAACTTATAAATTAATAAAAAAATCATGTATTTTTCAATATTATAGTAAATTATATTCATCCCATATATATTAAAATCATTTCTTTTATATTTTTGGTAAAACTAAAAAAGTACGTTGTTTAAAGAATAACGTGATGATTCCTTCAAATAATATATTTTTAAAAGATTAAACATAGATAAAACATTATTTAATAAATAATTTTATAGTATTAAAAATATTATTTAATTTTTTTTATAAAATATGGATATTGAGTAAAAGACTCTCATAGCAGAGACAAACCGAGATAATGATGAGATCATGAAATAGACCCTTTCCACTTTGTTAACTTTTGTATCATAAGCCACATGAAATAAATAACATCAAATAAAAATTCAATACCATTAATATAAATAGATTCATGATATAACATATTAACCGGGTATCATATTCACAATTAAAAATAAATAATTGGTGATTATGGCTTATATCCCACATAAGTAAAAGTGAGATGAGAAACCCTTACCTCGGGTTTGAATTCCTTTGTATACAATATAACATATTTTATAATAAATATAGATTTATTATAAATATATTATAGAATATTATTCAAATATATCATACCATTTATTATTTACTTATAAAATTTGATCACCAATTTATTAATAACTTTTTATTGAAATCATTGTTTTGGGTGATAACTACTTCGTTTTTTCATGTATGTTTTGGTTTCATAGTTTTAGTCACTATAATTTGATCATGGTTGCATAAAACCAATAATGTTAATTATTATTTGAATATCATTTATATAAATTATATACATATTCATTATCATCCATAAATGATATAGAAAGAAAAATTAAATACACTGTTCAACAAGACGATTGGTCATACGTATGCAAGAACAATGATTTCATTTTGATACAGATGGAATAAAGGAAAGGTAAATAATAATTATCATATATAAAATCAATATTATGTCATATAAATCATATATATTCATATAATGAACCATTATTACCATCCATGTAAAATATAAAAAAACACATCACTTCATGGAGGTGGTAGTCCACACATATGCATGAGAAATGTTATTATATTCCAATGTATTGGAAAGTAAGAATGTATATGTGATATTATAATTATATGGTATAATTATGTCATAATTATTATATATAATCATTCAAACCCTAATAATAACCATATGTAAGAACCTGGATCTTTATTTCAGGTATGGATCATAATTTCAGGCTGTTTGAGGAAAAAAATAATTGGAGATTTTTTATGTACACGCCATGTACTTATGAGTACACACCATGTACCTATTCCCATGTAAAATCATTTAATGGCCGAGTGTTGGGACATGTGGTGACCTGGAAGACTGTTTAATGTGGGTGAGGGTTAAGGATACTACAAGGCGTGTACATTTATTGAACAGGCTTTGTACTTTTATTTTTATTTGATAAATCAGACTAAGGGTGCATCTCATATTCATAAACACCTTCTTCTAGATTTGGTTCATATAATAGCCTGATAGAAGGCCCAAAGAACTTTCAACCCCTCTCAGTTTAGTGTTTGACCACTGATTGATACGTCTATCAGTCCGTTGTAATCCCACTGGTGAGTGCTCAAAACCCCTAAAGCCTTTATTCTTAATTCATCCTCTCTTATAGGTTATTCAAGGTTGAACGTTTTTCACTTTTTGTAGATATATGATGATCTAGGCTGATTCAAGGCATGCCGTTCAAGTATATTTATTGTGAGACATCAAGGTAGGTGGTTTGATCCTTTCATTGTTCATAATTGTATTATATGTGCTAAAAGTTTCACATTCCCACGTTTATGGTTTTACATGTTTTGTAATTAAACCTTATTTATTACCTGGTATGTTTTGGTTAATTGATATAGGGTAGTTTCTTATGTAAGGTTAGATACCTTGTTTATGGGACATGCCATGGGTTTGTTTCTCTAGATTGATTGTTTATGGTCATTTTTTCAAGAACTCATGTTAGTATTTCCTTGTTTTCCATGCCTTGATTTGTTAGAATGGAGTTACTAGTTATATGAGATTCTTGGGATATTCATTATGGATGTTTAACCAAGGGGAATTGACTATGAGAGATTCTTGAGGTAGGGTCATTTATGTATGTTTTATTGTTATATTTACCCAGGGGTATTGATTGTGAGAGATTCTAGGTGGTCATAAACCCGAGGGTTTAGACAGTGAGAGATGCCCAGGTGTTCATTTATAAATTTTTTATGCTATGTTGACCAAGGGCTATAGACCATGAGATCTTCCCATGTGATCATTTGTAAATGATTACTGCTATGTTAGACCAAAGTGGTTAGACTGTGAGAGGTTCCCAGAGATTTGTTATTAAATGAATTGTTTTTTGTTAGACCAGGGGTATTAGACTATGAAAACTTTCCCAAAAGTTTGTGATTGAATAATTTAATTATTGTGATGAGTCTACAAATCCAAAGAAAAATCTTGAAATCAGTCTTACTTGATTGTTTAGATGGTATTCTAAGACATCTGTTTTGTTAAATACACAATAGATATGATGATTAGGCTAGATCCTAAGGTTTACATGATTCAAGGTATGAATAATAAATGTAATTGAATGTAATTGAAAACTATTGGATTGTTTACTTTTGAGAACATTTTAGTTTATTACTCTATTTTTTCTATTACCTGTTATATAAATTCACTAACAGTTAGGCACAACTATTTTGGTGGTTGCCTACTAGGATTCATCTCACACCCTGTTTGGGTCATGATTTTGGACCCAAATAGATTATATTATTCCATGTATGGATAAGGGAAGGTTCCCTTCTTCATAAGGTACTTGATTGTTGTTGGAATTAGAGGGTATGGGACCAAGATGAGGCTTGTGATACTGCTGGAGTTTACTTGTTTCTTTTGTACATATTATTTTTCTATTGATTTACAGCATTGTGACTTGTTTGGATATTTTTATTAGATACATATTACATGAATTATATATATATATATATTGTTTCTTCTATTGGATTTACTTTCAGTGTTCTGCTGTTTACTTCTATTATATGGCATTACTGGTTCTGCTATTATTTACTACTTATATTACACTATGTATACTCTTCCAATTAGGGAATAGTTTCCCTAATATCACACCTTGGCCCTCACTGCTTATCAGCAGCCTCTGGTGTTTGGGGAAATATGCTTGATGTCATGTGACCAACCGGGTTCGGGTCACCTTTGGGCGGCACCTAGATCTGGGTCGTTACAAAGTGGTATCAAAGGAGTTCTTTTCTACTTTTCCTTATTATTTGTAGCCTATAGAATAGGATAGGAAGGAATAGGTATTTGGTAATAATTTGTGCCTAGAAGTAGCTAACCAATGTATAGTGAAAATCCAAGTTACCTCAATTTTGAATTTTTTCTAGTTTTTCAATTGTTATTCTTCATTTCATTTCGTCGTTGGGTGATACACATGTATTGTGCTATTATAATTGATATTATTGAGGTTTTATTTTGTTGAAACCTGATGGGATAAGGGTATTCCATCTCATGCATCATATAGGAACTTTTTATAGATCACATTTCATGCATTATTTTCATTCCATTTAGGGTGAATTATTGATTGAATGTTGTTGTGATGGATGTTGTGATAGATATTCATAATTCTGTGATAAATTCCATGATATAAATACCTACTATTTTGATAGGATATTGGTATATGTAATGTTTCATTAAGATGGACACTATGCTTTGGTCCCTGAGGTGTTATGGGACCTCTTAGATTGGAATTTTTTGGATCTTGTTTGAACATAAAATGAACCTTATTGAAGCATAATATGATTAAGGATGTCAATCTTTGATTCATAGTAATTATGGGATCTCACGGACCAGAAAATGGCATCCCTTGGCAAAATGTTAAGTTTTTAAGGGTTCTAGAGAAGTTTCAAATGCTTACTATCTAGAAACCAAAACAACATGACATGTTATGTTATGAACACATGACATCTGTTCTTCTGTTTTGGAAGAAAATGACTTTTCATAAGTACACACTATGTACCATACGTACACACTGTGTAGTTGTTGACTATGTGACTGAATGTGTGAGCAGAGACACAGGGTTGATAAATGGTTGTTAGAACATGTTGTCTATTGAGAGTACACTTTATAATGTAAAAGACAATGTATCCAACCGTGTGAATAAGGACACTTGTGGATGAAACATGGGTGGAACATGCCGTGTATAGCATATAAAATTTATTTATTAATTGACCGTCTATCCGACTGTGTGACTAATGATATAGGTGGATGAATGTTTGGTGGTATATTCCATGTCTAGGTTGAACATGTTGTGTAGGGTTACACTAGCAGAACAGTTGAAATTGAGTCATGTAAAAGTACTTGGAAAGAAGGTAACATTGAATAACATGCCCTAACTCATGAGGAACATGTCATGCCTATTGGGTGTTACACGAACAGGTTGGTAGGGATACAAGGCCATTTGAAGGTTTAAGGGAACACGTCTTGTAGTGGTTCTACACCCCATGTAACACTCTTTTAAAAAACATTAATTCCTTCCTTACATATTCCATACTTGAACATAAAAGTTGTAGTTACTTTAATCTTGAACTAAGGTCTGAACTTGACCTTGTAGAGTCATGCCACCAATACATCATCTGGTTGTACGTCGGTACAGGGCGATGATCAAATACTAGAAATGGTAGATCATGTACAACCATCAGATCCTGCCGTCATGCTTGTATTGGTACCAGCTGTTATACTGGACGCAAGTGTTAATGCATAGTTATGTAAAAGATTTTGAGGATGATGCAGACACTTCTTGGAAAACCACATACTTCCATTACTATGGCAGAGCTGACATGGTGTTCCAGTAGCAACGACATCCCACCTTTTTAGGGGATGAAGGACCACATGTTGTAGAGTCATAGATAGAGTCCATGCTTTCTATGTTCGAGCATCTTGAGGCACCTTCTGAGAGGAGGGTGAAGCTTGCGACATACATGCTACGTGATTCTACCAAGGGATGTTGGGACGTTATCTAACAGGTGAAACATCATCAAAACATGGTTTAGGAATAGTTTCATAGGACCTTCTATGATTACTTCTACACCAAGACGTTGAGGACCAACCAATCTTGAGAGTTCATGCATTTGGAGTAGGGCACTCTTTCAGTGATGGACTATTCTTTTCATTTTATATAGCTTCAACACTTTGCACTTATTCTAGGAGGTGATGAGTTATCACTAGCTAGGTGATTTGAGGATGGTCTCAGGTATGATATATGATCACAGGATAATATTTTTAGGCTAACTTTGGTGACATCTATTGAAAATCGGGTGTTGGTTACCAAGATAAAACAGAGGGAGTTAGGAGCTGTGAATAAGGTCGGTTCAGTATCTAGGGTTTGTACTCTTTCAACTGATAGTAGGAAGCTCCACAGCGAGATTTCATGGGATGATTCTTCAGCTAGCCATGTGGTGTGATACTATTGTGGGAACAATGGGAAAATAAGACCACATTTCCTAAAGGACCCAATCGAGTGCCGATCTTGTGGCAGGATGTCCCACATTTAGTGTTTTTGCATGAAGTTCTCACCATAAGAAAATCAGAAGGGATCTGTTCTGACCCCATGTTCAGGAGTAGGACCCCCAGTTACTCATCAGTCAGGGAATTGGGGTTCATCAGGCCGAAAAGGTGGTCATGGTCATGGTAGCCAAACGATATGTTTTTAGCGACGGTTGGGTGGACCAGCTCTAGGTAGTCCGGTAGTGTCATAGGGTCATATTACAGGTCATACTTTTTCAATGGATTAGACCCAGCAGGAGTAGGATCCCAGACCCTCTACGGTTAGACGTATGATTCTATTTTCATTAGTTTTATATTCTTATCTTATTTTATATAGTGTCTTCCTATTGTTTTATGTCTATTGCCTTTGTGGAGAACCTTGGGCTTTTAATATTTTCTTCTAATGACATTATGATTCTAGAAACTCTGTTGGTGATTAGGATAGCTAGTTTACATCTTTTCATGGAGTTCCGTCTTAAGGATGGTGGGTGTCACTTCTTATAGGACCTCTCTATCTTAGAGATGACAGGCTTCGATGTCATTCTCATAATGGACTTGTTAGTCTCTTTTCAGGCCTTTGTTGACTGCTATCATCGTAGGGTGAGTTTCACATCACCAGAGGGTGAGTATTTTCTATGCAAGGGGAAATGGGATGTCTAAGTGAGTAGAGTAGGACCCAAGTATCATGGGTTGGGAGGAGTTACAGCCCATATTGCTAGTTTATATCTGGATGACTAGGGGACTTCACTGATGGACCTTCCTCTAGTGGTGGATCATTTCAAAGATGTCTTTCTCGAGGACTTTTTAGGTTTACCTCAAGAGAAATAGGTAGATTTATCTATTGATCTTGTTCTAGGAATGGAAATTGTGTCCATTAATCTATATATAATAGATACTCCAAAGTTACAGGAGCTCAAGAAGAAGTTGGAGGAGTTACAGGCAAAGGGTTTCCTCTGACCCAATACTTCTCCTTGGGGTTCACCTATCCTATTTGAAAATAAAGAGGATAGTACCCTTAGGATTTGTGTGTATTATCAAAATATGAAACAATTGGCAGTCAAGAACCCATATCCCTTGCCAACGATTATTGATCTCTTTGATCAGCTTCGAGGAGCCTTGGTGTTTTTGAAGATTGACTTGAGATCCAGTTATCATCAGTTGCGTGTTAGACAATCAGATATACCTCTTACATATTTTCTAGGTTGTTATGGTCTATATTAGTATTTGGTTATGCTATTCAGTCTCACAAAAGAGACAACATTTTTCATGGCACTGATGAACTGAGTGTTCCATCCTTACTTGCATTCTTTTTTGTTAGTCTTTATTGATGATATATTGGTGTACTCTCACACTCGAGATGACCATGCCAACTATCATGAGATCATATTGATTACACTAATATATCATCAATTATATGATAAGGTCTCAAAATTCCACTTTTGGATGGACAAGATTCAGTTCTTGGGTCATGTTATCTCAGAGATAGGAGTATCAGTAGACCCATAAAAGTTGAGAGCAATAGTTTCCAGGGAGGAACCGAATAACGTATTTGAGTTACGGAGTTTTTATGGGATAGATGGTTACTAAAGATTCTATATTCAGGACTTTTCATGCTTATTAGTGCCATTTATAGGCTTGACTAAGAAGGGTGTGAAGTACTTGTAGATAAATTCCTTCAATTTAGCCTTTTAGGAGTTGAAATGGAGATTGATATTAGCACTGATATAGATTTTTCTAGTGTCAGGAAAGAGATACAATGTTTACTACAATGCATCAGGTATCGGGATAGTATTAGTTCATATAAATGTGTAAGTATTCATTGTGTATGAGTCTCGGTAATTGAGGCCACATGAGAGGAACTACCCTATACATGATCTTGAGTTAGCTGTAATTGTACATGATTTTCACTGTTGGATACATTATCTTTTGGGTGAGCATTTTTGGGTATAAAATGACCAAAAAATCCTCCTATATATCTTTACTCAGTGTGATCTGAATTTGAAATAGTGAAGGTGGGTTGTGTACCTTATGTCTTTTGACTTTTAACTTTTCTATACCCTTGGGAAAGGCAATGCAGTGGCTGATGCGTTGATCAGGAGGACTCAAATATAGGTTGTTCAAGAGGCCAGTAGTGAGTGGAAACTCATGGATCTATTCTTTGAGATGAATTTAGAGGTGCATGATAGACAAGGGTAGATGTTTCTTTCTTCTATAGATGTTACGTCTACTCTTCTAGATCGAGTGAAAATGAGGAAGCTATAAAATTCTGGTAGACTAGTCCTAAGGGAGAGTGTGTCAATAAAGGACCCTAATAATGGGTGTATCATAGGTTAGGATGAGGTTTTTTGTTTTCATGGGTGTGTATGGGTGTCAGCAGACATACATGAGGAGATATTACAGGATTTTCATGGCTCTGTATGGGCAGTTCATCATAGTGTCACCAAGATGTATTGAGACCTACATCGTTAGTATTAGTTTCCAGACATGAAGAAGGATGTTGCTGGTTTTGTTATGAGATGATCCACCTGTCAATAGGTGAAGGACGAGCATTAGTGACTGGTAGGGATTTTACAGTAGTTACCCATTCTCGAGTCGAAGTGGAATGATGTCGCAATGGATTTCATGAAAAGTTTATAGAGGTCTCCACATGGGAATGATGTTGTATGGGTTGTTGTTGACAAAATCACAAAGGTAGCACATTTCTTTCCAATCAATGAGACATTTAGTGTTTATTATCTTGGAAAGTTTTACATTCAAGATATTATATGTTTACATGGGGTTGTGCACTCTATTGTTTCATACATGGATTCCCAGTTTACTTCTCATGTTTGGAAAGGAATACAGAGGGATTTGGGTACACAGGTACTTCTGTGTACATCTTACCATCCCTAGATAGATTCCCAATCCGAGCATATGATTCAGGTTTTAGAGGACATGCTTAGAGTATGCGTCAAGGATTTTGGGGGCTCTTAGGAGAGACACATACCCATGGTGGAGTTTTCTTGTAATAAAAGATTTCATGCAACAATTCATATATAACTTTATGAGGATTTGTATAATAGGACATGATGATCACCCCTATTTCGGATGGAGATAGGAGAGGCAGCTATGTAGGGACCTCATCTTGTCCATGATACCACTGATCAGGTGGAGTTGATTTGGAAGAGTATGGCTATTGTACAGTCTCATCAAAAATAAAATGTTGATCGATGGAGACAACCTATGATGTTTGAGGTTAGAGAGAAATTTTTCTTATGTTACACATAGAGGTTAGGACACATGAGGATTATGAGGAAGGGAATGGTTTCACAGAGATACGTCAGGCTGTTTGAGGTTTTAGAGAGAGTCGGTCTGGTTGCTGATCGGTTGTAGTTACCTTAAGGGTATTGGTCTATGCATGACATATTCCATGTTTCTCAGGTAAAAAATTACTTTTCAGACCCATATCATGTTTTTCAACTTGAGGAGGTTGAGTTGGAGGTGGATGAATACTTTGATAAGGATCCTATTCAGATTGTGGATTGTAGCACGAAGGAAATTTATGGTCGGTTTGTTCCTCTGGTATGGGTGATATGGCAGCATGGGCGATTACATGATGAGTCATAGAAGAGGGAGGTCGACGTACAATCATTGTTGCCGGGGTTGTTTGAATATTCTTCTTCACCAACCTTAGACATGAAATTTGGGGATGAATTTCTTTATGTGGGGACGTTTTTAAGAACTCAGATCTTCATTTCAGATATGGATCTTAATTTCGGGTTGTTTTGAGGAAAATGAAGAATTGGATATTTTCTAAGTACACATCATGTGGTTATGAGTACATTCCATGTACCCGGTTTCCGTGTATAACCACGTACTAGTTGTGTAATGGACAAGTACATGGTCGTGTGGTGACCTAGTAGACCTCTTGATGCAGGGGACAATTAAGGCTACTACATGGCGTGTACATTTAATGAACACGTTGTGTACTTCTCTTTTTATTTGATAAATCGGAGTGGATTCATGTCTCATCTTTGAAAACACCTTATTTTGGATGTGGTTCATACATGAGCATGATGAAAGGGATGAATAACTTCAAACCCCTTATAGTTATTCATCTGAGCCCCTATTGAGATGTAATTAGTTGTGTTGGAATCCCACCAGTGAGTTCTCAAAACCCCTAGAGCCTTTTTTCCCGATTCTTCCTCTCTTATGGGTTATTCAAGGTTGAATGTTTCTCACCTTTTTATAGATCTACTCCAATATAGTCCGATTAAGGGGTTTATGTTCAAGAATATCGATCTTTAGATGTCTAGGTAGGTGGTTTATGCCTTTCATTGTTCGTATTTGGATTATATGTGCTAACAGTGCCTCATACCCACATTTAGAGTATTGTGTGTTTTGGAATTAGACTCTATTTATTACCTATTATGGTTTGGTTGATTGATAAAGGGTAGTTGCATGTGTAAGGTTAGATACCTTGTTTATGGGATACCCTAATGGTGAGTTTCAATAGATTTATTATTTATGGTCATTTGGTCAATAATTCTTGTTAGGCTTGCATTGTTTTCCATTCCTTGTTCTGTTCGGATAATGTTACGGATTTTATGAGATGCATGTGATATGCTGTGTGGAAGTTTGACCAAGGGTAATTGACTGTGAGAGCTTCCCAAGGTAGGGTCATTTATGTATGTTTTACTATTTTGTTGACCCAGGGGTATTAACTGTGATAGATGCTAGGTTTTCATCAACCCGGGGGTTTAGATTGTGAGAGATTCCCAAGTGGTCATTTATAATTTGTTGATGTTATGATGACCCAGGGGTATTGACCATGAGAGCTGACCAGGTGGTTGTTTGTAAATGATTAGTTCTATATTAGACCAAATATATTATACCGTGAGAGCTTCCCAGAGAGTCATTATTTAATAAATTTTAGTTATGTTAGAACAGGGGGATTAGACTGTGAGAACTATCCCAAAGGATCGTGATTGAATAATTGAATGATTGTGATGAGTTTTCCAAGCCAAAGCAGAAGCTTGGACTCAGTCTTACATGATTGTTTGGATGGTCTTTTGAGACATCTATTTAGTTACATACATAGGGGATACAGAGCTTAGGCTAGATACTAGGGTTTACATGATTTAAAGGATTAATAATAAATGTAAATTAATGTAATTGAAAACTATTGGATTGTTTACCTTTGAGTACTTCCTACTTTATTGATTCATTTTAACTATTACTTCTTATATATATTCACTAATAGTTAGGCACACATATTTTGGTGGTTTCCTAATGTGATTTGTCTGACACACTATTTGGGTCATGATTTTGGACCCAAATAGATTATAAGATTGCAGTTACAGATAAGGGAAAGCGACCTTCTTCATCAGGTACTTGATTGTTGTTGGATATGGAGAGCATGAGACCAAGATGAGGCTTGCGATGCTGCTGGAGTTTATGTGTTTCTTGTTTTACATTAGTTTATGTATTTCTTTCTAGAATTGTGACTTGTTTGGATATTTTTCATAGATACATATGTCATGCATAAAATATATATATATATATATATTGTGGCTTCTATTGGATTTAATTTCAGTCTTCCTCTGTTTACTTCTATTATATGAAATTACTTCTTCCGCTATTGTTTACTATTTCAATTACACTATGTATACTATTCCAATGAGGTTATAGTTTCCCCAATATCACACCTTTCCCTCATTTCTAGTTGGCATCCTCTGGTATTTAGGGAAATGTGCTTGTGGTCATGTGACCAATTGGGTTTGGGGAAACGTTAGGCATCACCTAGATCCAGGTCATTACACCATACATGTAGATGGTAAGTTGTACCCTATCACATATGAAATATGGTAGTGTAAAATGAATTGTATCACTATGTGTAGATGGTAATCCGTACGTATGAACGAGTAATACCTTCACATACCATTTGATGGAAAATAAGGTTTATTATTGTGATTTCATAATCATATTATAATTTCAGTATATTTAGTATACTAAATTTATTCTTTTATGGAAAATAACAAAGATTTAGATGATTTAAGGAAGAACTAAAAATAAAGTGATCGGTTAAGTCTATTAAAACTGATTTAAAAAACTCCTTTAAATCACCTCTCAAGGGTCCCAGGGTTGGTCTTTAAGGATGAAAAAACCTATATAATGTTATTAGGTAAGATTATAATGTTATTTGGTTAATATTTATTGATATAAAATGCTCGATGTGGTGTAAAAAAGTTAGGGAGGAGGTTCCATTTTAAAATTGAGGTGAGGGGAACTTTTGGAATTTCACAAAATATTAAATTATAATAAATTAATTCTCAAGAAAAATTAATCCAAATAGAGATTGATTCAAAGCTGTGGTAGGATATGATTGTATTCTCATAAACCAAAATAATTATATCGGTTTTGTGGTTTTTCTAAACCTTATCTTTTGTTCAAATGCCTTATTTATCCTTTTTTATCATTAGTTGTGGTGATGTATTTTTCCCTCTTAAAGGGTCATAATTTTAAATATAATGTAACTATTGAGTCATAAATGGAAAATATAAATTATTTTAGATGATATATTACCCCATTTTCCTCTTTCAATATTTTATTTTTTTAAATAATTTAATAAAAAATGGATATTTTATTAATGACAATTTTGACCCTATTAATTTTATTTGACTTTAAATACATCAAGAAAAAGTTGGATTTTGAATTAAATTAATTTAAACATCACTAATATGTCATATTAATATAAAAATGTTTAGAACACTCTAAATCACTCATATTCTATAACTTTTAATATTTTTAATATCATTTATTTAATTTTTTGTTATTTGAAGAAATACGGTATTAGAGATACGCATGAATATAGATTAATTATATAATCATTAAAAATTATAAATAAGTAAAAATAATGAATATAATTTCATTATTTAATATTTATATTTGTTCATAACTTTTTTTGACATTTTGTGAATACATAATATATATTTAATATTGAGAGAGTGGCATTTTGTAACGTTCTTTGATTTAAATATTATATTGGTCATTTTCATAAAAATGTGTCCATTAAACATAAATAATTCAAGACTAAGGTTATAAGGGTCTAATTAAATTTATCCAATAATAAATAATATGTAATATCATGGCCTTATCTCCTAGTTTTATCCTAGATTAACTTGATTTACCCTTTACTGAGGTGATAAAGTTTTTCATATTTACTATTGATATTGATAAAAAATAAAAGTAGTATATTTAAAAAAAATATAATTAAACATATGTTATCCATTTTTCAATATTTTTTTCTATAATTTTAAAAAATTAATTTTAAAATAATTGCGTCAAACAAGATGGAAATTATTTTTTAGAAAAAATACATTTTTAAACATAGAACTAAATTTATCTTATCCTATTCCTAGTAAAAACTATAGATGAATGTTAAAAAAAATTGAATAAATATATAATATGTAAATTCAGTTCAAATCATTCACCAATAGTGACTAATTCAATTTATTAATATATAATCATATTATGAACATAAAAATAGTTTTAAGAAAAACATTTTTTTACTTTTAAATGATTTATTTTTTATTAATAGACAATGAATTTATTTTATAAATATTTAAATAATATAATTTTAATAATTTATTTAGTCCTATTCATATCCTTTTATTTTAATTTCTATTTTATAATGGTCATATAATAATAAATCAATGTTCAGAGGTCAGTGTAGCATGCAACACAAGACTTTGAAGAGATTAAATTTATTTAAAAAGATACATAACATAAAATATTAGTGTGTCACATTTTATAGGTGATATGCATTATTCCATTAAATACTTTACTCTATTACTTTACTTGAATTGATAAAATAATAATTTCCTCTATCCAGATCATCCATATATTATGTAATTGTGTGAGTTTTATGGTGTAGAGTTTTGTTTTCACAAGAATATATAATAGAATAATGAATAATGGTTTTCACTGCATGGGATTCAATCCTCTTTATTATAAGTTTTCTATGTATATATTTTGAAGGAATTTTGAGTTAAATAGTAGATTCATGGTAGACTACTCATTCACATTAGAACCATGGACCAAAACATTAATATAGTAGAGTGTTAAAACTCAATAATAATTTTAATTCAAGGGTGTGGGTTTTGAGAACTTGGATTTCCCCACTGTGTAGAAGTGATAGTGGGGTTATTATTTGGGGGTTGTGATATAATAAATGGGAAATCCCTCAATCAATCAATATTGTTTTCTAATATAATTTTACATCCTTCATTTATTTTCCCTATCTAATCACATAAAGAACTTCAAATTTACCCACATTATATTAATTTAAATATAAAAACAAAAAAAATAATTTAGTAAAAGTAGAGAAGACTGAGTATAGTATTTATCCTCCTCATGGGAAAATATATGTTTATCTTACTTGGATAAATTCATTATGACTTAAATATTATTTGACACTTAAAGCCTTTAATAAGTTCCTCAAATCAAATTTGGCATTATTTATGGGGAATTATTGATACTTATTCATTGTGTACTTAACTTATTGTTTTACTTTTAATTTTATTTTTTTAGGTAAATCAAATAAACCCATAATGAAAATATTTAACAATCAAACATATGCATGACCAACTAATCACATGTTTAATAAATTTTTAATGATGAATAAAGTTCCCATTTATAATATCTATGATAAGAAATGTATGAGGTTAAAAAATAAATGGAATAACTCCTTGTTATCCTCCAAGAATAAGATTAACCTGATGTTGAAGCCTAACAATGTGGATTGTTCTAAAAAACGTGCAATATTATGAATAAGCATATAATTATAGTTATAATCATCACCATTTATATAACCCAAACCAGCCTAAATCTACTTAAATCATGAAGGATTTATTGAAGTTTCATAAGGAGATGGTGGTAAGAATCTTGAACCATGAGACATAGGACATGAGGGTAGAATGGCTTTAGATTACCTCCGGGATTTAATATAAAAAATTAAAAAAATAACAAGGATTAATAAGAACCATTCGAAGAAGAAGAAGAGTTAGAGCCTATGGACTTTTCTACATTATTAGTAGAGAAAGGCCTTGAAAAATAGAACCATATCCCACTCCTAATTATGGTTTCTCATAGACACTATTAAAATAAGAACAGATCCAGGACTAAACAATCTAAGGAGATAATTGAGTTTTTAATTCCTTTTTGTATAATTTTATAAAACCTAGAATGAAACTACATTACCATGTTATGGAACTGCATAACCATTAGATAAATGGATTATTTTTAGAATTGATGTTGATGAAAAATGAAGAACCATAGAAAATATTTTGATCTTTTAAAGAAATGATTACAAAAACTAATGTGGTACTAATGGAAGAGTTCGCTATGGCTCTGCAAATGGTGAATGATCTAGAATTTGGATCCTTTGATGTGGATTATTTTGTATTGAATTAATTTTATCCAAATATTATCAAAGATAAAATATCTAATGTTATTCATGAATATCAAATTATATATTTATATACCCTACTATCAAACCACATGGAATAATGGAATGAAACTTGAGAGGTGTAAGAAGTGTAAGGACTTGAGGAACTAGTTTGTCAAACCAATAATAAATTTGAGGTAATTTGTATTAAGATACATGTAATTCCTTGATATTTTAGTATATATTTATTTTTAAATAAATATTGATTAAATATAATGTTTCACACAAAGCACTGATATAAAATAAATTTGAGATACAATAGTTTAATTTATGGTAAATATTGACACAGTATGAGTGTACCATGTGAAATATCATTACGAAAAGTATAATAAGAATAAAATACCATTTAAATAAAAATATATTTAAATGATTTATTATAAAAATATTATAATATTTTTCCTTATAAATTATTATTTTTTATTTTTTATATGTTCTAATACCAATGAATTGATGAAATTTGAATAGTTATAGGATAAATAATTTGTTTGATATGATTAAAATAATCCAATGTAAAAAATGTATATTTTTATCAAATAACTATTTATTTATGTGTGTTCTCTTTTATCTTCTTAAATTAAATTGATAAATTCTAAAATATGATTATGATTTTTGGCCCCTTTGTGAAATAGTGGTTTTCATAATCACAAATCATGCCAATCCTCAAATTCTATTAATTCATATATTATGTTATAACTCAATTTAATCATGTCATTGAATATTTTTAAGTGAATCAATTATGTCACTTTGTATATTACATTTCAATAAGTCAATAAATTATGAATATTTATGCTTCAATATGTTTATATGTATATATTTACATGAATTTATGTATGTCATTTAATCTGGTAGTGTTTTGTGTATGATAGAAACTTTATATGTTTTTCAGTGTCCCTAGCACCGATAGTTCAAAAGGAGTCACCATTGGTTAAGTCAATATTTAGGACTCGCTGATCGAAGAAGACACCGATGATGGACTCACTGATATAAAAACGACTCACCGATATAAAAATGACTCACCGATGAACATGTCACTGATCATCAGTCACATCGATAGTTTAAGAGACTCACAGATGAATGAATCACCGATGGATGAAAAATCAATGAATTAATCACTGATAGATAACACACTGATGAACGAGTCACCGATTGGCGACACACTGATAGTTCAAAATGAGTCACAGATGATGATTCATCGATTCTCGGACAGACTGATCATGCAAATGACTCACCGATACACTGAGTCCTTGATACCGATGTAAGGGAATCACCGATACACCGATTCACTAATATCGATGAAAACGAGTCACCGATATACAGATTCACTGATGATGACAGAACGATGCCAATGAGTCACTGATACTTATGACTCGCTGATAGTCATAAAAAACTGTCTTTAATTTAATAATTCAAATTTGTATCTAACATTCATATTTAGAAAAATTAATGTTTCAATCATTATTTAATGTTGTATGTAGGACTATTAGTAGACTGTATGGGGTACATGCACATGGGGAGATCTTCATGTCTATTGAATCTCTAAGTATAAAAGAATTACATGTTGGATAATTTAAATTATGATGAATACGAGCTGAAAAGAAAAAAGAACATAATAACTAAAACTCCTGAAACTCTCATGTTGAATTCAAAATCTTCAGAACTCAGATGAAGAGTATATGGGGAGATAAAAAAGACAAGAAAAACCTACTGGGCTGCACCAAACATCTTTTGAACAAAGGAAATGAACTTTTCACACATTTGGAAGCTAGAACATAGAGGCTATGATACTCTGTTTTGAATCCAACTTCCAGAAGAGGACTCAAAAATCATTTCCACTACATTAAAAGATTCCAAAACTTCACTGTATAACACACAGATATTTCTAAACCTTATTCTACATCTTTAGCTTTTTTTGTTTATTTACTTACATTTTTTGAGAGGTTTTGTATCTTTCTGTAACACACACACACTGACTCCTGTGCATAACTAGTGGATACTTGATTTCCTAAAACTCACTCTCATATTATTCTTTTTATCCTACGTATAACATTGGAAGAGGTCAAGCTTGCCCTGTTTTTGGTTTTCCCCATAAATAACTATGGTACAGGTCAAGTGTGACCTAGACAACCTTATGTTCTATTGTGAAACCTAATCCAAGGTATGGATCAAACTATTTATTAAATTATAATACTTGGTGGTGGGTGACCACCAAGTAGAGATGACAAAGTCTCAACTTGATACTGAACCTCCTGTTTATATCTATTGTTCCTTTTCCTTTTATTATTAATCTATATTTATTTTATTTTTCATAAAACTAAATTGAACATTGATAGTTTGTTTAGAAAGTTTTTATAATAGTATTGAACCAGTAAGTCAATTTCAAAAGTTATATTAATATTCAGATTAGTATAGTTGAGAACTAGTCAATCTTTTGAGAAATTAATTGAACATTCAGGACTTTTATAAATTCACTACAAACTAACTTAGATTATATTTTTAATTAGGGAAAATTTTAAAAGAACCAATTTTAATATAGATTTTTATAGATATTCAATTCACCCACCTCATGAGTAATCTACTCATACCAACATTTTGTATCAAAGGCATTATAATTTTTTTTTCAATTTGTGAATGCTTGTTTTTAAATTTTTTTCATCTATGATTAACGTTGTATTTTAAAGGTCTTAAAATTTCTATTATTTCTAAATTTTTATCTCTTTGAGATCCTTTTACAGTTTTATCATGGAAAATAGATTATAAGAAGATTATACTAATAGTCCACATTTTTCTAATGGAACAAACTATTCTCCGTGGAATCATAAAATGAAAATATATCTAGAAATTATGGGATTTGAAATATGGACTTCTATTGATAGTAAATATGAAATTCTTGAAACTGCTAGAAAGTCTTGGGATGAACCTACGAAGACGTCCTATAACAATATTAGTAAAGTAATGAATACTTTATACTATTCACTAGGAGATGAATAGTTTAATCATATTTCCACTTGTAAAACTACCCATGAGATTTGGAACACTTTGTTTGTTTTTCATGAGGGAACATCTAATGTGAAGAAAATGAGATTAAATTCTTATACTTTTAAATATGATAATTTAAAATGAATCTTGATGAATCTATTTCTGATATGTATCTTAGGTTTAATGAAACAGTAATCACAATGATCTATCTCAGAAGAGAAGTCACACCCAAAGAAAAAATCATGTGGATTCCCCGATGTTTACCTGACAGATGGAGAGGAACCTTTGTCTCAATTATAGAATCATGTGACATCAGCAAATTACATGTTAAAGAACTCATCAGAATGCTAATGATGTATGAAGAAGAGTTGAAATTCAAAAAAAGAGGATGATGAACCTAAGAGGAAGTCCGTATCTTTCAAGACTATTTCCACTAAAAAAAGACAAAGATAAAGTTAAAGCATATGTTGAGACCACAAGTAGTGAAGAATCAGCTTCAAATAGTGATGAATAAATGGACCAACTAGCCAGTAGATTTAGAAAATTTTGTAGGAAACATATGTTTTTCAAAAATCCCAATTACAAAGTAAATTATAATAACAATGGTAGTTGGAAAAAGGATTATAAGAGAAATGATAAATAAGAATAAATAGTTTGTTATGAATTTAAATGGAAAGGACATGTCAAAGATGACTGTCCAAATCTCAAATACAAAAATAAGTATGAGAATAAAGATAAAAAATATAAGAAACCAATTAAGGCCACCTAGAGTTCCTCTGAGGATAGCTCCAGTGAATAATATTCTTCTCATTATGAGAAAGATGACATGGAAAATATTTGTTTTATGAAAAACACTTCTAAGGTAACCCTGAACTCTCCTGTTCACAATTCTTATTATTATAAAAAAGAAAGTGAATCTTATAATATGACAAATGATGAATTATTTGAATATTGAAACATGTTGGAAGAAAAATGCAATTAACTAAAAGATAAATATAAGTATTTAAAGAAACATCATTCTCTTACTGTAACTGTTAAATCTGAACTTACAACTGAAAAAGGGAAAAATGATCAACTGCTCAAGGAAAATAATGAGTTAAAAATAAATAATTAGAAATTAAAGAAGGACTTAGAAAAGTATACCAATTGAAAATGCACACTTACTCAAATTCTTGGTAAATAGATAGCTCATAAGTATACGTCTGGAATATGATATAAACTAGGACAAAGGAACTTATCAAAAACACATTTTATGACCAAAACTAGAAAATCTTCTTCTTTCTTCAAAAACCATAATTTTACTGCAAATTCCAGTTCAAAAATTTACTTTACTACATCTAGATCTTCTGGAATAAATAGTGTTTATTTTTAAAATACTCTATATTCTACTTATAGGAAACCCATAAGAAAAGTGTGGATTCTTAAAGTTTTTATTACTAATGTTTTTAGACCCAAACAAATATGGGTACCAAAATTGTTTCTTAGATTAACGTTTTTTAGGTAAACTGTCTAAAGAGTTCCTATATGAGTCTATGGTACTTGGACAGTCGGTGTTAAAGACACGTGATATGGGAATACTCAAGCTTCAAGAGTCTCATCAAAATTGTTGGAGGACATGTCACATTTGGTGATAATGGTAAAGGAAAAATCATTATCCTATGCCAGATTAGTAACCCTAATTCAATTTCAATTTCTAAATTACATTATATTAATGGATTAAAGTATAAAATACTTATAATATCCCAAATGTGTGATGATGGATTTAATGTTAAATTCAAACAACATTTATGACATTTTTTTTCCAAAAATACCCTAGTATTTACTTCTCTTATAAATGATAATGTTTATGATATAAATTTTGACACACTAGCCTCACATATTGTTTCTTGTATAAGTTCCTTTCACAAAGAGTCATGGATCTGGCATAGAAGACTAAGAAATTGTAATGTACACTACCTTAATATGTTGACCAGAAAATATTTAGTTAATGACTTCCCCAAATTAGAGTTTCCAGATAATACGGTGTGCAATCCTTTTCAAAAATGAAAGCAACATAAAATCACTTTCAAACCAAAGAATGAAGTTGCTACATATCAACCTCTCGAGTTGGTTCACATGTATTTATTTGGACCTTCTATAGTTTCAAGTCTCAATGGGAAGAACTATTTTTATGTTCTTGTAGATGATTTTTCTAGGTATACTTGGACCTTCTTATTATCTCACAAAAGTTAATATTTCTCTCATTTCACCATGTATGATAGAACTATATAAAATTGTAGTTGACTTAAAACTAAATCCATAATAAGTGATCATGGTAGTGAGTTTTAAAATCAGTACATTGAATCATTTTTCTCACAAAATGGTTATTGTCATAAATTATATGCCCCTAGGAAACCACAAAAGAATGGTGTAGTATAAAGAAAAAAATATAACCCTATAAAAAATTGCCCAAACTATTCTTAATGAATATAACCTATCAATTTAATTCTAGGTAGAAGCTGTTAATACAACTTGTTATATAATAAACATAGTCTTAATAAGACCCATCCTTAAAAAAACTCCTTATGAGTTGCGGAATAATAGGAAACCCAAGGTAATTTATTTTAAAGTGTTTTGATGTAAGGTTTATATACTTAACAATAAAGAATATATAAATAAATTTGCCTCTAAACGTGATGAAGGAATATTCCTTGTATATTTAACATCAAGAAAAGATTGTAGAGTCTTTAATAAGAAAACCAAATGTGTGGAAGAATCAGTACATGTCATGTTTGATGAAATAGGTCCACATGATCCTAAAACCCCACTAAAAAATCTTTAATAGGATATGTCCAATCTAGAAATTAATTAAATACCCTCAAATCTTCCTATAAAGGAATCCGTGAAAACCTCTAGTTTTGGTAGTGCTCTAAAATCAAGCCGTAATTAATCAGAACCAAATTCTGAGCCTGAAATAACGTTCCCTACCTTTACTAGACCAACTTGAACCATTAATACCCATCCCTTAGATAATGTTGCTGGATATTTAAAAAAGAGAAATACAAACTAGAGGTTCCATGACAAATCAAGTTGAACATCAAGAATTCTTTTCACAACTTTAACCTAAAAGTATCAATGATGCAATCAATGATGTATTTTGGGTGATGTCTATACAAGAAGAGCTAAATCAATTTGAGAGAAATAAATTTTGGAAGCATGTTGATAGACCAAAAGATACCCTGACTATAAGAACTAAATGGGTGTTTAGAAATAAAGTGGCTAGAGCTGGAAATATAGTAAAAAACAAAGCTAGGTTGGTTGCAAAAGGCTATAATCAAAAATAAAGAATTTATTATGAATAAACCTTTTCACTAGTAGCTAGGCTTGAATCCATTATAATTTTACTTGCCTATGCAGCACACTTGGATTATAAAATTTATCAAATGGATGTCAAAAGTGCATTCTTAAATAGTTATATAATTCAGGATTCTTTTGTTGATCAACCCCCAGGTTTTAAAAATCCTACTTTGTTTATAAAAATAATTTATAAAGATTTTTTAATAGCTCAAATATATATAGATGATATTATCTTTAGATCTTCATAAAATTATTTATGTAATGATTTTTCAAAAATTATGAAAAATGAATTCGAAATGAGTTTTATGGGTGAACTTAAAAATTTTATTGGATTTGAAATATTTCAAAACAAATAAGGTATTACTATAAATAAAATTAAATATACTAAATATATTTTAAAAGGATATTGTTTTAATAAAATTATGAGTATTGAAACACCTATGAGTTGTACATGTAAGTTAGATCTTGATGAAAATAGAAAATCTGTTGATCAAACTGGTTACAAAGGAATAATTGGGATTTTTTTGTACTTAACTTCTAATAGGATAGATATTATGTTTAGTGTGTGTATGTGTGAAGGATTTCAATCAAATCCAGAAGATTCACATTTAAATGTTGTTAAAAGTGTTTTCAAATACCTCAAATATACAACTAATTTAGGATTGTTCTATCATAGAGGATAACCTTTTGATTTGGTTAGTTAATCAGATGCTGACTTTAGTGGATGTAAGTTAGATAGAAAGAGTACCTCTAGAACATGTCACTTTTTGGGAAAGTGTCTAATATCTTGGTGTGGTAAAATGAAAAATTTGGTTGCATTATCAACTGTTGAAGTAGAGTACCTTGATTTTGGTAGTTACTGTGCACATATTTTGTGGATAAAACACACTTTATTAGAGTATGGATTTCAATTCAGACATATCTTTATAAACTGTGACAATACAAATGCTATTAAAATATCTAAAAATCCAATTTATCATTTTAGAACAAAAAAATTGATGTATGGGAACACTTTTTGAGAGATCATTATCAGAAAGGTGATATAACTATAGAGTTTATTGGGACCGAACATCAACTTTCTAACATATTCACCAAGCCCTTAAACTCTGAGAGATTGAACTACATAAGACATGAACTAGGAATGATAAATCTATAATGGCTATCCAACGTTATTCCCTTTGGAAAAATTATGTATATCGGTGAAACCAATATGTCAAACCGATCAAGTTAAACTGATATGTCAAACCTATCATTTAAAACTGATCACATTAAACTAATCACATGGATCCAGTCATATATAGCTAATTGGGTATTATCGATTGAGTAAAATCAATTCCTATAAGGACCATATTGTAAATCTATATTCTTTGAGTGAAACAATATAGTTATATTTTTCTTTTTAACGATATTCATTTTAATTTTTTATGAATTACAATACCTAAATGATAAAATAAATTCAATACACACTTTGACCTTTTACCTCACTCCCTACCTTTGAACCTCTCTACCGCTTTACCCACAACCTTTTGACTCCCTTTAAACCTGAACCTTCAGAAATGGAATATACTAAGGGTGTGATGGAAGTACCTAGTGAATCACTATAAAAAAAGCATCAAAAGGGTGAATCTAATGGTACTACAAACACTAGGAATCTAGGATTGGGAAGTCATGTAGTGACCACTGAAAAGGAAGTGTCTTCTAAATGGATTTTGTAAAGAAAGTTTCTTTTTCTGAGAGTGCTAGAATCTCACTGTTGGCTTAGTTGGTTTTAAAATAATGAGAGGTTATTTTATCCCTAGTTGGTACATGAATTATATCTCTACATAAATATATCTATAGAAGGAGATGAGGAAGAAAGGATTAAGTATGTAGTGAAGAGTAGAGAAATTTATTTTTCTTCAAAATAATGGTCTCAATGTTTGGAGATTCCACATGAGGGAAACTATGCTGAATACTAGGGTTACATTCCTCCAACATCAGACTTATTTTCATATGAGGATTATTTAATAGAATTTATTGGGAATTAAGAGTTGAGAATAACCATAACTACTGAGTTGGATGGAGAGACAAGATTTCTCTTTAAGTTCATTCAAAATCAAATCTGCTTAAGGAAGGGAGAATTTGCTGCTATGAAATATGAGGATATATTCCTGATTTATCTTTTGAATAATGGAGTAAAGTTGAAGCTTTTTAGGTACCTAATGGTATATATTTCTAATATGATAACAACCGCCAAGAAGGAAACTTGTTTATACTATCCTAGAATGATTTTAGCAATACTGAGGATGTTGGGTTGTGTGGAAGGTAGAGATGAAGTGATAAGTGCTTATAGTGGATTTTAACTTCACAAAGAAATTTGTAAGAGGATGAAAAATTTTTAGAATCCAAGTAAGAAATTTTGGATAGGTGATGAGGACATATTATATGAGGATTACTATCATGTTGACCATCCTACTAGACCATAGGATCAAGATGATATAGGTCTTGAACCTATTGAATAAGTGGTTTATTCAGATGAGGAAGCTGAGGCTGAGCTACCAAGGGAAGAAGGGCATCATATAGGTGATAGGAGTGACTCTGATATTGATGACATCCCAAATTACATGTCTTATGGACCTTTCATTCCACCTTTGTAGTTACCCTCTCGAGAGCCTTTATTAGGTGCTGAAGAAGAGGAAGAGAAATAGGTCCCTGTAGTGGAAGGTTATGTAATTAAGTCAGATAATGAGGATGATGAGGGTGGTAGTGGTGGAGGTGGTGGTGGTGAGCATGTCAGTGACTCATTAAAATCAGGACAATAAGTTGTAGATAGATCAAGTGAGGAATCAGTGCATGTAGCTGATGATGGAGCTGATGTACAGGGTGTTACTGATTCTATTGGATAGGAGATTGATGATCATGCTAATGAAGATGTTGGAGGAGAATACAGGCTTGATCATTCTACTGATGAAGATCAAGGTATGATTTTAGAGATAAATGAAATTATGGCTGGAGGAAAGGAAGAATAGGTTGAGGATCATATTGAACTTATGCCTGAGGTTGAGGAAGTTCCTAGAGTAGCTGAAGTGGCTGGAGTGTAAGCATAAGCTCATGTTCAGCTGGTACCAGTGCTTAAAAATGTTTTTTTTTGGTTAAAATATAGAACGAAGAATAATATTGAAATGATACTGTACCGGAGACTCAGGGAAGAAGAGTCAGGATTGATACAGTGGAGCCCAGAGAATAGACATGTACTAGGTAAGTGAATATGAATCTGGGACTCATTATTGTTTGCTTGGATTATTAATCATATGAGGATATCATGGCTCCTCCTCCTGCTCTATAAGAACAAGATGAATAAGAACCTTTTCACATGCTTTACCAATAGTATCTCTTGAATATGAGACAGTTATACATCTAGTTCCTAGTGACTATTTTACTAAGGCTGATCTAGAACAATTCAATGCTGATATCTATGAATCAGTGAGAACCTCAGTTGGAGACAGAAGTGAAGCTTATACTTCCATGATCATTTCAAAGGCTGATGTTGCTAGAATTGAAAAGATGGTGATTCAATATATTCATCCTAATATCAATACTACAACTAAGATAATCATTAGAAACAATACTATACTGAGAGAATAAGTTAAGAGGTTGAGCAATGAGTTGAACTTTATGACTTCTGATTTCAATACATCTTTTAGTGGTGTGATGGAGGTTCTTTGGAACTTAGTTACACATCTACTGAGTGTATATTTGTTGAAATGTAAGTAGGAACTTGGCAAGATGATCTCTGGTTCATCTAGTTCTAAAGCAATTAGGGACACTGTTGTAGATATGGAGTATCTCAAGTTTGTGATAAGGGAATAACTCAAGAGCATTTAGAGTGATTCTGATAAGGAAACTCTTTCCAAGGTACATAGGAATACTAATCTCATTTACATCATGGTATGGTAGGGCACCAATTAATCCTCTACTACTCAAAAATAGATTAGAGAAAAGGTTGATAAGTACTTCTCCAAAATCGTTACAAAGTATGATTTGATCAGCAATTTCAAGTATTTGGCTGAAATCCTAAAGATTCCTCCAACAAAAAAAGCCTTTAAAAAAAGTTGCACAATTGTATGAGTTTACTCCTCTCCCAGATAAATTCATGGAGAAAAAATATGATTTCATGAAGGCTATGAAATATGGGATGAAATAATTAATGATTTCATCGAGCTTCTAAAACCACATATGTATGTGCAAGCTGAGGCCATAGTGGTTCCACTTGCTTATTCCATTGGACCAAGTTATCTTTCTTCTGCTTGGATGACCGTATCTCATTCCCTTTCTCAGATTTGACTACTAATTCAGGAGCATCCTCATATCATTGTTTTGTCAGAATGAATACCTACTATTGTATCCAATGTTCCTATAAGTGTTTCCTTTCCTAGTGTTTTCATTCAACTAGCTCTGCCTATAGCCACACAAAAACCTTATGAAACTACTCTTAAACTTTCGGACAATGGAAAAGTCCCTCAAAATCCAAAGCCTTAGTTGTGGATTGTTTTTTTTTGATAGGGATTTATACTTTGTACTTTTATTTTGATGGTTTTAATTTTTGAACCTTAATGAAAATCCATTTGTCTTCATTGTGTTTCTAATTTTCCTTGTATTATTTATCTTTATTCTTATTTTCACCTTTCTTCTAATCCCAAAAGGGGGATAAAGTTCTAGTCATGAATTTCTAATCTAAGGGGGAGAAACTATGGTATAGGAAACATGGAATGTACTCAACATAATATATATATATATATATCATCTCTGATACAGACTTTTCTAATACAAAGGAGGAGCATGAACATGATATAATATCAAGTCACCTTCTACATATATATTTCCTTTGTTACAAAATTGTGGGGTAGCCTTAAAAGCAAAGCCTTAATCATATTGAGAATTCACATTCACTCTGGTATTCTATGTTAAGTAATTATTATTCATTAACATCATATTAATGCCATAATTTATGTGTGTCACTTAATTTGATAGTAATTTGTATAAGGAAAACACTTTATATGTTTTTCAGAGTCCCTGGCGCCGATAGATCAAAAAGAGCCATTGTTGGTCGACTAAACGTTGAGGACTCACCGATTAAAGAAGACATCGATGCTGGACTCACCGATAGAACAAATGACTCGCCGATGAATGAGTCACCAATGATCAGTCATAATGATAGTTTATGTGACTCACTGATAAATAACTCACTGATGGATGCCATACCAATGAATGACTCACTGATGGAAAACACACTAATGAACGAGTCACCAATGGGAAACACAATAATAGTTCAAAATGAGTCACTGATGACAACTCACCGACACACGAACAGACTAACAGTGAAAACAACTCACCGATACACCGAGTCACTGATACCGATGAAAAGGATTCACTGATACACAAAGTCACCGATGATGACAGACCGATGCCAATGAGTCAATGATAATTATTACTCACCAATAGCCATAAAAAATTGTCTTTAATTTATTAATTATATTTTTTTACCTAACGGTCATATTTAGAAAAATTAATCTTTTTGTAATTATTTAATGTTTTTTGTAGGACTATCAGTAGATAGAAGGAGGTACATGCACGTGGGGAGATCTTTATGTTTGTTAAACCATGAAGTATAAAATAATTACAAGATGAATCTTATAAAATACGAGGAATACATGCTAAAAATAAAAAAGAACAGAAGAACTAAAAACTCAAGAAACTCTCAAGATGACATTAAAATCCTGAGAACTTAAAGGAATATCATATGGGGAGATCAACAAGACAAGAAAAACCTACTGGGATACATAAAAAATCTTTGGAACAAAGGATCTGAACTTTTCACACATCTGGAAGATAGAGCATAGTGACTATGATAATTTTTTTGAAGCCAACATCTAGTAAAAGACTCAAACATCATTTCCACTACATTAAAAGAGTCCAGATATTCACTTTATAATACACATTGATTTATAAACCTTATTCTACATCTTTATCTCTGTTGTGTTTATTTACATACATTTTTTAGCAGTGTGTGTATCTGTCTATAACACACACACCGACTCTTTTTCATAACAAGAGGATACATGGTTTCCTCAAACTCACTCTCATATTATTTTTGTATCCCATGTAGAATAGTGGACGTGGTCAAGTGTGACCTGTTTGTTGTTTTTCCCATGAATAACTATGGTAGATGTCAAGTGTGACCCATAAAGCCGTGTGTTATATTATAAACCCTGATCTAGGGTGTGGATTAAACTTTTTATTAAATTAAATTGCATAGTGGTAGGTGATCACCAAGTGGATAAGATTATGTCTCAACTTGCGATTGAACCTCTTGTTTATATCCTCTATACCATTTCCTTTTATTTTTAATCTCGATTTATTTTATTTTACATAAAACTGAATTGATCTTTGATAGTTTATAAAGTGTTTATAACAGTGTTGAACAAGTAGGTTAGATTAAAAGTTTATGTTAATCTTCAATTTAGTATATCTGAGAACTAATCAATCTTCTACGAAATTAGTTGAACATTCAGGACTTTTATAAATTCACTAAAAACTGAATTTGATTATATTTTTAATTAGGGGAAATTTTCAAATAACCAATTTTGACAGAAAATTTTATAGATACTCAATTCACCCCACTCTTGAGTAATATACTCGGACCAACAGTGTTATATGTAATGCTTTAATTTATATAATAATATATAACACTCATTTAGTTAGAAATTTATTCAAAATAAAATTATAAACACTTAATATTTAAAAAGATCCATTTTTCTATAAAACATTTATCATTAGATATTTTTATTTTCATATAAATGATAAAAATTATAATTTTATAGTTTATGTTTGAGAAAATAAAATTTATTTTTGAATTCATAATTAAAATATTATCTTAGGATGTATTTTTGTGATTTTTACGAAAAATTGGTTTTTATGTAAATATTATAAAATTTACTACTTTATGTACCATAACTATTATGACATAATCCTGATATAAATGACTCTTAAAATTTTATGAAACCTTTTTTTTGAAGAAAAAATATTTAACAAGTAAAATTTTACAATTATAAATATTAAGATTAATTTATAAATCTATTTTTGACTTTTTCTTATCTAAGGTTTATTTAATTCAAATAATTGTTTTATGGGTTTCATATTTTAGAATTGAACCTAGACATATAATATAAAAGACTATGAAATTCATTAAATATAATTAAATTACTATTAATATAACTTAAATAATACATGGGTAATGAACTTGGTATCAAATAATGGGGATCGACATTGACATAATAAAACTTGTACGAAACAATCAAGAATACTAACATCCAACAATGAAAATGAACATTAAGTAGATAATAATAGTATAATGAATGATTATGATTAAAGATTTTAAAAATTTATTTATATTAATAATTTTAGGAATTGATTCATTAATATTTTATGTTTATTATATTGGAGTTTGAATCACATTCATTGATTTTGAGAGTTATGGAATGGGTTTTCTCATCCCAATTTTGTTTCTTTGAGACATATACCATACTTACCACTTGTTTTATTTTATGTGGACTATATAATAACAAATAGAAGTTATTATTATAATTTTAATTTAATATAATATAATTTAAAATCAATCTCATGTTATATGTTTCATGGTATTTTTATTCAAATGATACAAAATATTTAAGGATTTTTTAACTCAATTTTTATTCATTGAGTTATGATCATTAATCTTTAAATTTATTTGAATAAGTTAGGTAGAATCTACCATATTGTTAGCACATCCTTATTTTAATGATCACAAATCATGATTATTATGTTTCTAAAATGTTAAAGGTTTTATGATAGTAAATCATTTTCTATGTAAAATTATGAACAAACTTGGTAATGTATCGATATGCCATTAGTTTAACCAGATATAACATTACTTAAAGAGGATATAACATCAGTTAAAGAATATATACCATCATTATAAAATATCTACAAATGAATATATACTGACAATGATCTATTGTTATCACATCTACAACTAAAGAGATCAACCGTTAGACACATCTACCATTAGTATATCTACTGTCATCACATCTATCACTGAATCCATGTACTTCTAGATTATGCTACCCAAATATTATGAAACCATTCACCAATGCTACCTCCAAGATGAGTTTCCCCTAGTAGTAATCTACTACTAGAGAGGGTCAACCACTAGAATAGATTAACTACCAGTGAGTATCTACTGCCATAATAGATATACTGTTAAGAGATATACTGCCAAAATGCTACTATTGTTGTTCAAAATCTAGGTTGAATTATAGTATTCTAATAACTATTTAATGGAATTTAATGTAGTTAATAAACCTGTGGATTTAAGAATTAGTATTATTAAACTAATCCATAGACTCATTGAAGAAAAAGTCAGACCTTCTTAATTTTGTGCTTAGTATAAGTATGTGGGCCCCAATGAATAATTACAGCAAAAGATGTATAAATTATATAAAACTACATCATGTATATGTGGAGATCCATAAGTGATAATACAGATCCCATAACATTGATTCAAGAGTAAATATGAATAGAGTTTACATCCTTCATATTCCAAATCATCTATATACATTGATAGATTGAAAGCAAATGAATTTTCTAACCATTATGACACTTTTTTTCCAACACATTTGGAGAAACCTATTTGAGCTCCTTTCCAAGAAAAATTTAAGGTCCTATGAAAATGTAAAGCTATTCGAATCGGGAAACATCACTTTTTGACTATCAATATTAATTTTATCTTTCTGTTTATTATTTACATTCATGTTGTGTTTTATTTTACTCTATTTATCTATATAACACTATCTTATGTTCTTAACTAGATATTGATTGACACTCTCTATAAAATTTCATTATATGTATACCCATGAAAATTTTGGATGAGGTTGTGTGTGACCTATAGTTTATTTTTTATCCCACATATAACTATGCATGTGGCTTTATTCCTAGACATCATTGTGTTTTATTTTTTTAAAAAAACTCAATACAAGTTAAGGATAAAATTTATTATTTAATAAACTACTAGTAAGTGTGTGATTTTCTAGTGGAGGGGATTTCATCGTATCTTGATACAAAACCCATCATTTTAATTCTTCTATGTTTTTTATTAGTTTTCTTTTTCTATATTAAAATGTTTAAAGTTGTATCTATTTTAAAATATATATCAAAAATTTTACTCTGATAGTTAATCTTTAGTTGTATTTTATATAGATATTTTGATAAACTAATTTAGTTTCAATAGATAAAGTGATTCTAAATATTATTTTAACTTAGAATTGATACCAGTTCAAGAAGATATTTTAAAAAGAAAAGTATATTATTATTCTATTTTGATTAACATGGTGTTTTAATAAATTGGGCTATTTTAATTTTAATTTTTTTAAAATATAAATTTAACTGGGAACTCAATTTAACGGTGCTCTTGATTTACTCATATTATCTAAAATTTTGTATCAAAGGATTTTTAAACATATTTTAACTATTATTTAGTTGTATTTTAAGGATTATAAATTTATTTCATTTATAAATTTAATTATTTATGGATAATAATAGACAAGAAGGAACTACCACTAATCAGCCTTCTTATTTTAAGGGCACTAATTATGTTTAATGTATGATTAAAATGAATATTCACTTAGAGAGTATGGTTTTTGATATTTGGACTATAATTGAAGATAAATATGAAAACCCATAAACTGTTAGACCTACTTAGGTTTATGATGCTAAAGATTCAAATGAATTTATTTATAAAGATATGAAAGCATTATATTGTGCTTCAGTTGAAGGTGAATTTAAAAGAATATATGCATGTTATACGTCTTTTTAAATTTGGGACACATTATATATTAATCCTGAAGGAATGTATAATGTTAAAGAAATTAATCCAAACCCTTACACTGTTAAATATTATACTTTTATGATATATATTTATTAATATATATTTAACATGTATCTTAGGTTTAATGAAATTTTCATCATAACACATTCACTAGGAAAGAAAATTACTAACAAATATCAAGTCATGTGACTTGTCATGTGCTTACAAGAGAGATGGAGAGGAAAATCTATATCAATAAGAGAGTCATGTGACATTAGTAAAATTCTAGAAAAGAAACTCATTATAAATCTATTTATGTATGAAGAATAACTTCAAGTAAACAAATAAGAAGTTAATTAACCAAAATGGAAATATATAGATTTTAAAACAATCGATTCAAAACAAAAATAGAATATTAAAGATAATAGATCGTTTAATATAGAATAAATTAATGGAAAGGATGATTAAATGAAAATTTTAGCTAGAAATTTCCAAAAGTTATATTCAAGGATGACGTTATTCAAGAAACCCAATTTTGGATGCAAGTATGATAAAAGTAATTGGAGAAAATATTAGAATACAAATGATTTAGAAAATGAAATATTTAATGAATGTAATAGAAATATTCATATAAAAGGTATAATAAAAACAATGAGGATAAAAAAAGGATATAAAAATGCTCTAAAAGAATCTCTGAGTGCTTTAGAATATTGTTCTGGTGAATCAGACTCAATAAAATAGGATAAGTATGAAAAATCCAATATGTTTTTTATGAAAAACACATTGTAGGTATTAATTTTTTTTAATGAATCTCTTAATCACATTTCAATCCTTTTTAAAAATACAAATAGTGAATAAAAAAATTCTAGTAAAGAAATTTCTGAATATTATAATATGTTTGAGGAAATATTCAATGAACAAAATGGTAAATATAATAGTTTAAAAGATGTATCATTCATTTTTATCACATATTTAAATAGTTGTTCATATATAGAGAGAAAAAATGATCAAATTTTAAAAGAAAATAATGATTTAAAATTATCCAATTAAAAATTAAAAAAGGATCTACTAAAATTAAAAAATATAATAAATGATTTAAGAAAAAATGATTAGAAATAAAACAGCTCCTAAATATACTATTGGAATAGGATATCATCTTGGAAAAGGAAGGATTATTAAAAATAAATTTATTCCTAGTTCTTGTTATATTAACTATTTTACTATTTTTAATTATTATGGCCCTAACAAAGCTTTTATTTCATAAAGTATCAGATCTATATATAATAAAAAATTTAAACAATTATGGTTTCCAAAATCCATTATTACTAACATCTCTGCACCAATTACAATTTGGGTTCCAAATTAATTTATAGTATAAGTGTATTTTGTATGAAACCTACATAAAATGATCTAATAAGCACTTATGTTATCTGGATAGTGGTTTCTATAGAAACTAGACTGAGGAATATTCATGTTTCTAGAACTAAATCAATGTTGATGGTGTACATGTCACATTCATTGAAATTTAAAAAGGAAAAATTATTGGACTTTGTAAAATAAGTAAAACTGATACTGTTTTAATTTACAAAATTTTATTTATATATGGATTAAAGTATAATCTTATTATTATCTCACAATTATGTGATGATGATTTCCAAGTTAAATTTGAAAAGGATTATTGAATTTTTTTTAATTCTTAAAATCCTTTAGTTTTCACTTATTTAATAAATAAAAATGTATATAATGAAAAATTAGATTCGTTTTGTCTCAAAAAAATTACTATCTAAGTGCCTTTAACATGGATCCTTAGATCTGGAATAGGAGAAAAGGTGCACATGAGCCTCAGCCCAGTTTTTTAGGACTTTTAATTGCATCCAGGCGACCTAAGATCAAATCCAGGTGAAGGCACAATTTTTAGGTGGTTACTGTAGCAGTACTGTAGTGGGAACTGTAGTAGACACTATTTGGAACTATAGCAGCCATGAATTTTCCCATGTTTGGGCCTTAGAGCCACATATTTGGTCTCTGAGTCCTTTAAGGCCTTCGAGCCACCCAAGCCTTTTGGCCTGTAAGGCCTTCGAGCCACATCAAGGCCTTCAGGAAACCTTATGTGCAAATGAAAACCAGAAAACCTACAAGGAAAAGCTCTATAAGAAGGATGAGCAATGAGATTTCTCCATAGAAGATGCTACAAAGATTTCAAGAATTATAGGGTTTGGAACCTACCGTCAGGACAAGAATATGCATGCATGGGATAGCCTAGCCAAACAGCCATGCGAAGGTGTAGAGCTGATTTCACGGTGAAGATGCTGGGGAGGAGCAGTTCCAAGTAGCTAGTCTGGGTTGTGTGTAATGTTTGAAGCCTACGGGCAATGAATTCCTCTAAGGCCTACGTGCCATGTAATACTTACACCTAATGGCCTTTTAAGGGTTCCACCTCACCCCTTGAAAGGTGGATTATCAAAAATCAATAAAAAAATTAAAGACCTTCAGGCCATTGGATGGAATAGGAGACAAGGTCACTGTAATATACACCTGATCAGAATGCTAGCTATAAAAAATTTATTTAACGACCTTACTAAAGTAGAATTCCTATATAATGAAGTTTGAAACCCGTGTTAAAAATGGAAAAAACATGAAATATTTTTTTAATAAATGAAAGAAGTTTCAACTTATCAACCCATAGAGTTGGTTCACATTGATTTGTTTGGACCTTCTAGAGTTTTTAGTCAAAATGGGATGCACTATGTTTATGTTCAAGTAGATGTATTTTATAAATACACCTGGTTATTCTTTCTAGATAAAAAAGTTAATATTTTACCTATTTTAATAGTATTCTAAATTGGTATTAAATCTTAGTGGACTTAGAATTAATACCTTAGGAAGTAATCAATGATATGATTTTGAAAATCAATATTTCAAATCATTATTCTCATAATATGTCTATAATAATAAATTTTCATCTCCTAGAACCCCAAAATAGAATGATGTAGTAGAAAGGAGAAATATAACCCTTCAATAAATATCCCTAACCATGCTTAATGAATATGATCTACTGAATTAATTTTGGCCACAAGTTGTCAATATAGATTTCCATATAATCAATGGAGTTCTAAAATACAACTTTTAAAGAAAAAATCAAATGAATTATGGAATGGGAGATAAAAAAAGGTTAATTAAATTATAGTTTTTTGATTTAAATTATTTATTTTTAATAAAAAAGGATAGTCTCAAAAAAAATTCATCCAAGAGTGATGAAGGAATGTTCCTTGTATATTAAATAACTAGTAAGTGTTATAGGGTTTTTAACAAAATGGATTATATTTTGGGGGAAACTATACATATAAAATTTGATGAATTAGATCCACGTGAGTCTAAGACTCCATTATACAACCATGAAGATGATTTGTATAACCTGAAGGTAAATTCTAGATGTTTTATCAATTCTATAAAAAAATCATAAAATTTTCCCGTACTCATGAACTGCCTGAACCTAAACCTATTAAGGATAATAGAATGTCTATCCCTTCATTCCCTAGAACATTTATGACTCATAGATATAATCCATTAGATGTTTTAGTTTTAGACCAATATTAAGGGAACAATAACTAGAGTTTATCTTATAAATCATGTTGAGCATCAAGATTTATTATCATTGATTGAACCTACGAAAATCAATGATGAAATAAATGATGAATTCTGGGTAAAGGAAATTAAAGAAGAAATCATTAAAGTTAAAATAAATAATTTCTGCGAACTAGTTGGAATACCTAAATTTATTATGACCATTAAAAATAAATGTATATTTAAAAATAATGTTAATGATTCAGGCACAATAGTTAGAAAAAAAATATTGATTGGCTGCATAAGGATATAGTCAGGAAGAGGCTTTTAACTTTGAAGAAACCATTTCACCAGTAACTAGGCTTGAATCCATTTGAATTTTGATTTCTTATGCAACACATTTTAATTTAAAACTATATCAATTGGATGTCAAGTGTGAATTTCTAAATGGTTATATAGTTGAAGACATTTATTTTTAACAACCCCATGGATTTAAAGATTCTCATTTCCAAATATTATGTTTGATAAATTATCAGAATATTTATATGGTATAAAAAAATATCATAGAGCTTGGTATGATGGGATAGACTCTTTTTTGATTTTAAAAGGTTTTTAAAAAGTTATAGTTGACCCTAATTTATTTATAAAAACAATTTCAAAAGAAGTTTTAGCAGTAAAAAAAATATATTGATCAAATTTTTTAAGATATTTTAAAAATTTATTATATACAGATTTTTTTAAAATGATGCAAAATGAATTTGAAATGAGTTTGATGGGTGAGTTAAAACTATTTCTTAGTTTAAATTTTTTTTAAAATGAAGATAGAATTATTTTAAATTAATGTAAGTACACCAAATACCTTTAAAAAAATTGGTATAGATTGCATAAAAATTAGTGATACTCCCATGAGTAAAACATGTAAACTGGATCTTGAGAAAATTAGAAAATAAGTTGGTCAAACCAATTACAGAGGTATGATTGGAAGTTTGAAGAATTTAATTGCTATCTGACTATATATTATGTTTATTTTATGCATGTGATCCCGTTTTCAATAAAATCTTAAAGATTCACATTTACATGATGTCAAAATACTTTTAAAATACCTCATGTATAAAAACAATTTAGGTATTTTTTATCCTTGAGTTAAATCATTTTATTTATTGATTTATTTGGAAGAATATATTTATGGTTCTAATTTTTATAAAAAAAGAACCTCTAGAACTTGTCACCTTTTGGGAAAGTCACTTGTTTCATGGTATAGTAAGAAGAATAATTCTGCTAGATTATCTACTTCTGAAGAAAAATATATAGATTTAGGAAGTTATTGTGCATAAATTAAATTGATGAAACACACTTTACTAGACTACGGTTATCAATTTATTCATGTCCATGTATGTTTTGAAAGTAAAATTCTGATAAATATCTCTAATAATCTTTTGTATCATTCTAGAACAGAACATATTGATATAAGACATCAATTATTGAGAGATAATTTCCAAAAAGTAGATATAACCATTGAATTCATTGTATATGAACATCATCTTATTGATATTTTTATAGACATTGAATTATGAGAGATTAATATATATTAGACATGAACTAGGAATGATAAACTTAATTAAATTATCATCATCAATTTGATTTTTAAAAGTGATCTACAATTAGTAATCCACCATTAGTGATCTACTATTATTAATATACCATTGGTGATCTACCATTGATGATATACTATTGGTGATCCACCATTGGTGAAACACTTTTTGTAATCCACCTTTTGTACCTTTTGATATTTCTACCACTATTGTTTTCTACAATTAATTTTTCATTCGATTTATTTATGTATATTTGATTATATTTTCTATTTCTAAATCCCTAAATGATAAAATTGACATAAATCATATTTTCAGTAACCTATTGTTCATACTTCCTTCAAACCTTTCATCATCCTTTCTCTCTCAACCTGCAACCCTCTTTGTGTGCATCCTTTCTCCTTCAAACTGGTGAAAATACGGAAAGAGTGAATCCCATCTCTATTTCATATCCTAAAGAATCATATCCCATAAATAAATCATGATGTGAATATAAACATTCTAGTTATTTAAAACCTAACAACTCATAATTCTTGACTCGTGTTTTTGTTCATAAAAAAGAGATAAATGTGAAATTGTTGATTTCGAGTAAGTCTTTAGTGCTGAAAGTGATCAAGGAACAAGGATGGATCAAGTGATTTTTAAGTAATGAAAAACCATTATTTCCTAGGTTAGTTTATATGTATTATCAGTTTATAGAGTATAGTTTTAGTGAGAATAAATATGTTATTATATGTATGATCGACAAAAAAGAAGTAATATTTTCATTTAAATAATGGGTCGGATGACTCAATGTTCCTCATAGAGGTATTTTTGATGATTTTCAAGGTTTCATTACAAGTTGAAGCGAGTTTTTCATATAGGAGTATTCCATACTCAATTTGATAGGAAATGATATTAATCAAATACCCACTACTTTATAAATTAATTGGGTATATAGATTGTTTTTTATGTTTATTCAACACAATATTTGTTCCACGAAGGGGGGATTTAGAATTATGAGGTAACGAGATGTATTTTTAATATTTTTTATGAAAAGAGGATATAAGATTAATTTGTGTAGATATTTTATGTTACACATGATAGATATGTTAAATACCACATCTATAATAAATTCCTTGATTTATCATATGTTCTTAGGCTATGTTGGAATTCAATGGTCTAGTACATGAAGGTGAAGGAGTTATAGTAAGTTGTAGAGGTTATTATTTTTTATATCTTACTTGTAATAGGATGAAAATAAATCAGAACTATTGGTTAAATAAATGGGTAGCTGATATTGATAATCTTTATGATAATTTCAATCACGTATAGACCCTTCCAAACATTTTGTAATGCACTGACCCTAGAAAGAATGTAGATGGTGAATTACATTATTACATTGTCATAGATACATGCTTAAAATTCCAAGTTACTGAACAATTTAGTAGTTTTGAAAAACTTTATTGCATACACGATACCCATGTTACATTGGGAAATAGAAAAATAAAACATGATACATTCTAAAATGAATGAACAACATCCTTGAAATCTTATTCAAGTATTTCTTCATAATATCCTAGGAAAAGGAAACAAAATAAGGGTGGTATCAAATGAATAGTAAGGGTAATTACAGTGGAAGAAACAATTAATCAAAAAGAAAAACCATAATTTAAAGGAAAATAATTGATGACACATGCCATTAAAATAACTATATAAGGCTTAATTATTATGTAAAGGTGGAAAACTGGAACTCATTCCATTTAATCAATAAAATGATAATGAAATGAATCCGTAGATATGATGAAATTTTAATATCAAGGATAATAATAATAAATTAATTATAAATATAGGAAATTATTAATTATTTTATGTCATGTTTCTTGGGTACATTATACCTTTACCTTTAAGATAAGATAGTTTAAACTATTTTGGTCTAGACAACTGATTTATTTCATGAGACTACCAATGCATTGAATGGATTACATTAAATGGTCCCCAAACCATAAGGATTTCACTAAATGGTCGCCAAAACATGTATTTCTTATCAAAATAATTCCTCATATATCAAATAATTGATTTAATTCAGAAATAATATGTTGTATCAAAATTTATTTTTATTGAATAGAAGATGTAGATTTATTAATAATTTTTTAGTTAATCAAATATCTGTAAAATTGAGAAATATATGTAAATATGGTATATATTTTAGGCAATAATAATATCCATAACCCAATAATATTTATATTTATGGAAATATCCAATGAAAAATGATTGAAATTAATTGATTTTCTAAGTAGAATATTAATAATCAAAAAGGAAAGTAAAATTGAAAAGGTGACTTTTAACACTTGTAAATTTTCATGTTAAACCCATTGGGTGAGATAATTAAATGTAAAACATAAAATACCATTAATTATGAGTGAATCACAATAATAAATGAAAAATGGGAAATATATACACCATAATAAATTGAATTGGTGTATAATAACAAATAAGTCTCATTGGAATGTAAATTGAGATGAAAACTCTTACCTTTTGTTTCCATTTTTGTGAACATCCTGTAAAATCATGTATAATTATTTTAGGAATTTTAATAATTCATTCCATAACCATATTACTATTTATAATATCATATATTAACCACTTATAATATCTTATTACCCATTTGTTAGTAATTTTCATTATTTTCACTATTTCGTGTGTTAATTGCCTAGAAACTTGAGTATGTTTTGACATGTTACATATTGTTCCTATAATGTTTTAATAATATCAATAATGTTAAATGTGATTTAAATATCTTATATATTAATTATATATTTATTTATAATAATCCATGATATTTGGAGATAATTAATGAAATGCACCGTTCATGGAGATGGGAGGCCGTACATATGCATAAACGCTACTTCCATTAAT
This sequence comes from Viscum album, assembly GCA_963277665.1. Classification (NCBI taxonomy): domain Eukaryota; kingdom Viridiplantae; phylum Streptophyta; class Magnoliopsida; order Santalales; family Viscaceae; genus Viscum; species Viscum album. Next base: position 399,064,544 of record OY728125.1, read on the forward strand.
TTTTCATATTCAAATAATAAAAATTAAATTATATATATTTATACTATAATTTAATTGTAATATTAATTTAATATATTTCACATTTTTTTTAAACCAGACATTATACATTCCATGTATAGCGTGAATGAATCACATCACTTTGAGGAGGAGGTAGTCCACACTTCCACAAACAACGTTATACTATTCCCAAAATATATAAAGAATAAAGGAATAATAATTACATAATAATAAAATAATTATAAATATAATATATATAAATATATTTTACATCATAATTCTCAACCATGAAAGCTGTTAAATAAAAAATAAATAAACATCGTTTCATGAGGCGGTAGTTCACTGTACACATAAACAGAATGTTCGTTATGCATTATATGTAAGTGTGTGTAAGTATAGGTAGAAAAATTAATATTAAAACATATAATTTTATTTATGATACTTATTTTCTTATTTAATCATGTAATAAGAATATTTTATGGGGTGGATAATTTAAAAACAAAATAAAAGAGCTTGAGGAAAGATGTAACCTCTTCTTTAGATAACTCCTTTTAGTTAGCACTGAAGGGATTCCTTGGATAGATTTATATGTAATGGTAGGATTATATGGTGATAGGAGGTATTCTGGTAGATTATTTTAGAAGATTATGGTCGATTCAAATGGATTTAGATGCATGAATAAAGGTGAGGGGTGAGTTCCTTTTTATAGTGGAGAAGCGGTGGCATTCTTGTAAACTTTTGGAAAGGGAATTCCACCCATATTTTTCCAATACAAGTGGATCCAATAATGGTATTAATTATATCCGAGGGAGTATTGGGTAGAAATATTTCCATCCAATGGATTTTGAATAAGTGTATAGGTCATTTTGGGCCTTAATTTTAAGGTTTATTCTTTTGTTAATCTAATTTTTCCTCCTAATCGTTATAATTATTTATAATTCCTTTCCCCAATATTTTTTTTAAATAATTTTACCTTATTAGAAATTATTAATTATTATTACATTAAATATGGAATATATTTCTCCAAATTTCAATCACATAATTGGTAGAAATTAATTTAAACATAATCCCACAAACGAGACGATAATGCAGGTTTTTAAAGTAAAAAGGTTCGAAAGATTGCTATGTTTTTATATCGAATTTGAAAGTTATATTTATTTCAATGACCTAAATTGGATGTATTGATAAATAATGTATATAATTTTACTTTAAAACCAATTTAAAATATGATTTAATTTTTTAAATAAATTATACGAAGAAGTAGTTTTGAATTTAAATTCAATATTTTTCATTAATTGTCGAAAAAAGAAATAATTCATAAAAACACCAAAATCCACCCCTAAAATGATTTTGATGTTTTTATTTCACAAATTAAGTTTATTGTTTTATATTTAATTTATAAAATTTTTAAAATTCAAATTTCAAATAGCCTCTCCATTAAAAGTCTGTAAAACTACCATTATAAAAATATAGTTTTTTATGTGTAAAATTGGATTTTTTCTTATCTTATTCCTATAAAATATATTGAATTATTAAAAATATTTTATTTTATATATAACATATAAATTTATTATATAAAATCTATAAAAGGTTTATAATTTAATTAATAATGAAAAATAAGACTGATTAGTGTTTTGTTTAAACCTGTTGTTGCGTGCATTGCTAGCTATCAACATAATTAAATTTATTATAAATGGAAAACATCAGAAAGTCTTGGGGTGATATATTCATAACTCCTAAAAAATAATCCTAAAAATTTTAGGTGCATTAACTTCTAAAAATATGTGGGTATCTCTCCTTCATAGAATCCTCTAGTCCCCATGTTGATTCTTCCATTATGTGATTTCTCTAGAGTAATTTTATCAAAAGAGTCATCTGATTCCACAACACTTGTTGTATAGTATCAAGAATATGGATGGGTTCTTCATATTATTAATTGTTGGGTTCCAAATTTATTCATCAATGGTGATCATATGATTTGGGTTTGGCATGTACTTCATTAGCATTGATATATAGAACACATTGTGCACATTTGAGAGATTTGGTGGAATCATCAAATGATAAGAAAAAGACATAACTCTTTCAAGAATATAAAAGGGTATGATATACGTAGGGCTCAATTTCCCATTTTCACCAAACCTGATAACACTCTTCCATGGAGATACATTCAATAAAAAATGATCTCCCACATGGAACTCTAAATATTTTCTCTAATTATCGGTGTAACTCTTTTTCCTACTTTGAGCTTCTTTAATATGGGTCTTAATAGCCTTTAGCTTTTTTAGTGTTTCATCAACAAGTTATATTCATATGATTTCCCTTTCACCACCTACTTCCCAAACAATTTGAGTATGACACCTCTTTCCATATAATTCTTCATACGGTGCCATTTGAATACTCAAGTGGAACCTATTATTATATAAAAAATCTACCAAAGGTAGGTACTGATCCCAAAAACCTTGAAAGTAAAGTGAGAATGACCTTAACCTTTCTTCCATTCCTGGAATTTTTATTTTAAACATTCCATCAATTTGCTAATGGTAGGAATTTCTCAAATGAAGCTCAGTGTCATGAGCCTTCTGAATACTTTTCTGGAATTTTGATGTAAAGAAGGGATTTCTGTCAAAACAAATTGATATAGGTCCACTATTAAGTCTTAAAACTTTATTAATATATATACTTATGAGGTTATAGATAGTAAGTTCTTACCTTATAGTAAGGAAATTTGAATACTTGGTTAAATGATAAAAAATAACCCATATTGCATCATTCATCCTAGGAGTCTTCAGAAGTCCCTTGAAAAACTCCTTAGAAATTTCACCCTATTTACACACAAGAATAGAAAGAGGATGTAGGAATCCTTTAGGATGCTTAATCATAACATTAACTTGTTTACAAACCAAACATCTAAACATATAAAAAGAATTTTACCTCTTCATGTTGTCCCACCAAAAACAATTCATTAATTACCTAAACATATTTATTTTACCAGGGTGTATAAAGAAATTTGAACAATGAGAATCATCAATCAATTCCTTTTTTTGATTATTTATATATGGAATATATAGTCTCTTTCATAATTTTATAACTCCATCTTCACAAACAATTTCAACTAATTTTCTATTGTTCATGTATTTAATTTTCTTCTGAAAGTTCTCATCATCAGATTGGGAATTATTTATATTCTCTAGTAAATATGGTTTTACAATCATTTGAAAAATGATTTATGTCTCCCCATCCTTAGAAATTTCTATATCCATCTTTAATAAATCCATGGTCATAGGATCCTTCTCAATCCTCATATAGGTTATAACTCCATGATCATTCTTACTCAATGAAATTGTTACATTATCTTCTTTCCATTGGTGGTAGTATATTAAGAAATCATAATCCTCGAGTAGGAAGAGCCATATCCTTTGTCTCATGTTGAGATATTTCTGTAAAAATATGTATTTCAAGCTTTTATGATCCCTTTATATCTCGTATATTTCACCACTGAGATAATTTTACCATATTTTAAAATTGAATATTATAGACGCTAACTGAAGATCCTGGGTTAGATAGTTCTATTAGTGAGTCTTCAATTGCCTTGATTAATATTAAACAACATTATCATTTTTCATTTGTAAACAACTAAGTCCCTTCTTCTATGAATAACTATATTTGAAAAACCTAACACTTCCAAGTTATAGAGTCAAAATTGTCACATTGTTTGATATCCTCTTTTGTTAATCAATTAATTCTTCTCATTACTTAATCCAAATAAACGTAACCCCTTTATGTATAATATTTGTTAACAAGTTATCCAATCATGAAAACATATGAACAAATCAATGATAATATCATACCAAACCAATGAAACTACATACCTCAATTATCTTTGTTGGTGTAGGACATTCTTTGACAGCCACTATCTTTGTAGGATCAATTGACATTCCATCATTAAAGAAAATATGGCCTTGAAAAGAATATTTTAGAAGCTATAAATCACACATACTAGATTTATCATATAAATTTTACCTTATAATATTCTTAATAATTATCTTCAAATGATTATCATAGTCCTCATAACATTTATAAAACACCAGAATATCATAAATGAATACCACAATAAAATCGTAATGATATTACATGAATACTCTATTAATTATGTCCATAAAAATAGATGGTGTATTAGTCAATAAAAATGGAATTATTTTAAACTAATAATGTCCTTAAATCATCCAAAAAGCTATATTTGGAATTTATTATTTCTTCACTTGCAATTGGTGATACCTAGAACGAAGATAAATCTATGAAAAATATTCAGTTTTGTGAAATTGATCTAACAAGTCATCAATGCAAGATAGAGGATACTTGTTACTTATTTTAATAGAATTGATTTACCTATAATTAATGCACAACCTTACGTATATATTTTTCTTATTAATAAAGAGAACATGGTCTCCCAATGGTGAAACATTTGGGAGAATACGTCCCTTATTACCTAAATCATCTAGTTGATTCTTCAACTCCACTAATTCCAACGTTCACATTCTATAGGTAGTCTTTAATATTGGTCTATCACTTAGTATTAAATTAATGTAAAATAAAACTTTACATTTTGGGGGACATCCTTGTAGTTCCTTAGTAAATACAACAATGTATTCCTACATAATAGGTAAATAATCAATTTGAAGACTACCCTAACCATAATTAGATGTTGTTTTCTCTTATTACCCAATAATTTAATTCAGTAGAGTTACTAGGGTTGGATCTAGATAAGAATAAATTTCAAAAGGTTATTCTCTAAAGATGGTGGATTCTACACCTCCCTCACAAATCATAATTTCCTTCCTCTTGTAACAAATTTTTGTGTCATATTTTTAGATAAAATCCATATCGATAAGTATATCAAATTCAACCATAGGTATGATTACAAGTTTATCACATAAAACATGTTTTTGTGTCGTACTAGGGATTGGTCAATGGATATTTATTATAACATGACATCCCGTAAGAGTTTTGATAGACAAATATCTTATTATATTAAAAGGCATTTTTTTAATTTTAATAGAAAACTGGGTATATATAAAAGTGTTAAATGATCCAGAATCAAAAAAGGCATTGGATAAATTTTAATATAGGGTTAATGTACCTACCACCACATAATTTTGTACTTATACCTTTGTTGTAGTGATTCTATAATCTTTTCCATCTCCCCTTTGCCTCTTCTATGGCAGATTACCATGATTCCCAAGGCATTCAGTTGAGTAGTTCCCTATATCCCTATAGGTGAAAAAATAAATATTAGTGTTTTCCTTCTTCCCCGTGAATTATTTAATATAATGACCCTTTTCTCACACCTTATAATAGACTCTTAGTCCCATCAAGGATTTTCCATAGTGAATTTTCCTACAGTTCTCATTGGGTGGGAATTGCATCATTCCTTACTTAATATTTAAGACATTCACATTTTCATGGTGTTCATAAGACCTCTTCCTCTCTTCGTTTCCTTTAAATATGTAGTATCTTGAGAATTTCATCTCTGTTTTCATGGAACATAAAACATTCTCTTCATATGATGAAAAAATCTTTGAAACCAATGCCCTTAAAATATTTTTATTATTACCTCCAAATAAGTTGTCAATATTTCACTTAATATTGTGTATGTAATCCGTAGAATACATGGATAGCCTTGTAAAGGTATCTTCATAATCTGTAACACTCTATTCTTCCTTTTTCTTTAATCTATGTTACTTTTTATTTATCTCAATTTGTTTATCATGAGGGAAGTGTTTATTGAATAATTTCTCATTAAAAGTTCTCTATTTTAAGATATATATTTCTTCCTCCTCCCTAGTATTCTGGATCTAGAACCACCGTTGATCAACATCACCTTGACTACAATACATTGTAAGTGTAAACTTTTCTATTTCACTGCATCCCAAGTAATTAAATATCATCTCAAGAGACTTAATCCATTAATCAACTACAATTGGATTAGTATTTCCAAGTCACCCCAATCGATGAAGGTTTTTTTTCATAACTTGATAAAGGTTCCCTAGTATCACCATAATTTTTTCCATTCCAATTCTAATTGTATTGGGTCCCTCAACATGAAAATATCAACATTTTCCATGAGTATTGATACTATTCTTCCATGAGGGACATATTTCTAAAAAATGGCATGTAATGGATTAGCTCATAAAATATTGAATTTTAAATATGGGATAATAATCTTAAAAAATTAAAATTTTATGCATCATAAATAATAGACATTTGTCTCTTTGGAGACATCATTAATTTTTAATCCTTCATAATGGTTTGTAAAGAAAATATGAATCATCCTAAGTGTATCCATAAGGAGTGTCAAAATATCTATGCATTAAGCCCTGCTGTCGTACACTAGGATACGTTGATTCAGACTAGACGCACCTTGTTGGAGTTGTTACCCCTAGGTATATCTGTTCCATAACCACATCCACTTTTAGTATCCAGACATTGATATATTACTAAGAATAACCACATAATATATAAATTTCTAAAAATCAATGTTGTTATTCTATACTTATCCTAAAAGTATATCTTAGGGCTATGTTCCCTAATCTACGTTTTCTAAATATAGTTTCCAAGGTTACTGATTAACCTTCTCTGATACTAATTGTAACACCCCGACCATAGAAATCTCGGAGCTGGTGCCTCACTTTATTACATTGGCATATATACAAGATTCAGATCCCAAGGTACCGAATAGTTAGATGTTTTGGGAAACCAAATTATATACACAATACCCATATTACATTGGTAAATATAAAAAAACATGATACATAATAAAATGAAATGAACATCATCCTTAAAATCTTATTCAAGTATATATTATTCATAACGGGAGGAAAGGAAAAATAACAAGGGTGAGATCAAGTTATTAGTAAGGGTAAGTACAATAGAAGAAATAATTAATAAAATATAATAATCATCATATAATGTTAAATAATTGATAACATGTTCCATTCAAATAACTAGATAAGGCATAATCAATATGATATGGTGATAAACTGAAACACATCCCATTTAATCAATAAAAAAATAATGAAATGAATCTATAGATATCTCGATGAAATAATATCATGTATAATAATAATAAATGAATTATTAATAAAGTAAAATCTTAATTACTTTATTGAATGATTCCTAAGAACATGACAACATTACCCTCAATATAATTCTATTTTAAACTATTCTGGTTTGGCCAATAAATTTGTCTCATGAGACTATCAATGCATCAAGGGGATTAAATTAACAGTTTCTAAACCATTAAGGCTTGCATTAAACAATACCAAACCCGTGCATTTCATTTAAAAGTAATTAATCATATATCAAATATTCAATTTAATTCAATAACAATTTTCCTTATCAAAATGTATTTGTATTGAATAGAAGATTTAGATTTACTAATAATTACACAGTTAATCAAATATCTAACAAAGTGAAAAACATATACAAATATGGTATAATATTTAGGAAATAATAATATCCATCACCCAATAATGTGGATATTTATTTAAATATACAATGAAAAGTGATTACAATAATGTGATTGTCTTAAGATAAAGGTAACAATCACAAAATAAAGTAAGATTGAAAAAGGTAACTTTTACCACTTGGAAATTATCAAGGTAAACCCTTAGGTGAGATAATTAAAAGTAAAAAAAAAAATAAAAAAAAAATTATGAATGAATCATGATATTAAATGAAAAAATTTGTAATATATACACTGTAATAATGTGATTTTTTTATAGTAACAAATAAGTTCCAATGGAATGCCAATTTAGACAAAAACCCTTACCATGAATTTCCTTTTATGTGAAAATTCATTAAACTCATTTATAATGGTTTAATAATGTTATTAACTTATTCCAAAACCATATTAATATTTATTATATCATATATGATCCTATTATAATATCTTATTACCCATTTTTTAGTAATCATTCATTATTTTCACTATTTAGTGTGTTAATTACCTAGTTTCTCGAGTATGATTTAACTTTTTACTTGTTGTTAGGATCATGGATTAATAATATAAATAATGTAAAAATTTATTTAAATATTATATATATTTAGTATATATGTATTTCTAATATCCATAATATTTAGGGATAATAAATAAAATACACCGTTCATGGAGGCAGTAGGTCGTATGTATGCATGAACGCTACTTTCATTTCATTGTCATATTAAAATAATGAAAGGTAAATTATACATATGAATATTATAATTCAATTATAAAATTTATTTAATATATGTCACATATTTTTTTAAACCATTTTTTATACATTCCATGTACAACATGAATGAATCTCATCTATTTCAGGATGCGGTAGTCCGTACTTCCACAAACAATGTCGTCAGACTCCCACAAAATGGAAATCATAAAGGTATAACAACTAAAGAATCATTAAGACATTATAAATATAATATATATCTTATAAAAACCTATTTTACATCATAGTTACCTACCATGAAATGTGGTAATGGAAAAAAGGAACAATCATCATTTCGTTAGGTGGTAGTTCGACGTACACATAAACAGAAAGTTTATTACCCGTTAGATGGAAGTGTGTGTAAGTGTAGATAGAACCCCTAATATAAAAACATGTTTGTATATTGAGGATAATTAGGTTATTATTTAATCATGTAATAATAATATTTTTGTGGGAGGATAATTTAAATAAAACAAAAGAGCTTGAGGAAGGATGTTACCGCTTCTTTGGGTAACTCCTATTGGTTTTCATCAAAGGGATTCCTTGGATGGATTTATGAAAAAAAAGTATGATTATAGGTTTATTTTAGGGATTTTATTATCATATATGAGCAGATTGTTTTTTATCCAAAGGTGTTGAGATGTGTAAAAAAGGGGAGGGGTGAGTTTCTTTTTTATAGTGGATGAGGGGTGCCATTCTTGAAAATTTTAGGAAAGAGAATTCTACCCACATTTTTTCCATTTAAAGTGGAACCTATAATAGTAAAAAAAATTATATATAATAGATTATATGGTATATATATGTCAATAAAATGGATTTTGAACCATTTTATAGGCCATTTTGGGCCTTATGTTTATGTTTTAGTCACTTGTTAAGCTAATTTTTCTTTTAATCGCTATAATTAATTTTGATTACCTTCACTAATATTTTTTGTAAAAAAATATGCTAAAATTATTAGAAATTTTAAATTATGACTATTCAAAATATTTAATACATTTTTCTAAATTTAAATCACATAAGTGGAATAAATTAATTTAAAATTAACCCTACAGACGGGACAACAATGCAGATTTTTAAAGTAAAATGGTTCAAAAGTTTGCTATGTTTTTATATTCAATTTCAAATGAAAATCCATTTCAATTAGCTAAATTTGTTTAATTTATAAATAATTTATATAATTTTAATTAAATACCAAAATTAAAATTTAATTTAACCTCAAAATTTTATTAGATGAAAAGGTTGTTTTGAATTTAAATTTAGTATTTTTCACTATTCATCAAAAAATGAAATAATTTAGAAAAATACACAAAATTCACCCTAACCTAATTTAGATTTTCTATTTCAAAAATGAAGTTTATTTTGTCATATTAAAGTTTTATAATTGTTAAAAAAGAAATTTAAAATAGGTGATCCATTAAAAAGTGTTAAAATTTCCTTTATAAAAATATAGTTTTTTATATGTAAAATTGGGTTTGATCATATATTACGCCCATAAAATATATTTAATGATTGTAAAAATATTTTATTTGATATATTATATATAAATTTAATATATAAATTATATAAATTTTTTAGAATTTAATTGACCCTGCTAAACATGACTAAATAATGTTTTGTTTAAACATATTGTGGCGTGCATTACTAGCTATAGAAAAATTAAATTTATTATTAAAGGAAAATATGGTAATGTATTGGTGTTATTCACCTAGATATATGTTTGATCATTTTTTTGATTCATATGATGTTTTTTTACTCCTATGATGAGGAATTTGTGTAAGAAGAATAAGATATTAGAGAAGAAGAAATGGTTATTTCATTAGAGGAATGTAGTGAACCTAATGTGATCAAAAGCCTAATTGATTCCTATAGACTTGATATTCCATATCTTTATATTCCTTGTAAATAAATTTTATTAATTTAAGGTGGAGATAAAAAATGTGGTAAAGTTCAAGATTATGAGTTTCAGACTAAATATGTTAATTATGATAGAGATTGGGAGAGAGAACCTGCTAAGGTGGAGAAATCCCCAAAAGATGCTCTGGTAGGGATTGAGTATTCTAAATTATAACAATAACATGGTAATGATGAAGACTTCCAAAGAAGTATAACTATGCATGGTGTACTTCCCATCACCGTTGATAGAAAAATATCCAAAGGGATCTCTGGAAAAACATATAGATGTAGTTGGCCAGTTGGAAGCTTTTCTATCTGTTATCCTTATTGTTGAATCTGTAAATGTTAAAAATTCCTTTTATAGAAAATATAGGATTCCATATCCTATACCTTATTCTACTCGATATTTTGATTATGTTACTAAGGATGATCTATATGCTTTTATATTAAGGATGCTTTCAGAAATTAGTGGGATCCTTAGATCCAAACCTCCTGGAGAGACCAAGTTGAGTGAAGTTTATACAATATGTATTTTTTAATTAGTAATCTATCATATGCATCCTAAGATGATATTAGAAATTAAATAATTTGGGATTGATAATAGTCATTTGGATAATGATATGAAATAATTTAATTTCATCATAAAAGAGATGAAAGGAATATTTCCTACAATTCAGACATCGCTACTTGAGAGGTTTAAGTCCATACCTACAGATGATTCTTCCACCTATACTAATCCACATCTATATTCTTCTATTGATTATTATGAGATATCTTCAGTTGAGAGAGTGTGTTTAAATTATATAATGGTTAATTGTTCTCCCTCTCAATAAGAAGAAACTCGGTAGATAAAAAACCATGGTGAAAACATTTATAAACTGTTTAGAGAGTGCTTGAATGAAGCTATAAGTGATGGAGAAACTATCACCAAAGAAACAAAATAATATACTTCTATAATTTATACCAAGAATTAAATCAATTATCATATTTATTTTCTTTTTGATAATCTAAGGATGCCTCTTGTGTCCAGGGAATTTAAGGGGCAAGTGAATTAGCTCAAGGTTTTGACCCATTTTCTAAAACTTTTCATGAAGGAGAAGAAGGATCGCTTAATGAAAATGGTATTTCATGGAAATATAATTACATATTTATTTTAACTTGATAAATACATTTTTTTTATTCTAAGACCTCAATAGTGGTACCTGATGTTATTCCCATATCTTCCCTCACCTTTTTACCTTCTCTATCACCAATGCCTGCTCAGTTTTAACATTTTGGTATGGCACCATTTAAGGCTATTTGGAATATCTGACCTTTCATCAACCAAGAGATTCATTTAGATGCTTCTATACCCAAATATTTCACTTCTATACTGAATATCATTAGAAAAGGAATATATCTAGTGGTTCATTTTACCCATCGAGCATAGAGTGGTTTAGATTCTGATTAGTATTTGACAGTGATTTTACTTTTCCATTTTATTCATTTGATATTTCTATTTATTCTTTACATTTAATCTATTTTTTGTTTCATATGTTTATCTATAAAACATATTCTCTTGTGGTTAACTAGGGAGTACTTGACACACACTCTCAAATTTCATTCTATATATACCCATCAAAACTATGGAAGTGGTCATATGTGACCTATAGTTATATTTTTATCTCACAAACAAATATAGAAGATGATTTGTTCTTGGATATCTTTCTGTACCAATGTTTGTAAAAACTTGATCGAGTTTGTGGACCATGTTTTTTGTTTAATGAACTGCATGGAAGTGGTTGCTTACCAAGTATAGGGGATTAAGTATTGGATAGAGATTAAACCACTTATTTTAAATAATCTACATATTTTATTTTTTTTATTTTTTTATTTAAAATTTAAAACTTTATCTATTTTAAAATATATATAAAAATATTTACTTTGATGGTTAATATTAAATAGTGTTTTATATAGTTCTTGATCAAGAAAATTAGTTTCAAAAAATAAAGTGACCCCAAATATTATTTTAACTATAAATTAATCCCTCCATGTGAAGAAAATTTAAAGAAAAAACTAAATACTTATAATGTTTTGATTAATATGATGTTTACTTAAATATGATAGTTTTAATTTTAAATTGTTTTTAAATATAAATTTTATTTGGAACTCAATTCACCCCCTTATTGAGTTACTCACTCTGACCAAAAAATTATTAAATTATAATATACATACTCTCATGAATCTAGGTATTTGAATTTATTTATTACAAACTCCTTTTTATAGGATTATTACCTCAATTATTCTTCTATGATGAAATTGTTTATTCATAAAATTCAACATTATTAAGAACAATTCATGTCCTCTAAAATAAGTCCTTTCTCTTCAATTCTATATTATTTCTTCCCTCTAACACTATCCTTTATTATTTTTAAATAAAAATATTTCTTATTTCTTTTGATATTTATATTTCTCTTTACCTATTTCAAAATGTAATATTTATTACTCTTTAAATGATGTGGATTTCAACAAAGATATTTTAATATATTTAAAAATAATTTCTTCTCATGATTGTATTTTTTATATTCTACTCCAAATTTTTTGAACTAACTATTACTTTAATTCAAGGATCCAATTTTGGGATTTATTGAAATTGGTATTAAATAATTATTTTCATGTTACCTTCTTGATTTAAGATCCCTTTGATGGTGAATCATAAAAAAATCTTTTACAAAAATATTAATAATTGTTTTCTAATAACTCTATATATGTTTTGCTTCTATTTTACTCTTTATCCCTAATATTCCTATCACCTATAGAGATATATTTCATGAATCCCCCTCTAAATTCCCTTATGAAATAACTTTTTAGTGTGATTTCATTTTTGGTATCAACTGATTTATCCCTTGAGGTCATTTTATGTCATACCACTTGGAAATGTTAGGAAACCAATTTTTCTTTCTAAGGGTTATTCATGGAATGAGACATTATTGATATTATATAGAACGCTTGCGTATACATTAACATTATGTGATGGATGGAGTCATATATATCCCTTCAATACATTATTTATGGTTTATATCTCATGATATAAGTGTTTAATTGACTAAGATATATATATTCACAATATTTACTACAGAATTGATGGCGGTTATATATTTATACAATTTTATGAATTCATATGAGTATGTTTATGTAACATCTCTATGTTATATACCCATTTTATACTCTGTGGAATGTGTCTATTATCTCATGATTACACACTCTTATTCCATGATATGTGTTTGATTATTTGAGACAACATGACCTTTTATTATGTAGACAAATCTTATTGGTTGATGTTCTTTTTACTATATATTATATCTATGCTCACATTTTCTCACTTTTATTATCTAATCTTGATGACATGTAGATAAGTATTTCCATTATTCATCATTTTATATCACCTTGTTATTATGTTATCTATTACCCAGATTATGAACACGATTATAACTTATAAGATGTCTAAATGGAGCTTTAGTATAGTGTGATTATGGAGAAATGTTCACTAATATGTGAATAACATTTTTTATGAATCTAATGAACATAGAAAATAAAATATTAGGTTCAGGGATTTTGTGATTATTTTTTAGATGCAATATTTAAATTATGAAAATAACGTGAATTATTTTCATGTTTATCTTGATTCATATCACTTGGTATCAAAGCCAGTTTCTAATGTTTTTGTTTTTAGTACTAGAACTGGGAGTGAGGGCATGGGTATCTTTAGTTGGTATTAGATTAGAGTTTAGTTATTTATTTGTATTAGTATTTTTATTTATAGGTATTAGGAGTATATAACCTTAGTAAAATCCCTAATGGGTAATCTGAAATATAGGAAAACATCCAAAAGATCTATTAAAGTATAGAGTGTGTGACTTCCTATAAAAATTATCTTTGTTTAGATACAAATAAGTTGAGATGGGTTCTATAAAAAATACACCATGGGGTAATAACCCTAAATTTTTTGTTAGATATTAACTATATCATCACTCAATTCACAAAATGTGTGACTATTATCATACGTAGTTTTGATGCTCCCATAGGATATGATTTGGTAATTCAAATTCCATTTATAATCCAATAATAAGGATTTAAATGGAATTTTATTATGTAATATATTACTTGATAGGTTAGAAAAACTAAAAGGAATATGACCATGGATAGACAAGATTTAAACCTAAAGCCTCATAAATTAGGCTTTGCATGTCATTTTTGAGCGACATATTCTATGAATATAATTTTATTTTTTAAGAATTCTCATAACTCAACTTTTCACTATTTAAAATAATGGATAATTCCTAAAGCAATTGAGTTAACAATGGGCCCCATGGATAATTTTGTAATTTTAAAAATGAAAAATTGAATGAGATAAGAGTTTAGGGAGATATCTTATAGTTATTTATAACTAGTTATCTCAAGCTACAATTAACTATTTGAGCGTAATTTAATATCAAAACAAACCAAATTAGATAGAAACAGAGTTTCATGGATGTTGGGTGATAAAAAACATGATGGAAAACTGATACAATTTTCTACATGTAAAGAATGTGGTAAGAATCACCCAGGGAAATATCTCAATGTAACTAGAATATATTTTATTTACAGTAAAAGATGTTATAAAGAGGTCAATTATCAAGGGAAAATGAAGAGTTATATTAACATGATAGAGGAAAATAATGGTCTTCCTATTGTGCCAATGAGCATGTACCGAAGTGGTAAAGGCTCCAACGTGGCATCCAAAAGACCCAGGATAAATTATGAGTAGGGAAGAAATTATTGAGTACTGTAGTTTACTATAGCAGGGGGCACTATAGCAGTACTATAGAAGTGGTATACTATAGCAGCGGTGACACTGTAGTAGTAGAGGTACTATAGAGATGGTGGTATTGTAGTAGGTACTATAGCAGCCCGAGTATGATAGCAATATTAGTCATTAGAGGTCACTTTAGGACATAAAATAGGGATTTCATGCCCCTAGACCATCAGGCTATGTAATGGGTCTCCCCCTACCTAGAAAAAAGGGGGTCTTTTCTTTTCTTTAACAATAAAATGAGGCTCCATCCTCAACATTTTAAAAAAATGGTGTTCTTATAGTTCAAATAACAATTTTATTTTTTAAATTCAATGAGTTTGGGAATTAATAAAACAGATTTCTTAACATGAGGGATAATTAAGATAATAAACATCAATTACCTCAAAGACCCATAAAATAAGGAATAACCTATACAATGACTACTACTAGAGTGGGTCATGATAATTAAGGAACACTTATCTTGTAATCTGAAATAGTGTATGCCTTATTTGATACTGGTTATAGAAAGAAAAATATGCATAGGATGTTTTATAAGATTATAAAATCACCACTCTAATGATTTGATATTGAACTATTCAAGAAACACTATTTTTTATGATTATTTCATCTTAAGATGAATTTTGGTTGAATATTTTTCATGTAAATATTATTATTCTTCATTTACTGAGATTTGATGTGACTTTGGGAATAAATTAGATTTCTCAATGTATAGATAATATTAATTGTGGGATATGGGAGTTAAATTTCATATTCAAAATGAATCCATGATTATATATCAATGCATGGATGGCTATGATCTCTCTAGGGGAACTACTTCCATTATATGGATCTTAATACCCAATAATGAGGGAAAATGAGAGTTTACCTAGTATTACCTAAGATAGTGAGCTTGATATATCATTATAAATTATACCTTGATCCATTTATTTCTTATGGAAATCAATTTATATTTCTATTAATGATTGATAAAAAATTATAACAACACAATTTATTAAGGGGTGATGTAACACCATGAGCTTTTAAAATATATTTATTGTTATGTAATTTTTGATTGAATAACTCTTTTCACATGAAACACTAAATATAAAATGAACTATGATTTACCATATTACAATGAAAGGTAAACATTAATAATTTATTAGTATATCATGTGAAATAGAATTAAGAAAATTATAATAAGAGTGAAACCTCAAGTAAATAAGAAGATACTGAAATTAATTTTTGTAAAAATGTGTATTATAATTCCTTACATATTAGTAATATTTTTTTAATTTTTCTAACACTAATTAATTGATAAAATATAATTTTTATATGATAAATAATTAATGTGATATGATTAAGATAATTCAATATTAAAAAGGTATATCTTTCAAAGAACAGCTTTTAAGTGCTTTGTATTTTTTGATATTAAATTAAATTGCACTTTAAATGATGATTATAATAATATGTAATGTTTTAATTTATTCAATAATATATTAAAACTAATTTAATTTTAAATTGATATGAAATATAATGTCAAACACATAAAGTAATAAAAGAGATATTTTTTCAATAAAAATAATTTTTTATATATTTTTCAGTTCCATATAAAAAATAAGTGTATCAAATTTATAATTTAAATTTTATAAATTAAATTCAATCTTTGTATTCATCATAAAAGTATTATATTATATTGAATTTTTGGGATTGTATGGAAGGATTTAATTTTAGGTGAAAAGTATAAAATATAGTTTTTTTACAAATATCGTAACTTTTATAACCTCATCAAAATAAAAACATGTATTTATATTTTTTGAAACCTTTTGCTTGAATATTTAATTTTTTAATAAATAAAATTATATATTAAAATTATAATATTTAATTTATAGATATATTCTTGACTTTTTGGAACATTATTTATATTGTATTCCAATAAAAAAGTATTTTTCTATTTTCTTTTAATTAAGTATTTAAAATGATTCATTTGGTTTTTTATTGATTTAAAAGCCAAATAAAAATTTGTTTAATCATAAAACAATTAATATATTGGGAGTTAATACTATACATGATTTTGGTGTAAACTCACTTTTATGTTTAAAATTTTCATTTTACTAAAAATTGTTTTTGTTGTATTAAGCATATTTTTACTAACATTTAGTTCTACAAACTCTATGAATTGGATATTTTAAAATATATTTAAATATTTTAACAATAACTTTAAAATTATATTATAATTTACATTTTAATTTTAATCACAAAACTAAGTTACTATGGTAAAAAAAGATATACCCAAGAAAAAGTAACTTATGGTAAAAAGTTAAATCAACGGGAAAAATTCCAAAAATATCTCAAATATTAAAAATTATTTTATAATATGTGTGCCTATAAAGACTTACCCATATCCATTATTTTCTTATTTTTTATCCACTTTCCTTTGAAAGTTACATGACTTTAATATAAAGTTATGAGTATCTATAAAAGTGTCACCCACTCACTTATAAAATGATCCATTAACAACCCACTTATCATCACACCAAAATCATTTTATCTTGAACACATTCAACCCAAATATATCCAAAATAATTTCTACTATTTATTAGTGGTGTTTTACACACCAAAATACCAATTCATGGTTCGTTAAGGTGTAGTCAAAGAGAAGACATCTAATGGAATGGGTAATGTTTTTAACCAAGCTCTCTTAATATTTTCTTATTTAATACCCTCCAAATCTATCCTACCCATATGATATTTTTTGCATAATTAACATTATTATACTAAATTTTTAATATTTAATTTAATATCCATATTCTTCATTCCTATAATCTATTTAAAATGTGAAAACATGGAGAATGTTATATTCAAAATACCACCTCCATGAATGACGTATTTCATTTTTCAGCACAGCCACACATCAAAGTTTATAATAATGTAATTAAAGAGTATTAATTATATTCATGGAATTAAAAATATTTTATAAATATAAATTACGTATTCTATTAATAATATTTACAGATAAAAATTAACTACAAAAACTAATCATTCCTAGAGGAAAAACAATTTCTTCTTTTTGGAGAATAAATTCTAATCATTCTATTTCATTTATCCTCTAATTTCAAATATCCTAAAATATTTATCATAAAATTAATGAAATATAATTAATTCCATTATAATTATTTTTCAATGATATTATAACTAAATGACACCTTTAATAACCATAATCACCCATATATTATAAAATGTTATTATTTGGGTTGGTTTAACCACTCACATGAACAATGCTATAAATTTCTATCATGGATGGATATATAAACCTAATTACTGATATTATTTGATATTAATATGTAAAAAATTATTTTTTATGGTTTTTGAGTTGTAATATTAACTTTTAAATCACTATTATGATACAACATTTTGTTTACTAAAAATTATAGAAAAAATTCTTTTGTGGGATTCATATTTAAGAACTATGCCTACAACTCTAATGGAATGAAATTTTAATTTCATATTTGATTTATTTTTTATGGTGTATATACTAGACTAGGAATTTTTTTGTCATAATTTTCATTAAATTCAATTTATTTAACATTCCATTTCAATATCTATATTTCATAGGATTTCCATTTAAAAGATACCAATGTTACAATGGTTTTTGTTAACCCAATTTCTGTTCATTGAGTCCCAATCATTCTTCTTGAACATTATTATTATAAGTTGTGTAAAATATTCCATATTATTGAATTATAATTAAAAAAATCTCATGAATTTTTATATTTTCATTTTGTTCACATGAGATCATTTTCATAGTATTTTTACATCAATTCTTTTACATTAACAAGTTTCTTTCATCATTAAATCCAATTTTGGAAAAATATAATTACCATTCTCTCCAATTACCAATTTATATTCCATGTACATTTTATTTATTCCATAAAAAGTTATCCTTTAATATTTTTAAATCCAAATAAGTATTATTTAAATTTTTTTATATGTATCTTTACCTATTTTCAAAACGTAACAATATTACTCTTTTATCACGATGTTGGTTTCAATGAAGATATACTAAAATATTAAAATAATCCTTTCATTTCACGAACATATATATTATCTTCCACCAAATATTTTCAAAATTAATTGGTATTCAATATCACTAATATATTATTGGAATTTATTTTAGTGTTTTTTAAAAAAATGTGTCCGTGTTTTCTTCTTGATAAATGATCTCTTTGAGAGTGATTTGTCACATCGTTTTTTACGACAATTGTAGGAAATTTTTTCTAAGAACATTTTTATGTTATTCTTTTATTTTAATCTATATGACCCAAATATCTATCATTTATGGAGATATGTTCAGTGAATAACCCTCTAAATTCTAATATGAAATGCTTGTTTTGGGTGATTTTATTTTTGGTATCAACTTATCAAACCCTTGAGGTCATTTTTTGTTATACCAATTAGAAATTTTTTGAATCCCATTTTATTTCCATGGGGTTTTCCTGGTATAATATGTGATTGGTTTTATGTGGTATTCTTGTGTATGTATTTTCATAAAGGGATCGGTGGGGTCCTATATATCCCTATAATGCATTAGTTAAGGTTTATATTTGATGAGACAATGAATTTTACAGGTGAACATGATTATAGTTAACAATTTTCACAATATTTGAGTATGGACCTAATTTTGGATAGTTATGTTAAAAATATTGGTCATATACATGATTACTATTATCTATATATAATATTTTATTATTTACTACTATTATTCTTATGTAACATTTCTATGCTACAATACTTTTTTATACTCCATAGAACATGTTTAATATCTAATTATTCCACACTCTTATTCCATGAAATTTGTTTGAACAATCGAGATCACATATCCTTCTATTATATGTTCAAATATTATTGGTTCATATCCTTTTAATGGAATGTTTCTCCCATACTCATGTTTTCTCATTCTTATGATATAACCCTTGATGATATGTTAGTTAGTTTTTTCCTTAATGAGTATTTGATCACAACCCTTTCTTATGTCTTCCCATCCCCAAATTATAAAGATTAGTATAAAATACAAGATGAATTGAAGGAGTTATATCATGGTGTGATCATAGAGACATGTTTACAAATATGTGAAATATGTTTTTTATATAGATAATCTCCAAATAACTAAAACTTGGGGTTCTCGGGTTGTTCAATTACATTTGAGATGTATGTTTAAATTATGAAAATAATATGAATTATTTTGAAGTTTATCTTGAGTTGTCACACTTTATATCGAATCCCATTGGTAAAAGTATGTGTTTTTAGAATCAAAGTTGTGAGTGCGGGTCTGTTCACCTCATGAAATCATGAAATATAACCTAATACTGAAAAACAAAAAGAGGAACCACTACAAAACATGAACCAAGGGAAGTTAGTGAATGAAATAGAACCTCGTGTATTCAAGGAAGAGGTATTATACCTACTTCCAACCCCAGAATAGAGTCATTATTCACTAAAGAGGGTCTAAAAACATAATAAACTGACCAATGGTGACTTGATATACAGTTTGAGAGAAATAATACTATAAAAACATGTATGTGGTAGTTTAAATGATATAATACATATCCATTTTCAATTTTGACTGAAAATTTAAAATTTTTATTTATGAAAACACTTTTGAGGGGAAGTGAGAACCCAAAAAGATTACATGAAGAACCAAAATTAAAACAACATTAGAAATTATCAAGCTATTCATGAATATCTAAAAAAAATTCAATTTCTCACCCTATGTAAACTCCATGTGATATAGGTTATATTCGTGTCATGATCATCATTGGTGAGGTCCTCAAAGTGGTAGGCTAATCTGTCACAGATATGTATATATTGGGGATAACCCAAAACTACTATTTTTTGGTAGAAAGTGAAAATATAACATCCAATTAGAGGATTAAAATGTATATCTATTACCTTTTTCTATTTATGTAACGCCATGACCCCAGAAGCCCAGAGTCGGTGCATTATTTTAATACATTAACATGATTACAAGGAATAAAGTCCAAAAAGACCGACCAATTTAGCATTCTTGGAAAATAGATTACATACATGAATGTTACATTAGACATTAAAAAATAAAACACAACATAAATGATCCTCTCGACTGAAAGATATTTTTTATTAAGAAGATAAGAAACTCTACGGATACAAATCACGGAGGGAAAAAGTAGTGAAGACCAAGTGAGTCTTTCCAGATCACATTGACACACTCTCAAGGAAGAGAATTAAGACTGTCATGCACTATTAAAGTATCCTCTTGCCTGCCCCCACGATCCAAAGCATCAGCCGCAAAGTTGGATTCTCTAACACTATGATGGATCAACCTGCCCTGATTGGTCTCCGCTTTGCACCTTCTAAAAACGTACACCAGATTTCAAGCCACATTACAAGCACCCTGAAGAGATCTAACCAGAACATCCGAATCTGATTCAACCTCCGTCACCCGGAGACCTCTCCTTCTGCACAGAGTGAGACCCATAAGGAGGGCTCTAAAGTCTGCACCTGCAGAAGTGCCTGGCCCATAATAGGCACTGAAAGAAATGTGGACTGAACCCCAGCAATCCTGGAGAACACCACCGCCCCTTATGATCTCCTATATTAACCCTGCTTATCAATCATAAAAAACTTCTTGGAATCTTGGGAAAATAAAACATAATAAAAGTGTGAGATCAAATGCTCAGTAAGGATAACAATATAGCGGAAAATTTCAAAAATAAGAATAAAAATTTAAGGCAACGTATAAAACAAAAAAATCCTTTTTAACATAATCTTCAGCATAATATAGTGAAGAAAAATCAAATAAATACACTTACTTATTCACATGGATATTCTACTAGTCGAATAATCACGTGTAATATCAATATCCAATTTCATAATGTTGGAATACATAATTCCAGACTTCATAACCACATAGTCAAGGACTTGTGCCAAGAATACAAATAAGATTTTCTAAAGGCCTTGTTCCAAGACAATAGTTTGTCTCATGAGACCTATCAATGCATCGAGGAGCTATAGCGGGCTCTACCCATCACTTACTAAGTCCAATGCATTCCTCGTATAAAAAGGTTTAAACATAACAGAAACATTCGTATTAAAACTATCATATGAAATGTCAAAACATTATCTATAATTAATGAATTTTATAAGAATAACACATCCATATTCAAACATATCACAAATTATTGAATACAATATGGAATATTTGTATCATAATAAATCAACCTAGATCATGAATAATATCCTGTAAAGGATGTTGACATAGATGAAAATGATCAGTAAAAATATTTGAGAAACAAATCCCATTTTCATGAAATCATTTAAAAGTCACATAATTTATAAAGGAATTCATTTAATGGATAGTTTTTAATCAAAGTGTCCCATACCACATAAAATATTTTAAAAGGAATTAATATTTTAAAACATTCATGTTCATATAAATAAATCCCTAAAACCATTTAAAAAACATGGACAATAATGAGAAAAGTTTAGAATAAAAAATAATTGAAACATTTAAAATTATGATTTAGTAAAAAGTTCACCTAAAAATAATCCCTTTGAAAACTATTTTATGAAACATGGAAGTGGATAATAAATATGTCCCAATAGATACTTACGTAAAAACAACCTAGGATAATAAATAGATTTTGAAATTAACCCTTACCTTGCACTTTCCTTTGGTCGAGGGTACGTTTAGCCTCCTGTATAATGACCATAGTATGTTATTAAATTATTCCCTAACCATATTCATATTTATTATATAATACATGATTCATTTATGACTTTATAATACCCTTTTAATAATGATTTCCATGTTAAATTAACATTTTGGGTAACAATCGTTTTCTTTATCGTACGCATTTTAACTTGTTATTCTTGATCATATCATTTAGATCATGATTTACATACTTCCAGAATATAACACAAGATTTATATATCATATATATTTATAATATAAATATGTATAATATATATATATATATATAAAATGGAAAACACTGTTTATGGAGGCGGTAGGTCGTACGTACACATAAACATTGATTCCATTTTCATATCGTATTGAATGGAACTAGGTGAATAAGATATATATATATATATATATATGTTTTCAGTAGCATTACTATTTCATATATTTCATACTTATTAATAATATATATTTTTATAATCATCGTTCAATGGCGAATGTGGAAATGAATCTAATTGCATCGTGGAGATGGTAATTCGTACGTACGCACGAGCAAAAATATCATTATATTGATGGTGAAATCATATGTAATTGGGTGATATATCATATATAGAGAATAATTAACATGTTATATTTATTATTTACATTAGTTATACTCATTATTATACCCATCCAAATAATGAAGTGTTTGAATAAGAAACTACACCACGATGGGGAGACGGTAAGCCGTACGTATGCACGTATGGTGACTTTGTCATTTATAGGATGGATAGAATAATGAATATGGTTGTAACATTTTTCTAATGACATAAAAGTATATAGAATATACTAGAGTTATTATTTTATAATGTAAAAAACAAAGAAAGAGGAAGTGGAAGAAGAAAAGAACAGGAAAGTGGTGATGAAATATTTACCTCTTCTTTGGGTTCTTCCTTTTCATTTGATCAAAAGTGCTCCTTAGGATAGATATCTAACCAAAGGAAGGCATACATGAAGAAGGGAGGAATGTTGGGAGGATATTTGGGCAGGTTTTGGCTGAGCCAAATGGAATTGGAGGTGTGAAATTAAGAGAAGGGGAAGTACCCTTTTATAAGAGGGGTGAAGGTCACTTTCAGAAAAGATTGAAATATTATTTTGTAATAAAATAATTTTCGGCTTCTAATGGATAAAAAATGGTTTATTTCTAGGATAAGGTGGGGTTGGGTCAAAAACATCTCAACCAATATGTTTTAGATAGGTTTATGTCACCATATTAACCTTATCTTTTATATTTAACTCTTAGTTAAAAAGTTTGACATTTACCATGTATCTTTGTATTTTTATATTATATGGTTAATAAACATTATATAATAAGCCAAGACACCCCCAAGTGGTTCATTATTAGTTTATATAACCTTATCAAAGTCCTTTGGATGAACCATATATTCTTAGGAATTTTGTATCAATTAATAATATAGAATTTGTTTTAAAAACTCAATTATGTCAATTTTGACACTATTTTGTATTTGGTTTTTGTGAAAATCATAACAGCATGATTACTTAGAAAAAATTATATAATAAACCATAACATGTCATATTAACCTATAAAATTAGTTCAATTCTTCAAAAGTCTCAAATTACATTTTTTTTGGATATTTATAATATCAATTATTTTATTCTTTCATTAATAAGGTAATTACTGCATCATCATTGTCTCATAAATAAATTAAATTATTAAATGTCTAAAAATTATAAATAAATTGCATTTTTGTATGAATTTTTTTAATCTTTATAATGAATATTTATAGTCAAATTTATCTTATATATAAACCTATATTAAAAATGGTTTAGTTATTAATCTTTTAATTTAACTCTTTTAACTCTTCTTTAAATAAAATAATAATAAATGTATTAGTATTATCTATGTGGACCAAAGGGGGTCATAATGTATTCCTAAGGTTGTTTTTGGTTGAATTATACTTATCCAATAGAATTATGACATGTGTTAGGGTAATCATAATATCATTTTTACCCTTAATTACTCTATTTACTTTTAACAATGGTAAATAAAAGCCAAAACATACTATTCAACAAAAAATATTTTCATCTTATGAAAAAACATATTACTTACTGATTTCAACCATGTCTCTAGGATTTTTGAAATTCAACTCACAGAAGTGGTAAAATTATGTTTTATGAAAATTTGTAAATGTTTCTAAAAGGTGGGTAAAAGATGGTAAAATGTTCGATAAAATCTTATATATGTAAACTTATTAAAAAATGACTCCAATGAATTAAATTTAAAATATATGCATATTATTTATATATTTTTAAATAAAATAAATTAAAATAAAATAGATAATTTTTTAAATAAAAAGTCTGTTTTAAATAATAACACAATGTTTTTCAATATTTATCAAAAAATGAAATTTTTCATAAAAATACCAAAACATTATGCTAAGAAAATTTTGATATTATGAATTCAAAAATGAATTATATTTTACCAAATTAAAAATAAATAAGTTTAATTTAATAATTTTAAATTAATTCCCATTGTCAAAACTAAAAGGCGGGTTTTTTTAAGTTAAAACTATCAAAAGATTGACATGTGTTTATGTCATATTTAAAATCTGAAATTACTTATAATGACCTAAATTATATTATATGATAGAAATATAATCTAATTATACTTCCAAACCTTTCAAATGCATAATTTTCCACTATAAATTGTTTTGATTAAAAAAAGTTGTTTTCAATTAAAACATAGTATTTTTCACTATTCATAAAAATATGAAAGTTATCAGAAAAGTACCAAAAATTTATCCAAACAAATTTTTTTTATCCCTATTCTAAAAAAGAATTTAATTTAATTAAATTATATATATAAAAGTTTCAAATATTGCTTTTAAAAAAAGGTTCTCCGTTAAAAGGCAGTAAAATTGCATTTTTAAAAAAAATACTTAGTTTATCTAAACAAATGAAATTGTTCTTATATTATGTCTATGAAACAAAAATATGGATGTTATGTTATATATAATATATAATATTCAAAATTAAACTAATATTATTCATACCACTTTTTGAATGCTTTGTTTAGTAAGTTTTGGTGTGCTCAAACTTGGTGTTGCGTGTAGTGGAAGCTATTAAATTACTTTAATGAGATAACGTACTATAAAATCATGGGTTGTTACATTCTCCCCTCCTTCAATAAATTAAATCCACGCAATCTGAAATTGTTCTTCGAAAATAAATTGTTATAAATAGGAAAATACCTTTTTGGAAATCCCACATCGGAAATTGGGCTAATAAAATTAAGTCTTAATATGAGGGAAAGGGAAATGAAAAATTAATTACCAAATTATGATATTGATTAGGAGAACATTGATAGAAATTAGAGACGCATAATTGGAGGAAACACATAAATATTTATAGGGAGTGATTGAGGTCATCAATGAGAAACAAGTGTAAAATTAAAGGCCTCAAATCCATCAATCTAATATTATGTAAAATATCATCCATTCAAAAAAACATATGGTATTAGGATAACACATTTTTGGTTTTAAGATCCATTCCATAATATTTAATAATTAATTTATTCATATAATAAGAGGAATATATATATATATACATGACAAGTAGAGTTTTATCCTTCAACAAATTCTTACCACAAACTCATCTTTAACTCTAAAAGATAATAGAATTCAAAAATATTCTATTTATCCTAATCATATAGGGTTAACAAATTAAATTATATTCATTTTTAGACTATTTAAAAAAAATACATTATAAAAACTAGGACATCATGTAGGCTAGTGGTAGGTGATGCACCCTTGTTTCCCTTCGGTTGCGGGATCAAGTCTCACAGCCTTGCCCGACGCGATGGGTTGTCGTGTGACTTCCGGGTTTTCCTTTTTATGAAAATCCCAAAATAATCTCAATAAATGATTTAACCTTTAAAATAGTATCCAATGTCAAAATTAATCGCTTCCAACCTTTAGACTTATCCGAAATACTTATTTCCAATATCACATTCCAAAATTTATAATGAAGGAAAACACAATAAAGATCCTTTTTGACATGTAATAACATGTGAATACCTTCATCATGTATTCTTTTAAAACACGGTAACACCCAGAATTATCTTATAATCGTATTGATTACATTTATGCTCTTTAATTCCTTATAGAATACTCAATATACTCCTTATATCGATAAATGTTGTAAACTCCAACAATGATGGAATATACAAATCATTAATCACTTTCAAGGTAGTCAATAATATCCAATATAATTTATCCAAATCAATAATATCTTATTCCAAAATCACTACCTCAGTATCAGAATCATATTAAGGTTTATCTTTCTCTCAACCATATATTTTCCCAAAAAATTAACCTTCCATTGAGTCACTTTTCTTGGTTCCACACAATCTCATGTTCTTAATGAAATAGTACTGCAATACAATACTTATATACTATATAATTCTTATTACATGTACATCATTAATACAATAATAAAATGACATAAAAAATTAATAACAACATAATAACTCTTAATCATTCATCATCATCTTCCGTAGTATCATAAGTTGATTATTATCCAATAATATCATTTCGGGTATACTCAGATGATTTGGACATTGATTCACATAGTGTCCCAATTCCTTGAAGATAAAGCATTATACAATTGAAACCATTTTCTTACCCTTGAAATCACGTACTTGGTGTCCTTTTTCTCCACACATATAACAAACAGTCATTCCCATAAAGAATTTAACAAGATGATTCTTTCCATAGTTATCACATATGGGAATATCCTTCTTTCCCTTATTCCCTTTATCTACCTTTCTTTCTATCATCCTTTTCTTCTCTGGCTTCCCTTCAAATCCATAGGACTCTGATAATTATTTACTTATCTTATTAACACATGATACTATTTCATTATATGATGATAATACATTGTAGAATATTTACTTTCTAAATGTTGGCTAAATACCATGGAAGATATGATACTTATTACTCTTTGGATCATGCGTATTGCTGAAGTTCTTATTCTATCTATTGGGTGCCATTTCTAAACAGTGGCATACACTAGGTTAGTTTATGATCCGCAATGCATACTTTTAAACATGTAAATTACCTAACATAAATTGAAAATATTATGAATATAATCTATAATCATAAATTTTTTTTTCTTTGAATAATTATTTACTACAAAATCCGTCATAATGGATTG
Source organism: Viscum album (assembly GCA_963277665.1). Taxonomy (NCBI): domain Eukaryota; kingdom Viridiplantae; phylum Streptophyta; class Magnoliopsida; order Santalales; family Viscaceae; genus Viscum; species Viscum album. The sequence goes on from OY728125.1 coordinate 399,092,421, forward strand.
TAATGAAAATGTGAATTATCCTAAGCATATTCACCGGTTGTGTCATAAACAAGAGTGTAGGAAGGCCATTTGTTGTTTACCAAGATACCCCAGGTCAAGACTGAAATTCCTTTTCGGAGTTTTCACTCCTAGGTACATATGTGCCAGAGCCACCTCTACCTGCTCATATCCAGACATGGATGTATTTCTTGGAAAATTCACAAATTATCTATATTACAAAAATTCTAGGATGTTATTTTATACTAATCCTCAAAGTCGATCTTAGGTTAATGTTCTATAATTAGATTTTTTTCTAAATCTAGTATCCAAGGATATTGATAAAATTAATCTAATACCAACTGTAACGCCCCGACCCCAGAAGCCCAGAGTCAGTGCATTATTTTAATACACTGGCATGATTACAAGGAATAAAGTCCCAAAAGACCGATTACTTTTTCAAACGTTGAAAATATATTACATACATGAATGTTACATTACACGTTAGTAAATAAAACACAACATCAATGATCCTTTGAGAATTAAATTAATCCCCTAGATTAACCCTTCTTACCAGTCATAAAACACTTCTTAGAATCCTGGGAAAATAAAACATAAGAAAGGGGTGAACTCAAACGCTCAGTAAGGAAAACTATATAGTGGAAACTTTCACAAATAAGCAAGAACATTTATGGAAATGTATAAAACTAAAACAAATGCCTCTTAAACTTAAACTTCAGCATAATATGGAAAAGATAAATCAAATAATTCCTTTTACATATTCTCATGGATATTCTACTAGTTGAATAGTCACATGTAATGTCAATATCCAATTTCATAATGTTGGAATGCATAATTCCAGACATCATAACCACATATTCATGGCATTGTGCCAAGACTACAAATAAAATTTTTTCAAGGCCTTGGGCCAATACACTAGTTTGTCTCATGAGACCTATTGATGCAACGAGGAGATCTATCGGGCTCCACCCATCAATTCCTAAGTCCAATGTAATCCTCATATGAAAAGTTTTAAATATAACAAAAACATTCGTATTAAAACTAATATAAAAAATGTCAATACTTTATCCATAAACCATGAATGGTATAAAAATAACTCATCCATAGTCAAACATATAAAAAACCATGAATACAATATGTATGTCACGACCCGTCCCCTGGGGCCCGTATCGTAACTACTCCAAGCCTTCCTTCCAAAGGCCAGGGGCAGGAGATTAGCACCAAAGGCGTATATCCCAATAACTGGGATGGCATTGCCTTTATAAAAGTAAACAGACACCAATCAGAGTACAAGCGGAAGCAAACACTAAGTAAAACTAAAAACAAAAGTAGTGTTGAAAGTAAAGGGGCCAGAATTACAAGGCCAACTATAAAGTACAAGATAAAAGAAAAAACAGCCGGAAGGTGACAAGAAGCTCCTAGATCGTCCACCAAGGATCCTACCTGAATGGTAGGTACAGGTAGCACAACTCCTGGATCGTCCACCACGGATCCTACCTGAAGGGTAGGTACAGATAGCCTCCACAACGCTCTCACCCGTCAACCTCCTTCGAGTGTCGTCTCTTCGTGAAGTCCCCCACCAGATTTTGTCTCATATGAGGTCCACCTCCGGGTACCATCCAGTCCTTGAACACTCGGCCTCTCTCTGTGCTGCCCGTCATCTGCAACCAACACAACAAGGTGCGGGCATAGCCCGTGCAGGGGTGAGTATAACGATACTCAGTAGGGACCCTGAGACCCTCAAGGTCTCACTAGATCCAACAAGGATAACCACAAAGAATATTTCAATAGATAACCTCTACCTGGTTATATGACCATACATATACCCAAGTTATCAAGTAACCCATCTCAATCATTGGGAAAAACAAAGATTATAGACTCATCTCAAACCAGGATTTCATTATTGAAACTGTAACTGCTGAAGAGCCCCGTCTCTGGAGTGTACAGTGATCCTGTCACAACTCCAAGGTACTTCTCATTAACCTAAGACTACTAAGGTACTCCTTCTGTCGAGTACTGTGGGCCTACTACTACAACCAAGCGCTTCCCACCATGGGTCTACCGCTACAACCAAGCGCTCACCCTCATAGCCTCCAGAGGTACTCCTTCTGTTGAGTACCGCGGGTCTACTGCTACAACCAAGTTCTCCTCCACCGTGGGTCTTCCGCTACAACCAAGCGCTCCCCCTCATAGGCTCCAGAGGTACTCCTTCTGTTGAGTACCGCGGGTCTACCGCTACAACCAAGCGCTCCTCCGTCGTGGGTCTGCCGCTACAACCAAGCGCCCCCCCTCATAGGCTCCAAAGGTACTCCTTCTGTTGAGTACCGCAGGTCTACCACTACAACCAAGCGCTCCTCCGTCGTGGGTCTACTGCTACAACCAAGCGTTCCCCACTGGGCTATCCAAAACACACCGAGTCGATCGGCCAAGCAGTCGTCAGGTCTCAGCTGGCCACACGATCTCCGTACTCCACACGCTCGTCTCCAGGAGGGTCCTCTACATGAGCTACTGGTCGATAATCCAAGTATCACAAAGTACCATGAAGAAATATCTCAAAGGACCGCCTCGTCATAGGGTTCTCAACGCAGCAGACGGTGCGTCAATAGGACGCCTGGTCTGTGAGTTATTAGCCTTTTCGTCCTAGGGGCCCGGTTGGATTCGTGTGCGAACCAATCCGGCCATATCTCAACTATACCTCGAACTCTCACAGGGTAAACACATAGGGACCGTTTCTCCATGTGATGACCAACGCCGCTGTTGGTTCGTCAAACGGATGTCCAGTCTGAAAGTTGTCAGCTTTTCCGTTCCAGGGGCCTGGTTGGATTTCGGGTGCAATCCAACCCGACCACTATCCAACTGCATCCAAAACTCAAGTGAAGTATGCCAAAAGTTCCTTCTCATCAAGAGGGAATCAACGAGACAGACGGCGCGTCAATCAGACGCCCGATCTGTGAGTTATTGGCTTTTCGTTCCAGGGGCCCAGTTTGTTTCGTGAGCGAACCAACCCGACCGCACTCCGACAGCATCCTAACCTCGAGTGGAGTAATCAAAAAGTTCCGTCTTATCACGAGGAATCCAACAAAGTCGACGACACGTCAATAGGACGTCCGAAACTCAAGATATAAGCATTTCCGCTCCGAGGGCCCGGTTGGTTTCGGGTTCGAACCAACCTGGCAGTACTTCAAATGACACTGGTTAATTAAATCGGTCACACCATTGTGATCCATATGAAAAAACACACGAGATGAACTAACCATTGGTCCAAAATGGATAGCCAGTGAAAAAGTTTCATTTCATCGCAACATGCGCGAACCGGGCCTCGTGGGGCCTACAACTCGACCTCAACTTAAATATCCAAAATTAGTCTTGAAACATCTGTCGTAATTCCAGGGTCGCAACGTCGCAGACGGTTCGTCATTCTGACACCGTATGAGAGAGATATCTCTGATACAAGATCTCATAATAATAATAATATTATTATTCAGTGTTTCATGGGCCAGAGCCATGAACCAGAATTTAATATCCAACATTAGACTTGAATCGACCATCTTAAAGATAGAGTCACATCGCCGCTGACGACGAGTCAATCGGATGTCCCACGCATGAGTTATGGCGGGTCAAAGATTTAATAATAATATTAAATCTATTATGTACGATCGTTTTGGGTACCCGATCCAAAAACCCAAAATGGACATCCAATATTGGACTCATAAATTCCGTCTCGAAGTCAGGGTCACACTGCCACTAACGGTTCATGAAACCGAGGTCGCACGAAGAAGATACCGTCAAAATACGGTTCTCCCAACTAAAATAATAATAACATTTTTATATTATTATTATTTTTAATTTAATTTGATTCTTAACTTAACACACCCAAAAGACATGCACCACCCATAATAGTGCCTCCTCTTCTTTACGTATGGCCACCACCTTTGGCTGCCTGCCAGCTGCGCCTCCAAATCCTTTTGCAGTCCATTCCGATTTCAATTTAACTCGGAAAAAAGTTACGAACACAAATCCTTGATCCTCGGGTCAAGATCTTCGCGTCCGTATGTCGCGCACAGGGAAACATTGAGTTTCCAGCGTCAATAAATATTTGGACGCCTCCTTTCGTGAGCCATTGTGGCTTCGTTCCAAGCCCGAAAAATTAAACGATCGCATATTTGTGATCCTTGCATCGACGGCTTCGCATCCATATATTGCTCTCAACAAAACTCCGTGTTTCCAGTGTCAATAAATATTTGGACGCCTCCTTCCGTGAGCCATTGCGGCTTCGTTCCAAGCCCGAAAAATTAAACGATCATATATTTGTGATCCTTGCGTCGAGGGCTTCGCATCCATATATTGCGCTCAACAAAACTCCGTGTTTCCAGCGTCAATAAATATTTGGACATTGAAGAACGCACAAAGAACACGTGAAGAATAAAAAGAGAAAGGAGAATGGTTTATGTGCAGGACGATGATCATGTTGATTTGGTCATCATCGTCGTGAATTTAGGATATTAAGAATCAATAAAACGAGTTCAATCATATATAAAAACCCCTACCTCGAAATTGACGTCGCACATCATCGAGTCGCGGAAGTCGAACGTCGCGGTAGAATGGTGTCGATTCCGTCATTGTCGAAGGGGGAGTCGTTGTTGTAGACGATTCTCTTCACTAACGGTGTCTTCTCCCTTGACGCGGAGGAAGAAGAAGAGTTGAAGGCGTGAAGCATTCTTCGTCGAGAGAAGATGTTCCTCATTGGATGGTCGATGTTCTTAGTTTAAAGAGACGAACACCCTTTTCAATTTCACTAGAGCTTCCCCCAAAATCCCAACACAACAAGTGCCAAAATAATATAATGGCCGAGCTATTATTTTATTCACCCATGTTATTCAAAATTAAAACAACTTAATTAAATAGTTAAATAGTTAGAATTCATTTATTAACATGTGTTGGCATCATTAAAGTGAAAGAGAGAGGGAGAGGAAGAGTTTCCACAATTAATTACAAGGGGAGTTAAAGAGGAGTTTGAAGGTGTTGAGGGAATGTGAAAAGTTGGGGGCTCGTGTGGGCTTCACCAACCATAGATATTTTTTCATGGGAAGTTAGGTGGGGTTTGATCCCCACCTCCATCTTCCTTTCAGAGGGAAAAACTTCCACTTAAATAAAATTGTTTCACAACAATTATATTTAATTCTTATTGAGTCCCCAATTTTTAACTACCACATATGTCAAAACGCAACTGCGGTAAAGGTCCCCTTAAGTGAATAAGGGCGTCGTGAGTTCATCGGTTCCATCAGATTTCAATTCCGAGAACCGGTTTAAAAGATAGAAAAACCCACTCGTTCGTTCACGAAACGTACCTGAAATAATGTTCGGAAAATTATTATTAGTCACCCTCGACCCGCACCGGTAAAGGTTAGTCTCTACCTAAGTGAGACATGCCCCAACGAATCCAACAGTACTCTTGGATATTCAATCCAAGTTATCATTTAAAAGATACGAATTTTACAATAAAATAATTTCCATTTAATTATTTTATTTGCCGCCAAAAACTAACTTTTTCTGGTGGCCCGCGCCAGCCAAAGAGAGTATCTGCTTAAATAAATCATTCCCTCATGAGTTCAGAGATTGTATTGGATTTTTAATCCGAGATACCGTTTGTGAGTTATAAGCATTTGAAAAATAAAATAATTTATTTAATTATTTTATTTACGGTTATGCCATTTTTGGAATTTCTCACAGGAGGCCCATGCCGACTAAACTTAAGTCACACCTAGGCTAAACCCACCATCTTGAGCACAACAATGCCCTCATATTTCTGATCTAAGTAACCATTTAAGAGTTATTACACTTTTTCAGTAAATCTTCTTACATGCGTTAATTTAAGCTTAACAAAACTTTGGAAAATTATTCCGGGCACACCAGGCCTCAGAATCAGGTGCCGTCTGAAACCGCGCACTCACAAAATTCCAAAGAAATTAAGAAAACAATTTCCTCGAAATTTTTGGGTCTTTACAATGTATTATTTGTTTCATAATAAATCAACCTCAATCAAGAATAATATCCTATAAAGTATGTTGACATAGTTGAAAATGATCAGTAAACATCTTTGAGAGAAATATCCCCTTTTAAAGAAATCATTTAAAAGTAACATAAATTATAAAGGAAGTCATTTAAAATATATTTTTTAATAATAGTTTCCCATACCAATTTGAAACATTTTAGAGGAATTAACATTTTAAAACATTAATGTCCATATAATTAAATCCATAAAACCATTTTGAAAACATGGACATTAAACATAAAGGTTTAGAAGAAAAAATATTTAAAACATTTAAAATGATGTTTTAGTAAAATGGAACCTTAAAAATAATCCCTTTGGAAACTATTTTATGAAACATGGACATGGATAATAAATATGTCGTAGTATATACTTACATAAAAACAACCTCAGATAATAAAGAGATTGTGAAATTAACCCTTACCTTGCACATTCCATTGGTCGAGGGTACGTTTAACCTCCTGTATAATGACCATAGTATGTTATTAAATTATTTCCAAACCATATTCATATTTATTATATCATACATGATTAATTTAAGACTTTATATTACCCACTTAATAATGATTTCCATGTAAAATTAGCATTTCAGGTAATAATCGCTTTCTTTATCGTACGTGTTTTAACTTGTTATTATTGATTATATTATTCAGATCATGATTTACATACATCATGAATTTAAAATATTATTTATATATAATATATATTTAGAATATAAATATGTATAATAGATAGATATATGAAATGGAAAACAAGGTTTATAGAGACGGTAGGTCGTACGTACGCATAAACGTTGTTTCGATTTTCATATCGTATTGAACAGAACTAAGTGAATAAGGTATTTTAAATGAACATATATATATATATGTCTGTGTGTGTTTTAAGTATGATTATTATTTCTTGTATTTCATACTTATTAATAATATATATTTTTATAATCATCGTTGAATGGTAAATGGGGAAATGAATCTCATCACGTCGTGGAGATGGTGATACGTACGTACGCATGAGCGACAATATCATTATATTGATTGTGAAATATTAAGTAATTGGAAGTTATATCATATATAAAGAATGATTAACATGTTATATTTATTATTTACATTCGTTATACTCATTATTATACCCATCCAAATAATGATGTGTTTGAATAACAAACTACACCACGACGTGGAGACGGTAAGCCGTACGTACGCACGTATAGTGACTTTGTCATTTATAGGATGGGTAGAACAATTAATATGGTTGTACCATATTTATAATAACATCACAGTATATATAAGACACAGTATTTATTATTTTATAATGGAAACAACAAAGAAAGATGAAGTGGAAGAAGAAATGAACTTAAAGGAGGTGATGAAATATTTACTTCTTCTTCGGGTTCTTCCTTTTGATTTAATAAAAAGTGTTCCTTAGGTTGGCTTTCTAACAAAAGGAAGGAGTATAGGATGAAGGTAGGAAATTTTGGAGTATATTTGGGTAGGTTTTGTGCCATCCAAATGGCTTTGGATGTGTGAAATTAAGAGAAGGGGAGGTACCCTTTTATAAAATGGGTGAGGATAACTTTAGGAAAAGCTTGAAATATTATTTTATAATAAACTAATTTTCGGTTTCTAATGGCTCCAAAATAATTTATTTCGAAGATATGGAGGGGATGGGTCGAAAGCCTCTCAAAAAATAGGTTTTAGATAGGTTTATGTCACCATATTAACTTTATATTTTATATTTAACTCTTAGTTAAAAAGTTTGACATTTACCATGTCTCTTTGTATTTTTAATTATATGGTTCATAAACATACTGTAACAAGCCAATAGAACCCCAAGTGGTTTAATATTAATTTATATAACCTTGTATAAGTCCTTTGGACGAAAATTATATTTTTAGTCATATTATATCAATTAATAATATAGTATTTGTTTTAAAAACTCAATTATGTCAATTTTGACACTATTTAGTATTTGGTTTTTGTGAAACTCATAACATCATGATTAATTTGAAAAAAAAAATCAACCCTAACATGTCATATTAACCTATAAAATTAGTTTAATTCTTCAAAAGTCTCAAATTACATTTATTTGGATATTTGTAATATCAATTATTTTAATCATTCATTAATAAGGTAATTACTGCATCATCATTGTATCATAAATAAATTAAATTATTTAAAGTCTAAAAATTATAAATAAAATACCATTATGTAGGAAATGTTTATAGATTTATAATTAATATTTATAGTCTAATTTATCTTATGTATAACCCTATATTAAAAATTGTTTAGTTATTAAACTTTGAATTTAACTCTTTTAACTCTTCTTTAAATAAAATAATAACAAATGTCTTAATCTTATCCAAGTGGACCAAAGGGGGTCATATTTTATTCCTAAGGTTGTTTCTGGTCGAATTATACTTATCCAATAGAATTAGGACATGTATTATGGTAATTATAATATCATTTTTACCCTTAATTACCCTATTTACTTTTAACTGTGGTAAATAAAATCCAAAAAGTTACTATTCAGAAAAAATTATTTTCATCTTATTTAACCATATTTTACATACTAATGTCAACAATGTGTATCAAATGTTTGAAATTCAACTCACTGAAGCAGTAAAATTATGTTTTATGCAAATTTGTAATTGCTCCTAGAAGGTGGGTAAAAGACGGTAAAATGTTCGGTAAAATTTTATATATCTAAACTAATTGTAAAATTATTCCAATTAATTACGTTAAAAATATATAGGTATTATTTATCTATTTTGACCTAAAATAAATTAAATTAAATTAACTAATTATTTAAATAAAAATTCTATTTTAAATAATAACAAAGTGTTTTCACTATTCATCAAAAAATGAAATTTTTCAGAAAAATACCAAAAAATTACCCTAAGATAGTTTTGATATTACAAATTCAAATATGATGTCTATTTTACCAAATTCAAAACATAGAAGTTTCATTTATTTATTTTAAATTAATTACCTTTGTCAAAACCAAAAAGCGGGTTTTTTAAAAATTAAAAACTATAAAAAGATTGACATGTGCTTATGTCAAATTTAAATGTGAAATTACTTATAATGACCTACATTATATTAAATGATAAAAATATAATATAATTATACTTACAAAAAATTCAAATTCACAATTTATCACTGTAAATTATTTCGATTAAAAAAGTTGTTTTCAATTAAAACATAGTATTTTTCAATATTCATCAAAATATGAAAGTTATCAGAAATGTACTAGAAATTTATCAACACTAAATTTTTATGTCCCACTTCTAAATAAGAATTTAATTTCATTTGATTGAATATATAAAAGTGTGAAATATTGGTTTTAAAAAAGGTTCGTCATTAAAAGGTTGTAAAATTGTATTTTTTTTAAAAAATACTTATCTTATCCGAAAAAAAGAATTTATTCTTATATTATGTCTAAGAAACACATAATATGGATGATAAAATTATATAGAGTGTATAAGATTCAAAATGAAGTTAATACTATTCATAACTACTTTTTGAATAGTTACTTTAGTAAGTTGTGGTGCACTCGAACTCGGTGTTGCGTGTAGGGAAAGCTGTTGAATTACTTTAATGAGATAACATACTATGAAATCTTGGGGTGTTAAAATTTATATCCCTTGCTTAAATAAATCACTTATAATTTTTTTATCCTCATTTATTATTGGATTTCTGTTTAAGTGTAGTAACGTTTAACTATGCATGGAGAGAAACCAGTATATGATAGGATTTCATTTGTTTGTTTTGAAAAAATATATATATTTAGAGGGTCATTGATCCTAAATGGGTAACCAAATTATTTTCTGTACTAAATATTAAATCATATATAAGACATGAAATCTCATGTTTGTGTCACCTTAGTAGTGAAGTTTAATTGAAATTTTTTGGATGTATTATATTATCATATGCATTTATAGTACTTTTGAATTTATTTTTATAAGGATATTTCACTGTGAAAAATTAAAACCTTAGGTAGTGAATTTATTTTAGAGTCTGATTAGTCATATGAACCAAATTAAAATGTTTTTTTTTGGGATCTGATTGGATGTTACCTAAGATAAATTCACAAAATGTGTGTGTATGTGAAAAATAAAATACATTAGCAAGAGTAAATGAGAAATACGAGAACCAACTACTCTAATATACTTACACTACCTAGTTATTATAATTATCCTAGAGGGATTAATTATGTAAGGGATGGTTTAGTTTTTTATTAGAATTAATCATTTAATAAGTGAAAATTACTTCAAATGTTTTACGAATATGTGTGTGTTCCATGTTTTACAGGGAGATGAATAATGGGGGGAATATTGAACTAAAATGAATAATGGTAGATAAAGTGTCAAATTATTACATAAATTAAATAAAGTATGTATGAAACTAAATAGTTGATGAAGAACACATGGGAGAAGAATTTATGATGTTTTAGCTTGTTATAATCATGATTTTATTAAATCTTAATAAATGAATATTTAATGACTTGGTCCTTGAACTTCATTGAATGTGTAATTTTTTTCAAACATTGGTATAGATGTGGTTTTAGATGCATAAATTTTCCCATGAGAAAAAAAGATAAGAATAAATGAGTGAAATAACCTAATTTTTCATTTTTCTTCTCTGAATTCATTAATTATAATCCCCATTAATTTCAAAAAATATTGAGATTTATTATATTTTTGTATGTTTTGGTATTTTTAATCTTATTGATGTTATGATATTATTTATTAAATTTATTTTTGGAGTTAAAGTACCATGTTCACACAATAAAAGTGTAGTTTTAATGTTTTAATAAGGACATTTAAGAAAAATAGGGTCTTATTATATGTATGTCATAGTAAACTAATGTTACATATTAATAGACCAACACATCCCAAGAATGAATTAAAAAAGCCAAGATATCCTTTTTACGAACTCTAGGATTTATAGTTCAGAAAATCCAACTATGTCCATGATCCTGAGAAAGAATTAGACTTTAAATTCTTCCCCATGCTTGAATATAAGGTTACATCCACTAAAAAACCACTACATGTCAACTAGCTAAAAAATGTCACATTTCAACATAACAAGAGCATCCAACCCACATAATTTTATCACCCCATCATATTTTGAGTTCAAGAAACACACTACATCCACCATACAATATAGTAGGTGGTGTAAAACATTGTTTTCAGTAAGATGAATGAACAAGAAATTTCATATTTTTTCACACAACAACATAGTCTAAGTCTCTAATATTAAATCACCTTTACACTAATAGAATTTTGATTTCAAACACATCTTCCATCACTATACTACCATTTTCTTATTTCTCATAATAAGATAAAAAATTAATTAACACTCCCTCCTAAATCCAAAATATGATATATTGAACAACATTTTCTATACATTATTTTTATCATATTTCTATTAATAATATTTCATTGAAAATTTTCATAGTATCTTATGAGGTTTATAGTCTCAAAAACCAATCTTGTAAGATCTTAGTTTTTCCTTGAGGTATGAATCCTTTTCATTCTAGTCTAAATCTATTGTTTTACTCAAATGGAAGTAAATAAGGAGGTCATAGAGTTTTTCAGAGTGTTCAATATTGGTTGGAGGACCAATGTTTTGGTTTTAGAGAAACATGTTGAGGTGTATGATTGGTGCATGGTTCATAGTAATAGTTTGGATTGGTATTTTATCCTAATTGGGGAGGAGCATGATTTGTAAAAAAATGATTCTAAGGCCACTTGTCCATATGAAAAATGTCTTAAAATACATAAGTAATCATATGGATTTTTCTTGGTTTGTCTAACAATATTCCTAGACTATTTGAGGTGGGGGTGTTTGGATAGTGCAAACTGCATGATTTTTCAAACTAAACATCCAAACCATGATCCAATTTTAAAATGGGGGAAATTATGATTTTTTCTATTCCATTTAACATTTATTTTCCCATTTCCTCACTAAAACACACAAAAAACAACGCATTCAAGATATCCCTTTTTTCCTCCCTGGGATTTTAACAATATCCATCATCTGGACTCAGATTCTATCTTTGTTCATCATGTTAGACCCCCCTTGGTATGTTAATCATTCATCATGTTTATTTTAAACGGTTATATCATCATATTTGGTGTCATATCCAAGAGACATTTTATAACCTATTTTTATGGAGTTTGTCGAGTTTATCTGATTTCTCTCATTCCACTCCAAATCAGAGGTCGATACTAGACGATGATTCAACATCCCAAAAAATGGTAGTGTGTATGCTAATTTTCCCTAATAGTCTTGTTTCTTATATCATGTATCATTATATCAAATACCAAACCTTCCATGAGTGCATCTCAAATTTGATAATCCTTGAATTAGTTAACTAGTAATCAACTTAGAAGTGATTTGGGGTATTTTTACATGGCTAGTGGATAATCACCTCAACCTGAACGAGCACGTTGGGTTTATTTTGAATTTTTTTTAATTACAATGACTTAATATGAAATTGATCACTCATTTAGGTGGGTTGTATTATCACTTAATTACTATGGTTAAAATAATTAAATATAAAGTTAATGGTAAGACCATGTCACATGGACCCTTTACTACTTATTACTTATTAGTGGGTTATCTTATTAAATTGAAATGACTATATCAAATGAAATTATAATAATGCTTGGTTGATACTTGGATTTTGATATGGAATGACTTAGATGAGATCATAGGTTTAATGAATTACATTATACTTTGGCTGATACATGGGTTCCTATATAGATTTCCTGGGATGGGATCATTGGTCAAAAGTATTATATCAATCCTTGGGTGATACATGGGTTCTAATACGAAGTTCCTTAGATTGGAATATAACATCAATTAATTATATTATTCCTTGGGAGATACTTGGTTTAATATATGTAATTCCTTGGATAATATCATAGAACAAATGAAATTATATCAACCATTGGGAAATTCTTTGGTTTTAATATCAAATCCCTTGGATGGACACATAGGATAAATTAATTACATTGTTCCTTGAGAGATACATAGGTTCCTATATATAATTCCTTGAATGGGCTCATAGGTTAAAAAAAATTATATAATGCCTTGGGAGATACTTGGGTTCCACTATGTATTTTCCTTTTAAGGGATAATAGGTTAAATGAATTACATTATTCTTTGGGAAATACTTGGTTTTCGATATGGAATGACTTGGATAACATCATAGGAAAAATGAATTATATTATTTCTTGGGTGATACTTGGGTTCGATATGAAATTAATAAAATGGGATCATTGGAGAAATGGAATGATAACATGTTTGATTGTTATGTTTAGATTTATATGGAATTATTATGCATGGATTCCTTGGACATATGTCTCAGGTCCCATGTCATTATATGTAATGTAAAATGTTTTGAGACATTTTGTCATAGGTTGAGATATGTATTTTCAGCCAGGCATCCCCCAAGGAACATTAGTTCAATATAGTTTATATTTACATAATTTATTTACATTTAATATACCTAAATACATTTCATTTTACATACACATATTGAATTTTATTAAACACCATTGGTGGTAGCATATTGAGTTTTAATCTCACCATGTTCGTACCACTTATTGGTACTCTGATAGATTTCATGGATTTAGTAGAAGATAAAGGGAAATACTAAATTATAGATGCTTGATTACATTTATATGATTTCATGGTATTATATGAATGATTCAGTGCTTGGGATGCTCATTGAGATAGTATTTGGTATTTTTGGTTCATTTTATACACATCTACTGTATGTATACCTCCTTCTGTGTACACTTGTTAATTTTTTATAGACATGACATCATTAATTACATTTTATACTGCTTATGGATATTGGTTGTTATTATTATCTAGATAGTTTACTTCTTTCTTAATTATTACCCTATTTATTGAAATTGGCATCACAATTCACTACTTTGATTAAGAGGGTATTATATCCCCATCATACTACCTTATACCCTCACTTCTAGTTGGTGACATCTGACTTATGGGTCGGTGCACTTGAGGCCATATGTAAATCTAGGCATGGTTACTTATGAATAAAATAAGTCTGAGAAATCACAAGGTGGTATTAGATGTTTCTTTTATTTTACATACAGTTTTGGAATAGTAGATAGGAAATTAGGTGGTGAAAGAACTTGGCAGTGAGCCTATTTTTGGGAGTAGCTAACCCACGTATAGGTAAAATCCAAGTTTTTAGGGATGAGACTTGATGTTATTGATTATTTTCTATTAAACTGTATGAATTTAACCATTGGGTGGCTCACTTATTTTATGATTTTCTATCTTATAGAGGTTCACCCTTGGCCTGATATGTCAAGGAAGAATAGTTCACACATCATTATAGGAACCTACAGATTTATTTGTCATTCATCTAAAATTCCATGTTTATTTTAATGCAGGAATTGTCTGATTTTTTGTTTCCTATCATAATTTCCTTGGATTCAATAATTTTAAATGTGCTAAAACTTACATAAATGAGGAAATAATTTCTTAATTAACATTTCTATATCAATATTAATGATTTTTTCTGTATATCTTGATTGTGGGACCTTAATTAACCAATTTTAACTTGTTTAATACAAGAAACATTAGTTATAAGGGATTAACAATTAGTTGGATCCAATTATATGGATTATAATTGTAATTTATAAGGATTTTGTATTTAAAAATTTGGAATGGTGATCCATATAATTTAACCACAATTATGGAATTGTAACCTTATAGTACCAGAAGAAAAATCATAGATGCAGTTACATGAAGTGCCAATCGTAACTTATAAATCTTATTCCTTTATTACATGGGAATGGTAACTCATCTAACTGAACCATTATATTTATATATATATATATAAGATTATTCAAAATTGTAACATTTAAGTGAAATGGTTTGTGTTAAATGGGTATTCCAAATTTAACTTTAATGGTCTTTTCGACTATCACATAGAATTGACACCCTATTTAAAAGAACCATCATGATTATAAGGCTAAATTTCACTATTGTACTGACCTTAGTGGTGGGAAGTTGGGTTAGTATTTTTTTGATTTAGTGGGTCTTGTACCGGATGTATTCTTATGGGTATTCCCTTATGTTTTGTATCTTGTTTTGAGGTGTGTTCTGGGAATTTTAGACATATGCATTCACAACATCATTAGGTAATGTTATAGTAAGGTGGGGAAGAAAATTCTCCTGAAGTGGTAGGACCTAAATCTTATATTATTCCACTTATTGAAACTTTAATTTTAGAAAATATTATACCTATATTGGGAACTAAAACACATATTTGATATGCTCTATTATAGTTAGTTCTGTCTATGGAGGGTGCTCCACAATCTGTACTAACTATGTTATAATTTGCATGATAGTTCTAGAAGAATCATCCACCTAATTTATTACGGTATGCTGGCCCTAGGATATTGAGACATGGATGAAGGATATTCTATATATTTTAGATCATTTAGATATGCCTCCAGAGAGAAGGAGAATTTTTTTGGTTTACATGCATTAAAAACTTATCAAGCATTGGTTAAATTAGACAGGTCAGCATCTATACATGGTCTAGAGGGTCTTTCAAACTACCCATTATGACTACATCTTTCCAGAAATAAAGATAGTAGATCAAGGTAAGGATTTTATACACCTGGTGTAGGTTACTATGTTTATCATGAAATATTCATCTCATTTTACTGTGCCCTAGTGCTTCACACAGAATCTTTCTAATGATGAATTGTTGAGAGATAGACAGTTTGAGGATGGTCTTGTATATGTCATCCAATCACTGGTGAATTATTTTCAAATGGATACCATCTCTAAAATAGTTAACCAATATCTCATCTTTGAGCATAACATTAGGGAAGTTGATGGTGTGAGCCCCGATTGTTCAGTACTGAGAAAGAGAATCAGTTCAACCAATGAAAGAAAGTTTTTCCTTGAGTCTAGATGTGAAGGTAGTGGAAGTCAAGCTAGGTGCACCATAATTTATGTGGTATTTTATAATTTCTATAAACTGTGTCACTCAAATAACTAGTGTATCAGAAATCCAGTTCAGTATCGAGCTTATGGTGAAATGGGCCGCTTCTATAGATTCTGTTGTACTTTTCCTGTAGTGGCCAGTGAGAGAAGATTTGTACTAACCATGGTATTGGAGTGAGACTAGTACCTCCATGCCAGGTTGGAATCTAGTGCACTACTGACCAACCAGGATGAGGTAGCGGTTAATATGACATCCCTATTTTTTATTACATAACTTTTCATTACATTTTACATATAGGGGATCTTTAAAGTTTAGTATCTTGGAAATCAGGAACATAATACATAAAAACAACAGAAACAATCATTATAATACCCTTGTAAGGCTCCATGATATGTTCATCCCATGTACAATTATTGTATCTCATAACCTGGAGACATACATCAAAGGAAAGGGTGAGCAGAAGGTCCATTAGAGAAAACAAGGGAATCAATTTACTTGTGAAATCAATAAGAACTTAATAAAAACCGAAGGACAAGAGAAATGGAAGTAGAGGAATTTCATAATGAAAATAACTTGAACCATAAAATGAATATGTCACTAAAACATTTAATTTATACATTCATGAACATATCACCATGGTTCATCCACAAGGTGTCATAAAAATTACCAAGGTTCTTCACCAATGTATCATGAAACTTGTCTTCTCTAGAGATTAAATACTTTACCCAATATATTAGAGTGCTATCACAGAACACCCTTAATTTTTGTTTAATTTTATGTGATCCACATATATCATAATAAATCATTTCATAAATAACCCATAGAGAACAAAATAAAAGTGTTTCAATTGAAAATTGTGATGTTTTAAATGTTCTAAAAAATCATTATGTCATTTATAACCAATGGAAAGGGAGTTAGGGTTATATTAATATCAATTCTATTTATGAACACCCATAGAAAATAAATAAGTCTGGGTAATCACATAAATAAAACAAGAGAATTTCTTGAGAGAAAGAGAGAGGAATTTTGAGATGAAAATTCAACAGCATAACGGCTACATAACATCCTTTTAAAAAAAGTTAAAAAGAGAGGATACAGGGGTATCCCACTCATATATAACTCACAATAAAGTACAAATCCATAATAACATGTATATAAGAACATGGTATGGATATTTTAATGACACACCACATGAAAAAGAAACTTGAAAGGAAATAGATGATGTGATTTCTTTTACAAAAAATTCGGTAGCCTAACGACGTTACATAAAAATTCAGAAAATCAATTGATGAGAGAGGAAAGAGTATTTCATCATTTCGACATTAAATGGAAAGTATTAAAGATGTATAATAACAAGCCCCCACATAATAAAATGGAACTATAAGACATAACATAAAGGATGTCATGACTTAGAAGAGGAGGGTGAAATGTTCCGTTACCTTGAAGAGTATCTTCAAATGCATGGAGGTCGGGACCTTGGGAGGATTGAGAGAACCTTGGGAGGACTCATTGGGAGGTAAGGAGACTAGAAATTCATTGAGGAGGATTTTTTAATGAAATGAATGAGGTAAATGACTTGGTATTTATAGGAAAAGTGAGGGAATAAATTATTAATTGCCAATGGACACCTCATCGGGGGTATTTGCAAAACCATGGGCTTTACCATGGTATTTTCCCAAGGTATTGGCCACTTGGGACACCTCATAACATATATTACTATTCACAAGTCGGCCAGATTATTTACTTCATTATTACATCATCAATGATGTAATCAAACACCCAAAACTCAAAATTGTATTTTTACTATTCAATGAAACATCAACTGTTTCAGAAAAATCTCAAAAATTCACTCTATCCTAATATCGATGATCTGAATTCAAAAATGAACTCCATTTTATGAATATATATATATATATATTTAATTTATTTATTGAATAAAATCATTATTTATTCCAAAAATAAAACATTAATACTATAACTTCTTTTGTAACGCCTTATGAAAGTAATCAAGGTCCCATAAAATTATCATATAACCATAAGTAAATAATGTAACAATTTATGATTAAATTATATGAAAATACATTTTCATTTTAAATTATTAAATTAATTATAAAATTGTAAATAAAATATTTATGACATACAAAAATACCAAAACTAACACTATGATAGTTTTTTCACTTTGAAGATGTCTAAAATGTGTTTTATACATTCATGGGTGAAGTTTATATTTTTTTGATCGATTTTCTATTCATTACTATTCATATGTGTGTGTTACTATTCATAATTTACTATTCACTAAAAATTATTTTGATCTTATTAGACATCAAATTTCCTTCTGAACACAACTTTAAAAGGCAATTTTTTGAAAATCAATTCACATAATTAATTATTGGAAGATTACAAAAATATTTTATAATACCTCCTTTTTTCCAAAATTTTTCAAGATCACTTCTATTTATAAACAAAAATTATAATGTTAAGAGTTTATTTTCCAATGGTCATATAATAGTCAAAACTCAACGGTCTCATTTTAATTATACCCACTTCATTAATTAAAGGGTATAGTTTTGTTGAGTATAAAATAATATAACGCAAAAATTTGGAAACAAATATAATTAAAAAGTTCTGGTCGTTATGGTTAAGGTTATGAGAGTCAGACTTATGATATATAGTGCCAACATATTTGAACGATTACATGAAGTTCAACATGGAATTGAGGAACAAAGTGTCGGACCACCTATAGTGCGGGGTAAAATAGTATTAGCCATGAAATTAATGTCTCCTTTATTTTACATAGAAATTCCACATTGTTATATATATATATGGATATCATGGAATGTTTTTGGATTGAAATTGAGTACTTAGGTGGAGTGATGAATCTTGATAATTCATTAGAAGTATGGTCATAAAGCATACGTACATGCAAAGAGTGTTCCATAGAGATTACCCTAAAAATGTTAATGAAAAAAACAAAAATGATGAAGGAAAAGAACAAACCTTACATGCCAATTTTTTAATGTTTTTTGACCATTACCTCTAAGATTCTAGCCTCCATCGATCTGGGAATGTCAAGATTGTTGGTGACCAAAGCTTTCAGGTCTCTGGCAGCCTCTGGGTATGATGGAAACCTCTCTTTTCCGAACCCTAGTTGTCTCCCAAGGACATTTTTCAAAGAGATTCTCTATCATCCTAGATCGATCCTAGAATCAAGGGGATTCTCCTTCCCAGAGGTTAACCTAGAGACAGTATCATCCATGGAAGGTAGTTCACCAGTGCTCTCTATATTGGCAGTGTCCTTCAGAGAAGCATGAAATCATATCAATTGAACGTTGTATGCAATATTTGGAATAGACAATCCTCCGTTGTACCTATTAAAAAACTTCATGGATTCGTGGAATATGACTTACTCATCCAAGGTCTTGGATATGAAGCAGGGGGTCTTCTACATTTACTTTGTATCCAACAAAGATTTCATCAATGCCTGGTGTTCATACTCTAGATCCTTTGGGAGTTGGAGATTCCATTTGTTCCACTGGTCGATGGTGACCCATTTTGGAAGGGATTATTTAAGGGTGGTGGTCTAGATATCGTTAGTAGGTTTACCCCCTACCATTTCAGAACATCAACTTCCTTCGTGAGATTAGTAACTCGATAGGTTCTTTTCTCTGCACCGATGAAAGGACTCTCTGGATCAAAGATGTGGTAATGGCATAGATATGTATCTATATAGACCTTTCTCTCCCCATTCCGGTGAGGATTATTCTCAAGGTTGAGAAAATGGAAGAATGGATCCAATCCCTATTTTACTCCTCAACATGTCTTAGGATTTGTTAGAAGCGTACATAAGTTTGGGAGTCATAGATCCTATGACATAATAGCGATTTGAAATCATTGAATCCCATAGCTTCCGACCTAATCAAATCGCATGTGGGTGACGATTCACAAAGCACAGTGGGGCATTCACTAGTATTTCATGAAGAAGTCATCACAGCCACCATTAATACTGGTCACCCCTAAATCACAGACACTACATGATTGGATTTGATTCCTTACAATCAACAGAGTATTGGTTTCAAATTTCCCTACTCTTGAGCACCAGTACTAGCTCCTATCCAGGTCTCCACTGGTAATAGTGTGTTATTTCATGTGCGATTGATCTCACTTATCTTTATTCTCTACGGTGGTTTGTTGGGGGTGATTGTTATTCATTCTCAGTCTGTTGGGTCCCCTATTTATCAGTTGGAAGGTCCTTACTCTTCACTCTTTATTAAATATGATTTGAGTGGTTTTTCCACTCGGGTGGAGTGCAAGGAGTTGAAGGAGAATGAATTACAAGGATCTGTGAAATCAGTTCAAGATATTTCAGGAGGATCATCTAAGACATTTGGTTATGACATGAGAGGTCTGTCCATTATAGAACTGAAGATGAAAACATCCCAAGCATGTATGTCTATTTCCTTCAGTTCATCACTAGTTCTTTCTAACTATTTCAGTGCTTTGATACAGGCTCCAAAGGACACTTATTTGGAGTCTTTACCACCCCGTTTAGTGGTGCTTGTACCAGGAATCATGCTAAATATAATTAGAATTCATCATCATGAAAAATCAAAGGCTTGTTGATGTCTGGGACCAAAACCAGGTGCCCTCATATCCAATGATATCTTTTATTATCTAGAATGCACGTGGCCTAAGGTAATGGGTTAAAATGGACTTCCTCATTTCTGAGCTTTGCTGTACTATGGTCTCCATGGTTACAGTCCTTCAACACAAACAACATTTTTAAAAAATTTATATCTTTTCCGGGATGCTTGGTGTTCATGGTTTTTTTTCATGGTGAGCCTACCAACCTGTATATATGGATTTTATGGAGAAGCAATGTTTTGGTGGATCTAATGGGTGCAGATTGGCTACATATCTCTATGAATATTAGTGAGGGTAATCAAGAATGTATCTTCTCATTTTTCTACACCATGTGCAAGGATAGGGATAGGGAATCCTGGTTGTTGAATCTGGATATATCTAATTAGAGGAAATCAGTATGGTTTGTTGGGGGGATTTTAATATCATTCTCGATTCGTAAAAGAATAGGGGAGGGAGAGTGGTTACCAGAAGGTATCATCAACCTTTTGTGTCCATTTTTGCGCATAATGGTTTATTGGACTTGGGGTTTTTCTGAAAACAAATTTACATGGATCAACAACCAAAGTGGTAATCGACGCACCAGGTCTAGATTAGACCGATGATTTGCTAATCTTTAGGAAATTTCATATTTATGGAATGTAAGGGTGGAGCATCTGGTGTAGGATATGCAGGACCCCATTCCCCTATTCATTCATCTAGATCAAGGATAAGTGAATAACATGTACTTTTATTATTACAATCAATGGAAAATGGATAAAAATTTTCATTACTCAGTTATAACGTCTTGGAAGAAACCCATGCAAGAGGAAATATGGATGGGCCTGCACAACAAATTACGGAGAGTCTAAGGTGATCTGTATAATTGGTTTATCAACACACCTAAACGCTCAATAATTCTGCAGGGGATGAAGGAAGATATCTATCAACTTGAGAAGACGCAACAAGACAACTAGGATGAGGAATGGTTTTTCTCACTGGTGGAAAAGAAAACCCATTATCCAAAATCATTCTATTACAAGGGAGATCCACCCATGAGAGGTCCAGAGCAACCTTGAAATGGGAGGGGATAAAAATATAACCTTCTTTTAGGCATGCCTCAAGTAAATGAGGGGTGAAAACATTCCTAATATATATCTAGAAGACAGGTCTTTCACTTAGGATATTGAGTTAATGAGAGGTATTCCTTATGATTATTCCAAAATATTTCTTCTTGATCATAAACCCTCCATGAAGGGAGGTTATATATTTGGGAAAACTGATTTATTAAAAAAAATCAAAGGGTAGTGTTCAATGAGATCAAAAAATGATTTGAAAACATGCCAGAAGAATCAGAGATTTGGGAGGTAGTTTGAGCCCTTAACATTGAGAGTTCTCCGGGACCTGATGGATTCTTGGGCTCCTTTTACATAATCATATAAGAGCTGGTGAAAGGGGTGCTGCTCGAGACCATTCATAACTTTTTTAGAGGTGGAATATTACCACATGTTGCTTTTTCATCGACATTGATTCTCATCCCAAAAGTGAAAGACCCCTCTTCACTCGACCAGTATAGGCCAATCAGCATGTGTAACTTCTTATATATGGTCTTGGAAAAAATTCCCAATAGAGTAATAGTGTTGTACCTCCACCAATGGGTATGATGGAACTAATAGGGTTTTATAAAAGGTTGATCTACTTATTAAATCATAGACATGGTGCCTAAAATGTTCAGGGATATAAATATAAAATCACTTAGTTCCAATGTGGTGATGAAGGTTGATATGAAAAAAGGCTAAGATAAAATGGAGTGGAACTTTACCATCAAAGTGATGAAGAACATGGGCTTCTTTAGAGGGGAAATTGATCTTCTATTTAGATATTTCAGCTCCCTATGGTTGGTTATTTCCTTAATGGCGAAGAATTGAGGGTTCTTTAAACCCAACCGGGGACTGTGACAGTGAGATCTTATTTCTCCTATATAACGACCCAAAATTTTGAATAAATCTTGTTTCCTAATTCTATGTGTTATTTTATTTTATACTCAACAAAACTTTTTCATTTAACAAAATGAGTATAATTAAAATGAGACCATTGGGTTTCGACTGTTATATGACTGTTGGTCAATATGACCATTGGAAACTCAATGTTATGATTATTTTCTATAAATACAAGTGATATTGGTTAATCAATATAGAAAGAAGATTCTATGGCCTCATCCAGTAGTCTCGGGCCGATCGAGGCCCATCTGACAGAACATGGAAAGGAGGTAGGACCACTGGGCTTTTCTCTAGACCAAACCCAAGTTGAACTTCATCGTGTGAAACTGGAACAAAATCACATTCGTTAGAACATCAAGATGATAGAAATTACCACTCGGGAAATTTTGGATGAGCCTCCCCAAGATTCTCTCACCTTAGCACACCTTACACTTAGATCCTATGCTGGTGTTGTAAGAGGCTATGTAACGAGACCGTAGCTAGTTTGTGTAATACTTTGAGATAAATAAATTGCGATTTCTTCCCATGGTGAAGTTTGTGAATTTTCACATGTCTGGATAAATATTGGATGTATTTTATGAATTAATTTTGAAAAAAGGATATTTTAAAATATTTCTGTACACCTTAAATAATTAATGATGTGTAAGGATTTTCAAAAAATGGTCTTCTGAAAATGTGTTCAGCAATAAATTTAGAGTCTAATAAGATCAACATAATTTTCGTGAATAGTAAATTATGAATAGTGATTTTACGCTTAGGATTAGTAATGTGACCAAATGGATTAGTAATCTAACTTAAATAAAGTATTAATATAAAATAGGTACCTTGATTAAGTAATGTGATTCAATAAAATAGGTAAATAACTGTTTCAGAAATATTTAGTCAAGTATTAGTTCTTTCAGGTGAATAGTGTTTTTTTTAATTAAAAATATTTAGAAAATTTTTTCTATAAAATGGAGTTAATTTTTTAATATAGATCATAAATATTATGTTAAGGTAATTTTTGGGGATTTTTCCCAAAAAGTTGAATTTTCGGTGAATAGTGAATTTTCAGTTTAGAGTTTCGGGTGTTTAATGACATCATTAAAAATGTAATAATTATTTAATCATTATGGTCGACTTATGAAAAATAATATAAGGTATGAGGTCTCCCAATTGGCCAATACCATGGGAAAATACCATGGGAAAGCCCCTGGTTTTTCCAATACCACCAATGAGGTGTCCCTTGGCCATTAATGCCTTGTCCCCTCACTTCCCCTATAAATACCAAGCCATACTCTAATCATTTCCATTACAAAATCCTCCTAAACAAAGTTATGGTCTCTTTACCTCCCAATGAGTCCTTCCAAGGTTCCCTGAAGCCTCCCAAGGTCCAAAACTTCAAGATTTCGAAGTTACTCTTCAAGGTAAGGGATCCTACCACTCTCTTTCTTTTCAAGTACTCTTTTGTATGTCATTTAATTTATGCCCCATGTTCTTATGTGGGGGGGGGGTGTTCTTTTATATTCCTATTACTTTCCTTATAATTTTCATATGATTAGAGATACCCTCTTACTATCATTATTTCGTTTTATGAATGTTTAAGTGGCGCCATTAGGCTGTCGAATTTTTGTAAGGGATCCTTCATCTCTATTTATTTTTATGTATTCTCTTTTATGTCATTTATTTTATGCTCCATGTTCTTATGCTGGGGATGTTCTATTATATTCATCCTACTATCCTTTTCATTTTCATATGATTAGATACCCCCTATTTCTCTCATCAATTCATTTTAATATTTTTTAAGTGGCGTCGTTAGGCTGCAGAATTTTTTAAGGGATCCTACCTCTCTCTTTCTTTTCATGTATTCTTCTTTATGTCATTTATTATAATCTCCATGTTATTATATTGGGGATTTTCTTTTATATTAATCCTAATTTACTTTTCATGTTCATATTTTGGGGGCCCCCTGCTTTCTCTCATCAATTCATTTTAATAATGTTTATGTGGCATTGTTTGGCTGCCGAATTTTTGCAAGGGATTTTTTCCCTTCTCCTTTTCAAGTTCAATTTTCATGTCAAGTCTTTCAAGCTTCATTTTATTATATTGGGTTATTATATATATATCCATCATACTTTTCTTTTTCATATTATGAGAGACCTTATTCGATCTCAGCAATTCATTTTTTGATGTTTTAAGTGACACTGTTAGGCTGCTGAATTTTCATAAGAGAAATCTTATTTTTGTCTTCCTTACATGTTTTTAATTTCATATGGTATGTATTTAAAATTTCATTACAATGTTATCATATCCTTTATATTCTTTCCCTGTACTGTTTTATGGATCATTTATGAGTGGGTGACCCAAGTCCCCTCTCTTTTAAATATTTTCTAAAACCCTGTAACAAAGCCGTTATGTTGCAGAATTTTTTTCTCAAAATGTCTCTCTTTTTCTCAAATTCTTTTATTTTATTAATTGAATACTCAAAAATAATTATTCTACCGGGTTATTCACATATATATCAAAATTTTCTATTTTAAATTCTGGGATTCACATATATGAGACCCACTTCCCTTTTCTGTGGGTTTAAAGTGACATAAAGATCATGTCTTCAAAGAAGTTTTTAAAATTTTAAAATTATGAAATAAAACCCATTTCATTTATTCTATATGGGTTATTTATAAAAATTTTGATGATGATATATGTGTTTCATCTTATGATAAATAAAAATTTAAGAGTGCACCCGGATAGCGCTCTAATGCATTGGGTAGTGATGTAATCTCTAGGGATTACAATTTTAATGATACCTTGGTTAATAACCTTGGTACTTTTATTTAATGACACCTTAGGGATGGACCTTGGTGAAATAGAAATTAATTTCTAAGTTAAATGTTGTAGACATATCTTCAAGTTATGAAATACGTTATTTTTTTTATGATATGACTAGTAATTTCTTTCTCATGCCTTAAAGTTATTTTGCATGAATTTATTGATGTATCTCAAGTTCACATGTTAAATGTTTCTCCTTGTTTATCTTACTAGGACTTCTACTCACCCTTTCCTTTGATGTATGTCCCCAGGTTATGAGATGTAGTAAGGAACCTATGATGAACATAAGGAGAAGCCTTTGAACTATTTAAGAAGAATGTTTTACGTTTTCATGTATTATGTTCTTGGTTTCCAAGACACTAAACCTTAAATATCCTTGTTTTTGTATAATGTAATGAATGTTATGTTATAAAATGGTGAGATTCTATATCCTGGCCTATTCAATTTGTATAAGACACCCCATCAGATATATGGATGAAAAAACTCTCAGAGTAAACCTTTCACCATATCGTGGTAGAGCTAATACTAGTGATATATCACATTTTTTTTCCAATAACATTATATTTTTCTTGAATGGAAATAGATAGAACATTATAGAATTCAACAAGATCATGGAATCTTACAGTAAGTGGAGCGGTCAAGCCATCAATCGGGAAACTAGTATTGTGTTCATTTCAAAATAGTGTTTAAAAAGAGGGGGGAAATATTGAGGAGGTCCTAGGTATGCAAAATAAATCCTCTCTTACAGAGTACATTGGTGACCTCGTCATGTCGGGAAGGGTTCATAGTCATCATTTTGATGGGCTAGTTGACCAAATTACTGCTCACATTACAAATTGGAAGAATCAATTTCTTTCCTTTAGGTGATGAATTATGCTTCTCAATTATGTTCAATCTTCGATTCCCATGCATGCTATGTTAGTTCTCAATGTTACAAAGGTAGTTTAAAATATCATTGAAGAAGGGATTATAGGCTTCACTTGGGATTCTCATTCCGAAGGAAGATTTCATTGGGCTCTATGGGACAAATTGGTCAAGGGGTGGTAAATGGTGGTATCAATCTCAGGAGTGTCAATGAAGAAATGCATAGCATGGAAGCTAGGATTTCATGGTACTTATTAGAGAATAAATCAATGAGGTCTAGATTTATCTCCAATAGATGTGGAAAATAAATGGACAAAGGAAGGGGACCACCTATTGGCTTTGTCTCATAATTTCTAAACATGTACATGTACTTCAGACTGACTCCAAATGGTTTGTGGGTTATGGATATTTTAATTTATGTAATGAAAATTTTATTGGTTAAATGCTCAAATTTCCAGGCTATCTGACCCCAGAGATCACCTTCTCCTAGAATAGAATGTTAAAGCCTTTCATTCAAGGCATCCTTAACCATCATCAAGCGAATATATTTTCCAATATCATCATGAACGATGAACCAGACAACCTCATATTTATAGGATCGATGTTGGGTGCATTCTCAGAAAAAGGTTACCACTCGATGAATTGGGTGCATGATGTACATGATGGGTGGAATGATACCATATAGTGCAATGAAATCCCCATGATATTCAACTTTATGGTTTGGTTTCTCCAGAGTAAATCCATTCTGATGAATGAATGGGTGAGGAAAAAAGGAATAAAAATGGTTTCCAAATGTTTATGTTGCAGGAATCACAAAGAGGGATCCTCCAATCACATCTTCTTTGGGAGTGATTTGGAGGAATCAATTTTGAGTGGCTTGGGTGAAACCATTGATATGGGAGTTCACATCGACAACCAACTCTCCGTTCTTCAATATTTGTTTATAGGAACTAAGATTAATTCTCATGAATGGAAGGTGAGTGAGTTAAAAATTATGTAAGGTTGTTGGAGTGAATGGAGTGTGACGAACCATAGATGGCATGGGGGCATGACTTGTTCGTGCCTAGGTATGGTGGTTATGACTCTAAGCATCGCAGCTAACCTTGTCCCAATTTTTAAAATTTGGGATGGACGACCCTCACTAAGAAAGCTCATGGCAGACATCCTTACAACTTACATTTCATATAATCTCAATATCCTAGGGGAGATGGGTGAGATGGAACCCTCTAAGTAGTGGATTTAAACTCAACATGGATGGATCATGTACTTTTGGGGTCATGTGGAGGGGAGGGGTGGTTTGTAACTATTAAGGGGTAGTGATTCTGGCATTTTGTGATGGCTTTGGGTAGAGGGGATCCCTCATGACATAGGCTTGCATGATGTTGAAGGGTATTGAGTTGTGCCACTCTCACAACATTATGCTGGAGTCATTGGAAATATACTCGATTGTTACCCACGGTATGATGTATAGGAAGCTTCAAATTCCATGGACCATCACTTATATAATCCACAAATGAAAAAATCTTCTAGAATCACAGGTGGACCTTAGTAATATATGGAATGAGGGGAACAAGGTTGAAAACTTCCTTGATTTTAGGAAGCTAATGAGGATAAAAGTTTTTTGTTTTCTAGGTTGGGGTCTATCCCACATGAATGTGGTATCATTGTTAAGCAAAATTCCCTAGGTCTCCATTATTTTAGACTGCTTTAACTTTGCCTTGTCTAAGGTTCTTCCCAACCTAAAATAAAAATGTTAACATTGGATGGATGGATTTCCCCTTGAGATTTGAAGTTATAGTTTCTTAAAAAATCTTTTTATCCTCGAGATGAAATGATTTGATGTAACTCGCGGGATGGACTCGTTAGTGTCTTATCATAACTGTATTGAATATTATCACCATAGAATATCCTTTATATCCATATAGGGAGATAACTATATTCAAAAAGAAGAATGAAATTTCCAAGAATGTTGAGTTGTTACTAATGAATGTTCAGGGATATTCCTGAAAGAGATGTAGAGTTAAACATAGATATTATTCTATGAGAGAAACAAGTGTTTATTCCTCTTTAATGGATTGAAACTATTGAGATTTAGGTACTCAAGAGATGGATAGAGGACCTATAATCCAATGGGTTTATTGGACCCATATTTCTCTAATTGGTTCACCCATGCCTTTCCCCAAGAAGGTGGATGAGACCCTTTGGTTGTGTGTAGTTTACCAGTGGTTAAATAATATTACCATTCAGAACTGATACCCACTTCCTCATGTTAGAACCAAGTATGTTAATGTTTCATTTGTTTTCAACAAATGAATATGTCTTTTTATTGAAATTCACTTAAGGAAGATTAGAGAAGTTTTCAAGAAGAGGAAGTTGTAATAAAATTTCATATGGATGAGTATAATAAATTTATTTAACAAATCAGGTGATGTCATACAATTCATAAATGTTTTAACATCATGATGTTTAACATTACCCAATCAATGTTTAAAAATATTTGTACAAAGTGATAAATGTTCATGCTAAAGGAATAATGTGATGTTTCCAGACATACATTACTTGATGAACTTCACTGGTAAAAACCTTTAGACAAAAGAAAGTTTCTAAGTTTTCACAAATCCACTAGAAGAACAATGGCTAAATAAACCATATGAAATTTATGTAACAAGATTATCATGAATTCCATCAGATGTAAAAAACACCTAAGATTATAAAAGCCTGATTCGATAAACATTTCTGTGAAATAAATGTCATAAATTCTGTGTGATTATGAATAAATAGAATGAAATAAAAGTGGGAAAATAAGAAAAAAGTAATAAAATATCATGAAAGTATATAATTCCCAATAAGAAATGGAAATAAGTTGAAGTCATGATATTTTAGTATTAATATTTGTGTATATAACAAAGAAGGTGAGATCTATCCCTAGAGGAAAAGAATCCTACATTAAGAAAGAACAACATTATTTAATTCTGAAGGATTTAAATTTACAAAAGTACCTTCTAAATAAATGAATTAAACCAATTTAGAAAATGATATCATCACTCCATATCCCTTTGTTGGGAATCCCATCCGCAACGCAATTGTCCTCTCTATATGTGTTCATAATAAAATGATTGTATAAAGAAGAGGTTGTATAATGATTGTAATGTTTTATGGGATAGTGAATGTAATAGTATGAAGTACACCACATAAAGGATAGATTTTCAAATATATCAGATAGAGGAAATCGAAAGTTGAGCACTAGATGGAAATCTGTATAAAGTTTCAATGGATAGATTCCATCAGACTAGAAATTGAAAGATCTAACATATAGAGAAATATATCTAAACAAAAAGGGTGTACAAATATTGATATGATAGAGAAGTTTCATTGAATAGAGATATGTATGATGTATCATCATCCAGAGTAAATTATAAAGATTTACTAGAAGAATATTTGAGAAATCATCAGATAAGGATATAATTGAGCACATTAGATAGAGGGTTCTTAGAAAAGGGAAACCAGGTAAAGGTCAAATCAATAATGATTTTTTTTAATGAAGAAATGATAAAGGTGTACCAACAAATAGAGAAGTTATAATGAATAGAAATAGAAAAACATACACTGGAAAAGATTAATTCTAAGGAGATTTATAAAAAAACTTTTTAAAGTCTTTTAATATATTGATGATGTGTTTGGGAAATCAATGTTTGCTATCATTTTGAGTTTAAGGAATTTTTATAATGTAACTTAACATTGTGTTTGAAGAAATTAAAAAAAGTTAATGTATATTAAAGAATTCAAAGAGGATTCCTAAATATTATAGATGTTTTGGGAAGCATCCATCAAAATTTGAGTCAGTGGGATATATAAAATTCAACTTTTAGATAAGCAAGTTAATGATTTTGAGTTCCACCTTTTCCACAATGGGATGACCTATATAATCGGGTGAATGTAAAAAATTCACATAACACTATCCACACATAAAAAATCTGACAATATGAATTTTTTGTGATAGTATGAGATTTTGACTAAAGTTTACATTTATTTTGAAGTGGATTCATTATATAGAATTCCACCGAATGATGTTCTAATAGAATAACTTATATTAGATAGAGTCATCAAATTGATTTTCTATAAACTAAGAAAGTAAAATTGAAGTGCGATGAGAAGAATCATATAGAGACAGAATGGATAAAGATCCATTAAACAGAGGGATACCCGATGAAGTTACCAGACTGAAGTTCATTGAGAAGAATCATATTTAGACCCATCAGATAGATATCATTAGACAGAGGTCACTAAATAGAGGTAGAATGAAGGAACATTTTTTAATCATGCTTTTAAACAAGGGTTTTGTGAAAATCAGATTGAGTATATCCAGGTCTAGTAAATATCGGGAGAATGTTTTGATACTAAAAGTATATTAATAGTATTAATGAAGATCTTGAAGAGTGTACACAGGTGAAGAAGATTCATCTTGATTGAGGAGGAAGAGAATATTTTTATATAGTGGATCATAAAAGGAGAAGAAAAAGAAGCCTGTAATTGGGGGTGGAAATACTAGTTTCAGAAAAGGATTCTTGGTTGGGGGTAAAATAGTTTGTGACTTTAGTGGGTTTAGTTAGGATATATGGGGGTATATCAAACTATGGCAGAATGGATAATTTTTGGGAAGGGGGTGATAGAACTAGGTTTAGATGGAGGGTGATTATGAGGGTATAGAAATAATTTCTTCTTGTGCCTTTGTATTCCATAAAGAAGTTAGTAACAGATTCCATGTTGGTGGGAATAGCCAAAATTAAACGGAGTAGGTATTTCTTTCAAACCTTGTAAATATCATTTGCTACTCTCCCCCTTTATATTTATTGCATATGAAAGGTGAGTTTGAGAATTATATTTGAGTGTATCATGACAGTAATTTTTTTCAAATGTTAAGAATGATTCCTTACAGTGTTGAGAATCTTTCTTATAAAAGAAAATTTGATCACTGATTCACCCATCCACCTATTAGTGATCTCATATAATTGATCCAATGGAACTTAATCTCGTATAAATGATCTCTTCAACTAGATCTGAGGAGTCGGGACCTATCAAATATTTATTGGAGATCTAGATATCATTAGGAGAAAGTTAGGCCCTTAGATATACCAAGTATAAAATTCTAGATTAGCTATGGCCTTAATGAGTATTTGGTTATGTATTTTGGTCTAACCATTAAACCAACCATTTTTATGGATTTGATGAATCAGGTTTTCCACCCATATCCAAATTCATGTATAGTTGTTTTCATGGATTACAACTTCGTGTACTCTCAGACTTGAAATGATAATGAAAAAAACATTGACATCATATTGAGTACCTTGAGAGAGAATAGGAAATATACTATCCACACAAAACGACACTTCTGGATTGTTAAATTTAACTTCCTAGGTCACATCATATCTAAATATGAGTATTTGGTGATCCATATAATGTGAGAGTTGTTATTTTCTTACAGCATCCAATGAACTTTTGTGATATATGATGTTTATTGGTGCTAGATGGTTAATATTAGTCTTTTATTAAGATATTTTTATGCCTTGAATCACCTATTACAATCGTGACCAAAAATGGTGTAATGTTCACATGATCTAAAACTTGTGAGAAGGCCTTTTAGGAGTTGAAAGGAAGGTTTAACTCAGTGATAATAATAATTCTAATTGATTATGGAAGAGTATATATAGTATATTATGAATCCTTAAGACTTATCTTGGGATTCGTTTTGATGAATGTTGTATGGAATCCTACCTTTTATTACATAAACTTTTCATTGCATTGTATAAAATAGAGGACCGTTTAAAGTTTGGTTTCTTAGAAACAAGGTACATAATACATGAAAACATAAAACATTATTCTAATCCACTTGAAAGGATTCTTCAAAGGTTCATCCAAAGTAAATTTATTACATCTCATTACCTAGGGACATACATCAAGGGAAAGGGTGAGCATAAGGCTTAGTAATGGAAAACGACAGAAATAATTTACATGTGATCTTGAGAAAAAATCAATAAGAACAAGATTAATACTATAATGGTATGATAAAATGGAAAAGGGGAATATAATAATACAAATAACTTGAATCGTAACATGGAAAATTGGATAAAACATTTAAATGACACATTCATAAGAATATAACTAGGGTTTTTCACCGAGGTGTCATAAATATTACTAAGGTATTGTAAAACATGTCATCTTTAGAAATAAATTTATTTACTAAATGAATTAGAGAGATATCAGGGATAACCATTCATATGTTTTAATTTTCTTGTAGACCACATATATCATAACAAATCATTTCATAAATAACCCATTAAGAATAAAATAAAATTGGTTTCATATCAAAATCAAGGTGTTTAAAAAGTGTTTTAAAAACATCATAATTATTTCATTTATAACCCCCAAAAAGGGAATACGGGTTTTATGAATGTCAATACCAGAATCAAATAAATCATTTTTACATATTTTTTAAAATCCCTACAATGTAATGAGGTTTGGGTATTCACAAAAAGAATATAAAATGGAATTTCATTAGGAGAAGAAAGAAATTTTTAGATGTAAAATTGGAAACAAAAAAACTATAAAATGTTGTTTTAGAAATGGGTAAAAAGAGATGGGATAGAGGTATCCCACTGATAAGATATAATTTGGAAGTATGGGGATGAATAAAAAGGAAATAGGATTGAGTTACCATAACATTCAAAATACATATAGAAAAAGATATTATTGAAATGAAGAGAAAATAAGTATAGTTCCCTTTCCTTCAAGAGTAACTCCTAAAATTCGAAGATTAGGACCTTGGGGGCTTTATGAAACCTTAGGAGGACTCTTTGAGAGGTAAATATATCATAGATTCATGTAGTGTGAAATGAGAGTGAAATGAAATGGAGAAATGGGTAGGTATTTATAGAAAAGGTGCGGGATTTGTTTATTAATTTCTAAATAAAGGATTTGGACACCAAGGTAGTGGTAAATAAAAAAACCATGGGCTTGAACATGGAATTTTCCAATTGAATTGGAAACTTGGGACACATATTATGTTATTTTAATCCAAAAGAGTCTACCAGAATTTTATATTACTTATTTTTGCAAGGAAAATTAAAGTTTCCAAAAAATAACATTTTTAACGTTAAAGTTTCCATTTTAGAATTTAGAAGGAAAATTATATATTTGGGAATTGATTAAAATCTATTAAAATAATTCATATTAATAAAGTAATACATTTTATGTCATGAATTGTGGTTAATTAGTTATTATAAAATTATGACAGAATTATGATGTCATTAAACATATAGAAAAACTTAAACTGTATTTTTACTATTCTTGAAAAAATAAAGTATTTTAGAGAATTATCCTAAATTCACTATAAACTAATTTATACATGTTGATTTCAAAACTAATATTTATTTTTTCAAAATAATTCTATAAATATGATAATTTTAAATATAAAAATCCTTATTTGTTAAAAATAATACCGGATTGAAAATGCATAGTAAAATTTTTGGAACTTGAAAAAAAATTGTTTTATTATTTATTTTTAAATAAGAGTGATAAAATCATATTATATATTTAAATTAACATTATTCATAATACCTTAGTTTATTATAATAATTATTTATTTTTTGAAAATTATAATTTTTGTTCAAAAATCATTTTATCAGATTCCATCTCAATTTTAGTAAGTAAAACTATTATTAAAATAGAAATGATGGAATAAAAATTATATTTATAAAAGTGAATAACACATTACATAACTAAGGTCGTGATAGGTAACCCCTTATAACTCCTACATATGGCTTAAGGGTAAGTTGTACGATGGTGATCAATTCATGGGGGGCTCAGTTAACATTGCATGTATGGTAATTTCCACTAACTTGAACTTCTCCCGAATGAAATTTCATTCAAGATTCACTTGTAAAATCTTGGATTGAGATTAGTCAAGAGAAAAACCCAGTGACACTGACTCCCTCCAAATTTTCGACAAATGGGATTCGTACGACACGACATTACTGGTTGAGGTAATCATTTATCCTTTCTGCATTAATTATCCCTTTTCATGTATACTTATAAACACTAATTATAACATTAAAATTATTATCAAGAGTATAGTTTCAAACATTCATATTGACCAACAATCATATTTACCAATGGTCATAATTAACCAACAACCATATTACGGTCGAAACCTAATGGTCACATTTCAATTTATAATCACTTCATTATTAATGAGATATTGTTTTATTGTGTAAAAAATAACACACATTTTTTGGAAACAAATATCATTCAAAAATTTTGGGTCATTACATTATTCCTCCCTTAAGAAATTCCATCCCTTAAATATTAACTCCATCCCTAGGTTGAGAAAAGGTGTAGGTACTTCTACCTCATTATTTCTTCCAGTTCCCACGACACTCCTTCATATTTATGGTTCATAGACAACATTTGGTTGAGGTTGTTAATATTGTTGCATAGAACCTCCTATCTACAATCCAAAATCTCCATAAGCTACTCTTCATAAGAGAGGTCATGTTCTAGATATAACACATCAGGATTCAATACTTGTGATGGTTTAGGTATTTACTTACTCAAGTGAGATATGTAGAATACATCATGAACATTAGGTATATTTGGAGGCAGTTCAAGTCAATAGGCCACTGCTCCTATATGATCAAGGATTTAATCAGGGACAATTTACCTAAGGCTAAGCTTCCCTTTCTTCCCAAACCACATGACTCTCTTCCATAGTGAAATTTGAAGGAATAATTTGTCACCAACATCAAAATCCAAATCCATTTGATGGTTGTTAGCATAGATCTTCTACTGACCCTGAGCAGCCATAATGTGTTTTTGGATGACATGAACGTTTTCTATCATCTCTTGTACAAGGACTGATCTAAGTATCTTTCTCTCACCAACTTCATCACAACAAGTAGGAGTTCTACATTGGTTCCCATTAGAGCTTCATATGGTGTCATTTGAATACTCGAACATAAGATATTGTCATATAAGAACTCAACTAATGGGATATGTTGATCCTATCAACCATTAAATTTCATTGAGAATGCTCTCAACATGTCCTCAAGTGTATAGATAGTACTTTCAGATTGGACATCAGTTTGGTGGCCATATACCATATTGAAATTCAATTTGTTACTCAAAACATGTTGACGGCTTCTCATAATTTTGATGTGATCCTTGGATCATGATAAAAAATGATAAAAAGTTGAACTCCCTACAACCTCACCACATCCTTTATATATATATTAGCATGTTTTTTAAGAGTTAAATATTCCCAAATTGATATAAAATTGGCAGTCTTAGTGATACAACCCACTATAACCCATATCAAATTGTTTCCTTTGGATGTTTTTGGGATACCTGAGATAAAGTTCATAGTGATATTATCTCACGCCCATATTGGTATGGGTAGTGGTTGTAATACCCCTTTAGGATGTTTTCTATCTTCTTTCACTTGTTGACACACCATGCACCTTTTTAGTATATTATGAAATCTCCCTTTTCATGTTATCCAACCAATAAGGATCCAGAAGGTCCATATACATTTTAGTTCTTCTAATATGTATTCAAAATATAGAGTTATGAGCTTCATTCATCAACTCCTTTATTTCTAAAATATATTGAACACATAGCCTTTTATGAAATTTTGTATACCTTCTTGGTCAATATTGAACTTCAAAAAATTTCTATTATTCGCATCCTCTATCTTCTTCTATAATAATAGATATTCTCTTTGATAATTCTTGATGCTTTTTAGTAATTATGGTTGAGAAATGATTTGGGATGGGATTAATGATGTCCCTTGCCTTAAAATTCCCATGTCCAGTTTTAATAAGTCTTATATCAAAGGGTCTCTTTATGTCCTCGTCATTTCCAGCACAATAAATTCTGTCCTACATAATTCATCAGTGAATTTATTTTTTCTTCTAGGGTGATAATGAATTAAACAATCATAGTAATTAAAAAGTTCCACACAACTCCTATGTATCATGTTCAACTCTATTTTTATGAAAATATACATCAATCATTGGTGGTTTGTGTATATATTACATTTCTCTTCGTAAATATAGCGCCTCCATATATTCAGGGGAAGAATTATCACAGCCAGCTCTAGCTCATACGTTGGATAATTCTTGTCATGAGGTTTCAACTATCGAGATGCATAAGCAATCACCTTGTAATTTTTCACAAGGATTCACCCAAACCCTTTTGGAGATGCATCACTAAAAATAATAAATCCATCTCTGGAAAAGGGTAGGATTAACATGGATGCAATAACCAATCACTTATTCAGCTCTTGGAAACTTTCTTCAAACTCCTTTGTCTCGGAGAACTTGGCCCCTATTCAAGTTATTTTGGTTAGTGGATTAGAATGTCATGAAATGTTTTCCACAAACCTCATATAATATCCCACTAAACCAGGGAAACTATGAATCTTAGTTCTATTATAGGATGAGGCCACTCCTTCACCACCTTTGTCTTCTCATGGTCAACAATGATTCCTTCATTGGTTACAATGTACCCAAATAAAGAAATTTTTTTAAACAAAATTCATATTTGCTGAACTTTCCAAATAGCCTATCCTTCCTCGAAGTTTCTAATATAACCCTTAGATGACCCTTATGCTCCTCAAAACTTTTGGAATATATCATAATATCATCAATAAACACCACCAAAAAGTTATCAAGGCAGTCCTTAAATTCTCTTTTAATAAAATCCATCAATATAGATGGTGCATTAGTCAACTCGAAGGGCATAACAACAAACTCATAATTACCATATCTTGATCGTAAGTTAGTATTTAGAATATCTTCTTTCTTCACCCTGAATTAATGATAACCAGATCGAAGATCAATCTTGGGGAATAATTGAGTCCCACGAAGCTGTTCAAATAAATCATCAATCCTTAGAATAGGGTACTTATTCTTCACTATGATCTTGTTAAGTTCCTATAATCAATTCATATCTCCATTGTTTTATCATTATTATTCTCAAAGAGAAAATGAGCTCCCTAAGGAGACACAATTTGTTGAATAAACCCCTTCTACAAAAGATCTTGTAGTTGTTTAATTAATTCCTTTAGATCTACATTATCCATTCTATATGAGGTATTTGATATTGTCTTGGATCCAGGCATGGGTTCAATTGATAACTCTAACTCTCTTTCTAGGGAGGTCCAGGTAACTCCTCAGGAAATATGTCAATGTATTCTTGAATGGTGGGGAAATTTTCTATTTTTATACTTTAATTTACTTCTTCATTTTTACTGATCAACTCCAAAATGAATTATTCGGGAGGTGTTTCTAGACAAATATAAGGCAAAGATATCTCTCCTTTGAAAACAAAAATAGGTTGTCCATTCAAGACTACTCAGATTTCCTTGATTCTACAGTTGATCTAAGTTTTATACATTGAAATCCTATCCACCCCTAGTATATTATCTAATTCCATTATTGGAATGTCTACTATGTTTTCACTGATATTATTCTCACCAAATTAAATTCTAAATTTTCTATAAACTTTTTATTCTTAGATAATCCCTCAAGGAGTCTGGACTAATAACTCTAATTCTATATATTCATGGATTTATTCTATATTATTTGAAAACATAAAGGAATAAAATGAAATGATAGAACTAGAACCAAAAAAAGTATTTACTAGATTTGAGAGAACAATGAGAGTAACCGAAACCAAATAATTTAGTGCTTCAAATTCAGCTTTTGTGATAGAAGGACCCTGATCATGCTCCGACGGCCTATGATGAGGTTGATGGTGATTCCCCTCTATTAACATTGTATTTGGATAGTGATTGGAAAAGTTCTAATGTTGTCCACAGTTGAATCATTGGACTTTATTATGGGTCTGCACCATCTTCCCTTTTTCAATAGTGTTAAGAAGTTGAGGCTTCACCTCACTATGATAGTTCTGACCAATATTGACATATCTTCCTCAGTTGTAATAATTCCTGCTTCCGAGAAAGAAGTTCCCCAAATTATTCTTCCCACAATTGTTTCATAGGGTAAGATGTACTTTCATTCTTCCACTTACATGATCAAAGTTCTTCCCCATGTTTGGCTCTAAAGATGTCTTCTTTTTATTAAATATATGGACCCCTATGTCTCTTCAAAGACCATCTCAACCTTCATAGCACTTCTCACTGTCTTCTCATTACTATCACAATCTTCATTAGCTAGATTTTTTCATAGATGGGGTCTTATTCCACTGAAGAATCTATCAACCTTTCCATTAGGATTAATGACAAAGCTAGAGGTGTAATAAGAAATCCTTGTAAAGTTCATCTCATAGCTTCCCACATATTCATTTTCCTTCTTCTTAAGCTCAAGGAATTCCTTATCTATTTTTATTCACATCGAACAGGGGAAATATTTATTAAAAAAGGATCCCATGAACTATTTCCACTCCACAAAATCAATTTCCATTATTGGAATCGTGTTTTCAACCAGTGTCCACCACTAATCAGCTTCTCCCTCTAAGCGGTAAACATCCATGGTGAATTTCTCTTATTATGAATAATAGAGTATAGAAAGTATCTTTTCTATAGAGATTATCCATTATTCAACAATCAATGGGTCAGTAGATCCACTAAAAGAAGGTGGTTGATGAAGTATAAAGGACTCAACAGAATGTTGTTCCCTTCGAGGTGAATCTGGTCTCTCAGCTTGATTCCAGTTATTGCTCATAACTCAAGCCAATTGATTCAACATTCTAATAATTTTTTCCATTCTGTCATCCATTAAAGGGTCATCAACACATGGTCTATTGTGCTCACCATTTACGCGGTTCTAATTATTTCCCTCAATTTACTAAAAGAATAAAACCATTGTGAGAAATGTGTTTCTTTTAATAATATTATAACATTTAAGGAAATTTATCTCTTAAAACATCATGCTTAAATATGTTATTCTTTAGCAATAATTGCATTTTCTATAAAATCGACATAATGGTTCATAAAAAGCTTCTCATTAACCAAACATATCGCCTGGTAATGACAAACTAAGTATATAGTAAGGTCCATTATCATGTGTCAGGTTACACAATGTTAGGCTCGACGCACCATGTCGGAGTTGTTACCCCTACATACATCTATGGTAGAACCACATCCAGTTTTGTTATCTATAAATGGATTTCTTTTCTTGGATACCACTTACTTAATACTTTATCAAAATACCAGGATGTTTCCTATATTTTAACTTTTTTATAAGTTTATTCATCATGTTTTCAAATCCAAATTTCCATAAATAACTAGAACTTACTTTGATACCAACTATGGAATCCCTTCTATTTTTATATATAAACTTTTCATTACATTGTACAAAATAGAGGATCTTTTAAAGTTTAGTTTCATTGAAGAAAGGTACATAATACATGGAAACTTAAAGAATGATTCTAATTTTTTTGAAAGGATTCTTAAAAGATTAATCCTGAGTAAATTTATTACATCTCATAACCTGGGGACATACATGAAAGGAAAGGGTGATCATAAGTCTCGGTAAGGGAAACAAGAGGAACAGTTTACATGTGATCTTAAGAAAAATAAAATATGAACATGAGGAATATCATAAAGGTATGAGAAAAGGAAAAATGTGAATATAATTATTCAAAGAACATGAATCATAACATGTAAAAGTGTCTACAAAATTTAAATGAGGCATTCATAAGAATATCACTATGGTTTCTCACCAAAGATTCATAAATATTACCAAGGATATTCACCAAGGTATCATAAAACATGTCATCTCTAGAGATTAATTTTTTTACCCAATTAATTGGAGTGATATATGGCCACACCCTTCATAAGTCTTAATTTTAATGTGAGGCACATAGATCATGATAAATCATTTCATAAATCACCTGTGGAGAATAAAATAAAATGAGTTTTATATCAAAATCATGGTGTTTCAAAAGTGTTTTAAAAATATGATTATTATGTAATTTATAACAAAAAAAGGGGATGAAGGTTTAATGTATGTAAATACAGGAATAAAATAAATCATTTTTACATATATATGAATACCCATAGAAAAAGAAAGATGTTTGGGTATTGAAAAAAATAATATAAAGTGGAATATATTGAGGGGAAAACGGAAATTTTGAGAAGTAAAATCTGAAGCATAACGAGTATAAAACGTTGTTTTAAAAAAGGGTAAAAGGAGATGGGACAGGGGTATCCCATTGATAAAAAATAATTTTACAGTAAGGAAATGAATAAAAAGGAAATAATATAGATTTACCTTAACATTCAGAAGATATATACCAAAAGATATTCTTGAAATGAAGAGAAAAGAATGATATTATCTTTACCTCGAAGAGTAACTCCCAGAAGATGAAGATTAAGACCTTTGGTGCTTGAGGAAACCTTGATAGGGCACCTTAGGAGGTAAAAATAGAATATATTCATGTGGGAATAAATGTGAGTTAAATAAAATGGAGAAATGGGTGGGTATTTATAAAAAAAATTGGATGATTTGTTTATTAATTTGTAAATAAAGGCCTTGGACACCTAGGTAGTGGTAAATGAAAACCCATGGGATTACCCATGGTATTTTCCCATAATATTGGAAAATTTGGAAACCTATTCTGTTATTTTATTCCACAAGAGTCAACCGACATTTTATATTAGTTATTTTGGAAGGTAATTTTTAACTTTTTCACAAAATAACATTTTTAAAGTTATTGTTTCCATTTTAGAATTTGGAACGTAAATTATATATTTGGAAATTGATTAAAATCTATTAAAATACTTTATATTATCAAAATAACATATTTTAAGTAATTTACTGTAGATAATTAGTTATTACATCATTATAACATAATTATGATGTCATTAAACATACCGGAAAACTGAAACTGTATTTTTACTATTCGTGGAAAAATAATGTATTTTTCAAAATTCTCATAAATTCACCCTAACATAATTTCAAGGTTATAATTTACAAAATGATATTTACTTTATCATAATAATTTTCTAAATATTATAATTATAACTTTTAAAAATAAAATTCATTATCTATTAAAAATAATAGTAAACTGAAAATGCATTGTAAAATTTCTAACACATGAAAAAATATATTTTATTAATTAATTTTAAATAATAGTGTTTAAATAATATTATTTATTTATAATAAAAAATTTCATAATACCTTATTTTATTATAATAATTATATCTTTTTTAAATGTACAATTTTTATCTGAAAAATCTGTTTATCAGATTCCATCTATATTTTATTAAGAAAAAATATTCTTGATACGAAAATGATAGAATAAAAATTTTATTTATATAATGGAATTACATATTAAGTACCTAATGACTTGAAACACAACCCCTTATAACACCCGCATATGAACTAAGGGTATGGTGTGTGATGGTGATAGATTCATGGGGCAGCTCAGCTAACATCATCTGAGTGAAAATTTACACTAACTTGATCTTCTCCTGAAGTAGATTTCATTCAAGATTCACTTTGTGAAGCTCATATTGGGCTTGGTCAAGTGTCAATTCTAGTGATGTTTCCTCCCTCCCAAGTTTTGTAAAATGGGCTTCCTACAACACAACTCTACTGGTTGAGTCCATCATTTCTACTTTCTATATCAATTATCCATTGTCATTTCTACTTATAAGAACCAATTATAACATCAAAATTATTATCAATAGTATAGTTTCTAATTATCATATTGACCAATGCTAATAATTGACCAACAGTCATATAACAGTCGAAACCCAATGATCAGATTTGAATTTATACTCAGTTCATTATTAATGAGATATTGGTTTGTTGTGCAAAAAATAACAAAGATTTTCAGGAAACAAATATAATTAATAAATTCCCGATCATTATAAGGTTAAAGTGTCCTGGTGTACAAATCTCATCAGTTGTGGAATCATGAGTGAAATTACATGACACACAATCTCGAGTTACAAATTGTGGTTAAATCACTACATTTTTTGAAAAATTATTTGCTGGGAGAGCAGTTTATGGT
This sequence comes from Viscum album, assembly GCA_963277665.1. NCBI lineage: Eukaryota > Viridiplantae > Streptophyta > Magnoliopsida > Santalales > Viscaceae > Viscum > Viscum album. Next base: position 399,134,796 of record OY728125.1, read on the forward strand.
GTACATGGACTATAAAATCATAATGTAAATATTAAATCAACATGACTTAAACCTTAAATAGTATAGATAGATTGAATACCTTTATTTTTTTTATTGTTAACTTTCTTATTTTCTTGAAAAGGGAAATTCCTTTAATGATGATTGGAGATGTATGACTTAGACAAAAACTATTCTAGGTCTAGTAGAAATTGATGTTAATGGATATTCTATTAACGATTCATCTAGTAGTTTAGGTGATTCATTGGAAGCCTTAAAATCCCCTATCAATTATTTCTTCACTTATGGATTGATTAAAGATGAGAAAATTTTATGATCCTAAAGGATTAGTGAGAAATAAAAATGTTTTAGGTGAGGAACCACTTCTTAATTAGTTTATCTATATATGAGACCATGAATATCCATGGGCATGTTTGGGTGCCTAAATACATGTGAGAGGAGTTTTACAACAATATCATAGTTCCAAATGGGTAGTACATATCTTAATAAGAATGATATACCACGATTTATGCCTCCAGTACTAATATCTTGGTATCAAAAAGCATATAATAGGTTTTTTACTTGATGTTCCACCTATTAGTAGGTGAAGATGGAGGACCAATGGACTTATGAGATTTTATATCCATTACCCATTCCATAGTATAAATGGGATGATGTCACTCTAGGCTTTGTGTTTGGGTTACTAAAATCACCTGGAGGTAGTGGCGCTGCATGAGTGATCATGGATAAGCTGACAAAGGTCACCAACTTTTTTCCAATTAGGAAGACCTTATAAATGGATGATCTTGTGAGGATTTATGTTTAGGAGATTATATGAAATCATGGTATTCCATGAACCATTGTATCATACAGGGGCCCTATGTTTACTTCTCAGTTTTGGGAAGGTTTGTAGAGGTATTTTGGTTCATATGTACATTTGAGTACATCTTACCACCCTTAGACCAACAGTTAGTCTGAGCATACTATAAAGGTATTAGAGGACATTCATAGGGAATATTTCCTTCACTTTAGAGGTTCTTGGGAAAAAATATGACAATATTATTTTTCTCATAATGATAGATTTTAGTAAACTGTACAAATGGATCATTACGGGGACTTATATGGTAGGTCATGCTGATCACCTATGTGATGGTCAGAGGTAGACAAGGTCACACTATAAAGACCACATCTCATTCAAGAGGTATCAAAAAATTTCTTGTTTATTCGAAAAATATATCTACAAACCATTCTAGGAACAAATCATATTCCAATCATCACCATTGTCCTCTCAAGATTGAGGTAGGATATGATGTCTTCTTGCATGTATTTCTTAGACTAGGACATTCATGGATTCATAGATAAGAGAATATAGAACATAGGTTTGTTCTAGCTTTTTAGATCTTGGAGCGAGTCAGGATAGTAGCCTATTGTATGACACTACCTCAGAGGTATCGGGTTATGAATGAGGAATTACATGTTTCTCATGTTTTTTCCATTTTTACTCTAACTCATTTCATTCTTTTAATCCTTAGGAGATTATGTGGGAGGTGAATACTTCTTTTGATTATTATTTGATTCATATCATTGATAATAGAATGAAATCTCATTATGTAAGGAGTTATTCTCATGTTTGGGTGTTATAGAAGCATGACCTTATACAAGATGAGCCACTCGAGCAAGAGTCTAATATATGTGTTGATTGGATAATGTTATTTTAATTTGTAGATCAACCACCCTCAGAAGGGAAACATGGGGATGAGGTATTATAAGGAGGGGATGTTGTATGATTTATATTTTTCCTTGAGATATGAATCCTTTTATTTTATTTATGAATATATTTTTTTACTGAAATTTAAGCACTTAAATAGGACACAAATGCTTTAGCTGAGTTTGGGATTGGTTTGGGCCCCATAGAACCATTTTTTGGATAAACAGACTATGGTGCATGGTTGGAACATGGTTGGTAGTAACTATGTGTCTCAGCCATGCGGTCTAGTCGAAGAAGAGCGTTGTTTTTAAAACCATACAACAATGGTTGTATGGCCATGTGAAACCTATAGAAAAATTCATAGGGAATCACATGATTTTTTCATAGTTTTTCTAACCCTATAGCTAGATAGAGTGAGGTGGGGGTGTCTGGCAGAACCAATCACATGGTTAACCCAAGATTTGGTAAATTTTGTAGCCAAACCATACAATCCTTTAACAAAAGGTGTAAATGGTTATTTTTCCCATGATACCTTTAATAACTATTCTTTAATTTCTCCCCCTAAAACACATAATAGGCCACCCATGTGAGATCTCCCATTTTCATCCTCTATAGGATTTGAGCTATCTCATTCACCCGAACTTGGATTTGACCATTTTTCATCAAATTAAATCCCTTCTAGGTAAGTTTATTATTCCTCATGCTTCCTTTATTTGATTCTCTCTCCATATTTGATGTTATTTCTGTTCCACCTTATATACCCTATTTTTAGGGTTTTTGTTTAGTTTCTATAATTTATCTTATTCATTTTCAAGTAGGAGGCTGATATTGGATGAGGAGTCTACAACCCATATAATGTATGTTGTATAATACCTTTACCTAAAATTATAGTTGTTTATATTATGCACCATTGTGTCGCACAATGTAAATTCAGTTTGTTTCCTCTAAAAAGTGACAAACCTTGATTTTGTTAACTAGTCATTTACCTAAAATCTATATAAGACATTTTTACATGTTTGGAGGCTAACGACCTCAAAAGGAGCCACCCCTTGGGTTTTTTGTGATGTTTTTATAATAACTATGCCTTTCTATGTAATTTAACCCTACTTGAGGTGGGTTGGATTGTCTCTTAATTAGGATGATTAAATGAAATAAATGGAAAATGAATAGTAAGACCACATCCCTTTTCCCTTTCCCTACTTATTAATTATTATTGGATTATATTTTTAAAATGAAATTACTAAATAGATCAAATGAAATTATATCAGGACTTATGCGATACATGGGTTTAAATATGGAATTACATGGATGGACTCATTGGTTAAATAAATTATATTATGCCTTGGGTGATACTTGGGTTCCTATACAGAATGCATTGGATAGGCTCATATGACAAATGCAATTATATCAAGCCTTGGGTGATACATGGATTATGATAAAAAATGACTTGGATGAGCTCATATGTTTGAAAAATTACAATATTCCTTGGGTGATACTTGGGTTCCTATACAAAATGCCTTATATGTGTTCATAGGTCAAGTAAAGATATATCAAGCTTGGGTGATACTTGGGTTTCAATATGAAATTAATTGGATTGGATCATAGGCTCAATGAATTTCATTATGTAATGGGAGATACTTTTGTTCCCATACGGATTGCCTTAGACAAGCTCATAGGTAAAATGAAATTATACCAAGCCTTGGGTGATACTTAGGATCTGATACAGGATTCCTTGGAAGGAATCAGAGGTTAAATTAATTACATTATTACTTGGGTGATACATGGGATCTAATATAGAATACCTTATATGGGATCATAGTAAAAATGAATTATATTATGCCTTTGGTGATACATGGGTTTTGATACAGAAATCCTTGGATGGGATCATAGGATAAATGAAATGATAAAAAAGCTTGGTTTTTGTCAAACTTTTATATAAATTTATAATTCATGGATTCCTTGGTCATATTCCTCGGGTTCTAGGTCTTTATATGCAATGTAAAACTTTTAGAGACATTCCGGCTTAGGCTTAAGTAGGTATAGTCAGTCAAGTGTCCCCTAATGAAGCAGAGTTCGACATGGTTTATATTTACATCATTGCATTACATTTATTATACCTTCACAGTGTCCATTTTATATTCATAGACTGGATTATATTAGACATTGTTGGTTATGGCCAACTGATTTTTAATCACACCCTCCTCGGGCAACTTATTGTTACCGAAATAGATTTCCTTGATGTAGGCAGGGAAAAGGGAAAATATCCTATTATGTATTCTTAATTCCTTTTGTATGGGTACTTGGTATAATATTAATGAGACAATTCTTAGGATTCTTATGCAGATAGTTTTTTTTGGAATTGTTTTCCTTTTTTTATACTTGAATTTTATGTATTCTTACTTCCATGTATGCCTATTTATTTTGTATAGACATGCCATCATCATTTGTATTTGATACTACTTATATATATTTACTGTTATTATAATCTAGATGGTTTAATTCCATTGTATTATTACATTTTATGTTTATTTATTATTTCTACCACTGTGCCACACTCTGATTAATAGGGTGTAGTCTTCCCACTATACCGTCATAGACCCTCGTTGCTAGTCAGTTGGTTTTAGTATACGAGGAGGAATTCTTGAGGCCATGTGGCTAACCAAGTTTGGTTACTTATGAGAGAACCAGGTTCTATATGTGGAAAGTAATAATAATATATTATGATCATAAATACTTTAGACATAATATAAGGACATGATCAAAAGCACATAAGACATAAAATGGAAATGTTACTAGAAAATAAAAATGAGACATTCATAAGAATGTCACCAACATTCATCACCAAGGTTTCGTAAAAAATATTTCCAAGGTTTTTCACCAAGGCATCATAAAACATTAAAAATTAATTCTTCAAAAGTATCATATAAATTTCACCTCATGTGATTAATTCATTACTCATTTTTTGGAGCACTTTTCGGGGACACATTTCATATGTCTTACATTATATGTGCACATAGATCATATATCATATGTATGTTCTTCATCATTTAACCCAAAATTAGGAAATTTGGGTTTTATACAATGAAGTCCCTAGTCAATAAAGTATAATCATATATATATAAATATCCTTTAATTAAGGGAGGGTTAGGTATTCAAAATAATAAAGGTAGTATCTCATCAATAGGTCATCAATTGGACAGTAAAAGAATGATAATGAAAACATAAATATATAATCAATTAAAATTCAAAAGACTTATTATAAAGGAGTTAATTGAATATAAGTAGAGTGGAAGAGAATCTATTACTTGAAAAGTAGCATTCTAAGGCTTGAGAAGGGATTCTTGGAACCATAGAAACTCCTTAGAAAGGATCTAATGAGAAAAAATACGGCTAAATTGATTCCAACTATCTTGAGAGTGGAGGGGAATGGGATAAAGAGTCTGTATTTGTATCAAAATTGGGTTAATTTTTTTTATTAATTTCTAAACATAGTTTTTGGACTGTACGTGATAAAAAAAATTTAAGAACATTGGACATATCTTGGTTTTAGAAAAAATTTCGTGCCAAGGGGGATTGGTTTTTTGTATTTTAATATTTAATGACCCTAAATGCCTTTAATAAATATTATTTTCAATGTGGAAATGATTCTTATACATAATAATTCTTTTTAAAAACCCAAAATATACATTATGTTTTGAATATTCATTATAGGTTTGAAAAATAAATCTTAATACATTTATAAACCTTACTTTAACGAGAACTGGCATTTTTGGTTGATCAAGACTGTATAGAATATATTACTTCAATTTTATTTCATTATTATATCTTAATATTTACCATTATTTATATCGTATATTACTTTTTATCCAAAAATTTGACAACCTTATAAAATTAATAAAAAATCATCATTGACTAATTTTGATGTGTTTATTTCAAAAAATTAATCTATTTTATCAATTTTCTTCCAAATATAAGAAATTTAATATTTAAAATAAAATACATATCAATTAAAAATTCAAATTTTATTATGTAGTTGAATTTATATCCTTTATAAAAACATCATATGATTGTATGAAATTATTTTATTAATTATATAAGAATAAATACTGTTGTTCACAACTTTTTAATGAAAATAAAATATTATTTAAATTTCTTGAATTTATATTCAAAAATGTATTTTAATGAAAATTGGGCATATATATTTTCCCCAAAAAAGTATAGTTTCTTGGTTTCAAAAATTAATTTTATGATATTCATCCTCTAATAATGTGCATTTTATATTTTATACAAGGGTTGTACATTAAATAAATGTTCAGGATTGGTGTAACCAATATTTCATTTCTAAAAGATATTACACATTAATATTAATTAATGTCTAGATATGTAACACCTTATTACAACAATATAATCCATATGTGTAAGGTGTGTGATTGTTGTAATATCATGTGGTGGTCTAGTTATCATTGATTTGGAGGAGATCTACACTAACTTTAAATTATACCATACTCAATTCCACTTGAGCCATACTTACTGATTCATTGCCTAAGATTTTTCAAGTTTGAATCCTAGTGATGCTACTGCCCTCTCAAGCTTTGATAAACAGATTCATAAGAAGTGATGCTTAGTTTGAGGCCATCATTTCTCCCTTCAACATCAACTGACTCTTGTTATTAAACATAGTATACAATAATCCCAATAGTCACTTTATAATGACTATATTTCAAATTTTTAGGATTCTCAATGGTCATAATTCTAAATTTTCACTAAATGTAAAGTTAATAATAATTTATTTTTTTGTGTACTATTCAATATATGTTGTTTATTATGCCACATCACCAAATATATGACATATATATTTAGAAGGAAAAAATATTTATAAAAAAGTATAGGTTGTTACATACTTGCCCCTTAAGAAGTATCTCCCTCAAAATTTCCACCCACCTTAAAATAAATGAACATATTTTTAGTCCATGTATTCATTTAGATACCTGGTTTCTTAAAAAAACTTGTGATTACTACAAAATAATTTCATGAGTCTCATTGTTTTGTTCCTCAACACTTTCTCCCTTTTATTTGGAATCTAGATTGGTCCTTCTTTATACGACAGGTGTTGTTCCATTTTCTAACCATGTGGGTCTAGTTTATATGTTGGTTATGAAATGTAATTTCTTAATCATTACATTTTGAATTCATCATGAACATTTTAATGATTTATAGATAGCACAAACCAATAGAAAACCACTCCAATATACTCTTGAATCTAAAATTCTCCAATTCCTTAGACTCATTTCCCATTCTTTTTAAATATCATAACCCCTTTTTATAGATTAATTTTTTATAATATTAGTTAAAAAATGACTGAATAGTTTTTGAAGAATTTTCTATATGCACATCTTCAATTTTAAACTCTCCCTACCATTACAGTTCCCTTGGTCGTCCCATACGATGCAGTGGTGCCCTAGCCGCTGCTGGTGGATCCGCCACCCCCTTCCCCCTCCCCCTCCCCCTGGCATGTCTATTGCTGCTTTAATCTCCTTGCAGTCTATTGATCCTTAATAATTGGCTCCTGAGCTTCCTCTTAGACCATCGATGAAAGACGTTCTTTGTTAAGACCATAAATGATTTGCCTACTTGTAAATCAATAATCACGAGATAAAATAAATTGAAAAATCCAGAAATAAAAGGGACACCAGATGTAACATGGAAAAACCCCAAATAGAAGGGGTAAAAAACCATGGGAAAATAAAAGGATAAATATAGGGTAATAGTGGGTATAAACTCCCTAAATTATTATAAGGATAAAACCCTCGTAAAATCTTTATTGAATAAGTGGGGAAATAAACCTCATAAAACCACTCAAATAATTGATGAACGTCTGAATGGGATGAGATTGCCAAAGCTGATGAGATGTTAAAGGGAGAGGATGCTTGTTCCTTTTACAGGAAACCCTCACCCCTTCTCCTACTCCTACTGAAATATTGGGTGGGTTGGCCACCCACCATCTACCACCAGCCCACCTCCTTTGACAGACAAGAAGGGGAGGCACCGCCCTCCAAATAATTTGCATCTAACACATCTCCCACTTGTATATTTTATTGTAAACCAATCAAATCTCTATATACTTTCTATCTTCCAAACCATGCAGCTCATGTATCTGCAAGGCCACTCAAGGACCAACACCATCTGAACTTATCAGATTTAATCACATTCGTCATGAAATCTGCCAAATTTTCTTAGTGTGAATCTTCTTTATCTCCACACTTCCTTCCTCCACCACATCTAAGACAAAGTGATACTCTACCCAATGTGCTTCATCCTATAATTAAAAGATTGATTCCTTGAAATGTGTAAGGCGCACTAACTATCACAAAACAATGGAATTTGATCCTGTCTTTGCCCAAGCTCCTCTAACAACCTTCTCATCCAAATTTCCTCTTTGTATGCTGGTGTACCCGCCATGTACCCTACCTACATTTTGGATAAAGCCACTACTAAATATAACTTCGAAATCCAGCTCACAGCTCCTCCTTCAAAAGTAAACACATAACCAATAGTGGATTTTCTCCGGTCAGCATCACCTATAAAATCTGAATCAACATATCCTCTGACAGTAAAATCCGATCATCCATAACATAATGCAACATCTGAGGTCTCGTTGATGTATCTATGGATCATCTTCACTATGCTCCAGTGCTCCCGTCCTGGATTTTCCATGTACTGACTAACTGCTCCCACTACATGTGAAATGCCTATTCTAGTAAAAACCATAGTGAAAATTAGACTAACCACTGCCGATGCATGTGGTACTCAAGACATTTCTATACTCTTTAATTCACTACTATTACTCATCATAGAGGATAACTTGAAATTAACTGGAATAGGGGTAGAGATTGTCTTACTATCATGCATGTTGAAGTGTTTCAAAACTCTTTGTAAGTAACTCTTATATGATATCCAAATTTTCCCATTATTTATTTCTTGGTAAATCTGCATCCCAAGAATATTTTTTGCTGGTCCCAAGTCCTTCATATCAAACTCCCTAGCCAACTATGCCTTCATCTCCTGGATCTGATCATTATTGGGGCCTGCAACCAACATGTCATCCACATACAACAGAAGAATGATGAAATCATTACCATTCTAACCCTTGAAATATGCACAAGGATCTGAATGAAGTCTGTCGTATCCAAGGCTCGTGATAAAGGAATCAAATCTCTTGTACCAACGCCCCAGCACCTATTTGAGACCGTGAAGATAATTGTTCAATCTACAAACCATGTTATCATTGCCTTATTTTGAAAAACCTTCTGGTTGGAGCATATAGATCTCTTCACCAGGATCACCATGGAGAAAAGTAGTCTTCGCATCTGGCTGCTCCAGATGTAAACTGCATGTTGCACACATCACCAGAAAAATACGTACAGTCATTAGTCTAACAATAGGAGAAGTTATTTCTTTGAAATCAATACCTTCCTTCTAAGAAAATCCTTTGACCAATAATCATGCATGATATCTTTCCACCTGGTCCTTTTCATCCTTCTTGATCTTAAAGACCCATTTGTTTTTGATAGCCTTCCTTCCACATGGTAATGGATCAAGATCCCGAGTCTTGTTCCTGTGTAGGGCTTCAAGTTCCTCCTACATCGCCGCCATCCATGAGGATACATCTGGACTCTTGGTCTCCTCCATAGAACAAGTTGGCTCTTTATCCTCTATCAATAAAAATATGCAATATTTCTCAAAGTGACATAGTCTGAGTGCCATACTGGTGCTCTTTTCCCTTTAGTTGACCATCGTGGTCCAGACTCAACCGGTACTTGATCGTCATGCTCTGGTAATGTCTCAAAGGAAACTCATTCTTCCTTGGATTTTCCTCTTCTTTGACTGTTGTAGTTTTTGTATTCTCCTTCTTTATGTCTTGATCAGTTGTCATTTTTACCTTGTCTTCCGCAAAAATTACATCTCCGCTGATGATAAATTTGTGGGAAGTGGGATCCCTCAAATGATACCCCTTCACACCATCAGAGTACCCCAAGAAGATATATTTCCTGGATCTCGAATCCAACTTCGATATTTCCGGGTCATTAAAGATTGCATATACAGGACTTCCAAAAGTATGTAACTAGGAATAGTGAGTGGGTTTACCAGTCCACATCTCCATCGGTGTCTTCAGCTCAATCTCCATTGAAGGAGATCAGTTGATCACATAATGGGTGGTATTCACTGCTTCGGCCAAATTTTTTTTGGCAATATCTACACTCCTCAGCGTCGCCATTGTTCTATCCAACAGGGTTTGGTTCATCCATTATACCACTCCATTCTGCTGAGGAGTGTATGACACTATGAACTATCTCTTGATCCATTCCTATTGACAAAAATTTATCAAACTCCTCGCTTGTATATTCTCCACCATTTTCTATCCTCAGACACTTGATCTTCTTTCCATATTGAAGCTCCTTCTGCGCTTTGAATGTTTTGAAGACTTCAAAAACATCTTCCTTCCTCCTAATTGGGTACACCCAACATATCCTGGAATAATCATCAATGAATGATACAAAGTACGTTGATCCTCTCAGGGATATAACCAGTGCTTGGAAAACATCGGAATGGATCGACTCCAAGATCTCCTAACTTCTTGCGGTTGACATCCTGATCTTTAACCTCTATTGCTTGCTCAAAACACAATTCTCACAAAATGGTAGGGATTCCTTTGTCAGCCCAGGCAGAAACTTCTGATTCGAAAGAATCTTCAGGCTTCATTCTGACATATGGCTAAACATCCGATGCCATAAAGACATCAATGCTTCCGTCGAGGTAGTTGATGCAACAACTATCTCCGACTCCTTGTACGTTCACCTATAAGCATGCACAAGTTCTTTGGGATTGTCTCCGCCTTTATTACCCAAGCGCGCCCTTCAAAATTCTCATCACGCCATTCTCTATGCGAGTCTTGCATCTGATGTCATCAAATTGTCCCAAAGACAATATGTTCTTCTTTAGGCCCTTCACATGACGTACTCCTTGGATGGTCCGAACAATACCATCTAGCATCTTCAGTTTGATGGTACCGAATCTAACGATCTTCAGAGTGTGATCGTTCCCCATGTACACAATTCCTTCAGGGATGATTTCATATTGGTCAAACCATTCGCATTGAGAATTCATGTGCCATTTTTCTCCTAAGTATATAATCCAAGCATCGTCGAGATGTTTCCTACTTCCAGTAGTCGTCGCCGCTTCACTAACTAGTACATCTCCTTTTTTAGAAGTACTTACCACATTCCCCTGAGAGCTCTTTCCACCACTCTTCTTATTCCAACAATCCTTGTTGATGTGACCCTTCTTGCCACAATTGAAACATGTGACATTCTTCTTCTTACTCCTTGATTTGGACCTGCCATGATTTTAGCTCCCACTGGAACCACGCTCAATCATCCTTCCTCTCTCCATTGACAGTGCTTCTACTGGGTGAGAAGTTGTCTATCTGTCCTCTTGTTCTTGTGCAAAATTTCTTCTTCATGAACCACGACTGCAACATTATTGAAGGACAACATATCTGTCAGGATATTGTTGCTGATGTTGATGATGAGGTGTTCAAATGAATCTGGAAAACTCTGGAGCAGAATCTCTACATGTTCAATATCCAAAATTTTATAGCCCAACGTCGTGAGCTGAGTGAACAGGGTATTGAGGTTGTTTGTAACACCCGAGATTTTTATGAGTAATATTTTGTTTTTATGTTATATATATATCATCAAAGGAATCTTTCAGTACACACTAGCTTGGATTACTTTACATGCAATCGCGACCTTCCTCGATAGCTTGCGTTGTACGCAATACCGAGTTTCACTAAACGACGATATGCTATTAAAATATTATTTAAAATAGTGGTTATGAATAGTAATAACCACTTTTTGAAATTTTATCTTTCAAAATGGTCCTCATTTTTGGATTCAGAATACCGAAATTAGCCTAGGGTGAAATTTTGGTATTTTTCTGAAAACTGTCAGTTTTTGATGAATAGTGAAACCACTAAGTGGTAGGTTAAAAACTGAATTTTGCATAAATCTTAATTTTACCACTTCTGTGAATGGAATTTCGAAACTCCAATAGACATGGTTGATATTAGTAAGTAAAATGTGGTTCAATGAGAAAAAAATAATTTTTGGGTGAATAGTAACTTTTTACTTTTTTTACCGCGGTTAATAGTAAATAGGGTAACTAATGGTAAATATGATATTATTATTACCCTAAAACATGTCCTAATTTTATTGGATAAGTGAAATTCGACCAAAAACAACCTTATGAATATAATATGACCATTTAGGTCCACTTGGATTAGATTATGACATTTAATATTATTTTATTTAATGAATAGTTAAAATAGTTAAAATCAACGTTTAATAACTAAAAAATTTTAATATGGGGTTATACATAAGATAAATTCGACTATAAATATTCATTAGAAATCTAAAGATATTTCCTACATAATGATATTTTATGTATAATTTTTAGACTTTAAATAAATTAATTTATTTATGACACAACAATGATGCAATAATTACCCTTTTAAGAAAATGTTAACATAATTGATGTTATAAATGCTCAAATAAATGTAATTTGAGACTTTTTATGAATTAAATTAATTTTATAGGTTACTATGATATATTATTGTTGAGTTAATCAACTTGGTTCGAACATATAATTCTGTTATGACTTTCACAAAAATCATATATCAAATAGTATCCAAATTGACACAAAATAGTTTTTAAATCAAATATTATATTATTAATTGTTATTTTATTCCTAAAAATATAAGGTTCGTCCAAATTACTTATATAAGGATATATATTAATAATATACAACTTGGGGTTCGTTTTACATGTTATAGTATGTGTATTAACCATATATTGTAAGAAAACAAAAAGTCACGGTAAAAGTTAAATTATTTAACTTAGAGTTAAATCTTATTGATAAGGTTAAAATAATAATATAAACTTGTCTAAATCCTATTGGTTGATAGTATTTCGACCCATCCCCACTTTACCTTCTAAATAAGACCCTTTGGAACCATTATAAACCGATTTTGACTTTAATATAAAATAATATTTTGAGATATTCCTAAGGTGCCCCTCACCTCCCTTATAAAAGGGCACCTCCTCCCCCTCCTCCTCACTCCAATTTGAGTACTCAAGCTTGGCCACCCATGCCAAAATCCCTTCTCCACTTCAATAGAATAATCCTAGAGGTCCTGGTATTCTTCAAAGACCAATCTTAGTTCCCTAAGTGGAGGATTCAAAGAGGCGTTTCAAAGAAGAGGTAATATCCATTACCGATCTTTTCAATTTCTTTCTTCTTCAACATCTTCTTATTTAGTTGTTTCATGATAAAGTAATAACATCAGTATTACTTACATACTGATATGTTATTATAAATATGAAACAACCCTAATTCACCTTCTATCGATCCTACGGAAAAATGAAATCACCGCGCGTGCGTACGTACGGAATACCGTCTCCACGTCGTGGTGTAATCTTTTTTCCACCATCACCTTACAAGGATGGGTATAATGGTGTAATTAGTAACTATAAATGATTATTATAAAGTGATATTTATTCTGAAATAGTATATATACACTCTGATACAATTCCACGATCATAGGAACGATATCATCACTCGTGCGTACGTACGGAATACCATCTCCACGATGTGATGCGACTCGTTCTACATGATCTTCATTTCATAATGATTATATAAATGAATTGAATGAATTAATATGATATATATTACACTAATACCATTATAGAAATGAGGTATCTATAACCTAAAGAGAATAATAAGAATTTATTCGACAAAACACGCATAAGAACAAAAAGTTATAAACACCCGAATAACAAGTAGCAATGAAATAGTACTACTAAGAAGCTAAGAATATGAACATATATGATATCATAAAAATAAGTATGATTCTAGAATAAGTCAATAACATTATTTAAATCATTATACAAGAGGTTCGGATACTTACAAATCAAGTCGGACTTAAGGTAAGGGAAATATCACAATCTCATTTTTATCCGAGATTGTTTATACTTTTGAATTTACTGGGGTGAATTTTATCATCCACATCCATGTTTCCTCAATATGTAATATTATTTCCATCCACGTACAATTGTTAAAATCCAACTTTACCCTTCGGGGAGTTTTTAGTATAATATATGAAAAGAATCTTTTGTCGTTTTTCGTACGAGGTACTTTTTGACTTTTCCATCAAAAGTACGAGAAGAATGTTTTTTAACTTATACGGCAAGAATGGACTTTTAAAACATTATTTCCAAGAATCTTCCTTTATAAGTTTTCAAGTTTATTTTTAATCAACTTTTTGTTTAGTTTATAATTGTATGACATGTTAAGAAAAGAAAAGTGTTTTTGAAGTAGAAAGGATATTTTCCTCAAGAATGGAGTTCAAATGTTTTATCAAAATTATTTTCCATATAAGATAATACAGGGTTCTGTTTTTATCCCTATTATTACATTGATTTGATTATGTTTTGAGGGAATTATTTTTATGAAGTCATTTACCTTATATGATTTGTTTTATGATGTCATGATGTTTCAAGAATCCCATTTTTGTTACATGTGTTATGCAATGATGTATGATTTACGATTTTGTGGCACACATAAGAATGGTATAATTATGAGATGGGTGGGACCTATATCTCCCTCCAATGCATTGGGTAAAGATTTTATATCTCATGAGATAGACATGGCTGGAACGTTAGGTTATACCGGTTCAGTGAAACAGGACTGGAATGAGGGTGACTCGGTTCAGAAAGGGACTTTGTCCACTAAGATAGTCTTGGCAATGAGTCTTGACTAACAAGAAATTATTCTCTGTGATTATGTGTGTATTAAATAATGTTTCATGTTTTAAGTTATGATTATTGTGATTACATTTCACTGCCATGATTTATCCCATGTTATGAAATTATGATCGCTTTTTCAGGTTAATATTTCCAAAAGTTATGTGCTTGTGTATAAGATGTGATTGATATTTCTTTTGTTTACCCTTACTGAGCATTTGAGCTCACCCTTTTGTATGTTTTCTTTCCCCAGGTCAGGAAGAAGGTTATTAAGTAGGATATTCCAAAAAGTTACTCTAGATATGATGAAATAAGTGGGATGCAAAGTTGATGCTTTATGAACCAGTTGTTTATTATTCCCAGTTTCTAAAGACACTATACCTATATGGTCCTTTCGTGGTTTTGTTATATGTTGTAATAAGTATGCATCAATTTTGAAGTATTAACAATGTATGTAAAGTATGGGTCGTTATAGTTGGTATCAGAGGAAAGGTATAGTCAACCTTTGGAAACTAGGATGTGAAAGCCTTAGTAAGAACCCTAAGGATAAGTCTAAGCATAGAACACAATCTTAGTGTTTTAGAAATGGAAATGAATAACCTAGGATAAGACCTTAAGCGTGAAAATTTTATTCTTGAATTATGTGGTTTTTTTATTATAATTAGTGTTTCTCACACTATTCCTCTTGGTTTTAGTCAATGGTTGGAACCCGAAGGAACCGTGTTAATGCGGAATACGATGGGCAATGCAATGATTGCCCCCCTGAGCAACCAAACGATATGGGATCTGGAATGAAAAATCTTATAGCCATGATCACACAACTTTCTCAAGCTATGAATCATGCAGGACTTCCAAACGAGAAAAGGAAGGAGCAACATTCTGTTGAATCCTTCATGAGGCAGCGTCCACCTTCTTTCTGCGGGTCTACTGATGCATTAGTTTCTGAACAATGGATTAGTACTACTGAAAAGATATTTTCAGTTCTTCAATGTTCTGAACATGATAAAGTCATCCTAGCAGTGTATCGTTTGGAAGGAGATGCTGATCAATGGTGGAATCTTATTAAGAATACAAGGCAAATGGATGAAATTGAGTCCATGGAATGGGATGAGTTCAAGAACTTATTTTTCAATAAGTACTTCCCTCGTATTCTCCAAACAAAGATGGAGAAAGAGTTTCTTGAACTGAAGCAAAGGGATGATGAATCTGTTGGTACCTATGAAGCAAATTTTACAAGACTTGCAAGGTACGCTTCTGGTATTATTATCCAACTTGAGAGTAAGATCGATCGATTCTTTAGTGGCTTAAAACCAAGTCTTCGAAGGGCATTAGCCATAAGGGACTTCAATATCTACGAGGACATCGTTCGATGTGCTCTCAAAGTCAAGATAGAGATTGGAGTAACCCATCAGTCATATGGGTTTGATAAGAAGAGGAAAATGGAATTCAAAGGAAAATCTAAAGTGCACACTGAAAAGAAGATGAGATTTCTCTTATGCTCAATGTGTGGAAAGAAACATGGAGGGAGTTGTCTTAAAGGGACAAGTAAATGTTTCAAATGTGGAAAGGAAGGTCATCGGGCATTTGAATGCCGTGATAATGGGACGAAGATGTCTAATGATGCAAACAAAGGAAGGGATACACAGAATGAACCTACTACACTTCAATGTTTCAAGTGCAAGGAGATAGGGCATTATGCCAATCAATGCCCAAATCCAAGGGTTGATGATGATGGTCGACGTCAACAAACTCTTAAGGCTAAAGACAAAGGAAAGTCACATGCAATTTCTATCAGCGATGTGGAGTAGGATAACGAAGTGGTGAAAGGTACACTTACCGTCCACTCTAAAGTAGCAAATGTTTTATTTGATTCTGGATCCACCCACTCTTTTATTTCTGAAGAATTTTCTAAGGGTATCACCGTATTACCTCAACAATTATATGTTGAGTTAGCTGTGACAACACCTAATGGCACATCAATCGCATCAAAAGTTTATAATTCTTCTCCAATTGACGTTTGTGGGAAAGTGCTTCCTGCAAATCTTGTGATCCTTCCTTTAGTGGAATTCGATGTGATTCTTGGCATGGATTGGATTTCTTTATACGGAGCTCATATCAATTTCCAAAGAAGGGAAGTCACATTTCATATTCCAGATCAATCTATGATCATCTATCAATGCAAGGATGAACATAAACTTCCAGTGGAAATTTCTTCCATTTTATGGGTATTGATTCCACTAAATGAAGGTTATTTATCTCAAATGGTTGGTGAGAAACTCGCGATTAATAATATTCCCATCGTATGGGAGTTTGATGATGTCTTTACGGAGGAATTACCGGGTCTTCCACCAAATCGTGAAGTTGAGTTTTCAATAGAACTCGTACCGGGTGCTTTGCCTATTTCAAAGACACCTTATAGAATGGCCCCATTTGAGTTGCAGGAATTGAAGAAGCAACTCCAAGAGAATCTTGATAAGGGATTCATACGCCCTAGTGCGTCACCTTGGGGAGCACCTGTTCTATTTGTTAATAAGAAAGATGGATCAATGAGACTCTGCATTGATTATCGAGAACTTAACAAGATCACTATCAAGAACAAATATCCTCTCCTGTGCATTGATGACCTATTTGACCAACTACGCGGAGCTCAATACTTTTCCAAGATTGATCTTCGTTCAGGGTATCATCAATTAAGGGTCAAAAGAGAGGATATACCAATGACGGCTTTCCGTACAAGGTATGGACACTATGAATTTATAGTGATGCCATTTGGTCTTACTAATGCCCCTGCTATCTTCATGGATCTGATGAATAGAGTCTTTAGAGACTATCTTGATCAATTTGTGGTAGTCTTTATAGACGATATTATTGTCTATTCAAAGAGCAAGGAAGAACATGAAGTTCACTTGAGAATTATATTGAAGACCCTGAGAAAGGAGAAGCTTTATGCCAAATTTACCAAGTGTGAATTTTGGCTTCAAAAAGTTGCATTTTTGGGTCACATAATCTCAAAAGAGGGGATATCTGTGGATCCAGAAAAAACAGAGGTTATCGAAAGATGGTCAAGACCAACAACAGTTACTAAGATCCCAAGTTTTCTTGGTTTGGCTGGATATTATTGACGTTTTGTAAAAGATTTTTCACGATTATCTAATCCACTCACCAAGTTGACTCGGAAAGGAGTTAAGTGTGTTTGGACAGAGGAATGTGAAGAGAATTTCAAGGAGTTGAAAAGAAGGTTATCCAGTGCACCTGTGCTCACACTGCCTTGTAGTGGAGAATGGTTTGTGATCTACAGTGATGCATCCAAGAAGGGATTGGGGAGTGTTCTTATGAAAAATGATATGGTGATAGCTTATGCCTCACGACAGTTCAAAATCCATGAGCAAAATTACCCAACACATGATTTGGAGATAGCTGCGGTAATCTTTGCATTAAAGATTTGGAGGCATTACCTTTATGGTGAAAGGTGTGATATTTATAATGATCATAAAAGTTTAAAGTATATTTTCACACAAAAGGAGTTGAATATTCATCAAAGAAGATGGTTGGAGATGATTAAGGATTATGACTGCTCAATCCATTACCACCGTGGGAAAGCAAAAAAGGTGGCAGATGCATTAATTCGACAAGACCATGCTAGTTTATCCATGATGAGGATCACAAAAGATCCAATATTTATGGGTTTACAAGGGATGGATCTTGGAATTATAATGGAAGGGGAAAAATCTTATCTTTCTCAAATGAATGTTCAACCATATATACATGTGAAGATTAAAGAGGCACAAAAAGAAGATGTCGAGTTACAAAAGAAGGTGAGAAATGTTCCTGAATTCAACCTTGATTGTGATGGGATAATAAAGTTCAGAAATCGGGTTTGTGTTCCTCCCATCCCTGAATTAAAGAAGGAGCTTCTAGATGAGGCTCATAGTTCTTCATTCTCTATTCATCCTGGAAGCACGAAGATGTATAGGGACCTGAAAGAGTACTTCTGGTGGGATGACATGAAAAGAGAGGTTGCTGAATATGTCTCTCGATGATTGGTTTGTCAACAAGTTAAAGGTGAGAGACAGAAGTCTAAGGGGATGTTACAACCATTACCCATACCCTAATGGAAATAGGAAAACATTACTATGGACTTTTTCACAGGACTTCCTAAAACATCCAAAGGCAATAATGCTATCTGGGTCGTAGTTGATCGTCTTACAAAGTCTGCACACTTCATTGCTATTAGAGAGGATTTATCTCTGGATCAGCTTGCCAGGATATATGTAAAGGAAGTGGTAAGATTGCATTGAGTACCAATTTCTATTATATCTGATTGGGATCCAAGATTTACCTCGATGTTCTGGCGAAGTCTTCAGCATACTCTGGACACTGAGTTGAGTTTCAGCGCTGCTTATCATCCTCAGACAGACATTCAGTCTGAGAGAACAATTCAAACCCTAGAAGATATGTTGAGAGCTTTCTCTATGGATTTCAACGGAGGTTGGGATCAACACCAACCTTTGGTGTAATTTTCTTATAATAATAGCTTTCACTCCAGTATTAAGATGGATCTTTATGAATCTCTCTATGGAAAGAAATGCAGGACTCCAACATGCTAGGATGAAGTTGGGGAAAGAAAGCTATTAGGACCTGATCTCATTGATGAAATGGCAGAAAAGGTCAGATCTATTCAACAACACATAAGAGCAGCTCCGAGTCGACAGAAAAGTTATGCCGACAACCGAAGAAAATACCTAGAGTTTGAAGTGGATGATAAAGTGTTCTTACAAATATCTCCCTGGAAGAGGGTTATGAGATTTGGAAAGAAGGGGAAGTTGAGCCCTAGATATATCGGTCCTTTCGAAATACTGGATCGTGTTGGAAAGGTAGCTTACCGATTGGCGCTTCCACCGAATCTATCTCAAGTTCACGATGTGTTCCATGTATCTCTCCTGAGAAAGTACATACCTGATCCTTCACATGTACTCAGCTCAGAAGCTGTACCGCTGGAGCAAGATCTTTCTTATGAAGAACAACCGATAGAGATTCTGGATCACAGTGAAAAAGTTCTACGAAACAAGACCACTCGATTTGTGAAAGTTTTATGGAGGAACCACCAACTTGAAGAAGCTACATGGGAGCTTGAGGATATGATGAGGGAGAAGTATCCTCATCTGTTTGTTACAAAGTGACGAATTTCGAGGGAGAAATTCTTTTTAAGGGGGGTAGAATGTAACACCCGAGATTTTTATGAGTAATATTTTGTTTTTATGTTATATATATATCATCAAAGGAATCTTTCACTACACACTATCTTGGCTTACTTTACACGCAATCGCGACCTTCCTCGATAGCTTGCGTTGTACGCAATACCGAGTTTCACTAAACGACGATATGCTATTAAAATATTATTTAAAATAGCCGTTATGAATAGTAATAACCACTTTTTGAAATTGTATCTTTCAAAATGGACATCATTTTTGGATTTGGAATACTGAAATTAGCCTAGGGTGAAAGTTTGGTATTTTTCTGAAAACTTTCAATTTTTAATGAATAGTGAAACCACTAAGTGGTAGGTTAAAAACTGAATTTTGCATAAAACTTAATTTTACCGCTTCTATGAATGGAATTTAGAAAATCCGACATACACGGTTGATATCAGTAAGTAAAATTTGGTTCAATGAGATAAAAATAATTTTTTAGTGAACAATAACTTTTTACTTTTTTACCGCGGTTAATAGTAAATAGGGAAACTAAGGGTAAATATGATATTACTATTACCCTAACACATGTAATAATTCTATTGGATAAGTGTAATTCGACCAAAAACAATCTTATGTATATAATATGACCATTTAGGTACACTTGGATTAGATTATGACATTTAATATTATTTTATTTAATGAATAATTAAAATAGTTAAAATCAATGCTTAATAACTAAATCATTTTTAATATGGGGTTATACATAAGATAAGTTCGACTATAAATATTCATTAGAAATATAAAAATATTTCCTACATAATGATATTTTATTTATAATTTTTAGACTTTAAATAAATTAATTTATTTATGACACAACGATGATGCAGTAATTACCATTTTAAGGAAATGTTAACATAATTGATGTTATAAATGTTCAAATAAATGTAATTTGAGACTTTTTATGAATTACACAAATTTTATAGGTTACTATGATATATTAGTGTTGATTTAAGCAACTTGTTTCGAACATATAATTCTGTTATGACTTTCACAAAAATCATATATCAAATAGTGTCAAAATTGACACAAAATAGTTTTTAAACCAAATATTATATTATTAATTGTTATTTTATTCCTAAAAATATTAGGTTCTGCCAAATGACTTAGATAAGGATATATATATTAATAATAAACAACTTGGGGTTCGTTTGGCATGTTATAGTAAGTGTATTAACCATATAGTGTAAGAAAACAACAAATCACGGTAAAAGTTAAATTATTTAACTTAGAGTTAAATCTAATTGATAAGGTTAAAATAATAACCTAAACTTGTCTAAATCCTATTGGTTGATAGGATTTAGACCCATCCCCACTTTAACTTCTAAATAAGACCCTTTGGAACCATTTTAAACCGATTTTTACTTTAATATAAAATAATATTTTGAGATATTCCTAAGGTGCCCCTCTCCTCCCTTATAAAAGGGAACCTCCTCCCCCTCCTCCTCACACAAATTTGAGCACTCAAGCTCGTCCAACCCCTGCCAAAATCCCTTCTCCACTTCCATAGAATAATCCTAGAGGTCATGGTCCCCTTCAAAGACCAATCATAGTTCCCTAAGTGGAGGATTCAAAGAGGCGTTCCAAAGAAGAGGTAATATCCATTACCGATCTTCTCAATTTCTTTCTTCTTCAACTTCTTCTTCTTTAGTTGTTCCATGATAAAGTAATAACATCAGTATTACTTACATACTGATATGTTATTATAAATATGAAACAACCCTAATTCAACTTCTATCCATCCTACGGAAAAATGAAATCACCGTGCGTGCGTACGTACGGAATACCGTCTCCACGCCGTGGTGTAATCTATTTTCCACCATCACCTTACACGGATGGGTATAATGGTGTAATGAATAACTATATATGATTATTATAAAGTTATATTGATTCTCAAATATTATACATACACTCTGATACAATTCCACAATCATAGGAACGATATCATCACTCGTGCGTACGTACGGAATACCGTCTCCACGATGTGATGCGACTCGTTCTACATGATCTTCATTACATAATGATTATATAAATGAATTGAATGAATTAATATGATATATATTACAATAATACAATTCTGTAAATGAGGTATCTATAACCCAAAGATAATAATAAGAATTTATTCGACAAAACACGCATAAGAACAAAAAGTTATAAACACCCGAATAACAAGTAGCAATGAAATATTACTACTAAGAAGCTAAGAATATGACCATATATGATATCATAAAAATAAGTATGATTCTGGAATAAGTCAATAATATTATTTAAATCATTATATAGGAGGTTCTGACACTTACAAAGCAAGTCGTACCTAAGGTAAGGGAAATATCACAATCTCATTTTTATCCGAGATTGTTTATACTTTGGAATTTACTGGGGTGAATTTTATCATCCACATCCATGTTTCCTCAATATGTAATATTATTTCCATCCAGGTATAATTGTTCAAATCCAATTTTACCCTTCGGTGAGTTTTTAGTAAAAGATATGAAAGGAATCTTTTGTCGTTTTTTGTATGAGGTACTTTTTGACTTTTCCAACAAAAGTACGAGAAGAATGTTTTTTAACTTATATGGCAAGAATGGATTTTTAAAAAATTATTTCCAAGAATCTTCCTTTATAAGTTTTCAAGTTTATTTTTAATCAACTTTTTTTTAGTTTATAATTGTATGACATGTTAAGAAAAGAAAAGTTTTTTTTGAAGTAGAAAGGATATTTTCCTCAAGAATGGAGTTCAAATGTTTTATCAAAATTATTTTCCATCTAAGATAATATAGGGTTCTGTTTTTATCCCTATTATTACATTGATTTGATTATGATTTGAGGGAATTATTTTTATGAAGTCATTTACCTTATATGATTTGTTTTATGATGTCATGATGTTTCAAGAATCCCATTTTTTGTTACATGTGTTATGCAATGATGTATGATTTATGAATTTGTGGCACACATAATAATAGTATCATTATGAGATGGGTGGGAACTATATCTCCCTCTAATGCATTGGGTAATGATTTTATATCTCATGAGATATACATGGCTAGAACGGTAGGTTATACCGGTTCAGTGAAACAGGACTGGAACGAGGGTGACTGGGTTCAGAAAGGGACTTTGTCCACTAAGATAGTCTTGGCAATGAGTCTTGACTAACAAGAAATGATTCTCTATGATTATGTGTGTATGCCACAAAGTTTCATGTTTTATGTTATGATTATTGTGATTAAAATTCACTACCATGATTTATCCCATGGTATGAAATTATGATCTCTTTTGCAGGTTAAGATTTCAAAAAGTTATGTGCTTGTGTATACGATGTGATTGATATTTCTTTTGTTTACCCTTACTGAGCATTTGAGCTCACCCTTTTGTATTTTTTTTCCCAGGTCAGGAAGAAGGTTATTAAGTAGGATATTCCAAAAAGGGACTCTAGATATGATGAAATAAGTGGGAGGCAAAGTTGATGATTTATGAACCAGTTGTTTATTATTCCCAGTTTCTAAAGACACTATACCTATACGGTCCTGTCGTGGTTTTGTTATATATTGTAATAAGTATGCTTCAATTTTGAAGTATTAACAATTTATGTAATGTATGGGTCGTTATATTGTTGATGTGGCCAGTCACCGATGATGACTCCGCCATCCGAAGAGTGTACAATTTTCTCTTCATGAAACTTTTGTTGTGCAGTGACTTGGCCTCATATAGCTTCATCAGAGTATCCCATATTTCCTTCTCCATCTTTTTCTCCACAATTCTCAATAGGACCCCATCTGCCAATTCCAAATGGATCTTGGAAATAGCATTCCCATCCATATCATTCCATTTATCCTCTGTCACACCTGCCATATTTTCGCCAATTTACAGCAGGCAATTATCCTTCTGCAGCATTTCCTGCATCTTCATTTTCCATCTGGACACGCCATTAGTCTATAACATCCTTCATTTCCCAATGGTGTATTTAATAATCTCAATATTTATTTTTTGATGTGGTAGATCAACCAAATTTGCAATCACAGAACATACTCAAATTTATGAGAATTATTAATACCCAAAAACATGCACAACACAGGGCTAGAACCTTGGCTCGAATACCACTTATTGGGATCGTAAATGATTATCCCACCTGTGCAGCAATAATCAACAGATTAAATAAAGTAAAAAATGTGGAAATAAAAGGGAAACTAGATGTAATGTGGAAAACCCCCCAAATAGAAGGGGTAAAAAACCATGGGCAAATAGAATCATCACTATGGTGTAAAAGTGGGTACACACTCCCTCACTTATTATAAGAAGAAAACCCTCATAAAATATCTCTTGAATATGTAGGGAAATAAAACTCAAAAAACCATTCAAATAATTGAAGAACATCTGAATGGGATGAGAATGCCGAAGTTGATGAGATGATGAAGGGAGAGGATACTTGTGACTTTATAGGCGACCCTCACCCCTGTTCTTCCTACTCCCACTGGAATATTGGGTAGGTTGGCCACCCACCATCTACTACCAGCCCACCTCCTTTGAAAAAAAAGAAGGGGAGGCACCGTCCTCCAAATAAGCTACTGCCAACATTCTTCTCAAACCCCCCCCAGTCCTCTCTTCTCCCCTAGTTCTTGGCAGTACCTTTGGAATCTTCATGTTTTGACTCAATGGATGGCTCTCCGGTGTCGACATTTCCAGTCTATGTCTTCATTGAAGAATCGGAGCTCCTTAGGTGGACCTTGGTGGCTTTCATGGGTGTGGGTAAGCTGTCTTTGCGTCTAAGTTGTGCACTCTTCGGGTTTATGTCGTCCGATCATGGTCTATAATCTGATTAGTAAGTAGTTTTGTGTTTCCCTAGTTTCCCATGATGAATTCATCAAACCTTGGCCAGGGAGCCCTAGATCTATCAGTTGATGGATATTTTGAGCTTTTTCATTGGTCGATTGAGGTCCATAGAGGTCGCGGTTCCCACAAGTGGTGGTGTGGGTTAATCTTACAAGTCTCCCCCTCCATTTTTAAAACATTGCTTTTCTCAGTTAGATAGGGGACCTACATGGGTAATTCCTGTGCACAGATGACCGCACCCTCTAGCTCCAAGAATATTTGGTGGCTCTGATTTGTATCTCCATGGATATCGCTTCTCCTCCACCATCATATCTCAAGATCCAGGTATAGGGATCAGTGTAATATAGGCATCCTCTAGTTTATCCATCAGTGCCCAGGTACTTTGTGTCCTCTCACCTCCGCAAAAACTCAATGTCATTATGTAGAAAGTAGGATTAAAAACACGCATCATCAGGTTAGTTGAATCTATCATTTAGCAGCTGTCAAATCTAATGTTTTGAACCGGATTAAAATGATGACTGCTTCTGATTTTTTTTTTCGATTTATCAATGGGTCGTTATTTTTAAACCAAGATCTGAAATATTATTCCCAGTGTTGGATCACCTAAAGATGGAATTTTTTTCGAACTTTGATAGAAGTTTTGAGGTAAAGGGGATGTCGCACGGGCGTCGCATGGTTTGTATAACAGTGCGGCCAAACGATGCATAGTTGGTCATGGAGGCAGTAGCTTCCACACGGGTGGTGCATAGTTTCCTAATCATGAAGCCAAACCATTCGAGAAGGGTGACCGAGGTTGTAGCTAATGCACAGTCAGTGCACTTTTTGTCAAACTGTGCGAACTAGCCATGCATGCACTTAAACGAGATCCTTAAATTGTGGATCTCTCTCGTTTTTTACATTAGATGGCTCATTGTCCCTCCTAAGTGGCCATAACTCGGGATTACTCTCCCTTGATGGTTTTAAATCCTCTACCAAGCGTTTTAGAGGTAATCCGAAGGCTTGTCTTGGCGAATCGAAGACAAATTCTTGAGGTAGATAGATGTTCTTCTTCATTCTTGTTCAGTTTCTCAGATCTACTTAGATCTACACCTACTCTTCTCATGGTTTCATAGATCTACACCTGTTATGGGTAAATATAAGTGTGTGGTTGACAAGTATGATATGTTTTGGTCTTGGTCTTACTAGGAGAAGTGATCTAAGGCAGGTTCTTGAAGAATCAACCCATTTCACTTGAGGGTTATTCTTTTGTTGTGGTTTCCATCAAAACCCCAGGTTGGGTCTGAAATATTTAACATTTTATTTAAGAATTATATATTATTTAAATAAATCGAGATTGTGAATTTCCTTGAATTTTATATGTCGTTGAATTACACTGTTGATGTTATTGAATAGTTTCGCCAAATGAGATAAGTGAGGACTTGAACTTGTGTTGAGTTTAAGAATGTTTGTCTAACTTGGTTAAAGTGATATGATTAAATAGTTAAATTATTGGAATGGGGATATTGTGTATAATGATATTTAATTGTAGAATTAATAATCAAGTCATGAGTTGGAATGAGTTTGTGGAATTTACTGAATATTGGGAATATTGAATATTTTACATGTTCTAGAGATAATTTAAAAACTGGTAATAATTAATGGAAGGATTAATTATTACATGTTAAATTGTAAATGGTTAACTAATTGATGATTACTTAAAGATATAAGGATTGATTAATTAATTATTGAATTAATTAATTTACAATCATTAAATTATTATTGTGAATTGACTGTTTGTTATGATAGTTGGCCAAGGGTACCTTTTTATGAGTGTAATATTTCTATACCTTAAGTTGTCTTATGTGGAGTTATTTTGAGATTTGATATGTTGTGTGAGATGGTCACTAAATTATCTTGGCTTTTTTCGGCATGTTTTGAGATGATTTTGGTGAGTTTTAGATTGTTAAAGTCCTGGACGAACCATTGCTTGAATGGATGGGTTTAGACTTGTTAAAGCATTTGGATAATTAAGTGCTGAGTTAATTATTCAGTTGGATAGCTAAGAATATTTAATAGTTAATTAATTATTAATTAATGAGATGTTTAATGGTTAATTAAGTGTTGACTTATTTGATGAGTGATTTGTGTTGTTAATTAATTGTTTAATTAATTAACATTTTGGTTTTCTGGTGTTAGACACGGTATTCTACACAAATGATAAATATGTATGTTTGATTGATGAATGGGTTGTGATAAAAGGATTGAGGCTCCAAATACTCACATGGTGTTAGACATGATGTTATACACTAATGATAGATGTATTTGTATGATTGATAAATGGGTTGTGAGACAGGGACTGATTCTCCAAATACTCACGAGGTGCTAGACATTGCATTCTACACCTAGCTTGCAAGAAAATATTCTTTTATGGGACAGGGACTGATGCTCCAAATACCCATGGGTTGTGAGACACAGAATGATGCTTCGAATACTCATGAGGGTTCTAGACATGATGTTCTACACCCATTAATTAACATTGGACTATGGGTCCAATTGTTCGTGCATGAAATGAGTTAATGGTTAATGAAGGATGTTGTGACATGATTATTTGTGAAGTTTTTATCGGAAAGTGTTCATGAATGTTAATGAATTCGGTGAACCACTGTTAGTGGAAAGACCGAGGAGCGAATCACAATTTTAGTGCACAGGCTTAGACATAATATATGATAGATTTTATTTAATAACTTATGATGCATTATCCAATCCAAAGAACAATATTGGATTTGATCTTTACAATGATTATTTGATGGTCTTCAAAGATATCTTTGGTGAGTGACTTATACGGGGGATGTCAGGTGTAGGCCGAATCTCAAGACTTTCATAATAAGATTTGAGTAATTGATAAATGGAAAATGATTATGTAATGATTGTTGAGTATGCATGACAAATGAAGAGTGAAGGTTCAGACACCAACTGAGGGATGAAGCAGGTACTTGAGTATATAGTTACTTTGTACTGCTTACTTTATTTTATAAATGACTTCACATGTTTTAAATTATTTATAAAATGTCTAGATTTGGGGTAGAAACCGGTGGTCCCAACCTACGGAGATTTATATCTCAAACCCTACTTGGGCCGCCATTGCACTGGGTTCTTGAGTAGATTATATTTGGTTGCAGGACTATGATATTTGAATTTACTTCAGATTTAGGAGTGGAGGACTGAGCGGAGGCTTGGGATGCTAGAGGAGACCACCCGTGGGGCTTTGAGTCATTTGTTTTTTGCATTTGAATGTAAAACATGCTATTTTGTTCACTTTATTTCTAATTTGGTATCTTTAGCATGTCATGCATGAATCTGTTGTATAATTTGGTGTTGGCCACTTTTATAAAATGAGTATTATTTGTCTTCCACTATTTGTCATTTATGATTTAATACTTCCACTATTGTTTGTAATCCACACTGATATACCACTGTGCAACTCTGAAAATAGGGTATAGTATCCCCACTGACTATCCTTAGACCCTCGCTGCTAGTCGGTAGCCTCTGGAATATGGGAAGACGCGCTTGAGTTCACGTGGCGACCGGTCTGGCCACCAGATTAGAGGTGACCCGAGTTGGGATGTTACAAAGTGGTATTAGATGTTTATGTTTCTTTATTTTCCTTTGTCTTACAGTTTTGGGGTTGGTAAATAGGATACTAGGAATGTGTCGACCCTTCGGTTAATATCCATGCTTGGGACTGATCACCTCATGTACAGGAAATGACCAAGTGGCCAGGGATGAGAATTTATGTTTGTACTATTAGAGGTTACAGTTG
This sequence comes from Viscum album, assembly GCA_963277665.1. NCBI lineage: Eukaryota > Viridiplantae > Streptophyta > Magnoliopsida > Santalales > Viscaceae > Viscum > Viscum album. Next base: position 399,163,215 of record OY728125.1, read on the forward strand.
ATATGATTTCACCATGAGTGACTTGTGTATTTTCTTCTGCTTGTTGATTTTGAGAATTTTGAAAAGAATAATTTTCTTGGCCTGATATGGCAAGGAAGTTTCAAACATGAATCACCATAGGCACATAGAGATTCCTGTGTCGTGCATATAACATTCCATGTAGTTTCATTAGTAGGATGCCTGCAAATTTGGATTGTGTTCCTTTGGTGCAATGCCATGTTTGATCTGCTTTAGCATGCCTCTCTAGATATCTTGTTACAGTGATAGATTTAACATGCTCGAGTGATTATATTCCATAAATCCTTGGTTATTAGAATGTTTTGTTGTTATGACATGATTCTGTGTTATAACATGTTGTTGTGTTACTGCTTATGCTAACATGTTAGAGATTTTTTGATATGTGAAATTGGTTCTAAAGATAAAATGTTAAATAAATGTTGATTGTGTCAAATGGGAGCCAAAATCCAGCGATATGGTGTATGGGCACCATATCCATTGGTAGGTGGCTACCCATATAATTTGGACTGTTTGGTTGATCATGTCAACGTCTGAATTGACATTGGTATCGATTAATGAGAGCCAATTTTCAATCCATGGAGTGTATGGGTGTTTCATGAATTGGGAAATGACAACTCATATTAAATGTGATTACTTGATGCCATGTGAAATTATTGTAATTGTGAAAGATGTTTAATGTTGATCTGAAATCAAATGGCTAGATTCCAAAATGAAACTGGACCCAAGTAGGTCGGTTGGAGAGTGTTTTTATGAGATAACTCATTTGGGTGCTTAAAATTTTAATACCTGTGCGTTTTCTATTGGGTTGAAATATAGATAACCTAGTTGGGTTAAAACAGGATCCTCATAGGTCACCTAATCTTCTTAAAAGAAATTTTTTTTGATAATTTTTTTGAAAATGACGTGTTGTAAACTAACGTAATTTTTTTAAAAAGGTAGTGTTATGAAGCTTGCCTGTTTTACCTTGGGGAGTTTTGAAAATGGTACTATGATTTTTTGATTAAATCATTTTACAATTAAAGATTAAAAGTGATTAAATATAGGAGGCATGGAAGTGAAACCTTTTGTGGTGTCCACTGTTTAAAACCCTCATGTAAATGGTAGTTCAGACTTCTCTTGAGTTTCCTTGGAACGGAAGTGTGAGTAATTTCCGTAGGCATTATTCTCCTTAGCAATGGCCTTATGTTCATCTTTTGAGCCTAGTGACTTGTTTGAAGTGACCCGGTTTAGGGTTGAATCTTTTTCATCGAAAGGGGCTAACCTATAGTCAGTAGATCCCTCATAACATAAATGCCTTGCTATAGCTATGGATTTTCTCACTCTTTTGGAGTTTTTAGGTGCCGTTGCCTCAAGTAGGACTTCCAGTTCTCTATGAAAACCTTGTTAGAATGGGTGGGAATGTGTTTCTTGACCATCTTGTGGGCTTGCGCATCGAGTAATTTTCTTTGATTGTTGGTTAGACATGCCTCGGTCATGGTCGGATGCTTTGTTGGTCGTTTAACCCTTTCTTCTTTATAATGGTTGACTGGTTATGGAATTATCCAAGCAAATGGTTGTATGAGGCAAAATGAATCCATAATAAGTTTTTTATACTGTTGAGTATGGTCTCGGGTCAACTCTTTGTAGATTAACTTGAGAGTTAAAGAATCAGTTTCATTTCAATACATGTATTGGTTTTCAAAAGACCCGGGTGTTTGACACGCCGATCTTGTTGTTAATCTAGTGTGTTGTTGAGCAGATGATGTTTTCTTGAGACGTCATGGGAAATCCTAAGGTGGGTATTTCCACTTTGTTCATGATGAATGTGTTGGAAGGTGATGCTGAACTTTTAAAACATAGTAGTTCGGTAATGGTTTGACTGTTCTTCTTCATGACCTCAGTTTTCTCTTTGTGCGCTCTTCTGGACACGACGAGCATGTCCCCTATCATGACCTTGTCATGGATACACTAAGATAGAGTCAGTCTTGTGCCACGCTACAGTTTATATGTTTTTTGACTTGATGCGTAGTTGTTATCTTGGTAGAACGTGGGGTGTGTTGATTCTTTGTGCTACATTCCTTTTTGTGTTTGGGAATGGTTGTTATTAAAATAACCTTGCAATGGCTTGACATGGAAAATTTACCAGATGTCGGGTAAGGACTTTGTTATTCTGGAGGATGTTTTTGGAATAGTTTTAAAGGCACGTCGTCAGATAAAAGGAAAAAGTGGCTTTTGGGCCTGCGTCATCTTTGAGTGAATCATGAGAAACCTGTTCTGTTGTTTAATCTAGGTTTATCCTTTTTTGTTGACAAGGTCCTTCTAATGACCTATGATATAAGATCTATTTCGATGTATGTGATTTAGAGTAATCCTTGGATCTATTAAAAAAGGCTTATTCATCAGTTCTGAGAAGGTTTAAAGGTGTGTTTGGCATTAGGAACGCAAAACATCACTTCTAACGAGATTAAATGACCATTGTAGGTCGGTTTTTTTAGTAGTGGTTCCCGATGGATTCTTAGTGATGATAAGTTTAAGGTAGTTATAATGTAAGATCTTTTATTATGAACTGGATTAAAATTAGGAATTATTTTTAATTTCCTTTTCATTTTATCAACTGGTCGTTCATTTTAAACCGAGCTCTGGAGTTTTATTCTGAGTGTTGGATCACATAAAGTTGGTATTTTTTCGAACATTGATAGAAGTTTTGAGGTAAAGGGGAAGTCGTAGGGGTGGTTCATGGTTTGTCTATCCATGCAGCCAAACCCTGCGTAGTTGGTCTTGGATGCAGTAGCTTCCGCACGGGCGGTGCACGGTTTGTCAAACCGTGCAAACTAACTGTGCAGGCAGATAAATGAGATCCTTAAATTGTCGATCTCACTCGTTTTTTCCTTTAGATGGATCGTTTTTCTTCCTAAGCAGCCATAACTCGGGATTTCTCTCCCTTGAAGGTTTTAAAACCTCTCCCAAGCATTTTCGAGGTGATTTGAAGGCTTCTCAAGGTGAATTGAAGCCTAATTCTTGAGGTAGGTAGATGTTCTTCTTCGTTCTTGTTTGATTTCATAGATATACTTAGATATACACCACATATTCTAATGGTTTCTGATATCTATTCCCATCATGGGTAAATCTATGTTTGTGGATGACAAGTATGATGAGTTTTGGTCTTGGTATTTCTAGGAGAAGTGATATAAGACAAGTTCTTGAAGAATAAACCCGTTTCTCTTGAGGGTTCTTCATTCTTTGTGGTTTTCATCAAAACCCGATGTAGGGTCCCAAATAATTAAAACTTTATTTAAGAATTATAGATTCTTTAAATAAATTGAATATGTGAATTTCCTTGAATTTGATATGTCGATGAATGACACTTTTGATGTTATTGAATAGTTCCGCCACATGAGATAATTAAGGACTTGAACCTGTGTTTAGTTTAAACATATTTGGAGAACTTGGTTAAAGTGATATGATTAAACAGTTAAATGATTGGAATGGGGAGATTGAGTATAAGGATAATTAATTGTAGAATTAATTATCAAGTCATGAGTTGTAATTATTTTGTGGCCTTTACTGATTATTGGGAATATTGAATATTTGACATATTTGGGAGATAGTTTGGAAACTGGTAATAATTAATGGAGGGATTACTTATTACACATTAAATGGTAAAATGTTATCTAATTGATGATTAGATAAATATATATGGTTTGATTAATTAATTTTTGAATTAATTAATTTGCATACGTTAAATTAAGAATGTGAATTTATTGTTTGTTACGATTGTTGGGCAAGGGTACTTTTCTATGCGTGTTATCTTTACATGCCTTAAGTTGTATTGGATGGAGTACTATAGAGATTTGATATGTTGTGTGAGATGGTCACTAAATTATCTTGGTTTTTTTCAACATGTTTTGAGATGATTTTGGTGAGCTTGTAGATTGTTAAATCCTGGACGAACCATTGTTTTAATGGACGGGTTCAGACTTGTTAAAGAATTTGGATAATTAAGTGCTGAGTAAATTATTCAGTTGGCTTGCTACGAATACTTAATTGTTAATTAAATATTAATTAATGATATGTTGAATGGTTAATTAAATGTTTACTTATTTGATGAGCTATTTGTGTTATTAATTAATTGTTGAATTAATTAACGGTTTGGTTTTGTGGTGTTAGACATGGTATTCTACACCAAAGATAAATATATATGTTTGATTGATGAATGGGTTGTTAGACAAGGAATGAGGCTCCAAATACTCATAGGGTGTAACACATGATGTTCTACACCAATGATAGATGTTTTAGTATGATTGAAAAATGTGTTGTGAGACAGGGACTGATGCTCCAAATACTCACAGGGTGCTAGACTTGACATTCTACACCCAGCTTGTAAGAAAATATTCTTTTATGGGGCAAGGACTGATGCTAAAAATACCCATGGGTGGTGAGACATGGAATGATGCACTAAATACTCACGAAGGTGCTAGACATGATGTTCTACACCCATTAATTAACATTGGACCGTGGGTCCAATTGTTTGTGCATGAAATTAGTTAATGGTTAATGAAGGCTATTGTGAGATGATGATTTGTGAATTGTTTATGAGAAAGGGATCAGGAATATTAATGAATTGGGTGATCCACTGTTAGTGGATGAACCCAGGATTGAATCACTATTTTAGTGGACGAGCTTAGACATAATATATGAATGATTTAATTGAATAACTTATGATGCGTTATCCAAGACAAAGTACAAGCTTGGATTCAGTCTTTACTTTGATTACTTACATGGTCTTTAGAGACATATTTGGCGAGTGACTTATAAAGGTGATGTCGGGCGTAGGCCAAATCTCAAGACATTCATAATAATATTTGAGTAATTGATAAATGGAAATTGATTATCTAATGATTGTTGAGTATGCATGAAAAATGAATAGTGCATGTTCGGACACCAGGTGAGGGCTGAAAGAGGTACTTGAGTATATAGTTCCTTTTAGTGCTTACTTTATTTTATGCATGCCTTCACACGTTTTAAATTATTTATTAAATGTCTAGATTTGGGGTAGACATCGGTGGTCCCGACCTACTGAGATTTACATATCACACCCTACATGGCCCGCCATTGCACTGGGTACTTGTGTAGATTCTATTAGGTTGTAGGACTTTGATGTTTGCATTCACTTGGGTGTTTGGAGAAGAGGACCGAGCAGAGGCTCGGGATGCTCGAGGAGACCTCCCTTTGGGCTTTGAGTCATTATTTATTTATTTCCATATTAGAATGAAAAGCATGCTGTTTTGTTCACTGTTTTATACTTTTGTATCTTTAGCATGTCATGCAAGTGTCTGTTGTATAATTTGGCATTGGCCACTTTTATAAAATTAGTATTATTAGTCTTCCGTTGTTTGTCATTTATGAGTTACTGCTTCTACTATTGCTAGTTATCCACACTAATATATCATTGTGCAACTCTAACAAGAGGGTATAGTCTCCCCACTGACTATCCTCAGACACCCACTACTAGTCGGCATCCTTTGGCCTACAGGGTGACGCACTTGATGTCATGTGGAGACCGGTCCGGCCACCAGATTAGTGGTGACCCAGGTCGGGATGTTAAAAAGTGGTATTAGTGGTTTAAGTTTATTTCTTTTCCATTGTCCTACTATTTTGGGGTAGGTAGATAGGAGACAAGGAATTTGTCGGTGCCTGGGTTAATAGACATGCTTGGGACAGATCACCTCAAGTATGGGAAATGACCAATTTTCCAAGGATGGGAATTAATGTTTGAACTATTAGATGTTTCCATTGATATGATTTCACCTTGAGAGACTAGTGTATTTTCCGCTGTTAATTTTTTTGATAATTTTCAAAAGAATAATTTTATTGGCCTGATATGGCAAGGAAGTTTCATGCATGCATCATCTTAGGCACTTAGAGATTCACGTGTCATGCATATAACATGCCATGTAGTTGCATTAGTAGGATGCCTACTAATTTGGATTGTGTTCCTTGGGTGAAATGCCATATTTGATCTGCTTTAGCATGCCTCTCTAGATAGCATGTTATAATGATAGAGTTAACATGCTCGAGTGATTATATTCCATACTTCCTTAGATATTAGCTTGGTTTGTTGTTGTGACATGCTTCTATGTTATAACATGTTGTTGTGTTACTTCTTATACTAACATGTTATAGAATTTTTGATATTTGAAATGGGTGTTAAAGATAAAATTTTAAATAAATGTTTATTGTGTTAAATGGGAGCCAAAATTCAGTGATAAGGTGTATGGGTGCCTTATCGATTGGTAGGTGGCCACCCATATAATTTGGACCATTAGGTTGATCATGTTAATTTCGGAATTGACATTGGTATCGATTAATAAGAGCCAATTTTCAATCCATGGAGTGTATGGGCGCTTCATGAATTATGAAATGACAACTCATATTACATGTGATGACTTGATGCCATGTGAAATGCTTATAAATGTGAAAGATGTTTAATGTTGATCTGAAATCAAATGGCTAGCTTCAAAAATGCAACTGGACCCAAGTAGGCCAGTTGGGGAGTGTTTTTATGAGATAACCCATTTGGGTGTTTAAAATTTTAATACCTATGTGTTTTCTATTGGGTTGCATTATAGATAACCCAGGTTGGTTAAAATGTGATCCTCATAGGTCTCCTTATCTTCTTAAAAGAAATTTATTTTGATAAATTTCTTGATAATGAAGAGCTGTCAACTAACGCAAATTTTTTAAAAATGGAGTTTTATGAAACATTCTATTTTGCCTTGGGGCGTTTTGAAAATAGTACTATGATGTTTTAATTAAATCGTTTGAAGATTAAATATTAAAGGTGATAAAATATAAGAGTCATGAAATTGGAACCTTTTGTGGTGTCCACTGTTTAAAACCCCTCATGTAAAGGGTAGTTCGGACTTCTCTTGAGTTTCCTTGGAAGAGAAGCATGAGTACTTCCCATAGGCGTTATTCTCCTTAGAAATGGACTTATGTTCGTATTTTGATCCTAGTGACTTGTTTGAAGTGACTCAGTTTAGGGTTGATACTTTTTCTTCGTAAGGGGCTAACTTGTGGTTGGTAGCGCATTCAGAACCTAAATGCCTTGCTAGCACTATGGATTTTCCCACTCTTTTGGAGATGTTGGGTGCTGTTGTCCCAGGTAGGAATTCTAGTTTCCTATGAAACCCTTGTTTGATATAGTGACCTGAGACTTTTACATATAACATTTCATGATTTTAAACACAATTCATCATCAGAGTACAAGCCAAGGATCGTTAAGTCTAGTGTCTTGGAAGACTATGTACATATAACACAAAACAAGGGGCTAAAAAACACTTCATTATTTAATCTCCATAATGCACTTCTAACTTCCTTTGATCCCTTACATCTACATAGGGTACCCTAGGGAACACATGAACAAAGGGATGAGCTAAAAAGCCCCGTAATTGAATGAACATAAGGATACATTTCAAGCACATGAGTTAGGAGAGATGACATAATGATATTCAATGCTTGAAACTTATAAAATCATTTAACATAAGAATGGGATCATATAAACATGGAATCATATAAATATGGCAGAATCATAATGCATTTCTTTAGTACGGGTCAAGGCTAACCGCAAATCTCGTTTCCCATTTCAGTAAGGGTCAAGGCTAACCCCCAATCCCGTTTCACATCGCATCTCATGAGACTTAACCTTACCCAATGCATTGGAGTGCTATCTGGGTTCACCCATCTCAACATATTCATGAATATTTATGCCACATAAATATTCTTACCACATATACAATCATACTTAATCAACCATACAATAACATAAGGGTACCCAGGAAAAGAATTAGGTACCACAATCATGACATCAATCATAACCAATGGGCGCATCAGGAAATTGTCCATATAAGGAAAGAATTAGAAAATACATGGATGATCATAGGGTAAAATAGGTATATATCACGGTAAGTGGTTTCAACCATAAGTGAAAACATATGAGAAATGTATTTTAGACACATTGGCATTAAAGCAATTTTGTGCGGTTTTGAGGAAAATACTATAGAGATTCTAAAATAGTAAAGTAGACATACTTTTATATAAGACCAGAATTTAACAAAGATGGTTTTCATAATAAAAATACAGAATTTAAAAATATAATGGTGTCTTAAAACCGAAGATAAAGTGCTCTTGAAATTGGGTAAACGTTTGGGAAGTTCCATTAAAACAAGTGTACTTATTGAGAAGTATCGAAGAGAGATTCACTTATAGGCTTGTATAACCACAATATAGAGTGAGAGGTGGATCTTGGAACATGATTTTGGTTATGATAAACCTAATTTAGAAGTTATATATAAATGAAAAGACAACATCATTTTGGTAAAAAGAAATATAGATCAACCTGAAGGAATAATGGAAGTTCGGGTAGAATCCATCATGGTTTATTTGCATGGTATCGTGTATAATTAAGAGGGCTTGATGAGAGAGATAAGGGGTTTCTAATAAATTATAAATAATTAGGGAATAATGCGGAAGGTGTCTAAATGCACCCCATCACTTGGTATTACCCAAAAAGGCATAGCATAGAGAATAATCTTGATTAAGAGTAAAAAAAGGAGGATCCCTTACCTTAAGTCTTTTGGTGTTCACCACTTGATATTAATGACCTGAATAGTAAAATTGGATTTGTTAATCAATAGGTAATGAACTTTATTTACAAGTAAAATATTTATTATATCCCTTTTAATTTCATTTATACCCATTTTGATTGATTATATGTTTCAATTTCACAGTTCGGGTCCGTTTGTTTCCTTGGTTTTAATGATTAGTTCACTTGTATTTAGGTTCGGATAAAAAGTAAGAAGGGAGTGGTCATCCAGAATTGATGTTATATATCATTGGTGAGCATCCAGCAGGATACATGGTTACAAAATTCATTTGGTTAAATTGGAGTGAAAGAGAACCATGACATAAGACATTAATGATAAACGCTTGAATTAATTTTTGCGATTTTACCCATAATTAACTTGTTTTGTATTACTATTTGATATCATGAGATTATAAGGATTCCAGAACCATAAATAGGATATATAAGATATATAATAATCTGGTTCAACCATAACATATATGGTTTCATGATCAGAAACAAATATGATAAAAGAACTTGAAAACACATTATCCACGATGTCGATCACGGACGATGTTTTAATTTTAGAACGTGAGGGAGAGGAGAAGAAGCATGATTCTTGAATTTTTTTCATAAAAATGATTAAAATCCAGAATATATGATATTATGGAGCTCTCATGCCTTTTTGTTAAGTGAAAGGGAAGAGGATATAAGAAAAGAAGGAAATTGAAAACAAAACACTTGAAAATGAAAGGGGATCCTAACCCTTTGATCTCCCCTCTTTGAGATTCCTCTTAAGGCCTTTGATTTTGGCCTTTTGGTAAGACCAGAAATCCTTAAACTTGGGGAAGGAGCCTGTAAGGATAATTGGGAAGAATTTGGGATAGGCACAAGTCTTGAGAGGTGTGTGGAAAAGAGGTAAGGAGAGGGGGTATTTATAGTGAGGGAGGGGAGGTTTTTCCCATTATTTTAAGTATTAGTTTATTATTTAAGGACAAGAAAATGAATGATTGAGAATTATCAACATATATACTAAAATAATCAAGTATGATTCAATATTATCATCTTAAATCATCCATACATCACCTACGATGTAGTATTTAGCATTTATTGCAATTTATCGTATTTTACTATTCATCAAAAATTCACGTCTTTCAGAAAAATCCCAAAAATTCACCCAATTTTTTTTTTGACATGTAGAATCCAAAAATGAAGTCCATTTTTCAAAAATAATTTTCCAATTATTAATATTTTAATATTTAATTAAAATAACAATTTAGTATGAAAACCAATTTTAAAACATTCATTAACTTATTCTAAAATACACATATATTGTACATCAAACATGATTATTATTTCTATACTATCATAGGTGATGTAACTATTAATTAGGGTATATCACTATTCATAAGGGTATGTTATTATTCATTAGGGTAGGTTACTATTCACCAAAAAATATTTTTCCCTTATCGGACTCCAAATAACTTACTGATTACAACTGTGTATGCCCGATTTTCGAAATTCCAAACAAAAAAGTGTCAAACATATGTTTAGAGGTCACTTAGCACATAGTATTTCATTATGTTGAGTTTTCATGTGATTTTATGATATAATTATGAGAAGGGAATTTTCCTTTAAAAACATTGGGTCATTACATTCCCCCCCCCCTTATGAAATTTCGCCTTTGAAATTTTCACTTCCCGCATTTAAACAGATGAGGGTAACATTGCCTCATCGCCTCCTCCAGTTCCCATGTTGCTCATTAAAACTTTTGGTTTCTCCATAACACTTTGACTAGATGAATTTTCTTAATTTGTAGAACATTTTCTCTACGATCTATGATATTTACTGGTTGTTCCTTATAAGAAAGATCATTCTCCAATGGTACCACCTCTGGATTGAGTACATGTGAGGGGTCTAGTATGTAATTTCTCTAGAGGGATACATGGAATACATTGTGTACTTAAGATAGGTTAGGTGGGAGTGCTAGTCAGTAGGCCATCGCTCTGATGCGTTCAAGGATATCAAAGGGGCCAATGAACCTTGGGCTTAGCTACCCTTTCTTCCAAAATCGCATGACTCTCTTCCATGGTGATATTCAAAGGAAGACTTTATACCCAACGTCAAATTGCAAGTCCCTTAGACGGTTGTCAGCATAGCTCTTTTCCCAACTCTGAGTAGCCTTGATGTTTTTTTGGATGACTTGGACCTTCTCTGTCATCTCTTTCACAAGATCGGGTCCAAGTAGCTTTCGTTCTCTAACTTCATCCCAACAGGTTGGAGTTCTACATCGATTTCCATACGGAGCTTCATATGGAGCCATCTCAATACTTGAGTGGAAGCTATTGTTGTATGAGAACTCAACCAATAGAATATGCTGATCCCATCCACCTTTGAATTCTAGAGAGCAGGCTCTCACCATATCTTCAAGCATATGAATAGTCCTTTCAGATTGTCCATCTGTTTGGGGGTGATAGGCCGTGCTGAAATTTAATTCAGTACCCAAAGTATGTTGAAGACTCTTCTCGAATTTAAATGTGAACCTTGGATCATGATCAGAGAAAATTGTGAGTGGAATTCCATGCAGTCTCACCACATCCTTCACATACATTTTTTCATGTTGTTCAAGTGAGAGGTCTTCCCGAATAGAAATAAAATGTGCGGTCTTGGTATGTCGGTCAACTAGAACCCATGTCGCATTATTTCCCATTGAATTCTTCATGAGACCCGTGACAAATTCCATTGTGACATTCTCCCATTTCCACATTGGTATCTGCAATTGTTGCATCATCCCTTTGGAATTTTCTCACTTTTATTTAACTTACTGACAAAACAAGCACCTTGATATATATTCCTCAATCTCATTCTTCATGTTGTCCCACTAGAAATGTTCACGGAGATCACGATACATCTTGTTACTTTCATGATGGATAGAGAATGTTGAGATATATACATTTTTCAATATATCATTCTTTATCTCAGATGATGAAGGCACACAAATCCACGTTCCAAACCAAATCACACCATCATCATTGATATGGAACTCTTACAGCTTCCCTTCATTTACTGCATTGACCTTCTTTTGTAACTCCACATCATCCCTTTGTGCTTCCTTAACCTTATCATGGATAGATGTTTGAGAAATAATTTGGGCAAGTTAGGATGTATCCCCTACCCTTAAGATTTCTAAATCTATCCTTTGCATATCTTAGAAGATAGGGTCTTTCTCAATTCGTAACATGGTTAGAGTAGCAGGTTCTTTTCTGCTCAGAGCATTAGCTACCTTGTTCCCCTTTCCAGGATAGTTTTGAATAGAGCAATCGTAATCCTTGATTATCTCTAACCATCTCCTTTGATGCATGTTGAGATCCTTTTGTGTTAATATATACTTTAGGCTCTTGTGGTCGGAGTATATATCACACTTCACACCATAAAGGTAGTTCCGCCAGATTTTCAAGGCAAAAATCATGGCCGCCAGCTCTAGATCATGCATCGAGTAGTTGTTCTCATGGATCTTCAACTGCTGTGAGGAATAGGCTATCACTTTATCATTTTTCATGAGTACACAACCCAATCTATTCTTTGAAGCATCACTGTATATCAGAAAACATTCTCCACGTTTTGGCAATGTGAGTACAGGTGCAGTGATCAGGCTTCTATTTAGCTCCTTGAAGCATGCCTCATATTCTTCGGTCCAGAAAAAATTTACCCCCTTCTGTTTCATCTTGGTCATCGTGTTTGACAATCGTGAAAAGTTCTTCATGAATTTTCAATAATACCCTACTAGACCCAAAAAGCTACGGATCTCTATTATAGAAGTTGGCCCCGACCACTCTTCAATTGCCTTTGTCTTGGAAGGGCCCACAGATATCCCGTTGCTTTTGATAAAATTCCACATGAATGATACTTCTTCCATCAAGAACTCACATTTACTGTACTTCGCATACAACTTCTCTCTTTGAAAAGTATTTAACACAGTTTTTAAATGCCCCTCATGTTCCTCCTTACTCTTGGAGTATATCAAAATATCATCAATAAAGACTCACACAAATTTGTCAAGGTAATCTCTAAAGACTCTATTCATTAAATCCATGAAAATTGATGGAGCATTAGTGAATCCGAAGAGAATCACTATGAACTCATAGTGTCCATACCATGTTTGAGAGGCGGTCTTGGGTATATCTTCCTTCCCCACATTTAGTTACTGATATCTTGACCGAAGGTCCACCTTAGAGAAATAACTGGCCCCACGAATCTGATCGAATAAGTCCTCTATCCGTGGAAGGGGTTACTTGTTCTTTATTGTCATTTTATTGAGCTCATGATAATCATTGCAAAGGTTAATTTCTCCATCCTTCTTCTTGATTAAGAGGACTGGAGCACCCCATGGTGAAGTACTCGGTCGTATAAAACCTTTTTCCATATTAACTTGTAACTGCTTCTTTAGCTCTTCTGGCTCTACGTTGTCCATTCTGTAAGGTGTCTTTGAGATAGGTAGAGATCCAGGGATATGTTCAATAAAGAAATCTACCTCTAGGTATGGAGGAAGACCAGTCAACTCTTCAGGGAATACGCCAGAGTAATCCCTCACGATGGGCATTTATTCAAGCGTGATTCTCTCCTTTGTCTAGATCATTTGAGCTAGACATGCTTAATTATAAGGCAACAATATCCACACATGAGACGAAGATTCTAAAGGAGACTCATGTTCTTCCTTACATTTTTAAAGAATCGGAGGATGATTCAGGAAGTGAAAAGTGATTTCCCTTTCCTGACAGTTGATGTTGGCTTTGTACAAAGATAGTCAATACATGCCCAATGTTGAGTAAAACTACACTAAAAGAAGTAAGACGAGATTTGATGGGTGGTTCAGTCCACAAACATTAACTAGGGAGGAGTTATAAACCCTATATGTAGTGATCTCCCCATTTTCTGTTTTCACAGATAACTTTTCCTCCAAATTTTGAGGTGGTGTTGAATAGTTCTATTAAACTTGCAAGATAAGAAAGAATGCATAGAACCAGAATTAAATAGTACTTCTTCTATTCTTGAATGAATAACTATTGTACCTATCACCACATCATTTTCTGGCTCCACCTTAGCAGTAGTGATAGCATAATCTCTTCCTTGTTTCCTTGGAGGTTGTTGTTGATTTCCTCCGACAACCCTTGGCTTAGGTCAATTTTTGGCATAATGCCCAAGCTCCATGCAGGTGAAACACTGCACTGCATGCTGAGTGTTGTTCTAAACCTTCCTTTATTCTTCAACATTAGTGGGATTTTTCATATCCCTTCTGCAATTCTTGGATAGATGACCAGAATTTCTGCATTTGAAGAAATTCTTTATTCCCTTGAGACATTAACCAGGATGCTTCTTCCCACAATTTTTGCAAAGGGGAAAGTGAGGCTTATTTCCATCATGGGAATTTTTTGATGAACCACTCATGTTGTTCTCCATTTTTTGCTTCATGTCACTAGGCCCATGAGACCACTGAGAGTCTCCAATATCCACTTCTACTTTTAGGGATCAACATACAATATCCTCATAACTGTCAATGTCTTGAATTTCCAAAACATTTTTTAGACACATTTTTAGTTTGCTAAAGAAGTGATCCACCTTAATTTCAGTGTTCATGACCAAGACAAAGGTGTACCTTGAAAGACTTGTATTGTTTGCTTCATACGCCTCGAGGGACTTATCTTCCTTCTGCTTGAGTCCGAGGAACTCTCTTTCCATCTTGAGTGGAAGGGTTCAATGAAATTTTTGTTGAAAAATATCCTCTCGAATTCCTCCCAATCCATGGAGTTAATTTCCTGTTGGGAATTTGTATTCATGATCAGTGTCCACCACTGATCATCTTCCCCATCAAAATTATAGGCCACCAGTACAACATTCTCTTCTTCTGAGCACTACAGAACAGAAAATATCTTTTCAATGGAGTTAATCCAATATTATGTGAGGAGGGGATACGAAGAACTGCTAAACATGGGATGCCTTTCACACATTAAGGATTCTATGGAAACAATCTCTTTACTTGGAGGAGGATGGAGTTCTGCCTGATTCAAGTTATTATTCATAACTCGAGCCAGCTGAGAAAGTATTGTCATGAAGTTTTGAGCACCCATTCCCGTCATATTAGGCACATCATTAAGGAAATATTCACATTGCCTATCACGTTGGTTGTTGGAATGTGTTCTTCTATTTCCTGCCATTAACTAAGAAAAAGAACATATAATTAGAGTTCTTGAATACTTAGCTATTGAGCATAAAAAGAAACTTTTAACATAAAAGTATGAACTCATAAAGAAAAAATATATCCTAACATGTGATTCCTTAGGATTATATCTAGGTTATCCTCAATATATTTATTAACTTATAATCTTATGGGATTCTTTTTTTCCCTTAATAACGGTTAGTACTAAGATTGTGAATCTACCAAAGCATATCCCACGGGAGTGTCGTAACCAAGAGTGCAACAATACCCATTATCATGCACCAGTTACCATTCGAGTCTAGCTCAAAGCGATGTTTTCAGGTTTTACCTATATATACGTTTGTTCCAGAGCCGCCTCTACCTGCTCGTATCCAGACAAGAATGTATTTTCTTGATAAACAACTTGCTCAATACTCACTAAAATTTAGGACTGTTTTCCTATTCATAGTCTCATCCTTAAGGTTCTCTATTCCTAATCTCCAAAAATAACTAGACTATCCTATAATACCAACTATAGAACCTCGATCCTTTTACATATAACACTTCATGATTTTAAACATAATTCATCATCATAGTATAAGCCAAGGATCGTTAAGTCTAGTGTCTTGGAAGACTAGGTACATATAACACAGAACATGGGTATAAAAACACTTCTTTATTTAATCTCCGTAATCAGATCCTAACTTCCTTTTATCCCTTACATCTACATAGGGTACTCTGGGGAACACATGAATAAAGGAATGTTCTAAAAAGCCCAGCAAGGGAATGAAAATAAGGATACATTTCAAGCACATGAGTTAGGAGGCATAACATAATGATATTCAAAGCATGGAACTTATAAAATCATTTAATATTAGAATGGGATAATTTATACATGGAATCATATAAACATGGTAGAATCATAAAGCATTTCTTTAGTATGGGTCAAGGCTAACTGCCAATCTCGTTTCCCATTTCAGTACGGGTTAAGGCTAACCGCCAATCTCGTTTCACATCGCATCTCATGAGATGTAACCTTACCCAATGCATTGGAGTGATATCTGGGCGAACCCAACTCAACATATTCATGAACATTCTTTCCACATAAATATTCTTACCACATATACAATCATACATAATAAACCATACACAAACATAATGGTATCCATGAAAAGAATTGGGTACCACAATCATGACATCAATCATAACCAATGGGCGAATCATGAAATTGTCCATGTATGGAAAGAATTAGAAAATACATGGATGTTCATATGGTAAAATAGGCATATATCATGGTAAGTGGTGTCAAATATAAGTGAAAACATATGAGAAATGTATTTTAGACACATTGACATTAAAACATTTTTGTGCGGTTTTAAGGAATATACTATAGAAATTTTAAAATAGTAAAGAAGAAATTCTTTTATATAAGACTAGAATTGAACGAAGAAGGTTTTCATAATAAAAATACATTATTTAAAAAGATAATGGTGTCTTAAAACAGAATATAGAGTTCACTTGAAATTGGGTATAAGTTTGGGAAGTTCCTTTAAAACAAGTGTACTTATTGGGAAGTATCAAGGAGAGATTCACTTATAGGAAAGTATAACCACAAAGAGAGTGAGAGGTGGATCATGGAACATGATTTTGGATAATATAAATAGAATTTTTAAGTTCTATATAAAATAAAAGACAACATCATTTTGGTAAAAAGAAATATATAGCAACCCGATGGAATAAAGGAAGTTCGGGTAGAATCCATCATGGTTTATTGGCATGGTATCGTGTATAATTAAGAGGGATTGATGATAGAGATAAGGGGGTTCTCATCACTTATAAAACATTATGGCAGTATGGTGAAGGTGTATAAATGTTCCCCATCACCTGGTATTAAACAAAAAGGCATAGCATAGAGAACAATCTTGATTAAGAGTAAAAAAAGGAGGATCCCTTACGTTAAGTGTGTTGGTGTTCTCCACTGGACATTAATGACCTGAATATTCAAATTAGGTTTGTTAAACAATAGGCCTTGAACCATATATACATTTAAAATATTTATTATATCCTTTCTATGTTCATTTATACCTATTTTGATTGATTATAAGGTTCGATTTCATGGTTCGGTTCTGTTGGTTTCTTTGGTTGTAACGATAAGTTCACTTGTATTTAGGTTCGGATAAAAAGTAAGATGAAAGGGGTTATACAGAATTGATGTTATATATCATTGGTGAGCATCCATAAGGTTACATGGTAAAAAAATTAATTTGGTTAAATTTGAGTGAAAGAGAACCATGACATAATACATTAATGATAAACTCTTGAATTAA
Organism: Viscum album; assembly: GCA_963277665.1. Classification (NCBI taxonomy): domain Eukaryota; kingdom Viridiplantae; phylum Streptophyta; class Magnoliopsida; order Santalales; family Viscaceae; genus Viscum; species Viscum album. The sequence continues at coordinate 399,180,355 of OY728125.1, forward strand.
TTTTAGCGATTTTACCCCGAATTAACTTGTTTTGTATTACTATTTGATATCATGAGAGTATAAGTATTACAGAACAATAAATAGGATATATAAAATATATAATATTCTGGTATAACCATTACATAAATGGTTTCATGACCAGAAACAAAGATGATAAAAGAACTTGATAACACATTATCCACGATGTCGATCACGGACAATGTTTTAATTTTAGAACATGAGGGAGAAGAGAAGGGAGCATGATGCTTGAATTTTTTCCATAAACATGATTAAAATCCATAATATATGATATTATGGAGCTCTCATTCCTTTTGGGTAAGTTAAGGGGAAGAGGGTATAAGAAAATAAGGAAATTAAAAACAAAACACTTGAAAAATGAAAGGGGATCCTTACCCTTTGATCTCCCCTCTTTGAGATTCCTCTTAAGGCCTTTGATTTTGGCCTTTTGGTAAGACAAACAGCCCTTGGATGTGGCGAAGGAGCTCAGGAGTATAATTGGGAAGAATTTGGGCTAGGAACAAGGCTTTAGAGGTGTGTGGGAAAGAGGTAAGGAGAGGGGGTATTTATAGAGAGGGAGGGTAGGTTTTTCCCATTATTTTAAGTATTAGTTTATTATTTAAGGCCAAGACTATGAATAATTAATAATTATCATCAGATATACTAAAATAATCAAGTATGATTCTATATTACCATCTTAAATCTTCCATACATCACATATGATGCAGTATTTAGCATTTATTGTAATTTATCATATTTTACTATTCATTAAAAATTCAAGTATTTCATAAAAATATAAAAAATTCACCCAAACCATTTTTCAACGTGCAGAATCCAAAAACGAATTCCATTTTTCAAAAATACTTTTCTATATATTATTATTTTAATATTTAATTAAAATAAAAATTTTGTATGAAAACCAGTTTTAAAACATTCATTAACATATTCTAAAATACAGGAATATTGTACTTCAAACATGAATATTTTATTTATACTATCGCAGGTTATGTTACTATTCATTGGGGTATATCACTATTCATAAGGTTTTGTTACTATTAATTAGTGTTGGTTACTATTCACAAAAAATATGTTTCCCTTACCGGACTCCAAATAACTTACTGATTACAACTGTGTATGCAAGATTTTCAAAACTCCAAACACGGAATTTTCAAACTTATGTTTAGAGGTCACTTATCACTTAGTAGTTTATTAAGTTGAGTTTTCATGTGATTTTATGACATACTTATGGGAAGGAAATTTTCATTGAAAAAACGTGGGTCGTTACATTCAAATGGGTGGTGATGTGTATCTTGACCTCGTTTTGGGCTTGAGCATCAAGTAATGCTCTTTGTCAGCTGGTTAGACGTGCCTCAGGCATGGTCGGATGATTTGTTGGTTGTTTTACCCTTTATTCTTAGTAATGGATGACTAGTTATGGTTTCATCCAGGAAAATGGTCGTATGAGGAATAATGACTCCGTAATAAGACTTTTATACTGTTTTTGTACGGTCTTGGGTCAACTCCATGTAGAGTAACGTGAGCGTTAAAGAATCAGTTTCATTTCAATTCATGGATTGGTTTTCAAAAGACTCGGGTGTTTGACACACCGATCTTGTTGTTAATCTAGTACGTTGGTGAGAAGCTGATCTTTTCATGAGACATCATGGGAAATACTAAGGTGGGTATTTCCACATTGTTCATGATGAATGTGTTGGAAGGTGATGTCGAGCTTTTGGAAGAGAGTAGTTCGGTAATTTTTTGACTGATCTTCTTCATGACCTCGGTTCTCTCTTAGTGTGCTCTTATGCACATGACAAGCATGTCCCCTATCTTGACCTTGTCATGGAGACAGTAAGGTAGCGTCGGTCTTGTGACACGCTCTAGTTTAAATGTTTTTAGGCTTAATGAGTAGTTGTTATCTAGGTAGTACGCAGGATGCGTTGATTCTTTGGGCAACTTTGCTTTTCGTGTTGGGGCATGGTTGTTTTTAAAATATCCTTGTGATGGATTGACATGTAAAATTTACCAGATGTTGGGTAAGGACATCATTATACTGGCATATGGTTTTGAAATAGTTTTAAAGGAACACCGTCAGATAAATGGAAAAGGTGGATTTTGGGTCCGCGTCATCATTGAGTGAAGCATGAGAAACATGTTCTGTTGTTTGATCGAGGTTCAACCTTTTTTGTTGACAAGGTCCTTCTAATGACCTATGATATAAGCTCTATTTCGATGTTTGAGCTTTAGAGTAATATTTGGATCTGGTTAAAAAGGATTATCCATCAGGTTTGAGAAGGGTTAATGGTTTCTTTGGCGTTATTAATTCAACGTGTCACATTTAATGAGATTAAATGACCTTATTAGGTCGGTTGTTTCAGTAGTGGTTCCCAATGGCTTCTCAAGGACGAGAAGTTTTTAAGATGTCTATAATGTAAGATCCTGTGTTTTGAACCGGATTAAAATTAAAAATGTTTCTAAAAATGTTTCTTGATTTATCAATTGGTCATTCTTTTTAAACCGAGCTCTGAAATTTTATTCTGAGTGTTGTATCACCTAAAATGGCATTTTTTGAACTTTGATAGAATTTTTGAGGTAAAGGGGAAGTCACACGGGTGGCACACAGTTTGTCTAACAATGTGGCCATATCAGGTGTAGTTGGTCCTGGAGGCAGTGGCATCCACACGGACGGTGCACGGCTTGTCTAACCATGCTGTAAGACCATGCGAGAAGGGTGGCCTGGGCAGTAGCTAACACACAGTTAGCGCACGATTTGTCAAACTGTGTTAACTAACCTTACATGCACTTAAACGAGATCTTTAAATTTGTGGATCTCGCTCGTTTTTGCCTTTAGATGGATCATTTTTCCTCCCAAGTGGCCATAACTCGGGATTACTCTCCCTTGAATATTGTAAAACCTCTCCCATGTGTTTTGGAGGCGATCCAAAGGCTTCTCTTGGCAAATCGAAGCCAAATACTTGAGGTAGGTAGATTTTTTTCTATATTCTTGTTCGGTTTCTTAGATCTACATTGATCTACACCTCCTCTTCTCACAATTTCTTAGATCTACACACATAATGGGTAAATCTAAGTGTGTGGATGAAAAGTATGATGAGTTTTGTTCTTGGTCTTGCTAGAAGAAGTGATCTAAGGCGGGTTCTTGAAGAATAAACCTGTTTCTCTTGAGGGTTCTTCATTCATTGTGGTTTCCATCCAAACCCGAGGTAGGGTCCCAAATCTTTAACACATATTTTATGAATTATATATTCTTTAAATAAATTGAGAATGTGAATTTATTTTATATTGATTTCTCGATAAATTAAACTTTTGATGTTATTGAATAGTTCCGCCACATGAGATAAGTGAGGACGTGAACTTGTGTTGATTGTAACCATGTTTGGGTAACTTGGTTAAAGTGATATGATTAAAAAGTTAAATTATTAGAATGGGGAGATTGAGTATAAGGATAATTAATTGTAGAAATAATTATCAAGTCATGATTTGGAATGAGTTTGTGGCATTAATTGATTATTTGGAATATTGAATATTTGACATATTCGGGATATAATTTGGAAACTGGTAATAATTAATAGAGGGATTAATTATTACATGTTTAATGGTAAATGGTTAACAAATTGATTATTGGTTAATGATATAAGGTTTTATTAATTAATTTTTGAATTAATTAATTTGCATGCATTAAATTAAGAGTGTGAATTGATTATTTGTTACGATTGTTGGCCAAGGGTACCATTTTATGTGTGTTATCTTTACACTCTTTAATTTGCCTTGGATGGAGTTATTTAGAGATCTGATATGTTGTGTGAGATGGTCACTAAATTATCTTGGCTTTGTTCAGCATTTTTTGAGATGATTTTGGTGATCTTGTAGATTGTTAAAGTCATGGACAAACCATTGTTTGAATAGACGGGTTCAGACTATTTAAAGTATTTGGATAATTAAGGGCGGAGTTAATTATTTAGTTGGCTTTCTAAGAAGAAATAATTGTTAATTAATTATTAATTAATGATATGTAGAATGGTTAATTAAGTGTTGAATTATTTGATGAGTGATTTGTGTTGTTAATTAATAGTTGAATTAATTAATGGTTTGGTTTTGTGGTGTTAGACAGGGTATTCTACTCCAATGATAAATATATATGTTTGATTGATGAATGGGTTTTGAGACAAGGACTGAGGCTTTAAATACTCACAGGGTGTTAGACATGATGTTCTAAACCTATTATAGAAGTATTTGTATGATTGATAAAAGGGTTTTGAGAGAGGTGCTGATGCTGCAAGTACTCGAAATGTCCTAGACATGGCATTCTACACACAACTTGCAAGAAAATATTCTTTTATGGGATAGAGACTGATGGTCCAAATACCCATGGGGTGTGAGACATGGAATGATGCTCTGAATACTCACGAGGGTTCTAGACAAGATGTTCTCCACCAATTAATTATCATTAGACTATGAGACCAATTGTTCATGTGGGAAATTAGTTTATTATTAATGAAGGCTATTGTGACATGATGATTTGTGAATTTTTTATGAGAAAGGGTTTAGGAATATTAATGAACTGGGTGAACCACTGTTAGTGGATAGACCCAGGAGCGCATCACTATTTTAGTGGACGTTCTTAGACATAATATATGAAAGATTTAATTGAATAACTTATGATGCCTTATCCAAGAAAAAGAAAAAGCTTGGATTCGATCTTTACTTTGATTACTTAGATGGTCATCAGAGAAATATTTTATGACTGACTTATACAGGGGATGTCGGTCATAGGCCGAATCTCAAAATTTTCATAATAAGATTTGGGTAATTTATAAATGGAAAATGATTATGTAATGATTGTTGATTATGCATGAAAAATGAATAGTGTAGGTTCAGACACCAGTTGAGGGCTGAAGTCGGTACTTGAGTATATAGTTACTTTGTACAAATTACTTTATTTTATGCATGCCTTCACGTGTTTTAAATTATTTTTTAAATGTTAGGATTTGGGGTAGACACTGGTGGTCTCGGGTTACTGAGATTTATATCTCACACCCTACTTGGGCCGCCATTGCAATGTGTACCCAAGTAGATTCTATTTGGTTGCAGGACTATACTGTTTGCATTTACATAGGAGTTAGGAGCAGAGGACCGAGTGGAGGCTCAGGATGCTCTAGGAGACCTCCCTTGGGGCTTTTAGTCATTATTTATTTATTTCTGCATTGGAATTTAAAGCATGTTGTTTTGTTCATTGTTTTCTACTTTTTTATCTTTAGCATGTCATGCATGAATCTTTTGTATAATTTTGTGTCGGCCAATTTTATAAAATGGGTATTATTTATCTTTCACTGTTTGACATTTATGAGTTACTGCTTCATCTATTGTTTGTTATCCACACTGATATACCGTCGTGAAACTCTGACAAGAGGGTATAATCTCCCCACTGAATATCCTTAGAATCTCGCTGCTAGTAGGTAGCCTTTGGCATACGGGGAGACACACTTGAGGTCATATGCCGACCTTTCCGGCCACGAGTTTAGCGGTGACCTAGGTCAGGATGGTATAGCAGCATATCTTCATCTCTGGATATTAGGGAATCTTGGACACCTGATCGCATGACATTGGTGATTATAGGGGTTGTTTTTTATTCCTAAAATCTTTCCTTGGATTCCTACCCACCCTATCTAAATGTGGATCAGCAAGTGGTGTCCCTCATCCAACATTTTCATGGATCTCGTTCCACTCCTATAGAAGATATCCTCAAATCCAATGCATATCATGATTTTTCCCAATTCTCCACACCATGAATGATAAAAATCTCTAGGGAAATAGATTTCTCTTCCCTATTTCCCCCCAATCCCTCCTCTTCCATAAGAATGCATAGGAATGCTCAGATCACCAATATTTGGGACCTGCATGCGACCATGGTGTTTTTCATGCCATAGTGGATAATCCTCTTCCATACCCGTACTTCATCCCTGAATAGAGTATGAATCATGTCTCATTCAAAGTGGATATCATCTGATTCTTGATCTCAAGTTAAGATCCTTCCTGCAATAAGGGCCAAAACCATGTTTGTATTGTTTTTACGATCTCCCACATCATCTGGAATGCTCAGGGTTTGCGGGCTTGGGTGGAAATGGATTTCCTCTCTAAAGAAGTTTCTAAAAATAAATTATCTTTTATTATGGTGCTCAAACCGAAACAATGTTCATCCAAGATTTTGATTTTTTCTATTAATATGGGAATGTGTTATTTCAAGCATGGTGATCCCACCAATCAAAATATTTGGATCTTATATATGTCCTCTCTCTCAGTGGAGAAACTAGATATATATGACCATTAAGTTTTGGTTAAAGTATATTCTAGTTATTTGGTTTTCTTATTCTCTTTGTATTTTCTAACTGTGATGTTCGGTTAAGGGAACAAATTTTTTGTGTTCTTAATGGTTCTATTGGTATAGCTTAAGAAATAATTGGAGATATTAACATGAAGGAATTGGGTTATGATATTGTGATTAAATTAGATATGGAAAATACATATGATAGGCTCTTGTTGAACTTTATTGTTCGGGTGATGAGATTCTTGGGATTCTTAGACAGGGCGATAGATCTATTCTTCTATTGTTATACCATTCATTGGTTCTCTATTCTCTTCATGGGGAGATGGTACAACTTCTTCAATTAGGTTATGGGGCTATGGAATGGGGACCCCTTATTCTCCAACATCTTTATTATGGTTCATGATACTCTAAGTAGACACTTTTCTTCCTGTATACAACTCAACACCACCAGTCATTACCACTACAAGGCTCACATCAATGGGTTTTCCCACCTCATTAATGATGATGACATGTTGTTCTTCATCAATGGTTGTAGATCTTATATCAGGGGTTTTAATAATATCTTGGAGAATTATTCTATGTGGGGTGGGAAAAAAATCATCCACGATAAAAGATGTGTGTTTATTCCATCCTCATGACTGAAAAGATGTGCAAAAAGAATAGAATCTATAACAAGAATTCATAGGAAGAAATTTCCCATGGAATATCTAGGTAAACCTCTTGTTTCTGGTAGACTTCGTATCTGTTGTCAATTTGATGGTGTGGATAAAAATATCAGCAACTGCATCACCAATTGGAAAAACTAGCATATTTAATTTGGAGGGAGAATTACTCTCGACAACTGCATCTTTTTTTCTGTCCCCATGCACATACTCTTGGTTCTCAAGGTGAAGAAGGTGTTTCTTAATGATATCGAGAACCTCTTATCCTCATTTATTTGGGATGGACATAGAAAGGAGAGATTCCATTGGGCCTACAGGAATAGGTAATCCAGAACAGTGGATACTAAAGGCATCAATATGAGGAATATTATAGAGGTGATGTACTACCTATAAGGAAAAATGGCCTAGGAGGTCACTAAAGGGTGTTCTCTTTAGAGCAGCTTCATCACTGAGAAATATAGAAAGGTCTTAAATTCACCAAAAGTTAATTCCTCCCCTTTATAGAGATCTATTCAAGGCCACATACCAACACTTTAGCACCACTTATCATTGTATTATTAAATGTGTTGATATATAGTTTTGGGACTACAACCTGGTGAATGATGTGTGGGGATCTCCATGATGCCCCACACTAGGTTTGACCTTCAATCAAGTCATCCTTTTCCTGTAAGATCCTATATTTATTCAGATACTTATCTATTCTAATTTTTGGTTAACACTCTTTTAATTGGCCTGTCTTTCATTTAAACCTAGTTTATCAAGATCGGGTTTGGTATGGGTAAAGTGTTACATAGGTGTATCAGGAAAAAGAGGTGAGTTATGGATACAAAACAAATACATGTCATGAACCCAATTCAAGATGTGAATTATTTTGGGAAGACCATATGAATTTAATTCATGAAATAAATTAGTTCTCACCCAGTATATATTTACACACCCTATAAATTTTACACAACCAAAAAATTTTACACACACTTTAAACATGTAACAAAAATCTACACACCCTGTAAACATGTCATGAAAATTACATGTCATGAAATCATATTATATACTCTGTATTTTTTTGTAATGTTTTTTTAAATGGTTGGTGATGTTTTTTTGGGAAAATAGAAAAAATGTTTAACAAATTTCATATGATGTGAAATAAATTCACATTGTTAATTTATAATTTCCAAATTATTTAATATTTTCATCATCATGAGTTTTTTTTCGAACACAGACCCCTCTTTGACTGAAAACTATCCACGGATGGTCCTCTTTACTACAACCCTTATGTGGATGATTTCTGGGAGTCATAATTGATCTTGAAGAGAGCGTACATTGGATAATGGATATATGGACCTAGATTTTTAAGTATGTGGTTAATTGATACACACAAATGTGAGGTTTTGTCACCACCTTCTTCACATTTTGTGTGGGTGGTCTAAATCAAATTTATATTTGTATGATTTAATTTTCCATAGAATATGAAATAGTTTATATCATTCTAGAACATCGTGCACATGAACAAATTAATTTTATAAGGCCCTTTAAATAGTAATTCATTTTTTACCACCATTTTAACCTATTGGGTCCATAGCTGTAGAGAGAGAGACCCTCACCCACACTATAGGTGCACCAGACATGTAACTTGGTTATACTTTGTCTAATTTACTTTAGAGACATGTGATAAAATAAAAAAAATACTAATTGTTGGCTTACATATGATTTAAATAGAAAATGTGTCTCAGGATATTTCTAGTTATAGAATCACCATGGAAAATGTCTTATTTAATTAATTTAATAAATGTGTAAATTGGAAGAAAATGTTAATTATCATAATTAACCATATTGCCTTATGTAGTTATATTGTGATAAGGTTGTTGTTGTGATATGCATTTGTGACACATGCTACGATGCTTATATACTGAGCTAGGAACTGACACATGAATTGATGATAATATACCAGGATAGGCCCTGAGACATGCTACAATGCTTATACACCATTCTAGTCCCTGACACATGTTGTGAAACTTATATATCGGGATAGGCACTGACACATGATGTGATGCTTATATACTAGGATTGGGGCCGACACATGCTGAGATGATTATATAGAGGGCCTAGACCAGTGGATGATATACCATTTTTATATGATTATGGTTGGCATGGTTGTGCTACATACTTAGAGACATTTTGGAATGATTCCAAAGAAGGTTTGTTTTCATGGTTTTGGTTGGAATGATTATCCTACATGCTCATAGACATTCTGTTATGGTGCTTAAACAAGTTGATTTGTGTATTATATTAATTTTTGAATTAATTAATACACATGTTATTCACCTTATTTCTTGTACTATGTTGCTCAGAATAGATTTTTTTTAGACACGATGGTGTCAACCTAAAAATTTTTACTCACACCCTATTCAGGATACCATTTAGTACCTGATCAGAATACATGGTTGTAGGTTTGAACAAAGGATTAAAGTAACTTTTGGTTGATCGATTCCTAGATGGTTTAGAGCATGTAGAGGGGACCAATATGTGGTTTTCGACTACTGTATTTGGAGTCTTTATTTGAGCATTTTTATTCTTTTTTGTATAACTTTTAGTATGTAATTTATTTTTATTCAGATTTTCATTACATTATTCTTTGATTACATGGATTTATTCAGTAGGTCCTTTCCCAGTTTTGGTTGTATGATTACATATCCATATTGTTTTCGCTATTTCTGCTACCTTGTTATTTTTTTTCTTTCATTTTAATTATTTACTAGAGCGTATAGTCACTTTACTATATTATTTGGACCCTTATTGCTAATTGGAAGCCTCTAGTGTACGGGAATGTATTCCTAAGGTCATGTAGCTAATCGGCTTGGTAACTTAAAGGGAGCACCGAGTCAGGGACGTTGACAAGTGGTATTATAGCTCTGGGTTCCTTTTTTCTTTAATATATGATAAAAGTATAATAGAGACTAGAATATGTTAGGACTTGGTAATGAGCTTGTTCATGAGGGTAGGTAACCCATGTACAAGGGAAATTTCGAGTGCCCATAGATGTGATTTTTATTCCTGATGTTAGTTTGTTATGGTATGATATTATTTCACCTTGGGATATTCTGATATTGTGTGATGTTATTATTTTTTGAGGTTTATACACATGGCTCAATATAGAACTAGATGAGTATGCATGCATCATGATAGGTACATAAGGACATATACTCATTGGAATTGTTCATGATTGGGACATATTTGATGCATGTGATATATTTTCATATATGAACTGTGAAATGAGACACCAGTTCTATACAATATATTAAATAAATGAAATGATATGTAATTCTAAACAACATTCTATTCCATGTATAGAGAGACCATGAGCTAATGGTTCTCTATTGGGTTCACATGTTGAGGTTGACCTTCTTTTTACCATATTTTATAAGTGTGTTTTCCTTGTAGAGAAAGTGCATCCATGTCATCTTTGAATTGAGCCCAAGGAAAGTGGAAATCATTACACTACTAATGTAGCTAAGTCAGAGCTTCCTATAGCACATGAGGGTTAGATGGATGTTCAAATTTACAATAGATTCCTTTGGGTTAAGCAATCTATGGAAAGGGATACTGTTCACACTGTACATTTTATGTCTAAGATGATGATAGAGTCTCAACTGCAGCATCTACCAAAGTTTACTAGAGAGGGAGGCCCCCAAGAATCTGAGTTCTAGATTGATTCAGTCTAAACGATCCTCAAGATCCTCAATACACTCATATTTTGGTGGGTGAAGCTTACTACATTCAAACTTTATAGACCTTCCATGCATTAGTGGGACAATATAGAGCAGGCTGGGCACCTAGAGGAGTACCTTGGAAGGATGTCGATAAAACGTACTTGAGATATTTCAATCTTAGGACACTGATTAATGATATGTCCGGTGATTTCATGCAGATGAAACAAGAGGGCATGTCAGTGATGGGTTACTCCAGATGATTCCCTGACTTGTAGTGCTTTGCAACATCTCTAGCAGTTGATGAGGTTACCAGGGAATGATGTTTTTAGGATAAGATTCACTATGAGATCAAGTCATAAGAGAATTTTGTTTGAGCAGTTTTAAATAGGTGATGAATAAAACCCTCATCATAGAACGGAATTTGAGAAAGACCCTGAGCATCAACCATGCTATGTCAGCATGGAAAACTAGGAGCTCTTCTTTGGGAGGAATGAAGAACCACTATAATAGTTTTCACAAAGTAAACAATGTGAATATGAGTCAAGACACTGGGCATCCAAGTCAGGGCTATGTTCCATTGCAGTTCTATTAGTGTGGAACGTTTGGACACTAGTGGCCATAGTGTCCCTACACTACTTTTGAGTCTGTTTATTTCAGTGGACTGGGTTATCTACAATTTTTTTGGGAAATTTCTAAAACAAAGATGATTTTGGGGTTCATGACTGAAACCTGAGTATGGAAGGGGTGTATTTCCCCCTTAGAAGATAGGTTTCTGGAGTTCCACTGGCTATTCTGGCTGAGATAGGGGATGTGGTACCTCAGTACATGAGTGGTAGTACTGCCCAGAGGGAACATCATAAGTGAGTCAAACTGGAGCACAAGGGAAAAGAGGGGGAATCCAGTTACATTCTATAGGATTGGCTCCAATAAATATCGATGTTGGACCATCTACCGTTAGAGGTATTTTTCTTGTATCATCTACCTTATCTTTCATTTTTTATATAGTGGAATCACATTAAATTTTATTTTCTATTCTTTCAAAGGGATTGGGTTCGGATGTGAAGAGTATAGATTGGGTCATTACTATTAACACATCATTTAATGTGAATCCAGAGGGTATCAAGAACTGCAAGGAGTGTTCTCTTGAAATGTATGGATATCATTTCCTTTAGGTTAATTTTGTTTTCGAAATGATAGGATTAAATTTGATTATTGGTATGGTTTGGATAGTTCTATACTAGGCTCATATCGAATGTTATCAGAGGAGAGTTAACTTTTCATCTGTAGACATGGGGCTCCAAACTGACCAGGGTGAGTGAGATCTTTAGTTTGGTTGTGCAGGACCAATTCATTTCATATTATATTTGTTCATGACTCATATTTCAAACCTTATTATGGATGATGGAGTAATAAAACAAGATACTTCTCTTGTATTGGTGGACCATTTTCAGGATGTCTTTCTGAATGAGATTTTTGAATTACCACCTGAGTGGGAGATTGGGTTCATGATCAAGTTAGTTATAGTAGTTAAGCCATTTTCTATCCTAGATTATAGGATGGTTCCAATAGAGCTTCGTGAGTTAAATGTTCAGTTTTAAGATTAGGAATCTAAGGGTGTTATATAGCATAGTTCATCTCCTTGGGGTTCTCTAGTTACATTCACCCAGAAGGCCGATGGGACTTTTCACTTATGCGTGGAAAATGCGATAAAAAACTAGGTTATAGTCAAGAATCGGTATTCCCTTCATTTCATTGATGATCTCTTTGACCACATGATATGTGCTAGGGTTTTCTCCAATATCAAGTTGAGGTTAGGGTACCACCAGTTGAGTTTGATACCATTAGACATACCCTGAATCACTTTTAGGAGCCGATATGGCTTATATGAGTTCGTAGTGATGGCTTTTGGTTTTCAAGAACACGCTGGAAAGTGTTCATAGCCTTGATGAATAAGATATTTCATCCTTTCTTAGATTAGTTTCTGATAGTTTTTGTTGATGACATCTTAATGTAATACCAGTCTACATACAACCATTTCCAACATCTTGAACTCATCTTGAGTACATTAAGATATAATCCTCATTACTCCAATCTATCCAAATGTATTTTTGGATTGATTGTGTGAACTTATTGGTCCATGTTTTCTCATAGGATCAAGTGTTAGTGGACCTAGAGAAGGTTGTAATTGTGGTATAATAAGAGAAACCAAAGAATGGATTTTATATTTGGAGTTTTATGTGTCTAGTATTTTATTACCGACATTTCGTCTAGGAATTATCCCATCTGGTTGCACCAATTCTTGTGATGACTAAGATAATGTTAAAGTTTGTTTTTGGAATTTTCATGTGAGATATCTTTTCAGGAGCTAAAAATAAGGCTAACCTTAGTACCAATCATTATTTTTCTAGTGCTAGTTAAGGAGTATAATGTGTAATGTGACACATCTAGAGTTGGAAATTGATCAATTCTGATGTAGGAGGACATTGTGGTGACTTATGGATCCAACAGGTTGAGACCACATGAGAGGTATTATCCCACTCATGATCTAAAGTTAGAAGTGGTGGTACATTCCATGAGATTATGAGGACACTATCTTTTGGGTGGGAGGTTTGTGGGGGTACATGGACCCCAAGAGCGTCATTTACATATTTTTTAGTGAGACGTGATAGGTGGTGTGTTAAGTATATTCAGTCTTTCAACATTGATATGGCTTTCATAATGAGAAAGGGAAATGTTTTTGCAGACGCCTTGAGTTGGAAGAAGAAAAAAAAGGTAGTGTGAGAATATTACAATGAGTGGAAGATAATGTAACTCATTACAACCATGCGTGTTTATGGTCATGATTCCTAGGGATGAGTGGATCTGACATCAACATCTATCATACTGGTGATTCTTGGATGGATTAAGACAAAGAAATTATCTAGTTGAGAGGCCTTATCTCTGTGGGAAATATTATATGTTTGGGAGTGATCATCATGATGGTCTCTTGGTAGTGGGAATTCTCTTCTTTTCAATGGCCGAGTAAGGGTCATTACAAGATTTCTTGAGGAGCTGATAAGAGAGTTTCATTCTTCTAGATGGGTGGTTTATCCTCGTTTGATGAATATGTATCATGATATACATAGAAAATACTCGTGTCCAGTGATGAATAATGAGTTAGCAGGTTTTTTAGCTAGATGTTTCACCTATCATCCAGTGAAATCCAAGAATTAGAGGCTTGCTAGACTGTTAAAACCTCTACCTTTTCTATAGTGAAAATGAGATGATGTCACTATGAATTTTGTGATAGTATTACCTATGAAAACTCACAAGAATGATGATGAATAAGTGATTGTGGATCGTCTAAAGAAGGTAGCCCTCTTCTTCGCAATTAGGGAGACCTTCGTTGTTGATGATCTGGGTAGTAACCATGAGTACCAGATTGTTCTAATTCATGGTGTTTAGAGGGGAATTATTTCTAATTTAGATCCTCATTCTAAATCTCAGTTTTGGAAGGTTGTACAAAAAGGTCCAGGATTGAAAATTTTTATGAGTACAACATGTCATCCTCAGAATAACATCCAATCAGAGTGAATAATTAAGATTTTGGGGGATAGGTTATGAGCAAGTGTTTTGGATTTCAGTGGTTCATGGAGAAACATTTGGAACATGTGAAGTTTAGGTACTATAAAAACTTCATAGTATTGATCTAGATGGATCATTTTTAGGCCTTGTATGGAATACCATGTCATTATAATATTTGATAGTCAGAGACCTGTGAGTCCACGTATGTTGGACCTTTTCTCGTGTAGGTGACGACTTAGCAAGTTCAATTGATCAGAAAGCAATTGGTAACTGTGCGCAGCTGGTAGAAATCATACTGTGATAGTCAAATATGTCCTCTAGAGTATGATTTTTTCCATCTGATTTTTCTTTGGGTGTCACCTATATTGAGGAATCACTATTTCAGTACGTAAGTAAATCAAGCACCCAGGGTTGACAGGCCATTCAAGATAGTGGAAATAGTCCGCATTGTGGCATACCGATAGGCCCTTGCACAACGCCATAGTTCCATGAATGACGTATCTCGCATTTCACAGCTTCATAGATATCATTATGACCCTTCTCACATGATAGATGTTGATGTTGTTGATCTATACGTTGATGCATCCTTTGAAGAGCATATGGTTCATATTGTGAACCGTAGTGAGAAAAATGTATAGGGGAGGATTGTGTCTTTAGTATGAGTGAAGTGGTAGCATAGACGTGTTCAAGAGGAGTCCGGGGGGCGAGAGTATGATGCACGAGCATAGTGTCTAGACGTGCTCGATGATACCTCACAATGATACATAAAGCATCTTGGGGATGATATTTTATATAGAGGGGAGGTTGTAAGATGTCATCTTTTCTCAAGTACTCATTGCTTCAAATTTTTGGTTAACTCTCTTTTAGGTGGGTTTTAATTCATTTAAACCTAGTTTGTTGTGCCCAGATTTCGGATGTGTTAAGTGTTGTAGTGGTGCATCCAGAATAAGAGGTGAGTTTCAGCAGAAGAATGAATACACATCATGAACCCAATTCATGATGGGAATTGTTCTAGGTTAACCCTATGGATTTAATTCATGACCTAAATTAATTTGCACCCTATAGATATTTAGTACCCTATAAATATTTACACACCCTATAAACATTACACACCCTGTATAAATTTCATGAAAATTTACACATCCTATATATTTTACACACCCTGTAAACATGTCACGAAAATTACACATCACGCAATTATATTACACAACGTGTAATTTTTGTTTAATGTTATTTAAATAGATGGAAATGATTTTCTTGGGAAAATAAAAAAATGGGAAATGACTTTTATAAGATGTAATATATATTCACATATTTATTTTCTAATACCCAACCTATTTTATCTTTCCATCCTCATTCTTTTTTTGAACATGGACCCCTCTTCAATTGTAGACTCTCCGCAAACATCCTCGTTCACTTCAGCCCTTACAAATATGATTTTTGGGACTATAATTTGATCCTGAAGCAAGAGAAAAACATATCATGGATATATATAACCAGATTTTTAAGGAAGTAAGAGGATTATTTCTTTCATAGAAATGTGGTTTTGTCGGTGCCCTCTCTTCTTTCAAGTTGGGTGGTCTAAATAAAATCCTTATTTTTCTGATTTAATTTTACACAGTATATTCTATAGGTCTTATCATGCTGAAACATCACCCATGAAACAAAATTAATTTTATAATCCCTGTTAAATATTAATTATTATTTTTAAATCGGTATTGGATTCTGTTGGGTCCATAGGAATAAAGACTAAGACCCACTTCCACCCGATAGGTGTTTCTAATGTGGAACTTGTTGCAACTTGGTTTTCTTTACTTTATATCCCTGTGATAAATTGTAAAAATTGATTATTTTTTGGATTACATGTGATTTTTTCCTGACATATGTTTCAGGTGATTCATTTTTATATAATATCCAGGGAAAATTGATTATTTAATTAATTGAATAAATTGGTAAATTGGAAGAAAAATGGTAATTATCAGAATTAACCATTTGGTATTATGTGGTTATATTGTGATAAGATTTATATTGTGATATATTTACTATTTTGAAATAAACATAAAACACATGGTGAAATTCATATATACTAGGCTAGTCCCTGACTCATATTGCGATGCTTATATATCGGGCTTTCCCTGACACATGTTGCGATACTTATATACTGGTCTAGGACGTAACATGTTCTATGATCCTTATATACTAGGTTATACATTCAAGCATAATACGATTCTTATATACCTGCTAGGCCTTGACACATGCTGTGATGCTTATATACTAGGATAGTCCCTAACACATGCTAAGATGCTTATATAGTGGGATTGACCTAGTGATATTGTATGAAATGTGATGTAGTTATGGTTGGCATGGTTGTGCTGCATGTTTTGAGAAATTCTGACATGGTGTCGAAGTAGGTTGTTTGGTTTCATGGTTGTGGTTGACATGGTTTCACTTCATGCTCTGAGATATTCCAATAGGGCGTCGAAACAAGTTGATCGATGTATTATATCAATTTTTTAATTAATTTAAAGACATATTTTTCACTTTATTCCATGCACTATTTTTGTCAGACTAGTATTTTCCGACATGATGGTGTTGACCTACTTATTTTTAATCACATCCTATTCAGGAAACTGTTTGATAATCAATTAGATTACATGGATGTAGGTCTGGATAATGGAATGGTACAGTGCAATTGATTGATTTCTTGTTGGATGGGTTGGAGTGTGCATATAAGACCGACATGGGGTTCATGATGGGATATTTGGAGTCTTTATTTTTGTTTTCTTATTCTTTTATTTGTATGAAAATTAGCTTGTCATTTAATTTATGTCATATTTTCATTACATTATACTTCCATTATTCATATCTATTCGGTTGTTCCTTTCTCAACTTTGGTTGTAGTATTATTTATTCGTACTTTTTCTGCTATTTCTTATACTCTTCTATTATTGTTTTATTTCAATGAAACTATTTACTAGAGGGTATAATCTCCTTGCTACATTATTTACACCCTTACTACTAGTAGTTAGCCTCTAGAGTATGGGGAGGAACACCTAAGGGCCTGTAGAAAACTGATTCGGTCAGTGGAGATAGAACTGGTTCAGGGACATTACATTCCCCTCTTCCATTCAAGTGATCTTGAACCCAAACTAGAAAAATCTCTATAATGGATTCAAGATAGAGGATGTCTTTGATGCTTGTACATTGTTCATGGGTTTGAAATCGGGGACATTCTCTACTATGTCATGTAGATGCACAATGCACTTGACTCAGGACCTTGATGGATTGGGTGGTATCCTCTAGTGCAAGAATAATCTAGCAAAATTATACATCATGGTTTGGAGAATTCATAACCATACATTACCAACTAGTGTGGTGGTTAAAGGTAATGGAGTGTTCTTAGCCTCAATGTGATCTTATTCAAAAGTTTATAAGGAGGAATCAACCATGATACCCTTTTGTCAAAGAGAGTGGGTGGGGACGCTCTAGTGAAAATTTGGCAAGATCACGGGTTTTAAAGTGCCTGTGAATTCCTTTGAGGGTTTCCTTCAAATTTAGATTAGTAGTGTTGGAAGTAACAATCAGGAGAGGAGGTAAAGTTCTATCCTCCTCACAATTGGATGTTGATGTATCTAGGAAGAAAGGAACCAGGTCTATCATAATGGTTTCCTCTTGTTGTTGGATTGGTGTAGCGTGATTCGGTTGGGCCGAATGATTGTGGCCCACAACTATCGTGGGTCGAGCCCCACGGTGAGCTCATTGGTGGTTAAAGGGGGAAACGCGCCCCTTCTCTAGGGGTCCGGGGGACGAAGGCCCCCAATCCATATTGGAAGGAACTGTAACAACTCTGAACACTGTATAAGAGCTGACTAACTAACAATGAATGGCACTGTAGCAATGCAGACTTTGGGGGATACTTTACTGTAGCAGTTTTTGACTTCCACCCGGCAGCCACTGTAGCACATTTGACTTGGGTGACCACCATTCACTATAGCGATGCAAACTTCCTGTGTAAAAAATGGATCATATTCCTCTTTTTATAGCCCATTTTCAGGATAGGTTATTTGTGAGAAATTTATGTATTCTGTGCTCCTGAATCATAGTGAAGTTCTGCCTCTCCATGGACGTAGGTATTATTCCCAAACCACATAAATTTTTGTGTTCCATGTGTTTTATTTTCTCCTGAATTTTCTTTCCATTTATCATTTCTGTCGTTGAGACTCCCGACACTTCCACAACACTTTTCTAGTGGAGCTTTGGTGGTGAGGGCCATATTCCATGTTGTGGAGATCTCACATCTTCGAAAACATTGGTAGGAGGATCCCATTCTTAGGAATTGTATGGTTAAAAGTTATCCTTCACCTTCTTACAGATGCACCCCCCAGGACACTAGATTAACCTTACTCCTACAATCCATGGCCTTAAACTCAATGTTGATCGATCATGTAGTCATGGTTACATGATGTGAGGGGGTTTCATTCATGATTCCAAATGATCTATTATATTTTCCTTCATTGTGTTTTATGGGAAATGTTATTCTCTATGGGCGGTGGTTAATTCCATCCTCAATGGCCTTGAACTATGTCAATCAATCCACATTTCCTTGGATATAGTGGGGAAAAACTAAAACATCATATGCAAATCTCTAAAAGGACTCATATATACTCCTTAGAACATCACTTATTTGATATGTAAATTCAAGAACATTATTACCAATGGTATTGAGCTTCTTTAAATGTGGTGTGAATGGAATTGTGTTATCAAATTTCTTGTTGTAAGGTATTCCCAGGATTTACTCCTTATGTCATTTTCTAACACTGGTTCCCTTCATCTAGGATGTGTTTACTTAGTTATAAGGTATATTGATGGTATTCACTTTAATAGGCCCCACTTATTGAACACCCATTCATGTTAGTCTTTTCCCATATTAATAAAAATTCAATTCTTATGAATAACCCCTTTCCATAGAGATATTTTTATGAATACATATTCCCCAACATGAAATTCTAAGTCTTTCCTTCGATTATCAGTATAACCTTTTTTTTTATTTTGAGTAGCCTTGATATATTTATAGATCACATTTATCATATCCATACTGTATTTCCAAATGTTTGGTACCCATATTTTTCCTTCTCCAACTTCATCCCTACATGATGGAGTTCTACCCTTTTTCATACTAAGTGATTCATTAGGATCCATTTGAATGCTCGAGTGAAAATTATTGTTATAGGAGAATTGAAAAAAATGAAATATGCTTGTCCCAAATACCTTGAAAATAAAGTAAGATAAAGCATAACATATCTTCTAATGTTTTAACAGTCCTCTCAGACTACCCATCAGTTTGTGGGTGACAGGATGTGCTAAATTTTACTTCAGTATTCATATACATTGGATTTCTCCACTGAAAATTAGAAGTAAACCATATATAATCATCAGAAATATTTCATAGTGGTACATCATAAAGGATCAATGGTTATTGAATATGCATATGGGTAAAGAGAATAAGAGACAAATCCTATCATATAGTGATAAAAGGGTATAATTTGTTAATATATCAATGAATACCAATATGGAATTATTTCACTTGGATGTCTTAGGAAGGAAAATAATAAAGTCCATAGTGATGTCTCACATGTATGGGTAGTGGTTACAATAATCCTTTAGCATGTTGTCACACTACCTTCACTTTATAACACACCATCATATCCTATAATAAAAAATATCCCTCTTCATACCATCTCACTAGTAATTATTGCTCAAATATTTATACATATTGGTGCTTATGGGGAGTGTAGATTACAGGGACCTAGCCCTAAACATTACATAATATTGATTTTTTATTTATAAATTAATTCTCTAACATATGAGGATCATTACGGTTTAGAGTTTTAGAGAATTATTCTTCCCCCCTTACATAAATAAATATTACCTCCGAAAGTGGGAACTTCCACTTAGTAGACATTTTTCCCACAAAACAAAATTGTTATGACATAAAAAAATTTCATTTCATGACATATCATCCCAAATTCATCTCGGCATTACCCTTATCCTTAATCAGACATAAAACCCTATAGAAAAAAAATTTAAAATGTTTGATTATCACAAAATGACCGGTAAGGGACATAAAAGAAGAAAGAAACTTGTTAGTTTATTTAAATACCATGGAATCATAAGAGAGAGTTTCCCTTTAAAATAATACAATTTCATCTTAAATAGTAATTTACTTCCAAATAAAATCAGCTTTGGTACCAAATGTTTTTCCTAAAACACTTTATAAGAAAACATAAATGGGTAATCATAGTTATGAGGATTTCTTCGAAAACATGAGTACCCATGAACTTATTTTTTCTAAAAAACAACCCCTTTTTATCCTAAAAGGGAATAATCATTACTTTAAAATGAAATACCATTAGCTTACTTATTTAAAAAATGATTTCCATGAAAACTGATTAAAAATCATATAAAATTCATTTAGGTAACTTAGAAACATAACATAAAGAACAAGATATCATAATATCATTGAAACATTGAAAATATGGTAGTAACAAAAAACATGACATAATAATAAGTGAAGGATAAATTACTAGAGAATATCACACTGTGGATAGAGTTCCATCATGGATGATTACTCCCTAATCCATTATATAACATCTTATGTGATAAAAACTTTACCGAATATATTAGAGATCTGTCTAGGCACACCCATCATAACATGTTTATGATTATGCGTGTCAAAAAAAGTAAAGAGGGGTTTTCATTAAGGAAAAAAATGAAATCTTTAAAAGGAATATCAATATAAAATAACTATTATGGTGGTGAAAAATGAAATGTTGATGCCATATATGCTAAATTAGAACATTAATTTTTTCTTTTATGAAGAGATTCAGAAATTTACATACAAAAAAAATAAAAAATATTCTTTTTAAAACCCTTTTAAGGAAAGTAAAAAGTTCCATAAAACATTTTTTATAATAAATGCATCCATAAAATAATTTTAAGAATATTTATAAAGAATAAAAATATAATGCCCCAATCCGGGTACCACTCCACGGGTGCCCTGAACCCGATTCGCCACATGACCTCAAGCGCATTTCCCTAAACGCCAGAGGTTTCCGACTAGTAGCAAGGGACCAAGTATGATAGTGGGGAAAATATTCCCTCATTTTTCAACATGTAGAACATCGGAATAATGTAAAAAAGAATACAACAATAGCAGAAGAAATAAACCATACACAACTGAATTAAACAATTACAGAATAAATAACCAACCAGTATATAAATAATGGTGCAATATGCCTCAAATTATAAGAAACAATCCAGAACATGTTAAACAACAATACAGTACAATACAAGTACATGAAAGAAAAACAGAACAAAACAGCAGGTAGCATCGTGAGCCTCATCCCGGTCCCATCCTCCCCTACTCCTCAACAACAATCATGTACCTGTATAAGGACACCTTCCCTTATATACACCTGCAGAAACGTAATCTGTTTGGGCCAAAAAGCATGACCCAAATAGGGTGTGAGAAATAATTTCCAGTAGGCACCCACCAAAGGCCTGTGCTCAACTATGTGTAGACATGCAAGAACAATGTGCAGTAGTAAATGAAATAAACTAAGTAGTACTCAAAAGTAACTAACTTAACCAGTTATATTGCCTTTCTAATTATTCATTTAACCACTTGACATTAAGAAAACACCACAATGAATTTTATATATAATATTCAGTGTCCTCAGACATGCAAACCCTCACCCTCAGGTAATCAGAATCCAATCTGCAGGTAAATTCCCTCCGACGTAACAGAATCTCGCCCTCAGGTATAACATAATCTCTCCCTCAGGCATAACAGAATCTCGCCATCAGGCATAAGAAGTGTTTCCCTCAGGCACATAAGTCAAGCCCTCGGGCATGAAAGGTTTCCCTCAGGTGAAATAGAACATTGCACCCAGACTAATACAGTCACACCCTCAAGCTACAGTAAAACATAGCCCTCAGGCACAAGTAACCTGGCCATGCCAAACATATAAACATGCAATTTATATAAAATTCCTCTCAAGGAAAAATTAATGCACAATTTAAACATGGCATACCCTCGGGTATCCTGTCCAAACGGCTTAACAGAGGAATGCACCCCCGGGGTGGTCCTAGACCCAAACACTGATCCCAGACAACAATTTTACAATTTTACTAAATTACCTATACAATTGAAGGTAGTTAAAATATACATGGTCTCAGCCACATGACACCCCAAATATGGGTTCGTAGCTCAAAAACACACAAAACACACAACAGTTGGAATATAAACACCAATCCACCTACCTTAAATGCCAATGAACGATATACATGAACGATGATTGCAAAAATGACCAAGAATGGCATAGATCTAATGTAGAAGAAAACTCATTAAAACTTAAATAACATCCCTTAGAGGACGAATTGGAAATAACGTCTTAAGAGGAGTGGAGGTCTTACCCGTGCGGTTCCAACGAGATTATCCGAGGTGGAAACGGATTCCCGACGTGCGCCTCACAGATCTACAAAGCTCCGGACTACCTCTTCCTCTCCTTCTTTCCGTTCTAAGCCTTCCCTATGAACATGGGAGGCTACTGCCCATTTTAAGCGAAACAAACAATGTACACGGTGTGTATTTCCAAGTACACAGCACGTACTCCCCATTATTTTAAACTGTTCCTCTGGCGGTTTGCCGCCAGCGTGACACTGTTCTCCTGCCGACGTGACTACACGGCGTGTCTCCTTGAGTACACGGTGTGTTCTATCACACAGCGGGCCACCACCTTACTATTAACCTATTGACTGACTACACTGTTTGTAAGGGACCACTACACGGCATGTAGCTGGTCTTTACACCCATCATCGCCGACATGGCTACACACCCTGTGTACTCTTCCCACACGGCCAAAAGTACACAATGTGTGGAAAAGTACACGGCGTGTACTTCCAAAATTTGGAATTTTCCCCCATTTTACAAATTTTCTCAAGAACACTTAAGGAAATATAGAAAAGAAGAAACCCGTACCTCAGAAATAAAAACAAGTTTCTTAAAAACTTCCCCACTTAAAGAAATTCTTCCCCAAATTTCCCTTATAAGGGTGGAAAAGTTACAACCATGAATAACTCTGGCCACTGAGCACATACGTCAGTCTCCCACTCCCAGGTTTCATCCTGCACTCAGCCATGCTACCATAACACCCATACGAGAGGAACTGACTAGTCTCGGAGAACCTTTGTTCTCTTATAAACAATACGTACCAGATGCTCCTAAAAGGATGCATCTTCCTCCATCTCAACCTCCTCTGGATGAATGATGTGAGATGGGTTTGAATTTTAGTGACGCAACTGAGAATAATGGAAGACGTCGTGCAGGGCTCGTTACCTCTGTGGTAAATGCAACCGATAGGCAACTAGCCCGAATCTCTCCAGAATCTCAAATGGACCCACATACCACGGTGAAAGTTTGCCCTGTCTCTTGATCCGTATGTGTCCCGACCTTAGTGAAACACATAGGAAAACCTGATCCCAGACCATGAACTCAATAGGTCATCTGTGGAGATCAACATAATAATTCTGACGAGACTGCACGGTAGCCATCCACTTCTGAATCAATTGGACCTTCTTAGAAGTCTCCGGTATGAGACGTGGTCCCAGTAAACCTACCTCACCTGCCTCTAACTAGATCAAAGGTGATCGGCATGGCCTACCATATAAATACTTGTATGGTGCCATCTCAATAGTTTCCTGAAAACTGTTATTATAGGAAAACTCGACTAGGGGTATGTGCTTCTCCTAAGAGACCCCAAAGTCTAGGATGCATGCTCGCAGCATGTCCTCAAGCACCTGTATCGTACACTCTAACTGGCCATCGGTCTGAGGGTGGTATGCTGTGCTCAGAATCACCTGTGTACCCATTTCCCTCTGAAAACTCTACCATTAGAGATACGTAAAGCGGGCATCCCTATCAGAATCGATAGAATGAGGGACCCCATGAAGACGTACAATCTATCGGATAAACAACTTTCGAAGCTTGTCAACTCTGAAGGTCTCCTTGATCGGAAAAAAGTGAGCTACCTTCGTGAGTCTGTCCACAACAACCCAAACGAAATAATTGCCTCAAGGTGACCTCGACAAACCAGTCACGAAGTCCATCGTGACATCATCCCATTTCCACTCCGGGATGGGTAACTTCTGTAACAGTCCGGCTGGCCATTGATGCTCCGCCTTCACCTGCTGATAGGTGGAACACCTCGTAACAAAACCAACTACATCTCTCTTCATACCCGGCCCCCAGTACTGACGTCTCAAGTCTCGGTACATCTTGGTAACCCCGGGATGAACAACCTAAGATGAAGTATGAATCTCCCGCATCAGCTCTTCACGTATATCCCATGGAACCCACACTCATCCATGGAAATGCACAATTTCATCTTCACCTATCATCCAACTAGGAGGAGGGTCCTCACTTGCCACCGAATCCCGTAGAACTAGGCCTTATAGATCAGATATATGTCTCATCCTCACTCTATCCAGGAGGGTAGAAGTCACAAATAAAGAAGAAAGATATGTTTTCCCCTGAATTTTGTGCACCTCCAAATGCATCTTAGAGAAAAAAGCCATGAGGTGCCACTCATCAATGGCCTCCTGCACAGCCTGTATCAGAGTCTTCCTGCTCAGTGCATCAGCTACTGCATTACCTTTACCTGGTTTTTATGCAAGCTCAAAATCAAAGGACTGAAGGTATTCAACCCACCTTCGCTGCGTCCGATTTAAGTCATGCTGATTAAAGATATACTTGAGACATTTTTGGTCGGTAAAAACGACTAAACGTTCTCCTAATAGATAATGTTTCCAACAACACAACGCATGCACAACTGCAGCCAACTCGAGATCATGCGTCGGGTAATTCCTCTCATGTGGCCTCAACTGCCAAGACTCATACACAACAACTCGATCGCCCCTGCATCAACACTAATCCAAGTCCAATACCTGATGCATCATAGTAAACTGTATAGATCTTCCCCTACTCTGGGAGGATCAGGACTAGTGCTGATGTCAACCTTACCTTCAGGCCCTTAAAGGATGTCCTGCAAGCTTCTGACCGAACTAACTTCACACCCTTTTTAGTCAAACCCGTAAATTGCGCTGCTAAGCGGGAGAAGTCCTGTATGAAGCATCTGTAGTTACCAGCCAGCCCTAAAAAACTATGTATCTCAAACACGTTCTTAGGATGCTTCCAGGAAACTACTTCTCTCACCTTCTCTAGGTCCCTGGAAACTCCTACCTCTGAGATGATATGATACAGTAAGTGAATCTGGTCCATCCAAAAATAGCACTTTGAGAGCTTAACATATAGCCGATGCTCTCTCAGTGTACTCAATACGTTCTCAAGATGGGTGGCATGGTCTTATCGAGTGGTAGAGTACACCAAGATATCGTCCTCGACTAATAACAAAAAAGAGTCCAGATAGGGATGGAACACACGATTCATTAGAGCCATGAAAACTACTGGCGTGTTCGTGAGTCCGATCGGCATAACCAAGTACTCGTACAGACGATATCTTCTCCGAAAAGCTGTAAGTGTTATATCCGATGGTCTCACGCGCAACTGATAATATCCTGATGTCATGTAAATCTTCGAGAACACTCGTGCTCCACGAAGTTGATCAAAAAAATCACCATTCCTCGGCAAGGGATATAGTTTCTTAACCGTCAAGTAGTTCAGATTCTGATAATCCACACAGATTCTTAGGATACCGTCTGCCTTCTTCGCAAAAAGGATTGGAGAACCCCAAAGAGAAGTACTAGGTCGGATAAAACCCTTTGATTGTAACTCCTATAACTGCCTCTTGAGCTCCAGAAACTTAGGCGTGGCCATCCAATAAGGATAAATGGCCACCAATGCTGCTCCTGGCACATTCTCAATAGAGAAATCCACCTCTCGCTCTGGAGGTAGACCAGAAAAGTCATCTGAGAAGACATCCCTGAAACGATCAACCACTGGAGGGAAATCCGTCTGACAAGTCCCCTGATCATCCAGATATAAACTCACAATATGGGCTGTGACTCCACCTCACCCTTGATTCTCTGGTCCATCTTGACTCGCCTGACCATCCCACTCACCCTTGTATAGAAACTCTCCACCCTCTGGTGACGTGAAACTCACCCTACGACCATAGAAATCTACAAAGGCTCGAAAGGGAACCAACGTGTCCATCCTGAGAATGACATCATAGCTCTCCATCTTTAGTACATAGAGGTACCATAGAATGTGACACCCACCAATCTCAAGGTGGAACTACTTGCACTGACGTCCACCAGCCATCCTAGTCCCCAACGGAGTGTCTAGCATCAAGATAGCAGAAGAACTAGAAACACATAGCCCAAGGCTCTCCACAACAGGAACATATATAAAACTATGTGTAGCACCCATATAAAAAAGTACTAAAGATAAGATAGAAGCTACTAGAATAGATCCTCTAACGGTAGAAGGTCTGGGATTCTGCTCCTGCTAGGTCTGTTGCACTGCATATGCCTGCCTAGTGCCACGACCCTATAACACAACCTGACTGCCTTGAGATGTCCCGCCCTGCTGCGTCTGAGATCTTGGTGTCTGGCTACCACGACCATGACCCCCATCCCTACCAGCACACTATGACATATTCGAGTTCCCTGACTGGTAGGAAGCCACAGGTCCTGCTCCCACACACAGAGTCTGCACAGAACCCCTCTCACTAGACACTGGTAGAAACGCCCGGTAAAAGCACTACAGTTGACCCATCTTTCCACATGCTCAGCACACCACTAGGTCATGTGGACACTATGGTCTCTTGTGCCCCCTCCTTACCACACTGGTAGCACCTGATCGGGCCACCTGAAGAAACTTCCTGGCTGGTACTGCCACCCTGAGAGAAGTCTATCTTTCGCTTCCTTTTCCCTGTAGAAATAGTTCCCGGAACTGGTGCTGAACTGCCCTTGCCCACACCACTAGCTTCCCGCAGGTTCCTCTCTATAATCAGCACCTGGTTCACAATAGCATGTACTAAAGGCAACCTGAAAACATTCAGTAGTGCTTGGATGTCATATCGGAGACCATCCTCAAAAAGTTTGGCTCTCAATGTCTCATCACCCACTAGTATGGGTGAAAAACTCTGAATCTTTGTGAAACAAGTAGAATAGTCCATCAACGACATAGCACCCTACTGCAGATACATGAAATCTCAAGATCTATCTGCCCGTAGCATCTCTGGAAAGAAGAATTCATAGAAGACTACCTGGAAATCTTCCCACACCATGTCTCTACGATGCCCTGACTGGGTGGTAACATCCCACCACCTCTTGGCAGAATCCCACAGCATGTAAGTCGTGGGCTTCACCCCCCGCCCTGGAGGCATCTCAAGATGATAGAAAATAGTCCACATGGATCCCATCCAAGACTCCGCAGCCTATGGTCCACCATCCCCTGAAAACGTAGGTGGATGCTGCTGCTGGAAGATACGAGTAAGCTTATCCATAGATGTGGCAGCCGACGGTGCTCCCTAAAAGGCCTGTATGAACCCCATAAAGCCTTCACGGAACTGCGCATCTGTGCCTGTGTCTGGTATTACGGCTGGTGCCGCATCTGGCTCTGCTGGAGGATCAACTGGTATCCCATGGCCCACCTTCGCTAGAGTATAGTCATCGCCATGCTCTTGGCGAACAACGCGCGAACGTCTAGGAAGGATGACACTACAAGGTCAAAAACACGACTTAGAACAAGATTAACCATGACCAAAAATAAAGAAACCCAAAAGAAAACAGGAGGAAGAAGGAATTCAAAATTTGAAAAACAAGACTACACAGCGTGTATATTGACTACACAATGTGTACTTGACTTCTCTTCCCCTTCCCTGGTCCTTCTACACGGCTAACCCACACGGCTCCCATTGAACAAAACTACACGACATGTATAACATATACACGATGGGTATGGTGTAATTTCCAACTACCCGTGTCGTTTGTGACATGGCCGACTACTCGGCATTTTATACCCACACACGGCGTGTACACTACCCTGTTTCCCAGCCACACAGCTAACTCCACACGGTCTGTCCTCAGAAAAGACCACACGACGTGTCCCTCGGGTACACGGCGTGTTCAAGACGAGCTCCGCTGACCCGTGTTGTTTGTTACATGGCCGAACACATAGCTCACACTATATTACATGTTCTATCTATACACGGTGTGTATACAAGAGGATTACCCTGACCCGTGTTGTTAGTTACATGGCCGAGTCCCCAGGTCAGACTACACGGTGTGCTCCATAGTGGACACAACGTGTATGTCTTAAGGTTTCCTCCTCCCGTGTTGTTAGTGACATGGCGGACACCGGGTCAACAATACATGGTGTGTACAGAAACTACACGGCGTGTTTTCCCTAATCTCTTCCCTTCCCTGTGTCGCTGGCTACACGGTTTGTGACACGGGAAGAGACTACACGGCATGTACTCTAGGTACATGGTGTGTACTCAAAAAGATTATTTTTCTTCCCGAACAGAAGACCATACACGGTGTTTTGAATGTACTACACAGTGTGTATACTAGGTTTTTGGACAATATGCCTCAAAAACATCCCCATATCCCCAAAAATACCAATAATCAACACCTAAGTGTCAAATTCCGATTCGTGAGGGCCCATACTCCCCAAGAATGAATTTTTGACATCTTATCTGTGTTAAAACATAATAAACAGTCAATGATCCACCAAATTCTGGTCAATAGGGTCCCATACTCCCCAAAAACCAACGTTTGGCATTCATTCTATAAACCTGATCATACAAAATACCCTATCACATAGCAGGTATTTATTAAGCATCTATCACAACAACATGATTTTCTAGCACCATAACTATCACAACAGCATGCAATTTCTAATGCACCTATGTGGCATAGAACTATGCATTGCATATGATTTCTAGCATGTTCCTAAATGATGCATGAGATGGAATACCCTCATCTCACTGGGTTGCAACTAAATAGAACCCAAGGATAAAATATAAACAACACAAACACAACTATTTCAACCATAGTTGAAAACAAATCAACTGTAAAATTGAAAAATCATTAAAATTGCAATACGTGGAAAATTGTCTTTTCCCTATACACGGGTTAGCTACTCGTGGGCATAGCTTATTACCAACTACCGTTCTCACCCTATCCCTGACTAAGGCTCCAAATAGTAAGTCAAAGAAATGAACCTTCCATTGATACCACTTTGTAACATCCCAGTTCCGGGTACCACTCCACGGGTGCCCCGAACTCGGTTCTCCATGTGACCTCAAGCGAATTTCCCCAAACACCAGAGGCTCCCAACTAGCAGCGAGGGCCCAGGTCTAATAGTGGGGAAACTATGCCCTCATTTTTCAAAGTTTATTGCATCAGAATAAAGTAAAAAAGCATAAAACAACAATGGAAGAAATAAACCATACACAACTGAATTAAACAACTACAATAGAAATAACCAAACAGTATATAAATAATGGAGAAAATGCCTCAAATTATAAGAAAGCAGCAAGAACATGTTACAAAAAAATACATTATAGTACAAGTACAGGAAAGCAAAACAGAATAAAATAGCCGGTAGCATCACGAGCCTCAGCCCAGTCCCATGGTACCCTAATCCCCAGAAACAATCATGTACCTGTATAAGGAACCTTGCCCCTATCTACACCTGCAGAAACATAATCTGTTTGGGCCTAAATGCAAGACCCAAATAGGGTGTGAGAAATAATTCCCAGTAGGCACCCACCAAAGGCCCATTCTCAACTGTGTGTAGACATGGAACAATAGTGTGCGGTAGTAAATCCAATAAACTAAGCAGTACTCAAAATTAACTATCTTAACTAGTTATATTGCCATTATAATTAATCATTTATCCACTTGACATTAAGAAAACACCACAGTGAATTTTATATATAACAGTCAGTGTCCTCAGACACACAAACCCTCACCCTCAGGTAATCAGAATCCAACCCTTAGGTAATTGCCCTCTGGCATAACCGAATCTCACCCTAAGGCATAACAGAATATCGCCATCAGTCATAACAGTATCTCACCCTCAGGAATACTAAGTGTCACCCTCATGCAAAAAATTCAATCCCTCAGTCACGAAAGGTTTCCCTCAAGAGAAATAGAACATTTCCGTCAGGTTAATACAGTCACGCCCTCAGGATATAGTAATACACAGCCCTCAAGCACAAGTAACTGGGCCATGCCCAACATATAAACATGCAATTTACTTACAATTACTCTCATGGCAAAGGTAATGCACAATTTAAACATGGCATACCTTCGGGTGTCCTGGCCAAATAGCTAATCAAAGGAACTCACCCCTGCGGTGGTCCTGGATCCAAACACTGATCCCAAACAACAATTTTACAATTATAATTATTTACCTATACACTTATATCTAGTTAAAATAGCCATGGCCTCAGCCACACTACACCCCAAATATGGGTTCGTAGCTCAAAAACACACAAAACACACAACAGATGGAAAATAAACACCAAGCCACCTACCATAAATGCCAACGAACGATATACGTGAACATCGATTCCAGAAATGAACAATAACGACGTAGATCTGACATAGAAGAAAACTAGTTCAAACTTAAATAACTTCTAATATAGGAAGAATTGGAAAGACAGTATTAAGAGGATTGGAGGGCTTACCCATGCGGTTCCAATGAGACCATCCAAGGAGGAAATGGATTCTCGACGTGCGCCTGGAGGATCTCCAAAGCTGCGGCCTCCCTCTTCCGCTCCTTCTTCCTGTTCAAAGCCTTTCCTGTGAACAAGGGAGGCTACATCCCATTTTAAGAGAAAAAAACAAAGTACAAGATGTGTATTTCCATATACATGGTGTGTACTCCCTATTTGTTTAATTGTTCCTCTGGCGGTTTTCGGTAGCGTGGCACTGTTCATCTGCCGACGTGACTACACAACGTGTCTCCTTTAGTACATAGTGTGTTCTGTCACACAGCTGGCCACCACCTTACTATTCTCCTGACAACTGGCTACGCGGCGTGTAAGGGACCACTACACGGCGTGTAGTTGGTCATTACACCCATCATCGTCGACATGGCTATACACCCTTTGTACTTATCCCACACTTCCAAAAGTACATGGCGTTTGGAAAAGTACACGGATTGTACTTCCAAAATTTGGAATTTTTCCCCATTTTCCTTATTTCCTCAAAAACACTTAAGGAAAAGAGAAAAGAAGAAACTCTTACCTTAGAAATAAGAACCGCATTCTGACAAAAAAGATTTATAAAATAAATCTTTAAGACATTTTAAAAAAATGTTTTAATGAAAAGTGATCCTTACCTCTAGTCTGACTCATCACATATGGTCTTTATATTAATGAATAATAAACTCATGTTAATTATTTAATTTCATGATATTTTTTTCAGTTTTATTATTCCTTTTATTTAATTATTTCCATGTAATATTTAATTACTTAATCAGGTATGTTCACATTGTATGTTTTGATGATATTTGGATCATTTCAAAAATGACTTATATATGTTAAATATGGCCAACGAGGTCATTATTTCATCATATATTGAATAATAATCATAGAATAATTGCCATTTTTATACATCAATTATAATTTTAAATCCATACATGAGTGATGGTTATGAGAATAAACTATGTTACAATCATAGAGATGATAAACTGTACATACACATGTATAACGTTTCAATGTTTTAGTGACCAACATGAAAAGAATGTAAGTATAATTTTATCTTTACATAATTATAATTATTTCATTAATAACATATTAGTTCATTAAATATTCCAATATATACCATCCATGTGATTCAGTGAAAGAAAATGAATTGTATCGCTTCATGGATGTGGTAATCCACATGTATGTACAAATGTCATTATCATTTTTCAATGGATGAAAAGGTAAGAAAATAAATGATATAATATCTTTACAGAATTAAAATTATTTCATGAATACAATATATATACATTAAATCATTCATTATAAATACACCTAAGAAGAGAAAATGGAAAAATAATCACATCGATTAGCGATGCGGTAGTCCACCATACAAATAGACAATGGTTTTGTTTCACATTTAATAGAAGATTAAATGAACAAAGGTTATGACACTAACAATACAATATATCAGTATATGGAATATAATGTTTTTAGTATTTCATCATGTATGAATAATATTTGAAGAATATAGGCTAAGAAATTAAAAGAAAAGGATTGGACAAGAACTATATATCTTTTTTGGAAAACTGCCTTTTCTTTACGCTTTAAGACCTCTAAAATTTGTATTCTTACCAAAATAAGACACATATGATGTATTTTGGGATTTTAGGAATGTATTTAGGATGTATTTTTTAAAAATAAATATCTTTTTAAGTGTGAATAAAAGAGGAGATGAGGTTTCTTTTTAAAAGGGGAGGAGAGGGGCACTCTTGGAATTACCTAAAATATTAAATAAATGTAAATTAATTTTCACAAAGAAGGCTCCAAAATGGTATAATTAGAATATAGTATTATTATTAGTTAAAAATAACATTTAATAAAAATTCGACAAGTTTATATTAGGCTTTTACTCATATCTCTTTTTTTAAACGGCGTAAACCTTTTTTGAAACTCTCATCAATAATGAAGTTTTTACTCTTTAGGGGTAAATATATTTACAATAAAATGAAAAATGGCACATAAATATAATATATTAGAAATTTTTAAATATAAACCAATAAATTGGATGAATATAAGATTTTTATGTATTTTAAATCACTTAATAAATTATTATATATTATATAATAACATTAATGTCATTTTTGTAACTATTCATTTAATTTCGCATTGAAAGCAACTTGAAAAAAATGGAATTTTAATATAATAAATTAAAACCTATATAATGTGTTATGTTTACATACAAAAATCATGAAACTCAATAATTAATTCATATTATGTTACTTTTATCATTTTTAAAACATTAATTTTTTAATCAAATAAAAACTGTATCATCGTTCAGTAGAAATTTAAGTTATTTATTTCATCTGTAAAAATATAAAAAAATTAAAATGATAAAAATAATATTTTATCTTTTAAATGATTATTTATGATAAAACATATTTCATCTTTATCCTTATCACAAAATATTATTGTAATATTGACCAAGAAAGTGACATTTTTGACCTTATCATTTACTTAATTATTATAAAGGTAAAAATTAAATACATATGTTTGAATGTTTCTATATTTTCTAAAAATGGATGGAAATAGATGAAATACACTCATAAAATAGGATAAATAAATGTTTGAGGGTCATTTTAATGTCCTTATCATATTATTTTTAACTATAAATACCCGATTCACCCTTACCGCTGTGAAAATTATTTACTTTGGTTACTATTTATAATTACTAAAAATAAAAGGGCAATATTTATAAATTTTTTAAATCCTAATTAAAAATTTTATATTTTTCCCCTAAATAAATTTTTAGAAGTGGTATAAATTAATTTAATATTAAAACACAAAAGGAAACCAAAAATAGTTTTAAAAAAAATTACTTTTGACCATAAAAATAATTTTATACAAAATTCAACCATTAAACTATTTAGATTACAATTAATTGGATTATTAATAATATAATAGATAAAATTTTAATTTTAAAAATTTTATTTAAAAAATGGAAACATGTATATACTTGAAACAAAAATACAGTTGTTAATAAAAATCAACATTTTCACTATTCATTGGAAAATAAATATATCTAGAAAATTGCCAAAATTAACTCTAAGATAATTATTATTTAACAAATGATATCATTTTTATCAAATAAAATTTATAAAATTTCTAGAAATTAACTATAAAAAGTTATCATAGAAAACAATAAAAAATTCATTTTTGATGAAAATGTATTTTTGAAAGATAAAACTACTTTACTAGAAATTGACTGATTATTTACTAAAAATTTATCAATAATTTTATATTGATTAGGAGCAGAATATATATTTCATAAAGAATGTAATAATATTTATACCCTATAATTACATGGTGAGGTTATAATGATCATATCTTAATAGGTATATTTCATTGTTCGGTTTGGCTCAGTGTTGCATGTCATATACACAATCAAACATTGTCTTCCTTTTAAAATATAAGGGTTTTACATTATTCACACCCTTTTGTTAGATTTAAACCTCTCAATTAGAAATTTATCTTGGTAGTCAAGGTTTTAAAATCTAAAAACTCCATTGTTGAAATTCCACATAAAAAAAGTGTTAATAAAACATCTTTTTGAAAATAGGAAAAGGGAAATATGAAGTACACATAAAATAATAAATAAATATGTTTCCAAAATAGGATAAAATTAGTGGGAAGTGAAAATATGGATATATAAGAAAATAATAATATCAAAATAATGATGGATAGTGACAAAGACCATTGATCACATGGAAGTGAATGATCATGATAAAGTTAACAACCACTAAATGAAAAAAGAGGTTTTAAAGGAATATTGATTCATCATAAATAAAGGTGATAGGATAATTTTTTTTGTATAAAGATCCTTTTAATAGAGTTGAGTAATTACATTATCTTTAATAATAAAAACATAAATAAATATACTTTCTTGATAAGATCTATCATTTAATCAATTCCCACCACAACCTCAAATTTTTCTCTAAATTATGAGTGTTAAAGATGATTTTTTCATTCCTAAAACACTAAAATAAACTTATATATATCATATAATCACATAAAAGGATAAAAATATATTCCTCCTATATTTGGACATAAACCAAAACCAAAATGGTTTGAACAATTTAAGATAATTCCAAAAATGAATAAACCGTCATATCGAGAAATACAACATAAATATTCAAAGATTCAACAATAATTTCCAATGTTTATCCTAGATTGTTTAAAAAAAATAAACATAAAATTACCCAAATTATATTTTACTGATAATGAAACCCAATTTTTGGAATTATTTGATCACATATTATTCCAAGATAAATTTATCAATTACATCAAAATTACATCAATCACTATTATTTTCTAATACCAAAAAATACTACCTTATCATATAAACTCCATGATAAATTAGTAATTTCCATAAATTACCTGAATCACCAAAAAACCATATTAAAATTACATATAATTCTAAAATACAATTCAACCATTAATCATAAAATAGAATACCATAATATTCTATTTACCTTAATCATATAATTATCACTAATGTTATTGTGACCCTATTGTGAAATAACCAAATCACTTTTAAATCTATTGGATGTCAATGTGATACAACATATGTTACCAAATTATAAAGGCCCATAATTTCTATAATTGAAAAGATAATATAAACTATAAAGTTTATCAATAAAATTAAACATATGACCAAAAAACATAAAGGAATTTTCATTAAAAATAATACTTCATGATAAGCCAAATGGTTACATATACCTCAACCTAATAAAACGTATCCTAAAATGTCATTAATCGATTAAAATCTCAAAGGGGGGGGGGTATAAGACTTTAAAATTTTGATCAACTTAAACATATAAACCCATGATTGTATCCATAAAGCTTATGTTGACCTTGTATGAACAAATAATAATATCTAAATTTATCTAAACCTTTCCTATAATACCAACTGTAGGGATAAAACATAAACATTATAAAATATTTAGTTTTAATACAAGAATTAATTCTATTAAATTTGACGATCTTTAAGGTTTACAGTTTTATATAATTAGGAATCACTATTATAAAAATCAATATTACATCCCAAAGTAGACACTTCCACTTAGTATTTATTTTTAACAAAAATTTTTTTTTGATATACCAAGTATTTTCTTAATGAAATATCTTCCCAATTTTCATCTCAACATCACAGTTTTCCTTACTCATCCATAAAACATGTCAAAAACATTTTAAACCATTGTATGACCATAAAAAGATCAGTAAGGGACATAAAATAATAAATAAACTCATTAGTCTTTAAAAACTATAGAATCATAATAAAGTGTCTTCTTTTAAAATAATAAAAATTGAGCTCAAATAATCATTTATTACACATGAAATCATCTCTTTGACCAATATTTTTGATAAAAAACTTTATAAGATTAATGAATAATTTCCGTCATTCTATTCCCTAAACTCCAAATTGAGTTATGACCTTATGTAAAGGTAGTCTAGGTATGATTGCTGAGCCTCCATGATCAGATTAAAAATAGTAGGAATAAGAGTAACATTAATGAATACTTACCCTCATTCTATTCCCTAAAATCAAAATTTATATCATTTATTAATCTTATAGAATTCCATTAGTCATGAGTTTCTCAGATAACATCATTTTATGATTTCCTACTGAAGTCATCATCCCTTTAATATCATTTTTTTAATTTACAGACCAATTTGAATTCAAACATCTCAAGATCATCCATCCATAGTCATTTCCCTAAGATGAAATGCCTTTGTGAGATAATGTTTTTATGTTTTTATGATCTATAAAAATTGTGACCTTTTCACTATAGGTATAACTCCCTATTATAAGAACAACACATAATTACATGATTTATAACAAGGGTTTCACTTCATTATATTTCTTAGATCAATTAGGTTTATTTTTTTAGATAATTATGAAGAAATCCTACATATCAGACCCTTATGATATAAATCGAATAGTTTTATTAAATGTTCATTTTTTCAATAAAATGGTATCATAAATTTAAAATCCTACTATATTCAAAACACTTATTCACATTTTAATATGAGTCACAAAAGTGGAAAGACTGACCTTATTATCATTTCAACATATTCTTAGATCATGCAGAGAAAATTTAAAAAAGGTGATATGAGAACAAAAATTTAATTAAAGTTTGACAAAACAAATGAATAGCATTAGTCCGGTAAAAACATAGAAACCCCTTAAAATGGTTACATTTACAGATTAATTATTTGAGTATATAAATAAACATATCCACATGAGAAAAAAATCATTTTCTAAAATAAAACCTCTTTAACCCATTAGAAATTATAATAAACCCTTGAAATCATCATGAAGAATTTTTTTTAAAAGAAAACCCTTCACCATAAAAAGCTCACAAACTCTTTATACCTTATAAAATCAAAATATTTGCATAAACATCTTTAGCTAGAATGAAATATATATCCTTAAGAATCATATTCATAATCTATGTAGACACACATTTAACATGGTATTGATTAACACACCACTAATTAATTCCATATGGGTATCCTATATGTTTATATCCATAATTTTCACCTTTCATGACTAATCATTACCAAATTTATTAAAGAGATATATAGGGATCACCTGTTATCAAATGCTATATTGGGAACCTCTATCAATATATATAATTCCCAAGTACTATATCATGAATAAAAAATTTATATTATTTCACTTTTTATTATAAAACACATTAAAAACTAATTTTATTCAATAAAAATAATACTTTCCATTTTTTTAAATAAATGAAATGAAATATCCCTTTTTTAAAACACATTAAAATGAAAAGATTACAAAAACTATGTGATGTGGAACTTACCTTGTAAAACTATAAGAAAAAGACTAGAAATACTTATAAAAATTAAATCAAATGATTATAGAAGAGGAAATTCATTCTATATATGCAAAAAAACATTCATTTTTAACATAGTAAAAAGCTTCAAAAGTTTCCCATATGGGAAATGTTAAAACATTCATCTTTAAACATTTTAAAATAAAGTAAAGTACAGTTTAAAATTATCTTCAATAATGTTTTTTGAATAGATATGAACATTATTAAACCATTTTTAAGAACATGGGAATTGATAATAAATATTTTAATGAAATAATTAAAATAACATTTTAATAATAAATCGTTTACAGCTATTTAAATTTTGAAATAAATGGAATTTGAAGGAGATAATTTCAAATGGTTTTTTGAACAACATAAATTTAAATTAATTAATAATTAAATATATCTACATATATATTCATACACCACACAAAGGTAAATATGTGGTCAAAATAGAATAAGACTCAAAGGAAGAAAATGGAGATGGTAAATCACTTATCTCAAGTATTGACTTGCTACATACATATATTTAATTTATTTAATAATATAATGGTATTAATTTTATAATTTCATTGAAATAATTTTAATGTTAATTCCACTAATCTTAGTAATTTTATTTAATTTCTCATGATTTTTTATTTCGTTAGTTAGTCAGGTACACTATCAAATGATGTTTTTTTGGTCGTTCAGTTCATAATCACTGAAATAGGTTCAGTAGGTTGACCATGGTCCAATGGTTCATGGTTAAATTATCTAAAAAATCTAAATTTTTATATTATTTTATTTTTTATGTAATAAATATAATTTCTTAAAAATCAATGTATAGTGGTCATGAAAAATGATACACATTGTTTTGTGGAGTTAATAGTCCATACATACAAATGAACAACATTTCAATTTTCCAATGGGTGTAAAAGAAATAATATAGATAAAATTTTAATATTATAGAATTATAAAAAAGATATAAAATTCAGATTTATTAATTACTTACATTTTTATGACTATCCCTGTGAGGTGGTAAATTAAAATAAACCACATCACTTCAATGAGGTGGTATCCCACATGTACACATGAGTACAATTGATATTTTAGAATAGATGGAATTGAAAAAAATGTAAGTAGTACCTTATATTTAAATAAGTATAATTATATCATACATATAATAAATATTTATTGAACTGATTATAATTACCAAAAACATAAGGAAACTATGAAAAATAAATTACATCGCTATGTGGAAATGAAAGTCCATACATACGCATGAGCATTGTTCTCATTTTTTGTTGGATAGAAAAGAAGTTTATTTTTTTTAACATAATAATAATAATATATTTTTATTATATTGGAGATACAAATGTTATTATATTTGTAACATCCCAGGTAAATAAAGAATATGAAATTTTCATATTTATTAATATTTTTGAATAAAATGTTAATATTACTTTAAAGGGAATTCTATGTTTGATGGAGTACCCAATACACAACAATGATTTTCTTTGAAATCTTACGTTGCACACTAATAATATAATAATATTATTTTAAATGGTAGTTAACGCCTTTCCGTTGTAATGGCAGGAATGAAAAGAAATAACTATAAAATAATTATATATGTTTCTTTAAATATTTTTACATTTATCTAATAAATGTTAGAGGCTTAAAATGAGAATGAATCCAATTTTAAGCATAAATATTCTAATATTCATTAAAAGGTCGATGAACCGACTTTTGATCTAAAACCCTTTTTATATCCACTTTTTTACAATTTTATATGTAATATTTGATAAAATAAAATCCTTCTTTAGAATCGGGACATCAAAATTTACTTTGTGTAATTTTTTTTATTTTTCCGATAAAGTTCATTTTTTAATAAATAGTGAAATTTTTTATTTTAATACAAAAATATTTTCTATATAATTTATTTATATTGTTAGATTATCTTTTTAATTGGGTTTAAATTATAGTTAAATTATATTTTTACCATTTAATCCAATGGTGGTCATTGGAATTAATTTCACTTTGAAATTGGCAATAAACAAGTGTCATGCTATTTGTTTTGACAGTGGGAATTAATCATAAAATAAATTAATGAAACTTCTATATTTTGAATTTGGTAAAATGGACATCTTTTTTTAATTTGGAATATCAAATTTAATTTGGATAGATTTTAAGTATTTTTCTGACAAATGATCATTTTTAATGAATAGTGAAAAATACTCCATTTTACATCAAAAATACTTTTTCATCTAATTTAATTATATAGTTAGATTGTAATTTTAATTGGTTTTTAATTTTAATTGAATTATGTATTTATAACTTAATGCAATTTTTTTCATTGGAAGTAATTTCACTTTTTAATTGGATGTAAAAACAAGTCAATATTTTGATAAATTTTACTTCTTAAAAAACCCATCTTTGATTGTGACAACATGAATTATTTTTAAATTAATTACCGAAATATTTTTGTTTGGAATTTGGTAAAATTGATTCCATATTTTTAATTATAAGGTCCAAATTATTTTATTAATACCCTTTTGTTTGTGGATATTAAGAATAGTAACGATGGAAATTATCTTTAATTATCATGATTAATTAGTAATCGGGTAGTTAAGGGTAATAAAATAATATCATAATAATATTAAATGACCCCAACATATGTACAAATCCTCTTGGTTGTGTCATGTCCAAAAATGAGATTACGTTTTCCAACTTAGGGAACCATGGAATCACTTTTGTGTTATAGTGACCTTTTATCATATTATTTTTAAAAAACGAAAAATATAAAAAAACTATGTGAGACCTAAGTAAAAAAAAATTAATTTTGTTTACATAAATGATCTCATAGACTATAAATATTAATTGGAAATATAAAAATATTTCCTACATCATGGTATTTTTTTATAATTTTTTGACATTAAATAAATAAATATATTTAGGTCACCATGATGATGCATTGATTACCTCATTAATGAACGATTTAAATAAAATGAAACAATAAGGAAACATATATGACTTAAACATGTATAAAACCTATTTTATGGGTGGATTTAGAACTATTATCACCTTATCCTAAAAATATATCATTCTGGGACCTTTAATATCAGAAAATAATTTTATAATAAAGTATCATTTCAAGACATTCCAAAAGTGACCCACCTCCCTCTTATAAAAGGCCCCCACCTCTACCCCCTTAACCACACCTCTAATGCCCTTGTCTCGTCCAAAATATACTCATATTATCTCTCCAAATCCCTCTCCTACTTCTAGAATCATCACTTTGGGCAGAAGTCTTTCCAAGGAAGCCTTTGGCTCAAATCAAAAAGAGTTACCCGATTTTGAGGTAATGTCTTCTCTCTAGTTTCTTTATTTTATTTCCCTTATTCACTCACCAATATATTCTTATTATTTTCTACCATAATAAAAACAGTATCCTAGATATACTATGTTGTTTTTATGATATTGATTCTACCTAAAATTTCACACACCTCCGTCTAATGGTAAAGAACATACTGTTTCTGTGGAAGGCGAATTACTGCCTCACGAAACGATGATTGTTCAATCTTCTTTTAAAACCTTTCTTGGTTGAAATTATGATATCACTGTATTTATATATGACATATATGGTATTTTTTCTATATTCTTCTGAATTTTATTTTTAAATCACATCTTTATGCTTTTCATGTTGTGGAACTATGATAACTTCTTCTGGGGAAGTGTGGAATGCCGACCACTCAAGTGATGTGACTCGTTCATGCCAAACCGGGAATTTATAAAGAATGAAACTAATGAACTTTTTTCACCAATATAACATATAAATTATACTGGAATTATAATATATATATGTCTCATTTAGTTTTAATTCCTTTAATATAACAACGAAATGAAAGTAGTGTTCATGCGTACGTACGGCCTACCGTCTCCATGAATGGTGCATTTCATATTTTTATCTCCAAATGTTATGGAATAGTATAAAATGAATATATAATTTATATATATGACATTTAAATCATTAATAACATTCTGGAGATTATGTA
This sequence comes from Viscum album, assembly GCA_963277665.1. NCBI lineage: Eukaryota > Viridiplantae > Streptophyta > Magnoliopsida > Santalales > Viscaceae > Viscum > Viscum album. Next base: position 399,222,282 of record OY728125.1, read on the forward strand.
CTTATAACTACATTGGAAATTATTTTCATACGAGGTCCTTTTTGTCTCATGTACCGAACATCAACAAAACGTATGATATGAACTCTCCTAATTAACTAATTATTATAACATGATAATATGTGATATGAATTTAATAATAAACTTTAAAGCATGTCCTTAAGAAATTATAAAATGACCAAAGTTTATTATTTAGTAATATAAACAAACGAACAAGACAAGTCGTACTTGAGATAAGGGGATTTCTTATCTCTTTTTTAATTACGTGAGATTTCCATTGTTCGCGACTTATTTGTTGCATGTGGTGTATTTTGTAATTAAATTTAATATATATTATCATGATTATATTTATATTCAGGGTATTATGTGATTTATATGGTGTTTATTATCTTTTGGTCATATGACTCGATTGATTACAACGAGGTAAGGGGTTTTTATCTCACTTTTTATTCCCATGGGATTCATGCTACATTTGACACTATTTAATTTTGTGTGGTGTATGTACATCCCAGGAATGTATTAATTGTGTAATATAAATTAATTTATAGATATTTACGTCTTCATTGTATGACCCTTCTTTCATGGGGTGTACGTTTCGAATGTTACCCAAATCGGTAAGGGAACTGTTCACCGTCCTCTTTTTAAAAGGATTATTTTTGTTAAGTCTTTTAATTTAAATAATATTATTATTGATTATGTCATGCTATGAATATGTGTTGATGACCTATGATTGTTTTAAACTTAATATCTATTTATACTGACTGTATTTATATTTGTGACACCTAATTATGTAATTGATTTATCCCTAATCTAAGGATACCGTCTTTGTACTGGACTTTGTCTCAATCTACATTCATTGAGGCATCTTTTGATTAATAAACGACTTTATTTTATACGGTGTATAAAACCCTTTTGACTTTTAATTTCATTCAAAAGGAATATTTTTACACGAAGTGTTTTACTAAATGAAAAAGGGAATGTTTTTGTCTTACATATGCGGCGACAACGACTTCTCCAGCGTAGTGACCATTATTTGAGTTTCACCTTCCTCTAGAAGCCATGACTTTTTTTAAATGAAAAAAAGTACCATATTTTACTTTTTTTTTGGTATTTCAAATGGTTCTGATAGTATTTTGATTATTTCAATGTGTTGTGTTGATATCATGTGATTGAAATGTGGAAATGTTATGTTTACTTTATCCATGTTTTATGTGAAATGATTATGTTATTGTTCTTGGGAATTTTTTATGAAGTCTATTGGTTACGTGATAAACTAAGGGAGGGTGATCTCTAGATAGCTCTCCAATGCATTGGGTAATACGAAGGAGTAAAACTCTATGGTTTCTCTGAAGAGATTTAGGGAATATACTGTGATGGGTATTCCAAACATAACCAAGAGGGTTACTCCCTACATAAGAATGTTATGAATGCCCCAGGCTACATTTATGTCTTATGATTTCTATGTGTATTTTACAAATCTTATGATTTCATGAAGTATGTTAAACAGATTATGTTATGTATATATTGATGAACTGATGTTTTCTTCCCTTTTATTATAACCCTTACTGAGCTTTTTATGCTCATCCCAAGTTTTTGAAATGATTTTCATAGGACATAAAGTGGAATAGGGTCAAGGATGGGATCATGGAAATGTCATGCTATCTAAAAAATGGAACTAGACATGACTCTTTTGTTCATGAGTTTTTATTTTGTGAAAAAATAGAAACTGAGTAGATGTGTCTACTTTGTAATCTTTGATATGTAATAGTTATGTCCTAATTCTCTAAAAATCTAAACATGAAAATATCCTCAATTTGAATTATTCATTTAATTCAATATTATGTAATGTTTTATGGCCATGTCCTTATAGTTGGTATTAGAGGTCAGTTTAGATAACATTAGAGGTTATGGTATTCTTCAATCATAAGTGACATTACCATAATGGTTAGTATTTTAGAAAGAGTCATAGTTATTTTTAAAAAGTGAATGAGTTTATGATAAAATGAATAATTTTATCTTTGCATTTACCCTCATCATAAGATATTATATGATGATTTTACTGATATACTCACAGTGACCTTTTTGGATTTAGTAAATGGCTGGATCTAGCAGGAACCAAAGTAAGAGTGGATGTGAAGAAAACTGTGATGATTTTTTGAACAAGCAACTGGATGATATGGGAGCTGCAATGAAAACTATTGTGGTTATTATTAACCAACTATCTAGAGTCGTGATTGACCACCTAAAACTTAGTGATTTTTATAAGGAATCATATATGAGAGATACAAATCCCTACGGATGTTCATGTAATAATCATTAAGGTAAGAATGTTCAAAAACCTATGTGTTAAAGATGTGGAAAGAAACACATAGAAAAATGTTTCAAAGGGACAAAATGATGCTATAGATATGGAAATTAAGGTCAACAAGAAAGAAACTGCCATGGAAAAAGGAATCATCTAGTTGAGTCTAGGAAATGGAAAGAAGTTCTTTTTAAAGTATCAATTGAATGTTTTAAATATGGTGTTCATGGTAATTATTCACACACATGTCCTACAAAGATGTTTCGGGAATGGGATCACCAGGATGGTAAAAATATTTGTTTACCAATACCTAATGCCATTCTGATTGAAGATGAAGAATCTAATAATGACTAATGAAAGGTATGGATTATTTCTTAACATATGTTTTCCTATTATTGAATCTTAGGATATGATTCATGATTTTGTTTGTAGGAAAGAATTATTTTAGAATAAGTTGGAAAGGAATGGTTAATTGATCATGAACATTGTTGAATGTGTAAGAAGTCAACATATAAGGGATTCAAGAGTTATGGTAGATTTTAGGATGCTGAAATGCTTAAAAGTATTAAGGCTCTTATGATGATGGGACTACATTATAAGTCTTTTTATATTATGTGTAACCATGATGTTTGATATATAAAAATTTTATTCATGGAATAATTATCTTTTCTTTTGTGGATATAGTTATAAATAACCATTTGGGTTTATATGATCATTGAATTTGAGGAAATTACTGGTTAATACATTTTGGGATGAAAAACGAAAGTTATTAGATAACCTCTATGGCTAAAATATGTTATGGTTATTTTTGATTAATTTATCTCTTTTTGGGAATGTTATAACATTATATAGTTTTTTAAAAGGGACAACATGCATATCATGTGAAAACCCGTCACGTCGGACGAAGCTGCAGGAATCGAACCCCCAGTTGAAGTGAGATTGGTATTTATCTTCTACCACTGGGCTATGTGAAGTCCCTAGTTAGTATGACTAATTATATTTAGTTAGATGATCTTATGAATCTGGAATAATTTGATTTTGGGTTGTCTATGGAAATGATTAACCTATCATGGAGGATATGTGATTAGGTTAATTACTTTTCAATATGATACATTAAGAGTAACTGATGTTATTCTGAGATAAATGTTAAGATTTACCTTGGAAGGCAATGTGATTAAATCCTTTAGAGATTTGGGTTTCAATCGTAGTTTGGATTACATTGAATAATTTTATGGATAGCTATTTATTTAATAGCCTTTCTTGAACATTGGGTTCTTTTTGTTGAATTTTGGAGATTAAGAGTAGTATTTCTTTTTATAAAAGATTATCCTTTTGGGGGTTATCTGATCTTATACTAACAATTATGGTTGTGGTTAAGGTCTAAAGACAAGGAAAATATATAGTATATCTTTTTTGGATCATGTGATTCTCTAGAAGTTGATTATAGTGCTCTTAATGTGAACAAATCATATTAACTACTCATATTTTGGAGAAAATATTAGTTTGTGTTAGAAATCTAGTAGGAGATGAATGTATACATGAGAAGTAAGTAGGATTAATCATGTTTTAGTTAAGCTCATAAATAAATTACTCAATGAAAAGTAACATAAAACAAAAACATTGTCTGTTAACTTTTCCTACTAGGGAATAAAATAATGTTTAACCCGACACAAGTTTCTGATTTTCTGGTGGTTATCTTTCTCGTAGACATATTTTATATCACTCTCCATCAGAACTTGATGGTTTTTTCTCTCCTCCATATCCATGTTTTCATGGAATCCTAGTATATTTTGTATTGGGTGAACTTTCTACTTTTCTTTCGTTCTTTAAAAGTGATAGTTTAATTGACTTTTTTTTTCCGATATTGGGCTTTCAATAATGTTTTCGAGCCCAATTTTAAAATTGAGAGGACGAAATTCCAAAGAGGGGGGAAGGATGTAACATACCATATAAATACAGAATACGACATTTTCATATTTATTAATATTTATGAATAAAATGTTAATATTACTTAAAAGGGAAAGCTATGTTCGATGGCGTAACCAATAAGCACCAATGAGTGTCTTTGAAATCTTACGTTGCACACTAATTATATAATAATATTATTTTAAAAATTAGTTAACACCTACCCATTGTAATGGAAGGAATGAAAAAAACTAAGTACAAAATAATTATATATGTTTTTTAAATATCTTTACATTTATCCAATAAATGTTATAGGTTTAAAATGGGAATGAATCCCATTTTAAGCATAAATATTCTAATATTCTTTAAAAGGTCAATTAACCGCCTTTTGATGGTGAACCATTTTTAAATCCACTTTTTGACAATTTTATATGTTATATTTGAAAAACTAAAATCATTCTTTAGAATTGAGACATCAAAATTTACTTTGTGTAATTTTTTGTTATTTTTCTGACAAAGTTCATTTTTAATGAATAGTGAAAATGCAGTATTTCAATTCAAAATCTCCTTTTAATATAATTTATTTATACAGTTATATTATCATTATAATTGGGTTTAATGTGTTTTTCAAATATATTTTTACCATTTAATCTAATGGTTGTCATTGGAATTAATTTCACTTTGAAATTGGACATAAACAAGTGTCAATCATTTGATAGATATTTTTTCTTAAAAACTCACTATTTGCTTTGAAAGTGGGAATTTATCGTAAAATTAATTAATGAAACTTCTATGTTTTGAATTTGGTAAAATGGAAATCATTTTTTAATTTGAAATATTAAATTTACTTTGGATAAATATTTGGTATTTCTCTGACAAATGTTCATTTTTAATGAATAGTGAAAAATACAGCACTTTACTTCAAAACTGCCTTTTCATCTAATTTAATTATATAGTTAGATTTTAAATTTTATTAGTTTTAAAGTGTAATTGATTATGTTTTTATCACTTAATTAAATGTTGTTCATTGGAAGTAATATCACTTTTCATTTGGATGTAAAAACAAGTCAATATTTTGATAAATTTTACTTCTTAAAAAACCCATCATTGGTTGTGACAACGAGAATTATTTTTAAATTAATTACTTCAGTTTATCTATTTGGAATTTGGTAAAATGGATTCCATATTTGGAATCATAAGGTCCAAATTATGTAATTAAGACTCTTGTTTTTGGACATTATGAATAGTAACGACGACAATTTTCTTTAATTATCATGATTAATTAGTAATAAAGTAGTTAAGTGTAATAAAATAATATCATAATAATATAAAATGACCCCAAAATATGTCCAAATAATATTGGTTGTGTCATTTACGACCACGGGATTCCATGTTCCAACTTAGGGACCCCATGGAATAACTTTTGTGTGATAGTTACTTTTTATCATATTATTTTTAAAGAAACGGAAATATAACCAAACTATGTAACACCTATGTAAACCAATTTTAATTTTGTTTAAATAAATTATATATTATAATATAAATATTCATTTTAAATCTAAAAATATTTCATACATCATGGTATTTTTTTTAATAATTTTTATACAATAAATTAATTTATTTATTTTTGACACCATGATAATGCAGTGATTGCCTCATTATTGAACGATTTATATAAAATGAAACGATAAGGTAAAATATAAGATTTAAACTTGTCTATAACATATTTGATGGTTTTATTTCGAATCCTTATGTCCATACCCTCAAAATATATCATTTTGGGACCTTTAAAATCTGAAAATAATTCTATAATAAAATAACATTTCAAGACTTTCCAAAAGAGACCATCCTCCATCTTATTAAAAGCCCCCACCTATAACCAATTACCCAAACCTATCAAACCCTTTTCTCATCCGACATATGATCATGTTATATCTACACATCCCTCTTTTACTCCTAGAAAGCTCAATTTGGGCAGAAGTCTTTCCAAGGAAGCCTTTGGCTCAAATCAACAAGAGTTACCCGATTTAGAGGTAATGTCTTCTCTCGAGTTTCGTTATTTTATTTTCCTTGTTCACTCACCACTATCTTCTTATTATTTTATCCCATAATAACACCAGTATCCCCAATATACTAGGATGTTTTTATGATAATTATTATACCTACACTTACACACACCTACGCCTAATGGTTAAAGAAATTATTGTTTCCATGGATGGCGAATTACTGCCTCACAAAATGATGTTTGTTCAATATTCTTTTAACACATTTTTGGGTGGCCATTATGATTTCTCTGTATTTATATATGACATATATGGTATTTTTTCTATATTATTCTGAATTTTATTTTTAAATCACAACTTTATGATTTTCATGTTGTGGATCTGTGATAATTTCATCTGAGGAAGTGTGGACTACCGCCCCCTTAAGTGATGTGACTCGTTCATGCCAAACATGGAATTTATAAAGAATGTAATTAATGAACCCATTTTACCTATATAAAATATAAATTATAATGGAATTTTAATATATAGATATATATATATATATGTCTCATTTAGTTTTGATTCTTTTAATATGACAAAGAAATGAATGTAGCGTTCATGCGAACGTACGACCTACCGTCTCCATGAATGGTGCCTTTCATTTTTTGTCTCCAAATGTTATGTAATAGTATAAAATTAATATATATTAGATATATATGATATTAAAATCATTAATACAATTCTAGAGATGATGTACTTATAACTACATGTGCAATTCTCAATGAATTAAAAGTGAGATACGAAATCCCCTTACCTCAAGTCTGATACATGAGTCAAACATGAACTTGTTTCATCTTCCTCTACCGGACATAACTTTTTTAATGAAAAATAAATACCATGTTTTAATTTTCATTTATATTGTTATCGAAAATGGTTCTAATAATGTTTTTATTATATCAATGTGTTGTATTGATATCTTGTGATTGAAATGTGGAAATATTAGGTTTCCTTTATGCATGTTTTATGTGATACGATTATGTTATGGTTCTTGGAAAATTTTTATAAATTTGGGTGGTTTTGTGATAAACTAAGGGCATGTGAGCCCAAGATAGCTTGCCAATGCATTGGGTAACGTGATGGATTAAAATTCTATGGTTTCTCTGAAGAGATTTATGGAATATACTATGATGGGACTTCCAAACGTAACAATGAGGGTTACTCCCTATGTATGAAATGTTATGAATTCCCCAAGTTACCTTTATGTCTTATTATTTCTTTTTGTATTTCACAAATCTTATGATTTCATGAGGTATTTTAAAAATATTATGTTATGTATATATGATGAACTAATGTTTTCTTTCCTTGTTTTATAACCCTTACTGAGATTTTTATGTTCATCCCTTGTTTTGGAAATGTTTTTCACAGGACATAAAGTGGAATAGGGTCAAGTATGGGATGAAGGAAATGTCATGATGTCTAAAACATGGAAATAGACATGTCACTTTAGTTCAAGAGTTTTTATTTTGTGAAAAAATGGAAACTGAGTAGATGTGCCTACATTGTAATATTTGAGATGTAATAGTTATTTCCTAATTCTCTAAAACTCTAGTCCTGAAAATATCCTCAATGTGAATTAGTCATTTAATTCACGATTATGTAATTTTTTATGGTTGGTTCCTTATAATATTATCTTGGTTATTGAATATTTGAAGGATGTAGAAAAATAAATAAACATGGAATCCATTAGTTAAGTGTTATAGTTATTCTTTGTAAAGCATTTATCTATCTTATAGATTAAGTCTTATGGGTTTACATTTTGATGATGCAATTAAATATAGGATTTGGGTTGGGATGTTGTAATGGTATTTGGGTAATATGGGTTAAAATAAATTGCACATGTGGTGTGAAGAGTATAGGAGAAAAGTTTTCCTCCTGTAAGTGAGGTGAGTAACTCTCCTTTAATTATGAAATATTTTAAAATATTTTAATGTCACCATCATGGTCATTTGGATCTTAAAAAAATCATATCAAATAAAATATGAAAATTTCATAAATTGTTTTGGTCAATAATAATTAATATGATATTTTGTGACATTATTAGACTGTTTAAAACCTAATTAACCAGTTTTACCTTTTTTTATGTGGTGAAAAAATTTATCCAATATTACTATTCATAATGTAAAATAATAAATTTATCCTCATTGTAATGTTTTATCCTCCTAATTAAAAATCAAAATCATGTTTTTAAAGATTCAATTTTTACAATTTTATGAAACTCCTTTTAATAGAATAGTGAAAAACATAATGAAAAACACTTATTTGGAAAATTTGTTTTAAACAGAATGATATTATGTTAACTTAAAATTAAATAAAAAAATATATTTATTCTTTTAAATTATCTTATTTGAAGAAAAGGAATATTTTTTCTGTAAAGATCTCCATTTTCACTACTCACTTAAAAATCAATATTTTCAAAAAAAATACCAAAAATTCACTCCAAGATAATTTTTACATGATGATTTTTAAAATTATGAATATTTTGTCCAATTCAATTTCTAATAGTGTTAGAGATTAGTTATAATGAACACCAAAAATTCAATAAGAACCATTTTTGAATAAAAATTGTTTTTAAAGAAAAACATGAATTTATCCTCATTCCATGACTTAATAAGAAAATGAAATGAATGTTAATTCATTTGATTGGATATATAATCTACACATTTAATTATAATAATATAAATAGTGATAAATTTAATCTAATAAGACAAAAATACATTGTACTCATATAAATAGTTTTATGAATAATATATATTTTACGTTTAAATGATTTTTTCTTTATTTCTATCCAATTGATAATAAATTTATGAATGATTATTCATTTTATAAGGTAAATTTGATTTTCTGTATTTCAAAATATCGTTATTCGAATTAATAGTCTCAAATTGAACAACTAGGGTATGACTTTAATATTTAAATAATTATATTTCTATACGATGTCGTTATTCATTTATGTTCAAAGTTGTGTATAAAATAGGATAACAAATTAAATAATATTTAAATTAAATACATTCTTATAATATTATGGTGTAAAAAATAGGTAGCGGAACTCTATTTTTAATATGTGTACTACCACATCTAATTACATGTCATGCATCAAATAATTATTTTCAAGTTTTTTCAACTCTCTCATGATATAATCTGCGTCATGGTCTGCATTTATGATAAAAACTAAAACTATATCCAAATACAATACAAAATAAAACATAACATTTTCCTTGTTTTTTAAATATGATTATATTTTTTGCTGTGATCAAAGCATTAACTATGGATTTTTTTACAATCATCATTCTACAAAAATTGAATACATTTCCTAGTCAAAGTTGTCATTAAAATATCTATTTTTCAGAACACCCTGAAAATATATGGTAATATCATTATACCACCCAAAATATCAATATATCAAATATTTTAATAGGAATATTACATATAATCCCCACATGGTTCTTTTCAGGATCAACTTATTTTTCACTTTTACAAATTTCCTGACTAAGGAAACAAAGCTTTTGTATCCAAAAGTCACACTATATCAATTTATCATAATGTTATATATCACATAATATACCTAATATATTCCTTAAATACTTACTGGGAAAATTTCTAGTTTTTGATTATATCAAAATATTATAGAAAAACACCACAAAAAACGAGTAATGTAACTTGGGGAAGATGTAATTCATCAAGTCCATGAAAACTACATGTTTAATTATAAGTAGAAAGGGCATGACTACATATTAATTGTGACCATAATTACATTGAAAATATGTATTTGAACTTTTATTTCATTCTAACATGGAGTTAATGATATCTATATTGTAGATAAGTTTTGGAGAATCATTCACCTCCCTCCAATTGATAAAAAAGGTTATCATTTTTGGGAAGAGGGAATTGATTCATGATATAACATGGTTTGATTTATGATAGTCAACATATAATATAAGTATAAAATCTAAATTTTCCACGAGTGGAATTGAGTTGTCCAATGTGAAATGCTTGGTCTAAAGAATCACTCACTTTCTAGTTCTTTAGGTTGGATCATTAATCCCCAAAACGACGTTGGATTTATTTTATATGATGGAATAAAAATAGACTGCATTTCTATAAGTGCATAAACCTTATAATGTAATTAAATTGGTTTCCCAAATAAATAGTTGGGAAATACATTAGGGTATAAATTTACTATAGAAAGTAGGATTTTATAACCATTTCCCTCAAAAGTTGCCAAGGTAATCATAAGAAGCTAAGATGATATGGTTTCATATACTATTATTGAAGGCACTCCTCTTACGACATTAATATCCCAATCCCCATCCAATGAAAAAATTCATATTGAAATATTGGATTGTGAGGGATATTTTCTAGGAATTACAAATGATACAATATTTTAATTTTCCTAGAAAGTCTATTCCAATAATAATATAAAATATTTCCATTTCCCAAACTGTAAACTCTAACAACAAGTGAACCTAATTGATGGTAACAAGACATGATTAACACATAAATATACTATATTATCATTTCCCAAGATGTTTGTTGGTGCTCAACACATGAAACACAACTACCAAATGAATCCCAAATTTATTTACACTTATTATGTTTGAATATAGTGGGATGAAATAGAATCAAAAATAATTTCATTTGAGTAGAGTTCAGAATAATTTCTTCTCACACTATTGAGGAAACAGATTTCATAAGTACGGTTTTCTAGTATACTCCATATTGTTCTGGTCACCCCTTACATAGTAGTACATAATTCCCTTTTTCAATGCTGTTAACTAGATGATAATGGTTTTATTAGAATCACCTTGAGTTTCTCTACTATGAGGGTGATAACAATTTTGTTGAGATCACCCTAGTTACGATTGAGATATATTAGACTGATTCAATCAATCTATAATATTTAAATTTGAATGTATCATACAATAATTCACGGTGTTACTTTTTATCCATAATTATGGTAGCCTTGTTATGGTTCTGTATATTTTATTTTCTAATTCATAAATAAGACACAATTAAAACAATAAAGTTATCTATTGAAATGTGATAAAAAATAGGCTAGTCTAATATTTGGGATCTCGAATTCTCTGATTTCTAGGGAATAAGTTTCCCTCTTCCTCTTGATACAAGTATTTTTGTTTTCACCAATGTTTATGAATAATGTTTTTAATCCACCACTATTCCAATATACATCCCACAATCAATCTATTGACCGTTTCTATATAATCATCGATCAAGAACATAACTGCCTTATAATGAATGTCTGGATATAGCCATTCCTAAAAGATATGCGCCTTCAGATATATTCAATATTGTACCCTTGAATAAAAATGAACTAATATCATAAATTTATAAACTAAAATTCCCAAAAAGACTGTTGTAGACACCTACGGGGGGGGGGGGGGGGGGTGTGAATAAGGTGTTTCCTATTTTTACCAAATACAAAATTTTTATGTAACCAATATTTAGTTTTAAACTTCTTTATAGTTAGTTCATATGGGTCTATTTTAATTTTTTCCTTGTAATCATCAATATCATGTAATTAAAGTAATGTAATAAATAACCACATAATATTTTTATTTGGTTTGGAAAAAATACCTACTCTATTCCTTGATTGGTTATTCACACTAATCAAGGATTCCGCACTATAACCAATATAAATACAATGGGTTTAGTATTTCACACATGTAAAATTATTGAGTCTAACTTGAGTCACAAATTTCAATCTAACACTTGAATTCTTCTATATCTTCTCAATGTGTTCATAAAGTCAAAATATGATCTCCATGCATACCCTACGGTGAACATGTTCTATGGAGTCCCACCATATATATGTTAGTGTTTATTTGAAGTGCTTCTTAGAGATCGATCTTTCGTTCATCATATGATTCTTTTGAACCAAGATAATAGATCTCTATAGACTCAATAATAGAATCTTTTAATTCCTAAATATCATTATGAAACTTGTACAACCAAGACACTACCAGAAACTTAGTTTCAATGGAATGATCAAGAAATGAGATTAGGTGTTATTATAATCTAATAAGCACCCATTTACTAAAATCCAACATTAATGAATGAAGCTGTATATAAGAAATTTCATCCTTTTTTGTTTATTTTTCTCAATATTCTATAATAGTGGATGTTGTAAGGATATCTTCTTCTACTTTAGATTCAAAACCCATATGATCTTATGATCTGTAATTTGTCTAAAATATCATTCTTTGTGTTCATCACGAGTATTTATCAAAATATCACACACCACAAACCCTCAGATCTTGGTTCTAGAAATTCAATAATATTACCTCTCTCTATCATATTATTTACATATACTTGTTACACGGAATTATGTCAACCCTTTTGGAATATAAAATATTCCCTAATTTTTTCCCCATGATCATCAATTAATTTCATTACCTTTTCAAATGAGGGTACTGCTATAATCATTATATTCCATTTTCCTCTAACGATTATCTCATATAAATTTAAAATAGTTACCTCACTTTTTTCATTCCCTTTTTATTTTTTATTTTTATCTCAGTTAAAAGAAATATAATAGAGTATTTAATCTTCTTCTGGTTCACCTATATACTTTCTCATCATATTTTCTCCAAAAATAAAGATTTTTATAATCCCACTTAATACTCTATCCTTAGTAGTTAAACAAATCGAATCATGAAATTATGTTCTGAGCTCATTGTTCTCCAGTTTTTGTTGTTATCAACTTCTAAAATATCCAAAAAACAACTAAATTATTCTAAAAACAATATATATTCAATTTTATCTTGAAATATTTTTATTATTTTAACATATCATATTTTCATTTTTTATATCCATAATAATCCAATGCATTCAATCATACATATATTTATTTTATCTTGGGTTCCTCCCTTCATAAAGACTTTTATAGAATCATGCTGAGAATTATGATATTTTTTCATTTGAGAACATACTATTAGGAATCATATGGTTTTCATCATGAAATAATCCATATTTATTCATAAAGGAATTATTACATCAATCATTTTTATTTCATGTATATGTGTCTCAAAAAATATCTATTGAATATTTTACTTGTGCATGGGAATTAAACAACACCAATATTGAGTGTAGTTCTCTTCCTTATCAATGAGGTAAATATAAACTATATCTAAGAAGTAATTATGATATACTATCTCAGAATCATTTTATATGTTTATTCCAAAATATTTAAAAAACCCATGTTATGTAACTAAAATGTTTATCTTGATTATGGATGATACAAAATGTAAATAAAAGTAACATCAAGCATGGAATTATCACATGATGTTGTTAAATGAATGTATATCAAAGTATAATATTTTCAGTGAAAGGATGATCATTAAACAATGAATAAAACATGGAAGGTTCATTATTTTTGTTATTTAGATTCATTTAAATTGATAAAAACACTTTTTGTGGTATGTGATGATTGTTCATGTGGTCGATACATAAATTATAGCTTCATAACTCTTGTGTCCAGTTCGTTGATTGTGGATTCATCCTTTATGTAGTCACTTTATAAATAATGGGTACATCCTTTATTGGTCATGACATTATCCATGGATTCAAAATTTATGAGGTACCATCATATTTGATCATGTGTTAGGTTTTAAATTTTGCATGAAAAAATATCAACATAATGTTTCTTGAATTTGGTCATGCAATAGCTTCATAATAAATCATGTCGTATCTTGGTATAAGATTTTCTATCAGCCAAATAGTTTATATGTAGAACCCTTATATAAGAGGTTATAATATGATGTATGTGTAATATTTTCATTTTACTATGAGTTATGTCCTTAAATCCATTATTGTAGAAATATGTTCCCAGAAAGACAGAATCCTATATTGAATTTTACTTTTATCCCACAACCCTTAATAAGTATCATTCCAGTATTAACCTATTGACCATGGAACTGGGGTCAACTCAAAAATATAATAACACACACATAACAATGGTTCAAATTTCCCTGGGTTCACCATAACTATTATGTGAACCCTATGAAATCAGTGTTCAACATGATTGACTTGTTTAGGTTCCTTGCCTCACTAATTCTCCTATATAGAGCCATTTCAGATGGTCAAAATTATGTGGCCACCCTTAATCTTAGATTGGTTTTTTTCATGTATTCATTGGTAGTCATTCGATGAAATCTATATCCATATTTTTTATACTGATATTATTTATTCTTCTTATAAAAATATCTCAAAAATAACAAGGTTGTCTCAAGTACATCCAAGATACATAAACACATTAAATCAATTTAATCATCAATCCATCTATATTTATTATCATTTTTTTCCAAAAAACAAATAGATATATTATAAAATATCATTAATATATGGGAAAATTATCACTTTTATATAATTATATTGACAATAAAAAAATAAGAATTGAAAATAAAATTAATCATCAAACCATGGGAACATTAGTGTACCCCATTAGATTGTTGTCAATTTCTAATTTACTTCAACACTCATTTTTATTATTCATTCCAGGATTAATAATTAATGAAAAGGGGTGGAAAATATATCTCACATAAATGTAAGTATTATTATATATATATATATATTTTAACATCTCAAATCGGTAACCACTAAATCTTTTCCTTGAGTTGGTTGGTCATATATTATATAGTTTTCCTCCCCATAGACAAGAGGATGATGACTAGAAGTGAGTGTCTAGGAAGGTGTAGTGGGGAGACTATACCCACATATCAGAGTGGAATAATAGATACAGTAATATAATATAAATAGAATAAGAATATAAGATAATTAGAAGCATATTGTAAGAAAGTGAATTAATAAACAACATAAGTATAAACATCCAAGAAACTGTAATAATAATCAATCCATCTGTTGATTCATATAAAAATATTTTCATGGAATGTAGATGTGAAAAATTGAAGTACATGGGATCCATAGTACATGAATATACAACATTATATACAAATATAAAAAAATATAATATACAAATCCACTAGAATAACAAGAATACACTCGATTCTATGCTCCCATGATACATGATATATGAAAAATAGATCAGTTATAAGTAAATGTTCAATTTACCTTATCCACACTTACAATCATGAATACTACTCAAGTAATAGGGGAATCCAAAGTAGGATGTGAGATAAACATAGTATTCCATTAATATTGGTGTCTAGAATAACCCAATTAGTGTGTATATATTAGTAGTGTACATGAATAAAGAATAATAAATAGTGCTGAAAATATATACTAGTTGGCTAAGGTTCTGGCCGGACAACTCACAAGATTTAACCAATTAAGAAGAGGCTAGAATAAGTCTAATCACATTTACCTTATACATCTATATATAATTAATCACATATAATATGTATACATGTATATAACCTATATATATCTAATGACATATATAGGATTATACATGGATACTAGGTATTATCTGGAGTCAGGGTGTAACTCCAATTTCAATGCATAGTCTAATGAGCTAAATTCTCTAGAAAGGGTATATGCCCTAAATCTCATATGAATGAGAATTCATGACCATCACTTTAGATATTAGGGCGAGTCATAATTTCCAACACCTATGATAGTGGGGTGAGTCACCATACCCAACACATGATATATGAGAAAAGGTAACGAAATTCCCACATCCACATAAACGTAAATAGTATGAGATTTTATTCCCATCACCCAATATAATGGACCATGAATCCGAATTCTCAAACAATCACTTAACTTTTTTACAATTACCAATGAACATGGTCTAATCATAATAATCATTAGGCATTACTTCTCATAAATTTTAATTAATTTAACCAAATATTACCAGGGGTGTTATAATTTATATATTAAAGTTACATTGATACTCGACATGTGATGTGGCCTTGCGACACACTCCAATTTAATTATATTAAATAATATCATTCATAAATCAAGGAACATCCAATTAAAGGAAATGAAAAACAAATTAGGAGATGGTTGGTCACCTAAAAATTTACAGTAATGAGGGAAATTATTTAAACACACCCCAAAGGGTGAAATCCACTAAGGTTGACACCCTAAAATTTTTTAATAAGTATATATGGGAATATTATATCATTCTTCATTAAATTCAGAAAAGAATAATTATATTTATGGGGAACATGAAGGAATATATGACATATGAAAAAATGAAAAAATTATTTAAAACACCTAAAACATTAGGGAAAATTACTAAACCATATACCATAGGCTGGTATTACTCTCATTGTTTAGGTTCATCCCTTAAATTGAGCTAGAATGGGTGAACTACATATAATTGAAAAATACCTTGAAAATAGGGTACACAAGGTATCATCAAAATAGTGATGGATATGGAGAGAGAAATTATTAATAGAAGGAAGAGAATTAGATCCCTTACTATTAGATATCCATTTCATTAGCCATAGAAGTAGATAGAGATCATATGAAATGATGGATTCAAATCATAGTTATGGGAAGGGAGATTTATCACGAGTGGGGATGTGGCTGTGTATTTTTTGGTAATTAAAAAAGATGATGGGGGTTTAAAATTTTTAAGGGAAAAGGGTAAAATACCTTTTATTTAAGGGGTAGAATAGTTTTACTACATGGTTGGATAAATTGTATTCCAACTGTATAACATATATTTCCCAAGACCCCCCCTCCAAACGTTCTAGGTACATAGTTTGACTATCCATGCATAGCCTGTGTGAAAATACTCAATAATATTTTTGAAAAAAATATGTTGTCATATAGATTGGGTCTCATGGTTTATCCTAATGGTGCTACCCATTCTATACCACTACATCAACTACATGGTGGAGTCAAATGGTTAGTAGTAAATGTCTAGTAATCATGCGTATCAATATTCCACTCTAAGCATTAGAGTTATAGACTCCAAACAAGACCCATATGCCCCCAAGACACCTCACGACCAAAGGTCACATTAACAAGGATAAAATAAAATGTTAATACTAGGAAAAAATGATCCAAAACCTTATAAAAATTCTGGTTATTATAAACTCACATCTATAAATCAACCTATCCACGAGTTGGCCTTCTAGGGATATTTAATGAATATCTGAAAAAAAAAATTCCACTAGTAAAGTACATCAACTTCTTGATAACATGTTTCATCCTATACTCAGTCATTAATCAATAGAACCCATACTAAAGGAGTTGACCTTCCTCAGAGATCCTTCATGCTTGGATTAATAAAACACATTGGGTACTCTTTAAAAGGAGTATCCATATATAACTCAACCAACTTAGGTAGTAAATGAGGTGAACTATATGGATAATACTAATAGAGCCGAGATATGTAAAAAACATCATGTATATACTAGTATCTATAAGGTAGTGATATCCCATAATCTAGTTTTCCAACCCACTTAATAATATCAAAGGTTCTAATGAATTGATGTGAAATATTACCCTACCTAATAATTATTCAATGAACCAGTGTTGGTGTTATGGTTTTGGTATGTAATATATATAGTATTCAAAATAGTATTTATCAATTATTCCATGGATGATTTTAGTTTAGCAGTGTTTATAAAAAATGTTATCAGACATAAAGTTTATTTAATGAAAAATTATATAGTGAAATATTGGGTTGTTTCTCCCCCTTAAATAAATTTTAAGCTTATAAAATTTTAATATTACATTCTAATGAAAGCATATGAGGGTATTCTTAACAAATTTATTTATTTTGGATAGTACCTATAATATAAAATTTAACTTAGTAAAATAGGCTATATTTAGTTAATAGTCATTCCTCATGAAATACAAATCACTCATAAAATCATATAATCATGTCTATATACACCCTAATAATACACATTCCATGATTTAATATTCCCAAAATCATCAAAGTCTAATGGATATTAAACTATGGTAAGTAAATATATTCCTAAAAAACCTAACTCTATAAACCAAAACCCATATAATTTCCAATATGTCAAAACATATCAAAATTATAAATTCCTCTAATATAAAATCTATATTTAACACTAAAATATATTAACAACTAGTTCACAAATTCAAAAAATTATAAATATATATCATAATCCCTAAAATATAATAAAATTCACCATAAATACCATGGATAAATTTTTCATTAAATAAATAATCAATTATAGGGATATCAATATAATCTATCCCAACTTCCTCCAAACCAAAAAACACTTTATTACCTCAAAAAATCCTACATTAAACCAATGATTTATCTATACCACAACCACACATTCATAATTAGTATCCAAATAAATATAAAATTTTTGATAAGTTTATTTTTCAATATTATTGATAATATTTAATATATTTTTCCAAACCATTAAATAAGATATACTATAGAACAACCCTTATATGTTTTATATAATAGACATAACTTTTAGAATAATTCATAATTTCATGGATTAAAAGAACTTTGTAATGAAAATAGATAAGAGTATAAATAATTTATATAAAATATTAAATTAATCTCACTACCTTTAATAAGAAAAAAAATCTCATTTCCTATCATAAAAATCATATAATAAAACTCTAAAACTATTATGTATGATCCCTTGTTTAGTTATGAGACATAGTCACTTCTAGATACAAACCTATATCATATTTATTTCGATGATCATATTTCAACTAAATACTAAATCTAAAATGTTATGATAATATCCAAAATTTTAATATGAAAACATCAATCAAAATATGTCTTCCCTAATGAAACTTTCATTTCATCCTTTTATACTTTCAACTCAATCTGCTTTTCTTTATGTTATGTTCTATAATACTTATTACCCAAATCCAAAAAAAACGATCCAAAAATTATCATCATATATCTTACAATATTATAATCCTAAAATAACTAAATTCTATTCTCTCAAAGTTGTTATTAACTTTTATATATAATATAACAATTCAATAAATTGATACCATATCTTAGGAATCTCTATGCTTTAATATATGTTGTATGGTGTTATTATGTATTAGGATTTCTAACCAAAATATTTTAAAATACTTTATAATGGTTCAAAAATAAATATTAATAAACCGTATATTATTTTCTTGGAGTCTCAAACATAGTGTACAGTTTGGGATCATTATCTTGCACTAGGTGGTGATTGAGTTAATACCCAATATAGACATTTAGGGTTGTTAAACCCAGGTTAATCTATGCTAGATTTGGCATCAAATTTTAGTTTCCCAAAAGGGATTTTATTTCTATGACCATCACACAATATCTAATTTACCAAATAATTAATATGTTATCTTATAGTTAGACTTATACATTAGAATTATCAATATGGTTATCACTAATTTTCTCTAACGCTAATCACAAATAAATATAAAATATTTATTATATCCAAATTAAAGCTTTATATATACCTTTGAAACTATGATAAACATTAACATATTAGTATTTAATGACCATTATAACTATTAACATCAAAACCTATGAAATTATGTAAACCCTCATTCGATACCATACAAGGAACACAAAACTCATACTCCTTGACCTAGTGAAAAAGAAAAAAACATATACACACTAACTATAAGATACATCTATAAATACAAGGAAATGCATCATTTTCAATAGAAGGGCATCCTCCTATAACCTGCATCTATCCTACTTGATCTATATGAAATTCCTCGTGTATCTCTAGGATCTATATAATCTAAATTAGTGTTGGTTTATCCTTCACTCATATTCTCTAAGGGTGAGTTTGAGGTAGTGTTGAAATTTGATCGTTGGACCAAAATGACCAAATTTGGCTTGGATAAACCACAACTCTTGCTAGTTCAAAACTTTCTTCCATATAACGGATTTAATCATTGGAGGGGGTATCTTTATTAAATTATAAGGCTTTCAATGTGGTTTTTGTATATTATAATGACTTTATAAAGGCTTAGGGACATTCTTGCAAGTAAATTTTGAAATGGAGGTTTAACCTCTTCATACGATGGAGGTCCACTCATGATGTGATTCCTCTCATGTTCCAGTATGGACTAGTCTCCTAGGTCTCCCATTTCCCCTTAACATCCTCTCTCATTGGAGGATCATTGGTGAAGCCCAGGGGACCTTTTTTTGTAAAAATAAATAAACTATGTGTTTGTTCGATTAATCTATGGAATGTACATTTGTTGAATTGGATTTATCTAATCCCCTTACTTCATTCATTATTCTTTGAGATTTTGAAAATTTATCATAGTGTAAGACTATTAATTTCAACTCCATATCTCACTTTTTGTTTACAATTTCACCTATACGGAAATTCTCTACCAGTTTGTTGGAAAATTTAATTGTGGCCTAAAATATCTAGATCATTTTCTGCTCCCCCTCTAGGATCTTCCCTCCAGGTGATAAAGGATGCCATACACCACTCTCGGCCTCATTTGGATATAGTATAAGAGGTGACCTCCCCCTCCCCTACCTCTATTTTATCCGCTCACTCCACCTAATGTAAGGATATTCTATATGACTCCATATCCATGAAAGAGTGGATAAAGGGTCTTGTCTCTCTTCAGTTCTATATAGGAAGAGGTGAATTGGTGAAATTGTGGATGTGAATCCTTTAAATGAACCATCTTTGATCAATAATGAACCACGACAAGGAAATTCATACTTATTATAATATATCCCTCTTTATTCAATAAGTGATCAGACCCTAATTTATCATGATTATTACTTATTCCTCCCTATAATTGTTTCGATGTCTAATATCATTATCACTCTATTATCCCATGTGAAAAATGATACCAATGATACTACCATTGTATTTGTACAATATATTTTTCAAATAAAGAGGATGATAAGTCAAAATTTTGGACAAAAATATCATGAAATCTAGGAATTAAGTAAAAGAGAAATTTGTTCAATTATTTACTTTATAATATTGAATTCCCATGGCATGGGATAATAGGTGAAATATGACATCCTCTCTAATGAGATTCATAAAAATAAGATTTTTTCCCATGATGTCGGAACCTAAGTAATATTCATCCATGTTTTTTTATTTTTCTCATAAGATGGGATTAATAAGTTTATTGCATAGATAAACTCAAAATAAAAATATTTTGATTTTATGAAATAATATCATCTCATTCAAGAAAATTATTTCTTCTAAATAGTATATAAAGACATAGTTTTTTAGAAATCCCTATTTATTTTTATCTATTTCATATGAAATGTTTGATGTAGTGGCTAGAGAATATTTCTAGTTTGATTTTAGGTATTTTAATTTAGGGGACTCCACTTGGATAATTGGATGAGACATTATCACTCTACATGATGCATTAGAGAATAAGATAAAAAAGGTTTACCCAAATAAATAAAGACATTATTTTCTTCCTTGACTTAAAAAAATCTGATAGGAATGGGTTAATTAGGTGTTAAATTTACATGGTGAAATAATCATATGGGAAAATTTTCACATAGTTTCATGTTGACTGTTTCATTCATAATATTTAGTATTTAATTCTGTACACTAATGAAATGGTATGCCACCTTTCTCAGGACCTTTATGACCATTTTATCTTTTTAGTTAGCCTAAATCCTAGTAGAGAAAATAATATTCGATTCTTCTTTTCAAACAGTGGTCCCCTGATCCCTCTTATTATCAAAAAGTGCCTGAATCCTGGAATAAACCCATCGATGAGAACTTATGCAATGTACTTCACAACACACTTAGAAACATTATAAATACCTCTCCTCTATGAACTCTGATCAACCCTATAGCTTCTAGGTTTATAACCTCATCAAAGATGACACTGATTGAGATAACATTTATCAGTAAGAAGGGTAGAAAGACACAATCAATTCGATTATATGTAAAAAATCCTTTAATCAGATATATTGTTGGAAAAAGAAATAATATCATGAGAGTAATATTGGGATACATATATCAATTATCATGATTATAATACCATGTATTTTGAATAATTTATTAAGGGAATGAAAAATAATAACACAAAAAATATGAAAATTTGATATGTATCTATCGTAAAAGACCTTGTGGTGGTGGGAATCATAATCAAGTAAAGACTTATTAGATGATTTAAACCCCTTTATGTAGGATATCTTTTACTGGGTCTGTGAAGAAATATTAACCCTATCCCCTCATGAGGTGTCAGATCATTTAAAATCTAGTGACAAAACCATTAAAAAATGGAAACATGTAAATTAGTTATACATCTCAACACTTATAGTTCACTAGGCCTTGATAGATTCCCAGGGTAACTATATGTGACCTCATGTGATCTTGTGAAAGGTTGTCTTGTGTGAGTTATTCTGGAAAAATTTCAAGGGGGTGGCATCCCACAAGTGGCTTGTACAACCACCATGATACTTATCCCATTGTTTAAAGACCCATCTACTTTAAAGAATTACATTTTATCTACATGTATAAATTCCCACATAAAGTCCTAGATGGTGTCATAAATAGATGATTGTCTATGAACCTTTACAACTTGGTTTGTAAAGAGTAGCATGGCTTCATCAAATGCTACTCCACATAATATTCCATATACATTTATCTTGAAATGATTAAAAATATCAATATGGATGAATATAGTTCCAAAATTACTATTAAGGATTAAATGGATAATTAATATATATTTGAATGGAGCTTCATCATCAAGGTGATGTCTTGCATGAGCTTTCTAGCCTTGATGAATGATCTACTATTCAGATGCTTTAGCTCCCCTTGTTCTCAATATCTTTAGTGGGTTGGAACAATAGCTTCATTATATTGAATAAGAATCTAAGATAGGGAGACCCACTTTCAGTCCCTATGGTAATAAAACACTATGATACTATCTCTAGAATCATTAAAAAAATACAAATAATGGGAGCATCCTCCCCTTATAATATTTGACTAAATTCAATGGAGTGTCTCACCTCCTCTTTGTGGATGGTATAATATTATTCATGAATATAATTAAAAAATACATCAATTTATTCAACATAACTATGGAATTTTGGGATGTTCATTACCTGTATTTTATGACTATATTCATAGAGGTATTTAAGGATGATCAAGATAAGGCTGTTGGTTCAAAAGGGGATATTTTCTATGGACTATCAGAGAGTAATGATATCCCTTTACATACTAAGAATCCATCATTTTGATGGTGTGGTTGAAATGATACCTAATAGATTAATTAATTTGAATAACATTTCTCTATAATTTGGATGAAAATCCGTCTAGTTAATTGTGTTTTTACATTATTTCTAATGGACTCATTGTTTATCCTTAAGGATTTGAGGATAGTATTGAAAAAACTAAAACATTTAATGGATAATTTCATGTGAGATTCACACAAAAATAGGATATTTAATTGGTATCATGTACAAGGATGACCAAGTCAAATAGAAAAGAAGGGGTGGCCTAAGGGGTTTTTTGGTCACCATGCACAATATTCAAGATAATCTAGCATGGGAGGTCATGAAAAGAATATCCCTTTGGAGAAGATTCATCACATAAAAATTTGGAAATATTCCACACTAACTAATGAGGATGGTATCCATCTTATGGAATATTCTCCTAAATTATATTCTAGACCACCAAGCTCACTCGTACTATATTATTAGATTGTGTGGTATAAATTTATGGTCCTAGAAATGGGTAGGATAAAACATCCTCTTCCCCGAGTGCTTGACTCTTACTTTATTATTCACTGAATAAATTTCTTACCCGACATTATTCCATGCTATCTTGGATAAAAAATGAGAATTATTTAATTGAAAAAGGTTTATAATTGACTAGGACAGTTAAATATTCACGGGTTCATCATTAGGTATTTTTATTCCAAGGACTACCAATATGTGATACATCCATAATAAGTGTATCAGGATGAATGGAGGGGTGGGGGGTATATGTTATAAGGAAATTCCATAAAAGTATAAAATCAATTCATGGATCCTTCTAGGCCATGATATATCTATATATGAGTTGGAATAACATAAGGTAATCAAACTTTCCTTTATGTTACACTACTACTAGAATACAATTAGAGAAATAGTGACACACATATTTTTTGAAGGAGACTAAGGTTTGGATCTTTTGACACTCCATTAGAGAGTACACCAATCAACCCTTTCAGATCCTTTCTGGTATAAATTTATGAAATTTTGGTTTTATGGAATCATTACCAACAATAAAATGAATAATGTTGGATTTATTCTCTTATTGTATCTTTGATGGTGAATTTTTAGTTAAGGGAACTAAGCTCAGCTTGAAGGATGCTTTATCTCAAATATTTCTTTAATGTTAAGTTCAAAAGCCATATTGGTGGATATATCTTCCCTATTAAAGAATTGGGAGCTTCACCCACCACTATTTTTGATAATTTAAGGTTTTATCACATTCTACTATATATATACTCACTTTTTATTGACAGTGGATTCATCAGAACTCCCTACCAAAAGTATTAAACTCAAAATCGATAGATCATGCATCCATGTATCATGTGGGGGGGGGATTTAAATTTAGGTTTATTGGTCTTTTTTCCTTTAAGCACTAGCTATGGATTCATGGAATCCCTCATTTCAAGAGAAAATGATATGTTTAATGGTCTGTAAATATGTATCCCTAATGGATCATAGTTACACTCAGTTGAAACTAATTCTTCTACAATTTGTACCTCACTTTTAGGTCACTCATCCAAACTATGTTCCATCATATATTTCATTTGTAGATGCAATATTCTTATTAAAGGTCATATGGATATTCTCTACACATGTTTTTATGGGAATAAAGGATGATAAATTTATAGAATCTTAGTTCTTATAGGTTACCCCATTCACTTATATTATTCGCACCGGTTCCCTTGCCTAAGAGTGTGTCTATTTGAAAGGGAATATTCCCAAATGTTATATTATTTTATACCCCCATGATTATACTATTACCTTGAATTTCTTAATAATAAAAAATATATTTAGTATCTAGATTAAGATACTCTTCTAAAAACATATTACATATTAGTTTTCTTCATAGAAATTGAAACGGAAACATAAGAAAGGGGTGATATCCGATTCTTACAAAGGATAAAAATATGTGATAACAATAAAATATTATTAGATTTCATAAAATTAGAATATGATAATAATTAAGATATATTAAAAAGTTATACCCAAAAGTAAATAGATCCTAAATCATGGATCAAGGGATTCCATATCATAATACATGAATGAAATGTTTATAGAAACAAAAGAAAAAAAATTAACTAATGAATTAGAGGGAGATATAGGACCCCTCTCAGAATTCATCAATACATATGTATTTTAAATTAGTAATTAACTATAACAAAAAGATTCCATGATAAAAATGGGTTTCATTAATCACATGATAAATAACCATAGAATTCAAATGGGATTATTGTCCTCTTCAAATGGAATAACATAATATAATAATTCATAACACCATTAATAATTAGAAACATGAAAAAACCTTGTAAATTAATTTTTTATGAAATGAAATCATTTAACATTATTGGTAAATAAAATTCAATCAAGATAATAAATAATATAGTATTTATACCTTATTGATAAATTGTAAATTATTTTTTCAATAATTTCACAAAATTAATGAATGTATATGACCTATGTGAACAACCTTCAATCGTAGTATTGAAATATAGTGTGTTCACAAAGGAAAAAAATCCAATGATAAATTGTGGTGATATACATATGGCGATTAGGAAATAGAATGTCAGTGATGGTTTAATTCTCAAAAAGAGAATGATATGTCATAAGTAATGCAATGAAATAAGATTGATATTAAAATTTAGGTAATATACTTGATCAATTATATTGTATTCCAATCAATGTATATTTATATGAAAAACATATTTTAGGTGCTTTAGCAAAAATGACTTTTGAAATAATAAACACCCCTAAAAGTTTTGAAAACATTTATTTAAAAAGAAGTATGTATGAAATAAATGATAATAATAAATTATTTTATAAAATAATAAATCATATAAATAAATATTCATATAAAAAGATATATGTGATGAGAATACCTATTCATATATAAAACACTAAAAAAATATTATTTTTAAACATTAATGAATATGACCGGTGTGATTTGTTTTAAAAATTATCATTAGACCATTTTAAAGAAGGTTAGGTTGTTGAAAAAGAGATTAATAAATTACATAAAAATAAACATGTAAATTAAAAAAATAATATAATGAATATAGATATGTAAAATAGATTTTCTTTATAAAAAAATATATATGTGGTTGGTCTCACTTACAAGAAACACTTAGGTTAAAATATAAGACAAGGGGAAATTAAATTTCATGGGAACATGTAATACCACATTAATAACTAATGAAATCGTGGATTGGTTTTAAAAATAATAAAAATTACCCAGATGGATTATCTTTAAAAAAATCATGATTTGAAAATAACACTAATAAAGAAACCCTTATAGTCTGATTAAAATTAAAATAAATACCTTTGATGGAGAAAGAGTTTGAAATTGAAATTTAAATACACCAAATAATTGATAATTCATTATTTAATATTACAAATTAAAAATATATTGACCATATAAAAGTAAATTGTTGACCAAAAATAATAATATCATATTAATTAGTACTTGAGGACAAGAAGACATTACAATAATAATTATATTTTAGCTGGGAGTCATTTGATAATGTAGTTATAATGAATAATTATAAATCCAAAGAAAATAAGAATGAAATACATAATAAAGTATTCATGTGGTATAATAAATGAAACATGATACAATATAGTTAAACAAGCATCCTTTTACCTCAATGTAAGGATATTGAGTCATAAAAACCATTACAACCATGGTATCCTTTGAATCAGTGTCTATTTAAATAAAGAACATGATATGTCTCTTAAAAACCCCTCAAAGGATATGATTTCAAATCCTAGATCTAATACCATGAGTAATTAAAGGATCTTGATATAAAATAATAACTAGAATGTAAATATACCATTCCTAAGTAACCATTGTTTAAAATAAGAAATATACCTCAAGGGGTGATAATTTTGGACAAGAAACAATTTACCTGTTCTCGATTCATTATACACACATGCCTAAATTGTGAAATAATAAAATTATGTTTATTAGATAATTTATTAGTAACCATATTCTTAAAAACTTCATTAATTATTGGTTATTTAATTTCATATGACATTTATTATGTACTTTATTCATATGTTTTTGTGAAAATTGAATCGATATAGCCTTGGTTCGCTAATTTTAGGGATAAAAATGATATTTTTATACTATATGAAATAAATAATATATAATTTCCAAAAACATAAAAAAAATTATTAATTTGTGAATAAATTATAAAAATATTAGTATTTATGTTTCCAAATCCATCCATGATAGAGTTTTATTTCAGTTTTCAAGTTGGTGGTTAGACAGACTAAATCATGAATATACCATAATTTGATGGGTGAGTATGGTTAAGAAATTATTTATCAGTACCTAATATAATTATAAAATAATAATAATAATTTTATTATCATTTCAAATAAATTTTCAAGTGGTTTGGTTAAATATTGAATATCAGGATTTAAAATTAAAAAATGTTACTTCATGGAGGAGGTAATCTGCACAATGCATGGTTAACGGTACCAATTCTCTATCAATGAGAGTGGATAAAGGTTGAAAATAAATTTATATTTCATAATCATAATATATATATATATATATCATATTTATATGTCACTTAATTTATTAAAACCAACAATGAGAGGTAGTTTTGAAACAACAAAAGATGTTGCCTAATAGAGGCGGTAATCCTCACAATGCAGTGTTGATATTCTTTTATTTTTCAAAGATGGAGGGAAAGAATAAATAATAGCTGTTAAATTAATATAATGAAATATTATAATATTAGTTATAATTATTTCATTCCATAATGGTTTTATTAAATGATTTTTAAGAGGAATATTAAGAAGAAAAGATCAAGGAGGAGGTATTACTTTTGTTGAGAGCATGTGTTCTCCCTTAGAAATATATTTTTAAATTGAGACCTTAATCTATATAATTTGTACAATAGGATTATGTGTGTTGGATATGTATTTATATAGAATAAAATGTAATATTTATGGAACTAATTATAATATAAATTGTAAATTTAAGTGGTTGGAGTGTTTGTTTTTTTTAGTAGAGAAGAAGGCAATTTGGGAAGAACCCTTTACATTTTCAATAATGTAATACTAATATTCAAGGGTCAATGGATACAAAATGCATAAAAAAGGAAGGGTGGTAGATTTTTGGTCATTATACACCGAAAAAATCCATTTGGAATAAGTTTTTAACATGTTTTGGGTTATTTCTTCATAGTAAATTAATGTTTACTATTTTCAACTTTTACTCGGATAGTTAATTTTTAATTTTAGTAACTATTTTTAATGACCGAAATTAAAAATAAGAATTTTTATTAAATTGATCCATATTATATCAAATTTTAATATCATTTTATCAAATATAATTCTTAACTGTGAGAAATATAAATTTTCAAATAAAAATCACATGATGCCACAAATGATTTTAGGAAAAGTGTGTTTTTTCCTTAAATATTTTCTGTAAAATATATTATCAATTTTATTTTCTTTTATAAAAATAAACTGGATTATTTATAAAAAGATAAATTCTATTTTTATTTAAAATAAATCCAAATTTTTTTTTAACTAAAATAAATTTTAATTAAATGAAATGAAAAAATAATTTGTAGGAAAATTAAAAACATTTTTTTTGTAAGGTTAAAAAAGGTTTTATAAATAAAATAATTTTTAAAATATATATATTTATCCACTATATAATGTTTATAAATATTAATAGGTTTTATAAAATTACAGTTCTTCCTTATATGTTGAATAATTAATAAAAATTACTATTTCAGAAAAATTAGTACTATACCTAATTCATTAAAAAAATACCTAAAATATAAAAATACATAAAAATTCATAATAAATCATTTTTTATATGTGTTATTTGAAAATAAAATTTATTTTATCAAATTAAAATTCTAAAATGTTCAGATTTATTTCTTAGAAGAAAATAAATAATATATAGAAAGATACTTTTACTAAAAAAGGACAATTCTATAAATTAGGTGTCCTCTGTATTATTTAATACCAAATTTTATTTTAGGGTTTTATAATATACTAGTATATATATTAAAATATTATAGATTATCATTTAAATTTTTTGGACTTAATTATTTATGATGAAATAAAAGTTAATTTTATAAATTATTTTAAAAATAAAAATTAAATGAGATTTATTATTTTCCCTCAAAATGTAATCATTTTAAGCTCAAAAAAATCTTTTTTTTTTCATGCGGATTTATTTTTATATTTTTTTCTTAAAAATATTTATCTTTTAGCTCACAACTCAATTTAGTTTGGTGGTGTATAAAATATATGTTATTGAAGTTACTATTTTTTTTAGGGAACATTTTTGGAGTGATGTTTTTGATCGTAGCATTCTCACACATTTAAAAAATGGTGTCCTCATAATTTTTCATTATTACATACTAATGAATGTATTTGAGGGTTTTCTTATAATATTATTCTTTTGAAATATAAACTCGAATATAACATCTACATTTCTCATGTAGGTTATAGTAAGTTACTTATCATTCCCCAAACAACATTAATCATTCTGAAAATCATATACTCAAGTACATATATAACCTAGTAATACATTATCTAAATTTTATCTTCCCTAAAACCATTGGAATATACATGAAAGAAAATCACAAATAAATCACATATTTATGAAAAACTATTTATTTATCCCTCATATACATAAACTAATAGCTCATAAATTCACACATAAATCAATATATATTATAATCTCAATAATGCAATAAACATCATGAAAAATTATATGGATTAATTTTTCATTAAATCAATAACAAATTCACAATCTATAAATACTATCTATATAAATTTATTCAAAATCGATCTAACCTTTTTGACTTCAACATAAATCATATATTAAACCTCAAATTTGTCCATACCTCAGTCTTGTGTACTTTAATAATTTTCCCTAAAATTATAACCTTGTAATAAAATAAAATTTAATGGTTATAGATAAAATTTAATAAATGTTTAAAAAAATTAAATTGGATATACTATAGAAAAATCTATAGATGTTTCCAATAATTCATATAAATTTTAGAATATACCATAATATCGTTGATTAATATCACCCATTAATGAAAATAGCTAAGAGTATCAAGAATGAATTTCTCTTAAGACATCAGTTAACTACCTTACGTAAGACTAGGATACTCACATTTCCCATTATAACATGAAGATACTAAAATTATAATACATTTAAGTATTCTCTGATATTTGGATATAAGAAACAGCAGTTTTATGATATATACATTTCTCATCATTATTTACATGATCTTGTTTCAATAAATACTTAAAAATAATATCTTATGATAACATCCAAAATATGAATATGAAAATATCAATTCAAATATGTCTTCTCTAGTAAATAATTAATTTTATTATTTGATAAAATCAGTTCAATATACATTACTTTTAGTATGGTTCTCGAATACTTGTTACCCTAATACCATAATAAACTATCCTAAAATTATGGTGAACATTCTTGCAATATTCTAAACCCAAAAATCATCAAAATATTTATTCACAAATTTCAATATATCCTTTACCCATAATGTTAAAAAAACATGTACCATAACTCATGAATTAGTATATTTTAATCTATTTTTTTTGTAGTAATTCCCTATTAGGTTTTCATACCTATTGATTTTAAAATCCTTCATATTATTTTATAAAGATATTGTTCATTTACCATAGAATATCCATATGAATTTCAAACCTAGTGTGTAGTTAGGCCTATTTTTCATACACTAATTGATGAATGAGTTAATACATAACTTGTTTTTTAAGTTTTATTACCCCTAGGTACATATATATTGGAGAAAAAATATACTTCTATTATCTAGGTGATGATTCTATTTCTAGAATAATCACAAAATATATAATTTACCAAAACATTGGAATGTTATCATATATTTGGAATTATTTCTTGGACACATCCCTATGATTTTTTATAGTTTTATCACAAAATAATCCCAAATCAATATAAAATAATATTTAAAAAAATTAAATGTTTATATATACTAGTGAAACTATGATCAATCTTAACACATCAATCCATAATGACCTTTATAAATCTTAAAATATATACCTCTAAAGTGATCTAATGCCTACTTTGATTCCAATCAAGGTACCCTGTACTTGGAATCTAAAATTTGACACTAGAAAATAAACTTATATAAAATAGATTTGATAAAAATACATAATTATAATACAATTAAACATTTATAGCAAAAGGACCAATTTGGTTTAGGGTTTTATGAAGGTATGGAAAATATTTAACTAGTAGAACCAATTTTATTTGTATTAAAATTACATTTTTAAAACTATATAAGAAACTAATTAATCCATAACAAGTATTAAATATCTCCCAAAAACCCTCTACACAAGATAATCATCTAAAAACATCTCACTTATTACATTTCCTTGTAAGATAGGAAAATGGATTAAAAAATTGGTGAAAAAAATGCACAATAAGGTTAATCATATGAAATAAAATTAAAAGACCATAAATGAGCATTAGTATAATATATGGGTATAGTTAATATATATAATAATGGTTTACCCAACAAATCATAGATCATAAATCATGTCATAAGTCTTTGTATAACCTATTACATGAATCAAAAGAGTATTGAAACATGAGTCAATAAAAATTATCCATGAGAGGATACCACAATCATGATAATTAGAATAATGTTATTTCCACTTTAAAATATGGATCAAACAATAATATAGGGAACATTACATTAATGAGCCACAATAATCCTTCCCTATATTAAAAAAAATAGAAATATACCTTTGTATACATCTATCATGATATATAAACTTTATGCCAATTAATTTAAGGGGATATTGAAACCTACCCTTTATTTGTTTCTACCTATGTGTTCTATATGATATCATTCATCTATCATAACATAAAGAAAACATGGAATGAAAATGGGTTTCATTCATCACATTATAAAGAACCATGGAATGAAAACTAGTTTCATATGATTTTTTAAGATGGATTCACATAAGGAAATAATTCATAATTCCATCAACAAACATAAAATGATAAATCCATAAAAAATAAATGGGTATCCATTTAAATAATACACAATTCAAGGTTAATAACATTCAATCAAGATAATGAAGAATATTTTATTTATACTATATATAAAAATGGTGTATTTTTAGGTTAACAATTTCCCCAAATTAATCAATTTATTGAATCTTAGTTAACACCATTTAATAAATTGAAGGCAATATAGATTGTTTATAATTTAAAACATTATAATAAGAATTAATGTTATACATTTAATATAATTAGGAATGAAAAATGATGTTATTGATCAATACACTATAATATATGCATATAATATAATCTATCAAAAGATATAATATATATTGTATCATTTATATAATATACTATATAAAATCAAGAGTGTCAAAGGATGTGGAGTTTGGGGAAAAATAATTTTTAGTAACATTAGGAAAAATATATTTGACGATTAAAAAAAATCCATAACCTTTTTTAAAAAATTAGGTTGAAATATTTTCAAAAAAAGTAAAATAATATTCTATTTTAGAAAAACAATAATGATTAAAAAATAAATATTATAGAAAATTACAAAGATGGATGGATAACGTTTTCTCACATAAAATGTTAAAAATTGACCCTTTTTAACCTTGGATGAAAATTACATATACAAAAAATTGTTACAAATATATTTAAATTAGTTTATGAAGGTTCAAGTGGTAAAATACTACCCTAAGAAATTATGATGGAATAAAAATGGAAATTTTCAATATAATATAATAAATTCACACATGGAAAAGGGGTGGTTCCCTATTGGAATGAAGAGACGTGGTCTATTTCACATACAAGATACCATTTGACTAAAATATTCTTCAAGGGGAATGAATTTTTGATGAAACATATAAAAACCCATGAAAACAAATTAAAATTATGAGGAGTTCTAGAAGGAATACAAATTTCCTATATAGATTATATTTGAAACATAATATTGATTTTAAAATAAAACATGCAATTAAAACCTTATGGTTTGAGTAAAATTTAAATGAGAAAAATTTATGGATAAAGGGATTAAAATTAAAGTTAAAATGAAAATTAAAAAAAAATATGTAATATAAAAAAAATATAAAATAAAATTAGTGCATAATAAGGAGAACATCCAATGAATTAGGAATTGAGACCAAGAAACCCTTAAGTGAAGCAAAATAATTGAGATAAGAGTCATTTGATAATGCAGTTATATGGAAGAATTATAAACACCAAGAAAATATTTGATAAATATATTATAATCTGTTATGGATAAAAAATATAATAAAATTAGGAGAAAAAGAGTTCAGTAAGAATGCATTTAACTCAATAGAATAAAATTGAGTTCTCAAAACCCCTTAAAAATTTGATATCCTTTATATCGAAGTATATTTAAATAAATAATACATTATTCATATTACAACCTAATTAATTACATGAATAGGCGGAATGAATTTAATTAGTTATTAGTCACACCATAATAAATATGTTATGTTTCATGATAAGAAATATGTCTCATGAAATTAAATTTTTGATAAGTACCCCATAGAAGCATAGAAAATTTTGTGCCAAAACCCCTTGAAGGTTATTTTTTCAAATTAATATATTAATTCCATTCATAACGGGAGTTTATTGATAAAAAATATTATAGTATAATTTCATAAACCATTCCAAATAAAACATGGTTTATATTAAGAAATATGTCTCTATGGAAAAATTTTTGAATCAATAGGACCTTACCTATTTCTAGACTCCTTCTGTGCATCCCCTAAATTCATAAATAGTGATATTATGTCTATTAAATACCATATTATATACCATATAATAATATATTTAATTTAATGGGTGAGTATGGTTAGGAAATGTTTTTGTTTACATAATACATTCCTAATAGAATCATAATGTTTAATTAATTTTGTAAGATATTAAATAATATTTTATGTTGTTTGGATAAATATTAATAATCAATACAAAAAATGAAAAACTTTACATTGTCGAGGCAGTAGTCTGCAGAATGTATGAGTGATGCCATCACATCTTGGTGAATAAAAGGGGATAAAGGTTTAAAATAAATTGAAATATTTGAATCATAATTATATTATATATATATAATATTTATTCATTAATAAAATAAATAAACTAATTATGTGAGGTTGTAATTAAAAACGGAAGACATCGCTTCATGGAGGTGACAACCCACACAACACAAGATTACAGTTCTTTTGTTTTTCTATGTGGGAGGAAAATACTAAATAATAATTTTGATATTAATATAATAAATTATAGGAATACTAATTATAATATTTTCATTATATTATGTCTTTTAGTAATGGTTTTGATGAGGAATATTAAAAATAAATAATTAATAAAGAGGTAATACTTACATTGAGAGATTGGGTTTTCTATTTGAAATATCATTGGAAATAAGGGACTTAAGCTAACTAATGGTAAATAAATTTTTAATCATGTGGTATAGAGATCATGGAAAAATATAATTTCATATTTTTATAAATAAATTTGAATAGAATGTGTATCATTAAGTGGTGGGAGTTTTCCCATTTTATAAGTCACGAGGATGGAAATTTTGGATGCACGATTTTCATTTTCAACAATGTAATGTTATTATTCAAGGAAGAAATGCTCAAAAAGTGAAAACAATTTAAGGGGAGGTGAGGTTTGTTCAATCCACACTTCAAACATCCATTTAGAAACATGTTCTTAACTTATGTGTTTTATTTCCACTCAAATTATAAATTTTTTCCATTTTTACTTTTTACTGAGGTAATTAGTTTTTATCCTTATTTATTATTTTTAAACAATAAAATTAAATATAAAATTTATAAATTGTTAAAACCATATGATTTTATATTTTAAAATAATTTTAACACATAAAATTTCTAATATGTGCAAAATTAATTTTTGAATAAATCCCCAAAACACGTTAGAGCATTTTTTATGAAATGGGTATTTTCAGTTTAAAATGTATGTGTAGGATATAATTATCACTATTATTTATTTTAAATACCTATATGGGATTAATATTAAATAATAAAATGTAATTTGGATATAAAATCGATTCAAAATTATATTTAAAAAAATGATCAATTAAATGAAAAGACCAAAAATAATTTTCATTAGAATTAAAATATTACTTTTGTTTTATGTGGTTAAACATACGTATAATAAATTTAAAGAAATATATTTAATTGATAAAATTTATACATAATGACATATTTTTATAAATTAAATAATTTTTTTGTATTTTCTAATATAAATATAATGTAATAAAATTCACCATTTTAGAAAATACCATACTCTTCACTATTCATCTAAAAATCGATTATCTTAGAAAAATCCAAAAATATCATAATAATTAAATATTTATATGTGCAATTTAAAAATGAATTTTATTTTTTAAAATAAAATTCTAAAACTCCAAATTTGTTTTTGAAATAAAATAAAAAATAAATGGAAAATGAAATTTATTGAAAATGTTACTTTTTATACATATTAGTAGTCTTTTTAAATATTTCATAACAATTTATATTTTATATAAGGCTAACATATAAATATATAAATTAGTTAAATGTTTATATATTGTATTTTAAAATTTAATATAATATGATTTGATTTATTAAGATAACATATTTAATAAATTTATAAATTATTTGGGAAAGTAAAAATAATAAAATATATTATTTATCCTCGAAATGTATGAATTTTTATTTAAATAATATAATAATATATTTTAGTGGTTTTATTATTCTTATGGTATTATTAATATTTTTTATCAATTAGGTAAAAAAATGATTTAGGTAGGTGTTGTATATAAAATGTGTTATTTAATTTAATGTCTATTTAAATGAATCATTATATAGTGAAATCTTGTGTTGTTATAAAATTAATTCAAAAAAGTGATCCCACACATATATTAATTAAAAAGTATACATGTTTATTCTTATACCCCCACCTTCAAATACTCATGGATGTCCCTCTTCTTGCTCCACCCCAACATCTTTACCACAAAAACATTAACTGGAAATTAATTTTTTGTATTATCATAAACCCCCTTTAAGATACTGAGAAGGAAACCAATATTACATCAACGACTAAGACAACATAGAGCCACTATAGTCAGTTCAAGTCCAAAAATAACGCATTCAATACTACAAAGTAAGGCCCCTACCCAATATCAAAACCATTTAGACCTATCCCACCTTCTCATTGCTGCTCAGCAAGCAGTCCTGTGCACAGATGCACAATCCTGGTACTGATATAAAATCCATACCCTCTCAAATGTAAAAATCTGAAAAGAAATGATACGGTGAAAATCAATACTCTAAACCTCTTCTAGATCACCCCCTTTTAGATAAACTGGTGTCAAATTCCCTTAAACTTGAATCAAAGGACACCTAAAATTTTGACCCTAGATAAAAAGCTAAATATATTCATTTACTCATAAAATCCCCTTTGATGATATTTACATGAAATATAGAAAACATTTTGGTAATTATTATACATTCATTAGAGTTTCACCCATTTAAATCAACAAAATCATCCAAACTTCCATCATCTATATTCAGTTGTCATCACTTTACTTCTTACCTATGGTTTTGGACTTATTTAGTTCAATTGTACTTCAATAACCCATTTTTGAAACATAAATTTTTTAATCAATAATTATATAAAATTTTATGTTTACTTAATCTAGAAAAACAATTTCACTACAAAACCCATCATTTTTTACATCTTTAATATATTTATTTTATTTGGATAAACCCCCAATGGCTACAGGAAATCATAAATACCTCAGTAAATTATAAATACACTATCCCAATGGTTTTAAAATTGAAAAACTGTGATGAATATTTATGAAACTCCTTTAAACGGTTGATTAATAACTTTTGAGTGTCATTATACTTTTTTTCTCACATTTTATGTATTAAAAATTGATATATCTTTCACTTAAATTAAAATATGTATCCTTAATATTTCAGCATTCTATTTCATGGAGTTTTCATCATAAAAAACCCCTCATTTTTTTAACATTTTCATTAATGTGAGATTCAATGTATTTCATTGAATAAAAGGTAATGGAATTCATGGGACCATGAAGACCATTTTTTCTTGTTATATGATTGTAGATATCTAATATCATACTTAATTATCACGTATAATTGTCTTAATATCTTTATATGACAATGTATTTATGTGGATTAGGCCACTATAAAATATGGTGGTGTGAATACAACATTATATAATAGGTGCATGGTATCCACTAACTGATTAGATTTATCTAGAACCATTGGATGTGGAAAATAATCATCGAATACAAGTTGGATTACAACTAAAAAAATATCGGAAAATATAGAATCCAATTATTTAAGTATCTTTCCATTGGATTTCTGGTGGAGGTGTACTAACTAGTCAGCGCGAGATCTGTAATCGAGGATGCCTCTTGGGATGCCACCTACTACCCTAAGGAATCTACTAGGTATCCAGCAGAATCATAATAGCAAATATAAGACTAGTATTTATTATAATACAAATTCATTTAATATATTCTTCCATGTCATTGTGACTATTGAATAATTAAAAAATTATCTTTCACCTCTTGGATGTTATAAAAGGGATTTATTAGCACCATAGAAGTTTATATTAACACACTTTCTCCAAAAAAGTCCATAAAGATTACTTGGAAAAAAAGTTGCTAGAAATCTAAAATCTACCATTGTAGACTATCATCTTTTTTCTCCCTTAGGGCTCTCAATGTTTCCCTTAATTCTATCAACCCAACATGAAATTATCATTCAATGAAATTTTTTAGTGGCATTGTATCAACTTTACTAGAGTAAACCTATATCTCTTATGAATTACCTTTCTCTAATGGGTTCCCATGCTAAAAAAAGAATGAAACGTTCCTTGTCTAAATGCATATCCTAAGATGGTGGTCAAAAACCGCAATTTTTCATGATTAGTTTCTTTATCACCACTATGATCAAGTTTTGATTAATAATATAAGCCTTTTGAGTCGGGGTGCGGAGACATAGGGACTGACATCAAGCTTTATCGGAACTCGGTATCAATTGTATTTTCCATCTATTTACTATTCAAAATTGTACCATTTCTCATAGATTTACATGCTTACCTAAATCTTATTTTATCTTTCCCATACTTAAATATAATATTAAAATTTTAATGTAGATTAAATTTATCAAAAATAAATTAATCCATTTTTCATAGGAAAATAATATGTTTATAGAGTTTATATCAAATGTGTAATGCTACTCAATATCATGGCTTGTAATTATCCACCATGATGGATTTATTTTACTGTAACACTGAGTGAAATCAATTTAAAGGAAGTAATTTGGAATCTAACTACACAAATTATAATTAGCACCCAATTTCACAACATCATTCTCTAGTAAAAAAGATTTCTAGAAAACTAATAAATATGACAAGAATAAATAGTTTTATCTGGAAATAGGGAATTTAGAGCTCCTTCTATGAGCCTCAATAATTTGTAATAATGTATTTGTCATAATGCAGTCTTAAATATGGTGACATAATAATCTCAAAATCAGAATTAAATCTTCTGATTATATGAGTTTCATCAGATATTAATCACTGAATAAAATACCACATCCTCTTTGGACTCTATAATTTTTATTGTTCTATCACTGATCACTCTGTGTTGTGCATCGAATTTTTCACTATCATCTCTCCTCTATATGTCATAATAATTTTTTTGGTTTTTATATATGGAACACACCCCATGATATCCACTCTATCTATATCTTTTTCATATTTACAGAGACCATTCTTGGTGATATCCAAATATTTTATTATATCCCCAATATCTTACTTGTAGTTATAAAATAACATATTTCTACTATAGATCAAAAAATATTTTGCAGAATAACTAAATCAGTAACTTACACTTCTTAAAAACCAAAAAAATTTATATTAAATCATAATGGAATCGCAATGTAATTAAAACAATGAATTAAATATATAGAGGCATCAACTAGCTAGTTCGTAATAGAAATCACCTATTGCAATATTCATCTATACGAATCAGATATATAAATATGAAATTGACTGCATCCCCAATTAGTTATGTCATTATTCTGAAATCATCTACATGATTGGAAATAGTTACATGGATTCCAAATTTTCCTATGTAGATGAATAATTTACATGGTTCCATTTTGTAGTTAGAAGGACTATGTGATTTTCTCTACAACAAGTCGACTACATAAAAAACCATCTATATGGTTCTTCCCTTTTGAGAAATCAGGAAAGTGGATCAGGAAACCACTCAAAATAAAATAGAACTTATATATCTAACCATAAACCCTTCTTAAAAAGAATAACTTTCAACATGAACCATTCTCAAATGACATTTAATGACAGAAAAACTAGATCAATTATCATAAAAATTATGAGATCATAAGATAATTTTTAAAAAAAATACAACAAACCATACTCACCAATAACGATGGGATCTTTAATATTTCACAACTAACCCGCAAAAAATGCGGTTATTCAATATAACCCTTTGTATTTGGTTAAAAAATAATTAAAAATGCATGAATCATCAATTAGAAACCCATTTTGGAAATTTATTTCCTTCCTCATGTCTTGAGAATAATTATTGAAAATCTATTACATAAACCCATTGGGAAGCAACCTTTATGACTATATTCAGCCTCAATAGTTACATCCTGAGGTTTTCTCAGACTTATTATCATGGAGTGAAAATAATTATCATTATTATATTTGAAAACCCTATACACCTTATACTTACACACTCCCATCACCATAAAAATCTCTCCCCATTTGAAATATTATAAAAAAACATGGGGGTCTATAAGTAATATTATATATACATGTGAAATGGAGGATGAACATGTAATTTAAATCAAAATTTCAAATAACATTCATTTGTAATTATATTGGTAAAGATATATGAAATATGATGATTTTTATAAATTAATTCAAGTTAGATATCTCTATTGAATATATTTTCTTTGATAACATGATATCTTATATCAATGTTCTAGGATACCAAATGTTTTACTCAATGTTTAGAAAACTATATTACATTTTAATGTCCATAATAAAATTTTAATGGTATCTCATTTTCAATATTCAAATATTATAAATGAATTTGTATCCGATTCATCTACGTAAATTCATTCATAGCTACTACATATTCGGAGACATTAATTTTCAGAGTTAGTGAATTAACCTTTTTTCGACATCAACTAAAGGAAATTCTCATAGAATGAATATTCCACATATTTTAGATCTTCAATAGAAATATTCACTTCCAAATAAACATCTATAAAGCCCAATAGTTAAAATTTATACTATATCTATATAACATCCTATTGTTTAGTGCATCATTTATATATCTCTATGTACTCATAGTAACCAACTAGTGAGACTCTAAAGGATAAGTCTATAATATAGCACATAGATATAATACATAAGTTATATCTAGAAAGGATAACAATAGATAAATCAGTCTTCCAAATATTCCATGATATCGTTCTGGTTATCATTAATTCCATCTACATCATTGAAAAATTGTTCCAACTAAAATTAGAGTTAAATTTTTTTTTCAATTAATTTTTTTTCATAAATTTGACAAAATATTTTTTATTGAGACAAAAATATATAATTTATGTTCTAATCAATCTAAAATCCGAAAAATCATTCTTTCTCACCATTTATAGACAATTCAATGTGTTTTCTCATCTTCTCACCAAACCCCTTATAGAGACACTAGTTTTTAGAAGAAATTATGATGTAATCCACCTAGATAATTAAAATTAGAGTGCCTCTCCAAATTTCTTCCACATAAAGGTTACAAAAAAAATAGCTTTTGTAAAAATAATTTTTCTTAAAATTAAATCCAATAAATAATAGCATGATCTTGGGGAATATTTCAATCCATTCAAATGATTCATCAATATTTATACCATACTACCATCATATTATAAGATAAATCCATCATGTTGTTCAAAATAGACTTATTCCAAAAGATAAATATTTATGAAGGGTGATTTCACAATAATTTGAAAACCATTTTATTTTTTCTCTAATGTATCCTCTATGAATATTTTCATATCCTCCAATATTTATTTTAGTGAAATTTTTTATTATAATTAAATATCTTATATGAGAGAATATCCTTTGAAAAAAAACCTGATTTTCTATTTGATACCTCACCATTATAAATTTGATTATTTTTGAAAACCCACTTTGTCACGACATGGCCCCTGAGGAACATGTCATGACTACCCCAAGACTACCTCCAATAGTACAGGGGTTGGTGACTAGCATTGAGTTGGCATATCCCACAAATGGGAGGAATTTGACTATGTACCTGTACACACACATATATCTTCATGAAAAAGTGTTGAACTAAAAACCCTAAGTAAACATTCATTCTGAACACTAAGATACCCACATAGAGTAACAATAGACAACTAAAAAATTAAATAGGGATAGAATAAAAAATCAACCAAAAGGAAAAATACAAACTCATGAAACTCGTTCGTAGAAAACCCTACCCGAAGGATAAGTACAGAAGCATCTGCCTGAAGTCACTGAAGCACCCCTGCTATTCCAGGACACTCTATAAGTACAACCAGACCTCAATCCACAAGAATTCTCCATTAACGTGTTTATCATCAATGCAATAAAAGAATCTTTTAGGGATAGCCCATGTAGGGGTGAGTAAAAAATACTCATAAGGGACCCTAAGAAAACAAAGGGAACACATGATGTGCACCACAAAGGAAACACGTGAAGTACACCATAAAAGAATCACAAGAAGTATAGTCAATATGGTCAACTCACATATGTATAATTCTAAATCATGCTGAAAATGATTTTTAGTTGTATTCTATAGGTCCCTCAGTCTCTATGACATCCGAAGTGTCAATGATGCATGGAGTGTTGATGGAGAATGGAGCGTGATGGCACACAGAGCGTCGATGAAACATAGAGTGTTGATGGATCCCGAAATGAAGATGGAACTTGGATAATTGATGGAACACTTAGTGTTGGAGGAACATAGAGCATTGATTGATCATAGAGCATCAATGTCGCTCGGAGTAGTGATGGTTCCCCAGGTGTCGATGGCGCACAATGAATTGATTGTGCATAGAGAATCAATGGATCGAGAAGTGTTGATGATGTATAGAGAATCGATGGTTCAAGCAGTCCCCAAGTCACATAGTCACCAAGATCACTATCACATCAATCCACACGATTCCTCTCATAGTTTTCTTGTTTTGGGAGAACCTACAGCTCAATCCCATAGGTTGTATTCAAACTCCCATAAAACTCAATTGGAGTATATCATAAGGACCATATTGTATCAATGGTCCCAATTCCATAATCTAATTATCAAATAGACACATAGTTTGAATGATATGAAAAGTTTAGTAAAAGGGGTCTGGTCCAGTCCAGGTCTAACCTTACTCGGTCTGGCTGACCAGGCTCGGCCCGATTTGTCTGACCCGTCTCGACCTGAACTGATCAGTCTGGGCCAGACTGAACCATCCTAGCATGATGGGCCCCTGGGCTTCTATAGTGGCCTAGTTCTCTAGCATATCCTACATCGTGTGGGATAGCATCGCTGCACCAGATACAACCCATCCTAGCTGTATCCCCTTTGTCCATGTGGTTTCCCGATTACATGGGCTCTCGGCTCCACTAGTTAACACGGTGCGAGACTGCATTTGATGTAGACGTCACTCCTTACCCACTTGGTCCCATCGTCTTACCTCTTCCATGATATCCCACTGATGAGGCCTCCGACCCACATCCCACAATATACTCCATGACCTCTGGTCATCACCCATGGCCTCAATCTCCACGGTCCCTCCTCTGACACAATCTCTCCTAGACCACGTCCAGCTACCGCCACTGGCTACCCTTCAGAGGGCCTATCCAGGCCGCACTCCTCCTTGCCCGACTACCTCTGCTGGGCTGTTCTTCCTCTGTTTCCAGCTTCCCCAATCAGTAAGCTTACCCTTCTAT
Source organism: Viscum album (assembly GCA_963277665.1). Classification (NCBI taxonomy): domain Eukaryota; kingdom Viridiplantae; phylum Streptophyta; class Magnoliopsida; order Santalales; family Viscaceae; genus Viscum; species Viscum album. The sequence continues at coordinate 399,265,787 of OY728125.1, forward strand.
AGTCTGCCTTTACAATCCAAAGCTTCCGCCTCTTGCCAACACCTTGTGCTGCAATGGGATCTGATCCTCGTCTCTGATCATAATTTGTGAGGAACAAGGGACATTGGGGAAAAGAGGAAAAACACATGGATTCCCAAATGTATGGACATTTCCCTTGTTCATATGGGCCTTGATATATGTATATTATATAGTTTATTGAATAATAATCAAATGATAATCACAATGATATATCATTCCTTTAATAACCAAAATGTTTATCCATCCGACAAGAATCTTCGAACTGTGTATCAACCTATTCGTGGGATGGTCCACGTTCATCATGGAAACTAATAATGGAAAATAAATTACCAAGATATTAACATCCTTACATGAGGTTGGATAAATTTTTGATGAATAACGAAATTCCTTTTCAACTTATATCCTTTATCCAATGACGTTAGACAATTCGTCGTTCTCTAATCCGATTACCAATCTTGTTTTTCCAAATCGTTGAGAGAGCCTTCTTCTCTCTACCTCTAGAAAACTAAAGGGTTGTGGTGATAACCCTGTATTTTTTAAAAAGGATTTAATTAAAATAATCCAACACAATTTCAAATAAAATATTTTTATTAAAAAAATCTAATGATGGTTACGTCCAATTTCTATCCCTCACAGTCAACCCATGCCATTTGATGTTAGGAATAACCATAGAAAAAACACCCTTATGAACAAAATGGTTGTATTGGATTTCCAATCCATGTTACCATTTATGAGTTATTAGGATTTCAAAAAAATAGTTTTATTTAATTATTTTGATTACTGTTATGCCCTTTTTAGGTTTTTTCCACTGAAGACCCATTGCAACTAAAGGTATGTCATTTCTAGTGTAAATCCATTTCTCTATGCTCAATGATGCCCTCAAATTTCATATTTTTGAACCTATTTAAAATTTCTCTGCATTTTTAATAAAAAAAACCCACATAATTTTTTATGAACTTTAAATATTTCACCATATCATTCTAGGAACATCAGGGCTCTAAATCTCACACCATTTCCATGCTTGGCCTCATAATTTTCCTAAACAATTTTAAAAAATAATTTTGGCAAAATATGAGTCATTAAATTCTCCACTCCTTAGGGATTTTCATCCTCAAAATCCAAAACAAAGGCTAATGAAAATGATAAGGGTACTGAGCAAGAATATGATCCTTTCACTCCCCAGTGATTTTCTAGAGATTCCTATGTTACCACTGAATATGCACCAGAGGAATCAACCACCAATAAAGTATTGCCTCCTGTCAATCCTTCATCTCTAATTGGTACTCCAAAAAAGTCACCCCTTCATCAATTTCTAGCTCACCCCATTTGATTACGTGCAATGGATCAGGCACATACCTTCTCAGATGAGACACATGGAAGACAACATGCACTTGGTAAAACTATGGGGGTAGAGCTTGGAAGTACTCCAACTCACCAAAACTACCCCTGAATATGAAAGGGACGATGTATTTCAGAGATAATTTGTTTCCCCAGCAAAATCACTACAATACCTATCGAGGTGAGACATAAAGAAACACATGGTCTTCCTCCTCAAACTCTAGAGGCCTCTTCTGCCTGTTATCATATGACTTCTTCCAGCTCTGTGCAGTCCTCGTCTTCTTTTTTATGAGCTTCACCTTCTCAGTGGTAGCCCATACCATCTTTGGACCCATGTGTGATGACTCCCCTAGGTTTGTCTAGTATAGTGGTGACTTTTATGGTCACCAATACAAGGCCTCAAATGGTGACATACTAGTATTGAAGTGATAATTGTTGTTTTCTATAAAATCCACCAGTGGTAGTTGATCCTCATAAATGTATCTAATGTTTAAGATGCAAACCCCTAGCATGTCCTCAAGATCCTGGATGGGCCTCTTTATCTGGCCATTAGTCTGGGGATGAGATGTTGTACTTAAGAACAACTGAGTCCCAAATGACTCCTTCAATACATTTCACAACCTATATGTAAAACAATCATGAGTATATAAGAAAATCATTAATGGAACTACATGAATCTGAACTACATCCTTCATGTAGAGGTGTCTCAAGGTGTCTAGTGAACTCTACTCATGAATTGATAAGAAGTGGACCAACTTAGTGAGTCAGTCAACGATCACCCATATAGTGTAATGTACCTTGGTCTTTCATGGTAAATACATCATAATGTCCATCGATATCTCATCCCATCTCCATGCTGGCACCTCAAGTGGGCATGTCAAGCTCGCTAGAAATTGGTTCTCAGCCTTTAGTTTCTGGTAAGTGAGTCATCTAGAAATGAACTCTTCCACTTCCTTCTTCATCCCTATCCACTATAATTGATTCCAAAGGTCCGGATACAATATTGGAACTTCGGGATGTAATACCTAACAGATGTGTGAAACTCCTTCATGACATCCTCCCACAGCTTCATCAGTACAACTTTGCATCCTCAAAAAATAAGTTTGTGATCCCCATCTTTTGAATATCAATTAGGGGAATGCCCTATAGACATCTAAGCATGTGTAGTCTCATAGTCGGTATCATTGAGATGTGCCCCCTAACTCAATATAATAGTGGAGGGTTAACTACCATATACTGGAGATAAGATGCTCCATCTCCATCCACAAACGATATCTGTAACATGGACAACTGCTCTAATGCCTCCCTCAACAATTGTAAGCTAGATATCCTACTAAAAGCATATTCCACCACATTCCCCCTAATTAGAGTATAGATAATCTCAAAGTCATAGTCCTAGATTAACTGTAGCCATCGTATCTATCTCAAGACTAGATCCTTATAAGAGAAGATATACTTGAGACTCTTGTGGTCAGAGTAGAAGGTAAACCTCTCACCCATAAGTTAGGGTCACCACATATTCAATGTGAATACTACCACTAGTAGCTCAATATCATGGCTTATATAGTTCTGCTCATGATTACTCAACTATTGAAAACCATAGGAAATCACCAGCTTCCCCTACATCAGGACACAACTAATCCTAATCACTAATGCATCACAGAACACCACATACTCAATACCAACCTCTAGTAATCTCAGGATGAGTGTTCTCATCAATCTATACCTCAATAGGTGAAGACTCTCCTATAATTTCTCCATCCACATGAAATGTTGTCCCTTTATTGTCCAAGAAGTCAAGTATGTTGCTACTCTAGAATAGTCAGGTATGAATCTCTGAAAGTTCCTATCAAAACTAGGGAAACTACGCACCTCAGTAACATTATTGGATGACTCCCTAACATGTGCCACCTATATCATTAATGGATCTACTGCCACTCTAGTATCTAAAATGATGTGTCCCAAAAAGTGTAAATCCTTAATAAAAAACTAACACTTTGAGAGCTTCCCATAAAACCGGTTCTCTCAGAGTGTGTTTGGGACTATCCTCAAGTGTATCATGTGCTCCTCCTTGGAATTTGAGTACACCAGGATATCGTCAATGAAGACAACGATGAACCAGTCTAAATAAGGCTATAATATCCTATTCATGAGTCCTTTGAACACTAATGGGGAGTTTTTTAATGAAAAAATAACAACTAGGTACTCATAGTGGCCATACCAACATCTGATGGCTCTCTTCGATATATTATCATCCCGCACATGAAGCTGGTGATAGCCGGATCCGAGGTCTATCTTCAAGAACCACGCCACTCCCTTCATCTGATCGAAGAGGTCATCATTCCTCGAAAGTGGATAACTGGTCTTCATAGTCACCTGGTTTAGAAACCATAAGTCCACACATAATCTCAAGCACCTCTATGCCTTAATGGAAAACAAAAAGGAGGCCACATAGGGTGAAACAATAGGTCTCATGAAGTTATTCCTCAGCAAGTCTTCTAGTTGTACCCTTAACTCACGATACTTTTCGGGTTCCATATGATATTTAGGTGTCAATATCGATGTCGTCCTGGGGTGAAAAGCAATGCAGAAATCCAGCTCCCTATGATGAGGTAATCGTGTAACATATTCCTAATATATGTCCTCATACTCATCCACTACTATATAAAATTGAGGACTCGTATCATCTGCTACACCAAGGTTCATGGCAGCTAATTGGTGAGTGATCAGCTACACCCTCCTATATGAGAGTCCATCAGGTGCTACTTGGGATTCATTTTCACCATTAAAGGAAAACCTGGTCTTGTCTCCATAGACACACCAAAATGTGTGCCTAAAACAATAAATATTTTCATGGGCTGTGGATAACTATTCCATGTAAAGGATGACATAGTAAGGACTTGACAATACCACCACAAGAACCCAACTAAACCTCGCTCCCCAAGAGTAGTGTCAGTACCGGTGTGTGATCATCATATCTCCTCCCATCGGATTCTCAAAGAATAGGGATCAAGTCAATGGTTCCAGTGGAATATTTGTGTCTTTAACAAGGTTCATGGAGAGTAAAGATTAACTAAAACCCGTGTCTATAAAAACTATATTTAGGATGAAAAAGACCCATATCATACCTCTAATCATTTCTGGATCACTAGGGTCATAAGCCTCCATCGTCTGAAGTTGGCCTCCTCTTTTTCACCAGCTCCCTGGGCCTATTGTAGACTACATGGGGGTGGTGGTGGTGGTGGTAGTATCTTGAACCTCCTCCCACCTCCTCCTACCGGACCAAATCCTCTACCACATCCGCCTCCTGGTGTACCAACATGTTCATACCTTCTCCTTTTCCCTGGTGGCCCCTTGACCATCTCTTGATGGGTCATATGATGGGTTGGACAATATTTATCTAGATATCCTTGTCCGTTGCATGAGTACCACATCTGGTCCTTCAGCTAACTCGCTCTACCATGGGATCCTTGCAACGTTGACCCCATGTATTGTGGCCAAACCATGAATTGTCCGATATGATTAGATCTCTACATCATCTATTGGCTACTTGCTGCTAAAGAACCAGCTACCTGATGCTCGGTGGTAGCTCCTACTGCCAGTGTATGATCTTCTAGAAAGTTTTCCACTAACATAGCTCACTCTTGTACCCTAGAATATATAGTAATATGGATAAGTATCATGGATTCCCTGATCTCCAAACATAGTCCCTACTTAAAGTTTTGGGCCCTGAATAATGGGTCCCACACCATATTTGTAGAGTAGGGAAAAAGATCCATAATCCTTATCGAGTACTCTACTACTGTCTAGATTCCATGCTATATATGCAGTAGATCCTGTGTATGCAAAAAGTGTAACATCACTGAAAATAAAACCTCCCTAAAGATATGCTCAAAGTATGTCCAAGTGATTGTCATCTCCTCATTCTTCTAGATCACTAAGATCCACAATCTCCCCATTGAGCCCAATAAAAGACTCGTGGCTAAGATTTCCATCTGGTTGAGAGGCGCCCTCACTAGGAAGAAGACATGTGTACCCAGCTCGAAAAAATCCTCAGCTTCCTGGGGGTCTGGCTCACCCTTGGACCTGGGAGTTTTCTTCCTCTTAAACTCATGTAATGCACTCATCCTATGTACATCCTCTACTGATAGCACTACCAGTAATTACTACTCTCTGGGTTGTGGTATCACTGGTACACCACTCTGGGGGATATCTACAATACTGGTCCCTGTAATGATAGGTCATCACTAGGTGGATCATCCTCATGATAATGCATCATAATCTTACCTGGCTATCTGTGTAGAAGAATCTAGAAATAGGTCAAGATGTACAATAACAATAAAATTATACCTGGTAAGGTGACACTGAATCAAGAAGGACATATAAACACACACAATACTATATGATTCATGTTCCATTTTGTTTTCCCTACAACTCGTATTTTCATATACCGAGTCGAAAAGAAGATTTTAGAGTCTTTTTGTATGGATATGTGGGTTTCCAAACCAAAACCAGACTAACTAGTTTGGAATCCTAACTCAAAACAATCAACATTATTTCCCCAATCCAACCTCACAGACTCTTGGATAATTAGGTAGAAAAGAGATCCTTTGATACATCTCTGTCATGACCCGTCCCCCCGAGTTCCATTCCATGGCTACCCTAATCATATCTCTAATAGGCTAGGGGCTGGTGACTAGCACCGAGTAGGCATATCTCATAAATGGGAGGCATTTAACTTAGTACCTACACACACACATCTCCATGAAAATGTGATTAACTAAAAACACTTTGAAAACATGAATGTATACCACTAAGATACCCACACACATTAGCTTTAGAAAACTGAAAAGTAAATTAGGCCATAATACAAGCCCAACAAAATGGAAAATTACAAGCTCTAGAAACTCATTCACAAAAAACCCTCCTGGAAGGGTAGGTATAAAAACATTTGTCTGAAGTTGCTGAAGCACACCTCTTCTACAGAGCCTCTCTATAAGAACCACCTGGCCACAGTCCTCCTAGGTCTTCTTCAAAGTGTAGATCATTTGCAGAAAACACAACACCTGCTAGCATAGCCCATACAAGGGTGAGTAAAACAATACATAGTAGAGACCCCAAAACCACATAGTAAACAAACAAAATACACCAAATAGACAATCATGAAGTAGAACATAAAGGAAATACACAAAGTAAAACACAAAAGAATCACACAATGTATATTCAATACATTCATCTCACACAGGTATAAGTATGAATCAGGTAGAGAAGGATTTCATGTTTTAGTCCATAGGTACCTCAGTCTCTATGACACCAAAAGTGTTGGTGGAATACAGATCTGCAATGGTGCATATAGAGTTAATGGCTCATGGATCCTTTATGTCCCATGAAGTGTTGATGGAACACGGTGCAGTGATGGAACCTGAAAATTCGATGGCACAAGTAGAGTTGATTGAGCATGGAGCATCAATGGCACATGGAGCATCGATGGCGCCGAAGTAGCGAGGACACCCAAGGTGTTGATGGTGCACAGAGTGTCGATGAGGCATAGAGAATTGATGGAGAATGGATCATCGATGGCACCCGGATCCTTGATGGTTCAAGAAGCCCCCCAAGTCTTGTAGTCACCATGATCACATAGTCACAACCAGCTATAGGATTCTTCATGTAGTTCACTTGTTCTGAGAGAACGTAATCCTCAATAAATTAGGTTGTATGCCAAATTCCACAAAACCCACTTAGAGTATCTCAAAATGACCATGTACTCTCAAGGGTCACAATGATGAAATGAACTTGTCAAATAGACATATAATTTAAAAGATATGACCTATTTAGTAAAAATGGTTCTGTGTAGTTTGCGTCTGACCGACCAGACCAGACCCAGTTCGGCCAACCTGACCTGACCTAGTCAGTTTTGGCTGGCTTAAATTGGACCGCAACCCAATTATCGAAATTTTCCTACATTGCATGGGCTGGTTCATTCCACCCGACACAGACCACCCTCTTCTCGTCCCCCTAGTCTACATGATCACCTGACTACATGGCCACCCAACTCCATTAGTCACCATGGAGTCATACTACATTTCATGTGGCCATCCCACCTTCCATGCCTAGTCCAACACACCTCACCACCGATATGGGATCCAGTAAAAATATCCTCCATGTCTTTTCTGGCTGTAGCCATATTTGTTGGACATAGTGGATACTCAAGAGGGGGGTGAATTGAGTTCCAATTAAAATTTTTGTTTAAAAAAATTATGATTAAGGAAGCCCCTCAATTTTAAAAATGTCCTAGTAAATTAAGTTAGTAGAAATGTAAATGTTCAAGTAGTCAATAGGTTTCTCAAAGGGTGATTAATCCTCAGATGAATCATTGTAGAACACCAATTAAACCTTTTAAAAAAGTCTACTGAATTAAACAAATTCACACACTAACCAAAACTAACTATCAAAGTGTAAGAAAAAAACAGTTTTAAAGTTTGGAAAATATATGTAGTGGATAAAACAAAATAGAGTAACTGTATATTAGCACAACAATGTAAACAGGAGGTTAAATCTTAAGCAGAGACATCATCCTCTTCCCATGGTGATCACCAACCTCCAAGCGGTTTATACAAATAAAATTTTGATCCACACCCTTGATCGGGGTTTAACACCACTCACCTGGCTGTCCAGGTCACACTTGACCACTACCATAGTTATTTGTGGGGAACATAAGAAATAAGAGATTGAGTATGAGGTTAGTATGATATCCTCCAATTATGCTCTGGAGATAGTGTGTGTTATACAAATAAATATTCACACTGATCAAATAGAAAATATAAAACACAATATAGTTTAGAAAGTGAATAGAGTTAAAAATTCTCTACATGTTGTGAACTAAAGCTCTAGAATAAATGAATGTTGAGAATATGGTATTTGATTCTTCTGATCAATGTTTTCTTCAAAATATAGTATCACAGTTTCTGTAATCCAGCTTTAGGGAGTGAAAAGGTTCAACTCATTGATGTATTGATGTATATTGAGCCTTTGTGGCGAAGATAGTTTGTGGCAATCTTCATGCAATCTCAAGTGTTTAGTTCTTCTCATTTGGTATTGGAAAGTCTGTGTATCAGCGTGTACTACTGCCATAATCATCATATCTATAACATAAAAGATGAGGTCCTTTTATACTCCACGATTCTCTATGCATAAGGATCTTCACATGTGCATGTACCACGTACTTATCTATATATTGTTCAACAAACAAAATTAAATAATGTCAGAAACATTAACTTGTTGACATATGACCATTAGAAAGAATTAATAAAATGAAAACATGTATTTATATCAACCGGTGAGTAATATTTGATCTTTTGTCTTCTGTTTGATTACATCAGTTTGTCATCTTCGGTGTTCTATCGTACTTCGGTTTGTCAAACATCGACGAGTCATACTTCTGTCCGATAACATCAGTCTATCGTAATATGGTTTTTCAAACTTCGGTGAGTCAGACTTCGGTCTGTCAAACTTCAGTGAGTCAAACTTCGGTGAGTCAGACTTTGGTCTGATAACATCGGTCTATCGTACTCGGTTTTAGGGAATCCAAGAAAGATTATGAAGATTCTATCTTACATATACCTTTACAAGATGAATTTTTAATCACAGTATATGTAAAAAATACACTTGTAAAAATATTGATTCATGAATTAAAATAAATTGACTTATTAAAGTATATGTTGTTGTATGACAAAATTAATTCAAATAGAAATATTAAAATTGTAATTGATGATATGAATCTGTATATTGACATTATTTGTGATTGTGAAAAATACATTACCATGAAGGGTCCAACAATCTCCCCCTTTTTCATAATCACAAATTATGGAATATATGCAAATATATAGAATAAACATGGCTAAATATACTTGTCCAATATAACTAAATTTTGACATTACTAGAAATTATTTAAAAAAAACTCCCCTCACTAGATGGATTACATAGAGTATACGCCACCCTTGTTTTCTCATCATCCTTACTTGCTCCCCCATTCTCATATGACTTCCTGAATTTCTCCCCCTTTTTTGATTAAAAAAAGAGAAAAGAAGAAAGAAAAAAAAGATAAATTAAAGAGACCACACGAATGTTCATTCAAAATTATAAGAGTACAAGACAAAAAAAGAGAAAATACATATCAAAATGAAACAATCCATCACTAAGGTTTTGGATGCAGAGGAGATTTGCCTCTGTATGAAGGATCCAAAGGATAAGGCGAGGGTTTGGTAGTGGTAGAGGATGAAGGTGATCTTATTACAACACTAGGCAGAGAAAGACCTGTAGGAATAGTAGTTGAAAGAGTATGCCTTCCCTCTAACAACACATGACCGGGAGACTGCTCAGTAATGATCAGGAAAATCTGTGTAAGAGCTTGAGAGATAGTCATTGGGACAGGAGGCCGAGAGGTAGTATAAAGGGATGTAGTTGGATGGACCACAATAGCCTCGGCCTAAACACGCAGATAAGGTTTGAGAAGTTTTATGAAGTCATTAATGATTTCTCCTCCATATTTCATTGCCTTCTCAAAGTCATCCTTATTCTCCATAAACTAACACAGTAATGGTGTAAACTCTTTAAACAAGAGGACTTTATTTTTCAAAAGCTTCTATGACTGGGGAAATTCGAAGATTTTATTCCAAAAACATGAAACTATTGATGAGGTCATGCTTGGTATATATCTTAGTGAAATACTTATCCACTTTTTCCCGGATGTCCTTCTAAGCTATTGAGGCTTTATTTGTGCATTGTCTGACCACATTTTATACAAGATCTATATAATGATGTACCTTTTCAAGGGTTTCCTTATCTGAAACAATATGGAGTTTCTTAATCTCCTCTCTCATCACAGACTTGAGAGACTCTAAATCAGCAACAACACTTCCTCCACTCCTAGAACTAGATGGAATAGTCAACATTTTTCCAAGTTCTTCTTTCAACATTTTAAAATCTACACTGTGTAGATGGGTTACCAAGTACCTGAGAACTTATAGAACACCACTAAAGGAGGTATTGAAGTCAGATGTTAAGGAATTTAGCTCATTCCTCTTCTTTCATAATTCTTCTCTCAGTAAAGTGTTGTGACTAATAATAGTTTTTGCTGTAGTAATAAGATTTGGTTGAATCTCCAGAATCACAATTCATGAAATTTTTGTTGAATCAGCATCTGAGATACTTATTGAGGTGGAGGCTTCATTTCTGGATCCCACTGAAGCAAGTAAAAACTCACATATCTCATTCTTAAACTTTTCCAAATCAGCCTTAGTGACATAGTCACTAGGCACTGACTAAGAAACTGGGTCTACTACTAGAGATGAAACTGTTTGAATAGGAGAAACATGCTCTGTGTTAGCATAGACCTGAGGAATAGGAAGAGGAGGTACCATTTTCACATTTGATACATATTCTAAACAAAAAAAAATATATCCTGGATTAATATTCCACTCTCTAGTACCAGTCCAATCTCTTGGCTCAATGGTATCAATTCTTACCCTTATTTCTTGAGGCACAAGAATAACATCAATATCACAAATTTCTTCATCCTGGTATCTGTCCATAATACCTTTTCTAGGGATAGGAACCAACCAAACACCAGGTTCTTCCTGAGCTCCATCTTCTTCAACTTCACCTGGTACTTACTCAATTTGAGGCAGTGTATCTACATCTTCTTCTTCTTGGCCATCATCCATAATATCATTAAATTCTGGAATGATCTCATGATGTTTAGCAATGAGATATAGTGGTCTATCCTTGTGTCCAGAATCTCTATGATCATCGGCATGTTGATCAGGAGGCTCTATTCTATCACTAGCTCCATGAACATATTCCTCACTCAATATGTCAAACACTTGTTGTCCCACTTTTAGAGATTCACTCACATGCTCAGCACATCATTCATAATCAAAATTATCACCATTATCATCATCACCATAATCATTATCATCATCATCAAATTCCTCATCTTATTTTCTAACATAACCTTCAACTCCAATGACATCGATTTATTCCTCTTCTTCATCAACTAGAACAGTTTCTCTTGAAACAAGTTCCATAGGAGGACTAGCAGGTCCATAATTAGTATTCTTGGGACTTTCAGCTATATCAGGATCACTCCTATCATCAAAAGGAGATCCTTCTTCCCTAGTCACCTCGACCTTAGATTCCTCATCAGAATGGACAACAACTTCTCCAGGTTTGAGACCAGGATCAACTTGGTCCTTTGGTCTAGAAGGATAGTCAACCAGATTGAATTCCACATACAAACTTTCTTTGTCTCCTACCCAAAATCTCTTCCATGGGTTCCAGAATATTTTCATCCTTTTATAAATTACTATTTGAAGAAAAACCCACCACATGAAGTTATCATTTCATCTCCATCTTTTACACAGTCTAATTTCTTCTTCCTAACAGAAATCATTCTCAGATAGTATAATAAGGTTGCCTTATTAAATGGATTAATCAACTTAGAAATATTTACCATAAAATATCTGTACAGATTCACCTTTATACTTTGTTTAAAAAACAAATATCAAGAACACATCCTGATATTTCATGGCAAAGAAATCTCCCTTACTAGGGAAGATTTTATGTTTAATGAACTTAAAAGCAATCTCACTTCTCCTTCAAATTAATTTTCAACAGTTCTCATGGATTCTTCATTTACAGTAGGCTCATTCAAGGCATTTTCATATGAAAAAATGTTTTATAAAGATGGAATATTACCAGGATAGTCAGCATAGACACCTTCATGAGGTACCTCTATGCATTCATCCCATTCATTAGAAGAGAAAACCACTTCCTTTCCTTTAACAATAGACTTCATCTTTACTACCTCAGCTTCATCTAGTGATATACTTAAATTCTGAAAGAATTCGTGCACAAGCTGGGGATAATAAGGACTTTAATTGTTGATAAACCAACTAAGACACCCTTGAAATTCCAGTACCTTTAGCAGAAAATATTTGCTTAACATAAAACACTCATCATACACTTCTTTTTCAGCTGTAACAACCTGAATTTCTAAGCTTGGTTTCCCAGTCCCACTGGTTTCACCCTTCTGATGCCTAGAGGGAGGATATTTTTGAGGCTCTTCCATTGTGTGCTTTGTCCTTGCCATGGAGAAGCTGTGGATTCTAATTGTGTCAAGAGGTTTAGAGTAAAGAGAGAGTGACTATGTGTAGGAGGCTTTACGGCTATGGAGAAGGTGAAAGGTCGGTATGGATTGGAATTAATATATCATTTAGGGTTTGTAAATAGGAAAACATAAAATTTAAACATGGTAAGTTGAAATAAATGAAACAATATAGTTTCACTTAAAAATAGAATGAATTTATAGAACATAGCATAGATGTATCAGTGCCATAGAATCGGTTCCAAGAAGATCGGTTTCACAAAAATCAGTTTCACAAAGATCAATTTTACAAAGATCAGATTTACAAAGATCGGTTTTACAAAGATCAGTTTCATAAAGATTGGTTTTAAAAACATCAATTTTAAAAAGATCGGTTTTACAAAGATAGGTTTTAGAATGATTGGTTTAATTAATATCAGTTTTACAAAGTCCGGTTTTACAATGATATGTTTTACAATGATCGGTTTTATAATGATCCATTTTATAATGATTGGTTTTATAAAGATATGTTTTACCAAGATCAATTTTACAAAGATCAGTTTTACAATGATTAGTTTTAAAAAGATCATTTTTACACAGATCGGTTTTACAAAGATCGGTTTTATAATGATCGGTTTTACAAAGATTGGTTTTACAAAGATCGGTTTTATAAATATCAGTTTCATAAAAATCAGTTTAATAAAAACCGGTTACTGTTTTATCATTCCTAGTTCATGTCTGATGTGACTCATTCTCTCAGAATTTAAGGGTTTAGTTAATATATCAGCAAGATGTTGTTCAGTTCGAATAAACTCAAGAGTTATATCACCTTTTTGATAATGATCTCTCAAAAAGGTATGTCTTACATCAATATGCTTTGTTCTAGAATGAGATATTGGATTTTTAGAAATGTTAATAGCAATTGTGTAGTCACAGTCAATGGAGACATGTTTGAATTTATATCCATAGTCTAGTAAAGTGTGTTTCATCGACAAAATTTGTTCACAAAAACTACCAACAGAAATGTATTCTACCTCGGATGTAGACAATGCAATATAATTGTTCTTTTTACTGCACCATGATACTAGTGACTTGCATAACATGTGAAATGTCCCAAAGGTGCTTTTTCTATCTAGCTTACAACCAGGAAAGTCAACATCTAAATATCTTAATAAATCAAATGGTTTTCCTCTTGGATAAAATAGTCCTAAATTGGGAGTATATTTGAGATATTTGAAGATCCTTTTAACAACATTTAAATTATATTCTTTGGGATTATCTTGAAAGCGAGCACACATGTATAATCTAAAAATAATATCAGGTCTGCTAGCACTATGGTAGAGAAAACTCCCTATCCTGACTCTATAGTTGGTTTGATCCACTAATCCCCAGCCTCATCAGCATCCAACTTATAAGTTGTAATCATAGGTGTATCACTACCTTTACTACCATCCAAACCAAAACGTTTTAAAAGGGATTTAGTATATTTACTTTGATTTAAAATAATACCATCTTTATTTTGAAAATTTTGAAATCCAAGGAAAGCATTAAGGTCTCCCATTAGACTCATTGAATATTTATTTTTCATTATTTTTGAAAAATCAGTACATAAAGAATTTTTTTAAGATCCACAAATTATATCATCTACATATATTTTTTCTATCAAAACTTCTTTGGAAATAATTTTAGTAAATAAAGTAGGATCTTCTATTCCTTTAGTATAACCATTTGAAATAAGAATGGAGCTTGGTCTATCATACCAAGCTCTTGGAGCTTCTTTTAGACTACTTAATTCTTTAGAAAGTTTGAAAACATGATTTGAAAAGTGGGGATTTGTAAATCCAGGGGGTTTCTCAAAAAAAATATCCTCAACTATATACCCATTTAGAAAAGCAATTTTGACATCCATTTGATAAAGTTTGAAATTCAGATGAGCTGCATAAGCAAGTAGTATCCTAGTGGCCTCTAACCTAGCTACAAGTGCAAATGTATCATCATAGTCTATCCCTTATTCTTGAATATATACTTGTGCAACTAACCTAGATTTGTTTATAATTATATTTCTAGACTCATCAACTTTGTTTATAAAAACCCATTTAGTGCCAATGGTCAAGGTGTCTTTAGGTCTTTAAAGTAGTTCCCAGACCTTGTTTCATTCAAATCTAATTAATTCTACTTTCATAGACATTGCCCATAATTCATCATTGATATCATCATTAATATTATTAGGTTCAAGCCATGAAAGAAAAGCTTGATGTTCAACCTGGTTTCATAGAGAAGCTCTTGTTTGTGTCCCTCAGTTTTAATCACCTACTAAAAAATCTAACGGATGATTCATGAGAGTTTGAATACCTCTATAAATAGATGAACTAGACTCATCATGATCGGTATTGGTCTAGACTCAACAGGTGTAGATTCTGGAAGATTTCCAGAATTGGTTACTTTTACAAGGGATTCACCATCATTATCATTAAGGTTCAGAATTGACATATCTTCCTCAAAATATTCAAGAGAGGTTTTGGATTCACGTGGATGAGTCTCGTCAAATTTGACATGAACTGAATCTTCCACACATTTGTTCTTTTTATTGAATACTCTATTGTCTTTACTGGTTATAGAGTGACCTTGGAAAATTTCTTCATCACTCTTGGAGGAAATTTTTTCAAAATTATCTTTAGTGTTAAGGATAAAGACTATGAAACCTAAATATCTGAAGTAGTTAACCAAAGGCTTCCTACTGTTCCAAAGTTCATAAGGGGTTTTCTTAGGAACAGGTTTGATCAAGACTCTATTAATGATATAACAAGATGTATTTACAGCTTCATACCAAAAATAAATATGTAAATTATATTCACTGAACATAGTACTAGATATTTCTTGAAGGGTCCTATTTCTTATTTCCACAACTCCATTTTGTTGAGGTGTTCTTAGAGCAGAGAAATTGTGAATATAACCATTGTGTGAGAAATAGGATTCAAACTCTTAATTTTCAAACTCACAGACATGATCACTTCTCAAGGTCTTAATTATATGTACTCTAAAATTTTCTATAGACTTGGAGTATTTGATAAAATAATAACAAAATTCAATTTTTTTGAGCAAGAAAGTATACCCAATAGTACCTAGAAAAATCATCTATAAGAACATAAACATAGTGCTTCCCATTTAAAATTGAAACTCTTGATCGTCTAAAAAAATCCATGTGAACCAAATAATGTGGTTGAGAAGTATAAACTTCTTTATTTGGTTTGAATGAAATGTTGTGTTGCTTTCCCTTTTGAAAAGGATTTCACACTTTGTAATGTGGTAATTCCAGTTTGGGTAAGTCTCTAACTAAACCTTTCCTAGTTAGTTTCCTAATAGAGTATACATTGCAGTGTCCTTATATTCTGTGCCATAGCCAGGATTCCTTATAAAACTTATTTAAGCATGAAACATTTTTATTAGCTAAATAATTTAAGTCAACAACAAAAACATTCTCATTTCTTAGAGCAGTAAATATTAGATCATTTTTGGAATTAAAAAATTACATGCATCATTTTCAAATTTGACATTGAAACCATCATCACACAACCGAGAGATGCTGAGTAAATTTGACTTTAATCCATCAATAAAAATTACATTGGAAATTAATACTTTATTAGGGTTACCAATCTAGCCTAAGCCGCGGATTTTTCCCTTTGAGTTGTGACCAAAAGTTACTTGACCACCATAAACCATGATTAGGCACTTGAAGCATGAGTAGTCTCTTGTCATATTTCATGAACATCCACTTTTCAAATACCAAAAAGTCTTACAGGAACTCTTTAGGCAACATCCCTGCAAAACAGATTAGACATGGGGTAACTTTGGCACCCAAATTTTCTTGGGTCCTGAGAGGTTAGCAAGTAATATTTTGAGAACCCATACGTGTCTCACAGATTTCTTATAATCAGAAGATATATTTTGAGACATAAACACTTTGTTTGGTCCTTTAGAAAATTGTTTTTCAAGAAATGGTCCAGTACTTGAACTAGTAGTGAATTTTCCAGATTTTGGAATAAATTTAGTTTTAATGATCCTTCTTGGTCCAGGCTGATATCCTAGACAAGTTGTATATTTTGGGGAAATCAGTTTTCCTAGAAATTGAGTCAAGGTATCTCTGCCTGCAGTAAACTTTTCAAGGTCTCTTCTTAATTTCTCATTGGATAACTTAAGTTCAGTGTTTTAATATAATAGTTGGGAGAGTTTTTCTTTTCTAACATCCAGGATCTACTTATAATTTGCATTTAAAGCATGCTGTCTTTTTAACGATTTATACTTGCACTTGTTCTCATTAATGGTATCCTCAAGCATTTCACAATTTTCAAATTGTTCATCCTTATTCATATCTTCATCATTATATAACTCAATTTTATTCTCTGAATAACTGGTATTATGTATAGGAGAGTTAAGTATTACCTCATATGTCTCTGTCATGAAATATAAGTTGGAATGATTGTTCTATTCACTATCATAAGCATTCGATCCACTGGAGCTATCTTCTGAATAAATTCAGGTAGATTTCATAGCCTTTTTATATCATTTTCCCTTGTCTTCATATTTCTTCTTGAATTTCAGCTTGGGACAATCTGCCTTCACATGACCTTTTAATTTTCACTCATAGAAGATTATTTAATTTGAGTTGTCATTACTTTTTTTTGTCTTTCTTCCATTGTCTTTTAATATCATACTTTTCCTCATAGATTGACATTATAAATAATTTGTTTTTTTTGGTAAAATTTTCTGAAGCTTCTAGCAATATGATCCATCTCCTCTTTACTATCTAAATTTGAATCTTCACTAGTGGATCCATGTACAGGAGCATGAAATTTTTCTTTTTTTATTCTATTTGAGGTAGTATTGTTGAATTCCACTAACTTATTCCTTGGTTCCTCATCTACTTATTGATTCACCTTATGTTCTTACTCATACATGATAAGTTTTCCAATTATCTCTTTTAACAGTAGCTTGCTTATGTCACAAGATTGTCAGATGTACACAAAAGTTCCCCTCCATCTATTAGGTAGGCATCAAAGCAGTCTCATAATCCGGTCCTTGTTATTCACTAGTTTTCCAAGAAGACTCATAGTCTTCACTATTTAGTTGAACCTGATATTCATTTGAGAGATAGGTTCATCAGGCTTCATTTTAAAATTATCAAATTTAATAGTGTATGTATTTAGTCTCATTTATTTAACATTAGTTGTTCCCTCATGAGAAACAGCTAAAGTTTCCCAAATTTCATATGTAGTTTTACAAGAAGATATTCTATTGAATTCATCATCACATATATAACTATACAATGCATTCATTGATTTATAGTTATTATTATTTGTAGATTTAGTCAATTGAGTCCATGTTTCTCTAGTAGTAGCAGGTAATGTGTGTTGATCTTCAATTGTGCCCCCGATTTTAGGTCCCATACACTCTAGATACATTTTAATTTTTAATTTACACTGAGCATATTTATTACCAATAAATAAAGTTGTCTTGTTAGTAACAGCACCCTCAAATCTAGTTTCCATGGTTACTTAGAATTTAGAGAACTGAAAATTTAGATATGACTGAAATTTTATGATATTTAAGATACAAATAAAATCACAGTTGAGAATAAATTGAAAACATTTAATATAAATAAACCTCTAATAACAAATTTTGGATGGAGTGGATACTCAAGAGGGGGGTGAATTGAGTTCGAATTAAAATTTCTTTTTAAAAACAATATGATTAAGAAATACCCTCAATTTTAAAAACGGCCCATTTAATTAAGGTAGTATAAATGTAAATGTTTAACTGGTCAATAAGTTTCTCAAAGGGTGATTAATCCTCTGATGAATCAGTTTAGAACACCAATTCAACTTTTGAAACAAGTCTACTGAATTAAACAAATGCACTCAGCAACCAAAACTAACTATCAAAGTGTAAGAATTTTTTTTATGTTTTATCAAATAAAAGCAATGGATAAAACAAAACAGAGTAACTGAATATTAGCACAACATTGTAATCAAAGGTTATGTCTCAATAAGATACTTAATCCTCTCCACTTGGTGATCACCCACCACCAATCTGTTTATACAAATAAAGTGTTGATCCACAACCTAGATCGGGGTTTACAATATCACACCAGGCTGTCCAGGTCACACTTAACCTCTACCACATTTATTCATGGGAAACAAAAGAAATAATAGATTGAGTATGAGGATAGTTTTATATCCTCTAGTTATGCTCAGGAGACAATGTGGGTTATACAAATAAATATTCACACTACTCAAATAGAAAATATAAAATACAACAGAGTTATGAAATAGAATAGAGTTACAAATTCTCTATGTGTTGTGAACTAAATCTCTAGACTCAATGAATGGTGAGAACATGGTATTTGAGTCTTCGGCTCGATGTTGTCTTCAAAACAGAGTATCGATGTTTCTTGAATCCATCTTTACTGGGTGAAAAGGCTCAGATTGTTGATGTCTCGATTTATATTTAGCCGGTGTGGTGAAGATAGTTTGTCGCAACCTTCTTAAAATCTCATGTCTTTAGTTCTTCTCTTTTTGTATTGGTACAGTTAGTGTATCTGAGTGTAATTCTACCATCATCATCATATATTTAACATAAAATATGGGGTCCTTTTATACTTCACAATTACTTACGCATAAGGATCTTCGCACGTGCATGTACCTTGTACTTGTCTACAAATTTTCCTACAGACAACATTAAATAATGTCAGAAAAATTAACTTGTCTACATATGACCGTTAGAAATAAATTTGAACTAATAAAATAAAAACATTTATTTATATCAATCAGTGAGTAATAATTTGTCTTTTTTACTTCTGTTTCATAAAATCTGTCTCCCATCTTCGGTGTGTCGTCTTCGGTCTTTCATACTTCAGTCTGTCGTACTTTGGTTTCGGTGTGTCATCATTGGTTTCGGTGTGTCCTCTTCGGTTTTGGTGTGTCACCTTGTGTGAGTCATCATTCGGTCTGTCGTACTTCAGTGTGTCATACTTCAGTTTGATAAAATCAGTCTATCATACTTCGGTTTGTCAAACTTCGATGAGTCAGACTTCGATCGGATAACATCGGTCTGTCATGCTTCGGTTTGTCAATCTTTGGTGAGTCAGACTTCGGCCTGTCGAACATTGTTGTGTCAAACTTTAGTGAGTCAGACTTCGGTCTGATAACATCGGCATGTCATACTTCGGTTTTAGGGAATCCATGAAAGATTGTGATGATTTTGTCTTGCATATACCGTTAAGAGATGAATTTTTAATCACTGTATATGTAAGAAATACACTTGTAAACATATTGATTCATGAATTATATGCAACTGACTTATTAAAGTATATGTTACTATATGAAAAAATTTATTAACATGGAAATATTAAAATTTTCATGAAATATATGAATCTATATATTGACATTATTTGTTATTATGAAAAATACATTATCGTGAAGGGTCTAACAGTCTCAGCCTCTGGTCATCTCTCGTGACCTCTACTGTTGTGGGCCCTCCCCTAACATGGTCCCGCCTAGACCGTGTCTAACTACTTTCACCGACTTCCCTATCAGTGACCCATCTAGGATGCACTCCACATGGCCTGGCCACCCCTTCCAAGCCATGCTAAATCTATCACCCTCTACCCCTACTGACGGCCTTTCCATGACGTTCACCTCTGGTACCTATTAGAGCTGGCCCCTCTAGACACTACCTTGTGCTGCCATGGGAAAAGATCCCCATCTCGAATCATAATTTACCAGGAACGAGGAACGTTAGGGAAAAGAGGCAAGGCACAGGAATGCCCTGATGGAAGGATCTTGGACTTTTTCATGTCAGCATTAATCCATTCATATAATAAGGTTTAACAAATAATAATCAAATGATAATCAACAATTTCTATCACCCCTTTAATCCCCTAAAATTTTATCCATACAAATTATTCATGGGTCGGTCCATGTTCATCATAGAAACAATGAATAAAAAATAAATCACAAAGAGATTGAAACACTACCTTGAGGTTGGATCAATCATTGATGAATTATGTAAGTCTATATATCCATCGATCCTTGATTCGTAGATGTTTGTCAATCCTCCGTTCTCCGATCAGAGTTCTAATCTTGATTCTCCAAAACACTGTGATATCCATCTTCTATCTACCTCTGGGAAACTATAGGGTTATGGATATATCCTAGGATTTCTGAAAAAGTATTTAATAAAAATAAACCAATGTAACATCTAATAAAATGTTTTTATTAAAAATATTTTAATGACGGTTACGTCCAATTTCTATCTTTCAAAGTCGATCAGTGTCGGTTGATGTTAGGTATCATCTAAATAAAACAAGCCCTTACAAACACAATGATGGTCTTAGATTTTCAAAAGTAGTTATATATTATGAGTTATTTGGATTTCAAAAAAAAACAATATTTAATAATTTTATTTATGGTTATTCCCTTTTTGGGTTTTTCCATAGTGGTTCCTCAATGACTAATGTCATTTCATGCCTAGGGTAAATCCACAACTCTGAGCTCAATAGTTTCCACATATTTCTAATCTGGAAACCCATTCAAATTTTATTTCCATTTTAATGAAAAACAAGAAAAGTGATTTATTAAAAACATAACACTTTTTACCTCATCTTTCTGAGAACACCAGGCCTCAGAATCTTATGTTGTTTTAGCGATTGGTCTAATAATTTTTCCATATTATTTTAAAAACTAAATTCAGGAAAATATGACTAATTAAACACTTTTTAATAGTTTCATATATAATATTAGGATTTGAAAAAATATACCTAGTGGAATTATTCTAATTTTGATGAAGTTCCTCATTTACAGCTTGTATCCATTCCACAAGCTAAACTGATTCTTCCCCTAGAAGATTTTCAATTAGGAAAATAAGTGTGGTTTAGTCTTCCAATTTAATTAATATTTTTATTAGAACTGGATCCTATGGATTTTGGTATAATATTTTTAGTCTCAGCGTATCTCATTAATTTTACGTAGCATTTCTATCATTGTGTCTGATGCATTCCGCTGGAGCATGCGTGCACATCCGTCACGCAGGGGAGGATGCATGAATTGTTGCCCCACATTCCCGCTTTCCAATAGCAGGTGACATCCGTTCCTTTTTCAGGGACGTCTTCTCCTTGATCGAAACCAGGATGATGGGATGTCGGTTCTTCCTTTTGTGGATTCCTCCTCAGAGCTCGTCACCTAGGATGGGTCTCCTTCATAGATTTATGAAGTATTAATTAATCTCGTTCTCGGTGCTATATCTTCATGGACAGTAGTTAATTACACTACTTCCGTCGAGACGCTCCAAGGGGTCTGGTCAGGGTAGCAACCTTCGGTCATGAGAATGGTCATGCTGGCGTGTCATTGGCATGTCTTGATGCTGGGGGATTGGCATGATTGTATTCTATCCCTTATTACCAGGATTCTCGAGGGCGTGGAAGCTCGAGGCATCCCACATCGAACGCGGGGAATTGTCATGCCATAGGCACGTATCTGAGGTTTTCCTCAGCTTCCCATGTTTAACACGGGGTGTTTCGCGGTCTTAATGTCATTCGGAGAAGGATCAGACTGATCAGAACACTCAGACTGAATCAGATTGAAGAACCCACTCGGGGAGAACACTAATGTCAGGGCCATCACATAGGTGGCTTCCCAGATACTATTGAGTGGAATGAGGTGGCATGATCTCACCGGGATGTCGCTTCCCGGGTAGGAATCATGATGGGTGATGGATTGAAGGGGGGCTTGAACCTCATAGAGGCTTCCTATGTACCATGCCTTAGCACGGATCAAAGCCCATGTAGTTCAGGTATATAGTTTAACGTCATGCGGGACAGGGGCGTATGGGGCTTTAGCTTTGAGGCGGCCCACAACAGATGGATATGGGGCTTATGCTCTTAGGCGGACCACAATGGTGGATATGGGGCATACTCTCTGAGGTGGCCTGAAATGGTGGATATGGGGCTTACGATCTGAGGTGGCCCCCAATGGTGGATATGGGGCTTACGCTCTTAGGTGGCCCACAATGGTGGATATGGGGCTTATGCTCTGAGGTGGGCCACAATGGTGGATATGGGGCTTACGCTCTGAGGCGGCCCACAATGGTGGTTGGTGAACCAAAACTAAGGGGTCAGAACAACCTAGTGATGGGATTGAACCTGGTGGAGGCTACCTACGTACCATGCGTTAGCATGGATCAAAGTCCATGTTGTTCAGGCATATAGTTTAAAGTCATGCGAGATGGTATACAGTTTGACGTCATGCGGGATGAGGCAGACAGTTTAATGTCATGCTGAACGGGCATATAGTTTAACATCATGCAGGATGAGGCAGACAATTTAACTTCATCCTGGATGGGCATACAGTTTAACGTCATGCTGGACGGCCAATTTGGGGATTACACTCTGAGGCGGCCCAAAGTGTTGGTGAACCGACATGAAGAGGTCAGAACGACCGGGTGGTGGGCTTGAACCTCGTGGAGGCTACCTACGTACAAGTCTTTAGCACAGATCAAAGTCCTCATTTTTCAATGGGATGGGGCTACACTCTAAGGAGGCCCATAAGATGATTTCATGGTTGATGCTCACTCTATGCCCATATTAGTCATGCTCGGTGTGAGAAACAAGAGGCAGTAGGGACAAGACGATCACGTCGCAACGGGTGCGTCCATGATAAGCGAAGAGGGGATTATGTGTTGAGCAGCCATTAGTGCATGGGCTTACATTAGGATAGAGGCCCGTGATGCGACGAATAATAGAGGGAGAGGGATTTGGGACTGAAAAAAGGAGATTCCTCATTCCCTATCACACCCTCCCCTGGCATTGGCGGTGGGGACATACGGAGGTGCATGGGTGCTACCTTCCGCAAGAGAGGCTAGGGGCTTACGCTCTAAGGCAGCCCTTCCCCTGTGGACAAACGCCACTACGAGAGGGAGTATATCATTCCATGGGAGGAAGATTCCATTCCCATGGAGACGAGCGACGTAATGAATGTCCGAGCTGGGGGGACCCTGCGTGCAAAGCATGGGGTCAGATCACAGTGTAATGTCATGTGTTGAGGACAAGGTGCTTGGTATTTTAATGTTCTGCAGCTTGGATGAGGTGGGTTTGCTCAACACCCCAAGGTATTACATGCCCAACACCCTCTACCCCTTGTGGGGGGGGGGGGGGTGCATTGTCAAGGCCATCACGAATAGCGGCCGAGGAGCGAACTATAGAGGGGTCCACGTTAGCGTGTCTATGCGAAGAAGATATAGCTGTTAGCATGCCTATGCGAAGGAGAATAAGGAAAATAAACACAACGGAAAACACCGCCCAAGGGACCTTGAAATTACTTCGTACGTGCCATGAAGTCCTTACAAGAAAAAAACGCCAGGCGTGCATGCTCGTTATAGAGGACATCAGGCGCCTATGTAGGGAGACACCCCGGGGGGGGCGTCAATGTTAGGGGTCCTGGGGTTTGCGTGCAAAGAGAAGGTTAGTGCACAAAAAACCGGTATGGCATGCAATTAGGGCAAAGGGATTGCGCGCGGCTAGGGGTATTGCGCCCAATGGGCATGGATTGTGCGCGGGGGCAATGTTCGATCCCTATCGTAGGGAAAAACCTAACGACGGGATTTCACGCAATTAGGTTTTGTGTACAAAGGATGGATTGCGCACAATGGAAGTGATTGCGCACAAAGGAGGAACCATGCGGAGTTTGCAATGTTTTTTAAGCTAGTGAGATTTCGCGCAAAGGCGAACCCTAGGGAGAGGTTGCGTGAAAAGGGTAAATACCTGAAATTCATATTCCACGCGCGGGAGTCCAAATTCATGCATAGGAGCTGGTCCGAATTCCTCAACACCGAAATGAAAGCGGTCTCATTCTATTTATAGGCTGAAGGCATCGCGGAATCTAGACGACGTGCGAAATATTCCACACTAGGACCGGTTGACGCAAAAGGCCCCACTACGCGGAACTGGGCGGGATAAATTGCACTCCCCACTGGTGCTTTTTCGGGAATCCCAGACTTCCTTCGCGCAGGTAATGTTTTTTTGCGCAAGTCCTCCTTAATTTCATGCACCACTTCTGGGCCCTTTAGACCGGGCCTCCGAATCTGAATATGACTTCACTTCATCATTTCACAACTTCCTTTAGAAATTATGGACTCTTTCGGCATCTACAAATTCCCCCCCTTGGAATTGGATCAGAAAGAGGTCGAAGCGATCAGATTCCGAGGGAAATTCCAAAACGCCGAAGTTGGGGATTTTGTGGGCACTTTGCGTGCAAAAGATAAATGGGGAGCGCAAAACTCCGGGTCGGAGTGGAATTCGTTTTCCAAGCAGCGTGGAACCCCGACCTCTCCTATAAAAAGGGGCGCTAGATCCCAAGTTCCGTCCTCAAGATTTTCCGTGTGATAGCCTCCGAGCTCTCGCGCGCGAAATTTCCTTGGCGACGGCATGGAAAACACGTGGTGTTAGCACGTAATTCCTTCTGAATTCCGGTATCCTTTATGCGCAAACTCGAGATATTCCACACCCAGTGCTCTGATTTTGCGCCTAACTCCTGGATTGCGTGCCGAAGACCCAAATTTCGTGCCACTCTCTCCGATTCCACGCACCTCTTCCCCATATCATGCAACTCTCAAAACATTCGAGATGGCTGCTAACTCAATTGATGAGGGGGAAGTCACCGCTCGTAGAGCTGAAATGGCAGCAAACGAGGAGGTTTTCAGCGCCAAGGTGGTTGTTTCTGACAACCTCACCTTGTTTAACCTATTAGCCCTTCCCAGAAAGAGTATCCTCTATCCAACAATCTCCATCTTTAAAACTTCGACATGCTGGAAGAGGTCCTGCTGCCGGGCTTTGAGGTGGACACACCGTGATCATGGGTCACCCGGGAGGACAACATTCCCCATTACAACATCATCAACAATGGTAATCCTGCTAGAGAGACCAGACACATGGATGTGTATGTCCGGAACCCAAGGACCAAGACCATTTCTGGGTGTGATCCTATTGCAGAGAGCTCTCTGGCCCTTTATGCGAGCACATTCCATCAGAGTATCACAGATGACACTAAGGGATGGCTTCAAGATTGGGACTTGCGGTCCGGGGGAAACTTCACTAGTTAGTGGGCCTGGGCATACTGGGTTCTCCATACGTGTGACCAATGCGGAGCTGAGCTGCGGAACATTGGTCTATTCGAGGAGGTGTGGATGTCACAATTCCACTTCTATCGTCAACCCAAACTTGGGCCAGAGCTATTTACCTGATGGTCCCCTGACACCAAAACATTCCATCTTCACCATGGGGAAGCTGGTATCAGCCTCTAAGATGTTCACCACGTCAGAGGTATCCCACTAGAGGGCTACCAATACAACGAGTTCATCCCTCCAATGAACACATGGGAAGAAAGGTCGCGGTCCCCCATGCTGATGTGGCACCTATTGGAGCTGGACAAAGAGAGGCTAAGGGTCAAGGACTTCTCAAAGGACATTGCCTACAAGGACTGGTTCAGCCAGTTCCTAGAGAAGGACCAGGCTGTCAAGATGCTAGGGAGTGTAAAACGGTGCACAACCACGGCTCAGGGGTGTAAGAAAGCATCGTATTGGAAGACCCTAGAGGTGGGGAAATACCAATCGTGGGGATATAATGTCATTGAGCCCTAGGACCCGAACATCCGATATGTTGGGTTCCTCTCCACCTTCGTGAGAGGGTAGCTCTTGCCGGTGCGGGACGTAAGAATGGGCATCCGTCCATCACCACTGGTGATGGAAGCCACCATAGATTCCAACAAAAGGTTCAATGTAGGGGTTCCCATGCTGGCTAGGTTGTATGCCATTCTGGGATGCATCTCTAGACGGGGGTTGCCTCAGAGGGCATGTGGCCCCTTCCAGATCATTCACTACTGGGTGGCGGATCATCTTGGAGGATACACCTTCCTGAACGCCGTTCGTCCTCTGGGCAACAACCTCGGGCCATCTCTCTTGAATATTCCCGGAGTTGCACCGTTGACACTCAACGAGGAGGGCGTAAGGATCTGAATCGGTAACCATGCCAACTTCACCTTCATCACGTTCCCCACCCCGATCGTCCAGATGGTGGATAATGGGAAAGGCTCACTGGAGCATCAAGAATACATCCAGGGCATCTGAGGTGGGGTGCTTGTAGGTCGGATTGACCAGAAGATCATCTGTGAGCCTTACGTGCCGTCCCAATTCGCCAAGCAGTTCAAGTGTCTCCAAAGAATTCCGAAGAATGTATTCACGGACATTTGGGAGGAGAAGAATCCATGCATCCTGTAACACCCCGATCTTCCACGATACGCTTCTCATTCAATAATGCAATAGCTTGCATTGTACGCAACTTCGAGTTCTAAAACACCGCGACTAATGAAAGTAGCCGTTATGAATAGTAATAAACACTTTTTAATATTATAGAAATTTTATATTTCAAAATGGACTTCATTTTTGTATTCGTAATATCGAAATTATCCAAAGTTGAATTTTTTGTAATTTTCTGAGAACTTCCAATTTTTTATGAATAGTGAAAATTACTTAAAAACAACTTTTTTAATCAAAATAATTTATAGTGATAAATTATACTATTTAGTGGTTTTAAAGTATAATTATAATATATTTTTACCATTTTATCCAATGGTGGTCATTAGAATTAATTTAACATTGAAATTGGACATAAACAATTGCCAATCTTTTGATATAAATTGTTTCTTAAAAACACGCTATTTGTTGTAACAGTGGGAATTAATTATAAAATTAATTAATACAACTTATATGTTTGGAATTTTGTAAAATAGACATCATTTTTGAATTCGGAATATCAATTATAGCTTAGGGTGAAATTTTGGCCTTGTTCTGAAAAACTTCAATTTTTGATGAATAGTGAAACCACTAAGTGGTAGTTAAATAACTGATTTTTCGTTTAAATGAAATATTACCACTTCTGTGATTTGATTTTAAAAAATCCGACATACATGGTTGTCATTAAGAAGTAAAATGTGGTTCAATGAGATTAAAATAATTTTTTGTTGAATAGTAACTTTTAAGTTCTTAATCGCGATTAGAGGTAATTAGTGTAGTTTAAGGTACAAATAATGTTTTAATAATATGAGATGAGCATGACACTTGTCCTACTCCTATTGGATGAGTCATGTCCGACCAAGACAACCCATGGGTCAACTTGGGGACCCCATGGAGCCACATTAGATGGAAAATGACATTAATATATATTTATTTAATGTTAAAATTAAATTGACACAAACATGAGTTATTTTACTAAAACAGTTTTTAAGTGGGGTTACACAAGTACAAATTTTGACTATAAATATTAATTAGAAAGCTAAAAAGATTTAATACATCATAGTAGTTTTTGTATAATTTTTAGACTTTAAATAAATTAAATTATTTGTGACATCATTATGATGCAGCGATGACCTCATTATTTAACGATTTAAATAAAATGAGAAGATAATGCAAAATCCAAGGCTTACACTTGTCCAAAGCCTATTGGATGAGGATATTTAGAAACCTTATCACCTTAGTCTCTAATTATATATGTTTTGGACCTTTAGAATCCGAAAATCATTGTGAAATAATATAACATTTCAATCTTACCAAAAGTGCCCCTCCTCTCCACTTATAAAAAGCCCCCACCTCTCCCACCACATTTACACTTTCAAGCCATTTGGCTCGGCCAAACTCTGCCCAATTACTCTCCCAACTTCCCCCTCTTACTCCTAGAAGCCTTAATTTGGGCATAACTCTTCCCAAGGAAGCCTTTGGCTCAAATCAAAAAGAGTTACCCGATTTTGAGGTAATGTCTTCTCTAATGTTGTTTTGTTTTATTTTTCTTCTCCAACCCCGTAAACTCTTTTTATTCATTTCTTTTGTAACAACACCAGTATCCTCAATATACTAGGATGTTGTTATAAGAAGTATTCGAGCTACACTTACACACACCTACATCTAATGGTTAAAGAACATACGGTTTCTGTGGATGGCGAATTTCTGCCTCACGAAACGATGATTGTTCAACACTCATATAACACCTTCAAAGGTGGCCATTAAGATGTAACTATTTTTATATATGATATATAATATGTTTATGTTTTACTTATTCTTCTGTATTTCTCATTTATGGCATACTTTATGATTTCCATTATGGGTAAAACGCGATAATTTCATTTTAGGAAGTGCGGACTACCGCACCCTCAAAGTGATTTGAATCGTTAATGCCATATGTAGGATGTATAAAGGATGGAGTAAATGGTATTATACACTATATTATACTGGAATTATATTATACATTTATATCATTATGATTTAGTTCCATTAAATATGAAATTTAAATGAAAGTAGCGTTCATGCGTACGTACGGCTTACCGTCTCCATGAACGGTGCATTTCATTTCTTACCTCTAAATGTTACGTAATATTATAAATGAATGTATATACTGGATATATAAGATATATATGACATATAAATCATGAATATAATTCGGGATATAATGGATATTCTACCACATGAACAACTTGTAATTATAAGAAGTTTATTGTTGACTCAAGTTACCAAAGATCGACAAAACGATCGTTATTAACTTGAATAATTACATAATATTCATAACATTGTAATAAGTGATATAAAAAGGATAATGAAATTGGAAATGGTTCTTAATAAGGTAGATATTAACTCTAGTTTATTATTCATGAGGTTAAAGAACGGTTGAGTCAAGTCGGACACAAGGTAAGGAAACTTCTTAACCCAATTTCCATTCTTTGGGTTAATCTCCTACTTTCAAATTATATCGTGATATTATTATGTCTTATTTTGTATTTTTACTTTCTTTATGTGTACCTATAGTGAATACACATAATAGATCTACTTTATTTTAAAAATTATCTTTTTAAGGACTTCGTCTCAATCTCCTTTCATTGAGGCATACTTGGTTTTATACACAACTTTTTTTATACGGTGTATAAACCCCTTTGACTTTTACGTTTATTCGAAAGGAATATTTTTTTATACGAAGCGTTTTACTAAACGACAAAAAGGGAATGTTTTTCTTTCCGTACATATGCGGCGACAACGACTTCTTCGCCGCCGTGACCATTATTTGAGTTTCGGCTTCCTCTACAAGCCATCATTTTTTTTAATGAAAAATAAATACAATATTTTTACTTTCTTTTATTTTGGTATTGAAAATGGTTTTGAAAGAGTTTTTATTATATCAATGTGTTGTATTGTTATCTTGTGATTGAAATTTGGAAATTTTATGTTTCCTTTATGCATGTTTTATGTGATACGATTATGTTATGGTTTATGATATGTTTAAACCTATTCATATGAGGAATGCATTGGACTTAATAAGTGACGGGTGGAGCCCGCTATAGCTCCTCGATGCATTGGCAGGTCTCATGAGACAAACTAGTGTCTTGGCATGAGGCCTTGACAAAATCGTATTTGTGGTCTTGGCACGAGGCCTTGACTATGTGGTTATGATAGTCTGGCATTATGCATTCCATCATTATGAAAGTGGTTATTGATATTGCATGTGATTATTCGACCAGTAGAATATCCATGTGAAGAAGTAAATGGAATTATCTCATTTTACTTTTTCCATATTATGTTGAAGTTCAAGTTTAAAAGGCTTTTGTTTTAGTTATACATTGCCTTAAATGTTAATGTTTATTTATGAAAGCTTCCGCTATATTTTTAACCTTACTGAGAATCTGAGATCACCCCTTTCAATGTTTTAATATTTTTCCAGGATATTAAGAAGTATTTTATGAATGACCTACAGGGGTAGTCAGAAAGGGATATGATTGTGGACTATGAAGACCATGTTATTGTAGTTTGTTTACTTTTTGATGTAATGAAAGACTTATGAATGTATCTAGTGTTTCCAAGGCTACTAAACTAATTGGTCTTTCAAGACTTGATCTTTTGTGATCATGCCAATGTTACGAAGTAATGCACCGACTCTGGGTAGCTGGGGTCGGGGCGTTACAGTTGGTATTAGGGGACGTTTAGTACAAACCTTGGAAGCTAGATTTAGACAAACTCTGATTAGAGCACGTAGACCTAAGATGAACATTGAGGATTAGTATAGAAGAAATTCCTAAAAATTTTGGTATTGTAGAGATTTTGTGAGTTTTCTGAGCAATACATCCCTGTCTGGATATGAGCAGGTAGAGGCGGCTCTGGCACAGATGTACCTAGGGGTAAATCCCGAAAACACCGCTTTGAGCTAGACTCAAACGGGAACTGGTGCACGACAACGGGCCTTGCTGCACTCTTGGTTACGACACTCCCGGGGGATATGCTTAGGATAATTCCCATTTTCTTTACAAACCACTATGAAAGGTTACGAGTATATACTTCCTCAAAGAAAGTTTTTTTTTTATGATTATGGATTATATCCATAAATAGTGCAATTTATGTTAAGTGTTTTATAAGTATTGTATTATGTATTTTGATTCATAAACTGATATAATTTATGCCATTGTTTAGAAATGGCGCCTAGTGGAAGAAATGGAAACTATATCAATGCACACACTCCATGAAGGGATTTCCCTCCTGCTCAAGATAAATATAGTGGGGCTGGTGATGCAACTGGTGCCGATCAGCTAATCACCATACTGGGACAACTTACTCAGGTTATGAATAATAACCTTACTCGTATGGAGAACCCTGATCCGCAACGTGGAGGATCATTGTTAGACCGCTTCATGAGGAAACAACCACCAAACTTCAATGAGAGTACAAATCCTATAGTATCTGAGAAATGGATAAATTCCTTAGAGAAAATATTCCATGCCTTGGGGAGTAGTGAAAGGGAGAAGGTTGTCATGGCAGTTTACCGCCTCACTGGAGATTCCGATCAGTGGTGGTCGCTGATTCAAAACACAAAGGAATATGATGACGTATCGAATATGGAATGGAGGGAGTTCAAAGAGCTTTTCTTAGAAAAATACTTTCCTCGTGACCATCGAGACGATATGGAAAGGCAATTTCTGAGTCTGAGGCAGAAGGAGGATGAGAATGTCGCAAAGTATGAGGCTAACTTTACAAGGTTAGCGAAGCATGCTACAGATTATATATGTAACCCAAGGAGTAAGATTAATCGTTTCATTGATGGGTTAAAACTTTTTCTCCGTCGAGCATTAGTATCACAATCATTCTCATCATACGAAGATATTGTCTCATGTGCTATCAAGACAGAAAAGCCATTCTCTAAGTCTTATGACAACAAAGTAAAGCAAGAGAAGAAGAGAATGGGGGAACAAGAGAAAGATAAAGGGAAAAAGGGAAGTAAGGATTTTCCATTATGTGATAATTGTGGGAAGAATCACCCTGGTACGTGCCTAAAAGGAATGGGAGTTTGTTATAAATGTGGAGAAAAGGGTCACCAGGCTCGTGATTGCAAGGGAAAGAATGAGGTTGTCAAAGTTGAATGCTACAATTGTAGGGAAATGGGGCATTATGCAAATGAATGTCCTAAGCATCAAGGAAACTTACCTCAGAAAAGGCCAAAGAATCCAAGCCAATCTTATGCTGTGACTATAGTTGAAGCGGAATAATTAATGTATTGGTGCTTTTGGACTCAAGGATTATATTATGGTTATAAGAATAATGTGATATATATAAGGATTGTACTGCAGTACTTGTTGATTTCAGTATGATTTTAATATGATTAAGGTAATTATATTTTTAGTATGTGACAATAAGAGAAACTTTACTTTGTTTGGGGAATCTGATAAATTGATTTTGGAATTAAGAGATCTTTTAGAGAAAGTCTGGACAGAGGTATTTTGGATAACTATAAAGGTTGGAGTGGATTAAGTTGATCTTTGGATAGTATTGTTTAAGGTTAAAAATTTATGAAGATTATTTTTGAATATTATAATACTATAGTTTTAGGAAAAGGACATCCTGCAGGGTGGGGCATAACCCGTCGCGTCGGACAAAGCTGCAGGAATCGAACCCACAATCATAGTGCGACAGGCCTTTATTTCCTACCACTAGCCTACAGGAAGTCCCTGGTTAATACAAAATAATTTTACTAATCTAAATGGTATGTGTTAACATTTGGAACCTTATACAATTAGTTTAAGTATAATATTTTTGAGTTCTATTATCTTTTTGAGTGAAAGATGAGTTGATGGTTGAAACTCTAACTGTCAAGCATAAATATATATATACCTATCTCTTATTCAATGAATAAATTAATTCTTAAACTTTAGTAAAGGGATATTAAAACAAAAAAATGTGTTATCCTAATACCTTATGTCTTGTTGAACTGATGATATTTTAAATCAACATAGATTGAAGTCTTTGAGGCCCTCAATTTGACAGTTGATTGTGATTGATGACCTCAATCACTCCCCACAAATATTTACGTTTTTCCTCCAATTATATGTCGTTAATTGCCACCAATGTTCTCCTAATCGAGATCATAAATGGGTGGTGACTTTTTCATTTGCCCTTCCCTCTTATTAAGGCTAAATTTTATTAATCATATTTCCGATGTGGGTTTTCCTCAAAGGTATTTTCTCTTTTCAACCTTTTATTTTCAAAGAAAAATTTCAAATTGCAAGGACGCAATTTATTGAAGGAGGGAAGAATGTAACACCCCGAGGTTCCACGATACGCTTCTCATTCAATAATGCAATAGCTTGCATTGTACGCAACTTCGAGTTCTAAAACACCACGACTAATCAAAGTAGCCGTTATGAATAGTAATAACCACTTTTTAAAATTATATAAATTTTATATTTCAAAATGGACTTCATTTTTGTATTCGTAATATCGAAATTATCCAAAGTTGAATTTTTTGTAATTTTCTAAGAACTTCCAATTTTTTATGAATAGTGAAAATTACCTAAAAACAACTTTTTTAATCAAAATAATTTATAGTGATAAATTATAATATTTAGTGGTTTTAAAGTATAATTATAACATATTTTTACCATTTTATCCAATGGTGGTCATTAGAATTAATTTAACATTGAAATTGGACATAAACATTTGCCAATCTTTTGATATAAATTGTTTCTTAAAAACACGCTATTTGTTGTAACAGTGGGAATTAATTATAAAATTAATTAATACAACTTATATGTTTGTAATTTTGTAAAATAGACATCATTTTTGAATTCGGAATATCAATTATAGCTTAGGGTGAAATTTTGGCCTTGTTCTGAAAAACTTCAATTTTTGATTAATAGTGAAACCACTAAGTGGTAGTTAAATAACTGCTTTTTCGTTTAAATGAAATATTACCACTTCTGTGATTTGATTTTCAAAAATCCGACATACATGGTTGTCATTAATAAGTAAAATGTGGTTCAATGAGATTAAAATAATTTTTTGGTGAATAGTAACTTTTAAGTTCTTAATCGCGATTAGAGGTAATTAGTGTAGTTTAAGGTACAAATAATGTTTTAATAATATGAGATGAGCATGAAACTTGTCCTACTCCTATTGTATGAGTCATGGCCGACCAAGACAACCCATGGGTCAACTTGGGGACCCCATGGAGCCACTTTAGTTGGAAAATGACATTAATATATATTTATTTAATGTTAAAATTAAATTGACACAAACATGAGTTATTTTACTAAAACAGTTTTTAAGTGGGGTTAAACAAGTCCCAATTTTGACTATAAATATTCATTAGAAATATAAAAATATTTCCTACATCATAGTATTTTTTTTATAATTTTTATACTTTAAATAAATTAAATTATTTATGACATCATTATGATGCAGCGATGACCTCATTATTTAACGATTTAAATAAAATGAGAAGATAATGCAAAATCCAAGGCTTACACTTGTCCAAAGCCTATTTGATGAGGAGATTTCGAAACCTTATCACCTTAGACTCTAATTATATAAGTGTGGGACCTTTAGAATCCGAAAAGCATTGTGAAATAATATAACATTTCAATCTTTCCAAAAGTGCCCCTCCTCTCCACTTATAAAAGGCCCCCACCTATCCCACCTCATTTACACTTTCAAGCCATTTGGCTCGGCCAACCTCTGCCCAAATACTCTCCCAACTTCCCCCTATTACTCCTAGAAGCCTTACTTTGGGCAGAACGCTTCCCAAGGAAGCCTTTGGCTCAAATCAAAAAGAGTTACCCGATTTTGAGGTAATGTCTTCTCTAATGTTGTTTTGTTTTATTTTTCTTCTCCAACCCCCTAAAATCTTTTTATTAATTTCTTTTGTAACAACTCCAGTATCCTCAATATACTAGGATTTTGTTATAAGAAGTATTCGAGCTACACTTACAGACACCTACATCTAATGGTTAAAGAACATACGGTTTCTGTGGATGGCAAATTTCTGCCTCACGAAACGATGATTGTTCAACACTCATATAACACCTTAAAAGGTGGCCATTAAGATGTCACTATTTTTATATATGATATATAATATGTTTATGTTTTACTTATGCTTCTGTATTTCTCATTTATGGAATACTTTATGATTTCCATTATGGGTAAAACGCGATAATTTCATTTTAGGAAGTGCGGACTACCGCCCCCTCAAAGTGATTTGAATCGTTAATGCCATATGTGGGATGTATAAAGGATGGAGTAAATGGTATTATACACTATATTATACTGGAATTATATTATACATTTATATCATTATGATTTAGTTCCATTAAATATGAAATTGAAATGAAAGTAGCGTTCATGCGTACGTACGGCTTACCGTCTCCATGAACGGTGCATTTCATTTCTTACCTCTAAATGTTACGTAATATTATAAATGAATGTATATAATGGATATATAAGATATATATGACATCTAAATCATGAATATAATTCTGGATATAATGGATATTCTACCACATGAACAACTTGTAATTATAAGAAGTTTATTGTTGACTCAAGTTACCAAAGATCGACAAAACGATAGTTATTAACTTGAATAATTACATAATATTCATAACATTGTAATAAGTGATATAAAAAGGATAATGAAATTGAAAATGGTTCTTAATA
Organism: Viscum album; assembly: GCA_963277665.1. Taxonomy (NCBI): domain Eukaryota; kingdom Viridiplantae; phylum Streptophyta; class Magnoliopsida; order Santalales; family Viscaceae; genus Viscum; species Viscum album. Next base: position 399,301,341 of record OY728125.1, read on the forward strand.
AGGTAGATATTAACTCTAGTTTATTATGCAGGAGGTTAAAGAACGGTTGAGTCAAGTCGGACACAAGGTAAGGAAACTTCTTAACCCAATTTCCATTCTTTGGGTTAATATCCTACTTTCAAATTATGTCGTGATATTATTATGACTTATTTTGTATTTTTACTTTCTTTATGTGTACCTACATAATAGATCTACTTTATTTTAAAAATGATCTTTTTAAGGACTTCGTCTCAATCTCCTTTCATTGAGGCATATTTGGTTTTATACACAACTTTCTTTTATACGGTGTATAAACCCCTTTGACTTTTACGTTTATTCGAAAGGAAACTTTTTTTATACGAAGCGTTTTACTAAACGACAAAAAGGGAATGTTTTTCTTTCCGTACATATGCGGTGACAACGAATTCTCCACCGCCGTGACCATTATTTGAGTTTCGGCTTCCTCTACAAGCCATCATTTTTTTTAATGAAAAATAAATACAATGTTTTAACATTTGTTTATTTTGGTATTGAAAATGGTTTTGAAAGCGTTTTTATTATATCAATGTGTTGTATTGTTATCTTGTGATTGAAATTTGGAAATGTTATGTTTCCTTTATGCATTTTTTATGTGATACGATTATGTTATGGTTTATGATATGTTTAAACCTATTCATATGAGGAATGCATTGGACTTAATAAGTGACGGGTGGAGCCCGCTATAGCTCCTCGATGCATCGGCAGGTCTCATGAGACAAACTAGTGTCTTGGCATGAGGCCTTGACAAAATCTTATTTGTGGTCTTGGCACGAGGCCTTGACAATGTGGTTATGATAGTCTGACATTATGAATTCCATCATTATGAAAGTGGTTATTGATATTGCATGTGATTATTCGACCAGTAGAATATCCATGTGAAGAAGTAAATGGAATTATCTCATTTTACTTTTTCCATATTATGTTAAAGTTCAAGTTTAAAAGGCTTTTGTTTTAGTTATACATTGCCTTAATTGTTAATGTTTATTTATGAAAGCTTCCGCTATATTGTTAACCTTACTGAGCATCTGAGCTCACCCCTTTCAATGTTTTAATATTTTTCCAGGATGTGAAGAATTATTTTATGAATGACCTACAGGGGTAGTCAGAAAGGGATATGATTGTGTAATATGAAGACCATGTTATTGTAGTTTGTTTACTTTTTGATGTAATGAAAGACTTATGAATGTATCTAGTGTTTCCAAGGCTACTAAACTAATCGGTCTTTCGAGACTTGATCTTTTGTGATCATGCCAATGTTACGAAGAAATGCACCGACTCTGGGTAGCTGGGGTCGGGGCGTTACACATCCTTCACTAGATGTGGTTAATGTTCACCACTTATGGCTCTGGTGACGTCATTACCCTTCGTCTCACTGGGGTCGATGCCGACCAATCAACTGAGTATGCTAAACACTAGAATATCACGTACCATGAGGGGATTTTATGAAAGGGAGTCCCGCATCTCGAGACTACCTGTATGGAAACTGGGCGATGGGGGAGCAGGCAAGGTGCTTCTAGGAGGGGGGATCCCGGGGCGTGTCAGGAAGTGAGGCCTACGCAGGCCAGGACCTCAGTAGTGGGGACATCGCCTGGTGTCACTACGACCTCGCTGCCCAGAGGGGGGTCACACAAGGCGTCCAGAGAGCTTTCCAGGAAGCAGATAAGATACCAGCTCGAACCTTCCCAAGATGAATTGTGGTCAGTCTGGATGACCCTACGACAATCAATGAGCGTTGAAGCAATCTGGCAGAAGATAATGCACGACGGGATCCAGCTGCCAGAGGTCGGTCTCATTCGATTTACTGAATGAGTAAAATTCCATTGGTGTTATGTATATCTAACTACCATGGACACATACATGTGCCAAAGGGGTCGGTGCACGGAGCCACCTTTCCTGGTGAAAGTGATGCTCGTCCAAGACCATGATCTACAAGTGATTCCACCGGGAGAAGGTGACAGTGATGTGGAGTCATAGGGATAGGGGGAAATAGGATAACCAAAAGGTGAAGGAGAAGATGAAGGAGAAGGTGAAGGAGAAGGAGAACCCGAAGGAGATGGGTCACATGGGGCAGCCTACCAAAGGAGTCTCTGGGAGAGCGTCGAGTTTGTCTGCTCTGATCATGACATAGCCGAGATACTCGAGGTCTATCTCTATCCTTATTCATCATCATTCTTCATCCATTCCCTTCTGAAATTTCTAATCCATTCCCCTATCTCACTTAGGATCACATAGGTGCTGACCAGGCATCCCCAATAGAGGAAGGAGGAGAAGTGCTAGTAGGGCATGATGGAGCTCCGACGCCCATTATCGAACAGACAAGTGCAGAGGGGGCTCCTGCCACGACGGATCATGTAGCAGCCAACACACCGGAGGCTGACGCTCTGGGTTCCTGTAAGTCCCATACTTTCGTACTGGTGATTAATATCAGAAAACCCAACTAATCCGGACGCTCCTCATAATGTGATCTCAGAGTTGGAGGCTCGTCGGGATGCTAAGACTGGGCTATCCGTGAGTGGAATAGTGGAGGAAATACCACCCCCACCAGAACATAACTCCCAAAATGAGTCGGCCCCGACAATTGTTGAGCAAAGGGCAGCGGACACCAGCGATGCTGTCGTTGGAACAAGGTCGGAAGCTGACAGAGGTATCGCGTTGACGGGGCGAGAGAGGAAGGTCACCCGGACTTCGAGGATCCTATTCCTTGTGAAGGCATCCCTGAGGTAGACCCTGATGCTGACCTGCTGGCTGCCTTTCCAGCATACCGGCCCATTGATCCTGAGGAGATAGACGATTCAGACTCAGAAGCTGCCGAGGAGAGCCGGATGACACGACGCAATGGGTGGAAGTGTATTCAGTGCTTTATCAGGAAGCCTCAGGCGGATTGGCTGAGGAAGAGGAGATCACTCCAGAACTGGCTATGCTTCCTGTGTGCCGGAGGGGCTGATGCTCAACATCTTCATATGATGGTCCATGATTACATGACTGAGAAGATACGTGAGAGTAGCCAGTGCACCGATGTTTCCCAGTGTCGAGACAGATCAGTGAGCACCCAAGAATTCCTAAGTGAGGAGTAGGAAGTCCGACGCCTCGAAGGGTAGGCGGCAGAGAATGAGGTCTTCATCCCAACATGCTCTGATCTCGTGGACCAGCTGATGGACCAGCAGGCAGACTACAAAGAATAATTGATGGAGGCGAGTCACCAGATGGCCATACTTCAAACCGAACGGGAACATGCACAAGCTAGGGTTGCCGAACTATGCTCTGAGGCTGTTGATGAAGAGAGAGTCATTAGGGAGTGAGAAGCAGTCCTGGAGGCTACCGGCCAAAGGGTTGCAGTGTTGGAAAGATCAATCCTGCACGCTGATCCATAAGGGCTCTGTTTTGGCCATCCCATTAACTTTTTTCTTTTACTGCTCAATATTTCGATCCAATGTGTGGACCAATATATTCATCTGTAGCTTTGGTTTAATATTCTCAACAATAATCCTGAAATGGACATCAAATCACCCCTATGCTCATGTGGGTCGTAACCAATGTGAGAAAAAAAGGATGCTCATGTTATCATTTCGTCCGACTGTGGGGAATCAACCAAGCTTCAGGCATCCGAAATCGGGCCTGGACTTCTAAGGAGGGGACCTCAGACTGATTGATATATCATCTTCTCAATGTGTTCTGACACACGAGCAGGGCAATGTGGGGGGGGGGGAATTTAAATCTACCAGAACATAGGAAGATGAAAAAGGTGAATCATGTTACCCAAATTTGGAACTCTATGGGGGGCGTGACGATGGAGGATAACTGTTAACCATGGCGGAAACACAGCAACCATATTGTGTTGGCCTAAAATGGGGACAATTAATGAGGGCTGACCATTGACCATGTTCGCAACACGGGGCCTAACTCAAATATCATTGATCAGTCTTCCGGAACATTGGCCCAGGACAACAGGCGGACCATAGGTCAATCATCCATATTGTTACAATAGGAAGAACAAAGGTCAATCATCCATATTGTTACAGCAGGCGGACTACAGGTCTAACATCCATACTATTAGGGGGTCCCATCAAACATGAACAGTCTTCCGGAACGTTGGCCCAGGACAGAAGGCAGATCGTAGGTCAATCATTCATATTGTTACAATAGGCGGACCAAAGGTCTATCATCCATATTGTTGCAACAGGCGGACCACAGGTCTAGCATCTATACTATTAGGGGGTCCCATCAAAAATAAAAGATGATGATGATCCGAATAAAGGGGGCACACAAAGCGTGGAAAGTGGAGTGGTGGTTTGTTCGAATTGAATTCAACACTCCCAAAATTTCACCACTGTAGTGGAGGTGCATCAGGAAGACATATTAATCTGGTCACAGATCATCCCAATTTCAAGACAGGACCTCTCTGGTGAGAGAACTGTCGCTTCCCAACATCACTATGGGGCATCCCAAAATTATTTGGGATAAATGTCCCCATTACACCACTTACCAAGAAGCGAGGCCAAGGGGCCGACAGTGAAGAGGGACGGGGTTTGGTAATCCCTGCGGCTGGACCCAAGACGAAATTTCTAGGTGTTCCTACATATCTCATAAGGATGAGAATCAAGCCACACATAGTTCTAAAAAAGGATCTTAGTTTAAGGTCTTACATCTAGTACCAAAAGAGTAAGGTAAGTGGGGCACACATGGTAATGTGGTTGCGAAACCCTACGTGAATGGGGGAAAGGTCCTTCTCACCATGTGCTCCTTGAAGTCATGTTATGGTCAAGGGACCGAACACAAAAGTTAGGCTGGGCCTATGGGGATGTTCCCAGGCGCTCCTACGTATCTCATAAGGATGAGAATCAAGCCATATGTAGTTCTTGGGGGCGCCTTTTAACATCGTGCAGGACAAGAAATAGGAGGGAGAATTCTCATAATAGGGTGCACGTGGTGTGGCTATCGAAAACCTGATGTGAATGAGGATGTAGTCCTACTCACCATGCCACGCGGACCCATGGTCAAGGTCCCAAAGGCGGGACAGACACGATGAATTAGCAGACCCCATGCTGGACCCTTAGACTAGAGGTCTGGGAATTCCTACGTACCCCATGAGAATGTGGATCAAGCTGTACATAGTTCATGAAATGTGGAATGGCATGACATGGTACCAATGAAAATTATGAAAGAGGCATGCGGGTCTATCCATCGCACCAAAAGAAGTGTCATTTGATATGCCTTGTTTGTTCATGAAGGTGAATGGTTCTTCTTTCGTGGAACGACTGACCTAGGGTAGAAACTCCTAACATCACCAAAATAATTAAGTCATATATAGTCATTGACAAATGGTATGGTAATGGACCGATACCGAATGTGATGCCCCCTAGGGGTAGGTCACCACAATGTAGTTCCATTTTTCATCGTGCGACCGGGACAATATCATCACAGTTTATGGGGGTGTGGTAGGACCAATCATCCCAGTTTAAGGTCGTATGTCTTGGACCTGGGGGAACACACACGATGCGATAAAGAACACCCGATGTAGATGATGGAATATCCTCACACTATCACCGTACATGATTCTGGGAGAGGAGCCTCGGGGCAAGGAGCCGATGAGGGTCCAACAATCAGGGGGCAGGAGGCACTAGCTTCCAGCTGAGCTGGGCCCAAAATGCAAGGTCTGGGCGGCTCCTCGTTTCCCATGGGGATGAGGGTCAAGATGCACATGACCCTTATAGAAAACCCAAGCATATAACCTTGGCGCTCGGATCTTGAGAGCCCCAAGAGACGTCGTCATGATTCTTTATCTGCCTGATGTGTGGAGGTGCACTGAGGGTTAGTGCAAGGAGTGTCGAGATTCCACCTTGACATGATAGGGTGGAACAGAATGTGAAGGCATGACGACCGAGGACTACTGCTGACCATGTTCACAAACCAACATCCAATCGCATTAGCCTAAAATGGGGACAAACAAATCAGCATCGACTACTGATCATGTTCGCAACACCGGATTTGTATCAATTTTTTTTATAAAACCCTCGGGGGTGTTGGCCCATGATGGCAGGAGAGCCCTTAGGCATTGTATCCAAGTCGTTCTTGGGGGTCCCTCCAGGTGTGAAAGATAATAGGGGCCCGAATGAAAGGGAGCACGAAGCTTGACAAGTGGAAAAAAACTGTCCTAAGTCGAATCTGACACTCTAGGTCCTAGACTAGAGTACTATGAGCACATTAGTGGACCACTAGAAAGAGCCCAAGGGCTCAGTTTTAGAGCGGCCAAAAGATGGTGGATTCCCTAAAGAAGTGGGAATAGTGCCAAAAACCCTATGCCACACCTACATATCGCCCCGTGGGGAGGGAAAAGACAAAAGATAGAGGTGACCAGGAGATCATGGGATCTCCTAAGATATGGGGCTGGACCTGAAACCTAAACATTCGGGGGTGTTATGTATCCCATAAGGATGAGAATCAATCCGCACGTAGTTCTAGAAGCATAGTTTATCGTCATGTAAGATGATGAGAGGAATTTTATCCAGGAATGTGTACGGCGCTGTGAGTAACCCATTGTGAATGAGGACATAATTCCACACCACACCGCACACTCTGGGTAAGGACTGAGTCTAAGGGGACCGAGAAGGCCAAGGGGCCTGAGGCTGGGCCTCGGTCAGGAAGACCTAACCGGCTTCCAGTTTAACGTCTTGCAGTGAGGACGATCATGCCGTTTATGGTCATGCTGGACCACAATGATCCTAGGTTAAGGTCTTAGAACATGGACTAAAGTGGCCCAGATGTAAGGCCAAGTGCATTTTAAGGCTGTGCAAGACCAAATGCAGTTTAGGGTCCTGCGGGACCGGGTGCAGTTTAGGGTCATGCAGGACCTTTATCCAGTTTAGGGTCATGGGGGACCCCTATCCATTTAAAGGTCATGGGGGACCCCTATACAGTTTAAGGTCATGGGGGAACCCTATCCAGTTTAAGTTCATGGAGGACCCCATAGGGTCAGGAAAAATACTGCTTGAGTAAGATGGCATTGGTGGGAGGAGTGACACGCTCTCCATCAATTGTCACGAGGGAGTACACACCATTGGGATAAACCTTATGGATGATGAAAGGTCCCTCCCATTTGGGGTCCAGCTTCGGTGGTTTCCTGTTTGGAATCATTGGCGTCCTGAGGGCCAGTACCAGATCACCTTACCGGAAAGAGAAGATGCGAACCTTTTTGTTGAAAGCTCGAGCCATCCTGTTCTGATGCCTTTCCATGTTGTGCAAGGTGTGAATCCTATTATCATACAACACTTCAAATTCAGCTAGATGGATTTTGGAAAATCTATCTGGCGCTTGCTGGTCATAGACCGCCGTGCTCAATGAGGGAAACGAAATCTCGATGGGCAGGATGACCTCAGCTCCGTACACCAGGGAATATGGGGTCACCTGGGTGGAATTACGAGTCATCATTCGATAAGCCCAGAGAGCGTTTGGGATCTTGTCCAACCAAATTTTCTTGTTTTAACCAACCATTTTTTGTAGAATGTTAGAGAAGACATTGTTAAATGCCTCGATCTGTCCATTCGCCTGCGCGTGATGGCTGGAGGTATGGTTGGAGCGAAAGTTTTACTTGGCGTACAATTTCTTTAGCTCAGATGCTCGGAATATGGTTCTGTTATTTGTGAGGATAGCGTGAGGAACTCCAAATTGATAAATTATGTTGGAACTCATGAAGTCAGCGATTGAACGGGCTTTAACATCTTTGAGTGGGATTGCATCATCCCACTTGGAAAAGAAATCCCTAGCAGTCAGAATGAACCGGCATTGGCAAGTTATCGTTAGTGGGTAAGGTTCTACGACATCCAACCCCCAGACTGCAAAGGGCCAAGAATACTTGGTAGTGTAGAGGGGATTCGGTGGTCGACACATAAAGATAGCATGAACTTGGCACGATTGATACCTCTTGGAAAACTCAATACAATCATAGATCATGTAGGGCCGGAAGTACCCCATCCTCCGAATCTAGTGAGACAACATCATCCCAGCCTGATGGGCGCCACAGGAACCAGCATGAACTTCTTGCATGACCTATGGGATCTCGACTCTTGAAGTTAACGAAGGAGAGCACCATCAAATCTGCGTCTGTAAAGGATCTTCTCAAAGATGGGACCACTCTGAAGGGTAAACTACAGTGTGCGGTGTCGGATTCGCTCGCGCTCAGCCCGGTCTGATGGAAAATTACCACATTGGAGGTATTCGACCAAGGGTGTCCTCCAATCGAGAACTATTTCGTTCACCGTGTCTGAAGTACCTGGGGATCCTGATGTAGGGGCACCAGTGGTAAGATGGTTCACCCGTAGGCCACGATCATCCTTTGGGGTAATGGGAGAAATTAAACTCTGGTGCGCTACATGGATAATTAGGTCATCCGGTTCGGTCTCCATAAGCGACGCGGCCAAGATTCCCAAAGCATATGCTTGACAGTTCTACGACCGGAGAATATGAACGACTTCCGGCCGAGAGGGGAACCGAGCCATTAGATGGAGGGTGCACTCCATAAATGGCACGAGTTCCGGCTTTCTGACAACATAGTCACCATTGACCTTCCTGATGACCATCTCGGAGTCCCCTTTCACATGCAGATGGGGCAAGTCAATCTTGATGGCTAGTTTGAGGCCAGTGATGAGGTAATGATATTCAGCCTCATTGTTGGTGCATCCCTCAGATAACAAGAACGAATATGGTAGGATGGCTTACTCTGGTGTGATGAAGATGATACCCAGGCCCACTCTATTAAGCCTGGGATCGTTGAGTCTTCTACCGGTGGGGCTCTTGGAGGTACCGTCAAAGTGAATCTGCCAGCATGGGACAACATGATCGACTGAGAGGATTACCTCATCAGAAAATCCAAGATCCAGTGGCTGATCCACGGAGGTTGGGTGAGAAACTAATAATTATTCCAAAGATTGTCCTTTGATAGCCTTCTGAGGTATGAACCTGATGTCAAACTCATGGAGGATCACCGCCCACGGCGCTAGTCGGCCAGTCAAAAGAGGCCGGTTCAGGATGTATTTCAACGGGTCTACCTGAGAGACCAGCTATACCTTGTAGTGTAGAAAGTAGTGTCGTAATTTCTCTAAGGAAAATATTAGCGCCAGGTAGCTCTTCTCGATGGGAGAATATCTATCTTCCGTATCTAGGATCATGAGGCTGAGGTAATAGAGGTGGTTCTCTGTTCCTTCGTTGTTCTTCTGGGAGAGAAGTGTCATGAGGGATCATTCCAGGGCGGTCACGTAAAGGACCAACAACTTCCCCGAAATGGGTAGAATCAATACCGGAGTTTGGAGCGAATACTACTCGATTTACTCGAAGCCGGTCTGACACTCTTCATCCCATTCATATGTGGAGCCTTTTTTCATGAGTCAGGAAAAGGGCTTACACATGCCCGCTAGATTTGCAATGAATCAGCGTATATAGGCTAAGTGGCTTTGGATACCTCGAATTTCATGGATATTGCTTAGGGGAGTCATCTGGCTGATGGCCTTGATCATCTCCGGTTCGATCTTGATGCCTCAGTATCTAACAACAAAGCCAAGAAACATTCCGAAGGTGACCCCGAAGGAAGACTTCAATGATTTCATCTTCAGGTGGTGGGAATGGAGGAATACAAACACCTTCTCGAGGTCCTTACGATAGTCCTGGTGCTGGAAAGATTTAACCACCAGATCATCCATGTAGAATTCCACCAACTTCCCAAGAATTGGCTTGAATATGCGATGCATGGCCCGCTGATAGGTGGTGCCTGCATTCTTCAGGCCTAAGGGCATAACCTGGTAACAAAAAAGGCCCTTGGGGGGCCCTGAAGGCAGTGAAATCTTAGTCCTCGGGGGACATTTGGATCTAGTTGTACCTAGAATACCCATCCATGGAGGAGAGGGCTTGGAACCCGGCCATGACATCAATCAACAACTCTGTCACTGGAATGGGAAAATCATCCTTCAGACAATAGCTGTTCAGATCATAGAAGTCGATACAAAACCTGATCTATCTTTTCTTCTTCCTAATTGGCACAATGTTGGAAAGCCACTGGGGGTACTGAACATCCATGAAGAAGTTGGATTTGATAAGCTTGTCATCTTCTGCTTCAACCATGGCACTGTAAGAATGGTGCATCTTTCTGGGAGGCTTCTTGAACTCATGATAGCTTGTCAGGAGACCAAGGCGGTGGATGGCTACTTGAGGATCTAGTCCTGGAATCTCGTCATAACTCCAGGCGAACACGTCACAGTGCCTTTTGAGAAAGCCCACATACTGTTGCTGCTCCTGGAGGGACAGAGCCGCACAGATCAATGTGGGTCTTAGATCTGCCTCACTACCAAGGTTCACCTGTACCAATTCATCGATCATGGTAGAGACACCTACTTCAAAGGCAGGGGAGCATCCTCCAGGTCCTCTCCCCCATCTGTGGAGGTATCTCTGGTGAGGGGAGTAGCTTCTGATTTATCAAACCCTGATGGGTAGCTGGTGACGGCCTGGACAGTAGTGGTCATCATATCAGGAGACTCATGCTCCACTGAGACCATAACGATGAAGGCAGTAGATCCTATCCCATCTGGCCTTCCTGCTAAGGGGTCACGCTTGATGACATCAAAGCTGTAGTGGCGTGTCAGCTTGAGTTTGTTGATTCCATCCCGAAGTAAGAGACAAGTATCACGTACTTCCGTTTCCATGAGCCTGACGTCCCGATAACGTACAGGGTTAGGAGGTTCGGGAATCACCTGATCTTGGTTGGTGTAGGAGTATGAGGTGATTTTCCACCGTCGCTTGGACTTGGGAATATTCCTTCCTGTTGTACCTAAAACCAAAAATAATTGCTCTATGTTGGGGGTTGTGGACTCCAACCGATGGATTGGGAAGACGTAGGCATCATCCAATCCTTCCCAAGGATCACTTGTGACAGTGGCGGGATCAACCTCACCTGCCAAAATTTTCTTATTCTTACTCTTGTAATAGTCGGCATCCAGATAACAGGTTTCACAAGAGGAAAAAGGAGACGCATCTCCATGGAGCACGCCTACTCGACCATTAAGGGAGTATTTGAGGCATTGGTGATATGATTAGGGGACTTCCGCGTGAAGGTGGATCCATAGCCTACCCATCAACGCATTGTAGGCGGTGTCTTGGGAGACAACCATGAATTTGGTGCTGGAAATTAGGCCACCGAACTGGGTCTTCAAGAGAATATTGCCAACTGGAGTTTTCTCGGTCCTATCGTATCCCAGTATCCTGAGGTTGGAGAGAGTTAAATCATCCTCAGACAGACCCAGCTTCCGAAGTGTCCATGTTGGGATTAGGTTAATCCCAGAACCCGTGTCAAAGTGACAGTGACAGAAATCCACACCATTGAACTGGGCAGTGATATCTAGTGGGAGAATGTTCCCCTGTATGGGAGGGACTTCATATTGACTAGAGAATGAGATAACCACCTGGCATTCGATGTTATCAATTGCCTCAGCGTGGAAGGCTTCTGCAGCTGCTACCTCCGTCTCAAACTGGAGGGGGCTCCTTAGGGCCTCAATGAGCACCTCACGCATTTTAGACGACATGCGAAGAGCCTCAAGGATAGAAAGCCTTGATGGAATACCGTCCAGGTGCTTCATAACATCACACTTCCGGGGCAAACGTGAGCCTCTACTTGTAGGAGGCCGCTATGCGATTGGAGGCATGACGGGCCCTACCGGCTGGATCAGTGGCTGACTGGTACCAAGAATGTCTCACTCTTCACTAGTCTAATCCTGGAGTGTGGCTACCGGATTAGGACCGGAAAGGTAGGGTCGGATGGTGGGAGGGTGGAGCTGGTCGTGGTACGGCCGAGGTGGTTCCGCCTGATCCAACAACACAAACGGGGGCTAAGGCGAACATGGAGTCACTGGATTAAGGGGCTGCGTGTGATGAGCTCTATAATGGGCATGCTTCCTTGTTTCAGTGGCATGAACATCCTGGCTCGAGGTGCCAACTGTCGTGCCCCGACGATTCATGTAGGCACGGCTCCGCCGACGTTGGCGATGGCTAGGGACATTGGGATGGTCCACCTGGCGTTCCTAATCGCCAGGAGTCAAAAAGTGATATAATAACTCTACGGTGTTAATAGAAGCATACCCTTGGATATAACTCGAGGAGTCATTAATTTCTGGGGGGAGTCTCGGAGGGATCCCCATTTCTAGGGGCATTAAGTCGCCGAGAGTGTGGGATGACGATGGCATTGGAGGGGTGCGTTCTTTATTCTTGCGCCGTCGCTGCTTGCTCTTCTGGGAGGGGGCTGGCTGGGATGACAATGTCAAGGTAGAAAACACATCTTATAAGGGATATGGATGATTCATTCATGCCCAAATGATACCATGGGCCCATGCGACGGTTTTGTGGGCCATCCAGTCACTGTACTTCTGTAGCCCATGGTCTGAAACCTGCTTCCATTCATCCTCGTCGCCGCTACCACCCTCTAATCTCACAATGACACTTGCTACTTGTGCTGGGGCTGGGCCCAACCTAACTATATTGTTGTCAATATGGTCTTGGATCTAGTCCTTGAACACGTAGCATCGCTGGATGGTGTGCCCCATGGTCCGGTGATAAGGGCAGTAGTTGGGGTGATCAGTGAGATGCGCCTCTTCTGGCTTTTGGCACTCGGGCATCCGCACTATTCTCTGCTCCAAAGCACTACGGATGTAACCAAGGACCTAAGCCTCATCAAATGAGTATGTCTGATTCCTTCAGTTTGGAAAGGGTTATCCTGGGGGCTAGCCTTGATGAGGGTCCAGAGGAGCATGCTGAGGAGGTGGAACCTGATTATATTGCCTAGTCAGTGGCGGTGCGTTACGCAGAGGCGTATGCCGATATTGGGGCGGTCTCAGCTGGGGGATAGCTGTACCCGTGGGGGTGGACCCCTATGGAGATGAGGAGCTGGCCTCAATGGTAACAACTCTAGCTGCCTGGGGGCCTCTATCTGGGCCACAACAGCGGGCTCGGCTCTGGAAGATCTCCTTCCAGGGATTACAGGAGGCAGCGGGCGTGCCTGGCTAGCCTGTTGCAGGGCTTCTTCGAGGTGCTGAGCCCTGTCTGAGAAGTCCTAAAACCCTCTGGATTAATTATGAGTGTTCAGAGAAGGAACTAGCTCTTCCTTGATATTCCCTATGCACATTTTCAGTAATTTATCTTGAGTTAGTGGCATGTAAAGGGAGTATGTGTGCCCCTTCCACCGGGTGATGAAGTCCACGACTCTCTTATCAGGCCTTTGCTTACACCAAAAGAGGTCTACGATGTTCGACATCCGGGTTGTGGAACTGAACTGGTAGAGTAATTACCTGCGAAGGTCCTCCCATCTAGTCATAGATCCGGGAGGGAGCTAGCTGTACCAGACGAATGTTGACCCTACTAGTGTATGAACAAAGCAATGGAGCTTGGGGGCCTCCTGCTCTGCTGGAGTCCCTAACATAGGCCCACACCTCGTGTTGAAGGGGTCCAGGTGCTGTGGTCAGTCTCATGTCCCATTAATGGGGGAGAAAGTGGGGTTCACAAATCCCGGAGGTGCTAGCTTATCATCAACCCATGCTCGGTATGGCTTGTCGTATGATGGGATTGACACCTGTCGAGTTTCCAAATCCTCTAATAGGGTGATGAGTGCTTCCATCGGATCATCTGGACGTGGGTTACTATCTTGATGGGGATCCATAACCACAAGAACATTGCTGGGATCTTTAATCTGGTAGTCAAGCTCAGTGGATCACAGGTCGGCTGGTGGAGAGACCCTTGGGGCAGCGGGAGGAACCTGAGCGGGGTCTCTTGGGTGATCACGATGCTCAGGAGGGTTTGGGAAAATGTATCGTGCCCTCTTTCCATGAGCTCCTGCCTCTCCTATGTCGGAGAACATGGCATGATCGCGGTTTCCTGGGAGAATCTCGTCAAGGGATAGTTTTTCCTTCCCCTGTTGTCCCGACCTAGGATCACCGTAGTTAAGCCGCCAGTCTACAATGCATTCAAAAAGAAGCTTATCGACTAGCTTCTTATGCTCAACAAGCTGTTGGCGCAGTGCGGCCTTCTCAGGATCTTCCTCTGCCTTCTACACTGAGGCAGATGGGTCAGTGAGCTTGACAACCCCAACATGTTATTTACCCTTGCCGATATTCCGGCTTAGTGTTAATGCCTCAATGGGGGTGGGGAGACCTAAGAGGTTTCCCTATTGGTGAGTAATTCTCCCAGATGGGTCCAGTAGTGGATTTTCCTCAAGGGGTGAGTCCTCGTTGAGAAGTTACAAACTGTTCCCTTCTCCCAACAGGTTGACCATGTTGACCGCTTCTGCCCTCAGGGGCATGCCCTCAAAATCAATCGGTGGGTCGGGCTGTCAGCGAATCACACTGATGAAAAGGGCAGCGTACGTCTCCTATACACAGATGTGCACATGGGGGTGTCTTTCTCGATAACATTGAAGAGTAGTTGAAAATTCTAGACACATTACTGTTGGAGGTCCCTATGGTGGCCAAGTGACTCAGGGTGCCGAACTGCGGGGAGAGTGGCCAGGTCGACCTTGCGACATTGCTCATCGATATCCTCAAGGTGTGCTTGGATCCCGGGGTAGGGAAACTGCTGACGGAAAAGATGGGAGTGAGTCACCCGGAGAGTCTGGTGGAAACATTCATACTCTCCCTGGGTGATCGAATCTGGTATATCAAAATCTGAACCTACGACCGACAAAAACATCTCGAGGAAGTGGCCTGCTGTGAGGACGGTACAGAAGCTCCATGGCTCTGGTTCAGGATCCAACCCTTGCTGGCCCCACTCATCAACAAATAATGGATGGGGAAATGGTAGTGGTGTTGAGTAAGGCCGCTGGGCCGGTGGGCCGGTGGGCTGGTGGGCGGATAATACAGTGAGCAGGTCAATTGGCCACTAGATCCTAAGTCATCCTCCAAGGGCTGCAGTGTCCTGGATGTCACGTCACAATAGGATGGACCTAGTAATGGGCCTCCTATCACAGTGTCATCACTTTCCAAAGGTGTTTCATGTCGTGAATCTTCCGTCGGTCCCCAAAAAAGATCTCCACCCTCTCTGACCATGGTGGATGGTGCTTCCGGAAAGGATAATGGTAACTGGAAGTTTGATCCCTGGGAGTAGGTCAAGTCCTCGTCCTCCCGGATATACCTTCGGAGGGAGGTGGGGATCATACAGATCTCTCATTCAGGGAGGATGAGGATGAAACACCTCATACATATCCATTTCCTTGACTCATAGGACCGGGGGGAGGGCTCCATCGCCATGTCTTACTCCCCCTCAGAGTCTGAGAAACGGACTGGTCTCATTTCCACCCAGCCTTCCCTGGCATTTCCCTTGCGGCGACGACGTCCCGCCTTCCTGCCCCTGAGTAGCTCTTCGGGGCAGGGATGATTTCTGTCATGGAGTCCTCTGGCCACAATAGTACTAGGGCGGAGAGGATCGAAGGCCGGGGCATGAGGAGCACTAGGTCAGGTGTCGAAAGGGACATGGGGAGGACTTCCATGTGGGCGAGTGACTAGATATGCAATGGACCCTTACTTGCGGCTAGCGGTAGGAGGAGTGGCCCCATACCAAACTTAGTGAGTGCTGGAAAGAGCCCCACCCAGAGCATAGTGTCACAGGGAAGTCTTTTACTTTCCAGAGTGGTGGAACGAGGTAGGCCTTCACGCTAGACGTCATTACCACGAATTGATCCACGACGGCCATTGCTTGTGCCAGCGACCGGGAGAGTCGACCCAACTTGGCTATAGGGCGGTTGGGGCCTCGATCCGGGTCGGGCATGTAATTTCCCCTACTCAACGTGTGCGGGGGTTTGATGACAAGAGCCAGTAGCGGCTCAGGTCACAGTTGTTGTTGACGTTCATGCCCCAGGGCGGGCATCCTATTCTGCTCGCGCCCGATGCTGGCACCAGGTCAGATGGGTTGGAGCCGGTGGGGCGAACACATGGATTGCCTGCTCTTTGGCTTGGGGAGTCAGGCAACGGCATCGACGCGGTTTGGCGGGGGCCCTTTCCATGGACACCTGGAGGAGGTCCCCGATTGGGCGAACTCAGACTTCCCCCACCTCATCGGCATAGGGAAGGGAGGTGTCGTGGTGTTCCAGGGATAGGCTCCCAAAATGGTTGAACGTCGGGGTGGGGTGCAGTGGCTCCCTACGCTGCCCTCGGGGGAGGCGATGGTAGTGAGTTGCAACTAACTCAAGATCCAAACGGGCCATGTCCCTGGTCGGGATGATGCCTTCCTCTTCATACCTACGCATAAGGTCCTTGATCACCCACCATTGGATAATATATGACGGAGAGAGGGTGCTTGGGTGCCCAACAATTGCAGTAGTCAGAGCAGCTATTGAAAAGGTGGGACCGTGTGGAGTGGCTGCGTCGGTACTACCCATACCCTTGCGCCGATGGGAAGGTGGAGATCGAGCTCCGGATGCAGCGATCTGATTCCTGAAAGCAGGGAGATGAACCCACTAACACCAATAGGAAATGGAGTCGACAACCAATAGTTGAACGTCATTCCGTCTTCCGTGGTTGGTAAGAGGGATCTATAATGACGATGTCTCAGAATAGAGTGCTCAACATCCTGACCACCCCAACCACTGGAAGGTTTCACGTCCTGGTGCTGGGTGCCCGGACCTGGTGACATGCTAATCATTCGACACCCCAAACTCTTCTAGTCACCGTATTGAGGAGAAGAGATTCATGTCGGGTTCACTATTTTATGTTTCTGACGCTTTATTCTGGGACGCGCACGCACATCCATCACGCAGGGGAAGACGCGTGCCTTGTCACCCCACATTCCCACTTTCTAAAGGCGGGCAACATCTGTTCCTTGTTCAGGGACGTTTGCTCCTTGATCGAAACCATGATGATGGGATGTCAGTTCTTCCTTCCGTGGATTCCTCCTCGGAGCTCATAACCTAGTCCGGGTCTCCCTCGTAGATTTAAGACGTATTCGTGAATCTCATTCCAAGTCCCATATCTTCATCGACACCAGTTAATTACGCTGCATCCGTCGAGATGCTCCAAGGGGTCTTGTCGGGGCAGCAACCTTCAGTGAGGATAATGGTCACACTAGGGTGTCGTTGGCATGTCTTGATGCTGGGGGATTGGCATGTCTGTCTTATTTCCCTTACTTCTCGAGGGTGCAGAAGCCCGAGGCATCCCAGATCGAACATGGGGAATTGGAATTTCATATTCATGTATCTGAGGTTTTCCTCAGCTTACCATGTTTAGCATGGGGTATGCTGCAAGCTTAACATCTTGCGGAGACCGATCAGACGAATCAGAACACTGAGAGTGGATCAGATTGAACAACCCCCTGGGGGGGGGGGGGAACACGGATGTTGGGGTCAACACATAGGTGGCTTCTCGGACACTGCAGAGTGGAATGAGGTGGCATGATCGCACCAGGATGTGGCGGCCCGGGTAGGAATCAATATGGGTGATGGAGTGAGGGGGGGGGGGGTTGAACCTCGTGGAGGCTTCCTACGAAACATGCATTAGCATGGATCAAAGTCCACATAGTTCAGGTATACAGTTTAATGTCATGCGGGACAGGGGAATATGGGGCTTATGCTCTGAGGCGGCCCACAATGGATGGATAAGGGGCTTACGCTCTGAGGGGGCCCACAATGGTGGATATGGGGCATACGTTATGAGGCGGCCCCCAATGGTGTATATGGGGCTAATGCACTGAGGCAGACCACAATGGTGGATATGGAACTTATGATATGAGGCGGACCACAATGGTGGATATGGGTCTTATGCTCTGAGAAGGCCCACAATGGTGGATATGGGGCTTATACACTGAGGCGGCCCACAATGGTGGTTGGTGAACTGAAACTAAGGGGTCAGAACAACCGATTGATGGGCATGAACCTGGTGGAGTCTACCTACATACCATGCCTTAGCATGGATCAATGTCCACATAGTTCAGGGATACAGTTTAGCTTCATATGGGACGGTATACAGTTTAATTTCATGCCGGACATGGCAGACAGTTTAACGTCATGCTATACGGGAATACAGTTTAACATCATGCGGGAAGAGGCAGACCGTTTAACATCATTATGAATGGGCATAAAGTTTAACGTCATGATGGACGGGCAATTTGGGACTTACACTCTGAGGCGGCCCAATGTGTTGGCGAACCGACGTGAAGAGGTCAGAACGACTGGGTGGTGGGCTTGAACCTCATGGAGGCTACCTACGTACTATGCTTTAGCATAGATCAAAGTCCTATTAGTTCACTAGGATGGGGATTATGCTCTGAGGCAGCCCATAAGAGGATTTCATGGTCAATGCTCACTCTATGCCCACGTGAGTCATGCTCGGTGTGAGAAACAAGAGGCAGCAGAGACCAGACGATCACATTGCAACAGGTGCGTCCGTGAGAAGCGAAGAGGGGATTATGCATTGAGCAGCCCTTAGTGCTGGGGCTTACTCTATGATAGAGGCCCATGATGCGACAAAGAAATTAGGGAGAGGGATTAGGGTCCAAACAAAGGAGATGCCTCATTCCCTATCACACCCTCCACTGGCCTTGGCGGTGGGGAAGTATAGAGGTGCATGGGTGCTACCTTCCGCAAGAGAGGCTAGGGGATTACGCTCTGAGGAAGCCCTTCCCCCATGGAAAAATGCCACTCCGAGAGGGAGGATATCATTCCATGGAAGGAATATTCCATTCCCATGGAGACGAGCGGCCTAAAGAATGTCTGTGCCAGGGGGACCCTGCGTGTGAAGCACAAGGTCATATCACAGTTTAACGTCATGTGTTGAGGTCGAGGTGCTTGGAAGTTTAACGTCCTGCATCTCAGACAAGGTGGGTTCTCTCCACACACCTAGGTCTTACATGCACAACACCATCTACCCCTTTTGGGGGGGGGAGGCATTGGCAAGGCTATCGTGAAAGGGGGCCACAGAGCGAACCATCAAGGGGTCCACGTTAGCATCGTTATGCGAAGATGAAATAACCGTTAGCGTGCCTATGAGAAGGAGTATAAGGAAATGAAATGCAATGGGAAACACTGCCCAAGTGACCTTGAAATTACTTCGTATGAGCCTGCAAGGCCATACGGGAAAACAATGCGTGGCATGCATGCCCGGTATAGAGGACATCGGGCGCCTATGCAGGGAGGCACCCCGGGGGGCATCAAGGTGAGGGGTCTTGGGGTTTGCGTGCAAAGATAAGTTTTGTGCACAAAACACCAGGATGGCATGCAATTAGGGCAGAGGGATTGCGTGCGGCTAGGGGGATTGCACGCAACGGGCTTGGATTGTGCGCGGTGGCAACGACTGATCCCTAAGGTAGGGAAAACCTAACGATGGGATTGCGCACAATTAGGTTTTGCGCGCAAAGGAGGGAGAGCGCGCAATGGAAGTGATTACGTGCAAAGGAGGAACCCTGAGGAGTTTTCAATTTTATTTAAGCTGGTGGGATTCCGCACAAAGGCAAACCCTGGGGAAAGGTTGCGCAAAAAGGGTCAATACCTAAAAGTCATATTGAGCGCGCGAGAGTCCAATTTCGAGCATGGGAGATGGTCTGAATTCTACAACCCTGAAACGGAAGAGGTGTCCTTCTATTTATAGGCCACAGGCATTGTGGAATCCGTAAGACGTGTGAAATATTCTGTTCTAGGTCCGGTCGACGCGAAAGTCCCCACCACGCCGAACCGGGCGTACAAAATTGTACGCCCCACCGGTGTGTTTTCGCAAATCCCGGACATCCTTCGCGCGGGCAACATTTTTTTCGCGCAAGTCCTATTTAATTTCTCGCACCACTTCCGGGCCCTCCGGACCAGGCCTCTGAGTCCGAATATGACTTTGCTTTGTCATTTTGCAACATCTTTTAGGAATTACATAATTTTTCGGCGTCTACAATTATATTTAGTTGCTTCACCTCCATCAATAGTATTTTCAGAATCAAAATAATCAATTATTGGATCATTCTTATTAACTTCAAAATTTTAATGTTCTATGAAAATTATTCCATTTTCTACTAAATCATTTAAAAAAATAAACTGTTACGTATGATTTTCTCTCATTTTCAATAATCTCTAATACCTAAAAATAAATTATCTTGTGTAGTAGTTTTTTCCAACATCTATATCCACTATAATTTAATGGGTATCCCATTAACATTCCTTAGCCAACTATATTTTCAAATTTTCCAAAATTATTTCTATCTATTTTCATAATCCAAAGAATTCGAGAATCCATGAAATAGTTGACAGTTGGACTATTCTTGTGCCACATTTAATTTTTGGAATTTATTTTTGTTTCTGGTCTCATTCAATAAATTCTCTGTACATGAATCAAGGTACATACAACTTCTCTTGGGAATATTTTTGAGATGTTGTGTTAATCCAAAATAGTCTTTCCCATATCAATTATTCCTCTGTTATTCCATTCAATATTCCAAATTGTTTTAGAGTATATAGTGTGATATAATTATTATTGATTGCTTGTTTGGAGAGATATATTTCCAAATAATGATATGTAAAATACTTACCATTATCTCATATTAGTTTTGTTATTTTATACCCAACTATTTATAGGATTTATATTTCCAAATTTTTAACATTTTTTCACTATATAACACCTTGATATATTAATTGAGGAAAATTATATTTGATAGCATATACAATACACGACATCAAGCATAAGTGAGCTAAAAAATAATATTATTTAAATATGATTTTTATGACCTTGTAGTTTAATTCTAATGAAGGAATAAGAATAAACACATTATAAATTATATATAAAGGGAATACTCAAAATAATTTTTTTAATTTACACTTAGAAAAATACAATTAATTTTTGTAGTAAATTTATATTATGATTCCAAAATATGTATCATTAAAACAAGTTTTTTATTTTTGTTTCTTAAAAACCATTATATTTATTTATCAAATCCTTAATAGAAATTATTTTATAGAATTAAATAAACATTTTAAAAAAACGTATCAAAATTAAATTAGATTATATTTTTAGGAATGTTATGAAAATGTTTATTTTTTATTAATAGTTATAAATAATGAATTATATTGAATTTTTTATTTTTTGTTTCATGAATTTAATAATATCCATTTTTTCGTAAAATATATCCAAAGTTAAATTAGTAATATTATTTGATGAATAATACTTTTATGTTCACTAGAATCAATTTAAATATTAAATCTGTTATAAAAACATTTTAAAACATAAGAATACATTTTTTTAAAAAATGTTTCTTTATCACATTTTGTGTTTTCCTCTTAAATTAATTTATGTTAAATTTATAAATTTAATCATGAAAAGTTGACTCTCTATTTGGAATCATGTGGTTGAAATTTTTTAAATAATTCCCTTTTAGTTTTGGTTAATATGAGTAGAAACAATAATAAATTTTTATCCCCTCGATATAAGTAAAACACTGTAAATATGGGTAAAACATTCATGTAAGGCATAAAATTTTTAATAATAATTTCCATAATCATATGGGATGGGTTAAATTTACCCCTTTATATAAAATGGTAAATATATGACCAATTCATTCTTATTTCATTGATTATGACCTTTATATTAATTTCTGGAAAAAATTGTCAATATATAGGCTTTAATATCTCTAATATTTGATAATATGGATAAAAAAGTTGTTATGAACAATTATATATTTTATTTTAAATTGAAATTAATTTTATTTTTATTAGTAATTTTTTATTTTTTTTAATGATTCAATAATTAACCTAAAATCTTACGCAATAAAAACACATCATTTAGTCAATTCATATAAAAATTGATTTTAGAAATATTAATAATAATATAATTTTGATTAATTCCAATGTTCCAAAAATATTTTATATTATTAAATATTATTGTTGTGATAAAGGTCTTTATTTGAATTCCAGTACTTTCAATTTATTTCATAGTCAAATTACGTCAATAGTGTCAAAATAAACATTAATAATATTTTATAAAATGTATTATTTTATTAATTTATTTAAAAATTTTAAAAATTTTGGATGAATTTAATTAGGATGATAAATAGATTAAATTATAAATCATTTTTGATCTATGAACCAATTTATAATATATTATTATAATTAAAACACTATATTAATGAAAAAGAATTAATCACAATTTTGGATAAAATCAGTTAAATAAGGGGTTAAATGAAAAAAAAGATTTGAACTTCACATAACCTATAAGTTTATTTTATTGGGTTTTAAACACATGCAACATTATCTCTGAATATTATTATATTTTAAATCATTTTCCTTATTTTATTAATTTTTTTAATGAAACTCCAAAAGTCCCCCTCCACTTACATATAAAAGTGAACTAATACTTTTTCTTATTTTCACATCATTGACCCATATAGATCGACCAATACCGAAATAATTATAATATAAACCTCTCTAGACATGAATTATAGGATATGGTCTTCTTAATAGTCAATTACATGTTTCCTTAATAAGAGATATAAAGGATGCATATCGAAGAGGTTGTAATTCTCTTATCCGACCACTTTAATTTTTTTAATCTTATAGTTTCTATTAATATATGATATTCTTCATAAAATAAAAAATAATGTATCCATAATATAAATTAATGATATTATGACTACATAACCATCACTATTCACACTCTTTTCAATAAAATGTGAAGTGAAAGTATCACTCGTGTGTATGTGTGGCTTACCATTTGTATATATCGATATAAATCATTTTCCATTACTATATTAAATGAATTTTTATTATGATTGGAATAATTTTAATTTATGATTTTATGAAATAATTTAAAACATTTTATTATAATATCATAAATAACTTCTTACCTTTAAATCTACTAGAAAGTGATAATGTTGTTCATGCGTGCATTTGAGATACCACATCTACAAAGCAATGTGATTTTTTTTTCATTTCTGATTTTTGTGGATGGTAATAAGGATAGATATAATTAGTATTTATATTATATATTTTATAATAATCATTATTTAAATCTGAATTATTAGTTACCCTTATTTTGTTAAATTCTTTAAAAATTTAAAACATTGTTTAGGCATAAGTACGACCTATTATTTTCATGAACATTGTAATTGATTTTTCAATATCTAACTTTTATTGATGACTCCATTTATATATATAATGAAATATATATATTAATAATATCATGATTAATAATATAGTTAAAATTAAACCATGATTAATGTATAAAGATCAATACTTCCCAACTAAAATATTCATTAAAAGTGGATTAGTTATCACCAGAAATAGTTATCTTAATGAAAGACTTTAATAACTAAGTGATAATATTTCATATGTAAATCATATATGGTATTATTAATACATTTATTGTTCTATAATTTATTTATAATAAATTTATATTAATTATATGGGAGTTTTGAACATGTACATTGTGTGCCATGAAATGAGGTAAGGTATTTGTGTTTCACTTTTATTTTTGTCAAGCACATGCCATATTCACCTATTATTTATTTTAATAGGTGTATTTAATACCAATGAATTTATATTATTATTATAATAATGAAAATAATGGGTATTTAAATATATATATAAGGTCATTTATTTAATGTTGATTATTATTCAAAAGGCACCGATGTGGTAAGGGATTCCCATGTGAGTCCCATTTTATTCAAGATTATTTTTTCTTAATTTTTCATTAAAAAAATTTATGCTCCTTATATAATGAATCCATTTAATTTTTATTATACTCTAGTTATTTTTAGATATTATATGTTTTGAAATCATTATCCTCTCATTATATAGTCAAAATATTGAAAATAAATTTTTAAGTAAAACATACTATATTTGACTCTAATGTCAAAAATAGAATCTATTCCAAGTCTAAGTTTTCAAAAAATATTTTTTATAATTATTTAAAATAAAAAAATTAATTATTAATATTATTTCACAAGTTATTTATTTATTTTATTTTATTTTAAAATTAATCATCTTTTCATTTTCTGAATTAAGTTTTTTTAAAATTTTGTCGATAATGTGAAAAAGAAATCATTGTTTTAATATATAAAGCATGAAAGAAATTTCCCAAAATCATGACGGATCAACGATTTGTATATTAAATTATAAGATTATTTGTTTAATTTTAGATAATATGATATTTATAATTGTTAGGACATTTTTCTAATATAAATAATTGGTTTCGAAATGAAATGATTATTTTCCTGAAGAAATATAATGTGATCATTTAGAGGAATTTTCATCTATGATAACAACAATATTATTAATTATGATTTATTGGGGATATGATCCAATGATACCATAATGAATATTTCTCTCTATGGTATATTATTATATTGAAGAAATATTTATGAAAGTCATTTATTTTTTATGGTTTATGATATGATGGAAAGATGATTTTTTATGCGACAATATTATTTTCACAGGTTATGCTATGATGATATGATGAATTTTTTATGAAAATGTTCTACATATATGTATGGTTTTCATTATGTTATAGGTATTCCAAGAATTTTATATCCGACTAACATATTTGGAAGTATTTTATATGATACGATATTACTATGTGAATGAAGTCTATTTTCTTGATAAAGTATTGGAAACAAGTCGGCTTGATTGATCCACTATTGGAAATAGGTTATTATTATTGATCCCCAATGAGAAAAAAGTCTATGGTGTTGATAAAATATTGGAATAAATTTCATTTTCTTGATCCATGATGGAAAATATGTTGATGTGTTTGATCCACTGTGGAAAACAGGTTGATGTTCTTGATCCATTATGGGTAACAATTATT
Source organism: Viscum album (assembly GCA_963277665.1). NCBI lineage: Eukaryota > Viridiplantae > Streptophyta > Magnoliopsida > Santalales > Viscaceae > Viscum > Viscum album. Next base: position 399,326,141 of record OY728125.1, read on the forward strand.
GACATCTTATCCCTTATGTTTTGATGAGCTTTTTAGTTAACCATCATATGGTAAATGGTTTCTATATCTATTATGATTCCTTAATTTTATTACATTTTTCCATTATTAAGAGGGGAAATTTTGGTTTATGATTTATTCTTTTATGATTTCTCACTCACATGATTCATGTATTTCAAAATAACAATGTTTGATTCCATTAATCTTGTTTATGATATATGGAAAAATTGGGTATGAACATTATATGTAATATTCACGATCACATATCCATAATAATATCTTATAAAATCATATGACCATACATTTATATATCCTATGCTTACCTATACTGATCATTTGAGATCACCATTTATTATGATTATTTTCCCTGGATTATGAGAATGTATTTATTTATGATATGTCTATGAAGGCTAATGGATATAAATAACTTAGTGGGTTATGAAATATATCTCTTATGAACCAGTTGTTTAAATATTTATGTATCCAAAGTCACTAAACATATATTATTCTAGTGTTTATTGTAATGTTATGTAATGAATATGAATCTATAAAGATTTAATATTTATGAATGAAATGTTTGGATCTCTATAGTTAATATCAGTGAAAGTATTAGTTACCTTTGGAAACGTGGAAGTGAAAAAATCATTTTAAACCCTTAGGATAATTATATTCATAGGAGAACATTCATTGTTATGGTAAATAATGAAGTATGGTTCTCTTATTAATACATCCATGTCTAGATACTATAAGTGGAAACATATTTGGAACAGATGTATCTAGGGGTAATAACCCAAAAATGAGTTGGTATAGTATATATCAGCTACCATTATTGGTAACAGTTAGTGTACTGTTACTGCACACATATTATTAAACTCACATGGGATATTATTAGAGAAGTTATAGTTTATTTATGATCCTTTATGAATAATATGTACAGATGATAACCATGAATGGCCTAGGATAAACCTACTGTGTAATATATTGAAAAGAAGGATTCATGATTTTGATATTATATAAATTAATTTTTACAATTATGTTGTTTCCTAGTATGATTATTATTTCTTAGAATATGTTTTTTGGGTTTTAGTTAATAGATGGAACTAATATGAATTGTGTAAATGAGGAATGTGAAAGACAAAGGAATTGTTGTCTTTAAGGGAAATTAAATGAAATGGGAGATAAAATGAAAACTTTTATGTTTATTCTTAACCCGAGATCTCATTAAATGTATAAAAATATCAACATGGGTCTGTTTACAAACTCCAAAAATAAGAGGACATTGTAGTTTCATGAATCACATAGAGGAAATAAGGTTATGGTTCCCATAAGTTATGTATATTGGAATAAGTATCCATTAAAATGACTCAATGGAAAGGGAAAATGTTTTTGTTGTAAAAAATAAGGGTATAGAGGAATAGTTTTTAAGTAAAAAAAAATTTGGTCAGAAAAATTGGTTAGAATAATAGTTTATGTATGGTATCATGAATGATTAAATGTTTTAAATATGAAAAATATTTGATTTATGAAAATAATTGTCCTACTGGGAAAGATCAAAAAGAGGATCAACATGGTTGTACGTGTAAACATTTTAATGTTTATAATAAAGAGGCTAAAAATAACAAATTAAAGGAATGGATTATATAATAAGAAAACTAATCAAATTTTATTTTTTAAGAAGGTAGCGGGATGATATATTTTTTTACCTGTTGTAGTTCAAGAATAATGTTTTCCAAATATTTTTATCAATGGAATTTAGGTTATAAGAATCGCAAAATGAATAAAAATTTATCTATAGTAGTTTTAGATAATGATTTTTAAGTATATGCTAAATTTAATTAAAAAACTATAAATATGATTTTATGGTAAGATTATTTTTTTATGTAAAACACATGATTGTGGTAAAGTTAACTCTTAATTTGTTTTATGTTTTTAGGAAATAGTGTTTATTTAAGATAAAGAGATGAATGATAATGATGAAGTAAATGGGATATTATTGGTATCCTTGAAATCATTTAGTGATTTGATTGAAATGTGATTTAGTTTATATTTAATGAAGGTTATTTAATTTTTGTATTTGAATAATATATTCAATAATATTTTACTTTAATTTATGAATAATGATAGTTTCAAATTTTGGAATAATATATGTTTTCATTGAGGATTTATAGTGATTCATGTTATTAGTATTTTTTATGAGAATTGTGGTGTTCACATGTTTTTAATGTGAAATTATGACATACATCATTTTTTTAGGTATAAATGTTAATGTTTACCTTATTATATATATATGTTAAAATATATCATATTTTTTGTTTTTCATTTTGGTCATATGTAATGTATTGTCTCATCATATAAGGATTTATCCATGTTGGAATAAATTATTGCTAAACACTTTTGATTTGATGTTAAATAGATATAAAATAAATTTATTATCATTATTTTTATATATTTCATGATCCACTAAAAGTTAATTTCAATGATTAATCCATCAAAAATTCATCTTTAATATTCATTTCATGGAGTAAGATATTAAGTGAAAATTTACTAAAGCCTAACCAAATGATAAAATTATACTGATGATATGGAAGGAAATAAATTAAGAATACTTTATCATGTTCTTTAACATGATTGTAAAATAATAAATCAAAATTCTGAAAAGTATATTTAAATAAAATTTTTTTCGGTTACCTTCAAAACTGAAGAATCAATGCCCTTTTCATGCATCACAGATTTATGGTTTTGTGGTCATAATCATTCTCTTTACCATATTCTCTATAAATTTATTTTATTCCATTGAATCTTGTTTTATCATCTATGTATATATTTCAACATCCCACTAATATTCTCAAATTTGGAAACATATTTTTCTATTATTCTAGATTATAGTCATATTTCACTTTGGCTCTTTTTAGGATGAAATGTTTTAACCCTTTTTTATGATGTGGGGTTTTCAAAATAGAGACTTTAAATTTAAAACACTTTATTACCAATAAAAGTTAAAATTATGTGTCAAAAACGTATTATATGTGTATTGGGGTTGGTAACACATCAGGACTTTAACATAATACAGTTATATTCGATAGCGCATATGACATGAAACTCCGAGCTTAAACCAACCATTAAACATTATTATTTAAATATGACCATTATAACCAAGTAACAGATTTGGATGATAAGAATGAGAATAAAAAAAATTAATATATATATATATATAAATGTCATAATCAAAACATTTATTGATCAATGCAATTGAAATAACCATTTAATTTTTTATGGTGATGTCATATTATGCTTTAAAAATATATTTCCATCAAACATGTTTTTTATTTTTTTGTGATAGGATATTATATTAAATTATTGAAACGTTATGAAAAGTTATTTTATAAAATTAATTTCATTTTTTAAATTTACATGTAAGAACAGTTTTATATTTTTTATGAATTTTCTGAAGGGATTGATTTTTTGAATAATATTAAAAAACATTAATTTTTTCTGAAACTGTTATATTTTTCAAGAAATTAAAAAGTAACATATATATATATTAAAATGGATTCAATAAAAATTAAGTTATATTATATTATGAAAAATACAATTATGTTTAAGAGAATATTTTTTATGATATAATTTGGTATTAAAACATTTTTATATATAAAAAGTCTTTTTTTGAAAATCCATTTTTTTTATACATTTTGTGCTTTTCACTTAAATTAGTTTTTTTCAAATATATAAATTGAATACTGAAAAATAGATTCCATATTTTTATTAATAATATTTAAATTTGGTAGATATTTACATTTTTTAAATATAATTATTAATCATAGTACATTTCCCTCACATCAGTTTGGGTAAAACGAGTAAAATAAGGTCAAAACATTGGGATAATGCTTTTGAATTTCTATAAGACCTTGATTTACCCAATTGGATGGGTTAAGTTCATTCTAGTTCATCCATGTATTGTATATATGACCCCTTGGTTCCATATTTCTTTTATTCTATCCTTTATATTAATTTATGAAAATAGTAAATATCGAATGTCACTCTCCTTATATTAAAATATATTATATTTTATATTATGGTTAAAAGTGGTTATGATATTTTCTAATTTTTTTTGGAAATATAAATTTATTTTATTTATCATATTATTTTATTTGATGTTTTTAGTTTTCAATAAACATAACTCCAACATAATATTTTTTCCATTAATTAAAAAATTAAATAGATAATTTTAAAAATATTAAAAGGAATTAAATTTGGTAAAATAATTATATTAAAACAATGTTATAGATAAATATAACATTTAATATAATATTTAATGTTATTTATTTTAGCTCCAATTAAATCCTGTTGTGTTCAATGTCAAATTATTTGAATAATTTAAAAAAATATGTTAATAATATTTTATAAAAAATAATATTTGATAAAATTAGTAAAAAATCATAAAATATATGAAATAACATAATTAGTATGTAAATGATATAAATTATAATCTCTTTTCCATTTGTGGTCTATTTTATGACATATATTTCATAAACCTTTAAGAGTGAAAAAGACATTAACGCGGTTAAGAATAAAAAATGATAACTAAGGGTTTAAATGAAAAGAGAATGTTTAAAAAAACACATAAACCCATAAAAATTTTATTTATTTATATGATTTCAATGACATATGACCTTATATTTAAGTCTCTCTCTATTTAGATGAATTTTCATGGTAATGAATTTATTATATTTTAATCATTTAAAAAATTACAAGACTACCTGTCACCTCACATATAAAAGTTAACCACTACTTTCTATTATTTAAACAACATTGAGATATGTAGGTAGACCAACCACTACCAAATTATATGAAAACAATTACCTATCCATGAATTATAGGATATGGTATTCTTAAAATTCTATTCCTAGGGTTTTCGAGGATGGATCAAAATGAGGCATACCGAAGAAGAGAAAATAAACATACCCGACCTCTTTCAATTTGTTTCATATACTAATTACTATAAATATTTGATCATGTATATAAAATAATAAATTCAGTATCCTAAATATTCTTAAATTTATTTATCTTTATGAAAACACATTTATTCACCCTCTTTTTCAAAAAATGGGAATTTAATTTGTCACTCATGCATACATACATCTTAATATATCCAGGTAGCGATACAATTCATCTTTAATCACAGTCGTTAATGGATAATTATTAAGATGTTTTTAATGTATATATTTTATATTAAATAAAATGTTATAAATATCTAATTAACATATAGTATTCATCATCCATCCTTCCAATCTGGTTGAATACGATAATGTCTATTATGCATAGGTGTGGACTACCACCTCCATGAAGTGATGAGATTTTTTTTATTTATGATAAAAAAGTTTGAAAATTATGATAGTTATAATAAACATATATTTTTTATATGATATCATAATGACTCTATAAATGAAAATTATTATTTACCATTCTTTGCTACCATCTATTGAAAAGGGAACTGTGTGTTAATGCATAAGTACAACTTATCATCTCCTTGAACACTGTATTTAATTTTTCAATATCGAAATTTTGTGGATAAATCTAAATATATATAATGAATATATATATATGATAATAATATCATAATAAATTATGGATATTATATAACCATGATCAATGTATAAGGACCTCAACTTCCAAATAGAAAGATGCATGAAAAATAATGTAGTTATCACCCGAAACAAAGATTTTAATAAAAAAAATATAAAACTTGGGTGATAAGATAATATATTTAAATCATATTTGTTATGATTTATGGAATTAAGGTTTTTTAAAACATATATAATTTATATATACTTATTATTAGAATCATTGAATATTTATGAAGTGATAAAACATGTGAGGTAATGGATTTTCAAAACACTTTTATTTCTTTGAGACACATGCCATATTCACCAGTTGTTTATTTTATGTGGTTTATATACTACCCATGAATGTCTCATAGATTTATTAATAGGATAATTATGGTGATATAAATATCCATTTAATGTTATCTATTTCATTGATATTATGATTCAAAAGTTTCTATAGGGGTAAGGTATGTACATTTTAATCCAAATTTTTTATGGATGCTTATGATTAAATTTTAAATGAGGAAATTATATGATATTTATTTGATAAATTCATTTTAAATTCATTTTACTCCTTTTATTTATAGTGATTATATATTTTCTTTTCATTTACTTCTCTATTAATACTATAGATTCCAAGAATAATATTTTTAAATATATTTTTCTTTATTTCCCTCTTCAGTATAAAATAAATTTTCTTCAATGTACATGATTTCTAAAATTGTTTTTAGAAGGTTTCAATATTATCCAATGATTGTTTAAATTCATTTTCACTCATGTTTAACAATTTAAACATTTTTTAAAAAAGTAATATACTTTTCATTTTCTAATAGTCGTACAATAACTTTTTACTAAAAATGTAAAGTAAATCATTATTTTAACATAAACGAAATGAAAGATATTTCCAACTATCAAGAATTCTAATACATTGATGTTTTATTTATTGTGTCACAAGGTTCGTTTCACATTTTAATTTTTATGTTTTAAATTTCAAGAAAGTGATTTTAAAAGGAAATAATTATTTTCATCATTAATTTTTTTTGATATTTTAAAGGGATATTAACCTATGATAACATCCCCAATATTCATTATCATTTACTGGTGATCTTATCTAATGATACCACCCTAATTAGTTTCCTTGATAGTTTAGTTTTATGTATTTGATATTTTTGTGAAACCTTTTTTCCCATGGATTATACTATGATGAAATTTTCATAAACCACATTTCTTTCCTGGAGTTATGTTATGATAATACGATAAAAGTTTTACGATCAAGTGGAACACATATATATGATGTTAATTGTATGATGGGTGGGAAAGGAATTATATATCCCTCTAAATAATTTGATAATGTTTTGTATCTAATAAGATAACTAGGGGAAATAAGTTTATTTTGCATATCAACTATTGGAAACAAGTTATTTATATTAATCCTATATAGAAAACAAGTCGATCTTCTTAATCCTTTGTTGAAATTTTTTTATTTCCATGATCTAATTTTAGAAATAATTCAATGTGGCTGATATACTATAGAAAATAAGTTATTGTGTTTGTTATATTATTGGAAACATGTATTAATTCCTTATCCATTATGAACTGATGGTCTTAGTATTTAAACATGAAATATGGGATGGTTATTATTTCTATTATGGTGCCATAATTTTAGGATATTATTTATGCTTGTGAAGTCATCTTTTTGTTCAAGACTTATGCATACATATTTCTCACACTTAGTAGTCATGTATTTTGAAGTGATAATGTTTTATTCAATGAATCTTATTTATGATATATGACCTATTATGTATAAACATTGCATGTTATGGTTATGGTATCATACTATTATCTATATCCCATACTTTTATATGTTTTTAGATTAATATATCGATTGTTTATACATACTATGCATCTGATCTCAGCATTTATTCTATTTCCTTTCCCTAGGTTATGATTAAAAGTTTTATGTATGATATATCAAATATGGGTGTTAGTTATGAATATCGTAATAGGATATGAGAAAAATATCTTATGAACTAGTTTTTTAACTATCCATGTTCCAAAATACACAAAACCTTTTATGATCATAGAACTCATTTTTATACTATGTAATGAATATTCATCTAATAATATGTAATATATATGTATGCAAATTATGGGTCACTAGAGCTGCTAAATTTTATTTGATAGAAATTAAATTAATCAATTAGGTATAATTATCAATGAATGTTGTGAAATACAAATAACATCTTGTAGTATTTCTTCTCAATAGAGCACAGATGTCTGGATAAATGAGAAAAAGTGATCAAGAATATGGAATGTATACTCTTTTATACGAACCTTGGGTAATTTTCCACTTTTTATTTAGTTTAAAGATTTCATCCCTATATCTATTCACCTTGGGTAGTTCTAACACAATATCTTATTTATATATTTTTTATCGTACTCTATTATCCAAAAAACCATTTTCCATGTTCCTTATTTTCATTTTTCCTTTTAAACCCATTTAATAGGATTATATAGGATAACCAATTTAAAATAAATTCCATATATTTTATCTATCTTGAGGGATAATCCTTCCATAATTTTTTACTTTAATGATAAATGAATCATTTTTAAATACAACCTCAAGTCTACGATTAAACATTTTACTAAAACTAAGAAAACCATTCTTTATCCCCTTAAAAAACAAAATTAAATTAGGCACCATTTTTTTGGATTCAATATCTACTAAACCAATACCAAAATATGTAACAGAATAATATATTATAATTTCACAACTCTCTTTTATTACCTCTCAATGTTTCTGACTATTATTTTGTCACCAATAATGGTTGAATAAAATCCACCATCAAGTATTCATGGATTGTTTCTTCTAATATCATTCAATGATACATCAATAAAACATGGGTTTTCTTCATTTATTTTTAAAATTCCCTTTCCTTTCTCGACATTATGTATTTTTTTCAGGAAAAATACACATGCATTTTTCAGAAACAAGGCCCTTCTTATCACATCTTCAATATATTTATTATAAGATCTAAAATTTTTAATGTGTAGGTAGATAAGATGAATTCATGGGAATTTTTTTGTTAATTTTTAAAAAAAATTTCCTTCTCTTATAATATATCTATAGTGGTTCATATATCATCCTTGATAGAAACTTTTTATACAAGTATGAGTAATATTTGTGCATAGACTGCCCAAAACACCCATTATATCCTCTAAGAAATAAACATACATAATGATAATATATCTTCCTTGGTGATTAGTGAATTTTTCTCTCTATATACTAAGGTTGTATATTCTCAAGATTAAAATATATTTTTGAGGAGTATATCTCTTAATTTGACTCAAAAGAATATTTTTCACTAATCATGATGCTCTCGAATTGCTAAGAATTTATTTTAGGATTGTAATTGGTAGGTATATGAATAAAGTTTTCTTGAGAGCTATAGAGAGTTTAATTGAATAGATTTATTTAACCCATATTATTTCCTTCTTGTGGTGATTCATCCACGATCACTTAAGCCTTATTGAAATATTCTCTAATATTTTCATTCTAGTTTGTGCCCGAAGGCATTTTGTTTGATTTTTAGAATATTCCTCTTATTTTAGATTTTTTATTTATCACATTCTACCATCATTTCCATTTCAACTACTTTAATTATATATGTTATGATTCCATTAATGTAAACAACATATTTTATTAAAAAAATTCCATTCCCTCATATATATTTTTGTTTTAATTCAATAACATATTATCATCCTTCTTTAGCATTGTGTTTTTTTATTCAAAATAAGATTCTAATTAATTTTTCAATATATTATATATTTATATTAAATAACATTCATAATCTTCTCCTGAAGATGTTTTAAACCATTTTTCCACATAATCTAAGAAATTATCATCATCGTATAATTGGTTGCATGATGTGGAGTTGACCTCTTCTTCATTAATCACATATCTTCTTATTTTAATTTTAATGAATTGATTTTTCTTCCACATTATTTGGTTAGATATTTTGAGATTATAACCAATTAATTATTGTTTAGTTTCTAATCATTTTACTTATGTTTAATAAACTTCATCGTATGACTGTATATAAATTCAACCAATGTCATTAAATTTTTAACATCTTGGTAGTGATTTAAAATTACCCATAAACATTATCCTATTAAATATATTTTAAACAAGGGTAGTGATTTTATTATAATTCTCATCATCACATTTATCATTATATTAACTTAATTTGGGAATTTCATTATCTTTTATTTATAGCTTTCTCATGGCCTCAAAATACATCAAATATTTTATCTTCTTCTCAAAATATGGAAGATTTCTCATTTAATAAGAAACAATAATGTTATTTAATTCATTTATAGTATGATATTCTCTATCTTATAAATTTTAAACACTATGGTTAAACCTATAAAAGAAATTTCTCATCAATTTTTTAAAAATAGTTGAATTATCCATCTTTTATCCAAAACCATAAAACTAATGAATATTTCATTAACTCTTGTAATGGTGTCATCATAATTTTATTATTCATCCATATTGATATATTTAAATATTATTCTATAATTGTTTTGACCTCCTTTAATTTCACATATCCTTCATAATTACTTTATCATTTATCTAAAATTTCATTGTTATTTTTGAGTCTCATAAACATTATATAAACTTTTTAAAAAGGTTGAAATCGTGATATTTTCTATGAACTTCAATATTTCTGTTATCAATACATTTCATATATGTATATTCAATAATATGTGGAAACCCTACTATTAATACATCTTTAACATCATGGAAAAGTGATAAGAGATAGTGAAACATCGTATTATTCCATCTTTGGTAGTTCATATCATTGAATATTGGGACCCCATAATTTTGACAGAATTTTGATTATTTGTCTTCATTGTTTTGTTGATATTGATAGAGTAACCTACCCTTTGATAACAATGGATGTTCCTAGAGAGGTGTTACAAAACTGAGAAGGGAGGGGGGAGGGGTTGAAATAATGATTCTTTGGTTTTAGCTTTCATTCATTAAAAAACCTTTATTGAACTAGTAGGTTTTGATGTAATATTAATATTAAATAACCTTTACATAAAACTATAAAAAGAAAATTTCATAAGGGAAAAATATTTTTACATGGTTTGTATCCAATTATGAGTTCTACTCCATGTTATGGCTGGTTATTTCCCCAACCATTAATTCGATTCACTATAACCACAAGTGAAATCATCTTACTATCATGCTTGAGGAATCACATGATAAATGTTGGGACTCACACATAATAATACAACTCCATTATGTAGTATAATATATAAATACAAAAATGAAGAATATAACAATAAAAAATTGGTTTCTTTAGAAGTATGGTATGCATATCTCCTTCCATGAGCCCCCAAGATATGCAACAAAATTACTACTCATACTGTAGTCATGAATATACTGCAAAAATAGTCACCTACATAACACTAAATATTATAAAGATGTGTGTTTCATCAGATATAGATCATTGATGTGAAAACAATTATCATCCGGAACTCCCTATCGTTCTTTTGTGTCTCTCAATACTCAATCTACACTAAAAATTAATATTTTCTCCCTCTTATCTCTCCAATTTACAACAAATTACCTTTTCCTTTTTAGTTTCCACACACAAAACTAACCCCATGATCTCATATCTCTCTTATATGGATTTATAGATATCATGCACCAAAATATATATGTATTTTATTATCAACCCATGATATCTATTATAGAAGTTAAAGACCATATTTGGATCATGGATTAAAAAGTATTTAATTGAATATTAAAATCACCAATTAAAAATATATATGAACCATTATAATTTCCTTCATATCATACTAGAATCATGAGGTAATAAAAAATACGAATTGACTATATAAAGATATTAGCTATGTGAATCTCAATAGAAAATATCTACGTCGCATATTTACTAATTTGAACTTGATATCTGATTATTTATTGTCCTATATAACTAATTTGTTACGTATTTCATAGGAAAATTAATACTTAACTTAAAATGGATTTTTGGATTCAAAATTAAATTATGTGGATGAACTATCTACCTGATTTTCGTATATAATGAATACTCCTTCATGAATTCCTATATAATAAATTATATATTTAGGAAAAATGGATAGGTGATTCTGCACATTGAAAAAATAGTTATCTGGAATATGATTCCACTCAAATTAAAACAGATCCACTCTATCTAACCTATATCCCCTCTCAAATATAAATTATTAGATCATGAAAATTTCTTACACGATATTTAACAAAAAATAGTTTATTCAATACCAAACTTTTGAGATCTTTAAATGTGGTTTTAAATAAATACAACAAACCATATTCTCTAAGAACTATGGGATCTTAAAGCTTTATAAAATGTTATCCAAAAAACCATTGGTTTTTTGAAAACATAACTTTGAAGACCTAAAATATTACTATTATAAACATGAAAATTATTTTTATCATCTTGAATCAATATTTAATTTTCTTGAATAGAGAAAAATCAAGTGATTCAAGAGAAAGAACAACTACTAAAATAATAATTTATTCTCATCAATGAAAACAATAATCAACAATTATTTTGGAAAATTAAAAGGATGTAATTAATAATTAATCAACAAAATGAAACTAAAATTTTCTCTTTCCAAATTGACTAAATGAGAAAAAAATAAAATTAAATTTTGTGTTATTAGAAACTTTTAATCAAAGGGTTAGTATTGGATTTTACAATCCTACAAGCACATCATCCAAACATTCGAAAACAAATTTTTTTAAAAGTTTTCTACAAAAATAAATTTTTTAATTATTTTAAATGTACTATTCATTTAGTTTATGAATGTGAGTGAAAAAATGAAAGGTAAGGGAGACCAAAATCAATCTGTTTATTATCAAATTTTTTTAAAATGAAAATATCATTGAATGTTATGTGGATTCCAAACCCTTTACAATATAATGACACACACCAATCGTGGGGTGTAGAAAAAGCTATTTCAATTCCATATGGTATTTAGTATTATTAGAAACCATGTTTTCTTTATAGATAAATGATTTAGTTTTATTATCATAGTAAAAATTAAATAATCAAAAAATTTATACTACTAAACAAAGAAAAAAATTAATAAAATTATATTAGAGATAATTGATTAGATTTTATCTTGGATTCATATTTTTTAATTGTGTCACAATTTTTTTTAAATATAAAAATAATTATTTATTTTTATTAACATATTTAATGAAAAGATTAATAATTGGTTTCCATTTTTAACCTTGATGATGTATGAGGTTAATTAAAAATAATCCCCATAATTTTCATGCATAGATTATTATTCTTCCTACGTGTGAAATAAAAAATAACTCTTCTTTGAATTTTATAGTAAATAAAAAATGTAGTGTTAAAATATCTAACAATCAAATTAGTCTACTGTTTCTTCCTTACGTGTTTTTAAAATCCATAAAAACTTCTCTACATTAATATATATCAAGGAATCTGCATGATAAAAATCAAGAAGAGGGATAAGATATTTTATTAATCAAAGAAAAATTGAATCTCCATAATTATATAAAAAACTTGTGCTCATATTAAATTATGGAAATTGGAATTAAAAACCATTTAAATAGAGAAATCTAAGAAATTTATTTGATTAAATTAAACTAGACTCAAGGATCAAAAATTTGGATTAAATCCCCATCTCCCAAAACATTATGGTATCCATTTATCCATTAATGAATAAATTTATATCGTTTAGGGGGTATAGAACATGATAAAATCGAGGAAAATTAAATGAATTGAAATTATAGCTCTAGTAGTTGTGGTGGTTCTATATTCAAATTCTTTGATCATCCAATAATTGTTATATATGTAAATGCCTCTTATTTTAAAGGGATGGATCATTATTTATTCTTTAATTTAATGCAGAGTATGTCCAAAATATTTTGGTATTATTCATCATTCGAATGTATATATGTTAATATATACATATTTAATCCCTAGATATATCAGGTGTTCCCAATTTTTGACATAGACTCATTTGTGCAGTTGTGGAGTTAATAGTCGTTGGGAAACTACTTTATATTGTGCATGGTTATGCATGGGAAAAACATAGATTATTTTCCATATAGATTTTAGGTTTTTATGTTGTATTGATATACCATTTCTTGTTAAGGATTAGTTTCACTCTAGTTATTCCTTGTGTGCAAACCCACATCTCCATATGTAGATGTTTCATTTCATGGTGCACATAGGTGAAACATAATAGATTACATAGCAAAAAATTATACCACATTCAGAATTTATACACCTATACTGATATCCACAATACTAAAAAAATATACTGTTTTGGCCTTCATCTGGGTAGCAAGCATTGACCACTACTATTTCCACGATTATACCAATTCCTTGATCCTCAGTCGTAGTGCCTTTAGTGATGGTAGGACCTCTAGTGATAACTTATATATCCATCAATGATGATATATTTACTAATGATAGAATCGTTGATGGTAGATCACCATGGTAGCTCATGTTCCATTTCATTAGTGATGGACGATATTCTATCGACTGAAAGTAGATCATTAAGTGATGATAGAACCACCATCCACTGGTTTCACCATGAAATGGTAACAACAGAACCACCTCTCCATGGTGATTCTATAAATGATCCACTACCATGAACTACTTTATATAAGTATGTGTAATCATATATATTACCACCTTCTAGTAAAGGTAGATTGAATAGTATATTTCTTGACGATAAATCATCCTTTAATGATGATACATTATCTCCCTTGCTAGTGATGGTAGATTAAATAGTTGATCATTTCGAAGGTAGATCCTAAATAAAAACCTCCACCACAATGCATCCTCTTATTGGATATTCTTTTACCAAAATCTAGGAACTGACTATTTGAAGACATGGATGGTTCATTGAAATATCAAGGAAAAAAACTCACTTATAGGATGTTTTCTCTTCATACGCTATGGTGTATTGAATAAACACCATGTTTTAGCTGCTCTGTCGCTAAATAGACAACACTTCAAAATAAAGACCTCCAGAAAACAAGACAAATTTATATGTATTATCTAAACCACCATGTTGTGTTAATGGTATAGAAATAGTGGCTATGAAATAGAAAACTCATAAATACAATCCAGCCTTCATAGTGGCCATATGGAGATCCTATTTCATGCATGCTCGTGTTATACATGATAGTGTTCTTCAATGATGTCACTTGAGTGTCCAAAAGGGATCAATGGTGGTCTGAGCACTCATCATGTTTATTTAGATCAATATATCATGGTATCTTCTGTGGTGTTATATAGCAATTAACATGTTGGTATGATAATATTGAGGGGGTAGAGTGATGGTGGTTGTATAGACTATATTTTTAACCACCGTGAAGTGGTGGTGAGGTGAAACAACACCATTTTAGTCTATAAAGAATAAAAAATATTGAAAACTTTTCCTATATAAATATTTCACGGATATGGTTTCTTTTATATAATACAATATGTGACTAACATTTTCTTAAAATTTCATGTAAATTGGAGACTAAATGCATAGTCACACATTTAAACAAACAGATAAGACACACTAACACATACGTCCCTTACGAGACATAGCCCAATCACTACATTCGATCATAATTGAAAGGAATAATATCATATCTACCACTAGGAGGGTTCACTCAAGGTGTTTATTGGCCATTTATCCCATTTTCTATTTTCTATGTGGCTGGTTGCTCCATTTGTTGAGGGTTAGCTCAAATGGCCATGTTTTATTCACCAAAAAATATTAACACATATAGAAATAGTAAACCATAAATTAATTATTAAATTTCAAACGTATAAATTCTACATTTTTATTCATTTAAAATCATATTTATTATTCAAGTATTAATTCATACATTTTAATAAAAAATTAAATTTTATGTCAATTTATATAAAAACTATTCAAAATTATTAGAAATATTTTTATAATTTTCTGGAAAATATTATTGCATGAAATTCCACAATGCATATTCTATGATTTTACCGAATAATTAAATATAAACATTTAATTAAAAAGAAAAAACAAGTTAAAAATATTTAATTATAAATATAAATAAAGAGAATAATTATCAATATAAAACCAAATTTTAATGTTATACATAAAACATCAGTTCAACATTACACATTTCAATGAAAAAATGAAGCCACTTATTTTAATTTCTACCTTTTCAAAATTATGGTACCTCTTCATTGATTAATTAAATATTTTTAATTAATTAATATTAAACATTAAATTTCATGATCTAAATCACTTTTGAATATTTTCACTCATCACTAATGATATAAATTTAATTAGTGTTACGAGATTATCATTATAATGTTATTGTTTTATATATATTTACAATAGATCTTATTTATTCAATTTATAAAGGCAACAGTTACATAAAATTATGATGAATTTACATTTAATGTTCTAGTGACTTCGAGGATCAAGGTTGGTAGTCGTTATTGTTAATAATCTTATGTCTTGAAGGATGAGATTTATCACTTAATTATAAATCATTAAATCAAAAAGTAATGTTTTATGAATATTCATACCCTCAAAATGAAAAAACCCACTTCTCAGGTTCAATATCAGGGATTGAAATATTATTTAATATTATATTAATTGGCCCCCCTTATTTTTTTTCTATTATTGTTATTATCATTATTTTTTCTTTTTTCAAAATACATATGTTCAAAATTTATTTTTTTTTCAAAATTCATGATTCGCATAAACCTCATATTTACCACCAATCCACTTATGATATAAATCATTAGTATAGTAATGGTTATTTTAAAATCCTCTAAGTAACAACCCTTTTTTTCTGAAATGGAAAGTATTAAAGTATAATGAATGGATAATAAACCATTCCTAATACCACAATGTTATCACCCCCACACATTTACCTTACAATATAGTGTATCCATTTCCCCATTACTCTCCTGAAAACCACACTTCACCACTGAATCATCATGAAAAATACTAGTTGGAAGGTAGGAATTGATATAAATGGCTAAAAATGTGGAACATTCATAACATGGTCATTCATGGTATCTGTTGGATAAACATGGATTGATTCAAATTTTGGTCTCAAGGATAAAGGCATACCAAAAAATCCCTAAATCATGTTAATTTTTTTAAATTCATTTCTTTGAAAAGATAAAATGAATATTTTAGGAGGTTACATTCCCTAAGATAACTGAAGAGATATTTTAAAGATATAAAAAAATGTATTGGGTCTTGAAATCCCATAGGGTAATGGAAATAAAATTCAGAACAATCACTCTTAGGATGAATAATAATAGAAAATAAATTTACAAGAAATATAGAAATTAAAATTATAAAAAATGGAATAGAAAATTCATTTACATGAATCAAATAATACCAGAAAATTAGGAGTCATCAATCAAATATCCATGAATCAATATAATATTTGAATTCTTCTCCTTACTCATTAAATACAATTATCATTGGAATATAAAACATAGAATCATATGGTTCGTAATAAAATCATGTATCATTGTTCTAGTAAATAAAGAATGAATTATAATCATGGCTATGAAAATTTTAATTTAACATAGATTCTAAAATCCCATGATTCTTACATATGTTTTTGAAAAAATGAAGGGATTTAAAAGATAGAAAATGTAACAATAAAATCCCTTTTCTTATAATGATTTATCATACCCTTATCTTGTTATTTCTCGGGATTCCTATTCAGTTCCTTATATGATGCTACTAAGATGACAACTCATATATGTGTGAGATCCATTTCATTTAAGCCCGAAGGGGAATATGTAAAAGCTTGTTAATAATAAAATCATAAATCATAATAAAAAATATATGTTTTACTCTTAAAAGTCAATGTGGTTAATAAGGATTCCTTGTTCAACCTTGTGTCAAGAAATTATTAGATGGGATAGAGAAGTTTGAGATACTGTATCAGTTGCTGAGTTAGATTCCCATGAACCCTTTTATTAATTTCCAATTGATAGTGAATGAGTTTCGTTATTTTATTTATTTATTAGAATGAATCCAAATGGGTATAAATTAGTTGAAATAAAAGGCCCTTCTCACCAGTAATGAATCTTAATCTAAATTAACATCAATATAGAAATGTATAATAGAACATCATCTCTTTGTTGAAAGGTATTTTTCTGAATGATTTTTCATTTTTCATCTAGGGCTCTATCTTTTTAAATTATAATTTTTTAAAATCATATCTTGTGATTTGATTCATCTTTTATAACTGAATATTTCTCTTATTTATAACTCTCCCAAAATGGAAATTTATTTTCTAATAACCCGATATTCATGGTTCTCTAACGTCACTGAAATTTGAATACTTTTCCCACAATTTAATCTATAAGGGAACATAACTACGAGTTTCTTTTTGGATATATGGTCTTCCCATATGAAGTATTCAATACTAAAGATATATTACATCAAGTTGGTCTTATCCATTTTATCGAAGATAAATATAGTCTCCCAGGTAAACACGTTTTCTTGGATTTTTTTTTGAGTTTGGTGGGGTGTCGATAAGTTTTGATACAACCCATAACTTCTAATCAAGGATTCCATATTTACTTTTAAAAAATGAGTCTCTCAGTCACCAATTATTTACCTTATCACAACAAATCAATCAATTTTTTGAAACCTAAAATGATTAAATATAAATTTTTCATCATTTTTGGGACCAATAGGGGCCTATATACCCTGAGAGGGGGGGGGGTGAATCAGGGTATGGATATTATTTTTCAATGTTCTTCCTGCTCCACTGGATCTTGACCTCTTTATTACAAGGGTCACTATGTTTGCACCTGTGTGTTTATTATGATTACATATTTTCTACTTTATCTGATGATGAAGCTTTAAATGCAATGTAGGGAAGTAAGAAGACAGAAAAAAAAAGATTTTTACTTGGTTTACCCTCACTAGGCTATGTCCAAGGAGCATACACCGACAAGTTTCCGGTCGTACCAAATTCCACTAAACTTCACTAGCTGTGGATTACAAGGTTCATGCTAGATCACTTCTAAGCCCAATCTCACTGCCTTTACAAGTTCAGGGTCTACTCACTGCTTTCCCAAGGGACATTCCCTATTTCTCTCTCTCTGGATCACTACCGGTGGAGAGGATCACATTCTTTCTCTTCCTTTGCTCACTACTCTTGGAGGGAATCCACTCACAGTTTATAAACCTGTATGTCTCTTTATTTGCATGAAGGATTGCATCTTCCTTTTTATGTAGATTCTAAGTTGAAGCCCAACTATCACCCATAGATGAATACCACTTTTCATTGAAGTTATCGGGAAAACTTACAGCTTCCACGTGGCCCGAAAATATGGTCGGGAACTCAACCCTTATTGGCTCCCTTCTCTAAGGCGGTTCGCAAGTCTCTGTGTGCATGTCCACACGGGCATGCAAGTCTTTCATAAAACTTGTGCTACTCAATCATCTGCAACTCCAAACCTGCGCGACTCACTTCCCTTTACGCCCAAATCAACAATGGCGCGCAAATACTGTCACGACCCGTCCTCGGGGCCCGTGCCGTGACTACCCCAAGCCCGCCTTCCATAGGCCAGGGGCTGGCGACTAGCACCAAGGCGTAAGTCCCAGTAAAAAGGGAAGAAATTTCCTTTGAAAAGTAAAAAATCACCATAGAGTAAGCAAGCGGAAATGTAAAGAGTAAGTAAAAACTGTAACAAGCTGTGCTGAAAGTAAAAGGGGCCAGAAATACAAGCCCAACTGAAAAGTAAAAGCCGCAGCGTCGAGCTGTCCTCTAGAAGTCCCACCTGCAGGGTGGGTACAGATAGCCTCCACAGCTCCTCGGTCCAACCGTCCGCTCCGAGTGCCTCCCGCCCAGTGGTCCACCTCTAGGTACCGTCCTGCTCCACACGCCTCCACCACGATCAGTGCTGTCCGTTGTCTGCAACCAACACAACGAAGTGCGGGCAAATCCCGTGCATGGGTGACTATAAGCTACTCAGTAGGGACCCCGAGACCCCCGAAGGTCTCCCAAAATCCACAAAGGATAATCCACAAAGGAAAGGTACAATCACGAAGTAACATCTGACATGGCTTAGGTATATGCCCATACATATACCTAAGTCATCAATTCCCATTCGGCTCAAACGTCTGAGCCCAAGCACAACCCAGTCCACATAGGAAATAAAACGTATACCCACACAGGATAGCACAACACAATCCACAAAGGAGAGTAAATAGTAAATCCACACAGGATAGCTCAACACAATCCACAAAGGAGAGTAAACAGTAAATCCACACAGGATAGCTCAACACAATCCACAAAGGAGAGTAACACATGATTCAGCTGACACAGGTAAACTTCTTCGGATGACGATAAAGATGATAACTGATCCATCTAAGTCATCGGACCCACAAAGGATCGATAGGTACTAACCCCCGCAAAGACCCACACAGGATTGGGCCCACACACGACTTGTAGGCGCTGGCTCACACAGAACCGCTGAGCGCTGACCCACACAGGATCAGACCCACACAGGATCGGGCCCACACAGGACCTGTAGCACTGATCCACGTAGGATCGCTGAGTGCAGTAGTCGTCGCAGTCCACTGAGGATCTCTGCACAGTCGTCGCCACAGTCCACTGAGGATCTCTGCACGATCGTCGTTGGAGTCCACGAAGGATCTCTGCTCAACCGTGACTGTCGAAGAAGCAGTCGCAGCCAGCTCTAGGGTTCCGCACACAGCAAGCTCGTTCGGGAGGGTCCGCTCCCCGAGCCGAGAGGCCGATACATCAACTGTCACAAAGTCCGAAGTTGATGTACCCAAAAGTTATATATCGCCAACAGGAACTCAACGTCGCAGACGGCGCGTCGATCAGACGCCCAGTCTGAGAGTTATTGGCTTTTTTGTACTAGGGCCCGGTTGGTTTTTAAGGAAAAACCAACCCGACCGTAATCCACCTGCATTCAAACCTCGGGCGGAGTATGGAAAAAGATCCGTCTCACTTAGTGGAAAACAACAAAGCTGACGACGCGTCAATCGGACGTCCGTAGCTCATGATATGAGCGTTTCCGCTCTGAGGGCTCAGTTGGTTTCGTGTACGAACCAACCCAGATGAACCCAAATTATTTCGATACCTTGAGTGCAATATACCGAAACGACCGCCTCGATCCAAGGATCGTGTTGCTACTGACGGCGCATCATTTGGAGGCATGTAGCTCAAGTTACGGGCATTTGAACGAAAACCGTCCGAAGATGGGGGGGGGGGGGTCCGGGCCCGGGCCGGCCCGTCCCGACCCCCCCTAGGTCGGTCGAACCCGGTCCAACCCAGTCCGACCGGTCTAGCTCGGCCAGCCCGGCCCGGCTCGGCCGAGCGGCCGACGTGGGGGGAGCCGCCGCCCCGCCTGACACCCCCGCGGCACCCGGAGGGTGTCGGCCAGCTAGCCGGATGCGGCTGAAGCCGCGTCCCGAGTGACGCGGTGGGGAGCCGCCACCCCCACATTACACCCCCACGACACCCGCGGGGTGTCTCCCTGGCGACCGGACGAGGCTTCAGCCGCATCCCGCACGTGCCGGACCCACGCGGCCGCGGGTCCGTGAGCGCCGCCGCCGCGACCGGTGTCGCGGCGGTCTCGTCCGGCGGCGCGCCGGGCACCGCCGCCGGCTTCTGCGGGCCGCCAGAGTCACTCCGGTGGCCCGATTTTCTTTTCGTCTACCCCGCTGCTCCTCCCAGGATTTGCCCTTCACTGCGGAACCATCACACTTCCGTTGCGGCATGTTCCGTCGTCGCCCGTCAAATCCGTACAAAAACAAAGAGCGGAAGAGGGTCGTTGGGCCGTGCTCGTTTGGCGCGCACCCTCCGGGTTAGATAAACAATGGGAGGAATTATATTCCACACAGGAAACAATAATTTTAATAGATTAAAATCGTTCTTAAATCTGGTTCATTAACTTTTTAAAGAAACGTTTACGGGAATATAAAAAGGGGGGGTAATTCCAAAAAATAAATCCCTACCTCGTAGTCGTCGTGCGTGAGCGTTCTTCGCGGAATTGCTCGTCGCAGAAGGTGGAGATCATCGCGTCATCGCGGAAGGGCGTCACGTCGTCGCGGAACACGGCGTTGAGTCGGCGAACTCAACGGACCATGAAACAGCAGATTTAATTTAATTAATTAAATCCGTGTTTTGGTAAAAACCACAAAGGAGATAAAAAAAGAAAATCCGAGACTCTTACCTCACGAACTTGATCGATGATCGAGGCGGGGAAGGACGTCTCGAATGAAGCGTCGTCAAACTCCGAGGGTGACTGCGTTCTTCGCGTTCTTCGCGTTCTTCGTGTTCTTCGCGTTCTTCGCGAAGGAGGATGTAGGCTCAAGAATTCTTACCAAACCTCTCAACCAGTAATCCTCCAAAAGACTGGTTGGTCTTATTTTATTATTACGCCAACAAATGAAAAAGGGGTAAGTAATGACCCATCAATTTGTTGAATTAATTCAACGAAAGAAACAGCTCATTTAATTTACGAAATAAACAGCACAATTAAATGTTCTATTAAAAATTTAAGAAAACATGTCAGTTGACTTTCATAATGATGGGTTTTCGCGGGTACATTACATAGCGGAAGGAAACGGTAGGGCTCGTGCGGGCCCCACCTCACAAATATCCTACCATGGGGGTAGGATATTTTTGGATAGCATCCTATCCGGATCAACTCAGTTTAAGCCATCTTTAAGTGGATTCAAGTGGCTTCCAAGTGGCTTAAGTGAAATAAAATAAAGTTGTCGTAAAATTTATTTTATTTCTTAACTTTAAGCCCGAAAATTAAAAACCACACCCAAGCAAACGCAACTCCGGGAGAGGCGTTTCTAAGCAAATACTGGTGCTGCGATTTCATTCGTGCCCTCAGAATTCGATTACGGGCACTGGTTCAAAAGTTAGAAAAACCCGCTCGTCTGTTCACTGAACATACACGAGCCAAACTTTGGAAAACGATTCCGGGCACACCGGGCCTCGGAATTAGGTGCCGTCCGAAACTGCGTTCTTGTAAAATTCCAAAGAAATTAAGAAAAAAATTACCTTGAAATTTACGGGTCTTTACAACTAACAACCACCGCACATCTTCCAACACTGGCGCACAAGTCCCACTTGCACGACCACACACCACTTGCGCGACTTCCAAACCTACGTGAAAGGAGCTCTAAATCATCAAAGCGTTCAAATCCAGTGAAAATGAGGATGGGTGGTCCAGTATTTATAGGCATTTGGTCACCCCTGCGCGACGGCGTGCAAGTCTCTCCTTGGCGCGCAGGTCTCAGCGCGCAGGTCTCTTCTCCTGCATGTCACTTGCACGATCTATTTCCAAACATGCGCGAACCTCTTTCCATATATTTTGACGTCCTAATCCTAAAGAACAACAGGAGCGCAAGTTCTCAAGCTTCCAAGGCATTGGCGCGCAAGTACTTGTGCGACCCGACATAATACTTGCGTGACCCTTCTTCCTTTGCTATATTTTGATGATCTAATCTTGAAAAACATATGGCGCGCAAGTTTCTTCTCTTCCAAGACCTCAGCGCACAAGTCCATTTTCCAAAATAACCTTTCTTCATTTTGTTGATTTTGAGGCCCTGAAATTTGGCAAATACTAGAAAACAGTGCCACCTTGTATCTGTTCTTTTTGTACCACCTCCAGATCATCCATTCCTCTTGTCAACATTCTTGAATCAAACATGGATAGTTGACCTCAGCTCTTGAACTCGACATTCCACCATGAAATCCTCTTTGTCAAAAAAATTGTATGTCATTGTTTTTCTTTGTCAACAATCACCACTCAAATGTCCACTTTGTCAACAAACACAATCACCTCAAAAATGCTTCAATGATACATTGTAGGATTTTTTCCTTACAATCTCCACATTTGGGTTTATTGACAACTCTTCCATAAAAAGATACGTCGTTGATTATTCAGACACCATTCGCCTCATTGTGATTCTGATAACGATCAAGGATTTACTCAATGCATACTCTATGCCCACATGAGCAATGGTCAACGTGAGAAACAATAGTAAATGAAAAGTTCCTTAATGAATCACTTCAACTTTGACATCCACTGTTGACACCAAACTAATA
This sequence comes from Viscum album, assembly GCA_963277665.1. Lineage (NCBI taxonomy): Eukaryota > Viridiplantae > Streptophyta > Magnoliopsida > Santalales > Viscaceae > Viscum > Viscum album. The sequence goes on from OY728125.1 coordinate 399,349,925, forward strand.
CCAATTTCCAAATTGATTCCAATTGTTGATACTTCACTGATACCAATTTTTGGAAATATTCATACCACATTCCAACATCACTCTTCTCTTCTACTTTTATCACGATCTTGAGCTGTCGTGATATCATTGCTTTGATCGATCAATTCTAACATCATCAGATTTAATACTCTCCCCTATCTCATTATACTCCCCCTATCTAGATGCTCCACCTGTCAGCTTCTCCCCATATCAAACATGATTTATCAAATTGTTGCACAGTCTCCCCCTTGAACAATCACTATTTTCTCCCCCTTTGTCAACGAACCCAACGGTCACGCCTTTGCAGTCTGTAACAGAGTAGAGAACACATATCAGTACATTAGGGAAAAACACACATCATACATCGGGGAGAGGTGGGTGATTCCACATCCATACTATTTCAATTGCGGGGAGTCGACTGAAATCCTAGATCCAATCGATGCCTCTCAAAATATTCCTTGGGTAAGGCCTTCGTTTGAATGTCTGCAACCTATAGCTTTATAGGAACATACTCCAACTTCATGATTACCTACTCAACTTTTTCCTTGATAAAATTATATTTGATCTCAATGTGTTTGGTCCTTGAGTGATGTACCTAATTTTTGCTGAGGTTTATAGCACTTGAGTTATCACACTGGATTACGATCGGAGAATTCACTTCAACTCCCATATCTTCAATCTGATGGTTCATCCACAATAACTGTGTGCATGCTTGAGTGGCCTCAATATATTCGGCTTCTGCGGTGCCCAATGAAATGAAATCATTCTTCTTTATTAGCCAAGAAATTCACAATACACCATGATAGAATGCACCACCTGACGTTGATTTTCTATCATCCTCTGAACCGGCCCAGTCTGTATCAGTATATCCCAATAAATCTATTTGAGATTTGTCCGAATATGTCAAGACTAAGTCCATTGTGCCCTTGATATACCAAAGTATTCTTGTTACTGCAAGCATGTGGCTTTCCTTGGGATTACACTGATATCTTGCTGCTTGGCATGTGGCGAAAACAATGTCAGGCCTTGTCGTAGTTAAGTAGAATAGACTTCCAATGATTTGCCTATATTCTGTGATGTTTACTGCCTTGCCATTATCATCTTTTGATAATGCCATCCGGGTAGCAACCAAAGTCTTCCTCTCCTTGGAATTCTCCATTCCAAACAATCTCATAACTTCCTTGGCGTAAATGGATTGTGAAATGAATTTTACATTACTTCCATGTGTCACCTGTAAGCCAAGGAAAAATGATAGCCCCTTAATCATTGACATTTCAAACTCATTCTTCATGAATTTGGAAAAATATCTGCACTCAGCTTCATCTGATCCACCAAATATTATGTCATCGACATAAACCAACACCATCATCCTTTGATTATTGTTTTGGTTGAAATAGAAATTGTAATCAACTCCCCCACGATGGAAACCAAGCTTCTTCAAGTACTGATCAAGCCTTGAGTACCATGATCTTGGTGCTTGTTTCAGCCCATACAATGCCTTCTTCAGCCGAAAAACCTTTTTCTCATCCTCAATAATTAAAACACCAGCTGGCTGCTCAATGTCCATCTCTTCTTCCAAAATCTCATTCATAAATAAAGATTTGACGTCCATCTGGAACATGTTGAACTTTCTTTGCACTACTATGGCTAAAAATAACTTGATTGTCTCCAGCCGTGGAACTGGTGAAAATGTCTCATCAACATCAACAACCATTTTCTGGGAGTATCCTTTTCACATTAGCCATGATTTTTTTTGAATCACTATGCCATATTCATTCATCTTGTTGAGATAGACCCATATAGTCCCAATGACATTCTTATCTACTAGCCTCGAAACAATCTCCCACATCTGATTCTTCTCAATCTGATCTGGCTCTTCATTCATGGCATGAACCCAGTTTTCATCTTCAGCTGCATCAGAAAAGCAGTTTGACTCAACATATGATATTAATGATGTTTTATTTAGTGATTTCATCCTTCATGTCTGAACCGGAGCTCACTGATCACTGATGATATTCTGCCTATCAATTTCAGCTCGACTCTTTGGATTTTTTGCAGATAAGGATTTTACTTCCTCATACTCATACTCAATATCTTCTTCTAAATCATCTTCAGCCACTTATTCTCTCCCTGAGTCTCTTACCACTTCCTTACTTTTAACAGAAAACTTTTCACTGTGTCATTGTTGAAAGACTTCATTTCTTTGATCAACTTCTCTCAAATTTTTGTTGACACACCTTTGAATTTCTCTAGCAGCTTCTTGGTATCCTGAAAGTAGTCTGCTGATACCACACTGTTAGACCAAAATATATAAGCATGATATGCATTATTATTACTACTTATCTAACAATATGTCTTCCCTCGATTGAAAACTCCTGATCTGATTCATTCGATTATTGCATTGATGGATCTTGCAACTGATTTTTCCATTAAATGATGCTCCCCCTATTTTATGAAACAATTCATGGGGTTAGTACCACTGTTTAGAATCATAACCATTCTTCTCCTCTTGCATCATTTATTCTCATATTCCACTCATAATTGAGTCATTAAAAAAATATCTAAGCCTACTGAGTTGGTACTCAGTTTTGGAAACAAGAGACAGAGTCAATAACACAATCATTTCCTATTGTGCTCTGTTTATCCCTTTCTTCTTCAACCCTGGTACCTGATTTGAGACGATCGAAACGTTGAGGCATATCACTTCTCCACTTTACATCTTTAGATGCCACTAACCCTTGGATCGTATCTCCCTAAAAACTAGAACACATGAATCATTAGTCAATAGAATTTATATACAAAGGGAGAGGGGGTTCTTCTAGAGTCATCAAGAAGAGGATTGCGGTTGATCCTGAGAGGTCAACCCTTTGAATTATTCTTGCATAGCATCACAATCTTTCCTTGCTTCTTCTAGCTGCCTAGCCAACATTCAACTGCTCTGGCCATATGACTAAGCATTCATTACTCACATGTTGAGTCTTTTTCTGATATAAAGATTCTGTAGGCCCGACCTTTCTCATCACTTGGTGTATAGACCCACTAGTACACATTTACTTCTTTTAGGTTCATCCAAATTTACATTTTCCTTGATTATTTCTCTGAGCATGAATATCCTTGCTTGTCATCTTCCTTTGATTCTTCCACCATTGGTGGGATTTTCCTTTTTCTTTTAGTCCTCTCCGGGGCACATGACTTCTGAATTTTTCAACGCATTCTTTATTTATCTTCCTTTTATCAGATTTATGAGTCTCCACCCTATTTTTTATTGGTGGTTGGTCCTCCACTGAACGTACATTATCCTTTCTCACAACTGTTGTGTTTACTCCCTTTTTATTCAAGATATTTTCATGTTCTTTCTTAGAGGGTGGTTGTGAGTGTGACAGAGGAGGTGACAGATACAACTTTCATTCTACTCCATGTGATTCTCCTGAGACTCTAAGCCAATTCTTCACCTTACCACTTTGTCTTCCAGTGTATAATTTTTTATTATGCATCACTGGAGTCGAAATTATATTTCTGGGTTCCTTTTCCTTCCCTGTTTTCTTTTTGCTGCACTGTCTGGCCAAATTCCCATGATCAGAACATATGAAACATCTTCCATCAAAGGCATACCACATTTCATAATTTCTTTGTCGAGATGTTGATGTATCTAGAGTTCTTCCTCTGACATCGAGCTCTTGAGCTTCCTGACACATATTCATGGTGTGTCCCATTCTTCCACAATAATAGCATTTTATTAATGCTTTCCTTTGGGAGACTCTACTCTCATATTTCTCAGGACGTTTCTTCTTATTCTCAGATTCATAAAAGTTTCTATATTCAAAGCCTGATATGTATTCATGGGCCTCTAAAAAGAATCTTGATGTGTGGCCGTGAATCCCGCAGAAATAGCACATGTCATCACTACTTTTTGCAACTGTCCTCTTAGGCATATCTCCATCATCTATAGAATTTATTTCACATCTGGAATTGTTCACAACTCTCTTTCTATCTTGCACAGGAGGGGATTCATCAAATCCAATACCAGTTGTTCCCAGGTTGTATGGTCTTTGAGGTGAGAAAATTATTTCTTGCCTCATTTCAGAAATAGAAAATTTTCTTTTGATTTCGTTATCACCTGTCAAAGGATAATCAAATAGAAAGTGTAAGGCATCCTTTATTTTGGGATTTCCTTTAGAATTGGATTTCTCCACTTACATCTTCACTTATTCTATCTCTTCTTACAACATTTGAATCTTCATATCCCTTGATTCAATTTGGGCATTGATTTCTCTTCTGAGATTCTTTCTGCTATTCATCTCATCTTCTAGTTCCTGTGTGAGCTTTTCCACCATGTCACATTTCTCCTTCACTTTCAATTTTTCTTCTTTAATAGAATCTGAACAACATAAATTATCTTGTTGTAGCTTTTGATTATTCTTAACATGCTCAGACAGCTGTGTAGCTAGATCATCAATTCTGGCATTCATATTTTGAACTTCATTAGAATTTTGATTTTCTTCACAACCACCAGCGTTTTGATTTCCTTTCATTCTTGCCATTTCTTGTGGTTTATCACCTTGAGAATAATATTTCTCCTCTAGGTCAGTAACCACATCAATAAGACTTTTATTTAAGCTTCTTATCTTGTTGAACTCAATCTACAATACATTGATTCAGATATCTTTATATTTGACTTCTTCATCCATCTTCTTGTCCAATATCTTTGACATGTTGACAACATCTACTACTGGAATCCTTCTTGCAACTTCTTCATCATCATTTGTTTCGGTATCAATTTGATGTTTGAGTACTTCACTCATTCCTACATCATGATTGTGTGAATCAATCTTTTCCCTGTCAGATTCATCCAGTCCTTCTTTCAGTAAACTGTTTGATTCTTTTAACTGAATCAAACATTTTCCATACAAACTTACACACTGAAGAATACCACCTAACTTATGATTATTCTTTGATGTTTTTCCCTTTTCCATGTCTCACTAAGATAAGAGCAGGCTGATTCTTTACCCACACAGATCGACTACACCAAGTCAGAGAAAAACAATCTGATAAAAGGAACCTTCCCTCTGATACAAATTGTTGGGACCAATAGTGGCCTACGTACCCTGAGAGGGGGGGAGGGTGAATCAGGATATGGATATTATTTTTCAATGTTCTTCCTACCCCACTGGATCTTGATCTATTTTTTACAAGGGTCACTATGTTTGCACCTGTGTGTTTATTATGATTTCTTATTTTCCTCTTTATCTAATGATGAAGCTTTAAATGCAACACATGGAAGTAAGCAGACAGACACAAAGATTTTTACTTGGTTCACCCTCACTGGGCTACGTCCAAGGAACATAGCCGATAAGTTTCCAGTCGTACCAAATTCCACAAAACTTTACTAGCTGTGGATTACAAGGTTCGGGATAGATCAATTCTAAGCCTAGGATCACTGCCTTTACAAGTTTAGGGTCAGCTCACTGCTTTCCCAAGGGTCACTCCCTGTTTCTCTCTCTCTGTCTCACTGCATGTGGAAGGATCACCTTCTTTCTCTTCATTTGCTCACTGCTCTTGGAAGGAATCCACTCATAGTTTATAGACCTGTATGTCTCTTCATTTGCATGAAGGATTATATCTTCCTTTGTATGTAGATGCTCTGTTGATGCCCAACATTAAACCATAGATGAATATCACTCTTCACCGAAGGTATCGGGCAAAATTCCAACTTCCACGCAGCCTGAAAATATGGCCGGGAACTCAACCCTTCTTGGTGCTCTTGTTTAAGGTGGCACACAAGTCTCGGCGCACAATTACACATGGGGGCACAAGTATTTCATAACACTTGCGTGGCTCAATCCTCTGCAACTCCAAACCTGTGCGACTCACTTCCCTTTACGCCCAAATCAACAATGGTGTGCAACTACCAACCACCGCACAACTTTCAACACAGGCGCGCAACTCCCACTTGCGCGACCACACACCACTTTTGCGACTTCCAAACCTGCGTGACGAGAGATCTGAATCTTCAAAGTGTTGAACTCCAGTGAAAATGAGGAGGGGTGGTCCACTATTTATAGGCATTTGGTCACCCCTGTGCGACGACGCGCAAGTCTCTCCCCGGCACGCAAGTCTCGGTGCGCAGGTCTCTTCTCTTGAATGTCACTTGCGAGACCTACTCCCAAACTTGTGCGAACGTCTATAAATTTACATATTATGATGTTCTTATCCTGAAAAACAACAAGTTCACATGTTCTCAAGCTTCCAAGGCATCGATGCACAAGTCTCTTCACGGAGAACATGTACTTGCGCGACCAAACATAATACTTGCACGACCCTTCTTCCATTGCCATATTTTGGTGATCTAATCTTGAAAAACATATGGTGCGCAAGTTTCTTCTCTTCCAAGACCTCGGCGTGCAAGTACCTTTTCCAAAATCACTTTTCTTCATTTTATTGATTTTGAGGCCCTGAAATTTGGCAAACACTGGAAAATGGCGCCACCTTGTATCTATTCTTTTTGTACCACCTCCATATTGTCCATTCCTCTTGTCGACGTTCTTGAATCAAACATGGATCGTTGAACTCAGCTCTTGAACTCGACATTCCACCATGTAATCCTCTTTTTCAACAAATATGTATGTCATTGTTTTCCTTTGTCAACAATCACCACTCAGATGTCCACTTTTTCAACAAACACAATCACCTCCAAAAGGCTTCAATTATACCTTGAGAGATTTTTGCCCAACAATCATTATTAATGGTGGACTTATCCTCCAAATATAGAAGCTACATTAATTATGGAGATTCTGATTTTGATTATAGTTATGGTTAGAATGTACTCTATATGTTCCTTAATAATTTACCATTCCATCATACAATAGTACTTCACCTTCCGTGATTTTTATTTTCTCTCCTGGTATGAGATCATTGTGTGGGTTTAGTTATAGGATTTTTTTAGTAGTGGTCAAAAGTATGATAAAGTGATCTTCCACTTGATTTTCATCTGCCTTTTGTCCTTGATCTCTTAGTTGAACTATTTTAAGAGAATTATTATTTTACCATAATTTTCTGGGTATAATACTTCTTTATTAACTACCCATGTTCTCCATGAATAAAAATAAAATAGTCTAGTTCCATGTAAATAAGATCTAAATTTATCCAGTTCAAATACTACATTAAGGAACTATTTCTTATGCCTGTGTAATTTAGAAAATTTCATCCATTTTTATTGAGGAAAGAGTTATTATTTTTCCCTTTATTCAATTATTTAGGATAATGATTCTCCCATATCTTGGTTTAATTCATCTCAATATGTTCTAAATAGTTACTCCCTATTTTGGGGGTTGAAGTTTTGATGGGGTAATTTGTTTTTTCTTCATCTCATCAAATAATATATTCTAATCATCACTAAAATAAAAAATTTATTCTTTTAAAATAAATATGTACTAAGGGAGATAAATCATAACTAAATCATTAATGACTCTTTTATATAATCCCATATGACTGAGAATGATATCACATGTCTTACATAAGTGGGATATAAAAAACAATTTATTACATCATCTTTTATTTATCCACCTCTATACCTTTATTTGAAATTATGTTCATTAACACTAATAATTTCTCTACCATGAAATATAATTTTTGAATGTTTAAAACTATATTTTTATCATTTCATTTTTTTGAAACTTTTTCTAGATTCCAAAATATATGATACCCTGAATCACCCAAAATAGTAAAGTCATCATGTAATACCACTAGGAATTCCTACATATGAAATGAGAATATGATTACCATACACATTGTAAATGTACCTAACCATATCATAGATCAAAAGGAATCCTCTTGTATGAAATGGTCCCAAAAGTATAGGTGATGTTTGGATTATCTTGGTCTTCTACAACAATTAGTATAAGAAAATATTTAGAAAATATATCCTATAAATAATAATGAGTCATTCCGTCTAAACATTCTGTAATTTGTTCAATGAATGAGATGAAGAAGTGGTGTTTCAGGGTTACTTGATTCATCTTTCTGTAGTCAATAAAAACTGTCTAACTATTATAAAATCTGATGGGAATTAATTCATTATTGTCATTTTCCACAATCACCAAACCAGTTTTTTTGGGAACCATGTGGATGAGGCTGACCCATTGTGAATCATAAATTGGTAAATATTATTGGTTACTAGAAACTTATTTTTTTATCAAACTTAATGATTTTGGGGTTTAATCTACTTTTGGATTTACTAAATTGTTTAGAATCACCCATTAGAAATTTTCTATGAGAGAATACCTTGGGGATAATTATTGGGATATCTCATGTGATATACCCAATGACTTTAATGTTTCATATCAACATGTAAAATGATGATTGATCTGGGTATATGTAATGGTTTTTATCCTAGAATAATATAAACTTTTTACCTTCTATAAGATAAACATATTTTTAACCAAATAAGAGTGTTTTTAATTCCATAATTCAGGGTTCATCTAGAGATGGAATTTAATTCAAATTCCCCATTTCAAAAGAATAAATTTACACTGAAAGTAGAATAATTTTAGTCTTCATAAAAAATTATCAACAAACTCAAAGTTCAATTATTCTTGAAAATTTCAAATAGAATTATAGTATTATAGAGTATTCACATTTTCATTAGTGTTTTCAATAGAAAACTAATATCCTTTGGCCCAAAATTATTTGAATGTACATAAATTTTCAATGGGATAAATACCTTATTCATGAGTAATGAAAGGTGGTAGTGGTTTCATAAAAAATTATTATTTTATTGAAGGATAATAAAGTCGCCGTCCAGTCTCCAAGATCCATTGGAAGAATTCCTTCATGTAAATTGATGATAGTCTTAGATGAATTTAGGAATGGTACTAAAAAATTTCTGTTCTGTGGCCTCTTTCTTTTTCTTCATCCATGGTGAGTACATAAAAATCCACTAGAAAAATTATTCCATTCACTCCCATTATCATATCCTATAAAAATATTGGTGGAAGAAATATGGATCTATTTTCCAATGGGACTACCAGACATGTGTGGTCTAATTTACTTGGATCATAAAATTTATTGGGAAATATTGGTATGATATTAAGTGGGAAACTTCTACCTAGAATGGTTCTATCATTAATGAAATCCTTTAGGTTTTGGTATAAACCATCTTCAGAAAATTTTTATATTTTTGAGTTTTTTTAATATCTTCTAGGAGAATAATGTGAATTAAAAAATTTTGAAATGTCTCTTGGATCTCTCTTTATACCTATATTTATATAGGAGTATATGATTTTTCTGAGAGATAAGGTTATATGGTATATTAAATGTTACTAATTAATTTATTAGTCCACCATACTATGGTAACTCCCCTTCCATGATATAGAATTTCTCTCCCAGTATGTGGTATTTGATTATGTTGAGTTCGGGAATTTATATTTTAGAAGTTCTTGGAAGTCTAATAATGTGATCATCCTTATAATTTTCAGCTCCCTCTGGGCCTTCATCTCTTGGTTGAACTCTTTCAAGGGAAATATTCATATTACTAACGATGTATTGGAATCATTCTTCTTCATTATGTATTGAGGTGATGCATGAACCAAAAATACAACTAGTTTAGTTCCATGTAAATAAGTACTAAACATATCAAGTGCAGATACAATATTAAATAACTCATTTTTATTAATTGAGTATTTTAGGTAAGATTCATCAATGTTTCATGAGTAAAATGTTTTGATTTTTTCTTCCATTAATCATTTCCGAGAGGTATTCTCCCACATCTTGGTTCGATGCGTTACAATATAGTTCAAATGGGTACTCCCAATATGGGTATTGAGTTTTTATTGGGGAAGTTATTGTTTTATTTATCTTATTATTTTAATTCTTATAATCATCACTTAATATAATTTTTTATCATTGAAAATAAATATAGCAATAGGTGGAGAAATAAAAATGGAATCATTGATTAATATTTCATATACTTCAATATGGCCAAAGAATCTTCTCATATATCTTTCACATATGGGAAATATAATATAATTTATTACTTCATGGATTCATTCATCCACATAAATAAAATTATTTGAAATTATGTTAGATAAAAATATTCTTTTCCCTACTGTGAATGTCAATTTATAATGTTTAAAACAATATTTACCTCCATTTAAAATTTTAAAACTTTTTCTAGATTCCCTAAGAAATGATCAGAAGTATCACCCAAGACAATAAATTCATCATGTAATACATATAATAATTCTTTATATATAATATGATAATATTATTACACTATAAATTTTAATTGTGCCTGGACATTGGATAGACTAAAAGGAATCATATAATATACAAAGGTCCCAAAATAATAGTTGATGATTATATTATATTGGGTTTTAGGGGAAATTAGTTCCTAAATATATTTAGAAAATCTATGAAGAAACAATAAGGAATCGTTCCTTCAAAACAATCAATAATTAGGATAATGAATGGGATAGGGGAATGGTCTGACATGATGACTTGATTCTACTTTATATAGTAAATACATACTCTCCAACTATTATAAACACTCATGGGAATTACGTAATTATTATCATTTCCAACAATCTGAAAACTGTGTTTTTGTATACCACATGAATGGGGATGACTCATTATGAGTTATAAATATATTAAATAAAATCAGCTACTAGAAACTTTTATATTTTATTTTTTAACTTTATGTATAATTTTGGAATTTGTGTCTCCTTTATGGATTCCTAATAGGTCTCAAATATGACTTTAGAAATATTATTTGAGAGAATTCCTTGTGGTTATTCCTTGGGATATCTCCTATGATATACCCTATTCCTTGGATGTTTCTTCTCAAAAGATGAAATAATGTTTGATCTCCATCTATTGATATATTTTTATCTATAAATAATAGAAAATCTTCTCCATCCATAAGATACTCGAATTTTAAATCAAATATTAGTGTTTTTAATTCCACACCAGGGGGATGGTATGGAGAGAAAATTGAATTCAAATTCCCCACTTCCAAAGAATGATTTCTCTATATAAATTTATCTATATTAGTTTCATCTAACAAATTAAAGTTATTTATTCGTGAAAGCATCAAATATAATTCCACCATTATTTAGTATTCACTTTTTTTTAGTCTTTTCAAAAGATAAGTGACCTAATAAGGCCCGAACTTCCCAAAGAATATGTGAATATTCAATGGGAAAAATATCTTATTCAGGATTGATTACAATGATGGAGTTTTTTATGAAATATTTCTCTAGTATTTTCATTGACTGAATTCCACCTTGCTATCTACAAGATCCATTGAAAGTGATACCTGAAGTACTTTGACAATCTTCTTGTCCACTTTTAGGAATCCTCTTAAAAAATTGACAAGTATATTTCATTCTTTATCTTAATCTATATTGATTACATAAACATCCTTTAGAATAATTATTCTATTTACTCTCATTGGAATATCCTCAAAAAATATTAACAGAAAAAAGTTATCAAGTTCACATAGATCATGAACATTTTTGGGAAATGGCGGTGTGATGTTGTTTGAGACACTACAACATAGGATATTTATCTCATTCTTGTGAATCCTATTTCTTTTTGTATAAATATCCTTAATAAATTTAGCATATTTGCGTATTTTTTGAATGTATTATAGAAAAGTAATGTTATATTAAAAGTAATAAAATGTCTCTTAGAACTCTCTTTAAACTTTCACTTCCAATATATTCTTCAACTCATAAAAACTAGAATGGAATGGAATGGGAATATCCTTCTTCTACCATTAATGAAATTTTAATAAAGTTTTAGGTCTTTCTAATCTAAATATTTTCATGAATTACTCGTCTGTATATTCTAATTTTTCTTCTTGCTGAATGGGGTTTTCTTCTAGAGTATGTCAAGAATTTTTATAATCATCATATTATAGTTAATCTTGAACATCATTGGGATTATGTGGTTGATTCTCCTTTCCAATCCTTTTAATGATCATAAAAAAAAATTTCTTCAGGTTTGGTATTTTCTGGGATGGTATCTTTCCTATTTTCTTAGATATCATGTCAATGAGACCTTTAATTTTATTTGATAAACCCTTCACTATATTTTCAATAATACAATTTTAATTTTCATTCATTTTCCTACTGGTGGTACACTAAATGATTTTTTTTGAATGATTTATTTTGAAATGGATTTGTTTAATAATATTTTAGTTTGTAAAGTTACTTTTATGTTTGTTGGAATGGGATTAGATTCTTGTATTTATACCAGAAATGTGAACGTTTAGAGTATTGGTTGGAAAAGGGATGTGTAACATGGTTTTATTGACCTATAAATTCATATTAGGGTTTCCCTTATCTCTATGGTGGATTTTGTTTTTCAATTTTCTTGGTTGTAATGAAGCTGTAAATCTCTCCATACCATGAAAATCAACACAATAATTAGTGAAAGGATGGGGTTATGAACACCACCCACACACTTGGGGTAGGGTGGGTTATACATTGAATTGTTTCAAAACCATATGTCCTAGTAGACTTATTAATTCTTTAATATTGGTTTTATATAGTTGTTACGAGTAAAACTTTTTAACCAATTTAATACCTATGGTCCTTTCACCACTTATTCCAAAATATTTGGAATTATGTGTAATTTTCTCAATTAGGATGATAACTTCCATTATTTATTTCTCAATTAAAGTTCCTCTTGATGATTCATCTAATAGGTTTTTCTCATTTTCCATCTTTTTTGGTAGAATAAGACTAGGATGTGGAAATCCTTAAATACTTGATAGGTGAATCTTGAACAAATATACTTGAATAATACCCAATACTAATATATTGTCTCATCGGTAGTAAGTTAGATAACACAAATTGTTTTCCCCACTAATTTTATCTAGTTGGTTGGAAGAATATTTTCTTGAAACTTATTTTTTGGTTATCCTAGACATGGATCTCTCTATGTTGTAGGCTTTACATCTATTCCTTGGAGACTCTATCATGTGAAAATGGTAACTCTCTCCACTCAACATGATCATAAGATATACCTTTAAACTTGAATCAGGAATATAAAAAAGTAAATTCTGGAATGTTATAGTTAGAATATTCACCTTCAAGGAAATGGAATTTTGGTACTACAAGATTCTTGTTCATACATAATTAAAAATAACTTTTTTTATCATGCATGGATTAATGGATTTATTGGATGGTATGTTTTGGGGAATAAAGGTTCCTTGATTTTAATTGTGGTTTTCTTCCATTATGATGGGATCACAATGATCACTTGATGATTCAATAGAGTATTTATTATTTTTTAATGAAGTTATTCTAAAGATCAATATTCCTATTACAAGTTAGTAAAGTCCTATCTATCATAGGGACAAAAGTGAAAATATCATCATTAGAGGTCCTAGTCATTCTAATGACGGGTTAGATTAACCCTCACTCCCCAGTAGTAGTGCTGATTTTGGACATGCTCTTTTCTTAGGGTCTGGAAAAATATTCTTTATTTCCCAAAGGGATACATTATTATTAGTGACCAAATTATACTCCATGGATAAGTGATTTAAATTTTTAGTCATAATGAAAAATAAAAAAATAAGATTAATAGGACTATGAAATAAAAAAAATATAGATTATTAAAATTAGATGAGAGATAAGTTATTTGGGGTGTAAGTCAGATTTAATTTTTATAATTCTATCATATTAATTTAGAAATTTAATTTTTTTAATAATAGATTTAATTATAATATTAACATTAATTTTTCCACTTCCATAATTGATAAATTATGATGTTAAGGAATAATAATTCTTATAATTTACATATATAGGTTATTCTAATTTCTATTTATGGAAGAAAAATGATCTGTATATTAATTTCCAAGGTAATACCAAAATTAGTTATTGAAATTCCAAAAAATAAATATTATACGAGTGTTTCTTCCACAAGCGTTTGTTAATAACTAATGATTTCACTACTTGAATCGAGATCAACTGATAGTTGTGATCAAAAGGTAAAATGGGGGAGAAAATATTTCATCAATGAAAGAAATAGTAAATATCAATACATAAATGGTAAACATCCATCCACATATAAAATAAATAAATTAATAGTTTCAAACCATTTAAATAGAGTAAATATATTAACATATTTAATTAAATATAACCAGATTGATGAATAAAAAATTTGGCTCACCTCCCCTTAACACAATAACTTATGGTTTCTATCCCTCCATTAATGAATAAGTAAATGTAGTATAAGGGGTAGAAAACATGATAGGGAATGGGAAAAATAAATTTAGTAGAAACATAGTAGTATTAGAAGTTTTGGTTCTCTCGTAAGATTTAATGGTCCCCTGATACTTTTCACAACATGCATTCCATCTTACTTATAGAGGAATGGATCAATATATATTTCTGTGTTTATATCTATAGAATCTCCCAAATAATTTTTTATTAGGGGATTCATTTGAATGTATATGTTTTATGTATAATTGTATTTAATCTCGATATATATAAATTTTTTCTTATTTTGAGTGTAGACCCACTTCTGTGATCATGATGTAAATATTTTTTGTGAAGATGCATTATTTTTTGAATGGTCATGCATGGCCATAGAAACCATTCTTTCCATTGTGGATTATCTATTTTTATGTAGTATCACGTTCCCTTTTTTGGTTGAGGATGAGTCTCTTTCCATTATTTTCACATATCTCACCCTAGTTATCTCAACATAGTAGTACCCTTTAATGGTATACATAGGCGATTTATAATGTCTAACATTGCTGATACTACTACCGTGGGAATAATGTATCCATCATAAGTTCTCTCTTAACTATAGGAAACTTCTACAATTCTTGAAAACATACAAGTATAAATCATTGAACATTTCTATTTTACAGTACTATTATTTCCTTGATCCACTATCACATTTCCCACAATGATGGTAGCACATCCAAAGATTTCTTTTCCATCCATTAGGGTTGGTAGCATCAGAAATGGTTGCTTTAGGAATGGTAGCTTTATACATGGTAGATATTCAAAGTATCTCATCAAAAATTGTATTTTTTATGATATATCATCTATTACATTGCACTATATCCTCAATATATTCCAGCGCCAACATCAATCTATTGCACTTTCTAAAGCTAGCAGTAATATATCTACCCCAAAATGCTTCCATAAAGATACTAATACCATAGAACCCGTCACATTATTATGTCCAATGGTTGATCCGCTACCATTCCTATGATGCTATGTCTTATAGTATCTCATCTTGATAGTATCTCCTCCTTCAGTAATGGTAGTTTATCTCCCTTCTATGCGATTATAGATCGAATGGTGTCCCATTCAGATGGTAGCTCCGCAGTGTAGAACTCTCAAATAGTGTATCCTATTATAACATTTTCCTTTATAAAAAAATGGAACATTTATTTAAAAAAAAATTAGGGTTAAATGGAATCTCAATGACATAACCTTTCTCAATGTTTATTTTCTCTTCTCACACCATGGTGAAGTAGAGCAACCCCACAGTGTAGATCCTCTCTCGCTTAATTCACGCCACTACCAAAATAAGAACCTCCGTGGAAGAAGAATTACATCATTGTTTCATCCAAACATACATAGATTATTTGAGGTGAAACATTGGTGTCTATGGTTTAGGTAACTCCCTAATCCCATACGTCCTTTATAGTGGCTAAATGGATATCCAATTTCATGCATGGTAGAGTTTTTCTTTGTTCTGGGATCTAGTGATGTCACATGAGGTTGCACAAGGGATCTATTATGTTCTAAGGACTCATAATGGGGATTTCTATAATGATATAACGGTTGTTTACATGGGGTTATCTAGTGAATGAAATAGTGGTTTTGTGACATTGAGGGAGATAGAACGGTAGATGATGCTTTGATGAAATTTTTGAGCATGGTGGAGTAGAGGTGGGGTGTGATGATGAAATGTCAGTTAACAAGGAATAATAACTGAAGAAGCATTTACCCACATAGGTTATTAATTTAGTTGGTTTATTTTATATATAAAAAACTATAGAAACCATTATATTATAATTCCATAGCTGCAGGGGATCATCAGCCTCTCACACCTATAGACACATAGATAGGCCACATCAACACATGCAGCCCAACCGGGCACTAACCCAATCTATATATGGGATACTCCCTAAACGTCCTAATATCCACTCTACCACTAGCTGGGCTCTTATAGGGGGCTTTTTGAATGGTCATAGCATATTGGGATGACTAGGTGGCTGATGGATCCCTTCGTTGAGGGCTACATAACATGCCAATAATTTGTACAGCTGAAAATATTTACAAATGTAATAACATTCCACCATAAATTAATAATTAAATTCCAAAAATATATATTAAATTTTTATATTCATTTAAAATAATTTTTATTATTAAAATATTAATTTCCACATTTTCAAAAAATAATGACTTATATGGATATTTCTATAAAAAAATATTTAAATTTATTAAAAATAGTTTAAAAATTTTCCTGAAAAAACATGTGCATCAGATAACATCATTTGATTCATGATCATCTAGGTACCAAAATCATAAATTACTAACTCTTTAGGAAACTTTTCTTCATATCGAAACCCAAAAAAGTGGTTCCTGAAGGCACATCCATGGAAAACAATAAAAATTAAATAAAATTGATAAACTATAAGGACGTCAAATGATATTCGGTAATAATTAAAAGGTTAAGATAATAGTATTAGGTAGAATCAATTTATCAAAATTTACTATAATAAAAAAAATTATTTATAAAATTATTTCATCACAGTTTTCGAAGATGTATTTAATTTTGTGATATCAGATTTAAAATCTCTTTAGAAATATATTAATGTAATGTTTTTGTTAAAAATAAAAACTACTATTTACACCAAACCATTTAAAAATATTTATATAATTAATATTAAATACTTAAATATATAAAAACTAAAATGTTCTAGTCATAAAATTAGTGAGTTGTGGATTCGACATAGATGCCTCAGTTATTCTATCACACACTCAATTGTCAAACTCAATTATTTTAAACTTCTAGATGATATTATCAATTTTTTTTCAAATATGGATTGGTTTTTGAATAATGTCAAGTAGGTATGAAAAAAAAAATATTATTATAAATCTAAAAAATGATTTCATCATCAATATCTCCTGTATAAATTCATCTTGGTAAATACGGACCTTATCAAAACGAATTTATAGGAGATAAATTATATAATTGTGTAATTCTTATTGACATTAAAATATTCACATGGGAATATTTATTAATTACTAAATTAAAAATTTTAAAATAATTAATAATTTTATCTAAAAATGATGAAAATCGAAATTGATTTAAAATTATTTTAAATCATACTGATCATGGTATTGAATTCAATGAAATAAAATTATGTTATTTTTATTTTTATAAAGGATATTAATCATTATTTGTCTTCTATACAATCCATCAATAAAATGTGGTGTTAGATAAATGTAATAAAAAAATCTAAGAAATATTTCAAACTAAATTAATTTAATATGATTTTGTTGAAAAAATTTGGGTCGAGGACTCCAACATGATAATATATTTATTTATTTGAATTTTAATAGAAAACTTTATTCAAAAAACCCCTTATGATATTTGGAATAATGAAAATATTAAAATCCAACATATTTTAATGTTTTTTCTTTCAATTGTTTTATTTTAAAAACTAATGAAAATATAGTAATTTTTTTTCAAATTTTGATGAAGGTATATTTCATGGAAACTAAATCTATAGAAAGTAATATAATGTCTTTAACAAAAAACACTAAAATTGAATATGATTCAATCTATGTTGTGTGTGATGAAATTTTCACAAAATATATTACATAATTGTTTTTGAAATTATTGTTTCAAATAAAACTTTTAAATCAAAAGATGTTTAAGAAGAACAAATCTCATGAAAAGTTTTTTATTAATGAATTAAACAAATACAGAGACTAGATCCATGTAAATTTCAAATGATATTTTCAATAGGGAATTTATAATCATTTATTGATCCTAAATGAGGTGGAAAAACTTCCATTTTTCTTTCACCATGAACACCTATTCCTTAATAATGTACTTAATATGAATGGTCAACACAATCCATGAAAGGGGAACTAAATCATTTCACTAGAAATGATGTACGATCTCTTTTATAAATACATAATGATCATCTATTTATTGGATATAAATGTGGTTTGGAATATTCTATATTATCATGGTAATATCACTATTAAAGAAACATATTTATTAAGAAAATGTTATATCCATTAATACAAAATAAATTATGGAGAAAACGTATCACTAATCACTCTGTTAGAATCCATTATAATCTTCTTGTAATTCAAATATAATATAAAATTAAAAATCATTAAAATGGATTTAAAATATTTTTTTTGAATTATTCTATATCCAAAAACGTATTGGTTGAACAACCATCTAGTTTTGAAAATACCCCTTTAAAAAATTATATTATAAATTATCCAAAATATACCATTTCTTTTAGAAAATTCATTTCATATTTGTAGGAAAATATCTCAAATTATCTTCTTTCAAATGGTTTTAAAATGGGAAGTCCAATTCAACTATATTTTTAAAAACATCTCAATTGATTTATTACTCATTTATATTTACATCAAGGATTTTATTATTGAAAATACAATTTAATATCATTATATAATTGTTTTTGATTCAATGAAAAATTTAGTTAAAATGAGAAGTATTCTTAAACTCAAATTATTTATTTATTTTAAAATTTATCATAGAAATGATTGGGTAATTTTAAATGAATTAAAGTACACCAAAAAATATTAATTTTTTTTATAATGGATCAGGATTATAAAATTTTCATCCCTTGAATATAATTTATATGTTAACATTGGATGAATATCCTAAACCATTCCATAATAATTTTTATAGAAGTTTGACCGATTGTATATTTTACCTAACTATTACTTGAACAGATGTTATATTTATTGTTAGACTATGGACATTGTTTCCATCCAATATTCTATAATCTCATCTCATATATGTTAACATTATTTATTAGTGTTTAAAATTATTTCATTCCCATTTTATCCAAAAGAAAAATTTTAGAAATTTATTTCATTATCTGAAGCTGATTTTGGAGGATTCCAAATCGACAAGAAAAGTTAATGTGGGAGATTCCAAATACATGGACAATACCAAATTTTATTGAGTAATTGAAAGTTGAAAACAACATGTCTCCCTATTTCTAATGATGAATACAAATCCACAAGTAGTTGTAGTGTAAAAATATTATGTATGCAACACACTCACATATTCTTTAGGCTTACATTTAACTATATAGATATTAAATGTGACAATTAATGTTCTATAAATATCTAAAAATCATACTGAGAACTATCACAATAAAAAATTTAACTTTGAAACCATTTTGGATGAGTTCACATACAAAAAGATGATATAATATGTAAATATTTTCAAACAGAATGTTAATTCATTGATATTTTCAAAAACCATTTGTCCACTAATCATTATGAATTTATTATAGGTTATTTGGGTATGGTTTTATTATAATATTCCTAATTTCACCAATAAATGTATATAGTTAATTTTTTTATAATATTCTAAGAAATAAAATTATTTCAAATATTTTGAATCATTAATTTCTAATTTATTATATTTATTTGTTTTATTTTTTCTATGATCACTTAAACTCTCATGAACTATTATTTTAGGGGGGGGGGGCTATTTTTTTTAATTTTACGATTTTCTTGAGATATATTATTTATTCTATTTTTTTCATTATTAAAATTTATTTTCATAAAATAAAAAATAGGTATTAGAATTATATGTCTTATTATTATAGTTTTTAAATTTTTTTAAATCTGATGTAAGTATATATCTCTTTTTTTATTTCTTAAAATAAATGTGATGATGAGTAAAAAATATCTTTATGTACTTATCTCTCTGAGTCATATATTTATATGTTGGTGATGAAATGAAAATTGAATGATGATTGTTTTCAAAGGACATACTTTAGCCTCTTTTAATTAAAAGAATAAATTAGTGGATCTAAAACAATTTCTAATGGAATATTGTGTCATGAAAACAGTGTGCACCGAGATTATTTTATTTTCTAATTTTATATTATCTAATTAATTTTTTTAATTTTTAATTTTTATTTATCTCTATCCAAATTCATAATTATTTTAAAATACACCACAGTATCTCTAAAACAATCTGATAGGATATTTGGAAGTTAAAATGTTTTTTGGAAACATTTATTGTCTGAAAAATCTATTATCCTTTAAAAATTGGATTATCTATTAAAAAGTATTTTAAAACATTTCACGAGTATTAAAAATACTCTCCTATTTTATTATTTTTGATAATATTAATAGGGTAGAAATTATTTAAAACAATTATTCATGGTTTTAATAATTTTATAATATTATTGAACATCAAGGGAGACAAATTTTCTAAAAAGTGTATTTTATATTGGGAAATGTTTTTGTAATTTTTTTGTGTTTCAAAATTTAGAAATGTTTTTTAACATTATCTTGAATATTTTTTTATAGAGGGGGAGTTTTAGGATGTCAAGAAAATGATTTATTCCTCAATATTTCATTTGACATCTGTCTTATTCATCTAATAGAACTTATTGATTAAGTTGTGAAAATATTGAATATCATTACTATTTCTTTATCAATTATTTTATAATTAGTTTATATGTTTATTCTATGTGTTTGTGATCATAAAAAAGGGATACATTGTTATACATCTCTCTAGATCATTGTGTATTCATGATTACAAAAACTCACATATGCTTAATTGTTTTTATCTTTAGTGATTTTCAATGTTTTTAAATGAATACAACTTGATAGAATTCATGAAATATTAAATATCATTTGATGTATTGTTAAAACATTATTCTTTAATCTCATCATTCTTCAAGATCATGGAATCTTGTTTTAATAACTATAAATGTCCATAAATGAAAATAGAGTAGGCCACTCATGAAGACGATGATGTAAAGACAAGACTAACAGCTTGTGTAGGGTGTCACCTAGCTAATCCAATGTATCTAGTACCTCTAGATGTAGAATATACACCCCATAAAATTATAGGATTTCCACACAGAAACTAGTTGTGAAGGTAAAATAAATTTTCCCATTTTATCCCAAACACATACTGATTGAGTTATACTAATTAGCCAATGCCATAACAGGAACCCAGGGTTCCTCATAGTGGCAAATAGACTACAGGATGATGGATAAAATAAAACCAATGGTGTTTTACTAGAAAATAACCGACTAAAATTTAATATATTAACAGTTTATTTAATCTATTATTCCATCTATTTATCACACATAAATGTTTTTGAAGGTTTTTGAACCTCTTGGAGTTTATAAAAATACTCCATTAGAAGCATAATAACTTTCCTTGACACACTTTTTCCTTGTGACCCACTCGTTATTTCGTTAATTACTTGATGTTAGAATCCTAAAAACCTCTCATAGATGATTGTATATCCAAAATTTCTCAAGTATCTCAACCTTTATCAAAAATATATTATCTAATTTATAATAACCATTAATATAGATTTTGGAGTGGTATTGTAATAGGTTCTATAAAGTAAAATTATATCCTCTCAATCTCCTTTACCAAATGGTTTATCTCTAAGAAAATGTGAGTGATGTGTTTCTTATATAGTAGTGAATCTCAAGAGGGTCCTGACAAAAACAATTTTGAGGTTCAAATTTCATGATCACCTATATGATAATAAGATTATTAATAATAGATACATCTCTAGTTGAGAGGTATAGGCATACGGGATCACATCGAGATTAATTAAAACTCTTTATAATTTGTGTTTTTTTTCTATTTAAATTTTTTCATGGGAAAATTTATTATCTATAGAAATACACAAATAAATTTGATTTGATCTTTGAAAAATTATTTTTGATATTATCATCTTTTATAGATCCAATTTATAAGCTATTGCTCATCAAATTTAACTCATTATTTATTTAATGGTATCTAAATCATTTTAATTTTTATATTTTTATTTTGCATTCAATTTAATTTTTAATATAATTATTACCACCTATAATCGCATATTTTATCCAACTAGCACTTAAGAGATATTAGATATTGTAAAACAATGGTATTGTTTTGGATCAATCCAAATCAGAATATTTTTCTACAACATTGGTTCTCACTAAAACTAAAGAAAGGGAGTGAATTCATTACCTATATCTCTATAAGGAAATAGAATTAATGGTATAATTGGTATAGTGATGGGTTTATAAATTAAAATTAATTTTAGGGGAGTAATTAAATGATTTCAAATCTATTTATGGATGAGAAACTGTTATGGAATATAAGTTGAAATCATTTATAAAAAATTGTTTTGTATATTTTAAATCAATTAAATTCATGATATTAAATTTTATAAATTCAATTCTTCTCCCTCTTTCCCATCTAGGACCAAAATTTTCATCAATTCCATAGTGTTAAAACATTTGATTTTTTGTTAGTATATTAATCTAAAGTGGGTATGAGATAGGGTTTGATTATAGGATGATGTTTAATGATGTAATTGATGATGATGTCTATGATTTAGAGATGAGAATTATGTTTCTAGTGATTGAATGTTTTCTAGTTCAGTTTATGGGAAGATGACAAGTGACTATTGTTATGATCAATATCAATGTTTTGAATTTATGGTTCTGTATCAAATGATTCTTTCTCTAGAAGATGGGTTTTGGTTAATATTTATGATAAATTATATAGATCATACAAACTAATGATTTATATGGATAATAAATTGAGTTTATTATTGATGATGAGATATATTTACTTGAGATATGAGTTTTATATAATATTATAAAAATAAAAAAGAAAAATTATTTCATAGAACAAGAATCACTAGTGTTATAGTTTAATTTTAGAGTGTGTTACTTTGAAGATAAATTCTCATTGAAAGTAGTAAACATCAAAAACTATTTATTTAATTTTATTATTCAATTATCTTACTTTTTATGTTCAATGTTCTTATTTGGATTCATGTATCAGTAATATTTTTTTGTACATAATACTTTTTTATATTATTATGTATTATTCATTGGATTTAGATTTGGTTATCATTTTTTTAATCTATATTGTGTTTTAATATGATTTATTCAAGATTATAGATATTTAAATTTGGTTTATTTTATATCTAATTCTAATATATCATTTTTGATGTTTTCTTATGTCATGTTTTTTTCTAAAAAAATTCATCTTCTAATCTTTTCTAACTATTTTACCATTTTCTTTTTTCCCTTAATTTGTTATTATTAATTTATAATATTCTTAATTTTATTATTATTAAGTCTAATGTGAATGGAAGAAATATAATGATTTAAAATCATATATGACATAGAATAACTGTAATAGATTAAAAAAATATTATTATTTAATATTTTTAATGTATACCAATTTTATTTATTGGGATTACTAGAGATTCATATTTGATAGATGTTCTTGAGTTATTGGTCATTGCATGATTTTAATTGGGATTGAATATTTTTGTTGGATATTATATTATATATTTGACAATGTGATATTTAATTATAGTTTTAATCATGTAAATTAAAATTTAATTAAAAATTATCCTTTTACCACAATGAAATTCATTTTTCTATCCAATGATGATCCAATTTTTATTTCCATTTTTTTTAATAATTCATAACTGAAATATTAATTTTAAGTGATTTATATTTAAAAACTATAAAAAATATAAAAAATAACCATTAAAAAATTGTTTAAAAATACCTACCTTCAATGAGAGATTCAACTTTATAAATATCTATTATCATATTCATATATATTATAATAAATAGATTGACTGTTCTAAATCAAAATAAAAATATTTGAACACACCAAAATTTTTTATATTCTATTTTTGTTGGGTTTTGATTATCATTTATTCATATAGGAGAAACATTTTTTAATTATGTAAATGAGAAGTTCTCTTTTAAAGATATTCCTCTAAAAATTATATTTTGTGTATAAATAGAGACATAGATACATGCAATGGTCACATAAGAGTTCTGTTCACATAGGTTCAAAGGTTGGAATATTCCTTAAATAATATATTATTTGTGTTATATATATTTTAGGGGAGTTTAAAGTGATAATTAAAAAAATGGGTCTCCATGATTTAAATTTCAGTAGATATACTCTTACAATACATTCTATATATATTTTCCCAAACAATGCAATAAAATCGTGCTTTTATTTAATGATTGGTGAATGGAATAGAAAATCATTTTACCTAACCAGGAATTATAATACTTTTCTTATTTCAGATTATTTTTAAATTCTCAATTGGTTATATAAATCCTTAAGTACATAGATATTATTAAAATATATTTAAAATTTACAATTTTGTCACCCTAGTCAATAAAATCAAGATCCTAAAAAGTTTCATTTTTTTTATTTTTTGGATTACATGTGAAAAATGATGCATTAAAAAAAATTGAAATAATATTTTTAAAAATGTTACATATCATTTAATTCTCAAGGGATGTTTTTAGTTAAATACGATTAAAAAAATCTAAATTTTAGTTTTTTAGGTTTATATATTTTAGTTAAATATTTTAAATAGAGAAAGGCTTATGATGGGTTTAATGTTTTGAATATTTCTATTTTTGGTTGGAAACTAAAATTGGTGGGTGTGTCTAGTTTTTTCAATGTATATAATTTTTTAAATATCATTTTTATAATATAATAGATGGATTTAATGGATTATGACAAAAACATTAAGTTGAAGGATATCATTATTTTGAATTTTACATTCAAATTCTAAATACCTATAGTTGGGGTAAGTTTACTTACATGATAGTTAATTAATATAAATAAATAATATCAAAATATGAAATTAATTCAATGATTATCAGTGTATAAATTAAAATTGTAAACTAAAGGATGTATAAAAAATATTATGTGGAGTTGAATAGGGTAGCATGATTTGAAATTCTTATTCAAAATATTTGATTGTTATGTGGAATGAAGTTGAACACCATCGAGTATCCTTGTCATTAGAAATTATTTCTTGATGATAGAGAGAATAGATATGATCAGGATTATTTTTAGTTGAGATATTTCAAATTTATCTATGTGATATATTTTCAATTTTTAAAAAATTGAAGGAGTGGATATTTCGAATACCTTTTTTATAGTTATTATATAACTGAATATATTTCATGTGATTTTTTTGGTTGAAAATAATTTACTAGGCGTTTAGTTTTAATCCTATTATTTTTCGGAAAAATTATAATATTTGGATATGACTGTGTGGATTCATACATAAAAATATGTCTATAGGTTATTAAAACCAAATTTAGAAATTTAATTGACTTTTCGATAGTGAGTGGGAAACAAGATGTGTTTAAATGTGTAGTTACCTAAAATTAATAATTTTGTACAAATAAATAGTATTGTCTATATAATAATAATATTAAATAAGTGGGGTTGGGGTGAGTTATAGTTCATAAAATAAAACATAATTGTTTTTGTAAACTATTTTTTATTTGATCGGAAGAACATAATATATTATGGATAATGTTTTTGTTAGATGAAATTTATTCTTATACATGTTATGCTCAAAGTATTAAGAAAAGTTTATAATAAATATAATATTTACCTATAAAGTATCATTTTACATAAATAATTAAAAAAAGTAAAACATTTTAGAAGATTAATAACACTTTAACCTTCTGTGTCAATGAATTCAATCACTTTGAGTTATATTCTACACTATTTTCAACCGATCTGGATATTCTATGTTTCTATCGTCAGAAAGCCCATAATTATAACAATTTGGATTACTTTTTATTTGTTGACCAATAATACCTAAATCATAATGATCATCCATGAAATACTAACTATCCCTAGAATCCATGGATCAAACCCAACTGAACATAGTGGATGTAATCATAAAAATCTTATAAGTAATTTAAACTCCCAAAAATGACATAAAATCAAAAACACAATATGTATTACAATGAGAATACTGGTAACAAGATGGTACAAAAATCCACAATGAACCTCTTGATTGATTGAGTTGAAAAATGTATCAACACCCTCCTATTCAAATTCACCTATATTTATAGGAAATTATACAATAATTTTATTATGTGATTCTAGGATTTGTTTCTTTGGAATTGGAAAATATAATTCTTAATCTAATAGTTGTCTATGAAGCATCATCACAGTGTTGTAATATATACTATTCAATAGAATGTTTTTTATTTGTTTTGATATATTTTATCCATATGATGTAATTAAAGACATCATTCAATGGTTTTATGATATTTTTTAAAGAGTATCACTTCCTCCATCCAACGAATATATGCTTTTAAGAACATAAAACATTATCTAGATATATTTAGTTAAACATTGTATGTTATAAATTTTATTTAATGAAATAGGAAATCTTCTAATCAGTGTACAAAGTTCATGATCCTCAGATTATAGTGTTTGATCTTATTGAAAAATATCATCTAATTATAAAATGATACCCAATTAAAAAATGTCACCTGACTATAATGTGTGTCCCAATTAAATTTTTTCTAATTATAAAGTGTCTTTTGATTAAAAATTATCCTTTTATTATGATTGACTGATTGAAAAAATTTCCAATGTCCATAAAAATGTTTATATTTTCAATAAAAATATTATAATACCCTAAAAATTATAAATTTATGAAAACATGGAATTTAATAATTTGTGTTGTGTTTAAGAAATGTTTAGAAGGTTATAAAATTAGAATATTTGACTCATGAGTCTCTACCTCTAAAAACAGAACAAAATACAACCCTTAAAGAGAAAAACATTGAAAATAATACATTCCATGTTACTTACAAATTTACATAAAATAAAAATTCTTCTTTATTCTAATAAAATTAATTTATATCTACCTATATTTTTCTTACCCATCTATTTAACAATATTTTTCAAAATAATTGTTAGAATTTTAGGTTTTCTCTAATTTAACAGTATAGGTTCTTTTATAAAAATAACCCCTTTGGTGGTTTTAAAATAATAAGAGGTAGAAAGTTTACTGTGACAGTTACATAAAAAAACATCTAAAAAAATTAATATATATTAAAATTCATCAAAAAAAAATAAAAATAAAAATAACACTCATCAAATAAATAATTGAAACCCTTAAATCAAAACAATAGGTAATGTCATTATTTAGACATTAATTCTAAAAAATGTTTGATAATTACAAAATCATCAAGAGTTTAGTGAAAATGGAAAATCATTATTTTGGAGAAACTTATCCTCAATGAAATTCATCTTTTTAAATTCATCATGTAAATTAGTTTATTATAATGAAGATGAATCAAATGTATAAATATTATCTTTTTCCAGTTGAATCTTTTGGTTTTCCTATTTCATTCTCATAACTTCTTATTTGGGAAATTTTACTATTATATAATCTACCTTTAATTCCAAATCATCTTATTCAATCGAAAACTCTCCTTCTTTATTCATTAATTTTTTCTTATATAGACGTATTATTATTATTTGGTTTATCTACATGTTTTATATTTTTCATAACTATGGAATAATGTTATATGAATTAAATTATTACTCACAATGTGGATTTCTTAGAACCATCAATTTTCACATCATGATACATTACATCATTTTCAATGTGATGGATTCATCTTATTACTTTATTTAATCATCTTACCTATACTTTAGAACAATATCTAACTTATTTTATTTCTACTTCACTTTAAAAAACTTCCTCCACTAGTTGTTTTGATGAATTTGATTTTTCTAAGGAATCCATAATTCCTTGGATATATTTATAGAAAGATTCTATGTATTAAGAATATTTAATTTCATCTTCAAGTTTCTTGAGGAATTCATTAAAATATATTATACACATTTAAAAATATAGATCTTAAACACTTTTAGTAGATTGAGTTGAATTAGATGAAACATATGGAATCTGAGGTTTAAGAAGACCCAAATTATACTTTTTATCACATTTCACTAAATCAAAAAATTAAAAAGAACATTTTTTATAGACTCATCATTGTATGAAGGCTTGGAATGAAATTTTTGTTCATAATATTATTCATATAGTTATTCTCCTTTCAATAATTATAAATAATCATCTTACTCAAATTGAGATAAAAAAGAGGAGGATATAGAAGAGCTATATTATTCTTATTCTTATTATAATACCAACTCTTCATCTAAATATTTATAAATATATTTATCAGATATAAAATCATCATTTATATACTTTAATAAAACTATTATAACCTATTATTCTTTTTCATGATGAGATGGATACTTTTCTTCATCAATTTATATTTCATTTATTTTCTCAATGGTATTGGATATTTTAGAATTTTCAACTTTCTATATTTCTAATAGAACGGACTGAGGAGAAATGGTTAGAGGTGGAATTGATTGATGAAGTATATATGTAACACATAGAGGGGGCATTATCTAAAAAGCTAGTAATGACTAAATTTAAGAAGGTGGATCCTAAATAGAAACTTTCAAACTGCCATGTTCTTGCTTAAAACATTTCATAAAATTTCCACAACATTAGCCACATCAAATATTTTCTTCATACTTTTATTATTTTCTTATTACTTTTTTATAAATAAAATCTTCCAATGGTAATTAATATATCTTATAATGACTGAAAATTGAATCTTTTAATTTTAACTTCTCTTTCTATATCATTAATTCTCAATAATATTCATCTAATGCAATATTAAATTTTTTTTTGAATGAGTATAAGAAATAGCATTCAATTTACCTTTATCATTTTATTTTAGCCCCTAAACATTATTCTAATATGTATCATTGTATGATTTATCTTTGAACCATTACAACTTTGTGATAGACACCAACTTTATCCTATTAACGGTTTCTTCTCTGAGGAATAAAACATTCTTCCTTAATTCTATCATTGTATTATAGATGTTCTTGAATTTAAAAATATTCACCAATAATATTTTCTTGAGACATGGAAATATAATATTTTTTGGTTTTATGTTTGATTTGTTTTTTGTCTCAATATATAAATACAAAAACATCACCAAATTGAACATATAAATGTTCTAGAGACAATATAAAATATAAATATCATGAACCTTCAATGTGTCTCTATCCACCTTCCTTAGGATAAGACAGTTTTGAATCTATAGGGAAATTACAGTTTAATTAGTGACAAGTGAGAAATCATTTTCACATTATCATAATATGGTAATAAATATATTATTTAATTTTAGTTCTAAAAAAATTCCAATTTATCTAGTTGTTTGTAGGTAAATCAATTTTCCTACCATCTAAATGAACTACCACAATTTTTGTAACTGGTTAGATGGTTAACTTATTTCCGTATTCCAATAAGTTAAAAGGAATAACTTTATTTTCATTTTATTCAATACATATTACTAATTTTTGAAACTCTTTAACCAAATAATGATAATGATGATCAATATCTTATTCCTCTAAAAAGATATCATCCCAACCATTTGAGAGAATATAATTCTCTTGAAAATAATATATCATATCAAATCATATATTTTATATAAATACACCAACAATGAATTATCAGATTGGTAAATATTTATTGGATTCCATGTTTCTAATGAAGATAAAATATTCTTCACCGGAAAAAGTTGGAACAATTGGATAAATCAGAAATTGGGAGGAAAAATATTTTGGCCCAAGAGAAGTAGTTAAAAAGGAGTGGTGAACTTGTATCCAATATATAAGGCTTGAGGGTTGAATATTTAACTTCCAAAGATCCATGAAATCATTAAAAATCCTTTTTCACAATCTTATGACTGAAATTTATCAGTAAAAAACTAATATATTTATTGAAATCATAATCTTTTAAAAAAAATCAATATCATAAGGAAGATAATTCCTAAATATAAAATTTAATCCTTTTAAAATATTGGGAAAATTCTTAAACTCAAAATCCATAAAAATCACAAAATAAGATGATAAATGAGATACTAAATATTGATGATTAAAAACAAAACAACCAAAGGAAATTTAAACATTATACAATATTTATTTCTAGTAATTATTATTCTAGTTTTTTTGGAAAATATTTTGTCCAAAAAGATTCTTATGAAATTTTAATCTAGATTTTTTTTTAATTTTTTTTAAAAAGTAATTTTGGTAGAAAATATAATTGTTTTAGAAGATGAATTTATTTTATGAAAAAAAGATTTTATTAAAAAAAATTAGATTAAAATCTAAAGATTTTTGAAAAAATAATGATTTTAAAAAAATATTTTATTTTTCAAAAAAAAATTGATTTTAGAAAATATAATGACTTTTAATAAAAATGATATCAAAAAGACCAAACATTATTTAATATTATTTTTATAAAAGAGTTCAGTAATATATGAATATGATTAAAATTTTTAATTAGATATGAATGATAATTTAATGTTAATAATTCACAGATTCTAATTAATATATTCAAATATATTGGCATTTTGGGACTTTGTAACTATAATAGCACATTGTTTTGGAGTTTTGATGAATTTTAGAATGATTTCTCCTTGTGTTTGTGAGGTCCTAATATAAATGGAGTCTTATATCTATTTAATTATCCCAGGAATTATGTGCTAGTTTTTTACAAAATGACATTGCATTTGTGGCGTTATAAATAGATGGAGCTTTAATAATACTCCAGACAAAGTCTATGAGTGTGTTCTATCCATAATACTTGAGAAAAACATCTTTTAGATGCTGAAAATTATTCTTTACCATTGGAATGTGCTGCAAAGTTTTTATTAAAAAAAATATAATTTCTGTTAACAAATAACATATTCAATATGTAATTTTCAATCAAATTTACATCCACAAAATTCATAATATGAATAAACTTATGCTCAGGCCCATGTATAGAATAATAAAAAAATCATGATCTATAGTTGAAGTAAGATAATTAAAAATTATTTTGACGTGTTTAATATGAACTTTTTTTATATTTTATTGATATCGTTCACATATGAATAATGAACATATACAGTTTGGGTGAATAGATATAAATTATAGTAAACTAAAAATCATTACCCTAAAAATATTTTGATATACTGGTTTCCTAGATCCATCAAGACCAAACGTTTTTTAGGTTTTTATAGGAGTAATAATACTTTTCTTATTGTCATATAAAAACCTTCTTAGAAGATATTTTATATACTTATTTTGAGATATAATATTTTCATATGGTTTTTATGAAATTTGAATACCAAATAAATAAATAAGTTTACCTATCTTTCTCATTACAAAATAATATTCCTTAAGGCCCTCAAAGGAATATATAAGATACTTTTGATTTTCATAAAATATAATTTCATAAAAATAAATTTATATTGTATTAGTGTCATTAAAATCCCTTTTTAATAATAAGTGCAGGATATAAAGCTCCATTAACAACATTATATTCCAAAAAAATCAAGTTAATATATCATACCAGGATCTAGGGGAATGTCTATGTCCATAAAGATCATTAGTATATCTAAAAATAAGATCATGAAATATTGAGTTTTTTAAAATAGATGTCTATTCTAAATAAAAATACATTTTTACATATAATTTAAGAAAATAAAACTTACCATCCATTTTAAATAGTGTACAATTTTAAAATGTTGTATATTCTAGAATTATATGGTTACATCCAAGCATAGAAACTTGTTTTTTAGTTTCATCATATTATTTGATTTCTTATTTATTATTACCCATTACAATAATACTATTTTTATTTCTTACTATAAATCCATTCTCTTCAAACTAATTTTAAAAACCCAATTTACACTAATTATTTGTGAATTATTCGGTTTTTCAATAAATGTACCACTATGATTCCTCTCAAATACATTGAGTTCATCTTGCATATATTTTATCCAATCATTATATCCAAAATCATGTTCAAGAGTACTATGGTCAAATGAAGATAAAAGTACAAAATTTTCAAATTCATTTCTTAAAACGTTAATATATATCTGGTTTATCTACACGACCAATGATGTTATCATAAAAATAATTCATAAGGATTAACTAATGTATTAGTTTTGTAAAAATCCATTCATTAAAAACAGGTCGAATTTTTTCTTGTAGAAATTCATCAAAAATATTTTCCTTAGTTGTTATGTCATTAGAGGAACATTACAACATGGTTTGAAAAAAAAATTATAAATAAAATCATTGTAGGTGGGTAGGTTTTGTTTGAAAATAAATGTATTTTTTTCTATATATTTAACATTTAATATTTAATCATTGTACATTTTTATTAAAAAGTTGATAATCGTAAATTGTGGTTGAATAGCTTAAAAAACATCATCATCAAATTTTAGAAATAATTTATCTAAATTAGATTTAGTATTCAAGATGAATAAATAATATCTAAAAACATTAATTTAATAATGTTTTGGATTTCTTCAAGTTAAAAACTAATAAGGATTTTTATTAATAAAAGATTAAAGATAAAAATGATTTGTGGTATATAATATAATATAAAATACTAAGGCAAAACAATGTTTATTAAATGAGAAGTCACATGATATTTTTGTAGTTACATACAACAGAATTATATTTCTTCTTTCAAAAACAATATTTTTTTGTGGAGTTCTAGGGGTAGAGAAATTATGTATTATTTAAATTTTACTAAAAAAAGTTTCAAACTCCGAATTAAAAAATTATACACCACTATCACTATATATAGTTATAAATGGTTTATGTTTCTCATTTTTTATATATGATACCATAGTTTTAAAAAAGAAAAATGGTATATAATATTTTCTAGAAAATAGACCAAATTGTATCTACCTTAGTCATAAACTAAAACATATATATATATTATTTTCCCAAATTTATTACAATTTATGTTGGATGAAATTTATTCACATGCACTAGATATCAATAATATGATGTTTATGAATTCACTAATATATTTTATAGTAAACATATGTTACTTTCCATGTTTATAAGGATCAGGAAAATTATAAGAATTAATTTTAATCTTTGCTAGGTCTCTAACTAATAATTTAGTATAGAAAAAATTAATACATTAATGTTTCAAAAAATGTATTTCAAAATAAATAAGGATATTCCATTTCACAGGAAAAAGATATATCATGGATTCTATAAACATTAAAAATCTTGTTTTATACATTCTCATTCCTTTCATTACGAACATTAAATTTATTCTATGAACTTTGAAAAATACATTTAACATTCTTTAAGTTAAAAATATATCCCTCCTCTAATAATTGACTTATTCTAAAATGGTTTTAATCAAGTCATATAATAAATAAAAAATTTAATTTAATGCTCTAGTTAGAAGAACAATATTACCTATAACAATAATTTATCCTTGATATTTTTCACCTAAAGTAACTTGTGCACCGTTTGTTATAATAATAATATTGATGAAATTATTATTATCTTTAGTATTCCAAGAGCATCCACTATCCATGAACCAAATGTTCTTATATTTGTACATGTATTATTTTAAGAAATTATAATTATTAGTTTTTTAGAACCTAAACCTGCTTGGGTATAAAATTATCAGAAAATAAAATTCTTGAAATCCATATATATATATCTATATAATGTTGAGATATTTTCAAATATTTAGATTTTTTTAAAATACCAAAAATTAATCTTTATATAAGGAATATTATTTTTTTAATGTCCTCCATATTGAAATTTAGTTCACATGGGTCACAATTTAGAGTAACTTTTTTTTATATTTTATTAGTTTTAATAAATATAATTCATGATACATTGCTATAAGGTTTTATTTTTGCCTAAATTTTATCAACTTTTTTTATATGTAGTAAATTTTGATTGAGATTTTCTCAGGCATTAGTTTTCATGATTTAATTTAACAAAATAATTTTTCTCGTCAATAGATGTAATACTAGAATAAATTTTATTAATGCTTTTGAAAAATTAGTTTTTCTATGATTATATTTTTTTTATTATTTTGATAAATTATAAATTTTAGTAGTATGTTTATAAATTCTAAAATTTTATTTTCCATTTTTTTTCTTTACCAACATCAAATTTTTGATAGACAATATTATTTTTTTTCCAGTAATTTTGAAAATTTTGAATCTTCTTCAAGATGAGGTAAGGAATTATTATATTATATTGAAGTATATTAATCATATGAAGATATAAAAATACTATCAGTTTCAATATCAAGATAATTATAATTTAATTTAAGGTTGGATAATGGTCCGTTAGATACCTTATGCATTCATTAATTTTTACACTTCATAATTACAGAAAATATTCCGATATATTTCTTAGATTCACTATAAAAACAAGAACCATTTTAGGGGAACTGTAAACTCCACATTCTCTCTAAATATAGTATTCCTTAATACTTTTTTTATTGTTATATATTTAAAACTTTTTATAATCCCTCTGAAAATTTATATCCTTCTTATATTTTTTCTTGAGGTTGTTAAAATCAGGTCTTATTTCACCAGACGTCTTGAACTCATAAGATATCATTTTAGAAGAATAATTTTATTATTTCTATCCTTAAAATCTTGACAATACATTTTCTTAAAATCTTTCTTTCCTATAATGTTGTTCACTATTTTTTCAAGTTTATATAACTTATTCACACACTATTCATAAGAACAACTCTTTATTTCAACTTCAACCTTATTTCTCTTTTAATTCATAGAATGATTTTATATAGTTATATTTTTCTAAGTAATAGATTGATTAAATGGAAATAGTTATCCATTTTACTTTTAATCATTTATCATCACTCTGAAATCCACCCACATACTACATGAGTGATTCAATAATATAATATAATCTTAAATTTAATAATCTTTTTTTATCACCAAGAGATATTCTTTTCGATTACCATTCTCCTAGAATAATATATATTATATTTTCCACCAAAATTAATCAGTATGATTTATATATATAGTAAAATTAAGGATATTTACAATAGTTTTTATTCTTTTATCCAATTTCGAAAAAAATCTTCAGGAAGAAAATATAAATTCTTGATAGTCTTATCCAATAATTTTTCTTCTTGTCTCCATAACATTATAAGTTCCTAAATTAGTAAATAATAAATTATTTGGAATCTATTTACAACATCAAAAGAAGTTATTTTATTATAGATATTTGTTTTCATGTAACAATGAAAATTATCCCTTACTCAATAGTTTAGTTCATATTCAATCTTATCCTAGTTTGAAAAAATAAAAAGTTCTCTATTTGGTATTTGATAACTCCCAACAAGAATATAATATTTATCTACCAAAATATTGATAATTAGGATTTTTATATGGTATCTCTAATATTCAAAGATATCCTGATTAGAAATTCATGGTATAATAGGGATAAGATTCTCAATAATTCAAACATTCAAACCTTCTATCATTTTAAATAAAAAATATACAATTTATATATATATAAAAGTTAGTATAAACTAGTTTAATTTGTTTAAATAATTGGTTATAATGAAATTTATAATAATTATGAAAAAGTTTTAATATAAAAATATTTAAAATAGAAATACAAGAAGTAAAGACTCACCCGAAACCAACTGTAGGACTATAAACATACATAAATGGGGGGGGGGTGGATTGTATTTAATATAACAAAAATTACAATTTCCCCTAACAACATTTTTAGGTTTTTAGATAATCTTATTTTATGATGTATAAAATTTTTATCAGTGGAAATTTATTCTAGTAAATTTATAATTAA
This sequence comes from Viscum album, assembly GCA_963277665.1. Classification (NCBI taxonomy): domain Eukaryota; kingdom Viridiplantae; phylum Streptophyta; class Magnoliopsida; order Santalales; family Viscaceae; genus Viscum; species Viscum album. Next base: position 399,385,748 of record OY728125.1, read on the forward strand.
TAGAAATAATATTTTTTTTATGAAAATGTAAACACTCCTACCATATTCAAAATAGAAATAAATGATTGTAGAAATAAGAGAACTAAAACATTATAACTGAATATGAATAATTTGATATTTAGTACCAATGATGTTAATCACCATCACTTAAGGTATAAAAGGGTTTTGAAACAACCATATTTTATTTATTTATATAGCAAGAATGAAATCAATCAAAAAGAAAAGGATTACATTACCTTCTTATCCTTATAATCCCTTGATCACAATTATGAGACATAATAGTATTTATATACATATTATCCTTTGATCAAAATAGATGCGGCCAAAAATAAAAAATCAAAGAAATTTTTTAGGGCCTTGAAAATTATCACATAGATACCTTACAATAGATAACACTCTAAATATTAATATAGGTTTACTAGTGATAAAATGTTACAAAAATATAAAAAAATATTTAGATAGATTGAGTAGACAAATGTATCAACACCATCCTTCTCAAATTCACCACAATTAATAGGAAAGACTCTAAATGTCATAGTTCATAGCTCTTGGAGTTAGTTTCAATGGACATGGATATACTGTTTCATTATGAATTAAATTCATCTGATGTCCATTTAGGTACTACCATCACAATTCTATAATATATATTGTACAATAGAATAAATTTTTTTCATATGTTTGGATATATTTTATCAGTCCTATATAATGAAAAACCTAATTTGATAGTTTTACAAAGATTGATCTAGAGAATATGTCTACCTACATTCGATGAATGTTTATCTGTTTAACAATGTTAAAATTCATCCAGAGAGACATAGATGTAGTTTTTAAGACATACATTAAAAGAATTTTGTTTTATATATTATGAAATAGCATGTCTATGTACAATTTATATGATCTTTTGATTATGAAGTTCCATATCATTTTATAATATAATTCGATTACAAACCATTGATTGATTAAAAATGTTCATCAAATTATAAAATTTCTTTTAATTAAATATCATTTGATTATAAAATGCCATCTAATTATAAAATACCATATTATTACTAATTGTTTCTATGTTTATTAAAAAATTCATGTTTTCTAAAAAAATCATTCTAAAACCTTTTGAGGTATAAAGTTAGTAAAACATGGTATGTAGGAAAGTTTGTTGTTATTATCAAAAACAATTTATATAATGTGTTGAAATAAGGAATTTTGACTCAATATGTTGATGGGTGATGTATTTTCTAAAAGAAAAATACAAGTTAACACATGGATAGATTCAATGATGATGAATAGTTTAATACACCATTTACCAAAATCATATATCATAATTATTTTAGTTAAAAGTGGAAGTAATATTTTATTCATAATATAATCCCTCATGTAATTAGGTATATTTTTAATTAGGAAGTGGTAATATTTTAATGGACAAAAATATGAGAGATTTTTTAATTCATATTTTAATTTTAATGGATAAATATTTTTTAGGAGGATATTTTTTGTTTTTTTTATGATAATCTATTTAATAAATTATTTAGTAATAAATTATAGATTAAAAATTTATGGAAAATTGGAATGTGGGTATATATTTTCCCATGTACTTGTTTTAGTTCCATTAGATATTGAGTTTCTAACCTGTGGTGTTGTACTGTTGAAATTTCTGACAGACGACTAATGAAATTATTCTTAGTACTTGATGAGACACTGAGTAACTAGTAGAATATACCAAGTTCCTTGTTGTTATATGGTAGATTTATTCCTATGTAAATGAATGTTATTTTCTTATAGCACCCCTTGGTTCCTAAAAAAACTAGAAAGTGTGGAATATATATTTTGTTTCGCATTCCTTATATCTTATCCAATTTCATCCCCTTAATCTATAAATGGTTTTACGAGTTTTTTTCCTTATATCATAGTTAATAGTCATATCTAATTATCTCTTACACTTCTTGTAAATTTATATTGTTGACTTTAAGTATGTTCAATTTATGGATTAGGAGCATTATTTCACTATGAACTGAAAAAATCAATATATAATGATGTCTATTTTCTTTAATGATGGATAAAGAAAGTTGGAGGATAATGAAAATATTTTAATTATTACTGTGTTTGAATTTTTAATAATCCCATTGAGTGATTATTGGTAAGCTAGTAAACTATGATAAATGAATGGTTTCATTGGTTTGATAAATTATGCATTTTCTTATAAGTGGAAAAAATATTACATTGTAGATCATTAACACTATATAGTTTTTAGTTTTTGTCTTATGATATAACATAGAGAGATTTACTATATTAGTATTTATTATGGGAATTTTACATGGATTGAATGACTTATGAATTTTTTATTGATGATATAGGTACTGGTTAGTGTTGAGGATAACTGGTAAACGTGTGGATTAACATGTTTATAGTTATATGAGTTAGGAATCCTTTAATCTTTAAGTACATTGATTTTTTTATTTTAATATATTACATACAGGTTAAATTATCGTCATTTGTGATTATTATAATCTTCATGGTTTTGTGACATTATATGACTATATAAAAAGGTATTTCCAAATTTTAGCTTACAACTCCCAAAAAGATATAATAAATATCTATTTATGTTTTTTCGTTATTTAATAAACTTTTATTTACTGAATTTATAAATTTCATGGGTAGTGTTATTTTATTTCATTGATGGGTTTTTTGGTTGAAAATGACCAGATTATTTAAATGAGGATTTACATGGATTGATAAATTTTCAATAAAATATAAATTGATTAAATTTAATGGTTTTAAATGTGATTTCAAATGGATACTGGATTATTGTGAATTGTCTAAAATGTGAGGTATTAATAAAATATTAGATAAGGTATTGGGATTTAAAATAGGTTGCAGGAGATGTATTTTGATTTGGATATAATATTTTATTGAAAATGTATTTTACAAGTCTCGATGAAGGGAAAATGTTTTTTTGATAAATTAGATGGACTAACTGAGCTTTTTTTGTGTGAAAATAATTTCATATGAATTTGTTACTAATGTATATTATAGTATTTAATCTATTATTCATCATAATATATGATGAATTATATTTTACTAAATGTGATACCTCCCTTATAAAATTGTTTTTTCATAACAGGATGAGATGCGTATCCAATGTGTTGCAGATTTTATTTTATGGGAACTTTATAGGTAAAATTACACGTAAAGATAAATCATTGTCTCATGAAATTAATATTAAAATCAAAGATGGGTTATATATATATATATATATATATATTTATAAATTGATAGGTCATTATAAATGGGTTGTGATCAGGTTATGGGGTTATCCTTTCTCTAGTGTATGAAACCTTATATTTTCTGAGATATGGGTTGGTATTTTCACCATAAAAAATACAAATTTTGATTATATACTGTGGATTAGACCCATTGGTTTTTTAATTGATAGATTATTCTAGGAACATATATATCCCCTTGTGTTGTTTTGATCACCATCTTGGTTTGAGATCTTAGGATATGTGAAAGGGATGGACCCTCGTTTGTGTGATTAACATCACCTTATTTGAAATAGTGAGAGAAATCATATAACTTGGTAGAAAAATTGTATATTGGAATAACACAAATATGGAAATGACATATACGATAATAAAAGAAATAGTGATAAAACAAAAATAAGGAGGTGAAATCATAAGACAAATTAAGGATCATGTTTTAGATTTCATGGATGTTGATTTATCATATTTGTGAGACCACAAGCTTAGATGATAATATTAATTGATGAGGAAAGTGCTACCATATCATTACTCTTATCAATAGGTGATAATATAAGGTAAAATAACACATTTGTCTCTATACGAAAAATGGTTAGACTACTATTTTATAAGACAATTCATATTTATAAGGCAATTTACCATCCTCTCGGTATCACTATGGAAATAAGATATAAATAAAAAAAAGATGATGATATTAAGGATTATTTATGTGTGGTATCAATGAAATGATGAAGTATGATACAATTGTGTTATTGGTTCTAACACTTGAGAATACATGAGATACATGGGATTGAGTATGACTTACTCAATGGGTATAATAGAAAATAGTAAAATCCAGGAAAAGGGGGTTTATTTATCAAAATATATGTTATTGTGGCCTTTCCGATTTCATTTTTGTTATATCATATTCCCATTTTTTATTTTATTAAATATTTTTATTATATTATTATTTATCATTGTGTCCCCTGTATGAATATATATCTTCTGTTCATTGTCTTTTGCTGATTGAATATTTTTTTGATCCATATTGTGTATCATTTTCATGGATTAATTATTAGGATAATTAATACTCATGATGTTTTGGGTTTGGATTTTAAAAAATAGTGAGACAATTGATAGGTTAACTGGGGAATTCAATGAGTTGAGAGTCATTGTGAATCATACCGTAGTTGAGGAGCGAGTCAGGATATGTAAATTCTCTATTATTTCCTGGGTGATTATCCCAAAAGGTGTTCAACCATGGAAATTTCATGAGCTTACCAACAGGATTACAGAGATATGGGGATTTAGTGACTGGAAGATGATGGCCATGGGGAATGGGATCTATCATATTGTCTTTCCCTCTGATGAATTCAAGCGGCGTGCATGGATCCTGGGGTCTATCTCTCTTAATCCTGGATTTCATCGGATTCATGAGTGGGATCGAAACTTTGATCCTAGCTCTGTCGGGAACTCCTTTTCACATGTATGGATATGTATCAATAAACTGATTTGGTTATATTGGCATCCTCAAATTCTATGGGATATTGCCTCTTCTGTAGGGAATCCTATTAGACTGGATAAGCAGACTGATAATCCCAATTTTTGGTATTATGAAACAATATTGGTGGAGGTTTACATGGCTAACACTTTAGTTGAGGAAGTTTTCCTCACCACTAGAGATGATAGCATCAACCTTGAGATTGATTATGGGACGAAACCCAAATTTTATTGCAATTGCCTCATTTTTGGGCATATCCTCACAGAATGTAATAGGAATTTTTTTTGCTAAATCTGTAATATCAAGGGTCATGATGACTTACATTGCCGAAGGAAATAAAAAGAGCAGGGAATTACTTCTGAAGTTCATGTGAAGCAGGAAGTGAATGGAATGCTAGAGGTTCAAGGGAATCCACTGAAAGGAAGTGATGTTGGTGTCAATGAGCATGATGATCACAATGGTTTGGATCCATCTAATCATAGGAAAGATGAGGAAGATCAGGGAACAACTGATAGAGGGAATACACTAAACGGTTAACGGGACTCTAGAACAGTCAATAAGGTTGCTGTTGTTATACATGGCTCAACAAATGATAATCTGGTACAGGATACTTCACAAGGGCCTCCAGAGGGTCAGGCTGATAATGAGGTACCTGGTGGTAATGAGGGCTCTACCAGTTTGCAGGAGCATGAAAAAGAGGAACCGGAAATCCCTAATAGTATCACACTGCACATTGATAAGCCAACACAGGAAGATGATCTGATGGGTGGGGATTTTCACAAGTACAAGCTTCGAAGGTTGCAAATAGGATTCTTCCTTCCACCTTGACAGGACTAATTAACTTGGAGAACAGGTTCACTTCCTTATCCACTGATGATGATGCTCATGAATCTACTGGAGGATCTTCAACTAATACAAAAGGGGATAACCTGGCAGAATCAGAGAAATGCATAGCAACAGGCTATGATGGTCCCTATACTAGGAAGCGGTCCTCTCATCAATGAAGGTTCTATTTTGGAATTTCTAGGGAATTGGGAATTCTCCCACGGTCAAAGCCCTGAAGAACATAATTCTGACCAATAATCCAATGTTAATTGGCTTTACTGAACCCATAATGAAATTTTTTAGGTGGATGTCCTTTAATTGGTCTTCTTTGGGGTACTCTTCCATTGCATCCAATCAAATGGGTAATAAATCAGAATCCTTAGGGGCTCTAAAGCACAGTACTGTAACAGTTGAGTCCTTCCATAGTGATCACTATTCTGTCTCCATGATCTGCTGCTTTCAATCTAATCCTTTGTGTGTTAGCTTTGTTTATGATTTTAATCAGTAGTTAAGAAGAAAAATATTGTGGAGGAATCTTGTAGAACGAGATGAGAACAATGACATGAGATGGATGGTACTTGGTGATTTTAACACGGTTCAGAGAAAAGAAGAAAAAACTGGAAGCTACTTTTGTAGAGCATCTTCCAGAGAATTTTCCTTATGTATTGATCAATGCAGAATGGATAAAGTGCCTATCTCAGGTGCTAATTTTACCTGGAGTAGATGCACCCTTAATGGTAGTCAAGCGAGTAAAATTGACAGGTTCCTGGTGCAGATGGGTGGAAAAAGTGAGGAAGTGGAAGTGTCTGGCATGACCCTTTCGAGATTACACTCTGATCATGATCCCATATTAATTGATATTTGTTTTAGAAGTCGGAGATCAGGTCCACTGCCCTTTAAATTTAACAATGCATGGCTGGTTGTGCCAGGGTGTAGATAGAATGTTACAGAAGCCTGGAAATAGGTTTCTCAAGGCAGTTCTTTGCATACCTTCACTAGTAAATTGAAAATTGTAAAAGCCAAATTAAGGGAGTGGAGTAAAAAGTCTTTCTCCAGCCTTGATCATGATATTAAAGAGGCTGACTCACTTTTATCTGAGTGCCAACAAAGTAATACCCTTCAGGAACTGTAATCTCAAGAGGAGATATAGGCAGCCTCAAGGCTGGATAATCTCTATTCTCTTAATGTAAACCTAGCATGAAATAAGTTCAATGTGAGATGGCTAAAGGAAAGGGATAGGAATTCTTGGTTCTTCCATTATATGTACAGGGAGAGGAACGTAAGAAGGTATATCAAGGATTTAAAAATTGATGATAGCATGTTTACCTCTGAGAATGACATTTCCAACTCTGGGGACACACTATTTTGAAAAGCTTTACTCTGATTCTGGGGTGGAAAACTCAGATAAAATTATTAGATGCATTGAGCCTAGCTTGTATGATGCACAGAACAAAAGAGTTACTAATATCCCCTCCATCAGGGAAATTCATGATGCTCTTCTCTCTTTAAACATGGACAATGTCATTGGGCTAGATGGATTTTCCAACAAGTTCTTTATTTTTTATTGGGACATCCTACATAATGAAGTGACTGAAGCAGTATGGGAATTCTTTCATCATTCCTACATTCCATTTGGGATGAACTCAAACTTCATTGCCCTGATTCACAATAAGGAGAATGCTTCGGATATTAATGATTTCAGGCATGTTGGTATTGGAAACACTATACCAAAACTCATTAGTTAAATAATATAAATTCGTCTAGGTGAGATTGAAAGGTCTCTTATTACTTTTAATCAGTTTGGTTTTGTTCTTGGCCGGAATATACATAACCGTCTATTTACTGCATCGGAGTGTGTTAACATTATGAGAACTAATGTGAGGGATGGGAATATGGCCCTAAAGGTTAACATATCAAAAGCCATTGACACCATCAGTTGGGACTTCATCTTCAAATTCTTGAGCATGCATGGCTTCTCAGATAAATTTATTGGTATGGTGCACTGCATTTTGGAAAGTTCTAGGATATCTATTCTGCTCAATGGATCACCCAGGGGATTTATTAAATGCTCTCGGGGTGTTAGGAAAGGTGAACTTTAACTGGGATGCTGTTCTCTTTGGATGAAGACTACCTGAGCACATGCCTTCATGATCTTGTCAATTCTAGGATCTATCAGATGATGACGTATGGGAGGGATTGTTTTACCCCTTCTCACTTATTCTACGCTGATGATATTCTTCTCTTCTCCAAAGTTGAGAGGAAAACCATATCTTGTATAAATTCTAGTTTCAATCATTATGAAGAAGTGGCAGGCCAGGTCATAAGATGGAAAAAATCTTTTGTTGTCTTTGGGGAAGGAATTCGAGAAGTGAAGAAAAATAGAATAGCTAGAAGGCTTGGCGTTAAGAGAGGTGCACTGCCTTTTAATTACCTTGGGCTGCCTTTGTTTTGGGGGTGAGTGAAAAGAGTCTAACTGGAGGGTATTTCACTTAAACTCATAAATCAGTTAGCCAGCTGGAAAGGGAAGACCATGTCTCATGCTGGTAGGATGTGTCTTGTGAATTCTGTTATAACATCAATGTTTGTTTATTCATTTTCACTATATAAATGGCCAGCTACTCTACTCAAGGAACTTAGTAGAATGGTCAGAAATTTCATTTGGAATTGTTCGATACAACAGGGGAAACTATTAACTCTTTCATGGAAGGACTGTATAATGCTTGTGGAAATGGTAGGAATGGGGGTGAAAGATATCCGGATATTAAATAATGATTTGCTTCAAAATATCACATGGAGATTGTTATTTGGAATAGACTCTTCTTTGGAATTTCTGTCTAGCAGATTTGTTGGCAGGTTACAGAAGAATTTGACTGTGTATCGGAAATCCTCTATTTGGACGTTAGTCAGAAATACATGCTCATACATTATGACACATGCTAAATGGCTGGTTTGTACAGATTCTCAAATGAATTGTTGAATCACTCAGTGGCTGTCCTTCCTAATTATTCATTCTACCATCATTCGTTTGTCTTTAAGGAGTCTTTCTATTTCTGATTTGTAGGGGAATTCAGAGGATGATTCCATTATTCCTACTCACCTACAGATAGAGATCTCTAAGTATTAATATGTCGACTATGATATCATCATATGGAAACCGGCGCCTAGTGGGTGCTTCTCTAGCCGTGGCTCCTATATTGTTCAATGTGGCAATGCACCTTCAGTACCTGCTTGGGTGGAGGGAGTGAAGAGACCTTACGTTTATCCTGCTGATGCAGTTCTAATTTGGAACATATAGAAGCATCAGTTGTCGTTACAATCTAGATTGTAGTAAACCAGAATGACTGTTACACCGGTATACTTCCTCTGCTTGGCTTTGTATGAAACTGCTACTCATGTGTTTATTTGTTTCCCTTTTGCTTCTCTATTATGGAGATATTTGATTGGAATTTTCCACTATCAATTAGCCTCTCATTTGGTTAGTGCATTACTAACCTCAGCCATGCAAGCTAATTGTAGTGAGAAGGTCAAGTCCCTGCTCATCGGTACTGCTGTTTCTCTTATTTCATACATCTGGATGGCCCGCAACAATATTGTTTTCAAAAAATGAAGGCCCTCTTTCAAGTATGGTATTATGATGATGCACTAATACATTAAGTCTTCCTCGGTGGGCCAATCTGGTTCAATTAATAATGACATTTCTGATTTTCTTCTGTTGAGATATCTCGATGTAAGTGGCAAGTAGCGGAGGACCAATGTGATGAAATTTATTAGGTGGATTCCACCAATAATTGATTGGCTAAATGTGAATGTGGATAGGGCATCTCTCGGTGCTCATGGACCAGCTGGATGTGGTGGTGTGTTCAGGACGTATCGAGGATTTAGCAAAGGATGATTCATTAACTATATAGGAAATGGAAATGCAATCATGGATGAACTATGGGAAATGATACAGGCGATTAGATATGCGTCTCGTTATGGTTGGCAGAAGCAGTGGCTCGAATCAGACTCTTCTGTTGCAACACAGATTCTGAAGGAACAGTCCAGGAATGTGCCATGGAAGATGCTTGTTTCCTGGGTAAATTATTTGCACCTTGCTGAGTCTATTTCTCTGGATGTGTCTCATTATTATAGAGAGGCAAATCAGATGGCGGACGCTCTCTAAAAAAGGTCAATTATGGTGGCTTGCTCAAGTTGGTCATTTTTACTTCCTAATTACTACAATGATCTTGTCCACAATGATAGGACTCGAACTGTGTACACAAGGCTGTCTAAGTCCCCCTTAGATGAGTTATCTTGTACTGCTTACTCTTTTTATATATATTTTATTAGGATCAGTTTTCCACCTAGCTCTTGGACCTTTTGGCTAAAGACACATTGATATTCAATTTTCATTTATGGTATCTTGTTTTCTAGTGGGTTGGGTAGCCCTCTACTCAAAGGTTTTCCTGAATCCACTTAAAATTTTATACACAATGAATTATGGTAAGTGGTATAATATTAATATTTCATATAAATAAAGAAATAATAATTTATAATACATGGGTTTCATTGTTCCAATGTATACTATATTGTCAAATATCAGAATAAGCATCAACATTGAGATATAGTTATAGCTATAGATGAGCAGTATTATAAAAGGAAAATGTGATGGTAGGTGATTACATCAATATAAGAAAACATATTGGATAATTTTATATAATTTATTATGAAAAATATATTTTCTTCATGGGTTTCATATATTTATGGATATTAAGATTTTTTTTAAATTTTGGACTTCCACGCTCTGTGCATATTCATATCAAGTTGATTATTTTATATTCATATAAATAATTGTTGGATTACATATTAGACCCCTATTTTTTAATATTTCTATTATTATTGATTAATTTTTTATCATTATAAATAATTTCTAAATATGAGAATAACCTAGTAGGTTGTTTTTTAGGATTTAGTATCCAACAATATTCTTAGATCATTTCTACTAGATGTTAGAATTGGGAATATAAAGAGGTGAAACAAATTATTTTCTTATTAATCCTTGATTGAATAAATGTGGGAACAAGGGATGAGATAATTAAAATAACTATTAATTTATATTATATGTTTGGAAAAGTTATTTATATGTGGACATGGTATTTTCGGATGTGGGAGGTTGTCTATGATCAATTCCATCAAACATGGATATTGCTGAAACTGAGGGATCTAGTATATGTTCTAGGATTAAGGTAGCTACTCTATGAATGACAATTTAATTCGAGTTTGGGGATTTTAATTTAGGAGTGTGAGGGACTCTAGATAAGTCTTTAGTCCTTATAATGAGTAAGGTTTCTCATTGTTTAAGAAATATCATAAAGGCATGGTTAGTTAATGGAACACATGCCTCTTTGAGGTGATGACATATGAACATTTTGAAATGATTCATTATTAATTAATAATCTATAATATTTAATTTTATAGATTTTAGAATATAACAGTAGTGGGTAAATAATTATTTTGAATTAGATTATTTTCTAGATTGATGTGGTTAATTTAATATTTATTTCATTATGATGGTTTCACATCCATTGGGAAATGATTTCGATATTTCATTAATGTTTCTTTAAAGAGAAAAAATGTGTGATATCCAAAAAAATTCATAAAATATTTTAAAACCTAGTTTCTCTTAGATTGGATGATGAAACTAAGGGCGTTCTAAATGAGGTTTTGAGTGATTCCATATTATGTGAAAAATAATTTTTCAAGCAGATATCCCTCAGGGGATTTTTAAGTTCCATTTTTTGACTATTTTAGGGAAGATAAATTATAAATAGGTTTAAAGAGGATTAATAAATAAAACTATGATGTGTTTAGGTGATTTTAGGAATCTAGATATTTTCTATCTATATAGAAGAAATGAGTCCCCAATATAACTAATCACATGAAAACATGTTTCATGTCAGGTTAATGTTTGTTTTTTGGAAGATTCATTATTCCCAGAGTGAAGAGACGACATCATTACGGGTCTATTGATAAATAAAAAATATATATAATTTTGTGATTGGGATATTTTAGAATAACTCAGTCCATTGTAATATTAACTAGGAACCAATAACATTTTAATGATGTATATTGTGACATGATAATCATTTCATGACATTAAAATAAATTCATATAAGAATAAAATTGTAATTATAATTGTGAATCAATTGGAGATATTATTCTATGGAGAAATGTGCTGATATATAGTGTTATACATAAAAGAAAATGTCACACAATAAAGGTATGAATTACACCATGGAGGGGTTAATCAATTTTATTTTCTATTATTTCCCCATAATGGGAATGTGTGACTCAAAGCTATGAAACTCACATTTGAAGGGATTTACATTGTGAAGGAGGCTTTCATGTCACGAAAGATGTAAAAATCTATTGTAGTGAAAATATGAGTTTCTAGTGATAGTAATTCAATGGGATGCGATACTTGGGTCACATCATGAAGGATTCAAGTCATCTAGAATATCCAAAATTAAAATTTATTATTTATTAGGGAAGTTTTGTGATCATTTTGTGGTAGAGTTTGATTATAATTTAATATATTAATTGGAAGAATTTTCATATCATAGTTAAGTTGGATTGAAGATTCATTAAAAGGTTAACAAAGAGATTCTCTAAATATTTAAAAGATATCTTTATTTGTAAAAATTTATGGATGAATACAGATCTTGATGTTTGGAATTACATATTTTTTTCATGAAATATAGATGGAAAAAGAGATCTAGATGTTTATCTCCCCAAAAAAGTTAGAAGTTTTAGCATGTATGTGAATGAAGATATATTTAATGTATCATTTAATATAATCTCAATAATTATTTGTGAAAAAAAAATATTATCCCTAATAGGATATTTAATCATTATTAGTGATTAATAATAGCAATTTCCAATCTTTTTTATGTATATAACGTTGAAGGGATAGTGAAACTGTTCAAAATTGTAAATAAAAAAGCTATGCTCTTAGTGATTTTGGGACATCAAAAAATAACTATTATATTATACATTGATTAAATTAAATTTTTAAATAATTTAGAAATGTATTGTGTCCCTCTTGACATGGTTCATATCATTTTTTCCTTGTGAGGGAGATATATGTTTCTACTAAAAGTGAAATAAAACCATTGGAGAGAGTTGTTTAATAAAATAGCATACCATAATTAACCACTTATTAAGGAATTTACCATGATTAGTTCTGAAAATATGTATTATATACGAGTGTTACTTTGGTATTTTACTCTCTTTTAATCCATTATAGTGATTGGGAACCACATTGATTTATTGAACTTTTATGGAATAAATTTTAAATTATAGACGAATAAAATGTTACAATATTTCCAATAATTCTGAATGTTTGTCTATATAAAACCATACATGGTACATTTCATAAAAAAGATATTATAGTAATATAATATAATGATTAAAGGTAGTTTGATTTCAATTACAAAAGATTCAATGCATTAAGAGTATCTTGGTCTGACACTCTCGATATGAAGGGGATGATGTGCAAATTCTCATACTCTATGTGGGGAAAACATATACAAATCTATTAAAAAAATTAAAAGGAATGTAAACTTTATTTGATTATTCCATTGAACATTTACAATAATTTTATTATATACCATAATGAATCTATGGATTCATTCTCCAATTAGTTGAATGTCATTATGGAGGAAATTCATGGACATGAAAAAAACCATGAATATATAAAAATCATGAAGAGGATTTGAGGAATATTTCCATCATGTTTTAAAATAATTTTATTATTTATAGAGGATAATAATCCATAATTGATTATATTATATTATATTGTCTACAATTTATTTTCATACAAGAAGTGAAACAAAGAAAATAGCTCCTTGTATAAAGGGAACTATTATGATAATACTTATTTTATTAAGCCTTAATTCATGATTTATTACATAATGGTGAAAATTACATAATCCCAAAAAAATCATGAATATAGGTGTATCAGATAATGTAGAAAAATATCATAAAAAAATTTAACAGAAATAAAATTACATTATTGAAAACATCACTAACATGTTCATACAATTCGATCGTTGTTGTAAAACTATATGGGATAACCAAGGGATATAAATATGAAAAGATTGATTTATAAATCCCAGTAAAAAAATAAATAAATAATATCACAATGTAAACCAATAATTGTGAGAGAATATTAATATCAAGGTATCCTAAGAGGGTTTATAATCATAATATTTAACAACGAGGAATGATATAACATGACTTTTTAAAGGCAACAAAGGAATTTAAAAATATCATTAAATATGCCATCATAGATATAAGACAAGAATAAATCCGAAGAAAAAATAACATAGTGATCCTAGGATAACCTACCATAAACCATACATGAAATATCATGAGATTAAAACATCATCCTATGTATAGTAGGTCTATATAATTTTAATCCTGCTAGTCACATTCATATTATATACATGCATTAGTTTCTATAATGATCATAAAAAATATGGATTAATATAATCAATTTTAACCTCACTATTAAAAATTTTGGGTTAAACAATTGTAAAAAAACAAAAAATAAAGTGTTGATAAAAATAGGATAATAAATTATAGTGGAAATGGTGATGGATATTAATTACACTAATGTTGGTCATGGAGATCCATAGGACAATTTCAACAGCATAAAAAAGTACATAAAAGTTCATAAAATGGGTGAATTAGAGAAAAAAATTGTAATCATTACATGGAAATAATAATTATAGTAATATGCATGTGTTAAAACATATCCAAAATTTACTAATGGGAAGTTAAACTACATGACATAAATAAGATTCATAAATATTATGGCTAATGAGAGGAACCATTACCTTCAGAAGAGAATTATAAATGATTTGGAGGAGATTTATAGTAACTTTTGAGAACCTCTAGTGGTATATATAGATATAAGGGTAGATTAATTCCATGATATATGGTTTTTACTATCACGTAATGGTAGGTTGAATTAGTTTTTATAGGAAAAGATATCAGAATTCTTGATTAATTTCGAAACATAAGTTTTTGACTATATATGATAACATAATAAAAACCACAATCATTATATAATAGTATTTACCATGGTCTCTACATGATAAGGTGTTTTTAAAAATTTTATATGTATAATAATCTAAATCCTTAAAATAATTTCCTTAGTTATGGGGATGTGTGTCATGTTCATAAAGATTTTAATTTAAAACCTACGAAATATAAAAATAGTTTTGAAGGATTCAGTAGGGATTTATAAAATTTATAATAAAACATTAAAAACACATTATTATAAATTTGAAATATTCATTTTTTCATGGATACCATTTATCTAATATATTAAATAACTTTTGCGACATTATGATGTAACAATACACAACATATATTTATACCATATTTAATTTTGACCCAACATTTTGACTATCTCTGAAAATTATGAAAAATAACCATTGGATAAATTTAACATGGTGATTTGAAAAATAATATTTATTTTATCCAAATAATTTTTTCTTTATGTTAATTTACAATTTTATATGAAAAAATTCACAAATAATGAGAAAAATGGTTATTGAAAATAATAGTTTTCTAACCCTTATAAAAATAATTTTTGGCCTCATAAAAATTTCTTATCATTTATATTTAATAAATATAATTAAATATTAATATTTTTTAAATTATCGTTTATTTTGGATAATATTGAACTCATCCAAAAAAGTGTTTTTATTGAACCTATATATTTTCAACAAATAAATTTTTATTTCATCGTATCAAAATCTTTTGTTTATCAGCCAAATTATTTAATAATTATAAAATTAATAATAAAAGGGATAATTTTAATCAATATTTTATTAATTATATAATCTAAAAAATTATAAAATTATGGTTTTTAAGCATATACAATTGTGATAACAACAAACACACTAAGGGTATGGTGTGAAAAGTAGAGATTTTATTAGGATAGTTAGATATACATGGTTTTGGATGTGATCACGATGACCATAAAATACTATTGTAAACTGATCCATTCATGCTTTAGTTGTTGAATCTCATATTGGGATTGGTCAAATAAAAAAAAATTATAATGTTTTTTCTTTATTATTTATTTTCATTTTCTTCAAATAATCTATCATTATTAGTGTTATGATTAATTTTTATCCCATATTATTCTCTTTTGTGATCATTTTGAGTCATCAAGTTTTCAATATCGAATTATTTATTTAATGATATTTTTTACACCTTATTTATATTTAGTTAATCCCATTTTACCTTCATGGTTACATTAGGAAAATTGAATTACTTTTATGTTTTATTGTATATGAAACTCAACATATTTTCTTGGGTACATTATCTGATAGCTTGGAATTTATGTGAAACCCATTTTAATTATATCATATGTTTTATGACGTGATGATTTTTTATATTCCACAAAAATGTATGGATTAAAATATTTGTGAGAGACATATATCCCTCAGATTTATTGGGTAATGGTTTATATCTAATGTGCTAGAAATTTTATGTGAATGGGTCAATAGGTAGCTACAAGAATAAAGGGATAGTATGATTGTGTTTAGCTATAATTAATTTTTTTAAGTGATTGTTTTGGTGTGAAGCTATGTTCACAAATATAATAAATTATATGTCTATGATTGTTCCATATTATTTATTATGATTCATTTATATTGTTATATTAATCTTATTTTATCATATAATTCCATAGTGAAAGTGTTATTGTTGGAGATATACTGTCTATTTGTCATGCTTATAGTTAACACTCTATGATTTATGTTTTTTTAAATCACATAATTTTTGTTCACATTATTTATATATGTTTATGATATAAAAAATATGAACATTAAATGTTAAACCTTACTAATAATTTTCTCTCACTGCTTATTATGTTTTCTATTCCCCAATGCTTGAAGGGGATTATGTCTCGTGGAATTCCTAATAACGGATTTAGATTATTTATAAATATTCAAAACATGTGATATTAATGTTTTTGTATTTCTATCCTCGAATACTCTAAACCTTTAGTTCCTTGGATTATTCAACTATTTATGCATATAATAATTAAACCATGTTTGTATTGTATAATTTTAGTAGGTTTATCTTGGGTAGATTTAGTTAGTATTATATGAGGGTTTGGTGGTTTTAAATATTATAATGAGAAAAAATAGTGAAATCATTAAAACCTTTTTTAAGACAACAAATTTATTTTTTGGAATGGTATGTCTAATTTTGGATTCCTATAAATAAATATATATCTAGATTTTAAAATTTGATGTGTGTTTTTCACAAATGAATCTAGGGGTAGTAACTTCCAAAGGATTTGTTCGAGTGTATCTAAACCATCATTCTAGTTAAAAATGAATGTTCCCTTACTGTGCACATGGTTTGAAAATCCCATGTGATATGATTAGGTTATTTCACATGTTCTTTGTAGTCCACTTTGATGGATTTGGTTATCATGTCAACTATCTTGGGTAACGAAAATATTCAAGGAAAATAATTTTGTATAACCTATGATGAATCCATGGGAGTTGTTATGGAAGAATATAATAATTATTTTTATGTTATTTATTCTATTTTTATAGTTTTATACATTATATGTTTACTAATTTGAGTAGCCTCACTATAAACATTTTTCTATCAAGGATATAGATGTATCAAGAAGGAACCATAATATTGATGGATGTAACGAAAAATTTGGTGATTATCCAAATGAGTTATGAACTGGAGTTAGAAATCCAATTGAAATTATCACATAACTCTATCATAATATGAATAGTAATAAGAATAATATGGAGGCCTTAAACACACCCAAAAAAGATAATATTTCTATCAAATCATTTATTTTTCAACATACACATTACATTAATGGGCCTTTAAACCCATCGATTTCTTTGAAATAGATTAATGAGATGGAAAATATAGTTTCTTTTATTAAATACATGGATCATAAGAAGGTATTTTATAGTGTCTACCATTTGGAATATGAGTATGAAATGTTCTGTAATATCCATTGGAATACAATGAAAATAGAGGAATTTGATTTTTTGAAGTAGTAGGATATAAATGAAATATTCATAAAAAAATATATCCTTCAAACTCTTAAAACTACAACAGAATGAGAATTACTTGAATTAAAAAAAGTATAAGAGTATATTTAATCTTATCAAGTGGAATTAATGGGAAATTCATGGTACAACCAAAATTACTTCTATATAAAAAACAGTATTATTGATTGATACTTTTTTACAATAAAAACCATTCTACATAGAACATTAGTTTGAATGGAATTTGAAACCTATGATTTAGTTAGTTGGTCCTCTATTAAGGTTAAAATAGAAGATGGACACCCACAAAATTCTAGTGAAGGAAAAATAATTTTGGGGTATCATGGAATCCTGAATGAAGATTATCATGAGGGTATGAATGCCTAATTAGATACATATACTGCATTCGATGGAAAAATCCTAGGTAATTCCCCTAATGGTTTGCAGAAGTACTAAAAGTTATGTAATGAAAGTCACATATCTCGTGATTTTATGAATCCTCAACTAATACTTCACCCACACATTATTTATTAAAATTATAAGAGAATGGATATTAAGTGAATCAATTCACTAACCTTGGGGTTAAGAATGATAATATTTAGTAGAATCTTTCTAAACCATGGGGGTATGGGAGAGAATATGATAATACTATTATAGAGATGAATTATAATGATGAATGGTGAAAGGTACAAAATCCGTTTACTTTAGAACCATGAATATATTATTTAAATTTGGTTAGATTTATTATTTTATATCCTATGTGTTTTCAAAAAATTTTGAATACAAACTTGAAACATTGAATATCAATCTATCAATGAAAAGACTTTCTTCCATTCTAAATATAACTATGGTTTAAAAATCATCTCCAATAATTTTTTACAGGGAGATAACTAAAGAAAATATGGTCTTTCTATTTATATTTTAATTACAAACAATCATATTATGGACTAGATTTTCTTATAAAAGGATCTTATTAATTACCAAGAATTAGAATATCATTTCATATCCATACTCATACAATTATAAAAAATCAATGATAGGATGATCCTACTCCTTCTTGAGAAGAAAAATATATAATAAGAGACTTGATATAGATAAATAATGGGTTCTTAGGTCATATTACCAAGGGGCAATTAAACATTGATAACATGATTATTGTTCTGAAATATATTGATATATTTCTAGATAAATAACATTGTCTTCCACCACAATGTGATGTTGAATTCCCAATAAATATCATCCCCAAATCATTATCCTATAAAAACTTCATCATCTAAAATAGATTCCATTGAATTATTCGTGTTAAATAATCAATTACATGTGAATATTTAAAGAGGTTTTATACTCCCTCGTGATTTACCATGGGGTACATCGGTCTTCTTTATAAAAAATAAATATGGATCAATGCATCCTTGCATCAATTATCATGATCTCAACAAAATCACATAAAAAACCTATATTCTCTAACCTATACTAATAACCTATTAGATCATCTAATTGGATCTAAATTATTCTAAAAAATTCACCTATGTCTTAGATATCATCAACTATGTGAAAAATGGGAGGATATTCTAAAGTAAATATTCCAAAAAAGGAATAGAAAATACAAGTTTATAGTGATTTCATTTTGACCTACCAATATAACGAATATCATCCTGGATCCTATAAATAAATACTTTTTAGATGACCTATATAATTTTTGGTAGTCTTTATATATGGTAGTATTTTATATTATAAAATAAATAAGATCATGAATATCAGTTAAGGACTATATCGAAGACCTTAATAAAGGATGTATTATACACACAAATCATAAAATATGAATTCTGGGAAAATAATACCCTTATTGGGTTATGTCCGCACAAGTGAGGGTATATACATAGATTCATCAAGGAATAGGGTTATTAAACAACATAACAAACCAAATACATTGAATGAAATATAGAGTTTTCTTAGGTTAGTTAGATATTAACAACACATTTTGAAATTTTTTTCATGACTTTTGAAAACCATTGGTCATGATAACAAGGAATTGTGTCAAGTTATTATTGAAAAAATAATATGAGGAATGATATAATGAGTTTATAGAAATCTATGTCATCACCCCAGTACATACATTACCTTATAGTGGTGGAAGCATTGTATTTATTGTAATAATTCCTTAAAAGAAAAGGGATGTATCCTCCGAAAAAATAAATATGCATTACTAATTCATCATTCAAATTAAATACTCATGAAAATAATTACACAATGAATGATTTGAAATTAGTCATTCTGATATTTTTATTAAAAAAATTTGCATCATTACCTTTATAGAGAAACTTTTTATATATACACTGATCACAAGGTCATGAAATATGTTTTCTCAGAAAAGTGATCAAACCTGCACCAATAGATATTGTTTCATCTAATCCATGACTTTGACTACTCGATAAATTACAACCGTAGAAATGAAAATGAAGTGTATGATGCTATAAGTAGAAAATATCATGCTATATTATACATAATGAGTATTTTATGAAACCAAATACTCATGTAATAAAAAAGGAATAATCTTGGATTCCTATGGGAAAGGAATAAATATTTCACGATCTAATTTCCTCTTAAAATATCTATTCATTAAAGGATCAACAAATCTTTAGAGGATTATGTAGAGTTAAAAAAGATGATAAATAATATTTGAGAGATAGTAATTTATAAATAAGGTGTTATAAAGGAGGTAAAATTAATATGTTTCCCATATGAACCGAAATTGAAGAAGTTGGTTTTGGATGATTTACATATCTCAACCATTTAAAACCATATTTTAAGAGTAAATATTTATGGAGATCTAAAGTAAAACGTTTTGTGTGATAACATGAAGAGGAAATTAATAGAGTACAAATCTTGATGACTAGTATGTCATCATGTTAAGGTAGAGACATATAATATTAATGGGATACTTATTTTATTACCCATACATATAGAGAAATTGGAACGAATAAACAATTATTTCATTATAGGATCCCTAATATATCTAATGGTCACAATGTGATATGGGTTTTAGTCATTATTCATACAAAGTAAGAAATTTTTTTTCAATAAAAGTGGATTTCTCATGTGATCATCTTACCGAGTTATATATTTAATACATTTTTTAATTCATGGAGTACCCTACTCTATTGTATCTAATAATTATTCTAGAAAATTATTCATCTAGTTTTGGGGTCTTAGCTAAATTTTAAAAAATTCTTACAACACTCAGATTGAATATAATTCTAATAAAACCATTCAAACTCTTTACGATATAACAAAATCTAATTCAATTGGTTTCAAAGTATGTTTGGATAAGTATACACCCATTATATAGTTCTCATATAAATATAGGTTCCATTATAATATCCAAATTAAACTAGATCCGGCTCTATATAGGAATTGAATCTGGACCCTAAACTGGTAGAATAAATATTGGGAAAGTAAGCTAATATGGCCTTATATTGTCTATTTTTTTTTGGACAGGGTCCAAACCATTTTTTTTATATTAAAATAGTCCTATGTAGAAAACATATCTATGTTGATAATTGTAACAATGATGTAAAAAGTTATAGATAAGGAATTTCTATGAATATCTCCATTTAAATAGTTTTGAGATTTAGAAGGTTTGTAATGGTGAACCCATGCTACATCAGTCCATTAGAGATCTTATATCGTGTTGAGGTTTTTATATATTACATATATATTTCTACTCACCTCTGAAATGTATATTATGTGTCCCATATATCAATTTTTAAAAATTTCATACTAGACCCCTCACATGTACTAATCTTGGATATTTTGAAAATGGATCATGAATTCTCCTATTAGGAACAACCCCTGGAGATCATAGTTCAATGAGATAATGTGTTGTGGAATAATAATAATCATATGGTTAATGTTTTATAGATAATATATAATTTTTATTACAGTATGAGGGAACCTATGGATGTGATGAAAGAAAAGTATGATCACATTTTATCTTTCATGAAATATAATTCTAAGGGTGATTTTTTTACCAGGGTTGAATGTAATGACCATAATTTTTTCTTCCTAATTAAATACTTTATTCAATGGGTTTCTTCAAACACAACATTGAAACCAAACTAATATATACTGATATAATGTATCCATAAAATTATATAGTATATATAAGCTTAACCAAATTATGTAATATACTTAATTAAATATATTCCTGTAAATTTTTTAAAAAATATAAAATATAAGAAATTAATAAAATATAACCATATTTTTTAAATTTATTTTAAACAAATTTATAATATTTATGTCACATAAATTTATGATTATATTTAATTTTAAAAGAATAGTTAAGATATTGAAAAATGATTTAGTATAAAAAAATTATTTTTCAAGATATTTTTTGACATTATTTTAATTTTATGATTAGAAGAAAATATATTTGAATTTGAAAAAAGTAATGTCATTATTGATTTTATTATAATATTTTTATATTAATAACAATATTTTATATATTTTTTTATATTAATTAATTTTCAGGTGAATTGATAAAATACTAATTTTATTTATGTCATTATATTAATGAAATTATAATTTTATTTGAATACATTGAAATAATTTGAAACCATTTACTATGAAATTATATATTATAATTTATGATATGTAATTTTAAAATACTATTAAATTTTAAAAATCATATCCTCTAATTTTTTAAACATTATATAGCTATTTAATGTATTCTATTTGTGACTATTTTCTTTAATTGTTTATGACATGATGAAATGATTTTCTAATTACATTAACTTCTAAGTAAGTAAATATTTAATAATAATTATAATTTATAATTTATTGGAATCAATGGAATTGATAATTCTATCCTAATCATAAATATTTTTTCACATAATTTGTTTTTTTGGAAAAAACTGGTTTTTACAAATTCTATTCTTTAACATTATGATTAATTTCCTTATACATAGATAATTAATTATGATAAATAAATATTATATTTTATATAATAATTTTCATACTATTTAATATGGACAATTTTTTTTTGGTATAAAACCATGGTTGTTAAAAACAGTGTTAATTACCATAATAATAATGAAACAATTATTTTATAATATATTTTATATCAGTATCATACAATTAATAACATGTAATTTAAATTTTAACTAACTAAAATAATGAATATAAAATTATTTATAAGAACATAAAAATATATTAAAAGACATTTAACTGTTAATAAATACTAAATTAGTTTAATAATCCATAATGGTCAAAATGTATTTTCTTACTGAAATAGTTTTTCTATACATTATTTTTTTACTTTAAAATTAAATTTTTTATTATATGGAGATTTAATTGGAATGCACAAATATTAAATTTGGTTCCATAGAACCTGAATTTTTTCATATTGGGATTGTAATATGTGTAATAAAACCTAAAATCATAGAGTGTAAAAAAATTCTAGTTTAAGAGTAAAAAAATAATATGTACGAACATTACTGAAAAAATTTCTATTAAATGTATAAAACATCTACATAAACACATTTTCATATAACTACTGACCAAGATAAACCACATAAAATATAATTTCAAAACATTGGACCCATTGACCTTTGAATTGTGTCATTGTATTATTGAAAAATGATGAGTGTTTCAAAAGTTCCCCTTTTTCTCCCATTATAAATAGATACCACTACCACCCTTGAAATATAAACAAATAATTAGAATTTAACATTAAAAAAAATTAAATTTTACACTATAAAGAATTACATCCAACCAAAATCAGACCCTAGTAACTCATAGTTAGTTTAATCTCTTGAATTTCATGATACTTTTCCCAGAAAAAATCATGTCTCCAAAGTAAGTATCTTTTTCTCTTCAGATTTTATTCGAATATTACTCTTCCAAATGAAATATAACAATAATAATATGATTAATTATGCATCATTAGAATAATAATATGTTTTTATATTAGTTTTATAACTCTTATTTATTCATTTCCATCCACATATAAAAATAAAATAACATCGTTAGTTAATTAGGTGGACTATCGCTTCCAAAATAGGACATCATTTGTTTATTATTATCATAATTCATGGAAGTTATTTGTGGAGTTAAAGAGAAAAAAGATGATATATCTCATATAATTTTCTTCCTAAAATTTCACTTCAATATCCACATTCACTCCAATCATATGATAAGAAATGGGAGAGTATATGTTCATACCAACGGATTACCACATCTATGATGGAACATATTTATTTATTCCTTCTAGATTTTAATACATTATTTAAAAATATTAAAATAAGGTTTAAAATAATCAAAAAACGAAAATAATATCATTAATCTTCTATAATAAGGAAATTAATTCAATATAACTATCTCCTTAATCATACTCTCAAATCGAGTTAAATTGTGCTAATGATTTGGTCGGGTTGACCACCTATGTGAACAATACAACTAACCCTGAGTATGGTTGAATATGATAACATTAAAACAATTATTTTTATTATTATTATATATTAATAATATCATGGATAATATGTGGGTTTTGAAATATTATTTAGAATTTAGCATTTTATGTATATTTTTGCTCATTAATGTACCAGAATAATCCATTAGCAATTCATTTTTCATATAACATGACCATAACATATAGGGAACTAAATAAGAATGTTTTAAATAAATATAATTTTTATATTACTTAATAATAAATTACATATCAATATATCACATGTTATAAAATGATGGGTTATGATATCAAAATTATAAACAACCACAAAATAGTTAATGTTTTAGGCACCAGATGTTGAAAAGAGAGTATAATAATCTAATACATGAAGAGATTTATTACTAATAAATTTTATTAATGGGAATATATAAGAATTATATTCTTATTTATATTACTAATATGTTCATTTTTACTATATATGAGATTAAATAAAAACTGTTGAAATCATGAATAAGGGTAAATGACTTGGTTACACAACTTGTTTTCTTTGACTTATACAATTTATTATTTGAAATTAGTTTTGGGAATAATTTAAATTTTAAAAGATTTTCTATTTTTTAATTTACAGGAAAATATTTTTTATTCCAATTTACTTTACATTAATGTTTTTATTTTAATTTTTCATAAAAAGGGTACTTTTGAAAAGTGACTCTTAACCATGGATTTTATATGGACAAAAATGAAATGTTTTAAATGTTATTTTTAATATTGTTTTTTAATTATCTTAAAAAATCTATATATAGTGGATTTATACTTAATTTTTCACCCAATATTATAATTTTATTTCATTATTTTTGGTGATGATGTTTTATGTACTAAAGGATTGAGTTTATAATATTTCTTATAATATTTGGATATTTTTAGAAATCCATTTTTTCATATTGGTTCCCTATAGAAAAAATAATAACATCCATTTTTGATTCAATATTAAACTAAATTTATTTTCATGTGATATTTATATGATGGTTTTTAAATTTTAAGGAATCCCATTTTCATTTATTGAGTAATTTTATAATGTGGTGACTTTTGTTTTTAAGTGGCTCACAAATGTATGGATCATGAGATGGGTGGAAACTGTATATCCCACCAATGAATTGAGTAAAATCCTATATATCATAAAATAATAATTTATGGGAAAAATTTATGGAGTGATATTTTCATAAAGTGTGAGTGGGAATGTGTTTTTCAGTAATCAAAATTTAATTATTAAATATTTTGGCAGGTCTCCAGGTCCATAATGAATCAAAATACATTGTGTAGAGCCCCAGGATTTGGTCACTAACGAGTGGGGTGGGGTGAATTAGTGGTTTATTTTTTGTTTGAATTAAATTAATTTTAATTAAACAATCCAACTTATTATGGTTATTGATGCACTCAATATTATCTCTCAATCTATCCTCATATTGAGTTGTAATAATGGAGAGAGAATCAAAAATTATTTATAAGGTTCCACACAAATAATTTTCCTCTATGAAACTAGTTATTGTGCTATTTAAATATTTTCCACTATCAAACAAGTGATTAAAATTTTTTCTACTCCAACCGAGATACTTATTGTGCTCCGGCTCTACCCAAGTGACTCTTTCTTCACCTAATTGATACATAAATACTTCCCTGACATTCACCTTTGACTGAAAGGATGAAATTTCTATATTTTCATATGAGATAGTTTTTATGCTCATGAAACCAACTAAAAATTATATCCTACACCTCAAATCAACTAGAAGACATGACATTTATTCATGTGATGATACATTTTTAGATGATCTCTAGAAAATACTCTAAGAGCTTATAGGATATAGAAATCTTGTGTGTGCCTTAGGTACCTGGAAGATCCAATGACCAGGTCAGTTGGTCTTTCTCAATTCTGTGAGATCACATTTATTTTGTCTATTTACTCAGTGAAACTATTATCAAGAAGATTCTTTATACTTCAATAGTAATATGATGTTCATATTAAATATGTGAGAGTGATTAAAAAATATTATGTAATATTTTATTCACAAATAATACTTTTAAAATTTTAATTACCATTCTTATTTAATTCTTAATTCTAATTCATTTGTAATATAATGAATAGTATTTTAAAATTAAACCCAATGAAATATATATATTTTTATTATGGTTATATATTCTTAATTTCACTATTCATGTATTTCTTCCTTTGGTTATTTTCTTTGAAAATTATGCTATCACATGTGGATGTATGCAAGAACTCTCTTCATTTTGAATCCCTATTTATACATTGAACAAAACCAAATGTATGTGAGTGAAATATTCTCCCTCATTAAATCATTACAATTATACTTAAATATCATTAATGAAAGTTTAATCATTCTATATTCATCATGTAATGTTATAAACAAAATTAAATGATTATCTTAGTTATTTATTTGCAAAAAATATAATATCAGAATAAATATTTTTTAGTAATCAAAGAACTCATGATTAAAAATATAAGTTTAACAGAACACTTTATTCCTGTAAACCTTGAATACATGGTTCAAAATTTAGGAAGCCTAAACTTTTCCTCTCCTGGATGCAAGAAACAACTTTGAGAAAAACATATATCCAAGAAACAATGACTGAATACCCATATTATAATTGTATAAAAACAAAATATCTCTCAAAATTATAATCTATCTTAAGTTTAGTTCCATAATATTTAAATGAAAAAAATCACTACCTCTCACAACATTTTATCCAGAAATTATGATAAATAAAATAAAATATTTTTATATATTTTAATGGTTATATGATAATATTATCAATGGTTTTTGTAATCTCAAATATATTCCAAAAAACATGTTGTGTCTTTTTTATGTGAGTTTGATAGTGCTCATCATGGTGAATATTTCAAGAAATAATTTAAATCATGAACTCTTATACACATGATATAGGAATATATACTAATTATTATTTATTCAGTTGATGTTAAACGAGGAAAATATTCATATTCCTGAAATTTTTAGATTTTATACAAGATTTCAAGACTAAAAAATCATTCTTATGAGATTGTGTTTTTTACAATAGCCCATTTTTTCCATTATAATTTTAGAATTAAATATTTCAAACATAGAAATCCACCAATGAGGGTCAAGGATAAACATAATCTTCATTAGAGAATATAAGACTGAATGTAACACAGTCATAAGGATTTATTTTATTCTTAAAATTTTAATGGTGGATGAATAATCACTTCTGTATCCTGTCCAACATAAAAAAAATAATTTTTTATATCATTAATAAGTAAATTCTAGATAAATTTTATTTAATATATTAGTAGGGGATCAACACAGACACCATTTACACACTCATATCATAGGTCATGTCAACCCATAGTAGCCCACTGACACACCTAACCCATTCACATTTTAACTCTTATGGGATTATAAACTGATTCCCTCACAACATCCACCTTTCAATCTAGGCCTATTGGTCCCCATGCGTATTTAAGAAATGCTCCCAAAATTATAGCTTATAATAACTAGCCTAGATGGACTGGTTGTATACATCTTTAATATACATAAATAAAAACAACTTACCCAATATCTCATATAATGTGAAAATCCAAAAGTCATGATTCTTAATCATCATCTTCCGGAATAATGTAATCAAAATTTTCATGCACTTTTTAAAATTATTATTCAAAAATTATCATGTGAAATATTATTTTTTATGGTTGTTATTAAGTCATCATCTTCCCATCATGTGAATAAACATTTTCATGGTATTATAGTTTTTTTATTCAATGTGATCACCTATCACCAAGATTTTCCATTTAAATATTAGTTAAATAAGAATAAAAAATACAATGATAATTGATCAAGAATGATATCCAATTCCATATTAGGAATATATAAGAATTATCCAAGAATCACCACTTCATCTTCAACATACCACACAAATATTATCTTATCACTAAAAATAGAATCAACCTAGGTCCCAATAATCACTAATTTTGGATTTTGATGTTAATATATTTTAGAAAATTTAAAAGTAGATACTTCTTCTCAAAAAAGCGCCCTAATTATTATAAATCAATGAAAATAGTTATGTGGGGGTATTATACTCTCATTTATCTTCTCAAATACGTGATATTCTCCATTTTATGAAAATATATTTCTATCTTATAAGAGAGGGATGATCTGATGTGGTTATCTTAACAATATTCTATTACATAGTCACCTATAATTCTATGTGGGCTATCACAATTTATAAAATAATGGAGATACAACTAAGGTTGTTCATTTTGTCCATAAACTACCATGCATGTGAAATAATTCCCATAAATCAACAATTCTCATTTAACGATTTATAAATATTATGAATTAAATATGAAATTCAAAATCATGCACACAATTAAATTATAAAATAATATTTTTTAGAAGAAAAACATATAGCTACCCATTTCCACATTTTATGATCAACTAATTACTACCCCTTAATTGATATGATCAATTCAATTAAGAATGGGGGATGAAATTGTGATTTCCATATAAAACCATTTAATGTAGTAATGATACTCAAAAATTCAACATTCATTGTATTTTTAACATTTAAAATAATTAATAAATAAATTATCTCATAAAGGGATGCAACAATATCCTTCAATTTACCAAATGTATGTATCAAATAAATTATATTTATAGGAATATCGAGGGGCCTCCTTGTCCTTTTTGTGTAACATTTGAGATATAAAATTGCTATCAATATGAGCTATTATTTTCTCTAAATCTCTTTCAAAATCATTTATAAATTGTGTGAAATAAAATTTTCCAACTTAGTTTCTATATCTATATTCTTTCCCTTATCATAAGATTGTTTCCCAACAACCTTGCATTTTTTATCTAGTATAAATTGATATATTTAAAAATCTTTTCATTATTTATCGAAATACTTTTTCACATTATAATATATATAGTTCTTATGAATATTTATTTTTGTTGAAGACACTTCTATTTCTTAAAATTGGTAATATCTCTCGGTAGTGTTTTTAGGAACGCATTATACATGTGTATATTTTGATTAAATCTATAAAAAACATCTTTTAATCATGAATATATGTTTTCTATTGAAAAATTGGATGAATTTCATGGGAAAGAAATTCTTTCACTGATGAATAGGTTTTACATATTCACAATTAATTACCATTTATTAATTCATATTTCCTAGAAATAGCATTTACTACAAGGATGTATACATTTTCACCCATAAATTTCACCGCACCAACAATAACCTATTTACTCTAATATTTTATCTTGATATGTATTCTATCCACACACCTATTATTTAAATACTTCTACTACATCAGTATTATTTTTTCCTAAGGGGTAATTATTTTAATTGAGTATTTATTTTTCCCTTTTGATGTTGGAATTTAACTCTCAATTTTTTTTCTTATTTACTATTTTTGACAATATTCATCTTCTATTAACATCCCAATCCATACTTGTATCCATTAATTTTATTTGTATTTAAATTTCTAGTTCAAATTTTTATATTTTATTCATATTTTATCCCATATAAATATAGAAATTATATTATCCTCATGAATTTTCAAAATTATTACAATATTTCAATGCCCGGTTCAAAAATTTATTGCAACAAAAATAGTATCTTAAGATCAATTTTCTCTTATTTTGTTGTGTAGTCTATTTTGATTTCATAGATTGTAAACCTTGATGATTTTGGTTGGATACACCTCAATTTAGGTCACATCTTGGTGAAAAAATCTTAACGATTCTTTTCAAATCCACACTTTATGTGGTGGGTTTGTTAGAATTTTCCCCCATCCATACATTCTAAGAGTTTGGTATAAAACCGATTCCAGCACTTGAAACAACATTATTATACAAGATTGATTATTAGTTATGGGATACCATATTCCCAGATGATATTTACATTTTATTATAAAATTATCCCACTCTATTCATTGAGTCACGATCATCAATAAAAAATGAGTTTCAACATATCTTCTTCCAGTTAGTTGTGATGTTCCATATTTTTTTATTCTCGAACCATCAATATCTCATCGAGATCTAATCAATTCACGTTGAGGGAGTTCTTCTAATTATATCTAATATCAATATTTATCCCAATATACATTCAAATTCATTATTTTTTATTCAATAATATGTATTTATTCTTAAAAATAATTTTAAAAGTCCTTTACCCTTTTATTTTTATCCTCTAGTTGAGTATCATTGAAAACCATAAATACTTTGTGAAATTTTGGAAAATAATGGAATGAATATAGAAAAAAAATCTCAATAAATTAATCATAACAATCATTTATTTTAAAACATTCAATAGATTCAATACAAAATTTTTTATAATGATAAATTATTTTATCTTTTTATTTCACATGTTCTATGTGAGTGTTAGTTATTCCATAAATTTTAACCAATGAATGATCGATGGTAATATATTCTTCTAAATATATTTTTTCAATTACAATGGGACTTTAATCCAATAGAAATAAAATTTACATATTCTATGGTATGATTAATTATATGATCATTGAATTAAAAATATATATATCCATGTGATACATCATCATCATAGGTCAAGTAAGATTTATCTGAAGAGTCATAATTTGTTTTTCAATATATACCACTTTGATTATATTTAGTTTACATAATTTCAAAATTTATTTTAAGATTATATTTTATATTCTTATCATGTATGTTCCTTGTTTTTTTTTCGAGTTTTGGATGAAATAATTGGAATAATATCCTTAAGATAACATCATTTTTTACAATCTAAGGTAGATCACTCTTTTCCAAAAAAAACACTTTATGTAGAATCAAATTGATCTCTAGAGGTAACCCACATTATGATATGACTTTTAGATCCCTAGAAGATATTGAATAATGAGATGTGGGGGCAAGTTAGTGGTCTCTGTTTTTTCAATTCATTTTCATTGTAATTCAACCTCTCAATATTTTTAGGTTCTTTATCAACTCATTATTCTCTTTAAATCTCACATAATGTATTGTTGTAATAATGGTGAGAGAACCACATAATATTTAGATGGTTCGAATAAAATCATAATATATTCTAAAATAGAATATTCTCTATGGCTATAAATTATTCACCATTAAAGTGGTGATTAAAATTTTTCCAACCCTAAATAAGAGACATATTGTGTCGTTCCCCCAACCAGGAGACTCCATGTTCTTCTAGATCCATCAGAAAGACTTACACTTATATATGATATGATTGAGAGACTTCCAATACTCCATCTCTAATCGATAGACACATTCTTCCACTAACACCAATCATAATACTTTACCTGTTATTATCATTAACCAAAATAATTCACCTATATTCAAGGTTTGATTTTCTATAAGAAGATATTTTGATCTTCATCTATGATCTTATATGATCTTTCTTGATCTTGTACACTTCACATACCTTCTGAAACCACCGATCTAGTTTGTTTTAATTTCCTAATTATGTATGATCAACTATACATGGCATGTTTTCTACATGTAACTATGATCATGAAGATTATTCCTTATTATGTAATGAATTCCTAACATCAATGAATACATACAAGTGTTGGAAAACTATTCATTAATACTTTCTGAAAGAATAATAATTTCAAAAAATCGATTAACTTTCTTCTGTACTCCTCAATCATCATGAATTCATCATAATCATTATGTAATTTTCAATATTAATCCCTAAAACAGACACAATGAAAAATATTAATTTTTGATTTTGATTTTATTTTCATTCTTTCAATATTCAGGTATCTCATATTTTTCTATTTTATAAAATAATTATTCAATTATTTGTGGATTCATACAAGAACTACCTTCATTCTTCAACCCAATGTCTACCAAGAAAAATCCCAAAAGGGCGTTATTGCACGATTCATGTTTAGAAAATCCTCATAAGTAAACTATACTTACATTCATGAAAGTGAATGCTTATTATGTTCTTCACAAAAGGTTCTAAACACACATGTGTGATTATATCCATTATTTTATCTTCATGAAATATAGTATTTATATACCTTTTATCACCATTATAAAGGTGACCACAAAAATCTATATTGTATTTAGAGAACCAATTCTTCACAAAACCCTTATGTGTGCGATTAAAAATTAATGTAACCCATGTATTTTCCACTCCCTCATGCAAGAAAAATCATTATAGAAACCTTCTCTTGATGAATAAATGTTCATGTATTCTCTATATATTTCTCAATAAAAAATTATCTCTCAATATAATTATCTCTCATTGGCATCATGCCTCAAAAGTTCATGGAAAAATGATGCTACCTTACAACAACTATGCTTTGGGAATTATGTCACCTCATATATCCTTTTTTATGTCCTATAATGGCCAGATAATAACATTATCAATTGTTTTGGTAATCTAAAATATACACCAAAAACATGTTATGTCATATTATGTAACTTTTTACTAGCTCCTCATGGTGATTTATTTATGAACTCCCTTAAAGTATAAACTCATCCAACCACACATTATGACCTTATAAAAATTCTCTTTCGTTCGGTCTATGCTACATATTTGAAATATAGACATGCATGAATGACATAGAATTCATGGATGATTCATAGAATATAAAAAATCATTCTTATGGCCCTGGTAGGTCTACAATAGCTCAGTTGAGTCAATCAGAGTTTCTTCATGAACTCTGTCATACACAATGTCATGTTGATTAGGGATGAGGTTGAAGATGATCCTTAGTAGTGATCATATGATTCAAATCAACCCAACTAGATGACTAAATTATAACCATATTTTTTAATGATGGATGAATTATAAGGCATGTATCCCATCCCACATTAACAAATGCTTCAAACTAACACTCCTTAACAATTAAATCTATTCCACAATTAATTTGATTAGGAAACAGGGGATCAAAATCTATAACTTGTGCAACCTATCCTCACATGCCTCACCAAACCATTCTGACACATCAATAGCCTAGTCCTATTTTTATACACACACTTTTCAGCTTATACATAGGTTATCTCATACATTATGATATTTCATAGATTAAATCAATGTATCACTAAGAGGGGGGTGAATTAGTAATATTTTTTCTTTTATGTTTCCTTAATTTTTAAAATGGTCACCTCTGGTTTAAGAGGAATAACATTTATAAAAACAAAACAAATCACACATCTTCTGAAACATAATAATTTAAATGGTTCACAAATCAAGAATATCATCAAGATTTTTGATATGGTCTTGAAAAAAACAAATACAAACATATTCACAAAAAAATAGTTCTTTTTTCGGTATACAACAAGGAGAATATACCGTTAACATCATGTATAAATATGATAAAAACTATATGTGCTTCATGTAGCACACAATAATGAAATATAAATTTGTGTTAGAAGTTACAAAACCTTCACCGGTTTCATAAAAAACATGTTATAGTGCTGAATTGTGATGTTTCAAAAAAAATATTCACTTTCTTTGGTAGATGTAGGTATGAAAATACCTGGAATTTATAATGATACTCAGTATGATACCCATGTTTGATTCCTCAATCTAATTTCTCAGTATTAAAATTTATTTCTTCTAGAATAACCATAAAAAATTCTGAAATTCTTTTGCCTCGTCCTAGAAATATCAATATGATTCCTTATCTAAAAACCATATCTAGTTTGATGATTAATGAATATGATCTTCCGTTTTCTTCTTATTCCAAGAAAACATCATCACAAATGAACAATCTATAAAATCATTCTATCTAACTTTTTTTAGTATTTTGAATTATCTCATCATTAATGAATAGTACAAGTGTCATAATGAAAATTGTATTTTCCTACTTTTATAGTTGCACCGAAATAGTTTTTAGGGGATTCTGAATTTTATTCCTCTTTACAAAATATCCCAAAACATCAAATTACATTGAATTTTGGCTAAATATTTATCTTCTTTCTCACATATATACTCATGTTTGTTCTTCTCAAGACTTCTCAAATATTCTCACAACTTCAACTAGATTCAACAATTATAACCATTAATTAGTTTGATTCAAAATTTCATTATAATTTCATCATCATTATTAAGATATATATACAATATATAATAATTTATTACATTTCTCCATAATAATTGAAACATATGAGAAGAAAATGTATTCTCATTTTTATTCTTTGTACCAACTAAAAATAAAAAAAACTCATTATAATGCTCTAACACAACTATTAAATGAAAAATTCCAACAAATATACTAGAAGAATCATCCCAAATTATAAGTATTCCTACACATCACATGAAATAATTAAACATGAGCTTTAAACTACCTTGAAAACACTTTTTAAACATTTTAGTTTTACTTATTCCTCCTCATATCAGTGGTCTTGCATCATGTGATTTTATTAATGTCAAAAGACATCTGCTAGATCATTCTCTTACTTATAGTGATGAATCGATGACACCTATAGTCTAATAGTCTCAAACACATAAATTCCAATGACTCTGGAACTATTTTAAGAAAACATGAGATATTTATTTTTATCCTTTGGGCCCAAATAACAAGATGTTTTTTAATAAAGATGGTTGACTACATTGTTGATTCATATCTGATCCCATTTTACATCAGTCCCAAAAAACACCACGTTTTGTTACTTTTTCATTATCCCAAACAAATTCCAAAAAAATATTTTACTTCAACAAATGATTCTACCTCGGATTTACATTTACAATCATCAATGCATCTAATGGTCGGTGTCTATATATCTATAATGATTTGGGGAACATTGCATCTAATGGAAAAATTTCAATTGAATTTCATTACATAACAACATATTTTTATGATTATTTTTTTTATTTTTGATTTTTAGTCTAGCCAAAAATCATCATCTTCATCTTCTTTTATTCTAAAAAAAACATCACAAACATTAAACAATTTTGCATAAAATTTTCTTACACTGATGAACTAAGACTACAAATATTTGACTTCACAAGGGTTCTTCTTCTAAAAACTCACACATAAAATATTGAACTCTTAAATACTTTTATAACATTTAGGATTGACATAGAATAATCTAAATTTTATCATGAATTAGTGTAACATCCCATCATTTATGTGAATTATTTCATTAAAAATTTAATTTAATGTTCCTTGTTCTCCATATTTTCTTAATAAGGATTACATCACACATTCCCAAAATACTTATGAATTTTTTAAATACAAGACAAAAAAGCATCATCATATTTTCTTCAATGTCATTCAAACTCTAATACAACAACTTATTATAATATTCTTTCTATTATAGACTCTTAGACCCATGGTTTGTCTGATAATCATTTTAACCCATAATAATTATTCACAACATAATGGTATTTCTTAGTAATTTTCTGTCTGATCCAATGATTACATTTTTTATTTTGATTTCTATCCTTTACAAGTTAAGATGACTTATTTGAAAATATAAAACAATAATTTTCGTACAAACTTATTCTAGCTTCTAGAAAAAACTTCTTATAAAAATGGTCCCAACAATCTACCCATTTTATTTTTTATCAACTAAGGATCATAAATACTTAAAATTATTAATTAAAATCTATGGATTAATTATGAATAATTTTAATTCCACATGAGCTAACTCATTGTAAGAAACATGAATTATATACAGAAAAACAATGATGTCCAAAATTAGTGACTCATAAAGCATCTTCATCTTTCATTCTCATATTCATTCACTTTATCCACTTACCTATAATTTTTTTCCAACAATATGATTGAATAGTTTTTAATATTAAATGTTGATTTCATAGCCTACCCATAACTCTCCCTACATACATGATTCCATAACATTATTAGAACATAAAAATGAATATATTTAGGAAACAATTATCCCACTTGAAAACACTATCCAAATATAGGATGAGAGAGGGGACAAAAATATATCCCTCAAATTTTATTAGAAAGATGCTGGATTCCCATGATCAGCCTCAGTTTGAAAAATGTTTTCTTTAGTAAATATTTTGTGGATATCTCAACAACTTTTTAAAATGTAGGAACATAATCCTTCTATAAATAATTATTCTCATCATTATCTTTGATGAATTGGTATTTGATTTAATTATTTTATAAATGATAATTTTTTAATATATTTCTTGTAATGTTGATGGAAGGCTAATTCTCACAACACATGAGAAAGAGTGTCATTAATTGAATAAATAAATCTATAAACAGAGTCTTTATCCACATAAAGAGGGTAGTATATTGAGTGTAAACAATATCCTCAGATTCAATTATGGTAAGGGTTACTAAATTATGTTTCTTAGTATTCTAACTAAAATTTATATACCATAGGATGAAATCCCTACCAGACCTGAATATTTAATCATCAAAATTTCCTAACCTATTTGAATTTGAATACCCAAACAATTTATTATTTTTTGGAAGAGAATGTGGTAATATATTTCTTGTAAGGTTGATTGAAGTGTGATTCTCACAACCCAATAGCAAGGTAACTTCAGTTCAATAAATAAATATTATAACTGAGTCTTCATCCACATAAAGTGGGTAGTATCATGAGTGAAAACAACATATTCAGTTTCAACTGTATTAAGGGTTACTATATTTTTTTTCTTAGTATTCCAACTCACATTAATTTTCAACTAGAAGAAAACCCCACTAGATATGGATCTTCCATCATAAACATTTCAAAACCAATTAGTATTTGAATAATCAAACAGTTCAATACATTCTAAGTTATTATACCTAATTCTAAATTTTTTTACACATTGATATATCTAATAATTATACCTCTATACAATTGATGTGATAAATTTGGGTCACTCTAAAATCATGTGCATAAGTTAACGAAATAAAAAATATTATATCTTGAGGGAGTAAAATTTAACAAACCAGTGACCTGCTTTTTTAAACTCATTTGGATCACCTTCTATGCCTTATTAATCTTTATTAAAAATGATTCCCACAAAAATATGTGTGATAACTAGTTTCAAATAATCCATGTCGAACTTCTTATATAGTTCCATAGAATTCATTTCTTGGGAATTAAAATTGGGTACCCTATTTTCTGATATTTTTAACCCACGAAAGTGTTTCATTCCACACAACATGGACATATCTTGAAAATTTTCAATCTCTTCATCGATTATTTCACATGTTATTTCATCATTCCTATCATTGAAATTTTCATCAACATAAAAAATTCCAATAAGGGGAAAGTTATAACTTTCATTGATGTGAAAATTATTATCAACCCTTCCCTTAGTAAAAATTATATTTCTTATACATGTATCTAATTTGGAATACCATTCACTCATAGTTGTTTTATCCCATATAAAGATTCATTAAAATTGCACAAAAAACATTTATCCTTCACAAAAAAATCCACATGGTTTCTCAATGTAATCCTCATCAATATCACCATTCAAAAATGCTAATTTCACATCATTCTACTGTTTTTGTAACTTAAATGCATAGTAATAATAAGAAATATTCTGTTTGTTAAAAACCTTTCCAATAGAGAAAACGTATCATCAATGTTAATGCCTTAACTTTGTAAGAAATATTTTAAGCTAATATTTCATTGTTTCTAATCACATTCCCATTTCATTAAGCTTGTTTCAAGAAACCCAGTTTTTACTGTTAACATTTATTTTATTTTATTTTTGTATGAGTTCCTATATATAATTCTTTTAAATATAATCTGTATCTTTATTCACGTCATGAATCCATTTTGAATTCCCAAAATATTCATTCAAATCTTGCTGATAATCATTTGAATACAAAGAACAATTTTTGAAGGATTTTGATGTTATTATTGTTTGAACCATTCGAAGATGATCCCTAATTATTTTTCGAGATTCAAAATGCTTCCTCATCCTAAGATGAGATATTTGATATTCATTCTCATAATTTGAAACTACATATTCTAATTCCTCTTCTTGTGTAGAATTATAATTGTTTTCATCCTTATAATAATCATATTAAAAAATATTTCATTCAGTTCATCTTTCTTATATTCATGATTCTGAATAGCATCTTCTTCCCCCATTTCTATAAGATTCTCATATATAGAGTAAAATAATATTATTGACTCATTGTTGTAACATATATATCATATTACTTATAGAGAATAGAAGATAAAACATACATATTCACCTTTATTGTCAATCATTACAATGTTTCCACCTTTATTCTTTATGACACATGGACTAACTAAAACTCTAAAGTGTTTTAAACATGGAGTTATTTCATAAAAATTTCACATGGAGTTATATCTAAACATTTACTATTAAAAAATTGGGTTTGAATATAAACAACATTACTCATGGATTACCTCCCAATGTAATGAGAGAGACCATATTCAACAAACATAGTTCATCCCATTTCACAAAACTTCCATTTTCCTCTTAGAAATACCTTTTTTGACGTGTGTATAACTTCCTGAACTCATTACAAATTTGAAGCTTCTCAAGATAACATTAAATCTATTAATTTTTTTATTCACCACAATTCTCTCTTCTCAAATTATATACTGAATACTCACATTCATTCTCATATTTCTTATTTCAACCTTTAATATTTTTCAAATAATATGACATATTTTTCATGTATAGAACATAAGTAATACGAGTAAAATAATCAATGAAACTAATGAAGACCATATCTATAGAGGATCATTATTATATCACTGGGTCACAAAATTTTAAATTAATAATTTCCAGTTTTCAAATTAAAAAAATTTCAAATATATTATGAAAATTGATCGAAATATTTCCTTTCTGAAAAATTATACAAAAACAATCACATCATCTTAACATATCAATAATACCATGGACATAGTCTCACATTGATGACTTGCTCTTATTTCTCTGACACATGTGTCTGAGGCTTTTATCCCACAACTTATATTCTTCTATTATACTCACATATCAAGAGTATTAACCCTCACCAACTTGAACCATGTTTCCTTCTATATATTGGACTCTTGAAAGTATCTCTCTATATTAATATCTTTTCAAAACAAAACCATATTTTCTAAATATATGTATTTTTACATCTTCAAAAAAAATTGAAAACTCTTAGAATGTTTTGTTTCATTCCGTCAACAAATAATGATTTCGTGAATTTCCACTTTTCGTCCCTAATGATTTATGATCCAACACCTTTGATTCTAACAGATCGATCATCTCCAAATGTCACTATTCATTTTTTAAGCCAGTCACATTCTTTAAAAATTTTATGTTTCCAATCATGTGAGATAAACACAAACTATTAATGATCCATAGTCTTTCTCATTTTTTTATTTGAGAATAGTTTATACTATAAGGTATTTTTATTTCCATTTATATTTTTTATCATTAGGCTTGTGGGAATTGTTATGAAACTGTTTTTGTACTATTGAAAAAACAAGAAAAACGTTTTAAAGATGTCATGGTTTTTAAAATATTTCACAAATTGTTTTCATAGGTTGAAATCTATTTTTAACATTCACAGAATCCTTCACAGGTTTCTTAAAATCATAATTCAAAGATTTATTCCTTCAAAAGGATTGAATCACCCAAAACTTTTGTGTCCTATAATTTTTGGAATAGTAGAAATGTTGTTGGTTAAAGAAACACATATTTTCTATATTATTGAATTCAAAAAAAATCTAGTAGAATACATAGAATGAATATTTATCTCTGTAAATTCCATACAAGGTAGATTTGTGAGACTGTTTATTGGAAACCTTTTTATATTTGACATCAGAACTCTATTTCCAACCGACATTTATATTATCACCCATAATTTTTTTTTCAACTTCGATTCATTACTAACCTTATTGTAACTAGATTCAATATAATTTTTAATGACTCAAAAATTTTAAAAACACTTGATTTCATCAATTTCTTGGTTTCACCACATACATAATTTATCTACCTTTCCTCTTATCAGAAACACTTTCAACATTTTTCTCAGCCATTGAAGGTAACAGTTGATCTATCACATGTCCAACCATTCCATAAAATTGAAAAAAATTTAAATATTGAGATCTTGAAACATTTAAACCCCTGTTCAACTTCATAATTTTTTTGGACAAGTTCCAACTATTATTTTATTTTCTTCAACATTACATCCAGATGTTAATTCTAATTCTTTTATATTTCAAGAGATTTATTCAAATCATAAATTTCTTCCAAATGACTAAATTTATCATTAGGAAAACATTATTGATGGTTTTTTATAGAACTTTAAATTTTAAATTTCATTATTTTTCTCCCATCACTTTCAATCGTTCTCATAAATTCATTAAATTCTTATATTAGATGAAATTATAACGGAGTTTATTTTATTTATTAGAACTTTTACTTCCAACATCATCAATTTTAACTATTAGAATGATAGTATTCTCTCCATCTTTCTCAATATATTTTTTTATTCAACCTCACTATCTTCTCCTCCACCATATATAGAAAAATTCTTATCCTTTTGGAATTTTAGAATTTTTTATAATTACCTTTAGAATTATATTTATACTTATCACCCTATTTATTCCATGAAATTTTTGTACTTCTATCATCTTTATACCTATTTTCATCATTCACACATCGAGGAAAATTGGATGCAAAGTTCCAAATGGATC
Organism: Viscum album; assembly: GCA_963277665.1. Classification (NCBI taxonomy): domain Eukaryota; kingdom Viridiplantae; phylum Streptophyta; class Magnoliopsida; order Santalales; family Viscaceae; genus Viscum; species Viscum album. The sequence goes on from OY728125.1 coordinate 399,426,514, forward strand.
CACATTCAAAACATTAAATGGAAGTTTACCCTTATATTTACATGTACCACTTTTCACATTGTTAGAAAACACGAATATGAAATCTTCAAACTTTTCAAATACCACATTTTAAAAATTAGAATCTCCTCCTTCATCTTCAATAATATTATTAGGATTTTCTTTATTAGTAGCCATGAAATATATTTATTGATCAAATTTTGTTTTTACCTTAATAAATTTATCCCTTTATATTTTATTGTAAATGATAACATTATGATAATAATCAAGAGATAATATTTTTGGATATCAATATTCCATTGAGGAAACATTATCACCAAACATATCAGGATTTATTCTCAGGAATTTTTCAACAATTGTAGAATCATTAATCTTTTCATCAATAAATATAATAGTAATAACAATGTCATATATCATGTTAAATATTTCACCAGTTTATTAACACTCACCCATTTCAATATCTTTATAATTCAACTCCTAGAATTTTAACTTTTCGTTCTTAAATTTTGTATTTCCTTCATAAATGTTCTTCATATTATCCTAGATACCATTGGTACTTGAAAATCCCTTCACTATTAAAAACTCAATTTCATAAGGTGATGAGTGTAAATCATTCATAGATCCTCCATAATTCTCAATATTCTTCTTATCAATAAGTGTGAGGGGGAATTATTCATGAATAGGGGGAAACTGATTTGTTTCTTCTTCAAGAAAATCATATGAATGTTAAATCAGATAAGAAAATGTTATATCATTATAGATATGATTTTTCTTATAATCCAATACCCAAATACATATACTATTCACACAATTCATATTCTCCATCAAAATTTCACATTCCAAACTTCATCAATGTGTAAATAAAGGGTACCATCTCTCTAATAATAATTGATATATACCAAAAGGAATCAATGTATCATTGAGAGGGTAAGGGGGTGAATTAGTGATATCTTTTTTTATGTTTCATTAATTTTGAAATAGCCTTCACCTCTTATTAGATATTTATCTCTTTTTTCAAATAGAAAAATTATACATCCATAGTAACACAAGAATTTACAATGATTGCTAATAAACAAGAATAACTCATCCTTTAGTTTGGGTTGGAAACAATCTTATTCCCCATAATACACTTGAAAAAACCTTTTTCTATAGATACAACAATCAGGATATACCCTTATACATTTATTTCGAACTATGATAAATACAATAGTTAATGTACTTCATATAGAACAAATCAATGCTATATAAATTTGTGTAAAAAGTTTAGAAAAATTAACCAATATCGTAATAAAATGTTATTGTGTTTGATTATCAACATTAAAAAAACCAAACATTTTATCACATTCCTTCCTAGAAAGAGGTGATAACATCCTTGGACATTGTAATGATACTCAATTTGATATCACAGTCTAATTTCATAGTTGTATTTCTCTTAATGGAAATACAAGTCTACCAGAAAACCACTGAAACAATTCTAAACTGCTTTGGCCTCACTCCAGAAATCTCAATCCAATTCCTAATCCCATGAACCTATCCAGTCTGATGATCAATGAATACAATATTCCACATTCTTTTATCTGGAAAAATCCTCATGAATTATCAATCAGATACTCTTTATATCTAAAAACATCAATGATTCACATTCTCTATTCTCACAAGAATAATATGCGTGTCAAAAAATACAATGTACTCTCCTCATTTTATTGGTTCACCAAAAATGATTTAGGTACAATTATGAAACGTTTTGCTGCTTAAACAAATTTACCAAGACATTAAATACCATTGAATTTAGGCTACATATTTAACATCTTCAACACTTATCGACTCTTCTTGCTTCTTCTTGACCCTTCTTGAATATTCTCATGACTTCAGATGGCTTCAACCATTCTAACCAATTTTTAGACTGATTTTGATTATCATTACTGTATAATAATTCTAATAAATACATATATATAGTTTTAAATTCATCACGATTTTTCACTGCAAAAATTAAATCATATGATAACCAAAAGACTTCACATTATGATGATCAATAATAACTGAAAACAAATCTCATTCTGATGCTCTGAACCAATTGTTAAATGTAAACAATAAAAACATTCTACCAAAAACATAATTGAAACTTCTAAATATTCCCACACTTCCCAATCAGCACTTCAATACTAACATCAAACTCTGTGGACACTATTTTTTATGATTTCATTTTTTTTCATCTTCCCCAGACCAGTGATCTTTCATCTGATGAAGTTATCAGTGTTCTACCGTGTCTGATAGATCAGTCAATTCTAAACTCTAATGGATCAGTTTTACCTCTAGTATAATAGTCGATTCCACATCATCTCAAATGACTCTTGAGCCATTTTATAAGAAATGAGATAGATCTTATTTACCTTTTTCACGAAAATAATAAATTGTTTTTCTTAATGAGGATGGTTGACCAAATTTTAGATTTATCTATGATCCCATTTAGTATCAATAATATCAAAATTCCATTTATTATTATTAATTAGTCCCAAAAACATCAAAAAATTCTACTTCATGAAATTTTTCTGTCTCCAATTCCCTTTTACAATTATCACTACATTTGATGATTATTGTCCATATCAAGTTGATGATCTATTGAGCACCGCATTTGATGGATAGATGATAGAAAAAACATCACTCCCAACATATTTCTTTGAATATATGTTTCTTATAGATTATTTTTCTAACTAAAAACATTATTATCCATCTTATTTTATTCCAAACAAAAAAACACTTTCTTCAAACAATTATGTATCCCATGTTCACACACTGATGAACTAATACTAAAAAGATTTGAATTCACAAATAGTCTTATTCTACAAACACCCTCCTGTAATAATGACTTAATCCGGAATTTGAGAATTTTTAGCCCTATATAGAATCATCTTCCATGAATTGGGATGTATTGTAATGTCCCATCCTATCAGCGACTTCTTTATTTCTAAATCTGATTGGCAGCATATCATTCCCCCATTTTCCATTATAGGGATATCACTAAAATTTCCATGACTATATTTGTCTTTTGTGAAATTTTAAATAACAAATAATCATTATATTTGAAATAGAGTCATTTATAATATGATATATCATCTCATAAAAATATTCTTCTTATCACAGACTTTTGATCCAAAGGTAATTATGATGAACATTTTCTCTCAAAAAAATTATTAACAACCCAATAGACATTATTAAACATTTTCAACTAATCATTTGATTATGATTGTGAGTCTGATCACTAACCATTATTATGTAAGATTATTTATTTTAAAACAAAAAATATTAATTTTAGTTGAAACCACTTCATAATTCTAAAATAACTTCTTTTCAACATGGCCCAAGAACATTAAACTTTCTCGTTGGGTGAGCTAGTTCTTAAGAGTTGTTGAGAAATGGTCCCACAATTATTGGACCTTCTAGAAAGCATATTTGGCTTGGTTCTGATAATTTTTAATATACTACAATAACTAATGTATAAATAATATCTCATATAATGCTTTCATAAAAAAATCATTTTTCTCCATTAACATTTCATGGAAATGTTAAAAACAATTTATGCCACCTTTATTAAAATATTCATGAAAAATCATCATGAAAAATAATATTTTTCATGGTATTCATTAATTGGTAGTCTTATGAGAATGAAAACAAAAATTTTAATAATCTTCAAATTATTGTATGCAATGCCCTATAATAAGAACATGTATTTGAAATTTAAATTCTAGTTAGATAATCATTATAATTACAAAGATAATTTCGCAAGCATGACATCCATTAAAATTCTATGAATCCAAAATATTTCTCCATAAATCACCACTTTAGCTTCAAATTTCCAAACAAAATTTTTCATATCATTAACATGAAATGAAACATTAGACCCAACAATTTCATTATGATTTTCTGAATTTCATTAATAGGGTTCTTGTATCATTTTATGTGAGTCTTGTTTTATTTTATTCGTCCATGGAAAAATCATTATCATTTTAACTGGTATAAAATTTTTTCGTGGTTATGGTTACCACATTATTATTTGTGTATTTAAAATCTGATATTTTTTCATTAAATTACATTAATATATTTACAATATAACCATGATGGCCATTGTTAAGTAAAATCTTATGGAGAGATTAGGAGCACCCCTTCTATGGTTTTCTCTTATATAGGATTTGAAGGGGATTATTCCTCATGGGATATGAAAGAGTGGATTTAGATTATGAAAAAATGTTCACATCATATGAGAAAATTATTATATTTTTCTAGTCTAAAATAAAAACAATATTTACATCCTTGGGTTATGAAAATATATGTGGATGTAATAATCAATCCATGTTTTCAATGTATTTTTTATATATGTTTATCTTGGGATCATTTATTCAATTTAGACGTTGCAAGTAACTGATTTTAGAATGAAGAGAATCTAGTGGTTCTTAAGAAAGAATCCACAACCTCTATATAATTGGGGTATACACAAAGTATATATATATATATGGATAGTCTAATTAAATAATAGATTGGTTGTTTATAAAAATATTAACTTGTCTTTTATTTTATTTTTTGATGTAAATTTATTTTTATTAGTTTATGTGTTAGATGAAATCTTATAGGAAATATTTTATAACTGAATTGATAATGATCATGACTAAAAAACATAAATCAAATAAAAAATGTGTAACCTGAAAGAATAAATCAAATTTTCATATCTAGGAGGACCTACAAGTTTTATATTATTAGAACAAACCCCCTATAACACAAACCATGGCTACAATTTTCCCTCGATATTATTCTAAAGAATAATAATGTTAATTTTTGCATAAATTTGAAAGGAAATCAATGGAACATAAAGGAAAATATATATTTTTAAAATATGGGAAGATATATTTCGATGAACTCAAAATTTATATCATTCTACTACCAAGGGATTTATTTTATTAAATCCATTACTTTTGTTTATTTTCCATAAATTTTTAAAATGATACTGTTGGTTGGGGATTAAAAACATTTTCCTTTTTTTACGTACTTAATCACATGATTTATTTTTCACTGATTTTCTTGATTAATTTTACTACACTAATAATAATTTATTTAAATAAAATGATTTAATGCTTCTTCATGAACTATTTTCAAAATTATTTGTGCCCTCAATGTTTTTAATTCATCTTTTATAGAAAACAATATTTCAATGATAAAATATTTTATAGTGGTGGATAGTGAAACTCTTATGGATACTAAGAAGGTTTGAACTGTTAACATCTGTTTGAAAGATATTTTTCAAGTGCCCAGTGACCCTTAAATTTTATTATACTTTAAAATTAATTTCATTGAACCAAATAGTTTTTCTTATTCAACCACAGAGGGATTAAAAATTGAAAAATGATAGGTTTTATGTGTGTGGGAAATGGTGCTTTTTTTTTCTTTGTTTGAATTCATTGGGAAACATATAAAAAATTACAAAAAAATTAAAAAATTGTTTTTATTCAAATTTTGGGGAATTTGGGGAATATATTATGTTAAAATTATTTCCATCCTACTATATAATTTAATTATTTTTACTTATTTTGAAATTGAGTACAAAATTATTGGACATGAATGATTGATGAGTAATGTTACCGAATATTTTTTATAAAGAATATATTTAGTAAGTATGAAAGGGAGTTTCATAGGATAAATCTTTATCTAAATAGAATTATAATTTTAGATAATTAGATATTTGATCTTGATCCTAGGACACTATTCCATTTTCAAATATTCATCTTTGGTAGTTAGTTTAATCAATAATAATATAATTTAGTTGAAACTATATTAAATTGGATAGATGGGATCGCATGGTGAATCTATGATACATTAGAAAAAATATCATCTTTTACATTCAATGTGATATTTTTACATTGAATGGGTTAAAAATTTTAGAAAAATACTAATGTTCATAATGATAAAAAATGAGTATATTAATGATATGGGAATATGAAACCCAAAAGAAGAAGGCATTATTTTAATTATATGTCAATAATTTTTGTTGTATAAATTAAGTGAAAATTTACCTTTAATTTTTTGAACCATGGGTAGAGTGATAATTGAAGGTGTATCTTATTTAGGATTTAATTCCACTGAAGTTTGACATATATTCACCACCAAAACTAGAACAAAAATTTTAATTTTTTTAAAAGATATTGATTTTTATATAGGATTGTAGAAACATCCAATGATAAATGGGTTTATGATTTATTGATTTATAATGTTTATATTTGAATTTAGAGAGGCCATATCTAAAAAACAGTTCCTTTGTATCATTTTCTCTTATAAATCAGGTTCTTATATAAATAATTTTTTTAACATGGTGAATAATTAGAATATATTTCAGATATTGTTATTATTTTATTGTAAAATAAAATATTGTTTATAGAAAAAAATGTTTATTCTTTGGGGAATTTTATGTTGAAATATTTTAATGAATTTTAAACATCTCTTGTGATGAATATTATATTCTTTAAAATAATTTTTTATCTATAATTAATTAATTTATGTAAATATGTGATATTCTTGTTATTATTTAAATATTTATATCAATATCTATGTTCTGGTGTTATAAATTTCAAATAATGGGGGTATAATTTTATTAACTATTTTATAGGATAACCATTATCATGAATTTTTGGTAAATATTCATTAAAAATATGTTTATCATATATTTTTATGGTATTATTATTTTATAAATAATTATATCATAATGCATTATTTTATGTTACACATAAATTGTCAAATATTCTCCCCCAAGCTTAGTTAGGGTGGTAAGTGTAGGATAGGGGTTGGGGTATCGTTGTGGGGGAAAGTCCCCAGGCCCGCAATTTAACCGCATTTTCATTGTTGTGTTGTGTGCTGCTTTCATGGTTGTAACATATTTTTTAAATTAATTAAATTTTGGTATATTGAAATTATTTTATTTTTATATTATTTTTATTTTATTTTTTATTAGAATAATGTTATTTCCATATTACACATTCTTTTGGATACAAAGGGTTCATAGAATAAATTCTTACATTGTCGTGGATCAACCGTGTGATGATGTGTGCATGTAGTCGATGGAAGAAGTGTTAATGTTGAGGGTACCACACATCATAAAATGTGAAAAGGAAATTGTGAAGAAGTTAAAAATATTGATTAACCAATATATGAATTTCATAAGGATTGAATGTACCATAAGACTATCTGGACTTACTATAATTGTGTTTAAGAGTTGACATGAAGAAAATAGAGTTTCCAAGTACCAACTAAGCTATAATGACTTTGTAAGTGAGTACATTCATTCCCTACACTTGAATATTTTCTATAAGCATCATTCAATGAATAATAATAATTTCAAGTGACCATGAATGCTTGAGATGTGGTCATCCATTAATGTAATTCATCCCACCACATGCAATTTTCATACCGAACACAAGACTATAAAATTTTTGACCATGTGAGATGTTGCCATAATATATTGAAGAATATAACAAACCATGCTTTAAAGTCTAACTGAACAAAATTTGATTGAAAGGATACTATAATAATTACTTTTAATCAAAAAAATCAAACGAATTGGAATTCTAGATCCTTGATGACCAAAGTTCTACCTCATAGGATCTCTATCTTAAATTAAGAATATGGTGAAAGACATCAAGTTTGATCTTTTGTAATAAAATGAAAGAAACATATAGTGTAGTGAAACCATTGAATATATATTTTAAGATCAATGATGAAAATATATGATCATTTCTATCTATGCACAATGAAATAATGTGAAACCGAGAGTGCTAATGTTGATTTCATTTTATGAGGATCTTGACATAGGAGGTCAAAAAGATAAAATCAATTTAAATGAAGTTTAAAAAACAATGGATTTTTAGATGGAGTCATGAATGATTATATTTTATCACAAAATGCTTTTTTACTATTTTTTCATTCATATATTTAATTTGATTTTGGATGTATAATATTTCTCTAATGTTATGGTTGTGTGTTTATTGATGGTCCCACACATAGTTTATGTTGAAATTATTAAATGATGTATTATCCATTGAACGAACCCAATACCAAGACTGCAATGATAATACACAATGAACCCAATTTCAATGTTTGATATTGATCAAATTTGGAGTTAAGTTTTATGAATTAAAAAAGGATCTAGATGAAAAAATATATATAAAGAAAAGTAAAATTTGATTACTTATAGATAACCATTAACATTTATGTTGATGGACTTATTCCAAAATTATTTGGAAGTAATCATCAATTCCCATATTAGATGACTATTGACTGAAAGAGAAAACCCCTTTAAAAAATGTATTTTTATCAATTTTTTTATATATTGATGGAGTGAGGCTTTGATGTGGTGGTTTCAAGTGCAATGCATTGTACAAGGTAAATATGATTTGTCGAAAATTCATGAAATAGAAGTTCAATCTTGCTAGAAGAAAGACCAAAAAATTTCATAGCATGAATGGTCCTAAAGAAGAATATTGGCCTATGAAATTTGATTAGGGTGTAGTCTCAAAAATCATTCTCAAGGACATGTTTAAAAAATTAAAGTTGGAAGGTTCACTACATTCTATGAAAATTAAATAATAAATAAAAAAGTATAACTTAAATATAGAGTATAAGAGAAAAATTCAGACTGTTATGGTAGAGTCGAAGAGATAAAATGAGTTCACTTGATACTAATGAAAACAACACATGGGTTGTAAAATATTTTAATTTTAGAATTACTAGAATCAACATGGATTCACTCATTTCTTATGAAAATCACCTTGAAATATTACATGTGGATGTGAGCTACAAATTATTTTGGATTTTAACAAATTTACTATTTAATTTATGAAAAATTATTGGGAAACAACTATATATTCTTAATATTGATTTACGAGACATTAATTGAATTATTAATTTCTTCATCATCATTTCAAAGTGATAATAAATTTGTTTTAATTTTAAATACATACATATTATTTGTTCTTCTTTAATTGAGATTCGTGATCTCAGACATATAAAAATGGATAGTTAATTTCTAATACCTAAACTAGGGAATGAAGTAATAATGATTCTTGGATATATAATCATTGTGTTGTTTATCTCCTTTTTCTTTTCTCTTAACAGACAATGATGATGTATGTGGTGTTGTGAGAAAACAAACACCCTCATGAAGTGATTTTAACCATTCCCTATCATATTTTACACCAAATTATTTTATTTCATATATAGATTGTTTGATGGAGGATTTTTTATTGATGAGACAATAGGTAAAAATTCATCAAAGAAGTGATTATTGACAAAGGATGTTTTATTAATTGATTATTTCACTTTTGGGAGAACTCTCACACACCGGAAGTAGTTTTTTTTGGTATTTATATTCAATATTCTATGTAAGGGCGGTGTGTGAGAAGAGAAATTGAACATGTAGTAGGTGAAGATTATTTTATTTTATCTTTAACTATATCAGTTATATTATATGCAGTGAATGAGTGGGTTTATATCATCCTGACACCATATTTTAGGTACAAACCATTGTATACATAGGTTTTTCTTTTATTAGTTTGTCCAATCATTTAATTATTGGATAGATTGACCTTTATTATTAGTTAATCATTTTTAATTGTTATAAATGTAGTTTTTCTATGTGTTCGAGACGACATAAGAAAACTAAGGGGTTTTTCATAGAAATGGGAATCATACTATAACATGAATAGATACAAGAGGACCACCAAAAAGATAGTGGGAGTCTGGATGTGTCTTTCCCTAGTAAGCCCATTGACCGCCTGGTGTTCTAATAGAAAGATTGGAATGACTAAAGTAACACTAATGGACCACTCGTAGAGTCCCACAATGTGGTCTGTGGGGTTTCCATGCCAATGTGCATTTTATCTAGTATCGACCACTAGTTGGTGAGAGCTAGTAGCTAGAAATTGACACCCTCAGGGGAGAGAAATGGAAATGTAGTATCATAGTTTAATTTTATTTAAATACAATTTTTATTATAAATCATTTTCCCTTATACACTATTTGACCTTAAACACCATAGAGACTCTCTTGAGGAAAATTCATCCCTTCTAAATTTGTATCATTATATATTTACCAGAATTTTGTGTGTGTTAGATCTCTTCTAATGTGGGTAGTATAAATTTCATTATGAATCATTCATTCATACTTTATCCCCCTATTTGAGAGAAGTATAACACAAATTCATTGATGTATCCAGATCATGAAATTTTTTTTTCTATTATCCATTTTTTATCATTCTAGCCCCCGTTGATGTATCCCGCATTTGATTATTATAGATCGTGGGATTGAGGTAGTTGGTTTCGTAAACGAGTTTATATTATTTTAAATTATTTTTTCAGGATTAATTTACAATATATTTCTAATTTATCTTCAAATAATGATTTTAATATTTTATAATTTATTTTGAAATGAATTGGTGTGAGTGATGAAGTCCCTTTGGAACTGAATTTATAAATAATGTGATGATTTCTTGGAAATGAGATTTAATTTAAATGATTTATTTGAAAAATGAATTTTGTGACTTTTGATAATAAGGACATGAAATGTTTTATGATTTGAAATTAAACCCATTTGACTGAAATAAATGCATTATTTATATAAATAATTTGATGATATTTATTTTAATGATATGACATGTTTTTAAACATGGAATTGGGGCTGAATGAAATTATTTATTTTGATAATATGAGATTTATTTAAATTAATGATATACACAAGGCTGATTGATTACCATGAAGTATATGATATCATGGGATGTATGGTGGTAGTATATGAACACTAGGTAAACTTCTATATAGGAACAAATATAATTTAAAAAGATACAAATCTATATTAAGATAAGGGAGTTTTATTCCATTCAGTAAATTTAATTCACCCTTGGATTGGGATCTTGAGTGTTTGTTCACACATTTTTCCATATCCCCCAAATATTTTTTGGTATCCTATGAACTAAAATAACTAACCCCAGGTGTTATTACGGTTGTGATATGAAGGAAAATTATTTTACATTCAGGTGTTTTTTTTAATTTTAATTCATTCCTCATTTTATAGGAATGATTATTCATTCCAATTTCGAATATTATTCTCATATATTCGATATTTTATGTAATGTTTATTTTTTACTTGTTTTTTAATAGACATTCATTTTTTTAAATCACATTTTAATATAAACTATGAAAATATTTCCAAGATATTATTTATTATAAATTTATAGTAATTTGTTTACATGATATGAATTTGTTATGGAATAATTATTGAGATCATACAGGTATTTTTCTCCCACAACCTACATTTTTTCATTGATAATTTATTAAATTTATTAATCTAGGTCAATGTAATAGAAAGAAACAACATGGAGGAGATGGATATTATTGGTAGGAGGGTCCTTGGGAGTGATTGGTGATCAGGGGATCATATTATTCCTTTTATAAATAATGATCTTAGAATTTTTTATTTTTTAACACCTAGATATTTTAAAATAACACTAATTTCGATAGTGAATACAACATGAAACAATGAGATTAAATGAACCACAATATATTACTAAAATAAATTTATTTAAACGACACAATTATAATCTAGCCATTAAAATTGGTAGTATGAATATGAATACATATGTTATGAAAATTATTCCCAAATTTTTTATATAATCTAAATATATTTATTAATTCATAATAAAAAAGTACTCAAATCTTTGTAAAGTCATTTTCTACTTCAAAATTTCTGGTTAATCAAAATTTATTTTTATTTCTCTTGTGAGAAAATTTTATATCTAAATTAGTTAAATTATGGATATTTTTTTATAAAATTAACATAATTATTGAAGTCATAACATAAAAAATTTATATATGGTGAAATTTTGGTATTCTTCATTAAATATTTACTTTCTAGTTAATATTGAGAATACTATTTGGATGAAAAAATATCAGTTATTTTTAACAAAATTATGCAATTTAAAAGACCAATTATTAATCTATTTTTTTAAAGTAACATATAATTATTTAGTATTATTACATCCAATCATATTCATTTAAATCATTATTATATTTTAATTCATTATAATTATTTTTTAGGATTAAACAAATTTGTTTAAAAACTAAATTTATATGCATAATTTTTTTCAATTTTAAGTAATTAAAATAACATCTAATGATGAATGATTTAAATAAAAATTATTTATTATGTGTCTATATTTTTTTTCAGTAAATTGAATTATTATTACTATTTACATTGTTAATAAATGATTATATTTTTCATATAAAATTAATATATTAAAAAATATTAGACAAGTTTTGTGTTTTTAATTTTATATTAAATTTTACAACCTAATTTATTTGAGATTGAAAACATGGATTAAATATTTGAATTAATATTATATATATTATTTAATAATATCATCCTTATTTTTCAATATACTGAATTGTAAAATTTGTAATTTTTTTTACTTTGGTAAGAAATAAAATGGTAATATTGAGTAACCATAGAGGTAAAGTGGATAAAATGTTTAAAACATTTTTGATTTTATTAGTAGGGATATGTGATTTCTTTACATATTCTCCAGTAATTTATTTTTCAATTTTATATGTATTTATATTAAGAGTTATATCCCATTATTGAATATTATTTATTATTTAAAAAATTCTACCCATCCTCATTTATAAAAGGGAACCCCCTCCCGAAAATTATTCACACCTATAAAAATATTTAGCTTATAAATATCCATAAAAACATGATATAACATACTTATACACATTCTATATCTTTTTGTATTCATAAAAGACCAACAATAGGGTCCTTAATCAAAGATCTAAAGGTAGTTCTTCTAAGCGAAATAAATCATCATCATCGAGCTTATTTTTTAGTTCTTCTATTCTAACCATAAATTATTTCTTATAAATTCAAATATAATAACACAAAAATATAAAATTTAATGATATGTTGTCATTTTTATTCCATAATATTCATCCATTTTTACTCCCATTAAAAGGAAAAAGAAACCTTTTCTTGTGTGTAGGATAGACAACCACCTTACAAAATGATGTAATTCATTTTTTGTCATCACTAATCAAACATATTCATTATCAATGTGATGTTATTTTTTAAAACCATATCTCATGGATGGAATATTTAATTTTATTTAAAGAAATAATTTTACATTTATGATATCATGATGATAGTGCATATAAAAAATAACACTTACCTTTATTACATCATGGTCGTTGAATAATGGAAATGTTACTCATGCGTACATATGAAATAATATCTCCATGATTCTAACATAAAAAATTTATCATAACCAGAATTCATGGTTATTTTTAAAATTATAATTTATGTGTAGATATGATAATTATTTCATGATTATTATTTTATATATGATTCAATAATGACCACTTTTTCTATGGTCAACACATTGATTCAATTTTGAATGTATGAAATGAGAATCCCCAAAACATACAATGTTGATATAATTGATTATTATATTAAACAAGTAATTAAAATAAATGTATAAATAGTTTAATTATTAGGAATAATATCCATGAAAGGTTATTAAGTAATAAATAATTGATATATGTAAAATGATATTAAAAAAAATCAGGAAAAATCATGGACTCGGGGTATGTCTTTCATCTAAAAAACATCATTTATCATGATACAAGTTTTTTTATGAACATAATTTATATTGAATGATTCATATACTACCCTTTTACATAGTATATCATTAATAATTCATAGTTAAAAATATTTTATATAATAACTATTTTAGTTCATTTATGGGGTTATAACTCAAATGTTACTTAGGAAGTAAGGGTTTACACTTCAATGTAATTTTATTCCCAAGTGTTTATGATTATATTTAAATTAATGGATGTTTGTTTTTGATAGTTATACAATAAAAGAAATTAAATTAATTATAATATTTTTAATCATGCAATCTTAAATTAATTGTTCTATTTTTCTCTCTTTACTACATCAAATTCATGTCTAAGCTTTTATAAGGAAGATTTCCATTTTTTATATTTTCGATCAAAAACTATTTCTATTATTTATCCATATTTTTTTTCAAATGATTTCAAAATGGTTTAAAAACAATTATAAGTTTATTTAAAGTAAATTTTATCCATTTTAATTTTTAAAAAAATTATTTAAATACGATAATATTGTTATTTTATAAATGAGGTTTATTTCTTTCCAATGTTTGGAAGAATTATTTTAACATATATGGATTGTATGAAATTACCTATTTTTTTAACCTTATTTTCATTGAATATTAATTTATATTTTTAAATTTTTATTTTCATGTAAAATTATTTCCAATCTATTTTGTGAATTTTCTATTTTTCAAGTGTTATTATCAAAATGGAAAGGTAATTTTCCTTAGGAAATTTTTTAATATTTTTAAATGTAATATTATTAGTAAAAAATATCATTTAATTTCATTTATTTCTTTAAATTATGTATATATATAATTTATATAAATAAAAACCTATCTCACTATACCATTAATTGATGTACTAATACATTCCATATAATTATTTCTCGAATTCCTTCTTCGATAAATTTGTTTTTATTATGATATGAGGGAAAATTTGGAAACCTATTTTCTTTCCAAGGGTAATTATTATTTTTGTTCCATATGATTTCCTTATATTAAACACATTAGAAGGTAAATTATATGAATGTAATATATTTGCCTATAAATTTTTATCCCTGATATGCATTGGATAATTTTTTAATATAACTGAAATCATGTATGGGATTGATGAGTAACACTAATTCATTATTTGACTATATCCACCATGTGATCATGCCACAATAGTTAGAATTTACTTAGTTTTATTTTTGGTTTTATTTTTTATAAATATTTCATATCATTTTATGATATTATTATACCATGAACTTTATGTTCTCCTTCTATTTTATTACTCATGTGTATTCTATTTTTATGATATCACATTATACCTTTGACTCACATGTTGTGCTTTCTTATCATGTTTATTTTTATTGGGTTTTTATCTATCCCCATTTTCTTATATATTCCCCATGTTATCCCATGTTATTTTGGAGGTCAAAGGTATTTAATAGAATACTATGCAAAACAAATTAATGAAGTTTTATTTTATCCTCACATTGTTGTATTACAAACCATGTATTCCAAAGAAACTAGGAATCATGATATTTGGGATATAATTACTAGATTCTTATATAAGGAGTCATCTAATAATATTTATAAAATTCTTGGTCCCTATAGTTAGAATGAAATAAAGTTGATGTTGTTTTTTCATTATGACTAGAATACTATTGTGATAACTCTATGGATATGTATATGAATAAGTCTAATTATAGGAAAATATCCTATAAATTATGTGATGTTTATAATGATTTGTTTTTAATAATTTATTTATAGTCAAGATACTAATAGTAAATGTGTCTCTCCCTTCATTTTACCTAGGTTTAAAATCTCAATGTGCATATGAATTTGAATCAAGTGTCACCTGGTGAATTATAATGATCTATTTTGCACATCTTGATTGACTCTAACAATGGATATGTTTTGGAAATTCAAAGGATAATTTTGAACCATCATGAATGGAATGAATATATGATAATATTTAATGAAATATATTAAACATAAAGTGTCTTATTTGATATTTATATGTTAGATAATATGTTTTAATTCAAATAATCTTATTTTTTGGGTTTTTGTTATAGATGAGTAAGATTATTAAGATTAATTTTGGAGATAATTATTTTAATATAACACCTGGATTCAGTATCAGTTTTAGTAAAAAAAATTATATGATGAATAATGGAATTATATTTTATTGAAGATATGATTAATGGTGTTGGTAACCATTTATTATTATCCGTTATTTATTTTTAGGTAATATTTATTTTTAGGTAATATTATTGAGTTCAAATTATTTGATTTTCTAGAAACAAATTGTGTTTATACATCCTTATTGGTTATAGACTAATTTAATAATTATTATTATTTGTAGTATATTCAAAATATTTTTGGAATATTATTGGAATTATATTAATCTAGGTTTAGAAAACAGACAACCTACAAATCAGGAGGCAACACATTGAATCAAAAAAGTATTTTGGGGCATGAACCCACAAGTAAAGGTTGACAAGGATGTAGTGCCTACCACTAGCCAAAATGACACATGGGTTAGTATAAAGGCATTTTTGTTAAAAAGTTGGTGGATAAATAGTATTTTTGTTTTTTAAAACATATTATAGCATCAAATAACTTTTAATTTTTTATAATATTTAATATTTATTGGAGAATAATGATATTTTGGGATTTTTTTTGTGTTGAGATATATATAACTTTAGGTATAACATAAATGATTATTTGGGAAAACATCCATTATGTTTCTGATATGTTTGTTGGAAGGTAGGAGATAACATTTTTGGTTAAATCACTATATATTTCTGTTAAAATTAAGGTTATTTTGGATAAATGGTAATTTATTTAATGAATAACCTATGTTAAACCTTTGGTTTAGTATTTAACTTTTTATATTAATATATTCAAATTTATTTTTTGGTATTATATTACGTTGTTATAGCAAGTTGGTTATAATGTAAATTGGATCAATATATTTTTTATCTTTTAAGGATCTTATGGTCTGTTAAAAGTTACATTTAGTTATTCTGGAATACAAAATTCATACTGGATATTCATTACTTTAGTAAGAGGTGAAGCAGAGAGTGATGGAAGCACAACCAAAGAATGAAATTATGTTTGTAAAATAAAAATTTCATCAAGTAATTATATTTTCTTGTTTTCTCAATCATAATATTAAATTTATCCAGCACATATAAGAAAAAGATCATGAAAATTTTTATCCTATAACCATGAAGTCTATTGAATCAATGACCTTTTAACTCATCACATATTTATGGTTTCTAGGTTGTAAAGTTTCTCTTGAACACTAAATTTGTTATGAGAAATTAAACATATTATTCTATGTTTTTCTTTTATGTCCATATTTTCACATTGCACCAGTGTTCTCTTATGTGGAATCCAATTTATGTGTCGACCTTCATATTCCCCTCTCACTCTTTTTAAGAGTGGCCTATATAATTTTTTTGATGTGTCTTTTCAGTAATGGATTTTTTGAATACAAAAACATTGATTTCTAAGAACAATTTAAAATATATAGGGCCAAAATGCCATAATATTTTAAAAGAATACTCTATTCGGTAGCATATACCACACACATCACTGATATTATAAGAAATGTGAGATATTATTATTTAAATATAATCGTTATAAACTAGACATTAAAATTGGAATTTTGAATAAGACTAACAATTTATGAAAAATATATCTAAGTGTTTTATATAATCTAAATGTATATTCACTCATATTTTAGTTAAGTTGTTTATGCTTCGAAAATATTTTTTTCATCAAAAATGTGTTTTATTGATTTTGTAGGAAAATAATATAATTTATTTATTGAAAAATAATAAAATTTCTTTATTAAAATTAATATATTATTTCAACTAATAATATTAAAATTTAATTTGGGTGAATTTTTGTGATTTGTCAAAGAATAGTTCTTTTTCAATGAATATTGAGAAATACCGATTGTTTTGAAAAACTACCACTTATTTATAATAAAATAAGTAAGTTAAAAGTCCCATTATTATTTTAATTTATTTTAAAAGTAAAATAAATATTATTTAGTAATATTTAATTAAATTATTTACATTTAAATAATCATTATAATTGAGTTTAGTATATGTTTGTTTTTGGGATTAAAAACAAATTGTTTTGAAATCTATTTTAATATGCATATTGTTAATAAATTTTAATTAAATAAATTAACATATAATGGGGAATTATTTAATGAAAATTTAGATATTTAGTTTCTTAATGTTTTAATTTAAATTCATTAATTTATTATTATGGTTCATAGAGTTAATAAATGATCATCCATATCTTGAAGAATGCATTTCTTAAATAACCTTTTCTCAACATATTTTTCTTTTTTTAACATAAATTAAATTATACCACTTATATGAATTAAATATAATTAATTGAATTTCAGATGAAGAATCAAAATAATTAATATTATATAAAATAGAAAAAATATTATTTATTATAATGAATAGTAAAAACTGTGAAAAAAATACATATCAGGGTTAAACAGATTAAAAGATAAAAGTGAATATCCATAGATGTAAAGAGAATAACACGTCAAAAACATATGTTTTTTTAGTGTCATTGGTGTGTTTCTACCTTATCTATCCTATAATATTTTATTTTACAATTTGGATGCACATGTCAAGATAGTGACTTCCCATTATTGAATTGTTTTAGGTGTTTTGAAAAATTCCACACCTCATCAACCATAATGGGAACCGATTCCCCACAATTCATCACAGTAATGAACATTTGGATTACAAAATACCTATAAAAAATCCCCCAAAAACCACTATCATCTTCTATATCTTATATTCTTCTCAAAATACAAATCATGTAATTCTTAATAAGAGATCAAAAGGAGGGTCTTCTCTGGGACTGTCATTGTCTTCACTGAACTCTTTCTTTTTACTTTTTCTCTTACCAAGATAAATTATGAAATAGACATTCAAATATAATAACACAATTATGTACAATATACATAAATTTTATTATTTTTATGGAATATTATTAATCCATAAATTCTTCCATCAAATAGGAAAGAACACCTTCGTTCGTGTGTACGAAAGACTACCACCTGGAGAACTAATGAAATTCATTTTCCATCATCGCATATCATGGATGTTAATGGTGATGGATTCTGTATTTTTATATGATATTCATGAAATATTAATGATTAGGTAAATTTAAAATATCTCTTACCTTCTTACTATAACATCTATTGATAAATGACAAAATCATTTTTTATGAGGAATATCACCACACGAAGTGATGTGATTCATTTTTTATTTCATCATCACATGATTGGTATGTTTAAGTGAATTTAACTAAAAAATTTGATATATAAGATATTATTGTAATTATAATATGATAAAATAATATATACCTTTTTTATCTAGATTTATGGAAAATGAATGTTTTATACATGCGTACATATTACCTACCATCTCCAAGACTGTATTGTTGTTCATTTTTCATGACCTCAATTCACAGTTATTTTTAAAATTATAATACTTATATAAAAAATAATTATCTATTGATAATTATTATGTATATTATGTGACAATGGACCCTTTTTCCAAGTTAGCACACTGATTCCATTTTGAAATTATGAACCGACTGTCCCCAAACATTTGTCATGGTCACAAAAGATTAGGTAAATAAACATATCATTAAAATTAATGGATTAAATATTTAAAATATAAGGTATTAAACATGGGAAACATTATTATGAAAAAAATAAATTATAATTGTTTATTTTATAGGAGATAAAATATATATATGAAAAATCAGGGACTCGAGGTACATGTTTCATTCGAAACCATAATTCTTTGAGACACATGATTTTTGTGAACCCAGTTTCTTCTAAATCGCGTATATAAAATCCCATTAAATGTTATATCATTAATCCTTGAAAATTAATTTTGATTTATACTAAAAATCACTTAATCTATTCATTTGGGTTATGATTCAAAATTCACTATGGCATTAAGGGTTTATGCTTCAATCACATTTTAATCGATATTAATTATGCTGGAGTTTATATTGTTGGAAATTATTTGATATTTATATTATAAAACAATTTATTTTAATTCTCCTATTTTTATTCATGTATTTTAAGTAATATTACCATTTTACACTCTGTCGTATATGAAATGTTTCTTTAATGCCCTCAATCTTCCATTCTCTCACATCTTCAAATCTGGTTGGATACAGGTCCTCAAGCGCAGCTCTGAGACTCCATGGGATACCAAATTGTAGAGGGGTGAGATATATATTATGCGGTACTATAAAACCTAGAATATATTTACATTGTATAAAAAATAAATAATATAAATAAATTTAATGAGAGTAATGGAAATAACTAAAAGAATACAACATGCATTTGGGAACAACAAAAAAATAAATAAATAAAAGGAATAATAATGAATCATGTAATGTTAGGATAAAATAAATATAAATTTAATACTCAACCAATAAAAATAAAATATCAAACAGACATAATAATCTCAAAAGGCCCCTGTCCTGAACCCCATTTTGCCTCGTCTCTTAACTCTGACCCATCCAACAAGCACTGATAAACAATAAGGTCCCTTACCCTTGTCCAGAACTAGATCCATATAATCTTCTTAGGTATAAAACAATGGTCCAAATAGTGAGTGAGTAAAATTCATTACGTTATAAGTAAGTATTATAAACAAAACATTTTTGACTATAAGTTAATTAAATAATGCAATGAACATGTGTAATACAATACATAAATAAAACTACTTCAGCTCCACGCCCGAAATGTTTCTCAGCAAGTAGAATAACCATATGAACCATAATAATTAACCATGCAATAAATAAAATTCTGAAAATATCTCGGTATAAGAATTTTATCCTTTGGGAATATCCCTATATATAATCATTTTGACTTAAACTAGGAAAGCCTACTTCATAAGCATTTCAACCTCTAATAAAATCCATATATATAATTATTTCATCATGAATCACTTTGAATATCCCAATATATAGTAATTCAGCATGCATCCCCAAGACAATAATACAATATAATCATTCCAGATTCAGTGAAAATCATAATACACACACAAACACACACACACACACACACACACATATATATATATATGAATTGTATTATGTATAACAACAAAAATAATAACTATAAGGATATCACAATATCAAATCATAATCCTCAATGGTTAATTGTGGAAATTAATATTTGTCTTTATTTTTACATTTAATTAATTTTTAATTATAAATAAAAATTATATAGATATGATTCATTACTAAACTGATTCTATATCAGGAAATCACTAAAATTCCCCTCTCATGATAAAAAAAATTAAGACATTATCCAATTCAAATTTAAATATGGGATTCCACACCCAACGGGTAGACACGTGCTACATAAAAAAAATGAATAAAAATGTATCCCAATAATTATCCAAATAATTAGTTGTCATCATTTAACAAATAATGTAATTATATTCATTTTATGTCAGAAAAACTACAATATTACATATACTTGACAGTTAAACTCACAATAGGGATAGGTTTTTGACCACCTTCTATTATATAGTGATCAATGCATTGATTTCAATTGTAGTCAATAATAAGAAAAGAGGAAAATATTATAAAATTATGGAACCTTGATAAAAGATATCTACATCCGTACCCAAACAAATCATGGTAATGATATTTACACCATAATGATAGTGAATAATGTAAGTGGATGGAAAAACTATATATAACTAGTCACTGGGGATCAGATACATGATCAAGACATCCATAATGGATAAAGGCATAGTAAAATCACCTTGAAACAACCCTAGGTTTGATAGTGTATAGTTTTAATTGAATAAAGAGTAAATATTATACATGCTTCCCACTTAAAACTAAAGATGACGAAAAATATATGGTGTCTAACCCTTTTACATTGTACATTTCTTGATTAATGTTTTACACTAAAAAATTCGCCACCTTAAGTTAATATTTATCCCGATTGATCATTACATAATGTGACCAAGGATGATGATGTGTCATGTCAGGAAGTATTTCACTATATGTGTCTAGAGAAACATATACATCCTATAAAATATACCAAACATGTTATTTTCTAGTAGATAGATTTCATACCAGCTTATAGAAAAAGTCATAAACAACCCTTGAATTCTAAAAACTCATAAAAAACAATCATCATCCCATCTAACATGTTTGTAAATGGACTCCATTAATTCCAACCAAAGTGGATCCCTAAACATTAGGTCATATTTTAAAAAAATATTTCCATCACTAAACAAGGCTCAACCACAATGGTTCAGGAAAAATGAAAAACCCAAATAAATATATTTAATGAAAAACTAAAATATAAACATAGTTAAAAAACAGAAGGATCTTACAAACTCCCCAACATATAATAAGATCATCATTGAGATTCACCAAGAATCACTATGGGGTCTTAGTGGACAATTCTAGGCACTGTGATTTCATATTAGATTCACTCTCCTAGGTATCCTCTTGAACATGCACATGATACCAGTACACTTCAACCAGAGGTAAATAATAACCCTAGAGATACCTCACAGTACATTCAAAAATCCATATCATATTCTCCTCAAAGGGTGAATCATCACAAATATGGACTTCCTTAAAATATACCATGTAAGAAGGGATATTAAATTATGATTGATGTTGCGACACATGAAACACATCGTGTATGACGCTACATTATTTTAGAAGGGATATTCAGTATGCCACTGGTTTGAAACATTGAAGTGTATCAAATGACCTGGAAACCTAGGTTTATACTTTCCATGTTTCCCTATATGACATTTCCCCAACCTAGGAGACACCTGAAGGAAATCATGATGACCAAACTCAAACTTATTAGGTCATCTATAATGGTCATCCTAATATTTCCTTCATCTATGCATCACCATAAACATTCTTCTAATCAGCTGAACCTTCTGAAATATCCTCTAAATGAGAATAAGTCCAAAAATAATTAATTCATCTTCCTCCAACCAAAAACAAGGTGAATGTAATATCCTTTGATACAAATCCCCAAAAGGTGGAATTATTATTGATTAATAGAAGTTATTATTATATGAAAACTCCTTGAGTTTTTTTATTATTTTCTGACTAAACACCAAAATGCATTACACAATCTTGTAGCATATCACCCAAAAAAGGAATATTTGTAAAACCCCAAGATTCCATTGTATGTTTCCCTTCGAATAATGCAATGGCGTGCATTGTACGCAACTTCGAGATTCTAACACACCACAACCAATCAAACTAGCCATTATGAATAATAATACCTAATTTTTGAAATTTTATAAATTCTATCTCTCAAAATGGACTTCATTTTTGGATTAAGAATATTGAAATTAGCTTAGGGTGAAATTTTGGTACTTTTCGGATAACATCCATATTTTGATGAATAGTGAAAATTACTAAATTTTAATTAAAAACAACTTTTTAATCAAAATAATTAATATTGATAAATTATGAATTTGAGTGGTTTTAAAGTATATTTAGAATATATTTTTACCATTTAATTCAATTTTTGTCATTGGACAAAATTTCACATTTAAACCAAACATAGACAAGTGCCAATCTTTTGATAGTTATTATCTCTTAAAAACACGCTTTTTTGTTTTAACAACGGGAATTAATTTTAATTTAATTTCTGCCAATTCTGTGTTTTTAATTTGGAAAAATGGATTCCATATTTGGAATCAGGATGTTCAAATTGTGTAAATAGGTAACTTTTATTTATATACATTTTGGATAATTACTTCGGTAAATATTTTATTTACCATGGTTAAAGGGTAAATCTGGTAAACAAGGGTTAAAAAATAATATTATAATAATACTAAATTACTCTAAAACGTGTCTTAACTCTATTGGTTGATACATGTTTGACCATTGGAATCTTTGAGTCTATTTTGGGACCCCATGGATCCACTTGTATGTGATAGGGGCACTTTATTTTAATTAAGTTAAAATGAATACAACAATCATACAAGCATATATCTTTTAGAAAAACAATTGTTACTTAGGGTTATATATGATGGATTTTAGACTATAAATATTAATTAGAAAGCTAAAAATATTTACTACATAATAATATTTTATTTATAATTTTTATACATTAAATAAGTTAATTTATTTATGAAATAATGGTGATACAATAATTACCATAATAGTGAAAAATTAGAATAATTTATATTATAAGTACCCAAATAAATATAATTTGAGACTTTTATTTAATTGAAATAATTTTCTAGGTTAAGATGACACATTAGTATTTATTTAATTAACTTTTTTTTAAGTAATCATTCTGTTATGAGTTTCAAAAAAAATTAACTATTGAATAGTGTCAAAATTGACATAAAATAGTTTTTAAAACAAATATTATATTATCTATTGATATTAAATTTCTAAAAATCTATGGTTCGGCAGAGAGACTTATATAATTATATTTTTATCATTAATTGAACACTTGGGGGTCTCTTGTATGTATATGGTAAGTTTATTAACCATATAATATAAAAATACAAAGATACATTGTAAAAGTTAAACTAATTAACTAAGAGTTAATACTTAAAGATAAGGTTAATATAATGACCCAAACCTGACTAAATTCTATTGGTTGAGTGGTTTTCGACCTATCCCCACCTTAAAAGTTTATTAATCAACTTTGGAGAAATTAGAATCCGAATATGAATTTATTATAAATTAATATTTCTTAGCTATTCCAAAGGTGCCCCTCACCCTTCTTATAAAAGGGCACTCCTCCTTCTCATTTCGTCACACCTTCAAAGCCTTTTGGTTTGGACAAACCCTGCCCAAATAATCTCTAAACATCCCTCACTACAACCTATAGGCCTTATTATGATCACATATCCAACCTATGAATCCCTTTTGATCAAATCAAAAGGAAGAACCCAAAGAAGAGGTAATGTTCTGACCACCCCTTTTCAAATTCCTTTCTTCTTCCACTTCTTCATTATTTTTTATTACCATTCTAAAATAATAACTCTAGTATCTTATATATAATGTGATGTTATTATAAATATGGTACAACCATATTCAGTATTCTATCCACCCTTTGAATAACATGTTACCATACGTGCGTACGTACGGCTTACCGTCTCCATGTCGTGGTGTAATTGTTATTCAATATATTATTGTTTGGGTGGGTATAATAATGATTTGTAACTCATTTAAATAATAAATATAACATGATAATGATTATGTATATATGATATACCATCCAATTATATATTATTTTAATATCAAAAGAATGATATTGTCGCTCGTGCGTACGTACGGACTACCGTCTCCACGAACGCGATGAGATTCATTCTCCATAATATCCATTCAAGTATAATTATCATTTTATGATTTAAAAATAATGTTTAAGAATATTATATCATTCTGGATATGAATAAGATACAACCTATCCAAGAAAAACATGTATTACGTAACAAAACATATAAAAGAAAACGAGTAAGTGAACACCCGAAACGACGATAATTCTAAGATATTATTAACAAAGAAATGTTAAAAGATAATATATGATATCATATTAATGTATATTATTCATGAATAATTTAATAAAAATTATTTCAACATTATACCTGGGGTTAACCTACCCCCAACCAAGGAAAAGTACAAGGTAAGGGGTTTCTTATCTCACTCTTAATTTCGTGAGAATTCCATTGTTCACCACTTATTTATTGCATGTGGTCTATGTGTACTACCCATAATTGTATTAATTGTGTATTATACATTAATTTATGGGAATTTAAATCATCATTGTATGATCCTTCTTTCATGGGTGTATTTTTCATAAGTTACCCAATCGATAAGGGAATTTGAAATTTCCATTTCCATTTATTCGGCTTTTTGCAAACTTCATTGATTATTTTACTCTGAAATTATGTGTGGAATAAATATTCAATTTCTTATATCATAATTTCCACTCCCCTTGTATGTGGATATAGTTTTGATACACATAATCACTCAATTGATAATTTCTCAAGTCATCGATATGAATTTGATAAGAGTATTTTTTACTCACTCTCCATTTGTTGAGTTAAACATCCAATTCATTGGTGTTGTTTTTATAAGATTATGTGTGAATATCCCTTAATTGATTTACACTGAATATCCAATCATATTTAGTGTATTTATATTTGTCACACATAACTATGTCGTGGATTTATCCTTAACCTAAGGATATGGCCTTTATGAGAGATTTCATCTCAAATTACATTCCATTGAGACTTCTTTGTTGTTATACACCAAATCACTTTTATGTGGTGTATATAATGTACTTTGACATAGTATATCATGAATTCTTTAATTCTCATGATATTAAAATTTTTTGATTTCTTCAATTATTTTCATTCAAGTGTCTCTCTTTTGGTTAGAAAATCTAACTAAAATACCATTTTTAAATGTTTTAAAGACTTATTCTTCTAAATATTTCTCATTAATGTCCATGTTTTAAAAAATGGTTTTAAGGATTTATTTATATGGACATTAAAGTTTTAAAATTAAATCTCCTTTTAAATGTTTCAAAGTGGTACGGGACACTTTGATTCAAAAATCTATTTTTAAATGGCTTCTTGACAAATAGTGTGACTTTTAAATGATTTCATGAAAAAGAGGGATATTTCTCTCAAATAGTTTTGATGATTATTTTCATCTATGTCAACAACCTTCATTATTCTTGATTGAGGTTAATGTGATATAATACAATCTTCCATATTGTATCGAATGAGTTATGTTTGACTGTGGATGTGCTATTTTTATACCATTCATGGTTTGTGGTTAAAGTATTGACATTTCGTATGCTAGTTTTTATATGAATGTTTATGTTATGTTTAAACCTGTTCATATGGGGAATGCATTGGAATTAATAAGTGACGGGTGGAGCCCGCTATAGCTCCTCAATGCATCGGTAGGTCTCATGAGACAATCTAGTGTCTCGACACATGGACTTGGAAAAATCTTATTTGTAGTCTTAGCACGAGGCCTTGGATATGTGGATATGATAGTCTGACATTATGCATTCCATCATTATGAAAGTGGTTATTGATATTTCATGTGATCATTTGGCTAGTAGAATATCCATGTGAGTAAGTAAATGGCATTATTTTATTTTATCGTTTCCATTTTATGCTGAAGTTCAAGTTTAAAAGGATTTCGTTTTAGTTATAAACCGCCTTAAGTGTTTATGCTTATTTATGAAAGCTTCTGCTATAATGTTATCCTTACTGAGCATCTGAGGTCACCCCTTTAAATGTTTTATTTTTTCCAGGATTATGAAGAAGTAATTTATGAATGACCTGCAGGGATAGTATGAGGAGATATGAAGACATGATTTTGTTGTAGTTTGTTTTACCTTATGATGTAATGTAATACTTATGAATATATCTAGTGTTTCCAAGACTACTAAACTAATCGGTCTTTCGAGACTTGATCCTTTGTGATCATGCCAATGTTATGTAATAATGCACCGACTCTGGGTATCTAGGGTCGGGGTGTTACAGTTGGTATCAGAGGAACTTTAGTACAAACCTTGGAAGTTATATTTAGATAAACTCTGATTAGATCACGTTGACCTAAGATGAACATTGAGGATTAGTATAGAATAACTTCCTAGAATTTTGATATTGTAGAGATTTTGTGAGTTTTCCAAGCAATACATCCCTGTCTGGATACGAGCAGGTAGAGGCGGCTATGGCACAGATGTACCTAGGGGTAAAACCCGAAAACACTGCTTTGAGCTAGACTCAAACAGGAACTGGTGCACGACCACGGGCCTTGTTGCACTCTTGGTTACGACACTCCTGGGGGATATGCTTAGGATAATTTACATTTTCTTTAAAAACCGATTTAAAGTATTGTATATATAAGATGAGAGTAAATGACCTTGGTTTATCCTAATGTGTTTCAAATTGAGAATATGGTGACATGTTAATCTCTAAATGATTGTATGACTACTATTACTCACACAATGCTTTCTGATTTTAGTCAATGGCTGGATTCCAAGGAAGTCATAGTGACTTTGAGAATGATGTACAAGGTGGGAACGGTGGTGGCAATGAGGAAAAAATGGAATGTTGATAGGCATAAAAGATATCGTCATTATGCCAAATCAATTTTCCAAAAATATGATCAACAATATATATATTAACCAATTACCGGACTCAAAAAAGAAGAGAAAGGTGATGAATTATAAGAGCTCTAGTAGTGGAGACCATGGAGAATGAAATCCTCAATTTCCATCATGCAGGAAATGTGGAAGGAGACACCTAGGAAAGTGACTCAATGGGACAAAGAAATGCTTTACTTGCGGGAAGGAAGGACATAAAGTGAAGAATTTCCGAAGAAAAATGAAGAGTACTATGGAAGAAGATAAAAATGGTCCCAAGAATCCATTTAGAGTCATTTGCCGTAAATGTAGGGGACCTGGACATTACCCGAGTGAATGTCTTATTCTATAAGATATTTTCTTGGTCAAAGAAGAAGTTATGTGGAAATAAATGGTTGGATAAATGTTTAAAAATTATTAGTGATCCTTTTTGAAGGGTTTACATTGGAATAATTTTCTCTTGTATTTATAACCCTAATGTTTTCCATGTGATAATGATATTTATGAAGAATTATCTTTTCTCTTGTGGATATAGTTATAAATAACCATTTAGTTTTATATGATCATTGGGTTTGAGGCAATTACAAATTATTATAATTTGGGATGAAAATGCAAGGTATGAGATAACATTTGTGGTTAAATTATGTTATGGTTATTTTGAGGAATTTATCTCATTTTGGTAATGTTATAAAATAAAGTTTTTGAAAAAGGACAACACGGAGACCATGTGACAACCCATCGCGTTGGACAAAGCTATGGGAATCGAACCCACAACCAAAGTGCGATTGGGATTTATCGCCTACCACTGGACTACGTGAAGTCTGTGGTTAGTGTGACTATTATTTTCAGTTAAATGATTTTATTGATCAATAATAACTTGATTTGGGATCTTATGTCTTATCAAATGAATACCCTTAGTATAAGAAAATGATTTAGTGATTAAGTGATAAATGTTATTTTGGAAGTTGTTCGCTTTGTTGAGAACACTATATGCCAAAGGAAAATAAAGTAGTATGGGATTTCATTTGAGGAGTAATGGTGGATTTTTATCTATGTTTTTATTGTGGATTTATAATGATTTGTGTTATTTATGGAAATGATTAGGTTAATTGATTTTATGTATGTGACATTAAGAGTAATTAATTTCATTTGGAGATACAATTTAACGTGGAAGACTACATTATTAATAATTTTTGGTTTTCAATATTAGTTTTGATTATATTAAATTATTTTAAAGACAATTGATTATTGAATGGTATTTATTTAACTTTGAGGTATTGTTTGTTTAATTTTTGAAATTAAGATTAGTGTTTATTTCTCTCAAGGAATATCCTTTTGGGGGATCATTAGATCTTGTACTAACCATTTTGGTTTTGATTAATCTCTAAAGACAGTGTATATATATTGTTCATCCTGCATAGATCATGTGATTCTATAGAAGTTTATTATAGCTCTTCCAGTGTGACCAAGTCTTCTTGAATACTCATCGTTTACTAAAAATGAGTTAGTGGTGGAAATTTATTAAAGAATGAAACTCTACTTAAAATGTAAGTATATATCTTTACATTCTTAGTCAATATCATGAATTAATTCCTCATCCTTATGTCACGTAACTTAAAACAAACAAAAATGTTGTTTGTTTACTTTCTTACTAGGAGACTAATGACCATTTTTTCCAACACAATTTTGTGGTTTTCTTATTGTTAACTTTCTCTTGATCATGCTTTCTATCGCTCTCTATCATAACTTGACACTTAGTTTATCATCCATATCCATGTTTTCCTATATGGAATCCGTGTATGGGTTATCTTGGTTGACCTTTATACCTCTCTTTCTTTCTTTTAAAGTGATAGTTTTATTGACTTTTTTTTGAATGTGGGACATTCAATTATATTCCCAAGCACAATTTTAAAAATTGCGAGGAAACAATTTATTTAAGTAGGGGATAATGTAACACCCCAAGCTTCGACGGTACGTTTCCCTTCGAATAATGCAATGGTGTGCATTGTACGCAACTTTGAGATTCAAACACACCACAACCAATCAAACTAGCCGTTGTGAATAATAATACCTAATTTTTGAATTTTTTTAAATTCTATCTCTCAAAATGGACTTCATTTTTGGATTCAGAATATTGAAATTAGCTTAGGGTGAAATTTTGGTACTTTTCGGATAACTTTCATATTTTGATGAATAGTGAAAATTGCTAAATTTTAATTAAAATGTTTTTTTAATCGAAATAATTAATATTGATAATTTATGAATTTGAGTGGTTTTAAAGTATATTTATAATATATTTTTACTATCTAATTCAATTTTTGTCATTGGACAAAATTTCACATTTAAACTAGACATAAACAAGTGCCAATCTTTTAATAGTTATTATCTCTTAGAAACACGCTTTTTGTTTTAACAATGGGAATTAATTTTAAATTAATTTCTACCAGTTATGTGTTTTGAATTTGGAAAAATGGATTCCATATTTATAATAAGGATGTTCAAATTGTGTAAATAGGTAACTTTTATTTTTAGACATTTTGGATAATTACTTCAGTAAATATTTTATTTACCATGGTTAAAGGGTAATTCTGGTAAACAAGGGTTAAAAAATAATATTATAATAATAATAAATTATGCTAAAACATTTCTTAAACCTATTGGTTGATACATGGTCGACCATGGGCATATTTTTGTTGATTTTGGGACCCCATGGATCCACTTGTAAGTGATAGGGACACTTTATTTTAATTAAGTTAAAATGAATAACAAAATGACACAAGCATATATCTTTTAGAAAAACAATTGTTACATAGGGTTATATATTTTGGATTTTAGACTATAAATATTAATTAGAAAGATAAAAAGATTTAATACATAATTATATTTTATTTATAATTTTTAGACATTAAATAATATAATTTATTTATGACACAATGGTGATGTTGTAATTACCATAATAGTGAAAAATTAGAATAATTGATATTATAAATACACAAATAAATATAATATGAGACTTTTATTGAATTAAAATAATTTTATAGGTTAATATGGCATATTAGGATTGATTTAGTTAACGTTTTTAGAAGTAATAATTCTTTTATGAGTTTCACAAAAAATCAATTATTGAATACTGTCAAAATTGACATAAAAGAGTTTTTAAAACAAATATTATATTATTAATTGATATTAAATTCCTAAAAATCTAAGGTTCGGAAAAGAGTCTTATATAATTATAGGTGTATCATTAATGGACCACTTGGGGGTCTCTTGGATGTATATTTTATGATTATTCACCATATAATATAAATATACAAAGAGATATTGTAAAAGTGAAACTAATTAACTAAGAGTTAATACTTAAAGATAAGGTTAATATAATGAACCAAACCTGTCTAAATTCTATTGGTTGAGTGTTTTTCGACCTATACCACCTTAAAATTTTAATAATCAACTTTGAAGCCATTAGGAACCGAATATGAATTTATTATAAATTGATATTTCTAGCTTTTCCAAAGGTTCCCCTCACCCAACTTATAAAAGGGAACTCCTCCTGCTCATTTCTTAACACCTTCAAAGCCTTTTGGATGGGCCAAAACCTTCCCAAATACTCCCTAAACTTCCCTAAATACAACCTAGAGGCCTTAGTTTGATCAGAAAGCCAACCTACGGAGCCCTTTTGATCAAATCAAAAGGAAGAACCAGAAGAAGATGTAATGTTTTCACCACCCCTTTTCTCGTTCCTTTCTTCTTCCACTTCTTCTTTCTTTGTTATTACCATTCTAAAATAATAAATATAGTATCTTATATATACTTTGAGGTTATTATAAATATGGTACAACCATATTCATTATTCTATCCACCCTTTGTATAATATTTCACCATACGTGTGTACGTACGGCTTACTGTATCCACGTCGTGGTGTAATTGTTATTCAATATATTATTATTTGGGTGGGTATAATAATGATGTGTAACTCATTTAAATAATAAATATAACATGATAATGATTCTGTATATATGATATACCATCCAATTATATATTATTTTAATATCAAAAGAATGATATTGTCGCTCGTGCGTACGTACGGACTACCATCTCCACGAATGCGATGAGATTCATTCTCCATAATATCCATTCAACTATAATTATCATTTTATGATTTAAAAATAATTTTTAAGAACTTTATATAATTCTGGATATGAATAAGATACAACCTATCCATGACAAACATGGCTTACGTAACAAAACATATAAAAGAAAACGAGTAAGTTAACATCCGAAACGACGATAATTCTAAGATATTAATAACAAAGCAATGATAAAAGATCATATATGATATCATATTAATGTATATGATTCATGAATAATTTAATTACAATTATTTAAACATTATACAGGAGGTTAACCTACCCCCAACCAAGGAAAAGTACAAGTTAAGGGGTTTCTTATCTCACTCTTAATTTCGTGAGAATTCCATTATTCACCACTTATTTATTGCATGTGGTGTATGTGTACTACCCATAATTGTATTAATTGTGTATTATACTTTAATTTATGGGAATTTATATCATCATTTTATTATCCTTCTTGCATGGGTGTATTTTTCATAAGTTACCTAATCGATAAGGGAATTTGAAATTTCAACTTCCATTTATTCAGCTTTACGCAATCTTCATTGAGTATTTTACTCCAAGATTATGTGCGAAATAACTATTCATTTGCTTATGTCATAATTTCCACTCCCCTTGTCTATGGATATACTTTTGATACACATAATAACTCAATTGATAATTTCTCAAGTCATCAATATGAATTTGACAAGAGTAATTTCAACTCACTCTCCATTTGTTGAGTTAAACATTCAATTCATTGGTGTTATTTTTATAAGATTATGTGTGAATATCCTTTAATTGATTTACATTGAATATCCAATCATATTTAGTGTATTTATATTTGTCACACATAACTATGTTGTTGATTTATCCTTAACCTATGGATACGACATTTATGAGAGATTTCATCTCAAATTACATTCCATTGAGACTTCTTTGTTGTTATACACCAAATCACTTTTATGTGGTGTATATAATGTACTTTGACATAGTATATCATGAATTCCTTTATTCTCATTATATTAAAATGTTTTTATTTCCTCAATTATTTATATTCAAGTGTCTCTCTTTTTGTTATAAAATCTAACTAAAATACCATTTGTAAATGTTTTAAAGACTTATTATTCTAAATCTTTCTCATTAATGTCCATGTTTTAAAAAATGGTTATAAGGATTTATTTATATGGACATTAATGTTTTAAAATTAAAACTCCTTTTAAAAGTTTCAAAGTGGTATGGGACACTTTGATTCAAAAATCTATTTTTAATGGCTTCTTGACAAATAGTGTTACTTTTAAATGATTTCAAGAAAAAGAGGGATATTTATCTCAAATAGTTTTGATGATTATTTTCATCTATGTCAACATCCATAATTATTCTTGATTGAGGTTAATGTGATACAATAAAATCTTCCATATTGTATCGAATGAGTTAGGGTTGACTGTGGATGTGCTATTTTTATACCATTCATGGTTTGTGGTTAAAGTATTGACATTTCGTATGCTAGTTTTAATACGAATTTTTATGTTATGTTTAAACCTTTTCACATGAGGAATGCATTGGACTTAATAAGTGATGGGTGGAACCCGCTATAGATCCTCGATGCATTGGTAGGTATCATGAGAAAAACTAGTGTCTTGGCACAAGGCCTTGGAAAAATATTATTTGTAGTCTTGGCACGCGGCCTTGGCTATGTGGTAATGATATTATGGCATTATGCATTCCAACATTATGAAGTGGTTATTGATATTGCATGTGATCATTCGACTAGTAGAATATCCATGTGAGTAAGTAAATGGAATTATTTTATTTTATCTTTGCCATTTTATGCTGAAGTTCATGTTTAAAAGGCTTTAGTTTTAGTTATAAACTGCCTTAAGTGTTTATGCTTATCTATGAAAGCTTCTGCTATAATGTTATCCTTACTGAGCATCTGAGCTCACCGCTTTCAATGATTTATTTTTCCCACGATTATGAAGAAGTAATTTATGAATGACCTGCTGGGATAGTATGAGGGGATATGAAGGCAAGATGTTGTTGAAGTTTTTTTTACCTTATGATGTAATGTAACACTTATGAATATATCTAGTGTTTCCAAGACTACTAAACTAATCAGTCTTTCGAGACTTGATCCTTTTTTATCATGCCAATGTTATGTAATAATGCACCGACTCTGGGTATCTAGGGTCGGGGCATTACAATAGTCCATTTATATTAATCATTAGTCTATGGATTATGGGTTTTATTTATAAGTACCTATGATCCTAGAGCCTTTTGAAGAATCATTTCAAATCATAATGTGTATATAAGATCTGTATTTGAAATGACACTTCCAATAACACTATGGAAATTAACTATTTTATATGTGTAGTGACTACAAAGATCATTAAATATGATTTCATACCTCATTGGAAAGAAGTGGGATACCTTCAATAGTCAATCCAGAATTACTAATACTGCATATTTCATGTGTGGAGACTTGGGTAATACTATCACAAAATTTATCCTGACATCAATCCATTTTCACTTAGGAATGGGTAGAATCTGAAACATCTACATTGGCCTATGATTAGCATCTTTCAACTACTGATAGGTGAAACATAATTCCACATAGTCTAATACCTCCTGCCATTCTGGACTCATTGTAATTTCTATATAAGTCCTAATTCATCTTTTTCAACACAAAATGTTCCACTCATATAGAATTAGGAAATTCTATCATCAACTCATTCTGAAATCCTGTAGGAACCCATATTTAGCCATGTGAAAGATGAGAATTGATGCTACCAAGAGACCATACTAATGGTGTTTCCCCATCATATAATCATCCTCTTAGAAGTATGACCTATAGATCTATAACTACATTATCTTGATCTCTTCCAAAAGTATAGTAATAATAGATATCGAACACAGAGTTACCCATCCCTTTGATTCTTGTACATCTAGATGCATGTATTCAAAAAGTTCCACCATCCACTAATCATTGAAAGACTCCCACCTTTCCTCTGTCTGCATCCTCATGGTAAAAGGATTTGAAATTAGGTTTACATTTCTAGTATTGTAATCCAACATCATATCAAAAAACTACAGATACTTGACCCACCATCTCTACCGAATATTTATCCCCCTCTGATAAATTATTTACATGAGGCTCTTGTGTTCAGTGATCACCACAATACAATAACCCGTAAGATAATATATTTAGAATCATAGGGAAAGTAAAAATAATTCTAACTTTGGATAATGGTAAGGATTATTCGGCCCATGGGGACTAAGCTATATAGAGTCATAAGAAACTAGTCGATCCTACTGTATCATAACTACTCCAAGTACAACTCCAGATGCATCATAGTACATAGAAGAAGTTTTAATTGGATCATGTTATGTGAGGATATATGTTGAGGTAAGACATCCATTCATCTCCTGAAAATTTCATTTTCAAGAATTTATCCAAACAATCATCACCCCTTTCTCAGTCAGCAATGAAATATGTTCATCCAAACTGGAGAAGTCTAGGATAAGTGAACGAATAATAACATGATGAACCCAAAAAACACTGAACATTTAAGGTGTTTTTGGGTTAATCTCATGATACCATGGTTTCAACCTTATTTAGGTCCACTAACAATCTAGACTCTAAGATGGAATGACCCAAGAGGGTCAATTTACCAATATAGAAACTGCAGTTAGTTAGGTTTGTGTACAACAATTTATTTATTAATGTACTCAACATGATGTCAAAATTTTGGGAATTAAATTCTAATAAATGAGCGTAAACTATTTTTTCATAGAAAAAACGACAACCAAATTAACAAGAAATGGTTGAAATAACATATTGATCAAGTAAAAGAATACTAATAGTTCATTCATAAAACTAAATGGCCTTAACATGAACTCATACAATACAAACATTCTCCTAAAGGAAATCCATGTTATTTCAGATGGTATAACCCTCCAATGGTGATATCCTAATATAAAAATGATCCTGTAGAAGATCATATCACCTATGAAATAGTCAAATAGATCATGAACGCATAGAAGAGGATATATGTTCTTGACATTCACCTATTTCAATATCCAATAATCCAAAAAAGTGTAGTCCTATTATCCTTTACTACGAGATGAAGAAGATATCCTCATAGAGAAGTGCATGATTTCATGAAATCATTAGCTTCCAGATATTCTAGTTCAATGTTAATCTCCCAAAGCAATACTAGTTCCATTATATAAGGAGAGATAGAAACTTGATTTGTTCCTAACACAAACTGAATTGTGATGTCAACCTATAGCTCATGTGGTAAGTCATTGAACTCACTAGGAAAGAAATTCTGAAAATGGTCTTCCACTAGATGAAATATTATTCTTCAATATTCCACCATAATCTAGAAAAAATCATTCTATCTAATCTATGAGATAATCTAATCATAACTATATTTTTCTAGAACAAATAGTCGGAACATCCCACTCACCCGAGTGACAAATGATGCCTCCTTATGGAGATAGAAAGGTCACTCTCCTCTAGTAACAATCAATATGGTCCTAGTATAGAACTATATAATAAATACCAAGAATAAAATATATATAAGTAATTTCAAGAAAAAAATATTCCTTTAAAAAATTTTAACCACAAATCCCTAGAGAATACATCTTACATTGGTTGATATTCTATAAGTACAGTCACAAATATTTATCAATGGCCATGAAATAATACAATCTTTACACAACTACATTCATTTTTTTAAAAAATATTATATAAAAAATAATTTGATGCTCTTATATAAAACTAAATTAAAGAAGTGGTATATGATATGAGAATCAAAGCTTTAACTGTATATGTTAATACATCCACACTAGCTAGAGTAGTCTACATATTGGGTAGCTAACTAGACCACCTATCTTGGGCTCTGTCTTGACTCCCCAAGCCTATTCCCAATGTATGTTACTATCTCTCCTACTATAGGGTACCAAGTCTCTTTTTGTGTAATAAATTTCTTGTGGAACTCTAGAAACCTATCTTATGTGGAGTAGCTGAGAAATTTCAAAACATCGATACCTATCATGATCAACTAAAACTGCTTGGTAGTGATTGTTTCTTAAAAAACATATAAAAATGACCCAACTGATATCATTCATGACACTCCATGGATGGGTACATGCACTTAGGCCACTTTTTTCCAATATTTCCAATAATATTTCACTATAATTGAACATGGTTCATAGATAGAATCCCACTTACCAGAATACTATTCCCACCATTGCCTTAGTGAAAACTATCATAACAACACTTCTTTCAACTAAAACAAGGGCTCTACATTATCCTTACTAAAATAGAATACCCATTTCTCATTGCCTCTCAGATTCTCTTATATGATGAGTGACCGATTCATCAAATCATAAAAATTCAATCAAGAGAATGATATTCACTAATGAATTAATCTCACAATAAATCCCAACCTAAAAACATCTCACCATTAAATCTCATCATATGCTAAAGATAGTGCAAAGTGCTACTTTTCAGTGTAGCATCCAACACATTCGTTCACTTATGTGCCTTCATATAGCAGAATCATGGATTGAAAATACTTTCATCAATAAACGTATTATGATAGTTGGGACTCATGAATATCACCTTGAATACCTTCTAGATTAACTCATCCTATTACCTTTCCTACTCTAGAATGTCCCACAAATGCACAACTGGTCCATGAATCATATAGGTAGAAAGATTTACCTTATATCAGTGAGTGTGTTGAGGTGAAAAAAGATCATCAAGATAGACTAGTTCTATAACTCATCTTCTAGGAGGCCACCCTCCTTAGTGAACATAAGAATACGATGCTTCTAAAACTCTCTCATTAGATCAGATATCAATGGAATGGTAATAATAGTCTTCCTTTCCTTGGATCACATGATCCTAAATAAGTTATTGAAAATATGGAAATCTATATGATCATAAAGATAAACAATAATATTGGTTTTTAAAATATTAGGAGAATAATTATTTCCACTATATTTATTCTTAAATTCAAGATGATAAGGATACACTTTCTCTACCGAAAAACACACTCCATAGTACACAAGGTAAACAACATGGAAAATCTCAACAAGTGAAGGAAAAAAGAGAAACACCCATCGATGCCTATCCAAACATGGAATATTTTTTCTATCACAACATAACCATTATTTCATTTCATTTATCAAATATAACAAATATATTATTTCACATTTCATATAGGAACATAAATCACATGGAATAAATGTTTACCTATAAGGTATAATTCATATGGAGATATATATCTATGTTCCATTCATGATCCATGAATACCCATCTTACACAATACAAGGAAATAGGTAGAAATATCAATAAAAATATCATCATGAAGTAATAACATCACAAAAATGTGATTAAACCCAGGTAAAATAACATTAATTGTATAATTCAAAAATAAAGAACAAAAATTCAATCCCTGAGTGATTGTATTTCCCCCATTAATGGGTTAACTAATATCATGAAAAAGCTCATTACCAAGTCCTAACATATTCTATTATCCTTTCTACTATTCAAAAATAAAAATTCAATAGAAAATAAAAAATATATTCTTATGATATCACTTTGTATCTTCCTCCAATCATGAATTCTATCGTGTGTCTAAATTAGGTTGGTTACAAGTCCTCAATCATACCTCCATGTATGCCAATGAAATTCAACTAGAAACTAGGGTGTGATATGTAAAGTGGGTAGACTAAAAGACATGGTATAAAGTCAAATTAAAAAATATATAAACAATACAAATAAATATTACTAGATTAATGGACATAGCGTAAATAGAAAAACATTCACATAGAATGTGAAATGAGGAAATCAATAAACCAAATAACAATGAATCATGAAATTAGAGGATGTAATGTATCAAAATGTAAAACTGAATAAATAAAAATAAAATATATAAAACACATAATAAACCCAATTTATCCTGGTCCCAAACCCAATTTAGTCCCCTCTCTAAACTCCATCCTATCTAGAAATAAATAATCAGAAAAATTTCCATCACACTTATCTAAAACATTATCTATGTAATATACTCAATTACTAAGTGGAGGCTCGAATAGGATGTGAGTAAAACTCATAAGTTTGACTCTACCATATCTAAATGAAACTATTTTGATAATATGTAAATTCAATAATGTGATGAATATTTGTATTAATTAATCAATTAAAACTATAAAAAATCAACCTACTTATATACCATAGTAGAAATTTCTTCGATTATATAACACAACCATAGAAACAATAACCATAAACCATGGGATAAAAGAAAACACATGGAAAGTCTATATGTATACACATTTCAGCCTCCAGAAAAAACCCACATATATATATATATATTAATTTTATCATTAATTAGGTCAACCTCACTATATAATCATTTTATCCTCTAAAAATAGACCTATATATAATCATTTCAGAAAGTATCAGTGAGAATTTCACATTATATAAAAATTTTGGAATGTATTCTAGGCCAAGCCCACAATGTAATCAATTTAGTCTCTTGGAAAATCTTTTTTTATAATAATTTCAATGTGAATCAAAACACAAGTCATAACAGAAAGGATATCACAATATCATATCATATTTCACAATTGATAATTATAAAAATTACAATTTGTTTTTAATTTAATATTCATTTATTTATCAATTAACTCCATTTATTTCAATAAGTAAATTTTATTACTAAGGTTATTATATATCAATAAATCATTTAAATTCTAATTTCCTTATAAAAACACATTAAAAAATTGGAAAATTAAATTTTAATCATGGGGGTTTTCACCCAATAGATAGTCTCAAGATCAGCTGCAATAACAATTGAATCCAAAGGTAGCCAACTAATAATCCAATTCATTATTTACCATTATTCAATGAAAAAATAGTTAGATCAAATGTTATATCCCTAAAATAACCATATTTCTTATACATGATAATTAAATAGATCACATTTTTTTGTTTTCTACCTCCAACATTTATACATCAATTAACACAACACTTCCAATTTGAATCACCAATAAGAATAGAGGTGAGGAAGATTAAAAGAAGAAATTGAGATCATAAATGTTCTCGATCAACACCCAAACCAATCATGGTAATGATATTTATACAAATATGATTAGGAAGAGGGGATGTTGGGGGGACCTTTGAAAAAACAACTCAATATGGATCACATGCATGATTGTGATGTCAAATATTGGATAAGGAGCTCCAAAATCACAAGGAAATCGGTCTAGGTTTGAGAGTTGACAGATTTCACTCAAAGATGATTAAAAATCATACCATATTCCATTTTAATATCACTAATGTCGATAAAATACACTATGTGCAACCTTTTCACATAATTTACTTCCTAATTAATTCAATACAAAAAACATGTGTCACCTCAAGTTAATATTTATCCCAATTGAGTATTACAAAATGTTAACTAAGTTCATGATGTGGAATCACTTCATGTTATAAAACAGCTCATGAATTATTTTTGGGGAAATTTTCACATCATGTAATATATACATGGAATGTAATTTCCCATTAGATAATTTTCAAACTAGATTCTATGAAAATTTCATAACCACCTCTAATACCATCCCACCTCATGGGAAACCCAATTAATCCCATTACCCAGACTCCAATAATTCAAAAAAAACATAACACCCTAAACATTAGGTATTTTTTAAACATACAATATATATATATAATAAAAATATGTTCCCCCATTGTTTAATGGAAAATGAAAAACCAAATTAAATACAATTAATGAAGAAAAAAAAATGGATTTCCAAGGAATTACATGGACTTAAAAAAATTGTTAAATTTTTAAAGGAAAATTGATTTTATTTATTCTTTGATCAAAAGCCATTTATCTTTCATGTACATGTGTTTTAAACATACTTAAATATTATAATTATTCTATGATTGATTAATTAAAATTTTACCCATGTTGAATTTTTACAAAATTATTTTAAATGAATCTTGTATTAATTTTCTAAATTAGGTACTTTTTAAAAAAGTTTTAAAGTATAGTTTTTAACATATACTACATATAGAATTTTAGCCATAACCATGACCATTATATTCATTGAAACATACTTTATGATTTTCCCAGATTATTTTCAAATAACATAATTTCCAAAATATACTTTTGTAATTTGTTGTTTTTTAATTGTTAGTTTCAAAGTGAAAATTGTATTTTCATCAAGACTATTTTTCTTATTTTTAAAAGTATTTATAATAATCAATGAAAAAAATATTGCTATGGAATGATTATAAATTCTTTAAATATATATTTATATATATACATACATATCTCACAATCCTTTCTTTTTATGGGTTAATACATTCGTTATGACTATTTCTCAAATTCCATATTTTAAAAATATATTTTGATTATTATATGAGGAATAATTACACAACACATTTTATTTCCATGGTTAATTATTTTGATTATTAGTTATGATTAATTTACCTATGTGGTAGAGGTATTCATGTAAAATATATGAATGTAATGGGGGTCTAAGAATTATAATCCTTTCTAATGCATTGGGTAATGTTTTAGTCTTATGGGAAATCAGGTATGGGGTTATAGAGTGAACCTAATCCATTATAAGACTTTTTACTCTCTGTGATATAGTCTCATGGGTTACCAATGACTAATATTTAATTTATTTTCATATTTCTGCAGCATTCCATATAAAACAATGATCCTATGATACCATTATATTTATGTAATGATTTGATTTGTATACCCATGTACGTTCTCTTATGTGGCATAATGTTATACATTTTACTCAAATATTATGCTTACATACCTTGTTTATTCCCTTATAGGGATTTTTATCTCACCCATTTCATATATATATTCTCTAGGTTATCTCATGTGAATTACTTGATTTTAATGATATCATGGAGAATAAAATAATGAAAATTAATTTTAGTGTCACTTTCATGTATTATAAATCAAGGCTTCAAATAACACTAGAAAATAGGATGTAAGAGTTTAATTAATAAATGTTTATATGAAATATCATGTAATAATATTCATTAAAAGACTAAGTTTCTATATCCATGATGGTTGGATGGGATGAATTTTGTTTATGTACCACTTTTGGACATGTAACATCTATTTGGGGTACTTTTATCTTGTTTAGTGTTTGGAATACAAACTGTTTATTTTTTTATCTATTTCTATTTCATTAGGAGTTATTCATTTGGTAAAATTTATACAAATTTTTTCTATAATTCAAATGAATTTGTCTCCTATATATTGGGATTGGGAACTCCCTTTTTGCATTTTGGTAACTTATACAAATACACTTTGGTGGGTAATCTATGTTCGTTTTTGAAAAATTTGCATCAATAGTGGAAATGAAAATTCTTTAATGTCGTTTTACAGTTTAGGATGTCTTGTTATCATTGAAAATATATTTTTAGTGATTAAGGGGTATGTTACAAGATATATCATAGACATATTTCATTTTAATGATCATTAATGTAACTTGAATTATTGGGAACAATGCCTTTGAGTATTTTTTTAATCCAAGTCTAAAATTTCATTGTCCTTTGAATTTGATATTTTTACTTAATAATTAAATTTTTATTGATATAAATTTTGATATCAAGTCTGTAAAATTACCATTAAATTTTTATATATTTATCTGGTGTTTCACCATTCCCCAGAAAAGGCATTTTAATTGACCTTATGTGAGAGTTTCCGATTATCCACAATAAGAAAACCGTCCAGTTGATTAAAAAATATAGATGTTGTTTTATATCAAGTCAATACTTCCGGACATATAGCTAAACATATTCCTTTTTAGAGTAAAGATATAGTTCCTTGTTCTGATGATAATATAGATTATACTAATGTTTTCTCTAAATCAACAATATTTATTGTGTACAAATTATATTTACTTGGAATGTGATGGGTTAAAAAAGGGATATAAACTAATTTTGATTTAAGAAATTCCTTACTCAATTAATGTGAAATGTTTTGT
The DNA here is from genome assembly GCA_963277665.1 of Viscum album. Lineage (NCBI taxonomy): Eukaryota > Viridiplantae > Streptophyta > Magnoliopsida > Santalales > Viscaceae > Viscum > Viscum album. The sequence continues at coordinate 399,469,556 of OY728125.1, forward strand.
CTTCAATCATGATGGTCCTAATACAATATTTTTTTACACTATAGTAATGTTATGGAATAATAAGGTCATGGAGTGTAAAAACAAGACATATAGATACCCAAAACCCACACTAGGGAATTTTGTGCTGATATCCTAAACATTACATTTCCCACATTAATAACGATAATTGTAATCTAATTTTTCCCCATCCAGACCATACAATATCAAAAGGAAACACTAGATAAATTAACCTCTCAATGTTGTTTTAGGTTTGAAGAAATATATAACTAGAATGAAAATTCATATAATAAAATAACATGCCATTAAATAACAATTTATCCCACGTACCCCATATTTTCTCATTTCACATTAAGTCATTATAATATTCCACATGAAATACCCTCTAGAATAAATTCATTCATCCTCATTCTATAGAATAAAAGGAATATGAAATATAATAAGGGTGAGATCAAATTGTTAGTAAAGGTAAACATAAGAATTACCAAATACAATTAATCATTGAGCATACAATATCCATATGGGTATGAAGACTGAATCAAAGTGCACGAATGAATCCAAAAATAACTCAAACCCAAAATACTGAAATTATCAATCATGAGACCTAGAATATGATTTAAAGAATAAATTATACCTAAAAATAAAAAATCACAAGCCATGTAATATCAATATTGATCAATGGAAATTTTATAAACCCATAGAACCCATAGATAAAAAATTTTGGTATCACGAAACGTCATCATCATAGAACCCTTACAGGACCCATAAAATTGGATTGACCATATAGAAATCATCCAAAATAATTTTTTAGATAAAAAATTATTATCCAATTAATTATATTTATATCTAGGCACACTCATCAAATAAGCTATAATGGGATCACCCAACATTGTCTAGTATGCCCCATCGTATAAGATATAACAGGCTCAACTGACACTATCTAGGTCTCCCCATCATGTAATATTTATAAGGCCCATAAATAATGTATATAAATCTTACAGATAATCATTAAACTCTTAAAAAACTAATTCTCAGTTCATAACATGATTAAAACATGGAACATAAACATTTTCTATAACAATCTATTTGAAACATGTCTAACCCGTGGAAGAGAAACAAGGTACATAAAAATATATTTGAAAAAATATTATTCTATCCAAACAAATAATGTGTATGATATCAATAAAAAGTATTATCATTAGTTCATAAGTATAAATAATTGTTATTGTTCTTGATGAATTGGAATACTATTCAAATATCATTAAAGGCACTTTGAGGAAAATAAAAATTTCATTTTAAAAATTAACTATTTTTTGAAAACTAAAAATTCATAAAATTTGGGAAAATGGATTTTCTTGAAGACACCCTTGAAAAAATATAAAATAAGATTCTAAACAAATATTTTAAACTTTTTTTGAGGAAAATGTCTTTTCCATTGGGAATATCAAAATATTAAAACTGAATCTTCACAAAACATTTAGAAAATTTAATTCTTTAAATATAATATTTTAATCATATAAATAATTATTTATGATATTTTAATAATCATGACATCTAGAAATTCTGTTTATGTCATGAAATTTAAAAGAAAGACTTAATTCACTTTTTATTAAAATAAAAATAATTATTATTTTGAATTTGAAAATACGATTCCTTTGAAATTAATTTTTTAGAATGTCAAATTGTGTTAAGAATTAATTTATTAAATCATTTTAAAAAAAGTTAAAACATTTTTGAAAATATTTTTTGAAAACATGTTTTTTGTGGAAAACAGATTCACAATGAAAATGGGAAATGATGTCATTTATTCATAAATACATTTTCTCAATTATTTTAATTTACAAGTATTGGGTAGTGTTATTATTATATTATTATATCATTAAGTACTAGTGGATAAGAAAATTAAATATTTTTATCAAAAATTGATAAAAAACATTCTTTTAACATAAATTTAATAATCAACACTCTCGATTAGAATGAGATTATAAAATAAACACTTATAATGATCATTATATTGAATTAAGAAGTAATCAATGAATAATTTTTTTAACTATAAGTACACGTAAACTAAGTGGAGGTAAAACAATATATAGTTGAAACCCATAACATGCATAATCATGAAATATAAAAGACAACGAAGGAGTAATATAACCTAATGAAGGAAAATCATGTTATGAAATTTTTTACCACATGGTAAATATTTTATCACCACCAGATGAATTATAGAAAATTGAAATATAAAATACCATGAATTTTTATGGAATAATTATACAACATGTCATATATGAATCATAGGTTCCATATAAATAAAATTAGGGGTATTGCATTACAATATTCGTTAATGGTATGATATTGAGACGAAGTCCATTATGTCATTCTTATTATTGGTTGAACATGATTTGAAATCATTTAACGTTTTATTAATCATGATGTAAAATTATTAAATAACCATATAAATATTTATAATATAACATATTATCCTTTTATTCCATCATGTAAACCATTTTTTAATAATCTTTCATTAATTTCATTGGTTCGGGTGTCGATTTCCTTATTTTCTCATTCACTATTTGTAATTAATATTTCCATTTTGGGGAATATAGTATAGTTATATCAAATAAATAATAATATTCAGGAAATAAAAATCATATTTATACATCAATATTATATTTAAATACAAATTATGAAATATGGGTTTGAAAAATGAATTTTTTTATGACCATAGAGACGGTAGGCCATACGTACTTATGAGTAAAGATTTAATTTTTTAGTGACCATCATTGAATGAAGGTAATAATTTTTTTTTAAATAATAATAATAATTATATCTTAAATAATATATTATATCATTAAGATTACTTATATTTATAATCCATGTGGTTTTCTTCTAAATGATAGAGTGTCATCCCTTCATCAAGGTTGTAGTCCACACGTATAAGAACAACATTATCATCTTTCAATGACTAAAAAGTAAGAATGAAAATGATATATTATATTTCACAATGAAACATAATTCATTAATATAATAATTATATTCTTTATATAAAACATATTTATTAACATTATCTTAATTATCTTACATATATAGCATTACTTGAAAACAAATCACATCGCTTCGCGAGGTGGTACTTTGTCGTACAAAAGAGTGACATTATTATATCCCCTATGGAATGGAATATATATATATATATTATAATTACTAGATATATAAAATTATTTTATAAATTTTACATATATAATCTATATTAATCATTATACCCAATTATGGGATGTGGTAAAAGGAAAAATGAATGATATCAATTCATGAGGATGTAGTTTTTCGTACACAAGATTGATGATTTTGTAACACATTTGAATGAAGAGTGGAAGGATTTATTTTTGGAAATTAAAATAATAACATCATATTATATTTAATTTTCTTATATTATTATATAATAATTTTTTATGAATAATTTAATGAGGTGGAGAAAGAAATAAAAAACGCTCTTTAAAGAATGTTACATATTAATCAGTAAACTTAATTTTGTTTTATCCAAAGGCCATTGCATGTTTTATTTTTTTTTCAAAAATTAGGATTTTAGGATGAGAAAAGGGAATTATATAAGTAAATTGGGCACTTATTTGTTGATCTAATTGGAATTTTATATGTGAATATAGGAGGCGAGTTGGAATATTTATAAGTGACGTGAGTTGAACACTTTTAATTTGGTTGAAAAAATGGATTCCACCAACATTTTATTCATGTTAGAAGGACCTAATAATGGTAAATTATTGACACTAGATGATTTAATATAGAAATAAATCCATTAAATATATTTTATATAATTTATTAGGTTATATTAGCCATTATATTTTAGTTCCACCCATGGTAAATCCATTTATATCTTAATCACTATAATTAAATTTTACTGTTTACATTATTAATTGAATAAAAATTACGTTTAACTTATTATATAATGTAAAATATTATGATTAAAAAAATATTAAATCAATTTTTTCTAAATTAAATTCAAATATTTTTCAAGATTTTTTTTAAAATTAATCTCGTAGACACGTTGAGAAAGTGGGTATTCAATGAGAAAATGTTCAAATATATACAATGTGTTTATATCCACTTTCAATATGAAATTGATTAAAGTGAAATAAGTTTGATTAATATATATATATATATATAACATAACTATTTTTACTATTTAAAAAATATAATTTATCTTTATAAATAATTTAAATGAAAATGTAGTTTTCAACTAAAAATTCATAATTTTCACCATAAATAAAAAAATTATTCATTTTAGAAATTTATAAAAAATTAAAATAAATATAATTTGGCCATGAAGACTTATTTTTGTTAATTTTTTTTTCTAATTATTAAAAATATTAAATTTTAAAAAATAACATCAACTATGATTAAAATGTAGGTTTGTAGGAAGATTATTTTATAAGTACATGTTGATTTCATGTTAACTCTGTGTGTAATAATAATGACTGTATTGATATAAATTAACATTATTTGATATAAAATAAATAAATTTCATTAAAATAATTCCTCATTCTATTTTAATTTATTTAATTAATATTTCGAAACATTTTATACTTTAAAATATTTTTTTGGAGAAATGTATTTCTTTGATTCTAAAAACAAAATTATACCAAAAAAATATACAATGATTATTGAAATGTAATCAAGTGGATTACATGTAACTAAATAATAGAAATGTTAAATAAAATATTATTCAAAATATAATGTGACTGTTACATTAATAAATTTAATGATGTAAATGAAGTTTTTTTAAAAATTGATATTGTCCTCTATTCATTGAAAAATAAATGTTTTTTGGGAAAATACCAATATTTCAAAAAAATAAATTTTCAAAATAGAATTTAAAAAATTAATTTCATTTTAATGAATAAATTTTATAATATTTTTAAAAATAATTTTTAATATCCTGTCATGAAAAACAATAAGAATGATTTATGATGAAAAAATATTTTGAATGAATTAAGTTAAATTAATAAAAATGTATTTATTATTTACTAAAAACTTATAAATTTTATATCTTGAGTATGATATATTAATATCATAAATTATTTAATAGTATTGATACCCACAAGTTTAATGGCTATGTTATGCTAGTTTTATACATCGTGGGTCATTTAAGAATGGTTTTGCTTGTTGAAAACACTATTGAACGTAAAAACTACTGGTTTGATATACCATAATCCATCTAATAAATTAATTTTTTATAAAAAGTATATCATAATACATTTGGGAGTTGAATTCATCTTTAAGCTTAGTGTTTCATGTCATGTACACGATCACACGTAATTTTCTTCTTTTAAAATCCAATGGTGCTACGTCCTACCCCATTTAAAAAATGACATCCTTGAAATTTTAAAATTATTTTAGTAACCAAGGGATGAAAAATTGAATATAATTTTTCATTAAATCATATCATACAAATAATTAATAAAAAATATTTTTGATACAAGTAAATGGGAGTTTTGAGGTTCATCTTTAATAAAAAATACCATGTTTCTAAAATGGATAAAATAAGTTGGAAGTGAAGACTTGGAATAGAAGAAAAGTGTAAATAATTATAGAGTCTATTTGAGGTAATTTATCACAAAAAATTGAATGATTTATTGAAAGTTAAGGTCCTTAGTACACTAAATCAATAATTATTTAATAGTTAATTTGATTCATAAAATATGAATTTAATGGGATTATGTTTTTGTTACAATATATGTCTCATAAAACGAAGTATTTCATTCACCATATAGACTAAAAAAATAGTAAACTATACATAGTTTACAAGTATAATTTAATTTTTTAATCAATTTATACCATAATATCATACATTTCTCAAAATGATTAATATTTAGGATGGCTATTTCATGCTTGCATTACTAAAAATCATATTTTAAGGGATCATATAAGCATAAAATAGCAAACAGTCTATTCAACATATCTATTGACATTAACCAAAACAAAAATAGTATGAACTTGGTCATATTCATCCCAAAATATATATACCAATATATTATGAAATAATACATAAATATCATAAATTAAATAGTAATACTCAAAGATAAAAGTGAAACATTCCAAAAAAATATCAACATTAATGTTTTTGTACCATAAATATTATCTCATACATTTTAACATTCATTCCAAAAACATTGAAATATTTTTTTAAATGGAATCAATCACCTTGTAACTTATTAAATTTTCAATCCTACAGTTATCTATATGATAGAATATTATTCCCATTGTTACCTCAACATCCAAAAATCATATAAACGAGAAAGGCGATCAATACCAATAATGTTATATACATATAATTTATATGAATAAATATATGTTAAATCATATAATTATATATAATTCAACCAACTAAGTCATATCTGATAATTAAATTAATAAAATTGTGATATCCTCACCAAAAACCTCCAAGGGAGAGTATATAACATTGATCTTATGCCCATCCTTAATCTCATGTCCCTGTGATGTTATCTATAACTCTTAATATAACCTCACATTAAAACATTGTAATATATAGTGTAATATAAATAAACTTATGATTCCAACTATAGAAACAAAATACCCACCCACCCATATATGGTGCAGAAATCATAAAATTTACATTTTTAGCATTGATACTGATAATTTTGACCCATTTTGCTTCATCCGAACCTTATAACATCAAAATGAAAAACTAGTTCACTTATATTCTCAATAATCTTAAAATTTTCATACATAAGAAATATGATTATCGTTTAATGATAGTTTCCCCCACATTACTCAACTTTTATTACATCACACTAATTTATCATCGTTTATATGAAATCCCTTCAAGACATAATTAATTTAACATCCTTATTAATGACCTAGGGAATAATAATAATAATAAGGGTAATATCAAACTATTAGTAAGGTTAAACATAAGCATAAACCATTTAATGTAATCAATGAGATTAAGAAGTTCATAATGGTATGATGAAATAATTAGATTATATGAGTTAATCATAAAAGAACTCATACCCATTAATACATGAATCATAAATAATGATACATGAAATAAAGATTTAAAAAGGGATAGATTCATGAAAATCAATAATCTTGAGACATGTGATATCAATATTGTTTGATGTAAACATTACAAACCCATGAAAAGAATAGAATGAAATGTATTTGTATCTTAGAACATAATCATCATAGAACCATTAAATATATCTTTAAATTGGAATAAAAAATGGCCAAATTAATTTATTATTATTTGGAGAACATAATCATTCTCTAATTAATTGAAGAAATATACAGAAGAACCCATCATATAAACTATAGTGGGCTCACTCAACGTTTTCTAGGCCTCATAATTGTATAATATTTAATGAGATCACTAGACACTATCTCAGGAAGTACATCATATAAACTGTAATAGGATCACTTGAACTATATGGGCCACCCCTGTCACGACCCGACCTCGGGGCCCGTGCCGTGACTACCCCAAGCCCGCCTTCCATAGGCCAGGGGCTGGCGACTAGCACCAAGGCATAAAATCCCGGTAAACAGGGAAGGCATTGCCTTTATAAGTAACAACCACCACAGAGTCAGCAAGCGGAAAGTAACCACCAAGTGCAGAAAAGTAAAGGGGGCCAGGATACAAGCCCAACTGAATGTACAACTGAAAAGGTAAAGAACAACAACTGAAGAAAAGACGGTGGCCTCGTGTCGTCCACTGGCAATCCCACCTGAAGGGTGGGTACAGATAGCCTCCAGGCTCCTCGGGTCCCACGTCCGCTCCGAGCACGTCCCGCCCAGTGGTCCGCCTCCAGGTACCGTCCTGCTCCAAGCCCCAACCGAGATCAGCGCTGTCCGTCGTCTGCATCCAACACAACAAAGTGCGGGCATAGCCCGTGCAGGGGTGAGTATAAACTACCCAGTAAGGACCCCGAGACCCTCGAAGGTCTCCCGAAATCCACAAAGGATATAGCACAAAATAAAGGGGCAACCACGAAGAAACAACTGACTCGACTTAGGTATATGCCCATACATATACCTAAGTCCCCATTTCTAGCTCTGCTCTCGAGCTCAAGGTCAACTCGATCCACACAGGAAAGCAAGACTCAAATCCACCATGGAGAGTAAATAGTAAATCCACATAGGATAGTTCAACACAAACCCAAAGGAGAGTAACATAAGATTCAGCTCAACCAGGTATACTTTTTCAGATGACGACAAGATGATCACCGAACCATCTAAGTCGTCGGACCCACGAAGGATCGATAGGTACTAACCTCGGCAATGATCCACACAGGATCGGGCCCAAACAGGACATGTAGCAATGGCTCACACAGAACCGTAAGAGATGACCCACACAGGATCAGGCCCACACAGGACCTGTAGTCAAGGCTCACACAGAACCGTAAGGTGATGACCCACACAGGATCGGGCCCACATAGGACCTGTAGCACTGATCCACGTAGGATTGCTGAGTGCAGTTGTCGACGCAATCCACTGAGGATCTCTGCACAGTCGTCGCCGCAGTCCACGAAGGATCTCTGCTCTGTCCTCGTCGCAGTCCACGGAGGATCTCTGCTCTGTCGTCGAAGTCACAGCCAGCGCTAGGGTTCCCGCACACAGCGATCTCGTTTAGGAGGGTCCGCTCCACGAGCCGAGAGGCTGATACATCAACTGACACGTAGTCCGAAGTTGATGTATCCAAAAGTTCCGTATCGACAACAGGATCTCAACGCAACAGACGGCGCGTCAATCGGACGCCCGGTCTGAGAGTTATTGGCATTTTCATCCCAGGGGCCCGGTTGGTTTTTAGGGAAAAACCAACCCGACCATACTCCGCCTGTGTCCGATCCTCGGGCGGAGTATTCCAAAAGTTCCGTCTCACTTAGAGGAAACCTCCACAGCTGACGGTACGTCGGTCGGACGTCCGCAGCTCGAGTTATGAGCGTTTCCGCTCCGAGGGCCCGGTTGGTTTCGCGTACGAACCAACCCGGCCGAAACCAAAGTCTTCTGAAACCTTGAGTGTAATATACCGAAAAGACCGTCTCGATCCAAGGATCGCGTAGCCGCTGACGGTTCGTCAATCGGAGGTCCCAGGCCCAAGATACGGGCAAAAGACCGAAGAGGGCCCGAAAACGGGGGTTCTGGGCCCGGGGCGACCCGGCCCGAACCCCCCCTGGGTCGGCCGAACCGGGTCGACCCGACCCGGCCTGGGCGCAGCCCGGCCGACCGGACCGGCCGGCTCGGCTTCGGCCGAGCGGCCGAAGCGGGCTGCCGCGGGGCGCCTCCCCCGCGGCTCGGTGGAAAACGCGGCCCCGCGGGGGGCCGCCTGTCACACGGACGCGGCCGGGCCACCGCGTCCCTCCCCGATTCCGCGCGGCCACGGAACCGGCTGCCACCGCCGCGGCTTCAGCCGCGGCAGATTCCTCCACGGCGGCGCGCCGGGAGCCGCCGCCGCCTTCCGCGGGCCGCCGGAGTTGCTCCGGTGGCCCGTTTTGCCTCCCGTCTGCGCCATAGCTCCTCCCGGGGGCCGATCTTCACTGCGGGATCAACGGATCGCCCCTGCCGCATGTTTCGTTGTCGTCCGCCAAATCCGCACAACAAAAAGATCGGCGGAGGGTTGCCGGGTCTTGTTCGTTAGATCCGCACCCTCCGCGTTAGTCATAAAATCATCGGGAGGGATTAAGGCAGCCACAATTTTATCCAAAAATAAAATTGTTCAAGTTTGGTTCTTTAATTAAAAAGAATTAGATCACGGGAACGAATCACCAAGAAAAAAAGTAAAATCCCTACCTCGAAGTCGCCGTCGGATGTGAGGTCGTCGCGGAATCACTCGTCACGGAAGGAGGGGATCGTCGCGTCGTCGCGGAAGAGACGTTCGTCGCACCATGGGAAAAACGCCGCGCCGACGATCTCCGGATCTAGAACAAAGGGATTTAATTAATTAAATCCGTTGTCATTGAAATTAAAAGGGAGAATTAAACGATCCGTTTCTCACCTTAGTTGCCAAACTAGGATCGGCGGCGGAAGAAGAGGCGTCGCCGAAGAACGTCGCGGGTAGAGCCCGTCGAATTCTGGTCTCCGGCGTTCTTCGCGTTCTTCGTGTTCTTTGCGAGGAGGGTGGAGGCTCAGAGAATTCGCACAACGATAGAAATCCTCCAAAATAGACAAGTTTGTCTATTTTATTAATTTGCCAACGAACGCAAACGCGTAAGTAACGACCCATTAAATTCGTTGAATTAATTCAACGAATGAAACAGCCCATTTAATTTACGAAATAAACCGCCCAATTAAATGGTCTGTTAAGAATTAAGGAAAATGCATCGGTTGACTTTTCAGTTACTTGACGGGTTTTCGCGGGTGCGTTACTTAGCGAAAGAAACGGCGGGGCTCGTGCGGGCCCCACCTCAAAAATATCCTACCAAGGGGTAGGGTATTTCCGGATATCACCCTACCCGCTTTAACTCAGTTCAAGTGGCTTCCAAGTGACTTCCAAGCGGCTTAAGTGAAATAAAATAAAGTTGTCGCACAACCTTTATTTTATTTCCGACTTAAAGCCCATAATTTTTAAAACCACGGTTGAGCAAACGCAACTCCGGAAGAGGCGTTTCTAAGCAAATACCGACGTTGCGATTTCATCGGTGCCCTAAGAATTCGATTCCGGGCACCAGTTCAAAAGATAGAAAATCCCGCTCGTCCGTTCACTGAACGTACCCGAGCCAAACTTCGGAAATTGATTCAGGGCACACCGGGCCTCGGAATCAGGTGCCGTCTGAAGCTGCGCTCTTGTAAAATTCCAAAGAAAATTAAGAAAAAAAATTTCCTTGAAATTTGCAGCTCTTTACATTACTCCCACCTCAGGGATTTACGTCCCCGTAAAGATACATCAAAAACTAGGGGAACAAATGGGGGTACTGAGCACGCATCTGAGCCTCCCGCTCCCAAGTGCTCTCCTGGAGGTTCCCGTGCTGCCATCTGACGCGCACAAGAGGAATCGACCGCCCACGTAGGACCCGCTCATGTCGATCCTCGATCTCCACTGTGACCTCTGCAAAAGTCGCCCCATCGTCGACGTCCAGCTCCCCAAAGTCGATGATGTGCATCGGGTCATGCACGTATCTCCTCAGCTGAGACACGTGGAAGACGTCATGCACCCGGTGCAACTGAGGTGGTAGAGCCAGGCGATAAGCCACCTCTCCTATCCTGCTGAGGACCTGGAAAGGCCCGATGAAGCGTGGAGACAACTTGCCGCCTCTGCCAAATCTCCGTAAACCACGTCGAGGTGAGACACGCAAAAAGACGTGGTCGCCATCCTCGAACTCTAGTGGCCTCCGCCTCCTGTCAGCATATGGCTTCTGCCGGCTCTGAGCTGTCCTCATCCTCTCCTGGATGATCTGGACCTTCTCTGTCGTGGCTCGGACCATCTCTGGTCCCACGAGTGCTGACTCCCCAGGGTCTGTCCAGCACAACGGTGATCTGCAGGGTCTGCCGTACAACGCCTCGTATGGTGCCATCCCGATGGTGGAGTGGTAGCTGTTGTTGTACGCGAACTCCACCAAGGGTAGGTGGTCCTCCCAGCTGCGACCAAAGTCGAGAACACATGCACGGAGCATGTCCTCGAGTGTCTGTATGGTCCTCTCCGTCTGACCATCCGTCTGAGGGTGGAAGGCTGTGCTCAGATGGAGTCGCGTCCCGAACGCCTCCTGCAACCCCTTCCAAAGCTGGGAAGTGAAACGAGCATCTCGATCAGAGACGATAGACGATGGCACACCGTGAAGCCGTACGATCTCCTGGACGTAAAGACGTCCCAAGCTCTCCACTGAGCCCTGCTCTCTGATGGGTAAGAAGTGTGCCGACTTGGTGAGTCGGTCGACAATCACCCAAATGGAGTTGTGACCTCTGGAAGTGCGTGGTAGTCCAGTCACGAAGTCCATAGATATCCCGTCCCACTTCCACTCCGGGACCTCCAAGGGCTGTACCAAGCCTGCTGGTACCTGATGCTCTGCCTTCACCTGCTGGCAGGTGAGGCATCGTGAAACGAACTCTGCCACAGCTTTCTTCATGCCCGGCCACCAGTGCTGTCGACTGAGATCCTGGTACATCTTCGCCGCTCCGGGATGTACCTCCAAGGGAGAAGTGTGAAACATTCTCAGCACCTCCTCTCGTCAAGCGACTGGTACGAAGGTACGTCCTCTAAAAAGGATGTCGTGCTCTGCTCCAAGGGAGAAACCATCAGGCGCCTGACCTGAGGATATCATTGCACGTCGGGTCTCACAGTCAGCGTCCCCACGCTGAGCCTCTCTGACCCACTGTAGAAGTGGAGGAGAGACTGTGAGAGACTGAAGAAAGGCTGCTCCTTCTCTATCCACGAAGGATATCTGTAAGGAGGCTAGCTGCTCCGTCTCCTCCTCAAGTAGCTGAATGCCCGTCCTCCTGCTGAGGGCATCGGCTACCACGTTCCCCTTCCCAGGAGTATAGACTATCTCAAAGTCATAGTCCTGGAGGAACTCAAGCCATCTCCGCTGTCTCAGGTTCAGGTCCTTCTGAGAGAAGATATACCTGAGACTCTGGTGGTCAGAAAAGACTGTGAAGCGCTCGCCCATCAGATAGTGCCGCCAAGTCTTCAGAGCGAAGACCACTGCTGCTAACTCCAGGTCATGAGTGGCGTAGTTCTGCTCATGCGGCCTCAACTGACGTGATCCGTAGGCGATCACGGCCCGCTCCTGCATCAGGACGCACCCGAGTCCAGTCCCTGATGCATCACAGTAAACTACGTATCCAACTCCCTCCTCAGGAAACCTCAAGATAGGTGCGTTGGACAATCTCTGTCTCAGCTCCTGGAAGCTCTGCTGACATCTTTCTGACCACACAAAGGGTTTCCCCTTCTTTGTCAAGGCTGAGAGTGGTGCCGCAACTCTGGAGAAGTCTGGCACAAATCTCCGATAGTATCCGGCAAGGCCCAAGAAGCTCCGCACCTCCGTCACGCTCCTGGGTGGCTCCCAAGCTAGCACTGCCTCGATCTTCGCGGGATCCACTGCAACTCCCGCCTCAGAGATGACGTGCCCCAAGAAATGGACCTCACGTAACCAGAACTGGCATTTTGAGAGCTTTCCATAAAGCTGGTGCTCTCGGAGTGTGTCTAGCACAACTCGCAGGTGGTAGGCATGCTCCTCCTCAGTCGTCGAGTATACCAAAATGTCGTCAATGAAGACCACGACAAATCGGTCGAGGTATGGCTGGAAGATCCTGTTCATGAGGCTCATGAACACTGCTGGAGCATTGGTTACGCCGAACGGCATAACCAAGAACTCATAATGGCCATACCGACACCTGATGGTCGTCTTCTGCACGTCCTCGTCTCGAACTCTGAGCTGATGATAGCCTGACCGGAGGTCTATCTTCGAGAACCACCGCGCTCCCTTGAGCTGATCGAAGAGGTCATCAATCCGTGGCAACGGATATTTGTTCCTCACTGTCACCTGGTTCAGGCGATGATAGTCGACACACAGTCGCAAGCTCCCGTCCGCCTTCTTGGCGAACAATATCGGGGAAGCCTAGGGTGAAACACTGGGTCGGATAAACCCCTTGCTCTGCAAGTCCTCCAACTGTACCCGCAGCTCTCGAAGCTCGGAGGGGGCCATCCGATATGCTGGAGTAGATATCGGGGCTGTCCCGGGGTACAATTCGATGTAAAAGTCTACCTCTCTACGAGGAGTTAGCCCTGGAACATCGTCGGTAAAGACGTCCACGTACTGGTCCACCACTGCAGGAAAAACTGGACTCCGCACGTCCACTGCTCCTAGGATGAGGCTAGCCAACTGATGAGAGATGGGCTGCACTCTCCTCCGTGGAAGTCCATCCTGTGCTGCAAAGGTTCCCTTCTCGCCGGTGAAGGTAAACCTGCTCCCGTCGGTGCGAACACATCGCACCTTGCGCCTAAAACAGTCGATCTGGGCATGAACCGTGGATAGCCAATCCATGCCCAAGATGACGTCGTAAGGACTCGACGCCGCTACAAGGAGATCCCAGCCGAAGCTCTCGCCTCCTAGAGTAAGCTCACACTGCCGGCACCAGTGTGTAATCGTCGAGTCTGCTCCCGTAGGAGTCTCTAGCCGTAAGGATCGAGCCAACGGCTCAGTCGGAATCTCCGAGCTCCGAACAAGGGCAGAGGCTATGAAAGAGTGACTCGCTCCTGTGTCTATAAGTACTGCAGCAAGGGTGGAATAGACACAGATCGTACCTCGAATCATCTCTGGCATGTCGGGGTCGTAGGCCTCCACTGCCTGGAGCTGGGCCTGTCCCTGCCCGCCAGCTCCCTGTGGTCGAGGTGTCCCTCCTGGTGGTGGTGGGGGTAGAGCCTGGAAGCATCGCCCACCACCCGCTGCTCGGCCAGCTCCTCTGCCTCGTCCGCCTCCTCCCTACGGACCGCCACGGTCGACCCTCTGCCTCTGCCTGGGTGGCCCCTCCACCGTCTGCTGCTCCTCTGGTCGGCGAGTCGGGCAGTCACGAGCCATGTGACCCTGCCCGCCGCAGGAGTAGCACTGCCTGCCTCTCGGAAGGCTGGCACTCCGCTGTGTGCCCCGCACTGCTGAGCCGGTGTCCTGAGGCCGTCTGCATGGGGGTCTGGTCTGCCTGGACCCGAGAGTCATCCGTCAGCTACCTGCTGCCGAAGACTCAGCTACCTGCCGCCCTGCGCTAGGTCTCGCCGCTGAAGAAGGCTCTGCCAGGAAGCTCTCGATCAGGAGGGCTCGCTCCAGCACTCCCGCCTGGGTCGGAATGCTGAGGGAGATCAGCGACGCCCGAATCTCCTGCCGCAAGCCCTGCTCGAAGGTCCGAGCCCGGAAGAAGGGGTCTCGTACCATGTCGGTCGAGTAGAGAGATAGGTCAGTGAACCTTGCCACGTACTGAGCGACCGTCATGCTGCCCTGGCGCAGCTGGAGAAGCTCCTGGATGCGCACCGCTCGGAGGGTGGCCGGGACGAACTCAGAGCGGAAGAGGCTCTCGAAGTCCGTCCAGAGCAAGGATGCCTCATCGTGAACCTTGAGCATCAAGCTCCACCATCGTCCTGCCGCCGCCTGTAGGAGGCTCGCCGCGAGAATCACCATGAGATCCGCTGGTGTCCTCACTAGCCTAAAGATCCGTACCACCGCCTCTAGCCAGTCCTCGGCGGCCTGGGGGTCCGCCTCACCGCGAAACCTGGGCGGTCGCTGACTCTGAAACTCATGCAGTGCCCTGAGGCGACGTGCATCGTCAGCGTCGGGTACTGGTAGCATCGGTGGCTCGGCGGGTAAGGCTACCGCTGGTGCCACTGCTGGCAAAGGGCCCTGCACCGAGGCCTCGTCGCTCGGTGGGCTGCCGTCGCGCCCTACACTCGGAACCCTAGCTAGCTGTCATCGCGGGGCCATCCTGAAAAGGAGAACAAGAGCACCACAGTCAGAACAGTATACCTGGTGAGCTGGCACAAGTAATCACAAGGAAAACTTGAGACTTTCATGAAGCAGATCAGTATACCCGGTGAGCTGACACAAGTAATCACAAAGAAAACTTGGAACACACACGCAATCAATGTTTTCATGCATTAAGTCGGAAATCAGGAGTCAGGGTCCTGGTGTACGGATACGTCGGCCGCCGCACCAACACTGGGCTCCCTGAACTGATAACCACACTCAATACACTAAACACTATTACTTCATATAGAAAGAAAAGACGATCAGAGTCTGCGGTAGAACCGACCACCTTTGATACCAATTTGTCACGACCCGACCTCAGGGCCCGTGCCGTGACTACCCCAAGCCCGCCTTCCATAGGCCAGGGGCTGGCAACTAGCACCAAGGCGTAAAATCCTGGTAAACTGGGAAGGAATTGCCTTTATAAGTAACAACCACCACAGAGTCAGCAAGCGGAAAGTAACCACCAAGTGCAGAAAAGTAAAGGGGGCCGGGATACAAGCCCAACTGAAAGTACAACTGAAAAGGTAAAGAACAGCAACTGAAGAAAAGACGGCGGCCTCGTGTCGTCCACTGGCAATCCCACCTGAAGGGTGGGTACAGATAGCCTCCAGGCTCCTCGGGTCCCACGTCCGCTCCGAGCACGTCCCGCCCAGTGGTCCGCCTCCAGGTACCGTCCTGCTCCACGCCCCAACCGAGATCAGCGCTGTCCGTCGTCTGCATCCAACACAACAAAGTGCGGGCATAGCCCGTGTAGGGGTGAGTATAAACTACTCAGTAAGGACCCCGGGACCCCCGAAGGTCTCCCGAAATCCAAAAAGGATATAGCACAAAACAAAGGGGCAACCACGAAGAAACAACTGACTCGACTTAGGTATATGCCCATACATATACCTAAGTCCCCATTTCTAGCTCTGCTCTCGAGCTCAAGGTCAACTCGATCCACACAGGAAAGCAAGACTCAAATCCACCAGGGAGAGTAAATAGTAAATCCACATAGGATAGTTCAACACAAACACAAAGGAGAGTAACTAAGATTCAGCTCAACCAGGTATACTTTTTCAGATGACGACAAGATGATCACCGAACCATCTAAGTCGTCGGACCCACGAAGGATCGATAGGTACTAACCTCGGCAATGACCCACACAGGATCGGGCCCACACAGGACCTGTAGCAATGGCTCACACAGAACCGTAAGAGATGACCCACACAGGATCGGGCCCACACAGGACCTGTAGTCAAGGCTCACACAGAACCGTAAGGTGATGACCCACACAGGATCGGGCCCACACAGGACCTGTAGCACTGATCCACGTAGGATTGCTGAGTTCAGTAGTCGACGCAGTCCACTGAGGATCTCTGCACAGTCGTCGCCGCAGTCCACGAAGGATCTCTGCTCTGTCGTCGTCGCAGTCCACAGAGGATCTCTGCTCTGTCGTCGAAGTCACAGCCAGCGCTAGGGTTCCCGCACACAGCGAGCTCGTTTAGGAGGGTCCGCTCCACGAGCCGAGAGGCTGATACATCAACTGACACATAGTCCGAAGTTGATGTATCCAAAAGTTCCGTATCGACAACAGGATCTCAAAGCAACAGACGGCGCGTCAATCGGACGCCCGGTCTGAGAGTTATTGGCATTTTCGTCCCAGGGGCCCGGTTGGTTTTTAGGGAAAAACCAACCCGACCGTACTCCGCCTGTGTCCGATCCTTGGGCGGGGTATGCCAAAAGTTCCGTCTCACTTAGAAGAAACCTCCACAGCTGACGGTACGTCGGTCGGACGTCCGCAGCTCGAGTTATGAGCGTTTCCGCTCCGAGGGCCCGGTTGGTTTCGCGTACGAACCAACCCGGCCGAACACAAAGTCTTCCGAAACCTTGAGTGTAATATACCGAAAAGACCGTCTCGATCCAAGGATCGTGTAGCTGCTGACGGTTCATCAATCGGAGGTCCCAGGCACAAGATACGGGCAAAAGACCGAAGAGGGCCCGAAAACGGGGGTTCTGGGCCCGGGGCGACCCGGCCCGAACCCCCCCTGGGTCGGCCGAACCGGGTCGACCCGACCCGGCCGACCGGACCGGCCGGCTCGGCTTCGGCCGAGCGGCCGAAGCGGGCTGCCGCGGGGCGCCGCCCCCGCGGCTCGGTGGAAAACACGGCCCCGCGGGGGGCCGCCTGTCACACGGACGCGGCCGGGCCGCCGCGTCCCTCCCCGGTTCTGCGCGGCCGCCGAACCGGCTGCCGCCGCCGCAGCTTCAACCGCGGCGGATTCCTCCACGGCGGCGCGCCGGGCGCCGCCGCCTTCCGCGGGCCGCCGGAGTTGCTCCGGTGGCCCGTTTTGCCTCCCGTCTGCGCCATAGCTCCTCCCGGGGGCCGATCTTCACTGCGGGATCAACGGATCGCCCCTGCCGCACGGTTCGTCGTCGTCCGCCAAATCCACACAACAAAAAGATCGGCGGAGGGTTGTCGGGTCTTGTTCGTTAGATCCGCACCCTCCGCGTTAGTCATAAAATCATCGGGAGGGATTAAGGTAGCCACAATTTTATCCAAAAATAAAATAGTTCAAGTTTGGTTCTTTAATTAAAAAGAATTAGATCACGGGAACGAATCACCAAGAAAAAAAGTAAAATCCCTACCTCGAAGTCGCCGTCGGACGTGAGGTCGTCGCGGAATCGCTCGTCGCGGAAGGAGGGGATCGTCGCGTCGTCGCGGAAGAGACGTTCGTCGCACCGCGGGAAAAACGTCGCGCCGACGATCTCCGGATCTAGAACAAACGGATTTAATTAATTAAATCCGTTGTCATTGAAATTAAAAGGGATAATTAAAGGATCCGTTTCTCACTTTAGTTGCCGAACGAGGATCGGCCGCGGAAGAAGAGGCGTCGCCGAAGAACGTCGCGGGTAGAGCTCGTCGAATTCCGGTCGCCGGCGTTCTTCGCGTTCTTCGCGTTCTTCGCGAGGAGGGTGGAGGCTCAGAGAATTCGCACAACGATAGCAATCCTCCAAAATAGACAAGTTTGTCTATTTTATTAATTTGCCAACGAACGCAAACGCGTAAGTAACGACCCATTAAATTCATTGAATTAATTCAACGAATGAAACAGCCCATTTAATTTACGAAATAAACTGCCCAATTAAATGGTCTGTTAAGAATTAAGGAAAACGCGTCAGTTGACTTTTCAGTTACTTGACGGGTTTTCGCGGGTGCGTTACTTAGCGAAAGAAACGGCGGGGCTCGTGCGGGCCCCACCTCACAAATATCCTACCAAGGGGTAGGGTATTTCTGGATAGCACCCTACCCGCTTTAACTCAGTTCAAGTGGCTTCCAAGTGACTTCTAAGCGGCTTAAGTGAAATAAAATAAAGTTGTCGCACAACCTTTATTTTATTTCCGACATAAAGCCCAAAATTTTTAAAACCACGGTTGAGCAAACGCAACTCCGGAAGAGGAGTTTCTAAGCAAATACCGGCGCTGCGATTTCATCGGTGCCCTCAGAATTCGATTCCGGGCACCGGTTCAAAAGATAGAAAATCCCGCTCGTCCGTTCACTGAATGTACCCGAGCCAAACTTCGGAAATTGATTCCGGGCACACCGGGCCTCGGAATCAGGTGTCGTCTGAAGCTGCGCTCTTGTAAAATTCCAAAGAAAATTAAGAAAAAAAAATTTCCTTGAAATTTGCGGGTCTTTACAACCCCATTATATAATATGTCCAATAACCCCAAAAATGTACATAGAGCATACAAATAATTAAAAAAACATGAAATAAAAGTATTTATTTTTAAAAATATTAATATGGTGAAATGAAATTGGTACTATAATGATTTATTTGAAACATGAATAAATCATGGAAGAAGAATATTTTTCACAGAAATATCTTTGAAACAATCTTATTCCACCAAGATTAATAATAGTGATGCAATTAATAAAAAATATTCCCATTGAAGAGAAATTAACAATAAGGGTTGTTTATGTTAATGAATGGGAATAATTTTAAAATATAATTAAAGAAAATTTAATAAAAAATAACATTTCATTTGGATATCTTTTTTATAAAACTAAAAAATTAGAATAAATAGATAAAATAATTATCTTGGAAAAAAACACTGGAAAAAATGATGTAATATTAAATAATCATTTAAAACCATTATTAATGAAAATACCAATTCCATTTTAAAAATAAAAATTAAACTAAAAGTTCAAGACAAATTGAAAATAGATTTCTTAAAAAAATAATATTTGAAATTTATATAGGAAATTTTAAAAAAATAGTGGTCATGATGGATATAAATTCTGTTTTTTCATATATGTTAAGAAATGATTCGATTCAATTTTTTAGTAATATCAAAACATAGATTGTCTTTAAAATGAAAAAAATATTCTATTGAATTGTTTTTAGAAATAAAAATATGGGAAAAACTATCTTTAATATATAATTGGGAAATGATTAAAAACATTTTTTGAAAATATATTCTTGGTAGAAAATATTTTTCAGACCGAAGAAAGAAATGAAGTCAGTTTTTCATAAAAATATTTTCTTAATTATTTTCGTACCAATGAGTGGAAATATGTTACTATTACTTGAATATATATTTTAAGTCAAACCACACATAGATGAATTATATAAATATGAAATTAAGATCCCATTAATTATTAATAAATTATGACATTTCATATATTAGGGAATGTATATAGACCATATAAAAGAATATTTGTGTATAACATTACAATATGTCTCATTGAAATGAAATTGGTAAAATACCCATTACTCATTACTTCATTTAGGTTAAATGTGATTTGACTTCATTTAAAGTGGTTATAAACATGTGTTTGACTTATTGAAAAATAATAATAATATTTATAATATCTTATATTATTTTTTTATGAAATATTATCATATGTTATTTAATAAAATTACATTATTTTTATTGTTGAAGGAGTTAATTGTTTTTTTTCTCATTCGTGATTTTTTTTATTGTTTTGGTTATTATGAATATAATATTCTTTTATCATATATAAAATAAAAATATCAACATTATTATAATATTTATACATTAATTATACATTTTATTACAAATTATGAAAGATGGATTTTGAAAATGAAGTACATTATGATGATGGAGACAATATGTCATACATATGCATGAGTGACATTTCCATTTTCAATGATCATTACCCATCAGAGGTAAAAAAATATTGTAAGTTTATAAAATGATAGTGATAACATAAATCATATATTATTAAAATAAATAAATAAATAAATATTTCATCATTTTTTGTGGTGATAAAATTTAGAGTTATATCATTTCTTAAAGGCGGTGTCCACATGTACAAGAATGACGTTATCATCATTGAATGAGTGAAAAGGTAATAAAGTATGAGATGTTTTATATTTTCATAATTTTAAATATTTCATGAATATAATTATAATTCATTTATATCACATATATTCATTAACATTATCCATGTTACATTCCATGTAAATCCATCGAAAAAACAATGAATCGCATTACTTTATGAGGAGGTAGTCTCCACTATACACAAGAAACATTATCATATATCCAATGGAATAAAAGTTGAAAAAAATTAAATATTAAATAAATAGGTATAATATTTCAATAAATATAATATATATTCTTTGTATCCGTTATTATACCTAATAGTGAGAGGTGGTAATGGAAAAAATGATATTGTTTCTCGAGGCTGTAGTCTACTGTAAACAGGAATGATGATTTTATAAACCATTTGATTGAAGTGGAGAAGGATTTTAGTTTCAAAATTTAAATTATACAATATAAATATATGTGTGATACTTAATTTATTATATAATAAGAGTTTAATAAGAACTTTAATAGGTGGATGAAGAAATAAAAAAAATATTCTTTGGAGAACATCACTTCTTCTTTGGGTAACATCTTTTTTTCATCAAAAAAACTCTTTATTGGTTATTTTTATACCAAAAAGAATTATTATAAGATGAGAGTATTTGATTATAGAAGTTATTTGGGATGTTTTGGAATGAAACAATGGGGTTTTATGGTGTGAATAGAGGAGTAGAGTGGGTGGATCTTTATAAGTGAGGTGATTTTCACAATAGTATTTTTGAAAGAATGAATTCCACCCTTATTTCCATCCTGAATAAATTATCCAATAATGATAAATTATATATAAAATAAGGTAAAATGAAAAATTATTTCCATAGAATATATTTTTGATAAAATGTTTGGTCATTTTAAACATTTTCTTTTTTAGTTTAACCCCTAGTAAATCATTTTTTACCTTAATAATGGTATTTAATTTTTTAATATTTTCACTAATAATTTTTTTTCAAAAATCATGTTCAAATTATTAGATAATACATAATATGATAATTAAATTATAGATTCCATTTTTTCAAAGTTTAAATCACAAAATTGGAGAAATTTAAATTGAAAATTAATAATCCACGTGCTTCAAGAAAGATGGTATTCAAAGAGAAAATATTCAAATGTTTATATTTTTATTATATATAATTTCAATTATAAATTTATTTAAAATATAAAACATTGTAATAATAAATGCACAGTTGAGTATATTTTACTTCAAAATAAATTTTAAATATAATTTCTGTTGATGAAGAATTAAAAAAAAGGTTGTTTTAAATTAAAAATTTCTATTTTTTTATTCATAAAAAACAATTATTATTTTCATAAAATTCAAAAAAATCACAAATATATATTTTTTATGGTTATTTAAAAATTAATTTTATTTTTTCAATTAAAAAATTTAAATTAGAAAAAAAATAAATTCAAAATTAATACCACATAGGAAATGAAAAATGGTCTTTTCCAGAAGTGTATTTCTTCAAGAAAAATATCCTTTTATATTTACTCAATGTCTAAATACAACATATCTATGAATATAAATTAATATTTATTGATATATAATCTATTAATTTCATTTAAAACATTCCTAATTTGGGGTTAATTTAATAAATTAAACTTGAGAAATATTATACACTTTGAAACATTTATCAGAATAAAATCATTTTTAAACAAAAAAGTAAACTTATACTGAAATACATTATAATAATGATTTAAATGAAATTAGGTGGGTTAAATATTAAAAAATAAAGATTTTCTAACATCTATTTTATTATTTAATATAATATTTTTAATAATTTATATGGATTAGGACATATGTACACATATATATATTTAAAAACGTTGTTAATACTATTCATACCCTCAAATTTAATGGTCGATTTATAAATTTTATATATATCAGATGTAATTAAATCTTGGTTTTTTGTGTTGAATCTGCAGTCAGACATAAAAATATTTTCGATTTCAATATTGTGAGAAATCAAATAGAATAAATTTATTTAAATAATTATATCCAAAATTCTCATGGAGTTACATTATCTTCTAATCTCAGTTTTTCATCTAGTTTATGCAAACATAATTTTGTTATTTTTAAATCACAAGGTGTTACATTAAGTATATTTTCAAAAATATATTATTTTGGGATCAATGGTATTGTATATGTCTATGGAGTTCATTAGCATTAATTAATTTGAATATATAGTGAGTAATTATGCCAAAATATTTGTTGAACTTTCCAATTTATCACATGAGGTAGTATTGAATGAGAAAATATAGGACCAAATATTTGATATGGGTTTTTGAAATGATATCTGATGTAATGTTTTCATGATAATTCAAACACCCTATGATAACGTTATAAGTAATTTTGTGATGCATAAATATGAATTAACTAGTATTTATATGTTGAAGGGAGTTACTTCTACTCTTGTGGGTATCTGGAGTGTTCCATTTAATGTAAACTAGAATAAGGTTGAGTTTAATGGTGGAAACCTCAGAGATAGATCTTGGAAGAAGGATTTTTTAAGATCTTCTTTAGTGTCTCTAAAATGTCCAATAACATGTTTCCAATGTGGATATACTACAACCCCAAGTGTATTTACAAGGAGGAATCAATGATCTATTTGTCTTACAGATGCACAGTTCATTTAAAATGGGTTTTGGATGTTTGTACCATTTATTTTAGTGGTATGAAATTTATATTATTGGGATGATCTATGGCATAGTCAGATGCTTCAAAAAAAGGGTTCCCAACCATAAACATTAGGATTAAAGATTCTTTAGGTAGCAGATGAGACTTTAGTGGAATATCGTGTAGGTCATTTAATAGTGATATGAACCATTGACATTAATTTATCTTTATTAACTACATTATTTGATTTGAGTTCCTATCATTCCATAAATTATAAAAATATTATTAGAATTTTTAATGTTCATATAGATCTTAGGCCTTATGTAATAGATATTTCTACACATATGGGGATGAAGAGAGTGTAGGAATTTATATAAATATATTGTGATTTATTTTTATCATAAACTAAGTCAATCTAGTATTTTTTTCTAGATATGAAACCAATAAATTTTACTCTCAATTTTATTAGATGATTATCATAAATATTGTATCGGCTTATATGTACTATGGGTTTATTTTACAACCCATAATGAGTAGATTTATGTCATTCAAGTAGAATGTGACTTATGGTTAGGCTAAGGTAATCCTCCTATTTAGACCTAGGAATAATTTTTTCCATGTGTTCTTTTGAAATAGAGTAGGAATATTAATGTGGTTATTTTTCACTTATATAGGATGACTTTTCCAACGTGTTTCCATCTGAAATTTCTAGTTTTCATCTATTAAGGGAAGTATAGTTTTATATTTACCTGGGTGATGTTAATTAGCCTCTTACTCTTCTATGTTACCATTTGAAACTAGATAAAAATGGATTTAATGATTTAATTGGATAAAATGATGTCAAAATTATTCATTCGATCCTTTGTTCCACCTTGGGAAGCACCAAATTTGTCCTCCTAAAAGGCTGATAAAACTAATTATTTGTGTATTTATTAAAAATATATAAATTTTTTCTTGGTTATGAACATGTATATATTTCCCTGTGTTGATAATATTTTTAACATACTAAATGGGGATAATTTAATCAAAAATATTTATATGTTGAGTAGTTATCTCTAAAATAGTATCAAGGAGCCTAATATCACTAAGACGACATTTAGGTGCACATACGACCCCTATGAGTACCCGGATATGTTTTTTTGTCTAACCAATGCTTCTTATTTTTGTATTTGATTGATGTAAAATATTTCCCACTAGTAACTTCATTTTCACATTATTCTATTGGTGGATGACATCATAGTTCACTCTAAAAGTTATGAGGATCATGTGAATTAGTTATGAGAAAAAATTTAAATATTGAGAAATCCTTGACATTATGACTATCTATCAAAATTCTATATCCATATTTATGAGGTAATATTATTAGGATACCTTGTTTATAATCAATTTTTTTATGACAATTATTGTATGATAAAGTATTTATTACATTGGAGGAAACATATAATATATTTGTGAATGAGAGTGTTTTGAGGCTGGTAGGGTATTACATCTTATTCATGGCTGATTTTTCAAAGAGTGATTCCCCATTTACATTTATCACATAGAAGGGAGTAATGTTGGTATTAGATCCAAAATGTTAGGATTCCATGGATGTGTTGAAGAATGATTGTATTTAGCTCCACTGTAAACTCTTATAGAAGCTAAGAATGGATATGTGGTTATATAATGTAACATCTCTCATCTTCCACGTTTTCCTTAGAATGAAGGATGTTACATGGACTTAATAGGCATCCATAAGACTCCAAAGGCTGAAAATATATTCCAAAAGGATTCAATACACATGGTGGATTATATCCCTTAAAAATAAAACAACAAACTAATCATGTTATAACCCACTAAACCGCTATATGATGCTTGATAATAATGACAGAAACATAAAATTTAATTTATAAAAATTAATCTAAAACTATTTACCCTAATAGAAGAATGAAATATCAAAGTACACACCAGAATAAAAAACTCAAATTCTCATATTACATGGCTCCACTCCTTTACTCCATCTACAAGATATATAATCATGAAGTACCAAAAGAGGAGTTAAATGCTTTACCATTAACTGTGTCCCAAAAAAATATCCACAAAAAAACAAAAGTACCAATGTAGGGGTGAGTAATGAAACTCTGTATATTTTCCCCAATTACATCCCTACTCATTCCACTAGAATAGAACTGGTTATCACATTTTATGAAACTATTTATATAAAAAAATTTATATAAAACAATTTTAAAAAATTATCAGAAAATAAAAACAATTTTAACAAAATAGTTTATCACACTAAAACTGTTTTCTATGAATACAACCAATAATGTTCTTCAGAACCATTCAATGTTTCCATTTTTTGAATATCATGTTCCTATCCAAAAATCAAAATATTCACACATCTACACATGAATACTTCATTATGATAGATCCATATTCATGACTAGTTTCTCATCAATCCACTATGTTTTTATAATTTAATTATATCCTATGTGTTATTACACATTTGGAACTAAGCACAATGTTATGTTTTGACCCATCCTCATAATGAAATATGAACACACACCACCAATTATGACCAAGAACTATGTAAATTCCTAATCAACTTCAATTCCAAAACAATTTCAATAAAATAAAAATTCTACGAAAAACGATCCAAAAAATCAATTTCAGTAAAAGCCAGTTTTTTCTTTAAAACCCTTTCTCAATAAATTAAAACCAAAAAAAAATTTAATATCAATATTTTAAAACTTTAATGAAACATCTCGGGTACCCTAGTAACCCCATATCCAAGCCAACCTTAACATAGCCCAAAGGGAATTACAAATCCCCACAGGTCAACAACTTGTACCTGGACTCATGAACAAAAGAAGTGGTAATGATTTTCCTCAAACATTGAGGATGTAAAAAGTAGAAGGAAGTACACATATTAGAATAAATTCCCTTAGGAGTAATGTACCAAAATTCAAATGATCAATAAATCACAAATTACTACAACCATGTACTGAAAAATGGAAAAAACCCCAAGCCCCATCTCAGACACAACTCACGAAATCCAAGATTTAGTAGCCCGATCCACCTCCCAGAGTTCCTTTCCCCTTGCTCAAACCTGGAAGGAGATATTCTTCAAACACCCAAAGGCACAAGTAGGTTTTAAGACAAATCCCAGTAGCATTTCTCCAAATATTCTATAATAAGATCTCAATATCATATTAACCCAAAAAATATACTTTCAACATTAAGATAAATAAGTTTGGAATTTACAAAATAATATTTAATCAAATCATGATTTATAATTTAAAATATTCACATAAATTTTGAAAATCATGCATCACATTTCAGTTGATGGAAAAACATTTCCAAAGATGGAATTTACCTTAAATAATTGGATTTGTTACATAAATGGAACTTTTCCCAAAATGGATTATATAAACCCATTTATATAAAAATAATTTATATAAATTATCATAAAATGTAAATCAGTTTATAACAATGGAATATATATAATTAAATCAAAAAAATTGTGAATCATGGTCATGTTCTAAGTAGGTAATATGGTTCCACACTATAGGGACCCAACACTATGAATACAGAAAATTATGTACATACATCCCCTAAACCAAGGACAAGTGGATTCATCACAATCGGCTAAGGAATGGGAAGTGTTGAAATGATTTTTTAGAATGTTGTAAATTTTCAAGTGTTGTCTATGATAAAACCATGACTACCTATGGATTTCATGTGGTCTAATACACAACAATGATGGGAAATATATTTTAAAGCTGATTAAAACACAATAAAATCATATAATCCATTTCAATATGGAAATTTTATCTTTCAAAACCATAATGGGTTTTAGTAAAAAAACATTTTTACATTGTTGAAACTACTGGGTTCCATAAAAATCTTTTGTGACATCCTAACCTGATTCACCAGTCTGATCCAAGATGCTACATGACCTCATGGATGCATCCCCATATTCAAGAGGCTGCTAGCTTGTAGGGAGGGTATTAGTTAGAATTTTGGGGAGACTATACCCTCTGTATCGAGTCATATGATCCATAATAAACAAAAAAAATATAAATATTCAACATAAAATAAGGAAATGTAATGATGGAATACATACAATGTAAAAACACCCAAAGAAAACATAAACTAACCCAAGTAAGAAAAAAACTAGACGTAGATAAATAATATTTTTTGGAGTTCTATGGTTCCTATCATAGTCTACTCCAAATCCATGATCCACCGCTCAACCATCCTCCACTGGTACCTTTCCCTTCATCAGATCTCTGTTTACAAAATCTACAAGCGCAGTAGAATGCCCAAGTAGGGTGTGAGTACAAGCCTCAGTAGGACACCACCAATGCATCCTCGACCTGATGGGATCAAAATGAAGCTTTATGCAATAATAAATAATGCATATTAAACATATAATTAAGAACCAAGAGGTTGTGTGATAACCAATTTTCCATAACCACCGACCGTAACTTCTTCACATCTATGCCAGAATGGATAACCACGTTGTCAGAAGATCCATTATTAGCCACTAGGTGAATAATGTTTCTTGGCATCGTCGTGTGACATTGTCTATAATCTTTAATAAGATATGTTTCTATGTATATTCAAGGGAAATGAGATCTAATCAGTTTCCCTTAATCTTTGAGTTGATGTACTAAGGACCAAGATCTAATCATGTCCCTTAGTCACCGATGCACTCCATTGAGAAGATATAGTTGGGAATTAATGATAATCAGTCTCATCTTCACTGAGTTAATCTCAATGAATCATTGTATGCCCTTGCATCCCAAGTCATCAACCTATCACTCGTTGTCAGAAATGCGCATCCCAAGGTATCGTTGTGTTCATACCTCATGTATTCAATTTTAATCCATTTCTCATAAATATTAAATTGAAACCAATTCATGCAATTTAAAAATAAATTATGAAATTAAATACAAGAAGTTAATTTTCAACCAATTCCATCAATATCATTATAAATCCTTAATTCATTTGAATTGGTGGGTTTTTAAAAATCCTTTAATGAAAAAATATTATTAATTTAGATTCCTCAATTAAATTTATTCAATATTTATGAAATATAGAAATTAAATCCAACAATATACCTTATGAAAATTTCCAGAAGCATAACCCAATTCAATGGAATTGGGAGTTTTTCAATTTCGTGCAAAAAACTCATTTTTTCTTAAAAACAACAATTCAATAGAATTGGTTATTTACAAAAATAAATTGAAATCAATATTATCCAAATATAAAAAATTTAATTTTTAATTAGAACAATTTAAATATAAGAAAAAAAATTTGTGTTAAATTTTTTTGGCATCCTAATGGAACAACATAACTCGAGATAAATATATCTCGGATCACTAAACCTTAATAGGTATTATTCAACAAGGAATGAAGAAAATAAAATCCTAGAAGAAAGGATCATACCTAGGTTAATTGACCCAAAATAGATTGTATCATATCCAAAATGAAAAATGGGGATCCATAGAATACTAAGGAGCAGAATTGAGGTCACGGGAGAATGAGATTATGTTAAGGAAAATTACTATAAAAAGAATAAAGGGGATTGTTCTAGATTTGAATTGCTTCTGGGAGGGATTAGAGGGGACAAAAATCCTTGTTTGGAACTCCAATGAAGGGATGACCAACTTCGGTTTTAATGAGGTTTGTTCAGGGCCTAAAAAGGGGGGGGGGTTAATTTTTTATAAATATTTGGATCTCATAAAATTTCATCCACAAGGTTTCCTAGGAAATTGTGCACGGTTTGGTAAAACTGTGCTTAGGCCATGCACCCATTATAAATGGGATACACAATTTTTTTAAGTGGACGCATGGATTGAATAACCCCATGAAAACCATGTGAACCTATCTATCCAAAACCATCCATTTTCTTATAGTAGGTCATGCAGTTTGTGAAACCGTGCGCCAGCTATGTACAAACCATGTGGTAGCCCAACATTTTAGGATTCTAAAATTTTTCAACCCAAAACAATTCCAATACAGCCCTACCTAATATGAAATAAAAGGAGGTATTTGGAATAACTAAAAACAATAATGGGATTTTACAACCTCCCCACCAAGATAATGTTTTATCCTCATAAATCATACAAAGAAGCCTCTACATAAAAAATATGAGACTATTGTTATTTGATCATTGACTACCTATCCCACGTCTAATGAGAATAAGAACCGTGATGTCATAGAAAATGAACCATAGGTATCATCCTCCTATGAAGTACCTTTGTATAATAATAAAAAATACTGAATGTCTATTCAATCATAGATAAATGTGGTTTAACTTCATGATTATGCCAACTTAGTACATCAGATAGATGAAATAAATACATTCGAAGGGGAGGCACAAGAAAAATAATTATATTTTGACTTCGGTTGTGGAGGTAGTGATAGAAGATATTAAACTTTTCCCATCTATTCAATTACCTAAAAAGTCTAACCAAAACAAGGATTAAGCATCCCTTCCCTCCCAAGCCATCAATGACCCATTCTAGGTGAAACCATTAAGAACACATGGTCACCAATTGACAAATCCAAAGGACTAATGAAATTATCAAAATAACACTTGTATTAGATCTATGCCTTAAAAATTATTTTATGAATCAAATAAAACTTTGATATTGTCTCCTGGACCACATCTGGTCCAATCAAGGAACTATATCTGATATCCGACTAGCACAATAAATATTTACAAGTTTGTCCCTACAAGGACTCAAAAGGAGTCGTCATGATCACAGTGTGGAAACTATTGTTATCAGAAAACTAAACCAGCCCAAAATTATCATCCCATGCTCCACCAAATTCGAGAACATAAGAGCGGATAATGTCCTTTAGAATCAATATAATGTTTCAGTCTGGAAATATAACAACGGATTGTATGTCGTTCTCACACAGATGTGAGATCCTAGTGCCTCTTAGAGGCCCATAAAAAGCGAGAAGTCAACCAAGGATCCCTATCAAATACTATAGCATACATAAATATATGAAAATGAACAATATCTTTCACATAGATATTTACCAACTCCTCAAATTTGGCTGTATCGGGAATGGGTAAGAATTGAGCCAGTTTCATTATCCCATTTATCACAACCCATATCTTTTTCACCCTTTTCTAGGTGCATGGAATGTTAACCAAAATGTCCATGGGGATGTCATCCCAATTCTAAGTAGGGATTGGAAGTGGCTGAAGAAAATCCAATGGTTTCTGGTGTTTTTCCTTAAACTAATCGCATTTATAACAATGGGAAATAAAATTATCAATGCCTTGTTTCATACCGGGACACTATAACTACCACCACATTTTGTAGAATTGTTTTGTTATTGTTGGGTGAAAAGCTACTTGGAACTACCGAAATCCACCATTAAATATTTCATCACAAAAGATTGTACCAAATATTGATTTTGATAGCATAGAATTCCCCATTTAGAGAACTACAACTGGGAAATAGTCTCCCAATAGTAAAAAGAGTATCTGAAGATATAAAACTCATCTACAATGATGTTCCCAATCCTCTGGGTATAGATGACGTAGATATAAAAAGACTCTAGTTATTTCTAGAAATTAAAATGGTAGAGATTTACATCTTTTTATAGATGATATAAGTCAATTATTTTTTGTTTAAAGAAAATGAAAACCTTTCCCAATAATGTAAATTCCAAAAAATATTGAGCATATTAAACATAGTTGCATGTTCAAGGTAGTGGGTAAGATAATTATTTTAGTGTGTCCTAAGCTCACAAGACCCCTAAGAAACGACATGGTTACCTATAAAATGAACATAGTCCAATCCTAAACATGTTGAAACACTGAAGACCACATAGCCCTACCCAGCCTCTAAAAGAGTCAATATGAGTGTATTAGTCAAAAAATGCTTCAGATAAACAAAATAATTCAAACGTTTATCATCCTAATATAAAATTTCTCCTTTATAGGTTAGAATAGTCATCTGTTAATCCAACATCAAAATTTCTTAACAGAATGGTTATAATATTCAGCTAATACCAAGAAGTTAAGAATCTCGAAGATATTTTGTGGTTTCCCCCCAAGTCATAGAAGCATTCACCAAGTAAGGATCAACTGATATACCTTGTTTCGACACCACTTGTTTCAATAATTTCACCTTCCAAATATATAAATCACATTTCGAAAACATGGTATAAATTTTTTGATTTGTCAATAATCCCATAATTATCCACAGATGATATACATGACCCTTATCTGATTTATAATAAAAAAGGATTTCATACACAAATTGGAGAGACCCTAAGCTTGTTGTACATGGACATTACATTATTTTTCGGAATACATAATACATAACAAAAACAGACACACAAGGACCGTAATAGTTTAGTTTCTTTGGAAACATGGAACGTAATCTTCTAATTGTGGTGAAAGATCTTCAATATCTCCCATAAATTTCTTCCACTTTTTGTTTCCTTACCTAAAACATTTATTTTTATCCTAGGGGAAAATAAAACATAAAAAGGGTAAGCTCAAAAGCTCTGTAAGGGTAAGCATGGATAAAATAAAACATACCATATACATTTGAACATAAAAACATGAACATAATGTTTAAACATCAAAATCTTGAGCAACGACGTAAAACGTGGAAGTACATAAGGCATAGATCATAATGGAACATAATACATGATAAAATATCATGGGAATAAAACAAGTAATTGTGGCATCCATTAAGCACATATAATGATTTCCATAGTATCCAAGGAATTGCTTCCAAGACCATCTTTGTGGACAATGTCCCATTCTGAATCGAGTTCACTCCTCGTTTCAGTCCTGTAACACTGAACCAGATTAACATACCGTTCCAGCCATGTCTATCTCATGAGATATACAATCTTTACCCAATGTATTGGAGGGAGATATAGGTCCCACCGATCTCATAATGAAATCATTCTTACTTGTTCCACAAAAAAACTTAAAACATTCATCATAACCCAAAGAATAAAATGGGTTTCATAAACATCATCCCATCATTTCATAATCCATATAAAACAAACGGACATTTCATCATAAGAAAAGTGAAACATGTAAATTATAGTGACATTAAACATAAAACATACACATATAAAATAATTTCATCTTAGTTGAATAATGTTTTTGATAAAAAATTTGAAATGAATTTTTGAGGAAAATATCCTTTCTTCTTTAAAATCATTTTCTTTTCACAAAATTCCTTGAAATTTTAGAAGATAAGGGTTTTGTTGAAAATAATCATGCAATTATTTTAGAGGAAGATTCATGAAAATGATGCGTTATGAAACTGTAAAAATCCGTTCATGCATTATATGTTAAAAATAACATTCTCCTCGTACTTTTGTCGGAAAAGTCAAAAAGTACCTTCTGTGGTAACCAAAGGAATGATTCCATTCATAAAATGTTGTAAAAAGTCAATAAAGGCTAAAAATTACTTTAAACATTCATGGAATAATGGTAAACATTTTATGAAATACTTTTTAGAAAACATGGTCATGGATGATAAACGTAGCCCCAGTAAATACTTACGTATAAGCAATCTCAGCTAAAAATGAGATTGAAGATTTATCCCTTACCTTAGGTCCGATATGCTTCGTATGTATCCGAACCTCCTTTATAATGATTTAAATAATGTCATTGACTTATTATAGAATCATATTCATTGTTATGATATCATATATGTTTCACTTATGACTTTATATTACCCGTTCTTTTGTAAATTCCATGTTAAAGCAGCGTTTTGGGTAAAATCATTTTATTTATCGTATGTGTTTCGACTTGTCATTCTTGATATTATTACTTATATCTAGATTTACATAATTCCAGAATGTAAAAATGATTTATATATAATATATATTCATCATATACATATATATTATATATCGATAAAAGGAATGAAATACATTATTCATGGAGACGGTAGGTCGTACGTACGCATGAACGCTGTTTTCGTTTCCCTTTTGAATTGAATGGAATTAAGTAAATGACATACATACATATATATATATATACACATAAATCCAGTATCATTATTATGTCATATATTTCATTATTATTCATTATATATACTTTATAATCATTCATTAATTGTTAACATGGAGATTGAATTTCATCGCGTCGTGGAGACGGTAGTCCGTACGTACGCACGAGCGATGATATCATTCCCAAGATCGTGAAATTGTATTAAAGTTCATGTATAATATTACAGAATAAATATTACTTTACAATAATCATATATATTCATTACTTTCACCATTATACCCATCCATGTAAGGTGGTGGTGGAAAATAGATCACACCACAGCGTGGAGACGATATTCCATACGTATGCACGCGCGGTGATTTTGTTTTCCATTGGATGGATAGATGGTGAAATATGGTTGTTTCATACTTATAATAACATATCAGTATATGAGTGATAATGATGTTATTACTTCATAATGAAACAACTAATGAAGAAAAAGTGGAAGAAGAAATAAAGATGAAAGACACGGTAACGGGCATTACCTCTTCTTTGAAACGCCTCTTTGAGACCTCCTCTTAGGGCACTACAATGGTCATTGAAGAAGACCAGGACCTCTAGGATTTTTCTAGGGAAGTGGGGAAGGGAAATTGGCAGGGTTTGGCCGATATTGAAGGCTAAAATTGTTGTGAGGAGGAGAGGGAGGAGGTTCCCTTTTATAAGGGAGGACAGGGGCACCTTTGGAATAACAAAAAATATTATTTTATTATAAAGTCAAATTCCATTTTTAATAGCTCCAAATTGATATATTTCGAAGATAAGGTGGGGATGGGTCTAAAACCTCTCATACAATATAATTTAGACAAGTTTAGGTATCAATTTTAACCTTATCATTTAGATTTAACTTTAAGTTAGATAATTTAACCTTTACAGTGTCTTCTTGTTTTCTTACACATAATGTTAATAAACGTACTATATCAAGCCAACCAAACCCCAAGTTGTTAATTATTAATATAAATAACCTTATATAAGTCATTTGGTCGAAACTTAGATTTTTAGGAATAAAATAACAATTAATAATATAATATTTGTTTTAAAAACAATTTTATTTCAATTTTGACACTATTTGGTAATTGATTTTTGTGAAACTCATAACAGAATTATTAGTTCGAAAAAATTTAATTAAATCATTAATAACATGTCATATTAACATATAAAAGTATTTTAATTCATAAAAAGTCTCAAATTACACTTATTTGGGTATTTATAACATCAATTATGTCAATATTTCATTAGTAAGATAATTACTGCATCATCATTGTGTCATAAATAAATTAAATTATTTAATGTCTAAAAATTATAAGTAAAATACAATTATGTTGGAAATATTTTTATATTTATAATTAATATTTATAGTTTAATTTATCTTATGTATAACCTTATATTAAAAATTATTTAGTTATTAAATTTTGATTTTAACTATTTTAACCCTTCTTTAAATAAATTGATAATAAGTGTCCTAATCTAATCCAAGTGGGCCTAAATGGTCATATGTTATTCCTAAGGTTTTTTTTGGTCTAATTAAACTTATCCAATAGAATTAAGACATGTTTTACGGTAATAATAGTATCATTGTTTCCCTTAACTTCCTTATTTACTTTTAACCGTGGGAAAAAAAAGTAAAAAGTTACTATTCACCAAAAATTATTTTCATCTCATTGAACCACATTTTTTTCCTTGATACTGAAAGTGTCTCTAGGATTTTCGAAATTCCACTCACAGAAGTGGTAAAATTATGTTTTATGAAAAAATTTAGTTTTTTAACTACCACATAGTGGATTCACTATTCATCAAAAAAATGAATGATTTTAGAAAAATACAAAAAATTATGCCTAATCTATAATATGAATTCAAAAATGAAGTTTATTTTACCAAATTCAAAACATATCAGTTACATTAACTAATTTAAAAATTAAATCCCTTCGTCAAGACAAATAGCGTGTTTTTAAGAGATAATAACTATCAAAAAATTGACACATGTTTATGTCTGGTAAAAATGTGAAATTACATCCAATGACCAAAATTGTATTAAATTGTAAAAATATATTCAAAATATATTTTAAAATCACTTAAATTAATAATTTATTACTATTAAATATTTCGATTAAAAAAGTTGTTTTTAATTAAAATTTAGTAATTTTCACTATTCATCAGAATATGAAAGTTATCCGAAAAGTACCAAAAGTTCACCCTAAGCTAATTTCGATCTTCCAGATCCAAAAATGAAGTCCATTATGAAAGATAAAATTTATAAAATTTCAAAAAGTGTGTATTACTATTCATAACAGCTAGTTCATAATAATATTATAATAATATCTCATTTAATGAAACTCGGTATTGTGTACTACACACTCTATTGTGGACGATCGTAATTGCATTTAATGCAAGCAAAGTCAAGGATGGGTGTAGTTCAAGCTACCTTTGATGTAGCGTACAAAACAAGACATTAATAAAATTAAAAATAATATTTTTCATAAAATCTCGGGGTGTTATATTCTACCCCCCTTAAAATGAATTTCGCCCTCGAAATTCGTCGGGGTTATAAATGATTTACTACTCGAAAGTTTCTTTAATAGAAACCCATATCATTAAAAGGAATAACAAAACATGGTTTTAAAAACTAATGTATGAAACGTAACGGTTACCCAAATTTACTAATCACTGGGTTTCTACATAAGAGAACATAGGTGAAAACATGGATATGGAAGAGAAATCTAACCATCATGTTCTGTTGGAGAGTGGTAGAGAACATGGCTATGAAAAATACAACAATCACAAAGCCATAAATTTGTGATGATCTAGGGTACCATCTGATTCATCGGATATAAGGGCACTAGGACAACATTTTTGGTATTCAAGATCACTTCCCTAAAGTTGAAGAATTTGAATTAGAATAAATACTAACTTCATTTTGGTACAATCTCACTGTTGTTCATTCCTTGAACAATTTCCACTTCATCTCTTAAAGAAATGAAGTTGAATTTGTTATTCGTGAAGTGTCAGAAGATCATGTGATAGAATGACGGGTCATTCCATCTGTCTCAAACAAAAGGTTAGAAAAAGATATTAAATATACATAAGTCGATCTATAGTGAGATTAATCATATATGGTTCCTAAAATGGACTTATACTTCATATATCATACTCCATAATGTAATAAAACTAGTTTCTACTAAACAAGGACTTCTTGTAGGTCAGTGGTAGGCGATAAAGGTCAGTCGCACTTCGGTTGTGGGTTTGATTCCCACAGCCCTGTCCGACGTGATGGGATGTCGCACGTCTTGCAGGTTGTCCTTTTTCTAAAAATACATTACTATAAAATCCCATCAGTAATATCAAAAAAAATTCTATCCTTAAACAATACAAACATATGTCCAACATAATCCATTCCAATCTTTAGGCTTATCTAAAATACTTCGGTCCAAGCTCATAGTATATAGAAAAAGATTACTTGAAATGTCATCAACCAAGCATGTGAATACCATCATTTATCCCCCATATATCTTGTTGGTCACATTCCAGTCATGTGAATACCTTAATCATGTATTCTCTTGAAACATGAATACCCATTTAGCCTTAGTGAAAAAAATGAATGATACCAAAATTCAAAAATTCTATATACTCAAACCTTGATATAACCTTCTCCTAATATCAGTCATGAGCTCTTGAATACTGTTAAACATTTCATTTTCTCCTTATCCCTTCATTATGCACATATCATCTTCTTTCCAAACATATCTCAATCACATTCCATGGTTACAGGTACCATAAAAGTATTGACAACCATAGTAGACCAATACATAAATATTCCAATATTCCACGATACTATATACAACATTATTTTGGAATACCATTACATAAACACTTAATCATTCCACCACATCATTGTCATATTCAACATCGCCAATAGTGATCGCATGTGACTTCCCTTTTTCATTTTCCTTAAGTGGTTTCTCATGTCGATCATCACTAACCCTTGGATTTGGGCATTTATTAAAATAATGCCCCATTTCCTTGCACTTGAAGCATTGAAGTGTTGGTGGTGCGTTCTCTGCAGTCTTTTCTTTATTCACATCATTAGCATCCCTTTTTCCATTACTTTGACACTCAGCTACTCGATGACCTTCTTTTCCACATTTAAAACATTTTATAGTCCCTTTAAGACAATCTCCGCAATGCTTCTTTCCACACTTTGAGCATAAGGAAACATTCATCTTCTTTTCACCATTATTCTGAGATTTATCCTTGAACTCCATCTTTCGTTTCTTGTCAAAACCATGAAATGGATATGTAACACCAACTTCCATTTCTACATTTATAGCACAACACGCAATTTCTTCATAGCTACTAGAGTCTCTTATAGCTAATTCCCTTCGAAGACTTGGTTTTAAGCCACTAAAGAATCGATCAACATTACTTTCAGGTTGGATGATAAACCCAGATGCATACCTTGAAAGCCTTGTAAAATTCGCTTCATATATACCAACAGATTCATCAACCTTTTTCTTTAGTTCAAGAAACTCCTTCTCCATATTTGTACGAAGAATACGAGGGAAGTGCTTGTTGAAAAATAAATTCATGAACTCGTCCCATTCCATGAACTCAATTTCATCTCTTGGCCTCGTATTCTTGATAAGATTCCACCATTGATCAGCATCACCTTCAAAACAATATACTACGAAGATGACTTTATCATGTTCAGAACATTGAGGAACTAAAAATATCTTTTCAGTGGTTTTGATCCATTTTTCAGCAACAAGTGGATCAGAAGACCTACTCAAAGAAGGTGGATGTTTCCTCATGAAGGACTCAATAGAATATTGTTCCCTTCTCTGCTCATTTGGAAGTCCAGAATGGTTTATAGCTTGTGTAAGTATAGAAATAAGATTTTTTACACCATCTCCGATAACATTTGTTCGTTCAGGAGGACAATCATTGCATTGTCCATTGCATTAATCAACATGGTTCCTTTGGGTTCTAGCCATCGCCTAAAACCCAAAAAGAATAGTGTGAGAGACAAAAATCATGCTAGGGAAAAAAACATAATAAAGGGGGAGTACCATCAATATCTAACATCTTAGGTTTAATTCTAATATCGTTAGCGCAATTCCAGGACGATAACCTATACTTATACTTACCCTTAGGGACATACCTAGACATACCTTAGAAATATCTCTAGCGATCTCACTAAAGTTCTCACATCCTAGTTTCCAAAGGTTGACTAAACCTTTCCTCTGATACCAACTGTAGAGACCCGAAGCTTGACGTACATGGACATTACATTACTTTTGCGGAATACCTAATACATAAAAAAACCGACACACAAGGACCGTAATAGTTTAGTGTCTTTGGGAACTTGGAACGTAATCTTCTAATTGTGGTGAAAGATCTTCAACATCTCCCATAAAGATCTTACACTTTTTTTCCTAACCTAAAACCTTTCTTATGATCCTGGGGAAAATAAAACATTAAAAGGGTGAGCTCAAATGCTCAGTAAGGGTAAGCATGGATAAAATAAAACATACCATATACATTTGAACTTAAAAACATGAACATAACGTTTAAACATCAAAATCTCGAGCAACGACATAAAACATGGAAGTACATAAGGCATAGATCATAATGGAACATACACCATGATAAAATAGCATGGGAATAAAACATTTAATTGTGAAATCCATTAAGCACATGTAATGATTTCCATAGTAGCCAAGGCATTGCTTCCAAGACCATCTTAGTGGACAAAGTCTCATTCTGAATCGAGTTCACTCCTCATTTCAGTCATATAACATTGAACCAGATTAACTTACCGTTCCAGCCATGTCTATCTCATGAGATATACAATCTTTACCCAATGCATTGGAGGGAGATATAGGTCCCACCCATCTCATAATGAAATCATTCTTACTTGTGCCACAAAATAAACTTAAAACATTCATCATAACTCAATGAATAAAATGTGTTTCATAAACATCATCCCATCATTTCATCATCCATATAAAGCAAACAGACATTTCATCATAAGAAAAGTGAACCATGTAAAATATAGATACATTAAAATTAAAACATACACATATGAAATAGTTTCATCTTAGTTGAATAATGGTTTTGATAAAACGTTTGAAATGATTTCTTGAGGAAAATATCCTTTCTTCTTTAAAATCATTTTCTTTTCATAAAATTCCATGCAATTTTAGAAGATAAGGTTTTTGTTGAAAATAATCATTCAATATTGTAGAGGAATATTCTTGAAATTGAGGTGTTATAAAACCATAAAAATCCGTTCAAGCCGTATAAATTAAAAATAACATTCTCCTCGTACTTTTGCCGGAAAAGTCAAAAATTACCTTATGTGGTAACCAAAGGAAAGATTCCATTCATACAATGTGGTAAAAAGTCAATAAAGGGTAAAAATGACTTTAAACATTCATGGAATAATTAAAAACATTTTATGAAAACATTTTTAGAAAACATGGTCATTGATGATAAACGTAACCCCAGTAAATACTTACGTATAAGCAATCTTGGATAAAAATGAGATTGAAAATTTATCCCAAACCTTAGGTCCGATATGCTTCGTACGTATCCGAACCTCCTGTATAATGATTTAAATAATGTCATTGACTTATTACAGAATCATAATAATTATTATGATATCATATATGTTTCACTTATTACTTTATATTACCCATTCTTTTGTAAATTCAATGTTAAAGAAGCGTTTTGGGTAAAATCATTTTATTTATCGTATGTGTTTCGACTTGTCGTTCTTGATATTATTACATATATCCCGATTTAAATAATTAAATATTGTAAAAAATGATTTATATATAATATATATTCATCATATACATATATTTTATAGATTGATAAAAGGAATGAAATACACCGTTCATGGAGACGGTAGGTCGTACGTACGCATGAACGCTGTTTTCATTTCCCTTTTGAATTGAGTGGAATTATGTAAATGACATACAGATACATACATATATATATATATATATCCAGTATCATTATTATGTCATATATTTCATTATTATTCATTATATATACTTTATAATCATTCATGAATGGTTAACATGGAGAGTGATCTCATCGCGTCGTGGAGACGGTAGTCCGTACGTACGCACAAGCGATGATATCATTCCCCAGATCATGGAATTATATTAAAGTGTATGTATAATATTACATAATCAATATCAATTTACAATAATCATATATATTCATTACTTTCACCATTATACCCATCCATGTTAGGTGGTGGTGGAAAATAGATTACACCACGGCGTGGAGACGGTATTATGTACGTACGCACGCGCGGTGATTTCGTATTCCATTAGATGGATAGATGGTGAAATATGGTTGTTTCACAATTATAATAACATATCAGTATATGAGTGATACTGATGTTATTACCTCATAATGAAACAACTAATGAAGAAGAAGTGGAAGAAGAAATAAAGATGAAAGACTCGGTAACGAGCATTACCTCTTCTTTGAAACGACTCTTTGAGACCTCCTCTTAGGGAAATACAATTGGTTTTTGAAGAAAACCAGGACCTCTAGGATTTTTTTAGGGAAGTGGGGAATTGAAATGGGCAGGGGTTGGCCGAGCATGAAGGCTCAAATTGGTGTGAGGAGGAGAGGGAGGAGGTACCCTTTTATAAGGGAGGAGAGGGGCACCTTTGGAATAACTAAAAATATTATTTTATTATAGAGTCAAATTCGGTTTTTAATAGCTCTAAATTGATATATTTCGAATCTAAGGTGGGGATGGGTCTACATCCTCTCATCCAATATAATTTAGACAAGTTTAGTTATCAATTTTAACCTTATCATTTAGATTTAACTTTATGTTAGATAATTTAACTTTTACCGTGTCTTCCTGTTTTCTTACACTATAAGGTTAATAAACGTACTATATCAAGCCAACCGAACCCCAATTTGTTTATTATTAATGTATATAACCGTATCTAAGTCATTTTTCCTAACCTTAGATTTTTAGGAATAAAATAACAATTAATAATATAATATTTGTTTTAAAAACAATTTTATGTCAATTTTGACACTATTTGGTAATTGATTTTTGTGAAACTCATAACAGAATGATTAGTTCAAAAACATTTAATTAAATCCATAATAACATGTCATATTAACATATAAAATTATTGTAATTCATAAAAAGTCTCAAATTACATTTATTTGGGTATTTATAACATCAATTATGTCAATATTTCATTAATAAGATAATTAATGCATAATCATTCAGTCATAAATAAATAAATTATTTAATGTCTAAAAATTATTAATAAAATACCATTATGTTGGAAATATTTTTATCTTTCTAATGAATATTTATAGTCGAATTTATGTTATGTATAACCCTATATTAAAAATGATTTAGTTATTAAATTTTTATTTTAACTATTTTAACCCTTCATTAAATAAATTGATAATAAATGTCCTAATCTAATCCAAGTGGTCATAAATGGTCATATTTTATTCCTAAGGTTGTTTTTGGTCGAATTAAACTTATCTAATAGAGTTATGACATGTGTTAGGGTAATAATAATATCATTTTTACCCTTAACTACCCTATTTACTTTTAACCGTGGTAAAAAAGTAAAAAGTTACTATTCACCAAAAATTATTTTCATCTCATTAAACCACATTTTACTCCATGATACTAACTGTGTCTCTCGGATTTTCGAAATTCCACTCACAGAAGCGGTAAAATTACGTTTTATGAAAAAATTCAGTTTTTTGACTACCACTTAGTGGTTTCACTATTCATCAAAAAATGAATGTTTCCAGAAAAATACAAAAAATTAGGCCTAAGATATATTATGAATTCAAAAATGGTATTTATTTTACCAAATTAAAAACATATCAGTTACATTAACTAATTTAAAAATTAATTCTCATCGTCAAGACAAATAGCGTGTTTTTAATAGATAATAACTATCAAAAGATTGACACTTGTTTATGTCTGGTTTAAATGTGAAATTACATCCAATGACGAATATTATATTAAATTGTAAAAATATATTATAAATATAATTTAAAATCACTCAAATTAATAATTTATCACTATTAAATATTTCAATTAAAAAAGTTGTTTTTAATTAAAATTTAGTAATTTTCACTATTCAACAGAATATGAATGTTATCCGAAAAGTTCCAAAATTTCACCCTAATCTAATTTCGATATTCCGAATCCAGAAATGAAGTCCGTTTTGAAAGATAAAATTTATAAAATTTCAAAAAGTGGGTATTACTATTCATAACAGCTAGTTCATAACTCATTTAGTGAAACTCGGTATTGCGTACTACACACGCTATCGTGGAAGATCGTAATTGCATGTAATGCAAGCCAAGTCATGGATGGGTGTAGTGAAAGCTCCTTTTGGTGTAGCGTACAACACAAGTCATCAATAAAATTAAAAAGAATATTTTTCATAAAATCTCTGGGTGTTACACAAATTATACCACAAAAGTATCAATATATTAGTAGAAAATCTTATTAATTATGACCATTAAAATAGTATGATAATTGGATAGACCATAGGGTATTAAAATGTGCTCATAATGACTCTACATACTCAGAAAATTGGATTTCCGAATTTCATATTCCTTTAATCTCTATTGATGGTAACCAGAGCGAAGATCAATCATCAAGAACCACTTTGACCATTTCAACTATGAAAAAGTTGATTAATCAATAGAAAAAAATATTTTTTCTTTACTGTAACAATATTGAGTTTTCGGTAATCAATAAATAAAAATAGTGAACCATTAGACTTCTTAGAAATGAGAACTGGAAATGCCCAAGGAGACACACTCAGGTGTGTGAAAACTTTCTCATGAAGATCATCCAACTGGTTCTTTATCCTTTTTAGTTCACATGGTTCCTTGTGGTAAGAGGGAATAATAATTGGTTAAGAACTAGACATCAAGTAAATGGAAAACTAAACCTCCCTTACCAGTGGTAAACAAGACAAGTCTAAAGGTAACACGTCAGAAAATACAAGGATAACTGGAGGGAGATCATTGCTCAAATACTTTCACCCCAGATCAAAGGAAAACACCAATATTACTTTCTATAAATCTAGATAATAAGGTCTGACCCTACTCAACCTTGTGTCCCATTCCCCTAAATGAAACAAGACACACCACTAATTGTAGTAATGGAGTGCCTTCACAGATAGAAATAAAGTCGAGCTTTATTGTCGATGAGCCAATCCATTTTAAAAATGATTCCAAGAAGTTTCATATCGAGAACCAGAAATTAAAGGATTTCTAAACATCTGATAGAGAGATAACAAAAGTGGTACTACAGATACATTTCTATACATTCAAACCAAGTGGTGTAGTAATATCCATTAAATAAGATAAAATATAAATAAGATGACTAAGAAGATTAAAAACATGGGTGTAAATGAATGAATGAGATGCAACAATATGAAAAAGTGCTGTCACTAATGATGAAGCTATAGTAATGGTACCTCTCATAGTTGTTCGACCCGCATCCACTTCCTCTAGAGACTCGTACAATTTGTAAAGAAGATTCATTCTAGATTCCTATGTATGGAACCCTTTTTCATGTAATTCATCTAATTATCCCATAGTTTTACAAGTATATGATGATCCTATATAACTACACAGAGTGGAAGAAATGTAGAATAATC
The DNA here is from genome assembly GCA_963277665.1 of Viscum album. Taxonomy (NCBI): domain Eukaryota; kingdom Viridiplantae; phylum Streptophyta; class Magnoliopsida; order Santalales; family Viscaceae; genus Viscum; species Viscum album. The sequence goes on from OY728125.1 coordinate 399,513,728, forward strand.
ACTGCAACTTGACTGAATATCCATAGGATCCACAGTTATCTGGTGCCTCTATGAAATCTCTCTTCAAATACACTTCCATGGAACACTTTTATAAAACCAAGGGGCCTATTTTAAGAATTATAGGAGATTTATAATTACCATTTTTACAAGAACCACCATGAGAATCATCATGCTTCCACTTTCCTTTGATGGAACTCACAGTCCTACTAGGAGAGAAAAAAACTCCCAATAAGCCTGACATGCCAGCAAAGTCCATTTCAACCATAAGTGTTGTATCTAGTATGTCATGATAAGAAGTAATTTTTAACAAGATTACATGATAACTAATATCATGATTAAGTAATGAAATGAAAATTTGATCCTTTATCCTCTTGTTTTATACAATATCAGGTGTGAAGTTCAAAAGCTTTGAAAAATGACTTTCATACTCGGTCACAGTCCTATAATCCTTCTCTAGTTTGAAGAACATGGGGGGATTTTTTAAATATAATCAACTCTAGATATAATTGTTCGATTAAATGAACCATGATTTCCTTGCACCCAAATCCCTCATGCTTTTTCACTGTCACCATAGTGTCCCACTATCTTCTACAGGGTCCTTCCTACACAAAGGAGGAAAACATAAATTTTATTTCATCAGCTGTATTCAAGAACCCAAAACAATACTTGATACTACTCAAACACTCCCCAGACTATTGAGAATCGCTTAAAATATTAAAAGGTTCTATTTTTGCTGAAATAACTCTTGAGAAATTTCTTTGAGAACATCTCTATGAAGTTCCACAGTTACAAACTGAATGGGAATTAGAGGTGGTGTTTTTCTTAGAGCTTGGATAGTGCACAGAATTACCATAATTAATTTTTTATCAAAAAATGGTATTTTATCACTGAGGTTCAGCAGTAGCTTCCTACTAGATCTAATTCACACATATTATGGGAGACATGATGCTGCAAAACATCATCAAGAAACAAGGAAGAAATCACAATAATGACCAAAGAGAGAAACAAGGCATACTAATCCCAATAAGTAGAACCATGAGATTTGTATTTCAGCAAATCCCACTCAAAATAGGTAAATGAATAGAACTAATCCATAATAATTATTTCCCAAAAAATTCATAGAGACTTATGGTTCATTTTGGTGAGAGCTATCCAGGCACTCAAATGAAACTACCCCCTAAGTCCCAACAAGAATTCAAAAATGCATACTAAGTTCAAGACAAAATATCAACCTGGATTTGATACCACTTAGTCACCAATCATCCTATGTACCCTGGTAACCCGATAACGTAGCCGGCCCTGACATATACAGAAGAGAATTTATGATCCCCATGAGTCAGTGACTAGCATTTGGCATTCAATAGAAAATAATCGGGATTGATATTTCCACAATCATTATGGATGTAAATGAGACAAGACAATATCAGTATAAGATGAAACACCACTAAGAGTAAATTACTATAAGTCAAATGATCAATAAAGCCCAATTTAATACAACCATTTACTAAAAAAAGGAAAACAACCTATGCCCAAACTCGAATGCAACTCATCAAATCCAAGGGTCAGTAGCAGGATCCACTTATAAGAGAACATTTACCCTCTCTCAGACCAATAAGGATATAATATAAAAATTCCCAAATGAACAAGTATAGTCTGATCCAAATCCATGTGGAATTTCACCAAACATTCTATAACATGACACCAATTTAAAATTAATGAAAAAAATGTGCATTCATATTTATGATAAATAGGTTTGGAATTCACAGAATCATCTTCAAACAAATTATGCTTCAAAATTTAAAATATAGTAATATATTTATAAAATCATGCTTCACATTTACATTGATGGAAAAACATTTCAAAATATGGAATCTACCTTTAATAAAAGGAAACTTTATGTAAATTCCACTTTTCAAAAAATGGATTTTATTAACACTTTTATATAAAACATTTTTTATAAATTCTCAAGGGATGTAAAACCATTTATAACAATATCATATATAAATTTAAATAACAAAAAGAGAAAAACAAGGTCATGTGACAAGTAGGTATGATTGATCCTAGTTATATGGACCCAAAATTGTGTATATATAATTGTATGTACATACATCCCTTGAGACAATACAAAGAGGATTCATCACCATCACCTAAGGAATGGGTTGTGCCAATATAATGTTTTAGAATTTTGTAAGTCATGATGTGTTATCAAATATAAGACACCAAATATGTAAGGATTTTATATGCTCTAGTAAAAAACAATGATGTTTAATCAATTTTAAGACTACTTAAAATACAATAAAATCCCATACTCCATTTAAATATGCCAATTTTATCTTTAAACCAATAATGAGGTTTTAATAAAAAACATACCTTTTCAAAAATATTAAACCATTGGGTTTCCATCAAAGAAATTTTTAATCCATTTCTCATAAATATTGAATTGAACCCATCTCATGAAATTTAACAATCTATTATGAAATTAAATACAATATGTTAATTTTCAAACAAGTCATTAACTTCATCACAAACCCCCAATTCACTATAATTGGGGTTTTTTACAAATATTTCCATTAAAACATTTTCTTCAATTAAATTCCACAATTCAAACGATAAAATTTTCACCAAAACAAAAATTTAAATCAAACAATTTTAGTTACCAAAATTTTTATAAACACACCCCATTAAATGGAATTGGGGGTTTTCAAATTTCATGCAAGAAACACATTTTTATTTAAGAACACAATTCATGAGAATTGGTTTTTTAAAACAATCAATTAAAATCCATATTATCAAAATCTAAAAATTTCATTTTAAATTCAAAATATTTTAATTTAAAAAAACAAATAGGGTTAATAAAATTCAGGAACTGTAACAGAACCACCTACCGTAGGATCAACGAATCTTGGATCAATAAACCATATCTGGGATTTTTTCAATAAAGATAAAAAAATCGAATCTAGGAAGCAAGGATAAAACATAGGTTTATTAACCCATAATAGAGGGTATCATATCAACAATTCAATATGGGTATCCATGGAACACTATAAATAATAACGAGACCACAAGATAATGATATCAGGGCGAGGAAACATAACGCGAGAATATCGAAGGGTGTTCTTATATAATTGGATCACTTTTTAGAGGGATGTTTGGGGAAAATAATCCTTATTATTAGCTCTAAGGGAGGTATAAATGTGTTTGATTCAAATGAGGTCTGTATAAGACCTAAAAATATGTTCAAGATTTTTTTTATATGTTATTTGATCTCTTAAAATCTCAGCTGCACGGTTTCCTAGGAAACAACGCACAATTTAGTTAAATCATTCCCATGTCGTGAACCCATTATAAATATCCTATGTAGTTTCATCTAACATGAAACATGTCTTTAATAACCATGAAAAATCTATAAATATATCTTTATCCAAATGTTTCTATTTTTCTACATTAGGTCATGCTATTTTTCAAACAGTGTGCTAGACATGTGCAAAACATGTACTATCCCAGAATATCAAGATTCTTAAATTTTTCAATATAAAGAACCCCAATGAATCCAAAAAGAAATCTCAATTAAAAGGAGGGTTTAGGAATACCTCAAATAAATAGTAAGATGTTATATAATCCATTTAACAAATCATATTTCACCACAACTTAAAAATCCACAAAAATCGAGGAAACAACACAAAAAAAGGTTTCTACCATGCTTTTCACAAGACTTTCACAGTAATTCTCAATTTTTTTAACCAATTTGAAACTATTAATTCATGTTCAAAATAGATTAGGTGGGATTGAATCCTCATATCGCATTTTTTAAGATAAAAATGAAGAACAACATGAAAAACACCAACAAAACTTGGTTAAATCTCTACGGACCTGACATAGATATCTTCCCATGTCATAAAAAATACAATTATATTAATATTTGGAAACAAATATCTTACATATACATTTATAAATCATAAATATTAGAAAAAAAGATGGATAAATAAGTAGATCAAAGAAAACCCATCATGAACTACCAAGAACTCATACATACTATGACAATCCGACTTTTAATCACCAAGAGAATTCCCTAAATTGCTTAAAAATGATGGGTGAGGTTCTTAAACCATAGAGAGGATAAAATATTAAGTTAGGTCCCTTTTGGGTAAAATGATCCATTAAAACAAAATTTATTCATAGATCCACTTTTTAGGTTATAGATTTTTAACCATGCATGGTTTAGTCACATAGTTAAGAAAACGATTCACAAACCGTGTTCCCAACACTACCTCAAGGTGAACCTTACACGGTTGGATCTCATGTTTAGTAAAACATTCACCAAAAATTAAAAATACCACTATCTGAAGTAGAATGGTTTTTCCAAGGATTCTTCTTGGTTTGGGATAACTGTGTTCTGCTTGTGCCCCTTTGTCACGACCCATCCCCTGGGGCCCAAACAATTACTACCCAAACCTGCCTTCCATAGGCCAGTGGGTGGAAACTAGCACCAAAGCCATAAATCCATAAAATAGGGAATGAATTGCCTTTATAATCTGAAAATGCACACAACAGAGTACAAGATTGAAGCAAAACACTATGGAAAACTCTTTAACAAAAGAGTGATGAAAAGTAAACGGGGCCAGAAATACAAGCCCAACTGTAATGAACAAGAAAAATGAAATTACAAGTACTGGTAAATGGGAAAACAGCTCCTGGATCATCCAATGGGAAATCCTACCATATGGGTAGGTACATATAGCCTCTAAAGTACACCACATTCGTCTGTATCCTCTGTGTACCGTCTCGCTGTGTGGTCCAGCTCTGGGTACCGTCCAGTCCTAGTAAACATAGGCACTGCCAGTGCTGTCTGTCATCTTCATCCAACACAATGAGGTATGAGCATAACCTGTGTAGGGGTGAGTATAACGATACTCATTATGGACCCCGAAACCCACAAGGTCTCTCAAAAAACAAGGATAAACCACAGAGTATGAAATCTACAAATAACCATTACATAGATATTGCCCATGCATATACTTAAGTTATCAAGTAACCCATATCAATCATGAGGTGAACCCAAAATTTACTGACTTATCTCACACAGGTACACAACTAATGTATATTTTTAGAGGTGATTATGTGTAGACACAAAATCATCTATTCTTTCGAACCCACATATGATCCAGGAACATGAATCAGAACTATAGAACCCACACAAGATCCACAAACAGTCATTAGTGTTGTCGAACCCACATAGGATCTAAGAATAGTAGTCAGAGATGATGAACCCACACAAGATATAGGAATATTCGTCAATGCTGTCAAACCCACACAGGATCTGGGAACAGTAGTAGGAGGTGTTGAACCCATACAAGATCCAGGAATAGTCGATAGTGCTTTCGAACCCATAACGTATCCAGGAACAGTGGTTAGAGCACAGCCAGCGACGGGGTTCTGCACAAAGCATGCTTGATTCCATGAGAGTTTTCACCTCATGAAAAGTGTCGATACATCAACAACAACAAAGTCCCAAGTTGATGTATCCAGAATATCTGTCTATCCAAAAGAACCCAAACGAGATAGAAGGTGTGTCAATCGGACACCAGGTCTGAGATTTATTGGAATTTCCGTTCCAAGGGCCCAGTTGGATTTATGTTCAATACAATCTAGCTGTACACTTACTGTGTCCAAATATAGAGTGGGGTATACCAGAAGAACTGTCTCCTTCCAAGGATTCGGTCATAGTAGACGGTTCGTCAATCGGACGCCCGTAACTCAAGTTACAGGAAAAATAATGGAAACAGGCCGAATGGGTCTGGGTCTGGGTCCAGTCCAACCCAGTCTTCGGGTTCGACCCGGTCTGAGGGTCCAACATGGTCGACGGGGACTGGCCGATCCGTGGGGGAAGCCCGGCCCACGCTGGGTCCGGCCCTCGCAAGGTCCAGCCCGAGCTGGTTCCGACCCTCGTTGGGCTCGTCCCGCATGCGGCCCATAGTTGGTGGCCCATGGGGTCCACCCTCGCTAAGTCCAGGGGGAGGCCATGCCCCCTGTAATCTCGAATGGATTAGCTATTTGGGTGAGTTCCAAAAATGGTGCCATGTGGCACCGGTCCGCGTCACGCGGGACCCACGTCGTAGGGTCCCACTATTTCGGGCTGGCCGAGCAGCCAGTCATGTCCGGTGTGGTGTAGTAGCACCACGCCTCCTCCTGCGACCTAGCAGCTCGGGCTGCCAGTCTTTCTCATGGTCGACCTTGCGCCGACCGCCGTTGAACTGTTGCGGCCCAATTTTTTTTCCACCATGCATCGCGTTTGTGCGATGCCTTCCCCAGAAACCCAGCGGCTTGAGCCGCCAGTTTTCTTCGCGATCAGGCTTGTGCCCGCTACCACTGCACTGCCATGGCCCATCGGTCGTAGTCTACTCCTTCGGTGGTGCGGTTGTGCCACCGCCATCCACGCGGTGACATTTTCCGGTTCTATCCACCGGTGACCTTTCCACGGGTCACCAGACGAGTTTCGGTGGCCCGATTTTTATTCCGGAAGTAGCAACGCACTCCTCGGGATTTCACCTTCGATCTGCAACCATTTTTGATGAGTAACATTCATCCCAGTTTAATTCCAGGTATAGCATCAAATTCCACACTTAAGTCGGAGGAGTCAGTTCATGTTCATTCGGCCCACACCTTCCACGTTAGGGTGATTGTATGCGGCTTAGAATAGAAATCATCGATGGAAAACAATGAACGTGCAAAAATTAACACATCTTGAACCCCTACCCATCTTCGTTTTTCATTGACAATGTCATGGAGACGGTGAACGTGGATTCGTTGTAGACAAATGCGTCCTACATTGACGGAGGTTCTGAGGAAGGAGGTCAAAGGTTCTCCCCAATGTTCATCATTCTTCATTGGCGAGAGCTTTTCTCCCCAAGCTCTCTTTTCTCCAAAGTTCTTCCAAGTTGAAAAATTCCAAGCCAAAAAATAATAGATTATTATATCATATTAAATTCTTATCATAATATTCAAATGGTTTAATTAATTGATTGAATGTGTTGGCTCAATTAATTAACAAGGAGGATAAAGAACATTACGTGTTAAGGTAGTTTAAGAGTCTCCCCTATACATAATGGAAGTTTGAGGGTTTCTCCATTAATGGGGAGTTTCAAGGGGGCTTAAATCCCGGGTGGTCCCCACCTCATTAAATGTGAAGTGGAGGTTAAGTTCAGGTGGGCCCCACCACCATAACCTCTCATGGGAGGTTAAGGTGTGGTGGTTCCCACCTCCAACTTCCACATAGAGGATTCAACCAACTTTAATAAAAATAAAGCTAAAAATTTATTTTTATTAAATTCATTCATTAAAAACCCAAAATCTATCTTATAATTCTGACCATATGTCATCGAGGTGAAAGTCTCCTTAGTCGAATATTAGCACTACGAGTTCAACGGTGCCCTCAGATTTCAATTCCAAGAACAGGTTCAAATGTTATAAAAACTCGCTCATACGTTTACTAAGCGTACCCAAACAAAACATTAGAAATTGATTCTAAGTACACCGTGCCTCAGAATCATGCACCGTCAATTTTATTAAACTCCTAAATTTCCCATGTATTTAAGAAAAAACATTTCCACAAAAATTTTGGGTCATTGCATTCACCCCAACTCAGAGCTTTACGTCCCCATAAGCAACAACTCAAACTAAGGAAACAAGTGGGAGTACTGAGCATTCATATAATCCTCCCGCTCCCATGTGTTCTCATGGAGAATCTCGTGCTGCCAGTGAATGCGCACTAGAGGTATCAACCAACCATAAAGGAACCACTCCTTTAGATCCTCAATCTCTATTGGGACCTCTGTAAAAGATGTCACATCGTCAACGTCCAACTCTCCATGGTCGATGATGTGAGAGGGTTCATGCACGTATCTCCTCAACTGAGATACGTGGAAGATGTCGTCCAGCCAATGCAACTGAAGTGGAAGAGCTAGGTGGTAAGCCACCTCACCTACTCTACTGAGGATCGAGAAAGGTCCAACGAATCTGGGAGATAACTTGCACCTCAGCCAAATCACTATAAAACTCATTGAGGTGAGACTCGTAGAAAGACGTGGTCCCCATCCTCAAACTCTATAGGTCTTCGTCTCTTATCACCATACGACATCTGTCTACTCTGAGTAGTCTTCATCTGCTCTCTGGTGATCTGCACCTTCTCTGTGGTAGCTTGTACCATCTTTGGTCCCACTACTTTTGACTCCCAAGGGTCAGTCCAGCACAAGGGTGATCTGCAAGGTCGCCCATATAATTCCTCAATAGGTGTCATCACAATGGTGGAGTGATAGTTGTTGTTGTCTGAAAACTCCACCAAAAGTATGTGATCCTCCTAGATGCTAATGAAGTCGAGGAAACAAGCACAAAGCATGTCCTCGGGGGTCTGAATGGTCCGCTTAGTCTTACCATCAGCCTGAGGATGGAAGGTAGTTCTTAGACAAAGTTGTGTCCCGAAAGCCTCTTGTAACCCCTTCCATAGCTGGTAAGTAAACCAGTATTCATGATCGAAGACAATAGAAGAAGGTACTCCATGTATCCGCACAATCTCTAACATTTAGAGGCATCTTATGCTCTATACCAAACCCTGCTCTCTGATCGGTAGGAAGTGGACCGACTTGTTGAGTCGGTCAACGATCACCCAAATCGAGTCATGACCCCTGGATGTACATGGAAGACCCATCACAAAGTCTATGGATATCCCATCCCACTTCCACTCTGAGAACTCTAAAGGCTGAACCAAGCATACTGGTACATAATGCTCTGCGTTCACTTGCTGATAAGTGAGGCATCGAGAGAAAAACTCAGATACTACTATCTTCATTCCTGGCCACTAGTGCTGTCGTCTAAGGTCCTAATACATCATCACCACTCATGGATGTACCGCTAGATGGAAAGTTTGGAACTACCTCAACACATCCCCCTAAAGTGACACTGGCACCATAGTACATCCTTTGACGATAACGTAGTGCTCCTCACCTTCATAAAATCCATCAGGTGCCTACCTTGTGGATATCTGAACACCTCTTGTCTCATAGTCTGCGTATCCACACTGTGTCTCCCTAACTCATTGAATAAGAAGAGGAGTGACTACAGGAAACTGAAAGAAATATGCTCCATCTCTGTCTAAAAAGGATATCTGAAAAGTAGCTAGCTGATCTGTCACCTCTCCTAGCAGTTGTATACCATATCTTTTTCTGAGTGAATCTGCAACAACATTCCCCTTCCTGGGAGTAGAGACTATATCAATGATTTATTCCTGTAGGAACTCATGCCAAAGTCATTGTCCCAGGTTCAGGTCCTTCTAAGAGAAGTTATACCTAAGACTCTTGTGATCAGAGTAAATAGTAAAACACTTTTCCATTAGGTAGTTCCGCCACATCTTCAAGGCGAAGGCCACTACTGCTAACTCCATGTCATGGGTAGAATAGTTCTGCTCATGTTGTCTCAGCTTTCATGAACCATAAGCGATTACTGCTTTCTCCTGCATTAGGAAACATCCAAATCTGGTCCCTGATGCATCACAAATGTCTACATACCCTACGCCCTCCTCTGGAATCCCTATGATGGGTGCACTATTCAGCCTCTACCTGAGCTCCTGAAATCATAACTGGAATCTCTCTGACAACACGATGGGTTTCCCCTTCTTCTTCAAGGATAATAGTGGTGTTGAAACTCTGGATAATTCTGGAACAAACCTCTAGAAATATCCATCCAAACCCAGGAAACTCCGTACCTCCGTGACACTCCTAGGTGGATCCCATGAAATTACCACCTCAATCATCACTGGATCCACTACAACTCTAGTCTCTGAGATGACATGTCCCTAAAATTGAACTCTCGGATCCAGAAACGTCACTTTGAGAGCATACCATAAAGCTGTTGATCTTAGTGTGTGTCTAGTACGACCCGCAATTGGTAGGAATACTCCTCCACAGTAGTTGAGTAGATCAGAATGTCATCGATGAAGACTACGACAAAGTGATCGAGGTATGGCTGGAAGATCCAATTAATGAGCCCCATGAACACTACTGGACTGTTGGTTATGCTAAAATGCCTAACCAAGACTACCACCGTGCTCCCTTCAGCTGATCAAAGAGGCTGTCAAACCTCAGGAGTGGGTACTTGTTCTTCACGGTCACCTATTTAAGGCAATGGTAGTCGAAACAAAGCCTCATGCTCCCATATAGCTTCTTGGAAAACAGAACCGAGGATGCCTAGGGAGAAACAATAGGCAAAATGAATCCCTTCACCTGTAATTCCTCTAGCTATACACGCATCTCGTGAAGCTCTACGGGAGGCATTCGATACGCTGGTGTAGATATCAGTGTCATCTCAGGGAATAGGTCAATGTAGAAGTCCCCCTCTCCACGAGGAGGTAGACTTGGGAAATCATCTAGGAAAACATATGCATAATGGTCCACCACTACAGGATAAGTCAAACTCTCCACATCAACTACTTCGAGGGTAAGGTTAACCAATTGATGAGTGATTAGCGGCACCCTCCTCCGAGTAAGTCCATCTTGTGCACTAAAGGCTCCCTTCTCACCAGTGAAGGTGATCCTGGTCCCATCCGTGTGGAGACACCAAAGTTTGTGCCTAATACAGTAGATCTGGGCATGGAATGTAAAAAACTAGTCCATACGCAAGATGATGTCATAAGGCCTCGAAACCAATACTAGGAGATTCTAGCCAAAGCTCTCGCCTCCTAGAATAATCTCACACTTCTGGAACCGATGTGTAATCATCAAATCTACTCCCGTAGGAGTCTCTAGCCATATGGATCAATCTAATGGCTCATTCAGAATCTCTGAGCTCTGAATGAGGGCGGTGGCAATGAATGAGTGACTGACACCTGTGTCCATAAGAACTGCAGTTAAGGTGGAGTAGACACAAATCTTTCCTCAAATCATCATCAGAGTGCCATGATATTAAGCATCAACTTCCTGGAGCTGGGATCTCACCTGTCCACCTGCTCCATGCAATCGGGGTGGACCTCCTGGTGGTGGTGCTGGTAACATCTCAAAATGTCATCCACTGCCAGCTGCACGGCTAGCTCCTATGCCATGTCTGCCATCTCCATACGGACTACATCCATCGAACCTTTGCCTCTTCCTGGGAGGTCCCTCAACTGTCTATGGATAATTTTAACATAAGGTAGGATAGTCACGAGCCATGTGACCAGGCCCGCCACATGTGAAACACTGCATGCTCCTCGAATTACTGGCTCTGTCTCGTGTGCCTCACACAACTGAACCCAAGTCTTAAGGTCATCCATCAGATGGTCTGGTCCGCTTGGAACTCTATGACATCTATCTATTTCCAACTGTAGAAGAATCCTCTACGTGATTCCTGGGGGTGGGTCTCACTGCTAGTGACTTTTAAGCATGTAAACCTTCCACTAAGAGTGTTCTCTCCAACACCCCCGCCTACGTCAGGATGCTAAGGGAGATCATCGGAGCAGTGATCTCTCACCTGATCCCCTTCTCAAAGGTCAAGGCCCTAAAGAATGGGTCAATCAACATATTTATGGAGTAGCGCAAGAGGTCGGTGAAACTCTCCATGTACTATACCAACATCATTCTACCCTGCTGTAGATGTTGTAGTTCATGTAACCGCACTGCACATTGAGTGGCTGGGAAAAACACTGCCCACAATAGGCTCTCGATGTCTTCTAGGAGAAGTGTCACATCATCATGCACCTGGAGCATCAGGATCCACCATCAACCTGGTGTTTCCTAAAGGAAACTCGTGGCAAGGATCACCATAAGGTCGGCTGGTGTCCCTACCGGTATGAAGACTCTCACCAAAGCCACCATCCAATCCTCAGCTGCATGTGGGTCTGTCTCACCCCTATACCTGGGTGGACTCTAGTGCTGGAACTCATTCAACATGCTCAGAAAGTGTGTAATCTCTACTACCGGGGCTGGTGGCATCGGTGGCCCAATGGGAAGTGGTACCACTGGTGCCTCTACTGTGATAGGGCCCTGCACTGAGGCCTTAGTGCTCGGTGGGCTTCTATCTCATACAAAGCCTGGAACCCTGGCTGGCTATCTGAGTGGAGGCATCCAATAATGTAACAGGTGTCCCATAGTCAAAAAGTTATACCTGGTGAGCTCACTCAAAAATATCACAATTAAAATGCTTCAAAACACACACGAAATCAGTGTCTTGGTGAACTGGGTCAGAAATCAGAAGTCAGGGTCCTGGTGTGTGGATATGTCGGTCATTGCACCAACACTAGACTCCCTAAACTGAAAACCACACTCACTACACTTAACACTATTAATTCATAGAAAATATCATAGTCTTAAGTTCTACGGTAGAACTGACTCCTCTGATACTCATTTGTCATGAACCGCGCCCTGAGGCCCGTACCGTGACTACCACAAGCCCGCCTTCCATAGGACAGGGGCTGGTGACTAGAAGCTAAGGCATAAATCCCTAAAACTGGGAAGGCATTTCCTTTATAACTCGAAAACAAACACAACAGAGTACATGTTGGAAGAAAAACACTAAGTAAAATTGTATAAGAAAAGAGTGCTGAAAAGTAAAAGGGGCCAGAAATACAAGCCCAACTGTAAAGTAAAAGAAACTAAAAGTAAAATTACTAGGAAAAGGGAAAAAATCTCATGGATCTTCAACTAAGAAATCCTACCTGAACGGTAGGTACAGATAGCCTCCACCGCACACCAGATCCATCAATCTCCTCCATGTACCATCACGCCATGTGGTCCAGCTTCAGGTATCGTCCAGTCCTAGTACACTCAGCCTCAGTCAGTGCTGTCTCTCATCTGCATCCAACACAATGAGGTACGGGCATTGCCTGTGTAGGGGTGTGTATAATGATACTCAGTAGGGACCCCAAGACTTTCACATTCTCTCAAAACCCACCAAGGATAAACCACAGAGTATGAAATCAACGAATAACCATTAATTAGGAATATGCCCATACATATACCTAATTTATCACGTAACCCATCTCAATCATGAGGTAAACACAAAAGTTACTAACTCATCTCACACAGGTATACAAATCAAGTAGAGTGTTTGAGATTATTAGGTGTAGACACTAAATCATTTATTCCATCAAACCAACACAGGATCCAGGAACAGAAAGAAGAACTGTCGAACCCACATAGGATCGAGGAACAGTCGTCAGTTCTGTTGTACCCATACAGGATCCAAGAACAGTATTCGGAGCTATCAAACAAAAACAGGATACAGGAAAATTCTTCAGTGCTATCAAACCCACACAAGATCTAGGAATAGTATTTGGAGCTATCAAACCCACACAAGATCTAGGAACACTCGTCAGTGCTGTCAAACCCACATAGGATCCAGGAACAGTAGTCAGAGCGCAGCCAACCCCAGGGTTCTACACAAAGCATGATTGATTCCAGGAGAGTCTAATCCCCAAGACAAGTGTCAATACATCAAATACCATGATGTCCCAAGTTGATGTATCAAAAATATATGTCCTTCAAAAAAACCCAACACGACAGAGGGTGCGTCAATCGGACGCCCGATCAGAGAGTTATTGGCATTTTCGTTCCAAGGGCCCGGATGGATTTATGTTCAATCCAATCCAGCTATACCCCTATTATATCCAACCCTTGATTAGGGTATACCAATAGAACCACCTCCTTCCAAGGTTTCTGTCACTATAGATAGTTCATCGACCGAACACCCATAGATCATGTTATGGTAAAAAGAATGGAAGCAAGTCGAACTGGTCCGGGCCCGGTCCGGCCCAGTTGGACTGACACGGTCTATGGGGGTAGCACGACCCGGGGGTCCGACCCGGCCCACACTGGGTCCTGCCCGCACTGGGCTTGGCCAGCACAAGTCCCGCAGATGGCGGCCCGTGGGGTCCTCCCTAGCCACGTCCAGGGGGGAGGCCATGCCCCCTAGAATCCCGAATGACTTATCCATTCGGGTGAGTTCCAAAACTGGACCAACGTGGTGTCAGTCCACATCACGCGGGACCCACACGGTGGGGTCCTATTGTTCCTAACTGGAAAAGGGGCCAGCCGCCTCCCAAGTGGCGCAGTTGCGCCATGCCTCCTCCGGCGACCTGGTGACTTGGGCCGCCAGTACATCTGGCGGCCGGCCTTGCACCGACCGCCATTGCACCACCGCTGCCAGGGGTTGCAGCCCTCTTTTTGTTCCACCATGTGGCCCGGTTGTGTCGTGCCTTCCCCGATAACCCAGCGGCTTTAGCCGATAGTTTGCTTCACGGATAGGCTTGTGCCGGCCATCACTGCACCGCTGCATCCTAGCAGCAACGACCTACTCCTCCGGGGGTACGGTTGTACTACTGCCATCCATGTGGTGACATTTGTTGGTTCCATCCACCTGTGAACTTTATGCGGGTCACTGGACGAGTTCCGGTGGCCCGATTCTCATTCCAAAAGTAGCCGCACACTCCTCAGGATGTCTCCTTCGATCTGAAACCATTTTTAATGAGTAACCCTTATCCCGGACTCATGTCGCGTTAAGCGTCAAATTCCACAAAGGAGGATAAGGATTCGGGCCATGTTCATTCGGCTCGCACCCTCCATGTTAGGGTGATAGCATGAAGCTTTGAATAAAAATCCTCAATGGAAAATGAATAAAGTGCAACAATTAACAAAGCTTGTTCCCCTACCTTTGTTCATTGTTCGTTGGTGGAGTCGAGGAGAAGGAAGACGTTGATTCATTGTAGACGAACATGTCCTACATCGATGGAGGTTCCGAGGAAAGAAGTAAAAGGCACTCCCTGATGTTCTTTGTTCTTCGTTGGCGAGAGATTTTCTCCCCAAGCTCTCTCCTCTCCAATGTTCCACCAAGTTGAAAAATTCCATTCCAAAAAACAATTGATTTTGTTATCCTATTAAATTCTTTGCATAATATTAAAATTGTTAAATTAATTAATTTAGAGTGTTGGCTCAATTAATTAACGAGGAGGATAAGACACATTAATTGTTAGGGGTGTTGAAGAGGATATCTTACACTTAATGGAATTTTGAGGGTTTATCCATTAAAAAGGAGTTTCAAGGGGGTTTAAATCCCATGTGGTCCCCACCACATTATACTTTGAGAGGATGTTAGGTTCGGCTGGGCCCCACCACCATAACCTCTCATGGGAGGTTAAGGTGTGGTGGTTCCCACCTCTAAATTCCACCTGGAGGCTTCAGCCAACATTAATAAAAATAATGATACAACTTTATTTTTATTACATTCATTCATTAAAAACCCAAAATCTATCTTATAATTCTGACCATCTGGCATCGAGGTGAAAGTCTCCTTTGGCGAATATCAGTGCTACAAGTTCAATAGTGCACTCTGATTTCAATTCTGAGTACCGGTTCAAAAGATATAAAAACTCGCTCGTACATTTATTGAACTTACCCGAACAAAACTTCAGAAATTGATTTCGAGCACACTAGGCCTCGGAATCCCTCGCCGTCAATTTTCGCAGTCTCGTAAAATTCCCATGTATTTAGGAAAAAACATTTCCACTGAAATTTCATGACTTTACACCCTTTCCGTTATCCCCTGTCATATTGTGCATGATTTTTTGTAGGTGTTTTATGTTTTTCCAAAACCATGAACTAAACATAAACTAGTAAAAAATACCTAAACACAATCCCAAATTTCTCCAAACTGTCCCAAACATCACCCTTAAACATCATATACATCAAAATCGTAAATAAATCTTTACATACTTGAAATCAAGGGTGTACATTCTTCGCACCATTAATCTTCCCGTATTAGGAAAATAGAAAACTAACATCCTGCTGAACAATTTTTGGCCATTTCTCTTTAATTTCTCTTTCATGTTCCTAAGTCTCTTCTTGAATCATACCATGTTTCCATAAAACCCCACACTAGAATGATTCATTTTACACACAACAATTTCATATGTCTATCCACAGTCTACATTAGGATATGTACCAACAAAGAATTCGCCTCTCGTTTAAAATTATCCTATTGAATCACATTGTCTGGAGCAGTACAATACATTTTCATCTAAGATACATGAAACACATTATGCACTACACTAAACCATGGTGGAAATTCCAACTGATATGCCACCTCACCAAACCATTCCATTATCTCAAACTGGCTTATGTATCGAGTAGATAACATTCAAGGATTCCAAATCAGACAATGCCAATGCCATTGAGAGATGCTCAAGAACACATGAAAACTCACCATGAACGACAATGACCATCAATAATGATCCACATATGATTTATGTTGACATTGAGCTGTCCCAATACATTTCATGATCAAGAAAATTTTCATTTTTGTCTCTTGAATAAGGATTGGTCCAAATAGGGAAGTCTCACCTGTTTCCACCCAAAACATGGAGAATGAAAAGGAAATCCACAAAATTATTTAAAAAACCCATTTTCATCGGGGACTGACAACAATTATTATATGATAAATCCACTAAAGGTATTTTATCTTTCCATGAACTACAAAAATCCATTACAAAATCCCACAACATGACTTCCAATTTTTTTATTATCCATTTGGACTATCCATCTATCCAATGTTGATATTCCATAATCGTTTTCAATTGTGTCCCATGGGATTTCTATAAGGATATCTAGAAATGAGTCATAAACATTGAAAATGTCTGACACAATTGAAACTAGTATGAAAGCGCTCTTTACTACTTCTCAGATATAGATATCTCACAAGTCCCCTACTATATGAGTTTCATGAATATGAATGAGATGGGATGACTTTGTTAGCTAATCCACATTCACCCATATGGTATCTTGTTTCTTAACATTTATTCGGTGAAATATTAGAATATCTACAGCTATCTGCTCCCACTTCCAAATAGGGATAGGTAATGACTGCAACATAAAAGTTGGTTTCTAAGGATCTTCCTTAACATGCTGTCATGTTAAGAATATAAAAAAATGTATCCACTGACCTTTTCATACCACTCCACCAAAATAGTGATTTCAATTCTTTATACATCAACCTCATTCAATGATGAACTACCCATACTGAATGGTGGTAATCATGAAGAGGATGTTCTTGATAAGCCTTAGTTGTGACCATTTGATATCTGAACCACAAAACTGAACATTCATCCAGTTTCCATCCCTCAATGGTCACCCCGCCATTGAGTTTTGACCTCATTGACACACATTCTTAGTTAGGCGTCTTCTTCTCTTTAACCTCCATAACCAAAATTGCAATGAAAGAAAATATAATGAAGACTAGATCACCACCTCAGTCTTCACTTTCCGTGTTCATGTCTTCTCTCAATGACATCAACAGTCACTATTTGGAATCCTCTCTTTCCAACTAATTATATGACTTTAGGATAAATTCATCCACTAATGAGTTGACCTTACCCACTACATACAACATGTTGACGTCAAACATTTGTAGATAATACATCTATATTCTTTTTCACAGGTCCAAATCTCATTGTGAGAAAAGTTTCCTCAAAATATTATAATATGTAAACACATAAAATTTCTCACTAAATAGATAATGACAACAAGTGTTTAATGCATGAACCACATTAGTTAACTCTAAATCATGTATTGTGTAGTTATTATCATGTAAACATAATTTTCTTGATCCATATGCCAAAAATATTATCTCCCTATATGATGAAACACTCCAACCCATATCCTGATGCTTTCAAAATAAACCAAATAACTTTTTCATGATTCTAGAAACATCATGATTTGTGCTGATGTAAGGAAAACCTTATGCACCTGAAAATTTTTCTTGCATTACTTGTCCCATTGGAACAGAGAATTCATCTTTGTCAAATATGTCATGGGTGAATCTAGTCATGATAAATCATGAAAAAAGAATAATTAATAGTATGATATATCATGTTAACTATATATCTAGAAGTAATTCTTCTACTATTCCCAAGAGATACTAGTTTCTATATTTTTGAGATCCATAGAGAAACTTATTTTAGAAATTACATTGAAATGAAAGCATACATATTTTATACAACAATCAATTATAGATAATTTATCAAATAATAGTTGTCCAATCATGATTCTCAACACTATCATCAATTGTTTCTAATGCTCTACCCTTGTCCTTGAATACACCAATATGACTTCCACAAACACCACCATAAAAAACCAAGATATTGCTGAAATATCTGATTCATCAATACTATAATGATCACATGTGAATTCATAAAGTTGGAAGGAGTTACCTAATATTCATAATTTCTATATATTCATATGAAAGATATATTTTAAATATCCTACTTCTGAAAATCAATTACTCATATCCTGATTGCATGTCAATTTTGGAGAACCACTGAGATCCCATCAACTAATTGAACAGATCATCTATGTGTGGATGTAGATAATGATTCTTTATCATGAAATGGTTAAAAATAAGATAATACACACAAAACAAATTATTTTTATCCACCTTTTTGACAAACAATGCTGGATATACCCACATAGTTGTGCAAGGCTGAATGGAACCTTTGTTTTCTGACTCTTCTAATTACAATTTCAGATCACCTTGATTTTGTTGGTCCTTATAACACCCTGAGTTTTAATGAAACTATTTTTTGAATAAATAAATATTTAATTTATATATTTCAATTCACACAGTAAAATATTCCATTCACATATAACCAAATATTTATACTTTATATGAAACACCAACTTGGAGTAGGATACATTCAATAATTAATTTGTGTACGATACACACAGCACATAGTTTCTACAAAACAAATATTTCCTTTATAATTTAAATGATATAATTATAACCTAGCCATTAAAAATAGTTATATTAATCGTAATAACTACTTTTCTAATATAGTTTATAATTTTTTATATAAATAAAAAATATTGATAATAAAAGATAATATTTTATGGTAAAGTCCTCTAATTTTTAAAAATACAATTTTCTCAATTGAATCACTTTTAATGTACTTCTCTAAAAAATAATATATTTTATTTTAGAAACATTTTGAAAATTAATTTTATAAAATAACCATCAATTTTTTTTAATGTTGAAATCAACTTAGGTTTATTTTCTTATGTTTATGACAAACATTAGTGTTGGATGAATAGTGAAAATACCAGATATAAATTCAAAACATCTATAAAATTTAATTAATTAATAAAGATAAATTGTATTTTAAATTGGTTTCAAGGAATAATTATATTATATTTTTAATAATAAATCTAATGTTGGTCATTGGAACCAATTTGAAACTAAAACTATAAATAAAAAGATAGCAAACTTTGGGTCATTTTTACTTAGAAAACCCACATTGTCGACCCGACTATAGGATTAATTTTAAATATATTTCGTCCACTTATATGATAAGAATTTGGAAAAATTGATTACATATTTGGAATCATTATAATTTTTAATTTTTATTATGGTCATCTTTGTTTTTGACCAATAATATTAGTGAAAGTTATTAAAGTTAATTACATTACTTAAGAGAAAAATAACGTTAATAAAGTGTTAAAACATAAATATAAGAACAAAAAGAACTAGAAAACTGTCCAAACCACATTTTATAGACATTATTCGGCCATAAACTTTCCATTATTGAGATACATAGGTTTTAGTGTCTTTTGTAATGTAAAACGTGGGCAAACCAAACTTGTCTTAAAAAATTCAAAGTGTGACCCTTCTCTCCCAAATAAAAGGCCACCACCTATAACAATTTACTCACATCTCTCAAGCCCATTGTATATCCCCAAAACTTCTCAAATAAGCTCTTAAATTACCTCAATTACTCTTATAATCCTTCAACTGGGAAGAAGGAAACTCGAGGAAACCTTTTGGCCGAAACCAAAAGTAGTTACCCGATTAAGAGGTAATGACATCTCTGAAGCCCATTTACATTATATTCCATCTACACCCCATCCACTCTATTTATTCCATTTTTATGCCAAACCAGTATCCTCAATATTATAAAATATTTTTATTCTAATGGTTCAACCTACACTTACACACACCACCATCTAATGGATATCAAACATACTATTTAAGTTCACGGTGAACTACCCCCTCACTAAACGATGATTGTGCAATTCCCCTTTACTACCACTTATCATGGAAATTATGATGGGAAATATATTTAAATATGAAATGTAATATATTTATTATTTATTTAATATTATTTTTTACTTTTACAACACACTTAGTTTTTATTTTCATTTTTGTGTAATTATGCTAATTTCCTTGGAGGAAGTGTGAACTACTGTCCCCTCAAAGCGTTGTGATTCATTCACACACTAAATGGAATGTATGAAGGATGGTTTTAGTGAAATTATATGATATATATAAAATTATAAATATTCTTTAATTATAATATATATATATGTGTGTATATAATATTATTTTCTTTTCTTTTCTTTCTATTAATATGACAACAAAAGTAGAACAAGTGTTCATGCGTACGTATGACTTACCGTATTCCTTAATGGTGTATTATATTTCATAAAAATTTATGATATATATCATTATAATATAAATACAATGAATATTAATTATATTTATATCATGATTTACATTATTTAATCATGATATAATTATAAGGACCCATGATATACAAAAATAAGACACATGCAAAGAATAAATTGAATATTACCCCGAGTGAAACCTTAACATAAGATTATAAAAATATAGTAATATAATGTCATAATAAAACCATAAAAGGTGTTATTTATAAGAAAAGTTTTCTATAAAATATTAATAATAAACATACATTTATTAAGCATGAAACTTGTATTAGTATGAAGAGTTTCAAAACACAAGGTATGGGGATTTCATCTCACCTTTTATTGCTATGAGATACAAGATTTTTTCACACTCTTTCATTTTGATTAGTGTATGTATGTACCATGATTTTATTCTGTGAATAATATAAATATATTTATGGTTATTAAAATATTTCTTTATTTTTAAACGTTCATTCATGGGATTTGTGTTTCAAAATTTATCAAATCGGGAAAAATGTTTGGCTCAATTTTCCATCTTTGAGACTGATGTTTCATTTTACACCTAAGAACTTTTTTGAGGTGTCTATTCTTCTATTTTACATGTTATGTCATGAATTTAATTAGTTTCATTAAATATTACGGTTTTTGTAATTTCATTTTCCTACATGGTGAGTAAGATCCCATGTTACCAAGTTATATGAGTTTATTGAGATGCTCTCATTTCATTCCAAGATTGTTTAAGTTTAGGCTTCATTTGATGAAATATTTTTATCCACACATCATGAATACTCATGAGTTTAATTATACTTTATTTATTCAAGATATCATCACGATTTAGTACCAATTTTCCCCCTCTTTGGTGCTTAAGATACTATTTTAATTAAAAGCTGACCGTCTCTCTCTCTCTCTCTCTTCGGTCAGAATTCTATTGTGTTAAAAAAAACCATGTTTCCAAAAAAAAAATTGGAAAATGTTCTAAAAATATCCTTGAATATAATTTTAAAGGAAAAGTATTTTCAAAAGGTTTTAATATTTTCATGGATCCCATGATATTTTTTGAAATCTAGTTTCAATGAGAAAGATTTTTTAAAGTTTATATATATAAAAATAATTTGTTTTAAAATAAAAAAGAATATTTTTCTATAGAAATGTTTTTAAAAGACCTTTATAAATTATTTAGAATCTAGGATAAAATCTATTAGTGTTGCTCATGCCTTTATGGGGAAATTATTCAACTATTCAATTCACATTATTTCTCAGAATTTATTATGTTTTGATGTCATGATGTTTATGAAACTCATTTCCCTTTCACATGTTATATGATTTTGAACCCCACTAATTTCCAAAATTTATGTTTATGATGAAAAGATTACGAAACCTATCTATTTTCACAAGTTATGATATGGATACATGTTTACAATAACCATTTCATTACATGGCTTATGATATGATTATTAATGTTCATGCGGAACATGTTTGAATGATTTCACTCTGATATTGGTGGGACCTATATCTACCTCCAATGCATTGGGTAAAGATTTATATCTCCTAAGATAGACTAAATTTGTATTTGGGGTGAACCTTGACTACAAATATGGTCATTAGATTGAACATTGACTACCAATATGGGATGTGGAGTGGGATTATACTAAAAATATGGTCTTGTAAAGGATTCTGTGGAAACTGTGTAAATCGTATTATATGCTTATGTGTCTTCCATAATTACTTGTTTTATTCCTATTCTATAATTTCATGTATTATTCTCTTTATTTAATTATGATTCATGTCTTATGAAATTCAAATATTTATTACACGATTCCTCTTATGATCTTTGATATGTAGGGTATGATCTTATATTTTTATGATAATGTTCTCATACCCTTATGCTCATGTTTATTCTTACATGTGTCCTTTAATTACCTTTACTGAGCATCTGAGCTCACACCTTTTTATTTTTCCTTTCCCCTAGGTTATGATGATATGTATTATGTTTGAGGTGTCTAAGAAGGGTGATATTCAAGAAGAATCTAGTGGGAGATGATGCATCTCATTTATGTACTAGTGTTTATGTTTCTTTGTTTCCAAAGGCACTAGACCAATTAATTTCTTTGGGAATATATTTGTATAACTTTTATGGATTCTGAGTAAATTATGTAATTTTTATGTTTGAAAATATAGGGTCTCTATAGATGGAATCATAGAAAGGTATTGTTAACTATTAGAATATATTATGAGAAAACCTTAGTGATAACCCTACAGAGATGTATAAGAATAATTATAAGGATAATGGAAAGTATAAGAAAAATATGCTAAAATTTTAGAGAAGGATTGAGTGAGTGGTTTCCATGAAATACATCCCTGCCTAGATACCACAAGTGGACATGGACCTAGAATAGATGTACCTAGGGGTAAAACCACTAAAAAAATGTTCTATTCCTAACTCGGTGTAATCTTTTACACAACAACGATCCTTTCTTCACTCTTGGTTTGACACTCTCGAGAGATATGATTTTTGAATTAAAAAAATCATTGTTATACAATATGAATGATTCAAATTTATGATGGCTATCAATAATGTGGGATAAACCTAAGGTGTCAAATTTTAAAGAAGGTTTCATACGTTTCAAATCCTATAGTTTATTTTTCTTGATTATGCGGTTCCTCATTATTATAACTATTTCTTACTATATAGTTTTGGTTTTAGTCAATGCAAAGACACTAAAGGAACACCATTAATGGTAATTTAAATGGAAAATTCAATGATTGTCATAATGAGAAACCAAATTCTATGGGATCTAGAATTAAAAACCGTGATTCTATGCTCACAGAACATTCTCACGCTATGAATCATGCTGGACTTATAAAGTATAAGAGAAGAACACTACATTATATCAAGTCTTTTATGAGGAAACATACACCTTATTTCAGAGAGTCCTTTGATACACTTATTTCTAAATAATGGATCAATACTACTGAAAATATATTCCCTATTCTTTTGTTTTAAGAGCTTGAGAATACCATTCTAACTATTTATCAGTTAGAAGGAAAAACAGATCAGTAGTGGACTTTAATCAAGAATACTTGTCCGCATGACGAGAATGAATCCATGGATTGGGATGAATTCAAGAACTTATTTTTCAATACAACTTTCCTCAAATTCTTCATACCAATATGGATGAAGGGTTCCTTGAGTTGAATTATATGGATTGTGAATCTACTGGTACCTATAAGGATAATTTCATAAGACTTGGGAGGCATGCTTCAGGAATTATCATCCAACCTAAAAGTAAAGTTGATAGGTTCTTTATTGTCTTAAAGTCAAGTATTATAAGTCCATTAGACATTATAATCTTTTATTTCTACAAATATATTGTTCATTGTGCAATAAATGTGGAAATAAAGGTTCGAGTCACGTATCAATCTCATGGTTTTGACCAGAAGAGAAAGACGGAGTTTAAAGGATAATCTAAAAACCATGAAGAAAATAATCTGAGATTTTATTTATCTCAATTTGTGGGAATAATATTGGAGGAAATTTACTTATGGGGTCTAATATATGTTTTGTGTGTGTAAGGGAATCCCATCCTGAATTTTATTGCTGAAGTGATCGGAAGAAGTTAGCTAAAAATGATAAGGGAGAAAAAGCCACACAGAAAATGTCTCCCTGGATTTGATGCTATAAGTGTAAGGATAATGGTCATTATTCTAATCACTACCTAATCCCAATGATGATTATGATAATAAATTTCATCAACCACATAAATATAGAGATAATGGTAAATCTCATGAAATCCCTATTTCTAATGAGGGGTTTGATAACAACATGATGAAAGGTACAATTCCCCTCCACTCTAGGTCTACTAATGTCTTATTTGATTTTGGATCCACCCACTATTTCACATCTATATTACATAATAAGGTTGTTAAGATACCTCCAAAATAATTAGACATGGAATTAGTAGTGAAAACCCTTAATTGAACAATGACTGCATCTCAATTATATGATTCCTATATAGTTGAAGTTTATAGGAATGTGCTTCCTGCATGTCTTATCATTATTCATTAGGTAGAATTTGATGTCATTTTATGCTTGGATTGTATTTCTCTTCACAAATACCACATTAGTTGTCAAGGAAGGTATGCCAATTTTGATATTGCAAACCCTTCTATGATCATCCAACAATGTGATCATAAGCGTGAATATCATATGTGTATTACATCTAGTGTATGAGTATTAATTCCCATTTAATAGTGTTGATAATCTAAAATAGTTGGGAGGAATATCGACATCGATGGCATGC
Organism: Viscum album; assembly: GCA_963277665.1. Classification (NCBI taxonomy): domain Eukaryota; kingdom Viridiplantae; phylum Streptophyta; class Magnoliopsida; order Santalales; family Viscaceae; genus Viscum; species Viscum album. Next base: position 399,538,515 of record OY728125.1, read on the forward strand.
ATATTGTTCCAGATTTTCTGGATTCCTTTACAAAAGTAATTTCTAGTATTCCAATAAAATGTGAGGTAAATTTATCAATAGAAAATATACCTGGTTCCACACCAATTTCATAGAATCCTGATATAACAGTCCATATAGACTTATAGGAACTAAATAATAAACTCTATGAAAACCTTGATAAGGGATTTATTCAGAAACGTGTGTAACCTCTGGGTGAAACAGTTCTTTTTTTCAAAATAAATATGGATCAATGTGACTCTACATTGATTATCTGGTGTTGAACATTATCACAATCTAGAAAAATTATCCTCTTCCCCATATTGATGATTGTTTTTTGAGAAAATGCACAAGGCTCGATAATTTTCCAATATTTATCTTCATTATGGATATTATCAATTTAGTGTAAAGAAAGGGGATATACCCAAGTTGAAATTTCATATAAGGTATGGACACTATGAATATATTATTATTCCTTTAGGTATTTCTAATTCCCCTACTATATGTAGATATTTAATGAATATAATTATTAGGGATTAACTCGATTTGTTTGTTGTAGTCTTTAGAGATGATATTATTATCTATTCAAAGAGAAAGGAAGAGCAATAAGACCACTTGAGAATTGTAATGAGGAACCTAAGGAATGAGAAGCTATATTAAAATTTTAAAAAGTGTGAATTTTGGATAAAATAGTTTAATTTTTGTGTTAAATATTCTTAATAGATTATATATTAGTAGATCTATCAATGACAGAGGCTATTAAATACTACCCTAGACCAACCACGGTGACTAATATCTTTATATTTCATTGTTTAGCTAGATGTTATTGATGGTTTATAGATTATTCCTCACAACTATCTAATCTAATGAACAAGTTAACTCAAATGAGTGTGAAGACCCTCTAGATAGATGAATGTGAGGAACATTTCAAGGAACTAAAGAGAAGGTGGGAAAGTGAACTTATTCATACTTTACCCTATATTGTATGAGGGTTCATAATCTATAGTGATGCATCCATGAATGTATTGAGATGTTTTTTTATAAAGAATAACATGGTTATCTCTTATGCCTTATGATAACTAAAGATTAATGAGAATAATTACCGAACTCATGATTTGGAGTTAGCAGTGGTAATTGTTGCATTAAACATATGGAGGTATTATCATTATGGATAAAAGTGTAATATATCTACTAACCACAAAAGTATAAAATATATATTCAAACAGAAGGATTTGAACATGTTACAGAGAATATAGTTAGATTTGATAAAGGATTATAACTACTCAATACATTAAAACCTCGGGAAGGTGAACAAGGTGGCCAATTCTTTGAGTTAGATGGATAATTCTATCTTATCAAGGATGAGGATCATAGGAGATCTAATATTAATGATTTGAAAAGCGACATACCTAAAAATATTAAGGGAAGGGGAGAAATATATTATGTCCTAAAAAAATGTTCTACCCATTATCCATGTAATGATTAAGGTTTTTGAGAAGAAATTTGAGGAGATAAAAAAGAAAGTAAGAAATTTTCTTGTGTTTAACATTGATTAGGATGGAATTATAAGGTTCATGACAGGTGTTTGTGTTCCTTCCATACCAAATTGAAGTAGGGGACATTATATGTCGATCATAGTTTTTTATTATTTATTTATCATGAATGAAAAAAGATGTCTATGTACATGAAAGAATACTTCATATTGCATTTCATGAAGAGAGATATTGTGGAGTGTGTATCCCATTGTTTGGTTTAAAATAATGTTAAGGATGAAAGAAAAAAATCTAAATGGATGTTGCATCCATTACCCATACCAAAATCGAAATGGGAGAACATAACTATTGATTTTTTTGCTGGACTACCCAATACCTATGAAGGTTTTAATTCTATACAGGTGGTAGCCAATTGTCTTACTATGTCCGCACACATCATTACTATTAGAGAATATTTCTCTCCAGATTTTCTTTACATTATATATATAAAAGAAGATTTATGGTTTAATGGAGTACCACATTCTATTGTATCAGATTGGGATCCAAGGATTGCCTTAATATTTTGGTGATATATTCACCAAGTACTTTATATTGAATTGAGTATCAGTACTACTTGTCATCTTTAGAAAAATGGTTAGTTTGAAAGAAAAATTACAACCCTAAAGGACCAGTTGAGATCTTGTTCATTATATTTCAAAAGTTATTGGGATCAATACTTTCCTCTCTTTGAGATTTCATACAATAATAGAATTCACTCAAGATTTTATATGGAATCACATGAATCAATCTATGGGAAGAAATGTTGAGCTCCAATGTGTTGGAATAAGGTTAGACTAAGAAAGCTATTGAGACCTTAGAACGTTGAAGAAATTGTCGGGAAGGTTAGAACCATTCAAAAACATTTCTAGGTAGCTCAAAGTCGGTGGAAAAGTTATCGTGATAACCATTAATGTGATCTATAATTTGAATTTGGTGAAAATGTGTTTCTATGAATCTTACCAAAAAATAAAGTTATTAGAGTCGGGAAGAAAGGGAAACTCAAACCTAGGTATACTTCACCCTTTGATATTCTTGATCTTATTTGAACAGTATCTTATTTCTTGTCACTTCCTCCAAATATCTCTCAAGTCCATGATGTGTTCAATGTATCTCCAATGAGGAGTTACATACCTCACCCTTCACATGGACTGGACATAGAGGTCATACCACTATTGTTAGATCTTTCTTTTGAGGATCAACCTATTGAAATTATGGACCGATCAAAGAATGTTCTTAGATAAAATACCACTCACCTAGTCAATGTTTTGAGGGGAAATCGACAATTATAGGATGCTACATTGGAACTTTCAGATTTGATGATGTATATGTATCCTCAGTTTTTTACATAAGTGACTTATTTTAATGGTGAAATTAATTTTAATGGGGGTAAAATGTAACACCTAGAGTTTTTGTGGATCATTTTTATTAAATTAAAATTTAATTTATATTTGGTAATACACTAAGTAAATTATTCCTTTCACAAGAAACTGACTTGTCATACATTAAATGCAACACCAAATTTGCATACAATGCACACAACACTAAGTTGCCATACGATACACACAATAAAAAGTATCTAATAAACATCATTTTTTCCAAATTTATTTAATTGAGATAATTTTAACCTATACATTGAAATTTTTTTATGAATAGTAAAAAATGTTTTTCAAAAACATTTTATAATTTTTTATATAAATAAAATATATTTATAATAAAATATATGAGTTTTTGGAAATGTCCTCATATGTTTAAAAATACCATTTTCTCAAAAAAGCCACTTTTAATGTAATTTTGTGAATAATAAGAACATTAATTTTAAAAAAAATTGGAAATATTATTTGATAAATGAAACATAATTTTTGAATTTATAATGTCCGAATTAACTTAGGGTTAATATTTCGTATTTTTCTAATAAACATCACTTTTTTTTGAATAGTGAAAAATACCAGATTTTAATTCAAAACTAACTTTTAATTTAATTAATTTATAAAGATAAATTATATTTTAAATTATTTTTAAGATTTAATTAGATAATAGTTTTTAATAATTAATCCAATTTTGGTCATTGGATCAAATTTCAAATTGAAATTGGATATAGAAACTTACCAAACATTTGTTTTTTTACATTGAAAACCAATATTGTCAACCCGACAATGAGATTGATTTTAAATTTATTTATTACACTCATGTAATTAGATTGTGGAAAAATGGATATAATTTTTCCAATCAATGTAATTTATAATGTATAAAAATTTCAACTGTGGCTTTGATGAAAAATATTAGTGAAAGTGATTAAAATTAATTACATCAGTTAAAAGAAAAATTAGCTTAATAATGTACTAATCCATAAATATATGAGCAAAAAAGACTTCTAAAATTGTCAGAAGCCCATTATATTTCTATTATTCTAATATTCACCTTCGGTTATTGAGTTTTTTTTTGTTTTTGATGCCTTTGGTTAGGTAAGAACATGGTTACACGTAACATGGTTTCCAAATTACGATGTGGGTCATTTCCCTTCCCTATAAAAGGCCACCAAGTATAACCATTTACTCACACCTTAAAATCAAATTGTATTACTCAAAAACTACTCAAATAGGCCCCAAAAATCCCTCAATTACTTATATAATCCTTTCTATTGGAATAAGGCAACTGAAGAATGTGTTTTAGCACAATCCGAATGGAGTTTCCTGATTAAGAGGTAACGACCTCTCTCAAGCCCTTTCCATTATTTTCCTTCTACACCCCCTTCACTCTATTTATTACATTATTTTATGAAACAAATAGTATCTTCAATATACTAGGGTGTTTCAATGCTATGTTTTCTACCTAAAAATAGACACACCTCCATCTAATGGATATCGATCATACTATTTACATGTACAGAGAACTACCACCTCACTAAATGATGATTGTTCAATTTTCCTTTACATCTCCCATGATAGACATTATGATAAAAACTCTATTAATATATTTAATATATTATATTTTTATTTATTTATTCCTTTTTATTCACTTTAACAGAAAAATTCATTTACTTTCCATTTGGTGTATTTACGATAATTGTGTTTGAGGAGGTGTGGACTATTGCCCCCTCAAAGAAATGGGATTTATTCACACACTACATGGAATTTATAACAGTTAGATTTAGTGAACTTTTATGGTATATATAAATTTATAATTCTACTATAATTATATTATATCCATATGCAATTTTATTTCATTTTCTTTATTCTATTTCAATACGATAATTAAACAGAAAACACCATTCCTGCGTACCTACAACATACTATCTCTATGAACAGTGTCTTCCATTTCTTAATTATTTATGCTATCAATTGTTATAATATAAAAATATTGGATATTAATGATATTAATATCATTATTTAAATTATTTAATCATTAAATATGTATAAATTTCAACAATATAACCACATTTAGATATATGTAAAGAACAACATGAATATTACTTGAAAAGAAACCATAACAAAGGATTGTTAACAAGAAGGTAAAATAAGGTAATAATAAAACCATATATTGGATTATGTATAATAAAATTATTCTATATAATATTTATAATAAATTATATATATTATACATTAATATTGTATGAGTACAAAGAGAGTCAAGACACAAGATAAGGGGAGTTTATCTCACTTTTTATTCAAATGAGATACTTGCTATGTTCGCCACTCTTTCCATTTTTATGGTTCATTTATTACCAATGATTGTATTATATTTATCTTATACATAATTTTATGGGTATTAAAAATATCCATTTTATGAACTTTTCTCCATGGGATTTATGTTTCAGAATCAAACAAATCGGTAAAAATGTTTTTCCCCAATTTTCCTTCTTTGAGACTCATGTTTTGTTATAATCCTATGATCTTTTTTCAAGGATTATATACATCCATTTTACATGTTATATAATGAATAAAATATTTTCATGATATTTTAAGATTCATATAATTATCATTTTTTACATGGAGAGCATGATCTCATGTTAATAAGTTATAAGAGTTCATTGAGACAATCTCATCACTTTTCAGGACAGTTCACATTTATGATTCCATTGATGAAATATTTTTATCCATACCTCAAGAATAATCCAGAGTTTCAATATCATATATTTTTTAAATATATCCTCATGTTTTTGTACAATATTTTCCACTATTTCATACTTAAGATAATGTTTAATGTAAATTATGACCATATCTCTCTCTTCAGTCAGAATTCTTTTGTGTTCAAAAAACAATGTTTTCAAAAATGTGTTAAAAATGTTTTCAAAATATCCATGAATATAATATTCAAGGAAAAGGGAAATTTAATTTTTTTATTGTTTTCAAATATTCATTTATAATTTTTCAAATTCATTTTCAATGATAATGTTTTTGAAAATGTTTTATGTTATAATTTTTTTTTAAAGAAGATAGGGTATTTTCCCCAAGAAATGTTTTTATAATACCTTTAAAATTATTTCTTATCTAAGATAACATGAATTGGTGTTACTCATGTCCTTATTAGATATTATTCAATGTTTACATTCATATTATTTTTCTTAATGGATTTATTTTGACGGAATTATATTTATTAAACTCATTTCTTTTTCATGTGTTATATGATTTTGAAACCCCATTCTTTCCACATATTATGTTTAGGATGAAATGATTACAAAACATATCAATTTCCAAAAGTTATGATATGATTACAGGTTTATAAGACCCATTTAATTCATGGGTTATGAAATGACTATTTATGATCTTGTTTTACATGTATGAATGAATTATTTTTGAGATGGGTGGGACTTATTCTTACATACAAAGCATTCAGTATTGATTTATATCTCATGAGATAGACTAATATGGTATTGGTAATGGACCTTGACTACCAATATTACCATGAGAGTAAACCATGACCTCCAAGATGGTATAAGGGGTAACTCAAGATACCATGATGTCCATGGGAGTGAGCCATGACTACCAAGATGGTATGGGGAATGAACCTATACTACCAATATGATCATGGAAGTGATGAATTTGCTACTATAGAAATCAAATAATATGCTTATGTTTATACCACAATTCCATGTGTTTTCCCTTTGTTATGCTTTCCAGTCTTATGATCTTTATTTCATTATTATTCATGTCTTATGATCTACTAATCATTATTAAACTAATCTTGTTATGATCCTTGATATAAATTCTATGATCTTATATTTTCATGATCATGTTCTCATACCCTTATGATCATGTTTTGGATTATATGTCTCCCTTATTTGCCCTTACAGAGCATTTGATCTCACAATTTTTTATGTTTACTTTCCCCTTGGTTATGATGATATGGGTTATGTTCGATGTTTCCAAGAAGTGTTCAAGTTATGAAGAACATAGTGCGAGATGGTGTATCTCATTTATGTACTAGTGTTTATGTTTCAATATTTCCAAATGCACTAAACCAATTATAGTATTTGGGAGTCTATTTGTATATTAATTAACTATTCCATAAAAGTTTTGTAATATTTATTTTTAAAAATTTATGGTCTCTATAGTGCCATCCAATGTGATGGAAGGGACATAGGATTAGTCCCTAGAAAGCAATCAATCATTAACTCAACTTCCCTTATTGGTGGTAATATTTACGAATTTTAAAGAAACACATACACAAAATGATCCACCACAACTAGAAATATATTTTTCTAGATATCATCCATCTATGTCAAAAAATGTATCTAATTGGTAAAAGATCATTCTAACTACTAGTGCCAACAAGACCATTGAACATGCCTTTACATCTCTATTTCTGAAATGGATGATCGACTCTATATTTAGTTGTAAAACTAGATATTCAAGAATAATAGTCGATGTGAGCCTTGAACATTTTCAACCAATACATACCAATGATTATATTAAAAACATCCATATCATTATAGAGAAATTATAGTTAATCTCACATCCATCAATGATTATAGAACATTCTCTACACACAAAGGCTAGACACTCTCTTTGACCATGTGGTGTTTGATGTTTTATCATATAAGGTATCCTCTAAACATTTACAATAAAAAAATCTATACAATGAGATGAAATAAATGAATAGGGAGAAACCATATAAAAAACATGAAAAAGGGTTGAAGTCAAAATATCCATACCTCTCATGGTTGATTTTCTAGACTGATTATACAAAATAAATTATTCAACACCATGTAATTTATTTGTTTTTATAGTATGTTCCTTATTTACCTATTGATATTACACTTCCCAAGGTATCATGGTATTCTTGGAATCACGCTAGATTGATCTATTCTAATGAAAATTTTTATTCTGTTTCCCTCACCCCATCATCTCATATGACACTAGTGATACCTGAGAAATGTTCTGAACACCAGATCTCAAAGCATTGTGACAAAAGCACCGAAGACAACCCATTTTGTTGTAATTATGGAATTCTCTAAGTGATTTCGTACAATATTGATTCATCTATTCAAATGAACCACACTAGAACCGTCCATCTTGGTTCTTTGGTATGGGCTGATGATTTTCTGATACAGTCAATGGATTTTGATTCATTCTCCCACATTTAAAATAAGTGTCGCTCTTCTGATTTCTCGTCATGTTAGAGTTACCAATATTTACCATAGGTATCAATTTACTAACTCCTACCATATTTCCTAATATTTCCTTTTAATTTACCAATGATATATTTACCATCTCTATATTTTTACTAATAAATAGCAAAACATTTTTTGAGAGAATCACATGTCTTAGTCCCAATTTAATGATGCATGCCACTAAAGACTTGCTAGCAGCAACCTCAGGTTAAAAGAACACTAAATTAATGAATTTATCCACATATTCCATGATAGAATCAATTTCCAACATCATGAATAATAAATATATCATTATTTGTATTCTGACCATATAAGGATAATATTGATTGATAAATAACTCCTCAAAATCATACCATAATTAGTCGTAGTCTAATTTAGCTAGAATAAATATGTCCCACCACTAGTGTGTATAGTCTTCCAGTATGAAATACACCATCTTTATTATCATCCCTTCTAGTGTGCTAATGAAATTTAAGATACGATTCATTCTGTTAATCCATACTTCCACCTTCTCTAGTTTTGAATACCCCCAAATATGGGTGGATTATCTTCTGAAATTTTAAGTAATTACCCACATTCCTCAGATAATCCTTAATATTCCCACTATCCACATCCTATAATTCTTGGAATATACTCTGAAATAGTTGTTGGTTCACTTGTGGCTCAGGTGAAACAACATTCTTAGTATCTTCTTCTTGTTGGTTTCTATGTTGCCTACCGGGTTCCATTTTGGAGAAACACAATAAACAATATAAGTCTCACTCTATATTAACATAAGTCTTAGCTTTTAACATTCTTCCATATAATAGTATCACAATAGTGGGTTCCAAAATAGAACATTTTAAAAAAAATAAATTCAAAAAAAATATTTTCAAAATATCACAATGATGCACTTTTTCAAAATCATCAAATTGAAAACATGTTCAACATTTTAAAAAAATAAATAGGTTTTACCAAATTATATATCATTACTAAAAATGAAATATTCACTCTTAGTGGAAATTCATTTCATAATTTATGTCATGATTATCTCATTTGAGAGACCTGTGACAATGAGATTTCAAAACCTATAAGTGTTTCCAAAACACATATGTATCCAAATCCATAGTAACATCAATTTCAACATAAAAGGATAGATACATATTTTTATACTATACATTTCTTGTTCAACAATCCTACTCTTTTATACGATCCCAAATCATGGAATATACTATAATTAATTCAACTCTATGAAATATAACCAATATGAAGTCAAATACCAACTATGGCATAGACCACTTGTTCCATAAGGAAAGGACCAAGCTGATACCACTTTTCTCAAAAATAATTTTGGAGAGAACAAAACTGATAAAACATGTCTTAAATATAAAAATAATACCACTTTTAATATCACTCATCAATCTAATCATCTTGAGAAGACGGAAGGACACTATTTAGCCTTAAGCAGTATCCCCAAGAGGCCAAAAGCTGGAAATAAATTCTGAAGGGCTTCAATTCCCATGAGGGTTATTTTCCCTTGAAAATAAAATAACCAACAAAATATTCCATAACCTAATAAACAACTATATGATGAATGAGTTTAATTAAATAATTATAATCATTTAATTTATCTAAATAGATCAAAAAACAAGTATCATGGTAGAAGGGAACAACACAAAAGTACATAGAAGAATAAAAAAACACAAAGACTCCTATGATATAACTCCAATATCCAACTCCAACTCCATGGTTCAGAATCATTATGTTACACTAGATAAGTGTAATGATTTACCTTTATATATGTCCCTGTAAACAACATCTATAAAATAAACAAAGTGCCAATGTAATGACGAGTAATGAAACTAAATAGATTAACCACAATGACTTCCTTTCTCACGTCACTAGGATATAAATGGTTAACACATTTTATGAAATAATTTATATAAATAAATTTATATAAAACAACTTGAAAAAATATATCAAAAAAATAATTCTATTTTAAAAAACTATTTTTCTGCACTAAAACCATTTTCCATGAATGTAACCAAGAATTTCATTCAAAACCATTACATGTTTCAATTTTTGGTATATCATATTCCATTCCACATATCCACATATCTACTCATCTACAAATTCATGATTTGTTATGATATTTACATACTCATGAGTAGTATCCCAATGATCTACCAAGTCATCACAAGGTAATAAAATATCATGTTCCATTACATATTTGGTACAAATCACATGGTCATATTTAAACCAAGGCTCATAATGATATATGAACACACACCACCAATTATGAAAAAGAAACACTTCAATGCCAAAAAAAATCAATTCAAAAACCATTTCATTAAATAAAACATTTTATTGAAAATCATTACAAAAATACATTTCAATAAAAAATGACCTTTTATTGAAAACACTTTCTCAATAAATCATACCAAAAACCATTTTTAAAATAAATATTTTAAAAACATTTAACAAAGCATCTTGCACAATAATTCAAAACTCCCAAAAACACAAATCATAACTATAAAAGTTTCCAACATGATATCACCAAAGTATCACAATAACATTAAATGAATTTAATAAATTTGAAACTAATCTTTCATGTTATATATAGAGGATCTAATAGTGAAGCTAAATGCCTCAGGATTTATGATGAAGTTGATGAACGACTTGAAAAACACCAACGAAAGTGGATTAAATATCCACAAACCCTCCATAGATATATTATCATGTCATAAACAAAGCCAAAAATATTCATATTTCGAATCAAATAACTTATATGTATCTACAGAGTATATAGATATATGAAAACAAGAGATATAGAGAAGTTGATCTAAGAAAACTTATCAAGAACAACCAACAATGATGACTTACTGTGAGAATCTGAATTCTAATCACCCAGAGAAGCCTTCAGATAGCTTCCAAAATAATAGTGAAAGGTTATCCAATATTTTAGTGGAAAAAATACAATGTTTGGACCGTTTTGGGGAAGAATGGGGTATTAAAACAAAAATTCGACTTAGATCCACCTTTTCAATATCTATATTTTTGACCGTGCACAGTTTAGTCACACGGTTATGAAAATTTTGTGCAAACCATGTACCAACCACTACCTAAAGGATTATCCTCACATTTTATTCTTGCATGGTTAGTAATCCCTGTGCTAAAAATTACAAACCCCACTCTCTCAATTAGCATGTTTTCTTTAAGGATTCTACATGGTTTTAGAAAACCTTGTGCTACCTCTGCACCTTCTCATTAGCCCATGTCTCATTATTCATGGTTTCCTAAAGGTGTTTCATTATTTTTCCAAATAGTGTCAAACTATGAACCCATATATAATTCCAAAAACCAGTAAATGTTATCTCTAAACTATCCAAAACATCATGCATAATCATTACATACTTTAAAATCACAATGAAAGGGTTATATAATTGCAACTGGGGGGTGTTACATCTGATGTATCAGGTTTGGGTTTGGGTTTCATTCTTTTATAGAGTGATAATGTGGATGAATATGGTTGTCATCATATTTATCCTTATGAGAAGAGCTATAATACTCATGATATAGAACTCACTATTATGTTGCAATGTCCAAGGAATTAGTAACATTACGTATTTAGGGAATGGTTTTTCATATTCTCTAATGATAAAATTTGGATAAATATCTTATTGTAAAAATATTTGAATACTTATTAGATGTTATGGGTGGAGTCACATCAATATTTTTAAATTTATATTTCATATACCATGGTAAAGGAAATTTAATTTATGATTCTTTGAGTAGGAAAATTTAATCCCAGTCTATGATGTAACATTTCCAGGAAAGAAATTTGTTGTCCCTATTTGTTTGTTTTCATTTTTGAGTCTTGGAGGACGATATTGAAGATTTTTTATGGAGTGTTAATTTTAAATCATATCTTATCAAGATAATATGTAATAATAGTATCTTGATTATTAGTTCTGAGACCTTAATGATTCAATATATATTTTGAATACCATTGGGTAATGATATATATATTTTGATGGTATCATTTTCCTCAAGAATAGAGTTTTTCATTATTACCCATGAAGAAGCCAGTGAGTGTTTATTTTCATCTTTCCTTATTGGAATTATACCTATGTATGATAAAAAATATTTTATAAGGAATAATTAATAGTTTACATGTATGAAATGTGAAATTTATGAATTTTTTTTTGAACTAATCATTATATTAGGTTTTGGAATCATAAACATTATGGTATACATAATCCACTTCCTATAATGAAATCTATGTGAGATGATATATTGATGGAAATTTTTGTCAGGTTAATTAGTAACCTTTGAGTAAAGAATGTGATTTGGTTGGTGGTGTATCTATTGACTGAATAATCCCCCTTAATTCCAATTTGTGATATAGAAAATATTAAGGACTCCATAAATCTGTAAGTTAATGTGATCATTAAATTTCATAGAGTTATTTCACATATAATTTCATATAGGGATCCTAAAATGAGTACTTACTTTTTTAGAGGCCTTCATATGAAAAATGGATCCTAGGTTAAATTTATCATTTCGTACTAATCACTAATAGATGGTCAGAAAGATTTGATCTATTCATGTTCTAGAGGTCATGCTTTGTTCTTGTGTCCTTGACTTTAAAGGACGTTAATATTTATATTTGGGTATGTTTTGGTTATTCAATATTACTAGTTTCCAATACTATATAAAAATGAAAAACCCTGGATCTATTTTGGGTAAGTAGTTTAAATCGTAATTTTGTTCATTATAGATTGGTGAAGCTTCTCTTATGGGACCCAGTATAGTCTAAGGGAAAATGGTAAATATTTTGTTGATTCATCTGAGAATGGTATAAGTATAGAATTAGTATAAGTCTTATGATAATCATTTTTAATTCACATTATATTTTCGTAGTTTGCAACCATCTATTCTAGAGAGTATCTCCTTGGTTGGGTTTTCTAAAAATCCTAATGAAAACGAAGTTTTCACCTAGATACATGAAATATTTTTAGATTTTTGAGTATTATGGAAAGGTGTCATTCCATTGGGATTTTCATTTATATATGACATAGATCTATATAATGCTTCATCTACCATACCATTACAAGTATCTTTTATAAAAATATATACTCTATATTTTGGATAACCATGATGTGAAACAACATATTACCATTACTGATTAGCTCGTTTAGATTATCAATTATTTTAAAAAAACTTCGTCATGTTAAATTAATTTCCATGGTACATTTTCTATGGAAAATGAATATGATTCCCATGATATGCAGGTGTGCTATGTTTTGATAATATAGTAGTGGCCTCACCTATTCTTTATAGATTCTTTCTTAAAGGATTTATATTGGATGAAATAATTTAATGAAAGGAAACTTTTAACATATATAGACCATATTTCATGTATGAATAATTTTTTATTTTATCTTTAAATGTTATTTATATTGACCTATAGTTTATCCCATTGATTAATTTTTGTTTTATCGTGGTTTATCTCTGTGAGGGGAAGGGAAGGTGTGTTTCATCCACTTTCAATAGGTCAAGATATAGATGAGGAAATTATCTTAGTATTATGAAAGGTTTTTTATTTTGAAAAACTATAGTAGGGACACTATCTAGATAGTGAGGGACATTTTACAACCATTTAGAGGAAAAAATTTGTAACTTACTACAATAAGCCCAATAAACTTCCAATAATGTCCACAATCTAGATATATGGTCTCTATATAAAAGGGAGTTCTTATCAGAACTCTAAGGAACAACGGGAGAAACCCCCCTGGTGGGGAGTGGGGTTCTTAGGAAAACATGCATTCTAATTGTCCCCATCGTCTAGCTGGCAAGATAGAGTGGAAATCTAGTGACACTAATGTTACTGAGAAATTAGTATGTTATATTGTAATTTTATTTTTTAACCTCATTTCTAATCTAATTTTTTCTGCCTCAAACTCCATTCAACAATAAAAAAATGGATACTCTATAGAGATGAATTTACAACTTTATTATTTCTTCATGGATTTTTGTTCCTATTCATGCAATTGATCTCTTCCATTAAGTGTAATCTCATTATGATATTGTATTCTTCTCTCCTAATATCTATCCCTCTTTGAGTGTGGGGGATCCTCAAATCCTTAATGGAACAAGATCATTGATTGATTTTGTACGGTTCTAGGATCCCTTCTCGACCATTCTAGAATTATCTCTAAATTTGTGGATCATATTTTAGATATTTATGGATCTTATTATTGATATAGGCAGTTTTATAATACAACATACACCATTCGAAACTTCTTCTTCTTTTTTATTTTTAAATAATTATTTTAGTTTTTAATAAATTAACTTTAAATAAAATGGTCTATGTGATGAAAACATTTTGGCAATGAATTTTAAAATTAAATTTTTATTTTAGGAAAATGATCTCGAATTGAAATAAACAATTTTTTGTGTAAATTTTTTGACTTTTATGAAGAATAAAATGATATGTTTTATGATTTAAAATTAAATTTATTTTTCCAAAAGGAATGTTTTTTGGATAAAAAATATTTGATGATTTATTTTGGAAATTAATTTGCATAATTTTTATCTTAAGCATGGGGAAAAAATTTAATTATTGAAGTAGATGATTTGAGATTGATTTTAATTAATTGTATACCCTTTTATAATTTATTGACATGAATAACATGGGATCCTGGGTAGTTAGGTGGAGTGATATATATTCATGGTAAACTATTATCTATAAATGGATTGATGCTTATAATGATATTAAAATAACATTTGGATGGGGAGTTTATTCCATCAAATTCTCTTCAATTTCACATAATATTTGGATTTAGTGAGTGTGAACAAGTATTGATCCATATTTCACCAAATATATGGAAAACATTGTGATAGAATCTGCCAAAAACCATGTTTTTCTACCATGGTGCTAAAAGTGAAAATTATTATACATGTTAATGTTTTTATGAAATGTGTATTCAATATTTATTTGATTGAAAAGATTTATCATGATTTGTTCATGAAGAATCATATTTATAATTTTTTTTATTGAAATACAGTCATGTATTGTTAGTGTATTATACATTGACATGATTTTTAAAGAATGTTTTTGTATAAACTATGAAATAATTTCCATTAAATGTTTTATTTTAAATTAATAATACTTTAATTAGTTAATATTGATTTATTGTGGAATACTTAGAAATATCATGTGGTAATGTTTTTCTTAGAACCTACATTTACATTGTGTGTTTTTTGAAATTATCAAACTATTTCATCGGATATTAAAGGCACCACTTAGGTTCAATTGATGTTTGTAACGAGGAAAACTTTTAGAGATGGAGGTGATATGTGGGTTATGTGAACCAATTGTTACATATATACCTTGGGATGTTTTATTTTATATCTCGATGTGAAGAGTATGGTTGGTTGAAATTTTCATAAGCATGTACTTTTCTACATCTGGTATATTTCTCATAATGAGTATTTAGAATAACATTTTTTTATTTTTTATATTTGATTCTTTATTATGATAGTTTATTCTTGTGTAAAAATCATTCACTATTCTTTCATTTGATTCACATGCCCTAGTCACTAACCCATAGGGATTGGGAAATACCTTTTTGAAATCTTATAACTGATTGAGGGTACCGTTTAGGTGGAATATCTATTTTCATTTTTGACTGGAACAACATGGATATCTCCTGGTTCTTACTAACCTTATTCTCCTCTTTATTTTATCCATTTTTCTTCATATTCTAGTTTCACCCTTTTAATATATTATTAGAATCATTTTTTCACATGCTAATTTCATTTATTAATTTAAAATATCTATTTTTTTGAAATATCACTAGGAAAAAACAATTCTTACTTGATATAAGTCCTCAGGGTTTCCATTGTAATATATCTAGGGAGAATATAAATACACCATTAAATTCCCCATATGGTGGGTGCATCATCAATTATAATATCCAATGAAGCTAATGTGTGGTCATACATAAAGATATACCATGTTTTAAAATGGTGGGGGTGGAAACACAAACATCATTGATCAGAGTGGTGAAAACAATGAAAGGATATGAATCATGATTGTTTTTCACAACACAATGTGGAATTAATAAAAAAATATCATTTTATTTTTTCCATGCATTGGATAGGTGTGTTAGGTAGTATAAAATATATCATATTGTATAATAGTAAAATATATGTTCTGTATAATCATTAGTGGTAAATAGGGTTCTTTTTTTTAGTATGTTATAGTTGGTTTTCATTCTAAAAATACATGTTTTGTTCTACTTGGTCAGAATACATGATACACCTAGTTATTCCATGATAAATACACAGCCTATTATTAAAATTATATATACTGTTTTCTGAAACTACAATGAATAATGGGGGAAGTACATAACTATAGATCTTACAAATTGGGTGCCTAAAATTACATGTCAAATAATATATATTCTTTTCATTTTTTATGTCTTATCACCCATGATATAGAATCATATGTATGATGAGTATATTATGATTATTTTTCCATGTTGATCATAATTTTGTGATCCTTTTTCTTATATGAGATGATTTAAATAGATTCATTATTAGTTCATGGTCCTCCTATTTGTGGATATGGATATATGTTTTCGGTTTCAGACTTAGACTAGACACAGTGTTTATAACCACCTATGGAACACTAACACTTGAAAAATATACTATATGTAAGTAGTGGAGTGTGTAAAATAGTTTATATCAGGCTTATGTTAATCCACTTAATGATTACATAAAATATTTGACATATTCACACCCCCACGATGAAGAACAGGTCCTCCATAGAAGTGGGAATCCCATCAAATGACATGTTCTCCTTAACCAGGCATGGCTACCCCCACTATAATTAATGACTTGGATTGGTAGGATTAGAGATTGGAATATGGGGTTCATGTAATCTAGGTTTTTTGGAACAATACAACATCCATAGAGTAATATTGTACCATATATCCTGGCATTTTACTTGGTAGGTAATTCAATTCCCATTTTTGGTATAACATTCTTCAACTTTTTATAGATTCATTATAATATTTTAGGGTGATGATGTGGGGAATATAAGTTTGTATAATTATCAAACATCATTGGTTCTTTGAAATTATAATGATACTTCTGAAATATGATTTTTGGATATAGACCAGTGATTTAGATATTTTTATTATAGAATTTATTTTCACAATAGAGTGACTTAATCTTTTCTATATAAATTACAATATGTTGTTCTTTCTGTAATCTATGAAACTTTTTATTTTTATGTATTTTCAATCTTCATGTAACTATGATGAGATGGTTGGGACATCTCTTGTTTATTTTTTTTTCTTGATTTAATTAATATCTGAGTGTCATTCAATCTGGTTTCTCTATTATTCCATAGAATGAATATAGTTTATTAATACATTATTTCAATGTTTTTTAATGCATCCTACCCACTATGTTTGTACTCAGCCCTAAATGAGCTTCATTAAAAATGGGTTAGGTCTAGGTTGAATATGTAATGTTTGGTGATTATCTTAGTATATGTGGAATTAGATAATGTTTGGAAGGGATAATGTTTGGTGATTGTTTAAGATGGATGTTTTTGTTGAAGTCTCTTCCTTGGTGATCTAGTAATGAGGGTGTGTTTCAAATTTTTGTAAATTCTTTGTTCTTAGTGGTATATCAATAATATTTTATTCTTATTTATGGGTGATAGCGAGGGGTCTTATTGGATATTTAATGTCTTATTCTTGTATTTTTTATAATGGTATGTTATTTATATATATGTTTAGGAGTGTTTGGATATATTCAATGTATTAATGTTTAATATATATTTCAATATGATATAGGATAATGTAGATATTTTATTTTTATGTATTCTCCATGCTAGTCTATATTGATTGTGATATTGGAGGGGGATTGAGGTGGCACACTTAAATATTCACAAGCATAGGTTGGTTTTTAGAGGGTAATGTAATATCAGAATGATATTAGATATGTTTATTTAATTTAGATGATGTTTAAATTATTATTTCATGTGACAATTCATTTATAAACTTAGGTAAATAATTATAAATTATATTTTACGGTTGGTTATCAAACTCAGTAACCCATTAAAGGTACCAAAATTGATGTAACCATTCTCCAAGACTTTGATAACGTATTAGTCATCCTATACCTCTATGTAAATATTTTCAGAGTATATTTCAATATGTATATCAAATAGTTGTTTGTATTATTATTTCATGTAGTTTTTATGTCAAATAAACAAGATATTATCATGTAATTAAGTGTTCATTAAATCTAATAGATAATTCCACTTATAAGAAGCCATATTTCAATTTAGAGGCATCGAATTGATTATATAGATAATGTATTAAAGCCTCTCATTGACTATATTTTATTTTATGAGGCATTATTAGAGAGTACATTTTTGTGTCATATTGTCCAAATGAGAATTGGAAAAATCCACACATATTATTCTTATAGAATATTTACATTTAATCATATAATAGTTATCACCAATCTCGAATGAACTAGCTATAAATTGAAAGTTATATATGCATTAAATTGATAGATTTCACACGGGTAAACAAGGAGAGACTGATACTTAGGTAATTATGGAATGGTGGGAGGTTGAGACTCCTAATTTATTATCTAGTTTGGATATACATTGATTAGATATTACTTATTGCATTTGATTTCACCCAAGTGATGTTGCGAGTCCGGGGTTGAAATTTACTAAAACATGAAATAAAACTACCCTATCTTTGTTAGAGTCTATGATTCTCTCTAGGTTGTTCTATTTTATAATTCCAAGGATGGTTGAGTTTAGAGATAGATATACCATTTATTAGTCATCATGAACATGGACAAACATATTAAATGTTTTATAGATGAGGTACATAATATTTACTATTCAAAATGGATTTTATTTAATGTCAAAAAGTTTAAATTAGATCACTAGAGAGACATTTAATGCAGGGTGGTTCGTTTCATTATTCACTACCTTTTTCAAAATGCTAGAGAGAGTTTTAGTAGATGGGTGTTTTCTGTTCGAATTGCAAAATGGAATTGGATTTGATAGTGATTCCCTATAGTCATGCATGATGATACAGTATATTGATACAAAAATTAAATAAAAAATTAATATCTGGCACCTTATTATAAAATAATCTATATTTTTTGGATAGTATATTTCTTGGAGAGGGGGTGGTACATGATTAGATCGACAAGGGTACTTATTTGGACCATCTCTATTACCACTCCCATGTAATCTATGTTTTAAATAGGATACTAGAAATTTTATTATTGATAGTTCATATAATTGATAGCCATGAGCATGTAGTAATTAATATTATTAAAGGTATGATCCATGCCATTATCACAAATATATATTATGTAGTTAAGATAATTTAAGTGATCTATACCATGTAAGATAATAAAAATAGTGTTCTAAATAATCTAATGTGTTTTTATGTCATTTATAAGTATATGAAAACTTAAAAAATTAATGTATTTGATATATTTATACTATTAAAAAATGATATCCATTCATATAATAAATATTTTAACTTCATCCTACTGGGCATATTTTTATCACATGGATATCAAGAATACCATTCATAATGCTTTCATATAGACAAAATTTTATATAGAGATATCACATTATTTTGTTCCCTGTGTATAGTGAAGGAGAGTATTCCACACTCTATGATAACTCTTTAGTTAAAAAAACTCCCCAAATGTATAATTTTATCATTTATATATGATAATAAATAATTTGATTTTTATTATAATTTTAAATAACCATTAATATTTTTATCAACAATTATGTTCTGTTAGGATCATGCTATTTTTCAATCTTAATAATATCATGATAACATGAAACAAATAAAAAATAATCTGAAATATTAATTACATTATTAATAGTAAATTTCACAAAAAAAAATTCTAATTTGTTATTTATATACTTATGATTCAAATCTACGTGTGTTTTTTGAAAAATTATTATCATCAATGAAACGATTATTTTTTATTTGTTATGAAATAGATATATCTTATATTGGATTTATTCACTATATTTTAAACCAAGGTGATAATTATCTAAATACATTAAGAGTTATATCCTTCTATCCCACTAGATGACATTTTGTATTTAAAAGTTAATATTCATGGCTATGACATTACAAAATATTATTCTGTGATTATAAAATTCAATAATTTTATCAAGCAACCAATTAGATGACACCATAAAGAAAGTATGAAAATTATAAAAAATATAAATAAATTACATATACAAGGCATCATGTATTTAAATTTTAAAAATATTAATATGCTGAAATTTTTATTATCATTATGGAATTTGAATATTCTAAAAAAATATAGTGGTATATGAAATTTTTATTAATATAAATTTTATCACTGGGGTAAAAATTATTTTTAATATTGTATCTCATTTTTATTCTTAGTATGTGTATGGTTTTATGACTAATCATACAAAATACATATCATTTGAATATTTTTTACATTTTATTTGTTATTAGAATTGGAATTTTACACACATTTAATATTTTTATCCAATTTATATCAAAATCGATTAATTTGTTTCTTCTATGTGAATACGAGACTTCAGAACAGCCTTTGTTAGTGCTAGAAAAGTGTTTTATCAATGAAAAATAAGAAGTGACCATTTTTTTCTCTAAAATGTCTTGATAATTATTATAACTTTTTGAACACTATGAAAGGCAATTCCAAACTAATGAATCCACATTATTGTGTTTTAGTGGCCAATTAACGAGAAAAAAATTCAAATAGTTATTTAAAATTATATATCAATTTGATAGTATAGATAGAAAATTATACATTTGAAATATCATGAATAGTTAAAAAAATAACAAATAAAATAGATAAGTGAACTAAAATCACATTATATGAAGAAGATACCTGTTTAGTATCATCAAACATACTTTTACTATTATCATACCATAAAAAATTTACACTAATTGATGAAAATGATATTTTAGATTAATAATAATTTTTTTGTAAATAATGTTCCTAAAATTAAAATCCTTTTACATTTTAATAGTTAGATAAAAACTAAACAAAAATTTATCAAGAAAAGAGAAAAATAATTTTTTATGATAATAAATTAGTTTGAAATTATTATTATATGGTTTTGATAAGAATAATTCTCGTTCTCTATGTTTTGTGAAATATATTCATTTTTTAAATAAAATATCACTTGTCAATTGATAAAACATGTATTTTCTTTTTAAAGTAACACCAAAAATCATAATTATTTATAGAATATTCATATGGTTCAAAAATAAATTGGCAAATATTTCATAGAGTTTTAGTTCAATATCAATTATATTATCAGTTTAGAGAATTTGATGAATGTTATTTTATTAAATAAAACATTTAAACCAAAAAAAGAAGATTGAATTATTTCAAAGATAATTTGAAAATAATCATGTCCATGTCAATTTATTTCAAGAGTAATTTTGGTCAAATTTTAGGAATCATTCAATGTGTGCATGCGATAAGGAGAATTCTATTTTTGGATGAGTGGTGATATTTCATTTTAGGTTTTACACATTAACATATAGAATTAGGGATTGAATTAAATTTTTTGTGGGAAGAGTTCATGGTTCACTATGTGGTAATGGAGTTTGGATTTGGATCAATGTGGTAGAACATGTAATATTAGGACTATAGGTGGAACATGATACCATATGAGAGGTACAAAGTACCCAATGATCCTAGAAAATCATGGGTGTCTTAGGGATTCTATCTAGAACCCAGTTTACCCTCGACAAGTAACTAGTAGATCATTGATGAATTTTTTTAAAAGGGGATATATTCATCATTTGATATCGAACAATTTTACCTCTTAATCACTTCATTAGACCCTCATTACCAAATCATGGGTGTGAGATACTTTTAGGACTCCTTTATATCTCGTACCCCACTCATTGATTTAATTGAGATAATATTGATATTATTAATAATAAATGCATTGTATTCTCACATAATCATCTATTTTCATATTCCCACTCATTATTTCTATAATCCATCAATTTTTTCCAAGGTATTTGGTGTATGGTTTTAGTAATGAATAGTTAAATAATCTCTAATCATAAAGCGTCAAATTCCCTCATTCCATAAAAACCTCTCTAATATATTTTGCCTTTTACTATCTATGTTTAGGTATATTATGTTTGAGGTGTTGATAAAACGATGTATTCTATAGTTTATGGATTTCATTAAAGGACTATTAGGTTATATATTTGGAAGATTAAATTTTTCATCAGTCATAATGGTTTTCATGTAATCTACCTACATTTCCATCGTGTTTTAGTCATTCTAATTTTAATATTTTAATTATTTGGATTTATTGGTTTTGGGATATTGTTTAATTATTATTTGGAAATGTTTCTTATACATTGGAAAAAACATCAGAGTTTATTTAATTTTGAAAATCGCACTAGTGGTTTCATTAGGGGGATATCAACACTTTTTTGGGTTTTTTAGGATACGCTTGGGATATAACTACTACTTATTTAGAAAAGGTAGTAATAATTCCCAAACACTATTTTTAGATCTTAACAATGGATTTTTTAAAATTTAATTTTGTAAACCATTGTAATGGTTTTAAAATGTGGTTTGGGGTGTATCATATTGATGGTTTATATATATTTTTTTAAATTGGAATTCTAAATTTAAATGTTATCTTTTTTGTTTTTTGTGATGTAATAGTTTCATAAGCCTTACATTTTTATAATGAGTTGTTTAGTTTTAATTATCTATAAGGGGTTTGCAAGAAATATTTTTTTTCATCATTTATATTTTTATTTAATGAAATATTATCTATATATATATTTACTAAGGATCTGTATTATTTTTAATGAGTCAATGTCGATTAATTTTAATAGTTTCTAATTTGCTGAAAATCTTTAAATTATGTTATTAATGAATTACTATTTATATTATAATGTGTAAATAATGTGTTTCCTTAAAATTAATATTCATGTTAATTATTCATGTACTTTCTAAAAAATCCTTCATTCCTTTAATAGAATTTTCTAATGATGTCATTTCATCTAATATTTGCATGAATTATTAAAAACTAAATAATGCACACTTAACCATAAATTACAATTTTATCAATGGAGAGGTGATGTCCTAGCTAGATTGGTGAAAATAAATTTTTCATTCCGTATATATTTTTTATTTACAAAAGCATCTTTTACCTAAAAAATAATTTTACCAATAATAAAATGTTTTTTCTAAAAGGTATTAAAATTTTAATTATTTTTTTGTTATCCTTTATCTTTTAGGTTATGTTAATGAATATAACATTTTTAATCCTTAAAATTTTATATAAATAAATAAAGTACTAAATTTCATCAAAATTATTCTTTAATCCATTTTTTAATAAATGTTTAAAATTTAATGTTTTTCCCATTATGAATGTGATTATCTAAAATAATATTTTTCATAAATTATTTTATCATTGATAAAAATAATTTTCAAATGCAGAAATATTTTTAAATCAATGTTTCACTCAAATATCCTTATTTTTCCTTACTCATTGTTCGAATTACTATGAGTATGAACCTATTTTACCAATACTAAACATCATCCTTTATCTAATTTTTCAGAAGTGAATATATTGATTCTGATATCCATGTTTAGTGTATTTTTCAGTGAGAGATTAGTGTATCCTATAAGTTAAACACTCCTTAGCTTAGGTTTGGTTTATATTTTTACTAAAATATGTCGAGAGAAAAATTACTCCAGAAGATATTTAATCCTTCTATTATTTAATAATAAGATGTTTGTATTATAAAATGTAACATTCTTGAATTATTTTTTATTAGGAATTATTTTCATAAATTATAACATCTTTAATAAATCATATCAGATCTATTAAAGTATCAACAAGGGTATTGTCTTAAAATTATAAACTTGATATTTTTATAATGTGATGAAAATTTTAATATAAATTTATAGTTACTTCATATTTTAATTTACATTGTTACAAATTTTTTATGTAGGTATAATATATGATATGTGTTGTAATTTGGAAAATGAGTTTATGGATTTCCTCTTTACATGAGATTGGAATATAATGCACTAACATGGAATATATCTTCACCCACTTATGGGATGAGAATGTGCACTGACCCAAGAATTTTTTACATCCTAGGGTACACATACATCCTGATTGTCCATTCCTCAGTCATTTTTTCAACATTAGGCTCAAATAATGTAGGTGAGTATAGGTATAAAGAATCTATGTATAAACATATATTTTTAGTTGATTTTTTATAGTAATACTACATTATGGTTAAATATTAAATATTTGATCAATGAATTTTTTAAAAAGGATTATATTATATTTATATAAATTATTATAAATGTTCATTAATATACACGTTAATTCACTACTCTATTGAAATGTGTTTTAAATTACATAACATGTATGTGTATACTCTCTCACTACATGAACACTCTCATGGATATACATTATGACTTTCTCCATTTAAGGTTATATAGGTATGTAGAGAACTATTTAATGATATAATGGACAGTGATGTGTCTTCAAAATTATTTTTACTTAGGATACATGTGGGGTTGAAACTAGTTTCCATATTTATTATAGGTAGTGTTGGGACATGTCTATATGAATTTTTTCAATATTGGTCTAGTTCATTGTATTTGACCTTGAGAGTATATTTTTATATTGAATGTGGTATGTTTCTTTAATAATAATATAGATATTTAATCGCGTATTTTATGTTATCAATCAATTTCATTTAGCTATTTTTTAATTTTTTTGTGGTTTCAAACATATGGACAAGTCATGATAGATCATTGAAGGAACCTGATTTTGGATTGTTATATAATCCTAATTAAGAAAGTCAATCTCCAATGTTATGTCATGGCTATCAGTGTTAACATCAAATCCCTAGGGATCATGGAATATCGTTTGGTTCAGTAGTGGTCTTGATTTGGGTTTTGTTCCATAATATTGGTCAGGTTTATTAAAGAAAGGTATATGAGGAGAAGTTGGATATTTTGGGGGTTTTATATTTATGGAATGAAGAATGTAAATCAAAACATATGGGTTAAAAAATTTCCATGTTTATGCAATATATTCATGGTGTAAATATATATTTCTAGAAAATCATGAGGTGTTTATTCCAGGCACTATATACATGGGATAACTATTGATTTGTCTATCCTGAGGTGTAATTAGAAAATATTATATAAAATTGTTCAAAGGATTGGTTCGGAGAAACTCCTTAAACTAAATTGTATTGTGCAACTTTATAACACACAATGATCATTTATATTTGTGACACCTTATAAAATTTACCTTAATTAATAAATAAAAATTGATAAATTAAATAGTGTCATTATGAATACATTATTCTGTTTTTTATAATTAAATAATGTTACTGACATGTATTTATTATTAATACAAATAATATAATAATTATATAAAATTATGTTATTCAAATGATGGATATTATTAAATATTTTTAATTTTGATTATATTTTATATAGTAACTTACTTACAAGAATAATAATTTCTCCCTATTAATGATACATTGGTAAAATTGTGTTATGAATAGAAATTAAACATTCAATCTCATTTTTTCTAGTAGTTTCATTGAAAAAAATCATACCCATTTTATTCCAGGAATTATATTTTTAAAGAAATATTAATTTTGCTTTATTGATCTCTCATATTATATTTTTGTTCATATAATTAATTGTTAGTTATGGGGAACATATTAACGTTTTCAAATAATGGAATAATATTTTCAGACATTATCTTTTAAATGAAAAGTATTTTTTGAAAAGTGATGATTAGTCTGAAAGAGTTATAATTTTGTTAATAAATCTCAAAATAATTTTCATAAATTTAACCAATAAAAGTAGACAATTTTCAAAAATAAATAAATTATAGAATAAAGAATAATTTTTTGAACATAAAATTAGAAAGGAATTTTTCTAAACATATACTTTTATAGTTAGTTGGTTTGTAAAAAATCAATGTTTCAAGAAATAATCTAAACACTAATTTTAATGTTGAATTATTTTATATGGTAAAATATGTTTTATAAGTTAATTTCTAAATTAATCCTAGTCCATTTTTTTACATTATTCATTGAAGCCTAGAAATAATTTTTTGTAGGCATCACTATAGAAGCAAGGTTATTTTAATATGTGAATTTTTATGGATTTATAAAATTTTATTTATTATTATAATATTATAATTTTGATTTATAGAGTGTTTTATGTTAATTTTGGTGATTTTTTATTAGCACTCAGGCAAATGATAATCATTTTTATTCCCACCTTATGGTAAGAATTAATTTTGGGTTTTAGTGTTTCCTAGTATTTATTAGATTGCATTAGATTTTAGGATTAGATATTAGAGATGTTATGATGATGTAGAATATTTTTGGTGTGTTAGTGATTGGTCTACCCTATGGAATCATTAAATTTCGTTTTGTGGGTGGTTTTAAATTGATTCATAATTCACGTATCAGATGAATGGTGGGTGTTTCCTGCTATATATTACAAATAATTCTATGAATTAATGGTTATATAAGGTATGAGATTTTGGATTGAATAATTTTTTTCTTGGGATCACATGTTTTGTGGTGGTTAGGTTTTAAATATCCCATGAAAAGTGTTTTTATTCATGTTTAATTTATATTAAATTTTTAGAATTAGTTAATGATAGAATTAGATCATTTATAATTTTCTTTTGGATGAGAATTTTGTTTTTTGTTTTATATTTTAAAAGGGAATTATGAATTTTATATATTGAATTAAATGTATTTTTAAGGGTGTGGGTTGAGGTTTATAGGGTAATTTATGAGTTCATGTTAGTCTCATGGTGGTGGATCATGTAGTATTAATACTGTAGGTAGCACTATGTACTATATGGGAAGTACCAGGTACCCTTTGAGCCATGAAGAATGGAGAAATTTTTAAAAACATATATTTATATGACATGTTCAAATTACATGTCTTTAAAAATTGACATTTTAAATTTTTTTGAATTGTTTCTTATTTTCTAGAAGATATGAAAAAATAAGATTTTCATTTATCATCCACATGATTTATATACTAACTGACCTGAAATATATAAATATTTTACATTGTTTAAAAATATAACCAATATAAGAAACTATGTTATGTTTTTAATTTTTAAAAACCAGCAAGAAATAATTTTATATGAACCATCATTTAATCAATCATGAATTAAATTATAATTTTTTAGAATCATATTTTAATGTACTAATATTAAAAGAGTCTATTTTCAACATCATACAGGATACACAACATTGAGATTAAACTAAACCCAAAAATTTTGATATATAACTATAATAACATAACTGTTAAATTTGTAAGTAAAAGAAGGATAATCTAAATTATGTAAAATATATACATTTCCCAATAAATAAATATTTCTTTGAGTAATATGACCCTAATGAATAGTAAATAATTATAATATTTTATTTTCTAAATGTAATAAGATAGTGATATCTTAATTAATTTTTCAATATTATATAAAACTAATTATTACATTCAATTTTTTATTTATTGAATTAATTATTATTTTAGTGAAAAATTAAATAAAAATAAAAAGAAAATTATTTTCAATAAATGGAGTTCATTTTTTAATTCTACATGTCAAAAAATGGATTGGGTTAATTTTTGGGATTTTTCTAAAATAGTAGATTTTTTTGCAAATAGTAAAGATGCAATTTTGAGGTATCAGTAGTTTAATGACATTATAACGATATATTAACTACAATAAAATTCTTGTAGAGTTTTGTATAGTAAAATATGACATGTGGTGTCCCAAGTGTTTGAAACCATGGGAAAATACCATGGGAAAGCCCATGGTTTTGCAAAAACCCCTAATGAGGTGTACCTTTTAATGAATAAAAAATTACCTTTTAATTACTATAAATACCCACTCAACCCCCTTCGTTTTTTTGCATTCCAAACTCATTATCCTCAAATATTTGGTAGTGTTATTTCCCTTGGAGTCCGTTCAAGGTTTCATCAAACCCCCAAGGACCCAACCTTCATGTTTTGGGAGTTACTCTACACGGTAAGAGATTCAACCACCCTTCTCTTTTCTTAAAGCTTTCATTTTTGTTTTATCTTTTATTTTCAATTGGATTATGTTGGGATACGTCATTCCATATTCCCCTTACTTCCCATATTATTTATGATTGATGAGATACCCCTTTATCTTATCAAACTATTTTATTAAATTTTAAGTGATGTCGTTAGGCTGCCGAATTCTCGTGAGAGATTTCTCAACATTACTTCTACTTTGAGTTCATTTATTTTATACTTATTTCCTCATTTTCCTTCGTCCAAATGATATGATAATTCCAGTAGACTTACCTGAACTAGAATTATATTATACTAATGGAATATTTCATCCTCATATCTCTTTCCCCATCCTCTTATACTAAAAAATGAAAACACCGTCCAAGATGTGTTAATTTATAACATTCAAGGACTACATGTTCTAAATTTTTGTTACCATATTCAATTATTTTCATGAAACCATTTTTATTTTTAAAAAAGATTATAATATATGTATTTAATCTCATTAATGTTCTTTAATACGTATACACTCATAATATGTAATAATAATACAAAACAAGTTCATTGTGCACAAAACCACCAAGCTAAATCCCATCGTTTATCGATAACTTTTAACTATTGATTCATGCTCATGTATATATTCTAAAATAATTAAAAGATAATTTATATATATTTAATTTTACTAACAATATATATTAATAATTCTGTATGTTTATGCACATTTCAAACAAACTTCCATTAATGAATATAGGTAAACAAATCAAGAAAACCAAGGAAGAAAATGCATCCAAAAATCTAAAATTGATCCTCTTAAACCCATAAAAAAGGTCATGAAAGAATCTTATAAGGTTATACTAAATCTATTACATGTATAAGAGGTTCTGGAATTACTAAATAATGAATCTAAATTTTATTTTTCAATTCATTAAAACCAATGAAGAACACCCTTGATCTTGAGGTAAGGGGTTTCTCATCTCACTTTCATTTCTGTGAGATTTCCATTTTTCAAAAATTATTTCGTGAATATGGTATATTTTTACTAACATTTTATATATAATAACATTCTTAACATCGTATTAATAATATTTAAGGACTTATATTTGGGTTTTTACGTTCTGGTCATATGATTCGACCAATTACATGGTGGTAAGAGATTTTTTCTCAACTACAATTTTGTTGTGACTAACATTTTATTGTGCACCTAATATTCCTTATGTGGTGTACATACTGCCCATTTGAGATCAATTTAAATTTTAAATTATATTTATATTAAATATCCACAATCTCATATTAGGGATATTTTTGTTTTCTAAACAGTATACCATTTTACATATGGTGTTTTTTGGAATGTTATTTTAACTATGGAAGTATTGATTAAATCTTATACACGACTCTATATGGATATTGAAAGGGAATATTTCTCTTTTATTTAATCAATGTATAAAGAATTATTTGTACTTTCTGTGGTGGGTGGGTCCCCCTATAACCCCCTAATGCATCAACATGTCTCATGAGACAAATCCCTTGGCGACAAACCCTTTAAGTTTGTTTCCAAAAATCAGTCCGGTTTATACACACAAAACTAAACTGTTTTAATGGTATTATGGTATCATGTTCCAGATACATGAAATCCAATTAATAATCATTGTCCCTATTAATTATCATTTATTACTATCCATGAGGTTTTCACTATGAAGAAATTCTATGGATGGAATTTAAATCTCAATTTATAAATGGCGTGAGTCTTTCATTTATTCACCATGCCATATTGATTATGTCAAATTGTTTATGATTGAGTTATTATTGATTCATGATTTCTCTATTGGTCACCCTTACGGAGTATTTGAGGTCACCCCTTTCATCTTATACATTCAATAGGCGATGACGAGGAGATAATTTATTGAATTCGTTTGGATGCATTTTTTATTTGTTGTTATGTATTGTATATTGTAATATTTTCTAATGAAATTTTTGTAATTTTTATGTATCTAGTTTCTCCAAGACTACTAAATAGATTGTTCCTTCCGAATTTTCATTCCTTCAGAATTTTCATTCCTTCTAACCATGACAATATAACAAGTAATGCACTGAATAATACAAAATCTCATATCATGGATACATTTATTGTCTAAATCATATACCATTTTATGTACGGTGTATAATTGGAATTTTATTTTAACTATGGAAATATTGATGAATCTGTATTCTCTATTCTATACAAATATTGAAAAGGAATATTTATCCTATATTAAAACAATCTATAAAGAATGTGTTGGGCTTGAAGTGGTGGGTGGGCCCTGCTATAGCCCCTCGATGCGTCAATAGGTCTCATTAGAAAAATTAGTTGGTGACAAATCCTGTGAGTTTCTTTTCAAAAATCTAACGGGTTTCTACGCACAGAACTAAACCGTTTTAATGGTATTATGGTATCATGTTCCAGATACATAACATCTAATTAATAAGAATTCTCTTTATTCATTATCAGTTATAACTATCCATGAATTTTTCACTATGAAAAAATATATGGATGCAGTTTCAATCTCACTTTATTAAAGGAGTGAGTCTTTCATTTATTCACCATGCCATATTGACTATGTCAAAAATTTTATGATTTAGTTATTATTGATTCATGATTTTGCAATTTTTACCCATTAATGATCATTTGAGATCACCCATTTCATTTTCTACCTTCAATAAGTGATGAAGAGGAGATGATTTATTGAGTTCCTTTGGATTTAGATTTTAGTTATTGTTATGTATTGTATTTTTTATCCTTTTCTAATGAAATTTAAGTTACATCTATGTATCTAGTTTCATCAAGACTACTAAACTGATCATTCCTTTATGATTTTCATTCCTTCTAACCATGCTAATATAACAAGTAATGCACCGAGTCATCAAAAATCTCATATCATGGATATGTTTATTGTTTAAACCGTATACCATTTTACATACGGTGTATAATTGGAAAGTTATTTTAACTATGGAAATATTGATAAATTTGTATTATATACACTATAAGAATATTGAAAAGGCATATTAATCTTGTATTAAAATGACGTAAAAAAGAATGTTTTGGTCTTGGAGTGGAAGGTGGGGCCTGCTATAGCCCCTTGATGCATCGACAAGTCTCATGAGACAAATCAGTTTGTGAAAAATCCTTCGAGTTTGTTTCCAAAAATCATACGGGTTTCTACACAAAGAACTATACATTTTTATCATTATTATAGTATCATGTTATAGATACGCAACATCCAATTAATAATCATTATATTTATTCATTACCAGTTATTACTATTCATGAGGTTTTCACTATTACAAAATCTATGGATGGAGTTTAAATCTCAGTTTATTAATGGTGTGAGTCTTTAATTCATTAACCATTCCATATTGACTGTTTAAAATTGTTTATGATTCACTTATTATTGATTCGTGCTTATACTATTTGTAACCCTTACTTATCATTCAAGCTCACACCTTCAATTATCTACCTTTACAGGTGATGAAGAGGAGATTTTTTATTGAGTTCCTCTGGATGAAATTTTTAGTTTTTGTTATGTATGATATTTTGTATCCTTTTCTAATGTAATTTGAGTTACATCTATGTTTCTAGTTTCTTAAAGAATACTAAATTAGTTATTAATTTGGAATTTTCATTCCTTCTAACCATACCAATATAACAAGTAATTCACCAACTCTGGTTTAGAGGAGTCGGGGTATTACAGTTGGTATCAGAGGAAGTTCAATAGAATACTTTGAAACTAGTGTCGGAAATGTATAGTAGGGAAAAATACCTATGTTAGTATTTGAGGATAAATGTACAAGAACGTTCTAGTATATTGGTAAGTAATATATTATGTGAATATTTTTAGCAAATACATACCTTCCGGGATATGAGTAGGTAGAGGTGGCTCTGGCACAAATGTACCTATGAGTGAAAGCTCTGATAAGGAGTTTTGGGTTTGACCTAGGGTATCTGGGTACACGATAATGGGCCTCGTTTCACTCTTGGTTACGACACTCCCTGGGGATATTCTTAGGATAATTCATATTTTCATTACAATCCATTATGAAGGATTGAAATGTAAATTATTCCTCAAAGAAACCATTTTTTAGATTATGGTATTATCCATGCATAGGATCTCAATTTATGCTATGTATTTTGTTAAGTTAATATTATACATTATGATTCATACCATAATCTTATCTGTGCCATTATTTATAAATGGTGTCTTATAAAAGAAGGGGAATCAATACTTGTGGGAATTGTAGGGATCTCCCCACTAAGGAAGTCAACACATTCAATGTTGGAGTAGACCAGATCATGACTATATTGCGACAACTTACATAGGTTGTAATGAATAACCATTCCACACCTATGTGGGATCATTTCATGCAGTGGAAGCCCCATCTTTAGTGGGACTACTAATCCAGTGACTCCTAAGCAATTGATCAAGTCCCTTGAAAACATATTCAAGGAATTGACATGAAATGAAAATGAAAATGTAGTATTGGTGGTATATAGTCTCAAGGGTGACAGTAATCAATGGTGGTCCTTGATTCTGAATACCACAGAGGAAGAATAAATAGAAGATATGAAATGGAGGAATTTTATGGAAATATTCATTGAAAAATACTTCCCTCGTGAGAAACGAACTGAAATGAAGAGAAAATTCATTGACTTAAAGCAAAGGGAAGAAGACGGTGTGGAAAAGTATGAGGCTACCTTTACAAGTCTCGAAAACTATGCAATAGATTACATATGTGGCTCGGAAAACAACATTGATCATTTATTTTAAGCTCTAAAGACAAGTATTCGAAGGGCATTGGATTCTCAAACATTTTCATCATATGTTGAAATTGTATCAAGTGACATCAAAATAGAGAAAGAATTTTCTAGATCTAATTTTTTAAAGGGAAACCAATATAAGAAGAGGTACTTTTATAAAAAAGGGAAAGGTGAAGTGCCAAAAAGAACAAGGGAACGAAAAAATTCCTATTATGCGATAACTGTGGAAAGAATCATCCCTGGAAATAATTTAAAGGCCTGGAATTTTTCTATAAGTGTGGAGAAAAGGGGCATCTATCTAATGAATTTAAGGGGAAGAAAAAATTTGATGATATTCAATGCTACAATTGTAGAGAGATGGGACACTATGTAAATAAGTGTCCTAAGCACCAAGGAAACATGCCTCAGAAAAAGCCAAGAGAGCAAGGAGGATCTTATGTAATTAAAACTATATAGGTTGAAGTTCCTAATGATGTGGCGGCATATACTTTAGTTGTTCTCTCAAACTTATCCAAAACTTTATTTGATTCTATATAATCGTATTAATTTATATCTACACAGTTTTCCAAGAAAATTAGACATGTCCAATATGATTTAATAAAGTAGTTTTAAGTCAAAACTCCAAGGGGATGTATCATTGCAACAAAGGAATCTCAACTAGTTCCCCTCGTGACACATAAACGTGCTTTAGTTGCTAAACATATCATCATACTAATGAGTGCCTTTGATATAATTCTTGGTATGAATTGTCTTTCAAACTATGATGCGAAGATTTATTTCAAGAAAAAGGAAGTTACAATTTTGGAAAATGTTGTTTAATCTCTTATCTTTTGAGCAGAAACCTCACCATATGATTCTTATATAGATGCTCCACTAGTATCTCTACAGAATGAAATTAATATAAAAGAATATAACACAATATGTATGGGTAAGGAAATAAATATTCAAATTTATGAAGTTCATATAGTCTAAGAATACATTGATGTATTTGCAGAGGATTTATCTGGACATCTTCCAGAGTGAAAATTTGAGTTTTACATTGATTTAATTCCCGATACAAGACTTATATCAAATAACCCCTATAGAATGGCCATTGTGGAGTTAGTGGAGATGAAGAAACAACTATAGGAGTTGAGTGAAAAGGGACTTATTCAACCTTGTGTTTCTCTTTGGGGATCATCAGTCCTCTTTTTCAAGAAGAAAGATGGATCCATGAGGATATGCATTTATTACAGCTAAATCAATGGTATTAAAATAAAGAATAAGTATCCTCTACCTTGGATTGATGATTTATTTGATCAAATTCATGGAGCTCAATACTTTTCCAATATTTAGCATTGATCTAGATATCATCAGCTATGTGGGAGGAAGGAAGATATTTTTAAGACAAAATTTCGTACCAGGTATGGGCATTATGAGTTTACAGTGATGCCTTTAAAAATTACTAATGCACCCTTAGTTTTCATGGATATAATGAATAGAGTTTTCAATGAATATATTGATAACATTATTTTTGAATTAATCGATGATATCATGGTATACTTAAAAATCATTGTAGACCATGTGGATCACATGAGGATTATTCTGAAAACTCTTAGAAGAAATGAATTATATGGGAAGATTAGGAAGTGCGAATTCTGGCTTCAATCAGTTTCTTTTCGAGGCCATATTGTCTC
This sequence comes from Viscum album, assembly GCA_963277665.1. NCBI lineage: Eukaryota > Viridiplantae > Streptophyta > Magnoliopsida > Santalales > Viscaceae > Viscum > Viscum album. Next base: position 399,573,282 of record OY728125.1, read on the forward strand.
TGTGGATGGAATCCCAGTTGATCCTGCAATGAAAAAGGCAATCTATGATTGGACCATGCGAACAACCATAACCTAGGTAAGCAGTTTTATTGGCTTTGCGTGTTACTATTAATGTTTTGTTTAGAAGTTTTCTTGACTCGATAACCCACTAACCAAGCTCATTGGAAAAGGAGTTATGTTTGTCTGGACAAAAGAATGCATAGAATCCTTCGAAGAATTGAAACTAAGATTGGTCAATGATCCAATTTTGACTCTTCCATATGGATGTGATGGATTTGTAATATGCATTGATACATCAGAGAATGGGATAGGTTGTGTCCTTATGAAAAATAGTAATGTTATTGCTTATGCTTCATGGTAGTTCATGTCTCATGAGAAAAACTATCCAACACAAGATCTTGAGTTAGTAGCTACAATATTTGCTCTGAAAATACGGAGAAATTATATTTATGGTGAAAACTTTGATATATACATATATCACAAGAGTTTGAAATACATTTTCAAACAAAAATAACTCAACATGAGGCAAAGGATATGGCTCGAGTTACTCAAATATTACTATTGTTCAATACACTACCTCCCAGGAAATGAAAACAAGGTTGCATATGCATTAAGTAGGAAAGATTATGCACTTCTGACTCAAATGAGGATAGAGAGTGATCCTATATTCATGGATCTACTGAAGATGGATATGGGAATTTTTATGGAAGGGTAAAATATTTCCTCTTTCAAATGATTACTAAACCACATTTACTAGATAATATAAAAATCTATCAATTTGATGATGAAAATCTACATAAAAAAATTATTGTTGTTAAGGATGGGAGATTGGAAGAATTCGTGTATGGGTAAAGAATTCTAATTTTTGGGAAGAGGTTATGCATTCCACTAGTACCTGAACTAAAAAAAGAACTATTAGATGATTATCATAGCTCAAATTTCACTATACACCTAGGTAGCAGAAAGATATATAGAGATATAAAAGGATATTTTTGGTGGGATAATGTGAAATGTGAAATTTATGACTAAGTGTCAAGGTGCCTAGTTTTTTAACAACTGAAGGTAGATAGACATCATACTAGAGGTGTGATGCAACCTCTACCTATTCCTACATGGAAGTGGGATAACATTATGATGGATTTGGTCACCATACTACCGAGGAAACCTAGACAGAATGATGCATTATGGGTAATTATTGATCGTATCACAAAATAATCACATTTCCATACTATAAGAGAGGATTTACCCCTTCAGATCCTACACGGACTTTATATTAATGATGTTGTAAGACTTCACGGTGAAACTCGATCGATTGTTTCCAATCAAGATCCCCAATTTACATCAAAATTCTGGAAATGTCTCTAGAAGGCTTTGAATACCGAGCTTCGTATGAGTACTACTTCTCACCCCCAAACTGACAGACAGTCTGAAAGGACTATTCAAACTCTAGAATACATGCTGAGGTCATGATCTCTTGACTTCCATGATACATGGGATCAATAATTTCCTTTGGTGGAATTTTCCTACAAAAATATTTTCCATTCTAGTATTCAAATGGCTCCATATGAAGCAATATATGGAATGATATTTCGAACTCTAACTTTTTGGAAAGAAGTTGGTGAGATGAAACTTATAGGCCCATAACTTATTGAAGAGACCAAGGAAAAGGTGAAGACAATACAAGCCCATATTAAAGCATCCCAATGTAGGCAGAAGAGTTGTGATGACAACCAGAGAAAGGATTTGGAATTCCAAGTGGGAGATCAAGTCATTCTAAAATTATCTCTATGGAAGGGTGTCTTAAGGTTCATAAGAAAGGGAAACTGAGACCGAGGTACATTTGAAAATTTCAAATTTTGGAAAGAATCGGAGCTGTAGCATACTGTTTAACAATACCTCCATGCATCTTCAAAGTCCACGATGTGTTCAATGTGTCATTGTTGAAGAAATACATGAAAGACCCAATGCATGTACTCACCTTTGAATAAATAGAACTGGAACCTGATTTTTCATACTGTAAATAGCCTATCAAGATTTTTGACACAAGGGAGCAGGTATTGAGAAATCATACAACTACACAAGTAAAGGTTATTTGGAGAGACCAGAATATTGAAGATGTAAAATGGTAACCATAGGATTTCATGAAGAAGAACCACCCACATCTTTTTGGTGGGATTTATACATAAACTTTTAAGGACAAAATTTATGAAGTACAGAATAATATAGATCCCCAAACATTTTATGGTATGTTTTTCTTAAATACATTATATTCATATCCTATATTTCATAAAGTAATGTTTTCCTTTGAAACAACACTTAGTTATTTAGGATATAGTCACAACCTATCCATTAAACATATGTTTTCCACTTTTTTGTTTTGAATTTCAAAATATTGTCATCTAGATTTGTGACTAGAAAGTCATTTGGAGATTCATAGAACATACTTGATTTTTTATGAATATTAAAAAACTCTTAAGAATAGTAATATGAATAGTAATATGACCCTTATGAATGTAAATAATAATAATAATTTATATTCTTAATGTAATAAGATAATGAGATCTTAATTAAATTTTCAATGTCATATAAAACTAATTATACCTTTAAAATTGTTATTTTTATATTTAATTATTATTTTACTTAAAAACTAAATTTAAAATACAAAGAAAATTATTTTCAAAAAATGGAGTTCATTTTTGTATTCTACACATCAAAAAGTGTATCGGGTGATTTTTTTGGGATTTTTCTAAAATAATTTAATTTTCCATAAATAGTAAAACAACATTTTTGTGTTTTCGGTAGTTTAATGACATCATAATGATATTGTAATTAATATAAAAGTCTGGTATAATTTATTATAGTATCATATGTCATTAGGTGTCCCAAGTTGCATAAACCATGGGCAAATACCCTGGGAAAGCCCACGGTTTTGCAAAAACCACTAATGTGGTGTCCATTTTAATTCATAAAAAACTCCCTTTTAATTACTGTAAATACCCACTAACCCCTTCATTTTCATTCATTACAAACACATTATCCTCAAATATTTGGTATTATTACCTCCCTATGAGTCCTCCCAAGGTTTCCTTAAACCCCCAAGGTCCCAATATTCATGTTTTGGGAGTTATTATACAAGGTAAGAGAATCAACCACCCTTCTCATTTCTTAAAGATTTCATTTATGTTTTATCTTTTATTTTCAATTGTATATTGTTGGGATATGTCATTATATATTCCCCTTACAGACCATAATATTTATGAATGATGAGATACCCCCATTCTCTAATTAAACTATTTTATGAAATTTTATGTGACATAGTTAGGCTGCCAAATTTTCATGAGAGATTTCTCAATTTTTCTTGTATTTATGAGTTCATTTATTTCATAATTCTTCCCTAATATTCCATCATCCAAATGATATGATAATTCCAGTATTGTACCTGAACAGTAATTTTATTATTCAAATGTAATATTTCATCATCACATCTCTTTCCCCCACCACATATTCTAAAAAATGAAAACACCGCCCGGGATGCGTTAATTTATCACATTCAAGGATGAAGAATTCTCAATTTTCATTACCATCATAAATTCTAGTAATGAAAACATTTTTTTGGTGGAAACAGATCATAATATTTTTATTTAATCTCATCACTTTTCTCAAATCCCTACACACTCATAATATGTAATAATAATACCAAACAAGTTTATTGTGCACAAAACTGCCTAGCTAAATCCAAGCATTTATCAATAACTTTTAACTCATGATTCATCCTAAATTATATAACCCATAATCATTATAAGATAATTTATATCTATTTAATGTCACTAAAAATATATATTAATAATTCTTTATGTTTATCCACAATTCAAATAAACTACCATTTATGAATACATGTAAACGAGTAATGAAAACCAAAAAAGAAAAGGCCTCCAAAACAATTAAATTGATCATGTTATAGCCATAAAAATGGGAAAGAATGTACCTAATAAAGTTATAATAAATAAATAAAATCTATTCAAGGTTCATTAATTATTAATTAATGAAGATACATTTTATTATTCAGTTCATTAAAACAAATTAAGAACACACTCGATCATAAGTAAGGGGTTTCTCATCTCACTTTTATTTTTGGGAGATTTCCATTGTTCACCAATTATTTCCTATATATGGTATATGTGTACTGAAATTTGATATATAATTACATTATTATATTTATATTCATTCTATTAAATGATTCATTTTATGGTTTTTATGTTCTGGTAATATGATTCGACCGATTACATTGTGGTAAGGGAATTTGTCTCAACTACAATTTTGTTGTTACTAACACTGTATTGTGCACCTAATAATCCTTATGTGGGGTACCTACTACCAATTTGAGATAACTTTTCATTTTAAATAATATTTCTATTATATATCCATAATCGCATCTCATGGATATTTTTATTTTCTAAACCGTATACCATTTTTCATATATGGTATAATTGGAATGTTATTTTAACTATGAAAGTATTGATGAATCCATATTCTCTACTCTATAAGGATAATATTCTTCATGTATTAAATAAAAGTATAAATACTGATTTGGACATGCATTGGTGAGTGGGTCCCACTGTCACCCCTCGATGCATCAATAGGTCTCATGAGACAAATTAGTTGGTGACAAACCCTTCGAGTTTATTTCTAAAAATTAGTCGGGTTTCTACCCTCATAACTAAACCGTTTTAACGGTATTATGGTATTATGTGTTAGATACATGACATCCAGTTAATAATAATTCTCTTTATTCATTATCAGTTATTACTATCCATGAGGTTTTCCCTATGAAAAAATCTATGGATGCAGTTTCAATCTCAGTTTATTAATGGCATGGGTCTTTCATTTATTTACAATTCCATATTGACTATGTATAATTGTTTATGATTTAGTTATTATTGATTCTTGATTCCACTTTTTTGTAACCCTTACTGAGAATTTGATCTCACCCCTTTCATTTTCTACCTTCAACAGGTGATGAAGAGATCATTTATTGAGTTCCTGATGATTTTATTTTTAGTTTTTGTTATGTATTGTATTTTTTAACATTTTCCAATGTAATTTGAGTTACATATATCTATCTAGTTTCTTCAAGACTACTAAATTTATCATTCCTTTAACCATGACAATATAACAAGTAATTCACAGACTCTTGTCTATAAGGGTTGGGGTGTTACAAACAATTATTTTATGGTCGAATTTAAACTCATCCTCATAGTTTCATCACTGTTTATCTTTTAAAATCTATTTGGACATAAAATACAATTCATATTAATTTAATACATTATGAAATTCCAAAATTACTCCACCCCTCTCTTATAAATGGGCACCCTTTATCCACTTTTGAGAAAAATATAACATCCATTAATTCAAATATCATCACAAAAACATTTCTATAATCCATACTAACATCATCTAAGTCCAATTTTCAAAGGAATACCAACCCAATGGTCACTAAGTTGTAAATTAAAAAATATTTTTCAAAGAAGTATTATGGTTATTAATAGAGTGTTTTGTTTTAGTTTCTTCTTCCACATCCTTAAAATGTTATAAATACATGTTAAGATAATAAATTAATTATCTTACATATAATGATATTTTATTATGCTAATTTTAAATCCTGTATCCATTCCCAACATCCATCAAATGGGAATTAAATTCATTATTAGTGTGTATGTTGGACTACCACCTCACGAACCCGACTTATTCATTTTCTATATCCATCTCTCATTGATATTTATAATGATGGATTTAATATAAATATATTCTATTAATTAAAATTTTATTAAAATATATACTTAATATTTCATCTATTTTCTTATCTTTCCATACATTGAATAATGATAACATTATTTATACATATGTGTAGACTACCACATCCACATCCACGAGTGATGTGATTTTCTTTCCTTCAATACATTAAATGGATGATATGTATAATTGTATCTAAAAAATAAATACCTCTCTTCTATTATTATTATCATTATATAATGATAAAATAATACTTACATTGTTTATCTAACAATAATTTAATAAATATAAACATTACTCATGTGTTTCTATGACATACTGTCTTTATGGTAGTAACCTAATTTATCATTCACAACTAAATTAAATTGTTGGTTTTAAAGGTATAATTAATGAAAAAAAAATTATATTTATGTAATTATTCTTACTATAGAGATTATGGAAGAATGAACCCTTAACCATGTTTATCATTATAAAGTCATTTTAAAATTACTAATCGAACATCCTCTAAACAACTGACATGGATTAACTAATTAAGTATTTAAATATATCATTATGATAAATGAATAAAATCGTTCAATGAAAAATTAATTAAACATATTTTTAATGAAATTAACTATTGATATTATTTTAATATAAAGGATTGGAATGGAATATAAAGATTGTTGGACTAGAGGTAAGGTATTTCATCTCAATTTACCTTTATTAAGTAATATATTATTAATATACACATAATTTATTTTATGGTGGGTATATAAATTCCCATTTACATGTTATACAATGATTAATTCGTACTTCATTTTATTTTAAGTTTCAATATGTATTATTTCATCCAATAGTAGTTTAATTGAATGTTCCGATTTATAAAGGAACTCTTAACTCAATTTTGTTTATTTATGTTATAAATAAGTTTCATTGATTTTTTAGGAATTTATAATAAGTGAATTATAATGTAAAATGTATTATTATTATTTTAACATTTTTTATTTATATTTTTACATATAATCAACTACATTTCTAATTCTCCATTTAATGGTTTAATCTTTTTAAGTGATATTCTTCTCAAATTATCATTGATTGGGAAATATGTTTCTGATGTGAACCTATATTATTTTATTAGAAGTTTATACATTCCCTTATCATTTTACATAATGAATATACATATATTTTTAATATTATATGATTCATTTTATATTATTCTTCTTGGGGTTCATGATTGAAAATCTAACAAAGTGGAAAAGGCTTTATGTTACAATATCAATTTTTTATGAGATTGTTTAATGTAATGGATTTTTAGAGGATATAATATAATCAATTTTTTTTATACATATTTATTTTCTTATCCTATGTAAATCTATATGTTTAAAATTTTTAATTTCCATTTCCTCCCTTATTTATTGATTAAATATAATGATATATGTTTATATGTGGTGCCGGTCTAGTATATTCTTTTACATTGTGAATCATTGTCTCAAATATCCATGTTTTCTAAACTAATTTGTATATATTATTTTATAAACCAATTTTTTTTCATAAAGATAATTTAATTGACCATTGAACTTATATTAAAAGGTTAAAAAAGATATTCATTAATGTCTTCTATATGGGTCAATTTTAACACTATTTATAATTTTTTTGAAATAATGTTTATTGATAACATTATCAAAGTGGATAGATTTTACCTTCATAATGAATATTATATGATTTGAATCTTCCATCATATGAGTAATTTTTTATTTTCAACTAAAATTACTTTTTTAAAAAAATTTACTTTTAAAAAGTGATTTTCAAATTGAAAATATTATTTTTTTCAATTATGATTTTAATGATCCTTTAAAAAATTTTCCATGCATCAATATAAAACACCCTTGTAGTTAATTATTCTTAAATGGGGATATTTTTTATTTATACACTCCTAATTATTTCTATGGATGTATTATAATTTTTTTGTGGAGGTTTTCATGCCCCCCATCTCTTTTCCATGGGATAATCATGTTATGTATAAAATAATCAAGGATTCTATGAGTTTCATAATGAAGTGCATTATATATGTGATACATTTATGTTATTATACATGGAACTTTTTTATGGTGATTTGTGGTTTTATTAAAAATAGAGGAAATTTGGTTATGTTATATAAAAAAGATAGGTGGGTCAGTGATATCCCACCAATGTATTTGGTATGATTTATGTTGGATGTTGATCGTGATGAATATTCCATGAATAACCATGATAGTTATTCAAAGTGTAAATGGGATTAATTTTACATATAAAATCATTATTATTATTCATTAGGTAATTTTTAGGGTTATTCAAATTACAAATATTATTTCTATTATATATGTAAAAGTTATATAAAAAATTTAGAAGATACCACAGAGTTATATTTTTTCTTAATATGGGTTATAAATGTTTCTTTTGAACAATATCAGCATCACTTGGAACATGATTATTGATTCATATGACTCTTGTCAATGAAAATAAATTATAACATGTTTCATGTTTTATTGTCCATGAATTTATGGTTATAAATTATATTATTTTATGCTCATGATCATTGTCCTCTTCAAAAAAAACTTATTAAAATTTTAAAGTCATTAGGGACATGCATTTATTACTGATTATATTTAACGTTATAGATAATTTGAGATTAAACTTCTAATATCTCATTTTTGATACATAATTAATAATAACGATAAAGTTTTTGAATATAAAAAGTTTTCATATGGGAATAATTTTGTGAGAGATGTTGGAAACATAATATGGAATAATATAATATTACTATTTTTTGGAAAAATACTCTCTTGATGTCATGAGTGTTGTTTATGTATGTTTACTTCCAGATTCTCTTAAACTATATACCTAAAAGTTTCCTAGGAATGTAAGTGAATCAACATTTCCCATTTATGTTGATTTTTTATGATTTAATAAATTGTGTAACATTTATTTTTACCCAAACCCAAAATGTGAATTCTTATGTTTTTAGAACTAGATGAAAGAGTGTATTTTAGTGAATGTTATAGTTAGTATTAGACGATGGATTAGATATATTTCAATATTAGGATTATTTAATATGAGGTAATATGAATAGTTAGGGATACCATCATTTGTTAAAATGTTTATGATTGATCATAATTTCAATATCTTAGAAACCTATTTTGATATATTATTTAATAAAATAATTTTTGACATTTTGGGAGAAATTTTATTTGGTTTTGGAATATGTAAGACTTAGGTTTAATGTGGAGTGTTACTTTAGGAATAGTAACATTACTTCTATGTAAAAAAGTATAATGGTATTATATAGAATTATGGTTTAAAATATCTTTTATATTGAGGTAATCATGGGAAATTACAATTTGGTAACATATGATATAGATAACTATGGTATTTAGTAATAATTTGATGACCATGTGACTAATAAATATGTTCATTATTTTTAGAAAAATTTTCCTGTTAAGTTAAAAAATTATTTGTAGGGATTTATTTGATAAATAAAGGTTGACTTACCTTTTGGAATCATTTCAATGTTGTTATTTTTTGAAATTCAGGTTATTTATTGAAATATTTATCATATCATAATGATTATATTATTATTGAATATAAATTTTTGGGTATACAGATTAATGACTGAATAATATTTCTTTAAGATAAATGTCAAAATTTATCTTGGAAGAATACATGATCAAATCCTTTTGAATTTTTTGTTTTAATATTGGTCATGAATATTCATTTTAATTTTAGGTACAGTTATTTATGAAACAATTTGGTTTTAAATTTATGAATTAATATTACGTTTTAGAGATAAATGTACTATTTATTAATATGAACGATTATTCATTTTGGGAATTATCTTACCTTATATTAAAAGTTATATTTTTATATAATGTGTAATGAAATGATTAATAACATTTTATCAGTTTTGAAATTGTGTGATCTATTAGAAGTTGATTATAGTGCATCAGGCAAGAAAAGATCCTCTTCAATAAGCATTTTTTGTATAAATATATGATATTACATTTTAAATTTATTAAAGTATAGAATTATGATTTTCAAGAAAGTAAATTTCTTTATGATTTTATTTTATATGTTAAAGGAATTACATTACTGTTGGATCAACATATTACTACAAAATTTGATGATGGAGTTTTCAAAATCATTTTCACTTTTCTTTTTTCCAAGTACAAAATTTATGGGAGGGTGGGGATGTGTAAAAAATTTACAAATTCTAAATTGTTTAATCTATGTTGGATTTTGTGTAGGGATTTTAACATAATCGTGGACACATCATAGAATAAAGGGGAATCAGTTTACACATTGATTTTCATTCACGCTTTCAAAGAGTTCCTAGATAAAAGAAATTTAATGGAAAATGGGTTATTAGGATAATCATTAATATGGTTCAAAAACCACAAAATAAAAGAATATATGTGGATAAGTTTGAACTGATTTTAATGCAATATGCAAGATGTTGACTCTTATCCTCAGGATAGAATGACTCATATTCCAAGAGTTATTTCTCATCATTACCCTATATTGTATTATCAAAAAAGAAATATTTTATGTTAATACACATATTATTCTCAAAAATTTTAAAAATAAAGAAGGTTTCCTATAGATGGTGAAGATTTCGTGGGATCAAAAATACAGGGATGATTTATTGAAGATACTTAATTACAAACTGATGAGATTAAGGAAACATATTTTGGAGCGTAATAACAATATAACCAACTATGAATCTTTGTTAGAAGAACTACAATACAACATCAATAAGTTTAAAGGTAATCTTAGGGAATTTTGTTTCGATGAGGATTTTTAGTTATTGTAGATAAATGAAATATTTTGAAAGAGAAGTTGATAGAGGTAGAAAGGATTGAAATGGAAAAATAAATGGTGATGTGGATAAAGGAGGGGGGTAAAAATATGTGATTATTCAATTATTTTATGAAGGAATAATGGTTGTTATAGATATCAACATCTAGATCGATGATTTTTTATTCATTTTGGACATGGAGGTGGCTGGAGAACTCCTAGAGGACCACATTGAGAACCTCGTTCTGAGTTCAATCCTTCCAAGTGATTCCAAAAGAATGAGGGAAGTAAGATATGATAAATCTTATAATAAAATCTCTAGGAATGTCATTAATGATGGTTATCATGATATTAATGCCATCCTGAATGAATAAAATTCAGGATATTGTATCACCCATGAAAGAAGAATGTTCTACCAACCCCAATAGATTCCCATATATATTCTATGTGTTTTCATGTGAATATATTAAATTGAAGTTCATTGAATAAATAAAGGAATTATTTTTGGGAGGAGACATTACTAGATTCATCAATGACCCTAAACTAGTTCTAATTCCAAAAGTGAAGGATCCATTCTAATTGATATATTTTATAACCATCTTTTAATTCAACTTTTTATATAAAATTCACCCCACCATCACCAAAAAAAGATTAATTGAGTACCCCCTAATAATTGTTCTGGAGAATATTATGGATTTATGAAAAGAGGGAACACCTAGGGGGTTTTTGGGACCATAATGGAGGTGCTGAATTATATCATGAAGAAGATACTGAGTTATAACATAATAATCATGGTTTACAAAGACAAGGATTATGATATCATATAAGGGAGTTTTTTATTAAAGGCTCAGGAAAAGTTAAGATTTAACATATTGAATAATAATCTGATCCTTATGTGTTTTTTCTTCACCATGTCTCATTGTTTTTATAATGAGTAGATGACTTAGGATCATTAATTAAAACTAAGGATTGAGATAAGAATATACTGTGTCACCTAGACTTTTCATTCTTGAAGAGGATATTATCTCAAGAAACATCCATTCCTAATTTTAGAAAATTAAAAATTGGGTTAAAAATTACTCTCTTGATGTATGCAGATGATATTGGGTTCTTTATTAATATAAAGAAATGATTTAGTTATGGTTTTAAAAAAATCATAAAAACTTATAGATTCTAGAGTCTCCAATGGATCAACTATGAGAATATTAGTGTGTATGACCTAAAGACCACCTCAATCCATAATGGAAGTATCATCTCACAAAACTTCGGCATCAAAATGATTATTTTCCTAAAGGAATATTTTGGAGAACCAATCACAAAGGGTATGATAAAAATTTGTTAGTTTATAAGATGTTTAGACAATTTATATATTGTATATCAGACTATAAAATAATTGATCTCATTCAATGGTAGTATCATGTTGTTGAATAGTGTATTAACATCATTGTACATGAGCATGTACTTGGTAATCAATATTCTAAAGGGTATTATTTATAGATTATATGAAATTATTAACCTTTTTTGGGAGTAATAGTTATTACGAAGTTTCACTAGGCTTCATGGAAGCAGCTAGAGAATCATTTTTTTGGAGGGGGGATAAAAATTAGAAATGTTACTGTATCTATAGGGTTCATGCAAGTGAGATTGACCTGCGACATAATCAAATGATGATATTTTTTTGGAATGGTTTATAGGTAGTAGATATGAGGAGGAATAAATAATCATGGATGAGAGACCAAACAAACACTCATTCCTATAAAGGATCATGATAAAAACAATTAGTTATAAAGGTGTAACAGATTATCCAGCATGACAATATATGGTATTGGAATTATACCTAGGTTGGTCAGATCCTTTTCTTTCTTGAATTCATGGCTCTATAGATTGGATTTAATCATGTGATCTCAAATCCGAGATTCAAGCATAAAAATTGCATGCATGAGGGAATTATTATCATGGATGAACATAATATATGTGTGTTCACAAAGTTGAAGTTAGTATCCCTTAGATATCAGGACCTTCTCTAATCATTTTGATCCTTCAAAAAAATAGATATGTTTATTACAAATCTCCAATAAAAATGAATTGTAGTAAAGATTAATTTTCACATCTGGAATTTATAGAAAACATTTTTCCCTACGAATGATAATTTTAAAAACAAGGGGATAATCCTTCCATCAAGGTGAACATGTTATGAGAAACTTACTTTTGAATCTATCAGGAACATATTTTTTAAGAGTGTTTGTGATATTTTAACCTAGGAGAAGGTTATACAGAGGAGGAGTATTTGGGAGCTAGTGGGGAATCACATCAAATTGTTCCATGGGGATGATTTTATAGAGGATGAAGAGAAACTATCTGGAATGGTGATAGCCTTAGTCAGTTGGGTGATTTGAGAGAATATATAAAAAGGTTGAGAGGGGGAAAAAGTAGTTCCCTTCAGATTTTTAATATTTGGTTTTCTATTTTAAATTTGAGCTTCAAAATTTAATACATTGTGGTTTGGTTAGAGCTGTTGATAGTGATCTTATCTCTTGAGGATTTAACATTAGTGAAAATTATTCTCTTGGGACATGGATCAAGTATAGTTACCCTGTTATAGGATACAAACATAATGTTGATGGGTCATGAATTTATAGATATATGAGAGGTGTAGGAATTGTTTTTGATTCAAGAGGGTCTGTGGTTATAGGGTTCCATGACTTCTTTTTAAAAGGTAATTCAATTGGAACTGAGTCCAAGGCCCTCCTTAGTGGGATATACTTGTGAAATCTTTACAACACTGGTATTACATCTATCAAATATAAATAGAATATTATGGTGGTTTTATTTGAGAAAACAGAAGTACTTTATGGTATCTAAAATATTTTATCAAAAAGATCAAGTCTATCTTGTGTTATGAAATAGAGATGACTACCACTTTATGGGTGGGTAACCTCGCTACTGACAAACTGCCTATAAATGGAATAACTAATGATCAAAATATTGTTTATTATTGAATACGATAAGCTAACCATGGTTCTAATATCATTATTAGTGGTGACAATATAGAGATGCATCAATACTAACCTCATTATCCTTAGTATTCCATTGATTTTGGAATAAAAAATTATTATTGAGTGTGGTGTGGCCTCTTCACCCATCTCATATTTACAATTTTTTGGGCAATAAAATTCCTCTAAAAATTTGAAATATGACTCTATATCGATAACTGAGTATTATGTTTCTCTTATAAATTTATATTTTAAATTCTAAAAAATGTTTTCCCTACTTGAGAACCTAACTATTTGTTATTAGTGATGACTATCAATTTGAGTTTCCCTTATTTTTTGTATATGTTTTATTTACCATTTTTATGGTGTGGGTTTACACAAACGAATTTCAAATGTTAGAGAATTAATGACCAAGAAAATGTTCATGTTGTGAGGAAAAAATTTATTAAATTAGTATTTAATTTAGTACCATATAAAAAATATATATATTATATTCAATAACATATAAGAGATGCAACCTCAAGCTTAACCAAACATCTAAATATTATTATATGATAGCTACAACCAAGACATTAAATTAGATAGTATAAATAATATTAAACAATTTTTGAATTAAATATAAAGGTAATAATCAACATATATATATATATATATTTATAGATTGTCTGTAAATATATACTCATCTTTTATTAATGTAATTTTATTCTTTAAAAGCATATTTTCTTCTAAAATAGCCTATTTTCATTTTATGAGAAATTAATTATAATGAATTTATTAACATTCTAAAATTAAAATTTATTAAAAAAATTATAAAATATAAAATCATAATATCAAAATTTTATTTTGTTTAAATTTTTGTGATTTTCGAAGAAGATTCATTTTTTAATGAATAGTGAAAATAATGTTTTTTTAAACTATCACTTCATTTTCATTAAAAAATATTATTTTGATATTAATTTTATATCAATATAATAAACTAATTATTTAATTATACATAATATAATTAAATTAATATGAATAATAATTATATATGATTTTGGTATAAGTACATTTTTGGGGAAAAATATTATTTTTTCTAAATTTTTTTCCATTGGGTTTTACATTTTATATTAAAAATAATTTTCCAGAATAATAAAAATTGAATCTTTAAGAATTTATTAAATATTTGGATTCATGGATTATAAATTATAGAAATTTGTAACTTTTATTTTTTCACATTATGAATAATAACGGCAGAGATTTTGTTACCATAGTAAAGGGAATATCATGCAATTAAGGTTAAAAATATAGTGATATGACCATAAAAAATGACTTTTACAATCAAATTAATATTATTTTATGTTTATATATCTTATATAAATATCCAAATACTGATTATATGACCTTTTTTTCACATAGAGAGGATGTTGACCATTATAATAATTATGTGAATATAAAGTTAAATATGTCACACACTTACTTTTAAAAACTATAATATATTAACATAATGATAAATAGATGATATGATCATTTATAAATATTCATGTCAATGAATAATTATTTTGTTATCATGATAATATTTTGAAAATAAAATTAGTTAAATTGTTACGTTAAATGACTAAGAAACACTAACATAGTTCTTGTGAAACTAGTAGAAAATTTGATAAACAAATTTTAAAAAAATATAAATATAACTTTATTTGATTGATTTTTAAATTTCAAAATTTTTATTTAAAAATGAAATTTTTTATTTTTGTTAATTAATATTATTTTTTTCATTTATTTTATTTATGTAAATAAACTCAAAGTAAATGAATAGTTTTAAAATTAAAATTTATGATATTTTACAGTAAAAAATAATTTTTTCAAATATTCATATTTTTTAAATAATTATTATTCATCCTTGAGAATATGATATGATTTATGAAATCAACCATGATCTATTAGTGGAATATTTTTCCTTTTATTGAAACTATATTGACCCTTGTAATGTAATTTTTTGTTATCATTTTTATGAAGTTTCAAAGTGGGTTAAAAGTAAAATATATTGGTAAAATGTAATGTAAACATAATAAAATTTTATTGGATGAGAATTTCATCGAAAATTATTATTTTATATTCAAATGTAATCATATTGGATTCATTTTTACTTCAATATTATTTCATATTAATTTAATATAATAAGACACTTGAATGGTTCCCTCTCCTCTCTTATAAAATTGAACCTCCTATCCTCCATTATTCACACAAAAATATCTATTTGGTTTGTTCAATATCATCCAAAATAACCTAAACAAGTCATTCCCCATATTATATATGTCATATATTATGCATAATTCCAACCTTATTTTGGATTAAGGTGTAATGAAAATGAGGTTGTTCAAAGAAGGGGCATAGTTCTTAACCGAGCATTTTAGATTTATTTATTCTTCCACATCCTTCAAATAATGACTAACCGAGATGTGAAAAAACAAATTATTATCATATATACACTTGATTTTATTTAAATTTCATAAGCATTATCCATATCAAATTTGCATCAAATTGGAATGGAATCAATCCTTCATGTATAAGGTGGACTACCGTCCCACACACTAATACAATTTGTTTTCCATCACCACTTATCATGTCTAGTTATAAAAATGATTTAAATTTATAAATAATATTTCAATTGATTTTTTTTTCATTTTATAGATTTAATATATAATCTATTTTATTAAATTCCGATACACTAAAAATTGCAACATTGTTCATGTTTACATGTGGGATACCACCACGACGAAGTAATGGCCTTCATTTCTCATAACCCCGTCACACTTATGATATATATAATTTTATTTAAACAAATAATATTTGTTTTATGAAATATGTTTCATTATATAATTAAAAAATAACACTTTCCATCTTTTTATATTGATCCTTATGAAAATGGTAATGTTAGTCATGTGTACAAATGACCTATTGCCTCCATGATTGTAACATAATTCCTTTTTCATAACCATATTAAATAATTGGTTTTAAAGGTATAATTATTAATTTAATGTTTTATTTAATAAATTATTATTAATCTATATATGATGAAACTTTTACCCCTTTGACCATGGTAAATATTCCTAATTCATTTTGAAATTATGAACTGAACCTCCAGAAAGAACATGGCGTGGACTTAACTGATTAATTAATTTAATATTATATTATAATTAATCAAAAAACATGTTTAATGATAATGTTATAAACCTAATAATATTTTCTTAAACTATTAAATAATTTATATATGTTTATTATATTGGATTTAAAGGACATGCTTGTAATGTTCGAACTCGAGGTAAGGGATTTCATATCAATTTACATTCATTGAGGTATATTTTAACATTATGAACATAATTTATTATATATGATGTATTTACTACTTTTTTAATTATAAATCAAAAATTATTCACACATCATTATATCTAATGTTACAATTTTAAATATTTTATCCAATGAGAGTTTACATGATTGTTACCAACTAGTAGAGGTTTTCTGAACTCAATTTTTATTCGTTTGGTATTAACTCCTCTTCATTTACATTTATATTCCTCGATTATGTGTGAATTTATCATTAGATTGTTTTTTTATTTACACATGATTTTTATGTATTCAAATTTTTTACACATAATTTCTCCATTCCTTAATTCTGTATTCAATGATATGATATTTTTTGTGTCATTATTATAAAATTCTCTTTCTTTTGAAAATATATTTATAATTTGAACATATATTATTTTATGTGGTTTTCATACTTCCCATTTACATGTTATATAATTAATATATAATTTTTCATTACAATTAATATTTAATTTTATTTTAATTATCATGGGTACTATGATTAAAAGGATACCAAATTGTAAAATTCTTTATATTACAATATCATCAGTTTCCGAAATTGTTTATTATGATGGTTATTTTGAAATAAATCAGATGATATAATTTTATTTAACAATATTTACTGTCATATATTATTTTTATTAATGTAGTTCACATGAATAATTTCAATTTCCCACCTTATTTATTTGATAAATATCAAGAAATTTGTTCCAAAGTGATACTGATCTTGTCTCTTCTTTTACATTGGGATTATTTATATTAAATATCCTTATTTAATAAAAAGTTTTAAGAATATTTTTTTCTAAATATAAATTATTTCATAAATATTTCTTAAATTATAATTTACTTTCTTTTAAAAGGGGTTTGAATCTAATTCATCACCTATTGTTGTACAAGTGAATTCTAAATTTCTTTAAAAAAATGTTCATAGAGAATGTTTACTTTTTCTATTAACAAAATAGAAAGATTTTCCCTCCATCATGACTTTTATATTTCTTTATGATTCCATAATATGTTTATAAGTTTATATTTATTTATTGTTTTTTAAAAATAATATGTGATTTTTTAGTTTCTAAAAATTATTTTTAAATTGAAATGTTATATTTCAACATGAAATATTTTAATGAAATTTTAATGTTATTTCCATTCATCAACATCAACAACCATATTTGTCACTAATGATATAATATTCATATTTTTTATCGATACCATCCTTATTCTTTATCTATATGGGTTATTTTTTTCAAATTGTTTTTTAGGTAATAAGTATCAATTTGTCGTATTAATCAAGTTATTAAGGAAATAATGGATGTTTCTATGAGTTTTATTAGGAAATTAAAGCTCAATGTGATTTATTTATGGTTTTACTGTTTGGAATTTATTATTATGATGTATGGTTCTTTTATAATCTAAGGAAATATGGTTTAATTATAAATTATAATGGGTGGGTGTGTGATATCCCTCCAAGGAATTGGGTGAGACTAGTGTTCTATGTTAACAATTATGGTTATTCAGAGTCTAACCCTGAAAATTATTCAAATGGTAATGATGATGGTTTTTACTTGTACAACCATGACCTTTATTCTATATTATACTATGATGATTTTTCAAATTTTAACAATGGTGGTTATTACACATGTAAGAGTGGTATGAAATTGATAAAAGATACAAACATGTTTCCTTTACACTTTGTATGGGTTAAAAATGTATCTTTTAATTTGAATAAACATGAAATGGATCATGATTATTGATTTATATGAGTCTTTCCATTTTTAAATAACTCTTTAATATTTCATGTTTTATTATGCATGTATTTATTGGTATGAATTATCTTATGTTATGGTAATAAAAAATAATTTTGTCAATATATAATTATTCCACTCTTATGACCATATGTGAAATTCAACTATTAATTCATTTGTTTACCCTTAATGAGCATTTTAAAAAACCTATTTATGTATATTTTTCTCCAAGGTTGTGGTAAATAATGGATAATTATTTTTTTTAGAGAGGTTTCAAATGTGGAGAAATTAATTGGTGATGTTGATGATGTAATATGGAATATGAAATGATGGTTATAGTAGAAAACATACACTCTTTATGTAATGAGATTTGTTTATGTATGATTGTTTTTTAATCCACTAGAAATATTATCTGAAAAGGTTTCCATGTATTTAAATGAAAAAATATTTATATTTTATTTTGTATGGTTTTGATGGAAAAAAAGTGTGTCACCTTTATATGTATCAATTCTAGAAATCTAATGTTTATGTTTTTAGCACTAGATTCGAGAGTGTGTGTTCTTGGTTGTTACAACCAAACTCTTTTTCAGGATCTCTTCACTTATTCTTCCTCAATATCCTTACCTTAATTCATGCCAATTCTCCCTTTTTCATTATCACCATTTTTTTCATCATCACCTTCCCATTCATTTTCATTATTGGTTTCCACTTATCTCTGATATCTCTATATGGTTTGAATTTTTTTTCGATTTTATATGAATATGTTGTATGTTTAATTTGAATATTGTTTTTTGGGTTCATTTTCTAACTAAATTATTACATCCAATGGTTATTTTTCATATCTATTCAATGTTTTTATTTTATGTTTGCATTTTTCCTATACTTGAGGCATTTTTAAATTGATTAATGCATGCTTTGATATTACAGTTTTATAAAATGATTGTTTGTTGAATTAATTTCATTGACAGTATTATTTTAAAGAATAATGTATTTATTTTGTATTCTTATTCACAACATTATGAACAAATGTAGTGGATTATGAACTTTGAATATTGTTTATTAACAATATTTATTTATATCATCATGCCGATTGTACGATCATATAGTGGTTGAAAAAAAATTGTCTCATATACTTAAATGTCACTAATAGTATATATATTTGATAATTATATTTATGATAATGAGAAAATTTTATTTTTCTACATCATCTATTAATCTCATTTTAATGTATAGGGCTTAACATAGGAAGAAAAATGTATTGATTTTGAAACATTGCTTTTTTCATTAAAATGTCATGAATACAACTAATTTCATAAATTTAATCATTTAAAATATTTAATTTATTATATAATATTAAAATTTTTAAATATTAAAATTATTATAATAATATAAAATAACAATGATTGGATTTCCATTTTAATTTTATATTAATGAAATCTATTTTTGGTGAGCCTAATAAGAATGTTTTTGTAGTCACCATTACATTTAAATATTGGTAACTACTCTAATGTCTTTTTAAGAATTATCATATTCTTCAATCTCATTTTTTATCACTATCAAATATTTGAGCCTTTATGTTGTGATATGTTTCCAATTTAGTATAATAAAAAATATAATCATGAAATTACATAATAAAAATAATTAATAATTGTGTTTTATTAGTGGTAAACCATTGAAAAACCATGATAATATTTCTATACAATAAATTTGATTTTATATTTTCAAATATTATGAAAATTAAATATATTATAGGTGATATATTTTGTTATGAAATATGATGTATTTTTTTATTTTTGAATTATATTAGTTTTCTTTTTTTTTATTTACAAATGTAAATTTAAAATTGATTTTTAAAAGATGATAAATGTGTTTCAATTCAATAATTTGTTTTTATAAAAATAAAAATTTGAGGTTTGACTTATACACTTTGAAAAAGTGATCAATATTCAGAAATTGGTGATGCTTTTTAGAATCTTCTAAATGAAAATTTATAAAAAAAAATGATTTATATTCTCTATATACTAAAAATGATTAAATATTAAAAAGATTTAAGAATCAATGATATTAGTGATTGTTTAATTTTAAATTGTTATAATATGAGTTATAGTCCTTTGATTATCCATTATTAATCTAGATATTATTCTTGAACTATTAATGATGATGATTTTCCAGATGACATGACTGGTCTAATTGATGAAAGTATTTGTGATATTCATGTCAAGGAAATTAGGAAAGTACTGATAATTAAGTGTCTATATGGTGATACTGAAAAACCATTCTATCAATTTTTTATTTAATTTATGGTCTTACCAATATTTTTTTATTTTTAACATAAATTAAAAAAATGGATGGTGTGATGGGATTTTTATAAATTTTTAACAGTTACAAAAAGACATGCTTTTTAAAGAAAATGATATTCAAAATTACATATTTATACAAAGGGAATATTATACCCATTAGGTTTTGGGTACAAAACTATATATGACTAACTGAAGTAGTAGGTACTATATACGATGAAATAAAAAGGTATTCCAGATTTGTCCTAAATTTGGGACATCATAGTATAAGTTGAATAAAAAATCACAGTTTGATTTTGCAATTACAAAGACTATTTCCAAGGAAATTTTGTATCATTAAATTACCCTTTATCTAAAATTTATATTTTATTATTTAAATGATTTTAAAGGTTAATATGAAATACATATGAGTAAATATATGATGAATAATTACATCATCAAATTTATTGTCCATAGTGGAAGAAAATTTCTTAACTTTTTCTCACATAGAAAAATGAATTTTAAATTATCACACTTATACTATGAATCGATAGAATGAATCCATTTTAAATACCTAATATCATATATTGATTGTGTATTTTTTATTTTAATTATATTAATTATCTCATAAATATTATATAAATAATAAATATATATTTTTGAGTATTATGATATCTAGACCAAAACAACCTAGAAATGATTATAATGTTTTCTTCTCACTATTCATTTATGATTTGGGTCTTTTATTAGATAAAGATATCATAGTGATTGATTATTATAAAATGGAACATTTTCAAATACATGAAATAATTGTGTTCACTATAAATGACTTTCGAGTATATGTGAATTTTGTTTATATACAGTTTTATGATCAAATATTCTTATCCAATTTTCCAATAAAGTACTTCATATTTGTAACAATATGATGTTTTATAAATGAAATTTCCCTTTATAAGGAAGATATTTATTATTGGTTTAAGATTTTGTAAAAAATCAATGAACTACTTGGTTATTCTGGGTCGTTATAAGATATATCACACTGAATTTAAATGATCTTTATGTTTCTTAATCATTGATAATATATAGATTGTGTAGTGATCATTAAGAATCGTATATGTTAAGGTTTAGGATAATGTCCAATTGATAGAGGAAAAAGATAAGACATCCTAAAATAGTAATATTATACCATATAAATCCCAGTTAACATTGATTCTAATGGATATAACATCATTGGGATTTTCCCTTGATCGAGGCCAATATGGTATTAAAGAACTAAATCATGAAAAAAATATTTACATGATATTTTCATGATTATAAAGATCAAGGACCAAACCGTGTTTTCTAAAACACCATGACAAAGTGTTCGTTTCACACAACTTACCCTTATCAAAAACTCTAACGTAATAAGGGTTTATGTATCTAGTTACTAACAATATTAATTTGTATAATTTTATTTGTAATAAAACTATTAATATATTTATCCCATTTTATTATGATATAATAAATGAAAAAATAAATAGATTGGTTGAAATTATATTTTGATATGATGGAAAATAAACTGCAAGTTTTGGAAATATATAGTTTCAATAAAGACTCAATTTTTAATAAATTAAAAACTTCTTAATATAAATTATATTTTAGTAAAATATTCTTACCAGTTAATTTTTATTGAAATATTATGGATAATATAGTTTTAAAATATCAAATATAATTTTATAAGGGTTATAAAACTATTATTCTCATAAAAACCACATTTCGAATAAATAATAATTTTGATTTAAATGTGTATGTTCTTATATTTAGGGATTATTTTAATAAAATAAATATTATTTTTGAAATCATCATATTGGAAGAATAAAAAGGTTAATTTTTAATAATTTCCTAAGATAGTTGAATTTTTGGTAATAAAATAAATACAATATAAATACAAGGTTTGTATTATAACATCCTAATATTCCAGAGGTGACGAAATAAATACTAGAAATAGTATTCTAGATTAAAAATAGGTTAACCATTAAAATAATGTATTCTTATGATAATTTAATAATTTTTTGAATTATTAATGAATCCTTCGAATCATATATTATATTTTAAGGTTTTAAAAGTATTTTATTTATGAACCAAACTCACATATACATACCTATTGGAATTATATTAAGTATTTAAGTTTTATACATGTAATATTTGGAAACCAATACTCTCTGAGAGATAACATATGAAAAAGTAAAGGTTTCTGTTTTTTAGTATTTTAGCATATAGGGTCAAAATCCCATTTATAGAAATTAATTAATAATTTCCATCACTTTTGTTTTAATAAATAACATACTCCACCCCAATCTTCTTTAATAAAAAACCATTTAAAATGAATTCAATATTTCATTCCCTATCTAGATCTCTCCCAGGGTTCCTCCATGCTCGTAAGAATATCCTCTCAAGCATTTTGAAGTGCATTTTCAATGAAAACTAACCTACAATTCTCATCTTTATTCATTAACTTTCTGATATTTTTTCCTTATTAATTCTAATTGTTTTTATTGATATATATCATTAAACATACATATTATTGTAATTATGATTATCAATTGATTAGTTAACCATTTAAAATCTCATTAATACCTTCTATGAATCATTAGGTTAATATTTTATGCTACTAAAGTTATAATCTCATGTTTCATACCATACATTTGTCTTTCTAATACCCATAACCATTTAAAATAAAGGGTATTAACCTAGATATACATAAACATAATATTTCTAGGAATTCCATATATGTAACCCAGACTCCATAATCACATGGTTACAATTTATGAATTAAATACTTTATTTGTATGATCTATATAAAACACTTATGGATGTACATGATTTGAATGTGATGGGTGGACCCCAAATCGTATAGCCCTCTGATGGATTGGGTAATATTTTCCCTCCTAAGATATCATGTATTATGCATAACAGGTTATACAAAACACAATATTTTATAATATATCATTGGTTAACCTTTACTTATTTTTCGGATTTCATGTTTTATGTTGTTGGAAAAGTCCCACATTTCCTTTATGATATCATCTTATATCATGATTTGGTGTTCATGATTAGGATTCTCATCCCACTTATGTAACCTTGATAGTCTTACTGATCACATATACCTCTTTACACTATTCAATGCATTTATTATTCCCTTATTGGGTTTTATAGTTGAACCCTTTATTATGTACATACCAAGGTTATCCCACGTGTTTTAGAAGAGAATTGAGATATGATGGAAATTTTTAGTTTTTTTAAATAACATTGGGGTATCCACATTTCAAGTTATATTAATATGTACCGAAGTTCCCAAAGTCACTAGGCCACATGATCTTGTTGGAATTTATTATTTGTACCTTGATGAAGTAAATTATCAATATAGATGCATTAAAATATGGTTTGTAATATTTGGTATTATAGGAAAGTGTATTTATTTTTTTGGATTATTATTAGAATAAGTAGTTAAATAATAGTGGTAATCTAAAAATTGGGCATGAATCCTTAATTTTATTTAAATTAGTGATTAAGTGGTTTATAAGAGAACAGATCCCTACCTAGAAACTATAAATGGATGTGGCTTGATCAGAGTTGTATATTGGGGTAATAAAAGTATAAATGGAACATTGGACTCCACTAAATCACCGCCTAGTGGAAGACAAGGAATCATTGTTTCACACCTAGTTTTAAAATCATGGGGTGCATTAGTTGTTTAATTCACAATATTTATATAAGCCATTATGAAGGGTACAGAAATTCCCATAAAATATTTATATTAGGTAATATACCATGGAAAACAAACAATAAATATTATATATTAATAATCTAGTGATTTTTTAATTTATGGCTTATCAACTCAACCGTCATTGTTTCAATTTACTATTAATTATTATTTTAAAAACTCTTATCACTAAGTTGATTTTAGATCATGTAAATGATTAGAACCAGAATAAATTAATGAAAAGAAGGAATATCAACCAATCAGGAAAATTAAATGTTTTATGTGACTATGGTTCAATAAATTCATTCAGATCACCCATGTTTTGTAGTATTATTCAAACAAAACCATAAAACATGGAAGTAGAGTTATATTTAAATATGTAAAATGAGACAATTTTTTTAAACCAATCATACAACTCATCCACTATCAAATTTTTCTGGATGGATTTTATATCAAACCTTATGATACCCCTGTTAGTAAAATTTCTTTATGCTGAGAATGTACTGAAATTTTTTTATAGAGAAAACATAAGTTGTTGAGAGAAGGAATCACTCTCCATATAAAAAATTTACATCTATTTCAATAAATGTTCATGGGATAGGGGGAATATATTTAGGTATCATCTTATATATCTTGGATATTATATCCTTATGAGGAATAATACAAATCTAACCTTATTCTGACTAAGGAGAAGATAATCCTGTATGATATTCCCCTTATAAAGATATTTTTCGATCTGTTTCCCTATGATTTTCCTAGCCATCCTCCATACTGAATGTTTGAGTTCTCAATAAAATAAATACATATATATTTTCCAATATTCAATACTCCATATATAATTTCATATATTGAAATTAATGTGTTGAAAAACTAATTATAGGATAGTTGGGATAATGGGTGTATACAGCCAAGTGCTTCACAATGGAGTGAACCATTCCTTTTCATTAATAAGAAGTATGGGTCAATGTGCCTCTGTATTTATTGTGATGATCTCAATAAGATCATGGTAAAGAAAAGGTACCATATTCCATGAATTTATGTCTTTATAAATTAACAACAAGTAGCTCTATAATCTTCTTAGGTGTATCTTCTATAGGGATATTATTAAGTAATGTTGAAGAAGGTGGATATACCCATGATAATTTTTTATACATGGTATGGGTGAAATTATTTAATATTTATTACATTTATACTCAATAACTCCAAAAATATATTTGTGAACATATAAAATAGAATCGTTAATGAATACATCAACAAATTATTAGTAGTTGTTATAGAAGATATTATTATCCGCTCTAAAAGAAATGAGGAACATAAGAAGAAATTTTATATAGTATTGAAAACATTAAAGAATGAAAATTAATATTAAATATAATTTATATGTAAGTCATTAATGGAAAAAATATGATTAATTTTAAAATTTATGACCATTAAAAGGATTTATATAGATCCTTATAAAAGCAGAGTAAATTAAAGTAACTCTGAATCTTACACTTATGAGAAACATTTATTATTTACATAAATTAACTAGGTACTATCATCAATTTTTGAGAAACTTATCATTTTAAATAATAATAAAAACTATAAATTAGAATGGTTTCATTTTTTTATTCATTTATGAATGTAAATAGTGAATTAAATATTTGAATAGTATGCTAAAAATTGAACCTATACTCACATTACCCACTAGTGGGGAAGGATTTGTGATATATTGCGATGCTTCCAAAAATGGATTTGGTTGAGTAATCATTGAATACAAAAAAGTGATATCCTATGCCATTTTCTAATTAATGATACGTGAGAATAACTTTTAAAATCATTATTTATAATTGGTTTTAGTGATCTATTGGTTTAATATTTTGAAACATTATCTCCATGAGTAGAAGTTTGAAAAATATATATATTATAAATTACTCAATTATATATTCACTCAAAAATATATCGATATCCACCAATGAATTTGGTTAGATCTAATCAATGATTATGATTATTCAATATATTACCATTCAAGGAAGGTGAAAAAATACGCATATTCATTCATTATAAAGGATTCTATAACCCGTCCTGTTATGATGAATTGATGGGTCATTATATTCTTGGACACGAAAAAGATGAAAATTAGAATAATAACAATATATTTTTCTTACATTGCTTAAATTTTTATACAAAAATCAAATCTTGAGAGGATAAAGAAAGCCCGAAAGGAAGAAGATGATCTATAGAACAAGTTATATAATATTATGAGGAGTAAAATTTTTAAGAAATGATTTATATGTTTGGGAAACTAGATATGTGTCACATCATAAATTAAAAAGAATTGGGAACGTCTATATTATCATCATAGCTCATCATTCACAATTTATCTAGGTATTATAATATGAATATTCATATTAAACAATATTATGTGGGATGATATGGAAAGGGAGATTGACGAATTTTTATATCAATGAATGGTATCATAAAATTTAAATGATTAAGAATATTAGTCCAGGGTATGATGTATCTATTTCCCATACCCATATAAAATTATTAAAAAAATACATTGATTCCATCCAAGGACTCCCTATGGCATCAAAATGAGATAATAGAATCTGGGTGGTACTCGATTTCCTTATATAGAAGGATAATTTTGTTCGTATCAAATAATATTTCTCTATTTACAAATTCACCATGAAATACATAAAGGAAGTTGAAAATATCCATAGAGTTCCTCTCTCTTTTATATCTCACTGATATTTGAGGTTTACAACCAGGTTTTGTAAATGGATTTAGTAAGTATTGGATATAGATATTATTTTTAGTACATATAATCACAGTCAGATAGATAGTTAATTTGGGAGAACAATTCAATCCCCCTGGGATATGAAGAGATCATGATTAATTTATTTTCAGGGATTATTGAATCAATAACATCCCCAAGTTTATTTCTAAAAAATATTATCTACTTAAACATTAATGTGGAACATTATAATGATATTTATGGGTTGTGGTGTTGGACTTCAACATTATTGGATGATGATATAAAGGAGAAGATGATGGGTGATTATCTTATCAAAGAGATGATATAGATGTTTAGAACTACTTAACATTATTTAAAATTTATAGAATGTTCATAGATAATCTATGCATGGAACTGTCAATGTGATCTAGAGTTTGAGATCAGAGATAAAGTGGTTATTGTTATATCAATATGGAATACTTTCATAATGTTTGGGATGAATGGAAATAATATTCCAAGATACGTTGGCCCCTTTTAGACCCATGATCACATCAGAGTTGTGGCTTATCAACTTGCACTCCCACCAAACCAATATCATGTACATGTTGTGTTCCATGTATTCATATAATGTTAGTATATACTAGAATCATCAAATGTAATGAATCCTTAGGTTTTTTCATTTGATAATGATCTTTTATATGACATGAAGTAGTTAAAGATCTTAGTTCATAGAGACAATGTTGTATGAAAAACGTCAAGTCACATGGTCAATGTGTATGGAGGTACCAAAAATTTGAGGAAGAAACTTGGGAACTATAAGAGGTAATGAAATATAAGTACAGTCACCTATTTTTGGTATATAAAATGAAATATCAATGGTAAATATATAAAGGTGGGAAGAATGTAATGGACCAATTTATTATAAATGAAATTATCGTTACGAATGAGTAAATTCCTTATTATTAAATAATGTTATTTAAAACACAGGATATAAATTAGACAATATTGGATATTTTATGTTATATCTTATTTGAATTAAAATACCATTATGAATCATACTAGTTGGTAATATGTTCATTGTTTATTGATAATTATAATCAATATATGTTATGGTATACGATGAATTAGAATTGAAAAAATAGGAATTAATTTATCGCCTCAACCATAAATATTCTACCTTATAAAGCCCATTTATCAGTGTTTATATGGATAATGGAATCACATTCCTTTTACCTTAACCAATACAAAATATAAATTAAAAAATTAATTTATAGTGAAACTGTTTATGGGATATGTTCAAGAATATCGAGATCACAACCCAAACCATGATCATTGGGCCACCCCAGAAAAAAGAAAAAAATTACACTCCATACCCTTAGGGTATATTCTTGTGTAATAAGAAGTTATATATCTGGATACTAGTAGTATTGATTAATATACATTTTTATAAAATAATATTTATATTTACCATATTTATTATTAAATTATAAGTGAATATATAAGGATTTTGACAAAAAAATAATTTTGATATGATGAAAAACAACGTGTAAATTTTGGAAATAAATAGATTCAATCAGGTCACTTATTTGGGTGAATTCAATAATTTTTTTAATAAATGTTATTTTACTAAAAAAAATTATTATTATATAATGTTTCTTTCATGTAAAATATTAATATAATTTTATATATTTAAATATATTTGGTATAATTTTTAGGAAAATTTTTTCCTCATAAGAAATTACATATTTTTTATAATTAAGGATTTTTTATGTCTAATCATAAATTTTAATATTTATAGAATTATTTTGAAAAATTAATGATTATTTTTTAAATCAAATATTTAAAATTATTGAATGGTGACTTGTTCATTATTTTCAAAGATATTTTTCTATTTTGGTAAAAAAATAAATACTTAAGTATTATGACATCATAGTATCCAAAATGTTATGTAATAAATTCTATTACGTGTATATATAAACAAAATTATGTTTCCTATATAAAATAATGTGTTTTTAAGTTATTTTATTATTTTTTAAACCCTTAATGAATCCTTCAAAACCCATACTATATTTTATGGTTTCTAAATTATTTTTCAATGAATAAGACTCAATTTCACATCGAAAGGGTATTATTTTAATGTTTTATGGTTGTATTATCATAAAATAATGATAGAAACTAATAATTGTATAAAAAATAGAGGAATTAATCATGTCATTGTTTGTGGATTGGATTATTTTAGAATATAGAGTGAAGAATATAATTTTACAAATTAATAATGAACTCCTCTATCTTTTTCAAAAAAAAGAACATCCAACCTCCCATTACTATTCAATAAAAACCAATGGATGGTTAATTTAGAATTATTTTACATCTCTATATCCCTTCTTTTGTTAACCAATTTCATAATAAACTCCTACCATTATTTTATAAGTCTCCTCTTGAGGTTAGGGATTATCTTCTTCATCTATTTATTTAAACAACTTCATTATATTATCCCTTTTTATTTCCAATTGTCATGGTGGGATATGTTTTTTAACATACCTCTTACTTTTATAATTTTTTAAAAGTAATTATTTACCCCTTTTACTCTCATTAAATCCTTCCATGAATCGTAATCTACCCCTTTTTATAATGTCAATTATTTCCTGCGATTTAATTTTCCAATCATTTATGTAGTGGATACCCATCCCTATTTAAACACAAGGGTATTTAAAAATATTTTTATATACATAATTGACTAGGATATAACATTTATTTAATCCACAATCAATTATAATGAAATTTAATGTGATGACATATATCTTTAATTTGTATTTTCTATGTGGAATAATTTTACATTAAGATTATATTAATGTGACAGATGGGATCATAATTATATATCCCACCAATGCTTTGGGTAATGTTTTTATCTCTTAATATATCATGTATTTTCATAGGATCATATAAAAAACTATTTTATGACATATTTGGGGTTAACCTTGACTTGCGATTATGAATTTAGGTTTTATGTTGTTTCTACATTCCCATCATGCCTTTATGGTACAATATTATATCATGCTTTGATGTTGAAGTTTATAATTCTCACAAGAATTATATTTCCTTGATATAACTATTGACTTGAATTCATGACTTTACCTTATGATATTATTTAATTATTCCATTTTTTTTTTTATATCTCACCTCTTCCTTATGTATATCCCCAGTTAATCCTACGCTGTTTTAGAACAAAAATTTGATTTTTATGAATATAATATGAGGTTTTAAATTTAATTTTTATTTCAATGTCTCACATTATTATGATATGTAACTAATTTTCTATAGAAACTAGGATTCATGTTTTTATCGGATTATTTTTTCTGTTCACTATGTAATTAAATCATGAATTAATGATTATTGAAATATGGGTTTTCATAATATTATCAGCTATAACATAGTATAATAACTGTATATGTGGGTAATAAATGGGTTTTGTCTATATATTACGCCATTTTAATAATAATAAAGTAATTAAATGGATACAAATGATTATATATTTCTAAAAAAAAACTTCTATGTATCTGTATTTTTAGAGAGTGATAAACATTGACATCACATTTAGAAAAAAAATCTGTTAATTTTAGAAATATTAAAAAAAAAAAATTTGTATATTACATATTAGAGGTATAATTATGTAAAAAGTAACATTGATGTCATGTATATTTATACTATCATATATGGTATTTTATCCCATCATGTTTAAATATGTAAGTAATGAAGAAGGATGGGTGAAATGAAATATTAGATTTACTGTCAATTAAAATATGTTAAGAGTTTTCACTCGCTCATAATAAAATATTAACATTCCTACCTCTAATGTTTATAAATTATCATGGAGAGGTAAAATATGTTGTTTTAAATTCCTTTACATCACTAACAAATTTTAGGGTTATTCTGAAAATATAAAACACTTTGGGGCCTCAAAAAGTTAAATATTAATTGGCATGAAATTTCAAGATTCTCACTTCTTGATACCAGTAAATTTATCAGTTTCATTATATTGAATAATTAAAATAATTTTATATATGAATATCATGATGGTGTATTAGTTTTCACATATCAATTTTTAACAATGTTATTTATATATATTTTTTAAAAAATTGGAATATGTTGTAGCTTCAAAACTTTTTAAACTAGGAATGAACCTTCTACCGGGGTTTTTTAATATCAAAATTAATTTAATAGTTCATTATGTGGGATTAGTAATGCTTTGTGGGCCTATATATCTATATTTGATATAAAATTTTAATATGATTTGAATATATTTCAGTGGGGTGCTAATAATTCATATCTTCCTGAAGAATCAATTATTGAGATTTATATTTCTAAAGAGGTTGTGTTGTTTCATAAAGACTAATTTTTTGTATTGGAGAATATTTGTTTTACAACATATGTACATGATTGGTTCAATTTTAGGGGAATTAATATATATTTATTGAAATTGAAATTTATGATTGGTGAAAATATGAAGAAGTTATATTTGTAAATATTGAATAACATAGATGATTTGTAGACATATATATAATTGCATATTAATGTGTTAAAATAATTTTTTCTAATAGTTAATGATATATGGATATTGAATTAGCATAATAAAACCTTTTTAAAATTTTTAATGAGACCCTTTAGGGTATATGAGATGAATTAGAAACATTGAGTGAGTTATTGGGTGGCCCATGTCTTAATTTGATGACATGTTATGGGTTTGACATTAATTTCAATAAGTTTTATACCAATGATCTAGTTAGTATAAGTATATGTCAAAATAATAGTTTATTAATGTTTTTATAAGTAATTAATTTATCATGTTAAAATTAGAAAAACTCATTAATACATTATGTACATATTACTGAGTTAATAATGAAATATCTACAATTTGTTATATTAAATATACTATTCATGTGTTTAACTAAAAACTAGTTTTCAATAAAAATGGTGTTATTCATGGTTAATTTGGTATAACATTAGTTAATATGAATAAATTGGAGTTCATAGTTGATAATTTTATTATATAAATTGTAGAAAATGAAAATTTTCATGTTCTTGATCTATCAAATATACAGTGGCCTATCATTTTACAAGTAATTAAAATAGTATTTTGGGGATATAAAACATGATTATGATGCTAATTTATTTTATATCCCTACATCCATGGAAATATTTCTAATAAATGTTGATTACCACATTAAACACATGTTTTTTCATACATAATAATAATGAGAGTTGAATTTTGGTAAATAAACCTTTAACAATTTTTTAATATTATTTGTGACATATATTTATTGCATATTTACCATTTTAAATTTCATGTAATTTTAGATATATTATTTTTGTTTCATTATTAAAATAGATATTTAAATAAATATGATAATTTTTATATATATATGTTTAATTTTTATTTGAATCATTTCTTAATTATTCAACTCTAATTGATACTATTGGATTTGATTAAATTTCTAATTAATCATTTTATCATTTTTATAAAATATTTTATTTTTCATAAATAATTTCTGTATTGTTTCAAAATTAATAACTACTAATGAATAGGATAAAGAATACTATTATTTTTCTTACTGTAATTTTTGTTTACAATTGTGAAAAATAAGATAAATATTATTTTAGTTTTTAATTGTTTTGTTTTATTTGGACATTTTAATAATCTTAGTTAAAATATTATACAATAGTTGGTTTTTATATTCTTTTACAAAGTTTTTTTCCACTTTTAAATCATTTAATATATCATTATTATTGTGTGTGTTTTTGTAATATAAATTATAAAATATTAATATTAATGTGATTTGTATAGTTTTATTTTTGATCACTAAATTTTGTATTTATTTATTAAATTTTATATTTAAAAATAGTTTTTATATTTTCTGACTAATTATTTATTAACAAGATTTGTTGGATAATGTCACATTGAGTAGTTAAGTCACCTTGAGTATACACAGAGGACCTCACACATACTTCTATTGAGGATCCCACTCATCATTCATACTATGAGGTATCTACTTCCATAGGGGAAGATAAGGATTCCATGTTCGATTAATATGTTTGAATACATTTTTAAAAACTACTCATTTTCCTTATCTAGACATGAGGATATATATTGATTTTGATGATAATGATAATCCTAAGGGTCTAAATTAAAAACTATTTTATAATTTTATTTGAAATGGTACCTTGTATCAATGTTATCATTGTGATTATTGATTTCAAAATTGTTGAAAATGTGACAATATCTCAAGTTTGAAAGAAAATTTTAGAATGTTCAATTAGTATAATAATATTTTTCATATCCTTTTTTATTATAATATTTTTCTTCCATTGTTTTATAAGACATTTGATATACCTAAAAATAATAAATATAGAAGAAATTTTTATCTTTAGTTTTTCGATATGAAGATATTTTAAATTATTCCTCCTACCAAATTTCATTTTGGGGGAATGAAAAAATAAAAAACCAAGTAATATGTATCCTTTTCTATTCAAGGACATCCAAATGAAGTTTGTTGAAAGTAAAAAATAATAATTTTATTAAGTGAAGTATTATCCATCATATTATTTTCTATGTTATTGATCATAATATTAGTTTTTTTAACATTGATTTATATTAAAATAATAGATATTATCTAGATAACAAATCAAAAAAACATAAACCCTAAAAATTTATCTCATAAAGGGTTTATGTTCATAAAATAACAAATGAAAGAATTTGTTTTTCAAAAACATAGATCCATATCTTCATGTTCAATAGAGTTCATCCCTACCACTAAATAAGAAAGAAAAATCTATGAGGTCCTTATTATGAAAATAAGAATGATTTCATATATAAGAGTTGAGGACTATGTTTGTGAAGAATGTGCAGATTTATTTATGTTATTTGAACATTTTATATACTATGATTTAGTAATGGATGTCTGAAATATTCAATATAAGAATCACATAAGTGGAAAATCACATAGGGGCCACTGATACTTGAGGTAATGATGGAAATTTATGACACTGCATTGGGAAATCCCAAAAACCTAGTTGAAATATATTGGTACAAGGTCAGTTTATCGATAAAAAAAAGTGTTTGGCCATTCTTAAACATATTCATTGGAGAATATTTACGATGGAAGAATAAAATCCCAAGAAGATAAATTTTATTCTTAAGATCCCACTTATATACCATAATTTTCATAACCCACTCCTTCACCTATGCCTATGTATCCAACAAATAAACCCCATTATCCATAAAAATAAGGGAACCATTTCCTATAAATGAGTTTCTTATAGTTAAACAAACTATCAACCACTTTTTTCCATCTTGAGTTATCTAAAAAATTACCACCAAATTAAGTATATATTATTTCAATAATTTTCTATTTATTTTTATTTTTTATTTTTTAAATAAAATTATATAATTATCTTTATTTTTACATGAATTATTAAATGGTTTGGAATACTTTATAGATAACAAGATGTACATGTTATAATGAATTCAGAAACTACTTCTTATGTACTTGGTAGATTATCATAAATTGTTTTTTATGATTAAGAACTTTTAATGGAAGCCAAAATTTATGTGACTAAAATGAATTTGATTATTTAAAATAGATATATCATAGATCTAATAGAAAGAGATTTATTAAGAATCAATTCGAAGTAAGCTTTTTCCATATAATCCTTTTATTATATATTTTTCATATATATTAATGCAATTCAACTTAATACTTATGTTTTTTGAATTAGGTTTAATTATATAATTTTTATTGTTTTTATGTGACCTTAGTACTTGTAATATTTAGAGAAAATATATTTCTTCATTAATGATATCAATGGAATATCGAAAAATAATAATACCTATTACTGAATGATTTCAAAATAATTCCATTCATATTGGACTCTTCCTTAACATAATGTTTATGGAAAATATATTTTATAAACTATTATTTATTATAAATTAATAACCACAAACATTATATAT
Source organism: Viscum album (assembly GCA_963277665.1). NCBI lineage: Eukaryota > Viridiplantae > Streptophyta > Magnoliopsida > Santalales > Viscaceae > Viscum > Viscum album. The sequence continues at coordinate 399,608,706 of OY728125.1, forward strand.
TTTTTATATTAGTGTCCATTGGATGTTATTTATTTTTTTCATATGTGAAAACATATTACTATAAATTTTAATTCCTTGATTGACTATCATAAGAAGTTGTAGCTATAACAGTCCAACACTAGACTTCTAGAACTCCTCATATATTAGAGGCTCCTAAAAATTAGAAGGGGGTATAGGGTGGTAATATGAGTATAATATTCCCCCATAGAAGAGTATAAAATAACTATACAATAACCATCCATCATACACATTTATGTATGCATATATAAAGAATAATCATGAAATTTTATAATAAAATGAGTTAATATAATTTCCCAAACAACCATAACATATGTACAACATTTATAAAAAATTGGTATTACCACATATGCATTAATAAATTAAAGGAATAAATGTACATGAATTCTCAACCAACTCCATTTCTTACTATATACATGATCTCTAAAACCCTTTCGAGGTACTCCAAAAATGATCTTAAGACTCCACATGATAATATTATCTCTATATTACCATTATATTACACCACCCCACATTTAATTCATTCATGACCATCCTGAATATATACATAAGGTCTAAAATTAAAATTCAGGTGAACAAATAGGGGATAAGAAATTAATATTAGTAGGCCACCCAAAACAGTGAACCTATAACATATTGTTATAAGATAATTTTCATGAAATATGCCTAGAACTTTCTAATAATCAACTAGAATAAATATAATATTTAAAAAAAATCCTTAGGGTTGTGACCATGGAGAGAAATCAAATAACTTATATTGTATCAAGGATCTCGTGACTACTATGGTCAAACTATGACACCCTAAAACTAAAAATCCTAGATCTGATACTAAAATCATAACCACTATATATATATGGTATTTATACTAAAAAAGGTGGCCCAATATTCTCAATAAAAATCATACAACATCAATTAGAAATATTTGATCTTATAAATACCAAATTACCATTTAAATTTAGTGTTTTATATAATTAATTCAAAATCTTACACAAACAATACCCATGAGTTCAAGTCAGTATTTTTTATAATATGACTAGAATTTAATATTCCATATTTATATTTAAATATCCCAAAAAAATATCAATTTAAAAAAATTTCTAGACACAAAAAAATTAATCATCAATTTTTATGCCCTAGGGAATAGGAAACATAAAAAGGGTGAGTTCAATTTCTTAATAAGGGTAAAATTATCATTAAATATTGAATTTCATCAGTAAGAATAAGATATAGATAAGGGTATTATGACATAATTAAAGTGAATAAGAAAAAAATAAGCGAGATCATACCTATACATACATGGATAATCAAACATGAAATAGGGAAAAAGTATTTAAATAATACTAGAGTAAATTATATTCAATAATCACGATCAATGTAATGTGAATCATGGTCAATGGAAATATTAAAACCCATATAAACCATAAGAAAAATGTGTGGTATTTTTAGGAAAATAGAATCATATAACCCCTATATACTCCTTATATTACCTTAAAAAATTAAAATAACCATACAATCGATTTCAAATATAATTACCCAGTTAATTGGAGCACTATTTAGGTGCACCCATTATATAATTTATATTCAAATCACACAATTATATATAGTATAACACACAATATAAGATATATCTATCTCAAATTATTATATATAGGAGCACTCATAATATTAAAATGTACTATAACAATAAATAATATATATTCTACTAGTATTCCATCATAAAATTCAAAACAATCCATCGTTACATTAATAATGTAATTTAACTATTGAAAATAAATTAATTCATTCTCAATATCTATAAATAATTTTTGAAATTTTAAAAATAAATGGGTTCCATAATAATCTCTTTGAAATAATATTAATCTATGGAAACAATTTCCTCAATAACAATATCTACGATACATGATTAATCAATGGAAAAGGTATAAGTTCTAATAAAATATGTCTTCCAAAATTATAATCTATATAGTGAAATAAATTTGGTAGTCTCATTAAAAAACATACATTGTAGAGTATAGTTATTTTTTTTACATTGATTAATTGAAATACAAATAAAATAAAATTAAAAAATTCTTGAGGAAAATAACCTTTTACTTTGAAAATTATATAAATAAATAAAATTCCCACAATATTGTGAAAATACATTTCATTGAAAATAATCAAGAAAAAATATAAATAAATTGTAAAATATAATAATTCTAATGATGGTGGGAAAATCCTTTCATGATGTAAATGTAAAAAATAAACATTCTTTTATTTGTTTGGTAAAATTGAGTGAATAATAACCCATTTAGAAAACTATAAGAAATTTACTTTTAAAACCATATAAATGAAGAATAAATAACATTTAAAATATATTTAGGAAATAATTTTTGTTTATAAAATAAAATTTTTGAAACAATTTTATGAAACCGTTATACATAAGAGAACGACTTCAGATCTAGAAAAAGATACATGATCTGAATTGCATTCAAACAAATTTCACGACGTTTTATCAATATATAGAGTAGGAAAAAAAATTAAGCATTTGAACCACATTTTTAGCCATATTGGAAGAAAATATTTTCATTTCAATAAAATAAAATAATTTTATTTATTCTAATTGAAACTTGAACATAACTAATCCTAAAAAGAAAGAATATTGTAAAATAATTCCTTTTCAGCTTTAATAACTCATAAATAGTATATCCCAAAAAATAAAAACATAAAATGATAAATCAAATATCATGAATATAAGGATTTTCTGTTATAAAATTTCAAATGGGATTTAAAAACAATTTATAAATTAATATAGGTGTATTATATAACATTTGTCCCAAAGAAGACAATTTGAGATAAACAACCGTTCCAATGATCATAACATTGATGTAAACATTTACCATTGAATCTATTAATTGAATAAAATTTCAATTCAAAATAATAATTTTATAATTAAATATAATATAATAAAAAGTTATTAAAAAATAATCTCTGACGATCATAGATAAATAATAAATAATATAACCTAAAGAAAATAAATTAGGTTATGAAATTCCACACAACTTGGTAGCATTCATGTCAAATATATATGGCTAAAATAATAAAAATTGATACATAAAATACCATTATGAATTTATTTTTTAAGATATTACATGAAAAAATGGTAATATATATAATACAAAATAAATTAGATGCATAATATTAAACTATTCCTCCTCTAAGGAAAATTGAGACGAAGTCTCGTAAAACATGCAAACTATCAAGTAAAATTCCATTTGAAGAAATAAAACATATTGAAAGAATAAATACCATAATACATTAATTATTCATTATATTACATTTAAAAGTTGTATTATATATACAATATAATAAAAATAAGATTTCAATATGGCTTATGTCTCATAGAAATAAAAGTGAAATGAGAAACCCATAACTCTAATCCGACATTATTTCGAACATTTTTTATCCTACAATATAATAATAAAATATTATTTATTTTCCTTATAAATAACATTTTATAGGTTTAATAACATACAGATATATAATTTATTTTATTTTTAATGATATATTTTATTATATAATTAGTTAATTCAACATCAGGGATTTTGAGGACCTTCAGATCATTGTTTGAAAATGCATCTGGCCCGTTAACCATAGTCAAAGAGGTCAATATTTCAAAATATATAGAATAATATGAATTAAATATTTATCAAATTTATACATAAATATTACTTTACACACCAATTCTAGATGAACTATATGAAAAATTTAAAAATTTACAATCCCAGAGACGGTAAGCCATGTGTATGCTTGGGTAACATTTTCATTTTTCAGTGATATTTTTTAGAAAGAACAAAAGTAATATTTTGTATTTAATAAATTATAATCATATCATAAATACCATATTACTTATTTAAAAATACTTATATATATCATCCCTATCATTTAGTGATGAAAAACTAATAGTGTTGCGTATTAAGGTTGTAGTCCATACATACCCAAGAATGACATTATCATTTTTTCATGTAAGAAATAAGAGGATATATTATCATTTAATAGTGAAAAATAAGACATTAATATAATATATATTTAATTTATATCAAATATAATCATTAAATTTATCTTTATTACCATTCATGTAAATTGTTCAGGAAAAAACTATTCACATTGCATCGCTAGGCAGTAGTCTTCCATACACATGAGTGAAATTATCATATCCCTGACAAAATGGAATGAAAGATGTTATATTTGATATCATAACAATTTAATTATATATAAATTTTAAATATCATTTATATATATTAAATAAATTCATATAAAAATCTGTGATAGGAAATGATGGAAAAAATGACATCGGTTCGTGATGCGATAGTCTGCAGTACACACAAATGATGATTTTTATCCCATTTGAAGAAAATGATTTTGAGTTATATTATTAAATTAATAGAATAAAATATAATCATGTTTTATATACAAAATAAATTTTATAAAATAAATTTAATAATATATTTCGGCTAAGGAATAAGAAATAATTTAAAAATGCATATTTTAGCATGATACGTCATCTTCAGACAAATTCCTTTGGCAAGAACCAAAATCCATTATATGGTTTCATAATGAATAAAAAATGAATCTAGATAATGTGTTGGTAATTATGGAATATATTTAGGGGGTATATGGCCATTCCAAATGTCTTTGAACTTGTGAATAGGAGGGGATATACGTGACCTTTTAGAAGTGAGGTGAGTGGAACACTTATATGTTTTGAAAATAAAAATGAATACCCATGTTTTTTAAATTCTATAAGGATAAAAAATAGACTATTATAGATCCTCATAAATGATAATTTCTAAATATATCATTAAAATAATATTTATAAATATAGTTTGGTCATTATAAACCTCGTCTTTTAAGTTTAACCGCCTAGTAAATCATTTTTTTACCATAGCAATGTTAATTGTTTTTAACTTATAATTATGAAATTTTTTGATTATATTAGACTATATTAAATATTTCAACTAATAATATTTAATCCATTTTGATAAATTAATTTCTCATGATTGGTGGAATTTAGTTAAAATTAAACACATAGATATAATGAAAAGTGGGGTTTCCAGAAGTATATTTTTCAACAAAAATATCATTTTATTTTTAATCTATGTCTAGTAATTATCCTTATATGAATTTAAATTCAAATCCAAAGATATGTAATCTATAAATTTCATTTAATCTATTCCTCATTAAATGTTTTTAATTAATTAAAAAATATAATTATTCTATTCTTTAAAAGAGTTTCTAGAAAAAATCTTTTTTTAACCCAAAATAAACAATTATACTAAAATAATATATAAATTAGATTAAATTGTATTTATGTTGAATAAAAAAAATAAATAATATAAATTTTAATTAAAATTATATTCAAAATATTCTTTTTCTTTTAAATTAGTTAATTTATTGAAAATAAATGATAGATTTACAATAATTTTTATTTTTCACTATTTTTTGAAAAATCAATATTTTCTGAAAAATCATCAAATTATACAAAAAAATAATTTTAATATTAAAATTTTAACAATAATACTAGTTTAATCAAATAAAATTTCAAAAAAAATATTTATTAACTACTTAAAACACTTCTCTCAAAAAGAAATAAATTTATTTTTTTGAAGAAAAAACATCTTTGATGAATAACATTACTTTAATAAAAATGGATTTTTTATTAATTAACAATTGATAAATAAATTTATATTGAGTAGGGAATAAGCATAAATTTCATAAATTATTTAATACTATTCAAACCCACTAATTTAATGGCTAGTTTATAACATTTATTTTCAATATAATATTATTTCATGGTTCTTTTAATCTCATTATAATGTGTCTAATACGTTATGGATCAGAATTTTTTTTCTTTCAAATTATCATGGGGTTACATCATACCCCGCCATTCTTAATAAAATTTTTCATAATAATTTTAAATTTTTCATGGTAAATAATATTTTTATATTTAAAAATAAATTTTTCGTAAACCCACATCATAAACAGGGTTACAAAAACATTCTCTTAAAAGAGGGAAATGGAAATACGAAGGACATCACATAAAAAGGTTTTCACAGAGGGAAACATGGGTGTCATGTGACGAAATTGAAACTAATGATATAAATAAATAACTATGAATAATGATATTAATAATTGATCACAAGACATAAAATGATCAATAGTATATTAAGGACCTAAAAAATCATTGATGAGTTAAATGAACAATGATTCCATAGATATGAAGGTAACAAGATAAATTTTTTTCATTATGAATTTTTTCCTAGAGTTGAAGAGTTGCATTACCTTCTATATTGGAAACATAATAAAATTTAATTACACGATAAGTTGAAATTCATCCTTTACTCAATTTCTACCATATTTTATTTATGGATCATAATGATGAGTATTCCATATGAATTTTCTCATGTATGAAGAACTAAAATTAACCTCTAACAAATCACATAAATATAAAATTTATTACAATATTTTTACCATTTATTTAGAACTTATCCACAAAATAATAGCTATAACATGTTTCTATGATTCCAAAATCATTTTTCAATCCCACAGTTATCTATATGATAAAAAATATATTCTAAAATTAAACCTTATCATTTTCTATAAATTTATTTATATAAAAATTACAATTTCATAATAACTAGAAAATAATATAGGACATTGGTATGCACTTCACCCTTATTATCATTCAGTTGTGGGTTCATTAACCACGACCTTGATGGATGTGATGGGTTATCGCCTAAACTTCTAGTTTTCCTTTTTACTGAAATTATATCCTTTTAATGTTATAATAAGTTTGATGGACATTATAAACAATATCCTTAATTATAAAAAGATATATAAAACTAGGTTGTTATCAAAACCATTAAATATATGAAAATATAATTTCACCTCAAATAATACATTATGTTGAAACTAAGGGTCACATAACCTAATCCCAAGAAAACAAGTAAAAAATGTTTGTTAATTACCTCAAAATTTCATTACATAAAACATAAACAGCGTGTCAATGAATATGAGAATATAATTAAAAGAAATTATATATACATACTATGGAATCCATAAATCATAAGATAACATTAAATAAAGAAAGTTTAATCACAAATGTTATATAAACCCTTCTATGATACCATCTATAATAACCTCGAACCTACAATCCTTAATTCAGTTATAAAATCATAAAATTATCTTTTTTGGATTTGATACTAATGATGCTAAATATATTCACCATAAAAATCATACAACATAAAGAGGGAATACGGGATCATATACATAACCATGGACTTTGTAGGTTTAGATATTTATAGAAATATGAAGCAATATTACATAAAAAATTCCAAAGGGATAAATTGTTTAATTTTCCAACAGTAAAAATCTTTTAATATTTCATATTAATCCTTTAATATATCCCATAGACTCCAATTCATTAGAAACTTTTATAGATATATATTATTTAATCATCATTCATCATAACATGGGGAATATGAAACATAAGAAGGGTGATCTCAAATTCTATTTAAGGGTAACATTAGAATTATAAATTGAATATACTTAGAAATAAATATATGACTATAATTTAATGATTAAATTATGCAAGTGAATGAACATAACATAAGATATCTCATACCCACAAATACAAGGATCATTAAACAAGCGACATGTAATAAGGATTTCACAATGACAATAGTCATTGGATTCAATAATCACAAGCCATGAAATTTCAATATTGATAAAAGGTAACATCAAAACCCACATAAATATAAAATAAAATGTGTCAGTATCTTAGTACAATATCTTTATAGAATCCTTATAAAGTCCATAAAAACCACTATAAATTATAATAACCATAGAATCTACATTTTATATAATTACACAATGCATTTGAGCACTATCTAGGTGCATCCATTATATAAGCTATATTGAGATCACCAGTTCTATCTGGGTGCACCCATCATAGATATTATATCAACATCCCCTGATGAAATCATGGTGATACAATCATAAAATTATATATATGAACCATAAATAAAGTTTACATAGATTTAATTTCAACGTAAAAATCATAAAAAAATAATTATTCTTTTCATAACATTATTAACCTATTGAAAATAAATGAGTTCCATGATAGTCTCTTTGAAACATTATTAAACCATGGTAAATTAATGTGTTCCCTAAAATTATCTTTGAAAAAGATTAATTCATGAAAAATAAATGACTTTTATAGTAATGCCTATAAAACCTGATTAACCCATGGAAGATTAATAGGTTCAATAAAAATAAATTTTAAACAATATTAATACATAAAGTGAAATAGCAAGGACGATATCAACAAAAAACATCCCCACTGAATAATATGTAAAATAAATGGTTTCTGACATTGGTGAATTTAAAAATAGTTAAAAGATCACTAAAAACATTATTTCTAAAAAAACATTTTACTTTGAAAATAAATATTTATGAAATAAAAATCCATAAAATATTGTGTAAATATTTTTACATTAAAATTAAAATAGAAACATATAATTTAACATAAAAATAAAATACTGGTAATTATGGTGTAAAATCCTTTCTTGTTGTAAAAGATAAAAATTAACAATATTTTCCAATTTTTTTTAAAATGGAGTTAAAATCATCCCATTTGGAATGTATTAAAAACTATTCTTTTAAAACCATTTAAAAAAAGGTAAAATACCTTATAAAATAGATTTAATAAATATTAAATATTTTAAAAAGAAATTTTTTTAAATAATTTTCTAAAAAATGTATATTAAAGAGAATGATTCATAATCTAGAAGAAGATACCAGATAAAAATCACTTATACTAAAATTTATTTATATTTTTAAAAGATATAAGGGAGGAAATGAATATTAAAATTATGAAAAAAATTAATAATAATAGGAAAATAAATGATATTTTGTTCAATAATTAATAAAATATTATTTCAATTGAATAATTATTGAATATAAATAATTCCAAAAATAAATGAGATTGTAGTGTAATGTATTTTCTACTTTGGTAACTATACAGTTGTAATCCTAATAACAAAATAACATAAAATGATACATTAAATTTCATGTAAATACGAATTTTGAAGATATATCATGTCAAAGTGGTATTTTATACACCTAATAAAATAATATTGTTGTATAATATAATTTATATCCCAAAGATGACAATTTGAGACAAGAAACCCTTACAATGTTTGTTATGTTGAAGTAAGAATTAAAAAATGAGTCTGTTATATGTATCAAATTTATGTTCACATAAAAAAATTGTGAATTCATCATAATTTAATCTCAAATTATTACAAACCTAATTGTATAATATCAATGACAATAAAGAAATAAGATAATTGAATGAGAAGAAACTGTTTTACGAAATTTTCTACCACTTTATAAATTTCATGTAAATCCTCTAGGATAATATAATTCAAATTGATACCATGCTCAATTAATATTTTATTAATTTATAAGAAAAATATGATGTATATAAACCATTTAAAATAAAATATTTTCATAACCTTAATATATTCTTCAATGATTGTAAATTGACATGAAGTACCTTATGATTAAAAACCACGTTTCATCAAAATATGCATAGATCGACCCCAAAGAGTCCTCAACAACCCTAAAAAGGATGACAAAGATAAAAAAAATAAACAATGGGGATCATGGAATGCAAACATTTAGTGTTCCTACCTCATGTAGAATTTTATAATGTAATTTTTTTATCAGTATCTCACTACTACCATATAATGATCTAACACAACCCATTATACATAGTGAAATCTCATTCCTTCTTTCCATCTATATTTATCATAGTATCAATATTTATATATATATCCATATCCCATATCTATTACTATATTGATCACAATATTACTAATCCAATATATATTATACAAGAGAATAAAATGAGGAAAGTATAAAATAAAACGATTAAGGAAAATATAAAAAAAATCGAGGAAAAAAAGAACAGGGGCCAATACCCAGTCCCAACACCATGATTGAGGTTATAAATCACCAAGTAAAACCCTAATCCAAGACTTATATTTAGAGTCATATTGTCTATTTGACACTCTATTGAAATGATATAACAATTCGAACTTATATTAATAAAGTAAAATTTTAGTAAAGAAATATTAAATATTATTCCAAAATTTAAGCAACTCTAAATTCCAAAAAACACCATCCCCAGGGTAAAACCCCCATTTTGAGTAAAATATAGTGGTTATAAAAATTATACATGTTCTTATACAAGGTTAAAATGAATGTTTTACCACTTATAAGACTCTAAAACCAAAACATCACATTTATGATCACTTTCAAAACCTAGAAATCCACATAGAGTTTTAAAATCTACATATTATAAAACATTTCATCCTTAACAGGAATCAGTGGTCTTATATCCACAGATAATGAACCATCATGGTTATTAATTAATTGTGAACTCATTTAATTATAATCTATAATGAAAATGGTGTTTATCCTCTGAATTCTAAAGAAAATGACTAAATAAAATCAGAGGTCAAGACACTACATTACACCATGCTAACACTACAAAGAGATTTTTTGACCACACTCATCCATCCTATGATATTACAACATCATCTGTCTCATTTCTGTCATCGGTTCCATCTCATACTCATTCTCAATTGTAGATCTATCTCGTTCAAAGGCTGTAGATTCAGGTGTGCTTCGACGGTGAGTGGTTGATGGCACATTGGATCTTCCCCGGCTACCTCTTTTATGTTCTGAACTCTCGGTAAGCTAGTCCCTTGCAGTTCAGACTGGGAACATCTGATTCAAGGCGTTTTTGGGCTTCATAGCCTGCTATTCATGGATCTCCAAGAGTCTCCGTCTTATTTTATGGTTTTGATCCCCTTTCCTTCTCAATCTTTGATTTTTATCATTTTTCTAGGGTTTTAATCCTCGGTTACATTCCATATTTGGTTCCATGTTTCAATGCAGCATTCAGTATTTTAGGATTTTTGTGTGTTTTTGTGTTTTTTTTTGATGGGTTTGGTCGTATTTGATACTGGTTGTTCACTGAGGGTGTGGGTCGTCGGCGTGAAGGCTTCGGTGTGAGTTTCTAGATCATCTTGCTGTTTATGGATATTTTTCAGTGGTGGGGTGGGTTCTGGTGGTGTCATAGATGGAACCAACGTATTATGATTTGGGCTGATGTGAATAGAGGATCAAGTTGTTCTGATCGGGTGGCTCCTATTCAAATTCTAATGGTCATCAACAATGGTGGTGTGGCGTCTCTATCAGCGTATGTATTGTTTTGAGTTTGTTATATAGGTGAAGGTTTTGGATTTCTTCTGCGTCGACAATTCCAGGGTTTATTGCTATTGTTTCCGACTGGAATGGCTCGTTTCATTCTCTTCTCTAGATCCATAATTATCCTACTATCTCTTATGTGGAGCTACGCATAGGGGTTCAAGGGTCATTGGGATGTGAGATTGACCTGGTGGCATCAGGATGAAAATGGCAAAGACGACTCGTTTCTCGAAGGCATAGATGTGTTCGGCTCTAGTGTTGATGATGATGGTGGTTGTTAGTGTGTGAATGATGGTGGTTGTGGGACGTGGGCTGGTTCATCATCTGATCATGGTTGTGTTTGAATGGTTTTAATTTTGAGCTTTTTTTAATTTTCTCGTGGTTCATTGAAATTTGAATTTTCAATGGGTGGATTTTGAATTGGTTGAATTTGTAACTTTTGGGTTTGTTTTAGTTCACACATACACTTTAAAAGTTTCTTTTAAAAATAAATATATATATATTGTGGTGGTATGATATTTCAACATCATCCACAATTCATCATTAGGTTCGTGGTTTTCCCCACAAAAGTACACAACCTAAAACCACTGATTCCAATACATGATTTTTCCTTCCGTTGGAAGATATTATCAATGAACATCATTATCAGTCCACCAACCCACTCAATGTAGTTCTCACTTCATCCTACTATGTACCCACACAAGGGTAAATTGATCAAATACTCTCCACCACTAGAGTATACTTATCGTTACATCAAAACTAAACACCAACTCTAAATCCCATGATCCACCATCATCAAACACAATGACTTGTATGGAAAAACCCTATCATTCATGAGCACCGAACCAAAATAAAAAAACATTACCCATTCATGCTACCTAATAACATTTCCCCTAATGATATTTGATTTTTAACTCCGAACGATGGTTAACACACTCATACAACTAATGGTGAACTCCCCACCATGTGGATTAATTTATACAATTCAATGAACACGACCTCAACTGGTTCCATTTCCAAATGTCTTCTGCTCCTTTTATGCCACAATCACCAATTAAAAACCTCTGACACCACATCTCCTTAACAATACAAGTGAATTTCATGGCCTATGTTTTTCAATTTATAGCACCTGATTCATTCCTGATATCCCCCACTAACATGGAGGAAATTTTCAAATCCTTATCCACACCCCAAGACGTCAAACCCATATGTGTTTCACCCAAACTCATTGGCCCCCTACTCGTACCTGACCACATGTCGATTCTAATAAATAGGACTCACATGTAACCAAGATGACTCACAAATGTCTTACTTAGACACCATGGGTGTACATTATAATATGAACTGGTCCATCACCTAGTCTGAGCATCTATTCCCATTGAAGTTATTCATGATACCTAACAACCTTAGGTGATTCCACATAAAAAAAATCATCATACTAATTATTCAAAAGTTCCCAAGAACCTCCCATGTTTCAGTCTCATATTATAAATCACATACTTATTCTTCAAATTAATGGAAGAAACCAACACCCACTAACCCTTCTCGCAGGTTACCACCGATCACATATAAATACCGACTCACTAAAAATGAATCTTAAATATAGTTCTCCATGAATACCACCAATCCCTTATGTTGATATCTCATTTTAGGGTCACTTGGTTAGAATTACTTTCCCGTAGGCCAAGCTTTTGACCCAATCCACAACCGACTATGTGCGATTCATGCTCGTATCTCAAAATCCACAATATCACCAATACTAAACACCAAATAAAATTGTATCTAAAATGAAAACATTACATTCTGACCACAACACACTGCTAGGGTACGTATATATATATATATATATATATATGATATATTACTTTATAATTTTAACACATGAGCAACATCCTTGTTCCCACCAAGACTATTACTTGACAAATAGAACACCACATAATACACTCTAAAATGATTATTGTTTTATATGGTTTATGATAATATCAAAATATGAGGGTAAAACTATGCCTATAGGGGAAAATTATATGTTATTTTAATTCTAATTTATTGAATAAAACATTATATAAGTTATAATTTACATCTCATTTAACCGAAACACATTAATAGTCTATAAATTAAGGTGATTATTCTAATCTCTTAACCCTTTATGGTATAGCCTACCATATATTGGCCTACCAATAACTTATATCCTCTATAGACACTCATATGCATATTCTCCCTTGAGGTTCATGTCTCACAGGTCACGTATACACACACCACATCATCGAAAACCATCCATGTAAAACCTCACACATATTTTACATAAGGGAATTCGATTCCAATATATGTGGTAAAACATAGAATAGGTGGTTACATGCACCTAAATTAACTAATATTATGTATAAATTCTTAAAGAGGGTTCTAACACTTAGGCATTATGTTCCCTAATGACCAACTAGGATAATTGCACCACATATGCATTATTACTATGTCATTATCCTCCTCATCATATGTTTCATCACAGATCTACATGAAATTCCATCCGAAGAATATATATATATATATGTATATATGTATACAAGCCATCACCATTGACTATAACTTCACTATGTAAATGTATTAGAAAATTTATGATGATTAGTTGTGGATAGTTTTAAAAAACATCCTTGATTATTAATAACAACACCCAATAGTAGGATGATAAAATATGGATCATTAATTATTGATATAATACATGATATTACTATCTCCTCTACAATCAAAGAGACAAATCAAATCATTGGACTCTTCAAAATGTGAAAGGATCCAAAAATACATCATAATTAATAAAATCCAAATCACATGGGTTTTGTTGGTACTGAAAATATTATCCAAATATAATAATGAAAACCAAAACCACAATCCATTATCCCTACTAACCTATAATGATTTTGAGAATAAGTGTTTTCAACACACCAGCCTATCATTCTTTATAGGATTCGACACATTAGAAAATATATGATTTAACATGTCTTAAATAGTTAATCTAAAGAAATGTAATTTATATGATACCACATTATAAAAACTTGGGCCAACTCAATCATTGAACAATTTATATACTAGTTCTCTAAAATAGCTCATTATCACCTCCTAGTATAACAGATATTTCTTACTACTCTTTTTGGTATAAGGTAGTATTGTGAGGATAATACACCCCCATATTAGTGTGTGCAACAACAATAAAATAACCCACCAGCATACATATCCGAGTGCAAAGATATAGAAAATAAGAATAACATGCTATAGTAATATTGATTTCATTGAAGGACTGAATAAACATGTTATACATTGAAAACTAATCACCCAATAGGTTTAACTCATATATATAAATAAATATAAAACGATCATGATCCAAATCAAAGAAATACAAACTACCTGGTCTGTAATACCCCATCATGCAACTCCTTTCTGATCATAAGCTTCCACATGAGTCACTTCACTCAATCATGAAATCATGGGCATCCTCCCTATTATTATTTTATCAATTATTAACCTAAAAATAGATACAATTTTTGTAAACACGTTGAGTTTCATGTATATGGGGTGAAAAATAAATGTCAATAGACAACCACCAATGATGAACTGTCAAATTACTATTATAAGTACAAGGTCATGAATTATTCCTAACCTATCCAAAACATAACTAAAATAAAAAAATGAAACCACCATATATCATATGGACTGTAAACACAAAAATTAATAAAATAATTTTTAACCTTGATCATTATGGATTATTGATTTCAACCATACCTGCTTCAGATGGTACTAACAATATCTATAAACACACTAAATCACTATAGGGGGGTGCAATACCTTGATTTGGGATCACCCATCTTCACCTCCACTAAATGTAAGGTATAATTTTTAGTATTAGTTGGATATCCTATATGTATGGAATCATGTATATCCTTAGAATACCAAGAATACCAATTATTTTATGGCTAACTTGTGGAAACAAGATTTCTTATCTATATCATGATTATATTATAAATTCAAATTCTTGGGTCTTTATCCATATAAAATAATGAAAAGGAAAATATGGTTGATTATTAAGGGGATTAAAATTATGAAACATATAAGGAATAATATCTTGATACGAAATGATAACTAGGAATCTTGAAATAATCAACACAATAACCTATTCCCAAACATATCTAGAAAATGAAATCAGATTGTGTCTATCAAATCCAAAAGTGTATCCTATGAATAAATAAAGGTGATAATCATCATCCTTAAGGATTTCACAATAATACAGTTCATGGAATAAATGGGGACACCTAGAAACCTCTAACATTATTTGGATTCTATCATTCATTGAATCCCGAGTGATGTGATAACTAATAGTGGTTTTCAAGATTTGCATGGAATACTTTTCATTTTCATACTACATAGATGAATCCTAGAGACACTTGGTATTCTATTATAGTATCGAATATTGGATCCTATGATAATATGGGATACACGAATTTATTTCTATGAATTAATTTTAATTAAAACATTTAATTATAGTTAAATGATAATATTTTTTAACTCTGAAATGGATCCCAATCATTGAGGAATTTAACTTAATATTGAATTTATGTCATACTTAGAGACACAAATGTTTAAATATTTATATTATTATAACTAAAAAAAATACATATTTTTTAAATTCCATAATCATGTGAAACTGATATGGGATGAAATAAATATATAAGGTCAAGACTTAGGTGTCCATGGAACCTAGCTATAATATTTGTTGAGGTTGTCACACCCCTTAAGAAACTATAATTAATTGCTAATTATCTATTCATTATAAATTTCAATTTTATTAGTAATGGAATTGATTATTTACTTGAATCTATATGGTTTCCAAAATTCTATAATCCATCTTATTACTACCCCTTACCAGGACAAATTAATTGTGGAGTTGTAATGGGAAATTTTACATTAATGATGGTGTTATCATACCTACTCAAAACCAGGCTATCAATGGGTTCCCATAAGAGACATATAGGATATAATGTGTGTAGTGGAATCCCACATAGGATCCTCATAATTGGTGAATATGTATAGGAATACATCTTGAGAGACTCCAAGTAAGAACAAAAGTGGTGACATCCCAATTATGACCCTCTTGGATAGAACAGAAGTAGGGGCACCCCTCTTGGAATCCTTAGTCACTAAATTGTCTCTAAGATAAATATCCATATATCAGGTTCACACATCCAATTAACAAATTTATAACACTATGAAACCTCCATGGCCAAAAAATAGTAATTGTCACATTAAATATATCATCATGCCCATCTCATTCCCAAGTCACTCTTGGTTGGCCCAAACACCCAAATTATTTGTTTCCTTGAGTTTCTTCCCATTTCTATTAACCAGGTAGAATCTTATTAACCATAATCCAAAAACCATATAAGTAATAAAACATGAATAATTCATATTATCTTGACCCTCATATTGTTCTCATCGCTTATCTCTCTCAATATTCCCCTAATTCCATTTTTAGGAGGAAGACACGCTACATTAAAACTTACTCACATAAACCACCTATTAAAAGTCCTAAAAATAACACAAAAGAATACACCACCAAGATATATATGGATAAAATACTTAATATAGTCTTTTAATTTTTTCAATTACAGATTAGGGGCACAAAACATCCTAAAACTCTCAAATGTGTAATAAGGTTATAGTACAAAGAGTGTACCTCAAGTATATGATATATGACCCAAAACTCTACCTTGATGATGCAATTATATCCGACCCAAGTACACCCAATGTATATCCACGTACTAATATAAGATTATGGAATTCATGGGTTATATTTATACACTAATAAATTATCATGGAATACCTTGGGTTTAGTCATTTGATATTAAATAGTCATGGAATACATGGTGTTTGGACATGTACTATTACACCATAATGTCTCCCTTATATGAGTATTTTTTCTCATTACTCATCCACATGGATATTCCCAACTACATGAACTATACTCAGAGTACATTTTTTAAACATCCAAAAATCCATCTTATGCGAATATGAATAAAAACAATATTTTTTCTTGAAACCTAACATTTTATGATCGTAATTACACGAATGGAATCCCTAAAAATCCAACTAAAACCAATGATATCCTTAAAATAGGTATATATCGATAACCATGAGATCTCCAGAAATTGATATAGGTATATAAAAGTAAAAAATAATTAAATTATGGGTGATGAAGCATTAAAATGTAAAATGATACTACATCAGATAGAATTTGATAATTCTTCTGTTCTATCTATATCCCACAAATATCCAATAATGAACCAAAATGAACTAAGATCTAGAGAAACACCATCTACCTCCCATCCCCTCTCCCTCATTTTCAATATATCATCCATGAGGCATAGGATCCTTGATAAGTAATATATAGGGTGAAAACCCACCAATTTATACTCAAGGTTATGCCCTAAAAAATAAAAATCACAAATTTAAAACTCAACCACAATGTCTAAATATCAATAACTTTTTTTGTTCAAAATATAGCACCATTAAAATAAAATTAAATATAATAATAATTCATTAATTTAATATTTAATATTACTCCAAAAATTTTAATAGATTAGGATTTCACCATACTCCTCACATAAGATAAAAACCCATTATGGAAAAAAGTGATCATAAAAATTAACCAAGATCATTTTCATTGAAAAAATGATCATTTTACCCATTAGAAATCACTAGAATAGAAATTTTAAATTTCAACTCAATTACACAACCTCAAAAGAAACACTAGGTTTTATAGTAATACCTTATACAAGGTGATGTGTGACCAAATGTTATAATATATTAGAATAAAATGTTGGACGATAACTATATTTAATGTTGATGCTATAAATATTATAAAATAATAATTGTCTAACTAAATAGATAACTCTTATCGACATATGTAATATTTTATGAATTTATGAAAGGATACATGTTATATTTTTCTAAAGGGGAAACAATCCAATGGAGATATAATTTAATGATTAAAATGATGCTTCATGACATGTGATTAGTAAAGTCTTGCGTTTGAGGCACAGAATTGATTTTTCTAGTGAAAATGAATTCAAATACATTGTAAAATCACAATTCTTTCCATAATAATACAAAATTCATAATATATGATAAAATAATTTAAATTTACAGTCATGTATAAACCATGAAAATTCTTGGTTTCACAAATATTGTTACACCGTGAAACCTTATGATGTGATTTTCCACTTATGGTTTTCTGAATTTAATGGTGGGGAATTAAATTTAACTCACTACTAAATCATGGGGTTGGAATATAAATATTATTTGGGTGAATTTTGGAATTTATGACACCAATGGTCAGGAATTGCACTTATAAATTCAGGGTCTGGGAGAAGATTTAAATCATAGGAAATCAGATCCTGGGGAAAGGTGTTATTGTGTGGTGATTCCTTCACTTAAAAAACACCACATTTTATCTAAAATATTATTTATTTCTTTTTCTCAGCCCATCATAGATATCAAGAGGGGGTGTTTTTCATTTGTTTTTTGGAAATCTTAATGAATGTGAGTTGATGTGATATGTATTTTCTTTTAAATAAATTTTTTTTCAGGGGTGAGGAGTTGGTTGCATTCACTTATTATTGTGAATACCTTCCTATCTCATTATATTACACATTATAATTATATTATCATATTCACATATATGTATTTTTAATAAATTAACTAGATTTTATTTTCTTATATGACCATTAGGGAGATTACCTTCTATATTTTGAAATGGTTTTAGGTTACTTATGATTTGATTATTTAGTGTGCTTGACTATAGTAAAAGGATAGTCTTAATATAGAGATTTTATTCCTAGACTGAACGATTACGTTTGAATCAATTTTTATGAAAAAATAATTAATTTTTCAATTTTTTATTTTTTATTTCATCATACCCAAAAAATTTCAATTACAAAACACCATTATTTTATTTTCCACTCTCTTTTTCAAAAAATACATACTATTTTATAATTATTATTTTTCCAAATATATTTTATAATTATTTCATGATTATTAATGTAATTCTAATTATCCAAACCATTACATGTGGGTTCGATGTAATACATGATAATACAATCATTCATAATTTCATATTTATTGATTTTAGTTGTTTTTTACTTATTAAATATTTCATTCAATATCCACTTTCTAATTGAAGAAGATAATTTTTTGGTATGATATTTTCGCCACTCTTGGGGATAAGAAATAATTAATTTATAATTAAATAATTTTGAAAAAATAATTCTTCCATCAATTTTTGTCTCAAAATATTATCATCGTCATTTCATTTGTGCATAAAGATTTATTTTACTATACATTGATATTTTTTGTTGTAAAATAATTACAATGTATTTTGAAGAAAAAATAAAAAACCCACTTCTTTTTGAAGGTTATAAAACATAATTTGAATGAGAATATAATGATTAAAATTATAAGAGGAATATTCCCACAACTATACTTGATAATGGAATTCAGGACCACCCGGACTCAAAATAAGACATTAAAGAGGATTCTCTTTATCTTAAATGAATGGATAGTGTAACTAAGATATGTTTCAAAGATAAATTTAATTTTTTAAATGATACATAAATCAATATGTTTTAATATGAAGAGTATTAGTAAGAAGAATAATATAATGAAAAGGGATCTTTAGGTGGTGCATTTTTATGAATATTCTTTAAAATTCGGCAGAACAGGTAGAGAAAGTAGAAAAACAAGAAGAAATTGTAGCACTCTTCCCTAAATATAATAAAAAATGAATATATAGTTGAGTAATATGATATTTTGGGTACTAAATATCAATATATAAATGAAGAATATGAATAAAAATTTCCAAAAATTGAAAAAGAATAAGTCTGCCTAATTTGGATACATTTTGAATTCATCCTAGAAAATTTATAAATGCCCATATTTTTCTTATCTTCAAAGAGTTAGAAAAAAATTTTAATTTCAAAATTATGAATTGGGATAGTTCAACTTCAAATTAAATTTTTTTTAACCTATGATGGGTGAATATTTATCATACGCCCATTACATGAAACTAATAATATTGAGTGACACAAAAAAAGATCCTCCTATTTGGGGAAAACAATATAGTTTTTTTCTATCTAGGAAATTATTATTATTTTTATCCTAGAAATTAATTTATATTATGAAATTATTTTTAATTCATCCTATATTTTGATACTTTATGTAACTAAACTAGTTCTTTGATGAATTGTATGATTTTTTAGGTCCATTGTAAAGGCATAATGACACATTTAAATAATGAAAAAATAGAATTTTAAGGTTATAATGTGTCAAACATAAATTCAAAATCAGATTATGAGTTTTAATTTTACTATTTTCTTCCACACCACTACATTTATTCTCATGCAATCATATTTTGATGTTTTACTAATCATAGAGACAAATACTAATGAAAACATCATCATGCCATAATTTTAAATTTATTTTTAAATAAAATTAAATGTGAGCACTATTGGAATAAATAAATATAGAAATAAAAATTCATTTTTATTTAAAAAAACAAAATTTCCGAGATTTTATATTTTTTATAAATGATTTTTTTCTAAAATGTTTATTACATTGAAAATATGAAATTTATCTTGACTGATTTCTGTTTCTAAATTTATAAGAATTATTTTACTAATTGAGCATTATGATTTTTATTAATTATTCTAATCATAATATTTTTGATTATTTATTAATTATATATCGTGAAAATTTTAAGAATGACTTCTTCTAGAATGTTATTTTCATCTATCTAAAACTATGATTGCCAAAAATTCAGATTTAATAAGATTATGTCATATTTTATTGAGGCATTTTCCTTCGATAAACCTTTAAATTAATCCTTATTAAGACCATTGAATCCATGAGTTTCCTTTCTGTAAAAGATCTATATTACAAATCTATTTTATCCTTTTCTAAAATTATCTATTCATATTTCATGATTATCAAATAAATGAGTTTAGGTGTATTGAAAATAGGGTAGAATGGATGTTCATATGTAAATTGAGAATTGTGGGGGATGTTTTCAGTGGATATTTGGATGGTTCTTGAGTATTCATTTATTTTAATCTATTTTGTACCCACCTATAAATAACAAAAAATGGGTTATTCCTTAAAGGGTAAATAATCACCACTTATTTTATGAATTATTTTTTATAATTTGGGGTTACTTCTTGGATGTGATTTATGTCTATAAAACATTTGAAAATTTTAAAAAAATATGAAACATTCATTATTGATTATAAGTCATTGATTTTTTTACATTTATTTGTGTTTTGGGAAATATATATATGTCATTTTAATTTATCTACTTTATTTTTTAATCGTTAATTAATTTATTTTCTAGAAAAGTACAATACAGATTAACCTAATTCTTTATCTTAAAATTTTTAACACATTTTTACACAATAAACCTAAAACTTCAATGGTATTTTAACCTAAAAGAAACACCAATTGGTTAATTTTGATTTTCCCTCAAATAATTCTATAATGTATATGAATTTATATCCAATAGTAAGGAGAATTATTTGAGTTATGAGAAAAATTTTATATTCCGTTTTTACATTGATGATAAGAAAAAATCAATGTGGGGTATATTTTATATGTCATTGACATTGAGAATGAATCATAAAAATTATGAATGAATGAATGAAGTGTTATGATCAATTAAAATTCAAAAACGTAAAATACATGTAATTGAAATATTTCAAGGGTGTTTATCCTTTTTAATGACATTAAATATTATTCTTGAGGATAATCATGTTTTTATTTTATTTTTAAATTTGATTTTAATATTTTATGAAAATAATATAAATAGAAAAATTAAATATTTTTTTATTTAATTGATAAATATTTTATATATATTCAAAATTTTATTAAATTATTTGGTTACATGTGGAATATATTCAATGAGAAAAAATGGAGATGCAATTCATAGATAAAATGGGCCCCATGATTTGGGATAAGTCAACTCTTGATTAAGAGGTTCAGAATAGAAAATTTAAGTAGAAAAAAATATAAATACATTTGGAAATCAAACTTATTGAAATGAATCACCTATTCATGATGTGAAAATAATTCAGAATTCATGGTGAAATAATTAACAAAGGAAAATTACACATATGGATGGACCATGAAAAATCATAGAATTATACATATTATCATACTAGGAAATTTTCAAACAACATTTTCATGTTCTATTTTGTTTTTTATTTTAGGGTTAATACCACAATTTTCCACACTAGTATTCCATGGGATGGTATATACACATTATATGGGTAACAGTTTTGAATTTATGTCAACTAGTGGTTCCCATTAAACAATAAAAAAATGGATGAGGAGGTGTCGTAAATAGTAAGTGATCTAGTACCGAGGTAATGTGTTTTCCATTTTAGAGTCTTACACCATACCTAAAATATTTTTTCTTTAAGTATTTTTATTTTTTATTTTTATCACCATATCATGTAAATCATGTGGGGTTATTTCCATTCGTGTCATATTAATTTCAATGAAAATCAATTAAAGTAATATGTATTTTATTTTGAATTTATAGTTTTTTATATTTATTGAATTCATCTATTTTATAAAAAATCATTCCACCATATTCTTTAAGACATGAACATTTTAGTATCTGTGGGTTTGAGATTTAGTTTTTAAATCATTAAATATATTGTCATTTCCCCCATGAACATGGGGATAATTTCATTCTATGTTTAAAAATGGTTTTGGGTTTCCAATATTTTGATTTTTTGAAGTATATGACACTAGGAAATGGATAATTTTTTGATATATAGTGTCTACCATGACCAGTAGCTTCACATCAATTTAATTCTGTATATTATAAATTTATATAAATTATTATATTTTTTACTACATCATGCTCATTGATTTTCAATTACTCATCACATTTTGTTTATTTTCTCCAACCCATTTAAAAAAAATACATTCTCGATAGTGTAATTTAACCTTTGAAAGTATATTTTTAGAATTATTTTTTTATAACTAAATTAATTTTAATTATACAAAAAATGTCTTCTTAAGATAAACCTTGGAATTTCAAATCATTTACTACTAAATTATAGATTTCGTGATCATTTTTTCATGTCCATTATATATTTTTAAATATAGTATCACTGCTAAAGTTAACACCACCTCCGGGTGGTACGATTTTCATATTTTATAGTAATATATTATATTTACATATAATTGTGTTTTATATGAATCCTTTTTTAATAGAACATGAAATTATATTTGAGATACAATAGTTAAGAGTGAAATAGTGATTAAGCAGTATTACACAATGAAAAATTACTCGTTTATAATTACAACATTTTTAGTACATGTACATAAAATTTCATTTTGAATATAACAACTATTTAGAAACATAACTATAATCATCATGTAGAAATTGAGTTTTGATATTATGTTATAAGAATTATATTTGAAATAATTTTAAAAATTACAGTTAAATAATTTTATATGGATAAAGTTTATCATAACATGTCCTTTAATTTATCTTATATTTAAATTTGAAAAAAATTAAATTGTTTAATATTATTTTTTTATCTTTTTTACATACCCTAACACTTATATTTAAACGGTTCTAAATCACTTACATATAGAATTGGTGGATTTTTTAAGTGGTTTTATTTGTTTTTAGTTTATTTTTGTACATAAAATTCAATATTTAAATTTAAAATTTAAAAGATTAAATGTTTCAAACTTTTTATACTATTTTATGGTTCTATTTATAGTGTTATTTTTTGGTTTTTGTTCTACTATTTTATTTTTGGGGAATTTTATTTTAATTTAATGTTACAAAAAATTATTTTTATTTTATTTTATTTTATTATCGATTTTAAATATTGAAAAATATATATTTTTCATATAGGTTACTATATAATATATAAAAACTATAGTTTACCAAATTGATTATTTAATATATCTAATGTTATAAATGGGTTTTCACTATTTTTATAGAATAACTAGCATAAAAAATTCATATTCTAATGGTTTTTAATTATTAAAGTGATTATAATTTAAAATTAGAAATTAATTACAAATTTTTATTTTGATTAATAATAACCGATGTGAAAAAAAATATATTTAAAATTTAACATGAAATAACACTACTAGGTAACCAATGATAAAAATATACAAAGAATGACCTAGAAAACACTATTTTATTAGTATCTTGGGTTTCCCAAGGGTTATGTCAGTCACTCTTTGGACCTTGGACAGGTACATAGTAGTCCCTTGTTTTATTAAAGGGGGATACTCTTATAATTTCCTATTCAAACATTTTATCCCCATTATAACTTTCTTCAACCACCATTTTTTCAGTCATTCATAAGATTATTATAAGACTCCTACATATCTTCTTATCCTAATCCATATTCATCATGATTTAGTATTGGTGGAAGGGAATTTATTCATGTTAAATACATGTTAATCTCTATCTCTCTCATATATTCCTTCTTCCATTTTATTATTCTCTCTATATAATAATATCATGCATAGGGGTTTTAGGTTATCATTTCCACTTGACATGGTGAAATAACCTATAATAACTAGGTTTCATATTGATTTTTTTATTCTTCTTTAAATTGTTTTCTATTCATCTATTTTTTAGGAAATGTGAAATGGGGGTGGTTTTACCTTGACATTCCACAATATAGGAATTTAATTATAGGATGATTAGATGATATATATTATGGTTATATATTTTCATGGTCCATTATTTATTTTTTTATATTCCACCATGGTTTTTATGGGTGTTTAGTGATTTGGAATATTGATTTTTAATTATTTGGATTATTTGGATATGTGATCTAGTAATATGGTTATTAGGATTAGTTTTTAGAATTTTTAGGATACAATTTAGAGATCATTGATTTTGTTAGATCTCACCAAAGATTCATGTAGGGTATTATTAATCTATCTGATGAATTTTGAGGCTATTCTTTGAATATTATTACTTACTATTTTCATATTTTAAAATAAATACAAACACCTATTTTATTAAGTTATGAATATATGGTTTTCAATTGTATTTACATAACTTTTGATAAATATTCTCAACGGTGACATGGTTTGAATATTCAAGATGGTTTATTTGTAATTGTTTTATTTAGATACCTGATTTTAACCCTTATGTTGTTTTGGTTATGGAAAAGTTGTTTTTTTTAAAATATATTTTTCCATTTAATGTATTATTTTCAATTATTTACAATTTTTTTCAAAATTATATTATTTATTTATTTCCCTATTTTGATGAACAATGAAATTATCGATATCATTATTAACTAATTTCATACATGATTTTATATAATAATTTTTTTTATAATGTAATTTTTTTATATTTGAGTGATGATTTATAAAAAGTGTTATTCATGTAATTCCAAATAATGTAGATCATTTTAAATAATGCATCACTTTAAATGTTTAAGATTGAGTAGTTTGGTAATATTCTATACATGATTACTCCGATGTGCCCTTGAAATGGTTTTTTGAAGAGATATTTTCATCCTACCATATCCTAAATGAGTTATAATAGTACAATTCAAACATAACCTTGATTAAGTATTACAATGTTGGAGAGATGAAAAATGTGCTTCCTAGCTCAAAACAAAAAATATAGTCCTTATATAAATTTTATTATGAATTGTTTTTCACCAAAAAAACATAATTAATAAGATTTTTATTGGTTTGACTTAATCATATAACACATAAATTAGATAATAAAAACTATATTTATTTGGATCCTTAAAATAATATCAAATTTAAAAAATGTATCAATATTATTATGAATTATTTATGACCCCATTTTTATAATAATATTTTAAATTTTACGCTTTTACCCGTTAAGAAGACATTTCTATAATAGTTCATTTTTCCTATATTATATTTTATGTATAAAAATTTATTTTTAATTGACCATTAATTTTAAATCAATTATTTAATTAAACATCCACACCACACATTAATACTTGTTCGTGTTTCTAAAAGTATGAATAGGTTATTGAAAATTAAAAAATTTATCCCTTAAATTATTTTTTTACACATCTTCACTAACCTCACTATCATATTTCCCATTTTAGTTAGAATTTAATGGATCATTAATTGTTCTCCCTCATTAGTTTTTTTTAGTCTTGATTTTTCTTCAACCTTGAAAATCATATTTCTTATTTATTATGAAACAAAACATTTTAGGCTAGGTTATTTGGGAACCAAAAAAGATAAACTATGTACTAAACCATCAATCCACCACTGTTACCACAGACTCAGTAACACATTTCCAAAATTAAAATTTCAATAACCAACAAGACTATAAATCATTGTTGAGAGGATCATGATACCAATGATATGTACAACATGAGACTCATTGAGCCCCAAATCAATGCATTAATGATTTGAAAATCCATACCACTAGAGAGAAACCCATCACCATCAATGATAGCACCTATCATCATCTAGTGACATCATCCCTAGAGATAACAAGTTCCTTGAATATTATAAATACCAAAAATAGCTCCCAAAAAACAATTTTCAACAATCACCCAAAAGTATTATTGGCTAACATCAACATAATGTATCAAAAAACTGCCATCGAGAAGATATGAAGACATCCATATTAAATCACAACAATCAGATATTTGAAAATATACCCAAGAATGAATTTCAATCCACTAAAATAAACCAAAAAATAAATAAACACTTGATAGAAAAATAGAATAAAATCACCAAAATATGAATAAATGAAACTCATAAGCACTCATACACACATAATGGAATAGGGGAAACAAGATCATTCTTATATTAAGACAATATAGAGAGGTGGAAGGAATCCAATGAGGGAAATGAATCAAACTAAAAGAAACCCATAATTAAAGAAAGAACATTGGGGGAATTACTAACATATAAATTTATCATAAATAAGAAGAAATTGGTGTCATCGATATCAAGATCTATGGGGATGTACCCAAATGATGGAGTCTGATATCAACTAGAGATATCTATAATACCACTATACATAAATTTGGATATAAGTATAATTAGACCATATTTTTCAAAATGTTACTCTATAAAAAATTTATTTTTTTGGTCTTTTATTTTTTAATTGGTTGGATTACAAAATTTATTCTCCTATAATTATTTTCTTGTTAAAAAATATTTCTTTACCATTTGAAATTATATATTTTAGTGTGATAAATAGATAAATAACGTCAATAATATCTATTAATTTTAGTATTGATCAAAGTCAATGTTTTAAAATGATAATAATGATTTAATTATATGTATCTATTATATTGATATAAATTAATAATTCTTCATGGTTTCAATAAACATTGTAAAAACATAATACATGAGTATAATATATGGGATTGTTTATATGAATTAATATTCCCCATTACCCTTTTTGTGGTATGGGATGATAGTTTTATCAATTAATATAATCCATAATTTTCAATCAAGAATATATTATGTACTAAATCATGTAGATATTGTATCCTAATGGGAATTGTCTACTATATTTGCCTTTGAAAACCAATTTTATAGATTTTTTGATTGACCCAAATTGGGTGAGTATGGGTATAATCTATCATGGTATGGGGAGTTATTTTTAATATCCATTTATTTATATTTCAACTAAATGAAAGTTAGGAATTCCATGTTTGATAGAGTGTTTTTCATGAATTTTTTTTAAATATTTATCTAACCAAGTGGACAAATTCTTGCATACAAATACTGATTCACTATTTTGTAGCATCATCTTGGTAGTGTCCTATTGAGTAATTATATTCTCATTTTAGTATAACATAATAAGAACTCCAAAAACCCCAATCCAGAGACCCCTTAGGCTTATGGAATATATCCCTATATTTCCAATATTTAATACTATCAATGAGGGTTGAGGGGCTTGTTTTTTTGAGACAATACACATTTCAAATTAATCGACACATATTAAAAAACAATGGAAGATAAGTGATAAATCCAAACATGATATGAAACTACCAAAAAAATATCAAAATAACACAAACATAGAACAATATATATATATATATATATATAATGACATAATGTTCACAAAAAGACATGACATGATACCCAATTGACTGATCATAAAAAATCAGTACAAACATTATAAACTACAACCCCAAAACCAGAATCAATGACCCACTCAGTTTATCTCCATCAACTAATATTTAAACCATTAATTCACTGCACCACCATCTTTATATGAACCAAGATAAACAAATATTTATTTTATAATATTATAATAAGTTAATCATTACATCTCACAAATAATCACACAACCCCAAAACACAAAGATTTCATTTCTTTGGGGAATAGATACATGAACAAAATGTTTTATTATACTATTACAATTTAACCATAAATCACATAATGAATGACTTCCTGATAATTTTTATTAGGTTATAATAATAAAAACCTAGTGAATGGAAAATAGTTAATAGTTATGTGATAAAATTATCAGTAAAAAAACATATTAAGAAGGAAAAAATGATAAAATTATGAGTATTATAAAAAACAATTAGAAAGAGATAAATCTCTAATTAAAAGAAATAAGTAAAAAGAAGTTTTTTTTAATGAATGGTTAAATACAATATAAAAATAATAAATTTAAAATATATCATGGGTTATGAAATTAGAATCATGTGAAAATATTCATGATCCATGGTTTATATCTAGGGAATTTGGCATAACATCTGATTTTAACATATCATGGAAATGCATCATATCATAAGAATGTGGAATATTCGTAAAATATGGCACAAACATAAGGAGGAAATTATAATATTGAAGAAAAATTTACTATATTTACAAACACCCAAAATATAATGATAATATAATAACAATAATAACATCCACACTCGATAATGTGAGAATACCTTAGCTACAATTACACCCCCCGCATAATCTTGTGACCGTAGCATAACCGAAATTACACCGACACATAATCATGTGAACATAACTGAATACACTGTATCCACACTCAATTAGTTAGACATAGCTAATTGAGTTGTTCTCATGATAAATCTTGGGAATATTTCAAAACATATAATGTCCAGGCTCGAACATGTGAACAAAGATAACATCATCATATCCATACCCATTTATGTGAACATATCTTACAACATCACCTCTACATTCAATATTGTGAACATAAATAACTAGATTTCACCCACAGTAACATTATGTCCATGATCAGTCATGTGAATATAGAAACTCATATCATTTCCAAACATAATCATGTAAACAAAGATAACATCATCATGACCATGATCAATCATGTAATAATATCAAACCAAATCAATTTAACACTCAATTATGTTAACATATATAACTGCATGATGTCCATATTCAACATCAATTTCATAGGAGAGTGTAAAATCATAAATAATGTGTTAGATAGATATAATGGAACAACTATCAATTAATGTATAACTATATATATATTCCTTGATAAAATGAAAATAAATATATCTCAAAAATTATATAATTAAACTATGTAATAGAGGTAGTTTTTAATAAAACATCCCTTTAGTATTTCGTAAGACCTATAGATAATTAATGTGAATTGTAGTGTAATGTTATATCCATAGTGAAAAATAAAAATGTTGAAGGATTTTGACCTAGAATAAATTAACCGTTATAAAAATTAAACATTGAATGGTAGGACAAATGGGGATATTAAGTGTTTGACAGTTTTACACCGTGAGTATAATCAATAGGAAAATATTATATAGGATCATTGAGTGTAATTTAGGAAAAATAATTTCAAATGAAATAAACCTTTTTGATATAAAATGAAAAATTAAGGAAAAATAATAAAATATTTTTTTAGGTTTGTTTATCATTTATATAAAATATAAAATTATGGGTCACATTCAATTAAAAACTTCAAAACCATGATGGTATTATTTTTGAAAAATATAACATAAAAAATATTCAATACTGGATTATTGATAAGTAAATTATGTTTATTATAAGTAAATATTGGGTAGAAGATATTACTTATGATCATGAAAGAAGAAATATTTTTATTATTCGAAAATTCTTTTTCTAAAACCCAAATTATAAACATAATAGTAAAGATTTTTTAGAATATGGTAAATAAAAATATGATGATCAAAATGTATAATACATATATGAATTTTAAAAATAATAAAGAAATAAAATTGTGGAAATAAAAAAATTGACATGAAAGAAAAAATGTCTTAAAGAGGATGGTAATTATTCTTAACAATATCATACATTTATTTGAAATGAATTCATCGAAGAAGAAGAATGGAATTAAAAGATCAATTTATCTTAAGGGAAATGGAATGTATAGTGTAAAAATTTCTTAGGGTAGAATAACCAAATAAATAATTAAATAAGTTCACTAATATATATTATAATCCACAGAAATATGATTTGGGTTAATTAAATCCCATACGAATTTAACATTACTTAAAATGAAAACCCCTTGAAAAGATAAGTTGTTAAGGATTTATAAATAGATTTAATTTTATGAAATGTATGACATAAAAAACCATGGGTAAGTGTAGACACCACACAATATAAAATAATTGATGAATATGATATATGTCTCAAATAATGAAAAATGATATGGGAAACCCTAACAACCTATAATATAAATGAATTAGAAGAACATTGAAGTGGTATTTGGAAATATAATAATTAATATAATTATTTAGTGAGATGCATAATGAAATATGTCCATATATTAGTTATTATATGATATATAAGAAGAATTTGTTAAGAATATGAAATCATTTCTCAATTAAGGTAAATTTAAAAGAAAACCATTACATTAACTCTTGGCTTCTATGAAAGTTATTTTAACTCTTTACTTCATCGAATAAATCATTTCATGGTTTTGATAAACCTTTTATATTAGTTTTATTGATGATATAAAAAATTTTAGGATGTGTCTAGAAGTCTTAGGGTGGTATTTAGTTGTATTATTTTCAATGATAGGTAGTTATGGAGTGATGAGATGTTGGGTGGTTATAATAAGTGGTGTAATATTAAACAATAGCAGCTCCAAAAGAGGTATATAATTTAGATAGGATGAGTTAAGGCTAATAATGTAATTAAAATATAATTTGGATATATGTTTTTAACATGTTTTAGGTTTTTCACTCTTTCATTTAACCCTTTAACATTTTGAATTTTATTATGGAAACTAATTTTTACCTTAGAACTTTTTTGTATATAAATATAAAATGGGACTTGTTACATAATGTTAAAATCTCGATTCCAAGTATGAAATAAATTTTAGTATAAATAATTTATTATATATATATATAATTGATTCTAAAATAATAAATTTATAATGCATTAAAAATGTTTTAGAGAAAAAATATAACATAACTTCTAAAATGTGAAATATGGTTTTGTAAATTAAAAATAAAATTTCCCAATGTATAATTTTAGATATAAAATTTATAATTAGTCATGAAACATGATTCCTAATTTTTATGTTATTTTTATATCCTAAACATGTTATGAAATTCACTATATTTATAAAAATGGTATTTTTCACAATTCACTTAAAAATCAATATTTTCAAGGATTCCAAAATTTCAAGTAAATTATATTTCCTAATGATGTTTTAAAATTCAATGTATTTTTAAAAATAATATTTTTTCTATATTCACCAAAAAATCAATATTTTATAAAAAATCTCAAAAAATAGATAAATTATATTACTTTCATGGTTAATCCAAAAATAAAATCAATTTTTTTAAAATAAATTTATAAATAATATATATTAATCATTTGAATCAAAATATAATTTATATGGTAATGAAGAAACATTACACTAATTTTTTTTAAATAACTATTTTTTCGTAGTCTAATCATATATTTATTAGTAAATTTAAATGAGTTCTTATATAATTCTTTTTTTAAATTAGAAAATTTTAAATAATCCTCAAAAATTGGTCAATAAATTTTATTAGTAGAAAAAATTCAATTATAGAGGAAACATTAAATTATAAAAAATAGATCCAACATTATTTTATTTCTAATAATTTGTGATTGATTAATTTATTAAAAATAAATAGTGAAATTCCATGGACATATTTTTAATAAATAAAACCATTATTATTTATGTAAATTTTATTCAACATATTATTAAATATATTTCTATAATAATTATGTGTTTATGTCAATCTATCGTCTTCTTTCAAATACCAATACCACCTCTTCTTAGATACAAGGGTAATATATAATCAGGTGGCATTGATAGGGTGTGGGGGTGTGGTAAATTTAGAATTGATCTAATAGAAATTTCCATGAGCATAAATTTTATCGTAAATTTTTTTCTCAAACTATAATTGTTGGTGTTCTACTAGGGCTTCGTCTATGAAAACCCCTTATGATGTTTCCTCTGATCTAAGATCAAAAAATGTTCTCTATAAAGTGTTTTTCTGAATTTTGACTCCATTATATATATATATATTTATTTATTTATTTATTCATTATTTATTTTTTAAATATGTTTTATTCTATTTATATATGATTTTTAAATAGCTAATTTACAACTGTTATATTTATCGTAATAAAATGTTTTGTGAATTTTTTAGTTTAGTTTTTCATGTGAATAAGTCTATTAAGCATAATATTTATTGATTTTAAAATTGATTCTAAAATATTTGGGTGTGACATTCTCTATCCCATAAATAAATTCTATCCACATAATTTTTATTATCATTAACTAATGAAATAACTAAGGGTATTTATAAGAAACTCATGATATAGTTTTTATTTAGATATCAACCTCAGAATAATAGATACCATAAGAATCATCATTTCTTTTATTATTTTCTTGTATTTTAAAAAACTCCTTTATCCAAAATATTTTCACCAAATATGTTTCTTTAGATAGTAAAAATAATTTCACGAATAATAAATTCATAGCTTCATTTTGATAATCTTTTTTCCAATAAAATACTAACACACAATTTTTTAACATTATATAATAAAATCAATTTAAATGAACATATTAATATTAAAATTTAGTAATAAGATTACTTATCCTTTGAAACCTTAATTTCAATCTATGATATTATTATTCCAACTATGATATAATGGGATTAACCAATAACTCCTTTAGTTTACCCATGTTTATCAATAGTCATTATTATTAGGTTATCTAACGAGACTTTTTATATATTAAATACATTAATTCTATTTAAATACTTTATAATGATATGTATTGAGAATGTTAATAAACAAAACTATATCCCTCTTGATTATCAATATAGTACTATATTTGTTCTTCTTTGTTGTACATCTAGTGAATATTGAGTTAATACCCATCATCCCTTTTATGATTATTACACCCATATGCATCTTTCCCTAATCTTATATCCACTTAATTACATCTACAGCGGGATTTAATTTCTAGGAAAAAACACATCTATAATTATAAAAATAATGGTAGAATATTTCCCAATATTTAGTCATATCAATAGGGTTTTCACAAATTTCTGTTAGTGAAAATGCACAAAAATAAATAAACAAATCAAAATAATAACTAAACATGGGAGACCCAAGCATAAAATACTTGTATATAACATAATTTTAGATTATTTTTATTTAAATATCTTAATTATTAACACATTATAACTATAATGGTTTACTATATCTATTGATATTATACATAATAAACTTACTTAAGAACATCCTTCAATATCTCCCCTATGCTCTCCTCACATAGTACCCTTCCAAAAAAATCATGCATAATACCATCCTTCATAACCTAAGTAAATGAAAAAATTATAATGGGTTAGTTTAGAAAAACATTAGGGGTCAATTGGGAGATACAATTTTATGATCATATGTGAGAATACATTAAGAAGAAGTGTGTTAAAACATGACATAACATTCAAAATCATTTCCAACATGCCATTGACCGACAATATTGTTTTATGTAATATTTATTTTCCATAAAAAAATACAAGATCCCAAACATTGTTGAATCATCAATAATCAAACATGATTCATGATTTCATATAACTAGAAAACAACAAAAAAAATTTGTGTACTTATAAGCACATAAATTCATTTTCTTATTCATGGATAACTGCTAAGACCACCAAAATATTGAGAAAAATTGTCCATAGTGGATGGTGTTAACTTCCCACTCACATAAAAAAAGTGGATAGGGATCACTATCCATTATATTTAATATTATCATATATGATTCCATACATTACATAATACTTTGGTGGAATATAAAATTCTGGACCCACCCATCACATATTGAAAACCATACATATGTGTACTACGAGAACATGTGAATATTTATATTTTAATAGAACCTAACTAATCTATTTAAAAGAAAATGGTTTTAAGAAAAAATAAATGAATCATAAACATTATATTGAATACTTTAGGATGGTTTAATAAGAAGATATCTCATAAGAATTGGTACATCATGTTTACCAATATTGAGACCAAATTTTAATTATTATCGGATAAATAAATTTAAAAAATAATAATAACTATCCATTTTATATTCCAAATCATGAATATTTAACATAATGTGGAAAACATATTAAATCATTGAAATTAATATTTTTATAGTAGAATTCTCATAATAGTGAAAGAATGTGTTCACAAGGAAAACCTTAAAAAATGATTAATTTATAAAAATAAATTGTATGGAAAACAATAAATTATTAATTTTAAATATTTATAAATAAATAATAAAGAGTATAAAATTACCTTAATAAATTTTTGAAAATTAGAAAATTTTATCCGATAAATGAATATTCATGTTGAAGTGATTGATTCACAACAGAAAAGAAGATGTGGGGTCAATCTCACATAAAATTATATCATCAAGAAAATTATTTTCTAAGGAAAACTAAATTGATATAGAAGAAATAAAAATCCAATAATAACCTACATATAATATAATTGTTTTGTTTCATATAAATGTTTACACAATTTTTTATGATATATAAATTTAATCATAACAATATCTATTTTTATAATGAGATTCTAAAGAAACACTTACCTTTTTCTACCATGTTCAACAAAATCAGTTGAACCACTAGTATAATAAAAATAAAAATCATAATCACTTATTTCATTTTTTTGTTCATAATTAATACCATTTATTTTATTAAATTATAATTACTCACTACAGATGTATTGGTTAGTTAATATTTATTTTCATCATTATATTATTGTAATTTCAATTCATCCATACATGATTTATTATATTGATGAGGAACCCCATTATTTTATACCATGTCCATCAATAAAATATTATAAAATATATTTAATTCATTTTTTTTATTATTTATGCATCCTCATTTTCATTTGATGGAAACTATCTGAGTGATTTAAGAGAATGAGATATGTGATGAGATACTTCTAGGTAATTTTCGGATATTAATAGATTACAATATATTGATAATTATTTTGTTGTGAAATAAGATTTTATCCTTATATATCACATATATTACTCGTATATATTATATATATTAACTATTAATATTTTATTACTATCCAAGTATAGTGATTATGTAAAAAAACATCTTCCAGGGAGGTGGAAGTCCACACAAATGCATGAGTGGCGTTTTCAATTAAAAACGAATTGAATTAAAAGAAGGAACTTTTTAATAATTTAATAATATTAATTTTTTTATAAATAATATATTTTTTTTTAAAATAAACTTTTAAAATCATAAATTTTAATATGTTATGAGAAATTAAATTTTTTTCTTCCTTGAGGAAGTGATCCACACATATGCACAACAAATGTTCTCATTTTTCTAAGTAGAAAGGGTGAAGAATTGTTATAACTATGATATAATAATAATTCATTATATTAATTAATTTTATTTAATTATAATATAATTATTAAAATTTATTTAAATATTAATAATATAATAGAAAATTTTGTGACATAATCAGTACTCATGTTGAAGATTTAATGTATTTTCTAGGAAGAACTCTTAGAAATGTAAGAGTTAGGGAATTTTCATGTAAAATGGAAATTTAAAATAAGGTAGAGGAATTTATGGGATGTAAAATGGTTATAGGCTCATGAGGAATTATGATTTAAGAGTTAAAGAAATATGGTTGGGGATGTATCTTATTATTTGTGATGGGATTGTTTTGGTAATAATATTAAATGAAAACTCACTGCTCATAGCATGTGACATAATATTTTGATTTTTTTATTTTATTATGAATGAATCATGAAAACTCATCACAACACACATGGGGATATGGTTTTAGGAATTTATGTCCTTTTCCACATTTTTATAACATTTACCATGATTTAATTCTACTGAAATAACTTACTTATTTAACTCAATAATTTATTTGATGCTAATGTTTTTCTATTATTTAATAATATAGAAATTATGTTTCAAAAAGGTCAAAATATGATTCAAATTAAGTGAATGTTTTTGATGGTTTTGTTTTAATTATTAAATAAAAAATTTATTGGGAAAATGTTTTTGAAATTTTTAAATCATGCTTATATACTAATTATGTCATAAATGGCAAGATATTTATGAAAACAATACATTGTATTACTCACCTAAAAATATTATTTTTTTAATATAATTGATGTTTCATGATAATATAATATTGGAATTATATTTACAAAAAATGTATTTAATTTTATCTAAATAAAATTGTAAAATTTTGAAATTTATCATTTAAATAAAGTATATGAAATATAAAATTAAAGTAATGTTTTAAAAAACATAATTACTGATTATTTATGATTCATTAAATCAACATACCTTATCGATTCATAAATATTTATTAGTTGTTATTAATTTATCAAACATTTAATTTCATCAGTATATTAAATGGATATAATAAAAATGATCTCTAATCTATTATAATACATGTTTTTATAAGAGAGAATTGTAATATATTTTTATTTCATTTGGGGTGTTATTGTTGATTTTAATTTTCACAATGATGTTGAAAATTGTATTTTAATAAATTATTAATGTTTTCATAGAATTTAAAATGTATAATTCAAATCATTTTTTCAAAATATAATTACAAAATTTATAAATTTATCTTTTAAATATAATTTATATAATATATAATTAAAACATGGATTTTAAATAAACTATTTTACTTTATCCATATATAATTAATCTATAATTCTTTATAATTACATAATTATATCATTGATTTTATTAATTTTACATCTATTTAAATTCATCAATAAATTCAATTCATATTTTAATAATAACATATGAATAATTGTAACACATGATTTTATAATCAATCATTATAATATCATTTTATTTAAATTGGGGTGTATTTCAAATTGTAATTTTCTTATTTATGATTAAAATTGTATTGAAATAAATTTTTCATTTTTACCTATACTTTTATTAATGTATAATTCAGCTCATATTGAACAATATGTTTAAAATTTATCATATTTTTTTCAAATAAATCATATATAATGTATAATAAAAAAATAAAATTTCAATAAAACTCCTTTTATTATCCTTAAAAACATATATTTATATTCCTCATAGTTAGTTGAATATTTATTATAAGTTATTACTTTATTATCCCATCATTTTTAGCAATACATTTTATAACTATAACAATAATAATACTATGTGTTGAATTATAATATATTATTTTATATTAAATAATTAAAATAAAATTTTATTTATATTGGGGTTCTATTCTTATGAAATATTTTCATAATGTTGTTTCACATTTTATTTTAATAATTTTTAATTTTTTA
Source organism: Viscum album (assembly GCA_963277665.1). NCBI lineage: Eukaryota > Viridiplantae > Streptophyta > Magnoliopsida > Santalales > Viscaceae > Viscum > Viscum album. Next base: position 399,646,906 of record OY728125.1, read on the forward strand.
AAAATTATTTTAAATAATTACAATATGGTTTATTTTATTTCGGTGTTGCATGTGATATAAGACATCGAAGGCATCAACTTTTTGGTCGAGAAATATCTCCTATTATATTGGTATAGTAAGTTATACACACAATTAAAAAGTATTTTGAATAAAAAGACATTTTTAATATATAAATATATTATAATAATTTGAAATCCTTACATCCTTATATTCCCACAAAACATGTTAAAATTTATGGAGTTTTTTCAAAAAAAATAATGAGGATGCGTGTGGTCTTGTTCGAAAACACATTATCTATTCAATATAGAATATCCATAAGTTATTCGTCACAAAAATGATTATTCTATAGTTGTAAAACCCTTGAGTTTGGTATATTTTAAGTATTATTTATTCACTTAATGAAAAATGATACTTGGAACACATCATGATCATAAGAACAATATGGTAGATGTGCCATCTGATATGCTACCACCGTGATACGATCAAGAATATCAAAGTGACCAGTATATCTAAGGATCAACTTCCCCATATTTCAAAATCTCATAACATTATTCAAATGAAATATTAATTGGAATTCCATGTAATAATCATTGACTCCAGACCTCATAGGTTATTGTCATCATGAATCTTATATTGACTCTGAGATTCCCACATGTGTTGTTTAATGTATATTACTTTTTCTACAGTTTTTGTTGCTAGATTTGGTCCCAATAGCTTATGTTCTACATACTCATTCCAATATTTTATAGACAAACACTTCTTATTGTTGAGGTATCTATAAATATACATTTTAAATAATCAAGTAAGAGATATTTCTTAAGAAAATTAAACTATAATAAGGTGTTAAACACAAACACATTTTAAATTTATAAATTATGATCTCAAAAAAAATTATTGGGGTTGGATGGTCCTCTTAGGCTAAATATATTTCCAAGGATTATATTCAATCCTAATTTTTGACTCCACATTCAATTATTTTTGAAGTATTATATATAATTTTAAGTTAAAAAATAAAAATTTATAAGATATAATTTTGAGTGGAATGTAATGACACCATAAAAATATATAATGTATACCAAAGAATGTTTTTTCAATCCATAATTATTATTAGATATAAATGAAATAAATTAACTTTGTAAGGTGATCGAATACAACCCTAATGTAATTATGGACATTTGATGTCATGGGGAGTCCAATGATGAAATCCAAAGTCGTGTTTTCCCACTTCTATTTTCTTATGGCTAACTGAAACAATATCCCAACAAAAATTTGAGATACATCCATGATATGTTAGCATGTCAGGAATCATGAATCATACCCTTAAATATATCTCTTTATGTTTGTGAACATAAATCCTCTTTTAGATCTCTATAAATCTTTTTTAATTATATGATTGATATAAAATAATGATCTATGTGCCCTAACCAACAACTCATTCATCAATTTTGGTATTATAGAGACACGTATATAGTTATTCAATGTTATCATTGCACTATGAATAATGAGGAACATGGGAACATTCCATACCTTATTCTATATATCTTCTTCCCCATTTTGTTAAACTTTAATCCTCATATATAGGAACATGTGAATATCTTATTATTAAATATATGATTTTTTTGAGTGGATCATGGAAATTATCATCTTAGTTTCGTTTAGATAATTACATGTACCCATCATTCTATGTCTCATAATAATTTTTTTATGTGCTTTAGATTTATTGTGTCACATCATTTATTTTATATATGATGAAATAATGATCTGTTTTAATGGGAAATTTTTTCCACTAGAAGGATAAAATTATTATAATAATTTCATTTGTTAATGTCTAAATCTAATTCAGTTGTTTCAGTAGTGAAACAATTAACTACATAACTTATAATCTCTTCAAGTATCATTGAGTTTTCTAATTGAAGACAACTATGAATACTGAGGATATCACAAGATAAATTAAACAGATTCATGTGATCCTTTTACTATTGTATATATAATATATTTATTGAAACATTATTAGTTTATGTTGAAGTATTAACATGATTTTTTGGTACTCTAAAAAATCATTGAATATTCTACCAAAGTAAGAAACATATATAGTGAATAGATTTGAATATCTACAATATTTTATTTAATTATAGTCATATAGATATTATATTAACTCAAAACCTTGTTAGATTGGATGAAAATATTTTTTTATTGATTTCATTATTTTATAATGATGTTTAAAATGTTATTTGGGTGGTGAATAAATTTTTTGAATTTCTGGGATAATTTTTCTGAACTAAAGTTTTTCATGAATGATCATTCATTGGGTTTTAATGATATTGAGAGATGTATAAGTTATATTGATTATATTATTGATATAATAGAAAAATGTTAATATTTACTAAATATAATTATTTTTGTAAAAAGACTGAATATTTTGTTAAAGGGGTCCAAAATGCCATTGATGTATCTAAATATAAGTTTCCATGTTTTTCTGATGGTTTAGTGAACCCTAAATTCATAATAGTGCATCCATACTTTCATAACGATGTATCCATAAATTTAATACAAAACTATGGTTCTTATCCCCTATATTATTTTTAATGATCTATATTCTACTTTTCATTAACCCTAATATTGAATCAAAAAAATGTGGTTTAAGATCCATATGTTTGAAATGAACCCTACAATATGTGGGTAATGAACCCTTCTTTCATAAACCCTGCATTTAGTAAACCCCACTTTTAGTGAACCGTTAATTATAGTTAGAATATTCCATACTTTGATGCTACTATATTGTTTTGTTATACTGTATATTTTTCTTTTATTTGATTCTTGACATGTTCATCACAAGTGAATAAGATTATATACTAAAATGGTGGTCTATTATGTGGAGAAAATGGAAATGAAAATCTATTATATATTTTTTCAAATAAAATCCAATATCATCTTGTATGTTTAAAAATTCCTCATAATGTTTCATATTCTCAATAAAACCATTTTTGTTTGATAGATTAATGGAATCATGAAGAAGATGAACAATACCTTAAATTAGGAAAATAAGTTATAATGAAATACTATTAAATGATAAATAATTCATGAGAATTTGTATATGCTAAAATGATCTACTGTATGCCAAAATATAAAAAGTATTACATTAATAGATATGACGTTATTTATTGCACACTATTGCAGTTCTCTTCAAGAGAATACATCATCTATAACATTACCAATATAACATGAAACTCAAGAGAGTTTGCTTTATAATATTCATATAATAATGGAAGTGGTGTCTCCATATTATTTAATATTGAATAAATATTTCAATGTTGATACAGGAAGATGATAATATAAATAGTTATTATAAATATGAGAATATCAAATATTCAAAATATTTCCAATAAATGTTATGGTACTCTTTTTATTGATATTTATATCTTCTAAATTCTTACTGGGAATTATCATAGTGTTTATCTGTTAGATAAATTATAATAATTCTAAAGGATTATAGTCGAATATAGTGAAATTATTTTGGTTTACTATTTAGAGAGAAAAATGTATAGATAATATTAACATCATTTTTACTAAAAATATGGAGGACACAATGCTATTCAAATTCAAATATTTGAATTTACATTTGTATTGTGGTAGTAGTTTTAGAGAATAGTTTTTACTATATGAAATGTGGTTTTAATGGATTTAAAATAAGAGTCTTATGGTATTCAACACTACTATTATTATGCATATTTTACCAAAATATTTATTCATTATAAATTGAATAGTTTTATAAAATATTTATTCTATAGGAAGAAGCTAACATTGCTATATAATTATTGTGATACTTATGAAGTATATTGATTTTTTTGGTGACTGAAGGAATATGACTCAGGCTGTTACAATTAGATATTTATTATGCATATATCTCTCTTTGGTGGGAAAATAAAATATATAATTTAGAGGGGAATCATGAAGACTCTGATGAAAATATTATGCTAAAATATTCAGATTCTCATAATTTTAAGGAAGATAGAAATATTATTTATTACATAACATTTCTCTATTGATGTAAAGAAGAAGGAATACTTAGTGAAATTTTCTAATCTATTTTTTGTCATTTAAATAAGAGGAAGAATTTGGGACATTGAATATTATTTTTCATAAGTTGTTATGAATTATTTATGATCAAATACAAATGTTAGTTGTTACTATAACATTGATCTAAAAATGTTTCACATCAAACTACATATCATCTTTATTCATTAGAGTATCGACTACTCAGACTCAATTTTTGTGAAGTTCTAGATTCTAAGACTATGATGGGGATATTATGATCCATATTAAAGAACCAGAGGTCCCTGTAAAATCCTTTAAATATAACTAAAAGATGTACTCAGTTTTAGAGGTAACTGGATAATAAAACCTACTAGTTAAATTCTCCAAGCTTATGAGGTAGAGTAATGGTGGAGTGGACTTGGGGATTTCATTGAACCAAACCAATATACATTTTTTCTTTCTACTCATATATTTATTTAAAAAGAACACTTTTTTATAAGAGATAACGAAATGATTTTTCCATTTCGAGGTTGAAATTTTAGTTTTGTTAAAATTTTAAAATGGACACAAGTCACCCCCGTATTGTGTCCTCATCATCACTATTCTGACCTATGAATTGTGTATAAATGGTTGTACTACATTAGATATATTTCTCTTTAGGAAATTTGTTTATACTTAATACCAACAACCTGTCTCAATGGAAGTTCCCTATTGTAATATTTCTTATTATGGAAATCCTTGAAATTTATTTTATTATTATTTGATACATAACTAGTAATATCAAAGGATTTGATATTTTAGAATATTCAAGATTTCATTTGGCTCTAACAAGCCTATTTTAAATATTCTGATAAAGAAAAATATCATTGGATGATCTTATAGAAGGTATGTAGATGATCAGTTTTACTTATTTTATTAGTGATAATTATGGATGTTGAAGGTCTTTTACGGCTATCTATTTAAAGAATATTTGTAGTGTCCTTCCCCAAGTCCCACTCAATAATGCCCAAAAGGGGTTGGACACATGACCTTAAGTGCATATCATTGAATTCTATAGGCTTATAACTTATAGTGAGTCCCTAAGGTATGTCCATGGGGAGATTATTCCCTCATAGATCAAGTTTGTTCAGTGATAAATGAGAGGTAACAAATTGAAAAATAACATTAATGAACAAACAATAATAGATGATAACGTAAACATCCACATAAAAGGGACAAGTGATAGCCTGAAACAAAATAAAAATAATAAAAACAATACATTATTATGTGGTAGTATTTATATAAATAATTAGAGTGTAAGGAATATGGGTACATGAACATACAATAATCTACAAAAAACTAAAAAATTCCAAAAACGGATAAATAACATATCGATTATAGACTCAATCCTCTACCTCAAATCTTCACCCTAATTAGAAATATCAATCAAGAATCATAATAATAATTATTTCCTTTATACACACCTTATTATATAGTTTACTCAGGTACCAAATAGTGCCCAAGAATGGTGCGAGATATAACTCTTAGTAGGTCAACACCCACGGTGTCTAGGTCAAACCATTTCATGCAAAAAATAGAAGACAACATTCTATATAAAATAATTGCATATCAATAAATTAATAAAACATAAAAACTGTGGTCTGGGTCCCTAAATTGTCACTCTTCCTATACCACCTACATTTTCTTAATTCTCATTTCTTAATGATGTACTTGTGCAAAGAATAATATATACAGAAGGGCCTAGGTAAACTAAGAATCCATAGAGGGAAAACCATAAAACATTTTCTTTGGCATGGGGTTTCACTTTCCTTGTCTGAAAACAAGTGAACACACCATAATAATTATAATAAATGATGAAAAAAAGAGATGGAGAAAAAAATCCATTAATTCCAAGGTGGATTCTTATCCCATCAAAGGTGATATAAGAATAATCCCAAGGGTCTATATTGAAAATCCAATATAAAAAATTTCATTGAGTACAACCAAGGAAACCAATATCAGTTCCCCTGTATCACTAAAGACAAAGTTAATATGAGCTCATACCAAGTGTCTCACATAGGGGACCAGGTATCACTCATGGCATGGAAAATCCATCTTTCAAAATAGGTCCATCATCAATTTCTACAATGGGTAATCGGCCTGACTCAGGATTATAAGTAATTTTCTTGATCATTCCCATACATGGAATTTAAAAATATATCTATAGTGTGTTGAGATTATCTAACCAATAATGGTGAGTATGTCCATGGAATCCTAAACTCAGGACCCATGTTCACTCCTCACCCATAGTTGGTGAGACATATCAATAACATTCACAAGGAAAAGAATTTAGAAAATGTCATTTCATCTAATGAACATATCATGAAAAAGTATAGAAGCTATTAATATATCTTGGTTAACTATAAAAAGGAATAATGCCTTTTCAATATTCATAAGATCGAGTCTATAAGATGTGATCACTTTACATTATAAATTATACATGAGAAATGGAATAAAATTATTGGAAAAAAGAATTAACATGAATCTAATCCCATGTTATCAATGACATCTCAATAATTCTAGCATTAAATATTAACAAGGCATAACAATTAATTAAATCCACTCACTTATGGTATACAATATTTGGATAACAATGTGACATAGGAATAAGTCACGAAGCATGAAGAATTATAAATTCACTAAAGGAGTAATGAACTAAAACATTAGAGTAAAGCATTAAACATTAAAATTTTAGGTGTGATGAATAAATCTCTAGTATTAGTCACATAGTAATCCACCAATTAAAGTTCAATTGAAATTAAATTTTATGACCTTGAATCAAGGGGAAACACACAAATCCACGGTGTCTCAAAAAAACATGGGAAAGATAGGTTATAAGGGATGAAAAATCCAAAGGGGTGATAAAGTACAAGGTCATCAACCCACAGATGGGTTTAGAAATATGATAAGGTCACTAGATAAATGAAAAACATTTTCAACTAATATAATATGAAATAACGAAGCACCAGCCGACGGTCCATTGAGTGGCATGATGATGAATCAACTAAAATGTGATGATGCAATGGGAAAAGTCATAGATCCCCCACCTCATAGTAGTATCACTACACTCATCCATTATTGGGAATTCATTCAAACTAATACTGGATAATTCAAAGGATTTAAAAAAACATAGAAAATAGTGAAAAATTAGATCACACTAAAATAGTGCAATGGATAGAGGAGAAAACTAGAAATATAATGGTGAGAAAGGTTGACCTCATCAAGGTATTTTCATATATTCTAATGGAGAAAGAATATGGCCATGTGAGAGGAAAATATAAAAAACACTATGTGTCAGAGGATGAGGCCACCACACTCCAAGGTGGAGACCAAAATCCCACGTGACGGAGGATAGAGGAGGTGAAAAGAGATTAAAACAATCAATAAAACAAAAAATGAATTTCACCCTCAAAATACACTATGTAGGGTTTTGTTGTACTATTTTGCCAAACCCTACAACAACTATGCTCCATCCACCATTAAATGGGGAACCTCACACAGTTAGTCACATAGTTTGAATAACCATGGAAAAACTGTGGGAAAAATATTTGCCTAAAAATTATAGAGAGTCACATAGACATGCACTCTAGGTCAGATAATTTCAGACAAATAGGGCATCCCATAATTTCCCATTTCCAGCTTGCGTACAGATTAAGGAAACTATGCGGGCTATGGTACTTGGTTTCCTATAACCATGCTGCCCAGTCTGGTTCATCATATTCTAGTGCTCTGGGATTTTAATGAACCCAAATGCACCCAATGCATCCATTATTGCATTAGGCATCAATATTATGGCTATTTTAAGTAATTTAAACAAAAAATTAATTTTGTTTGTTCCGTTTGAAAGAACCAGAATTCCATAACCTCCACTACGTAAAACAATGTGTCCTTGTGTATCCCTTCCAAGGTTGGTACAACATCATCTGTGAAGAGTTTTGGCCACTGCACATTCATATTGTCCTCTAACTCCCAAATCTCATCCTTTCACAAATATGTTTTACCAAACCACCTAGACCTCGAGAACTGACCTTCCATATAGAACCAATGTGATGTGGTCAACGATACAAATTGGATGCTCCTAAAAGGATGTATCGGCCTATAGATCGATATCCTTATGATCAAACAAATGAGGCATGTCATGATGATACTGTCAATGTGAAGATATGTGCAATAAATCATTCAAGGAAATATAGATTTATAGTAATAGAAACCGATATGAAGTAGTCCCAACTACCACCTATATCTTGAAGGACTTGACATATCTCAATGAAAACATACCCGGACTACTAATTCATCTTTGACACAAACTATGTGATACACATAGAAAGACCTGGTCTCCCAACCTGAACTCTAGAGTTCTACAATGATGATTGGTATATGAATTATTCTTCCACTGAGTTGTATCCATATGATTATGAATCATCTAATGATGCAATGAAGTCTAATGAACAATATAAGGACCTAGTAGAGCGATGTCACCTACATCAAGCCAAAATAAAGGTGAATGACATGGTCTACCATAGTGGGCCCCATAAAAAACCATTTTAATTGTTTCATTAATTCATTTATTGTAGGAAAACTCAATCATAAGAATATTATTATCCTAGGAACCACCAAAATCGAGAATATGAGACCGTAACATATCATATATCACCTAAATCTTCTTTCTTGGACAACCCATAAGTCTGAGGGTGATATGAAATACTCAAGAACAACTGTGAGCCATGTTCCTTTTTCAAACCTTTGCCAAACCCAATGTTATTATGGTGTCTTGGTCTGAAATGATTGAACTAGGAATAGCAAGAGGTTTCTTTATCTTTTGAATGTAAATCCTACCAAACTAATCAACACGGTATTTATATTGGATGCATAGTAAGAGAGTGAATTTTTTTATCTTTTCAATGATTACCCATACTACATCATTTCCTTGAGGTAATCTCTGAAAGCTTGTCCCAAAATCTATAGTAAAATCATTACATTTCCACTCAGGAATAGAGAGAATCAAAATAATTCCAGCAGGTCATTGGTTATATTCATTCACCTACTAACATGTGGAGAACCAAGTGATAAATTCAACACTCGTATTCTTAATACATGGCCTCCAATAATTAAAATTCATGTCTCTAAAAATCTTGGAAACCACAAGACAAACTTCCAAAACATAGGAATGAAATTTATTTATCAGATATACTCATATAGTAGATGGAACCCATACACGACAATAAAAATTAGAGTTTCCCTGCTATCAACAACCCGACCAAGTGGTGGGTTCTCACCTATTATGCTATCCCTCTAAACCAGGCCTTTGGAAACAAATAACTGACTTGACTGTAATTTTTATAGAAAATATGATCTCACTTCTACAGCTACTAGAACTGGTTACCCATTCTATTGTTGAACATCAATATACATCTCAGAGAATAATTTCACCTAATTCTACTAACTATATATTACTTGGATGTCCTGCATTCAATTCTGGTGGCATAATGCATCAACCATGGAATTTCCCTCACTAGAGGTATAATTAAGACCAAAATTGAATTATTACAGGTATTCCACCCACCTGAATTGCCTCAAATGCTTTTCTCACTGTGTGGAGATATATTAAAAGTGTTTTTGATTTATTTAAACAATTATTCACTATCCTATAATGTTTTTTTTCAACAAGTTAGTGTATTAACTATGGATTCTAAATCGAGGTCATGTGTAGGATAATTCCACTCATGTGGTGTCAAATAACTAGATACACATGCTACTACTCAATCATCATACATCTGGAATGCACCTAGTTCGATTCATGAATAATAATTGTAGACTATATAACTTTTTCCAAGAACTAGATGAATCTGGATCAGATCTAAAGTGATTATTCCCTTTAACTTCTAAAAATCCATCTCACAAGCCTCATCTCATAGGTTCTGCACACCCTTCTTAGTCATTCACATAATTGGATCATCTCTATGGTAAAATTCTTGAATGAACCACCTATAATAGATAGATAACTCTAAGAATCTATTTATCTTAATTTCATTATTGGTATTCTCTTAGTAATATATTATTCTCACCTACTATTGGTCATCAAATACTCATTCCACTAATATGATATGACCCATAAAATGAACCTTACTGATACAAAAGATGAATTTACTAGTCTTCACATATATTTGGTACTCTCTCAGTGTACTCTGAATGATCTCAAGATGGTTGGAATAGTCTTGTTTGGTGTGTCAGTACACCAATATATCATCTATGAGAACTACCATGAAGGAATAAAGATACTGGTGGAAACCAAATTAATAAAATCAATACAGAATTCCGACAACGTTTTTATATATAATGACATAACCAAATACTCATATGAGTTGTACCATATATGGAAGGTAATACATGGTATATATGATGATCTAAAATGAACTAAATGATATCCTAACCACAAATAAATCTCATATAAAAGAGTTTCTCCATGGAGCTGGTCGAAGAGGCCATCTATAACAGGCAGTGGATAGTGGTTCTTCATATAGATCTATTTTAATTATCTATAATCCATGCAAAATTCAAGGGTTCCATCCATATTATTATTGAAATGGACATTTGAACCCCATGGCGATGTGCTGGGTCAGATGAAAAAACATAGCCACAATATCATCATGATTATTTATGAGTTCAAAGACATCTATAGGTTCCAAAATATATGAAGGTATCAACATTGGTGTCACACATGTAACTAGATATATAGTGAAATAAAAATCCCACATAAGAGGTATTCCATTGAAAACATCCCTTAAGGTTTCCTTAAAATGATCCACAACTAAAGGGAACTCTACTATATACTTCTTTGATCACTCATAATGATATTTTCTAACTGGGTTTTAACTCTACCAAGACCAGTTCTCTTGGGTCTAGCTCAAACTGCCTGAATATCCCATTTTACCATGTATACATATGTGTTTCCTTAATTTTATATGAAGGACATTCAATAGATGTAATAATCCAATATTTCATGATAAAGAATGAGCCGACCCATGTCGATAATTATGCTGAAGCCATTCATCACAAGGAAGAATACACTCCAGAAGAAATCAATCCCACCTATCATAATGGGGGGCTCCTGAAATTGATGTAGGCCTTCTATTTTGAAACCTAATGGCATGTCGAGATACATAACACCATAAAATAACTCAATTTTAAGACCAAAACATTCCACAACCTCAGCAGATATGAATGAATAATATCACATGTATTGAAAATATAAAAAATTAATGTAGAGTTCACCAAAATAATACCACTAAGAATAGATTTCCCCAGACTCTCCTCTAATGTAATTTGATGCGCCGTATATATATGGCCTAAACCATGGCCTTGAGGTGGTACCTAACTACCCTGAGAAAATCCAATTTACTAACACTGAATCTTTGGGGCCTGACAACTTTAGCCTTGACCACTATTACCTTAACCTGATCGGTCAGTATATGTAAAAATCTAATTTGGATGTGGCTTTATAGATTATATACCTGATTAAGGTCCTATTACATATTCCCTGCAACTAGATGTTGGAGGAAAATAAAAGAAGAAGTGCTGAAGATGACACATCCTACCATAATCTTGAAATTTGACCAGGTTCCTTTTTCACTGATGTTTCCTGTTACCCGACCTTCCAAACTTATGAAATACTATAGATTGTTCAGTATGTGTCACCTAGAAAGCACCAACCCCACACCCACCCTAAAAATAATACTTCTAACTACCATAAGAACCATCACCCTATCTCAGAACTGAACCACCCTATCTCACAGAACCCTCTTCTCTGATAATTTATTCAGTAATTAAGGCATGTCTTACTGTCTCTCTCACAATATTCCAAAAAAATATGTTCACCTATGGGAAGATATAATTCCCTAGTTTGTCCTCAATGAGCCTCGCAGTCGCCAATTCCTCACCCATCAGGGATGGGAAAAACAATGGATATCATCGAAATGAAAATAATACTCAAGAAATATCATAGATATCTGCAATAGATTCATAAACACCATGAATCAATCTGTTATCAATGTATGTTGGATGAAGTATATATAGAATTAGATATGGAAGTCTACCTAGATTATACCTCTGTAATGCTCATATTGAATAATGGAATCCCACCAACACTTCTTGGACTCACACAACATGAAGGTATCAAGATTGACCATCCACTATGTGGGAATATCACAATGGTTGAAAATGTAAACCATTTATTCCAACCATAAACATGTAGCATGAGGTCCACCATCTCTTGAGAAGGTGGGAGGATGCTGCTTCTGAAAGCCTCTTGTCACCTCTATAATATAAGTGGTCATCCAGGGAGCACCTTCAAATGACTGCATAAATTGTTTGAAATGTCATGAAATTATGCATCAATTGCTAGTGGAAAAGGATCACAAGTTGGTTCTTGAAGTGGCTTTATAAGAGGTATAATAAGTGGCTTAGGGATCACCACCTATGGGGAATTTTTATCACCACTCTCTTAATGTGTAAAATGTTGATGTCATGGTGGAATTTTTCTATAATTTCCTAGAGAACTCCCCAGTCATGATTTATAACAGATAGAATAGACAATATAGGAAAAACATTGGTAAATCATTGAAGTGGAATAATTACAAGTACTCCCTATAACGCGGAACATCTAAAAACTTTCTCATAGATCATAGTGTAAATGATAAGGACCACGAAAGGATCAAAAGAGAAATGACATAATCCCATTACCAAGGCTTTTCATGTTGAAGGTCTCACATTTCTATAGAAGGTGGCCTTTTTTCTCATGTGGTATTCATTTTTATTTATTAATGCATCAATACCCTTTCAAGGGTTATATTAGGTGGATCTACAATCCAATTTATAAGGGCACAAACAACTTATGAATTGAAATTTATCATCCACTCAATCAGACTAATAACATGATTTTACAAATTGAATTGGAGCATTTATATAGTTATAAAAAACATGTACTAATAATCATATAAATTATGCATATCAACAGTGACATGAAAATATGGAAGATACAAGATTATCATTACATATTGTGTGGAAATATGAATGATAGATCATTTCCTATAGCTCCTAATATGTTGCATGAAATGTAATCCCCTCATATCATCAGGTTGAAGTAATATAAATCACTATTCCCATCATACCAATATTAGTAATACCATAAGACTAGATTTTCACCCGACATTGAATTCATATCAACCATAATTTGAATATTCAATAAATGTAATTCACATCCCATGTAATTTGTGTTTCCCCTATACATTGGTTTTCTACATCCATGAATAGGGTAACATCCAAATTTCAATATCATAGTCACTTATTTAAAACCCAAATAGTTAGACAAAAGGAAAAAGGACCGCTAATAAAACTTTATAGCATCATACCCCAAGTTCCACTCAATATATCCCCAAGGAGGTTTTCCACATGATATAAACCACATCTCCCTGAATGCCAGAGGTTACCGACTAGAAATGAGATAATTTTGTGTGTTCATATATAGACTATACACTCATATATATATATATATATTGTAAAATGGTTAATGAGAGGTAGTAAATATTAGAATCATAATTAAAAAATATTTCATTGGAAGAAAACATAATCCAAAAAACTGGGATAAATAACTGGCTAAAAATGAATAAAAATAATAGAAAAAAATATGATCATGATGTTATATTTCTAAATAAATGAGAGTTCATGTTAATAGGGTTACAAGAAAATACATATTGCTAAAATAAACTCCAAAAGGAAAAAATCATATTCATCATAGGCTTGGTCCACTTCCCCCAATCTCCATTCTAGGCAGAAATATCCACAATGAATTGGAAGTAACGGGATTATATTTATCCATTCCTGTGATCAAAAAGTATACTCGGGTACCAAATGGTGTCTAAGTAGGGTGTGAGATATAAATCTTAGTAGGTCGTCACCCCTGGTTTTTACACAAATCCATGTTATCCAACAAATGGAAGCCAACGTACCATATATAACAAATTTTGAGCAATACATAAATAAACAATTTACACCTTGGTCTGAGTTTCAACATGGACACCCATCCCATTCAACCAGCTTCATTCGAAACCAAATATTTTAACAAAGTACCAAATGAAAGGGAAAATATGTATAAATGGGATAATGGAAACAAGGAAACCCAAGATGGAAAACCTCCAATCTTGTTATTTGGTATGGGGTCTCACTTTTCATGCCAATAAATAAATTAACTCACCATAATAATAAAAATAAGAGATTAATCACATATGAAAGGAGTGAAATATAATCCATTAATTCTAGGGTGGAGTCCAAGAACATCCAATGTGATCTAAGATGAATCCCAATGGTCACTACAGAACATCCAATATAACAAATGTAATCAAGTTTATCCAAGGAAACCATTAATGATTCTCTTGTATCACTCAAGACACGATGACTCTGAGACTATACCAAGTATCTAATATATGGGACCGACTATCACCCGAGGCATGGAATATCCATATTTCCAAATGGCTCCATCCTTAGTTGCTCGCTTGGGGAACCGACCTTACTCACAAGTAAATGTAAATATGCACAACAAGACTATACTTGGGAATCCAAAGTATCATTCCTAGAATGTCACATGTGTCCAACCCAGCATGGTGATTCAATCCTTGGAATCATTAATTCAAGACCCATAATCAATCCTGACCTACATCAAATGAACCATGTCAAGAACATAAAAAATTTAAATCATTCGTAGAATTGCATACCATCAAATGAACATCTCATGCCAAAGATAACAAGCTATTCATATATCACAATTCACTGTAAAATGGAATATGTACCATAGTACATGCATAATCACTATACTAAAATATCTGATAACTAGGTAATATGAATTAAATAAGTGAAATGGAATAAATGTATTGGAAAAAGGCGTTATTATTCCTCCATTCACATTTCCTTGATGAAATCTCAATAATTTATGTTATCTAGATTGGCTAATCATGACATTTAATTCAACACATTCACTTATGGAATAAAGAAATAGGCACCAAATGTGACATAAGAACTTGGAACACGACATGATGAATTATATGTGGAGAATCATCCATTAAACATCAAAATGTAATGAGTGAGTCATAGAGCTCATGGGATACTATCACAACCATATAATCCTTCCAATTAAATTAAAATTATAATTCAAGTCCTTTAATGAAGGGTAAAATCACACACCAAAGGTGCTTCAAAAAACAAGCATGGAAAAGATAGGCCATTAAGGGTGGAACAACCAATAGGGGTGGACAATAAATAGGTGAACACCCCATGGATGGGTTTCTCCCTAATATAAGGTCAGTAGGAACACAAATAAACATTTTAATTAATCTAATTTTCAAGAACTAAGTTAAAATGAGAGGTTCAGAAAGCGGTAAAATGGGGTGTTAACTAAAATGCAGTGAAATGATAGGAAAGAGAAGAAACGCTATACCTCGTGGTTTTAGTACAATACACATCCATTTTCAAGACCCGATTCAACTAAAATTGGTGAAATTAATCCATTTAGCAAAACCCCAAAATAGGGAAATATTATTTCACACCAAATTAACACAATAGGTGGAAGAGAAACCAAGAAATAGATGGGTTTGGAAGGTGGAGCTTATCAAGTGTTCTCTATAGGTTCCAACGGTGATAAAATCTGACCATGGAGGAAGAAGATATAGAAAACCATATAAGAGGGAGGAAAATTTCACCACACACCAAGGGGGAGACAAAAATCCCAAGTGAAGGGGATGGAGGAGGAGAACAGGGTTTAAAATGATCACTATGGGAAAAGGTGAATTTGGCCATCAAAATACACTGTGCACAGTTTGACCGCATGATTTAGAAAAACTATGCACCAACCATGAGACATCCACTACTATAGAGGGTAACCTCACATGGTTAAGAGAATTGTTTTATTAGATATGAGAAAACAATATTAAACCAATTTATCAAAAAAATTAGAGAGGTCCACATGACCATGTGACCTATGTCACACGGTTGAAAACAGACCATGTGGACTATAGGTTCCCACTACTAGCTTCCACATAGTTGAAGGAACTATTGAGGTTTGGATGGTAATATTTCATCTAACAGTGTGCCCAAGTGTTATTCCGTCCATTTTAGAGCTATGGGATTCGAATGACTGATGAATGCAATTGAGACATCCAATATTAGATTAAGCATAAATATTTGGGTCGTTATAAGAAATTTAAACAAAAAAATAATTTTTTTACCATTGGATAAAAATAGAAATGAAAATCATGGATTTAATTTTTAAATAAAGAGTGTCATACCTTATAAAATCCCTATAGATCTATAAATTTGGGTTGATACTAAGGAAGATAAATAAATTATTAATTCAAGTGCAATGAGTGAAATTATATATATCTTAGTCCTAATGTATATAATTATGCTTCTCAATGTGATCCTTCCAATGATATATAGAAAAAATCTCTATTTCTTATGAATAAACTGAACAATTGATAAATGTTAATAATGATGATATTACCATGGGAATGCCAATATCATACACAAATCAGTCATTAAAGGAGTTAATTGAGATGTGTGAACATGAGTTGTAAGATGAAACTAAAAATCATATTTCTATCAAAAATGAAGTTGATGCACTCAATGTTTCGATGAATAAATTTCATAATTATAGTGATTTAGATTCAGTAAATGAATCAAAAACATAATATAAATATGAACATGAAGGTAAATATAATTCGTATATCTAATGCTGATGAGGTACAATCATTTTACTTTTAAAATTATGATTTAGAAAAGTGTTATCAAGATTAACCTGAAAATTATTGTTTTATGCTTCAAGAAAAATATGAATCATTAAATTAAGATAATTGAAAATATTAAAAATATTATGATGATTTTTCAATTTAAAATTAATTTTTGTCTAAATAGTTTTCAAATTTATGATCAAATTTTTCTAAAATTTCTTTTTATCTACATGAAAATATTATTATAGAATTATTATATGAAGTTGATAATTTAATCAAAAATTCTCTTATTCTTTTGAAGGGATATAATTATTAGAATCAAATTCATTATAAAATAATAATTCACAATGGAGAAATCAGTTTTTTTAGTAATGGGGAAAAACAAAAAATATATAACAATGATTTTGTCCATGGATGAAATAACCAATAAAAATTTAATGTTAAATTTATTTATTATGGTATTAAGAAACATTATGCTAATGAATTTTCTTTTGAAAGGTCTAGTTATTTTGTTTTGTTCCTATTCATTATTCGAAATAATTATCAAAATTTAATTATAAATATCCTAATCAATATAGACATATATGTTTATATAAAACATAATTTTCCAACATTACCAGACCCAAAATATATTTGCACCAAAAGACACATGTATTTTATATTCTATAGGCATTCTCCACTGGTATTAATTATTACATCATTATGTGGTTTCTTGAATATTATAGAAATTTATTATATTTCTATTTCTTATTCTTATAAATGAATATTTCATAGATCTGGAACCATTAAAATCCTAAATGTATTTTATTTAAATTTAATATTATATTCAAGTACACTATGTTTTATATATAGGAGGTGAAAAATGTTTTAATGCTTAATATTTTATTCCTATATATTAAATTAATAATATTTTTAAAATGTTAAATAATTTTCTCACTCTATTATTTTAATAATTAATTCATTCAGTTATTTAATTAATGAATGTCCATCAAGAATACATTTACGAATTTTTTAGAAATGGTTATCTTGCTTGTAATAATGTGTTTAATGACATAGTATTAAAATGAATTTCATGTGAAAAGAAAACCTATTCCTACATAATGTAAATTATTAGATTATAACATTATATACATTTATTAAATGTCCACAAAGTCCTTTTAAAACCCTTTAATTAAATTTATTGAAAATCCTTTAATTAAATTTTCTAAAAATCCAAAATTTACATTCCATGAAAACACAATATTTATGTTTTTTGAATATAATATATATGTATGATTTTTATTTGGTAGTGTTATTTAAAATATTTACTATGTTTTTAAATTTTAATTTTATGTTGTATTGAATTAAATGGTTTGATATTTTCATTTAAAACCACTGTTATTTGTTTAATAATATTATATATGCTTTAATGGATCCTGGACTATGTAATGTTATTTATTTAAATAAATAATTACTTTATGGGGCGTTTATATTACTATATGTTTTCAGAATAAATTTCTAATATCATTCAAAATAAGTCATCTTTTTAATATTTTTAAAAATGTGAATAAAATATTTTTTTCAAATTTTAATTATTTTTTATATTGTTACAAAAAATACGACTTCCCATTCTTAATGGAATGGGGTGTATACATTGTATTATTCAATATAATCAATAACCCGTCTTTTTATCCTTAAAAATTTATGATGAAAATATTAGTAGAGGGTTAGGGTTTTTTAATTTTCAAAAATGGGGATAATGTTTTGTAGATCGTTAAAATTATCATCTTAGTTTGGTTTTTATAATTACTTCAACCCATGATTCTTTTTTTAAATTATTTTGGTTAAGAGTTTTAGATTTATTGTGACATAGTATTTTAACTTATATATTAAGAAATAGTGATATGTACCATATATTGTTTGTTCCTTTGTAATGATAAAAAGATTATATTCATTTATTATGATAATTTGAAAAGAAAATTTAGTAGTTTTATGGTGTAAAAGATCACCAAAGCAGTGACTAGTTGTTGATGTGACATTGGGATCTTAATATTAAAGACAAAAATAATTTTAATTATATCACAAGATACAGTGAATGGGTTTAGGTGTAACTTATACCATTGGATGTATAAGATATATATATAAACTTCATTATATTTTTTTGATGTCTTAAAAGTCAATTTTGATACTCTAAAAATCATTGTTATTGCTAGAGTAGTTTCATAACTCTATAGTTAAAATATTTTAAAACATAATTTATTTCATTTAATGAAAGTTATAAAGTTATCAGAATCACTCGAAACCTAGTGGTATGGAAAGAAGATAATTTTTTATTGATTCCATTAGTTTACATAGATGTATAAAATTTCTTTTTTTATAGTGAATGAATTGTATAAATTTCTATAAACAATTTTCAGAACTGCAGTTATTCCAGAATGTTTATGCTTATAATTTTTAAGGATATTGGGAGTCGTAAAAGTATTATTTATGTAATTATTTCTTCATTAGAACGATATTAAAATTTAATGAATATAATGATTCATTTAATATGAATAAATTTTCTATTAAATAGTTATAAAATATCATTTAAGCCTCAAAATGTAAGCTGTCTGGTTTTTCTAATAGTTTTGTAAACCCTAAATTCAAAACAGTTGAATTTTACTTTCATAATTGTGAAACCATAAATTTAATTAAAAAGTATGGTTCTTCTACCCTATATCAGATTCATTGAACCATATTCTTCTTTCCATGAACAATAATTTTGATACAAGAGTATGATTCAAGAACTATATGTTTGAAATGAACTGTATGCTACTTTTGTAATAAACCCCACATTCATGAACCATACTTTCATTGAACCCTAATTTCAAGGAATCCTATATTCTAGTGATATTGTACCATAATTTTATATTACTTTAATGTTTTTTTTACTATATATTTTTCTTTTATTTGATTCTTGAACAAATTTGATATGCTAGATGACATCTTAATCCCATGTACAGTAGATTATAAAGGTGTTATATTATGAATAGAAAGAATGAAGCTGGAAATATATATTACATTACTACAACTAATATTAAATATCATTATGTATGTCTTAGAGTTATTTATAATTCTAAATCCTCCTAAGAACAACATTTTTTCTTGCTTCATGAATTGAGGCATGAAAGAAGATGAAAAATACCTCAAATCTAAAAAAATGATATATCAATAATTATTCTGAAATGATGAAAAATTAATGAGATAGTATTCATAGGAACATGATCTGTTTTATGCTGAAATATAAAAAGTTGTGTGATGAAAAATGGAATGGTGTTTTCATAAATTATTTCAGTTTGATTCATTTGAATATCTCATCTACATCAGTATAAATTAATCTACAATCCCCGATTAGTAAGTGCTACAATATTCTAATTAGTATGAAAGTGATGTATCATTATTATTGAACATGAATAAATCTATAAGAGTGGATATAGGGAGATGATATGATAAAAAATAATTATAAATATTTTAATATCCAATATTCAATATATTTCCAAAGAAGGTTTTGATACTATTCTTATTGTTACATCTATCCACAACATTATTAACCAGAATTATTTAAATATTTAATAATTTAGATATTCTTTAATAAATTCAAAAGATTATAGTAAAATTAATTGTAATGATTATGGTCTAGTATTTAGATAAAATAATGTCTAGTTTATTCTAATTTTATTTTTATTGAAAATTGGTGGAAAATGTTATTCAAATTCAAATATTGCCATTTATATTAAGATTATGCTTCTTGTTTTTTGGAACAATTTTTTCTAGATTTAATGACGTTTGAATGGATTTATATAAGGAATTTTTATCATTAAAAGATAATATTTTTTGGTGATTTTATTAAAAACATTATTCCAATTATATTAAAAACTTTTATTATAGTTTTATTTTATAGGGAGAATCCAACGAGGCTATGCAATTATTCATATATTTATGAATTCTATTGACTATATTTATTTTGGATATCCAAAGTAAGTGTAATTATGTTGTTATGAATAGATATTTAGCCTATATATATATCTTTGGAAGTAAAATTGAACATAAAAATAACAGTAGATAAGTTATTAATCAGATGAATATAATGCTCTGAAATATTCTCCTATTTGTGATTTCAAATAGGAGAGAAATATTATTTAATATGTTCTTATTCTCTAATGAAATAAGAAAAAAGGAAGCCTGACCAATAGTTTTTAATATATTTAATGTTTTTAAAATAAGAGGAAGCAAGTTCAACATTGATGATTATTTTTTTATTATTTTTTTTTATTATTGAAGATAAAATATATCTTTCTGTTACTGTTGTAACTATGAGATAAACTTATTTCACAAAAAAATACATTTCATTTATTTTTATTAGTGTATTGGCAGATCAGACTCAATCATAATGGAGTGTCATCTTATCATAAATATTTGTGGATATTTTTGTTCACTATAAAAGAAAGAAAAGGCCATATGAAATCTTTGTATGGTTTCAACTACGTCTACTCAGTTATAGAGGTCTCCAGATAAGAGGATATACAAGTGTAAGTCAACAATCTCCGGGAGTATATGATTGGTAGAGTGGACTAGGGTATTTCTATGACTCAAACCACTATATAACCTTGCGTCCTTTACTTTTATTTATTTTTGTCAACTCACTCCTTTATAAGAGAGAGGGAAATTATTTCCCTCTTTCAAGAGGGACATTTTAGTATTGTCATTATTTTTATTAGAACACAATTCACTTCTCTCTTGTGTATTCATCATCTCCACTCCAAAAAATATATATTTATCCCATTCTCTCATAATTTATTCTAATATATATTATAAATACATATTTTTTATGTCTCCACCAGTCCACATCATGCATAAGCTTTCACAATCCTTCCTACTAATATCATCAACATCCTTATTCTCCCTCCATGGGTGGTAATGCAATGAGAAATTATAATAATTAATCAAAACCTAACATTTTCATTACATTATATTTAATTATTGTAATTGTGAATTAATATTCACACTTTTATAACCAATATTTACATATATATACCATTTCACTATAAAAATTATTATTGCATATTTTTAGCCAAAAAAATAATATTTATATGTCCAAATCATGAGTTGGTAGCTTTTTGTAATTAATCATTAGTTGGAATGTCTCATATGCTACAACCATATCTTTATATATGAGAACATATGACAGAATATACAATGATGTATCACTATATATCACTAACTGTTCTTTACTAGAGGTTAGTGTTAGAATATAATCCCTTCCCATCTTAATATTAAAGTCCATGAAATTTTCATCACATTCATCAATATAGGGGAACTTTTCTCCATTTTGAGAAAACATGATTTTTTGGATGTGATATGTGTAATAAATACCTAAAATTGTATATTTAATGTAGAAACAATATAATAAATGTTTGATCTCAATCATTATAGTTGGGTGTGCCCATTTTTCAATAACCTCTATCTTTTAAGGATCCAAAAATATAACATCCATGGTGATTATATTATACAAGAATGATATTTTCAATATCTATAATTAATATTTTCTAAATATAGAATATAGTTTAACCATACTCAAGTTCATTAAAAAAGTCTTTAAATAACATTCATTCTCTTCCTTATTATTGTAATATATGATTATTTCAACTATAAAGTAATCCAAAAATTTATCAAGTTTATATCTAATGACTATATTAATTAGATCAAAAAATTTTGAGGTGGAATTCATATGTGAAAATGGAATTAATATAAATTGAATGTTTTCATAACTCATATGGATGGATTTCTTGGAAAAATCATCATTTCAACCCTAAATTGATGGTTTCTTGATTGAAGTTAAATCATTAAAATATTTTTAAATACATGTATCTGTTTTAAAAATTAACCACTTTTAGGTACCTCATATATATTATTGATGGTGATCTTTTTTATTTTCATGATAATTAATAAAATGATGTATTGACCAAGAATTATTCTTAACAAAATAGAAAGTTTCATCCGATGGGGATCCAATAGGGAGTAAAAATACCTAATGTACATATTTCTAGATCTTATTCTTAAATTTGTATAACTGAGTAAGGGATATTGTATAATTATTATTTGAAATTAGTGTTGCAACATGTTTGAGTTCTTTTCAAAACTCAAAATCATTATTTACGGGAAGAATATGAAATTCTTATGAAAATGAATCATTATATTCACAAATAATAATAATATATTTAGTTTTGTGTTTATCCCCAACAATTCGTCCAATATTTCCCAAATTTTTAGGTTTTTTCAAACCATATAGTAGAGGTAATTTATATTATATCTTCATATTAATCATCACATTGATATATGAAAATAAGTTGATTTTGGATATCTAATATTACTTAACTTCATAAATAAATTATGCGGGCTCTATATAGAGATGAATATTCTATAAAAACGTCACATCAAATATAACTATAGATATTATTATAACATATAAAATATTAACAACCTCACAAACATCATTTGGAGAGGATATTTAAAATTGATATGTTATAATAACAAAAAAAACTATTTTCACTGAAAGTTTGATATCTAATAATTAATGTGGTGATGTAATTCCATTAAAACATTATATAGATATAAAATTGTGGTTATAATATGAATTAAAATGAAATTTTCAATTATATATTGAATGATAGGAATACCATTCAACACTTCACCCTCGTGAACCAATTTAGTAGTTGTAATTGTAGAAGACATACCATTATTCATTTTACTAAGACATTTTTATACCAATTTTCATAATTTTATTACTTAAATGGTTGGATTAATTTATTTACTAGTTTCAATTATGAAATTGTCATGTGGGTGTTTCATTTGGTTGATCATTATTCGCCTCATTGATTTTCCTCTTTATGTTTCATTAGTATTCGTTCTCTTAAAGTACTTCTTTTATAAACATTAATTGTTTACCCATCCCTTAATTGAAATTTGTAATATTATTATTCCCAAATGTTTTTGTGTTATGTGATATGAAATTTATTTCATCCATGGATTCTTTTCCTTTTTTATCATCCTTTAAAATCCATTTCCCATTTGTTATTCCCAATACCATGAGAAAAATATGAATCTACCGTCTTTATTTATTAAATGAGGGAACATCATGCGATTTATTTGATGATATGAAATCCCTTTACATTCAATTCATTTCAGTGACTTGTTCTTGAGTTACTAAATAATATATCAATTTTTTAGGGCTCATGATAAAACTAGTATCATATATTTAATTTCATGTAAAATTTTCCTTATTGGTACTAATGGATTCAAAAACAATATTCTATATTTATTGAAATTATCTCAAATATTTTAATTTGAAGGGTTTTAGGAAAATACATATTGAAAAACAAGTTATTAAACTCTTACCAGTAAATGGAGTCAATTTACCCCAATTTCCTGGATTATTGAAATGATTCCACCATTGAATAGCTTCACATTGCAAATGATGTAATGAAAAAAAATATTATCATGGTTTAAGAACACGAGAAAAGAAAAATATATTTTTCTTATAGAAATTATCTTCTAATTATTAATAAATTTATTAGAGTCCCTACTAGAGGATTATTGAAGTTTCCATATAATATAATCAATAATAAAATTCTTATTCCTGGATAGGTTCTGAAGCTCTTCATGTTTTTAATTATTATTTATAGCACACGAATATTGGGTGAGTATTTCCAGGATATTTTGACCCCATATCCTATCCCATATGATTATTCAGTATTATAGTCATCACATTATCCTCCACATCCATTATTATTTCAAATTCATCTGGTTCCAACTATTTAATAAAATACTGGAATCGTAAACCGTAAAAAAGTTTGAAAGTAAAACAAAACGGTTTTAAATGGAAACTCTTAATGAATGTATGTACCCTATATTGTGAACTTGTAGGTTTAAATCTTGGATATTCATTGTCTATTTCCTAATAGGTTCACTAAACATATAAATATATTATCTTAGAAACATTATAATAGTTCGTAAAGATAATTTAAATCAATATATAATATCCCCAAAGAGTGTAAAACCATGCATGTAGTTAGGAATCTTTTCATACACTTGGTGATGCCCGAGTAAATAAAAAACCATCAATTTCATATTTATTTCATCTAGGTGCATCTATTTTAAAATATTAATCCAATTAATTATATCTAGATTAGTATTTCATTTCATGGACACCAAATGGTAAATACATTACTAAAACATCACGATGTTATCATTTACTTCAGATTATTCCTAGGGGTTTTATTGAATATTCTCTAGTAATAATCCACAAGAATAATGAATCCTAATCTAATACAAACTAATATGGACCACGCAAGAAATACAAGAATATATCATCATTTTATAATATTACTTATTATATTTATTAATAATAAAACACCCAGATGTATCACCCCGAGATTTTATGAAAAATATTCTTTTTGATTTTATTGATGTCTTGTGTTGTACGATACACCAAAAGGAGCTTTCACTACACCCATCCCTGACTTGGCTTGCATTAAATGCAGTTACGATCTTCCACGATAGTGTGTGTAATACGCAATATCGAGTTTCACTAAATGAGATATTATTATAATATTATTATGAACTAGTTATTATGAATATTAATACCCACTTTTTGAAATTTTATAAATTTTATCTTTCAATACGGACATCATTTTTGGATTTGGAATATCGAAATTAGCTTAGGGTGAAATTTTGGTACTTTTTGGATAACTTTCATATTCTGATGAATAGTGAAAATAACTAAATTTTAATTAGAAACAACTTTTTTAATCGAAATACTTAATAGTGATAAATTATTAATTTGAGTGATTTTGAAGTATATTTAGAATATATTTTTACAATTTAATACAATGTCTGTCATTGGATGTAATTTCACATTTAAACCAGACATAAACAAGTGTCAATCTTTTGATAGTTATTATCTCTTAAAAACACGCTATTTGTCTTGACGACGGGAATTATTTTTTAAATTAGTTAAAGTAACTGATATATTTTGAATTTGGTGAAACAAATGACATTTTTGAATTCATAATATCAAATATAGCTTAGGCCTAATTTTTTGTATTTTTCTGGAAACTTTCATTTTTTGATGAATAGTGAAACCACTACGTGGTAGTTAAAAAACTGAATTTTTTCATAAAACTTAATTTTACCTCTTTTGTGAGTGGAATTTCAATAATCCAAGAGACATGGTTAGTATTAAGGACTAAAATTTGGTTAAATGAGATGAAAATAATTTTAGGTGAATAGTAACTTTTTACTTTTTTCCACGGTTAAAAGTAAATAGGGTCGTTAAGGGTAAATATGATATTATTATTACCCTAACACATGTCCAAATTCTATTGGATAAGTGTAATTAGACAAAAATAAACCTTATGAATACAATATGACAATTTTGGCCCACTTGGATTAGATTAGGAAATTTATTATCAATTTATTTAAAGAATGGTTAAAATAGTTAAAATCAAAATTTAATAACTAAATCATTTTTAATATTGGGTTATATATAAGAAAAATTAGACTATAAATATTTATTATAACGATAAAACGATTTCCAACATAAGGTTATTATATTTATAATTTTTAGACATTAAATAATTTAATTTATTTATGACACAATGATGATGCAGTAATTATATTATTAATGAAATATTGACATAATTGATGTTATAAATACCCAAATAAATGTAAATTGAGACTTTTTATGAATTATAATAATTTTATATGTTAATATGACTTGTTATTATTGATTTAATTAAATTGTTTCGAACTAATAATTTTTTCTGAGTTTCACAAAAATCAATTCCCAAATAGTGTCAAAATTGACATAAAATTGTTTTTAAAACAAATATAATATTATTAATTGTTATTTTATTCCTAAAAATATAAGTTTCGACAAAATGACTTATATAAGATTATATATATTAATAATAAACAACTTTGGGTTCTGTTGGCTTGATATAGTACGTTTATTAACCTTATAGTGTAAGAAAACAAGAAGACACGGTAAAAGTTAAATTATCTAACATAAAGTTAAATCTAAATGATAAGGTTACAATTGACACCTAAACTTGTCTAAATTCTATTGGATGAGAGTATTTCGACCCATACCCACCTTAGCTTCTAAATATATCAGTTTTGAGCTATTAAAAACCGAATTTGACTTTATAATAAAAAAATATTTTTAGTTATTCCAAAGGTGCCCCTCTCCTCCCTTATAAAAGGGAACCTCCTCCCTCTCCTCCTCACACCAATTTGAGCCTTCACGCTCGGCGAACCCCTGCCCATTTCACTTCCCCACTTCCCTAGAAACATCCTAGTGGTCCTGGTCTTCTTCAATGACCAATTTTAGTTCCCTAAGAGGATGTCTCAAAGAGGCGTTTCAAAGAAGAGGTAATGCGCGTTACTGATTCTTTCATCTTTATTTCTTCTTCCTCTTCTTCTTATTTAGTTGTTTAATTATTAAGTTATAACATCATTATCACTCATATATTGATATGTTATTATAGTTATGAAACAACAATATTTCACCATCTATCCATCCAATGGAAAATGAAATCACCGCGCGTGCGTACGTATGGAATACCGTCTCCACGACGTGGTGTAATCTATATTCCACCACCACCTTACATGGATGTGTATAATGGTGAAAGTAATGATTATATATGATTATTGTAAATTGATATTGATTCGGTAATATTATACATTCACTTTAATACATTTCCATGATCTAGGGAATGATATCATCGCTCGTGCGTACGTACGGACTACCGTTTCCACGACGTGATGAGATTCACTCTCCATGTCAACCATTCATGAATGATTATAAAGTATATATAATGAATAATAATGAAATATATGACATAATAATGATACTGGATTTATGTATATATATATATATGTATTTCACTAACTTAATTCCATTCAATTCAAAAGGGAAACGAAAACAGCATTCATGCGTACGTACAGTCTACCATCTCCATGAACGTTGTATTTCATTCCTTTTATCGATCTATAATATATAGGTATATGATGAATATATATTATATATAAATCATGTTTTACATTCTGGAATTATTTAAATCAGGATATAAGTAATAATATCAAGAACGATAAGTAAAAACACATACGATAAATAAAATGATTTTACCCAAAACGCTGCTTTAACATGGAGTTTACAAAAGAACTGGTAGTATAAAGTCATAAGTGAATCATATATGATATCATAACAATGAATATGATTCTGTAATAAGTTAATGAAATTATTTAAATCATTATATAGGTGGTTCAGATACGTACGAAGCATATCGGACCTAAGGTAAGGGATAAATTTTCAATCTCATTTTTATCCGAGATTGCCTATACGTAAGTATTTACTGTGGTTACGTTTATCATCCATGACCATGTTTTCAAAAAATGTTTTCATAAAATGTTTACCATTATTCCATGAATTTTTAAAGTCATTTTTACCCTTTATTGACTTTTTACCACATTTTATGAATGGATTTTTTCCTTTGGTTACCACATACGGTACTTTTTGACTTTTCCATCAAAAGTACAAGGAGAATGTTATTTTTCACTTATACGGCGTGAACGGATTTTTACGGTATCATAACGCCTCATTTTCAAGAATATTCCTCTACAATATTTCATGACTGTTTTCAACAAAACCCTTATCTTCTAAAATTTCATGGAATTTTTTGAAAAGAAAATGATTTTAAAGAAGAAAGGATATTTTCCTCAATAATTTATTTCAAATGTTTTATCAAAACCATTATTCAACTAAGATGAAATTATTTCATATGTGTATGTTTTACGTTTAATGTCACTATAATTTACAAGGTTTACTTTTCTTATGATGAAATGCCCGTTTGTTTTATGTGGATTATGAAATGATGGGATGATGTTTATGAAACCCATTTTATTCTTTGGGTTATGATGAATGTTTTATGTTTATTTTGTGGCACAAGTAAGAATGATTTCATTATGAGATGGGTTTGACCTATATCTCCCTCCAATTCATTGGGTAAAGATTGTATATCTCATGATATAGACATGGCTGGAACGGTAAGTTAATCCGGTTCAGTGTCACAGGACTGAAATGAGGAGTGAACTCGATTCAGAATGGGACTTTGCCCACTAAGATGGTCTTGGCAGCAATGCCTTGGCTACTATGGAAATCATTACATGTTCTTAATGGATTCCTCAATTACATGTTTTATTCCCATTCTATTTTAGCATGGTTTATGTTCCATTATGATCTATGCCTTATGTACTTCCATGTTTTATGTCGTTGCTCAAGATTTTGATGTTTAAACATTATGTTCAGGTTTTTATGTTCAAATTTATATGGTATGTTTTATTTTATCCATGATTACCCTTACTGAGAATTTGAGATCACCCTTTTTAAATTTTATTTTCCCCTAGGATCAAAAGAAAGGTTTTAGGTAAGGAAAAAAAAGTGGAATATCTTTATGGGAGATGTTGAACATCTTTCACCACAATTAGAAGATTACGTTCCAAGTTTCCAAAGACACTAAACTATTACGGTCCTTGTGTGTCTGTATTTTTTATGTATTAAGTATTCCTCAAAAGTAATGTAATGTCCATGTACATCAAGATTCGTTTCTCTACAGTTGGTATCAAAGGAAAGGTTTAGTCAACCTTTGGAAACTAGGATGCGAGAACTTTAGTGAGATCCCTTGAGATATTTCTAAGGTATGTCTAGGGATGTCTCTAAGGTTAAGTACAAGTATGGGTTATAGTCCGGGAATTGCACTAATGATATTAGAATTAAACATAAGATGTTATATTTTGAAGGTACTCCCCCTTTATTATGTTGTTTTCCCTATCATGATTTTTGCCTCTCACACTGTTCTTTTTGGGTTTTAGGTGATGGTTGGAACCCGAAGGAACCGTGCTGATCAATGCGAATGAAAATGCAATGATTGTCCTCCTGAATGAACAAATGTTATGGGAGATGGAGTGAAAAATCTTATTGCTATACTTACACAAGCTATGAACCATTCTGGAATCCAAATGAGCAGAGAAGGGAACAATATTCTATTGAGTCCTTCATGAGGAAACGTCCACCTTCTTTCAGGGGGTCTTCTGATCCACGTGTTGCTGAATAATGGATTAGTACCCCTGAAAAGATATTTTTAGTTCTTCAATGTTATGAACATGATAAAGTCATCTTAGCAGTATATCATTTTGAAGGTGAAGCTGATCAATGGTGGAATCTTATCAAGAATACGAGGGCAAGAGAGGAAATTGAGCCCATGGAATGGGACGAGTTCAAGAACTTATTTTTCAATAAGTACTTCTCTCGTATTCTTTGTACAAAGATGGATATGGAGTTTCTTGAACTAAAGAAAAAGGATGATAATTCTTTTGGTATATTCGAAGCAAATTATACAAGGCTTGCAAAGTATGCATCTGGATTTATCATCCAACCTGAAAGTAAAGTTGATCGATTCTTTAGTGGCTTAAAACCAAGTCTTCGAAGGGAATTAGCTATAAGAGACTTTAGTAGCTATGAAGAAATTGTGCGTTGTGCTATCAAGATAGAAATGGAAGTTGGTGTTACATATCCATCTCATGGTTTTGAAAAGAAACAAAAGATGGAGTTCAAGGAGAAATCTCATAATAACGGTGAAAAGAAGATGACTGTTTCTTTATGCTCAAAGTGTGGAAAGAATCATGGTGGATATTGTCTTAAAGGTACTAGAAAATGTTTTATGTGTGGAAAATAAGGTCATCGAGCAGATGAGTGTCGATGTAATGGAAAAAGGTTTTCTAATGATGTGAATAAAGAAAAGACTATAGAGAACGCACCACCAACACTTCAATGCTTCAAGTGCAAGGAAATGGGGAATTATGCTAATAAATGTCTTAATCCAGGGGTTAGTGATGATCAACATGAGAAAACCCTTAAGGAAAAGGACAAAGGGAAGTCACATGAGATCACTATTGGCGATGTTGAATATGACAATGATGTGGTGGAATGATTAAGTGTTTATGTAATGGGATTCCAAAATAATATTGTATATAGTATCGTGGAATATTGGAATATTTATGTATTGGTCTATTGTGGTTTTAAATAATTTTATGGTACCTATAACCATGGAAAGTGATTGAGATATTTTTTAAAAGAATATGATATGCGCATAATGAAGGTATAAGGAGAAAATGAAATGTTTGAGAGTATTCATGAGCTCATGACTGATATTAGGAGAAGGTTATATCATGGTTTGAGTTTATAGAATTTTTGAATTTTAGTATCATTCATTTTTTCACTAAGGTGTAATGGGTATTCATTTTTCAAGAGAATAAATGATTAAGGTATTCACATGATTGGAATGTGACCAATAAGATATATGGGGGATAAATGATGGTATTCACATGCTTGGTTGATGACAATTCAAGTAATCGTTTTCCATATATTATGAGCTTGGACTAAAGTATTTTAGATAAGCCTAATGATTGGAATGGATTATATTGGACAAATGATTGTATTGTTTAAGGATAAAACGTTTTTCGATATTACTGATGGGATTTTATATTAATGTAGTTTTAGAAATAGGACAACCTGCAGGACAGGAGACATCCCATCGCGTCGGACAAGGCTGTGGGAATCGAACCCACAACCGAAGTGCGACTAGACTTTATCGCCTACCACTGGCCTACAAGAAGTCCTTGTTTAGTATAAACTTGTTTTATTATATTAAGGAGTATGATATATGAAGTATAAGTCCATTTTAGAAACCATATATGATTAATCTCACTATAGATCGACTTATGTATATTTAATAACTTTTGCTAACCTTTTTTTTTTAGAGAGATGGAATGACCCGTCATTCAATCACATGATCTGCTAACACTTCAAGAATAACAAATTCAAATTCATTTCATTAATAGATGAATTGGAAATTGTTCAAGGAATGAACAACAGTGAGATTGTACCAAAATAAAGTAAGTATTTATTCTAATTCAAATTCTTCAACTTTAGGGAAATGATCTTGAAAACCAAAAATGTTGTCCTAATGCCCTTATATTTGATGAATCAGATGGTACCCTAGATCATAAAAAATTTATGGATTTTTGATTGTTGTCTTTTTCATAGCCATGTTTTCTACCACTATCCATTAGAACATGACGGTTAGATTTCTCTTCCATATCCATATTTTCACCTATGTTCTCCTATGTAGAAACTCAGTGATTAGTTAATTTGGGTAACCGTTACGTTTCATACTTTAGTTTTTAAAACCAAGTTTTGGTATTCCTTTTAATGTTGTGGGTTTCTATTAAAGAAACTTTTGATTAGTAAACCATTTATAACCCCGATGAATT
The DNA here is from genome assembly GCA_963277665.1 of Viscum album. NCBI lineage: Eukaryota > Viridiplantae > Streptophyta > Magnoliopsida > Santalales > Viscaceae > Viscum > Viscum album. Next base: position 399,679,161 of record OY728125.1, read on the forward strand.
TTGAGGGAAAAATTCATTTTAAGGGGGGTAGAATGTAACACCCCGAGATTTTATGAAAAATATTTTTTTTAATTTTATTGAAGTCTTGTATTGTACGCTACACCAAAAAGAGCTTTCACTACACCCATCCCTGACTTGGCTTGAATTACATGCAATTACAATCTTCCACGATAGCATGTGTAGTACGTAATACCGAGTTTCACTAAACGAGATATCATTATAATATTATTATGAACTAACTGTTATGAATAGTAATACCCACTTTTTGAAATTTTATTAATTTTATCTTTCAAAACGGACATCATTTTTGGATTCGGAATATCGAAATTAGCTTAGGGTGAAATTTTGGTACTTTTCGGATAACTTTCATATTCTGATGAATAGTGAAAATTACTAAATTTTAATTAAAAACAACTTTTTTAATCGAAATATTTAATAGTGATAAATTCTTAATTTGAGTGATTTTAAAGTATATTTAGAATATATTTTTACAATTTAATACAATGTTGGTCATTGGATGTAATTTCACATTTAATCCAGACATAAACAAGTGTCAATCTTTTGATAGTTATTATCTCTTAAAAACACGCTATTTGTCTTGACGATGGGAATTAATTTTTAAATTAGTTAATTTAACTGATATGTTTTGAATTTGGTAAAATAAACATCATTTTTGAATTCATAATATCAAATATAGCTTAGGGCTAATTTTTGGTATTTTTCTGGAAACATTCATTTTTCGATGAATAGTGAAACCACTAAGTGGTAGTTAAAAAACTGAATTTTTTCATAAAACATTATCTTACCACTTCTGTGAGTGGAATTTCTAAAATTAGAGTGACACGGTTAGTATCAAGGACTAAAATTTGGTTCAATGAGATGAAAATAATTTTTGGTGAATAGTAACTTTTTACTTTTTTTTACCACGGTTAAAAGTAAATAGGGTAGTTAAGGGTAAAAATGATATTATTATTACCCTAAAACATGTCCTAATTCTATTGGATAAGTATAATTCGACCAAAAAACCTTAGGAATAAAATATGACCATTTAGGCCCACTTGGATTAGATTAGGACATTTATTATCAGTTTATTTAAAGAAGGGTTAAAATAGTTAAAATCAAAATTTAATAATTAATCATTTCTAATATAGTGTTATACATAAGATAAATTCTACTATAAATATTCATTAGAAATATCAAAAGATTTTAAACATAATGGTAGTTTATTTATAATTTTTAGAGATAAAATAATTTAATTTATTTATGACACAATGATGATGCAGTAATTATCTTATTAATGAAATATTGACATAATTGATGTTATAAATACCCAAATAAATGTCATATGAGACATTTTATGAATTAAAATAATTTTATATGTTAATATGACATGTTATTATTGATTTCATTAAATTTTTTCGAACTAATCATTCTGTTATGATTTTCACAAAAATCAATTACCAAATAGTGTCAAAATTGACATAAAATTGTTTTTAAAACAAATATTGTATTATTAATTGTTATTTTATTCCTAAAAATATAAGGATTGGCCAAATGACTTATATAAGGTTATATATATTAATAATAAACAACTTGGGGTTCGGTTGGCTTGATATAGTACGTTTATTAACCTTATAGTGTAAGAAAACTAGAAGACATGGTAAAAGTTAAATTATCTAACTTAAAGTTAAATCTAAATGATAAGTTTAAAATGGATACCTAAACATGTCTAAATTATATTGGATGAGAGTATTTAGACCCTTCCCCACTTTAGCTACTAAATATATCAATTTGGAGCTATTAAAAACAGAATTTGATGTTATAATAAAATAATAGTTTTAGTTATTCCAAAGGTTCCCCTCTCCTCCCTTATAAAAGAGCACCTCCTCCCTCTCCTCCTCACACCAATTGGAGCCTTCAAGCTCGGCCAACCCCTGCCCATTTTACATCCCCACTTCCCTAGAAACATCCTACAGGTCCTGGTCATCTTCATAGACCAGCTTTAGTGCCCTAAGAGGAGGTATCAGAGAGGCGTTTCAAAGAAGAGGTAATGCCCGTTACCGATTCTTTCATCTTTATTTCTTCTTCCACTTCTTCTTCATTAGTTATTTCATTAATAAGTAATAACATCAGTATAAATCATATAATGATATGTTATTATAAGTATGAAACAACCATATTTCACTATCTATCCATCCAATGGAAAATGAAATCACCGCCCGTGCGTACGTACAGAATATCGTCTCCACGCCGTGGTGTAATCTATTTTCCACCACCACCTTAAATGGATGGGTATAATGGTGAAATTAATGAATATATATGATTATTGTAAAGTTATATTTACTTTTTAATATTATACATAAACTTTAATACAATTCCACAATCTTGGGTTTGATATCATCGCTCGTGCGTACGTACGGACTACCGTTTCCACAACGTGATGAGATTCACACTCCATGTTAACCATTCATGAATGATTATAAAGTATATATAATGAATAATAATGAAATATATGACATAATAATGATACTTTATTTATGTATATATATATATATATTTATGTCATTTACTTAATTCCATTCAATTCAAAAGGGAAACGAAAACAGCGTTCATGCGTACGTACGGCCTACCGTCTCCATGAACAGTGTATTTCATTCCTTTTATCGATCTATAATATATATGTATATGATGAATATATATTATATATAAATCATGTTTTACATTTTTTAATTATGTAAATCAGGATATAAGTAATAATATCAAGAACGACAAGTCGAAACACATAAGATAAATAAAATGATTTTACCCAAAACACTTCTTTAACATGGAATTTACAAAAGAACGAGTAATATAAAGTCTTAAGAGAAACATTTATGTATCATAACAATGAATATGATTATGTAATAAGTCAATTAAATTATTTAAATCATTATACAAGAGGTTTGGATACGTATGAAGCATATTGGACCTAAGGTAAGGGATAAATTTTCAATCTCATTTTTATCCGAGATTTCTTATACGTAAGTATTTACTGGGGTTACGTTTATCATCCATGACCATATTTTCTAAAAATGTTTTCATAAAAGGTTTACCATTATTACATGAATGTTTAAAGTCATTTTTACCCTTTATTGACTTTTTACCACATTGTATGAATGGAATCTTTCCTTTGGTTACAACATAAGGTACTTTTTTACTTTTCCAGCAAAAGTACAAGGAGAATGTTATTTTTAACTTATATGGCATGAATGGATTTTTACGGTTTCATAACGCCTCCTTTTCAAGAATATTCCTCTATAATATTTCATGATTATTTTCAACAAAACCCTTATCTTCCAAAATTGCATGGAATTTTGTGAAAAGAAAATGATTTTAAAGAAGAAAGAATATTTTCCTCAAGAATTCATTTCAAATGTTTTATCAAAACAATTATTCAAATAAGATGAAATTATTTCATATGTTTATGTTTTAATATTAATGTCTCTATAATTTACATGGTTCACTTTTCTTATGATGAAATGTCTATTTGTTTTATATGGATTATGAAATGATGGGATGATGTTTATAAAACCCATTTTATTATTTTGTTATGATGAATGCTTTAAGTTTATTTTGTGGCACAAGTAAGAATGATTTCATTATGAGATGGGTAGGACCTATATCTCCCTTCAATTAATTGGGTAAAGAGTGTATATCTCATGAGATAGACATGGCTGGAACGGTAAGATAATTCGGTTCAGTGTTACAGGACTGAAACAAGGAGTGAACTCGATTCAGAATGGGACTTTTTCCACTAAGATGGTCTTGGCATCAATGCCTTGGATACTATGGAAATCATTACATGTGCTTAATGGATTCCACAATTACATGTTTTATTCCCATGCTATTGTATCATGGTTTATATTCCTTTTTGATCTATGCCTTATGTACTTCCATGTTTTATGTCGTTGCTCAAGATTTTGATGATTAAACATTATGTTCATGTTTTTAAGTTCAAATGTATATGGTTTGTTTTATTTTATCCATTCTTACCCTTATTGAGAATTTGATATCACCCTTTTTATGTTTTATTTTCCCCCAGGATCAAAAGAATGTTTTAGGTAAGGAAACAAAAAGTGGAAGATCTTTATGGGAGATGTTAAAGATCTTTCACCATGATTAGAAGATTACGTTCCATGTTTCCAAAGACACTAAACTATTACAGTCCTTATGTGTATGTTTCTGTCATGTATTAAGTATTCTGAAAAAGTAATGTAATGTCCATGTACGTCCAGCTTCGGGTCTTTACAGTTGGTATTGGAGGAAAGGTTTAGTCAACCTTTGGAAACTAGGATGCGAGAACTTTAGTGAGATCCCTAGAGATATTTCTAAGGTATGTCTAGGGATGTACCTAAGGTTAAGTATAATTATAGGTTATAGTCCTGGAATTGCGCTAACGATCTTATAATTAAACCTAAGATGTTAGATAATGAAGGTACTCCCCCTTTATTATGTTGTTTTCCCTGGCATGATTTTTTCCTCTCACACTATTCATTTTGGGTTTTAGGCGATGGCTGGAACCCGAAGGAACCGTGTTGATCAATGCAATGGACAATGCAATGATTTTCCTCCTGAACGAACAAATGTTATGGGATATGGAGTGAAAAATCTTATTGCTAAACATACACAAGCTATGATCCATTCTGGACTTCCAAAAGAGCAGAGAAGGGAACAATATTCTATTGAGTCCTTCTTGAGGCAACGTCCACCTTCTTTCAGTTGGTCTTCTGATCCACTTGTTTCTGAACAATAGATCAGTACCACTAAAAAGATATTTTCAGTTATTAAATGTTCTAAACATGATAAAGTCATCTTAGCAGTATATCATTTGGAAGGTGAAGTTGATCAATGGTGGAATCTTATCAAGAATATGAGGCAAAGAGATGAAATTGAGTCCATGGAATGGGACGAGTTCTAGAACTTATTTTTCAATAGGTACTTCGCTCGTATTCTTTGTACAAAGATGGAGAAGGAGTTTCTTGAACTAAAGAAAAGGATGATGAATCTGTTGGTATATACGAAGTGAATTTTAAAAGGCTTGCAAGGTATGCATCTGGCTTTATCATCCAACCGGAAAATAAAGTTGATCGATTCTTTAGTGGATCAAAACCAAGTTTTCGAAGGGAATTTGCTATAAGAGACTTCAATATCAATGAAGAAATTGTGCATTGTGCTATCAAGGTAGAAATGGAAGTTGGTGTTACATATCCATCTCATGGTTTTGACAAGAAACGAAAGATGAATTTAAAGGAAAAATCTCATAATAATGGTGAAAAGAAGATGAATGTCCTTATTCTCAAAGTGTGGAAAGAAGCATGGTGGAGATTGTATTAAAGGGACTAGAAAATGTTTTAAGTGTGAAAAAAAGGACATCGAGTAGCTGAGTGTCGAAGTAATGGAAAAAGGGTTTCTAATGATCTGAATAAAGAATAGACTGCAGAGAACGCACCACCAACACTTCAATGCTTCAAGTGCAAGGAAATGGGACATTATGCTAATAAATTCTCTAATACAAGATTTAGTGATGATCGACATGAGCAACCACTTAAGGCAAAGGACAAAGGGAAGTCACATGCGATCACTATTGGCGATGTTGAATATGAAAACGTTATGGTGGAATGATTAAGTGTTTATGTAATAGGATTCCAAAATAATGTTGTATATAATATCGTGGAATATTGGAATATTTATGTATTGGTCTATTGTGGTTTTCAATAATTTTATGGTACCTATAACCATGGAAATTAATTGAGATATTTTTGGAAAGAAGACGATATGGGAATAATGAAGGGATAAGGAGAAAATGAAATGTTTGACAGCATTCATGAGCTCATGACTGATATTAGGAGAAGGTTATATCAGGGTTTGAGTATATAGAATTTTTGAAATTTGGTATCGTTCATTTTTTTTCACTAAGGTTTAATGGGTATTAATTTTTCAAGAGAATACATGATTAAGGTATTCACATGATTGTAATGTGACCAGCAAGATATATGGGGGTAACTGATGGTATTCACATGCTTGGTTGATGACATTTAAAGTAATCGTTTTCTATATACTATGAGCTTGGACTGAAGTATTTCAGATAATCCTAAAGATTCGAATTGATTATGTTGGACATATGTTTGTATTGTTTAAGGATATAACTTTTTTCAATATTACTGATGGGATTTTATAGTAATGTAGTTTTAGAAAAAGGAAAACCTGTAGGACGGGTGACAGCCCATCACGTCAGACAAGGCTGTGGGAATCGAACCCACAACCGAAGTGCGACTGGCCTTTATCATCTACCACTGGCCTACAGGAAGTCCTTGTTTATTAGAAACTAGTTTTATTATATTAAGGAGTATGATATATGAAGTATAAGTCCATTTTAGGAACCATATATGATTAATCTCACTATAGATCGACTTATGTATATTTAATAACTTTTGCTAACCTTTTGTTTGAGACAGATGGAATGACCCGTCATTCTATCACATGATCTTCTAACACTTCACGAATAACAAATTAAACTTCATTTCTTTAAGAGATGAAGTGTAAATTGTTCAAGGCACGAACAACAGTGAGATTGTACCAAAATAAATAAGTATTTATTCTAATTCAAATTATTCAACTTTAGGGAAATGATCTTGAAAACCAAAAATGTTGTCCTAGTGCCCTTATATCTGATGAATCAGATGGAACCCTAGATCATCACAAATTTATGGATTTGTGATTCTTGTCTTTTTTATAGCCATGTTCTCTACCACTCTCCATCAGAACATGACGGTTAGATTTCTCTTCCATATCAATATTTTCACCTATGTTCTCCTATGTAGAAACCCAGTGATTAGTTAATTTGGGTAACCGTTACGTTTCATACTTTAGTTTTTAAAACAAAGTTTTGGTATTCCTTTTAACGATGTGGGTTTTTATTAAATAATCTTTCGAGTAGTAAACCATTAATAACCCTGACAAATTTTGAGGGCGAAATTCACTTTAGGGGGGGGTAGAATGTAACACCCCGAGATTTTATGAAAAATATTATTTTTAATTTTATTGATGTCTTGTGTTGTACTCTACACCAAAAGGAGCTTTCACTACACCCATCCCTAACTTGGCTTTCATTACATTCAATTACGATCTTCCATGATATCGTGTGTAGTATGCAATACCGAGTTTCACTAAATGAGATATTATTATAATATTATTATGAACTAGCTGTTATCAATAGTAATACCCACTTTTTGAAATATTATAAATTTTATATTTCAAAATGGACTTCATTTTTGGATTCGGAATATCGAAATTAGCTTAGGGTGAAATTTTGGTACTTTTCAGATAACTTTCATATTCTGATGAATAGTGAAAATTACTAAATTTTAATTAAAAACAACTTTTTTAATCGAAATATTTCATAGTGATAAATTATTAATTTGAGTGATTTTAAAGTTTATTTAGAATATATTTTTACAATTTAATACAATGTTTGTCATTGGATGTAATTTCACATTTAAACCGGACATAAACAAGTGTCAATCTTTTGACAGTTATTATCTCTTAAAAACACGCTATTTGTCTTGACGATGGGAATTAATTTTTAAATTAGTTAATGTAACTGATATGATTTGAATTTGGTAAAATAAATTTCATTTTTTAATTCATAATATCATATATATCTTAGTCCTAATTTTTGGTATTTTTCTGGAAACATTCATTTTTTTGATGAATAGTGAAACCACTAAGTGGTTGTTAAAAAACTGAATTTTTTCATAAAACATAATTTTACCACTTCTATAAGTGGAATTTCGAAAATCCGAGAGACACGGTTAGTATCAAGGACTAAAATGTGTTTCAATGAGCTGAAAGTAATTTTTCATGAATAGTAACTTTTTACTTTTTTTTACCTCGGTTAAAAGTAAATATGGTAGTTAAAGTTAAAAATGATATTATTATAACCCTAACACATGTCCTAATTCTATTGGATATGTGTAATTCGACCAGAAACAACCTTAGGAATAAAATATGTCCATTTAGGCCCACTTGGATTAGATTAGGACATTTATTATCAATTTATTTAAAGAAGGGTTATAATAGTTTAAATCAACATTTTATAACTAAATATTTTTTAATATAGGGTTATACATAAGATAAATTCGACTATAAATATTTATTAGAAATATAAAAATATTTCAAACATAATGGTATTTTATTTATAATTTTTAGACATTAAATAATTTATTTTATTTATTACACAATGAAGATGCAGTAATTATCTTATTAATGAAATATTGACATAATTGATGTTATAAATACCCAAATAAATGTAATTTGAGAATTTTTATGAATTTCAATAATTTTATATATTAATATGACATGTTATTATTGATTTAATTATATATTTTAGAACTAATCATTTAGTTATGATTTTCACAAAAATCAATTACCAAATAGTGTCAAAATTGACATAAAATGTTTTTTAAAACAAATATTATATTATTAATTGTTATTTTATTCCTAAAAATCTAAGGATCTGCCAAATTACTTAGATAAGGTTATATATATTAATAATAAACAACTTGGGGTTCAGTTGGCTTGATATAGTACGTTTATTAACCTTATAGTGTAAGAAAAATAGAAGACACGGTACAAGTTAAATTATCTAACTTAAAGTTAAATCTAAATTTTAAGGTTAAAATTGATACCTAAACATGTCTAAATTTTATTGGATGAGATTATTTCGACCCATCCCCACCTTATCTTAGAAATATATCAATTTGGAGCTATTAAAAACCGAATTTTACTTTATAATAAAATAATATTTTTAATTATTCCAAAGGTGCCCCTCTCCTCCCTTATAAAAGGGAAACTCCTCCCTCTCCTCCTCACACCAATTTGAGCCTTCAAACTCGGCCAAACCCTACCCATTTCACTTACCCACTTACCTAGAAACATCCTAGAGGTCATGGTCTTCTTCAAAGACCAATTGTAGTGCATAATAGGAGGTCTCAAAGAGGCGTTTCAAAGAAGAGGTAATGCCTGTTGCCGATTATTTCATCTTTATTTCTTCTTCCACTTCATCTTATTTAGTTGTTTCATTATGAAGTAATAACATCTGTATCACTCATATACTTATATGTTATTATAAGTATGAAACAACCATATTTCACCATCTATCCATGCAATGGAAAATGAAATCACCGCGCGTGCGTACGTACGGAATACCGTCTCCACGTCGTGGTGTAATCTATTTTCCACCACCACCTTACATGGATGGGTATAATAGTGAAAGTAATGAATATATATGATTATTGTAAAGTGATATTGATTATGTAATATTATACATACACTTTAATACAATTCCACGTTCTTGGGAATGATATCATCGCTTGTGCATACGTACGGACTACCGTCTCCACGACGCGATGAGATTCACTCTTCATGTTAACCTTTCATGAATTATTATAAAGTATATATAATGAATAATAATGAAATATATGACATAATAATGATACTATATTTATGTATATATATATATATTAATGTCATTTACTTAATTCCATTCAATTCAATAGGGAAACGAAAACAACGTTCATGCGTACGTACGGCCTACCGTCTCCATGAACGGTGTATTTCATTCCTTTTATCGATCTATAATATATATGTATATGATGAATATATATTATATATAAATCATGTTTTACATTCTGGAATTATGTAAATCAGGATATAAGTAATAATATCAAGAACGACAAATCGAAACACATACGATATATAAAATGATTTTACCCAAAACGCTACTTTAGCATGGAATTTACAAAAGAACGGGTAATATAAAGTCATAAGTGAAACATATATGATATCATAACAATGATTATGATTCTTTAATAATTCAATGACAATATTTAAATCAGTATACAGGAGGTTCAGATACGTACAAAGCATATCAGACCTAGGGTAATGGATAAATTTTCAATCTCATTTTTATCCGAGATTACTTATACGTAAGTATTTACTAGGGTTACGTTTATCATCCATGACCATGTTTTCTAGAAATGTTTTCATAAAATGTTTACCATTATTCCATTAATGTTTAAAGTCATTTTTAACCTTTATTTACTTTTTTCCACATTGTATGAATGGAATCATTCCTTTCGTTACCACATAAGGTACTTTTTGACTTTTCCGGCAAAAGTACGAGGAGAATGTTATTTTTAACTTATACGGTGTGAACAGATTTTTACGGTTTCATAACGCCTCATTTTAAGGAATCTTCCTCTACAATATTGCATGATTATTTTAACAAAACCCTTATATTCTAAAATTTCATGGAATTCTGTGAAAAGAAAATGATTTTAAAGAAGAAAGGATATTTTCCTCAAGAATTCATTTCAAATGTTTTATCAAAACCATTATTCAACTAAGATAAAATTATTTCATATGTGTATGTTTTAAGTTAAATGACTCTATAATTTACATGGTTCACTATTCTTATGATGAAATGTTCGTTTGTTTTATATGGATTATGAAGTGATTGGATGATGTTTATGAAACCCATTTTATTTTTTGTGTTTTGATGAATGTTTTAAGTTTATATTGTGGCACAAGTAAGAATGATTTCATTATGAGATGGGTGGGACCTATATATCCATCCAATGCATTGGGTAAAGATTTTATATCTCATGAGATAGACATGGCTGGAATGGTAAGTTAATCTGGTTCAGTGTTACAGGACTGAAACGAGGAGTGAACTCGATTCAGAATTGAACTTTTTCCGCTAAGATGGTCTTGGCAGCAATGTCTTGGCTACTATGGAAATCATTACATGTGCTTAATGGATTCCACAATTACATGTTTTATTCCCAAGCTATTTTACAATGGTTTATGTTCCATTATGATCTATAGCTTATGTACTTCCAAGTTTTATGTCGTTGCTCAAGATTTTTATGTTTAAACATTATGTTCATGTTTTTTAGTTCAAATGTATATGGTATGTTTTATTTTATCCATGCTTACCCTTACTGAGCATTTGATCTCACCCTTTTTATGTTTTATTTTCCCCTAGGAGAAAAATAAAGGTTTTAGGTAAGGAAACAAAAAGTGGAAGATCTTTATGGGAGATGTTGAAGATCTTTCACCATGATTAGAAGATTATGTTCCAAATTTCCAAAGACACTAAACTATTACGGTCCTTGTGTGTCTATTTTTTGTTAAGTATTATGTATTCCGCAAAAGTAATGTAATGTCCATGTATGTCAATCTTCGGGTCTCTACACCAGAACCATAATCTTTTAGTATCATTGGAGGATATATATTTAATAATCTTTTGTAAGAACAATATTTCTTATATCCCACATGATTTTCTCATATAGTTCCATTATTAGAAATAAACTACATAATAAATTCCTTTATAAAAGTATAAAGTGGTCTTATTAAATTATAAAATTAAGAATATGGTTATTTAGAAAATGATTTTTTACATATAGGAGATAGATTCCTGTCCGAAAACAAGAGAAAGGTATGGTTTCACATACAAGTGTTACATCGACTAAACTAATTTCCAAGGGATATAAAATTGATAAATGAGATGAAAAAAATAATTAAAATAGTAAATTAAAATGGGGATTTCAGTGTTGAAGTTGACATATTATTTCTTATAATGTAAATTCAGTAAAAACAATATCAATTTCAAAATGAGATAGGAGGAAACCCTTTTATTTTTCTCATAAATTTCCGGAAATATCATTGATCTCCTTTAAAAAAAGATAAAAATGTTATAAAAATCATTATAAAATTTATCATATCTATTAGATTTAATATTATTCTTTTATAATAATTCACTATACATGAATTGGTTAGTCAATGTTTATTTTTATCACCACATGTATGTAATTTGGATTATTTCATCTTTGTTTTTTTAATAGTTACATTGAACCCTATTAGCTATTACCATGTTCATCAATACTATAATAATAAATTTATTTCAATTTTTTTTTACAATTAATTATGAATCCCTATATTCACTTAATGAAACTATGGTAATGATTCATGAGAACAGTATACATGATGAACTTGTTTTAATTAATTTACCAATGTTAATAGATTATATTATAATGATCATTAATTTTTTTACATAATTTCATAAAAATATTAATAAAATATTTTAACCCATAATATAATATTATATATATATATATTATATATCTAACCAAATAAGTAAATGATGAAAATGAAACATGTTGTCCATGGAGGGAGTAGTCCGCACATTTTCATGAGTGAAGTTTTCATTTTCCAATTAATGTGTGAGTTTGAAGTAAATGGTTTATCCATCAATAATATTAATATATATATATAATTATAAATAATTAAACAATATTTTTATATATTCATTAATTTTAGTTATTAAAAATGATACACATTGCTTCCTGGAGGTGGGAATATGTATCTACACATGAACAATATTCTCACTTTTCTACAGAAGTGGATGGGGTAGATAATGTTTATTTAATTAAAATAATATACTATAATTATTATAATAATATTTATTTATTATATGATCATTGTAAAAAATTATTTTTAAGATAATTGTAGAGAAAAAAACGATAATATGTGATTAGTACACGTATTAAAGATTTGAAACGTCTCTTAGAAGCACTCTTAGATATGGAGGATTGAAGGATTTTACATAGATCAATGGGAGGATAAATGAGGAATTTGGTTATATAGGAAATAACATGTTGAGTTGATCATGTGGAATCTTATTGTTATATTGTATGTGAAGGTGTGGTGTGAGGATCATTTTATATGTTAGGGTAGTGACATTTTGGTAATATTATAAAAACAACGTCACAATTCTAGGGATGTTGGTTAGAAATTTGATAATAATGGATGTGTTATGGGGATTAGTTTATGAATCCCCTTAAAAAATTAGATCAGGTTTAAGGAATATTAGTATCCTTCCAATAATGTTAAAATTTACAATCATTTATTTTTTTCATACTTACTGGTTTTTTAAACAACAATTTATTTCTTAACATAAAAATATTAACCTTATTATATAATAAAGATAATATCACTCCAAATATGAGTAAAATTTATTAAAATTAAATTGCTAAAACTTTTATGAAATAAATCTATAATAATATGTTTATAAATCATATAAATAGTTTTTAGAAAAAATATTGCATAGCTTCTAAAATATCAAACAATGGTCTATAAATTGAAAATAATAATTTTAAATATATTTTTTACTTATCAAAAACAAATATAATAATGAAAAAATGATTCATAAAGTCTAATGACATTAATATATCCTAATTATTTAATAAAATTCACCTTATTTGTGAAAATGGTAATCCATTCTCTTAACCATAAAATAAGCGATTTTAGGAAAATATCACAATTACATCTTAATATAAAATTTTAGTATGTGTATAAAACATAATTTCATTTTTTCAAATAAAAAATAAAAAATTTATCAAATAATATTTTAAATAATGTATATATACTTTAAAATAAAAACAATGTATTTAAATAATTTTTTTTGTCAATGAATCATTAAATTATCATTTGTGATAGTTACAAAAATATATTTGGGATTTATTAATTTTTACTCTATGAATTTCATCAATACATTATATTTATTACATAATATTAATATGTGAATAATTATAATCCATTTATTTTACAATGAAGTAGTATAATATCATTTTATTTACTTCAAGGTTTTATTATTAATAGAAATTTTCTTATGATTTTTCACATTATAATCTTAAAATTTATTAATGTTTAATAATTATTTTATTAATTTATAATGTTTTTTATTTCAATTTGGTGGTTTATGTGACATAATTTGTCTAACACTCATTCAAAACATGAGTCAATGATTTTTAAGAACACACATTCGTCAAGAGGATGAGAGGTCAGGCTCATCACAAATTTTTTAGGGGAATTTTTGGGTACTCTAAGACTCTCTTGTAGATTTATCATATGTTATTGGACCCTTCATTAATTCCAAAGAATAATGTGGGTCACCCTTGAATTAAAATTTAATTATTACTATGTATTGAATTTATAATAACATGTATGTATCCAAAATTCCTCATCAATGGATATATCTCTATGTATTTGAGATTATGAACCAATGGAACCAAATTTTTTAATGATTCAAGTTTCTTTTTCTCTCTTATTACAATGACAGTATTGAGAAAAATAGTGAAGTTCTGGGGTGTGTAATCATTAACCAAAGAGATGGTAGTTTTTTTAGGTCAGGGTCATAATAATTAGATATGCTTCTAATATATCCTTGTGATAGGAATCAAAACCCATCTACATCGGTGCCACATAGTTGGACACACCATTCATTTTAAAGGCATGTGATGAGGACCAAACCATACGGTATAACATCTTATGGAAAAGAAGTATTATAAGAAGGCGTCCAGTAATCATTTGGTGTGGGACATATGCCAAAGTGGAATAGAAATCCCATAGAGGATATAGATTCCCAGGTTGGATAATATTCTACTAGGAATGTGGACTAGAGAGAATAGGATTAATTTCATGTTTTATATTTGGAACCCCAGGAGGCTTCCTACGTATCCCATTTAGATGCACATCAAATATTATGGATTTTATATGTGATGACCCATGCCAAAGGAGGCCCTCAAAATGTTTGTATCAGAAGGGAGTATGGACTATTGAGAGGTTTGGATTGGGGGTTACTCCTAAGTAATATGTTCTTATGTCAAATACATAGCTTATTTTAAATGTATTTTTTTTTTAATTTCCATTAATGCTTTGTTTTGGGGGTTTCCAAAGGTTTCATGCAAAATAGGTGAGTTTTAATGAATTCGGCCAAATAGTGAGCCCAATTCCAGATTTAAAAATATTTTTTTTTCTTTTATAACATTTTCATTTTTTAATATTATTCACTCATTAAAACTCCTAAATGTCCTACCCTAATATATTAACACCACAAGTAAAACATAGATCTTTTATAAATCAATAAACAATGTTTATTTTGGTTTTTTATTTAAGGGATTGGGCCAGCCTGGAATCCCATATCTAGTTTTAAAAATTAATATTATTTATTTAATAACTTATTCACTATTAGGTATTTTTCGGTTCTTCCAATTCTCCCACAATCCCATTACACCCAGCCGCGTCCCCATCCTCTTTTCCCACACTTTGGAGCTCTTAGGAATCGCGATTTAGGGATGAATTTATTAGGGTTCCTCAAATAATCAAGATTTGAGAAGGTATGTTGATTCTATCATAAATATTTTAAGTTTCACTCTTTGGCTCCCATTTTAGTCCCCACATTACCTTCTCATCTCTATTAGAGAATCCATGTCAGTTTTGGTTGCTTGGAGATTCAAATTTTGGTGTATTTGGTTCGTTTTATTCAAGATGTTTCAAGTAAGTGTTTCTTTCCTTGATTCCTTCCCCTTCCATAGGGTTTCATTTACCCTTTCAATAATTTCATCATGTCTAGAAATTGAGGGTCGAAAATAGGGTTTGATTTGGTGTCCTTTGGTTCAAATATTGTGGTCTAGGGCTGGATTTATATTCCTTCAGGTGCGGCGGTTGTATGGTTGATGTTTCGCATCATGTTTTGAGGGTTTTGACATAAAAGTTAGGTGATTACATGTTTAATAATTTATAGATAAGTTAGTTTTCTTGAATTACTTATTATGCATGTTCCTAATATGAGGTGTGTGGTGCGAGAACTGTTTATGTTGGATTTGGTAAAACATTTGTTTTTATAGTTTCATTTTAGCTTAAAATTGGGGGTTTTCATGTCAACCCTTTGGGTATTGTTTGGGTGTTTTTTATAACATATTAAATTGGTTTAATAAATCTTTTTTGGGATGAAAATTTTTATTTGGTAGAGTATTGGTGTGCTATTAGGTCTTAAAGAGGTTTTTTAATGGGTTTAATGTGTAAAACGTTATTGTACTTCTTAAATGTGATTTTGAAAATGTGTGCTTTTCATGTGGATATTTTGTGGAATTTTTTGAGGTGTTTATATAAAAATTGGGGGTAGTTTACTAAATATGTTTGAGGCTAACAATTATTTTTTGAATTAGTATTTCTGTGATTTTGTCCTTGAAATATGGTTTTGAAATGGGTTTTATGTGAAAAGCTTTGGTACACTCTTTAGAATTGTTTTATGAAAGTTTTAAATGGTTAAATGATTTCTGTAAGAGGTGTAACCATATTGGAAAACTATTTTGGATTGTTTATAATTTGAAATGGATGATTTTAAATGTGAATTGTTCTATAATGTGATTTGTATCCTCTTGTAAATGTTTTATAAAAATGTTTAATGGATTTACTAAAATGTTAAAGAGGTGTGAACGTGATGTGGGCTGTTTGGGTTAGTGTAATGTGAAAAATGGATTTTTTTTTATAAAAAGGGTTTTATAAAACATGTGATTGGGTTGTTATGTGTTATTTATCATATTTGGAGGGACTTTATAAAATTGTTAATGGATGTGTTGGATTGTGGAAGTTATGAAAAAAGTTCTGTTGGCTATTTTGGTCTGAGTTTGATTTCAAAATGCATTTGAATGAAAAGTGGGATTTGTGACTTATGTAATATACATGGGGATTTTTGGTTAATTTATGACGTGTAAGTGATATCTACATGTGAAAACTATATTTCTTGGCTTGTTTAACTTGTTTGAGCACAAAGGGAAAACCCGGGTATGTAGGTGGGTGGACGTGTACTAGTATGCTAGTTAATCTGTGAGGTTTGGCCTCAGTTTCACTTAGCAGGATTGACACTTACAACTCAAAATAAACTATGATGATGATGACTTGGTACTACTATGTTATGGGTATGTTCCCTATTAGTTTCTCTTTCATGAGAATAGATAATTTTTATGGTTACTCTCACCGAGATACGAGTTACATGGGACCCACAGCTAGCTAGAGCCTAGGGTTTATTTCCTATTGCTTGTTCTCATTAGATCCTTTATAGTTACCACCGACATATAGTATATTTTTCTTGAAAATATTCTATCTTTTGAATTTATTTTAAATATGTTGATTCTTTAAATTATCCCACTAGAAAAATGTTTTCTTAAGTTGCATCTTTTAGAAATTGTAACTAGAAATTAACTGTTTTTGGAAACTTGCATGCTTTTCATCTTTGAATGTTTATCACATGGAATCTCTCAGTGGTGGTATCCTACTGGAAATTTTATCACACCTACTTATACCCTTGGGTGTAAGCAGACTTGGTTATTTTTTTTTGTCGCAGGTTTGGGTACAACTTTTGTGCCAAATGTTCGGGTTTTCACTGGTCATTCATTATGTGTTGTTGTGGAGATGGATTGAGGGCAATGACTCTTTCCATGTTGAAGTTCTTGGGATATTTATTTTTGGTTTAGTACCTTCTTTATAGTCCTGGGGAGTTGTTTTAAACTATGTAATTTAGTTCTTAATTTTTGTAAAACATTGTCTGGGTTGAAAAATCCAGATTTGTTTCATTGGATTCTTTTGTTGTTTTATGTTTATAAAATCGGGTAAATCATTCCCAATTTTCATTTTATGATACCAGGGCACTTCTTCCAGACCTTGGGGATCGGGAACACCCTTCAGGACTTGTCACGGGCTGAGTTTGGTGCCAGTTTTGTTGGCAATCGATTCGGTTCGTGACAAAATGGTATCAGAGGTGGTTCGCTCTCCTTGGGTCATGTTATTTTGGGAACAATCGAGATAGTCTGGAGTGAGGATTTTCAGGACATGGAATTTTGGTTATGAGTAGTGTGGCTAATCACCACACATAATGATGGGATTCAAGTCTCCAGAGGAAGTCGGGACCTTTCAGAGTCCTTTAGTTTTCTTGGATTAATGATGATTAGAGGAAATGAAAAGATAGTTGGGTTAATGGTCTCAGTAAGCTCATAGGGCCTGGCAAGCCATGTGGAGCTCGGGATATTACCAAGAACACTCTCTGTGATAGTGATGTGATTGGAATATGGCCAACAACTATATTTCCATGTTACCTAGTGAAACTAGTTTCCTCTCGTATTGTCTTGTGTTCTTTAGTTTTGAAATCTTGGAACATTGGTTTTAAAGTGACTTGGTTTTAATAAGTGTAAAGTTTATGTGAAATTATTTTCAAATAAATATGTAATGGTTTGATTTATGAAATAGTAGAATTGAATATTCATAATTATTTTGAAATGGAAAATTTTGTTCTTGCACCTATTTAGAAAGCAGAAACTATACTGAAGTTAGTTTGGAAAAAGTGTTTCCAATAGAGATTTCTAAACTATCATAGGGTATTTTGTTGGGATTAGATGTTATGAAATTGATGTTAACAATAAATTGAGTTCTTTTATAAATGGGTGTGTCTTCATGAAATTTTTTGTAATATTTGAATAGGTATTTGGATCTCTTTTTTATCAGTTTTGAGAAAAAGGATGTGTTGGTTGACCATTTTGGTTTTGAAAAGTGGAAAGAATCTTTGTTTTAAACATTGGTATTTCCATGAGTGACCAAATCCATGGGGATATATGGGATGATGGATGGTTGATGGCATGACTGGATGAGTGTCAGGATGGATATGAGGAGGGTGCCCAGTGTGTCACAAAAACAAGCATGTGTGAGGCCCATGGGGTACCATTGGTGGATACGCTTACTACTAAACTGTTTTTTTCAATGAATTGGTTTAAATGAAAAATATGATGTCTTGATGAATAGTTGGGTATGGTTTGTATTATGGGTTTTTGAAAATGCTGATGTGGTGGGATGTTTTGAGTCCAAGAACCCCTTCTGTTTGAACTATGTTTTGGGATTGTGTTTGTTCGGTATGCTGTGTTATAGGGACGGTTAGTGGTCTCTTTTGAAAAATGTTTTGGGATGCCTTTATAGTGGTTCCCTTCATGTGTTTGGATCTAGTTTGTGGCATGTTATGACCAATGGACCAGCTTGGTTGGGTCCTCGGGTTCTCTCATTGGATAAGGTACGCCCCCATTAAGGGCTAATGCATAACTGATGTGCAACCCGTATTGTTTTGCCATTAGAAAATCCTCCATTTGATCAATATAAGGAATATTTTATCGATCATTTTTTATTGAGTCTACACCCATTAATTTCATTGATTTGTGGATCCTCTTTTAGTGGTATTGTTCTTGTGTAAGGTTGAAAGAGACATTAGTTTCTTAAGTTTCATGATTCATCTAAGGTGGAAGTGTTCTATGGTTGTTAGTGTGGATGAGTGTCATGATGGTGTCTAAAAGGTCCCCTGGGTTCTTCATAGTTTCTTTGAAGCAAAAGTTATTATAAAACCACCAATTTTGATATTTTGGTCATGGTAGGATATTGTGTCCACTTTTTGGACTTTTCTGTTGTTTAGGGACTTGGAATATAGTCTCGTTCCATGTATTTTTTATATCAACTGAAAGGGTCATGTTTAGTGACACATTGTGATGTTGTGTGCTCTTTTGACTGTAATAGTGAAGGTCACAAAATCCTTAGAGGTTCGTTGTTATTTTGGGTGTATGTCTCCCTTGGGAAGAAACATCAAATCCTCTATCTTAGAGGAAGGTGTTTATACATGTCCTACCCTTCTGTTGTTTCTCACCCAAAGAAACAAGGTACAATGTGCGTGCATCTTCTAACCCCTTGTTTCAGTGAAATGTCATGTTTTGGTAAAGTGAGTTATGGAGTGTGTTATGTCTTGATGAACCCATAGGGGTATGCGGTGTAGTTGTTTGTGGCATCGAAAGAAGAAGTTCCATATAGGGGTTTCCACAGCCTAACTACGAGGCCGAAGATGCTTCAATATTTTTCGCTCCAGCCATAGGTCTCGGAGATAAGCTGGCGCATAGTCAGAGGAAACCCCAGTGTCGTTTAAACCCTTGTACAATGTCCTATCCTTAGTATGAAAGATAAGAAGTGTTTAAACCTATGGTGTCATCATATTTCGTCTATTGTTCCCATTCGGTGGAAATAGGTGGAGGGTCGTGTACCCATGTCATCACACAATGTTATTCCCTCCCCCTTTGGTTTCCGTTGAGTCTTTGGAGAATGGTTGGAAATTTGGCTAAACAAATTGAGCACACGGTTTTCACATGGTTAGTTATAACCATGAACAAAAAAATAACCATGCAGATATAAGGATCCACATATTATCGCACAGTTTCCCAAACTGCGCAGACTAACCATGTGACCATCCCAACTCCTTAATTTTGGCATCTTTTCGTGTCGGCCCACACTGGTCGGTTTAGATGGTTTGTTCTTATGGTTGGAAGACCCACCATGGGTATCATGCATATTATTTTGTAAATTTCTAATGGATGTATACCCCTTGTACAATAGAGTCTGTTTGGGCATCCCCCTATTAGGTAAACATTGATATTGGATAGTTACCAATGGTTTATTTATTATAGTCTAATTGTAACCTTGTTCGATATTGTTGTTTATTTGGGTAAATTGATTTAGTATTGTTCAGTTTGTGTTTGAGGAGTTTTCATTTGGGATAAATCCTTAATGTGCTTAATTTTTTCATGAAAGTGGTGTATGTTTGGTTTGTGAGAGTATTCATTCCTTCATTGATCACTGGATGTGTTTTGGCCTTTGGGGGAGAAACCTGGCGAGGGAGTACCTCATGGTTTCTCAGTTGGGTTTGGTTGTTCCTTTGGCCTTGTTGTGACTTTCCGGGGTGGACAGTTTTCATGGTGGGGAGAATTTTCAAATACATAGATTATTTTAAATGCAATTTTATATTAATTTCCATTAATGCTTTGTTTTTAGGGTTTCACAATGTTTTTATGTACAATAGGTGAGTTTTCATGAATTGGGCCAAACTGTGAGCCCAATTCCAGATTTAAAAATAAATTTTGTTTCTTTTATAACATTTTCATTTTTAAATATTTTTCAGTCATTCAAACTCCAAAATTTCATTCCCTAATATATTAACACCAAAAGTAAAATTTGGAGCTTTTAGAAATCCATAATCAATGTTTATTTTGGTTTTTATTTATGGGATTGGGCCTGACCGGAATCCCATATCCAGTTTTAAAAATTAATATTATTTATTTAATAACATATTTGATATTAGGTATTGTTCGGTGATTCCAAGTCTCTCATGATCCCATTATACCCAGCCGCTCCCCTAGCCTCTTCTCCCCCACTTTGGAGCTCTTAGGAATCACGATTTAGGGACGAATTTCATAGGGTTCTTCAAATCGTCCAATTTTGAGAAGGTATGTTGATTGTTTCGTAAATCTTTTAATTTTCACTCTTTTTCTCCCATTTCAGTCCCCACGTGACCTTCTCATCCCTATTAGAGAATCCATGTCAGGTTTGGTTGCTTGGAGATTAAAATTTTGGTGTATTTTGTTCGTTTTATTCAAGATGTTTCAAGTAAGTGTTTCTTTCCTTAATTTCTTCCCCTTCTTAGGGTTTCGTGCACCCTTTCAATATGTTGTTCATGACCAGAAATTGAGGTTAGAAACTAGGGTTTGATTTGGTGTCTTTTTGGTCAAATATTGTGGTCTAGGGCTGGATTTATATTCCTTGAGGTGCGGCGGTGTTGCGGTTGATGTTTCACATAATGTTTTGAGGGTTTCGGCATAAAAGGTAAGTGATTCCATGTGTAATCATTTATAGATGAGTTATTTTGCTTGAATTACTTATTATTCATGTTCATAATATGTTGTGTGTGGTGAGGGCACTGTTTATGTTGGATTTGGTAAAACATTTGTTTTTATAGTTTCATTTTTGCTTAAAATTGGGTGTTTTCATGTGCAACCCTTTGGGTATTGTTTGGGTGTGTTTTATAACATATGAAATTGGTTTAATAAATCCTGTTTGGGATGAAAATTATGATTTGGTAGGGTATTTTTGTTCCATTAGGTATTAAAGAGGTTTTTTTAAAAGGGTTTAAGGTGTAAAACCTTATTGTACTTCTTGAAAGTGATTTTGAAAATGTGTGCTTTTCATGTGGATCTATTGTGGTATTGTTTGAGGTGTTTGTATAACACTTATGGGTAGTTTAATAAATATTTTTAAGGATGCCAATTCTGCTTTGAATTTTTATTGGTGTGATTTTGTCCTTGAAATACGGTTTTGAAATGGGTTTTATGTGAAAATCTTTGGTACACTCTTTAGAATTGTTTTATGAAAGCTTTGAATGGTTGAATGATTTATGTAAGAGGCGTAACCATATTGGAAAACTGTTTTGAATTGTTTATAATTTAAAATGGAACATTTTAAATTTGAATAGGTCTATCATGTGATGTGTATCCTCTTGGAAATGTTTTATAAAAATGTTTGATGGATTTACTGAAATGTGAAAGAGGTGTGAATGTTTCGGGCTGTTTGGGTGAGTGCCATGTGAAAAATGGATTTTTGTTTATAAAAAGTGTTTTATGAAACATGTGAGTGGGTTGTTATGTGTTAATTAAAATATAATGATGGAAATTATAATATTTTTAATGGATGTGTTTGATTGGGAAAGTTATGGAAAACGTGTTGTTGGCAATTTTGGTGTGAGTTTGATTTCAAAATGCATTTGAATGAAAAGTGTAATTTGTGACTTATGTGATGTACATGGGGATGTTTGGTTAATTTGTGATGTGGAAGTGATATGTATATGTGAAAACTTTATTTCTTGTCTTGTTGAACCCATTTGAGCACAATTGGAAAACCCGGGTATCTAGGTGGGTGGACGTGTACTAGTATGCTAGTGAATCCGTGGGGTTTGACCTCAGTTTCACATAGCAGGATTGATGCATACATCTCTAACTAAACTATGATGGTGATGATTAGGGACTACTAGGTTATGGGTATGTTCCATAATAGTGGCTCGTTCACGAGAACATATAATTTTTGTGGTCACTCTCACCGAGATACGAGGTACCTAGGACCCACAACTATCTAGTGCCTAAGCGTTAATCCTATTGGTTATGCTCATTTGATATTTTATACTTACCGTCAACATAGAGTATATTTGGCCGGAAAATTCAGTAGCTTTTGAATTTATTTTAAGAGTGTTTATTCTTTAAATTAGCCCACTTGAAAACTGTTTTTTTTAATGTTTCATCTTTTAGAAATTATTACAAGAAATAACATGTTTTTGAAAACTTGCATGATTTTCCTCTTTGAATGTTTATCACATGGAATATCTTAGTGGTGGTATCCTAATGGGAATTTTCTCACACCCTATTTACTCCCTTGGGTGTAAGTAGACTTGGTTATTTTTGTTGTTGCGGGTTTGGGTACAACTTTTGTGCCAACAGTTCGGGTTTCACCGGTCATTCATGATGTGTTGTTGTGGAGATGGCTTGAGGTTGATGCATCTTGCCATGTTTAAGTTCATGGGATTTTTTTGGTTTTGTACCTTTGTTATAGTCCTGGTGTGTTTTTTGGACTATGTAATTCAGTTCTTAATATTTGCAAAAACATTGTTTTGTTTTAAAAATCCAGATTTGTTTCATTTGACTCTTTTGTAATTTTATGTTTATAAACTCAGGTAAATCGTTCCCAATTTTCATTTTATGATACCCGGGAATCTGTTCTAGCACATGGGGATTGGGAGCACCCTTCGGGACTTATCACGGGCTGGTTTTGGTTCCAGTTTTGTTGGCGATCGATTCAGTTCATGACAGCTGGTGATTTTAGTGATTTAGATGGGGTTACTCCAAAGTAGGATGCCCATTGGATGAAAATTGTGATATGTTTGGGGATTAATCATAAAGAGTATTACCTGATGGTTTATTGTGAAATATTTTTGCATTACACTGAGGATGAGGCCCTTGTATGTTTGGGGATTACACAAATAATTAATCCAATTTGTTTGGGATTATGAGGATATCATGATCAACACTAACCACTAGTCCGATGTGATTCCTAATCGATGTGTGAAACAAGATGAACTGGTAGATCTGAGAAAGCACACAATCTTCTTTTACCAAAATTTAGATACATTTATTTTAGGACCCATGCCTATAGAGTCCATCTAATGGAATGCTAGAGGATGTCCCGGAAGAATGTTCTCTTCCAAAACATGCATCTGAATGTGTAGATGTTTTGATCGTGGTTAATCTCAAAACCTATAAGAATCATGATGAGTCAGGATTGAATGTGGGACATAAGGGTAATTCAATGATATGGTAAAACAAAAGAACAATCTTCTAATAGTGGAAGAGACCAACCCTGTGACACTTCAATATCTTCATTGCACCCTGGACATAAAGGTAGAGAGAATACGCTTTAAAGTGACTATCTCCCCTCTTATTTGGGTAACTAGGATACTCACATTTAGAGATATATCATACTATGTCCCATTATTATATAGAAGGATGAGGAAATGAAGTATTAGTGGTCCTTTAAGAATTTATATAGTCTTACACCATGGGTGATTCCCTTAAATTGGGGCATGGGAGAAGAGAGGACGATCTCA
Organism: Viscum album; assembly: GCA_963277665.1. Lineage (NCBI taxonomy): Eukaryota > Viridiplantae > Streptophyta > Magnoliopsida > Santalales > Viscaceae > Viscum > Viscum album. The sequence goes on from OY728125.1 coordinate 399,703,603, forward strand.
TTCCAATTCAAAGGGAGGTGATCCCCACCCTCCTCGCCTAGAACCAGAGGCCCTAGGTCATAGAGGATAGAAGGGGGAATGATACATCAACATTATGACTGTTATTGGTGGATCCCTAACACTATCCCAAGGTTTGTAGTCCTCATGATTGAAGGAGTTCATACTCACATTCTCCATGAGGGCCATATTATTCTGTTAGGACAAGTGAAGGAAACCTCTGACTGAAAAAATTCGTTCCCAAATTAGAGATACATTGGTGTGTCTCTTATCATGGTATTTTATGTCCTGAGGCTTTGATGTAGGTATCCATTTTCACCTCCATATATGGGGGTTCAAAATTAAAAACAACCCTACATTTAGTGTCCTCGAAGAGGGATTAAAGTATTCTTGTGTATGTCATACCTTTTCAATAAAAGGTGCTTAGTGTATGTCTTGGGAGGATCTAGAAGTGCATTACATAAATGACTTAGAAATGCATGAGTAAGAGATTCCTTGGGAAACGAAACATGTGGGATTTAAATCTAGGGAGAGGATTTATCCTCGGTACCATGGGTCTCCTTAGCTGGCCCTATATGGGTCTCTTTCTGTTCCCTAATTAGGGAATTGTCCATGCACCAATGGTCTTCCACTAGGGAGACGGGGTCACAGTGCAGTTTTCCTAATGTTTGAGTCCCTAAGGGTATTTTGATCTTCTATATCCCCCTCAATTCACTCTACACTTGAGTATTGGAGAGCTACATGAGATATTTATGTAATTCATGGGTGAACGAGATCTTTAACTAGAGCTTTAGGGTTTTTTTCTAATTTCACGTTATTTCATATGAGGATACCTTGAGTCCTATTTATAAGAAAATAGGGAATCATGGTCGAAGGAGGATTTCCATAATGTTTCTTGGTTAGGTTTCCCAATGTAGGTACCCCAAGAAAGGGTGGCCAAGATTTCAGTGCTACATAAGTTTTTATCATAGGTTAGTTATGAAAATGAGTGGTGTTGGTTCGGTGTGTTGTCTAGGTTCATGTAGGTGCCTTACACATGGGAGGATACCAATTTTTTGCATCCTTAATAGAGCATGTGCCATCCTCTTGGCACGTGGGGTATGTGAATGAAATAACACTTGGGAAAACCCGCTACTATATACTATAGAAGATGTTCCCCCTTATATTCTGTTCATATCAGTGTCAGGTTGCAGTCACGAACCTTCGGACTGGTACCTTCACTATCATCACTAACCCCATGAAAAATGATAGTCTCACCACAATAATGTTTTGCATGATTGATGATATTTAAGGTTATTAAATATCGTATTCTAATCAACCCCTTATAGCAGCATAAATAATAATTTCGAAACAAAGTATATATTTTGTGTCATAGTGAGGATAACATCTTGAATTCTATAGCAATGTGCATGGAACAAATTTCTCAGTGACAAAAAAATTCCCCAAATATAATTTTAGTTCCTTGGAACAAAAATAATCGAGTTATAATGTAAACATAGGGAACTTGGACATATTTAAATATTATTAGGATGGATTTGGAACTATCTGAATTATTGAAGGATACCTTAATTTTTGCTTAAGCTATGGAGGAAAACAAGTGTTGATCGAACATTTCTTGGGTCATATGGACAACCCTAGAAACTTTTTTTGTCTCGTTACAATTAATTTTAACTAATATTTCTACAAAGATGGATTAATATAAAATACTAGTATTTTTATGCGGCTCCATTTATGGGGTTTCATCCTAATATGGTTTTTTCCTTTTATCATTTCATTAATTTATTTTTTCCTAAATCGCATGGATTTTGGGTCTAGGGATATGAGATTTGACTACTACCTAGAGTTCCATTTTTAGGGTATTATCCTGGTGGTAACTATGTATTTTTTAGTTAGTCTATAGTTGAAAAAAATCATAATATTGAGACTGGTTTATTTATATCAAACATCTTTTCAAATAATTTTTGAAATTATTACACAACAACGGTTTATGGGCTTAGATTACTATGACATTATTTATATACCTGAAGGGGAATTTTGAGTTATGATTTTTTGATTTTATAATTTAAAACCTTACATGAGATATTTTTGGTAAAATTGATTATAAAAAATTTCTAAAAGTATTTGTGAGAACAACATTTTCTTGGATAATTTGAATAGATGATGTATCTCTAGAGGAATAAGTTATTATGGGATGAAAAACATTTTTTGTGGAAATCATTTTTCAAATACAATTCTTTCATGTTAAATCATTAAAAAATAGCTTCACAATAATACTAAAAGTCCTAGAAGCAATGTTGGAAACTTATGTAAATCCAACTAGGTTGTCTTATAACATAGTCAGTCAAAGGAGTTTTTATGAATTCTGAGATTCAAATTCAAATGGATGAAGAATGTTTATGGAGATTTGTATTTCTCATAACCTTGATGGGTGGTTTTCCTAGGTAATGTGTCTATAAATGAAAACAATATCTACATTAGGATTGTCTATGAATGGGAGTCCATTTCAAAAGAAATTTGGATTCTACAAAGAAGGGTAATGTTTTTTATATAACTGATGACAGGGGGAGGAAGGCTCATTCATGACAAGGTTTGAGGCATCATTTAACATATTATAGTGGGAATAAGACATTGATCATCTAGGTTAGAATCTTATAGGGAAGAATATGTTCTAATGTTTAACTTCTTTGGACTACAATATTATTTCATAGTTTAATATCATAAAATGAGGATTTTAGGGGAATATAATTTTAGAACTTAATCTTTGACCAAATCTTAATAATTCTCCCCCATAATGGTAATCTATTAGAGAACATACTATTATATTCAGGTATGAATGGGAAATGTTTTAATCTATAATCCGGGTATCACCAAATCTGAGTAGTGGTGTGGGGAAAGCTATTTTATAGAGAGAGGAGGTTTCACGAAAGGATGAAATTACTGTTGGTTGTTAGAAAACTTTTATTGTAGACATTATTCAATGAAAACTATGGTGTGTCACTGCATAGTCAAATAGAGGCATTATATGGATGACATGACCTAAAAACACTAGGGTGACTTATATAAATCCAACAAGGGAGTGTTATATCAAAGTTGAGAATTGTAATTATAATGAATTATGACATTATATTATTTGTAGATGAAGGATATTTATGGAGATTGAAATTTACTTAGAGAGTGTTTTGTTTTTAGAAGGAATGTACCTAAATATATGAGAATCATTCCATGTCAAAATTACTTAATAATGATAAAATTATTTCCTACATAATTCTATACCAAAGTTGTGAAATATATTACCTATATTTTTCGGTCATATGAATAGGACTATATCTTTATGAGAACAAAAGGGAATATATGGCCTTCCAAAACAAATTCTAGAATAATTAAATTTTGAGGGTAGGAACCGTAAAATTTGATTTGGGGGTTCCTGTATCGATTGATTTTAATTAGAAAAAATATATACGAGATGAATGCCGTTCATGTTAGGATAGCAGTTTCCAACTTAATTTCATCAACACTAATCGAGACTGAAGGGGCTTCTCTAGATGATGAAGTTACCAGTAGTTAATAAAATTATGGTATATTTTATGCAATTCCTTCTAGGTTGTGATACAGCATTACCAAATAGTAGAGTACTTTAGATGAAGTTCCCTTTATGTGGGGAAAATATGAATATTTAAATGGGAAATGTTAGGTCATAGTCAGAAAAAGAAGTCTTCAAGTATTGGAAATTTTATCACGAGTAGTTGGAGGAAGATTATGATGATCTAGAAACATCCAAGATTAGGAGTACGACTTGTGGAATAAATTGTCAAACTATATGGGAAGAATTTGGATATGATTTTTCCTAAAGTGAGGACCCCCTTTCTGAGATCTAACATGTGTGTAAGAGGGTAAATCTCTCTTTCCTTGGAGAACACATGAATTAGGGAACCTAAATAAAGAGCTCCTGAATAAGTGTTTTTTTAATGAAGTGGGAAATATTTATTTTCTCTATGTCATGGACTAGGAAATAAGTTACAGAAATAAATACATGTATCATTGGGAAGAGAATCAAGACACTTGTAGTTCCTAGGTAGCCATGTAGTTAGATTTCCAGTGATAGTGACCATAGCCATGAAATTTAAAATCATGTGATAAGGACAAAGTTGACTCTATGTGGTAAAGGAAAATTGTAACTGGACCAAGCCATAATAACTGAGCATTACTAAGTATCTTATTAGATAGATAATCAAGCCAAATGTAATTCAAGAATGAATTCCATATCCTTGTCAGATTCATGTATAGGGAACTGTGGGTTATTTTTCATACAAACACACACATGAGGCAAGATCCCACAATAGATCCATTATAGTAGATCAAACTCATACATAGGAAAGTGGTGAAATTTTCAAGAATTTGATGTGGTTGAAACAATGATTGACGATATAGAAGTAACTACATCGCTTAATGTAATGAGAATCAAGCCACACATAGTTCTTGATGAATCCATGTAGTTTAAAGTCATACGGAATAGACGCATGGTGGGACATTTAGGGTCATTCAGCTAGGACCATGATAAAACTAATGTAAACTAATATGCATTTCTCATACGAGGGATTCTTTTTATAAAAACTAATAATCCCTTTTTAGACAAGATTTTTGTTGAAAAAATGACTTGTAATGGTTTATTACACCACACAAGGGAATCATATATGACGGATGGTGGAATTTAGGTCGGTAGACATTATACCATGTTGTGAGATCCATGGTGAACTAAAAATCTCATTGAAATGATAATCATGATATAAATAGTTTTGAAATTTCAATAATTTTATCATCATGTGGTGAGGATAAAAAATGAATCATTGTAAATGATGGGAAATTTTGTGGCTGGTCCTAAGGATGGAAATATGGGAATAACTATGTATCAAATATTGGTGGGAATCAAGACATGCATATTTCTTGAAATTTTCTTTGTGGAGGATTTATTTATACAGAGGTAGTGGGGAATTTTGTTTACTATGGTTGGACCCATGATGGGAGGTCTGGGTATCCCGACATGTCTCATTGCAATTAGAATAAAGTAACATGTAGTTCTGGAAATATTGTGTAATGACCCGGATTATCCATGTAATTTTTTTAATTATATGGAATTGTTACGAGTCTATGAAAATTGACGTTGTGTGATTCTGAGGCCCAGGGTTCCCAAAATGAATTTCTAATCTTTTTTAAGGTACGTTTAGTAAAATACTGAGTGGAATTTTGTATCTTTTGAACCAATTCTATGATTAAAAATATGAGGGAACTGTTGAATCTGTAGTGCCAATATTCTCTTAAGGGAGGCTTCCTACAGACTGCAGTAGGTCCAATGGAAAAGTTAGATTTTAGGACATTTAAAATAATAATAAAAATAACTTAGTTAATTTTTATTTTCTTTCCATATTTTCCTCCAATGGACAAGCAGTAACATGGGACCAGTGATGTGTCAAGCCAATAAATGGACTGACCTTTCAATAATATGTAACAACAATGTTGGTTAATTATGAAGGTTCCTAATTAATGACCCCCCCATTAATTCCATGAATGTTGATCACCCTCCCCCTTTACTATTTATATAGAGCTCGAGGAGAGGTATCAGCACCGCTTCACCAAGAAATGAAGTGTTGAAAAAATGTCGAGACTCTAAACCATTGGAGGATGGAGCTGGGTCCGGAGAGAGGTGACAAGTGACACTGAAACCCCGAACCAAAGATCGACGATCAAGCTATGTCATCGGAGGCTAGTTGCGGGGGATGGAGAACATAGAACCACATCTTCGACCACATGCATTTTTCCATCATTCTTGAGGTAGGTTTTAATCTTGATTTTTTATTCAAGAGTTATTTTAATCCTCCCTACCCTCTTTCTATCAACCTAATGTGTAGAGAGCAGGCCAAATGAACAAGGACCGATCCCTCTGCCCTTTTTTCAAAGTTGGTGCATTCTTCGCTAGCTTTTCATTTGGGTTGGATGAGTCTCGGGGTGAAAATGTTTGGTGAAGTGGATGGCACCGGCTGTCCGTAGCAAAGGTGTGGCACGCCGTCACGCACCACTGGTGAGAAAGGGGTCGTGACCAAATCCATGGTAGATGAAGGCAGCGACCATCACACTGGTCAGCCACGGGGAAGGAGGCGGCACACCCGTGCCGCCAGAGGAACCGGCCGCGGCTTGTCATTCGTGGTGTTCAGAAGAGGCGGTTGGCACACCGGCCAGATGCGAAAGCAGAGGGCGGCACAACCAATGCCTTGCCAGTGGAGTAGCGACTCTGATGCCATGACAGTGGGACCCGTATCAGGTCTTGTGGGTGACTTGGAAGTGCCACAGGTGCTGCCTCTTTGCCTACCAAATGAGGGGAAACCAACCAACCTTTTCCAGCTCAAGAGGACCGTGGGTAGTGCCTCTTGCGGGCCACCGCCTTGCGAGCCGGGCCACCCCCCCTGCTACCTGGACTACCAAATTGTGGGCTGAGCCGAACCTCAGCCTAGTGGGCCGAGCCTTCTGCATCCCATACCATACCAGGTTAGGTCGGGTCATCCCAACCGGGTCAGACCACACTCGGGCCCAAAGGGACCGAGAAAAACATAAAGGGCCATAACATAAAACTCTAGCATCTGTTTGACGAACCATTTATGGACCTGGGGCCCTTGGAGTGATAATGTCATTTTGGTATACTCCACATGAGTATTGGAGATAGTTGGAGTATGGCTGGGTTAGATTGAATTAGAATCCAACCGGGCCCTCAGATCTAAAATACTTATAATTCACAGATCAGATATCTGATTGACTCATCGTCTGTCATGTTAGATCCCTTACGACATGGCAGTCCTTTGGGTTATTCTATTGTGGATCTTAGTGGTGTTCTAGGTATGATTGATATCTCGAGAGGTAGAGTCTACAACGCTTGAGCACACCGGGTGTGAGGAATCATGTGGCTGGTTATATCGTGAAGAAATAACATTGATCCTTTGTGGGTTAGCATCTATCAATCCTATGTGGGTTAGCTTCTTTCAGATCCTATGTGGGTCGGCGCTCAATGATCCTGTGTAAGTTAGTGCATAATGATCATGTGTGGGTCAGATCCTATGTGGGTTAGCGGGGGTTATTACCTAATGATCATCTGTGGGTCATAAACAGTTCTTCTTAACAGAATAAGATGATCTAGATTTTGACTAATCATCTGTACATTTATACTTAAGTTATACCTAATTTTCACTGAGTCATCTATCTTCATGGTGTTACCTATGTGATACTTCTAACATCTTGGTGTTACATGTGTGGTACCACTACCTTCATGGTGTTGTCTTTTTTGGTGTTACCTATGTGGTTCTTTGATCTTCATGGTGTTATGTTTGTGGTACTTCCATCTTCGTTGTGTTACCTGTTTGGTACTTCGACCTTTATGATGTCACCTTGGTGGTATTTTGTCCTCATGAGTGAGATGTTTATATCTTGATAACATAGGTATATGTATGGGAATATACCTAATTATTGTTTATGTATATCTCTTTGTGCTTAAGATTGGGGTATTTCTTTGTGGTATTTTCTTTGTGGAACTCTAGGATACCTACGGGTTCTCAGGGTCCCTACTGAGTATCGTTATACTCAACATTGCATGGGATACATCTGTACCTTGTGGTGTCTTGTGCAGATGATGGAAAACACTAATCGAGGCTGAGGGAGCCATGATTGGATGGTACTCTGAGGTGGTCCATTTGGCGTGACGTATCGTAGGGACTACTTATCATAAGTTGTACATACCTTTCAGGTAGGATCCTTGGTGGATTTTCCAGGTGATGTTTGTTTACATAATAGTTGTATTTTTACTTTTCAACTATACCTATACTTCACAATTTGGCTTCTATTCCGGACCATTTACTTTCGAAATACATTTAATATAGAAGATTACTTTGTAGTTGCGTATTGATGTGTTTATGGACTGTGTGTCTGTAAGGATAAAAAGGAAATGCCTTCCTAATTTTGGGATATTCCGTTCCAGTTCTATTAATCATCCATTGGACTATTGAAGCAGGGCATGGGGTAGTCACGACACTGGCCCCGAAGGATGGTTCAAGAAAAAGTGGTATCAAAGGAGTCGGTTCTACCGAAGAACTAGGAATCTGATCTTTTCAATGTGGAAATAGTGTTAAGTGTTAGGAGTTAGGTTTTTAGTTTGGGGAATCTAGTGTTGGTGCAGCGGCCAACGTATCTATACACCTAGACCCTAACATCTAATTTTTGACTCGTTTCATGAAAACACTGATTGCATGTGTTTTGAGAAGTTTTTTTATGATATCTTTGAGTCATCTCACTAGGTATAACTTATTAACTATGTAACGCTTGCTTTATTTTGGGATGCTTCCACATAGATTTCTGTCTAGGATTCTTGAGAGAGTACGAGATGATGGCCCACCAAGCGATGAGGCCTCGGTGTAGGGCCCTCTTATGGCGTTAGCTCCTTCTAGGGGTGTACCAGCAGCACCACGACCCGTTGGGAAAATGTTTCCACTAAGCCCACTAGTAGAGGATGCATGTCGACTGAGCGCATTGCACAAGTTTCAGTGGCAGAGGCCTCCAAGGTTCTGGGGTGAGACGACCTCACAAGTGGATGAGGACTGGTTGGAGGCTGTAGTCAGAGTTTTTCGCCTGGTTGAGACACAAGCTGACCTCATGGTGATCCTAGCATCTAGTCGTTTTCGGGAAGTAGTAGGGAGATGGTGGAGCTTGATGCTCTAGATAAAAAATGAGGTGACCCTCATCTAGGAAGAATTCGAGAGCCTTTTAAGGTTAGTTTTCATCCCAGTAACCTTATGCTCTATTCGTATACAAGAGCTACTGCACATACAGCAGGGTAGCATGACTATGGCCCAATACTCGAAGAGATTCACTGATATCTCCTTCTACTCCACTGACATGGTACAAAACCCATTATTCATGGGAAAAACATTTTAGAAGGGTCTTTGATAGGAGAATAGAGCACTTATGATATCTCTCATCATTTTGATGTAGGCTGGGGTGCTAGAGTGAGTTCTCATGGTGGAGAGATTCTATGTTGACCAGGAAGAAATAGCTTACAATACCACTAGATGTGAGGTAGTAGAGTTATATATGGAAGGAAGTAGACAGATGATGCAGGGGCCTATGCGGGCCAGGCCTTCTGGTGGGTGACCTAAAGATACATTTTTGGTGGTGTAGGGCTCATGGGACAGAGGAGTAGAGTTGAGGAGCAAGCAGTACTACTCATGCGACTGGCAGGTTCAAATGGCACATAACTGCCTGATCCACCCTATGGGACAACCATCAAGTGATCAATGAACCACCGAGGCAGAGGAAGAGATTCAATTTGGGAGGTTCACATGCATCAGGTGGAGGTGGTAGAGGATCTAGCCGTGCATTAGGATGTGGGAGGTGATTCAAGGTTCTACTACCACAACCTCCAGGTGGTCCGCCCGGACCACAGGGAGCAGGTGTACAGGAATGATCTCAACTCCAGGAAGCTGAGGCCTATAACCATAGATATCTGGGGATGATTATAGGTACAATCTATGTATACTCCACCTTATCTAAAGTACATATAGGCATAGGTTCCAGTCACTCTTTTATTTTCACATCCCTCATTCGGTGATCAGAGATTCTGGTGGAGTTGTTGTCTCGATATTTATGGGTAGAGACTCCTATGGAAGGGGATTCGATGATTACACACTGGTGTCGGAAGTGTGAGCTTACTCTAGGAGGCGAGAGCTATAACTGGGATATTCTAGCAGCGGCATCAAGGATTTACGATGTCATCATGGGTATGGACTCATTATCCACAGTCCATGCTCAGATTGACTGTATTAGGCAAAATTTGTGGTGTGTCTGTGAGGATGGGAATAGGTTTTCCTTCACCAACAAGAAGGGGACCATTGCAACACAAGATGGACTTACCTAGAGGAGGGTGCATCTGATCACACACCAGTTGTCTAGACATACCCTTTGGGTAGTTGATTTTGGGTGTCTGAGCAATCCTGAAGTGGTGGACTAGTATGTTGATGTCTTTCCTGGTGATCGTCCAGGACTACCTCCTCCTAGAGATGTAGACTTTTACATTGACATGTACCCTAGGATGACACTAATATCTAAACCAGAATATCGGATGGATCCTGTGGTGCTTCATGAGTTTTAGGTACATCTGGAGGACTTGTTGAGAAAGGGGTTCATAAGGCCCCGTGATTCTCCATGGGAATCCCTGATTTTGTTCGCCAAGATGGAAGATGGGATTTTGAGACTCTGTGTGGACTACCGGCACCTGAACTAGGTGACCATGAAGAACAAGTATCCACTTACAAGGATTGATGATATTTTTGATCAGCTAAAGGGAACTCGATGGTTTAAGAAGATAGACCTCAGATCAGGCTATCAATAGCTCAGGGTATGAGATGAGGATGTGCAGAAGATGGCCTTCATATGTCGATATGGCCACAATGAGTTCTTGGGTATTCCATTCAGTGTGACCAATTTCCCAATAGTTTTCATGGGACTCATGAATAGGTTCATCCAGCCATACCTTGATAGTTTTATGGGGGTCTTCATCAGAGAAATCTTGTTATACTCATCGACGGAGGAGGAGCATGCCTATAATCTGTAGATAGTTCTAGATGCACTCTGAGATCACCGACATTATGGTAAGCTCTCGAAGTTACATTTATGGATATGAGAGGTCAACTTTCAAGGACACATTATCTCAGAGGCTGGAGTTGTAGTGGATCTAGAAAATATAGAGTTTGTTCTTTCATGGGAAACACCCAGGAGTGTGGTCGAGGCGCATAGTTTCCAAGGGTTGGCTGGATACTACTGATGATTTGTGCCTAAACTTTATATAGTTGCAACACCCTTTTTAGCAATGACGAAGAATGGAAAACACTTCATATGGACAGAGTTATTCCGGAAAAGTTTTCAGGAGCTGAGGTAGAGACTGACAAGTGCCCCCATCATGAGGCAACCAGAAGAGGGCATTGTGTATGTGGTGTACTATGCCGCATCAGGTACCAGACATGGGAGTGTCCTAATGTACGAGCGAGCTTTGATCTCATAAATTTCACGATAGCTAATAAAACATTAACAGAACTACACTAACCAAGACCTATAGTTACTCGTAGTGGTCTTTGCCATGAAGATGTGGCGACATTACTTGATGGGAGAACGTTTTACAGTCTGCTCTAATCACAATAGTCTTAGGTATATATTCTTTCAGAAGGACATGAACCTAAGATAGAGGTGATGACTAGAGATCCTTTAGGACTATGACTTTGAGATATTCTATACTCCTTGGGAGGGGAATATGGTAGAAGATTCACTTAGCAGGAGGTCTGGTATGCAGTTGTTGAGTGAGGCGACAGAGTAGCTAGCCACATTGCAGATATCCTTCATGGATTAGGATGGAGAAACATACCTCCAGTCTATGATAGTCACTCCCCCACTCCTCTATCTATTCAGGGAGGTGCATCTTAGGAAAATGGACTGCGAGACTCGACATGCTCAGATATCCGTAGGACAGGCACCTAATTGATTTTTTGAAGGTGGGAGCACGTCATCCTCTTCATAGGATGTACCATGGTACTCGTGGCGCTATGAGTGGAGGTAATGAGGGAGTTATATACATACCCTCTAGTGGTACATCCTGTTGTGGAGAAGATGAACCAGGACCTGAGGCTTTGGCACTGGTGGACAAGGATTAAGAAGGCAGTGGTAGAGTTTGTTTCTCGATTCCTAACATGTCAGCAAGTGAAGCTCGAGCATTAGGTTTCAGCAGGATTAGCATAGCCACTAGAGGTCCCGGAGATGAAGTGGGATGGAATATCCCATGACATTGTGATAGGGATTCCACGTACATCTAGGGGACATGATTCTATCTGGGTGATCATTGACAGACTCACCTAGTCATCCCACATCATACCTATCCGAGAGCAAGGATCGTTAGAGGGCTTGGGATGCCTCTAAGTATAGGAGATTTTTCGACTTCATGGGGTTACATCCATGATCCTATTTGACCATGACACAAGTTTTACTTCTTGGATGTGTATGGAATTTTAGGAGGAGTTTGGGACTCAACAATGTTTGAGCACAGACTTTCATCCTCAAACAGATGGTCAGATAGAGAGGACCATATAGACATATAAGGACATGCTTCGTGCTTGCGTCCTTGATTTTGGCTGTAGTTGGGAGGATCAAATTCTCTAGGTGGAGTTCACGTACAACAATAGTTATCACTCCACCATCAGTATGGCACCATTTGAGGCCTTGTATAGTCGACCATATAGATCACCTCTATGATGGAAAATCCTAGGGGAGTCAACACTTATGGGTCCAGTGTTGGTACGATCTACCACTGAGAAGGTTCAAATCATCCAGGAGTGGATGAAGACTACACAGAGTAGGAAGAATTCTGAATCTGATAGGAGATGGATACCTTTCGAGTTTTAGGAGGGGGACCACGTATTCATGCGAGTCTCTCCTTGTCGTGGACTATAGAGATTTGACTGAGGAAGAAAGCTATCGCCTAGGTTTTTCATACCATTTCTGATACTTTGGGGGATAGGTGATGTGGTATACCACATGGAATTTCCACCGAAGTTGATGAGGGTGCATGATGTCTTCCACGGATCCCAGCTGAAGAGATACATGCATGACCCATCTCACATTATCTATTACAAAAAGGAGGACTTTGAGGATGTGGTGTCATTTATGAAGGTCCCAGTAGATATTGAGGATCAACATGAGTGATTCCTTCATGGGTGGTTGATACCTCTGGTGTACGTTCACTAGCAGAACGGAAACCTCTAGAAGAGCACTTGGGAGCGGGAGGATAAGATTCGTGCTCAGTACCCCCATCTGTTTTCTTAGTCTATGTTGTGGATTTCGGGGAAGAAAATCCCTATGGTGGGGACAATGTAATGACCCATATTTTCCATTTATTTTTTAAAATTCTATGGAATTATTACGAGTATTTAAAAATTGACGGCACGTGATTCTAAGGCCTGGTGTTCCTAGAATGAATTTTTGAAATTTTATTTTGGGTACGTTCAGTAAAATCACGAGCAACATTTTTTAACTTTTGAACCGGTGATTGGATTAAAAGTATGAGGGCACCGTTTAATCCGTTGTACCAAGATTATCTTAAGGAAGACTTCACTTTGACCATAGTAGGTACATAGAAAAAGTTATACTTTGGGACATTTAAAAGAATAATAAAACAACATAGTTATGTTTTTTTCATTCTATGATTTCCTCCAATGAAAAAGCGCCATCATGGTACCAAGACAAGTGTCAACCCAATAAATGGATTGACATTTCAATCCAATGTAACACAACCATTAGGGAATCTAGAATGTTTATAATTAATGATCTCCCATTAATTCCACGAACGTTGCTCACCCTCCCCGTGTCCTATTTATATGGTGCTCAGGGAGAGGTATAAGAACTGCTTCACAAAGAAATTAAGTGCTGACAAAGTGTCGATATTCCAAACCCTTAGAGGATGGAGTTGGTTCCGATGAGCAGTGAAACACTTAAAAAAACCTGAACCAAGGATCAATGATCAAGTGACGTCATTGGAGGGTATTTGTGAGGGATGGTGAACACCGACCCAATTCCTCGACAACGGGTTTTTCTCCATCATTCTTGAGGTATAGTTTAATCAAGATTTGTTTTCAAGAGTTATTTGAATCCTATATACCCTCTTGCTATCAACCTAACATGGAGGGCATGAGCCAAACAAACAAGGCCCAGTACCTCCACCTTTTTATTGAAATTTGGTGCATTCTCTGTTAACATTGCCTTCAGGTTGGATGAGTCCTAGGGGGACAAACGATGGTGGAGTGGTTAGTATCGGACGACCGTGGAGGAGGTATAAAGCGTTGTCGCACACTGCTAGTGAGAAAGCTATCGCGGCTAAAGCCAAAGAGGATGAAGGCAGCCGCCGGCACATTGGCTAGCCATGAGGAAAGACGTGGCACACCCGTGCAGTTGAAGGAACAGACCACGACTCATTAGCCGCGACGGTCGGAAGAGTCGGTCGACACACCGACAGGCTGTAGAAGCAGATGGAGGCGCAACCAGTACGCTGCTGGTGGATCTGCGGCTCCAATGCTGCAGCGGTAGGTCCCGTGGGTGACTTGGAAGCACCAATAGTGCTGCAGCTTTGCCTACCGAATATGGGAACCCCCCCCCCCCCCTCCCCTTGCCAACTCGGGTGGACTGTGGGTCGCGCCTCCAATGGGCCGCACATCACACAACCGGGCCACTTTCCCAACAGGCTACACACCCAGTGAGGTAGGCCAGAACTTGGACCAGTGGGCCGATCCCACCATGGGCCAGCCTAGATAGGGTTGGGATGGGTCGGTCCGACTGTGTCAGACCGGACCCGATCACAACCAGACCAAGAAACACAAAAAGGTCCATGACATGAAACCCAACCGTCCATTTGATTAACCTCTTGTGGCGCTAGAATTATTTTAGCGAGGTGATCATTTTGGTACACTACACTTGATTTCTAGAGACAGTTTGAGTATGGCCAGGTTGGATTGAACCAGAATCCAACTGTGCCCTCAGAACTAAAACACTTATAATTCACATATCGGGCGTTCGATTGACGCACTGTTTGTCACGTTGGAACTAATAAGACCTAGAGGTCCTTTGGGTTAGTCCTTTGTGGAGCTTATTGTCAGTCGAGGTACAACCAATATCTTGAGAGGCAGATTCTACGAAGCTTGAGCGCACCAGGTGTGAGGAATCCTATGGGAGGCTATAACGTGAAGAAAGAACATCAATCATGTGTGGGTCAGCGTCTATCAATCCTGTGTGGGTCAGCATCTATTAGATCATGTGTGGGTCAGTACTCAGTGATCTTGTGTTGGTCAGTGCATACCGATCATGTGTGGGTCAGATCCTGTGTGGGTCAGTGGGGGTTATTACCTAATGATCCTATGTGAGTATACAGTAGTGATTCTTAACAGAATAAGATAATATAACTTTTGACTAATCTTATGAATTTCTATACTTAATTAATACCTGATGTGAGATGATTCTTCTATTTTTGTGGTGTTACCTATGTGGTACTTCTATCTTTATGGTGTTACTTGTGTGGTAGTTCTAACTTCATGGTGTTACCTTCGTGGTGTTACTTGTGTGGTACTTCTTCCATCATGGTGTTACCTTTGGGGTATTCACTCCTCATGTATGAGATTACTATATCATGATGTCTTAGGTATATGTATGGTCATATAGATAAGTAGTGTTGATGTCTATCACTTCATGATTGAGATTGGGGTCAAGCTTTGTGGTATTTCCTTTGTGGAACTCTGGGAGACCTACAAGGTCTCGGGGTCCCTACTGAGTATTGTTATACTCACCCATGCATGGGCTACTCACGCATGTTATTGTGTCTTGTGTAGATGACAGACAACATTGATCGTGGATGAGGGAGCCAGGACTGGACTTTACTCTGAGGTGGACCATTTGGCGTGACGTTACGTAGGGACTACTGATCGTGAGATGTACCAACCCTTCAGGTAAGATCCACGATGGACAATCCAGGATCTATTTTGCACTTCATAGTTGTATCTATAATTTTCAATTGTACTTGTACTTTTTAGTTGGTCTTGTATTCTGACCCCTTTACTTTCATCACACTTTTACTACAAAAGTTTTCTCTGTAGTTTCTTATTGTTGTTTTCTTGGATTGTTTGTTTTTATAGGTTAAAAAGGCAATTACTTCCCTATATAGGGATACAACTTTCCAGTTCTAGTCGATAGCCCCTGTCCTATGGATGGCAGGCATGGGATAGTCACAGCATGGGCCCCGAGGAACATGTCATGATATATCATGTGGTTTATCATCATTAAATGAGGATATTATCTTTGTATTTTAAAGTCTTATGTTATGTACATGGGTCATCCGATGTGGAAATGAATATTATGATTGGATAAGAGAGCATGACCTGGGTGTCAATACATATCTTATTAGAGAATGAATCAATCTAGATAGAGTTCTTGTAAATAGTTCCACACATCAATCATGTCCTAATGTAGAAAAATGTGACATTGATGTTATCTATAATTATGGGTGGGCTCAATAAATAAGATCCTAGATTCACTACTTATCTTATTAGAATGAGTTTCAATGAACACACATATCTCAAAAAGAACAGGCAGTTTATCTTCAGGTTATGAGGATGTAAACCATGTAGTTTTATTTCATGCCATTATGATGTGGTAATTTTGGGTGTATACTAGAAAAGGGGTCCCATGTTTTTTTATGGATTGGAAATGATGTGTGTGGTTCTAGTACAAGGAAGGTTTCATTACTTTTTACACATTTGTTCCCAAGATGGAATACCTACATGTTGAGGGGTTAGTGGAATATGATTACGACGTGCACATGAGATGGAGACCGTATTTTTTGTACCAACAGGAGTATATTAGCTTATGGAATTTTTATGGTTTCTCGATATAAAATGAGAGGGCTATTAACCATTGTGTTTAATGTCATGATGTTATCATGAATGGTGTATTTAAATCTTAGGTCATACAAAAAATAACCAATGTAATGTAGTTCATCATAGTGAAATAGAGATGGTGGTTCCACATAGTTTAATATCATGTATCATTGATTTTTTAATTACTGATTTGATAAATTACTTCTTTATAATCCTTTCATTGTTAGGGGTCGTGAAAAGATATACATCCTTTAAAAATCCTGAATAAACTCAATTAGAGTGGAATGTGTGTATAGAGTAAGCCCCCTCCCACCATGACTAATTATTTGGAAGCATCATTATTGGCATCATCAGATTTATGAGAAACAATACTAGTATTTCATGGAGGAATCAGTGGAGTCAGATATTCTTGTTATAGGCTCACATTATCTGATTTTGATGGAACTCCAAATGATGCAAGGTTTGAAATCTGATCTCATCGATCTGCTCTAACATGCCCATTCAATTTTGAGATTTATCATCATAGATAGATGGTTACAAATTCAAATATGGAGTGATGGGACATGGACCTCAATGGGGAGTAACACTTTTATCTCCAAGAAACATGAATATGTGGTTTCCCACATTGAATTACTTGTTGTGATTCGGTGGGCATAGAAGGAATGAAAGATCTTATCCGGATAGGTAATATAATCCTTATCTATTATCTTTTTTAAAATAATTGAATGGTTCTTATTAGAGGCCTCTATATATCCATTAACTGCTTCAAGATAGTAGGGAGAATTTATGGATTTTATATTGTACTTTGGATAGAGTTTTTCCATCTCAACAGAATTAAAATTTGTGCATTTATCCATTAGTATTTTATGAGAGAAACCATGTCTCATAAGGATGTTGGATTTCACAAAGCTAAAATTTATTTTGTCCTAGAATTATTTTAGTTATATTGCCTCATCCCATTTTTAGAAGAAGTAATTTGCAATTAAGATGAATATGAACTACTTGTCCATATAAAGAGGGTATGGCCCGAGAAAATCCATTCCCTATATAGATAATATCCAATAGTATTTGGATACATGTATAGAAAATGGGGGATATGAATGAAGTTGGCATGAACCTGAATGAAATGACATTTTCTTGGTGAATTTTATGAAATAATGTATCATTGATAGCCAAAAGTTCCTATTCTTTCAAATTTGGTCGGAAATACTGTATCCTGTTTGGTGGAAACCATAGGCTCTCATGTGTAATTATTTCATAAAGATATAATTCTCTTATATGTTGATTAATTTAAGAATTACTCCATCAAAGCCTCATCTACATAGGCCATTTTGGAAATTTCCACCATTATAAAGAGTGATGTTTGTTGTTTTATGTCAGATTTTTCTTCCCTAGCACTTTCTAATGGGATTACACCATTATGAAGGTATTACATGGTTAGAATCATCCCCTCAATGTTATGACCATATGGTTCGGTGATAGAAGTGACTTCATTAATCAATTCTATTTTTTATTTGAACAATAGTGAGAGAATTTGATGATGGGAAATGTTGATCACTGTTTCATACCAGTTCAGATCTACTAATGATATAGCTTCATCTTCCAATTCATCTACTAGGGAATTCATTAATCATGGGGGCATGAGTCAATGCTTGTTTCTAGAAGAACACATCCATTAACCATCCGAAAATGTTAAGCAGAGAAATTAGAACATCCATTCTAAATAAATAATCCAAATTGATTTACTTGATTATCAAATATGAATCTCATTTCACCTCTAGGTGGTCTTATGGTTTACGGAGCATGGGTTCTTAGCCTACATTAAGGGTCTGATATTAATTCTCATTATATATGAATTTTTCTAACAAAAGGAAGGATTATGGAAAACAACATTTTCTAGAGAGATGACCATGATCCCTAACCCGACATTCCTGAGATTAGGTTCATCCAATATCATCTATATTGGTCTCATGAAGGTGGCTTCAAAATAAATTTTCTACATTTGGGGGATGTATTAAATGGAAAATTTATCTTTATCCAGAAAATTATTATTTTATGATTTCTATGTAGTAAATGGGTGCTCTACAAGAAAACCCACAAATCATGTACTTTTATTACTATATAATTGTTGAACTGTATGTGAAACTACTATAGCATAACCACCCACTAAGGAAAACATCATATCAGCAAAGGGAGAATGAGGATGTATTTCATCAGGTTTTTGCGAGAAGACAAGTAACCATTATAAAGATCGAAGTAGTACCACAGTTACTGAACCATGTAGATTAATTCGAAGTATATATTCTTTATATTTGAATAATGATTCTCCACATAGATCTTGGATTAATGGAAACAATGAATGTTTTTTTTCATTCCATGTATCATTATTTTGCATTAGCAATATATCCATTCTCAATCTATATATGTCACATATATAATGAGAGGATTTCCCACAACATTTTGAATTTTTACTTGGGGGGGTAAAGATATATTTTAGGAAGCTATTGAATTCTTCCTAACAACGATCAGTCCATCAATACACAACCCCTTTCTTAATCAATTTGGTGAAGAGAAAACACTTTCTCATGAAGTTCACTATAAATCACCTCATGTTGTCCAATTGTCCCAAAATTCCTCACAACTCTTTAAGATTTTTCATGGGAAACCTAATAAGGATAGAATTTGTCTTTATAGGTTTAACTTATATTTCGTGATGGAATATGAAGAAGCCTAGAATAATTCTCAAGGTAACTCTGAAATAACATTTTACCGGTTTCATTTTCATGATATGATTTCATATATTATGGAAGAATGTATCAATATTAGCACTATGGTTAGTAATTTTTCCTGAATTAACCATTGGATCCTCAATAAAGAATATTAAAATATTTTCAAGGGAGGGATTGAAGATAAAGTGCATATAACATTTGAATGTGGCATTGACATTCATCAGTACAAATGAAATTACCCAATATTAGAATACTCTCTAGGGTCTTTGATGTTGGTGGATTCTTTGTCTTTTGGGTTCATTTGAATTTGTATATACCCTAAATTTCAATCCATGATGGAAAGGGATTGAAAACTAGGAGTCACATAAATCAGTTGTTCTGTGATTATAACTATGATGTCATCTTTCAGAGAGTGCCTATTCAGATCCCTAAAGTTGATGCAGATCACATTTATCTCACTTTTCTTATACACTAGGGTGATGTTTTTTTATCCATTTCAGATAATAAAACTCTTGGATAAAGTCATACTTGATGAGTTTGACCACTACAAATTCAATTTTGTATTCATGTGTTGGGTGTGTCCTTCTGGATGCCTATTTGTATCCCCAAATGTCTTTTATCATGCCTAAGTGGTGTGTGGAAACCTTGTCATCAAGGCATGGAATATCTATGTAGTCCTAGTTGAACACATCTAAATGTTTCTTCACGATGGAGGTTTATACCTCTCATTCTTGTGAGTTCATTTATTAAATGATCAAAGTGGTCCACATATATTCCTTTGTACAAAGATTTATTTTTATATGTTCATCAAATGTAGTGGAGACACCTTCCTCCAATGAAAAATTTACATCCCTGAGGTATTCCTCTTCTTCTTATTCCTTTTAATATAACTCTTTCACCTATAACTAAGAATTATGTAATGAAAAATGTTTCTTTGAGTTTGGGGTGGTGTGGAAATTTAGATAATCTGAAGACAAATCAACTACTTACGACCTGATTTTTGGTTTATGTAATTATTTGAGCTCTAAAGTGGGGATAATAGACTGAGAATGAACATATTTATTTTCATCCATTTTCATGAAAAATTATTCCATCCTAGCTTATCGAACAAGGATTTTTTAAAGATTAGGGGATGGAATAAAGACATTTTTATCCTGGATTTAATTATTTATTGGATAAATGATAACTTATCCAATACTGCTAGGTTCATTTCTTCCTTTTGACCTCACAAAAGATTCTAGAGGCGTGTTTGAATTCATACCCACATATTTGATTTGATTGATGGGAAACACATACTATATAATATTTTTCTTGTAAGGATTATCAAAAATCATCTATATCCCATTCTAGTAATTGATTCAAGCATCATCATCATTAATAGAACAATTATGTTCCATATGGTAGAATCTTGGGTTAGTGTTTTGTGATTTCCATTATTAAAATGGGGATTTGTCAATGTAAAATGTCTTTATTTGACCATTAATACAGTATTTGAAGAATTGGTGTTGTGATAAGAGTATAACTACATGATAATGTTGCAACTATATTCATAGTAGAACATTATAGGTTATATATTTCTAAAAAACCATCCATTTTGAGTCAAACATGAGATCCTTGAATTGAGTCTCAAGATTAATCTTGTAAAGAGTCATTTTATCATTGTTTCCAAAGCCAAGTAACATTAATGAAGAGGGGGGAAATGAGATTCATTAAAAACCAATTAAATAAGTGTTCATATTGGAATGAGGTTGTCTCATGATTCATTATCAATGAAGGATTATCAAATATAAAATTCATTTAACCATATAGATATATACAAGGGTATAGCAGGTTCATGTATAACAACATACTCGTATTGGTAAGTGAAAGTAATGATTATATCACATTCAACAATATTTTTATCTACATGATATAATTTATAAGTAGCATCCTCAACTTAAAATTCTTGTGGTCTTGAAAATGCATCTATTAGTGCTTCTCAGAGACCCTGTGATATGATTAAGGAATCCAAGATTTAAAACTTGGATAGTTCCTGGGCTAATTGATTAAAAATCTCAAAAATCATATACAATGATATATTCTTCATATTATGTATATTATCTTATGTCAGTTATTTTTGAACAGAAGTACCTAATTTTGATGGCTTAACACTTGGAATAGTAGCTTTAGTTCATTCTTCTCTCGGTGGATTAGGCTAACTAGATTAATCAACATGCCAATATTATATTTCCTCTATTCTATCATCAAGAATATCATGTCAGGTCAAACCCTTTAATATGTGGGGGAACATTACTGGTCTTTCTAATATCATGGGAGAGGTCTCCCTTGTGTTTTTGTCATATAGATGGCTCAAATAAGGATGTAGTTGAGTAGTGACTCCTAGAATGAGTGTTTCATCCACTATATCCTTGACTAATATGGTTTCTCCCCCAGTTCTCCAACAAAATGTAAGGATTATGGGTTCATAATCACACTCATCATCTGATAAGGGTCCCATTATGTGAATAACATTAATGAAACTAAATATCAAGTCCTCATCTGATGGGGATTTATTCTAGTGGTTCAACTCTCTCGGTATTGTTTAGTGGCATAGCTACTTGCTTCTGGAACTATAAGCATGATTTTGACTAAAGTCACAAAAAACATGGTCCTTAGAATGGGATTATGTTCCAATGTTTTTGTCTATTCTCTTCTAGACATGTCATTTTTTGGAATGTCAGATTTTAGAGGGTTGAGTTGTCTATGGATATTGTATTATTTTAGTAAAACTAGCTAGGGACTTAGTCGACTTTTGAAACTATGCTCAGAGGATAGCATGAGTTTGGCTGATTATTTTTCTGACTATCCAATAATTAAACTTTGATGTACCATGGATTTTAACTTCATTCCATTCATTTTCCATCCATATATTAGTGGAAGAAACACATTCCACATGAACATATGGAATTAAAAACACCGAATTTCCATTTTCCACTATCATTTGCATGATGTATTTTAAAATTAATCATTCATATATGTTATTATACAATGCTCGGTATAAGGTGAAATAGTTTTAGGTATATTTAATAGTAACCTACCTAGTATTATTTTCATTTATAAATTTGATCGTGTTTTTCTCTAATGACAAGAAAATATATCAATGGAATTTGACATTTTGGAAAGAATAAACATTGTTCTTCATCTCATCAAACATTGTTTTCGTATTCCATATTTGATCATACTGACAAGGACATGTTTTTTTGCAGATGATCAGGAGGAATAACCACATGGTATATCATAGGATTTGTTTTGGGATTGGGTATATTGGTCTTTTTATATGTAACAATCAAAACATTTTATTTTCCCATTCTCTTTCCTTGGTCTGATAGAAATACTTGGGAATTATATATGATCTATGTGATGGATTCTTATACTCTTTGATAATTTTTTTTCCAATCCTAAAATTAATCATTATATTTCACATGTATAGTTGGATTGCAAAACTCCTTTGAAAAATTCATTTTTCATATGGTAATATGTGTTATTAAAAAAGATGTTGGTTTAAGGATTATATATTCCCCTTCAACTGAGCGATGAAATATGGGACTCTATCATTCTATTTTTGTTTGTAAATGGATAGGTTAGGTATTATTTTCTTCCATAATGTCAAGATGGACTTGAAGATAATCATATAATAGATTTATTCTCAACCCATATTTGACCAAGATAATATGAGGGTGTACCACAAAATTGTTGGTACCTATAATGAATGGATAAAGCACTTGGGTTTCACAACCACATTTTGTATGGAGGTCCCCATCATTAGATTTTGGTGGGACAAGAAATTTTTTATGTTTTTATCTAGGTCCCCTAAGCCATTAATGATATAAAATGTACGATTCTTAATGATCAGCAATGGAAGAGTTGGATCAACACATTCAAGGTAAAAATTATTCACTCGTTGTAATGGGGAATGTCATTCGAACATTGCATCCATTCAAGCCATTAGCTACTCAATAG
Source organism: Viscum album (assembly GCA_963277665.1). Taxonomy (NCBI): domain Eukaryota; kingdom Viridiplantae; phylum Streptophyta; class Magnoliopsida; order Santalales; family Viscaceae; genus Viscum; species Viscum album. The sequence goes on from OY728125.1 coordinate 399,726,818, forward strand.
TGTTCGTGATCAATCTTGGAATGTTTGGATAAGGGTGATCATAAACTGAGATAGTACTAGGTAGGACCATTTGTGGTGGCACTACTGGTATTTTCCATGGGTGGCTGATAGGGGCAGGCCTGTAAGGATACGTCTAGCATGTTCCAACTGAGCACCCAATGGAGGAAACTTTCAATCTGCTGGATTATGGTCCACATATTTTGGGTGATGGTACTCCATGATAGAGGATGTTATATATCTAATTCAGTCACAATGGTGAACCCTCTTTGGTGAGGTACACTATTTGGGAGTGAAATTTAAGGATCTTCTTAAAGAACATATCTAGTTGGAAGGTTGCAATAGAGTATTTCTCCATAAACTCCCCTCAATTCCTTCATCTCATCCAGTTGTTTAGAAAAACACTTCTCATGTATGAGGGGTCCAACCTTTTCAGATTATTGGTGAGGCACAAACAAATCCATCACCTTTTTTATAGGGTTATCTATAAGGAAGTAGTGGTAGAAATGGCGAGGGAACACACAGATTCAAGGAAATATTATGGTTTCGAGTATGTAGACCACCTTCAATCATTTCAGTGTGGACTATATTACAAACTTATATTTCCTGATTTTACCCATCTTCACCCACTATACAAACCTCATGTAATATAAGTTATCGTGGGGTGGTGTTAATTTCATTCACTGATGTGTAGTGCATCACATACATTTCATCCGTGTCTTTTTTAGATTATATTTTTCTATTGCCCCATGAGTCATGTTCCTCTCCTTCATAGATTTTATGGGAGCCACTTGGTGGATGGAAATATGAAGGGAATCTATAGAGAGTTTATTCATGAATGTTCTTAATTAAGATATCTTAAAATGGAATGAGACTAACTAGGTTGATTTCTAAGGTGGTGTTCCACCTAATCAAGAGTAAACTAAATTCCACTCTGGGGCAGGTCACTATAGTGAAAAATCCCCCATCCTTGAGGGATGGGGATGCTCTATTTATACTCTCTCATCTCTTTGGACCTAGTATTCAGTCCTTAAAGGATGTGTTAAAAACGACCACAAGCCTGTGGGCTGTGAATTCTCCTAGATTTCCATGGCTGCTACTGCAATTAATTACCTTATGATTTTGTGGAGTTTTTTTTCATCAGATGGGTGAATCATTTAGTATACACCTAAATCAATAGATCCCCAATATCATTATTCTTTTTAAAAAAAATAATTTTGCTACTAACATATCCTAAATTGGATTCTTGATCGATATTTTCAAATGTCTAGTCCAAAGGTCTCTCAATATCCTACTATCATCTATCCTAATATAAGCGGGAGTCAGTCAAAGCATAATTTTTATGAGCATACTACTTTCAATGAACATACATTGTTTGTTGAAGCCAACCTATGGCATTGAAATTGCATGATACCACCTTCGATAGACTTTGATGGTTGTGGAGTTCAGTGAAATGTAACACACTGTTGTCGCCCCATCCTTTGATATGAACTCTATATTTAGCATCCATGATTAGTTGTCACAATCCTTTTATCCTATTGAGGTATTAACATTGAATTAATCCTTGTTGTTTCCAAAAATTTGGACATCATTCAACAAGATGATCTGAAATATCAATTTTGTGTTTAATCCCTTCTATTACATTGACATGATTTCAATTCTTATCATACGGTATTAATTTTTCAATCAAGTAATGATGATTGTTCCATATATTTAGGAGGATGTTCCAGACATGAACATCCATAAATTGCTTTACGATTATGTATTGAGGGGTGGTTAATGTCCATAACATGACTATTATTTCATCTTTATCAAGTCATTTCCTCATGTGTAGTATTTTGTCTCTAGCTATTTTCATTACGTCCTGAACCCAATCTGACCAGAGTGGAAACATTCATACAAATTCATCATAAGTAGTGATATTGGTGGGGTATTCCTTCTCTTAAATTGAAAGATAATAGATATATGGGTGTTTCAGAGAGATAATGTTACACTCAGCTATCTTATATATGAGAAATAATTGCAATTGTCAGTGAAAATCCATTATGAATGAGTGGTTGTGGTTACCCAAGTGCCTCAGAGTAGAAGGTATTTCTTTTCACCACATTTACAAAGGGAATAACCTTATGATGAAGTGAAAAACTATTTTAGAGTGAAAATTCATAGTTATCCCAATTATGAGGAGTAATACCATAGATGATCACAATAAGGGTAGGACCCTCTTTCTCTTTGATCTTATAGAGACACAAAATTATTCCATGACTCTGATCAAGAGATAGGATCGTAGGATCGCTCATATTATAGACATACATAACACCTTCATAGTGAACAGTGGGAGGAGGTCCTTCAAAATTAGTTCTAATGATTCTCTAATTTGTCCATCGTAGAGTAGGATATTCATCATTTATAGATAATTGTATGAATGATTTCATAAATCCTACATTGAGTAGAACTGAATTGTATATCATCTCTTCTTTTTATAGTCATATGTGATGAGGATTATTTCTAGATGCCTCATTCTGATTGAATAGGTCCACATTCTAGGGAAATTGGTATTCAGGTACTTAATATTTCATGACTAGCTCCCATGTTGCTACTAGTATTTTCTGATATGCTTCTGGACTCTTCGTAGGGGTAAGTGCCTCCCTCAGAGTAGCCATTGAAATTGGACGATTACCTAAAATTGGATTGGCGAATGTTCCAAATCCATTTTTCCCTATATCACGAGGGAGTTTTCCCCATGAACCTTCTAGATTGGAGATTATTTAGGTGTCTACTCCATGGTGACATGCTAATGAGCAAGCCTATTGGTGGGGATAAATTTGTGTTTCTATCCCTTAGTTATTACTATTTTCCCTATTATTACAGTATATATGTTTTGTAGGATGTGGGAAGGGATTTACTTATTATGTTTTATCATTTTTAGGATATTCTTGGAGACATAAGTGACTATAATAAGGATAAATTCATATTATACAGCTAGTGTAGGAGTATATGCCTACTCATGCCCTCTATTTCTTACTAGTGGCTAGTGATAATACTCAGCTATAGGGGAAAAGAGTTGGGTCCACCCCTATTCATCACTAGTACTTTCTAGGTGACCTCTATGATTGATAACTGATGAGCCTACTAGCATACTTGGTTGGAGTTGTTATCTATATGTTCCTAGTAACTATGTGCCTTCGTGTTTGAACATGTGGCTTCATTGGATAATTCTAGTGGATTCTGATGGATAATTGAATTAGGGTGGTTGTGTGTGTGTGTTTCCACATGAAAGGTTACAGCAAATTTGATTGGTGGTATTACTAGGAGGGGAAATTAGTGTCTCCTTACTTCACATGGAATGGTTTCTTACCTAGATGTAACTTCCTACAATCGTTAGTCTAGGTTACCTTAGATGAACTACTGAGGATGTCACCCTCCTCATGTCGAGGGTTCACTACTATGTGGCTTTGGCGGTGAAGACTACTGGAAGGAGCCATTTGGAAATACCCCTTTGTATTATGTATGAGGTAATCAATGACCTGTTGACCCAACTACATAGTATAATAGATAAATTAGTTGTTTCATTATATGGATAAGCTCTTGAAATGGATGAATATGGTGGTTGATACTATCTTATTCTATACCATTGGCCATCACTGATTGGAAAAATGGTGGAGAATGGTGAGTTGTAGAGCCTATTGGGTGGACATTTAAGACAATATGGTACCATTATAAAGATAATCTTGGAATAGTTCATTTGAGACCCATCATTGAAGATGTTGGGTTCGTAACAACATACTATTCTTAGACTAGGACTCATCTTGAATGGTAGCCAAGGAATATGTCTGTGAGAGTTGGTGTAACAACATTTGGCTTGATGGTAGATATTGTTAAATTTTCCTGATATATCGGTGAACAACACAAACTAGAAAACCAAACAGAAGTATCATCTCATTAAAAACATATACATGATTAATTGTCTCACTATACCATGTTTTCACTATAATTGAAAAAGGGATCTAATATGAGGTTGACACCATCATCTTGGTTAATGATTCACATCAGGTTCACCATTTTTGTTTCACCCCTGAAAATTCTACATGGGTATGGAATGGAATTTTTTATTGTTGGTGGAACAAAAATTATGTCAAACACATATTCACATTCCTTTTAGATAGTTCCATATGTGGTTTATTTTTCTAACCACAAACACCCAATAGTCATATATCCATGATTGTATATCTTTCAAAAAGTAGGTGTCAGGAAAATCACACACTTTTGGAATGAATTATCTCATACTGCAAAATCAAACAAGAAAAATGGGGGTTCAAAACCCATTGGGTGTAGGCTACTGTAGAAGTATTGTAGTTGTACTATAGTAGCAGAGGCCCTATACCAATGACGAGCATTGTAGCGATGACAAACACTGTAGTGGCGACAGGCATTGTAGTGGCAGGGGACACTGCAGTAGTGGTCGGTACTATAGCAGGTGGTTACTAAAGTAGTAATATTCAAATAATGGGCCTTAAGCCAAAAATTCATGTCTATGGGCCATGTAGTGGGTCTAATGCCCACTGGACCTTCGAGATATGTAATGGGTCTCTCATATAGATTAAACATATGTTCATGATTATTTCACTAATTTCTATCTATGACATGGGTCACCCTTTAAATAATAGTCATTTATTATCATATATGGAATTTAAAATCAAAAATTTGTATCTTATGTTCCTCAACAAGGGAGATGTGGGTTTGTATCTGAGGATCTACATCAATGGTAACCTCCTAACTATGAATTTGAGATTCTTTATTCATCATATTACGATGCTAGTTTAGATTCATATAGTGGGGTTCTCTAGAGTGTTATAATCATATAAGGAGACTTGGGTTTTTTTATGATAGGATCAGACCTGTGATATAGGATTCCTATGTATCCTTGTGAGTGGAATCATAACCCATGTACTTAGTTCCACTTATTAAGAAATGTCAAACCATTTAATGACATGTGATAAATACTGAACCATTTATTTTAATTTGATGGATAAAAGATGTCTAGGTGACAATTGGTCAATCAAAATATTTTATGGTACTTATTTCAAAGTGTTCTAGAGAACATTGAGTGGATATAGATTACAAGACTTGATAATAATCTTCTAGTAATGTTCCATGGGGGGATAGTGTTGATTCAGGGTATTGGGTTTAGACCTCATTGAGTGTCCTTACATAATTTGGATGGGAATGAAAGCCAATGTACTTCAGTTGTGAGGAATTATGCCTTTGGTGTCCCTCAGAAGGTTTGTCTCATAGGGGAGTATAACCCTTTAACAGGATCATATAGGGATTAATCTAAAGGATAATTTCTTGATGATTTTGGAGATTTGGATGGGACTTTCTCTTTATGAGGATTCCAATTTGATGGGTATAGTTATATGGTTAGGGATTACTCATATAGAGGATGCCCTGATAGTTTTATGTTAAAAAGTTGGGGTTGAAACTGAGTTAGAGGCCCTTGGTTTGTTGGCTCCTAAACATGGAATTATTCCTAATATTTTTGGATTGTGTGGATTTCATGATCACAACCAAACTCTAAGACCCTCTAAGTCATGATTACCATGATAAAAAAGTGGAAGTGGTGGACCCGATAAACCAAATAATATAATTTTCTTGAATGTTGGACACATAGCCATGAGGACCCATGCCTATAGAGTACATCTAAATTAAAGTGTGAGGAAGATCCATAGGAATATTCTATGACAAAACATGTATATGATTATGTAGATGTTTTGATCATGGGTTAACACTATGACAAGATGAGTGATGATGAGTTAAGGATGAATGTGAGAAACAAGAAGAATTGAAATATATGACCAACCACAAGATTTATATTCCATTGGTGGATGAAGTTGTGGAAACAAAAAATACATCCCATCATTGTACCATGAAACCAAAGAAAGAGAGAAATGGATATGAAGTGACCATCTTCCATATTTTTTGGTAATTTGGATAGTCACATTTGATGTTCTATCTTAATATGACCCATGTGTATGGGGAATGAGGAAGGAATGAATGAGGAGGGGTCCTAAAAGAGAGGATGCACGATTACTATAAGGAGATACCCTAAAGTTTAATTCTAGGGTAAGATAGGAGGACCTCATTCATTATAAAAGGGAAGTGACTATCACCCTCCCAGCCTGTAACTACAGTCCTCTGGTCCTAGATACTATAAGGGGATGAAAGAGTCTCTACCCTTATGTGTGAGACTTGGGATCCCTTACACCATCCTAAGGGAACAATCCTCATGATTTAAGGAATCCATACTCACATTCACCCTAGGTATCTTATCCATCAAGAAAGACATGTACAATGTACTTTTAAATTTAGGAATGCATAAACAAATGTGAGACTCTATTTTTTGCCTCTTATCAAAGGTTTTTATGTTCAAAGTAATCAATAGAGGTTTCTATCTGGTCCCCCATAGATGAGGGATCCAAATGAAGAAGATCCGTTCCGTTGGTGGTATGACAAGACCATCCTTTTATATATATTATTACATGATTTTATGAAAAAATAACAATAAAATACAACCAAGGATCATCAGTTCTATTATCATTGGAATATTGGGTACATAAAACTATAAACGATAAATCAAAATAAAAATTATTTATATTCAATATCCTTACTGAGCTCCTAATATCCACTGAGAACTTACATTTTCTTAAGATAACATGCAGAATACATGAACCAATGGATGAGATAAATATTCTAGTAAGGGAATACACATATGAATAAAGAATAAAACTTGGGTTAGAAGTCATAACATGATGAAATAAAAATACATTGAACATAACTAAACATATAGAAGAATAACATTTATGATATACAATAATGTAATCATGGAATCATAGAAATATGGAAAAAATATACAACATGACGTAAAAATGATCCAAGGAAAACTTCCAAGACCATTTAACATAGAGGATCATGAGTCTAGGTTTACCACCAAGACTATTTCACATGGAGGAGCATGAGTCACAACTAACCACAAAGTCCATTGCACATGGAGGACTCTGAGTCAGTGCTAACATACAAGACCCTTGCACATACCCTCTTAGGAGACTAAAAATTACCCAACTAATTAGATCTCTATCAGAGTGAAATCATCATTAAAGGTTCAAGAATATGTGTTCCAGATGAAGAATCGTCAATAAGGAATTGAATATAGACATAAGGGATACTAATGGAATGAATTAGGTATCATAATCATATCAAATTGAATAAAAATGGAATAAACAAATGGTGTCCATGAAATAATCAATTTATAATATACATGGAAATTTTTTAGGGAATATAGGAATATATCACGATTGGTGATTTCATATTTAAATGAAATCATGTAAAAACTTGTGTTTAGGAAACTTTATAAATAAAACATTTTAGTGCGGTTTAATGAAAATACAGAAGAATATTTAACGTGGAAAAAGCATAATATTTTATAGTAAACCAGAAATGAATCAAAAGGAATTTTCATAAAAAAAATTATTTTAGAAGAATAATTGGGATTTAAAAAAGAATATGCATGTTACATGAAAATGGGTATGAAATTGGGAAGTTAATATCAATCGGGCTTGCTTATCAGGAATAATTGAGAAGGGAACATTTTTAAAATATGTATTTCCCACTCAAATAAGTATGATATGATCAAGATACGTTATTTTGGAAGATATAAACAGAATATAATGAAGTAAATTAGAATAAATAATTATTAAATAATGGTAAATTGAGAGAAAGAATAACCTAAAAGAAAAAATAGAGGTTCATAAATAATTCCTTACCTTATATCTAGAATTATTCTACACATGATCTTAATTTCCTAGATAATCAAATTAAATCCTTTAATTAATTAATAACCTTTTATAAATGTATTTTTAATAACTATAATTTTACTAATTGCATTTATGGAATTTTTTGTGATTGATAATATATAATTTCATCATTCAGGAGTGTTCGTTTCTATGGTTTTCATGATTGGATCACTTGTACACATGCATGGAAGATCATGTAAAATAAAAATAGTTTTCTAGATTTGAAATTATATTTTAATAATTAAATATAGAAATATTAAATTTTCTTATATATCATTTTTTTTCATATGTGGGGATGATTATTCAGATAAAACATTAATGATAACAGTTTGGATTATTTTAGTGTTTCTTCGACAATCACAAACTGGTTCTTTTTTATTAATTAATATGATGTATATATATAATGGTTCTAGAACATTAAAAAAACATAATATATATATATCATAATATACCTTAACCAAAATATTGATTATTGAAGGGCCTTGAAGGTGGTAACAGAAATTAAAAACATTTCATCCTTGAAGGTGATAAATCAACACCGCACAGATGATGTTTTCCTTTTTAGAATAAAACTACATGGGAAGAAAAATGATAATGGGTTGTACCATTAATATAATAACATAAAAGTATATAAAAGATAATGTATTTATAGTGTAATATATACAAGTTTAGGTGAGGAGTGGAAAGTTAAAGAAACTAAAATGAAATGTAAATAAAAGTGAAGGAAATAGTTTTTTACCACTTGAATTATTCTCCTTTAGAACATCCTCAAGGCACTTCAGTTTGGTCCTTTATTGAGAAGAAATGCTACTGGATTTTGGTTAGAGACTTATGAAGAAGATTGGGAACACTTTTTTTCATTTTTCAGGGATTTTGAGTTGAGAGGAGAAGAGTTTGTGAGGGATGGTAATTATAGTGGAGGAGAGACGATTTTATTATGATTTCATCTATTTTTTTATTATTTTTTATCATATATATGAATAGTGTTGATTCTTGTGATTAAATACAGTAACTATTGAATGTGAGTTTTAACTAAAGGTTCTTACATCCACCATACATCAACCATTATCGATAATTCATTTATTTACTTATAATGTTAAATACTGAAAATTACTGTATTTAATTATTCAAAAAAATAAAAAATTTGAGAGAGAAAAATCACCCTGTCCATTTTTTATTATGTATAATGAAAAAATATACCACATTTTTTAAAATATTTTTCTAAATATAATAAATTTAATTTGTAATTAAAATCTTCATTTATTATATAAAAAATTATATTATAATTGATTTTATAAAACATTGAAAAATTAATTATGAAATCATAAAATTATCTTATAATCACATGAAAATAAAAATATTAATTTATGAATATATTTTGTGGGAATTAATTTTCTAAAAATATATTAAATTAATTATAATATAGTAAATAAACATATATGTTTCATAAAAAACCAATATATAATTTTATCATTTTATATCATATATTTTATTATATAAAGATAAAAATGTATCATATTTAAATTTATAAGATTAATATATTTTATTTATAATTTTATAGGTGTGGTTCCTATTATATTTGTTGTATAACTATTCCTAATGATCATATCACTATTCTAAAGGTCACATTACTATTCCAGTGGTTTAGGTTCCTCAATTGCTAAAAAAGACTCTTATTACATTCATTCTTCATTAATAATGTCTAAATTGTTTAATATAAGTTATTTTATGTGATCTGTACAATATTATAGAATTATAAGAATGGAAGAATTCGTTGATAGAATTCTTGCGTCATGAAATTCATCCCCCAAATGAAATCTTTCACTCGAAATTTAATTTTACAAACTAAAGTGAATAATAGTGAGGGTAAATATCCTTCAATTATTCCTCCATCATCCATGTTATCTTTTCACAAATATGGTTCCAACTTATTGATTTTAACACCTTAGTGGTCTCGTTGTTTAGAACATTATCTCTATTATCCAAGATCTTCACTGGATGATCCTCATAAGAGAGATAATTTTAGAACTGTACCACCTTGTAATTCAGTACATGTGAAGAATTTAGTATGTACTTACTCAAGAGGGATAAATAGAATATAACATGTACATGAGACATGGATGGTGGGAGTGCTAGTCTATAGACCAAAACTCTTACATGATCAAGAATCCTGAAGGGGATGATGTACATAGGACTCGGTTTTAGTTCTTCCCAAATCACATGATCCTCTTTCATGGAGACATGTGGCGTAATACCATGTCTCCAACTTTAAAACCAATATATCATCGATTATTATCTACATAGTTCCCCTATCATATTAGGGATTCCATGACGTCTTGTTAATGGGTTTAAACTTTTTCACATTTTTTGGCCATTTTTGGTATAATAATTTAACATTCAATGAAATTATTCCAACATGTTAGTGTTTTGTATCATTTCCCATAAATGAATTCATATCAAGTCATTTGGATTCATGATTGAAAAAATTTGTTGTAAGAATACTCGACCAAAGGGATATGTTTCCACCATCATCCTTTGATGTATATAGAATATTATCTCAAAATTTATTCCAATGTTTTAATAGTCTTTTTATATTTCCCTTTATTTTGACTGTGATAGGATGTATTGAAGCTTAGACAAGTGTTTATAGAATTTTGGGGACAATTACAGAACTTGGAGGTGAATCTCATATATCAATCAGATGAAATCATTAGTAGTACTCCATTTAGCCTAACCACTTCATTGATGTATATCCAGAAAAGTTGGTTGAGTGATAATTCCTCTCAAATTGTGAATAAGGGATCTTTATTTGTATGATGATCCATAATAACCCATATACTATTTCATTTTCTACATGTCTTTGGAAGTCCTAGGAAAAATTCCACATTGATGTTTTCTCACTTCTATGTCATTATGGGTAATGGATGAATCATACCTATATAGTTTTTCCTTTAAAAATTTTCTTTCTTACATACCAGTCACATTGACATATTCTCAATGATTACTTTATTGATATTGTCCCACCAAAAGATCTCTCAGAAATCTAGATACATCATTTTCAACCTTGGGTGAATAGATAAGGTCAAGCTATATGAGTATTTTATATTTTATTTCTTTATATATGGTTTTGATGGTAGATAGTTGTTACACAAATTTTATAACTCCATCCTCATTAATTTTTAGTTTTGAGTATTTCCCATTTTTAATAACTCCTACCTTTTATGAAGTTACTCATCATTTATTTGGGAATACATTATTTTCTCAATAATGGATAGTTGAAAAATCATTTGAGAAAGGATTGAAGATGTTACTTCCTTAAAATATTTTATATCCATCCATTGAAGGTTAAATAATATTGGATCATTCTCAATAAAAACCACTGATAATGATTTATGATCCTTCCCACTATGAGCATCTACCACATTAATTATTTACCAAGAAGGTAGTGGATTGAGAAGTCGTAATATTTGATTAGTTGTAGACATCATCAATAAAAAATATTGAGCTTATTCTATTTAAATATATAATTCAAGGTCTTATGATTAGAATATATCTCACACTTCTCCCCATAGATATAATGTTTCCTGGTTTTCAATCTGGTGATCAAAGATGCAAATTCCAGATCATGTGTGGTGTAGTTTTTATTTTTCTTTTTCCAGTTCCATGATGTGTAAATTATTACTTTATCATTTTTAATCAGTATAAAGCATAATAAATTATTTAAATAACCTCTTTACACCACAAAGTGTTCCACTATTTTTCAAAATTGTTAGAATTGTTATAATGATTGTATCAGTTTTCAATAGTTTTAATCATTCTTCACATTCACTTGTCTAGATAATCTTTACTCCCACCTAAGTCTGATTTGTTATTGGATTTTAAAATCAAGATAATTTCGTCACAAATCATAAAAAATACACAGATAGACTATGGAGAATATAGTTCTCTATTACAAATGTTGGCATGGGCCACTCCTCAATTACATTTTCTTGGAAGGGTCCATAGATATTATTTTTCTAGTGATGACATGCCACAAGAATGATATTCCCTTCCTCTATAATGCACATTTACTATACATTGAAAATAATTTCAACATTTACAATGTTTTTAGTATAGTATTAAAATTCTCCTTGTCTTCCTCCTTACACTTGGAGTATATCATAATTTAAATAATAATAATAACCATAAATTTTTTGAGGTAGTATCTAAAGACTCTATTAATTAATTCCATGAATATTTCTAGACCATTAGTGTCTCTATAGGGAATCACTATGAACTCATATTCTCTGTACCTCATTAGAAATGTAGTGTTGAGAATATCTTATTTCCTCACCATTAATTAGATATATCCATAATGAAGGTAAACCTTATAGGAATACTTGGTCCCATATATCATATCAAATAATTCATATATAAATGGATGGGAATACTTGTTATTTATCCCTATTTCATTTATATCACTATTATCAATATTGATGTACATTGATATATCCTTCTTCTTGACAAAGAGGACTTTTCCACCCGATGGGGAAAAACTTAGGCATATAAAACCCTTTTCTTTGTTCTCGAATAACTACATATTAATTTATTATATATCAATTGTGTCCATTCTATATGTTTTATTTGATATAGGAAAAGCTCCATGAATATATTCAATTGAGAACTCATCCACTTAGTCTAGAGGAAGTCTGAACAATTCATCAGGGAATACATTAGTGTAGTCTTTGGCAATGGGCATGTATTCGACCATGATTCTATCATTTTTCTGAATCATTTATGCAAGATATGATTACTTATAAGGCAATATTATCCATACATGATAGGATGATTCTAAAAGAGATTCATGACCCTCCAGACACTTGTATTGAATGGGATGATGCTTTGGGTTATGAAGGGTGATCTCCCTTTCCAGAAAATTGATCATGTATTTATACAAATACATCCATCCCATGCATAATATAGTAACAAAATCTACAAAGGTAAGTAAGAAAATACTTTATGGGGGGTTCTATCCACAAACATTAACCAAGTAAGAGTTATAAACTATGGATGCAATAATTTTCCCATAATCTATTGTCACAAAAAACTTATCCACCATATTTTTTGAAAGTGTCTGAATAATTCTACTAAAATTGGTAGATATGAATGAATTCATAGAACACTAATAAAATAATATGTTCTCCATTTTTGAATAAATAACCAATGTACCTATCACCACTCATTTTCGTGTTCCACCATATAAGTAGTGATAGAATATTCCCTTCATTGTACCATTGGAGGGTTATATTGTTGATTACCACAAATAACCCTTAGTTTGGGAAATATTTTTCATAATCCCTTATTCCATGAAATGTAAAAAATACACTACATGATAAATTTTGATCTTAATGTTCTATTATTTTTCCACATTAGTTTGATTCTTCATATCCCATCGACATTTATTATCAAGATTCCACAATCTCATCCGGCCATATTAAACTCTATTTTCCACTTTTTATCTCTGGGCCCATGAGACCACTAAGAGTCTATGATCTCTATTTCAACCTTATGGGAACAATGAAAAGTTTCTCATAGATATAAATTTCTAATATAACCAATTCCATTCATAGAAATTAATTCAGTCTGTTAAAGTAGTGATCTACCATGAATTTGGTGTTCATGTCAAAGCAATAGGCATATCCTGTAAGCCTTGTAAATATTTCATTGTATTCCCCAATAAACTCATATTACTTTTTCATCATTCTGAGAAACTATCTTTCTACATTGATATGAGGGGTTCAGGGAAAATATTAAATGAAAAATATTTTCTTAAAATCATCCCAATCGGTGGTGTCAATTTCATCCATGGAATTGTTTTTCTTGATCAATGAAAAAAATTGATTATCTTACCTATCAAAATGATAAACCACCAGAAAAAATTCTTTTCTTCTAATATTTGGAGGAAATAAAGTATCTTCTCAATGGATTTAGTCCATTGTTCTCTATGGATGGGATCATAATATCCACTAATTAATGGAGGCCTTTGTCTCATACAGGATTTGATCACAACTTCAACTTTCTTAAGATAAATATGTAATTAAATTTGATTCATGTTATTATTCATAACATGGAATATTGTATAAAATACTTCATAAGGTTTAGATATCCCATTCCCATCATATATTTCATTTCATTATGGAAATAGTCACATTTCATATCACATTGACTGTCAGCAAGAGCTTTCCTATTTCTAGCCATTAACTATGAAAAAGAATGTAATATTAGGGGCTATAACCATTATCTCATAAGAATATAAAATAAACATTGAACATAATAGGATAAAATTGGAAGTGAAATTTTCATCCTAACCTGTAATTCATTATGTTTTCATCTTGGTTATCCATGGGGGTGGAATTATACCTAGGGTCCTTATTCAATTTCTCTTCTTTTTATCAAAGAAAATATATAGACTATGCTCCTATACCATCTATAACAACCCTATCCCTTTACATATATTCTAACATGATTTTAAGCATAATTAACCCTCAAATACATCCAAAAGTCATAACATCTAGTGTCTTTGGATGATTTTGTACATAAAATAGGAAACCTAAAACCAAAATAAAAACATCTTTATTAAACATTTGTAATGATATCCTAACGTGTATTGAGCTCTTAAATCTACATAGTATAAACTAGTGAATACATTATCAAATAGATGAGATAAAAATTCCCATAAGGGAATAAGAAAATAAATAAATAATAGAACATGGGTTAGAATGAATATCATGATGAAATAAGAAGAAAGAGAACGTAAATAAAAATATAGAGACATAAGATATAGAACATAGGATAATGTAATCATGGAATCATAGAAATTTGGTAACAACATACAAAATGATATAAACATGAGAAAATTCTATCGTCCAATACCATTGCACATGGTGGATAATGAGTCAAGGGTATCCACTAAGACCATTTCACACAGAAGAGCATGATTCAAGGCTAACCACAAAGACCATTTCACCTAGATGATTATGAGTTAAGGAACACCACTAAGACCACTGCACATGATGTCTCATGAGAATAGGAATTACCCAATTCATTAGAGTGATATATGAGAGAACCCATCATAATATTTTCATGAATATGTGTGACAAATGAATAATCATAAATAAATAATAAAAAATAAACACAATGGTTTTCCCCATGTAAATAATTGTGCATCATAATAATATCAAAGGGTATAAAAAAGGAAATAAAATAAGGGTGTCTATGAAAAAATGGATTTAAAACAGTAATGAGAATTCATATGTGAAATAAGAAAAAATAATGATAATTTATGTCAATGTGATACTAATAGTTGTAAAAATAGTTTTTAAGAAACATTAGAAATAAAAACATTTTGTGCGGTTGATGGAAAATATTAAAGAGTATTTAAAGTGAAGAACGAATAATCATTCATATAAAACTATCATTGAACCCAAAAAATAAAAAAAAATTATTGAATTTATGATAATAATTGGTTGTTAAAATATATAATATATGCTTATTTAATATGGGTAAGAAATTTGGAAGTTCCCTTCATTTAGGTTTTCTTATCAGGAAGAATTGAGAATAGAACCTTTTGAAAACATTTTCCCCCTAAAAAGGATGATATGATCTAGATATAGGATTATGAACATATACATAAAATTTATAATATTTACATAAGAATAAAAAATAATTAAATTGTGTTAAAGAGAGATAATCTAAAACCTCACTTAAAAATGGTGGTTGGGAAATAATCCCATACCATATATGAAGAACTATTCTACACTGGATATTAGATTCATGGATAATAAAATTAAATCAATAAATTAATTAGTACATAAAAATTAATACATATATATTCCTTATTATAATTTTTTTAATTTCATTAAATTCCTCATTTTGAGTTATAAGATATAATTTCATTGTTTAGGAGTGTTTGTTTCCTTGGATTTCATGATGGCTTCACTTGTATACATGTATGGATGATCACGTAAAATGTAAATAGTTATATAAAATTGAATTAATATTTAAATAATAAAATTCCAAAATATTATATGATCTTCTGTATCATTTTGTTTCCATATTTTCAGATTATTCATCAGATAAAATGTTAATGATAACCATTTATATTATTTTTGGTGTTTTTTTATCATTAAAAACATTCTTTTTTCTTAATTAACATTATTTATATATACTGGTTCAAGAAAATTACATAATGAATCATACATATATCATAATTTTTTTAACCATAAAAGTTGTTTTATGACATTCCTTTAAGGCTTTAATGGAAATTGAAAACTTTTCATCCTCGAAGGTGATAAATCAACACCTCATGATCATCGTTTTCATTTTTAGAATAATAAAAATGGGGTAACAAAATGGGATGTTTCTTCCATTAACACAATAAAATTCTATTATATAAATAATTCTATATTTTTAATTTCATATGGACAATGGGAGGTGATGAGAGGAAAGAAAAACGAAAATAAATTAAAAAGGGAATAAAAGAAAAATAAATTGGTTTTTCCTCTTGAATTCTTCTCATTGTGAACTTCTTTGAGGCTCCTGGTTTTGTATTTTTATTGAAAACAATTTCATATAATTTGTTTAGATATATGATAAGTGTTTTTAGGAAGCATTTGGACAAGATTCATGGCTTTTGAGGTTTTAGGAGAAGAGGCGGTGATGGTGGTAATTATAGTAGAGGAGAGTGATGTTTTTTTATTATCTTATCCTTTTGTTTATTATTGTGGATCAATAATATGCATATTGTTGATTATTTTCCCTAAATATAGTAACCAATGTATGTTACTTATAAGAAAAGGTGACTAAATTATCTATACATCAGCTATGACACAATAATTCATTTATTTACTTATAATGTTAAATACAATAAATTTCCACATTTCACCACTAAAAAAATAAACTATATTAAAAAAATTCCAAAACATCACCCAATAATTGTTTTATGTGTAGAATAAAAAAATAGACTCCATTTTATGAAAATACTTTTCAGATTTTGAGGAATTAAAGTTTTATTTAAAATCATCATTTATTCAAAAAAACACTAATTTTAAAATTATTTTTTATTTTATAACACTTTGAGAAATTAATTAATGTCTCCTTAAGTTATCTTATTATATGAATATAATAGAATATTATTTTTTGAATCTATTCGGTGAGAATTAATTTTCTTTTAAATGATTATATTAATTATAAAATTGAAAATAATAATTTATATTTCATAAAAATACCAATACCTAATATTATCATATTTAAACATTTATTTACCTATAAGAAGATAAAAATATAACATATTTTCATTTAAAAGATACCATAATTGAATTTATACTTTCATAGGTTAGGTTACCATTTTATATTCTGGATTACAATTTTTAAGGACCGTATCACTTTTTCTATGTTCATGTAACTATTCTATTAGTTTAGATTCCTTTATTTCTCAAAAAGAATAATATTTCATTCATTAATAATTTATAATGTTTTAATTATTTTTTATTAGTGAAATTATGAAATTTATACTCTATAAAATAATTATTAGAAGTTAATATGTCCATGATAGAATTTTGGGTCAGTACAGGTGACTTGGAAGAGGTCTCAAAGGAAGCCCGCCTAGGTCCTATCTTCATGAGAAAAAGAGATTCACACAAGTATTGGGAGGAGATGTATGTACTTTCAGTAGGGGAAATTGGACCACCTATTTAGTAACACTTTGGAACGGTTTATCCTAGGAACCGTGGGTCTCCTATGTTTTCCCTGTATGGGTCTCATTTTGTTCCATGATTAGGGAAGGGACCTCATAGAAATGGTTGTCTGACAGAGGGAAGGGGTCATCATGTAGGTTTGTTTGTGTTTTATACATAGAAGAGACTTTGATATTCATTATCCCTTTTAATTATATATTCTATCATATTTTGGATATATACAAAATATATTTTATAGGAAATAGGACAAAGGGTTATGAAACCAGATCTTCAGTGTTTCATCCAATTTTCAAGTCATAAAAAGAAGGTGTAATGGGTTCATATTAATGGAAAAAATGATGAACCTAGTCAAAGTTGTTACCTCACAGAGGTCAATAGAGTAGTTAATTAGCATATAAAATCCACATAGGGGTGGGTAGGATATCTCTCCCGAACTGGGGGCTATATTGTACTTATGATTTTCAAGGGTGGTGTGAATAGTCTATCTTAGGCAGGTTCTATTAACTCATAGTGGGGATCTTTATATCTATAACACTCTTAAGGTACTAATTATAATATTTTTATCCCATATTAAACAATAGAGTGTCATAATATTCCAGCATAGATGGACCAAGGTAAAAATATCTTCATTTTACAACATTTTAATAATTTAAACATCTTATCTCTAAAATATTCAAATTAAAAATTAAAAAACATTTATTTTCATTGGATAATATCTATATAAATAACTAATTTTTCAATACCATGAATTTTTTTCTATAACTAACATCATTGTAGACTCTCTTAAAGGCTCCATATAGGTTATAATCATCATCATAACATTGGGAATGGGGAAAATGAAAACAATTACAGTCAAATTCTATATAAGGGAAACATATCAAGGAGGAATAAAAGGGTTAACTTATGAGATTTTTAGAACACATTAGAAGTTTGTAAATATATGATTAAAATAAAAATTGAATAATATGTGTTATTTTCATGAAATAATAAAATGTCATATAACTATAATCAATTATATATATACCATGTTTAACAAAATTAAAATCCTGATAAAATAATAATATTACATGTTTCATATCTTGGGAATGTGGTATAATGTATAATATCTACACATCAAGGAAATTTATTATATCTTAGGAGTAGGTCATATTTGTTAAATGTGAAAAAATGTATGTATAAAAATATTATTATGAGTATAACATCACAAACTATTCTCCCACAAACAATATATCTAGAATATATATAAAAAATTTACACCCACAATGAATCTTGTTATCATAGGTTTACCATAATTACACCCATAAACAATATTTTGAGCAAATTTTAACCATAATTACACCCACACACAATCTTGTGAAAACATTTAATTTATTATTTCCACACTCAATCATGTGAACATATATAACCACTTCATTTATATAATAAATCATCCAACATATCTAACCAAATAATGTAACCAATAAATATTTATAACATAGATAACCACATCATATCCATATTCTATTATGTTATCATACCTAACAACACAGTGTCCAGGATCAATAATGTGAACACAACTTACCAAGTCATGTCCATAAACTATATTTTGATCATAGATAATAATTATTTTCCCATGATGGATCATGTGAACAAATATAATCACACAATATAAATGATAAACCTTTTGAAAAAAGATAAACATATTTTTTCCTTTCTCAATCATGTGAACATATATAATCACATAGTTTCCACAATCAATTAAGTAAATATTGATAACCACATATTTTTTATTCTCGATATAATAATTCAAAGTGATTAAAAAAATAATAAAATTTATTGGCGGGATATGTATATCACCAAAATAATTAATTGAAATAATATATATAATTGATCCAAGAGAAAATTAAAAAACTTATATTTCAAGAAACACTTAATTAAATAGTGGGAAGCTGATTGGTATCAAGAAAACATCAACAGAAAAATTGGGAAACATTATGGTCCCTATAGAGAATTATTATACTAATTTTACTATATTAATTTACCATTTTTAGATATACTTTGGTTTATTCTTTTATTGTGGGCATTTGGGTGCGTTTTGGAGGTTTGTGATAGGGGTTTGGGTAGTGCGTGATTGGCATATGGTTTCCCCAAACCATGTAACCATGCCTAAAATATTATTAATCCTTATATAGAGGGGGTTTGAATGGTTGGAAGATGTTTTTTCAATCATTATTACATCTTACAAAAAATACTGAACCCCATATAGTAGGGACACATGGTTAAAGAGAACGATTTGGAAAACTGTGCATCGCTACAAAGGAAACCGTGTGAGTGATAATTAAATTCCCTGAAAATTTATTTAAAATTTTATAAAACCACAATTTATATCCCTAATTCCCTACACTTGATCTAAAATGAATTACCCTTCTCTTTGATTATTTGGATTGGATTTATAGGCTCCTAAAATATCTTCCATTGTGAATTAATGATCTATTGGATGGGATAAAATCTTCTATAGTTTTTAATATCTTCCTCATCTATATTCCTATCTATCACATATTTTTCCCCTTTAGAGAGGGATTTTTTTAATCAATTTTAAATGTTTTAAATATATTTATTTATGGATATTGTTTCATTAAATCTTGATATTGGGTTTTTTCCTAGATCTCTTATCATATATAAGAAATTGATTATTCTACGTTGAATTGAGTGCTACAATTTAGAGAGTATTCATCAATTTTCTTGTGGTAGGCTGTATAATTGTCAATTCACATTGAAATTTTACGATAATGTGTACATAATTAGGTCAGTTTAATTCTGAATTGTTTGATTTATTTTAAATTAAAAGTATTCATATAATTATATGAAAATTGATAACCCTTCAAGGATCTGGTTTGACCCGTTGAAGATTATGAGACAAGATATGATGGAAACCCATGGTTTTTGATGATATAATTGATATTATGGCTTATTGAATGGGAAAACTGGAATAATATGTTATTATTATTGAATTAAATCCTTGATGAATTTTGTTAATGGAAATAAAAGGGCTGGTTGTTATAACCTAGAATGGTTATTTATTTTTGTAATTAAATATTGGTAAATGGATTAATGGGTAAATTAAAAAGATTTTTCATTATTATTAAATTAAATAACAACTTTTGTTATTAATAAAATAAATGGACAACCGTGATATGAATGATTTAGAATAAGTTTAATGATTTCGATCCTTTATATGTGTGTGATATATGTGATATTTATTATTGAATGTTAATTGAGTTGTTGGATAGGAACTGATTCTACAAATACAAATATGGTGCTAGACTAATGCCTCGAGCCCCCATTTCATGCATGTGGAAAATAATTTATAGAACCTGGACTGATTTTTCTAACACCCATGGGGTGAAAGAATGATGTTCTAGGACCATAGGATATTAGAATATGATTGATGTTCCATGTTTCAGAGATATTGTTACATGGATTGATGATCTATGATATATGAAATTAAATTAGAAATATATAAATAATGGAATCCCATGAAATTATGTAATTTCTAATTCTAATAATGTATGGTTTAAAATATTTCATGGTAATAACCAAGATTAATTGTTTTGTTTGTAATAGATAACTAGAGGGACTATCTGGTTGAATAAAGATTATTTAAATGTGTAGAATATTCATTTTTTCATTTACTATTTATTCATTATAAAATTTCATTAACTGTTATAGATTGTATGTTTCATCAGACACCATTGTTGGTGGCATAATGGGTTATAGTAAAACCCTATTCAGTCTATCTGATCAGTAGCCGAATAGATCTCATGTTTATAGGATATGATATTGTAAAGATCCATATGTTTTATGGATGGGTTAGGATATGGGATGGAGCATGGGTGAGGGAACAAAAATGATACTAGGATACGTAGGTGAGATGTTAGTTTTTCATTATTTTGGGTTTCCATTTGATTCTTGATAGTAATATGGAATGAAATATTTACAGAATTGGTTAATGGTCATTTTTACTTTGATGTATTCATCATTAGATAATAGACATAACTAGGTGATTATTACATTATCATTTTGATATTGTTTATTTATATCCTTTTTCATTATTATTTGATAAGGAGGTTATGGGATCCTACCATTACATATTATACCACCACTTCTAGTTGGTAGAGTTAGTCATATAAGTAGGCATACCCATGGACATGTAGGGAACTAGCTTGTGGAACTGATATGTGGCACCCAGGTTTGGAAAATATAGAGTCGTATCAAAGGGTGAGTTATTTTTTTCAATTGTACATTATTTAAAAAAGGTATATCTGATACTAGGATAAGCCGATCCTTGGTCCTGATCTTTTCCATGGGTGTAGATAATGCATTTATTGTGGAAAATCCAAGTAACTAAGGTGGAATTATTTTTCTGGGCATTTTTTATTATAGTTTAATTGTATTTCAACTTGGGTGATACACTTTATATGTGATGTTATTATTTTTATGATATTTCCTTTGTGGAATTGTATTGCAAGAGAGTTGATTTTATAATCCTTATATTTGAACTTGGGAATTTATGATACATTCATTATTTTATGAATGCACTGAAAAAAAAAATTGGGTGAGTTTTTGAAATGAAGTTCCCTTTCATTTCATGGGTAATTTTAGAGAAATTGTGCCTAAAGAATAATTTCATTCTTTTAAAATGATTAAAAATGAGATGTTTTGAAATTTTTTAAATGGGTTTCTAATGAGAAACATTTAAATATGAATTTGTTTACACTATTTTATCCATGACCCATGCAAGGGATGGTTTAGAGTTGTGATTGTGTGTTGGTTTTAATGTTAAGTTATTTTATGTGGAATGACATTGTATGGAATTATGTGAATGAAATTTGTTAAAATATATAAATTATGGGTTATGAATTCTATGATATTTTTATCATTATAGAGATATAACACCATGAAGACATTGGATGGTAATATGATTGGAGTATATAGATGGAAATTTTATCCACTATCGGAACCAATGGCTCTAATAGTGTTGGGTGAAGGGTCGAGAGAGACAATTTTTTAGAACATTTATCATCATATGAAATTAAAAGAAAGATACATTGGGAGGGTTTGTGAGGAATATTTGTTATGAAATGGGAGTTCAAGTTGAGGTATAGTTTCCAATAAAATAATAATGGTGTTCATCTCAATATGATTGCTTATGGGGGCTTTGAATATTGCACAATCATTTTTATCGGTTTCACCATTATTATATATCACCCACATGTTATGGGTTGGTTTCAAATGGGGGTTTTTTGTGAAACTGGGAAAACTAAATGACTATAATATCTAGGATCATTCATATCATATACATTCTAAATTTATATAGTAATTGGGAAACATGACCGATGGTAATTAATAAATCATATTGGTTGAGAAGATGGGAATTTAGGCTAATCAGACCATTTTTGGTGGGATTATTTCCTATTCCAGGACAATCTTATTAATTTAATATATGTTTGTGATTCATTGTTTCACTTCAATGTATAACATGGGTTACCCTTGAATTAATGATCTATTTATATCATGCATTCTTTCATAAACATCTATATGTATATAATGATATATATCAATAAATGGATCAATATGTATCCAATTTTATCCATAAATGGTCCACATGAACTTGAGATTATTATGTTTTTTTCATTATGATGCTGATTTTATGCCATGAAGTGGGTTGGTTTAAAATTTATCATCATCCACAGAGAAAAGGATATATTAATATTGGGATAGAACCCATAAGATACGAATCTTATATATCATTGGGAAATGAATAACTATGAACATAGTTCTGTTCCAATTAACAGGACACATAATAATTTTAATGTTCCTGTGATAAGAACTAAACCATATAGTTTAACATCATGTGACAATGAAGTCCAAGGGGTTGATGTAAAAACAATGGATTGTGTGGGACATATGATGAAGTGTACTGAGGAACATGGAAGGAGTATGATCATTCAGATGGGGAATGATATTGTCTAGAATATGGAATAATAAGGATGGTCAAAAAAGAGACCCAGATGGAATTTCCCCATGTCGTTGGATACGATCGTACTAGTGATATGACTCATAGGACATTAGGTTGAGTTTTAGGAGTTGGGTATTGACCTCAAAGTGGGTTCCTATATATCCTAGTTAGTAGGTAATCTAATCCCACATAGTTCATATTAGGTTGGGGTCTATATTGAATGGGAAGCCCTACTGAGTGAGTATGTTTAGGGATTACACTAATGAGGATTCCCATTTTATTATGGTTGTGGATTACACCAAATAGGTGTCCCATAGGATTATGGTTTGGGCTTATACCGAATAGGAGGGTGGTGGGTTCTTGGTATGAGATATTTCATGATCGCCACTAACATCCCCTATCATAAAAAAGGTCTTTAATAGAACTAAAAAATCCTTTATCGGTGTTAAAGAAGCACTGACTGACGAAGTGTAATTAAAGGTCATAGGCACTAATTAGAGCTTTTCTAGTCATTGAAAAAGGGATCCTTTATCAATTATTCATAAATAACAGTTACAGGATCCCATTATTAGTACTTGTAAAAGAACTGATAAAGTAACCCATTGTAAGTTCATTCAATAGAACTAATAAATGGATATATTATAGCATGCTGTCATAGCACACAACCGCACCAAAAATAGCAGCATATACAAGATAAATTAAGTGGAAATAAATTATTTAAATTAAATAAAATTTACTACATAAATACAATAAAAAAACTATGTTATAGTCATTTCATACATTGGTTTATACAATTATATGAGTAAGTGAAAATTATTTCCATTATTCAAAAACATTAATGTGCGTTTTTCTATTTTACATGACCTCAAATCAGGCTATTATCAGACCAAACAACCCTGATTTATCAATATAATAAACATTTTTAAGAACAAAAATCATTTTTAGTAATAATATAAAGTAATAATTGTAGTAGAAAGTGAAAATTTTAAACTAAACATTGAGTTATGCTCAAAGCACCATGTATCAGATTGAGTTGTAGTGGATTCTTGAATGTCACACGATTTCTTTTCATATTATGGAATTATCTACAAAAAAATTACTAAATAAGTATAAGATAAAAAATTTAATGAAATTAGTTTAGTAATATTACATAGAATTATTAGAAAACAATATAATATCATTCAATTAGTTTTGGTGATGTGATTTGTGTTTTAAACCAAAAATATTCTTTTATATTGAAATGATTCACTTGAATTCATACCAATCACACCGTGAATTATATTTATGTGTATCATATTCTTAAATTTCACATTATAATTTTTTGTATCGTTGTATTAATGTATTAAATGAATCCAAATTTGTTTTACTAGTTTTGTGTATGTCATTTGTCCTTTTTAATAAAATGACATTTTAAACAGGAAACATGAACATTGAGTCATGCCAGTTACTTCATTCATCAGTTTAATATTATATTGATTCTATCATGTCATTATTTTACTAAGAATATTTTTAATAACTTATCTAGATAATTAGATCATGTACTTTTAGTTTTCATCGAGTGACACTATTTGAAATAAAATATCAATTTTAAACTAATAACTAACACTTTGAGACATAAAGGTAACATAATGTATCATATTTAGGTGGGTATTATTCTTATATTTAAAAAATGACTTATGAATCATTTTAATAATTTATGAAAATAACTAGAATGTGTTTTCTTGGTTTTCAATATTTAAGTTTTATTTTCTACAAAAATTAATGTCAAATTTTAATAAAATGACCCACATGAAGTTATATTAGTTACACCATGAATTAGATTGAGGTGAGTCTAATTCATACATGTCTCAATTGAAATATGGATCATTTTAATAAGGTATAAAAATAATCATAACTTTTTATCTTGATTTTTAGTACATCACTATACTTTCTTACTAAAAAGTCATCTTGAAATAGAAACATTCACTTGGAGTCATGTTGGTCACATAATTTTTTAATTTAATATGATAATGATTCATAAACATGAAAAATGGATTGTGAATAGTATTCCTAAATTATGATCTCAATCTGTGCATGTTTCCTAAATTTTTAATGAGTGGCACATTTTGAAATAAAGTTTTAATTTTAAACCGTTAACGAACACTTTGAGTCATGTCAGGAACAAAGTGTATTAGATTGAGGTTTATATAATTCCAACACATAATAAATACTTATGGATCATTTTTCTAATGTCTCAAAAAAATCCTAATGTGTTTTCTCAGGTTTGATTATGTAAATTTACTTTTTTATTAAAATTAATGTCAACTATTGAAAAAATATAAACTTATAGTCATAGAAGTCACACCATGGATCAGATTCATGTGAAGTCGATTCTTGAATGCCCCAAATGATTTATGGATATTTTTCCTAATTTATCAAAATAATTCAAATGTTTTTTATTAGTCTTGAATATGTCGCTAGTATTTTTTTAATAAAATGTCATTTTAAATAGGAAACACTCAAATTGAGTAATATTAGTCACATTGTGTGTTAGTCTTACGTGAGACTAATTCTTACACATAAAAATTGACTTATGAATCATTTTCATAATTTATCAAGATAATATTTGTTAATTTATTATATTTTCTATGAGTGATATTTTTTGAAATAAAATGTTGATTTTAAACTAATATGGGACACTTTGGGTCATACCAGAAACAACATGTATTAGATTTTGGATAAAATGATTCCTACATATCAGAAATAACTTTTGGATCATTATTCTAATGTATACAAATAATATGAATGATTCTTATCAGTTTTAAGTATATATGTTGACCGTTTTTACTAAAACTAGTGTCAATTTAAAAAAAGACTCACTTCGAGTCATACTACTCACACCATTTATATGATTGAGGTGTTCTTGATTCCTAAATGTTCTAAATGAACTATGTATCATTTTTATAATGTATTAAAAGAAAAAATAGATGTTGTTACTATGATTCCTATTTCAATTTAGTGTCCTACTACCAAAACATCACATTGAGTTAATGTACTTAGTTAATAAACCTTACATAACTATTCTAGTTTTAAAAAACAAGAAATGTTTTTTTGACAAAGAACATTGAATCAATAAAATGTATTAGAATTTTAAAAATTAACCGAAATAGAATTCATGGTAACATTGGTAGAAAGGAACATGTGATTTATTTATTACTTGTTACACATATTTGAATGGGAAATATGACATCAAAAAAGATATGTGAAAAGATATAAATAATTATTAGATAAAATTGAAAAGGAAATTAACTAAATATAGTAGATAAACTGATGACAACGTTAATTAAATAATAACTTGGAATTCACCTTTTAATTATGGTTATATATAATCTTAAACCATTTCTGTGTTTTCATTATCTTAGTTGTATCCTTAAAGTCTAATCTCTCACAAGCATGAGCAACTACGAACTAACCACTCTTACTCAAACAAATTAATCCACATATAAAAGAAAACAATTCTTATGTGAGTAACACTAAAAAGATATATTTCACTCATAAATATTAAAAAATAAATTAATTCTATGTATAATTATTTTAATGTGAAAACATGAAAATTGACTCTATAATTGATAATAGGTAGGGTCGTTTCTCTTTCGAAATTGGTAGTGGAATGGACTTGATGAAATGTGATAAATTCCAAAACTAATGTTGTGAAAAGGATTCAAAGGAGAAGATGTCGGTAGAGGTTTTGGTTCAGAAAGTCATGAAAGATTGAAAAACAATATTCTAAATTAAAATAAATATGGAAGATATAATAAAAATAAAATCAATGATTCATTAAAAAACATCAGTAAAAAAATAAATTATATCATAAAATTAGATTTACATCATCTCCAAGGATTTACTTCATTATAGTCTATTCATTAGTTGGTTTAGTAACATTATCATGTGCAGAAGACATTGTATGAATGAGTGGTTAAACAGTTGATTTGAATTATGTTAATTAAGTACAAAATAGATATTATTATGATGAAACAAATTGAATATTAAAAATACATTTACATTCTCATTGAATTATCTTCCTTTTTAAAATATTTTATAGATTTTCATCATATATAGAGAATCCAAATCCCCTCTTTATGGTCCTATCTAATGTACAAGAAATTTTATATGTTTGGACCGACAAGAAATTATTGTCTTCTCAAAATAATAGGGTAATATGTGATTGAATTTTCATCTAACCAGACAGTTGCATTAGTTACTAGTAGAAAAATACTCAAATTCTTGTTTTCTGGATCAGGGACATAAAATACATACACTACTTGTGATAACATTATGAACATCTCATTATTTTCAAATTCCACATTGAGATTCACCTTCATGAATCCCATTTCATCAACTATCACTGCACTCTTTTTGTCAACCCATTGGTAGTAGAATTTTAGCACCTGAAATTTTGTATCATCCATCATGCACATCTTTTTTATAATGAAAAAATATGATATATTTTGATAAATTGGATTTGTATACATAAAACCTAATATATTCATCGCTTCCACCACAAATATAAATCCATTGTTTTGTATAATACTACTATCGTGGTGTTCTTTTTTATAGAATTTATAACCCTTTATTTTAACACCAGTGTAGGATATAACATTTTAATTTTTGTACCATATCTAGACATAAAATTAATTAAATAATTAAAATAATATTCTATGATTACTATATATAAATTTTACCTTGGAACTATCCTATAAACTATTTATTATTTATATTTGATATCCATACTTCATCCCTATATGGATTCAAATATCTCTAATTACATTATGCGAATAATTTTAGGGATGAACAATTTAAATATTATATAGAATTTAAAGGTAATATTACTCCCAATAAGTGATGTTAATTGTGACAATATATCTTATAGAAATCTATTTTCCCATAAGGTAACTATTGTGATTGGACTTTCGGAGACCAATGCTATTAATATCTAACAGGGAAGGGAACTGAATCTAATATCTTCTCTAAAAATATATGTTTCAAAAATATGAACTCTT
Organism: Viscum album; assembly: GCA_963277665.1. Classification (NCBI taxonomy): domain Eukaryota; kingdom Viridiplantae; phylum Streptophyta; class Magnoliopsida; order Santalales; family Viscaceae; genus Viscum; species Viscum album. The sequence continues at coordinate 399,755,433 of OY728125.1, forward strand.
TTCCAACATCAAATCATGAAATTCCCTTTAAAAATCATCATATTATGTTAAAAGGGGTACATTCATTTTTAATGGATAAGGCCATATATTTTAACTACTCAATCAAAGTTAACCTTAAGGTGCATTATAATATCAACAAATGATGGTGGAAAGAACCTATCAAATTCACATAATATGACTGAAACATCCTTATTCATGATTAGAAACATTTTTCAGTCAATAACTTTACTGCATATAGATTTGAAAATAAATAATGGTCTTGTTACTATATGTCATACATTTTTAGGAAGAATGAAATGGAAAGAAACATGAATCAAATCCTTCATCAAAACTTGATATTTGTTTGATTTAAGTCCTTGTAACAATAAATTAGTCATCCACATGAAATTTGTGATATTTTATGAATACCCCTATTATAGATTTACACTATAAAGGAAAATGAAAATTTTGAATTTTTCTTTTCTATATAGATTGTAAGCTGGTCGACAAAGAAATATCTTCCCTTTTCCCTTCACTAGTGAAAAATATTCCATTGTCCCCATGTCAATCAAGTCCAACCAAGGCATCATGAAATCTATTGTTCTTAAAGAAATATTTTTATTGATGCCAATAACACTATCAAATATATATTTTTATACATGAATGAAATTATGAAAATTTCCGACATACAAATACTTATAATATATTGATTAAATGAAATTTTATCCCTTATTCTAAAATAATTTTATGTGGGTTTTGGATATTTTTTCTGAAAACATTTTAAAAAAACATTAACATTATAAAATAGTTGATCACCCATTAGGGGAGACAGTGTTGTACCTTTTTCGATATTCTAATTGAATGTTTTTATCCAGGATCGGTATTTATGTGTTCGATGTAAAACATTATGATTTATTAAAAACATTTTGTTCATGGAATGATTCAACAGAACCGAGTATATGCATTCTTCACAAACTGGACATCCCAAAATTCCATTAATTCTATTTCCTGATAAATTTCCATCAGTATGAAATCATTAATTATCCAATACAACATTTCCGTCAATGTGAATTCATCAATTTTATGAACATCATAAATTTTAACACCAGTATCCCAAAAAATGTTTAGATATTAGATCAATGGAGAAAAATAGACATTAATATCATTACCTGATTTATTTTTTCCAGATTTAAGAAATGACATCATAATTTCATTATAAATTAAGAGAACTCTTGGAAGAAGATTTATAATTTAAAAACATGAAGTTTCATGTACTATGAGTTCTAAATTTTAATCCAAATCTATTTATTCTATGTATAAATAAATCAAGATGATATTTTCTTGGATAATTTCTAAATTCAGGATACTTGTAATAGATTTTTTATACTGAGGAAAACCTTTTGGATGATTTGTATCCCATCTTTAATTATTGTATTTTCATTCCTGGTCATTTTTCTCATATATTCCTGATATCCATATAGTCTTCAAAACCATATAATGATACAAACTACCATACATATTTTGAAGGACATGGTTTATTTTCAATGTATCAATCTGTGAAACCCTTATAAAATTTTATGAGTAATTAATGGTCCTTGAAGAAAATATGAAATCACTTGGAAAATATTTTATTTTTTATATATCATGAACATTTATGGTATAATTCTTTTATCATCAAATGTTCTACCTGGATGGTCATTTTCTTCTCATGGAATATCATTCAAGAGACCAAGTAGTTCTATAGTACTAGTATTTATCCATCTACAGCCATCTTTCAAATTATATAACATGAATACAACAAAAAATGTTATGTTTTTAGTATAAATTTTATAAAACATTCTCTTTGAACAATAATTCATCTTCTCAAAAAACATTTCATAGCCAATAATTTTATCTTCATTTTCCAATTTCATTTCTTCTATGTGATATCCGTCATCATTTACTCTAGTATTCATATTAAATGACCCATAAAGAATAGTATCATCCCAATTTGTGTTAATGGTTATTTTTTCCCATGATTAGTCAAATATTTATATCTCTGGTATATTCAATGAAAATTTAAATATTTCCTTAACTCTTCCAGACTAATGTTTCTTTAATAAAAACAACATAAACATTGACAATGGATTTTAGAAGGGTCATATGCATCATATATTGAAAACATTGTAAAATATTTAACTCTATCTTCATTCTATTTTTTAAAATTATTAGTGGTCATCCATTTTAAATTCAAACACATCATATTATGTTCAAAACATTATTCATATTTTATAATAAATAAATTAATAGGAATATGATATTCATTATTAAATGTGAATGTTATAGATAATTGTATTAAGGGGAACCTATCTTTCTATTATTAGAAATAATTTCATTATTCTTTAAAAGAAAATCAGTAATTTAATTTATAAAAAGCGTTACTTTACTATGGTTGATTTTATCCTTTGAATTAATCCAACGATGAAAGGTATAATAAAATTTCATCCTCATCATCTCCTAAAAAGTTATTATTTCATTTTTTACTTGAGGTTCATCCCACATATCTTGCGGACATCCACCTATGTTACATGAAGTACTCAAAGTAGTAGAAATACCATAATAGGTATTGGTGATCATTTATTATGACTACTTCTTATAAGAGTTCAAGAAAAATATAATATATGCGGATGATTCTCAGGATAAAATTTCAATAATAAATATTTGAGAGATTAATTTGGAGAGGATGAAACCAAAAATTTATTATCATATATAATAAGGGTGTTTTGATGTTTTTTAAGTTTATATTTCTAAAAGATCTAAAACTAAAACTATAAAAATTAAATAATTTTTATTCCGATAGAAATTAATTTTAAATCACATAGAATAATCCACATTGAAGCTAATTTCATTTTATGAATCTTGAGTTATATATATTTATAAGAATATATTTTAAAATGATAATTAAAACAAAATTGTTCCTCATGACCATAGATCTAGTGTTTTATCTAGATAAGATATAATGGAAGATAATTAATATGATTATTGAGTTAAATGTAAATAGTGTAGAATACCTAGAAAGGAGAAAAATCCATATTAATAATTCATATATTGAAAATAATTCTTTTCTATTATTGATAGAGAATAACAAATTAATATTATTAAATAATATAATATGGTTCTAACTATATATGATGATACCATGTTATATAAATAAGGAGTGTCTTAAAAATATGTTGTGTTCAATAAATAATTTTTTAATGACCTAATAGAGGATTTTATAAGAAGTAAGACATGAATCTTTAAAAAATTTAATAAATATTCAAATTCTATTGGTTTTAAATGTGTATTTATATGTATGTATGAATCCAATGATAAAATTCATTCATTTATATATAAATTAGTAATTAACGGTATCATAAAAAATAATCGATAGGTTATTTTGATACTTATACCCATTTATTTCAAATTATGCCAATAGTGATATTATTTGACTTTAAATTTGATCAATAATTTGTCCATTTAATATATGGATTTTAAAACAATATTTTCAAAAGAAATTTTGAATAAAAAAATTAATGTGGTATAATATAAAGGTTTTCTTTAAAATATATTTAAAATAAATTATGTAAATTTGTTAAATATAATTATGGTATTTATGAAACACCTATGAACATGAGAAGTTTTATTATATTATTTTATACAATGGATTTTTATATAATAATTTTGTTATTTTTACCATTTTAATGATCATTAAAAAAATTATATGTTATCATGGGTATCTATATTGATGACATACTAATTTTTTTAAACAACACTACTAGTGTTTATGAGATATATAAATTTTTATCTACCATTATGAAAATGAATAAAATTAAAATAATAGATACTATAATAATTATTAAAGTAAGAATACATATAAGGGGTTATTTTTTATGTCAGTCTCATTATATTTTCAATATGTTGAATAAATTTAATCATATTAGTTTCAAATATTTACATACTCTATTTTAATATAGTGATAAATTTTTAGTAAAACTATCATAGTTTTATTAAAACATGAACATTCTAGGGAAATTTCTTCTTTAATGTATTTAAAATAATATAATAAAACCAATATCACATTGTTTTCTTTCTAAATGAATTGACATTCTATTAATTCTATCATTGATCATTAGAAATGAATAAATAATATATTTTTATGCTTAAATAATTAAAAAATTTAGAGTTTATTTTATAATGATTACCTGAATATATTATGTATTCACTAATTCACGGTAAAATACCATCATATGAGATTACAAAAACACATTTGTATGGATATTTACTCCAAGATATTATGTCATTTTTTGGATGGTAAATAAATAAACATTTATTATTCAACAATAGTGTTTCAATTTCTTATTTTCACAACATGTACAGTGGAATACAAGAATCATAAAACTGTTAATGGAATTCAAGTAATGTAGTATTTCAATTACTCTTATTTCCCTTAATTATTGTAGTGAAGCAACGATGTCAAAGAATTATAGTGTAATATAAAATGTAATGTCTAATCATGTAACATTTAGACATTATATAGAGACAATTTGTATAAAATAGAACCATAATGATTGATTAGGTAAAATCATATAAGAATAATATATATCTGAGGATTGATTTGGAGACAAGATCATAGATTCTTGGAAGAAAAAGGCAAGACACACAGTTATTAGAATCCATGTGCAGGCAGGTCATGGTTTCTCTTAACTGTGAAAAGGAACATTGTGGGATGGAAGGGACCACATGTTTTCAAAAACTGTGTGGATTCAGGCTCATGCTTAGGCAGGGAACCTATGTTTTTTCAAAAAAATGAACTTTACAATTTTTGAATTATTAGTTATACCATGTATAGTAACCAAGAAATATTTCCCTCCAAACAATAGTGGGAGCATGGTTGGTCCTCAGTATGGCCAACCATGGGGCCCAGTATCTTGTGTAAAAATGACCATTTTCCCTCAATTAATCTTATGACCTAATTATATTTACATTATTTCTCTAAACATAAGTGTATAATTTTTGAGAAAACCCTTTAATGAGAATCATAGCTTTTGATCCATCTCCATACGATATTGGAATTGAGCATTGTTGTTCTCATTGGATCCATGTTGGTGAGTACTCAATTCCTTCTATAACATTCATCATTTGTCTTATTATATGATGCTTATATATATGTAATCTAATTTTCTTTATGTTTATGGTATTCTCCTTATCTTCATTTTTTTGTAGATTTGAGTTGAATAAGTATTTCATACTAGATGAGAACAGTTCTACAGTTCTATGGTAGGTGGTCTCAGGAATTTCCATTAAAGTAAAGGTGTTTATATATATAATATGTTTTGTTCCTCACCTTATTTTATTATTGAAACCATTTAAATATAATTTAATCCTTATTTTAAATTTATATGTATAATTTCTATAATTAATGATACCCATGAAAAATTATTAATTGTTGTCAACCATGATTTGAAACTACCCCATATATGAATTTATTAATTGTTTGTAGCACCATGGGTGGCATATAAATTTATTACCTTTATGGTGTGGCATGACCCCAACCTTGGAATGTTAAATTATGAATTGATGTGTAAATAGTAATTGTAAATTGAACTGATTAAAGAGAAGGAGTGTAATACCATTTCCCTTGGCTTTTTTCATGTGTTTTATTGGTTGATAATGTGTTTTCTCTTATAAATTAATTCCCATATGAGTTAGAAAAGTGACTAAGACTTTAATGAATATCCCTACCATTAATACCCCTTATGAGGTGAGTTCTTATCGAATTAACCAGTGTAATGACCCCTGAATAACTAAATGATATTGAAAAATGATTTTAGTATTCCTTAGGTAACACATGGGTTCTTATATGAATGCCATGGACAGACTCATTTGGATACTACCTTGCATACACCCGAGTGACACATGTTCTCCTTTGAGGATTTATAAGGATTGGACTCCAGGGGATTAATTTTATACACTTAGGTGACACTTGGATTCATAACATGGACTTTTAAGGATATAATCAGAGAAAAGTTTGTTATATATACAATGGGTGAATCTTGTCATCCCTTAGTGGACCTCCGTGGACAGAATCAAAGAGTTGTGACGTTATACCCCACCTAGAGAGATACTAGGATTCCATTGAGGAATGTATAGGATGGGCTTGTAAGGTACATGGTTCATGATACACCTAGAGCGATACCTGGATTACAAATAATGAATGAAAATGATGGGATCAAGTTATTTATTGGTTAATTAATGAAAATATTTGTATGAAGCACCTTCAAAGACAATGCACAAATCTTATATTCTATTAGAGTCTTATAACTTATAGATGGTCTGGTTAGTTATGTCTTGGTCTCATATCATTTAGGGGGATGATGGGATATGCACCAAGTTTAAGGAATTCATATTAAATGTTACATAATAATTAAATGAACTTCATTATGAATTCTATTAATTGATAGAAATACGAGCTAAGGAAAAATTAGTTAGCAGATGATGGGTGTCTACGGGAACCCTGACCATAATAAGTTGTTCTTCAATATTTCCTTTACATATTCTATTACTACTTGGTCACTTTTATAATTATATATCCACTAAATTGATGTAATTATTACTTTGGGTGATTACCTATTAATATTGTATCTAACACTCTATTTGAGCTTCCATTGGGTACCCAGATAGATTATATGTCTTCATGTATGGATAATGGAAATAATCCAACTACATGTTTCTAATTAGATCGTAGAATCTATAGACTATCTATCTAAGATGAGGTTCATGATGCTAATTAGGATTGTATTTACTTTTTTGTATTTTGTAACAGTTATTTCACACCTTTAATGTATACATATTTTTACAAATTTTTTGATACATTAAATAATCAGTATTAACTACAAGATTAATTCAAGTATTGTTATATATAACTTTCCTTTGATGTTAATATATTTTATAATTGATTTACTAGGTATGATATTGATTTTATGTTTTATACCATTGTGTAAAACTCTTAAAAGAGATTATAATCACCCTATTGGAACATCATAGGGCCTCAATAGTAGTTATAGGCCTTTGGAGTTTAGGGAGATGATATTCAAGTCATGAGACGAAACAGGATTGGGGTATTGTTTAGTAGAATTTGGGTCTAGGGTGTTAAAAATTTATATCAGATAATTCTTTTTATGGTTTATTATTTGGAGATAATAGACATGTATTGGATGAAATCCAAATTTGTTAATGAGTTATTCCTGGTTGTATTTAACCCATTAAAAGAAAAATTCTGTACTTCCCAAAAAAGAAAATTATTTTTTTCTAGATTTAATCTATTGTAGTTGATTTGATTCTACCATTAGGTGATGAATTTGAATTTTGATTTTATAATTGATATAATTATGGGTTCAATTTTGTTGCATCCAAATGAGAAGAGGGTATTTCATCTCATGCATCATTTCAATAAATTATAAGAATTTCTTGTTATGAATTATGACATTCCATTTTGGCTTCATTATTTGTTAAATGATGTTGTAATGGGTGCTATGATAGACATTCCTACATCCATTACAAATATTATATGTAGGGAATTTATAAACATGGTTGGTACATAGAGATTATACTGAACTTATGATTTATTTTCCTGATAAGGCTTCAATACACACCATATGTGTCCAATTGTGTCAAATTGAGGGATGGACCAAAAGTCGCATCGACTATAATGTGTTACGGTGTAGCTTAGGTGGATACCATATTCTGGTCCTTGAGGTGTATAGGCCCTTATGGATAAATATTTTTCGAACCATTTCAATAAACCATTTAAAATAAATTTTGATATAATGGATAAGAATATGGATATGAAATGTAAATTGAATTTATTATGGTAGACAACATGACCAAGACCCTAACATTATAGTGGGAATTAAGAAATATATCCTTCATTATTTTGATATATATGTCACCAAACCTAAAATTTGGAGTATTTAGAGGGGTGTAATTATTATATAGGAATTCGTGTACCTATCATATTACAACATCTTCACATTTAGATATGAACTTTGTTGATGTACTTTTTTGAGGTGTCTGTTTGGAATTATAAAGAAATGGAACCATGGAGACCTCTATTCATACACTATGAGGGTGTTGATGAACACACTATAGTGGTGGTGATCCATGGGATACAATTTGACCCTAATTTATTTCTAGATATGGCGCCAAATTGTTTTTTCAAGAAATACATCTTGTAAAAATGTTTGGTGAAGAATTTATTCATTTTATCTAGACTTTTCAGGGACACTATAGCCATCATTAACTATAGATAAGTTGATGTGTGTCTTCTACTATAATAATAAGCCCACATTTTCTAGGTATTTAGGAAAAAATGTTATTGAGTCATATATAGAGAACATTCTATAAATCTTCAGTGATCTTGAGAAACATCTCGAGAGGATGGTATATATAACAACTTAAATGTTGTTTGATTACTCTAAAAGATAATGGAATGTTATTACATAGATTGACCGTTAATAGGAGGTGGCTCAGTTGGATTTAAATATAGCCTTATATGATTACCTCAATACTAGGATGTTGAGGTCTAAGAATTCCCTAGATTTAATGAACCTGGAGTAGGGCACATTATTAGTTATAGATTATTTAGCATGTTTTATTCAACTCTTGTGCATTGAAACTATTCTGATGGGTGATGAGTTATTTAAGGATTGAAAATTTGAAGATGGTATTAGGTGAATGTATTTCAGATGAATACCATTTATGGATTCATAAATTTATCATTTTTCATATAGCAGAACTTGAGAGATGAGGGTGGTGCAAGCCTAGGTTGTTTGAAACCAAGATTTGGTACTATATTGATCATCATTACGAATCATCATCTAGAACTTCTACATTGTGCTATTTATAGCTAGATGACTTGCACATGTATCCTGGTGAGTTTCCACCAATATGGTAGAATGGGGAAAAAATACCTCATGCAATGAGAGACAATGTTATTTTCCAAACCAACAGAAGTATGGTCCATCTATAGTGATTTTATAGAACATTTCATCTGATAGCTAGTGGGATAGGGTCTACACTGACTCCATGTGAAAGACAGATGTTAATTTATTATCATTAGGAAATGATATGAATCACATCTAACTGATTATTAAAAGGAGGTGGACATGGTCATGGTAGTCAAACCCCATATTTTCCATGATAATAGAATGAATCCACTCAAGGTAGTCAGGCTGTAGCACAGGCTACAAATCAGGCCAGATATACATAGTGAAATAGACACCTAAGAAGTATAAAGTCAAACCTTATACTCTAAGAGTTTATATTATAGTATCATTTAAATTATAATAATCTCATTTAAATATCATGTATTCTAATAATTTTTTATATGTTCCCATTACAGAGAGACTTGGGCTTAGTGACCAGTGTTCTAATGGTGTTATGAGCCTTGATACTCTATTAGGAAATCAAATAGAAGATGTATGTATGTGTTGAGAGTAACCCCTTGATATTGATGGTTTCACATTGTATGAGACCAATTTTTCCAAGAGATGATATAATTTGAAAAAATTCTTTTGATATTATAGTTTACTCCCTTTCATGATTTTTTTTATTTCTTTTACCGAAGGGTTTCCTTATCATCAACAGTGCGAGGAGTGTTTATTTCAAGGGGAATGAGATTTATTAGTGAGTTGATCTAGACTCAAGAATCATGGGATGTGAATGATGAAAACCCATATTTCAATTTTATATCTAGATGATCAGGAAACACATCAAGAAGATTACCCTCCAGTGGTTGTTAATTTGAGGGACATTTTCCTCGATGACTTGTTAGGACTTCCTCCAATACAAGTGGTAGATTTCTTTATTAAGCTAATTCCAGGCGATTCACTGGTATCTATTCCCCCATAAAGTTTGTATACTTATAATATAAAAGCGAATAAGAGGAATATAAGGGATTTAGAGCAAAAGGGTTTTAACATATCTTGTAATTCACTATGGGGTTTGCTGGTTCTTCTTGTGAAAAGGGGGACTGTAACTTATGGATATGCATGGATTACAAAAAATTGAACCAAATCATCGTTAATAACCAGTATCCTCAACTAGATATAGATTATAACATCAACTAGATACAAGTAGATCACATGATATTGATGATTAATTTGAGATAAATTTTTATCAGGTATGTTTCAAACTAACAGACATACATCACAAAACCTTTCATTACTGGTATACTCTATATGAGTATCATGCTATGTCGTTTGGTCTCAAAAACATACCTACATTTTTAGGGAAATTAAGAGCCATATTTTATATCCTAATCTAGATTTCATTGTCATGATATTAATGAATAATATCTTTGTTTATTTTCACACGTTACCAGACCTTTCCAAACATCATGAGGTCATATTAGATACATTGACAAAAAAATTTATGATAAGGTAAAAATGTGTCAGATGTGGATGGATCATATTCACTACCTGGGTCACATTATCATTGATATAGGAGAATAATTTGACCCATATAAGGTTAGAGATATAGTTTTATAGGTGAATCCTAAGAACACCTCTGACATACATATCTTCTCGATGATGGATGTATATTATAAGAATTTCACACATGACTTCTCATACCAAGAAGTCGTTCTTATGTGCTTGAATAATATGGGTAAGAAGTATATATGGTCAATTTTTTTATTCTATCCTTTCAAGAGATGGAATGCAGATTGAACTCAGCACCGATACTATTTTTTCTATAACTAGGAGGGATTTACATTGTTTATTAGGATAAATTAGGTATCCATATTGAAATAGTTATTATTCAGAGGGTATATTTTTTTAGTACACTCAATATTTGAGACCACATGATAGGGATTACTCAACACAGATCCCTGAGTTAGCTGCAGTTGTTCATGCATTGTGATGTTAAAGAAACTATTTACTAGGATAGCATTTTGTGGTGTACATAGAGAGAAATGTTCTCAAATACATATTTTAAAATTTTGACTTAATTTCGAGATTGTAATTATTTATTGAGAACATAAAGTCCTTTTACTTTGAGATTTCCAAAATTCCGAGAAAAGATAATGTAGTGGATTCTACACTGAGCTTGAGGGCTCAGATACTAATAGTTCAGGTGGTCATTAGTGAGTGGAAGCTTATTTCATTGTTCTCTAAGATTTACTTGGAGGTGTAGGATAGTCAAAAGAATACATAACTTTAATCCAAGGTTGTGAGTTATACAATTTTTGATAGATTATTTATAAGGAAGATATCAAATTTTAAGGGCCCCAACCTATGGTATAGTGTGAATGGTGGGGAACCTCCTCTTGGTTAGACCATATGCAAAGATAGAATTCCACATCTACATGGTCATGAATGGGTTTTAGGACACATGAGAAAGGATATGATGTGAGACATTCATAATTTATTTTTTTCACTGCATCCTAGGATAAGAATGATGTATCATGATTTATGTAACAAAATCTTGTGTCCAGGTATGATGATAGATTTACCTAGTTTTATCATTAGATGTTCCACATGTTAGCTGGGGAGGTCAGAACACCAGCGACCATCCTTGCTATTATAAAATCATCTAATTACCAAGATTAAATAGGATGATGTTGCAATTGATTTAAAAAATGGGTTACTAAGCTCCGTGTGAGGCAATGATTCTATTTAGGATGTTGTTTACAAGAACACAAAGGATTCTCATTTCCCACCAATCAAGGAAACCATCTGTGTATATAATCTTGGATGGTTTTATATAATTGTGACAATATGTCTTAACAGGGGACCCTATACTATTATTTAATTAGGGACTCTTGGTTTATATATTGGTTCAATACAATTTTTTTAAATAGAATTTGGTACATATATGCTTATGACCATAACCTACCACCTTTAGACTGATGGACTATGAAAGTGAATGAACATAAGCTAACGTTGATATATAATAATATACATTCCACATATTTATAGATTTGGGATACCATACAATCTTTCAATCCCATCATTGTGCACAAAAAATCAACTTGCAGCCCAAATACTCAAAAATAAGAACATTCACTAGGAAAACAATGATGTGAAGTGGTCATTAATTCAGGAAACCATCTCCACTAGATTTATTTTGAATTATTATATAATTTTTCTAGAAGAATTTGTGTGGGAACAAGACAATGGAATCCCTTACTAACACAAAATTTTATGGAAGGCCACTGAATGGAAGTAGGTAGGGTGGTCATTGAAATAGGATCTTCACCTTGGATGCACATTTATCCTTGGATGGGGATGTCCTTTTGGGTCATTCATAATTGTGTGAAATTTTGGACTGATCTAAAGGTTATGGTCTTGTATGTGGCTCTTTGGGTATCACATACATACTCTTATCATAACCAAATCATTTTCCAGTACCTTCATAGCTGATGTAGTCAAGACACTAATACCTTCCATCTAATTCATGGGGTCTTTAGCATAAGTCTATGGGATGTCTGAATGATTGTAGCAATTCCTATCATGGGTGAAATTTATTATGATTTTTTTTCACCTTCTTCAGCTTGGGATGACATGGAGAGGACCCACTTAATGCTAAGAATATTACCGATAGGGTGAAGCATCGTCTGAAATGTGACTGTATCCTGAAGAGGGGTTTCGCCTTCTCTAACAAGATATAAGATCTCACCCCACTAGGAGGCCATGAAAACTATGCTAGATGACACGTATTTTTCCAAAACATGATAATCAAAGGCGTATTGAGGCCTATTGTCCAATGTTTGAGGATGGAAAGTTTAATGAGTGGGGATGGAAGATAATGCTCGATGTTGACCGGGTGTTCCAATTGGAAGCCTTTGTTTTCAAGTTTTTTAATTTATTTTTACTACTAGTGTGTGAATTCAAGATCGAGGTTAGATTTATGACTTTTTAATAGAATATTATATGTCCATCATAAAGAATATAACTCTTATTGTCCCAATTCTAGTGAAGATTTACCATATTCTAGGTTTTATTAGTGAGGGGAAGACAATATATTAGCTGGTGGGGAATTTACAAGTCATCTTGGGATGGGTAACAGACCATAGGATTGGTTATAGATTCATTGAGAGTAAACATATCTCAGAGGCTAGTTTCTAACCAGATCTGAAAAGCATAAGTGGGGTAAACCCATAAGTCTAGTGAGAGAATTAATCAATGGATTTACTCAACTATCATGATTCTATTACCTATTTTATTTCACCCTCAACTTTAGGTATGTTGGCAATCGATTGATCTTGTGACCATGATAGGTGAGGGAATCTCATTTCTTTGAGAGCATGATTATTTGTAACTAGAATTGATGGTGGGCTTCAATTATAGGGATATGAACCCCACTGAATTTCATTTCAATTTTACTTTTTTCATATAGGGTGTCACCCAACCATCGATAGTTAACTCTAGGAAAAACATTTAATGGTAGCTTGGTTGTTTTGGATGATTCTCTCTAGGGAGGACACATGGCGCAAAATATGGATTCCTCCCTTGAAATTATTCATTTTTCACATAAAAATAATTACTATGATTCCTAGAACTGATCATATCCCATTGATAAATTGGAAAATTCTATTCCTATTATTAAAGGACAATTGGTGCCCAATAATGGAGGTGATCAAAGGTATGTAGTAGGAAAATGGATGCTTAGGAAGCATCTGAGAGAGTCACATATTTATAATCCCCTAATAAATTTTGTCAGTTAATATGGTATAACATCCCATGCTAAAAATTTTTCTTCTCAATTTCATGTATCCATACCTCTTGATGTTCATATTATTTAATGAGTTCCCATTCAGTTAGCGATATATATACTTTGCAGGAGAAAATGGTGGAATTTTGCTGATATGGATATATTTATGCACATGAGGATATTTCTTATTATGATGACCCTAAGAGAGTGGTATCCCATATTCATTATCTTTACTACATATTCCATTCATAGAAGAACTCACATAGATATACCTAGAGAGTTCTCATGATGGTGTGGATTAAGGTCAATGAGGGTGAAGTGGGTGATAGTCACGCCTCTTATGGTGCTGATGATGCTGACCCCAATTGCATGTGGGGTTAGGATGATTCCATCTTCCTAGTGAGGGACTCATGTGTACTTAGATCCAGAGGGTTCTAGTGCAGATAAGGTTCCCAGAAGAATGGCGTGACAGCTTGAATCTACCCCACTTCATAGGGAGGATTCTCCAGAATTATCCATTACTATCATTGCAGACTTCCTAGAAGCTCATAATGAATGGTTTACTTTGAGAGAAAGCACATATTTTGATGAATTTAGGGAAACTCATCAGAAAACGAACCCTGATATTATAGGATTTGGGATGATCACCCCACCCATATTAATATCTTCTCAAGAAGATAATCGTGATGTGGGTATATATTCAGAGGATATAGACACATGTATTCACTCATTCAAGGACATAATTTATTAGTTCCAATGAGTAGAGGATATAGTGATAATCATGGTGGGTGAGAGAATTCCAATGAAGAGATTATATGGTTGTTTATATCAACTCCATTTATTGTTATTAATGTAAACTTGAATCCCACATACTTATACTTGTAGGATCCTATGTAGATTCTGGAACCTATTCCTTCTATGAAGTACACCGCATAAGGTATTGTTATTATAGAAAACATCCATTCTGATGTTGCATTTTCCAGATAAGGCTCTCTATAAGAGGTGGATCATATAAAGGCAGTACATGAAGATCCTCCAAGATAATTTCCACCCCTAGCCTCACCCTTTATTCATTTCAGAGGATCGTGTCTATGACACAATATGAGGTGTTGGTAGACATGAAAGAAAACAATACATCTGCAATCAGGGATAATAGGTGACTATTTAATCTCTTTAATTATATATCAACTACTCAATTTCCATGCGACGATTAATTACCACATACATGAATTAGAGAAGTTCTAGCAAGTAAAAAGGAACAAAAGGCCATTTATCTCATAGAGAATTCTTAATAAGAGGGAAACATGATAAATTTTGTGGCCATTCCAAATCTAGAAGGGGATTCAATACATGCTGATGAAATCAGGGAGGTTACATGCCCCAGGGGAAACTCCTATGGATAAAACCACCTCTTCCCCATTAAGATGAGGGCTTTCAGAGGATGATATTTCTCCTCAGTATATATATATTTATGCTTGAGATAGTGAAATTATAAAAGAGGACTTGACTTAAGATTAAGGGGAGTTGGTTGTGGCCATTTCTCCTAGTACCATACTAATTATTCCTATAAACTTATTATTAATTATAGATATTATAGAGGTTACTAATTTTGTTGGGCATTCACTGTCACTACAGGTTTCCTTGGAAGAACCTAATGTCAACCTGAAAATGAATGATGAAACATCCATTTTACAAGGTGATTGAAAAATTGTAGTTAGGGATTCTTGTGTGTTGGAAAGTTAAGTTCAATATCCACCCTTCCATTCATCCCTTTTTCTTTCAATGTCTAGGTATGGAATGATTTAGAAATCAATCTTTAGTATTAATTCAAAAATATTATTTGGCTTCAATAGCTATACTAACATGTCAACCTACGGATGATGAAAGGGATAAGGCTACCATAGAATCAAATCATATTGAGGATTCTGAGTCAAGACCCTCTCTATTGTCACTAATTTCTAAATAAATTCATTCAACTGAGAGTTTTTTTAAATTAGGCTGTTATGCTCATTAAAACATTAATGTTTCCTGTCATGTTTAATATATGGACATTTAAAAGATAATACCTCATACCCCTTTAGATAATTTTCTAATGAATCAACCCAAATTACATTCCATGTTTTCTATTATTGGGTATGAGGTGTTCAATTATCATTCCATACATGGTGTGGTAAAATAGGTTATTACAAACCTGGTAGAAAATGAGCATGCTCCACTCTCATTTATCACCAATAGAGTCCTTGGACCACCATGATACAACTAGGAATATCCTTATTAAAGAATTTTCATAGCATGATGGTATGGGTGTGAGGTGATAGGGGATGTATCATAGTAGAGAATCTTGGCCGAGCGGCTATAACATGAGATAGAGAGGATTATTCAGAAATTGGAGCAGATCAAGAGAGAACTGGGTCACATGGGTGGATGTTTTTTTTTGAAGGGAAATTATTATTTGAAGAAGATTAGAAAGAAATATTGGATTCATTTAAGAGGGAGTATTCACTAAAATATTCCACTAATGATGAGACTGCAACTTTGATGAAGCTCTATTGAGACATAGAGTACTCAGATCAGGCCCTAATTCAACCTTTTTATTCCATAGAGTGGGCTTTGTAAGAAATATTACATAACAATATGGATAATCTCAAGAAAGTCAATACTCTTCCATTATTCTCATTAAATGGCTAAATAATGAATTATTATCACTCCGATGCATATCCATTATTTTATCATTCAATACCAATCTATCAAAATTTTCAATGTTTCGAAACATAATTTCCATAATAAATTTAATGTTTTCATCACTATATATAAATATCGATAATTACAATAATACTAGTTTCATATTATATGTATTAAATTTCATGGAATTCTCTAATTTGTTCCTGAGTCAAGGTACTCACCAAGTATAGTTTTGATTATTTCATAGGATAAATGAAAAAATCAATAAAATTTGTGTCTCTTATGTCGCCAAAATTTCTTTTAAAGTACAATATGGTGTAAGCATAGCAGGGGTGACTTGATTTTTTTAGGACACCATAACTCTGGTTTTTATGTAACAATTTTTCATCCTTCAAATTTTTATTGATCATGTGTTTTCTAAACCAGTAAAATCATAGGTCTAGCATGTAGGGACTCGACTTTTACCCAAGGATCCCTTTGTGTGTATTCCACCTAGTGAGTACTGTTTATCTTTACATGGGATGTTTAGACACCTACAATCCAGAAAAATGATACTAATTGTTCTAGTTCAAACATATTTGATCATTAATTATAAAGGGTTCACCAAAACATGTCTTATTGGCCAATAATGTCCCAATATGTCCTAGAATTGATTGGGGGGATCTTAGGCTCTAAATTTTGTTGTTTTATTTTTGAATACATGACATTATAGGGGAATGTAAGTGAGGAGGGAATTTTTTACAATCATTTTCCAATGTGATTTTGTTAGGGAATACATAGATATGAGAGGCCTCTCCTAACGATGCATATTACTTTAATAGAAAACCCCAATTTCTTGATGATTTATGTGAATAAAACTTTGGAATATTAAGCATAGTAATAAAAACGTCCCTTTAGGACAATAAACTTCGATTTTAGAAAGCTAGGTATATTTTCAAAATTTGGATTTCATAATACCACTATGGGTGTATTACCAAGAGAATGATTTCAGAAAATGAAAAGGCCATCTGTATCGACATTGTACATGAATGAGATACCACTCTTATATGAATTTGACTTCTGTAAAGGATGGTTGAGACATAGTTCCTTATAATTTCTATTCACTAGAAAATGTACCATATAGTTTAACACCATATGGAAAAAAATGTATAATAAAATTTAATGTCTTACAACATTGATATTTAAAGGAAATGATTTAATAAATCTTAGCTTTCCATGAAAAATTAATGATCTTCCCCATTTATGCTAATCTATCCAAGATTGTTCCATCATCTTAAGGCTTGATTGTGGAAAAATTTAATCTCATGTATGGGATTCTAAATCAAAGGATTTATGTGGGGTGTAAAATTATTTGATTCTTATAGTGATAAGAGTGGTCACTCTTGAGAACAAGTTTTACATTGGTTTAAAGGATTTTCCAGGGCATCATAAGCAAAGTCAATTAGGGAATATTATTCATATTCAAATAGAGGTGTCCAATAGAAAATAATATCCTATTATCAATGTCTAGAGTATGTTTATATAGATTCATATTTATCAAGGTACTATTTTTTATGGAAGGGTAATCACGAAATATGGATGTAGTAGTTCATATAAATATTACATGGGAATGGGTAGGAATATTTTACTCCATTGGGTTTGACCCATATGCAAGAAAGAATATGTTTGTTGTTGTTTTTTGTGGATTTTCCTAGGACATAGGCTCAAGGTGTAATTACTTATCTTATCAAAATAAGAATCAATCCATACATAGTTCTAGGGGTATATTCACTACAATGTCTGAATTATTTAGGGGATAGAGGGTATTTTTTAGAATAGTGGCACATAAATGGGTAGATAACCCATTGTGGACCCTCTTATGAAGATCAAGATCGTACATAGGAGAGTAGGTGGCCTTTTCAATTACATCTAGACCTAGATGTAGAATTTGGGGTCACTATGTATCTCAATGTGGTGAGAATTATGAAATAAATAATACTGGTGATAAACATTCTTATGTTGATCTGAGATATATATATGGAAGGGGATATTTTGATGCTATTATTTGTCCCAACATTGAGGATTCATGTGTCACTATGTATCATGTGATAATAGGAATCCAGACAGACATAGTTCATGAAACACATGCAGTTTACTATTGTACAATGAGTACATCAGTAAGGCAGTTTAGTGTCATGAAGTAAGGATGTTGTTTTATATTTTTGTGTCATGTAACTAGGATGAAATTCATACATTTTAGCGGTAGGTGATGAATTAAATTTCATAAAACTTATCTTCATGTTACTAGAATGACATAGAATCTTTTTTAGGTCATACAATAAGGAACCTATGTCATATAAATGATGCGTAGTAAATTTTTAATTGGGAAAATATGTTCTGACATGGCTTGGAATTGTAGAGGAAAAATAAATAACAAGATTCTAGGATATTTCTGTATAGTATAAATGACAAGGTATAGGAATATAATTATGGATTATGGAGATAGAACAGGTCTCTCCAAAGAATAAATTATCTATTGGATGACATTACATTTTATTTGGGTGAATTATGCATAGAAAACTAGGGAATAATATTCACAGTCAAACAATGGTGTCCCTTGGACTGTGACCCTCCATTTCTAATTGCCAAGGAAATATTGTGGAGATTTTAAATTCCCCATGCCATATAGTATGATAAATAGAAATAATGATTCAAAATATGTACTAAGAATTTATAAAATAAGTGTCCATGGATATTAGAGATTTTCCTATATAGATCTGACTCATATATAAGTGGTCACGCTCATCGTTTCCTTGATGGATCATCCTAGTTGAGAGAAAATAGATATAAGATCTCTCAAATAGTTTTTTATTTGTATTCAGTATATTAATATATTTTTTACTTATCCCATGGATGAGACTGGGACACGAATTATAGGAATTACTATATATCTTGTTAAAGTGAGAATATAGACACACATAGTTCTGGAACTGGCTTCCTATGAGTGGTTGACCCATACACAAAGAGTGAGAATTTTCATTGGTTGTGTATGGATACATTATTCAATACTCGAGAATCAATACTTATCCTAAGATAACTGAAATCAAGGCTTATATAGTTCTAGATAGGAATCTTTTCATAGTGGTCCGATCCATATGTACAGGGGAAGTTTTCTTGTTGATTATTTCTTTTAGAGAATATATTAGATACATGAGTGTCAATGTGTATCTTATAATATTGGGAATCATACCCTATACTATTCTTGAAAATGATCCCCTACACCGATCTGACTCATGTGAAGAGAGATGTAATCTTATAAAAAAAGAGACCTATAAATTAAAGGACCTATGTTGGAATCCCATGCGTTGGTTTTTTTTGTATATAGGAGAGAGGAAATTTACTATATTTCATAGCTGGGCATAGTATATAGGTTCTGGAAATCACTAGGTATCAATATAATTAATGATTCATGTAACACATAGTTCTCGAGGAACATTGTAGTTTAATGTCATGGAGTGAGGATATCAGTGGTGAAATGATTTGTCTCATAGTAAGGATATTTGGAACCTGACGTGGAAGGAAATTAGTATTGCATTTTGGACAAATATTGGATATCTTTGAATTACTACATATCCTAAGATAGTAGGAATCAATCTAGACATATTTCTTGAGTGATGATATTCCATATACGGATCCAACTCTCACCCAAGGATATGGTAATTTCATCATTATTTAACACATATCTAGAACACGTTTAGGGAAATATCAGTGAGATGATGATTACCATGTATTTTAACATCATGTGATATTGGAAATAATGCTTGGAAATTTAACATCTTATGGAATGGACATCAATTTCAGGTAGTGTATCATCTTGCGACATAGAAATTATATAATTCATTTCTAAAGTCGTGGGAAAAAGATATGATTCATAGTTTAATATTAGGATGCTATAGTATTGATCATAATATATTTTAACATAAAATATTTCTTGAGAAATCATTAATTTTTAGGAGTCGTGTTAAGTTTCCCACCCATCTAGATAAAAGAATAAGCTCCATTAGAGTAGAAATTTTTTATGGAACAACGTATTTCCCTCTTTAGCTCTAAAAAATAGACCATTCTATCTAGGTGTCATAGGATTCTTGAGTAATGCCATATCTCCCAAAAGGAATGATCAGAGGAAAAAAATTGATTATGTCTCATGAAATCCAATTTTAGTGGACTTCCAAATGATTATAGGTATTCAATCAACTATCTTCTTTTAGAACCAATTAATGCATCCATTTCCATTATATATCCACTATGTATTACTAATCAGATATGGAAACACATAGAGAGGTTAATTGACCTTTTAGGGGAAGGACTTCCTCTGTCCTTATACCATTGAGTATAATGTCACAAATGTGGTGGCATAGGTCATTTTTTTGTAATACCACAAGGCATTTAAGAGATTATTCAACCATGATTTGTGTCATTTTCTTTCATCTTATGGAGTATATTTTATAGGATCATGTTAGAGGTCAATATATGTCAATTAACCACTGCATGATAGTGGAACAAATGGTTGGATTTGATATTATACTCCTTATGTATCCTCTCTTAATCAAGAAAATTGAAATTAGTATTGTCTTCCATCTGTATTGTGTGAGGGAAAACCAATCTAGTGATGATATAGTCTTTCAAAAATCAAGAAATATTTCATTCTTCAATATATATGAGGGGTACAAATTTTTACCAATTGTTGTAGATGTTTTTTTAGTGAAAAAGTAGTTGAACTACATGGTTGTGGAAGAGGTGTGTTGTCGCACAACATCCATCCCCATGTTGAGAATGGACATGATTATTAGGATGTGTGTAGTAACTATCAGGTTTGGTGATTGAAGTAGGAATGGACCGGATGTGAATGATGTTTTTTGAAAAACATTTTGAATTCCAATATCATAATGGGATAATAATACACTATCCTTCATATTTGATGGGAAAACATTAACCATGACTAGTGGGACCCACATACTCCAGTATGAAATTCCTTCATGAATACATTAGTTTCTACTCAATCAATTCACCCGAGAAGGACACAATCAATGCCCCACTTATAGAGGATCTTTTGATGGTTTATACCATAATACATAACAATGATAAGTTCACATCAAAGAATGATCTATTTTCCATGTCTTTCAAATGTGAATATTCTATTTTGAGGGTATTCCACAATTGGTATCATCCATCTAGTGATATGACCATATGGTTTAGGTATAGGACTCATTTCATCAATCTCTTCATTGTTGGATCATACAAAATGTGAAACCATCTAGTGATGCACAATGTAGAAGACTATTTCATCCTGGTCTAGATATGTTATATCCATGAATTTATTTTCTATGGCGTCTTCCTAAAAAATATTCGAGCGTGATATGTGATCTAATTTTGGTTCCAAATTTAATTCCATCAGTCGTCCATGGACGTGGACTAACAAAAAGAATGTATCTTTCTTTTTGATGGGGTAATTACTATTTTTACTTCTTTTTAATGACTCATATTTTAATAGTTTTATTTTTAGAAGGTTTCTGGGAAAATTTGGAGACTAGGCACTGAGATGGAATGTGATTCTGATGCCTACTATTTCTGGAATGGTCCATCAAAAAATACTTTGTTTTTAAATAGAAAACTTTATCATTTTTCATAGAAAAGTGGAATAACTCTTTAACGAGAACCCAAATTCGAAATTCAAGGTCACTATTGTGTTGAGGATGGCAGTTTTACCCTATCTGCTACTTACGTTTAGTCAGCACCAACCACTATTGAGAAAACCCAAAAATTTTATCATCATAAATAAAATAATTAAATTAAATAATTTTATTTTTCAATTCATTATAACACATGAACGGTGTCTCAAATCAAAAATTTGAGACAACCGTTGTTCTCATGAGGGATTTCTTTTTTTAGGTCGTGCCTACCATTGGCAGGTGTAGTACAATTTTAGAAAGTAGTTTTTTGGATGTTACCATAAATAAATATTATTTTATTTTTCAAATCCTTATAACTCACGAATGGTGACTCATATTTAAAATATGAGACCACCAATGTGCGCATGAGGGTGTTCTTTAATTATCCAAAGCATAATATTGGTCGGAGTAGGACAACTGTGGAAATTAGTTTTTGGTACATGACCATAAATATAGTAATTAAATAAATATTATTTTATTTTCAAGTCCTTATAACCCATAAACAGTAACTCAGATTGGAAATATGACGGTACCATTGAGCTTGTGATGGTGTTCTTTCCTTAGGCGAGGCCCAAACAGGACCATAGTGGGTCGAGGGTAAAAGATAATTTATGGGCATTTAAAAGAAAAATAAAATAAACATAAGAAATTTTATTTTATACATATTTTTTTTTCTATAATGCAATTTTGGACCAGTTGATTCATTTCATAAATGAAATATTATAACGACACTAAAATTCAAGCATAACAGAACCATTGATTCATTTCATAAATGAAAAAACATAACGACGTGGAGACTCAGCATAACAAAGATGCTGAAATGTGTTTCATCCATTTAATTTTTTAACAAAGATACATGATTGTTGGAAAGATATTGGATTAGCTCTGAGGCTCTGGACGAGTGGCATTGGAAAGTGGTGAATGTTTATGAAAGGTGAATCTCCACAAGTTCCTTCATTTACCTGCAAAGGATATCTTCATCCACGATAATTGTGGATCGAGAATTGAAAAATGATGGTGGAGAAATTCCTTTCTTCAACGATGACCAATCCAATTCTAGGTTGGGGTATCGTTCTTTATGAATTTTATTCCCCATTCATTCTTTGTAAAAAAAGAACGTAGATCCACCCACTAACAGGTTTATATCTAAGTTGTATGTTCTTTTTGGACTTTGAATTTTGCATTCAAGGAGTAATGGGAAGTTATATTCACATTTTTTATCCTTCATTACACTCCTAACCTGGAAAAATCACACTGACATGAACAATGGTCGCAGTATATCCTTCATGTGTTTCTTGTGCATTCGTATTCTCCACCCCGTTTCTTCTATTCATTGTGACATAATGGAAACAGTGGTAAAAGAATGACCACAATGGTAGAAACGGAAGGCCTCTACTAGAAGGGCCTCGAAATAGGACAGGGAAGCCAAATTTTGATTCGGTGGTGGTGGAACCCATGGCAGCCACAATAGGAGGTAGACAGGGGTCACCGATAGGCAGCCTACTAGTGGCATTGGCATGCGGAAGCTACCACATATGGAGGCGAAACCAACTGGAAGTGCACCATAGCGGAGGAGGCAGTGGTCATGAGGAACTACAATGCCAGCAGGGCACCACATCAACCAGAGAGGCCACGACCAATAGGGCACTGTGTTAGGTCGGGAGGCCCATGTCCGGGCCACAGGTTGGTACTGGCACACGGTCTGAGAAACCGTGTGCAAGAGAAGAGGCCGGTAATGTGGAAGAGGGAAGATAAAACACATTTTGTGCCCATGATTCACCAATCTAGCTAGCCATCAAGGGCTGATCTTTGGGTAATCCAAGATGATGGGTGGCATTGCTGGGAAGAAAACGGCCTGCCAGCGTAGGCCCTGCTGGAGGTGGACCGAGACGTTGGGCAGGCAGGACATGTGGCCCAACGAGATGGGTCTAGATATCCCAATGGTCCTACCTAGACTTGGTTGGGTCTTTTTGGATGAATTAGGTATGGTCGGGTCGGTCCAACCCAACCAGACCAGGTTCAGACCCAACCAACCCTCTTTTCAGTAAAATGGTTGTAACATCCAAACCATGCATCCGATTGACGATCCATTTTTAGTGTTGGGACCTTTTGGATTAGACGACACATTTAGAGTAATATAAGTGAGTTCTTGGTTACCTTGAGGAATGATTGAGGGGTAGATTCTCTCATAATCAAGCATGATATGAGCGGAAATCATGCGGTTGACTCTGATGAGAAGGACGTGGCGAGCAGACCTCAGGGTCCTGGGAGAAAAGCAGACATCAGTGGCCCAAAAGGCGAGCAGACCTCAACGCCTTGGATAATAAGTGGACCTTAGTGGCCCGATGGATGAGTGGATCTTAGTGGCCCAACAGGAAAGTAGACCTCAGTTGTCCGGCGGACGAGCAGACCTCAGTGGCCTAGTGGACGAGCAGATGTTTGTGGCCCAATGGATGAGAAGACCTCCCTGGCCTGGCAGAAGAGTGGACCTTAGTGGCCCAGAAGACCACAGTGAAAATATGAGGACCTGAGTCGCCCGACAGACAATCGGACCTCAGTTTCTCGGAAGACCTCAGTGGTTTATTTGTGATGTGTCCCTCGACAATGCAATATGTTAAACATTATGACTGATAGTCTTGATTTATATTCCTTAGTTTATACCTGTGGGAGATGAATCTAGTTAATCATTTGACTTTACTTCATATAGGTTATGATTAATTGTACCTATTTGGTAGTGTGTTTTTATATTTCTTTGGGGTATAACATTGTTCTTTGGGGTTCCAACTGAGTATTGTTTTACTCACCCCCTACATGGGATTCATCCACATGTGTCGTGTCTTGTGAGGAAAATCGAAACTTTGACAGAGTCCTTGGTAGACCGGGGCCTGGTGGTTTTTAGAGTGTCCCAGTAGATGAGACATTCTTCTACGACTTCAAACAACTATTTCAATATCTACAATTCAGGTAGTGTTTTATATAGAGGACTTCTAGAGACTTGTACTTGTTCTTTTTTGTTTC
Source organism: Viscum album (assembly GCA_963277665.1). Classification (NCBI taxonomy): domain Eukaryota; kingdom Viridiplantae; phylum Streptophyta; class Magnoliopsida; order Santalales; family Viscaceae; genus Viscum; species Viscum album. Next base: position 399,780,554 of record OY728125.1, read on the forward strand.
AATTGAGATTTTATTTTGGCCTCATTTACCTTTAGTTTTCAACTGTTTTACCTTCTGTTTGTTTACATAGTGTATACAACTTCTAGTACCTGTGTCTTGGATTTGTGTTCGTATGTACAGGTACCTAGGAAAATTCTGCCAATTTTTTGGGATATTTCTACTCAGTGCTAGTCTATATCCCCTGGACTATGAGCGGAGGGATAGGGGTAGTCATGGCATGGGCCCTGAGGGATGGGTTGTAAAATTATTGATGAAAATTATAAATATACCCTTATTATCATCTAGTATACTTGTACCTAATGTTCTAGTTCTAGCCCATTAATTAGAGCATGATATTGGGAATCATTATTCGTGCACCCTTATGACATTAAGAAGGATTAAGGTAGGAATTCCTTTTCTAGGTAATTGAGGAATACTCCTTAACACACCTTGTTGAGCTTTGGGTCTTCCATATTTTTCCTGGTTTGGATTCTAGACAAAACATTAAAACACATCACCCATATATATGGTCTCTACTGAATAATGAAGATATCATCATTGGGTAATTCAATATCAGGTGATTTTATTTTTATAGAGGTTTGTTATGGCATAATTTTTACTAATCCATGGAATTTTTTATCTTTCCAAGGCATGAAATATATTTCAAACTATTGAAGAATCACCACCTACCATGACAGACAACAGATCAACATCAGAAATCTGAGAATGTATATCAGTTAGTTTTTTTGTTAGATACCAAACATATCTCATGATGCTAAAGGTTGTACCTCAATTTCAAGATTTCATATATTAGAACTATAAATATATTGTTTATTTTTTTATAAAGAGGATTATCCATGATCATGGTTCAACTAATTGGAAACTGCATGTTTTCATAGTTGGAATCTTTATTTTGTGCAAGGACGACACTATTGATCATTCAAGGGATGTCATATATAAAATTAGTGGTCTTCCGTCGATAGGATGCATGACCACTATAATACTCAAGATATATTTTTCTATACTCTTAAAGGATTATTATAAATAATAAGTCCACAGATATGTAACCCCTTTATATTATAATCCTAGTCAAGGGAAAATATTTTCCTACAGGGTTGGATATGAAGTGATAAATATAGACCAAATTTCCAAGATTTCCACTCAAATATTTTTGGTTTCTATGTGGTGACACGTTAATGATGAACATTGAATTCTTAGTTTCATCATCGATTCTAGGATATTGTTTGAAAAACGTAGAGAATTTTCTTTGATGTAATGCTTGATAGACATTTAAATGGGTTCATTTTTAGGTTGTGTTGTCAATATATATTGATCACGGTTGAAAGATCATCCTAGTTGTCAGAACACTGTTGATATTTAACTAAAAGGTCATCATAATAACATTTAAAAATGTTCCCCATTATGGTTTTATAGATGAAATTCAAGTATAATTGTTATGTAGTGCTAACATTAATCAAGAAAATGGGAATTACCGGATAGAAAAAACACTCCATGGGGTACCTAGAGAGTGGTGGATACTTCATCTTCCTAGGATATTAGAAAGGTATTATACTATGAATATCCATCCAGGAAGGAGAATGATTCATATCTGGTCATTTCATCAATTAGTAAAGCTATGACCAGGATTGCAAAATCAACCATTGGATATTCATGATTGAGATATCTAAAATTGATGAAATCACTAATTTTCAAATTTTCTTTCGTAAAATGGACTATATGAGATATAAATTTCTGATATTATACTTATCAAATGATGTTTTACTTGATGATATTGTTAACTTAATATTAAATTTTTGAATTTCACATAATATGTGTACTTTTGGCTAACTTCGGGTATCCCCGATGGTCCTATAGAAAGTCGTGGTAGTGTGTAGACCCCTCGGGAACCAGATATGAAATTAATATGTAGTTCTAGGTGAAAACATTATAATTTTACTTTATAATGGACCTAAATTCCTTTAATTAATCATAAGGAAAGGTCATTATGATCAACATTAGCCTTGGGTTTTCTTCTATACCCAGATTTATTTCATCGAGTTCATATATGGTTGTAGAGATTCCTTCCTTGAATACTAAAGTGGAGTCCCTAAGTACTTCATCTTCCTCTTATTACCATATCTTTTATATTTTCTCTTTATTCCCATTATATTGGGGGATCATATGTTGATGGGAATTTATCAGAGTTTATATGGGGTCAATTCCGTGACATCTAAAAGATAGAGTGAACTCATTTGACCCAGTAGACAATGTGGTATCTCATTGATGTTCTAGAGGGGATGGAGTGATGGATGGATAAGGAGTATATCTATCCTCTCTTTATTCCATGTCAACATATTCTGACACATTTTGTGTGGTAGGGAGATCTTGATGATCTAGGGATAGAATGATAGCTTTCTAAATTGAGAATTCACCCCTATCAGGGTAGTATATGATCTTCTCTTAACTTATAAGGTATTTTTCCATGGATCATATCATTAATATTATTAGATGTTAATCCAAATTTTATTCCATGGTCCCAACATGGATTATTTGTAACATAACTTCTCGGTCAATCTATTTCAAGGGGTCAACTATGATCATTTCTAGACCATTTGGGAGAGGTGTCTCAGTAAACACCATCAATCGTGTGTAATTTTCCCTACCTTAGATTGAATCCTACATCAATATAATGTGAATAATAAGGTTCATGGGGTTCATTTTTAGCATAAATCATCCTAATTATACTATTGATATATTATTTTATGCATTTATGGTATCATTTGGGGACTTCCACATTTTAATGCAACCATAACCTTATTAAAAAAGTATTCAAGTTTGTATCCTATTCAACTCCAAGAAATTCTATGTTTGATACAATATCTCCAATCTGAACCTTGAGTTTCATCTGGACAAGGTGGTTTTTCACATATTTTCATATCAATACAAATATATAGTAGAAGGTTCTATGTTACACTCACTATAACATAGCTAACAATGAATCCGTACTGTGATCAGATTAACACCCAAGACATTATCAATGAAAACACATCTAGAAGAAACACCATTGTTGATTGGAGTAGAGTACCCTAGTGGGGGTGAATTTAGTATCTATAAAAATATCGTTTTAAGAAGTATTCATAAAAGTTTCCCCAATAGATTTAAAAACTGCCCAGTCAATCAAGGATATACGGTTATGAAAGTTTAACTATTTAAATAACTTATTAGAAGATTGATTAATTTTCAGTAATCATAATATCAGATATTAACATTACTTTTGAAGCAATTTTAATAAGTAAAAACAATTATAACTTCATTCCATTATTAAATAACAAAGTATATTTAGTGATTTCTAAATTAAACAGAAAAACAGAGAAAACTAAAATAAAAAACACAGCTGATATTAAACAAGAGGTTCAGTATCAATCTGAGACCTAATCCACTCCACTTGGTGATTACCTGCGACCAAGAATTTTATAGAATTTTACTTGATCCACACCTTGGATTGGGGTTATCAATAGTACACAAGATTTTCCATGTCACACGACCACATCCATAGTTCTTCATGGGTATTAACTATCTAGTCACACAGGGACCTCTTCTACAATTATCTGTGGGAATACACAAGTTTAAAAAGATATAAGAAAAAGGATATCGTGAATCATTTAGTTTTATGTAGGAGATAGTGCATGTTTTTATACACACACACACTAATCGAAAGATATAAATAATACACAACATAGAATAAAAGAGGAGATAAGGTTAGAAGTGCTCTAAGTGTTATTATATGCATCTCTAGACTTCTAGGATGATGCAGATGTAGAAATCGAGTCCTCTCACTGAAAACATAGTATCATAAGTCAGATAGATCTATCTCGTGTTCTTCATGGAGTTGACAGTGCTAAAATGTTTTGGACTCTAATATTCGCGTATGCTTCTTGTGCTTTTCAGCAGTTTTGGGTTGCATGAAAGCTCTTTTTTCTTCATTATCATGAATAAACTTATTTTTTCTGATACACTATTATCACCAATGTCACCACGATCACTTTTTTTTCTTCAGGCCACGTTGTTATTTTTATTCATGGAATGGATGTGTTAAAGCTGATAGGATGTATGTATTCTGCACCTCATACCTTGTATTGTGAGGTGATGTGTCTACAAAGAAACATTAATTTTATTATTACATTTTAAAACATCAAATATTCCCATTAGAAACTAAATTGGAAAACAAAAAAAAATTAATAAATAGTGTAATAGTCTATCAGTAAACAGTGTCTCCATGATATGGTGTCTCCTTGAAACGGTGCCTCCTTCTTTTTCTTTGAGCGATGAGAAATCTATGATGGCATAGTTGTATAGAGATCAGGAACTGGAAGAACATATGCGATGTTACGGTCATGGTGTCTGGATGGTCACAGTTTTTGGATGGTCACAGTGTCTAGATGGTTACATTTTCTAGATGGTTATGGTGTCTTGATGGTCACGGTGTCTGGATGGTCATGGTTTCTGGATGGTCATAGTGTTTGGATGGTCACGGTGTCTGGATGGTCATGGTTTTTGGATGGTTATAGTGTGTGGCTGGTTACAGTGTCAAGATCATTTTCCAGAAAAACACAATCGGTGGAAGACTCACGGTTTTTCAAACATAACCAAATCCTTGTACACATACTTAAATAGTGATATTAATAGAATGAATTAAACATAATCATTCATAAGAGAAATTTATTATAAAAAAATAGTATAAAATTATTATTTGAGGCATAACGAAACTAATCATTTGTACACATGATTTTAGATTGATTAAACAGGATTACCAAGCATTATAATGTGTATATGATTTGTGATCATTAAAACATGATTAACACATGAAGAGTCCAACAATATCCCCATTTTTTATGATCACAAATCATGTGAGTGAGATATTTATTCTTAGGCTATGAATGTATACATTAATGTTCATTTAGTGCATATAGAATACGTATTTCTCCCCCATTTGGGATTATTAGAAAGAGTAAATAATCAGTTGACAATAAATGTGAACAATTCATTAAATGGATAAAAAGTGTCATTAAAAATAGTAGGTAACAAGAATAAAGAAAACATCCCTATCAAAAAAATATTAGTCACACTTTTTAAGCATTTTCTTGTCTTCTCTTTACCCTTGGCAGCATCATCATCAGAAGAAGCCTTAGGAGCAGGTGTAGAAGTGGTGGAAGGGAGTGAATCAGTGGACAGAGACGGTAAAGCGAGTCCTTCAAAAATAGAAGGATCCAAGGTAGGTGTAGTGGAAGACTAAGGAAACTGTTGATCAAGGATAATATTGATGATATGAATCAGATCCTGAGAGATTGACATAGATGTGGAGGTAAGGGGAGAGGATGAGATGGTAGGAAAACCAGATCTCAGGGGTGCAGCTGCAGGAGCGACAATTGTAGTACCCTGGACATGAATATAAGGCCTCAAAATCATGATTAAGTCAACAATGATGTAACCACCATACTGAATAGCTTTCTCAAAATCATCCTTTTTCACCATAAGCATATCCATTAGAGTATTGAAATCTTTGAGCTTTTTTACTTTACTTTTGATGGATTAAATTATAGGAGGAATCCTCAGATTCCTCACAAGGTACTTGAAGTGATTGGTCATGTCATTCTTAGAGAAAACCTGATTGAATTAGAAGTAAACCTTCTTAACAATTTCTTACTAAGAATCATTGGAAATCATGGAATAAATTCTCACCAAATCAAGAAATTTTTCACTGTTCTTGATAACATCAGATAGATATTCCTTTCCAAATCCACAAAGCACATATTGATGTTCTTATTTGACAACTGTTTGGAGGAGATTACTATCTAAATAAGGTTGATATATTTGTCCAAAAGTTTGAGAATCATTGAAATCCAATGTAAGGGATATATTTTGTTTATAAATTTTTTGATACAACCCTTAAAATCATAAGTTAACATGTTAAGATCAATAACAAGCTCATGCATCACTTGAACAATTTGCTTGTTTCTTTCAGTGACATTTTCAGCTAAGGAAGTCAGATCAGGTTAAATTCGTGAGGAAACTTCTTGTGGGGTCTGACTAAAAATATCCTCAATAGGATAAGAAACATGTTCTGGTCTTGAGGTTATAACTCTATGCATTTCTACAACCATACCACGGAGTGTTTTAACTTCATCACTGAGTTTTTTTTTCTTGACTTTAACTTCTTGAATCTCATGAAGCATCTTGGGATGAATCTTCCATATGAAGTTTTCCAACAGCATGGCAGCATCACTCAAACATAAATTGGTTATAGGAGCTGGTTGGGTATTCATGAGTTTCTTAACTCCTTCCAATATGGTATCTCTAAATGCTTTCAAATCATCTTTATTCACCAAGTTTGGAGGTACTTGTGAAGGTCCAGGAATAGAATCTTAGACAAGATTAGGTTCTATGGTAGAGATAGCTTCAGGAACAGATGCTAGTTTCAAATGAAACACAATAAATAGATCAATTAATTTAACTAAAAATTCATTGGAATTAGTCACATCAAAATAAATGGGGAATTTATACCATGTATTCACTGAGTATGGATCAATCAGATTAGGGACTTCAACATATTCCATATTAGGGGGATTCTTCCCCTAAATATGTGCATCTTTTTCAGGACTGATAGATTTATGTCCTTGATCTATTTCCATGAATTCATCCCTTATTTCCTTAGTTATTTCCTTTTTAGTATACTGAAAGGCTTGCTCCATTCTCTCTTCAGTAGATGGAATACCTTCAGGAATAGCATGTTTTTCTGGGTGTTCCCCAAGAGAAGTTTCATATACAATAGAAAGATATTCTTCTATATACTCTCCTAAAACATCCTTTTCGCTAACCATAGTAATAGATTATTATTTGGAAGCATGTTGTTCTTCCAGATCAACTAATTCTTCATGAACATACATTTCCTTCTCAAATAAGACTTGAAGAGAAGGTTCACTATTTGCCTCAACTAGAAAAGTTTATCATGGAGGTAAAACAACCACTTCGTCTTTTTCCTCATCATAATATTCAACAAGTTCATCTGTCTCTAAACTAGGATAAAAAATATTCTTAGGTCTTTAAGGGTGTTCCACAAGATTAAACTTTTCATAAACCCTATCATTATCTTCCACCCATTCATTTTCTCAATGGATTCCAATTGATTTTAATTCTCTTTATAGTAAATTCTTAAAGAAAGAACTCATAATCCTTAATGAATTCTTCAACTAGTCCAACCAATCTCTTTGCATGAAGCATAGCTGAGATAACCCTTGAATAGAACATGGAGGTTGACTTGGAGGTTTTTTTGATCAACTCACACATATAGTGTATAACATACATTCATAGGTTGATCTTATGTCCATTTTTCATTAGATGTCTCAAAAATACATCCTAATAGTTGAGTATAGAAAAATCACCTTTTCTGGGGCTAATCAAATTCTAAAAAAAAACTTAAACAGAAATCCAGTTTCGCCATCTAGCTCTGTAGCTATATCTCTCCTCATAGTTTCATTGACAGTTAAACTTCTCCAAGTTTCTTCCAAAATATAGAACTCACTTGGAGGTTGAGGACCTATTTGGTAGTCCTCATAAATACCCTCATGAGGTATCCTAAGGCATGAAACCCACAAACTCGAAGAAAATGTACAAATTTGGCCATTGATCTATCTTCACACAATATATCCATCTTCTGAATCTAAAGAGAATTGAACATACTGGTAAAATTGTGAAACTAGCTTTAGGTAAATATTCATATCCTCCATTGTAAACCAATCCATACATCCTTTGTCTACTATAAGATTCAATACCAAATAATTACATAAAAGAAGCCACATAGGGCATATCTTTGTTTCAGGTACCCCTACTCTGTTCACTAGATTCAGATTCAGAGGGCAATCGGGTGCTAACTTCGGCGTGATTTTAAACTTCTTCTTTGAACTGCACTTCCTAGGATTTGATATTGATGGGTGTTTCATCTTGGAAATTCACCGAAAGTTTGAGAGAGAGGAGGGTTGAAAGAGGGGGTAAGTTTTGAGAGAAGAGAGCTCAAGTAAAGATTGAGTAAAACTTCTTTTATTTTATCATTTATGGATATCAAGCATCGCGGGATCAAAATAGTGAAAAAGTAAAAAGAATAAAACAATTAATTACCACGTTATGGGTTATATTATATAAATAAAACAATAAAAAATACTTATGGTGAGACCGTAACAAGACTTCACATTCAGACCGTCACAAGCCTTCACGGTGAGACCATAACAAGCGTTCATGGTGGGACCGTGATAGTGTGATTTCTAAACTGTGTGACCACATTGTTTGAGACATTTATTGCTAGACAGTTACCAATAAATAGTAACTATGAGACTGTAAACATGAAACATCAACTCTTATGATAGTAAAACTATAGAACTATTAGAGTTAAATAGTAATCTTAATATAGTGACTTGTGAAACCTAAAACTATGAAACAGTATACTTACTACTTAAGATTTATCAATCTAATTCATGTATGATGTAATCTATTCTTTTAGAATTTAGAGGATCGGTGAATAATTCTGCAAGTTTATATTCAGTTCCAATGAATCCCAAAGTATGGTCACCTTTTGGATAATGATCTCTCAAAAAGTGATGTCTTATATAAATATGTTTTGTCCTAGAGTTCTAAATAGGATTTTTTATATATTTTAATATCACTTCTATTGTCAAAATTTATAGGTACATGCCTGAACTGATATCCATAATCTATTAATGTCTGTTTCATCAACCAAAATTTTGCACAATATCTACCAGCAGCTATGTATTCAACTTCTGTAGTAGATATTTCAACATAGTTTTGTTTCTTAATACACCATGATAGTAGTGACTTGTCTAAAAAGTGACATGTTCCAGAGTTGAGTTTTCTATCTAACTAACAACCACTGAATTCGACAACATAATAGCTTACTTACTCAAATTATTTTCCTCTAGGATAGTACAGTCATTGATTGGGTGTATGCTGCAGTTATTTGAAAATTCTATTAACAACATTTAAATGAGATTCTTTAGGATTTTCTTGAAACTGAGCACACATACACTCACTAAACATAATTTCAGGTCGACAAGCAGTTACGTATAGTAATCATCCAATCATTCCTCTGTTAGTGGATTGATCAGCATATTTTCCATCATCATCAAGATCCAACTAACAATTAGTACTCATTGGAGTCTCACTACTTTTTAGTTCTATCCAATAAAAAATGTTTTATAAGATTTCAAGTTGTTTTACATTAATTTAAAATAATACCATAATTATTTTGAAACATCTTAAATACAAGAAAGATTTTGAGTTCACCCATTAAACTCATTTCAAATTCATTTAGCATCATTTTAGAAAATTCAATACATAAATAAATTTTTGAATATCCAAATACAATTTCATCTATATAGATTTTAACTACTAAAACATCATTGGAAAGTCGTTTTATAAAAAGGGTGAGATCGGCTATTCCTTTTGTAAAACCTTTGAAAATTAGAGAAGTACATAATCTATCATACCAAGATCATGGAGCTTGTTTTAAACAGTATACGGATTTTGATAATTTAAAAATATTTTTTAGAAAATGAGGGTTTGTAAAACCTGGAGTTTCTCAACAAAGACATCCTCATCTATATACACATTTAGAAATTCACTTTTTACATCCATTTCATATAGTTTTAAATTCAGATGTGCAGCATAAGCAAGAAGAATTCTGATGGCTTCATGTCTAGCTATTGGTGAAAAGGTCTCTTCATAGTCAATTCCTTCTTCTTTACTATATCCTTGTGCAACCAATCTTGCATTGTTTCTAAATATATTACCAGCATCATATACCTTATTTATAACCACCAATTTAGTTCCAATAGTGAATGTTTCTTTTGGTATGTCAACCAGTTTCCTAACTTTGTTCCTTTAAAATTGATTGAGTTCTTCCTGCATAGACATCACCCTAAATTCATCATTGATGGCCTCATTAATGTTTTTAGGTTCAGGTTGTGACAAGAAGACATGATTTTCAACCTGATTTCCATGAGAATATCTAGTTTGAGTTATTTTGTCTAAGTATCCTACAATAGCATCTAAAGGATGGTTCATAGGAGTTCTAATAGCTCTAGAAAAAGAAAGGCTGGTGATTTCAGGTTCTTCAATAGGGTCAGGTTCATTGGGACCTGAATTTAAAGAATATCTAGAACTGGAAGTTTTCATAGATTCCTTTACAGGATGGTTAGGAGATTTTGAATTAATATCCAGATTTGATACATCATCCTTTAGGTTTTCTAGAGTGGTCTTAGGCTCATGTGGAACTGTTTCATCAAATTTGGCATGGATAGATTCTTCTACACATTTAGTTATTTTATTAAACACTCTATAGGCTTTACTAGAGATTGAATATCCTAAAAAGAACCCTTCATTACTATTGGAGGAAAATTTCTCAAGATTGGCCTTAGTATTAAGGATATAGACATTGCAACTAAATACTTTGAAGTATCTAACTTTGGGTTTTCTATTGTTCTACAAATTATATGGAGTTATTTTAAGAATTGGTTGAATCAATACTCTATTGATAAAATAACCTGTTGTATTTACAGCTTCCTCCCAAAAGTAAATAGGTAAGTCTTATTCACTAAGCATGGGTCTAGAAATATTTTGTAGGGTTCTATTTCTTCTTTCTACAACTCCATTCTATTGAGGTGTCCTTGGGGAAGAGAAATTATGACTATAACCATTTTGTGAGGAGAAGGATTAAACTCTTGATTTTCAAACTCATGACCATGATCAATTCATAAGGATTTAATTCTATGACCACTATGATTTTCTACTGTTTTGGCATATTTGGTAAAATGAGAGTAGGCTTATCTTTTTGGATCCAAAAATAAAATCCAATTATATATAGAAAAGTAATTTATAAGAACATAAACATAGTGCTTCCCATTTAATCTAGAAACTCTAAATGGTCCAAAAAAATCCATGTGAACCAGTTCAAGAGGTTGGGAAGTTGACACTTATTTATTTGGGTTGAAAGAAATTTTGTGTTTCTATCCTATTTGACGTGGATTAAAAACTTTATTATTTTGAATATCAACTTTGGGTGTGTCATTGGCTAAGCTTTGTCTAGGTAAATTTCTAAGGGAGGGAGTGTTATAGTGTCCTAGTCTCTTATTCCAAATCCAAGACTCTTTGTGAAACACACTTAAACATGAAACATTTAGAGAAGCTAAAGAATTTAAGTTAACCGAATATACATTTTCATATCGTAATGTAGAAAACACTAATTAATTGTTAGAATTAAAAATATTTCAAGCATCATTTTCAAATTTTACATGAAATACATCATCACATAATTTTGAAATACTAAGTAGATTATATTACAATCCATCAAAAAAAAGTACATTTGAAATCAGAAATGATTTAGGGTAACCGATTTGGCTAAGGCCATTTGTTTTTAGAATTTTTACTAAAGGGACATGTCCTCCATCAATTTTTATTAATTTATTAAATCATGAATATTCTCTTATCATGTGTCTCGAACACCCACTGTCCATGTACCTTATCTTTTATAGGAAATATTTAAGAAACTTTCCTACAAAATATTCAAATAAAAACATATTTTGGTACACATACATGTTTGGGTCCTGTAATATTAGTTACTAGTGCCTTAGGAACTCATATATGCCTCATAGGTTTCCTATAATCATTATGTAAATTATTTTAAAAATAAATTCTATTTGGTCCAGAAAATCTTGAAATAGTAGAGAGTGTATCATAACTTGAACTAGCTTAATGTTTTTCAGAACTGGTAGTAATGGTGTATGTCTAAGATTTAGAAACAAAATTAGTTCTTCCAAAATTTGTATTACCGGGTTGATAACCAATGCCAGTGGTATATTTTGGAGCAATCAATTTACATAAAATTTGTACCAAGGTGTCATTACCATTAGTAAACCTTTCAAAATACTTTTTTAATTACTCCTTATGTAGTTTTAGATCATTTTTCTCTTTGAGTAATTGGGCATTTTTCTCCATTTCTACAGTGAGTTCAGTTTTAACAGTTGAGGTAAGCACATTCTATTTCTGTAAATACTTGTATTTATCATTTAGTTCATTGCATGTATCTTCAACCATACTACAGTACTAAAGCATTTAATTATTAGACATATTTTCTAGAGTCACACTCATCTCTAGAATAATAGGAATTGTGTATATGAGATTATAGTGATACCTCAGATGTGTTTGTCATAAAACAAATATTAGATTTTTAAGCCTATTCATCATGTGAAGATTCTGAGTCACTTAGACTGTCCTCAGAATCACTCCATTTTCCTTTCATTTCCTTTTTATACATTCTATATTTGTACTCATATTTCTTTTTATACATGGTATTGGGATAGTCAGCCTTGATATGTCCCTTTCATTTACATTCATAGCAAGTAATCTCATCAAACGTTTCACTTATTTTCCAATAATTCTTCCAAAATCTTTTTGATCATTTATTCCCTTGAAGTTAGGCTTTCTGAAAAAGTTCTTCTTCTTGTAAAATCTCTTAAACCTTCTAGGTAGTTGAGCTATCTTCTCATCACTGTTAGGTAAGGATTGATCACTGCAGTAACATTCTACAGAAACTTCCAATTTCCCTTTTTCTTTATGTTTATAGGTGGTGGTCTTGAAAGTAACAGATTTTATTTTGGGTTCATCCTCATCTTCCTTGTTGACTTTCAGCTCATCTTCATATATCATCAGTTTTCCAATGATTTCATTTATAGGTAGCTTGCTGATGTCACATGAATCTCTAATAGAGATAGAGGTGCCTCTCCATCTGTCAGGTAGACATATGAGAATCCCCATGATATGTCCATTGGAAATGACTTCTCTATCAAGAGTAATCATTGCGTTGAAAGTTTTTTTGAACTAGAGATACAGGTGAGAAATAGGCTCATGAGGTTTCATTGTAATGTTTTCATGCTTAACAGTATGAGTATTATGTATCATTTATATCGTAGTAGATCTTCCTTCATGTGAAACTAATAAGGTATCACAAATTTCATGGGTAGTTTTAAATATAGAGATTCTTTTAAATTCCTCATCTCATAAAGAAAAGTATAAAGCATCCATAGCATTGCAGTTGTTATTATATTCAATATTGGTAGGTTCATCCCAACTGATTCTATTAGTATTTGTAATCTTATATTCAACTAAATTTGAAGACCAGATTTCAAATATCATATATTCAAAATGAATTTTCATTTTAATATTCCATTGACCATAATTGGTTCCATTAAATAATTGTGGTCTATTTTTTGCAACACCTTCCAATCTATTATCCATAATAAATAAATAGTTTAAATGAGCTAGAAATAGAGAATTAACAGAAGTATATAGATCTTTAAAGTAAAACTACAATCACAGTTAAATTGGTTCAAAACCAAAGTCTTAAGAAACAACCATTTGATACCAAATGTTGGTCGAAGTATAGTACTCAAGAGGGGGTGGATTGAGTATCATTAAAAATTTATGTTTAAAAAGTATTCATACCAGTTTCCCCAATAGATTTAAATATAACCCAATCAATCGATGTTATACGATTATGAAATATTGACTATTTAAATAACTTATTAGAAGATTTATTAATTCTCAGTAATCTTAATATTAGTTATTAACATTAACTTGGAAGATTTTTTAATAAGAAAAAACAATTATAACTTCTTTCCATGATTAACTATCAATGTAAATTTTGAATATTCTGAATTAAAAACTAAAACACAAAAAACTAAAATAAACAACACATCGGATATAAAACAAGTGGTTCAGTCTCAACCCGATACATAATCTACTACACTTAGTGATCACCTACCACCAAGCAGTTTATATAAATAAACTTGATCCACACCCTAGATCGGGGTTAGAAAAATTACACAATACTATCCAGGTCACACGACCTCTTACATAGTTCTTCGTGGGTATGAACTAGATGGTCACACATGGACCTCTTCTGCACATATCAGTTGGAATACACAAGTGTAAAAAGATGTAAGAGAAAGGTTAACTTGTATCCTTCGGTTTGATGCAAGAGGTAGTTCATGTTTTTATATAGACACACACGCTACTCGAAAGATAAAAATAATACACAACAGAGAAAAAATGATGACATAAGGTTAGACGTACTCTGAGTGTTAGTCTATGTAGCTCTGGACTTCTAGGATAATGAAGATACAAAAATAAATTCCTCTTACAAAAAACAAAGTATCATAAGTCAGCTACATCTTTCTCATGTTCTTCAGGGAGTAGACAGTGAAAAAATGTTCCAGACACCAGGATTTAAGTATGATTCATGTGTTCTTTAGCAGTGTTAGGTTTCATTAAATCTTTTGCTTCTTCATGAACACACACAGAAACATGTTTTATTTGTTACACTATTTTAACTACAGTCACCATGATCACTTTTTTTCTTCTATCCATGTTGTTCATTTTATTATTGGTATTCAAGTGTTGGAGCTGACATGATGCATGTATTTACACCACGTACCTCGTACTATTAGGTGACATGTCTACAAAGAAACATTAATTATGTCAGTTCATTTAAAAACTTCAAATATGACCATTAAAAATTAAATTGAGAAATAAAGAAACAGATTAAGAAACAGTGTCACAGTCTATTTGTAAATAGTGTCTCCATGAAATAGGGTCTCCTTGATATGGTGTCTCCTTCATTGTCTTTGAGTGGTGAGATAGTTGTGATGGCATAGTTGTATAGATATCGGGAATCGGTAGCACAACTACGGTGTTAGGATCACCATGTTTGTTCACAATTTCTGGATGGTCATGGTGTCTCCATGGTTACGGTGTCTAGATCCTTTTCCAAAAAAACACAACCAGTGGTCGACTCACGGTTTATCAGACTTAGCTAAATCTATATACACATACTGAAATAGTGATTTTCATAGAATTAAGTGAACTTGATTATTCATATAATAACTTTATTATAAACAAAATAGTTTACAATAATTATTTAAGGCATAAATAAATTAATCATTTGTATACATGATTTTAGATAGATTAAATAGGATTTATAGGATTTACAGAGTTTATGTGAATTGTGATAATTAAAACATGATAAACACATGAGGAGTCCAACAACCATTTATCTGTATAGACACATAAAATGTTCTGATGATTCCATAAATAATGGTATCACTATCTTGATTGATAAATGATATAATTGGATGAAATTATATGGGATCAGTTTTTTTCAATAGACTTCAAGTGTGAAAACATCATCTTCAATCTCTTGGGGGATGATAAAATCTTCTATGAGGGATTCCCTATGTCCTTTTAATATTCACAAGGTGTCTAATATTAATATATTGGCTGGTACCAAGGAAAACTATTTTAATATATTGTAATTATATTCTAAAGTCCTATGATTCGCAACATAGTGATGCACTTTGAGAGGAAAATTAAGGGATGGCATGATGGATTTGGATGGATCAGTCCACAAAAAAGGATTCAAGGTTTCTCTTTTCCTTTACTGATTTGGATGAATAGGTCTCCATACCCATCGAGGGTGATCATGTACAGATACCTATGCCAATTTTTATTCCATAATTATTATATTAGGTTGGGTTTTGGAATTGTTTTTTTGGGGGGGGGGGGGATTTTCCCTCTCCCATTGGAATAATTGAAGGACACTTTACAAGTTTCTGCAATGTTGATAGTCCAAGTTAGGGTGTGGCTAGAATTATGGTTTCTACAATGATTGTATCTTCCCATGTATCCTCGGACCTTATGAACTCATATTCAGGTTCCCTAATTGGGTTTAATGAACTCTATTTTATAGTCATACCCATCATAAAATATTGGATCCATTAAATGAATTACATTAATGGAACAAAATATTAACCCCTCATCCGGTGAGGATTTTATCTGGATGGACATTTTCTGTGGTACCCTTTGGTAGGACAACAACTGTTGTATAAATATAAATAAATGATGTATGATAGGTCCAAAGAAAACATTTTCCTTGGTAGAGGTTCATCTGTTTACATTTTCACCCCGCCCTTCTATCTAGGACAATTTATGAAAGACTATAACCACATTTTTTATGATGTTTGTTGTTTCATAGCATAAATAGATATGGGAATAGTCAGTTGCTTTAACTATTCTCTAAGGATACAATGACTATGGTTGATGTTTTTCAATTCATCAAACCAAATAATTTTTTCACTCTTTTTCTGACAACATATTTCTATTCACCCCCATCCTAAGTGGTTGTAACAGCAACATATGCTACGTGTACTAGTGTCTTCCCCAGCTTCACATTCCAAGAGATTATCATTTTTGAAAGATTTATTTGAAGATTATGAATTCATGAATACTATGAAACATAATTCAGATAAATGGGAAACTACCATAAATGTTATAGAGATGTACTCGGTTAAGCTTATTAGGCTCTAGAAGCCAGAGAATATCACTATCCAGGGCTTCTATAAAGTATTTGTGGACTTAATCATCTCAGAATAAGTAAAAAATTGTTCTTTATATATTAAAATTTATTTACCATGGGTTCCCTCTACCCGTCCTAAGACATGGGTTGTTTCTTATTCCTTGGGGTGTCACATGATATGTTGTGGTATTTGGAGATGGGTTGAGAATGGATGATTTCTTAAGTATAATAGTTATAGATTATGACACCACTGTTAATTTCCATATAACTAGTGATGTCATTCCAAACATGATATTATTTTTATATATTTAATCTTATATTATTTGGGAAATATTTGAGAAATACCAAAACCCTCATATATAACATAGAAAGATTGGAATTTTTCATGGCAACTCGTGGAGGTTATCTATGAAAAAATAATGTTGATCATCCTAGGGAATATATATGTTCATTGGGTTGGTCATCCCTTACAATTCATTAATGAAATATGAAACCCTTTATTTCTCTCATTGTTCTCAATTCAAGAGATCATGTATCATTTTCTTTTGAAGAGTTGAGGTGAATTGGAAGATAAATTTATGATTGGGGTTCTCCATTCTTGTGATTGACTGATATAGAATCCTTATGTACAATATGAAGGCCATCCATTTTAAGGTCTTCAAAATGAATAAAAATTTCACTAAATAATACTTTTTTGTGTTTCCCATCGTGGAATCATAACTGAACACAATTTGTGGTATCTTCTTGTTCAAGTCCCTTGAGTCGTTAAGTATTGAAAACATAGGACTCTGAAAATTTGGTGGAGGTGGGATGTAAATTACCAAATCCGGGTAAGGTTTCTATTCCGGATACATTAGTTTGTTCCTTTCCTCTACATCTACCTATATATATTTCAATTAATATATGGGTTCAATAATCCATTGATGAATGTTGGGATGAATAGGATCATTAATAGGGGAATCATCAGAAAGGACCTGATGTTCTGTCTCTTCTAGTATCTGTGGCAGATATCCTATAGGTGACCTCTTTTGGGGGTTCACCTGAACTCATTCTATGGTTTTACCTAATTGAGGTAAATATTGTTATCTATCCATGATTGGGTATAGGTAAAACAATGATCCAAGTACAGATTTAGGTGGATATTTTGGCCCTTCTTCATCCCATTGGGTTAACCATTTTTGTTTAGGTACACCTATTGAATGTATTAAATGAGGTTATGGTCATGAGATATATTCAATAGGAATTATTCCACATATAAATTATGATTTTTTTCTTATCAATTATTTAATTTTACCCTCATAAAAATTGAAACTTTTCTCAAGTGTACGGACATCAACCTCTTCTAGAAGAATGTCATTTACAAAATTACTTTTTTCTTTTTTTCTTTGTTGGGTGATATCTGAGGTGGAATATGTAGATTATTAGATAGACCACCAAAATTTAGGGTGAGTATCTACTTCTAGGTATACACACCTCTATCATTTTTCCTGGTGTGGACCACATTCCAAGTGAAACAATCCTCTACTTCCTCCTCAATTATTGAATCATTTTTGTCACTATCCTTGGGATTTATTCCTAAAAAATTTACCAATTCATAATTCATTTTGGGTATCAAAATGTCTATTGAATGATAGGATGGTTGTTTTGACATTTATTGGGATGTCTCCCTAATTTAGGGGATCCTCTTCGATCTTCTTCGTGAAGTGTTTCATGGGGGGAGCCTCCATATAACCAGTTTACATGATTCTATTCTGGGGAAATGGGTAACATGAAGGGTAAAACTGGGAGAACAAAATTCTATTTATCATTCCCACAGGAAAAAAGATTGATTCCTGTTGATGGGATGGTTGAGGTGAGAATCTCTCCATGCATGTGGGGTGGTATTTCTCCTTTTATTTTATTTTTGTGCCTTGAGCATAATTTTTCAACCATAGAGGGGAATCTTGTCTTAAAAATTCCCCCATTACTATGGGACGGGAATGGTTCCATTGAACAATGGTTTCTACTAATACATCCAATGTCATTATCTAACACATCCTTATTAGATCATGTTCTAGTTGAAATTCTGTATCAGCATGTGAACTGTTAATTTATATGGATATAAATAGTTTCTTATAGTTGGAATTCCTTATGAGAGAATCCTACTTGATGTTCTAAGTCACTAGATTCCTAAGTGTTTAGATAGATTGATCTTTTCAGCCATACAATTTTTATATTTTTTATGGCTGATTCCTCATGAGTGCACCATATTTCATGATCAGGAGTTTTGTTTGGTAGTCTACCAATAGTAATACCATTAAAATATATGACTTCTAGTGAATTTTGATAACTTGGGGAATGGTGAAATGAAAACATTCATGCCCCCCATCCTCAAAAATTAACCCCATAAGGTTTTCTATTATCAAATAATGCATTTCAGCCAATTTATTAAGGAATTCCAAGTTAAGATCATTCCACCACCTCTGTGATCATGGTATCCATGCAAATATAATAGATTCTACATCTATTTGAAGATAAATATATCACACGATTTTAACATGGTATATATACCCATAATAAGGAAGGAACATTGAATTTAGTGGTGGATTGTTGTTAAGGGATTCATATTGATGTTGTGTAATCACTCTTTTAACAATACGCTTAGAAGGTAGAATTGAGAAGTGGTTGAGGGTCAAAACATGACTGGTATGTCATCTATGAACAATTGTCTTATAAAGAATAAATTATCTTTTTGTTCCTCTACTAGAGGTTCCTATACTTTAATTTATAAACATGTGTGTTTCCTTACTATTTTTTCACATGAAACATGACTAATAGAGGTATCATTGGAATGGAAATGGTCTGTAGGTGGTTCAGAAGATGAAAATTTCCACAGACTATTATCCAATTCGGAAAGAATGATTCAGTTCATAGATATGGTATCATGAAATACTATAACCATCATTAAGAGAACCTCAAAATATGAGGGACCTTTCAAATTTGTTCAAGTAAAGGGAGGAAAATCTTTTTGATTGATCAGCTAGCCAAATGGAGAGTTGTACTGGAACTTATTGATAGTCGGGATCTCATAATCGATCATATTTTTCCTGTGAAGAAATTATTCATGGTAATCATTCTAGGGAGGATGTCCATAACTTCTTGTAGAAGAACTGTGGGGTGGTAAATCATGAATTCTACTGACACTTAAATTTTTTTTAACAAATCAGTAGGATTAGGGGACACCGGTAATATATATTAGATGGCCTAATGGATCAATAATTCAATAAATTAGGGTCATACATCTATTATTGGACATCACATAGACATAGGTGGAATTTATTTTTCCATTCTATCCCATGGGTAGCTATAATTGAAGGTTGTGAATGGAAATTCCCATGTGTGGGATTAAGTTTAGGTGACTCCCTTTTTTCTATTAGATACATCTAACATGCTCTAGAAATCACATTAAGGATATGTACCTACCCTGGAGCAGCCACCTAAACAGGCATGTAATCCTCTATAAGAATGGGTATTTATGCCTGATCCAGTTTACCATTTATCACATAATATCGATGATTATACCCTTGTACTAGATAATGGGTATATGTATACTTTTCAGTGACTATCAAATGGTACACATATGTCACCCTACATGGGGAGGTAGTCTTAGGGACCCAAGTCTTAGATATTTTCATTGATGTGATTACATCATGATAGGTTTGTAGGATATGGTTAAGAATTGATGAATGGATTTCCACCATTTATAGAATGTGATGATAAATAGTGATTTCCATAATGGGTATATATTCCCATTATGGTGTCGGGGATGGAATATTATTCTTCCACTAATTCATAGTTGAGATATGTCAATGTGACCCTCTAATTTCCATTGAAATTTTTATATGGGATTCATATGAGTGTGTAGGGATTTTAATATACTATTTTTCCACTATATTTTACTAATAGTCTTAATAAATACGAAAAGGGATTTTAATAAGCTCATTTGGTGCTATATTCGGCTAATATGAATGATTTTCTTCTAAATGGATTTTTCTTCTTCTTGTTAGACACTTTATTTGACTAATGGGATCGATATGAGGGAGAAGAAATTATAATTTTATTATTTATATCCACTATATTTGATTGACAGGATTCATATATGAGATAATTTATTGACATATTCTCTTTTGTTTTGGTCGCATTTCACCGATGATAATGATATTAAGGAACATTAATTTACATTTTCTCATTGATTTCTATCGTATGTGACTAAGGATATTCTTTTATTGGATCATGAATGTTGGAATATTATAGATTGTTTTATCATTTCCCTATATGGAAAACCATGGGTTTAAGGGTCCTCATGATGTTGGGTTGGTCCCATATGGCAGCATCCTCTTCATAGTAAGGATACAAGGATGAACAGTGTTGGAATCAACAATTAATGGTTGTATCTATTTGATGGGACCCATTTGATACCAGGAAAATGTTTTTAGAAACTAATTTATGAGATTCCATAAGGTGAGGGGAAATCATTATTGGGTTTTCAGGATAGTCTCCCGATGTGGTGTGAGATGTATATTCATGTGCTCTGGTTCTAGGCCACCGATTTTCATTTAGAGAATGTATTTCCAAGCCTAATTAGTTGAAGGGTTGATTAGGATGCCTCTTTGTTTGGGAGTGTACTGTTTTTTGGAACTCCTAGAATAATGTGTTAGAAATCTTGAGTTAAATACACATACTAAGAAATGGGATCCACTATTTAGTCAAGGAAAAATATTTTGTAGTGGTTGAAGCACATGTTTGTGAGAACTGGTGAGACACCATTGGATTAAGGAGAGTTCTAGGGAAATTTTTCTACATTATATGATACAAACACACATAAGGATACCCATTCAATTTAGTATATCTACAACTGAGTACATCCATCATCAATAAATAATTGTAGTCATCCTTTATTTTTAGAGTGAATGGGTCCAGAATGGTTCGTGACATTGTCACCTTGGTTAAGTTTTTAAATCAAGTTCACCATTTTCTCTGATGAATTAATCATTCTTTTCATCTTGTTATGATTTATTGTGGTGTGTTTTAATATATCATAATAATTCATATTGTGTTAACCATTTTTTCATGTCATCTATTGTGACTGGTCAGTTTCCAATGGGGTTATTTAATAGAACTGGAAATACCTAGTGACTCTTAAATTATTGAAGACTTAGGTACATGTATTCCAAAATCAGGTTATAATGGTTAACTTTTACAATGATACACAATAACTAACGTTGGTTGATAGGATGAGATGTAAGTATCATCACACCCTTTTTGTATGAATTATTTCCCATTATGATATTCTCTTCTATATTTATGATATGTTCTTGAATCCTTTGTTCATTTCCAAGCATAATATAGGTCTCCAATGAATTAAAAATCAATCTCTATCATGATTGGTTTCAGAACCATCTGTATGTATCTGAGGATCCCCATCAATAAGGGGATATGTATGTATCCAAGGTTCACCATCAGTGGTTCTTTCAAACTAGATATTCTTATATTGTTTTTCATTATGATTCTTGTTTTAAGCCACATAATGGGATTCTCTATAATTGATATCAACGATGAATATGGGTGTTATTTTAATATCTTGATCAATCCCATAATATGTGCTTCCTATATATTCTTATAAAAGGAATAAAAACTAATGTAGTTTGGTTCCACATAAATGGACGCATTATACCTTTTATGTTCATGTGGTATGGACCAAAACATGAAATTCAATGTCATGTGGCATGGAAATCCATGCGGAATATACATATCCAAGGATGGTGTTAGACTTCTGCTGAAGCCGCCTAAGGGACCATAAAAGAGTATGATATCATATATTGGGTTAGATCTTATCTAAATTATGGTCTAACAATGATGGTGATGAAATGGACCAAAAATAAATATGGTTTTTCAGGTATTATGCAACACTATTAGGGATATGGCCCAGAAAACATTTGTGAGTGTTTGGGGTATCAAGTTTAGACCTCAGAGAGAATTCCTTAATATCCTACGTATTTGATTATCATATCCCATATAGTACAAAATGGATTGTGGTCTATACATAGTGAGATTACCATTTGAGTGAGTATGGTGGGGGATTAAACATAGAAGGATACCCATTTTAGCATGGTTGATACATACACTAAATTGGAGTCTTATAGAATTATATTTGGGTCTTTTAACAAGTAGAAGGCATGTAGGTGATTCAGATCATGTGGATTTCAAGATCACTACTATTATCTAAGCCCATATTAGTAACTGGTTTGAGAAATAATAGGAAATTGTAGATATTATGATCACACAATCCACTTTTCTACTATTATATAAGATTTGGGCCTATGTAAGAGGGGACATAACAGATCTAGTGTCGGTCTCCCCTCTAATATTGATATCATGTTCTGAAATTGAAATAGAGTTAGATCATTGGGTTCCCCAATCCTATGTTATCTTAATAACTAGGGTATTGACATCTAGTGGTCAATCTAGCTACGCCCCGATATGTGAAGAGGACAGAAAGTGCTTCCTCCAGATGGAAAGGCTAGGGTCTTACTCTTGGAGGGATCCACTAAGACTAATTCTTATGTAATATATGGGAGTAAGATAGTAAACTGAAAAGGGAAAGGCCATTGTGATCCCCCTATCCCCACCTTCAATGTGGAGATTCATGTTAGAACCTCCAAGGTTGGGGCCTTTAATACCATGAGGAAGTAGGCTTTAGAATGTTCTGATGATTCCCCTTATAAAGGAGGTTACCAACATGAATACTATTTCCATGTGTATATAGATTTTATAGGAAATGATGATGTGTCCAATGGTTTGGCGATACAAATTTAGTGGCTCTAGAAGAGGCCTTAGCCTGATTCCATTAAAATGGACCGTAGAGGGGCTAGAGTGGTATCTAATTGTATGATGGAGGGATGTGATGGGAGATGGAGATAAGTACACCAAAAGGTTCCCTATTCAACATAGGTGTTTTCATGCATGATAGGGTTCATTGTGAACATCATATTTCTATGCGATTTTGTGTTCCATCCATGTATCATTTTTCTACGAGGACATTAGTTCCTCCCATGTAGCATTTTTCTATGTTTGATTAAGTTCCTCCTTTCTAGAATTTTTCTATGCAACATAGGTACCCCTCCATGCTACTTCTTTTTATTTGGGGTGATGGACTACAAAGGTTCCATCTACATAATTATTTATGATATTGTTTATGTAAAGGGTTTTGGGCTTACAGATGGGTGGGTGAATTACTTTTCATTTTAATGTTATGTAGTGGGTTTACCTACTATGAATAAAGGAATCTTCCACAATTTTCTATTGTTTGTATATGTTTCAGAATATCCATTCAACCTCTTTTAGTTCCTCTCAGAGTTCATTTATAGATGAATATGTGAACCGAATATCAGGATGATTGGTCTACTATGGTGGGCTACAGTGCTATTGTTTGTGGGATCCTAATAACGATGACCCGACCCATGAAATATTTTGTTAGCAGTAATAGAAATTACCATTCACACCCATAAATGAATTATCTTTTATGGGGAATTGTCATTTTTGAGGGTGTGGAAATTTGTGTCCAACCCCAGAAATGATCTAATTTGGATGAAATTCTCCAATAGTCTCCATCATGTACCAAGAGTTATTTCATTTATGGGACACCATAAATAGAATCGGTACTCATAGTGACTTTTTCTTTGTGGAACCCAAAATACATTTCATCTTACCATATTAAAAATATTTTTTCATGGAATTGGATTTTATGGTTTTATTTTAACCTTACAAAAATCATGAATGTATTTTGACTATCCATGATGCGTTTCCAATAAGAAAAAAAACCCTCTAACAATCAGTAAATAGAGTTGACACATTGTAGCTGAGTTATGGATTGAGTCTATCTAGAAAATTATTGAACATTTAAAAAATACTTCTCAAAAGAGAGTAAAGTTGGACACATATATTTTATGAGGATCAACAAAGCGCTATTATGATATCCAGGCTTGAAATGAGCTGTTAGATGGATTGGTATATAAGCCTTTTAAGAGAAATTTATAAAGAACTTTTACCTAGTGACACTGATACTTAAGTGGGTCGTAGATTTTTTTGAGGATTAAATAAGGAAGAATACTAGTGGTAGACTACGGTGGTCACTTCATGGATTTAGTGTAATTTCTCACATGATGGTAGGAGATGAGGAAGCCTCACTGAGACACATGTAGGACCCAATGAAATTAAATATTAAGTCTTAGGTGAATATACTCTATTTGAAAATGTTTCTTGATGTGATAAATTAGGCTCTCATTTTTTTGGGGAACCTAAATGAGGCTTATATTATTGGAAAAGTAGTTTATAGTAGATGAATAGGAGGTACATATTCTATGGGTTGGATGAATTACTATGATAACATTAACCCAAGAAAATGGTGAACTTGATTTAAAAACCATGGTATAATATTATGTAATTATGGGGAATTTATAGTAGTTCTATAGGAACCCACGATATATGGGTAATGATGGGGTTACTAGATTTAACTATAAAACATAAAGAGGTTTTATAAACCATATAAATGTGGTAGTTGGACTTCTACTTGACATTTTGTTGAGGAGAAAGAAATTGTAATTTAAGGAAATAAAAATTGTATCAATAGAGTTTTGAGACTCATAGGATTTACACTACAATATATGGAAGGGTATATGATAGTTTCTTATAGTCATGCATGCAATTTTGGATAGCCCAGATGGACCATCTATAGTCAGAGGTACTATTCTAGTATTCCAAACTTTATAAAGATTTATTTCCTTTAGGATACACAAATTATTTTTTATTTCCTTAACCTGTGAATGGTTTCATTATTATGATGGAGTTTTTCAATGGGGTAATGTAAATTGATGCACCGTTGGGAGTGATGTCAGGGAACAACTGTTTATACAAGGTTTTTTACCTCATGGTTGGTGGGTTTCATTTTCTTTTTGAACTATATAGACATTAAATGTTATGTTTTTACTTTATTTTTCATATTTAATGGTTGGTAAAAACCAATCCAACATTGATTTTTACCCTAGGAGAGTGACCTTAACATCTCCTAAGGGTAATAGGTATGTTCGTTATGGAGAATGGGTTATCTAGGAAGGCTAAGTAAGCCCACTTCATTAGAAATTAGGTGATATCAATTCTGTAGTTGAAAGATTTTTCTTGGAAGATTGGGACAATTAGTAAAGATTTATTACCACATAAAGTGGATTAGGTTCAATACGTGTTTCTTGATTGCATCTCATAGATTCGACCTGAGTGATATTTTTTGTTTAAAATTTATCTAATTAGGAGTGTTTAACTAGTTTCTATTCCACCGTACTAAATTGAACCAATATATCGTAAAGAACATATGAATCATATGGAATAGTTTATGTGTAATGTATTTATATATCTGAGTAAGTCTCATTGGGATTCTCTATTTATTTCTAAGATGGATGATAAAACATTGAAGTTATGAGTTGATTATCATAAGTTAAATAAGAAGATACATAAGAACTGGAAACATATTCTTCATGTCGATGATCTATTTGATAATTTTATATGATCATCTATATTCCCCAATAATTAATTGGAATTTGAGTATCATTAGTTGATAGTTAAACCTTATCATATACTGTGAACTGATTTCAGAAGAATATTTGGCCAATATGAGTTTTTCATGATTCCATTTGTTCTGAAGAATGATTTGGATGTGTTTATGGCCATTAAAAACTAAATATTCCAATATTATCTTGACCAGCTTGTGTTTTTTATTGTCGATGAAATCCTATTGTACTCTAAGACTGATGATAATAATGACCAATATCTTGACATCATCTTTTGTAAACTGATAGAATTAGCTTTATTCCAATCTATCTAAGTAAAAATTATTTATTGACATGGTGCATTTCATGGGTCACATAATCTATGATGAATGTTTGACAATGACCCCAGAGAAAGTTCATGCAGTGGTTTCTTGGGAGCAACCCAATAATGTTATTGATATCCATTTCTTAAGGGGTTTGGTGGTTTATTATCTAAGATTCATCCATTATATTCCCATGAGGTATCACCACATCTTTTTTTAATTAAAAAGGGTATCATGTTTTAATGGTTTTTGGAATGACAACATGTTTTCATGGAGTTCAAAATCATTTGACTACTACACTATTTTTTATCCTACACAAGCCAAGTGATGAGTATACCATGTTTTATAACTCTTCTGGGATTTTACATAAAGCATTGATAATATAAGGAAAAAGATATGTGGTTTATTGGTGATGAAGTTTATAGCCACAACAGTTGAAATAACCTTCGCATGTTCTCATGTTATCTATGTGGATTATTCCCATATGTTTTGGAATCATTTAATGTTGGGTGAAAATTTTAATGACGGTACTAAAAAAATATCTTTGAAATAAATCTTATCACAATGATATTTGAATAATTAGAAATAGATATTTTTTTATTATAATAATCCATTTGAAATTAATATAGACTATATAATTGGAATGGGTAAAAGTTTTACTGATTATTTTATTAGAAAGAAATAGTCTCAGGATGTTTTAGAGTCCAGTTCAGAGAGGAAGATTATAACCGTTATGTCTGAGATGCATATTGAAGATGGGGATGGATTTGTGAAGATGAAACTCATATGCTTTTCAACAGACAACATAGTTCTGTTCCAGATTAGGGATAATAATTATGGGGATATGTATTTTTCATCCTTTAGGGATATCCTTGAAGGTGGAGAGTCGCCTTATAGTTATAATATCAATGGGGAAGAGATCATCTTTTTCTGGAACTGTGTTATTGTTCCTACATGTATATGTGTGGAGATTTTTTGTGAGCGGCATTTCATTATGTGTGAATTTTATCCTGGTTTAAAAAACGTTTACCTTGAATACACTGATATTACTATTTCCCAAGCTTGAAAAGAAGATTGCAAAGATGGTGAGATGATGTTACACCTATCAGTAGGTGAAGGTCGAGCATCAATGACATGGTGGTCTATTATAGCCATATTATAGTCTGGAATGGATGTGTGATGATATTACCATGGAATTTTTGGTGGGTATTTTGAATAATTCATGGAATAATGATGATATATCGGTTATTGTGGACCGATTGATGAAATTATCTAATTTTTAGTATCCCGGGACACATTCATCGTTGGATATTTGGATTAAATTTTTATCTAGGATGTAGTTACTTTATTTTTTTTCTCCATATAATAGTTTCATATTAGGGTTCAAATTTTACTATGTGTTTCTTCCAATTATTATAAAAGGAATCGGGTACTGATGTGTTTTTGGGTACATAATTTCTCCTAAAAGAGACGAGTAATTTAATTTTACAATTCAAGTGTTGGATGGAATGCTATGGAAATTAATTCTATATTATGGTGGACATTGGTAGATGAAATTATATCTCATTGATTTCACCAACAATAACAGTTATTAAGTGAATATTTTTATGGAACTATATGAGTTACTTTGTAGTAGTCCATTCAGATCACCTCAATGTTGTATAGAGGTTGAGGGGTCGGAGTTTTTAGGATCATGTACTATGTAAGAGACATCAAAGAAGGTTCAATTGGTTAAGAAGAATATGGATATGTCTCAGAGTAGAAATAAATCATAAAATTATGAAAATTTTCAACCTGATGAATTTATAGTGGGATATTGTGTATTTCTTATGGTGTAGCTAAGATTCAGTCACCATAGGATTCAGATGTAAGACATGTTGGTGACCGGGTTTGTTGGACCATTTGAGACCATGGAGATAATTAGATAGACAAAATATTGATTTTATCATAAAAATAATTATAGTGTTATGAATGATATATTTAATGATTCATTTCTTCACATGTGTCACCATAAAACCTCTCATGTGATCCAAGATGATGATGTTCAGAATTAGGATGGTTCATACTTTGAGAATTATTTGATTCATGTTGTGGATCATAGTGTGAAAGTGTTTCAAATAAGTAATGTGAGGTTGTTTCAATTGATTTGAAAACATGGTTTTTTTAAGGGGGAAATGGTTAATAGAAGCTGATATAATGGACTAATAGCCTAGACTTTTTTCATTAGAATCTTAGTTATTCATGGGTTTACATCTAAAGGATAAGTTGTTATAAGGTGGGTAGAAAGTAATATATGGACCTTTATGGGGATTTCATGAACTAATTTTTAGATATTTTTATCCGTTTAGTCTTACTTTTATTTATGATTGCCTTCAATGCATTCCGTTGAGTTTTAGAGGTTTTGGATGTTTTTTTCATAGTCCAATTAGGCGCCCATTTCTCCCAAATCATGTGACCTCCCCATTAAAATAGTGTACCCTTGGATAGTGGGGGTTTTCGTGATTTTTTCACCATTTTACAAGTCATATGACCACTTAGGAGAAACTGTGCACCCCATAAGTTGGGGTGCATAGTTAAGGAACACAATTTCGAAAACTGTGTGGACCCACCCAATAAATCGTCGACATAGGAATTAAGAATCCCAAAAATTTATTTAAAATTTCATGGACCCCTAGATTATATCCCTAATTGATTACACTCAACCTAATTAAAATTTCTTTTCTTATGACAGATCCTTATAGGATTCCTAAGCACCTAAAACCTTATTGGCGTGAATCAATGATCTGGGGTATTAGATCTAACCCACTGTGGTATGCTATAACATCCTTATTTTTGTTGCACTTTATCATGAATTTATTCCCCATTTGAGAGGGAAAATTATACCCTATTTTGAATGGTTTGGATCTAGGTTTTTATGGATCATATTTCGTTGAATATTTATCCTTGGTTTGGGTCCAGTATCTCATCCGCTTTTGTGAATTCAATCGTTCTACATCAAATTGAGGGATGCAATTTGGTGAGTGTTTGTCTAGGTATGTAATGTAATTTCTAAATCTGAAATTCTTGATTATAATCCTGAGTATGTAAATATTTAATTTCATTTCCATCTTGTAATGTTTATTTCAAATTAAAAATATGAATATAATTCGATTAAACCAGGAAAGACGTTACAGATCATGTTAGACTCATTAAATATTATGAGACCAGATATGATGGAAATAATTGGGGTGTTACAATACCATGTAAATAATGATTTATAGACTATGAAAAGGGTAATAATGGTATATCTGAATTGAATGAAATCCTTATTTCATGTTGATAATGTTAATTAAAAGGTTGGTTGTATTAAACTTGAAGGTTTAATGATATTTATAATGAAATTTTGATAAAAGGATTATTAGGGAAGTTGAAAATATCATTCATTATGATTATGTAAATCACCATGTTTTTTATTAATAAGTTAAATACATTATTGTGATATGAAAGATAGATTATAATTTTTAAGTCTTTGAACTTTTATATGTGTGTGAAATAAGTGATATTTGTGATTTAATGATAAATGAAGTGTGGGTCAGTGGTTGATGCCCCAAATACCCATGTGGCGTTATACTTTTTCTCCATGACCTCAACTGATTCATGTGAAAAATGATTTGTGGTAGAAGTTATAATTCTAAAAATACCCATGGGGAGCCAGACTTATTATATTACTCACAAATATTTTGGAATTATATTGATGTTCCATGTAACAGTGACCACTCACATGTTCTTTTCTCTTATGTGGTGATTGGTTCTGGTTTTGTAGGTCCATTATTTTAATTATTGGTCATTATGAGGTTATTGATGTTGACTTTATGAATTCCCTATATAGCAGGAACCTATTGATCATTGTGTTTCATTACATCCTTTATGATCACGCTATGTTAGTGTGGCATGTCAGTTGTTCTAGTTTTA
Organism: Viscum album; assembly: GCA_963277665.1. Classification (NCBI taxonomy): domain Eukaryota; kingdom Viridiplantae; phylum Streptophyta; class Magnoliopsida; order Santalales; family Viscaceae; genus Viscum; species Viscum album. The sequence goes on from OY728125.1 coordinate 399,810,859, forward strand.
GGTGGAGTTGCAATGTTCTCTACTGGGTTCTAATTTCGGCAGCGAGGGTTCCCTTCCTGGGTTCAGGTGCGGTGTAGGCCAATCAGGCTATTGAGGTGTTGGAATGTGGATGGTCTATTATGGGTAGTGTGGTGGGATGTGAATGACATCAGTGTTTGTTCCAATGATTGGTGTGTTTCACATCTAGTGTGGTGCAGCAGGTCAGGCACTCCCTTGGTGGTTTTATTTTTTGGGGTGGGTTGGGTCTTGGATTGGTTTCTTTGGCCTACCCACTTTTTTTATTTTTTTCTCATGCTTTAATGGTGGATCACCATGGCACATTGTTTTATCTCTTTTTTAGTTCTCACTTATCCCAAGAGTAATTTTTTAAAAAATAAAAAAATTAGTTAGCAAGGTAACATAGATATTTGAACATTGATTTCCACTCCCATGTTCCAGAAATGAAATTTTAATTATATTAATAATAAAATACCAATAAATAATGAAATATCATATTATTATGATATACAGTTCATACTATGTAATGGGACAAAGAATGTGTGATTAGTTGGGGTTCCCCCATAAACAGTGGGGCTGATGTGTTTTGTTAAAGAATAAACAAATGTAAACCATTTTTAATTTTTTTTATTCTCTAAAAAATTGTATACACTCTTAAATATTGGATATAACATTAAAATAATTTTTTGTTTCCCTAATTTTTTTACATTAAACCCTACTCTTGAATCATGATTAGTACTTGAATAGACTTTATGTTTGTAGGATAAGACAAGGGAATGTTTCATATGTTAGACATATATGTTGGGATTCAGGACATATCATGGATGAGGGAAACATAAATGATGTCATGAACTTCATGTAATATGAATGTATGTGTTAATTTTGGGGTTTAATTTAGCACTTGAAGCTTTTATAAACTGACATATCTATTATATTAGATTATGGTCATTTTCCATATTTTGGATTCATCATAATATATTGGTCTTTATTGGTTGATTATTTGTTATTTTATTTTCATTTTGATATTTCATATTTATTTCTTCTTTCGTAATGCTTTTATAAAAAGGATATTGTTTCTACACATTACATATTAGATACTCCTTACTATTTTGAATCATATGTCTTATGGGGAGGCTCTCCTGAGGTCATGTGGCGAACCGGCTTAGGTAAGAGGTATGTGGTACCTAGGTTGGGGAATTACAATTTATTAATCCATCCAAATAGATAAATAATATGAGACTTCAGGGACATATTATAATGATTCGTGAAGATATTGGAGGACGTTATCATAGTTCAAAATCAACTTTATAAGATGATAACATCATATGGTACGACATAAAAATGGATTAATATTTGGATTGTTTGATATGATGAGTTTAATTAAAATAAAAATAGTAAAATGTAATTTATCAGTTAATTCATGAAAAATAATATCCAATGAAATAAATTTGTTTTAAGAGTGAAGAAAAATAGAAAAAATAAATAGATTTTTGACAATGTTTTTAACATTTTCATGAGAAGAGAAGATTCATGTCACATCCAAAATCCATTTTAAAAAAGGTGAAGTGGAAATTTCTAAAGACATATACATTTAAAATGTATATTTAATAATAGTGACATGAGATATATAGAATAGTTATCCAATTGAAATGTTGTGAAAAAAGATAAAACATGTGATCATGAAAAGAAACCCCTTATTAATATTTTAACGTAGATATCTTCATACCTAGATACTAAAAAGAGTTGTAATGAATCATATTGAAATTTGGTAAATAAAAAAATGAAGATCAGTGGGGAAATTATAAGTTCATATTTCTAAAAAATTATAATTTATTTTATTTTTGGAATGAGATATAAAATACATAGAATGAAAATATTCCTTAAAGTGGATAGGAATTATTATTAATAATTTCAAACTTTCCTGTGGAAGAAATTCATCATGGAGGAGGCTAAAAATTAAAATTTTACATTTACCCATATAGAAATGGAAATTTGGTTTTATTAAAATATTATAGTGAATGAAGACAAGCAATTGAAAATAATCTTGAAGACGAAACATTATATATTAATGCAATGATATTGGAGTTAACAAAATCACAAGCATATTTAATAATATGATAAATCAAAAAACAATAAACGGATAAAACAGGATGGGTTTAGAAATTCACATAATTTTATTAAAGTTATGATAAAAAATATTTAGGTTAGTATATACACCACAAAACCCAAATGAAGTGGTTAATATTGAAAACATTTCAAATAAATAAAACCGAGTTAAGACATAATTACAACTTGGTATATATATGATTTCAAATAATATAAAAGTGGGATTACATAATTGAATTATAAATAAAAAAATTGAAATCACATATCAATGAATGGATGTTGAGATAAAAACCTTTCCTTAAGTATCAACTACCAATAATGCTTTTCAAACTCATTACTACTCGGAATAACTCATTTGAGAAATAAATTAAGACGTTGAGGGGTATTATTTTTTGAAGGCCAAATATTATATGATTTGGCTATGACTGTTGGGGAGTGATGTTATTAGATATTTTTTTAAACTACGGGACTTCTATTTTAGTGATATTTTTGGTGGTTAGTTACTCCCATTGTAAGTGACATGAGTTTTATTTTTATACTAAGATGTGCATGATTCATGGAAGCAGGCTTTAAAAAAGGGAAATATTGGATAGGGGATGAGTTAAGTTCAATAAAATCCTATACCAAAAATTTGGTGGCATTTTTAAAATGTTTTAGGTCTTTTAGATAATGATTTAATATTTTTTTCATTTTTGGCATGTATGGTGGTAACTAATTTTTAGCTTATGAAATTTTGTTTTTTACGAAAAAAATAAAATAGGATTTATGAAAGTTTATTTGGCATTATGATTACAAGTATTAAATGCATTTTATCAGATAAAATTTATAAAATTGATAACAATTAATTCTATGATAATAAATGTATTACATTATAATTTTTTCACAAAATTAATTTAAAAATTATTTTGAAATGTAAAATTTCTCTTTTAAAAATAAGATTAAAATTTATAAATATATAATTTTACATATAAAGTAATTTTTTGGTAAATAAAAAGGTTTTATAAATTTTTTATTCTTATATCATAATGTTGTAATTAAAGTCATGGTATTTGTAAAAATAGTATTATTCTCTTTCTAGATAAGAATTAATCTATTTAGAAAAATCTTAAAACATAATCATGTGATAATACTGTTAGGATGAATCCCAAGATGAATTATATTTTACCAAAATAATTCTACAAATATTACAAATTTAATTGTGAAATAAAAATATAATTTATGTAGAAAAGAAACACTTTTAAAAAAATTGATCTTTAGAAATAAGGAAGAGTCCTAAATACTATTTCATATTTTTTTATAATATGAAATGAGTTTTTATATATTTTTTAAAAAATAAAAAAATAAATATAATCATTTAAAAGTTATTAATTTAGTTTCTTAAGATAAAAATAAATTATATATAGTAAAATAAATTTCTCTAAAAATATATCAAAAATAATATTATTCTAAATTATTATTTACTAATTAATTGATTAATAAGAGTCATTTAAATTTAATGATTATATATTTATTAACCATAACCTTAACTATTATGAAAATTTTATTCCATATAACATAAAATATATCCCACTAGTAATTACATGATTATATAATTCTATCATTAACATTCACAATACATTTTCACCACTACATAAGTTATAAGGGTATGATTATATCTATTGGTAGTCATGATAGGGGAGTCAAATGGAATGTATTTCATTGAAAATAACACAATATTTAATTTCTATCAAAAAAAATTATAACATACATTAATTATATGAGTTCAGCCTAGGAGTATTTTAGCATATATCCTTAATGATGATACCTCAAATTCATTCTCAGAAAAATGGAATTAGAAGTAATAATTGTACTACCTGATGAAATTTCCTTCACATTATTTATATATTTTTGTAATATGTTTACTTCAATTTATACAAGATTATTCAAAGTCTATGTTACAATGTCTATATTTATCATAATATAATATTTCACAGTTTTTTTAGATTGGGTTTTCTTGAAATGAATTCTATTACACATAATATTAATTCAAATAAAATTTCATATTAAAATATTGAGTAGCTACACTCCTATTGGCCCCCAGATTTTGATCTATTACCCATTCCCATGTGATGAGAAATAAAACATTCGGGAATATCAAAGGGCACATTCCATGTTTTAGAATAAAATTAGTAGTACACCCCCCTACAATGATCATAGACATTATCCGTATATAGCTAGCTATATTAGGATTTCATTAAATGAAAAAAATCTATCCACAAAACCCACTCCAAATTTAACTCAATAATCCATGGATATGACTTTACCTACTTGGGATAGTTCTTTTGTGGGATGAAGTTACATAGTCTATCATACAAGAAATGCACTGGACCTTCCAACCAATTTTATTTTACATTGTCTCACACAAGATTCAATTCACATTATGACCACTAACTCAACACCCAAGATAATACCTTATTCCAATTGGTTGTTAATCTACCTGATAGTTCCCATATATGTAGTGTATGTTCTTCTATATGGTTATATCAATCAATATCCACATCCCATAGAATCCCTACTATATATTTCCACTCTATTTTGATGGAACTCGTCATCTTCAACCATTTCCCACCTAACTATAGATTATAAAACATGGAATGAAATTTTCAGAACCTACCCATTGTCTCTATACTATGTAAACATGAACCCAATAATCTCATACATATGGTGTACAAATAAACATATGACCAAAACATGGTTAACCACCATTTCCAAATATTATAACGGTCAACATGACCTATATAACAACAACAAACCATGTTTTACCATATCCAATTATTAACATTATTAATAGAATCATGGGTTACACTTATCAATTATTTAAGGAAACAAATCAGACCCCACTTCTCATGGAACATCATCTACAACATGTGAAATCTTCCCCGTTAGGCCTTGAAACAATAAAACCAATAATTCCAAGAAATACTTGAAAAAAATACAGTTTACTGCATAAAAATACCTTTAAGAATGTCACATTAAAATTTTAATATCCAATGGTTATATTAAATGTCACATACATGGCCATACCCATGTATAAGTAATACATTAAAAATAAGAACATATAAAACACAATTATTATCTAGGTACCCTATACCTAAAGTTAAAATACTCTTCTCATATATAATCTAAATAAAATTCATCTTCAATCAAATGAAATTAGGATTCTGAATAAAAAATAAATATATTTTAATAAAAACTCATATCATTAATATCTATATTTGAAAGAGAATATATATGAAATCAAACCCTACCAATGTAATAACATCTGATGAAAAAATAGAAGAATGGATAAGAAATGAAAAATATATAACATGGTATAAGAATTAACAAGATAAGGGGATATGGAATATGATTTCCCAGGCTGTTATAAATTTTTTGATGTCCTCATTAAAATTTAATTTATTATAATTACTAAAATCCATGATTTTAAAAAAACAATTTTCTCAAGGAACAACATAATGTGGCACCTTGGCTCACAATGAAATTCCCTCATCTAGGAAAACCCTCTTTATATAACCCAATGGTTCACAAAATGAAATAGCCCCATCAAATCAAACTATAAAAAATACTTCACAACCCATGTCATGTTGCATTTTGATTATATCCTTCATGATAGAGTATATCTGAATATAACCCTCATCATGTAACATCCCATAATTTTTTTCTTGATCGACTGCCAGTATAAAATATAATATCTCTAATGAAAATCTTAATCCTATTTAATTGTTAGAACAAATATAATCTTATGAGAAAATATTTTTTAATTTATTAAAAATAATCACAATGCCAAAATTTCCTTGAATGTGAAATTTTTTTGACTTTCCAAAAAAATCATTCCTTACACTACACTCTTCACAATATAGTTCCCCTTGGTTGTTCTATATCCTTCAACCCAAATAAAAAATATATAATTTAACACAACTTTATACCATGGTTTGTTCCCTTGAATTATGGAGTTTTTCCCCAACTCTATAAATTCATCCACAATCCCAGAAAAACTCCCCAAAACATGACTCCAAACCTATAAAAAATAGATATGAAATAAAACAAGGTCCAAATAAGTTTGATTCACAAAATATATAACTTAAATCAATTCACTTTAATACATGATCTATTAGATAACCCCCTCTATATAATAGTGCACACCAAGATATCATATCCCACAAACTAATCAACCCTTTTTGAAACACAATCATCCAAGATAGACCAATACTGAAAAAATGATATGATACTAGAGACACCAATCACTTCCCTAATAGTACTAAAAAATAGAAATAATAAACTAATTTATTTTATTTTTAATCTATGTCGTTAGAATGAGCTACCCTGTAAGGTCTTGTTCATACTGTCCAACATTCCTTTGGTACCACACTAACTATTATCCTGAATCCCATACACATTGTTCTCCCACCCATAAAAAACTTAGAATTCATCATCATTAGCATCACTCCAACTCTCATTATCATTCCACATCATACATGATTCCCAAACCTCGTCCAACACTTTATAGTTTCACTTATCATAAAAAAAATAACGAACAAACACCCGTCATGAATAATCATAACCAATACAATGAAATTTAACTTATGATTTTCAGTATCAGTCCATGTTTTTTAGAATTCATAAACTCAATAATGTGAAGCTAACCCAAATATGGATAACATTATTCTTATCCTCCCTATGGATTTATCCTCAATATTAGATACTAACCCAACTATTGGGTTTCTTGTCCACTTCAACAAAATATACATATCAGTAAATACTATATTATTTGACACAATAATACTCTCATTCTACATATGAAACTTGATTGAAACCCAATCTAGGACCCTTACTTTACTGTGAAGTTATCCAAAAAAATCTTCAGATGTCTCATTTGGCCACATGTATAGAACTAATTTTCCAAACCAAATATTAAATATTTTTACACACAAGAAATACATCATTTATAACCCAAAAAACATTGAAAAAAATTATTATTTTCTCCCACTACCCTACTGGGTCTCCTCATGACTGTAGATATATCTACCTATAGCTCTAGTAACTATCTAACTAGATAATGCCACACAACTACTCATGATTCTCTAGTTATCTTTATTTCCCTGGAACCTCAACATGTAAATAAAGATCATCTCCTCCCTCATGCAATGTATGAGGTGAAATTCTCAATGGTAACACTTATCCACTATATAAATTCTCCAATAGAGGTTGTTCATGTTGATTATTTATATGAAAAAATACCATTCCCCATACAAATATAATAGTCCAGATATTATTAATTTGTAATTTTTTGACACGAATCACAACAAAATAACTAATAAAGAAAAACCAATTATCATTAAACATCATGGAACCATATAATCCTCCCTAGAGCTATGTACCACACTCCCAACATACAACTTGAACAAACATGATGATGAGACCAGGAATGAAAATGTTGTATAACCAAGTAAAATTAATCGAAGAATATATATAAAACACAACATAAAGGTTACTAATTTCACTTTACTAATTGAAACCCATTATTCTACCAAAATCAAAATATTGATCACAAGAAGGAACATGCATGTCTTGGGATCCCAAAATTATAAGAATATCATATAACAAAATGATATAACATAAGGACTATTGTAGAATATGACATACATATGGAAAATGGATTAAGTATAATTATTTACGATATATTACATTTAATTTTATATTTATATCATAAATGTTCCCTTATATGATCATATATTAGACATGTGTGGATTGTAGTTGAATGATCCATATGGAATGATTCACTTATCATAGTTGAATTTAATTGAAATGCAGTAAATATATAAGATTTTTCAATATTATTAACTAATAATGTCAAAACATAAAATCAATAGGTGATTTATGGTTCAAGGGTTACCTTAGATGTAATAGATATCATTACTCATACATTTATAAAATGTATTAGTAAATGAATCACATGATTATGTTCCTAATATCCTATATAAATGATGCTTGGCTATGAGTATGGTGTGTGCCTCTCCTAGAGTGATCTCGAGCCAAACCTATCTTCCTCAGAATGCTATCCTCCTTCTCCATTATTTTATTTTGAGATACTATCATATCATAAAATTTTAAAATACCATGAACAAATAATTTGGTTGATTTGGTAAAACCTTTGGATATATCATGGAGGGATGAACTTTCCAATTTTTTCCTTTGTTTCCATCAAAAACTATTTCATGGTCACGATTTTAACATAAAATAGTATAAGGAATATAACATCATTATCTTAATTAAATTTAAATTTTAGGCTCTGAGCTAATTTTTTATGATGCCTCAAGTATGCTCTCTACAAACCAGAGGATACCAACTAGAATCGAGGTCCTTGCATGTGTCCGTGGAGAGATTATGACCTCTTATCAGAGTAAACACTATAAAAAAGATCAAAATATCATATAAGTAGTAATAAAAAGTCTGTGAATGTCGTTAACAAACTATAACAGAACATTCTTTAATAATTAATGAAATTCAATAAAATCATGAACATCCATTTCATATATATTAGATCTGTCACCCAGTGGTCTGACCATACATAAAGGAGTTCATAAAAAATTAAAAAATGTATACAGATCATCCACTAAATCTGAGCTAGACCACATACCTGGACTCCATGACATTGTTAAACTACACAAACCAGATAATAATAATCCACACTTCTAGCATCGCTAGATCATGTAATTGTTGGCCTCTTCACAAACTACCATGCATCTATGATAAACCTGAAATGATGAAACATGGTCTTCACGCAAACCAACATGCGCATACAGAGGTAAGAAATATTCTTAGTAGGCCACTCCAACTATGAAACTATAATATTATTCCATTTTTTCATTCTCATTCAATATGATAGACCTATCCAAGTCACAAAAGTATAGATAAATCAAGTTACATCATGTGAACCACTGTCAAACTATGTGACCATAATCATGTTCAACTAGACATGTTCCATCATGCATATCTAAATTTACATGGGTATACGTGTTTTTTTCCATAAATATACAAATATAAAAAAAATTGTGTATATATGATTAAGGTTAAAAAATTGCATAAAAGAAAAAATAAGTAGATCCTTAGGTATATAATCATGATCTCCTAGAAATTCTGTGAAAAAAGAATTGAGCAGGATATTGTACCACCAAAGCAATGTATCATCATGTCGATCTCGGGGTCCATAATCCTAACTGAAATTACATGCTTCATCCAGAGTAAGAAGTTTTATTGAATATGCCATTTCACCAAAGGAGTATACACTTCTTAACTATAGGAATTCCTAACAATTCAACTCGAATAATCTCTCAGGATATGAACCATATGATATGTAAGGATATCTCATCGGTGAGACACCATTCCCACCCTTTGAGGTCTCTAATATGTTAGATCATAATCATACTCATTACATAAGAGATCATAATCATCTGTTTGTATATAATTATGTGAAAATCCTTGTCCAGTAACGGGTAAAATTAATCAATCCTAGAGTGAGAAATCATACCTATAACATGGGAGTGAATAATCATCCACATGTATAACCGATCAAGTAGGGAATAACCATCCTCATCACATGTCAATTAGAGGAGAGCAGAATCATCCTCATTACATATAAAAATTCTATTATAGGGTAATAACCACCATCACTCAGTAGATAGTTATCATATATGAGTATCATTACCTGGGTCTCCAAATACATATATGATAATCATAGTCTCAAAATCCAGATTCTAAAAGGCACATATAGATATCATAATAATATAATAGTAAAAAATATAGGATCAACAGCCATATCCTTGGAAGTGCCTTTGGTTATCCCCATAAATTTAAAAACAATATGGATTAGAACTATGATCCCATGAAATATGGTTGGGAATCCCATAGATAAAGGAATCCACATCACATTAGGATCATCAGTAGCTAACCAAGAATCAACTATGGCAATCATTTCAACATTAGTAATAAACATTTGAAGTATAAATAAAATATTAATGGTGGACTAATTCCAATCTGACCACTAATTCCACAACCCCATGGTCTTACAATTTCAACATGTATTCTATGGTGAAATATGTTACATTATTTACCAAAACACACTGTACAAGCTTAGTGTCGGCCAAACATGGTTTGTGTTCTAAAATCCTCACATGGGTGTGTACTCCAACTATCCATGGAATTTAAAATCCCATGTACACACCATTTTGATAATGTAAAAGTCATGTACCCTGCATTGTGTACCTACTCGTGTACCTCACATGGCCTAACCGTGTACTTTTCTTGGATTTTTACCTTTACATGTCTTTACACCCACACGGGGTCTTTCCATGTACTCTACAGGGCCAGGTGCCCCTTCCTAAGTTATCTGGATGGGTACTCATCTAGATGTCTAAGTCCAAGTACACAAAATGTATACCCCATAAATGATATGTACTTATAAATCACCAAATTTCCCAAATATAAAGAACATACAACAAGTCTTCCTAAACAACATTTGTGTGATCGATATTTTAGAATGGGAAATATCTCAAATTTATAAAAACCATGTTTTCTTCCCCAAAACATTCACATAAAACCACAAGGGTAATAATCATGAATAATAGGGATTTAAAACTATAAAATGGTAAATTTATGTTATTTGACATGAAAACATAAAATGACAATCATTTGGGTGGAATCTAGATAAGCATATCTCATTTCCGTGCTCCATGGAAACCACATGACAATCTGAAGCATCAAGAGCTTCCTAATAGTATATATCTTCCCTTGTCTCTATTTATCTCTCTACCACTCAATTTTTCTCTATATATGGAGTTATTAAGGATAGAATCATGGGAATCAGGGGAGAAGTAAGAAAAGAAAATAAGAAAATAAATGAAGTAACAAAATTACATATTTATTTCATCTCTGAAATATTTATATTCAAAATATTCCATGAATAATATTTCACAATGTTTTATGAAGAATATATTTATTTTTAAAGTGAGATATTCTATAATTCAATATCATTTTAATTGATTCATGTTCCATATTTAGTTTTTTAGGACATGAATTTCCAATAATTAGGAGATAGTTATATAATCTCAATTTATTCACACAAAATCAAAAATGTTAAATTCATTTAGAAATACCTACATGTATATTTTGATCCATGTATGCGTTGTGGAATTATAACTTGCAGTGTTTTAATCATATAATCATTAAGAGTCTTCCTTGATGGGCCATCCTTCAATATTCGACTGGATCCCAATAATTTACTTTTTTTTGAAACATAATTACATGAAGAAAATCGGGTCTACATATTTTTAATTATTCCCAATAATGTCAAAATAAATATTATTAAATTTTTGTTGAACAATAAAGATAAATGTTCCTTACCATATATATTCAATATAATGTGTATAATGATTATCAATGTCAAAAAAGAAAAATATTCTTATGCATAATGATGGATTGATCCACACTGTTATCATTTATAAAAGGTTAATTCCTACATATTGGTGATTTTGGAAATCCCCTTAGAAGATTTCAAATTTACATGATTTCTTGGAATTAATTATTGTGAATCCATCTAAATGTTATATTTTCATCTTTATAACTATAATTGTAGATATCACTCAAATAAAATTAGGGAATATTCAAGAAATATCATATCCATTTAAAACAACTCAAAATATCTTCTAACCTAACACATGGGATAATATATAAATGGTTGGATCTTGTAATATTAAATAATGGACCCTAATAAAAAACGATATACAATTTTGAGTCCCTCACTAGCTAGAAACTTCAAAAATATATTAAATATTTTAGATAACACATTAATTATTATATTATCTATTAATATAGATATTAGGTCAACAATCATCACATATTCCAAATGTCACATGAATATATATATCCAATATCTTAATGAAGCATCCTAAAACATAATTTACCATTTATGATGGTAGAAACACACTTATTGGTTCCATAATTTTAAATCACATATTAGAATTTTCCTTTTATCATGGAGGCATTCCATATTGATGAAATAAAAATAAAAATATCAGATCCGCACAAGTATATATTCACATAAAGGATATTAATATTAGGGATGAATATACTTTGGAGGATACAATATATAAGAATGAAATAAAATTTGACTTATATGATCTAGAGAAGGATCTTAAAATAATCAATGGTAGGTGATTGTATTCTATAAAAGGAATTGAAATTAATTCTTATTTTTTCTTGATTTTGTTTGTAATTTTAATGTTAATTAACATATTTTAGAGTTTATTAAAGTGTATTGGAGATGGTATGTGTTGATTAAAATAAAAAAACCATCTTATTTAATGATATCAAATTGATATGTAAATTTATTTGAAAATTGTATGATAAATTATATAAATATGATACATCCTAAATAATAATGTATAAAATATAACAACGTGGAGAGACACCTTGAAATCATATGAGTCATTTGGACATTGAATAAGAGTAATTTGGAATTATTTTAGTATATTTTTGTGAAGTTAAGATCATTAATATGATTTATTTTCCAATTTATAAGAATATTCTATGAAGCATATGGGTAATAAAACACCTTCATAAGGGTAATTGATTGATAAATTCTGAATGTTCAGGAGATCATAAGATTTAAAAAAAGTAATTATTGTTTTATAAGAAAAATATACTTAATTGAACTCTTAAATAATAATTATAATAGTGATGGATTTTTTAAAATGGGGATTTTCATTGATATGTTTATGAGTCATGTAGTAAAAATGTCAGAGTCATATGATGTGTATAAGATACAACATGAATTTCAAAAGAGTAATATAAGAAATATTATTAATCCTCTTGTATTTATGCTGATTTATGAATACATAAATTCCATTAAGATTATTTTTATGATTAATTAACACTTTTGTAATATCACTTGATGTGTGAATTTATATATGGGAATACATCACCCAATATGCATATGGTTCATAACTATTGAGAACACAAAAATGTGATAATTAAAATATATTATGTTATAACATAAGATTCAATTTATTTGATGGAAATTAAAAATTTATAAATGGTAAGAGATTCATAGTTGTGAATTTAAATAGAAAATCCTTATGAAATGATATTTATGTCAGGGTCAAGAGTAAAATATTTATAAATACAAGAGGATTGTATTTAGAATTTACTTACACCAGACAAAATATTATATATTAGATTGTTTCTTCATTGAATTATACATCATATATGACATTTTTATACAACCAAAGTGTTGAAGAGATGATATGTAGTCTATGGGGTGTATGATTATACTATGATGAATTATATGAAAGAAATTTAAGTTAAAAAATAATCCATAATAATAGGAACAATCTCAATATGATGAAAAAATGAAATTAATCCTGTAATGAACCAAGCCGAGATATCATTTGACCTGACACCTGGCCCGGTCTGTGACAAGACCCGAAGGGAATTACCGCTCCTCATGGGCTGACAACTAGTGCCATGAATCATATATAAATCAAGGGGGAACGATTTCAGACTAATAACCATGATCAAATAAATAAACTAATAAAATAGAGAATGTAGCAAAAACCCAAAACTGAACATAAATAAATAAATAGTTGATCTTGATAAAATATGTAACTGAACAGACTGAAAACTAAAGTATGAAAAATTAAACTAAGAACATAGTAAAACTGGACCAAGATACCTCTATCTTTATGTGACATCTTGGCCACCTCCAACCATATGACCAAACTTGGTCCAACTATAAGCACCTGAACCAGGATACCTAAAAAAATGTTGAACATGCAAAACAGCTCGGGTCTACCGACACCGAGTGGTATAGGTAAGGTGTGAGCTAAATTCTTAGTATGAAATCACCATATAATACAAGTGTTTCCTTTCCCAAAAAAGTCTATTAACACTAGTTTTAGATATAATTATAAAAATTGATTTTTCCCATTTTATGAAAAAACCCCAACTTTATCGTTTCAAAGGCCAACACCCACCGCCATCAATTATTCAAGAAAAATGTCATTTTATAACAAAAAACAAACCCAAACAATACTAGTAACAATTTTTCTTGAAACAAATTTGACTATAAATCAATTTAAAAGAATTAAACCTTAATGAAAAAACACTTACATTCAAAATTACCAACCCAACCTATTGTACACTGATGTGAGGTGCAATACTATCATTAAGAATTAGTCACAGTAACACCCCTAGGTACTTGCTATATTTGTGCCCCAGGTACCTCGCATCTCGGTGTAAGAGTAACCAAAACAATATTTGTTCTAGTGCACGAGCCACTAGTAGGGAACCTAACTATAACCTAGTGGTCACCAACATCATAGTTCAGTTGGTGTTGTCATCGTCAAACTTGCTACGTGAAATATGGGACAAACACCACAGGATCCCTAGCATACTAGTAAAAGTCCACCCACCTAGATACCTGGGCTTACCTATTTTTTCTCAATCAAATTTCACACATCACATGTTACCAAATAAACCATATATCAACCAAACCTAGCATCTCATTTCTTAATCCACCTTTTGCACATCACAAACACATTCTTGATAACTTTTTCACCGCAAAACATTTAAAAGTAATGTCTAAAACCAAGAGGAACACCACTTCCCCAAGAATTTTATAAATAAACATTTCCACATTTTAGGAAAACATGAAACTCTAATAACATGCAAAACTGGCCATTATTATTACAAAACCAAATAAATTTATCAACACATTTACAAACCATTTCTAAAACCATCTTAAAATGTGCAATGCCAAATGGCCCCTCAAGACAAATATTTTCAAAAACACACACACCAAAACCAAAACAGGCATACACCCCATGGGATTCCATTTTAAACCATATTTATGAAACCAATATTTCAAGGAACATCCAAAAAATATTTCCACAAAACCCACCATTTTCTTTAAAACCACATCCATCTATCCACATTATTTAAAGAACATAAATCAATCCCATTGTAATCATAAAACCCTTATTACAACATTTTAAAAAATTTAACCAGATAAATCAATACCAAACCATACACAGAAAATAAAGACAACAAACAATAAACAACCATCCCACCATTATCAAGGATAAACATTTAACAAAAACACCCAACATAACTTCAATGAGCAGTGACATTTTAAACAATAACCCTAGGTGCAATAAACCCAGGTATTTCACACAAATCTCTTTGAATTTTTTTTAGTAAACTATACCAACATAAAATCATCATTCTCATAAATACATAAATATATTAGAGGTATTAAGGACACTTAAAAATTAAATGAAAACACATAAGTGCTCGGGGAGTGTTTTGGAAAGGAAAAGGAAGGAAACTCCTACCTCAACCATGTGATAATGCGATGAAAATTCAATGGAGTAGAGATATAATCACCAATGACCATTCAAACACCCAAGATCTAAAGAAAAAAGAACCAAACATAAACCCTAGACGTTAGGGTACATACATGGAAGAAAACACTAAAGAAAACCCTAGAACATAGAGGGGAAGAGAAGTAGAAAAGAATTGGTGATGAAAACATGAAGAATAACCAACCATTCATTAATAATTTCCCAAAAAGTTCCTCATATCAAAGAAGGAAGTAGGGGGAGGGTCCTTCGGTCGATTCCTAATAGATAGGGAATCATTTTTAGGTGGTAGCCCCTAAATCAGAGTCCACGTCAAATGTTATAAAGCCCATAACGGGTTGTATGGTTTTACTGCACAGTTTGTCAAAATGTGTGCAAACTGTGTGAGGGATACTGGAAAACTCATTAAAATTTTCATGGATGGGTTGAACGGTTTTTCTAGGCCATGCTCAAATCATACAACCCCAAAATTTGGCCGAAAATCCCCAAATTACACCCCAAACACTAGGGAATTTAACCCAATGATCCCAAAATGTTTTAAACACAAAGTAGTGACACTGTGGGTGTCAAAAACCCCCATACATGAAACATTATCTTAATCCCAAAAATAATAACTAATAATATGTATAAAATCAAACCCAAAACCAAAAAAAACACAAGGAAATTTGGGGGATACTAAACCTAAACCTCAACCAAAAGATCCAACATCGAGGAAAGAATAAAATGGAGTATCTGTGGTCAGGGTGTGAAAATTATCCCCAACAAAGACACTTTATGCCCCTAGAAATCCACAAATACAAAATTAAACCAAAGCTCAAGTCCATTCCTGACAAAAACCAAGGGGAAAGAATGACCCCCGATATGATTATTCACTCCATAAGTCACACCCGACCGATTAATAAAAAACCAGAATGCATGAATGAGGATGAGGGGAGAACACAAGAGGGTTCTCCCCACCATAGGAAATCAACTAATATGAAAAAAAATTTAAACCCCAAAAAAACTTCCACATAGAAAGTAGAAACAAGGGATTTCAACATTTTAAATTTCTGTTCAACTCACATGGTATGGCTACATGGTTTTCCAAACTGTGGTTCAACTCTATGTTAACTACTAGAAAAAAGGGGCACCCCGCATGGCTTGGATAAACGGTTTCAAAACCGTGTGCCAACTGTTCAAATGCCTCTATATAAAAAAGAAACAAAGCTTCACGGTTATGAGACATACCGTATGGTCGTGCACTGGTCGTGTAGTTGGTTCTATCTGCCTGACTGGGAACCCATGGTTTTGACTAGCCAAGAGATAACTGTGATTCAAATGAAGAAAATCCCAAGAACTCCAAAAAACAAAAACATCGACCATGGTCAAACCTGAACATCCATATACAAGTTGGACACTACCACCACTAAAAGAAAGAAACCTCCCAAACAAAAAAACCCATAATAAACCAATTATACAAATCAAAAGCATCTCAAAATGAGCACTTCCAAAGGTTAAAACCCCGACTGGCATACACAAAGGTAAGACACACACAGAGGATAATGAAAATTTTAAATGCTACATTAATATAGACTCGACTATTTAGGTTATAAGAGATTGAGTTCATCGCACCATTACCACAAATGCTAACCTTACAAAATCAAGGTATCAAGAACAATGATATGTTAAACATTTCTCTACCAACATGGAATAAAAAACTTGGTTAGGTATCACACCCCCTGTCACTCCTAACTGTGTAGAAGCTTCACCTAAATACCTATGGTTGGGGATCTGATGGTTGAAGTATCTCCTGCCTCACAGTTTGGAAACACATACTCCTTTCAAGAAATCATTTTCAGATATCTCCTCCTACAGAACTTCTCCAAATGACCAGACTTCCACTACAATGGAAAGTCTTTGGAAGAATATGACAATAGGAATTTGTGTGACAAAATCGGCTACACTAGAAACGTACAAGTGAACAGTCTGAAGAACTAGAAGTTTGTGCCGGCAAAGGAATTTTATCAAAAACCGGTTCCCATGGGACACTCTACTCGCTAGATGATGAACCTTCATGAGAACCAACAACCATTGGCTGCACCCCCAAAACCAGCTCATCCATGAATGCCTCATCCACAAACCTCTAGAAACAGGTTTCACCGAATGAGAGCACATTCTCAGTAATTTTAGGATGAAAACCCCAGACCAAGAGAGGGGCCTTCATTTGATCCTCTGATGCTACTTCTAAATAGAATGGAACCAGCTCTCTGAAATTTTCATCAAAGAATTTAGGGATCCTTAACCCATCCCAACATCCTACAGCTATGCCACATTTCTATGCTTCACCTCCTCTGGTATGAATGGTTCGAATAATGTGGCCATAAACTCCTCCCATGACATATGACATTCGATCGATGATGGGGAAACCAACCCCAATAGTCCAAGGTTGGACTCTCAAAAAAAACTTTTAACTGCGGGGACTCTAAAAACATAGAGAGGTCCAAATGACATAAAGACATTCTTGAATTTCTCAAGACACTCAAACAGCCTCAAACGAACCACAATAACCATAGAAAATAGGAAAATCATTTGAAGGAAAACGTACCATGCATGACTCATTTGGAACTTTGGGGAACTTTTTGGGTAGCATTTTTTGAACAACACAAAAAGCACAGACCAAATCCAACATCAAACTGAGACACAGACAAATATGAAGACATCAAAACAAAATCAACTAGCTTATAAGCCAAGTAATAAAAACACCACCATAAAATCCTTTTTCAAAAACCATCATTTTCCTTTTAGAACTCAAAACTGCCTTCTTCGATGGCTAATTCCCAAGTTCCAATAACCCCTTTTTCAAGAAAAAACAAATTCCGAAAATCATTTTCTCATTCAAATACACTTTAGGAAAACCATATTAAGCCTTTAATTCCAAAAACCATCCCATGGTATCGCATGAATTGTTACATGTGTGTCAGTTCATTCCCATCCTCATGTGCCAACAAGCACTGCTCACACATTCCCACACACATGTCAACTTCCATAAGAAATACTAGAGGCCACATTCCATTAACATTATCAAACCCCAGACACCCTCAGTGTTTGAGAACCAACTTTACCAATTTAAAACCATTTCATGGAAAACACTTATGTTTTTAAATCCATTTTCATTTCAAAATCCACTTTCATTTCCAACATACAATTACACTAACTGAAAAAAAATGAAACCCAACCAATAATGGAACATCGAAATGGGGGACTACTGTATACGCCTAGCCTGATGACATGGTGGAGAGCCAGTCCCCATGTAAGGCATAACACATGTAGGGACTTGAACTGGGAACTTGGAATTCACATGGGTAGCCACCCCACGTAAGGCCACAATATAACCTGACTATCCTATATTGTCATTCCCAATCCAAAAACAACACATGACATAAAACTCAATACCATACTACCCCTGTTGACTTGAGGTTCTGAATGAGCAAGGGTTCATGATTCCCTTTCCACCCTAACCTCCTGAGCCCCGACAACCCTATTCTACATCTATAGGACACCCCAAAGAACAAGGGCCTCATGTGATACAATTTTTATTTTAACTAAGTCAGGATGCCATCTGACCTGACACATGACCTAGTCCACGACATGACCCGAAGGGTGTTCCCGATCCCCATAGGCTGGAAACTCATTCCAGGCATCATATATAAATCGAGTGGGATTGATTTCAGAACAATAACCATGATAAAATAAATTAAATAATAAAACAGAGCATGAAGAAACAACCCACTGAATATAAACAAGTAAAAAACTGATCCAGATACAATATGAAACTAAACAAGATGAAGTCCAAAATAAGAAAAATGAAACTGATAAAAAAATAAAACTAGACAACGCTATTGTTATCTCCATGTGACATCTTGGTCACCTACAACAACAAGACCAAACCCACTCCAACCATGAGAACATAAACCAGGATACCTGAAAAAAATTTGAACCTTCAAAACAGCATGAGTCTACTGACACCGAGTGGTATAGGTAGTGTGTGAGCTTATAGCTCAGTAGAAAATCACCACAGATTTCAAGTGTTTCCTTTCCCGAAAAGTCCATTAACATAAGTTTGAAATACAATTATAAAAATATATTCTTCATTTTTTATTAAAAAACCAAAAATTTACCATGTCAAAGGAAAACACACAACACCATCTATTTTTCAATAAAACTACCATTTTATTACAAAAACCCAACTCAAGAAATACTAGTAACAATTGTCAATGGAAAAAATTTGAATAGAAAAAAATTTGAAATAATTACACTTTAAATAAAAAACACTTAAAAAACAAATTACCAACCCAACCTACTATATACCGATGGGAGGTGAAATATAGTCATTGAGCACTAGTCATTGGAATTCCCCTAGGAACTAGCAAGATGTGAGCCCCAGGTTCATCGTATCTCAGTGAAATAGTAACCATAACAATATTTGTTCTCATACATGATCCAAAATTAGGGAACATAGACATAACCTAGTGGTCCACATCATCATTATAATCATCATAGTTTAGTTATTGTTTTCATCATCAAACATGTTACATGGAATAAGGGCCAAACCCCACAGGATCGCTAACATACTTGTAAAAGTCCACCCTCCTAGATACCCGTGCATCCCTTTGTGTGCTCAATCAAATTTCACACATCACATGTCACCACATACACTTATATCAACCAAAATGGGAATATAATTTCATAATCCACCACTTACACATCACAAACCCATCCTTGATAACTAATGAACACCAGAAAATTTACAAATCACTTCTAAAACCATGAGTAACACAACTTCCTGATGAATTTTCTAAACATGCCTGTTGACGCTCCTTTCGTCACAGAATCTAAAGATCGGAAAAGGGGGAATATCTGAGCTCAATGTGATTCATCCTTTGAAGAAACATCAAAAATCGACAAAGGGATGAACAAGGAGAACATTGCCCATAGGTCGCGCAAGTTCCCTCATGGTCGCGCAAGTACACTTGCGCGCCGCCTAGTGGTCGTGCAAGTACTTGCGCGACGCCTTATGGTCGTGCAAGTGACTTGCGCGACCTAAGTGATAACCGCCCGGTAACCACCCGGTAACCGCCCATGGCCTTCTTTTGCCTATAAATAGACCCTGTGGGCCCCCCATTCGAGAGGATCTTTTCCCAGAAACTCGGATCAAAGCTCCCGACGCCCAAGTCTCTTCTCAAAGCTTCCAGAACACTTCTAAGGTAATTTCTTACCTAGAATGGAAGATCTAAAGGGAAGAAGGAAGGCCTAAGTGTTGAAACTTATCAAACACTTGCGTGCCGACTTAATCCCTTCAATATAACTTGCGCGTCCCTCTTCTGGAAGAACCTCAAGAGGATGGGAAAGGGTTTAATAAAGAGTCGCTCAAGTAATTCAACTCTGGTTGAAAATCGCGCAAGTATCCCTCATGTCGCGCAAGTATACTTGCGCGACCAATACTTGCGCGCCGCCGCAGGACTTGCGCGACCTTCAATACTTGCGCGCCCCTATCTTTTTGGGTGCCCATCTTGCCCTTTTTCACCCCTCTTAAGCCATTTCACCCTTCCTATTCAAGATTCAGTCTTCAAGATACTCTTCAAAGCCATTTATGGCATGATTTCTTGATTTGACATCCTTATCTGAAAGGAATTCTGTGAAATATCTCTCAAAACCTAGTGATTTAAACATCTTTATGTCACCAAAGATTGAGAGTTCATTCATTCAACCTCATCCTTTAAAATGAGAGAATCCTAACCTGGGTTTCCTTTTCAGGAATAATCCCCAGTGATAAAACCTTTGATTTGGGCATCTTCCTTAAGAATAAACTCCAATCAAAGTCCTTTAATCTTGGGCATCCTTCTCAGGAGTAAGCCCCAAACCTTAATCCCTAACCTGGGTCTCCTTTTCAGGAATAAAGACTCAGTCATAACCTTGGGCTTCCTTTTCAGGAGTAAGCCCCAAGTCCCCTAACCTAGGCTTCCTTCTCAGGAATAAGTCCTAGTCATGAATCTTGGGCATCTTCCTTAAGAATAAGCCCCAATCAAAGTCCTTTAATCTTGGGCATCCTCCTCAGGAGTAAGCCCCAAACCTTAATCCCTAACCTGGGTCTCCTTTTCAGGAATAAAGACTCAGTCATAACCTTGGGCTTCCTTTTCAGGAATAAGCCCCAAGTCCCCTAACCTAGGCTTCCTTCTCAGGAATAAGTCCTAGTCATAAATCTTGGGCATCTTTCTTAAGAGTAAGCCCCAAGTCCCTTAAAATTTCTCTTAACCAGTCATAAATTTCCTTTGATTTGGGTTTCCTTTTCAGGAATAAAACTCAATCATAAGTCCCCTCCTAACTTGGGCATCCTCCTTAGGAGTAAGCCCCAAGATTAGAGTATTCAAATCTCCATGAAGCACATATAACTTTGTGGACCCTGTTCATGGATTTTCTTCCTAAAAGTAAAATCCTAAACCTTCGCCTATCTGGGCAGTCATCTATACATAAGCCCCAAAACAAATTCTTATGATTGCATCTTTTATGGCACAATTGTCTAAATTTTACCAATACCTCTTGTTTCTCACACCGAGCATGACTCACGTGAGCTTAGAGTGTAAAAGTAATTATGACATTCATCTTTGAGCCATCAATCATAAAACATCATATCCCATTCCTCGAACTACGTGGGTTCTGATTCCTTTTTTTCAAAACAAAGGATACGTAGGTAGCCCATTCATGGGTTCGATCCCAACATTGAAATAATCTCTGTCCTTCTGAATGACGATAAACTTCAAGTGCCCCACTGAGTGGCTTTAAAACCAGCCTGGTCATCAAAATGACCAAGAGACTTTTATATAAATGTTTTGAAGGATACCATTGACCAAGAATCTCTAAACAAATATAGATGATTCTATATTGATGAAGAACCTCGAATACATATAAAAGATTCTCTAAATTTCTTGCATATTTAATCATTGATTGTTAAAACTAAAGGAAAGCTCATTTTATACTTGGTAATGTAATAAGGATTCACGAACTTAACTTAAATCTATAAAGAGAGTCCCGGAGTAGACAATAATTCTCCTCAAAAAGGTGTGATGAGTCCGACCTCCCATCCTCTCGACCAATGAAAATTCCTAAGCCTCATTAGCCCACAAGCTAATGAGCGCCTGCCTTTGGAAAGTAGGTCCAAAAGGATGTGGAATCATTGGATGTTTCTGGTTCTACGAACAAACCCGTTAGAAACCGATCGGAACGTTTGAATCTCCCGTCCAGGAGGTCATCCCCGGATTCCGCGCGAAACAAAAAATGGTGAACCCGACGTGAATCCTTAACCAAGTTAAAGTGATGTTCTTCTTAGATGTTAGGCCCTTTGGGCCAACAAGGCAATCATTGACGTATGATCATCCAAAAGATGCAGTAGCTGGATTCATCTTGATTATGTCTGTTATATGGAACAGGCACTCTTTTTTCAAGATCTTCTACAAAAAATGGCTTTCCTTAAATTCACCCCTGTGAATACTGCTGCTAAGAACACCTCTACTGTGAGGTCTGCTGCCATGAAAACCAATGCTGCTACTCCTGCTGGAACGTCATCCGCTCTGAGGATGACATCACCAACTCAGCGTCTTCAACGCTGTGTTTCAAATGCACTGGTTAAGGAGTACCGTCGTAACGGTACTATCCCAACTCTGGAGGCCGCTCGTCAAGCCCTCCAAGTTAACAATTCTACCTGGTCGTCCGGACAACGGCGACCAGCAATCAAGAAGCAGGCGGTGCTGACTACCGTCTCCAACCGTTTCGGGTCGTTATCCCCGGAACGCAATTTCCATTCACTCCCTTATTCTGAGGAAGTGAATGAGCAGGTCCCGCAGGACCTTAATTCAAAGAGACAGGAGTCCTTCTCAAGGGCTCCCATCAACAATCGCCGCCAGACTCCTGCGGTAGTGCACCCTCAACATGATGAGGGTACCGGCTCCAGGCATTCAGCTCAGGTTCCTCGAACCCGAGCAGGCAAGATGAATCACCAGAGACGGAATCCGGTTAATAATAGGCAGGTTGTCATCCCTGCCATCTCCGGAGAAGTCCACCAACCTAACTTGGTGGCAAATAACGAGCAGGCATATACACCTGTTCGTTTTAATCCCGCTGTCCAGCAGACTCGTCTGGCAGCATCAAGCCGATCCCGCCAGGCAATTCCGGCGGAGTACCATAGGCAGGAAAATACACCTGCTTATACATCAGCAGTTAGTCAGCAGGCTCGTCTGACTACATATGATGGATCTCGTCAACAGCATTTGGCGAAGTGTAATCAGCAGGCACATACACCTGCTAATACTAATCAAGCCTACCAACAGTCTCGTTTGGTAGCACACGGAGAAGTCAGTCGGAAAGCCCCGACGACAAACAGGAGGCAGACTAAACTCTCTGCCTCCACACTTGAGTACTGTCAGGATTCACTGACAGGAAAAGGAGGACAGGAGCAGGCACATACACCTACTCCAAGCCCGGAATGGACATATATCCCTGTTCCGGCGGCTGAAGTCACCAAACATATTTTGTCAATGGTGAAAGAGCAGAAGCAAATTCCTGCTCATATTCTGGATGCTTGCCAGGATATCATAACAGCTTCAGCATCATCTCAGGGACAGACACATAAATCTATCCCTAGCAGTGGAGTGACACATCAACAATTCACTCCGGAACAGACACACACATCTGTTCCAGTCCAAGAGGGTTGTGGGGCCTACTCCCCCATATCATATGGACAACCAAGTCAGGCACATACATCTGATTTGAGCGATGATCGTCAGCCTAACCTGACCATCTTTCCTGATCAGGCACATACACCTGCTCAGAGCAATCACTTTCGTCATCAAGTGATTTCTAAAGCGAGTAAGAAGGCATCTAAGAAAAAGATCCGCCCAGCACAGTCAGGAGATCAAAGGCCAATCTGCAACAAGGCCTTGCTCGATGCTGGAGTTCTTGAAGCCCTCAGACATTTATCTGTCGGAATTCAAGATTCTACTCCCTCAGTTCCCAATAACAGGAACATTAATCCCGAAGGTCTTCAACAGACACTTCCTCATGAAGACTTGCTTCATGAAAATTCGGTCAATCTTGAAGTTTCTTCTTCAGATGAGAACCACAGGAACCCTCTGTGTGGTCAGAAGACCAAGGAGCAAGAGATATCATCTTTTGCTGTAACCCATCATGAAGGTCCTCCTCATGGTGATGAACTTCGCTGCGAAAGTCCTCTCCGCAGTAGTGATTCACATTGTCTCGAAAATTCTTCAGAAGACAATGTAGTGACGAGAAAGCCCTCCTATCTCGAGGCACTTGCAAACGTAAAACCAGTCATGTCTGAAGTTTTACTATCGGCAGGTGAAACTCTTTCTCCATCAGAAGATAGCTTGGGGTTCAGGTTATTCTCCGAACCTTCCCTAGGTCATTCATCTTTCAGCATGAATAGTGATTCCTCTACCAATCTTGTTGAATCCAATGAAGCAACAAGGAAACACCAACTCTGGTCCAAACAGGTAGAAGAATCTTCATTTAATAATAAAGAGGAAATGCTGAACATGAGGAAAAAACTAGCAAAAGGTGAAGTACCAGTCATGTTTTGGCCTTTGGCTGATTCACAGTATGACATTCCAAAGATGTTGACGGATGATGGAATCCATGATATTCGTCTTAACATATGGAAAACTCTTTGTCAATTAAAGAAGAAGGTATTATCTTACGATGAATATGAAAATCATCTTAAGATAATAGAAGGGTTACAACGCCAGATTGATTTGGCATCTCTATCAGTCTCTCGGTATCCGAAGGCTGAAAAGCAACAGAGAACCCTTCAACGTTCATGCCTTGGCGCGCTGAGAAAATTGCGTCAGTTAATTTCCAATGCTCCATCTAATGTTCATATCAGAGGATGGGGTATTCACGGAGCACTACATTTCACAGTGCTTTCCGGTCAGCAAAGCCCGCCGAAAATGGTCTCATGCAATGTTATTGCCCATGGCCGGCCACAGTCAATGGGCTTTGTTCATAATCAAAATCTTGCTCGAGATCAAGCTTCAACTAGTTCCTCTCAAAATCAAGTATATAGAGAACAGGTTGTTGAATTGCTCCTACATCAAGCAGGCGAGAATATTGCGCAAGCCTCTCGTCTGGAGCAAACACGTCATCAAATGACAGAAGTTTCGGAAATCATCCAACGGTCTGTTGAACCAGGTGATAAAAGTGGATACAGGTTAATGCATCCAGCTAATTTCCGAACTAAGATCCGCAAGATCAAGAGAGATTTCAAGAAGAGCTCAGACATAGCATGTCAAGAGACACCCCAGCTTGCCAGACTGGGGACTTCTCTAACCCAACCCTCAGAATCAACGAATGGGATTCGAGGAGTTGAGCAGAAGCAACAGGAACACCCCCAGTCCACCGGACTGGGGACTTTTTCAAATCTTCAATCCCTCCCTCAGAGAAAGTCAGTATTCTCTCGATTAGGGAATAAGCCTCAAGAGGAACGAAGAGCCAAGATGTCAGGAGATTCTCTCCAAGTGACGGTTCACAAAGAAATTCCTGAGGGGTCAAGTCAACGGAATGCCATGTCTTATCATGGACATAAAAGGAGACAATATCATAGAAATGCTGATAGAAAGGATTTCATGAAAAATGCATCCATTAATGTCATCACTGCCGTTGCTGCTGATTCACCAGATGAGGCTCAATCAGAGGGATCAGATGAAGAGGTTCCTGCTCAAGAAGTTGCGCACACAGACCTAAATGAAGAAGGTGTGCGCACACGTAATCAAAGGCTTACCCAAAATTTGGGTATTCCTTCAAGTAACCCACTTCCCCCTCTCCGAAAAGGATCCAATAAGGGGAAAGGAAAGAATCAGGTTACTTCTCACCCTTCCTCTGAAGGAGGTCAATCGCTCTCATTAGAGCAAAGGCTTGCACAACAGGAGGAAGAAATGAAAGAATTAAGAAGGTTGAATGCAGAACTACTTCAGAGTAGTCTTCTTCTTAAGAATGCTGAAGTACGACAGCCGAAGGAATTTGTTGTAACTACTGAGATGGATCAAGAATATCCTCCTTTATCAGTACACCCACAGAGGTCTAATCCTACGGGTCAAACGCAACAACGGTTGGCAGCACTACCATTAGTTGCAGCACCAACCTCCACGGCTGTCCAAGCTCCATTCATTGCACCTACCCAAAACCAAGTTCAACCTGACGTTTCTCAAAAGTTAATAACTACTATTGAGTCATTAACAGCTCGGTTAGAAACTATGGAAGGGAAACGGGCACAAGTTCAACCTGAAAAGAAAGTTTACCCTGAATGGGTAGATTCAATTTCTCCTCCATCCAGTTTTGGAAACCCTATTTTCCCTACTTTCAATGGATCAGGCGACCCTGAACAACATTTGACGCATTACGTGTCTTGTTGTGATCCTATGATGGGAACTCCAGAACAACAAGAAGCAGTGAAACTCAGATGCTTCGTGCGAACCTTGCAAGGACCAGCTTTTGTCTGGTATACAAGCTTGAAATCCCGGTCAGTCATCGGATGGGAGGATCTTCGTCAAAAATTCCTTCTTCAGTTCAGCTCAACTTTGCCAAAAACGACAGTTTTCGATCTTACAAACTGCAAGCAAAGGGAGAATGAAAGAGTCTCTGATTTCATTGCTCGTTGGAAGGGATTAACGTATTCTTTGAGTTTATCACTCCCTCAGGAGGAATTATTGCCAATCTGTGTGGCAAATTTGCGTGACGAATTACGCACGCCATTGATCCCTGTGAAATACACAGGAGGGTTTCGAGACCTTACTTCAATCGCTCAACAGATTGAAGATTCCCTTATGCAGGCTAAGGTTAAATCTCGTGTAATTCCATCAGCTCCAGGAAGAAGAATGGGTAAAGCAGAAACTGCTACAGTTATGCTTAAACAGGCATCTGTACCTATTTCTACTTCAAAACCTTCATCTTCTCGAAGGGCTCCACCTCCTGAACACCAACAACAAAGGCTGTTTCGTCCAAATGATCAAAAAGATCAACGACGAAAACAATTTGAGGATATGAAGAGTAAAACATACTCTTTCCGAAGTGAGCAAGTTCCTGGTTACTTCATTTCAACTCTGGAAAATAATTTGGTTCAATTACCAGTGCCGAAGAGACCAAACAAGGAAGGAGATGAAGACCGTCCCAATTATTGTCCCTTTCATCAAATGTTGGGACATCCCATCCAGGAGTGTTTTGTCTTTAAAGACCTCCTACAAAAGATGGTTGACGTGGGACAAGTCAAATTGAAGGGTTCTTCAGCTCATGTAGCGTGTATTACCGCTACAGATCCAGAGGAAGGAGGCGAGTGGCAGGAAGTCAAAAGCAAAACTGCGAAAAAATATGATGATTGGATGGTCAGAAAGAC
Organism: Viscum album; assembly: GCA_963277665.1. Taxonomy (NCBI): domain Eukaryota; kingdom Viridiplantae; phylum Streptophyta; class Magnoliopsida; order Santalales; family Viscaceae; genus Viscum; species Viscum album. The sequence continues at coordinate 399,838,849 of OY728125.1, forward strand.
AATCAATCGGACTCATTCCATTTTGCGAACACAATTGAAGAAACCAATTGTGTCTCCTACAAAAGCTGCAGTAAAGCCTCCATCAAAGGACAAATCCTCAAAAGGGCAGCGTAATTCAAAGAAGAAAGAGGAATCAGAAGAAGATGAGTATGCATCAAAGCCTAAATTGTCTTTGACTCTGGCAGATTTCATGCCATCTACTTCAAAGTCACGGGCACTGTCCCACCAAACGGCACAGCCTAAACAGGCCAACCAGGCAGAGTCTTTATCAGACGAAGAATTGATCTTTGGTTCTGTTAATATGATTCAATTAACAGATTCATATTCCAGTCTTGATGAGCCTGAATTCCCTGTATCAAATAAAGGAACCCGAGGAAGTTCTAGAGGTTCAGGATATAGGGGAAGACGTGGATCTTTTCGAAGCCACTACTCTAATTCTACCCCTGCTAGCACTGTATATGCAGCAGAAACTCGTGGTAGAGCCCTTCAGCGAGCTCAAAATGAACAAGCAAGTTCTTCTGCTAATGGCCAACTCAGCTTCGGCACAATTATTTTGGAAGACCGATTAAAGGTTCCATCTTCTTTATCTCAGCAAGCAAATGGATCTAATCAGTCTAATTTTCCAAAACCAAAGATGTTGCCAACTTCAATACAAGATGCATCAGCTTCCAAAGCATCTGCTTCCAAGATACCTGCTAAACCACATATTCCTATTGGGAAACGCAGGCCTCTAGATCAAAAGTATGATATATTGAAACACTTGGCCCAAGTACCAGCCAAATTATCAATTTTGGATGCTTTGAATCTATCAAGAGATCTTCGGGAAGCACTCATCGAAGCTTTGTCAAGTCCTCAAGAGTTTGAAGCTGAGATTGCTGCAGCTGAAATTTATCACATAGAGAATAATCCTGCAGAATGCCATGCAGTGATATCTTTTACTGATAAAGATGAGGATGATGTTGTGCATGGGCACATAAAACCTTTGTACTTATCTGGCAAAGTCAATGGTATAGATGTTCGAAGAGCTTTCATTGACAATGGTTCAGGAGTCAACCTCATGCCCATTCGCACACTTCGTCGATTGGGCCTCACAGAATCTGATTTATCTCCTTCTACCATGATGTTGCAAGGATATGATAAAAATGAACAAGAACCACTGGGAGAAGTTACGCTCAGAACTCAGTTTGGAGATCTTGTTTCCAATTCAGATTTCATGATTGTTGATCAAGACTCAGCTTTCAATATCTTGCTTGGAAGACCCTGGTTACATCAGCATGCAGCTATTCCGTCATCATACCATCAATGTCTCAAATACTGTTTTGATGGTCAAGTTGGAACATTATATGGTGATAAGGCCCCGTTCAAAACATGTGAGTCTCAATACATTGAGGCGGAATTTTATCACATGAAGGGAAGAGAAAAATCTACAATGAAGGAAATTACCAAAGTTAATGCTCCATATGGTTTGGAAAAAATTCCAATAAATCCATTTTCACATGTGAGTACAGATTATGTGTTACCTATCAGTCAAATTATAAAAATAGGCCCAAATCAAAATACTCTTATGGAAAGATCCATAATGTCAATTACGGCAATCGAGCCAGACAACATGGGAGAAATTGGTAACTTACCAAGCAATGATGAAAGCATAAGTGGTGACGTTTTCATTTCGTCTGCTGAAATCCAACAAGTCTATACTTCGCTAATCAGGCCAGAAGAAGTTATAGCAACACCAGAGGTGAATGTTGATGTCGATTCTCAATCCATCATCTCCTCTTTATTTCCCAAAGAAGACCCTTTTTCATCAATAGGGACGGAAATGGAAGCTTCTTCTTCAAAATGTGAAAATTTTGACATCTCTTATGATCATGAGAATTTCGTTTTTTCATCTACTTTGCAAGTAGAAACGGAAGATATAACACATGATGAAGAGGAAGAGGAAGATCTTAGAGATGCTCCTCCAGCATTTGAAGAGGGTATCTCTACCACTGTGGATGAACTCAGAGAAGTAAATCTGGGTACAGAGAAAGATCCACGCCCCACTTTAATTAGTGCGGCCATGACCCTTGAAGAACAAGAGATGTATATTTCTTTTCTAAAGCAAAATAAAGATATCTTTGCTTGGAATTATACAGAGATGCCTGGCCTTGATCCTGATGTTGCCACCCATCATTTGGGTTTGCCAAAAGAACATCGAGGATTCAAGCAAGCCGCGAGAAGAACACACCCAACCTATGCTTCCAAAATCGAGGCTGTAGTGGATAAGCTTATCAAAGCTAACTTCGTCAGAGAAGTTCAATATCCCAAGTGGTTGGCTAATATTGTCCCAGTAAAGAAAAAGAACGGACAAATTAGGGTTTGCATCGATTTCAGAGATCTTAATCGGTATTGTCCCAAAGATGATTTTCCAGTTCCGATTACAGAACTCTTAATTGATGCGACGGCTGGCTATGAAGTACTTTCTTTCATGGATGGATATTCTGGATATAATCAGATCCGAATGGCCCCAGAAGATGAGGAATATACAGCCTTCAGAGCTCCTCAAGGTGTGTTTTGTTACCGGGTGATGCCCTTTGGTTTAAAGAATGCAGGTGCAACATATCAACGCGCCATGCATCGTATCTTCAAACCTTTTCTAGGGAAATTTGTTGAATGCTATGTAGATGATTTGGTGGTTAAATCCAAACAACGTTTTGATCACTTGGCTGATTTGGAAATCATATTCCACAAGCTTCGACAACATAATTTGAAGATGAACCCCTTAAAATGTGCTTTTGGGGTAACCTCAGGAAAATTCCTCGGCTTTGTTGTACGCCATCGTGGTATTGAAGTCGATCCTGAGAAGACCAAATCAATCCTTGGTATGTCACCTCCTCAGAATTTAAAAGAATTAAGAGGACTTCAAGGACACTTGGCCTATATTCGGCGTTTCATCGCCAATTTGGCAGGCAAAAGTTTACCTTTTACCAAATTATTGAAGAAAGGAGTCACTTACCAGTGGACTAAAGAATGTCAAGAAGCATTTGATGTTCTCAAGAAATACCTCTTAAGTCCACCAGTACTCATGCCACCTGTTGAGGGTAGACCTCTTATCCTCTATGTGACAGCTTTAGAGCGATCATTGGGTGCCTTTCTCGCTCAAAAGAATGATGCTGGGAATGAAAATAGTCTCTACTATCTCAGTAGAACTATGCTTGAAGCAGAAACCCGGTATTCGAGTATTGAAAAATGCTGCCTAGCATTAATCTTTGCAGTTCAGAAACTGAGACACTACCTGCAACATCACGAGGTCCAATTGGTATCTCGTAATAATCCACTCAAATTTATCCTTAGTCGTCCAATGCTTACAGGACGTCTGGCAAGGTGGGCGGTTATTCTACAGCAGTTCGACATTCAATATGTGTCTCAAAAGGCAATTAAGGGCCAAGCTCTGGCTGATTTCCTGGCTGAACACCCTTCAGTGGAAGACACATATTCAGATATCGAACTCCCTGATGAGGAAGTTTTTTCTATTCAAGAGAATCCTCAAACATGGGAAATGTATTTTGATGGTGCTTCTAGAAGTCCAACAGGGAAGAAAATGGAAAATCCTAAATTCAACAAAGTTGGTTTAGGAATTGTGCTCATTTCTCCAGATAAGGCAGTGTTACCTTATTCCTTTTTGTTGTGGGAAGGTGGTACCAATAATGAAGCTGAATACCAAGCTCTCATTGCAGGCTTGGAGTTAGCGCTTCAAGCACAAGTGAATCACTTAAAGGTGAAAGGTGATTCAGACCTGGTAATCAAACAAGTCAATGGGGATTATGCCATCAGAAAAGAAGAATTAATCCCTTTGTATGATTACGTCAGAGAGTTAATGTCGGAATTCCCTTCAGAACCGACATTTTCTTATGTCCCAAGATCACAAAATGCTCAAGCTGATGCACTGGCTAATATTGCCACAGCTTTAGCAGATCCAAATCGGGACGAAACAACCATCGGTATTGCCCACCGTCGTGCAATTTCACCTTATGTTCAAGTCAGAACAGAGGAAATTAATGAAATTAGTCCCATTCCTGAACCATATGGTCATACTACAGGATGGATGTTACCTATCAGGGAATACCTTCAAAATGGAACACTTCCACCTGATAGAGCCAAGAGAGAACAAATTCGGCGACGTGTGGTTAATTTTACTCTTTATGATGGTCCAAACCACCTCGAGAAAATTCTCTACAAACGTGGTTTTGATGGAGTTCTCTTCAGATGTATTGATGGTGAAGAGACAATGGCTGTCATAAAAGAAGTGCATGCAAGAGTCTGTGGTGCCCACCAGTCTGGACATAGATTGTCTGATCAAATTCGAAGACTTGGATACTTCTGGCCTTCAATGATACAAGATTGTGTTAATTTCACAAAGAAGTGTCATTCATGCCAAGTATATGCCAATTTCATTCATCAACCTCCAGAGTTGCTTCATACAGCTAAATACTCATGGCCATTTTCCACATGGGGAATAGATGTGGTGGGACCTTACCCTTCAGCTACGGCCAAGCAGTTTAAGTACATTCTTACTGCTACTGATTTCTTTTCCAAATGGGCAGAGGCAGTACCTCTCAAAGAAGTCAGTTCTAAATGCATTGTTAGCTTCATCAAGTCTAACATCATTACTAGATTTGGTGTCCCTCATACCATATTGACAGACAACGGCACCAACTTCTGCTCTTCTGAGGTAAAGAGATTGTATCAAGAATACAACATTAAGTCCAACCATTCATCTCGATATCATGCAGCGGCTAATGGCCAGATAGAGGCCTTCAACAAGACTCTTTCAAATATACTGCAAAAGATGGTGGATAAAGATAAGAGGTCATGGTCTGATAAACTCTATCATGCTTTATGGGCTTATCGGACTACCACTCGCAATGCAACGCGGTCTACTCCATATTCATTGGTATATGGAACAGAAGCAGTCTTGCCAATTGAAGTCCAATTGCCCTCACTCAGAATAGCCATTTGTGATCAGTTATCAACAGATGAGCAATCCCAAAAGCGGATGAATGAATTGGAACAGTTAGATGAGAAAAGATTGTGCACTTTGCACCACTTGGAAATCTATCAGAATCGAATAGCACGAGCTTTTAACAAAAAAGTTCGTCTTCGTTCATTCATTCAGGGAGAATTGGTATTGGTTCTCAGAACACCAATGATACCAGGAAAGAAGCCTCCCAAGCTTGAACCAAAATGGGAAGGACCTTATTCAGTACATAAGGTCTACTCCAATGGAGCGTATTCTCTGATTTCAATGGATGGAGAACACATCACGACTCCAACTAATGCCAGATTTCTGAAGAAGTATTTTGTATAAACACAAAATATTGTTCATAGAACTAAAACTCTTACATTTGGTTCATACAGCAATGGTCCAGTATGACCTTAAACTACAAATACGTCCAGCATGACGATAAACTGTATGGTCCGTGCATATGACCTTAAACTATTCGCACTTATGTCCCTGCAACATGACACTAAACTGTGCAGCACCAATAGTCCTAACTGCAAGACTTTAAACTACATAGTCCCTAATTTTGTCCTACATGACAATAAACCGTATAGAAGTTCCTATATTTTGTCCGAGATGACATTAAACTATATTTTGTCCTAGCGACATGACATTAAACTGTGTGGCACTTTCATCGTCCAGCATGACATTAAACTGTGTTAAGTCCCTTATTGTCCTACATGACACTAAACTGTATTCTGTCCGAGATGACATTAAACTATATTGTGTCCTAGCAACATGACATTAAACTGTGTGGCACTTCCAATGTCCAGCATGACGATAAACTGTAAAAAGATCAGAACTGATATCCTCATATTGATTCACCTTAGTCTTAGCTACATGACTTTAAACTGTACAGCATCAGTTCGTCCTTGCTATATGACGCTAAAACTATACAGCAATGGTCCAGTATGACTTTAAACTGCAACTTCGTCCCACACGACATTAAACTGTGAAAAAGTTCCATAAACAGTCCAGCATGACCTTAAAACTGCATCATCCCTGGTCCATGTATATGACCATAAACTATTTGCAAATATGTCCAGCAAGACGTTAAACTGTGACGTCCTAACTACATGACGCTAAACTGTATAAAAGTCCCTCACGTCCGGAAAGACGTTAAACTATATAATCATCAAAAGTCCAGCATGACATTAAAACTGCACAATCCCCCTTTCGTCCAATATGACGTTAAACTGTATTGTCCCCATCGTCCTAACTACATGACGCTAAACTGTACAGAAAGTCCTTGATATGTCCTACGTGACATTAAACTGTACATCGTTAAGGTTGTTATTACCTCTTGTTTCTCACACCGAGTATGACTCACGTGAGCTTAGAGCGAACATCAACCATAACACTCCCTTTGGGCCACTAACCATGTGTAAGTCCCAACAACATTTTTTTTAGATCATTGTCCACAAGAACAACTTGATCATTAATTCATTCTTTAATTGAACTACACAGACTTTGATCCTTGCCCTCCAGGCTGGGTATGTAGGCAACCTCCCAAAGGTTCAAGCCCAAAAACAATCTCTTCACATTGGTTCACCACCATTTCATATGATGATGATTTGTGAAACCACCCTTGGAATCAATATCTTTACATTGATTCACTTTCGTCCTTGTTATATGACATTAAACTATACAACACTTTTGTCCAGTACGACAATAAACTACAATATTCTTTGATTTCCTCATTTGAGAAGGAACCATTATTAACATTGATTCTTTTTCAATCATGGTTTTCATTTTCAAAAAGACTACGTACATACATGGTAATCCCTAAACTTTTTATCTTAGGTTAAAACCATCATTGCACTAAAGTCCCTTTTCACCCTTCACATGTACGAACCAAATTTGTACAAAGGGTAGTTTCTAGAACTACGTGGACTTGATTCCCATCTTTATGGGATACGTAGGAACATTCGAGTGTCCCTCGAATCCAGTCCCGAGTCTTTTGGGCCTAACCCCAAATTTCACTTTCAGTCCCTTGGCTGAAAAGTCCTCATGAAAACACACACTGTGTATTCATTATTATGGTCCGAATTCTATGACCCCAAAAACTAAGATCACTCATCCTTTCGTCCTGCACGACATTAAACTGCATTTCAAGAACTACGTATGGCTTGATTCTCATTCTTATGAGATACGTAGTGAAATCCAAGTTTCAATTCAGGACCCAGCCACAACATGATTATGGTTTTCATTTACCTATGTATCTCTATATACATTGGAAAATACCCATCTTTATGTATTATAATCCTAACCTTAAATATTTTCAGATCTTCATAACCCTTTTCATGACTTCTAGTCACAAAAATGTCAAACTTCTGAGAATTCTTTTGCCTGACTATGCAGCACGTGCCCATAGGTGGCCTTGCATAAACAGTCCACATAAAAGACTTGTCAGCCAAGAGATGCTATTTATTTGACCATGCAGCCAATGCCCATAGGTGGCCCTGCATGTTTTCAACCCCCTAACGGGTTTGTTAAATAATAGTAACTTCATTCTTGGGAAGAATGCCTCTTTTGTCCTTATTTGTCTCAAACGACAGTATGTAAGGATCCGCAAAAATAGCCATCCTTAACATATTTGTCCCATATCCTTTTTCATGATCTGAAAGTATTCAAGTCTATGGTTTATTCTTCTTCCCTACGTTTGGGTCAGACCTTCGTAGGAGTGATATTCATCCAGTTCTTCGATATTCTTGTTTGGAAATATCTTCTCCATATTCAAGTACCTCTTTCCATACAACAAACTCTATGCTTTAGAAAATTTGAATCTCCATAAACTTTCACTAGCTTTTAGCACTAGGAAAGTAAATTTCTGGGAGTTCTTTTGCCTGACTATGCAGCACGTGCCCATAGGTGGCCTTGCATAAACAGTCCACATAACAGACTTGTCAGCCAAAAGATGCTATTTTATTTGACTATGCAGCCAATGCCCATAGGTGGCCCTGCATATTTCAACCCCCTAACGGGTTTTGTTAAATAATAGTAACTTCATTCTTGGAAACTACTTCTTCTAATGCCTTTTAGCTCTTTTTCATATCATTCCTCAGATTCAAATATTCTTAAGCCATAGTTTACATTTTTTCCCTCATACTTGAGTATGGTAAATATGTTTTCAGATAAATTGTCAAGGAATTGAATCCATTTTTTTTTCCATTTTTTTGGTCAAAGCTATTTCGACCTTAAACATTAGCCCCTTTATGTCCGGCATGCATGACTTTAAACTGCCCACAAAAGACAAAGGAACTCTGAATAAAAGTCAAGTTTCAGCACACTTGCGCGCTGCCCTCTGTGCACTGAAGACTTGCGCGCCCCCCTTTTCCTTTGGATGGATTCAATTTCCTCAGAGTCAAATCCTCATTTCTTTCCGGATCCAACTCTGAGGGGGGACTTTTGTTGACGCTCCTTTCGTCACAGAATCTAAAGATCGGAAAAGGGGGAATATCTGAGCTCAATGTGATTCATCCTTTGAAGAAACATCAAAAATCGACAAAGGGATGAACAAGGAGAACATTGCCCATAGGTCGCGCAAGTTCCCTCATGGTCGCGCAAGTACACTTGCGCGCCGCCTAGTGGTCGTGCAAGTACTTGCGCGACGCCTTATGGTCGTGCAAGTGACTTGCGCGACCTAAGTGATAACCGCCCGGTAACCACCCGGTAACCGCCCATGGCCTTCTTTTGCCTATAAATAGACCCTGTGGGCCCCCCATTTGAGAGGATCTTTTCCCAGAAACTCGGATCAAAGCTCCCGACGCCCAAGTCTCTTCTCAAAGCTTCCAGAACACTTCTAAGGTAATTTCTTACCTAGAATGGAAGATCTAAAGGGAAGAAGGAAGGCCTAAGTGTTGAAACTTATCAAACACTTGCACGCCGACTTAATCCCTTCAATATAACTTGCGCGTCCCTCTTCTGGAAGAACCTCAAGAGGATGGGAAAGGGTTTAATAAAGAGTCGCTCAAGTAATTCAACTCTGGTTGAAAATCGCGCAAGTATCCCTCATGTCGCGCAAGTATACTTGCGCGACCAATACTTGCGCGCCGCCGCAGGACTTGCGCGACCTTCAATACTTGCGCGCCCCTATCTTTTTGGGTGCCCATCTTTCCCTTTTTCACCCCTCTTAAGCCATTTCACCCTTCCTATTCAAGATTCAGTCTTCAAGATACTCTTCAAAGCCATTTATGGCATGATTTCTTGATTTGACATCCTTATCTGAAAGGAATTCTGTGAAATATCTCTCAAAACCTAGTGATTTAAACATCTTTATGTCACCAAAGATTGAGAGTTCATTCATTCAACCTCATCCTTTAAAATGAGAGAATCCTAACCTGGGTTTCCTTTTCAGGAATAATCCCCAGTGATAAAACCTTTGATTTGGGCATCTTCCTTAAGAATAAACTCCAATCAAAGTCCTTTAATCTTGGGCATCCTTCTCAGGAGTAAGCCCCAAACCTTAATCCCTAACCTGGGTCTCCTTTTCAGGAATAAAGACTCAGTCATAACCTTGGGCTTCCTTTTCAGGAGTAAGCCCCAAGTCCCCTAACCTAGGCTTCCTTCTCAGGAATAAGTCCTAGTCATGAATCTTGGGCATCTTCCTTAAGAATAAGCCCCAATCAAAGTCCTTTAATCTTGGGCATCCTCCTCAGGAGTAAGCCCCAAACCTTAATCCCTAACCTGGGTCTCCTTTTCAGGAATAAAGACTCAGTCATAACCTTGGGCTTCCTTTTCAGGAATAAGCCCCAAGTCCCCTAACCTAGGCTTCCTTCTCAGGAATAAGTCCTAGTCATAAATCTTGGGCATCTTTCTTAAGAGTAAGCCCCAAGTCCCTTAAAATTTCTCTTAACCAGTCATAAATTTCCTTTTATTTGGGTTTCCTTTTCAGGAATAAAACTCAATCATAAGTCCCCTCCTAACTTGGGCATCCTCCTTAGGAGTAAGCCCCAAGATTAGAGTATTCAAATCTCCATGAAGCACATATAACTTTGTGGACCCTGTTCATGGATTTTCTTCCTAAAAGTAAAATCCTAAACCTTCGCCTATCTGGGCAGTCATCTATACATAAGCCCCAAAACAAATTCTTATGATTGCATCTTTTATGGCACAATTGTCTAAATTTTACCAATACCTCTTGTTTCTCACACCGAGCATGACTCACGTGAGCTTAGAGTGTAAAAGTAATTATGACATTCATCTTTGAGCCATCAATCATAAAACATCATATCCCATTCCTCGAACTACGTGGGTTCTGATTCCTTCTTTTCAAAACAAAGGATACGTAGGTAGCCCATTCATGGGTTCGATCCCAACATTGAAATAATCTCTGTCCTTCTGAATGACGATAAACTTCAAGTGCCCCACTGAGTGGCTTTAAAACCAGCCTGGTCATCAAAATGACCAAGAGACTTTTATATAAATGTTTTGAAGGATACCATTGACCAAGAATCTCTAAACAAATATAGATGATTCTATATTGATGAAGAACCTCGAATACATATAAAAGATTCTCTAAATTTCTTGCATATTTAATCATTGATTGTTAAAACTAAAGGAAAGCTCATTTTATACTTGGTAATGTAATAAGGATTCACGAACTTAACTTAAATCTATAAAGAGAGTCCCGGAGTAGACAATAATTCTCCTCAAAAAGGTGCGATGAGTCCGACCTCCCATCCTCTCGACCAATGCAAATTCCTAAGCCTCATTAGCCCACAAGCTAATGAGCGCCTGCCTTTGGAAAGTAGGTCCAAAAGGATGTGGAATCATTGGATGTTTCCGGTTCTACGAACAAACCCGTTAGAAACCGATCGGAACGTTTGAATCTCCCGTCCAGGAGGTCATCCCCGGATTCCGCGCGAAACAATGCCTATCCACATTTTAGGAAAACATGTAACTTTAATAAGATGACAAACAATCCTTTATGCTTACAAACACAAATACATTTATCAAAATATTTAAAATCATTTTATAAAACTATCTTAAAATGTGAAATTCCAAATGGACCCTCAAGCCAAACGTTTTCCAAAACACACGGACCAAAATCCAAACAGGCATCCCCCCCATGGGATTCCATTTTAAACACCATTTATGAAACCTGTATTTCAAGGAAAACCCAAAAATTATTTCAAAAAAATACACAATTTTTTAAAAACCACATCCAACGATCCACATTATTTAAAGAACATAAAACAATCCCATTGTAACCATAAAGACCCTTTTTACAAAATTTTAACTCATTTAACAAGGTAAATCATTAACAAACCATAAACACCAAATAAAATCCAAAAACAATAAACATCCATCCCACCATAATCAAGGAAAAACATTTCATAAAACCCACTAATTTATCTTTAAAGAATAATTACTATTTAAACAATAACCCTTGGTGCAATAATCCTAGGTATTTCACAGAAATCCCTTTGAAAACATTTTTTTAGAAAATTATACCAACAAAAAATCATCAATTGAAACAATACATAGATATATTAGAGGTGATAAGGACATCTAAACATTATATGAAAACACACAAGTTCTTGTGAAGTGTTCTGGAAAGGAAAAATCTAGAAACGCCTACCTAAAAAATGTGTGGATGCGATGAAACTTCCAGGGAGGAGAGATATAATCTCCACAGACAAGTTTCACACCCTATATTGAAATAAAAATTAACAAAACATAAACACTGGACATTAGAGTTCATCCATTTAAGAAAAAACCCAAAAAAAACCCTTGAACAAAATTGGAAAGATAAAGATAGAAGATTTAGTAAAGTAAATGTAAAAAATCACCAACCATTCTTGATAAAGTTCCAAAAATCACCCCACATAGAAGAAGGAAGGAGAGTGAGGATCCTATGGTCTATGTACAAAATGTAGGGCTTTATTTTAGAGGTGTAATCACCCAAATTGAAGCTCCAAGTCAAAAGTCATAAATCCCACAAGTGGATGCCTGGTTTTGCGACACCGTTTTTCAAACCGCGCTAAAACGGTGCGATGGCTACTAGAACAATTCTTAAACTTTTCATGGTTAGGTTTCATGGTTTTCCCACATTGTGATAAAACCATGTAACCCAAAAAAAGTTCCTAAAATCCCCAAATTACACTCCAAACACTAGGGAAGTTCACCTGATGATCCTTGCATGTTTTAAACACAATGTAGTGACAACGTGGGTGTCAAAAACTCCCCAAAATGCAGCATTATCTTAATCCCAACAAGAATAAATAATAATAGATACAAAAGTAAACCCAACACCACAAAAACACAAGGTCATTTTTTGGACACTCAAACCGAACCTCAACCAAAATATCCAACATCGAGGAATGAATAAAATAAAAAAGCATATGTGGTCGGTGTGTGAAGAATCCAAATGAATTAATAATTATATGTATTTCATTTACATATGATTATTTCCTAAAATTTGTTTTTATTCCAATATTTTTAGTATAGTAATCATGAGTTAGTTGAAAAATCGTAACTGGGTTGACTGAAATTCGATAAAATATAATACAATTTTATTATTGGAATACAATGGGAAATAAGAATAAATTAGAGAATATAATATTAAATAAATTGTGGTATCGTAAAATTGTGGTTTCATTGATGAATTATTAATGAGATTAACATGAAAAAGATAATTATTTTATATAATGAATATATTACAATATCTTCTGTTTGATTCAACAATATATATTGAAGAAGAGGAAATATAAAGGATGTGGGAGAATTAAAAAAACTATATATTGTTTTATATAAGAAGATTTTATTGTGAATATGAAATTCATCAAGGAATAAAAATATGATGAGCGGGAAATGTGTTCAATATCTTATCATGTAAAAACTTGTACGGAGGAATATCATTAAAATGAAGAAGAAAGAAAACGAGGATAAATTTGACGATGGACTAAAAATATCTATTTTATATCTGATATGTTGAGAATTTCATATTACAGAGCTATAATGTTTTATAAATAGCAGGGTTCTATAGTGTTATGGAAGACCAATATTCTAGAATATATGTTAACTCTATTATCTCAATTATTTTTAGAGGCTGATTTACAACCGATTATTTAGAAAATATACAACCGGTCAGATACATTATTGAGTATGGTGGAATTATTATTTGGTGTTGTATAATTAGGAGTATATTGGATACATTATTAAAGAGTTTTAAAAGAAGTAGGTTTTTGAACAAGAGGCTAGTAGTATAATCCATGACTACAAAATTATGGATACTTATTACTATTGAGAGGTAGAATGATGATCATATTAGGATATGATTGATAATTTTAAAAATATGTATGTCAAAATTTCCTTATGGATACCTACAGTGTAATATAAAACAATGTATATATTTAGAAAGTGATATTCACATGTCCAAAAATTCATAATACTAGTATTCACTTATGAAAAAATCAATGTCTCAAACTAGACTCGAACATATATCATATAGGGTACCCACTTCTTAAGGAAACCTATAAAAAAATTTCTTGATTATATCATACAATCTGTTATTTTCAAATGATGTGGAATATATATGTAGGGTAGTAAAATTTGATCAACTATTACTCAAAAATATAATAGAGGATTAGATATTGAGAGTGGATTTAAAATGGAATAATGTTATTGTTGGCATCGGAAACCGCATTTGTAAAAAATTCCAAATGATTCCATTAATGATCCAAGAATGTATCCCATTTCTCAAGCTTCAATTTGACAGGTCATAGAGCCCGAATAGAGTTACCGATTAGGAGTTATGGACATTTAATTTTGGGATGGAAAACTAGTTCATGGAACCCATTCGCGAAGCCCCCTCCACGATCACGGAGTAGAGGAACATGACCAGGGCCTCAGTGAGCACTGTGATGCTCGATGATGGTTGACTCTGCGGTTACTAAAAATCATTATGAAACTTTATAGGTGCCTCCGAGAGTGCCAAAAAACTTGATGATGATTGTATCGGTGATTAGGAGAAACTTGAGGTATCTCCCTCTTGTTAGGGAGAGTGATTTGCTTCGTAGCGCGCATTTGTGCTTCGCGGGGCACATTTGTACTTCATGGCGCACATTTATTCTTCTTGGAACGCTCTGTCGACCACCATCACCTATAAATACCCAGATCACCCCCATTCATAAGGAAGGTCTCACTACCCATTGGGTGTCCTATCTCCCATTTCCCAAAGCTCCTACTCACCTCAAAGTGATGTCCTTCGCAAAGGGCTCCGTGAGAGGCTTTTCTCTACGAGAGGCTTTTCTCCACGATCCTCTTTGCTTCATGAGAGACGTTTCTCTGCGAGCCACTTTTCTCTTCGAGACGCTTAGCTCCACGAGATGCTTAGCTCCATGAGAGGATTTTCTCCGTAAGAAGCTTCTCTTCGTGAGCCCCTTTGCTTCATGAGCTGCTTAACTCCTTGATCCTCTTTGCTCCACGAGTCCATGATTTGTGAGCACCTTTCCTTCACGAAGCTACTTCTCGAGACCCCATGCTCTGCGAGCACCTTTCCTCTGTGAATCTACTTCACGAAGACCTATCCTTTTTTAAGCTCTTGACTTCATGCCCACTGGTCCATACCACAGGGCCTGCGGCCCTGAACCCCAACTTGAGATCAGTGTCGGGCTGCGGTCCGAGCCCTCTGTTTCAGTCCCTTCGCATACGTCACTAACCCCCATGAAAAATGGAGAGTCACACCATGAACGTTTTAGGCAGGGATGTTGGCATTTTCTATTGAGCCCTTATATACACCCACCTTCCACCTATGGAATACCATGATTCTAGATACTCTTCCACACACCAAAAAACACCCTGAGTCGACATATTCCTCTTGGTTAATTTCCCATGTCGTGAGTTGAGATTCTTATCCTCATTTCACCAAGTACCTTGAGTCGAACCATTCCTCAAGTAACTCATAAAACCCCTTCACTTGGTTCATATGCCAGGTTGAACAAAAAAAGGGCCACTCATGCTTAAGTCCCAACACCATCCATTGTTAGGAATCATCTGTCGATCAGTCATATCTACATGACTATAAACTGTAGTATGCCTTATGTTCCCAACATAGGATGCCTATAACTTTAAAAAAGAGATTAATTATGATCCAAGCATGAGATTACAATATTCCACTTTAGAAGACTGTAAATTGTAGTACTCCCTATGTGTAAAATATAAGATGCCTCTTACTCCAAATAAGAGATTCCTTATGCTCTAAGCATAAGATTACAACAGTTCTATCTACATGACTATAAAATGTAGTACGCACAATGTTCCCAACATAGAAATCCACTTTCTCCAAATGAGAGATGCCTTATTCTCCAAGCATGAGATGCCAATAGTCCTCTCTACAAGTCTATAAAATGTAGTAATCCCTAAATGAAAAATATAGGATCCATATTACACAAAACAAGTGATGCCTTATGTTCCAAGCATAAGATGACAACAATCCTCTCTACATGACTATAAACAATAGTATTCCCTATTATTCAATAATAGGATGCCTCTTGTTCTAAATAAGAGATGCCTTATGTTCTAAGCATAATTTGCCTCATGCCATGATTACAGTGGCATAATTTCAAGATCTTTTTAATCCTTTCAAACAATCCATCACTCCACCTTATGCTTTATGTGTCCTTCATTCATATCTTCATCTTCTACCATGTCTGAAGTGACCCCCTAACGGCCTGGTCCCATGCCGCATCGGCTCACCTACCATCATTGGCCATCACCCTGTAATACATTGTACAACACTTTGAGTTAGGTCCTATGTTTCAAACATGGTAAGCAGTCGACCCTTGTTTTTTTGTCCCAATTTCAGGATAACACAATATGGATGGTGTGTTTCGAACATAGTAAATAGTTATCCAACATCGTCATGCCACCCACACCACATTCTGAATTTCAGGCATGTGATTCACACTTTTCATCTCCCTTTTTTTAGACTGATTCCAACGCCCCTTGGTGTTATCCTACTTGTGAACCAGCGCATAAGTGCAGACCTATATTATATGCCTCAACCCACCAGTGAGTTGGGATTCCCTTATGAAAAAACATGAGGAAGGAAACTAGGGAAGATTCTTTTCATAAGACCCATCCACTATTTCCGCTCTATAGGGGCACCCGGGCAGCTTCCTTGCGTAGGCCCCATCAACCATTGGCACTCCATATCGGTAGCTGGGCCACTTTCTTGCATAATACCCATTCACCACCCATCATGGATGATCCTTTGAGCCATGATCATTAGGTCCGTGATGCCTCTTGTTTCTCTCACCGAGGATGACTCACGTTGGCTTAGAGTAGTAAGCATTGATTATGGAATCCTACCTTGTCCTCCCTAGAGTGTAAGTCCCAAAACTATCCATTGGTTTTGAACCCCTTAATATTGGATCCCACCATCCTGATCTACGTGGAATTTTATCTTTTCCAAGGAAAGGTATGTAGGAAGCCTCCATGATAGTCAATCCCATAAACCATTGGTTTCAACCCCCTTCACATCAGTTCCCACCATCATAAACTATGGGGACTTTGATATTTGCGAAGGCAAGGTACGTAAGAAGCTCTCTAAGGTTCATGCCCAACAACCTTTGGTTCTGAACCCCATCACATCTGTTCCTACCATTTTGAACTATGCGAACTTTGATAATTTCCAAGGAAAGGTATGTAGGTAGCCTCACTGAGGTTAAAGCCCAACAACCATTGGTTTCGACCCCCCTTCACGTCAGAACTAAGGTATGTAGGAAGCCTCCCTATGGTCCAAGCCCACCATCCATCTGGTCCTGACCATTTCATGTCAGTCCACCCTCATCCTACAAGATTTTTAAATGTAAGCCCCTTTTTGTCCTATAAGATGTTAAAATATACCCATTCAAACAACAAGGGATTTTATCCCTATCTCTTAGCTACGGTATGTAGGAAGCCTCCCCGAGTTTCATCTCCCTTCAGTAGTAAGCCATTGTCAACCCCATTTAGTGGTAAGCCATTTTCAACCCCATTCAGCAGTAAGCCATTGTCAACCCCATTTAGCGGTATGCTATTGTCAACCCTATTCAGTGGTAAGCTATTGTCAACCCATTCAAGAGTAATCCATTGAAGTCCCCCAAATGACGATAAGTCATTGAAGTCCTCAATCAATGGTAAGACATCATCAGAAGAACTATGTGGACTTTGACTCCCTTTCACATGGATATGTAATAAGCCTTCCTGAGGTTCAAGAACATCCCTCATGTCTCATCCTAATCTCTCCCTCGAGCCTATGTGTTTTGGGAAGGTCATGACCCAACCTGAAGATCCTATTTTCTCCAGATCCCATCCATGCATCCATTCTCATCAGTCACCTCCTCAGGTGTCCCAACATCCCACCGAACTATGCAGACATTGATTCCCTACCACAGGGATATGTAGAAAGTCTCTTCATGGCTCAATCCCAACATCACCATCGTGCTCATGTCTATTCCATCTCATTCTCTCTCCACTTCATTCAACTCTACATAATCCATCTGGATTCTTACCTGGGCCACAACATCCCTGTGGGATCATGTCATCCACCTCCTCACTACTCCTGGAAATACCTAGGCCACTTTCCATGCATAATCCCCAACATGTATCCAGATTTTTGTTCTTTCTTTACATCCTTATTCATCACCCATTAAAATTACATGGGTTTTGATCCTTGTCATCTACATAGGGTACGTTGGAAACCTCTAAGAGGTTAAATCCCAGCCAATGGTAATCCTCGGTGTTACCCCATTCTGTGGTGAACACTCCCTAATCCACCCTCAACAGTTTCCAGATAATCCTTCATGGTGCGAAATCTTCCCTTTATGGGACACACCGTCTTGGTTATTCACTTATTGAGTGTTCAGATCCATGCACTCGGTAAACCATCTAGGTGTTCCCTCCAAGCGATGTACCAATTTGATTCGTCCCTATGGGACATTCTGATCACCCTAATTTAGTCTCTGCAATATGTTAAACTCATGTCCTACCTCGTGTTAAGCATGAGATGCCTGAGTAAAACCTCATAAGGCACGCCTTTGGTGTAACCGTCCCCGCATGATGTTAAACTCATGGAATACCCTTTGTTAAATATGGGAGGCTGAGGAAAACCTCAGAGACATGCCTCCAGCATAAGATACCCCACGACTTCTATGGGATGCCTAGGGTTCTACCCCATTAAGATGCCCTATTATGAGGAAGAATATAAGTTTCCCAATTTCCACGCATCCAGATATTCGCCCACATTCCTGATGTTGTCATTTACTCTGACCAATATTTGTTACCATGTCAATACCCCATGGAATGTCCTGAAGGATGTAGTGTAATTAACCGGCGTCCAAAAAGATATGGCACCGAGAACGAGATTCAAGAACCACGACGTAATATTTAGGGAGTCTCAGATGAGGTAACAAGTTCCACGGAGGAATCCACAGAAGGAGGAACCGACATCCCATCATCCCATTTTGATCAAGGAGCAAACGTCCCTAAAAAGGTGAAAGATTCCACCCTCCTTTAGAAGGAGGGAATGCTGGAAAAAATCAACACTTCCTCCATAGAAAGATGTGCAAACCCCGATGAAATCCACAGAAATAGATATGTGTATGAATTGGGTAAAAATCCTGTTAACCTGATTCACCCTATGACACCATGTATCAATACACCCAAATATGTTTTTGTAATCATTCACATTATATACTATCTCAAATATTAGCTATAAAACCCCATAAATAAATAAATTTATAATTATGATTAGTATAGAAAGGATTTTAATAAGATACTCTTCTAGAATCTTTTTGGTTTAGAGTTCCTGAAAACTAGGAAAACTAGCACATGAAAAAGTTGAAATTTCAACACAGAGCACTCTTTTTACAAAAATGCATATTCTTATGATTACAATCATGTAACATAATAGAATTAATTTAGAATTCATGATAACATTCACTATAATTTTTCCATACTTCATCTCATACTAGACACCTTAAATGTTAACCTTGTCATCAAGGCCCTGGAAAAGGAAAGATAAGAAATTGGTGTGCTCAAATGTGCAATAACTGAATAATAATCACATAAACTTGTTACCCAATAGGATATCATGATAATTTGGTAAAACATAAGTATGATAGATACTTATAATTAAAAGAAAATGGAATTATAAAACTGTCCCATGTTCTATAATAAGAAAATAAGTAATCTCATATGATGAAACATCTAATATGACTAAAAGACTATGATGACATGAGTCCTAGATCATGAACCAATGTAATATCATAATAACATATCAAAATATTATGGTACAAATATAATCATATAAAATCGACATTATGTATAAGGCATCAAAACATGTTTTCCATAGTGTATTCGACATAAAACAATGTGTCATGTAGTGGATCATAAATCAAAACTTATTTCATATAGTGGATCAAGAAGTATAACTTCTTTCTCATAGTATACAAATCATCAAAACCTGTTTACTACTTTGGACGGAGCATAAATACTCATTCCACCATTATATAATGATATTTAATGCATTACGCATTGCATTCGAAGGCTAAATTGGACCCAAACATCAGATAAATATCAAACATCCAATGTTTATATTAGAAAATATATTACCATAAAATCCTTAAAACCCATGAATAATATTGGCTTTCACATTAAATTTTAAATTTTATCACAAAAATAACCACATAAACTTGATCAATCAATACAAAATTCAATCAACCAAAAGTAAAACTTCTAAAAAATATTTTAGATAGAGGTTTATAAATCATATATTCACTAAAAAATAAAAAATATAGATAATGTAAAAAATTAAATCCAAAGTTAATATATTTTATTTACAATGGGAAAAAACACTATCATTTTTTTGAAGGAAAGGTAAGAGATCATGTTATTAAAAAGAAAGAAAGGAACTACAAGAGTCTGATGGAGGGGACATTATTATGATCTTTTACATATAGAGGGAGAAGATCAGCAGGCAGTTCATCATGCCAAGTAATTCCTTTGTTGATTAAAATATTGGCAAGACCATATGCAAACATTTTTTCTTCATGAAATGAATGAGTGACAATGTATCTAATATCCAAAAGTGAAACAAGGCAGCTCATACAATGGGTGGTAAGCATCCTGGCAAGGTGCACCACACCATTCCAAATTTCATGGACAATAATGGTTGAGTCGCTATCAATCCATATGTTATTCTAGCATTACTGTTTAACAAAATCTACTACATGAATCATAGTCAACATTTCCTCTTCTAAATAAATGGTTGAACCACAACTACTAAAGAAGCATCCATGACAATGGCCAAGAATGTCTCTAAAGATATCACCACATCTTGTAGGTTCTAGATTGCCTTTGGAAGCTCAATCAACATTAACTTTGTTGCAACTTGGGAGTAGAGCTTTCCAGAATTCCTCAAAGTTGTGACTTAGATTCCCATAGAGACTGTAGATCCTATGTTGATGAAGGATCGCAATGTATCCAATAGTGTTGTAACAATAAGCTTTCTGAATCGAGGCTTTTCCCCTAATGGCAATGAGAATCAGCATCTGATCAGCATTAAGATTATGTGAGCAGTTTTTATGGATAATAGAATTTATATCATACCAGATCACAGGGAGGGGATCAACAAAAGTGGTTACGAATCGATTCTTGATTTGCTATGAAAATTCAAGATCAACACAACATTTTATTTATGATCAAATAGATTCAAGGAAAAAACATCTGCAGTCAATCATGTTAATAATATAATTCCAAAGGGTCGAAGCCATAACACATGACAAAAAAAGATTATTGGTATCCCCTCTATGTTTGGGAAAGAAGTGACACATAGAGAAAAGATGGATACCTAAAGACTGAGGAGAAACCTTCGTAGGAATTCAGTTGTCAAAAATACACAAAACAAGATTGAGTCTCGAGGGTTTGATCCATGTTTTGTCAAATAAATTCAATTAACAAAATCTAGGGTCTGAATTTGTGAAATTGTGGTAGTAAAAACATTTGGAATCCAGAACACCATTATGGGAAGGCTCCCAAATAAGTAAATCATCAGATTAAAATAAGGTTAATTATCCACCACATGCATGATATTATTTTGGAAATTTAAATTATGAGATAATATCACATCCATAATAGTGAAGGTGGAATTATTAGGAGGGGAGTTAAGAGATAACATGGATTTAAGGGGGGTGCTAGTCCAATTATCCCGCCAAAGATTCATGGAATAATCTACACAAACCATCCATCTAGAATTATTCATGATGTTACCAAAAGAAAATCTAATGGATGGACATATCTAAGAGATAACATAGTTAAAATTTCTCTTCTTTAACTTCATAAAGAACCTATATTTAAGAAAATAAATAGAGTCAGAGTTATTATTAATAAATCTTAATGAGATTTTGGCTTGAAGGGCATCATTAAACAGTTTCAGATTATTGATTCCAAGGCCACCCTTCTAAAGAGGATTACAACAGGTGGACCAGGGGATGGTAACAATCTTCCTTTCAAGAATGCTGGTAGTCCAAACAAAATTTTGTATGTAAACACTAATTTTTTAAGGAGACTGGAATTCCATTTATAGAGCATCAGTGAGTAGACCATTTTAGAGATAATGGTAGATTTCAAAAGACAAATCTTGGCAGCCATAGAGAGGGATTTAACTTTCCAAGAGGAGAGTTTATTGATAATCCAGTCAACAACTATGGTGAAGTACATGGATTTTGGCCTTACCCAAAAAATGGGGACTCCTAGGTGGGTGAAAGGGAATGATCCTTCTTTGATGCCTAACCTATTTATGATGCTATTTTTCCAAATAGAAGGAATGATTTTTCCAAATAAAACAAAATATTTTTTCCAACTAAAAGACTGACCAGAGATCTCTTAATAATGGGATAGGGTGTTTTTTTTATATTTTGAATGTTAATTTGGTCTCCTTGTAAGAACAGGATAATATCATCGGTGTATAAAAGATGTGTAGGGACATTTAGGTTTCTATCCACCTTGATGGGTTTAAGATTTTTTGAGCCACAAGGTGAGTGAGCAATCTACTAAGATAGTCTTACACAATAGCAAAAAGAATAGAACATAAGGGATCAACTTTCCTGACACCCTTGGTGCATATAAAAAATCCTTTAGGAGAGTCATTAACAAAAATTTAAATAGTTTCCGAGGTAAATAAGGAATTTATTCTACTGATGAAAGTATCATTAAAACCAAAATCTTGGAGAACTTTATAAATGAAGCTCCAATCGATGGTATCAAAGAATTTATTAATATCAAGTTTTATTACATTATTTCCTCCTCTATTCACTTTATTTAAAGAGATGGTGCATTTTGAGGCAAGGAAAATGTAGTCTTGAATAGGACATCCCTTAATAAAACCACACTAATTCCAAGAGATAATTTTAGAATTTATAGAAAAATGTCTGTTGGCGAGAATCATAGTAACAATTTTATAAAGAGAGTTAATGAGAGTAATAGGATCGAAGAGATGTATTTAAGAATAATTGGTCAATTTAGTAATTAAGGTAAGAAATTCATCATTAAGGCCATGTGGGAGGACACCATTATAAAAAAAAGGATTCGACAAGTTTTTAAAAATCTACGTGGATGACCTCCCAGAATTGATGGAAGAAATCATTGTTGAATCCATCAGGACCTGGGGAACTATCAAAATTGAGGCTAAAGATAGTGTCTTTTATTTCATGATTAATAGGGATGCTAAAAAGAAAAACATTGTCTTCTTCATTCACTATAACCAGAATAAACATAGGAATGAGTCCTTGTTAACACATTGTCCATTGAAAATATTGTCAAAGTAGGAGACCACAAGACTAGAAATGGTCGCATCAGTGTCTATGATGGTTTAATTTCCCCTATCAAAAGAAAGAGGTTTTCAAAATTTTATAATTATTTGAATATAATTATAGAACATACTGTTTATATCACAATGTGAGAGCCATTTAGTTTTGAAGAATTGCTTGTGCATGTTGTCTTTAAGCATCAGAAGAGAATTAAGTTTCAGAGAGCTGTTTATTTCATATTGGGGGTTCAAAGAGAAATCGGACTGGTTAAGCTCATTCTCAAGGATTGAAACATCCTTGTACATTTGTTTATTTTTATCCCCGCACCAAAATTTGAGATATTGTTTTAGGTGATTTAGCTTAGCTATACAGGAAACAACATCATAGTGATGTTTCATAGATTCCCAACAATTGTTTATAAGATTTAAGCATTCCAAATCAGTATACCAAGCGTTATTATTAAAAAAAGGAAATTATTAAAATCACAAAAATTGACACACATATACAGAGACTAATAATTTTAATATATAGATATTATATCTTTTTTTATGAATAATCAATATATAATATGATGATCTATTTTAGAGTCATATAGGACTGGTATCATAGGAAAATCATATGAATAAAAAACAATTCATATGTGTACCATGTCATCACTTAAAACCATTATAAGTGGAACCCTTATTATACATGTCATACATAGAATCTTTATTTATGTCTTGGGTAAAGGAAACATACTAAAATGGTGAGCTCAGATGTGTAGTAAGGGTAAATAAAGGAGGTATCATTGATCACATGAGAATAAAATGAGAGTAGGATTATGATAACTTCAATATAACATTGGAAATCCATACCATGCATAACCAAGATCATAATCATGATTTATTTTTTAAATATTGGAAATTCATAAGACATGAATCATAAATTAATCAAAGAATGTCATCCATAATAGCATAACATTAGAATACATCATAGGTTTGTGTAATAGATATATTCTTATAAAATTGAAAACCTTTAAAAATAGAAACAAGATCACTCATTAAGGTAAAAAAAGAAATGAATTCCTTTTAAAAAGTTATAGACATGAAACAGGGTCCACACTAAATCTTATAGACATAAAATCTAGGTATACGTTTAAACTTATAGACATGGAATCCAAGTCAATGAATAATATAATATATATAAAAATTCGTTCTACTCATAAAATAATGACCACGAAATCAGCTTCATGCATCAATATTTACCTCACGATTTATCCATTTTTACCCAATGCCTTATAGGGTTATATAATACCGAACCAACCCTAACATAATTAAGATCAAATATATTTTTTCTATAATACCGTAATGATTGAATTATATTACTACCCATGAATAAAATGGGTTCCATAAAAATTTCACCAAAAAATAACTCATAGAAAAAATTAGGTTTCATATACAATAGGTATATGCAATCCTCAGTCTGGACAAATCTTAGAAAGATCTTACAAATGATTAATATGCATTCACATTGATTGGTCAGTGCTAATTATTCTCTCAAATTATGGAAGTATAATTGGACAAGCTCTCCTTTGAATGACAATTTCTATATTACTGATATTGATATTGATTATAATTCCTCCATACGAATGCGGCTTTAGAAGATCAATTCATTATAACCTCAAATTTTAGTGAAATTTCATGTTTATGAATTCCTCAAAACTGAATATATGATTATATGGGAACGAAGAAAAAAATGGAATTATGGATTCCAAACATTTTCATAATCATCTACTGCAAAGAAATGGCCCTCTATTTCTGACTTTTCACAAAAATTGGATCCAACCATCCTATTTTACACTTTTATGACGCCTACATTTGAGAATGCTTCTAGTTGATAATAATATAAAGATGTTGGGCATCTTATTATGCTCTAGGTGCTCACTGTTTCATCAGAATAGAGGTGATATCTTTCATTTATTTCTATCCTTCAAGATGTCTTCATCCTTATGGAATTCAGACTTCAATATCTTTGAAGTTCATGTGCTGCAAGTCTAGGATATTATTGACCTTATCCTATACATTTACTTGGTACCTCTCTCAAAATAGATATGAATTCCTTTTCATGGTATCTTGTGTAGAGACCATATACATTATTTGGATGAGCCGGAATAACTGTCGACATGAAAATTCCACTTTCAAATACAATTCTTCTCTCTCAAATATTCCATTGGCGACATAAATGGAAAACAACCTCTATGTTGTGCATTGTGATAATATGATTAATGAATTTATTGTATTAAGGAAATTTCACCTTCAAGGTAATTATTTTAATCTACTATGAACAATTGAAGTCTTCTGGACTCCTCCATTTGTAGGATGGATCAAATGCAACTCAAATGGTTCCTTTCAAGGAAACCCCAAACCTTTTGGATATCTCATTGCCTTCCAGGGTTATAATAGTGATTTTTTGGAAGGGATCTTTGGACCTTGTGGACAGGTCACTGCTCTGGAAGCAAAAAATGATGGCTCTTATAACAGTAGTGGATGTTTCTCCACAAAAAAATTGGGATAGAATATGGTTTGAAAGCGACTCATCCACAATCATTCATGGAGTCCGAATGGGGAAAATTTATCTTGATTGAAGAATCACATGTAAATGGATAAAATGACTTGATATCCTTACTTCAAATCTATACATCATAACTCATGTCTATCATGAATCTAATCATCTTACTGATAGCCTTGCTAACATGGGGATCTTTAGGCACTCTCGTACTCATATTTCCAGCATCACAGGTGATCTTCAAACTATTTTGCAAAGTGAAAAATGTAAATTTCCCACCATTAGAATTTGGTATGATTTTTCTTTTCTCATTAATGAAGCTTTGTTTCTTGCTCTTTTAAAAAATATTACTGAAATATTTCTTGAATAAAATAATATTTCCACTCCTAAAATATCATGTTAATATATAAATATTTCATAAATATTATGGAAACCATTTTTATTTAACATAACCTTTGAAACATGTAAATTAATATTTCGAAAATTGAGTGGTCATGATGTTGTGAAATTCCATTCATGTTGTATATGTTCAAATAAATCATTCATTATTCAATTTTTTATAATAAAATGTAAAAAAATACCGCATTTATAAAATGATTAAAATATTCCATTTGAACCCTTTTTTTAAATTATTCTTACTAAAAACAAATTTAAAAAATAATTGGGTAATACTAAAAATATTTTCTATTTATTTAGAAATCATGCATATGGGGAATAAATTTCGATCAAAGTGGGAAATAAAGTCACTTTTCATTAACCTCAATCTTTTGGTCTAATGAGTACTTGAATTGAGGAAAATTAAAGAAAACGTGTATTCTTTGAAAATACCTAGAGGATAAGAAAAGAAATTATATTCTTGTGGAATATTGTAACACCCCCCATATTCAAGGAATTTTCTCAAATAAATTATATTTCATTAATATATTTCATACACCCAACACCGAGTTCAAATGAGCCACAACATGCAATTAATGTATTATTATTTAATGTGATAGTCATAACATAGCCGTATAATTAATTGGTATTATTCAGAATAAATAAATTATGAAAATTATGTGGTTTATAGTTATATTAACTAATTTCAATGATTATTAGTTGATTATAATGTAATATAATAATCATTTGAATGTTAAGGAAATTGTTTTATGAAAAAAAAATATTTTTATCCACACAAGACATGTTTATATTAGTAAATTATATTATTAATTTTAGGTGTATAATATTAATTAAATTTATATATTATATTTTCATTAAAACTTGTTATATTACACCAAATATTTTTTCTAATAATGGGATAGTAATAAATACAATTTTATAATTAAAAACTATATTTGTTTTTCTAAAAAATGATTTCATCAAATTTTTCATGAATGTTTTATTTTTTTTAAAAAAAAATTGGTTTACAAAATGAACCATAATTTTTAATTTTTTTGAAAAACTATGTTAATTTGAATTTTAGTTAATTTTAGGAAAATAATATTTATTTTATGAATAATGAAAAATACTAATTTTTATTAAAAAAATTTGTTTTCCTTTAACAAATTTTAATTTCCAATTATCTTGTACAATGGTATTAAAAGTAAAAATTGTTCATTTATATTATTATTAATCCACATTATTTCATTTTAATAAATTTCATAGTTAATATTTATATAAAGAATGTTCATACTTATGAAATGTTTTTCATTCTAAAATCATTTTTTATAACTGTAAGAACCTAGGTCTTCATTTTAGGTACACTTTTCCTTTTTCTGGAGTTTTTAAGAAAAATGGAGTTTCTAGAAAATTTTGATGTACACGCCGTGTACTTTATGAGTACACGCAGTGTACTCTTCTCTGGCACGAAGCCGTGTACTGGCCATGCCCGGGCTACACACATGGTGTGTAGGAGTGACGTGGAGGCTGATTTTGGCGGAGTACGGAAAGACCCACTACACGCCATGTACCTTAAAAATACATGCCGTGTACTTTTCTTTTTTTTCACTAAATGGACCGGGGTCGTGCCTCATCGTCATATACGTCTTCTTATAGGTCTAGTTCATCCGAGAGTGACCCGTATGGCTGAATCTTCCCCAAGCTCCTGCATCTCCATTCGTTCTCTGATTCGAGCATGGTCGATTGCGTTGGAAGCGCAGTGGTGAGTTCATCCTTCTGTTTGAGCCTTGTTTTCAAATTCTTTCTCTTTCTCATGTTATCTAAGCTTGAACGTTTTTTGTGTTTTCTCAGATAGACGATGTTGTAGGGGGAATTAATTGTCGTGGTTCAAGTATATCAATTTCCTTGGATCGAGGTTGGTGTTTTGTGCCTTAGCGTTAAAAGTCTCTGAGTTTTTTATGAAAATGCCACCAATACCCATGAACAGGGTATTGCGTGTTTACTTTTTTTACCTCGTTGTTTTCCTGTCTGGATTGTATGCATGTGTAGAGGTAAATTGACCATGTTAGAGGATAATTTGTTGTGATTGGATGTATTTTCCCTTGCTTTGTTCTTTTCATGACCATTGGGTCTTGTTTTCCTTTGGCGGCTTCACCTATTTTGATGTCTCACTATTATAGGTTGAAGTGAAATTCATGACATGCTTGTTGCCTTTTAGACTATTTAGATAAGTAGATCTATAGGTGTACTTTGGTTAGCCAAGTAGATATATTGGTGTACTTTGGTCTTATAGCATTATTATGCATAGACTGGCATGGGGCTGAGAGAACCCGGTGCTGTAGACTATAAGGGATAGACCGAGTGAGCTTCTCAGAGTGTCTTATATATTACAGACTACAGAGGGGATGGACCGAGTGAGCTCCTAGATAGTCTTGGATTTTATAGACTACAGGAGGGTAGACCGAGTGAGATTCCTCAGATAGTCTTACATTGTTTTTATTTCTTTAAGAACCTTCCCAGGCTAGAGGAGGAATTGACCGAGTGAGCTTCCTCAGAGAGTTTGCGGTATACCTAGGGGTATAGAAGGAATTGACCAAGATAGCTTCCTCAGAGAGTCTCTAGACCTTAGGGCTAAGAGGATTAGACTGCGTGATCTCCTTCAAGAGAGTCCCTGACAACCCTTGGCTATAAGGGGAATTGACCAAGTGAACTTCCCCAGAGAGTCTCATAAATTCGTAAGACCAAGCCAGAGGGGTTAGGCTAAGTGCACTTCCCATAGGGTTGTGGTACTTCATGGATAGGACCAGAGGGAATGACTGCGAGTACTTCCCAGAGAGCTTCTGGATTTTATCTGTTTGTTTCTGTTGATTGATTGCGGATTGATTGCTATTATGTATCATCCTGTTTTACAGCTTACTATTTACTGCCTACAGCTTTGATTTTGTTGTTTACTGCTTTGTGTGCTTTCTCCTGCCATATACTCACTGACTGTTAGGCATAGATCTTCGGGTGGTTTCATACTGGGATTTTATCTCACATCATATTTGGGACATGCTTTTGGGCCCAAGCATACTATGTTGTTATAGGTATAGACCAGTGCAAGCACCCTTCAACTTCTGGAACATGATTGCTTGGAGAAGGGGAGCATGGGACAAAGCTTTGGCTTGCGATGCTGAGGAGTCGTTCCTTTTCATTTGTACTTGTTTTAGTACTGTAGTTTTTTTCAGCATGGTGACTTTTTTGTATGCTTTTCTAGTTAGGTATCATGCATCATTTCATATATATATACATATGTGCACCAGTTTGTTGATTTAGTATCATGTTGTTTACATTGTTAGTTATTACTTCTTTCCCTATTGCATGTTTATTTTTCTTCCACTATGTACTCTGCCAATGAGGGAATAGTTTCCCCACAATCACGCCCAAGTCCCTCGCTGCTAGTCGGAAGCCTCTGGAGTTTGGGGAAATGCGCTTGAGGCCATGTGACCAACCGGGTACGGGGCACCTCTGGGTGGCTTCCGGAACTGGGACGTTACAATGTGGTATCAGAGGAATTCTTTTCTCTTGCAATACTATTAGGAGACTTTAGCCAAGAATAGGATTTATTCGGTACTTGGTAATGAGCTATGCCCGGGAGTATCTAACCCATGTACAGGGAAAATCCATACTACCTCATTTATTGCAGTTTTCGAGTTTTGAGATTTTACGATTGATACGATTTCACCAAGAGTGATTCACATGCTTTGTACTACTATTGTTTTAATATTATGGTTCTATTTCTGTCGCAACCAGAGGAGATGAGGGTATGCCATCTCATGCATCATAAAGGCACTTGTAGAAATCACATTTCATGCATTCTTTCCATGAAATTTAGGGAGCATTATCGATTGCATGCTATTGTGATAGACGTTGTGTAGATTATGAATGCTGTTGTGACAGGTTCTTGATATATTCTCTGTTGTTATGTTAGAAAACTATTTGTTTGGTTCTTTTCACAAATTAATGCAAAATTTTGATTCTTGAGGTGTTATGGGCCCTCTTTGATTGGGAGTTCGTAAATCATGATCATGTTTTCTCTTATACAAGATTGTTGTAGATGCCAATCTTGATTCGTGGGGAGTATGAGCCCTCACGGATAGGAATTTGGAACCTCTTTGCTTGGTTTTCTGTGTTTCTGGGAATTCGGTGTGGTTTCTGAGTTACTGCTCAGAAAAACCCAGAATACACGGCATGTACTTTCTGGTTACACTCCATGTAGCTTTCAGTCCGTGTTACTGACTATGTGTTCAGGAACATGGTGTTGTAGAAATAACTACAGGAACACGCCGAGTACGGCAGGTAGACGCAGTGTAGTTAGATCCGTGCACCCAGCTGTGTCACCAACAACATGGGTTGGGGAAGCTTGAGTAGACACACTGTGTTGCTTTCGGAACACGTCGTGTAGTCTTGCCCAGGTACCTGGCCATGTCACGAACAACACGGGACGGTGTCACCTTCACCTTTACATGCCATGTTTATTCGGAACACGCCGTGTAAATTCCAACCATGTAGACGTCCATGTAACTAACAACACGGGCTGCCGAGTCGGTTTCTAGTATACATCGTGTCCCTTGGGAACACGCCATGTAGTCTGAGGATTGTTTGACCGTGTGAGTTAGCGGTGTAAAGGTACTCGGGCAATGGAATAGTCTTCAAGTACACGCCGTGTGTTGGGTCAAAACGCCGTGTAATTGGGGTGTTACATGACCTGTCGGGTAGGGGTAAATGCCCATGTCATAGGCTTAATAGAAACGTCGTGTAGTTTTATACACGCTGTGTAGGTGTGTTTTGTAAACTTGTGTGCTTTTCTTCCCCTGTTCTTGTTTTTTACTCTTGTGTTCTCTATCCTTGTTTTCCCAATCTAAGGTGTACTTTTGATCTTTTAGAGCTATTCCTCTGAGTCGTCCCCTGGTTGTACATCTGTCATCAGGCAGGGATTAGATGCCAGATATGGCAGATTAGGGACTTCCTGCAGATCCTCCAGTCAAGCCATCCTTGGCACCGGTTGTCATACCCATCGCAGGTGTCGATACACAGTTCAGGGAGGAATTTGTTAGGATGATGCATACCTTCCAGGGAGTGCTGCCTCCTACCCCTTCGATGGCTGAATTGATGCGGGTTTTCTAGTAGCAGCATCCTCCTACATTTTCAGGGGATGGAGGACCTCAGGCTGCAAAGTCGTGGATAGAGGCCACACTGACCATCTTTGAGCACCTAGAGATCCCTCTATGGAAAAGCGTAAATCTGGCTACTTATATGGTCCGGGACACCGCCAAGTGGTGGTGGGAGGTGATCTCAAAGTCAAGACGTCAGTACGATATGTCTTGGGATGGGTTTTGATCCACCTTCTATGACTACTTCTATCTAGAGACCGTGAGGGCCAATCGAGCCCGGGTGTTTATGAGTCTGTAGCAGGGTACTCTCTCTGTTATGGAGTACTCATCTCGTTTCACTGAGCTTCAGCATTTCACACTGATCCCAGAATGTGATGATTTGTTCCTTGCTAGGAAGTTCGTGGACAGTCTTAGGCAGTAGATCTGTTCCTAGGTGAATATCTTCCAGTTGACTTCGATATCCTCCATTGTCAACCAGGCGCTGATCACTGAGGGAAATCTGAGGGATTCTGGAGCAGTGATCTAGGGCAGTTCGATATCCAGAGATGGTGTTCCTCCTGCGGAAAGTAAGAAGCGTCGTAGATAGTCTTCTCGAGGAGATAGAGGTTCGTGGGATGCGTCTTCTAGCAGCCAGTTTTTATGCTACAAGTGCGATAGGAGTGGGAATACTAGGCCTCAGTGCCAGAGGGATCCGATGGAGTGTCAGTCTTGCAGCAAGATGGGCCATATTGAGAGTTTCTGTCACATCTTCTCACCTTCAGCTGGTGGTAGGGGTTCCTATATGACCCCGTGTTATGGTGATGCTTCCCCAGTTTCCCACTAGGCAGGGAACTGGAGTTATTCTGGCCGTTCAGGCCGAGGTGGAGGTCACGGCCGTGGTGGTCAGTCACCATGTCATCAGCGATAGCAAAGTGGATCAGCTCAGAGCAGTCAGCTAGGGGCGCAGGGCTGCAGTGCAGGCCAGTATTTCACCATGGAGCAGACCGATCAGGAGTAGGATCCCGGCCCTTCTACGGTTTGAGGTAAGATCTTAGTAGCCTCAGTTTTATCTTTATCTCTTTTCTATACCGGCGATTCCCATAGCTTTATCTCTATTGCGGTTGTGAAGAACCTTGAGCTCTATATCTTTTAGTCTGTTGATTTGTTGACCCTTAACACACCATTGTGAATGAGGACATGTAGCGTACGACAGTGTAGATACTGCCCTCTTGAGGTTTCAGGGTGTCATTTCTTATGGGATGTTCATGTCCTGGAGATGACGGGCTATGACGTCATTCTCAGGATAGACTGGTTGGTTCTATTCCAGGCAGTCGTTGATTTCTATCATCGTAGGGTGAGTTTCACATCACCAGAGGGATGATCTTTCCTTCATAGAGGCAAGTGGGATGTCCAGGCGGGTAGAGATGGACCAGGGCATCATGGGATATGAAAATTTCCATCCCAGATTGCCAGTCTTTATCTGGATGACCAGGTGACTTCACAGTTAGACTTTCATCCAGTGGTGGATCATTTCAGGGATGTCTTCCCAGAAGAATTTCATATTTACCTCCGGAGCATGAGCTATAATTCTAGATTGATCTCATGCAAGGATCGGCACCAGTGTCAATTCCTCCTTATAGTATGGCTACACCTGAGTTGTAGGATCTCAAGAAGAAGCTGGAGGAGTTGCAGGAAAAGGGTTTCATCCGACCCAGTACCTCCCCTTGGGGTTCGCCTGTCCTGTTTGCAATGAAGGCAGACGGTACCCTTCTGCTCTGTGTGGATTATCGGAAGCTGAACCAGTTGATGGCCAAGAACTGATATCCCTTTCCGAGGATTGAATACCTCTTTGACCAGATTCAAGGATCCCGGGTGTTCCCGAAGATCGACTTGAGGTCCGGTTATCATCAATTGCGCGTTAGACCATCAGATATACCCCTGACAGCCTTCAAGAGCAGTTATGGTCTTTTGGTGTATATAGTCATGTCGTTCGGTCTCACGAACGCGCTTGTAGTCTTAATGGCACTGATGAACCAAGTGTTCCATCCGTACATGGACTCTTTTGTCATGGTCTTTGTGGATGATTTCTTGTTGTACTCTCACACTCGACACAACCGTGCCACAGATCTTGAGATCGTTTTGTGTACACTAAGAGAGCATTAGCTATATGCTAAACTCTCGATGTGCCACTTTTGGATGGGACAAATTCACATCCTGGTTCATGTTATCTCGTAGATAGGAGTGTTAGTGGACCCATAGAAAGTGAGAGCTGTATTTTCATGGGAGAAACCGAAGAACGTCTTTGAGGTGCGAAGTTTCCTAGGGATGGATGGATACTACAGATGCTTCATCCATGACTTCTCGTGCCTAGAAGCACCATTGACAGGTATGACCAGGATGGGGGAGAAGTTCTTATGGTCAGATTCTTATGAGTCAGACATTCAAGAGCCGAAATGGAGGTTGACGTCAGCATCGATACTAATATTGCCAGAGCCGGGTAAGAGCTACAATGTTTACTGTTATTCTTCAGGTATCTGGCTAGGAGCTGTGCTTATATAGGGAGATGGAGTCGTTTCATATGGGTCTCGGTAGTTGAGTCCACATGAGAGGAACTACCCTACGCATGATTTGAAGGTGGCAGAAGTTGTTCATGCCTTATGCTGTTGGAGATACTATCCTCTGGGAGAGCACTTTGTGGTTTTCACCGACCACAAGAATCTCAATTATATCTTCACGCAGCGTGATCTGAATCTGAGATAGCGCAGGTGGTCGAGTATCTTCAGTCCTTTTACTTCGAGCTCTCCTATACGTCGGGAAAGGGCAATGAAGTGACAGACGTGATGAGCAGACTAACCCAGATTCAGGCAGTTCAGGAGGCCAGTAGTGAGTGGCAGCTTATGACTCTGTTTTCTGAGATGCATCTGGAGGTGCACGATAGGAAAGGGCATACTTTCCTTTCATCTGTTTCGGTTACCTATACACTTCTTGATCAGGTACGAATGAGGCAACTATCATAATCAGAGGCCTTGGTCCTATGAGAGAGTGTGTCAGGAGGGGACCCTCTTTCTGGATGGGCAATAGGAGAGGATGAGATCTTGCGTTTCCAGGGATGTGTATGGGTGCCAGCAGACATACGTGGGGAGATGATGTGGGATTTTCATTCCTCAGTTTGGGCAGTTCCTCCTGGCGTCACCAAGATGTATCGAGATCTTCATCGCCAGTACTGTGGCCAGGTATGAAGATTGATGTTGCTGGTTTTGTCATGAGATATTCTACATGTCAGTAGGTGAAAGTAGAGCATCAGCGACCAGCAGGGATCTTACAACAATTACCCATTCTTGAGTGGAATTGGAATGATGTCGCGATGGATTTTGTGACCGGGTTTCCAAGGTCACCTTGGGGAAGTGATGCTGTTTGGGTTGTCGTCGACTGGCTTATGAGGGTTACACACTTATTTCTTATCAAGGAGACCTTCAATGTTGATGATCTGGGACGACTGTACATCCGAGAGATTTTACGTCTACATGGAGTTCCACACTCCATCGTTTCAGACAGGGATACATGCTTTACATCTTGGTTCTGGCAGGGACTTCAGAAGGCTTTGGGTATCTAGGTGCTTTTGAGTACAGCGTACAATCCCTAGACTGGTGGCCAATCCGAGCGCATGATCTAAGTGCTTGAGGATATGCCCCGAGCATGCATTCTAAACTTCGGCGGTCCTGGGAGAAGGATATACCTCTTGTGGAGTTCGCCTATTACAACAGTTTTCAGGAGACCATTCAGATGGCGCCATATGAGGCTCTGTACGGTAGGCCATGTCGATCACCCTTATGATGGATAGAGGCAGGAGAGGCAGCTTTGATAGGACCTCGTATTGTTCAAGAGACATCTGAGCAGATATAGTTGATTCAGAAGAGAATGGCTACAACATAGTATCGACAGAAGTCTTATGCTGATCATCGGAGATGACCTATGGTGTTCGAGGTCAGAGATCAGGTTTTTCATGCGTGTCGCACCAAGGTTGGGACACAAGAGGATTCGGAGACGGGGTAATCTTTCACCGTGGTACGCTGGGCCGTTTGTGGTATTGGAGAGAGTTGGGCCGGTTTCCTATCATTTGAAACTACCTTAGAGGTACCGGGCTATGCACGATGACTTCCACGTCTCCCAGATCCGATGATACTTTTTGGACACGTCTCATGTCTTTCAGACCGAGGAGGCTGAGATCAAAGTGGATGCGTCATATGAAGAGCATCTTATCCAGATTGTCGAACACAGTACAAAGGTTCTCTGAGGCCGGTCTGTTCCTCTGGTATGAGTTCAATGGAAGCACGGGCGAGTACAGGACGAGACTTGGGAGATGGAGGCTGAGGTTCGATTGTAGTGGCCGAAATTGTTCATAGATCCTTCTTCTATGCCCACCTAAGGAAATTCAGGGACGAATTTCTTTAAGGGGGAAGTTTGTAAGAACCCTGATCTTCGTTTCAGATACGCTTTTCCTTTTTCTGGAGTTTTTAAGAAAAAAGGGATTTTTTGGAAAATTTCAAAGTACACACCATGTAATTTCTAAGTACACGCCGTGTACTCTTCTCCAGATCGAAGACATTTGGTGGCCATGCTTGGTCCACACACATGGTGTGTAGGAGTGATGTGGAGGCTGATTTTGGCGGAGTACAGAAAGACCCATTACATGCCGTGTACCTTAAAAATACATGTCATGTACTTTTCTTTTTTTCAATAAACGGACCGGGTTCACGCCTCATTGTCATAAACATCTTCTTCTATGTCTGGTTCATTCGAGAGCGACCCGTATAGACGAATCTTCCCCGAGATCCCGCCTCTCCATCGGTTCTCTGATTCGATCATGTTCGATTGCGTTGGAAGCGCAATGGTGAGTTCTTCCTTCTGTTTGAGCCTTGTTTTCCAATTCTTCCTCTTTCTAAAGTTATCTAAGTTTGAATGTTTTGTGAGTTTTCTTAGATCGACGATGTTCTATGGCGAATTAGCTGTTGTGTTTCAATTATATCGATATCCTAGGATCAAGGTAGGTGGTTTGTTCCTTACCGTTCAAAGTCTCTGAGTTTTATGTGAAAATTCCACCAATACATGTGAACGGGGTATTACATGTCTACCTTTTTGCCCTGGTTGTTTTCCTGCCTAGATTGTATGATTGTGTAGAGGTAAATTGACCTTTTTAGAGGATAATTTGTTGTGATTGGATGCATTTTCCCTTGCTTGGTTCTGTTCACGGCCTTTGGGTATTTTTGGCCTTTGGCTGCTTCACCTGTTTTCATGTCTCGCTATTATAGGTGGAAGTGAAATTCATGACATGCTTGTTGCCTTGTAGACTATTTAGATAAGTATCTCTATAGGTGTAAATTGGTTAGATAAGTAGCTTTATAGGTTTAATTTGGCCTTATAGAATTATTATGTACAAACTGGCTTGGGGCCGAGAGAACCTGGTGTTGTAGCCTATAAGGGATAGACCGAGTGAGCTTCCCAAAGAGTCTTAAATATTACAGACTACAGAGAGGATGGACCGAGTGAGCTCCCAAAGAGTCATGGATTTTATACATTATAGGAGGGTAGACCGAGTGAGCTTCCTCATATAGTTTTACCATGTTTTAATTTCATTAAGAACCTTCCCAGGCTAGAGGTGGAATTGACCGAGTGAGCTTCCTCAGAGAGTCTGCAGTATACTTGAGGCTATAGGAGGAATTGATCAAGATAGCTTCCTCAGGGAGTCTCTAGACCTTGGGGCTAAGAGGGTTAGACCGCGTGATCTTCCTCAAGAGATTCCATGACTACCCTAAACTATAAGGGGATTTCACCGAGTGAGCTTCCCTAGAGAGTCTCATAAATTCGTATGACCAAGCCAGAGGGGTTAGGCTGAGTGAACTGCCTAGAGGGTTGTGGTACATCATGGATAGGACTAGAGGGAATGGCTGCGAGTACTTACCATAGGGTATCCAGATTTTAGTTGTTAGTTTCTATTGATTGGTTGTAGATTGATTGTTGCTATGTATCATCCTGTTTTACTACTTACTGTTTACTGCCTAATGCTTTTCTGTTGATATTTACTGCTTCGTGTGCTTTTACCTGCCATATACTCACTGACTATTAGGCACAGATCTTCGGGTGGTTTTCTACTGGGATTTTATCTCACACCCTATTTGGGCCATGCTTTTGGGACCATGAAAACTATGTTGTTGCAGGTATAGACAAGGGAAAGCACCCTTCGGCTTCTGGAACATGATTACTTGGAGTAGGGGAGCATGGGACCAAGATTTGGCTTGCGATGCTGAGGAGTTGTTCCTTTCCTTTTGTACTTGTATTAGTATTGTAGTGTTTTCCAGCATGGTTACTTGTTTGGATGCTTTCCTATCTATGTATCATGCATCATTTCATATATATACATATGTGCTGCAGTTTGTTGATTTAGTCTTCCGCTGTTTACATTGTTAGTTATTGCTGCTTCCGCTATTGAATGTTTATTTTTCTTCCGCTGTGTACTCTGCCAATGATGTCATAGTTTCCCTACTATCACACCCAAGGCCCTCGTTTCTAGTTGGCAGCCTCTGGTGTTTGGGGAAATGCACTTGAGGCCATGTGACCAACCGGGTACGTGGCGCCTCTGGGTGGCTTCCAGAACCGGAACGTTACAATCACATCACTAGATTTAATTTTAAATTATAATATAATATTAATTTAAATTTGGGAAGATCCAGAATTTCTGTGGAAAATTTTTTATTAAACACTTGGGAATTTTATGAGTCCGCGAAAACTAATGGCATAGGATTTTGAGGCCCGGTGTGCTCAGAATCAATTTATGAAGTTCTTTTTGGGTACGTTCAGTAAACATATGAGTGGGTTTTTATAACTTTTGAATCAATTCTCGAAATTTAAATATAAGGGCAACGTTGAACTTGCAGTGCTGATATTTTATTAAGAAAACTTTCACCTCAACGGCAGTTTGTCGATAATGAAAGTCAGTTTTTGGGTTTTAATTAATAAAATTAAACAAAAATAAAGTTGTAGCTTTATTTTTATTTTTGGTTGGTTGATGCCTCCATGTGGATGTTGGAGGTGGGGACCACCACACCATAACCTCCCATGAGTGGTTATGGTGGTGGGGCCCACCCGAACCTAACTTCTTCATCATATTTATTTTGGTGGGGACCACATGTGGTTAAAACCTCTGGAACTCCCCATTAAGTGGTGAGAAACCACTAGAGGTCCCCACATAATGGTGTCACCCCCTCTTTTTAATTTATTATGCCAACACCTCTTTAATTAATGGTGAAATTCAAATTGAATTATTAAAACATAATTTAATTTATATTGGCCATTCCTTTGTTAGGAGGGGGGTGGAAGAGAATTTGGAGAAACTTATTCTCTCCAAGGAAGAGTTCTCCTCCCATTGAATAACGAACATCAATGAATGAAGAACACTTCATCCCCCAACGACAAACATCTTCTTCTATGATCATCAAAAGCACCCTCCTTGAAGAACGCTGACGACATCATCCTCGACTTCTTCATCTTCTTTCCCGACTTCAATGAATCGATTTCCACTGTCTTGCACCAATGTCAACGATCAATGATCAAAGGTAGGGGTTTGAACATTGCTTTGTTTCTCATTCTTTGTTTTCCATTGAGTACTATAAATAGAAGCCGCATGCTATCACCCTAACACGGAGGGTGTGATCCGAACAAACACGGCCCGACCCCTCAGCCTTCATTATGGAATTTGAAACTAAATGCAGCATGGGACTGGGATGAGCAACTCTCGTCCAAAATGATTTAGGATCAAAGGCGACATCCCGAGGAGTGTGCGGCTTCTTCCGGAACGAGAATCAGGCCACCGGAACTCGTCTGGTGACCCGCGGAAAGTCCACCGACAGATGGAGCAACAATCATCAATGCAAGGATAGTGGTGGTGCAACCACACCACCGGAGGAGTAACACATGGACGATGGACCACGGCAGTGCAGTGGTGGCTAGCTCAATCCCAACTGTGAAGAAAACCGGTGGCCAGAGCCATCGGGTTGCCGGAGAAGGCACAACGCAACAGTGTCGTGCGGTGGAGCAAAAGGGGGCCGCGACCCCTGGCCACGGTGGTGCAGCAGCGGCCGGCGCAAGGCCGGACATTAGGAAGACCTATGGCCCAAGCCATTGGGTCACA
This sequence comes from Viscum album, assembly GCA_963277665.1. NCBI lineage: Eukaryota > Viridiplantae > Streptophyta > Magnoliopsida > Santalales > Viscaceae > Viscum > Viscum album. The sequence continues at coordinate 399,877,921 of OY728125.1, forward strand.
AAAGGAGGTACGACACATCTACACCGTGTGGGAGGTGGCTTCCCTCTCGGCCAGCCGGGAGGAGCAGGACCCATCGCTCGGTCCCTTGTAACGCGGACTGGCACCATGTGGCGCTGGTTGACTCTCACCCGAATGGAAAAGCCGATCGGGATTTCTAGGGGCACAGCCTCCACCCTAGACACATCTAGGGCAGACCCCATGGGCCGCCAGCCATGTGGGCCGCCTGCTGCGGGGGCCGCCAGCCGCGTGGGCCGCCAGCCGCGCGGGCCAGACCCAGTGCGGGCCGGACCCAGCAAGGGCTGGACCCAATGCGGGCCTGACCCAGTGTGGTCCGATCCACCCCCGCAGGCCAGGTTGGAACCCAGTATGGACCTGGGTCGGTCAGGGTCGGTCTCACCGGGCCGGACCGGACCCGGACACGTTCGACCTGTTTCCACTCTTTTGCCTATAACGTGAGCTACGGGCATCCGATTGAAGAATCATCTATGGAGACAGAAACCTTGGATAAAGGTGGTTATTTTGGTATACCACACTAGAGGGTTAGACACAGTTAGGGTATGGTCGGATTGGATCGAACGTAAATCCAACAGGGCCCTTAGAACGGAAATGACAATAACTCTCAGACCGGGCGTCCGATTGAAGCAACCTCTGTCACATTGTGTTTTTTATGGAAAGAAGGATATTGTGGATACATAAAATTGGGAAAATGTTGAATTTGATGTATTGACACTTGGATTGAGGAGAGGAGCCTCCTAGAATCAAGCATGCTTCGTGCGGAACCCTGTGGTTGGCTGTGGACTGACGACTGTTCCTGGATCCTGTGTGGGTTCGACAGCACTAAAAAATATTCCAAAATCCTGTGTGGGTTCGAAAGCACTGATGAATGTTTCTGTATCCTGTGTGGGTTTGACCACACTAACAACTATTCCTAGATCCTCTGTGGGTTCTACAGCTCTGTTTACTATTCCTAGATCTTGTGTGGGTTTGATAGTTTTGGTTTCTATTCCTCGATCTTGTGTGGGTTTGACAGAATAGATGATTCAGTGGCTACATCTGATCATCACTACCTCTCTACATAATTTGTATACCTGTGTGATCTGAGTCATTAACTTTTTATTTTCCTCATGATTGATATTGATTACTTGATAACTTAGGTATATGCATGGGAATATACCTAAGTGGGGTTATCTACTGATTTCATACCTTCTGATTTATCCTTGTTGGATTTTGTGAGACCATGAAGGTCTCGAGATCCCTACTGAGTATCTTTATACTCACCCCTGCACGGTCTGTGCCCACACCTCATTGTGTTGGATACAAACGACAGATAGCGTTGACCGCAGCTGTGTGTACTAGGACTGGACGGTGCCCTGAGGTGGACCTCACGACGAGATGGTACCTAAAGGATACTAACAGACGTGGAGTCCTGAGGAGGATATTTGTACCTACTATTCAGGTAGGATCCGTGGTGGACGATCCAGAAGCTTCTTTTCATATTTTAGTTGTTTTGTGCTTTTTTAGTTGAACTTGTACTTTACAGATGGGATTGTATTTTTGGCCCATTTACATTTTATCACTCTCTTGTTATACAGTTTTTCTTAGTGTTTTGTATCCATCTATGAGATATATTGTGTGTGTTTACAGTTATAAAGGAAATTCCTTCCTATATTTATGGAATTACTCCTTTGGTGCTAGTCTCCAGCCCCTGGCCTATGGAAGGCAGGCTTGGGGTAGTCATGGTATAGGCCCCGAGGGACGGGTCATGAAAAATTGGTATCAGAGGAGTTGGTTCAACTATAGAACATATGACTCTGATATTTTTTGTCAAGCAATAGTTCTAAAGGTATTGAGTGTGGTTTTCTGTTCAAGGAGACCAGTGTTGGTGCGGTGGCCGACGTATCCATACACTAGGACCCTGACTTCTGATTTCCTACTCAGGGCATGAATACACTGATTGTGTGGGTGTTTTGAAGATTATTCTTTGTGATCTCATTTGAGTCATCTGACATGGTATAACTTATTGACCATGGCGCACCTGTTTCTTTTCAGGATGGCTCCATATAGACAGCCATCCAGGGTTCCAGGCTTTGTATGAGATGGTAGCCCACCGAGCGATGAGGCCTCGGTGCAGGGCCCTATCAAAGCGGAGGCACCAGCGGTACCACTACCCGTTGGGCCACCGATGCCACCATCCCCAGCAGTAGAGAGTGCACGCCGCTTGAGCACATTGTATGAGTTCCAGTGCTAGAGGATGCCTAGATATATGGGTGAGATGGGCCCTCAGGCAGTTGAGGATTGGCTGGAGGCTGTGGTGAGAATCTTCAAACTGGTAGGGACACCAGCATGCCATACAGCGATCCTTTCCACAAGTATCCTTCAGGAAGCAGTAGGCAGATGATGGAGCCTGATGCTCTATGTGCATGATGAGGTGACACTACTCTAGGCAGACTTCGAGAGCCTGTTTTGGGTGGACTTTTTCTCAGCCACCCTACGTGTGGTGTGGATACTGAGCTACTTCATCTATTATAGGGTAGCATGATGGTGGCACAGTACTCAGCGAGGTTCACTGACATCTCACGCTATTCCACAGATAGGGTACGTGACCCATTCTTCAGGGCCCGGACCATCGAGTAGGGGATCAGGTGAGAGATCAGGGCTTCGATGATCTCCCTCAACATCCCGATGCTGGAAGGGGTGTTGGAGCGAGCCCTCATAGTAGAGATTTTCCTTTCTGAGTAGTCATTAGTATTGAGACCTGCCACTGGGCATCACGTAGAGGGGTCTTTAGTAGCTGGCAACAGATAGATGTCGCAGAGGTCCAAGCGTACCAGACCATATGGTGGATGACATCATGACATAGGTTCGGTTGTGTGAGGCACACGAGACAGAGCCAGTAATTCGAGGAACATGTGGTGTTTCACATGCGGTGGGTAGGGTCACATGGATAAAGACTGTCTGACCCACCATTCAAATGATTAGAATATAATTGAGGGACCCCCCCCAGGAAGAGGCAGAGGTTCGATCGAAATTGTCTGTAGGAAGATGGCAGATGTGGAAGAGGAGATAGTCGTGCGGCTGGTGGTGGATGACATTTTGAGATGTTTCCACCACCACCACGTGGTCCACCACGACCGCAGGGAGCAGGTGGACAGGAGAGAGCTCAGCTCCAGGTAGCTGAGGCTTATGATCATGGCACTTTGAAGATGATTCAAGGTACGATCTATGTCTACTCTACCTTAACCATAGTTCTTATAGACACAAGTGTCAGTCACTCTTTCATTGCCACCACAATCATTCGGAGCACGGAGATTCCAACGGAGTCGTAGGCTCGATCCTTATGGCTAGAGACTCCTACAGGAGCAGACTCGATGATCACACACTGGTTCCGACAGTGTGAGTTTACTCTAGGAAGCGAGAGATTCAGCTGGGATCTCCTCATAGTGGAGTCAAGGACATACGACTTCATCTTGGGTATGGACTGGTTATCTACAGTCCATGCTCAAATCGACTATATTAGGCGCAATGTGTGGTGTGTCTAAACGGATGGGGAAAGGTTCACCTTCACTGGTGAGAAGGGAGCCTTTGCAGTGTAGGATGAACTTACTCGGAGAAGGGTACAACCAATCACTCATCAGTTGGTCTGCCTTACCCTCATAGTAGTTGATGTAGAGAGTCTGAGCTATCCTGTAGTGGTGTACAAGTACGCAAATGTTTTCCCTGATGATGTCCTAGGATTACCTCCTCATATAGAGGTGGAATTTTATGTTGAACTATACCCTAGGTCGGCACCGATATTGACACTAGCATATCGGATGGCTCCCGCGGATCTTCACGAGCTGCGAGTACAGTTGGAGGACTCGTAGTGGAAGGGATTCATCTGTCCTAGTGTTTCTCCCTAGTTAGCCCCGATTATGATCACCAAGAAGGCGGATGTAAGCATGAGGTTTTGTGTCGACTACCGTCACCTGAACCAGGTGAATGTGAAGAATAAGTACCCACTCTCAAGGATTGACGACCTATTTGATCAACTGAAGGGAGCATGGTGGTTTTCGAAGATAGACCATATATTAGGCTATCACCATCTTGGAGTTAAAGATGAGGATGTTCAAAAGGCAACCATTAGATGTTTGTATGGCCACTACGAGCTCCTGGTTATGTATTTCGGCATAACCAGCATTCCAGTAGTGTTCATGGGACTCATGAATAGGATTTTCCATCCATACCTACATCGCTTTGTTGTAGTCTTCATCGATGACATTCTAATCTACTCGACAACTGAGGAGGAGCATGCCTACCATTTTAAGGTAGTACTGGGAACACTCTAAGACCACCAGCTTCATGGTAAGCTCTCGAAGTGCCAGTTCTGGGTCCAAGATGTTCAATTTCGGGGACATGTCATCTCAAAGGCTGGAGTTGTAGTATATCCAGTGAAGATTGAGGCGGTACTTTCTTGGGAGCCACCCAGAAGTGTGACGGAGGTATGGAGTTTCTTGGGTTTTATTGGTTATTACCGGAGGTTCATACCAGACTTCTCTAGAGTTGCAGCACCAATATCAGCCTTAACAAAGAAGGGTAAACCCTTCGTGTGGTCTGAGTGATTCCAAAATAGCTTTCAAAAGCTGAGGCAGAGGATGCCTAGTGCCCCCATCTTGAGGCTTCTAGAGTAAGGCGTAGTGTACTTAGTTTACTACAACGCATCACGGACTGGACTCTGATGTGTTCTGATGAAGGCATGAGTAGTGATCACTTATGGTTCTCCTCATCTAAGATAGAATGTGAAGAACTATGTCACCTATGACCTGGAGTAAGCAGTAGTGGTGTTCACCTTGATGATGTGGTGGCACTATCTGATGGGCGAGCATTTCATAGTCTACTCTAACCACCAGAGTCTCAGGTATATCTTCTCTTAGATGGACCAGAACCTAATACATCAGCAATGGCTTGAGTTCCTCCAAGACTATGACATTGAGATAGTCTATACTCCTAGTAAGGTGAATGTTGTAGCAGATGCACTTAGTAGAAGATCTGGTATACAACTGTTAGGCGAGGCGATAGAGCTGCTGGCTTCTTTGAAGATATACTTTGTGGACTGAGATGGAGCAGCTTTCCTTCAGTATTTTTCAGAAACTCCTCCACTTATTCAGTGATTTAGGGTGGCTCTACGTGGAGACACTGACTGTGAGATGAGACATGCTCATGTATCTATAGGGAATGCACCTAATGGATTTTATGAAGGTGGGGAGCACGTCATTCTCTTCAGAGGATGTACTATGGTGCTAGTGTCACATCAGGAGGAAGTGTTGAGGTAGTTCCACACATCCCCTTTAAGGGTACATCCAAGAGTGGAAAAGATGTATCAAGACCATCGACAGCAACACTGGTGGGCAAGTATGCAGAACGCAATAGCAGATTTTGTCTCACGATGCCTCACATGTTTGTAAGTGAAGGCGGAGCATCAGGTACCAGTAGTCTTGGTTCAACCTTTAGAGGTCCTAGAGTGGAAGTTGGATGGGTTATCCATGGACTTAGTGATAGGACTTCCACGTACATCCAAGGGACTCTACTCGATTTCGGTGGTCGTTGACCGACTCACCAAGTCGGACCACTTCCTACTGACCAGAGAGTAGGGTTTAGTAGAGAGCTTGGGACACCTCTACGTGCCAAAGATTGTGTGGCTACATGGAGTACCTTCTTCTATTGTCTTAGATCGTGACGCACGGTTTACAACCCAGCTATGTAAGGGGTTGCATGAGGCTTTCGGGATGCAACTTCGTCTGAGCACCGCCTTCCATCCTTAAAAGGATGGTCAGACTGAGCAGACCATTCATACCCTCGAGGACATGCAGCGTGCTTGTGTACTTTACTTTATTCATATATGGGAGTATCATTTAACATTGGTGGAGTTTTCAGAAAACAACAGCTATCACTCCACCATTGGGATGTCACCTTTTGAGGCGTTATATGGGAGACCTTGCAGAGCACCCTTGTGCTGGACTGACCCTGGGGAGTCAGCACTAGTGGGACAAGAGATGGTACAAGCTACCATGGAGAAGGTGTAGATCATTGACGCACGCCTGTCGTAGGGCGTGGCAAAACAATTATTTCCTAAGTTAAAATGTAGTAATGTGGTTGACCTAGGATGTCTCCCGAAGAGGAGTGCACACAAAATGGGTTGTCACTTTAAAACGGGGGTAAAAATGTTGTGAAAGGAAATTTGAAATTCAAATGATTGAAAAACAATGAAATTAAAAGGGTGATTAGGTCAGGGTCGGTTTCCTAATTATAATTCTATCCTTTTTCAATTTAATTCAAACCTCTTCTTCTTAGTTGATTAAAGTGAGTTTCCACAATCGTTTCCTCTCATTTCCTTGGTGAAATTGTTATTGTGAGAGAAAACCTTACCAAGATCTCGGTTTGGTCAACTCTCCTTCCATGTGTAAAATAGTTGTATTGAATATATTTAATTGAAATGGGCAATTCCCGATCGGGTTTTGTTTATCCCAAACAATCAAGAACATTCACTACACCTTTTACACGTACTGACGATCGTCGAATACTTCACCACTAATTCCTAGTTTATTCCATCGTATATAAACCAGAAATTAGTGGAGGGAGATATTGATTATTTTATCAAGGCAAAAATAAAGAACAGAATTAATATTCAAGAACGATCTCACTTGATTATAAAATCCGCTATAAGAAATTGAAAACAACTTTGAAAAAGAAAGAAATTTATTCAATTGCGTCCAAGAACTCAAGCATTACAATGTAGAAAACCAACCCTTCCCCAATCACTCCAAAAGTTTACCCCACCATGGTAAGGGTAATCGAGTTGAATGGGGAAGAAGAAGGCATTAAAAAAATATGAAAAAGAAATTAAATAAAAAATAAAACCGAAAAGATCTTCTTCTTGGTGTCCCGGAAGGAATGGGGTGGAGAATGGATGCCTTGAAAGGGTGGAGCTCTCCTCCTTTTATAGCCAGAATTATTCCCCCGAATGTAGACGCGTTGTATCCCCATTAAATGACATCTTCACGCGTTGAGCCCTTCATGAATGTTGTTCATAATTCCCTTGGTCGTATCCCCTCAAAATTGCAGCAGCCTTGGACATGTATTCCGAGAGTTATGGCCGTTGTACTATGAGAATGTATTCTGTCCAGTCAGACTCTCCAAAACGAACTCCTCCGGATTAGGGTGCTTTAATGGCCCCATAAACGGCCAATTCACTCGGTGATTCCTTCATAAAAGATGCTCCAAAACTCCTTGTGCGTCCACACACCGAAGTTCACAAGCTTTGGCCCCACAGTGGATGAGTTATCGATCCCACATCAAAACTAGGCAGAACTGAAAACAGTTTTCTTGAGCCAACTTGTGAGCTTTTTTTTGAGCTTCCATATGGCCGATTCAGATTTTGGTCCAAATATATTAAATGAAGACCTGGATGTGTAGAATTTGAAAAACAAAGAATTTTTCAATTTGGAGCAGTGTAGATAATTTTATTGCCAATCTACCGAAATCATTTAAAACTGTTAAAAATCTAAAATGGCCAATTTTTACTATTCCGCTCAAAATAACACCATTATCATAAAAATGAAACAATTAATCTTAGAGAAACAATTTTTTGGGTTTAAAACAATGATATTCAATATAAATTAATTGAAAATATTTGCTCTATCAATTCCCCCACACTTAGCACTTGGACTCATGGACAAGTAAAAATCAAATCAAATCAAAATCAAAACACATATCAATGAGATCAATCAAATCAATTTCAAGAAACAAAAAGATATCATGCCTCAACAAAAACTGTTATTTCAAGTTCTCCATTTAAGATTTTAATATATTTCCACTTCATTTCTTATCCCATGCACACAAAACACCTACCTCACATGAATTTTCTCTCATCTCACAAATGTAATGGCTGAACAAGGCTTTTCTCATCCTAACTCACACAAGAGTCACCATAGGTTTGATAAATTCCTACTTCTCCACCCGATGTGAGTCAAGAACATGTGTTTCTCATGAGAACTTTTCAGGGTTGTTCTGTGGCTTCCGGTTGGTAGGATTTAGATGTTAAAAGTTCTGAGGCCGAAAAAGGAAGGCTTGGCTCTTTATTGAAGCAAAATTGCAAGATTCTAATTTTCACTCAAATATGGTCTCCTTCACTTCCCCTTTGTTGAAAATAGGCTCCATCATCATTCAATCAGCTCAGCAGCAAACATTTCAATCTTTTCAAACATAATTTTTTTAAAGCTCCAGATAGGCCCAGCTTTCTTTTTATATTGGAAGCTCCAGAAAGGCACAACTTCCCTTTTCATAAAAGCTCCAGAAAAGGCACAGCTTTCAACAGAATAATTTTTCAGCATCACACACATCTCTTCCACAATTTATTTTCCACCCAAAGTATAACCAAATGAGGCAGTACACCACAAGACATCTTCCCCCACACTTAAGTTCAACTAGATCATGAAATTTTACTTCAAGAGCAGGTATGATAGGGAAAATTGGCTTGTAATGTGGCTAACCTAACAGGCAATTCATGGATACTAGGGGATACAATGAAGGATAAATGTAAAGGTGGGCCATAATGAAAAGGATTATTTTGAAAAGGGGGCTTCAAAAAAAATAAATTCCTCAATCATTTAAAACACACGTACCCCAACCCTCAAGTTTTGAAAGGAATAAATCAAATTCTGGTTAAAGAAAGCATGGTCTGGTTCTCTCAAGAAATGAGGTGAATGAAAAGAAAATGAAAAAAATGGTTCAGAAGCCTCACATTAAAGTTATTTCAAAGATATAGATAGTGAAATATGGCATGAGATTCAAAAATCAGTGTACTTTTCATGAATTTCCAAAAGATTTGAACTTGAAACAAAGTTATTTAAGCATTCATTTAAGATCAGTTTCATGAAATAGATTTGTTCACTCATTGAAATGGGTTTAAAAAATGTTATTGATTATCATTTCAGCTCAAAAATTTCAGAAACACACCAAAAATTGAAAAATAAACACACACAAAAAATTTGAAAACACACAATTTATTATTATTATTTTTTTTGAAAACAAACATAAAATAAAAATCCAATACTACAAAGGTTACCTCCCCCACACATAAATGATGCAGTGTCCTTGATGAATTTAAGTTGATTTAACATGTAATACAAAAATGAATAACAACATGAAGCAAGTGTGAAGGAGAGGTACAACCTGATTTATTCACAGTGCATCATTGAGTTAACCTCCTAAGTGTTGCACTCTGAAAACCTACAAATAAAAGAACAAAAGTAAACATAAGATATTTATTGAAAGAAATGAAAATAGAAATAGGATGATAATAGAAGGATAAAACTTGGTTTAATCCCCCAAGTGGGCCCTGGGTTTTGACTGCCTCCAGAGGGTCAGTTCTAATAAGTTATCCCCAATCTGATGGTGGATGAGGTTTCTTTGATTTGAACCACCACATGTGGCTCTTCCCAGCTTTCCTTTCATTTTTCATGTTGAGGAGGACTCTATAGATAGAGTAAAATAGATCCACCCCCTTCTCAATGTGGTACAATGTGAATGGTTGGGGTAGTATGAAGTACAGAGCCTCCTCCTCATTTGTTGCTACTTGTGCAACTATCTTATCTTCTAGTGCTAGCTTCATGGGGGATTCGACCTCCTGTATTATTTCTTCAGCCTTAGCAACTTGGATCTCTTTATGATTGGGCTCCTCTAGTAAATATTCCACGACTTCTGGGAGCTCCAGGTGTTCCTCAACAGGTGCATCTTCATTTGTCTCTTCATCCTCTAGGGCATAATAGGAGTCATCTGATTCTAAAAATTCAAAACAATTGGGAGTTATACTCAAATTAGTTTCAACAAAATTAAAATAATTTGAGTTCAAAAATGTATCATCTCCCTGAGTTGGTTCAGCTTGAATCTCTTCATGATTTGAAAGTGCCTCTTGGAGTTGATTATCGCTGGATGGAGGTAGGTAGTCATGCTCCTCCACCTCGAGTTTGGATTCAACTTCATGGATGTCTTTAGTGAAATCCGAGAAGACCAATGGCACTTCCTTTTTGGCCTTGAATCTTTTTAAGTCAACTTGGAGTTCATTGACCATGACCATCAAATCTTCTGGTGAGATCCATGTTGTTATGCCTCTTTCCACCTGCTTGAACATTATCATTAGTGCATAAGCTCTTCGTTGGAGGGCCTCCTCAGTGTAGAATTCTTCATTCACCTGTGAGTAATTGTCATTACATATTGAATAATAATCATTTGAATTCATTATGGAAAGATTTTATTTGTGTTTTTTTAAGAAAAAAAAATGTCAAAAAATTACAAAAATATTGCGGCACTACCTCCCCGGCAACGGCGCCAAGTTTGACGCACGCCTGTCGTAGGGCGTGGCAAAACAATTATTTCCTAAGTTAAAATGTAGTAATGTGGTTGACCTAGGATGTCTCCCGAAGAGGAGTGCACACAAAATGGGTTGTCACTTTAAAACGGGGGTAAAAATGTTGTGAAAGGAAATTTGAAATTCAAAAGATTGAAAAACAATGAAATTAAAAGGGTGATTAGGTCAGGGTCGGTTTCCTAATTATAATGCTATCCTTGTTTAATTTAATTCAAACCTCTTCTTCTTAGTTGATTAAAGTGAGTTTCCACAATCGTTTCCTCTCACATCCTTGGTGAAATTGTTATTGTGAGAGAAAACCTTACCAAGATCTCGGTTTGGTCAACTCTCCTTCCATGTGTAAAATAGTTGTATTGAATATCCTTAATTGAAATGGGTAATTCCCGATCGGGTTTTGTTTATCCCAAACAATCAAGAACATTCACTACACATTTTACACGTCCTGACGATCGTCGAGTACTTCACCACTAATTCCTACTTTATTCCATCGTATATAAACCAGAAATTAGTGGAGGGAGATATTGATTATTTTATCAAGGAAAAAATAAAGAACGGAATTAATATTCATGAACGATCTCACTTGATTATAAAATCCGCTATAAGAAATTGAAAACATCTTTGAAGAAGAAATAAATTTATTCAATTGCGTCCAAGAACTCAAGCATTACAATGTAGAAAACAAACCCTTCCCCAATCACTCCAAAAGTTTACCCCACCATGGTAAGGGTAATTGAGTTGAATGGGGAAGAAGAAGGCATTAAAAAAATATGAAAAAAAATTAAATAAAAAATAAAACCGAAAAGATCTTCTTCTTGGTGTCCCGGAAGGAATGGGGTGGAGAATGGATGCCTTGAGAGGGTGGAGCTCTCCTCCTTTTATAGCCAGAATTCTTCCCCCGAATGTCGACGCGTTTTAGCCCCATTAAATGACATCTTCACGCGTTGAGCCCTTCATGAATGTTGTTAATAATTCCCTTGGACATATCCCCTCAAAATTACAGCGTCTTTGGACATGTTTTCCGATAGTTATGGCCGTTTTACTATGAGAATTTATTCTGTCCAGTCAGACTCTCCAAAACGAACGCCTCCGGATTAGGGTGCTTTAATGGCCCCATAAACGGCCAATTCACTCGGTGATTAATTCATAAAAGATGCTCCAAAACTCCTTTCGCGTCCACCCACCGAATGTCACAAGCTTTGGCCCCACAGTGGATGAGTTATGGATCCCACGTCAAAACTAGGCAGAACTGAAAACAGTTTTCTTGGGCCAACTTGTGAGCTTTTTTTTGAGCTTCCATATGGCCGATTCAGATTTTGGTCCAAATATATTAAATGAAGCCCTGGATGTGTAGAATCTGAAAAACAAAGAATTTGGCAATTTGGATCAGTGTAGATAATGTTATGGCCAATCTACCGAAATAATTTAAAACTATTAAAAATCTAAAATGGCCAATTTTTCCTATTCAGCTCAAAATAACACCATTATCATAAAAATGAAACAATTAATCTTAGAGGAACAATTTTGTGGGTTTAAAACAATGATATTCAATATAAATTAATTGAAAATATTTTCTCTATCAATCATCCTAGAGTATATGAAGACTGTATATAGTAGACATAAGTCATTTTCTGACAGGAGACAGAGACCTCTGGAGGTCAAGGATGGCGACCACATCTGTCTACGGGTCTCACCTTGATGAGGTTTATGGAGATTTGGTCAAGACAGAAACTTATCTCCCCGTTTCATCGGACCTTTTCTGGTCCTCAGCAAGGTTTTCGAGGTTGTATACCTCTTAGCTCTTCCACCTCAGTTGCACCATGTACATAACGTCTTACACGTATCCCATATAAGGAGATATGTTCATGACCCTTCTCACATCATCGACCATGGGGAGATGGATGTAGACGATGGGGTGACTTTTTCGGTGGTTCTAGTGGAGATTGTGGATCGACAGGAGAAGTTCCTTCATGGATGGTCAATACCTCTGGTGTGTGTTCGTTGGTAGCACGAGAACCTCCAGGAAAGCACATGGGAGTGGGAAGCTCAGATGCGTGCTCAGTACCCCCATCTTTTCCCTTAGTTCGAGTTGTAGCTTACGAGGATGTAAAGCCCTAAGGTTGGTAGAATGTAAAGTTCTGGAATTTCCATGGAAAATTATTTCCTAAATATGTGGAAAATTTACAAGTCCACAAAAACTGAAGGTGCATGATTCTGAGGCATGGTGTGCCCAGAATCAATTTTGGATGTTTTGTTTAGGTACATTCAGTAAACATACGAGCGGGTTTTTATAACATTTTAACCGGTACTCAGAATTGAAATCTGATGGCACCATTGAACTCGTAGTGTCGGCTTTCTCTTAATAAGACTTTCACCTCGACAACAGTTGGTCGAGAATTAAAGTTAGTTTTTGGGTTTTAATGAATAAAATTAAATAAAAATAATGTTTCAGGTTTATTTTTATTTTTGGTTGGTTGAAGCCTCCATGTGGAAGTTGGAGGTGGGGACCACCACACCTTAACCTCCCGTGAGAGGTTATGGTGGTGGGGCCCACCCAAACCTAACCTCCTCTTCATGTTTATTTTTGTGGGGACCGACCGAGGTTAAAACCTCTTGAACTCCCCATTAATTGGGGAGAAACCTCTTGAGCTCCCCACTTAATGGGGCCACCCCCTCTTTTTAATTTGTTATGCCAAAACCTCTTGAATTAGTGGTGCAATTCAAATTAAATTATTAAAACATAACATAATTTATATTGGCCAATCATTTGATAGGAGGGGGGTGAGAAGAACATTTGGAGAAACTTATTCTCTCTAATTAAGAACGCTCCTCCCAATGAAGAATGACCATCGAAGAATGAAGAACACTTCATCTACCAAAGACAGACATATTCTTCTTTGATCTTCAACCGGAAGAAGGGAGGAAGTTTCATCCTTGAAAAATGTTGAAGACATCAATCTCGACTTCTTCATCTCCTTTCCCGACGTCAACGAATCAATATTAGATTTCTCACACCAACGTCAACGATCAACGATCAAATGCAGGATATCAAACATTGTTTTGTTTCTTTTTCTTTATTTTCAGTTGAGGATTATAAATCAAAGCCGCATGCTATCACCCTAACTCGGAGGGTGTGGACGAAAAAAACACGTCCTGACCCCTCCACCTTCATTGTGGAATTTAATGTTAAACTCAACATTGTACTGTGATAAGCGAATCTCATCAACAATGATTACCGATTGAAGTCGACGTCCTGAGGAGTGCGCAGATTCTTCCAGAACGAGAATCGGGCCATCGTAACTCATCTAGTGACCCAAAGAAAGTTCACCAACGAATGGAGCTACAATTTTCACCGCATGGATGATGACGACACAACCATGCCACCAGAGGAGTAACCTGCTATTGACAGACCACGACGGTGCAGTGGCGGCCGGCGCAATCTCGGCTCTGAAGAAAATCAGCGGCCCAATCCGCGAGGTTTTTGGAGAAGGCACGGCGCAACAGCGCCTCCCGGTGGAGAAAAGGGGGGTTGCGGCCCCTAGCCCCGGTGGTGTAGTGGCAGCTAGCTCAAGGCTGGTAGCAAGGAATCTTGGTAGCCCGAGTTGTCGATTCGCAGGAGGAGGCGCGACGCATCTGCACCACGTAGGAGGTTGCTGGCTACTCGGCCAGCCAGGAGGAGCAGTACCCATTATTGGGTCCCGCGTGACGTGGACCAGCGTCACGTGGCACTGGTTGACTCTCATCCAAATGGATAATCCATTTTAGGATTTCCATGGGTAGAGCCTCCCCCATGGACGTGGCTAGGGTGGACCCCATGGGCGGCCAGCTGTGCAGGCCACCAGCCGCGCGGGCTAGACCCAGCACGGGCCGGACCCAACGTCGGTCAGGCCACCCCCGCGGACTGGGCCGCCCCCACGGACCGATTCGGACCCGTGGATTGGGTCGGACCCCAGTCCATACCCCGGTTGGGCCGGGTCGGTCCGACAAGGCCGGACCGGACCCAAACCGTTTGACCTGTTTCCAATCTTTTGCATGTAACTTGAGCTATGGGCATCTGATTGACTACCCGTCTGCGACGACAGAAACCTTATAAGGAGAGAGTTATTTTCATATAACCCACTTGAGTTTTGGACACATTTGGAGTGTGGCGGGGTTGTATTGAATTTAAATCCAACCGGGCCCTTGGAACGGAAATTCCAATAACTCTCAGACCAGGTGTCTGATTGATGTACCATCTTTTGCATTGATTTTTTTATGGAAAGAATGATATTTTAGATACACCAACTTGGGACTTAGTGTCATTTTATGTATTTTCACTTTGCTTGAGGAGCGGACCCTTCCTAAATCAAGAATTCTTCATGCAGAATCCTGGGGCTAGTTGTGCACTGATGACTGTTCCAAGATCCTATGTGGGTTCAACAACACTGACAACTATTCCTGGACCCTGTGTGGGTTCGACAGCACTGACAACTATTCTAAGATCCTCTGTGGGTTTGACAACTCTATTTACTGTTCGTGGATCCTATGTGGGAATGATTGTTCTGGTTTCTGTTCTTGGATCCTGTGTGGGATTGATAGAAAATATACTTTTGTCGGTACATCTGATCATCTCTACCTCTCTACATAAGTTATATACCTTTGTGAGTTGACTCAGTAACGTTTTTATTTTCCTCATGATTGTGATGGATTACTTGATAACATAGGTAAATTTATGGGCATATACCTAAGTGTTGTTATCTGTTGATTTCATAACTTGTGGTTTATCCTTGTTGGATTTTGTGAGACCTTGAGGGTCTTGGAGTCCCTACTGAGTATCTCTATACTCACCCCTACACAGGCTATGCCCGCACCTCATTGTGTTGGATGCAGATGACAGATAGCACTGACCGAGGCTGAGTGTACTAGGACTGGACAGTGCCCGGAGGATCAACTCATGAAGAGTTGATACTCGGATGAGACTGATGGACTTGGAGTGTTGAGGAGGCTATTTATACCTACCTTTCAGGTAAGATCCTTGGTGGACGATCCAGGGGATGCTTTTCATCTTTCATCAGTTTTTCCCGTTTTTAGTTGTACTTGTACTTTACCGTTGGGATTGTATTTATGGCCCCTTTACTTTTTATCACTCTCTTGTTATATAGTTTTACATAGTGTTTTTGTATCCAGTTGTTTGCTCTATTGTGTGTGTTTACATTTATAAAGGCATGGTCTTCCCGGATTTAGAGAATCACACCATTGGTGCTAGTCGCCAGTCCCTGGCCTATGGAAGGCGGGCTTAGGGTAGTCACGGTACGGGCCCCGAGGGATGGGTCGTGACAGAATATAATTCTTTAAAAGGTAATAAATATTTTTAATCCTCATAATTAATATTATAAAAAGAAATTCTTCATAAATTTTTGTCATAATGGATAGAGAATATTGTGATAATTGTTATCATGGTTAAAGTTTATATTGATTAATCGTGGGGATTTAACCAGATGATAACTATTATTTTTTCAAAATAAATATGTATAAAACTTATTGGTTGGAAATATTTATTCCTTATACTATATCATTTATAAAAAATATCCATTTGGATGAATATTTCTAGAGAATGACTATCATCTTCTAGTCTTTTGGTAAATTTCCATGTGACTTTTCTTCCCCAATTATAAAGGGACACCCCATCTCATGTGATCTCCAAACATAATGGTCCTCTTCGTTCCAAAATTAATTTCAAAAATAAATTACTTAAATAACTCCCTATTAATTATTGTGAATGTTTTGATCATGAAACATTTATAGGGATGTATTAGGTAAAAACCCAAATAGGTTCTCCGAATTTGAGGAATTGTTTTGAACCATGTGTTTTCATTGTATTTATTCATCAACAACCTCAGTATTTTCTTCAATCGTGATTTAATAATAAATACATTAAATTATTAAACCTATGATTTTACAATGTTATATTCATGAAATATATTCATCTCTTATTCCATCACATATGAAATGAAACTGTTAATTGATTGTATGAAGGACTACCACCTTGTGAACCAATGTAATTATCTATCCACCGACACCTATCATAGATGGATATAATGATGGGATTAATTTATAAATATATGGTATTAATGAAATTTTTATAATCTAATTACTGTAATATAACATATTTTTTTACCTATAAATCCATTGAAAAATTACAATGTTTCTCATTTTAACTTGTAAAAAACTGCCTCCACAAAGTGTTGTGATATGTTTCTCATTTAATTGTTTCATGAGTGGTAATAATGAAGTGAACCAAAACCTAATAGACCATTTTTTTGTTTATTCATAATTACATTGATATTATATACAAGGTATCACTTCATAATGGACCAAATAGTTTAGTAGTCCTAGTAAACAAGATATATATATGATTACCATATTACATCTAAAAAAAATATCCATATATTTTTTTCAAGAATAATTTTATTCCCACTAGAATATCTATGAATATAAAAAAGTAATATTCATGGATTACTAACAAATGAAAAAAATACAGGTCGTATCAAATTCTCACTAAGGGAAGTGTATAGAAGAATCATTCATGCATCAATAAATAAATATAAATATAGAAGGGTAAATAACTAAAAAACATTCCATTTAAATTACATGTCTACTATAAAAGTAAAAGGAATAATATATTTGTAAATTATAATTATAATCCATATAACTAATAAATGATAATTAAATGCATCTATATATTATATCAAGGATAATAATAGCTAAATTAAAAATGATGGAAATTCATAATTATTGGATTTCATGTTTCTTAAGAACATGATACCTCAACCTAAAGGATCTATCATCATGATAGTTTAAAACAGATGGGTAGTAAGGCAAGTAATAATGTCTAAACAAATGATTTATCTCATGAGACTATCGATTTATATAGGGGATATCTATGATAGGGCCCCATAGAGGTCTTGAATTTTTAAATCATTCCTTTTATATAGAATATCCTATTTAACTCTAAAAAATGTGACCTATAATTAAATATTTGTACTAAATATGGAATAATGATTTACCAAAATTTCCCAAGATAAAAATATAAATTTCAATATATAATATTTTATGTTGATATGATATATGGTTTTGTCAAAACATAAAAGGAAATTTATTAAATACCAAAATTATTAAAAGAAGTTAATTTGAACACAAATATTAGTAAAAATAATCCTAAACTATTTAGAGGGACATTAAAGATACTTTAAATAAAATATGTTCATGGTTTAATATATGTATAATGATGGTTTTTACCAATTAATATAATTATTATGAATATATTCAAAAAGCTATTGATTAAAATATCCTTTTCAATTGTAAAATCACTTTTAAAAAGATATAACTTTTTAAAAATGATTTTATTTGAAAATAAACTTTAAAAAATAACAGTATATAGAAAATTGGGGGGAAATACACTTAAAAATAAACATGTAATATTTATATAGAGGTGTAGATAAATTATTTTTCATTTCATTAGATAATTATGTACATGATGTTCAAGTCAAAAAGGACATAACCTTTTCACTATAAA
This sequence comes from Viscum album, assembly GCA_963277665.1. NCBI lineage: Eukaryota > Viridiplantae > Streptophyta > Magnoliopsida > Santalales > Viscaceae > Viscum > Viscum album. Next base: position 399,895,875 of record OY728125.1, read on the forward strand.
ATGGTCAAAAATTGCCTTATTCTGAAAATGAAAAGAAGATTCCATTGATTTTTTGAAAATAGTGAAAATTTATAATAATTTCATACTAAATATAAATTTCAAAATTTAAGAAATATTTTTTTGGAAATATTTTTAGAAAAAAATTATTTTGGATAATAATAATTTCTTGACTTAAAAGAGAAATGAAGTCTGATTTTATTAAAACAATTATCATGTATTTAATTACCAGTGGAGTGAGAAAATTGTGCTATTAATTGAAAATATCATAAATAAAACAAGTATAATAATATTAACTTTTTTTATTTATAAAATTATGAAATTACTTCTTTCGACCTAAATTTAAGAATAAATAATATCGATTATATTGAGATTTTTGAATGAACCCTTATAATTAGAGTAATGTTGATGATATAATTAATTAAAGAATAAATTATGAGAATGTACTATAAATACACATAAAAATTGTAAATAAACAAAATTTTATTGAATTTTATTACACACATAATTCTATAATATCAAAAACAATGAAGATGTAATATAAACCCATGAAAATAAATTGAGTTATGATATTTTTATACACATGGTAATTTTCAAATTCAAATACATTTATAAGAAATTACTAAAAATGAAACATATAATAAAACTATTTTAGAATTATTCATGATAATATATGTCAATATAGTCATATATACACCATATAAATTAAATTAGGTGCATGAAATTACACAATGCCTCAGTGAAGGGAAACTGTGACGAAGTCCCTTACCTATTACTTTATTTTTGTTGAAAATTCATTAACATATATTCTAGTTATTAGAAAAAGTTTATTAACTCTTAATATTACGATATTAATATTTATAATATAATATATTATCCTTTAATAACATCTTATCACCATTAATTTAATTTTTTTTTCTATTTTCATTTTTTTGGCATTTATTGCCTTGTTTTCTCTATCATGTGTGATAATGAAAGTTCTAGTTCTTATGAATATTACATAGTTCCATAATCTAAAGAATAATAATATTTATGTAATTATAATTTATTATATTAATATTATCTTTTAAACAAATAATTATTTATGGTTTTGAAAAATGAAATATATTATGTTCATGGAGACAGTAGGTTTTACTTATGCATGAGTAACATTTTCATTTTTTTAATGATCATCATGGAAAGAATGAAATAAATATTTTATTTTTCCTGAATGATAATAATATAATATACATAATATTATTTCCTTAAATATATGTATATATATTATACATTTGGTATGGTGATGAAAATATATTTACATTCCTCTGTGAAGGAATTAGTCTAGAGGTACACAAACGATGTTACCAACATTCAGTGAGTGAAAATGAAAGAAAGAAAATGATATTTTTTATTCCTATATAATGATAAAAATTTCATCAATTTCATAATTATTTTATATATATAACTGATATTTATTACCTTTAGAGTTATTGAATTCCATGGAAAGAGTTTGTGAAAGACGAATGAAATCAATTCACGAGGTGGTAATCCAACATTAAAATGAGTGAGATTATCATATCCCATTGAGAATATAATATAAAAAGATTTATTTAAGAAATAATTAATCCATAGTTTTAATTATTATATAAATATCATATAAATTATTTATATCCATTATAATCCCCTACCAGGAGAGGTGATAATGGACAATAAATGACATCAGTTCGTGAGTCGCCAGTTTATCGTACACAAATATGTTTTTTTCATAATTCATTTGATGGAAGTGGGAAAATATTTTATGTAAATAAGTTATCATAAACAATTATATATAGATTTATAAAAATTTTCAAATTAAATCACAATGTTTTAATAATAATTGAGGGAGTTAGAGGAAGAGATAAAATAAAAAACCTCATTGAAAAACGTTACATATTTAACGAATATCCCCCATAGGTTTACCCCAAAACCATCAAATGAGAGATTTATGAAAACAATAATGCTTCTATGATGATATCAGGGAATTCTTGAAATTATTGTTCATGTATCGGCAGATCAAAAATGGTTTTATGTAGTTATTGAAAGAGGAGAAGGTGCGACTTTTTATAATTGAGGAGAGTAGAATAGTTAAATTTTTTTTTGAAAGGATTAAATAATAAGTACTTTTATATAATGAAAAAAACCACCTATATGGAAAATTACCTAAAAAAATTATATAACGTCTATATATTGAAATAAAATAGTTTTGTTAAGTATTTACGGTCATTCTAATGCGTAATGTTCTTATTTTATCCCATGATAACCCTAATTTTATATTAACAATGATAATTAACTTTTTACTATTTTCCTTATTCATTTTTGTAAAATATTTTGTTAACCTTATTAAAAAAATTATTGAGATTCCTAATGTTGATTTTTTTTAAATAAAATTCATCAAAGTGGAATATTATAATTTATATTCAATCCCCTAAACACAATTGAAATGCATAGTTTTAAATAGAAAATTCTCAAATGATAAAAATTTTTATATCAAATCTGGATATGAATATTATACTAAATAAATAAAATGGATTAATTTATAAATAATTAATATTTTTAAATTTGAAACCAATTTTAAATATAATTTATATTTATATATAATTTAAACAATTAGGATGTATTAAAAAAATCATTATTTTCAATATTCATTAGAAAATTTAAATATTTCAAATTAATCTAAATAATTTACTCTAAAATAATTATTATTTCATGATTTGAAAAAGTAAGTTTATTTTGTAAAATAAATTTTTTACATGTGGTAAAAATTAATTTCAAATTACATATGAAAAGTGCGACTAATCAATCTTTTAAAAAAAATACAGATTTTAGAAAACATTTCATTTTATTTAAAATGATTATTATTTTATTTATAATCAATTAAAAATCATGATTTTTATAATTTAGTTAATACTATTCATACATAAAAATTTTGTGGTTAGGTTATAACTATATTCAATAATATGGTTTATTTTAACAAGTAGGTGTGTGTTTTTCATGCTCTAAGAGAGATCAAATTTAAAGAAATAATTTTTTTGTATTATTTAAGCTCATTGTTGTGTGTCTAATTGGATATAAAAAATAATGTTATAATTTTAAAATATCAATGTTTTTTATTTATGAAAACATAAATAAATTGTTTCCTCATTATTTATACATGATCTTAATAATCAAGGGTTTGTAATTTAGAAATATCAATGTTGAAAAACCCAAATTGTAAAATTGTTAATATAATATCCACTTCAAAATGGAATGGTACATACATAAGCCATATGTAATAAAACATAAATATGTTTCTAAGTAGGATAACATTGCTGGAATGTGTTTATATATACATATAAGTAAAGAAAAAAAATATTTATTGAGATTGATTGAGTTCATTGATCAATGAAAAGTTAAGCACCTCAAAAATAAAAGTCAGTGATGATTTAAATAAACTTATGAATTATCATATATGAATGTCATTGGATAAAATATTTTTTTGAAGATCACATTACAAAATATTATAATTTTTTTTATTATTTATGAATAAAAGGAATTATATTTTCTTGAAAAGTATTTATTTTAGAAGTACAATATCATCCTTTGGTTGTTCTTTGATCAATTTCAACTTCATCACTTAATTCAAGAAAAAAAAATTATTTTTTTATGATTTAATAACTAAAATTCCCTTTAAAATGATAATACGTTCTATAAAAGTATGAAAATTAATTCTGTATATCTCTAACTAGTTTTTATAACAAGTATTTTTAGAATAAGTAATATATTATAATACATTAATCTATTAAATCAAAAATAACAACACTAGTTAATCATTAATAATTATTTTTAAATTTATTTAACTAAAAAATGGAATATTGACTAGGATATTTTTCAACCTAGTGTTATGTTGTAAACCCTTTTAATCCTTTGGTTGGGGGTTGAGGCCCCACAACCATTACATATATGATAGTTTATCACCTATAATATGGGTTATAGTTTTTCTAAAATAAAATAATTACTATAAATTTCCAAAAAAAATATAATTGACCTCCTAGAAATGAAATTAATAATTAAAAAATCAGGGGATTAAAATAAATCTTATTGTACAATGTATAATAGTCTTATTTGATTATAATTAAAATTTCATTAATGATCATATCAATAGTAAAGGATATCAGTACCTCTAAAATTATTTTTATAAAATATAACTAAAATATTTCCAAAATATATTATACCTCCAAGATTGGTTGTATTACAATAAATGTCCCCCAAAATATACTTAATCTTGGTGCATTACCATCATATAAAACTTTCAAAAATGGGACTTTCCAAATTTAAACATATGATCAATATTAAACTCATAAAATCGTGATGGTATCCATAACACTTATGTTAATGAAAAAATATATGCTTTTAATGTCTAACAGAATCATTATATAATTCATGTTTTTTATATAAAAATACCATTGGTAAAAATATGTATATATTTTATCTACTGAATCACAATACATAAATAATTCATCCATTTTATTTCAATGTATGAAATTTCGCTTCATAGGGTTTATCTTTTATAAGAGGGAATTGACTCAGATAATGCCTAAGTTCTCTACATTTAAGACAATGAACAACAAATGGATCCAATTTAAGAAATTTCTTTTATCCATCACACTCTTAATTATCCTAAAACATTCCGTGATTTATTCCTTTCACATCTACACAAAAATAATATTCCCTTTCCATTAAGACAAATTCTTTGGTGTCTCCTTTTACATATCATACATGATAGAAATCAAGACAACATTCCTCCATGGTCTCTATCACTTGAGACCTTGGTGAACTCCATCCTTCTTTTATTCAGTGAGTATGGGAGTGAGTTATGTTATATGATGTTAATCATATTTTATAATACCTGTTTAAGAATAATCATGACATCATTTAATCATATCATCATCCCATTTCTGTTGTCATAGACAACACATTTTCATTGATGTTCAATATTATAAAGATTTATTTGGCTTTTAGCTGTGGAGTGAAACAAAAAAAAACATAGTGTGAGAAACAATAATCATATTGGAAGGAGCATATAATCAATTATTTGATAACTAAACTATGAAACATTATTTTCAATAGGTTTGACCCAAGTCATTAATTATCGCCACCTATTCAAAAAAATTATAATGGTTTGTAAAACAAATGTGAACTATACTATGAATATCCTCCAAAAGTGAAAAACCAAGTGTCTAGTAAGGCCTGTTTTCAGAAACTGGGTGAAGATCAGGTCTATCCTAATGTAACCTTTTATGATTTATTACCCCTATGTAACTCTATGCCATAACCATGTCTGATTCTAATTTAAAGACTCATATATATTTCTAAGAAACACACATAATTTCTTCCTTACTAAAACATTAGGATGTTCTTCTATAAATATACATAAATCAAATCACATGGTTATGAATTTTCTCCTAAATCAAGTTCCCAAGGATTCTACCAAACATCATATGACTACTAAAATAGAAACCCTGACCCCAATAGTTAGTATTTGAGGTTTGAATTTTTACATTGTCATAAGATATAAGGAATTACAACCCTAATAACCAAATAGTTTGGTAGTCTTGGTAAACAAGATACATACATGATACCCATATGACCAAATAATTTTATTATTTTCTTAAAAAAATCCACTTTTAGGACAAGTGTAACCTCATTGATATCTTGAGAATTTAAAATTAAAAACATAATTAGTGCCAATTCAAACTAAAAACATCTATAAATGATGCTAGGATAAGCTATAACCAACATCTGCATCCCTATAGTCCACTCCAATCATCGCCAAAATCCCACCCATTAAGAACAAAGTATAACATTAAATTTTCATATTTCATATTTAAAACAGAAACCCATCATCACTTCCATGGTAGACGAGTCACCTCACATCACGCACCCTGACCTGCACTGTAAATCAGTCTCACCAAACTGCCATCACGATCTATCTATTGGAATCCAACATCACCGCCAAAGAACCTTCAAAGAACAGCCTACAAAATCCATGCGAACAACATGTTGACGAATCACCACAACCAACACAATGGTCATTCCGAATAGAACCCAAATGTGGATAAATAGTATACTGATCCAAAAATCTTGGAACATCATCTCTATCCGACGAATATGATAGAATCTAAAGTCATAAGTTCATCTTAAAGGAATAAAACCAAAGGAATCAATAGAACACCATCAGTATAATACTGAACCATCACAAAATAACAAGATAAAAACATAGTTTGAAAATAATTCTACTATGAATAATTTTAACTAACTATAAAAAATGATTAGGAAAAAATATCAAACAATAGAAGAAAAAAGAAACAAGGGAGGAGCAAGTAATCCAACACTAATAAGGGAAAAGAATGAGACTACTACTATCACTCCTCTTACACCATCAAAAGATGGAAAGAATCCTTTATAAAGACTGACCAGGATAGGCTCAATCATGATGGGTTAGACATTAGGGTTAGAGGAGAAGAAGGGGTGTCGGATTCCACCACCGATGTAGAACCATGTTGCCTGATGCACTGACACCCAGACCTAGCATATATGTCTGATGAGCAGAGGTAGACTGAAAGAGGGGAAGTGAGGGACATCATAAATCCACATCAGTGAATATCAATGTAAATAAGGGTAATAAGTAAATGAGTTAGTAAGGATAAATTGAATCCCAACAAAGATATAGCACCATCATGCAATATGGAATCTCAAAAACCCTAGGTGAAAGGGGTAGAATAAGAGGAGATAGTAGAGATGAGAACCCCATGGGAATGTGGATCCATTGTACATGATTACCATATAATATTATTAAACAAAATTCATTTTTTTCATGAATAACATTATCACTTTTAGAATATTCTTTAATATTAAATATAGAAAATTTCATGGATTCCTATGGAAAGAAATAAATAAAGAGTTGTCTAAAATGCTTAGTAAGGCCAATGTACAAAAGAATATATCATGAATCAATAGAGAATAATAAATATAAAATGTTAAATAAATGAACACAAATTTAAATTTAATAACATGAATATCACACTAAGATACGAAATAATTAATGTGATAATGTATATACCTATACATGACTTCCATATAGTCAAGAAAGTGAGAAAAAAATTCAACATGAGATAATGTCACAATGAAAATATAATTGATAATAATAACTAAATTATTAATGAATTAATTCATAATTACTTTATGTAATTTATTTTGTGCACATTATACCTCTACCGTCCAGATATACTGTCATTCAAGTTCAAAAGAGAGAGTTAGAAACCCAATTAAATAAGTCTATCTAACAATTTTCTCTCAGGAGACTACTGATGCCTCGAGGGGATATCAATGACATGGCCCCACCCATATATTTCATTTCAAAATAATTCCTTATATCTCAAATAACCCATTTAATTCATAAATAATATGGATTTCCATCGAATATATGTATTGAGTAAAGAATATATATTTATCAATATTCCCTAAATAAACACATTAATTTCAATTTAATACATCATATGTAGAAATTATATATTATTTATACAATAAAAATATATATGATAAATAATATGTAAATTTATTGGAAATTTAATTTCCAATGATCATAAGAAGGTGAAAATTTAAACATAATGTTATTGAATACAAAAATTAATCAAGGAAGTCCATGGGAATTCTATCTTTGTGAAAATTAATAACAAACCACACTAGGTGAGATTAATAATGGTATCAATACCAAAAAATCCATATTTTAGTTTATGAAAAATCAAGGGTTGTAGTTTTTTATGAATAAGAATACCATAAACACATATTTAAAAAAAATTGAGGAAAATATCCATTTCATTTTCAATATCACTTTTTATAACATATAGAATTTTGAAAAAACATTTACATGAAAATATATTTTGAAAATAATTAATTTATAGAATATTAATAAATAAATTTATTTGAAAAATAACATTGTTAAATTTCTAAGGATTCATGAATGAAATGATGGTCGTGTCCACATGTAATTTTTTATATTCCTTACAAGATGAAAAGAACATTTCCTTTACACTATAATAGGTTATAAATGTTCCTCTATCATGACCAAAACAATAGTGTGTTATGATGTAATTAATAGAGGAGAGGTGGTGGCCTTTTATAAATGGTGTTAGTGGGATAGTTGTAGTTTTTAAAAATGATTCATTGATAATCAAGTTTTTATCATTCAAAATGAATCCAAAATGGGTAATTTTTTATTCTAAAATATGAAATGTCTACATATGTCCATACACTATATTTTATAAAAAAATTTATTCCATTTAAACCCATATCTTTTTATTTTAACTCCCTGATAAACTAAATTATAACTTAATCGGGGTAATTAATTTGATATAGTTTTCACTATTCACATTAGTAAAAAGACGATGAAAAAATTTTAAATTAAATTTTATTCTATTTAAAAAATTGATAATATTTATCTAAATTAATTTCACATTTTTGGATAAATTAATTTTAAAATTAATCCCACATTTGCGATGAAAAACTGGGTTTTTTAAAGAGAAAATGGTCTGAGGTTTAAAAGGTGTTTAAATAAAATTTTAAAATGAAATTCATTACCATGAACAAAATTGCATTAATATATATATATATATATATAAACTATTATTCCATTAAACATAATTTAAAATATAATAAAATCTTATAAATAATTTAAACAAAAATCAATTTTTAATTAAAATTCTATATTTTTCACTATTCCTTGAAAAATGAAATACCTCCTAAAATATCAAAAACATAACCTAAAAAAATTATGATCTATTTATTTGATAAAAAGACTTTATTATTTCAAATAAATTTTATAAAATTGGTAAAAATTAATTTTAAATCTTTTGTACAATGTTTGACTGAAAAGTATTTTTGGAAGATATATTTTTTCACAAAAGGTTTCTTTTTATTTTAAATGATTCTTATTTTATTGGTAATAAATATATAACTAGAGTATTAAAAATTTATTTTGTACTTTTAATTAAAAACAATTTAATGGTTATGTTATTATAGTATACTATATTATCCTTTATTTTTACCTTGGTTTTCATGTTCAACACTATATTAAAGATAGTAAAGGTAAAGAAATATATTTAGTGGGTTGTTTAATCTTGGAGTTTTGTGTCACATACACATTGAAAAACAATATTATACTTTAAGAATATTATTGTATTAAAAATAATTTTATGTTAAATGAATATTTATTATATATATGATAAATCAACTAATCTTGAATGGTGATATATTATACTCATTCATTTCATTACATCCTTAAAAATGGAAGCAGTTTTCATCCGTAAGTACTATCTACTCTCTCTAGTAATGGTGTAATTTATATCAATATATTTATATTGTATGGATGACTCTAAATATATATATATATTTAATATTATATTTCTATCATCATTAACATTATATAAATTATGGAACTATAATGAAAGTATATGGACTAAAACTTTTGAAACAAAACATACATGAAAAATGAAGAATTTATCACGAGAAAGAGTTATTTTAATAAATAATTTTTAATGAACATTATGTAAAAGTTTATAAGAATATAATTATAGAAAAACATATACTATTATGGTTCTATAATATATTTATAACAAATCTTAATTTATTATTTATGTGGTTTGGACATGTACGAAGGAAGTTATACTTGAGCTAATTTATTTATGTCACACTTTAATTTATTTGAGACGCATACCATATTCAATACATTATTCTTTTATATAGTTTGTAAAATATATATGATTTTTTTAATGATTATTTTCATATTATTTTTTGGTAATTACGTATCTATCTACTATTATTACATTCATGGTTCTTTTGAATAGAAATTTACCATTGGGGTAAGGGTTTTCTGTTATGATCTACTTATTTACAAAGATAGTTTATGATTATTGTTTTGATGATTAAATTCAATGATCAAACGTTGTGAAATATCATGATTTTTCACTACCTATCATTTTTTTAAAAATACAAGTTTTCCAATCACTTTACCTCTTTAAAAAATCAATAGACATTATCAATATTTTTGAGGTAAAGTTACATGGTTTATCACTTCTGTAGAAAACTATTTATCTTCCATGTGTAATTTTTGTAATATTATTTTAAAGAATTATATTTACTATTATTAAATGTTTTTTAAATACATTTTTTAATAATTTTAATCTTTTAATATTTTTTTTAAATGGAATCTTATTATAAATTTCCAAACAAGGTTCTTTTGAATTTTTACAATAATTTTTAATGTAATATTTTTATTACATATTTGAAGGTAATAGAACTCATTCCATCATAACCACCCAATTAATTCCATTTTTATTTTCATTATTCAAATTTTTCTTGCAAAGAAAATATTTTCCATAATATTTGGGATATTTATATATTTTATGTAACTTCTTTACAAGTGGAACTTGTATTTTCCTCAATAAATGTTCCATGTAATATTTTCAAAATCATATTCCACCTATGATCAAATATTTGGATGTTTCTTAATATTTAATGGGTATATAATGAGATTATTTAACCCATATTATTATTTGGATGGTCTGTGGTTATGATGATTTTTTTTATAAATCCCATTTCTTGTTTCCAAGCATTATTTTTTGATGGATATATTAAATTCTTATTAGACACATTTTCATTGCACATGTTATATTTTGATTATATTTCAAATGTTTTATGATCTACTAGAACAAACATATTTCATTTTGATTATTTAATGGGTGGTCACAAAATTATATATCCCTATAATAAAAATGGAAAATTTTATATCTCATGGGATAATTATGGAAAACTAGTCAATGTGCTTGGTTTGATATAGAAAACAAGTCTATGTGTATGATCTGTAATATAAAACAAGTTAAACTGGTTGATCCACTAAGGGAAATAGATGTTGGCACCTAGTATCTAATTATTTGATGGTTTCAATAGTTAACCATAACACATGAAATGTTGTAAATACATATGATGATTCCACACATATATATCATGATCTTAAGGTATATGATAGAATCATGATCAATTCTCACTCTTATGATTCATTTCTTTCGACATTATAATGTTTTATTCCATGAATCATGTTTACAATTCATAATAGATTGGGTGTGAAAATTTTTTTATATTTATAATATCATTACCATATGTTATTATTATGATTTCTTATGATCGAGGATTGATATCTCCCATTTTTACCCTTATTGAGGATCTAATCTCTCACTTTCTTTTCCTTCTTTTCCAATGATTTAAATAATTTTTTTATTAGGGTATGTATATGAAGATTACAAATTGAAAAGTTCATTTTGGGGGTTTTAATATCCATTATGTAATAATATTGTTGTGTAACTAGTATCCAATGATAATAAATCCTTAATGTACTCAGGGAATTATTTTATGAAATGTGATGAATATTCATCTAAAATGATATAAAAGTTATGTATGAAAATCGCGAGTTATTAAATATCTATATAAAGTAAATAATACAGATTTATCAATATTTCCCATGATTAAAAAATAACATTTTATGTAAACACCATATGATAAAATAGAAGAAAATTTAAGAAATAAGCCTATCCAATATTAATACTGTGAACATTTTTGAGAAATTTATTGTCAAATGATCACATTAAATTAAATATTTCAAGGGGATGATAGTGAATACAATATGAAAGAAAAAAGTGAATGTTAATATTATCCTTGGTCAAAAAAAATCATAAACCAACCATAGTAAGAATAAGTGTGGTATTAACTTATACCCATTGAAGTAATAATAAAATGATGTTTTCGTTAATGAATAGAAATACCATAAAAAATATCATTAAAACAATCTTGAGGAAAATATCCATTTTAGTTTAGAAAACATTTTGAAACTAATTATCATTAAAAATCAATTTAAAAAACTAATTATTTAATTTTTACCCCTTAAATGAAAAATAATATTCGTTTTGGAAATATTAATATAGAAATTAGATAGAGTGAATTTTGGGGGTTATTCTGAGCAGATTTATTTTTTGATAAATAATATATAAAAATGAATTTCTATAGAAAACATGATTTTCATTAAATTTTTTAATAATGCTAAACTTGATGCACAATGTGTGACTAAATATACTTTTAGAAAAATAGTTCTATTTTTTAAAAATATTGTTTTTTAAAAAATTATACTTATTTTATTACTTATCAATAGATAATTAATAAACATTTGTAAACTATATATTTTCATATTTTGGTTAGTCATATTAAAAAATTCCATTTAAAAGTCTATGAGATAATTATCATATTAGATTATAATATTAAGAGAATATTGTCTTTTTTGTAAAATAGCTTCTATTATAAAACATAATATTTTAAAAAACACATCGTTACATCTATCTTAAGGAATCAAAAAAAGTAAATTTATTGTTAGAGAAATATATTTTAATGTATTGGGGTCTCATTTTCTCCTACAAGATAAGTGATTCATGTCACTTTCTCTATTGAATAATATTTTATTCTTTTATAATTATGTGGTTCTACATTCTCTCCCACCATAAATATAATTCCTCATCACAATTAAAACTTTATCTTGGTATTAAAGGTTTTGATATATTAAAATTCCATAATCGAATAACCCACATCAGAAAAGGTGTAAAACAATCCTATTAGTAATATATAAAATGGTATTAGAATGGTCATATAGAATAACTCATAACCATGTTTTTACAAAGGAGAATGTTGGTGGAAATAGATGATATAAACATTAAAGAAAAGTGAAAATATATTTAGAGTGATAGAGTACATAGATAAAAAAATTGAATGTTCAGTGAAAATTTAAGGAAATCAAAACTATAAGTCAAATAGGTGTGGAAATACCATTAACATAATAAAAACATGTAGGTAATCAGATGATATTTTATTTTAGGATCCTTTTCTTTTAGAAATTTGTTGAATTTTATTTTCATCAATGAATTAAAAAAATATACTTACTTGATATATTTTAATATTATAAGAATGATATAATCATTTGGTTTTTTTTAAATAAATTTCAAATTTAACTATTATTTCATGAAATGAATATCCAAAAAATAAATACTTTATGCCTAAATAAATAAATTTACATGTGTTGGATCGTATTATCCATAAAGACTAAAAATACTTTCCATGTGTCTCAAACTGTGTTGTAAAAACATTATAGTTATAAAAGCTATCTAATATAATACATTAAAATCTTAACCTAAAAGGGGTCACCACTAGCTCACCATTATTAATTATTTTTCAATTTTTTTTCTAATGACATATTAGCTATTATATCACATTGGTCAGTGGTTGGAACTAATCCCTGTCATCCTTAGATCATGGGATCATGTCATGTGGCCTTTCCAGACTTGATGTGTTGTCACCCAGCATGAGTGGTTTCCATTTTCAAAATTAATTAATATTATTCGTATTATTTTATAAAAAAAACATGATGGACTTCTATGAAATAAAATTAATCATTAAATAAATCAGTTTTCTATTGTTTTTAAAAAAACATATTATTTTTTAAAAATGTCTAATAATTTTACTTACCTATTAATAAAATATAATTAATAGTCTTATTAACCCTATTGGTTACAAATACCTTTAACCTTATTTCTATAAAATTCGAATTCAATCTTCATAATATAATTTTTAAATAAAAAATATACATTACATAAATTTCTTTGAAATGTACTTAATCTTGGTACTCTCCCATTACAGAAAACATAAAAATGGGTGTTAAATTCTTTTATCATTTGATCGATATTAATCTCAGTAACCCATGATGATATTTATAACTCTTAAGTTAAGGAATCAATCTATAATTCTATCATTATCCAGAGATATTCCATAAATTATTACCAAGATATTATTGGTAAAAGAATTTCTAAAATTTATTTATTTTTTGATTTATAATAAATAAATACATCTTCATTTTATTTTTACATAGTTCCTTTTATGGTCAAGTGTTTATATTTTTTAATATGGAATTAAATTGGATAATTCATAAGATATGCACTTATAATACATTGAATTATGAATGGATCCCAAGAATGGGATTTATTTCCTTTCATTGTACTCTTCATTTTTCTTCAGTAATTCTTTCCTTTATTCTATTCTTTTTCACACATAAAAAAAATTAATTTCATTGAGACACCTTTTTTGAATATAAGAAACCATATTTTTGACCTCACCTATTTTGATAATCCCAATAATGATTTAATATGTTTTTATAATATCAATATGTGTCTATAATCCTATATTTATATATTCTAAATTTTATTGACATCAATATCATTGTAATCATTAGAATATGTTCATTAATTTTTATCTATGTTTATAAATACTTTGAAATAATTCTAACTCAATATGGATATGTTTTTTATATAAAAGATAAGTGGTAAGTCCACCGATATGCACATAGCTACTGATACATACAAATAGATACATAGATACTGATACAAAGGTCACTAATTTAGACCGCTACCGATACGACTAAGTACACTAGTACAGATAGACTCCGTTACACCAGAGCTACCGATATGAGTAATTCTACCGGTATACAAGTCTATCATTACATAAATTTCACCGATAAAAAGTCCACTGATACAAAAAGGCAATCCACCGATACGAGCTACCATTAGAGTAAGTCTACTGGTAAGAAAGTTTACAATTATGAAGTCCACTGGTATAAGGAAGTCACCACTACTCAAGTCTACTGATACAAGGAGTTGTCGGTACAAGAATAAAGAGCTACCGATAGGAGCTCATTGTTACGTAGAGTAACATCTACCGATACAAGGCATCCAGTGATACAAAGTACACCATTACAAGTCTACCAATATAGAAGATATACCGATGGAAGAAGCTACCATTCCATGCGAGCTACCGTTATAAGAGACTAATAGCTACCGATTCATAAGAGCCACCACTACAAGATCACTGTTACAAAGAGCTACCAATTGGAAACCTGTCACTGTTATCTAAACATTATTTCTATTTGTTTAATTAGAAATGGTCATATTTGATGATTTTTATGAACCTTCAATTAATTAATGATAGTGTTTGGAATTTCTGGAACTGTACCTCGTACCTATAAAAAGGTAATAATTCCCTTTGTCGGAGCTGAATGCTATAAAAGTAAATAAAAAAGTTGGGCACAGTGTTTGCTGAAAAAAAGGGAAAAAACTATTGGGTGTGGAGATACACGAAGATACTCATTAGATACAAAAGGAACACATGCACCAGAGCTAAAAGGAGAGAATAACTTTTGCTGGAAGCTGATGGACATTGATGTGCTGTAATGTATATTGCAACCTCGAGAAAGACTTGGATACACTAAAAGTCAAATAAAAAAATGACACACTGTTTTTAGATAAAAACTAGAGAAGGAATCAGAGACATTTTTGTTCAATCAAAAGGAGTCCAGAGCTGCACTTCAAATCACTAGACCATTCTACTCTCATATCTACTCACTCGTAGTGATTCTTTTACTTACTTCTTGAGTAGTGTGTATAATCTGTATATTCCACACACACTGTCTCATGTGATGAACTGGAGGATTTACAAAACCTCACTCAACATTTCCCATACACTATAGTTTCTCATTGTGGATAGTGGTAGAGGTCAAGTAGGACCTGAACTGCATGTGTGCTGTTGTTTTTTTTCGATGAATAACTGTGGTAGAGGTCTTAGTACCTGGACAGTCTGTGTACTGTTGTTTAACCCTGATCCAGGTTGTGGATAAAAATTTATATAAATTTTTCGAGAGGACTATGTCTCAGCTTGAGACTAAAACTCTTGTTTATATCTATTGTGCTTATTTTATTTTGTTTTAAACTATATTCAATATTAAACTACAAATTACATTGAAATATAAATCTATTATAGACTAACTATAATAGTTAAACTAGCATGTGTTTGTATTTATTATATCTAATTAGGTTATCTTCAAAAGATAATTAATATTTATATTAGATTAACTGAGAACTAATCAATCTCTTGATAACATAACATACCCATTACTGTATTAAAAATTCACAACAGTTTAACTTGTTTTATAATTTGGGGTATTTTTAATAATAATCTTTTTAACATAAATATTTATTCGAACTCAATTCACCCCCCTCATGAGTATCCACTCTGACCAACATTTGGTATTAGAGGCGGTTTGTTATTTATAAAGGATTTCCAAATACTATGTTTTTCAACTGTGATTTTAGTTGTATCTTAAAGATCTTAAATTTCTGTTAGTTCTAAATTTTATCTCTTTAAATATATTTTCTAAAACCTAATTATGGATAATAGAGTTGAAGGTGATGGTATCAACATTCCACCATTCTTTAATGGTATAAATTATGACCAATGGAAACATAAAATGAAGATTCATTTATAAAGTATGGGATTTGACATCTGGACTGCTATAGAGACTCAATATAAGATTCTAGAAACTGAAATAACTACTTGGGATGAACCTACTAAGACTGGTTACAATAATAACTATAAAGAAAGGAATATTTTGTACTGTGCTTTAGGTGATGAGGAATTTAACAGAATATCTCCTTGTAAAACTGCTTATGAAATCTGGGAAACTATGGCTATTTCCCATGAGGGAAAAACCAATGATAAAGAAATGCGATCCAATACCTATACTATTAAGTATGATAATTTTAAAATGATGTTTTATGAACCTATTTATGATAAGTATCTCAAATTAAATGAGATTGTAAACACTTTGAGCTCACTTCGAAAAGATATTCCTTCAAAGGAGAAGATCATGAGAATACTAAGATGCCTTCCAGAAAGATGGAGAGGCACATCAGTTTCAATAGGAGAATCGTGTGATATAAGTTCACTGCCTGTTAAAGAATTAATTGGAAAGTAAATGATGTATGAAGAAGAGTTGAAAGTAAACAAAGAGGAAGATGATGAACCAAGGAGGAAGTCAGCAGTATTCAAATCTACTGCATCAAAGAGCAAAGACAAAGATAAAGTTCGTATACCTACTAAAATCTCAACAAGTGAAGTTTCATATTATGATAGTAATGAAGAGATGGCTCAGATATCCAGATGGTTCAAGAAGTTCTATAGGAAGAAGAAATTATTGATAAAACCAAATTATAAAGTAAAATGTGACAATAAAGGTCATTTGAAGAAGGATTGGACGAAAGCTGATAAGGATGACGAGATAGTGTGTTATGAATGCAAAAGGAAAGGGCACATTAAATCAAACTTCCAGAAATTAAAATTTAAGAATAAATTTGACTATAAGGATAAAAAATATAAGAAATCCATAAATGCAACCTGGAGTGCTTCAAAAAACAGCACAAGTGAGTCTGAAGCTTCTGATTCTGAAAAGAATCGTGCCAACATGTGTTTCATGATTAATACTTATGAGGTACCCATTTCCTCTATGCCGAATTATTATTATACTAGGAATGAAATTAGTGATGATAATATGTCTAAAGCTCAATTATTTGAATACTGTAATATTCTAGAAGAAACATGTAATGAATTTATTGACATGTATAAGACCTTAAAGAAATTTCATGCTTTGACCAGCTCAGTTAAATCTGCACTTGATATAGAACAGGAAAATAATGCTCAATTACGTAAGGAAAATACTGAACTAAAATTGTCCAAATATCAATTAAGGAATGACTTAGAGAAATTCACAAATTGAAAGAATACTCTAACTCAAATTCTAGGAAACAAGTCGCACCAAAATATACCACTAGAATAGGCTATCAACCTGGAAAGAGACAGATTACTAAAAATTGATTTATTCCTAAATCTGGACAGTATGCTGCTAGTTCTAGTTCTGGATATTCATATGCATCAACTAGTTATTCACATGGTTATAGATAAAATAATGGTTATCTTTCAAAATATTTTGAATCTATTGATTGTATGAGACCCATTAGGAAAATTTGGGTACCAAAAGTTTTCCTTGCTAACCTGTCTACACCCAATAAACTATGGGTACCAAAATCATTTTCTGTCTAAACTTGTTTTGTAGGAAACTTTCTTGAAGAGCTCCCATTACAAGGTATGGTACTTTGACAGTGGATGTGCAAGGCATATAACTAGAGATTACTCATGCTTCAAGAGTTTAATCAATTTGGATGGAGGCCATGTCACCTTTGGTGATAATTAAAAATGAAAAATCATCGGCTCAGGCCAGATTGGTAACACTGATTCAGTTTTAATTTCCAAAGATTTATTTGTTGAAGTATTAAAATACAATCTGTTATGTATTTCTCAGTTGTGTGATTATGGTTTCAATGTAAAATTTGAAAATGATTCTTGTAATGTTTTTAATTCTAAAAATATTTTAGTATTTTCTGCTTTGAGAAATGAAAATGTTTATGTTGTTGATTTGAATTATTTAGTCGAACAAAATGTTACCTGTTTAAATGATTTTAATAGAGTTTTGGCATTGGAACAGAAGACTAGGACACTGCAATGTTCACTCACTTAGGAAATTGACTAGTAAAAACACAGTTAGAGACCTACCTAAACTTGAATTCTCATCTGATAAAGTTTGTAATTCTTGTAAAAAGGGAAAGAAACATAATGTTTCATTTAAGTCAAAGAAATATGTTTCAACTTCTCAACCTCTTGAGTTGGTTCATATGGATTTATTTTGACCTTCTAGAGTTTCTAGTTTAAATGAGAAGCACTATGTCTATGTCTTAATAGCTGAATTTTCTAGATATAATTGGGTATACTTTCTTGCTC
This sequence comes from Viscum album, assembly GCA_963277665.1. Classification (NCBI taxonomy): domain Eukaryota; kingdom Viridiplantae; phylum Streptophyta; class Magnoliopsida; order Santalales; family Viscaceae; genus Viscum; species Viscum album. The sequence continues at coordinate 399,914,676 of OY728125.1, forward strand.
ACAAAAGTGAAGCTTGTTCCTATTTTATTAAATACTCCAAGTCTGTAGAAAACCTTATTGGACTTAATATTAAGACCATGATAAGTGATCATGGTCGTGAGTTTGAAAATCATGAATTTGATTATTATATCTCACACAATGGCTATAGTCACAATTTCTCTTCCCCTAGGACACCTCAACATAATGGTGTAGTAGAAAGAAGAAATATAAACCTTCATGAAATTTCAAGAACTATGCTTAAGGAGTATGACTTACCGGTTTATTTTTGGTCTGAAGCTGTAAATACAGCTTGTTATATTATTAATAGAGTCCGGATTAGACCTATTCTCAAAAACACTCCTTATGAACTATGGAATAATAGGAACCCTAAAGTTAGTTACTTCAGATTATTTGGTTGCAAAGTCTTTATTCTCAATAAAAAGGATAATATTGATAAGTTTACTTCTAAAATTGATGAAGGAATTTTCCTAGGTTATTCAATATTTAGTAAATCCTATAGAGTTTTTAATAAGATAACAAAATGTGTGGAAGAATCTGTTCACATAAAATTTGATGAAACTGATCCACATGAACCTAAGACCCCTCTTGAAAACCTTGAAGAAGATTTGTTAATTCCAAATCTTAATGAAAAAAATAGTGATTATGTTGTCAAGACAACCAGTTTTGGATGTACTCCAGAACCTATTTTTGATGAACCCTAAAATAGAGAAGAACCTGAAATTTCTAGTCCGACATTTACTAGATCCACTAGAATTCTAAAGAATCATCCTTTAGATGTTGTTGTTCGTAATCTTGATATAGGGACACATGCTAGAGCTTCTCTAAGAAACCAGGTTGAACATCAAGCCTTTCTTTCACGGCTAGAACCTAAAAATATTAATGAGGCTATCAATGATGAATTTTGGGTAATGGCTATGAAAGATGAGTTAAATCAATTTGAATGAAATAATTTCTGGGAATTATTTGACAGACCTAAGGACACTTTAACCATAGGCACTAAATGGGTTTTTAGAAACAAAGTTGATGAATCTGGAAATATATTTTGGAACAAATAAAGACTAGTTGTACAAGGGTATAGTCAAGAGGATGAAATAGACTATGATGAAACCTTTGCACCTATAGATATATTATAATCTATTATTATTCTACTTGCCTATTCTACACATTTTAATTTCAAGTTATATCAAATTGATGTTAAAAGTGCTTTTCTAAATGGTTTTATAGTTGAAGATGTTTTTGTTGAACAACCATCTAGATTTACTAATCCTCATTTACCAAATCGAGTTTTTAAACTTTCTAAAGCTTTATATGGTTTGTAACAAGCTCCACAAGCTTAGTATGATAAAATCAGTAATTTTATTATTTCAAAAGGTTTTACAAAAGGTATTTCAGATCCAACTCTCTTTATTAAAAGAATTTCTAAAGATGTTTTTATAGTAAAAATATATGTTGATGATATTATTTTTGGATATTCTAAAAATACACTGTGTATTGATTTTTCAACGAGTATTCAAAATGAATTTGAAATTAGTTTAATGGGAGAACTCAAATATTTTCTTGGTTTTCACGTTTTTCAAAATAAAAATAGTATTATTTTAAATCAAAGTAAATTTACAAAGGATCTTTTAAAACGTTTTGGTTTAGATAGTATTAAGGAATGTGATACACCCATGAGTACCACCTGTAAGTTGGACATTGATGAATCTGGGAAACGAGTTGATCAAAAAAATTACCGACGTATGATTGGAAGTCTACTTTACCTTACATATAGTCAACCAGATATTATGTTTAGTTTGTGTATCTGTGAAAGATTTCAAGCTAATCCTAAATTATTCCATTTTCTTTCTGTTAGAAGAATTTTCAAATATCTTAAACGTACTGCAAATTTAGGTTGGGTTTCTCCAAAAAAAACAATATTTTGATTTATTATGTTATTCAGATGCTGACTTTGCTGGTTACAAGTTAGAAAGAAAGAGCACTTCTGGAACATGTCATATTCTAGGTAAGTCCCTAGTATCATAGTGTAGTAAAAAAGCATAATTTTGTTGCATTGTCTACTACTAAAGAAGAGTATATAGACGCTGGTAGTATCTATGCACAAATTCTATTGATCAAAAATACTTTGTCTGACTATGGATATAATTTTAAACATGTATCAATAAATTGTTATAACACTATTGCAATTAACATCTCTATAAATCCGGTGTCTCACTCTAGGACTAAACGTATTGATGTAAGGCACCATTTTTTGAGAGATAATTACCAAAAAGGTGATATTACTCCTGAATTTATAGGTATTTAACACCAATTAGCTAATATTTTCCCCAAACCTATATGTTCGGATAGGTAAAGTTACATTATACATGAGTTAGGAATGATAGACTCTGTCCGTTAGGAACCTCACTGATATACCTCACTAGTATGAACCTCACTATTATACCTCACTCGTATGAACCTCACCATTATACCTCACTGGTATGAACCTCACCATTATACCTTACTTTTAGTAGACCTCACCTATAAGTATCCCTCATCATTAATAATTCTCACCGGTATACCCTACCATTAAGTTTGCACTGTTTTTAAAACTTCTGTATTTAGCCACCAGAATCTGTATCATTTATACATTACATTTTATATTTTATTTATTTATTTTATGAATCCTAAATGATAAAAACTAAGTCCTTGTTACTTCTCAATCTACCGAACTCTCCTCTCTCAAACCCAACTCATTGAATCCCCGAATCTCACGAAAACCCTATGTTCATCAATTTAGAGATGGAAAAAACCAAAATTCCGAATGTTAGAGATAAATTTGATGAGCCGAATGTGAACAAGTAGAAGACAACACCTAGAGAAATTAGTAGTGTCAATCAAACAAGGTCAGCAAGGTGTCCAGTGAACCCGCACTTGCAAAATATGGAAATTGTAATCGGAATGGAGCTGTGTGCAGAATGGATTTTTCTAAGAAAATTGACGATATTAAGAGTATTAGAGGAGCATAAATGGGTAGAATGATTCACAAAAAACAATTGTCCTTATTATCTGAAGTTGATAAAAGAGTTCTATGCTTTTGTGCAATTTGAGAAATCCGATAAAGAGAATAGAGTGGTTTCATTGGTAAATAGGAAGGAAATAGCTTTCTCATTCATTGAATGGGATGAATGCATGAAGGTACCACATGAAGGAGTATTTGGGTATTCATCAAAAATAATGCCTCCTAATAGTGACATATTTGACTATGAAACTACCTTGGAAGAGTTGACAGGAGATGGAACTCCTAAGAATGTAGTGTCTTTAGAAATAGATGGAGAAAACAGACTTCTATTCAAATTCATTCAACATGTGCTATGTCTATGGAGAGGGGACTTTGCAAATCTAAAGTATGAAGATATTTATTTGTTGCATCTCTTAAGGAATGATATGAAGGTGAATCTATGCAGGCTGTTAATTATTCAAATAGATGATATGATCAAACCCAAATCAAAAAACATTTCATTATTCTTTGCCGAATTGATTTTAGTTATGATTAAAGTAATGGGGGCTGCTGAGTCTCAGGATGAGACAGTGGTAGTAAGAAACAATTTTTGTACCATAATCACAGTATGTAAGTACATGATGATTAGCTGGATCCCATGGAGAAGGCAGTGGGTTACTGATGATGAGAATATATATGACAAGTTTAATCCATTAGACCATCCACATAGACCAAAAGATAAGAGAGATCTAGGTCTTGGACCTGATGTGGAGGAGCCACAGTATAGGGATGATTTAGATGAGGAGGATTCCTATGTAGTAGATGGAGGAGATCTAGACTTGCCTCCTAGCACAACTCCTGAAATTGTATCACAATAAAATGAAAATTTATTTTTGAATCGACCTAGAACAGAAACTGTTTTGGGAGTAAATAGTGGAGAGGCAACTTTGGATGAGGAAGACCGCAGAGAACAGATCAGGAAGAGGTTGTCCCAGAGAATGCAGAAGATGAAAGAGAATATGAAACTGAAGAATCTGCTTCTTCCACCTTGAGTTTGAATCCTTTGATTGGATGTTATATTTTTTCTTTTAGAGGATATTATTGTTGAATTAGATAGACCTACTCCTATTCTTGAGGAGCCTCCTACTGTTAGAGAAATGGTGATGATTGTGGAATATTATTCTGAGGAAAACCGAGCTAATGAGGGTGCTATTGCTATACAGGAGAATGCATCAGTTGAGGGGGATCATCCAACTAGACTTGGCAGTGTTTCAGTAGCTGATGGAATTTAATACTGGGCTGAAGACCCCGGGATTGTGGTTTTTGGGTTGGACTACCCTGAGTCTGAAGATGTGACACCAATGAACAAAACATAAGTTAATTATAATATCTATTCTGAGTTTCTACTTGAGGATGTAGTCAGAATAACTGATATAGATCAGTTAATGTCTAAGATAAAGGCCATCTTTGTGGAAGAGATAAGAAAAATGGAAGCCTCTTTAGTATAATCCATTCATTATGTTTTGAATGACTCATTGGATAGTATTGTGTGAGAAAGAGAACCTGTTGTTGTCCCAACTAATATGGTCACCAGGGCTGACATAAAGGCTGAGATGACAGAGTCTTTGAATGCATCTATTGCTTATTTAAAGAATTGTTTTGTTGAGGAGCTGAGAAACATGGAAAAATCCTTTGAACTCTATCTTGGTTGTACTGTTTCAACCACTATGATAGAGATGGTGAATGAAATAATAGTGTGTCATTCTTAAATTGATAGCTGGATAGGAGCTGTTGTTGCCTTGAAGCAGTTTGTTGCTTTATTAACATCCTTGAGTAGTTCTCATGCTCAAATTAATGCTGATATCATTTATATTTAAGGTATAGTAAAAAAATTTGTGGATTTCTTTGAAGATTTTATGATTCAATCAAAGAGCATGTGAGAACTTGGGATTTGGTTGTCCAGAAGCTGATAAGCAACTTAACCCAATCATTCATGGAGACTGTTGCATTCACTGTCAAACCTCTTGCTTCATCCAGTACTTTTGTAGATGTTGTTAAGTTTCGAGAAGTGATGAGATAAGATCTTGGTTTAGCATCAACCAGTGGCTCTGTGGACTCATCTTCCCTAAGTCAAGTGGTAACTACCACTAGAGATATCATGAGAATTGTTCAAGATTATATAAGAGAAGATTCTGCCTCTCAGAAAAAAGTAAATGATAAAGTTGATTCTTATTTTCAGAAAGTGTATACCAAGCATTATCTCAATAATCATTTAAAGATTATGTTAGAAAACATGAAGCAACCACTAGTCAAGAAAGCCACCAGGGAACAAGTTATCTTGCTGAGATATTTGACCCCTACACTAGACAAATTCATGGAGAACAAGGATGATTTCATTTCTGCTGTGGAGAGAGGAAGAGGGATTTTTATGGACTTTAGGAATCTATTTCTACCATTCATGCATGTAGACAGTACCCCTATCATTTACCCTCCAGCTTTTCCTACCTCTGCTCAGTCTTCCTTTATTCCTCAGATGACTCCTGTCCAAGCAATCCGTAGTATCACTCCTACGATCACACAGAGATCTACCCACTACAGGCCAAGAACAGTCTCTGTTGCTCAACCACCTGTCGTGCTTTCTAGAATTCCCATGCCTTTTACTGAAACTACCCAGCCTGAATCTACCTCTGAACCCAAATCCAAATCCAAAGTTGACATTAAAGATGTGGATTGATTAGTGGCTAGAAACTTTGATGGGGATCACTTGTATTCTTTTTGATTCAATTCTGTATTTCTCTGTATTTTTGACTCAAGTAATATATCAATTCTTTAATTCTCTCTTTTACCTTCTGTTACTTCTCTTTTCCTGTATTTTTCTTTCTGTCCCACTTTTTTCTAACCACAAAGGGGGATAAATAATATCTAAGGAGGATAAATAAGGGAGAAATACAATAATATGGTAGATATAATACAATATTTTCACGAGCATAATACATTCCCCTATGATACATTTGTTTTATATATTTTTTCTCTGATACATGTGTTTTATATCTATGATACAGTTATTCCATACCTATGATACATTTGCATCTAATAATATATTCTCTAATAAGTTTTTTTTGTAACTCTAGAACATTCTTTCTATCAGTATCCCTGATACAATTGTTTTAATACTATATCCTCTAATATTATTTTAAAATCTCACATTTGAAAATGTCATTACTCACACTAAAAAATAAGACGCATTATATTTTATACTGATACATTAATGATTCTTTTGGATTATAATACCATGAGTTGTGATTATCAAAAAGGGGGAGATTGTTGACCTCACCGGTTTTGATAATCCCAGTCATGCTTTAATATGTTTTTCTAATCTCAATATGTGCTTTTAATCATATATATATTCTAAATTATGCTGAAAATAATATCAAAGTAATCATTGTAATGTGTTCATTAATGTTTATCTATGCTTATACATACTTTGAAATAATTATAACTAAATTTGGATAAGTTTTGCATAGAAAATATAACTGTTAAATACACCGATTTTCACATAGCTTCTGATAAAAACAAACAGATACACATCTACTGATACAAAGGTCATTGATTTACACCACTACCAGTAAGGCTAAGTACACTGGTATAGAAAATCACTGTTACATCAGAGCTACCAATATGAGTAAGTCTACCGGTATGTGAGTCTACCATTAAAGAAAGGCCATTGATACAAACTCCCTCGATACAGAAAGACAGTCTACCGATACGATCTACCATTAGAACAAGTATACCAGTACCCAAGCTTACCATTATGTAGTCAACCAGTATAAGGAAGTCATCGCTACTCAAGTCTATCAATACAAGGGTTACTGGTACAAGAAAAAAGAGTTACCGATAGGAGCTCACTATTACACAGAGTAATAGCTACTGATACAAGGCATACACTGATACAAAGTCCACCATTTCAAGTCTACCGACACATAATATCTACCGATGGAAGAAGATACCATTTCAAGTGAGCTACCCTTACAAGAGACTTACAACTACCCATTTAGAAGTGTTACCACTACAATATCACTGTTACAAGGAGTTACAGATTGGAAACCAATCACTATTATCTAAACTTCATTTCTATTTGTTTAATTAGAAATGGTCATGTTTGATGATTTTTATGGACCTACTATTAATTAATGATAGTGGTTGGAATTTTAGGAATCGTACCTCATACTTGTAATAAGGTAATCACTCCCTTTTCCAAAGATGAAATATATAAAAGGAAAGAAAAAAGTCGGGCACAGTGTGTGCTAAAAATAAGTGAAAACGTTTCTGGGTGTGGAGATAAACCAAGATACTCATTTGATACAAAAGGAACACATGAAAAAGAGATAAAAAGAGAGAAGAACTTTTGCTGGAAGCTGAGGGACATTTTTGTGCTGTAAATTCTATTGAAACCTCAAGCAGGACTTGAATACACTAAAAGTCAAATACTAAAACGACACTCTTTTTTTAGTAAAACACTAGAGAAGGACTTAGAGACATTTCTATTTAATCAAAAGGATTCCAGAGAAACACATAAAATCACTAGACCATTCTAAACTCATATCTACTCTCTCTTAGTGATTCTTTAACTTACTTCTTGAGCAGTGTGTATACTCTGTATATTCCACACACACTGTCTCCTGTGATGAACTGGAGGATTTATAAATCCTCACTCAATCTTTCCCATACACTCTAGTTTCCCACTGTGGATAGTGGTAGAGGTCATGTTGGACCTGGACAGCCTATGTTCTGTTGTTTTGTTTTCCCCATGAATAATTTTGGTAGAGGTCTTACTACCTAGAGAGTCTGTGCACTATATTTTAACCCCGATCTAGGGTATGGATCAAAATTTCCTTAAATTTATTGAGAGGACTAAGTCTCATCTTGAGACTGATCCTCTTGGTTATATCTACTGTGCTTAATTTTTTTTAAACTATATTGAATATTCCGCTACTAATTACTTTTAAATATACATCTATTTTAGAGTAACTCTGATAGTTAAACTAGCAAGTGTTTGAATTTATTTTAAAGCATTAGGTTAGCTTCAAAATTTAATTAATCATTAGATTATATTAACAGAGAACTAATAAATCTCTTGAGAACCTAACTGACCCATTATTATATTAAAATTTCACTATAGTTTAACTTGTTTTATAATTTGGGAGATTTTTAATAGTAATATTTTTAAAATAAATTTTTATTGGAACTCAATTCACCCCCTGTTGGGTATCCACTCCGACCAACACTTATGTACAAACTAGTTCACCAACTATTATCATCTATTAAAATCCTACATAACCTTTTGTAAATAAAATGAGACTTATCCTAATAAAATCCCCTAGGGGAGTCAAACTAGGTGCATAGTAAAGCACATTTTCATGCACCGGGTTATGATCGGGTCTAACCCATTGTGAATTTTAGTTTTAGTACCCCCACATACCTCCATTATAGATCCAAACCGAATTTCTAAATATTTATAGTGATGTGTTTCTATTAAATAACATATAATATCTACTATAGAAAAACGTTGTAATGTTCTTCATTAATTATCTTCATAGTTTTGTCTTTGGTTTATTTTCCCTAATTTATGTTTTCTTAAATCAGAATATAAAAAATTATACAAAAATTTCATTGATACTGACTATAGTTACCTCAACCATATAATCCTAGAGATGGTGTTTTCATTATTAAATTTTCAAAATATATAAGGAATCACATCGTGAAGGAAAAAATAGATTAGTAGTCTTGCTCAACTAGATACATAGTTTAATCCTAAATTTGAATTAATTATGTAAATAAAAAATTAATTTGTAAAATAATAAAATCACTCCATCTAGAATGTATTTTTATCTCAAGTATAGTGATAATCATTGAATCTTAGTGAAGTTAGAAAGATTATAGTTATTTGAAATAATCAATAATTTTTATGTATAGTGTAAATAATAATGTATAACTGATAATAATTAATAAGGATTGAAAAATATGAAATGGTAAATATATTAACACACACTACAATTAAGTATTTGACTAGTATAATCAATGGAAAGTTAAATAAAAAAAAGATATTTTATCAATAAAATTACAGTCAGAACTCAATAAAGCATAATAAATATTTAAAGGTAATTAACTAAAAACACATTCCATTAACGAATAATTGAGAATAAAATTCATATGGTGATAAAATCATTGTGAAAAATATCATGGTCAATAATTACTAAACTCTAAATAATGGAAATTCTAAATTACTAGACATCGTGTTTCATAGGAACATGATACATTTATCACTATGAACCTTCAAAATATGGTTTAGAAAATATTCGGTGAAATCCCTTTTTATAAAGGCTGGAAAACTGATTCATCTCATGTTATTAATAATGAATTGAGGGTATTTCTAGAAATAGTCTCTAACCCATTCCATGAATTTAAAAATATTTACTCATATATATAATTATCTATTTAATTATATAATAATGTTCTTAGTCATTAAATATCCATACATAGTGAAGAATATAGATTTATCAACATTTACCTAAATAAAAAAATTACATTAAATAGAAATTCCCTAAGATATTGCAGTATAGGGTTTACGATATAATAATATTAATGATAAATAATATAAATATTTAAGTAAAATATATTGTATAATTATCACAATAAAGTGAATATTTCATTGGGTTGTTAATGACTACAAAATGAAATAATGATGTGAATGTAAATACAATCTTTTTTAAAAATAATAATAAACCCTCTAGAGGAAGAATAATGATGGTATTGAAATATACCCATTAGAGTAAAAATGAAGGTTATTTTTTATTAATTAATATATATACTATGAAAATATATTAATAAAATTATTTGAGGAAAACATCCAATTCAGTTTGATTTTTTTTTTTAAATTACTTTACCTAAAAATAATTTTTAAAATCATTTTTATTAAAGAGATAGTAATAAACATAATAGGTAATGTTCTGAGAAATTATGTCCATGATGGAGTTTAATTCATTACATGTCATAAAAGTTGAAAAATTAAATTCCCATTTCTCTATAAATTTTTTAGGAATGTTCATTATTTAGAAATCGACAAGAAAAGTCCTTTCACATTTTATGTAAATTCCATATGAGTGTTGTTTTGAAAAGAAAATAAAATTCATTTAATTTTATTTTGAAGAGTAAAAATGGATAAAATATTTCATTAATAAATAATTATTAAAATTTTATAAACATTTGTGAAAACATTTTTCGAAAACATAGTTTTAGAAGAAAATATATTTTTGACCAAAGATAGAAATGAAGTCTCTTTTTATTAAAAACATTCTATCTATTATTTTCTATTGAAAAGAGTTAAAAATAGTATTATTTCATTAAAATATTATGAATAAATAAATTATAAGAAAATTAAATGTGTTCTTTATACCATTATCTAATAATTTATTACAATTGAAATTTATGAATAAACAATCTCGATTAGAATGAGATTGTGAAAAAAAATCCATAATATGATAATAATGTTCGTGTGATAATTAGTCAATGAATCGATTATATATATCCACTATAAATCCTTATATTATAGTTGGAAATAATTAAAAAAAATTAAACAGTAATTTCACACATAATCATATAATAAGAAATAAAAGGAAAGAGTATTGTAACTCAATTAAAAGAATCTGCGTTATGAAATATTTTACCACTTTATAACATTAATCTCAAATAGCTTTAGATGAAACAGTTAATATTAAAACATCAAATAATATTAATAATTAATTATTCATGATATTACATGTGGAAGGGGACTTATATACAACAGATATTGGAAATTATTTAAGAACATTACAATGTGGATCAATGAAATGAAATTTATAATAAATCCCCAGCCTTAGGCTTCTTTTTGGTTGACCGTTATTTAACCTCATGTACAGTGGATTTAAAAATTTTATTAACTTACACCATTAAAATATTATTATATATTATATAATATATGATCCTTTTATAAAATATTATTATTCATTCATTAATAATATTTCATTTTTTGATAGCTTTAAGTGCTAATTTCCTTGTTTTCTAATTCATGTTTTATCATGAAAGACATAGTTCATGTGAATATTATATAGCTTCATCAAGTCTAAAATTATAATCAAGACGCGAATATAATTTTTTTTGTCAATTATACTTATTAATATAATCATGAATGATTTTTAAGAAATATTATGCATGTTATGATTATGTAGACGATCAGTCATACATACGCATAAGTAACATTATAGTTTTCAATGTTAATTATAGAAATAAGAACAGTAATGATTTATATATTACAAATGATAAAAATATATTATTTACCGTATTATATAATTATATAAATAATATATTGGGTGTGGTGATTAAGATATATTCACATAACTTTGTGATGGGGTACTCCAAACATACACAAAAAATGTTATTATATTTACATCAGTGAAAAGGAAAGAAATAAAATGATATATATTGTCTTAAAATATTGATAAATATGACATGAATAACATAATAATATAATTTATATCACATATAATTATTAACTCTATATTTATCAACTTCAATTTGAAGCTTTTGTGAAAGATGAATCGCATCGCTTCACGAGGCGGTAGTCTGTCACACACATGAATGACATTATCATTTCTATGAATGGTTGTATGTTAAAATGAATAATATTATATAGTGACAAAAAAATATAAATATATTATATATATCATATATTAAATTAAGATCAATTTTGATACCCAACTTTGAGAGGTGGAAATAGAAAAATAATGACATGGGTTTGCTGGGACATAGTCCGCCAAACCCACAAATGTTGATTTCATAACCCATTTGATAAAAGTTGAGATGGTTTTATTTAAGGAAAATAATATAAAACAATATGATTTCGTGGAACATATATAGGTTTTTTTTAGTATTTTTATTATAATAATTTATGTACATTAATGAAGAAACAATATAAATGCTTGTTGATGAACATTACCTATTATTCGGGGATCCTGTTTTGAAATGCACTAAAATACATCCTAGGATGGATTAATGTCCAAAATAAGTGTTATATGATTAGGTTAGGTATTTTGGGATGTTTTTTGGGTAGTTATTGGCCAATAAAAAGTGTTTTCATGTGTGATCAAGAAAGGATAGGGTTGTCTATTTGTAATTGGTAGAGAGGAAACACTTAGTATTTTCAAAATAATTAAGTGCTTAAAAGATTTTCATTTTCAAAAATGTAAAAAAATGACCATTTTTAAAAAAAAATCAAATTGACTAAATATTTTCATAAACATTTTCTTATAGAATATTATATGTCATGTTTATACTTATAATTTTAGTTTAACCCCTGCAAACCAATTTTTAACTTATCTACTGTAATTAAGTTTTACTTCATTAAATCTCAATTTTTAAAAAAAATTATAATATTATTATTATAAATTATAAATTATTATTAATCCAAATATGAAATACATTTTTCAAAATTTTATTCATATAAGTGTAAAAATATAATTTAACACTAATTCAATAGACGTGATGAGATGGTGAGGTTTTAATGTGAAAATGTTCAAAAGTTTACAGTGTTTTTATATCTAAATTCAATTTTAAAATGATTAAAATGAAATAATTTTTATTTATTGAAATAAAATTAATGTAATTTTAAATTAAAAAAATTAAAAATATAATTTAACATTTTATATATTTTAAGAGAAAAAGCAGTTTTTTATTAAAATTCATTATTTTTCACTTTTAATCAAAAGAAAAATATCTATGAAAAATCCCAAAAATTAAACCTAATATAATTAGAATATTTTTATTTATAAAATTAATTTTATAATTTTTAATATATTTTCTAATATTAGAAAAATTAATTTTAAATTATGTGCATAATGTGTGAATAAACCATCTTTTAGAAAATAATATTTTTTTGAAAACATTAATTTTTTCATTTAAATGATACTTATTTTATTACCAATAAATATATAGTTAATAAGGATGTGTATAATATATAAATTGAGAATTAAGTTATTATTATTCATACCTGCCATTCCAATTTCTAGGAGATAAGTATCATATAAAAAAATAATAATAATAGTATATTTTTAATCAATAAAAGTTGATCTTGTGTGTAACACAAGCTATTGGGGAAGCTCTTTATTTCATGTATCAAAAAATATTAATGAAATTGAATTTATTCCAATTGAAATATATTAAAATGTATTTAGGTGTTATTTATATTTCTAATAATGGAATTTCATGTCACATATGCTTTCGAATAAAATTTTAGTCTCTTAGAATTTCAGAGTGTTACAATTTTCATTCGATTTTTCCATAGTTACATTAAAATAAGTTTTTTAGATATAGAAATTTTATTTTAAAAAATGTTCTTGATTTTTGTTATAAACATGTTTAAATTATCATAACACGAATTCTTATGATTTTTTTAAAGACATAAAATTTTATTAATAGATAAAAATATTGAATATTATTAAAAAATTTAGAATTTTTTAAATAAAATAGAATGTTCAATTTTTTCAATTTTTTAGAAGTAAAATTAGATATTTTACATTATAAATAATAAAATTTACATAAATGGAAATTTATTTATGTTAAATTTTTATAAAAAACATTTTATATTATGAGAACATTTTCTTCAAAAAAACCACATTTTCAACACATCTACATGTTTAATTTTAAAATAAAATATTCCATTTTGTGAATATAATTTTGAAAAATATAATAAATTTTTGGTAATGAATAATTAATGTTAGTAAAAATGGTAAACATAATGTTTTGATGTAATAATATTTAAAAAAAATGGTTAAGGATAAAACTCATTTACCAGGGGTTAAACAAAATGATAAGGGTATGTTTACTAATTAAACATGTAAAAATCCAATTTTATGGAATTTTTTCAGCATTATACTGTAAAACATTATAATATATGGATATTTGGAAGTATTTTATATGAAAATTAATTTCTCATTTTTTATTATTTTAATAATTTTCTAAGTGGGTACCCTCCTATGCTTTTAAAAGGAAACCCCATATCCTCTCCTCTCCATAGATAAAGAACTTTATTTTGTTTGGAAATTAATTACCAAAATACCTTCCATTCATCCTTAAAAAGGTGATAGTCATTGTTCTGATCATAAAACTGTCCTTTTAAATCATTAGGTATAAATCTAAAGTTGTTCACCGAAGAAGAAGTATAGTTCTAAACCAGGTGTTTTTATTTTATTTCTTCTTATTCCTCCATAAAATATATTTTAGAAAATTAAAATAATAATAAATTTATATTACACCTAATTATATATTTTTATTGAAATTTAATTAACTATATAGATCTCATTTTCCATTAAATTGGAAATGAAACCATCTATCAATTGTACAATGGACAACCACCTCATGAACTGATGTAATTCCTTTTCAATCATCACCTCTCAAAGATGGATATAATTATGGATTAAATTATATAAATAGTATTTATGATAATATTACATGTTTATGAAAATAAAATCAAATATACTTTTTTACCTTCTAAACTATTTAAAAAAGACAATTTTTCTTGTGTGTTCATGTAGACTACTTCAGCCACAAAGCAATGTGATACATTGTGTATTTTATTTTGACATTGATGGATATGTGGATAGATGTCATGAATATATGTTATGTTCATGATATAACATCATTCATGAAATTTTAATTGTTATATACATTTATACCATTCCATTTATCAAATGAATGGAAACAATGTTCATGTGTACGTAGGACCTACCATCTCCCTGAACTATGTAGTTAAATTTTATCTATATATTTTAGGGATCTCTATAAATACATATATATATATATAATTTATATTATATTAATATCGATATTAATATTTTGGTGATGATGGAACAACAATCAACGTATAGGGTCCATAACTATCAAACCAAAACATATATGAAAAATGAAATTGTTGTCACATTGAACAATGATTTTAGTAATGAATTATTAATAATAAATAATATATGGTATTATATACATGATTATGGTTCTATAATATGTTTATGGAAAATATATATTCAATATATATATGTTTTGAACACATATGGTGAAATTCATATCTGTGGTAAGGAACTTTTTAGCTCAAGATTATTTTTTTGAGACCCATGAAATTTTCCCCACTTGTTTATATTATGTAGATTAGATACATATAAATAATGTATTTAATTTTGAAAATTATAAAAAATATGGGGATTTAAATATGAATATATGGTTATTTACTTCATAAATCATATGATCCAAAAATTAATAAAGTGGTACCTTTTTTTTGTTACATTCTGATTTTTTTCCTTGATTATTTATGATTAAGATTTGGATGATGAAATTTTATGATTCACCTCTAAATAATATCAGTAATTTTATTCATCGATAATAATTTATGAGAAACTAATTTTTTTTAATTCATTTTACCCTATTTATCATCTAAGGATACCTGAAGAATTTTTTTGATTAATAATTACATTATTTATCTTTTAGGTAGAAAATCATTTATATTCCTTATCCATTATTCTGAAATGGATATAATGATTTTTTTTAATATACTATAGTGATTGTTTAAACAATTTCTACACATATTTTTAATATTAAGAAAAATAAAATGAATATTTTTTCCTTTTCTGGAAGAGTTCTTCTGGAATTCAATAAGAAATGTGAAATGAATCATTATTTTAACATGTTTTACAAGAATGAAAATTTCCACCACCATGATTTCCCAATACACTGAATATTCATTAATATATTCCAAGGTATCTTTTTATTGAAAATATTTTCTTCAATATATGGGAAATTTATATATTTTAAATATGTTATTTCAATTAGGAAAATATCTTTTCCTCAGGAAATGATCAGTTCTATCTTATAAAATATATTTACATTAAAGATTATGTCATATGATACTTCCTAACCATTATTAGAGATATAATAAGATGATATAATACTTATTTCTTCTATGTATGGTCTATTTTTAGGATGAAATGATTTTTATGAAACCTATTCCTTTTTCAATGGGTTATGATTAGATGGATAGATGAAATTTTTATGAAACATGTTCTCTTTGAAAGGGTTAGGCTGTATAGATTTGATGAATTTTTTATGATATTATAGAACACATATCTATTTGTGTAATTATTTTATGTATTATCCAAGAAATATATATCCCTCAAATTCCTTTCCCAATTCTTAATATCTAAATACATAATTATGGGGAAAATACAAGTTATTGATCTGTTATAAGAAAGAAGTTGATATTATAGATTGTTTTTTGAAACAAGTCTACAATCATGATATATTAAAGGAAACATGTTTTGATATCCTATAAATTATGATATTATGGTATCAATAGTTAATGTTGACATATGGAATGGTTTTTAAACTTCTGGTGCTTCGAAACTTATATGAACAAGAATTATAGTTCATGATTGATTTATGATGATTTATCAATATTATGATTCATGACTTTTGAAATGATAATGTTTTTTCTATGTCTCATGTTTATGGTCCATAATATATTTGTTATTAAATTTTTAAGTTATATTAATTATATCATACCCTTATTATTTTCCTATAATTTCATGTGATATTTGATTGATAAATCGCGTGTTTAGCTTTACATGACATCTGATTTAACAATTTATTATGTTTGTTTTCCCTAGGTAATGTACAATGTTTTTAATTAAGGTATTTCTGTGAAAGTTACTAAATGGGAAGATCTTTTAGGGATCTATTGATGATATTTAATGAAATAATATGATTTTGTATCCACTCTACAAATACAATAATCCTTCTAAGGTTCTTCAGTGAATACATGGTGAAATTTATTGATGTGCGTAATTAGTGTATACATTCTCATACATTCTATTGAATGTAAAACCATTTTTTCATTGAATATATGTTATTTTGTAGATAAAATTATTTATTTAGGTGTTCATGGTACCTTTCAAGTGTTTTCCATCAAAATTACAAAATTAGGAAATATCATAAAAAATATTCAAATAGTCACAGTGTGTACATTATACCCACCTTGTGTATCACTACCCAAGCACAGATCAACTAGACCGAGTACACACCCATATAGACGACTAGTGATCACATGACACATAAATTGCATTCACACACTTTGTATAACCTTTTAGATGTGGTTAGTGGATGAAGATTATAATACTCTCAAATTTGGTTGGTGCAACATGCCATGTACCCCCACCAACTGACTGTTAATGCATTCAAAGTCAAGGAGTTGTGTGGTGGATCACCTACCTGTAGAGAAAACAAGGCCGACTAAAGTTTACCTGAATACACATCACGTACATCATGGTACATGTTGTGTATTTCCAAATTCAATAAATAAAGTGGTATTACCTCCATGTTCAGGGTTGGGCATCTAGGGGAAGGTGTAGCTGCTTTTCTATTCAATCCTCCATCAGATCCATTCCGAGTTTCTCCTTACTATTTTCATTTCTATTTTATTATAATTATACTAATCTCTAATATTCCTCTCACATCCATGATAGGGATTACATTTAAACTCAATATAAAAAACGTGACCATGTTCATAAGAGGATAGTTTCCCATGTGTCGGGGTTGTAATAAGAATTTGGTTTTTTGTGATCTAAATTTTGAGGTGTTAATTTTATTATGAATTTTGTTTTACGATTAATTTACTGAATTGAACTCAAAAAAATAACCATTGGTATCATATCAAAAAAAATAATGGTACTAATGGAAAACCATAAAGGTGTTGTAGTGGATGAACCCATGACTATTGGTGGAATATGTTTCAATTATTTTAGGGGTATGACATTAATGAGTAGTGGAATATTTAATTACTAGACCAAGTTATTAACATTTAAATAAATAATTCCTAGTTATGAGACCAAGAAACTGTGAGAGAATTGAATCCACTTGGTAAATATATTTTCACTTATAATCTACATACTAAATAATTAAAAATAAAATAAAACCTAATCAGAATGGAACCCTGACATGCTTATTCCTCTTATTGTTATCTCATTTCTTTGGTTTTGATTTTAATTTCCACAAATAGTCTGTCATTGTTCACAATTCCCTTAACCATTTACATTTACCAAACCAATCATGACTCTCTTGATTCGTACTACTTCCATTGGTTCTCTGTTCTCCCCATGGGATCAACCATGACTACCAATAGCTACCAGGTAGTTGGTCCAAAAGGGAACTGTAGTTTCTATTTTAAAACTGGACCTTACAACGGGAGTAGTGCCAAATCCAGGTGCCACTGTCGGGGACCAAACTGAATGCAACAACGCAAGTTTGGGTCAATGGTTGGTTCACTAAGAGTTTTTTTCTTCTTCTTGATTCTTTTTCGTGGGAACCTTAACAACACATTCCATGGACTTTTATCCAAATGGGGAGTGGTATAATCAACCTAGAGAGGATTTTTATCCGTATGATCTATTATTGTCATACCCACCACTAGATATGTTTTATACATACATGGATGATGTGTTATAATACAAGGAAATACCATGTACATTTATTACCCTACCCTTATATCCTTCTCCCTCAGAGAAATTTACATGTAAGACCAAAATGTTATTATCAATGATAGAGGAATTCACCACACACTAATTTGACTAAACTGAATGGTTGGGAAAACATAGAAATATGGTAGAATAGGTATCCATGATAGTTTCTAATATGGATCCTCCGATTGAGTTTGAGGATGAGTTTTGTAAAACAAATTCAACTCGGGATACATGTTATAATGTGGGACCCACCATTCATTTGATAAAAATTTCAGAAATTAATTTTCAGAACTAAAATTATTAGTATGAGAACACAACATGTCATGTTAATATTGAACTTGATCACAAATTTATTTCAGAACAATCTGTTGATTATTAAAATTTTTCAAAGGATGCCTCCAATTATTTTCATGTTGTTAGCATTTTGGAGTAGGATCCTCAAAAGGTTGAGGACGTACGAGATCAAACCAATAACCAAGTCCACCTTTGCCATTTACTAGCCAAGGAGCTGGGCTACATTAAGCTACCACCTAGACAACATGATGGTTATGAATTAGGGATCCAATATGAGGGTATCAACCCCATGTGCTAGGTTGTACCAAAAAACCACATCTTACCTCAGATTATAGGTATGTAACCCTAACTCAGGTCGAGACAAAGACCTAACTCAAAGGCGCTTACAGGGAGGAAAACTATCCATTCATTTCTCCCCAATTTCGTTATTTTCTATTTTTAATACAAACACAGTGTGTACTTACACTCAACATGTCGTGTATTACATTGTTTTTTTCAACTATATCATTAAAAGAAAAATGAAAAAACACAACATGTGTTTCTCATTACATGACATGTACTTATCTTTTTTGTAAAAATTATCATAGTATTTATTTTATAAGTAATTATTAATTTATATAATAATCATGGATGAGTCTTGTGATTATGGATATGTTATTTGAATGTATCTAAGCCATCATCAGTTCAAATCACTCCATATCTCCCTTTGCTTTAGGGAACATTCTTTAAGAACCTTTTTTTAATGGTGTTTTTGGTATTTTCAAAATAAAAAAAATGTTTTTTAATGAAATAAAACCCATGGTGGGGATGAATATGTTGGAAGGTTCATAACCCATGAATCCAAAATACCCAGGTTGGAGTCCTAACAATCGACCCAGTTTTATCATTTTTCACTTAAATAAAACCAAGCATCATTCATTACGATACATGTTGTCTGAGCCAAGTTATGAAAATAACATATTTTTTAAAATTATGAAATCACCTAGGGATTATGTTTGTTGATTTTAAAAGGCATATCCCAGGGTTAAAAAGTCCCAGCTTCGAACTTGGCTAATCTACCTACTCCATCCCAATCTTTCAATAACTGAAACCAAATTATGTGCATCGTTATATTTCCCATATAGTAATTCACCTAAGCTTTATGAATGTAATTTTAGTATAACTATGCAGCACTAGAACCATATCTATAGTGGTTGAGGTCATGCATTTGGAATCGCTGGTCGCCATTTAGAATCATTCCCCAAGCACCAGACATAATTTTTTAGTTATTCTTTTCAAATTTTAGAAAACACGAAGTGTATTTCTATGATACATTACATGTATACGTTTATTTTTGAATTATAAATACTATTAATTACTAATATATCTATTTTTAATTTATAAATGAAATTATTATAATATTTTATCATAATAATTATATCACTATTAAAAAAATCACATGGTGTGTATAGGGGAGAACACACCATGTAGTCTGACTATAAAAGTTGTGATGCCCTGATTGGACAGAGCCCATTTCTAGCCCCTTTCTCTCAATTTTCTACCTCCCACTACTTACTCAGTATTCCTCTCAGCCTCCCCTCCTTAAAAACACTATTTTAGTTTGTTTCAAGCCATGATTTTAACATAATTTTTATCCTCATACTAGGTACGTCATTCAACACCCTCTATTTCAATGTTATAGTCATGTTAAGGATAATTTTTGAGATCACATGACCATTCAGATTCCCCAAAATACACTAGGTAAAATGAAGAACACATTCCATGTACTATAGGTATATTTCCACACCCTATTTTTGGCTCACATTTGATATTACATGGTGAGTGTGTTTGGTACATGCTATATATAGTTCCCCACCATAGTGTCTATGAGTATCCCATGTACTGGGAACACACAAACCCAATTTCCCATAAACTAATCTTGGAGACATCATTAATGGATGAAATATTTTAAACTATAGAAAATATTTTATTAATTATGATTATAAATAATAAATATTTAAAAAGTAAATATTTAAGATTCCTTCTTATTTTATATTTCAATGTATTATAAAATGATTTATCATATAGTTTGAATCTTGATTTAAATTTATGGATATTTACATTTATTTGACTACTCATTTTTATTCATATCATAACCTGGTGAACCATTTTTTTATTTCTTATAGGTATTATAATCCTTTAGAAATATTATTTTTTATTCCCTCTTTCTATATTGATTTTTGGGATATGCATAATAATTAAATATTGTGAGTTTTTCTCTTCAGATCATGAAGTTTTTGAAAAAAATTAAAATGATTGAGGCATTTGACTATTTTACAGCCCCTTTTGACATTATGACCTACCTTGCATCAGAACATTGTGAAACCCTTAGAAACCATGAAATTATATAATAGAAATCCACATACTATGATGTTTATCCTTCATACCCAAATTAATTTGTTACTTTTAGGATTATTCATTTGAGATTTATAGAGGTAATTTGGATATTCATTGTATATTTTGATGAAAATCCTAAAATTAAGAATGGGGAGACTTTTTATTGTTTATTGGGTTAGAATGGTTCCAACCCATAATTATTTTTATTCTTGTTAGAACCTATTATTTAATAAAAAGAAAAAAAGAGGGGAAAGATTCCATTATTACACATTCGTGACGGTTTGGAGTCCCATTATGGCAAGGGAATGTAACAGTGATGATACCCTTAGATTTATCTTGATTAGTGATGAAGTTTTCATTGTTATTTATTATTGAATATCATGAATTGTTATTTAATAATTAAGCCTCCTTTTACAAGACTTAGATATTATTTTTAACATCATCACCTACCTACTCAAAGCCGTAAAAACATTTGAACTTTATTACAGACCTCATGATTTTTTTGATTTGATTTATAAAGTAGATAATGAGAATAATTTCAAGCCTATAAATAGAGTGAATATACTTGATATTGAGTAAAACTAAGATTAAATAATCATAGGTTATGAGTTCGGAATCTTCTGGTGAGGTAAATCAGCAAGTGTCATGTGTATTTATGAAAAGTTGAACAATGTGAATAGAAATGGATGAAAAATATTTAATTTAATTATATAGGAGGATTTATTAGAGTGCCTTTGAAAGTGATATATTATTTGTTCCTTTTAAAATCCTCTATTATGGATATAGTATTAATAAGTTTAATTATTTTAATGCTACCCATTTTATAGTATGGATTCTATTAATTAGATGTTGAGGTTTTTCTTAAGGGAATTAAAATGACTATATGCGGGGGAGGATGATGTTTTTAGATTGTGTGTACATTTTGATATATTGTTTTAAATATAAAAACATGTTTTCACCAAATATATGTTATTTTTTTCATTAAATTCTCTATTCTGGTGTTCATGTTACTTTTAAGGTGTTTTTTAGCCAAAGTCAAAAATCGGAATAGATCATAACAAAGATGTAAATAAACATGTTGTGTACTTTATACACATGTCATGTACTACTTCCCATACTTAGATCAGCCAGACAGATACACATCTCATGTAGTCATCTAGTTATCACACACCTTGTACATTTCATTCACATGTTATGTCCTCCCCTCCATTATATATGTGTTTGATGGATGAACTTGATAGTACATGCAATGTTTGGCGGTGCTGCACATTGTGTATCCCCACCAACCAACCACTGGTGCATTCAAAGTCAATGAGTAGTGGACCATATCACCTACTAATGGAGAAAACAAGTCCAAATAAAGTTGACTAGAATACACGACGTGTAATTTATGGTGCATGCTATGTACTTCCAAATTCTATAAATAAAGGGGGATATCCTCCATTTTCAAGGCTGGAAATCCATCGTTAGGTGCTGATACTCTACCGTTCGATCCTCTATCAGATCCATTTAGAGTTTATCAACTAATTTTTCATTTATTATTAGTGTAATTATACTCTTGCCCTTTCTTCCTATCATATCCATTGTAGGTTTTTCCTTTTAACTCAATCTGCACACCATGACCATGGTTATAAGAGGATACTTTCCCTTGCATATGGGTTGTAATAAGATTCTGGTTTGTTGTGATTTAAATTCTAATGTTTTAAATTTATTATGATTTCTATTTTACAATTAATTTACTAAACTAAATTCCAAAAATCATTTTTGGTATCATATCAGACCAATAATGGTACCAATGGAGAACACTAAAGGGGTTATAGTGGATGTACCATTGATCATCAGGGGAACCCATATCCCCTCTTTCAGGTGTATGTCATTAATGTTTAATCGAATATTTAATTACTAGACTAAGGAATTGATGATTAAATACACAATAAATAGTTTTCAGACCAAGAAACTATGAGAGAATTAAAACCCCAAGGTAAATCAATTTTCACTTATAGTATACATACTTCTGAATGAAGCCTATAATAAAATTGAAACCCTAACATGATTTATCTTCTTATCATTCTATCATTTCTTTTATTTTGATTTTAATTTTCACAAATACATTTTTTTATTGCTCCCTTAACCATTTCTATCCAAAAAACCAATCAAAACTCTCTTGATTCAGACCAGTTCCATTTCTTTTCCATTATCCCCATGGTATTGACCCCGACTTCCACTAGTTACCATCAAGTTAGCTCAAAAGGGAACATTAATTTCTAATTTGTGATCACACCTTACGATAGGATAAGTTCCTTAAATTGATTACCCATTTAACAAAATAATTTATGAATGAAAATCATTGATTATTATAGGTAGATCAATGGATTTTATAATCGGAATCATAATAAAATCAATCTCAATAAACAATGCAATTATGGCATAAATCACTTACAACATTATAAAATTTTTATTCGTAATCCCCGTGAAATAAAAACATGAAAAAAAAATAAAAATTCATCAAATAAGTGTATTCAAAATATAAAATTTTATATGGTATATATATAATATCATTAAGCAAGATAAGGGCATTTTGTAACATATATCCAAAAGATGAAAATTTGAGATAATAAACCTTTACCGTTTTGGTAATATCTAAATTAAAAAATCACAAATGACAGAACCATATATGGATATGAAAATATCAATAATTATCATGATTAACTAATAAAATTCACTCATTAATGGAATTTTCACCACACAAAATAAAGGAGTACTGAATATGGAATAAAACTTACTGAAATAAAAGTAAGACTAGATATCCCTTACCTCAAGTCTTATCATTCATTATACACATTCAAACCAATTTCATAATATATATTAATTTATTATTAATTTATAATAGACCCATAATCATATATATCATAAAAATTATGATTTAATTATGATATCTTATCAACCATTTATTAATAATGTTTTATTAGAATCACTGGTCAAGGTGATAACATCATTTTTCATTCATGTTCCTGTTGGTCAACCCCAATCCTTGTATATTGATCATTTTTAAATAATGCACATAATTTTCATCATGATATTAATATCAATTTATCCATTATATTAATATTTATATTCATTTATAAAACACAGAGATAGAAAAATTAAGTACACCATTCATGGATATTGTAGGCCTTACGTAGGTAAAAATGATATTTTCAATTTTTTATAAGTGGAACTAAATAAAGGTAAATAAAAATTTAAACTTAACAAATAATTAGTATATAATATTTATCATAAATATTTTGTACCACATCCCTTTTAAAATCCATTTTAAAGGTAAATGGAAAATTCATATCACTTCACGGAGGTGGTTGTCCATGCGTACATAAGAGGGATGATATCACTTTCTATTGGTTTGGAAGGTAAGAAGGTAGATATGTTTTTTTAATTATAGAAAAATAATTATTTTTTTATTATTAAATATAATATGTAAACTCATCATAATAAAATTTCTTGAATGATGGTGATGGAAAATGAATTTTATCACTATGTTGAGATGGTAATCCGTATGTACCCATGAGTGATACATTCACATACCATTTTATTAAATGTTATTGATTAAAAGTGGTTTTGTAACTATAATATCATTTAAGTATATCTAGGATATTGAATGTATTATTTTACTACTAATAAAATTGATTTATTTTATGTAAAATAAAAATTAAAATGAATGTCATCGATTATGGAAAAGACCTCTTCATTGGAACAAAACTTTAAGATATTCTATTAAGTATCTTAGGGATAATATTTTTGGAATAATATAAGATTTATATTTTTTCTCACAATGTTGATTATGGATTTTGGTATGGGGTTTTCAACCTATATGGATCAAAAGATGTGAAGAAGTGGGGGGAAGAGGTTCCTATTTATAATTTAGTTTCAGGGGACTTATGTAAATTCAAAAAATAATAAAATATGGTGTGGAAATTATAAAGAAAAATTATTCCAAATGCATATAAAGTCAATTAAAAAAGTATATATAATAAATGACATTGAACAATGTAATGTAGATAGGTTTTGGTATCATTTTAAACAATATCATCTTGATTAATCCATTTTCCTATTATTTTTTACCATAGCCATGGTAACAACTATTTTAACAATAAAATCCTATGAATATTACCATAAAATTAAAATTGAATCATAAATGGACCATGGATGATGTTTTAAACCATATTAAACTCACTTGAATGATGAATATATTTCTTGGAATTTGATATTTTTAATTTAATATTATTTATTATATATTATTATTAATGTTGGCTTTTAAAACTATTCATTTAATTTGACAATAAAGACCCTACAAAAATGATTAAATTCAAATATAATAATTTTAAAAACCTATAATAAGTTATATATATCTAAAAAGTTAATGTAACATTATAAATTATTCATATTCTATTAAACTTAATATTTTTAAATTCCTTTTCTTATTTACCAATTATTTTAATAATCACTGTGTTCTTCTTGTATAAGAATTTATTTTAATTATTAAATAATTAGAAATTATAAATAAATTACCATTATAAAAATAATTTCATTATGAAAAAAGGAATTTTTTTGTTCTTTCACCACTTTCATTTTTCCTTATGTGAACACATTAAATATATTTAAAATTAAGTGAGTGACTTTTCTTATTTAAATTTTTATTAAATATTATATAGTTTATAATATTTGTAATGTTTCAATTAAACAATTATATATATATATTATAAGGTAATAAGGTTTAAATTAAAATCAATAAATAATAATTATGATAAAAATTATTTCCTTACTACTTAGTTTTAAGCAATATTATTTTGAATTACAATTTACCGAGGTTATAAATCTTAACACCGTTGTTATTCATATGGAGAAAATATAAAAGGGTCCAGTTTAAAAAAATTGAAACTCATGATTTCATATTGTTTAATTAATTATTCATCATTCAATTAAAATGGAAGAAAGTTTTTACTATAAAAATTAAAAAATAGTGGATAACTGTTTTTTAATAAAAGTACATTTTATTTATAGAAAAATGATTTATAAAAAAATAAAAATAAAAAAGGATTCTAATGAATTTACATAAATTCATAGTAATATAAGTAAATTAAAATTAATTATAAATTAAAATAAAATAAAATTAAAACTTTTATGTTCTTTCAAAAAAAATCTTTTTTCATCAAATTTAATTTTTTTCACTATTCATCAAATATTTTTTTTTTTAAATTTATATAAAATTTTCCAATTGTTAATTTTTATATGATAATTTTAAAATTAAATTTATATTATCAAATATATTTTATAAATTATGAAAATTTTATTATCATACATTCATTAAAAAATAAATAAAAAACATTTTTGAGGGAAACATATTTTTGAAGCATAATATAACTGTAATAAAAAATAAATTATTTTTTCACAAGAACATAATAAATAAATGTTATATATTACGATATAAATTTTAATATTTTTTACACCTATTCATAACCACATAATCATCGACCACATTTTAATGGTCATAATTAATTAATAATATCTCATTGTTCTTCTAATCTTAGTGTTGCTTGTTGTATACACTATCAAATATAATTTACTCATTTAAAAGTATTAAGAAGATTCATTAAACTACACATTAATAAATTTTTTTAAATAAAATTTAACTTGGACTTGAAATTCAATGGATTTGAATATAAAAATACCTTTATTGAAATACCACATCATAAAAACATTAATAAAATATCTTCTTGATAAGTGGGAAAGTGATAAATAAAGGTAATCTAGAATAATGGTTATCTAGAATTATATATAGAAAAAAAATAGTGGGACAAGATAATCTGAATATGGAAGCGATAACTAATATAAATTGATATATAAAAAGTGAGAGATATCATAGTTAGAAAAATGTTAATTACCACAAAATCATAAATATGTGATGTGTGAAAACAATACCCATTCACAAAAAGAAATTGTAAAAAGAAATTTTTTGTTTCAATATCAATTTCCAAGATATTAGTACTTAATTCACCTAATATACTAAAAAATAAATATAAAACCATTCTTTAAAAGTAGAATTTAATATTTTAATATATTTTCACCAAAATCTCATACTTTTCTCCAAATTATTATAAATCATGATGAATTTTATTTCTAAAGAACTATATTTAATGTAATAATTAATAAAAGGATATTAAGACATTTCTCCCATATTTAAATACTAATAAATATTGAATCTTTAGTATAAGGTATGATAATTTCCAAAGTGTATAATTTTACTATTAAACTCCCAACTTTCTGTTATAATAATATGGGATCCACATAGACCTATTTATAGATAACCCCATATATCAAATAACTATAATAACATCCATATTAATGAATGTGTTGACAAAAAATGAAATCTTATAACATTTACCATACATAAAAAAAATTTCATTCTCCTAAATTAATCAGTCACATTAAATAAAATATCAAACCAAATTGTTATGTATACATATACCAAATTATACATTCTAAAAATTATCATTAAAAACAATTATAAATCCAAATAAAATTTTATAATCTTGTAAAATTCACCAAAAATACCATGAATCAAATTTTCATGCTGACTTTATAAGAAATGCTTAGATTGACCACAAATATATCTTATGATATCACCTTGTCAATGAAACAATTTTCAACCATCAAGATTGTCTATATCTAGTTATCCAATAGATCATAATTAATATAAAATTTAATTTACCTAAAGGGTTATTTAATCCACAATACAGAAATCATCCTAAAACCTAAAAAACATTAAATAACATAAAAATACCATCAGTAAAAACATAAAAAATGGGGTGTTTATGAATTTGAACATATGATCAACCATAAACAAATATTAAAATGATGATATTGTAAAATTTTATGTTATCCTCACCTAAAAAAAATCTTAATTCCTCAAATAACATCATATATTATAGAGTATATTTCATAAATCAAAACAAATAATATAAACTTCATCAATGTTCACCTAAATAAAATTTTAATAAAATAATTACCAAATTTATATATTCCTAAGAATATATTTCTAAATTTAGTCATCATTTTATCCCATATAGAGATTAATACATTACCAATCTATCACATTTTTGTTTATTAGAACCATTCGACCTATTTGTTAAAATAGTTATAGAAAACTACTAGGGAACAATACTTTGATTTTTCAGGATTTTTATATCAATGATATAATTCATCAATCGTATTACATAATAAATCTAATAATTTCACATCAAATAGTGGATATAATAACATAAGTCTTTCCTTGGGTTTTCATTTAACCATTGGATTAAGGAATTAGATCAAAAAAAGACAAGATTCCCCACAAATGAATTATTTAATAATAAATGGAAAATTATGATAGTACTCATTTTCCACCATTGAACTATTCATTTTTCCTTACCAATTACATTACCTGTATACTCTATTTCCTCATAGAAAACATCTCCCATCCCATTGAGATATTCCCTTGAGATATTTTTCCCATATTCTCATCCAGTAGAAAGCTAAATATTGTTTCCACTATGGTCTTGATGAAAATCTGTCATTCTGTTAGTATGTGTTTTATGAAACTCACCCAAGTAGAGGTTATTAATCATATAAAAGGATAATTTATTAGGAATAATAATGTTATTTAATTTTATATTTCCTTTTTCATTTGGTTTTTCATTATTAAAGTCATTCCAATTTATTTTATCATTAACATGGGTCCTTCCATTTCCATCCATTGAATAAAACTGATAATTATGGTTAAAGAAAAGTTATTCATAAAATCGAATCTTCAAAAACCATTTAAAGGGTGTCAAAATATCACCATACACCCATTCCAATATAAGAAACCATAGTTTTAACATATGTAATTCATGATCATTATCTATTCAAATCCTTTATCATGGTTTACAAATAATAAGT
Organism: Viscum album; assembly: GCA_963277665.1. Taxonomy (NCBI): domain Eukaryota; kingdom Viridiplantae; phylum Streptophyta; class Magnoliopsida; order Santalales; family Viscaceae; genus Viscum; species Viscum album. The sequence goes on from OY728125.1 coordinate 399,943,881, forward strand.
GAATAATCCTAATAATATCCCCATTGAGTATCAACAAAGGTGTGTAGTTAGGGCACCATCACTATGCACTGTAATGATGGAAAATATATACATGAATTTCTATTTTCAGTGTTATTCTACCTAGATATATATTTTCCAAAACTATATCCACTTTTAGTATCCATATAAAGATTTTTTTTTCTTGAATAAACACACTCCTTTATTTACTATTACATAGGTAACTATCATATACAATGGATTATCCTCTAGGTTTTCAATATAATTTTCCCATCCGAGATTCAAAACAATTCCCATCATAGTTTCTAAAGGTTTAATAAACATTATACTAATACTAAATACACTAACACATACATTTCAAACATATATATTACATCTTTGTTATTAATATTGATTAAATATCATTATAATCCATACCAAAATAATATAAGTATACTACACCATATCCCACTAAAATATTTATAATTGGAACCCTTATTATAAATGATTCGTAAATTTATCTAATAACATGATCTGTAATATCATAAAATTGGATTTAGACATATGTTTAAGGAATATGCAAACTCTAACAACATTGTGAACATGTAGAAATAAAAACAGGTTCACTAACAAATTAATGGACATGAAATCAAGCCTTCATATAATATTATATATTTGAATCTAGTTCAACACATAATCTTATGGATATGAAATTGAGTTCCATGCTTAAAATTAGGGACCTAAAAACAAGAACTATGCATAATTATATGTAAATGAATGCAAGGTTCACATATAAAATTGTGAACATGAAATTGGGTGAAAAAATAACATATTACCTATTGAGTTAACAATTGTTTTCCAATGAATTATAGGGATATAAAATTTTTATATCACCCATTTGATGATGACGATCATACATATTTGTGACACAATATTATAAAACATTATTTATATTATAACCTGTCAAAAGAAAATAGTCCTCATAAATATTGAATCATAAAAGAACATGTCCAAAGGAAATGGGTTTCATAATTATATTGTCATAATTATCATAAAACATTAAGAAAATGAATAATAATGGAATCATTGAATCATATTCTCAATAAATAAAAATTATAATCAAATAATTGTTTCATAGATGAAAATTCAATTAAAATATCACACAAATAATTATAGAGGAAGATAAAATTTTCTTTTTGAATGTAAAATTAGAAAACCAAATATTTCCAAAATATTATGGAAAATTTTTATATTAACACAACCATTGAATCATGTAGAGTAATATTAAATAAAATTTGTGGTCATGATGATGATAAATTCTATTCATATTGGCTAAGTTAAAGGAAAATATTTGTTACACATTTTTATTTGAAAATTTTGAGAACTTATACTATTTTTCAAGGAAAAAGTTTAAATTTATTCCATTTTTTAAGGATTAATAATATTTAAAAATTAATTTAAAAATAAATAAATAATATTATATATATTTATTATAAAACATGGATGTGGGATACAACATTTTTTTCCAAATGGAGAAATAATGTTGGTTTTCCCAAAAACAATTATTTCATAACATTGAGAAAACAAGGTGATTAAAATGGTAGGAAAACATTTAATATCATGAAATAAAATAAAGATTTTAAAATTCATTTGATCCTTGAGATATAGATTAATAAATTTCATCATTTGAATCTTAAAAAAATAATCTTGATAAACAATGAGATTATAACCTAAATACTTTACAAATTTGTAAAATTAAAAATCCGAATTCCCATGAAATAATAAAGTCAAATGAGACATAAAATATTATTAAAGGAAATGGATTCGTTATTGAAGATATTAATTAGTATGTATATATGTATCATAAAATATTATAGGTGCATAAAATAATATTTTCCCTAAACAAGAAAATTTTAGACCATAATCCTCCACCACATGGTAATCACTAAATAAAAAAAAGAATTAAATAACCATATATAGATATATAAATGACCATATTTTTCATGGTATTGATATTGAAAATTATTATACAATCCCAATAAATTAAACATGTGTCTAATATGTCATATGTCTCCTCGAAATAAAAGCAAGACAAGAAATCAGTTACCTTAAGCCTCATCATTCCATGTAAGTGTTAGAAACACATATATAATATATATAGATTAATTTTAAATTTATTATATAACCACAATAATATATATATATATATAATTCAATTTTTTATTTCCTTTTGAAATATTATCAATCATTTATTATTTTTTTATTATTTTTACTATTCTGGGTGATAACTTCTTCGTTTTTAATGCCTATCTTGATATGGATATATCAATCATTGCACACTAATCATTGTTCAATAATATTTAAAAATTTAATCATTATATAAATACAATATATATATATCCATTTTTTAAATATTTATAACCTTTCATTATGTTTTGGAATAGATAAATTAAATACACCAATCTTGGTGATAGTAAGTCATATATACCCATCAACCCCGTCTTCACATTCTAAAGGGAGAAGTAAAAATATTATAGGAAATAAATCACCGGTATAGAATAATTATTATTTCATAATCATTTAAATATTATCTAAATTTATCTTTATTACAGTCCATATAAAATAGGAGTGAAAAAATCACATCGCTTTATGGATGAGGTAATCCACATGTATGCATAAGTGACATTATCAATTTCGAATGGTTTGGAAGGTAAGAATGTAGATATGATATTATAATTTAAGAGTAATAATTATCTCTTAATTATTATATTTTTACATTAAATACATAATAATAACTTTCAAAGAATAAACATGGAGGGAAATAAATTTTTTCTCTACATGGACATGGTAATCCATAGGTACACACGAGCAATACATTTACATCCAATTTGGTGGGAGTAAGAATAAATGTTTTTTTTAAATAATAATAGATTTTTATATTGAAGATTCTTATGTTATAATTATTTAAATAGTATAACATAGTAATAGTAGGAAAATAATAATTTAGAAGAATGTGATTGGTTAAAGTGATTTCCTCTTCTTTGAAACAACTCTATTATATATTTTATTAAGGATCCTAGGGAATGAAGTTTTGGAAGAAAAATACCCATAGATTGTTTCATATATTGGTTATAAGGTATTTTTTATGGTTGATATAGATGTATTAAAATTTTTGAAAATTTTAGTGGAGTCGGTTCCATTTTACAGTTGAGGTTAGGGGATACTTTGAAATTTCTTAAAATATTGAAAAATATCAATTTCATTACCAATCTAAATTCTTTCAAATTAAAATGAATTATATTAAAAAATATCATGGGATGAAATGACCTCAAACAAAGAAATGTAGATATGTTTTTAGTTCATTTCGATCCTTATCATTTTTATTAATACCTTTGTTAATTATTTTGACCTTAACTGTGGTAATAATTATTTTAACCATAAATAATATGAATGATTTCATAAATACAAACGTGGATCATAAATGGACCATGGATACATTTTTAACCCATATTCATTTTACTTAGATGAATATATATTTTTATAAATCGTAAATAATTTTATAATTTATTATTTTTCATAAAATATTGTTAAATTATATTTTGAAACAATTACATTAATTGGATATTAAATACACTAATACAATGTTGAAATTTGAATATAATACTTATTAACATAACTAATATGATATGTTTATCTATCAAATTTTTGGAATGTAAATACACTCCAAAATTCTATTACTTTTAAATTTTTTTATTTTTTTATTTTATTCTTTATGAATTGAATATATATTATATTAGTGTTGTGATATAATTGAAGGTATTTAATCACGAAAAAGTATAAATAAATTTCCATCATGAATATACTATCATTATTTAGTGACAGGAAAATTTATTTTTATTCGCTATTTTCATTTTCCACAATTTGAATACCTAAAATATATTAAAAATTAAGAGAGGGTAATTTTGTAGTACTCAATGAATTGACACTTTTATAGGTTGTTTTCATGGAAACCTGAAGATTAAAGAAATTATTTTTGATAATAATGTGACATAGTTTGAATTACCTTCATCCCAAAATAATTAAAATGAAAAATTATCTTCTTATCACTTACATATAACTTTGGTTAACTAGATATACCCATTATCGTAGTGTCATGTTTTAGGCCAATTAATTTTCATATTCAAACAATATAAGGAGTATATTAAAATGTATTGAACCTAATTATTCCAAATATGGAATAAATATTTTGTGATTCAATTAATAGTAGTGGAAGGAATATTTTTAATTTAAAAAATATAAATGCAATGGAAAGAAATTTTGGAAACAAATATCATTTAAGTATAAAAATATTTTTATACAAAACTAAATGATAATTTTGATTTAAATGAACTTAACTAGATTAATAATAATATAAGAGATATTATTTTAATTTTAAATATTTTTATTAAAATTAAACTTTAAAAATGTTTGGATAAAATAAAGCTTTAAATAAAAATTAGTTTTTTGCCTATTTGAAAAAATAAATCTTTTTATAAAATTCTCACAAATTCAACCATATTTAATTTTAATATGATGATTTAAAAATTGAATTTTATTTTAAACAATAAATTATATAAAAAAATATAAATTTAAATATAATATTTTCTCACATAAATAAATAAAAAACATTTTTGAGGGAAATATATTTTTGATTCATAAAATGGCTTTACAACAAAATTATCTTTTACTTATTAAAAAAAATTTAAGAAATTTTTAATTTTTAAAATATGTATTTCAGAATTTGGATATTGAAATTCATACCCCCTATTTCAATGGAAATGTTTTAATGATTGTAATTAACTAATACTATTTCTTTTTATAGGTATAGAGTTGTGTGTCTTATATGCAATCAAACATAGTTTCCTTATTTAATAATATTAGTTTATTAGAAGATAAATGGATTTAAACATATGAAAGGAAGAAATTTAAAGCAATTTAAAGAATGGAATTTAAATAATGGTTTAATTAATAGGTGATTGTGTGTTCTTGATAATGTCATACTTTTAGGTGACAGAAGAAATATGTAGGATGATTTGAATCCAATGTGACATTCTCCTAAGAAATATCAAAGATCAATAATATATAATGTGAAATAATTTATAACATATATTAATTATATCCATTGTCCATATGAAACCATATAACTCATAGAAAGTGATTTTAGTTTCTACATACCCTTATAGATGACATATTTCATAATGTAATAATATTTTTACAAATTATTTATGTGGTTGAAATTTAAATCACAAAAATTCAAGAAAAATACCACATAATATAATCATAAGGTATAATTTACCCAATATTTATGAAATATTTTAAATATGAATAATTATAACTAAATGAATAAAAATTTACTGAAAACAAACCCTTACTACTAGAGAAACATTTAAATAAAAACCTATTTAAAGGGAGATAAAACAATTCATCATAAATTACCTCGAAAAAAATGGAATCTTTTGATATAATAAATAATTTAGTAATCATATGCACAAAATAAAAGAAATTAGGTACATAATAAAAAACTTGTCTCGAAGTGAGTAATTTGAGACAAATACCCATACTTATTCCTCATTCATTCTACGATTGAGAAAAATATCGTAAATAATTAAAATTTGTTTATTAATTAAATATCCAAGAAACATATTCATAATTATAACCATTTAAAATACATGCTGAAAACCATTCCAAACATCTATATAAAATTATATTTTTTTCTTATTTTACCTCATCAGGTGTTTATAAATTTAATGGTTTATGTGTTTAGTATGAGTTTTTTTGGAATTTTTGGTTCTTCAAAATTTTCTTTTTTCCAAAATAGATAATTTTATTATTTTGGATAATTTATGATGGTTAATTTTTCATTAATGAGTGATATATTCTTTAAAATTTAAAATAATATCGTCTATAATCAAATTTTAGTTATTTGTAACTCATTGTGGTGTTTTTCTTAGTTAATTAATTTTAATGTTTATATTAATCTTCTTGAACTATTAATGGAAATTTATTTAAAATTTTATTTCATATTAAACCATTAATTATTTTTTCATAATATTTCAGGATATTATTTTATAGTATTGTTCTATTAGGATGTCAAACTCACCCTTAAATGAACATATCAAGATTAATTAATGATTATGATGTGATTTCAATGAAATATATTTTGAAAATTATAATAACAGAATTATTTAGTGTTTATTATTTTGATATATAAATATTATAAAAATTATGATAATAACTAAGGGATATGAACCAATTATAAAATATGAATAATTTCCTTTTTCTCATCATTTTCGTGTTTAGCACAGTTTATTTTATAGTGATTCTAAATCATTCAAAAAATTAGGTGGTTAATCAAATATTTTTACCAAACCCTCATTAATATAATAATAACCATATTTACCCTTTATACCAATTATTATATCGATCCATGAATGGAGGTATTTAACAACATAATCCATTATTTCATCGATGTGGAATTATGCAAAAACACATGGATAATGATTTCATTTATAATGGAAAAATATAAAAATATAATATGATTTAGAATAAAATTATCCTAATTATGTTATAAAAATCATACAATTTACTAAATTTCCTTTTTATCCCATATGTGATTGGTAGTGAATGAAAAAATCTCATTAATTCAAGGAGGTGGTAGTCCACAAATACATAAATCTCAAGTTTATCTTTTTCTTAATGGAAATGAGAAATATATATATCTTTTGTACCATATTTATATTAACAAATAAATATAATATATATAATAATTTTTATAATTTATTATGATGATGTGAAATTTAATGGTGAATAACTGTACAAAAAGTTAATATGCATTAAAATGAGAGGTTAGAAATTTATAGCTCACTTGTTGTATTTTCCCATATATGTAGGTGGGGTTATTAATATTAGTAATTGTTTCTTAATAAGGAAAAAGATACATTATAGTATCTAAGAATTTTAATTATAGGATATGTATGAGTTTGTGATGAAATTTTAGGGTTTTGGTGTTAAGGAAAATGATGATAAGAAAAGCCATTTTAAAGTGAAAAGAGAAGGTATTTTTGAAAATAAACAGAACATTTAAATAATAGATGGAAATATCATGGAACATGGCTCAAAAATATGATAAATAATGAGATTTTTATGAGATATTATTGATAAATCCTCAAATTAATTTTTGTAAATATTTTTCAACTTATTTCAATACATATACACCTGGAATTATTAATTTTACCATATTACCTTTTTATCATGATGACTAATTTTTAACTATGCCAATATAATCATGGTGATTCAAAATAATGTGGTATTTATTAGATAATTTGTACACATTGATTCTTAATTCCTAATCAATTTTTTATTATTCGATTTATAATTGCGTTAGAAATAAATTTTAATTCAATAAATGTATAATGTATGAAATGAATTTTGTGATAAATATTACTTGACTCCAAAGATGTAAAATATTAGTGTAGAAACTACAAAAAAAATATCTCTAATATGTAATATAAATTTAAAAGTAGTTATAATTTAAAAAATGTGGTTGAAAAAAAATTATGTCATGGTTATATATAATTAACCACCTAAAATTATGATTATTAGTGAAAATGATATATTTCAATATTATCTTAAAAATAATCATTTTTATAAAACAATTAAAATTTTATATTATGTTAATATTTTAACTATAAATGAAAAAATATATTTTTTTTCAAAATCACAGAAAAAAAATTAAAAAATTTAATTTTTAATTATAAATATAAAATTTAATGAGAAACAAATTATATAATAAAACATCTTTTGGTATAGTAAATATTTATTTATTTATCAATTATAACATAAACTATAGTTGACATATTATTATTTCAATCAATATAAATTTCAATTATTAATTCATAATAAACATTTTTACTATAAATAAAATTCTGATTTCTGGAAAGTATATTTTTAATCATAAAATGGATGGTAAAATTGACATTTCAAATGGAATAAAAATTGACTAAATATGTATATTATAACAATTTTATAACATCCTAGATTATACACAAATAGGCCCTAATAATTTCTTTGTCAGACCTAACCCTCATATAAGTTCTACTTACTATTTTTGGGGTTTGTTCATCTATCATGGATATTTTGGAAATCACTACGAATAAGAACATCTCATGTAGTTGGTTTCTCTAAAACTATAATTGATCAAGTTAGGATAGTGAATAGTCCAAGTATAACCCTATTGAATATAAATCAATATGGATCCCATTAAAATGTGATTCATAAGGAATACTTATTTATTCATATAAAATTTGAACATACTTTCTTTATTGATATTGTAATAGGGTTAATTAAATTCACAAAAGATAATTTAACAACTATTTTTAATATAATATTTACTATTTAAAGTTTATCATTGGTATTTTAATTTTAGTTTGGTTTTTTATTCACACTATTTAATTTTTCATTTATTTAAAGATAATATATAGTGAAATATCTAGTTGTTACAAATGTTTTTTGAAAAAAATACGAACTCGTGAAAATTTTATTCAAAGAAAATAAGATGTTCGCATTCAGAAAATAATAAAAAATAAATTTAATTGTAAACACATTTGATTTTATTTTCAAATAAATGTATTCCCATAAAATCATGTTTTCATTAAAAAAACTATGTTGAAACATTGGGACATTATCTAAATAATCAACCATACAATCACTCTTACAAATGAATAACCATCATGGTTAATTAAAATGTGTTTCTTCAAAGGAACGTATCATTACCAAATGCATTATAGAGAAATATTTGACTAAACTGTGAACATATAAAATTAAAAAATACCATATCATTGATAAAATACATTATTTAATCATTTTAAAACATTCAACTGAAAAAAATTGCTATTGTATCTGAAAACATAAACAACTTTCATTTATCTCAAAGTATGGGAGAAATCCTTTTCTATTGAAAAATATTAAAGATGGAAAAATATCCAAAATGGTGATAATATAATATTAATTCTAAAACCATTAATAATTATATTTAAATATTTAAAATTAATAATTTCTATAATGATGCTGAAATTCAGTCATGTGGTAAATTTTATAAAACATTCTTTTTTATTTCTTGTAAAAAAACTCAAAAATAAACTATAAGGTTAAATTTTATAAGATTCCTATTTAAAACATTTTAGTAAATGTTATAAGTAGTTATTAATGATATTTAACATATATTAGATTATAAATAAGTACAATATTCAAACATTTAACAAAATATGAACATGGAAGAAAAATATTAATAAGAAAAATATTAAAATAATATTTTATCAAAAGGGCCTTGTAAATATCGTAATATTTAATTAAATAGTACATTTTACAATAAATGATGATATATATTCTAAAAACACTATAACTATAGGAAATTAATAATAAAATAACTACATATTTCATTTTATCCACTAATAAAAAAATAATTCATTTTATGAAATTGGAATAAGTCCTAATGAATGAAATTTATAACCAGAAATCCCTTACATTGAGTCTTGAATCACCACCAACATATTTAGGTTTCATAAAAAAAATATGTTAATTATTCAAAAAAAATAACCTTTTTAATTTTCATAACATTATGATTATTCCATTTATTAAATTTATTATCAGTATCAATTTAGTTAGTTAATTAGTTAAGTTTAGGATAAACATTTTGAATTTACTTGGTTCCTAAACTCCAAATTATTTTTGGTGTATGGACCCTGGAAAAAGGGTTCATGGTCCCATAATCTAAAAAATATCAGAAATTTTATAATTATCAATTTTAAACATTCAATAAAAAATTTAAAAAATATATTTGTATTAGACATGAAAAAAGAAACGCCTCAATTCATGAAGGAGATAGTCCTCACGTACAAATGAGAAAATTTTCCATTTTACTAATAGATTAAAAAATAGAATAGATAAATATTTACTGTTATAGAATCAAGATAATATTAAAATTATCAAATTTATTCATTAAATCCATCCATATGACTAGTCATGTAAGACCGTAATGAAAAAACAAATTCATCGTTCATGGAACTGGTTGGCCGCACGAATGCACGAGTGCCATCTCCATTTTCCAATTGACTAGATGGTGTGATGGCAGAAAATAATATATCATAAAAAATAATTATTATTTTATACATATAAAATATATTGACGAAATTATTCTTATAACTGGTTTTGTGATGTGGTTGTGAAACATAGACCACAACACCTTGTAAATATTCTAGTTCACATGCCAGCATGAGTGTCAATTTCATTTTTCATATAATGGAAAGAGGATAGAAAAATAGTTAATCCCTGCAAATATTAATATTTATGTATAATAAATATAGTTATGTAACTATTTTTGTGTGGTAATAATATAATTTATGGATGTATAAGAATAAATAACTTTGAAATAATTTTCATAATACTTACACTTATTCCTTGGATATCTTTTTTGGATTAAAAATTAATTCATATATGATTAGTCTATAGGGTTTTATAAGACATCTATGATGTGTTAATGGGTTTTGGGGATGGATTTTATGAATTATTGGTTAGGATGGGTGACTCAATGTTTGTTGATAAGTAAGTAGTGATGATTGTTGTACCCCTCTCTCTTGGATTTTAATGATCACAATCACTCTTATTTTGTTATAACTTGTTTTCAAGTGTTTTTGTTGATAGGCAAAAGTTTTCCAAGGAGTTGGGCCAAGAAGGATTGAAAATAGACTCTCTGAGTCTACCAGCCAACCGGTGGATTCCCACCGGCCAGCCGGTGGTCTCTGGCAGTAGCAATGGTTTCTGTCCAGAGCCACCGGTCAGCCGGTGTGAGCTCCCCGGCCAGCCGGTATTGTCACCAGCTAGCCGTAGGCTGACCATCGGCCAGCCGGTAGAACCTGGGCAGAGAGCTGCTCTCTATCTGGGGCACCGGCCAGCCGGTGGCCCACGACCGGCCAGCTGGTGAGACACCACCGGTCAGCCGGTGTGCCCAGTCAAACTAGCCATTGAGCTTTGACCAGACTTGTACTTTTGACTCCCAACGGCTCCGAAGGCCTCTCCAACGGCTCCGAAGACCCCCAACGGCCATTTGAGTGTTCCTCTCCTATAAAAAGAGAACTAGGAAGCCCCGGAAACATATAGTAGCCTAAGGGAACATTTTTCGATCATTTGGCGAACCTCCAGCGCATTCCTTCAAGGATCCCCACCTGCTCCAACTCACTTCCACAACCATGGAGCACCACCATAGAAGCTTGGGAGTGCTCTTCATCATCACCAATCAATCCATTGGCGCCCAAGACTTCTCCTCTTTACGGTTTTTATTGCTTTATCATTTTGAGCATTATTTTGAGTTTGTTCATACAAACCTTTCTTTCTCTCATCCTCCCTTTGCTTGGGTTTTCACACCACCTTCAAGGTGTGAAGAGGTTAGTCAAGCCTTCCCTGTAAAAGTCTTGAGTCATAGGTGAGCTAGCCTTCACCTGTAAGAAGGCTAGTGGGTTTCTTGCTTCAACCAATAAAAAGCAAGTTGTAATAGGTTTCTAGGCTGCCTTAAAGTCTAGTGGGTTTCTTGCTACAACCATTAAAAAGCAAGTTGTCGTATAAATCTCTCAACAGTTTAGTTGGGAGTGGAGACGTAGGCCTTGGATTTAGGCCGAACTCCGTTATCAATTTTGTGTCTTGCCTCTTTTATTTCCGCTGCGCTTTAACATTTTCTTAAATTGTTAAACTTTATTTTAAAAAGGCAATTCACCCCCCCTCTTTCCATCACTCTCCGCCCCAACAATTGGTATCAGAGGGGGTGTTTGTGTAATACCTTAACCGGTTTCAAATTCAAGATCCATTGTGATGGATTCATCTTCTTTTGCCCCCGAAGGTTATTCATTGGGTCGTGCTCCTTTTTTTGATGGAACCGACTATACCTATTGGAAAACCCGCATGTCTACTTTTCTTAGAAGTATAGGTTATCCTATTTATAGAATTGTCATGCATGGTTACTCTCTCTCTTCTCCCGATGAATCCAAATGGAATCAAGCCGATATTAAAAATTTCGAGCTTGATGGCAAAGCCATGAACGCTCTTCATTGCGGCCTTGATCGTAATGAATTCAATCGAGTTTCCACATGCACTTCATCTCATGAAATCTGGAAACTTCTGGAGGTTACCCATGAGGGGACCAACAAAGTTAAGGATACTCTATTGGATATGTACCGTCAAGATTTTGAGTCTTTTACCATGCATCCATCTGAAAATATTACTGATATGTTTACTCGCTTTACTGATGTTTGTAATGGGAGAAAGACTCTTGGAGATGATGTTTCTGCAGAGATGATGGTCAAGAAGATCCTTTGGATCTTACCAAGTTCATGTGCACCAAAAGTCACAGCAATTCAAGAAGCAAAAGATGTCAAGAAAATGTCGGTCGAAGAGCTCATCGGATCCCTCATGACCTACGAGATCACCATGAGGAGGCAAGCTGAAAAGGAAGGCAATCTCATCAAAACTCCAAAGAACATCGCCTTCAAAGTTAAAAAAGAAGAAAGCTCCTCCTCCTCATCTTCTTCCTCTTCAAGCGGCGATTCAGAAATCGAGAACCTTGCCCGCAAGATGCACAAATTCATGAAGAAGAACAAAAAAAAGAAATCTCGCAAGACTCTAAAGGAAGAACTCGACGAAAAATCCGAGCTCGAGGTAATATGCTATGGGTGTGGCAAGAAAGGCCATTATAAGCCCGATTGCCCACTCCACAAGACAAGGGCCAAGCAAAAGGAAAAGAAAAAGGCATTCAAGGCCACTTGGAGTGATAGCTCCTCATCCTCCTCCTCCTCAAAAGACAACGGTAAAAAATGTCTAATAGCATTTCATGAGGTAACCTCTTCCGACTCCTCTTCCTCTTGTTCTTCCAATTCATTCAATCATTTATCTTACGAGGAGCTCTAACATGTGAGAGATCAATTAGAGGAAGGTTTTCACGAACATTCTTCCAAATTTATTGCTTTAAAAAAGAAATTCAAAATTCTTTCTTCCGAAAAAGATCAACTTCTCAAAGAGAAGGAAGACTTGTCCCTCAAGATCCAAAACCTTCCCGATGTTGATTCTATGGAATCAACAATCAAGGATTTAAGGGAATCCCTAGCTAAGTTCACCGAAGGAGAACATAACCTTTCGAAGCTCCTTGGTTCCCAATGCATATCTAGAACCACCCAAGGGCTTGGCTATTCCAAGAAAGCTTCCTCTTCCCATGATCCTAATTTTTTTGTAAGGGGGAGCTCCCAATATAAATTTTGCAACTATTGCAAAAAGATCGGGCACTTAATTTACGAGTGCGACTGCAAAAATTCCCGGTATGGAATGCCCAAAACCATTTCCTTTAGCGATGAATTTCATAGGAGAAGACCCGCCACAAGAAAAGTTTGGATTGAAAAATCTCTTTTAGCGAGTCTCTCTGGACCAAAATTTTTCTCGGTTCTAAAATCCTCTCCCCGGTGATTTGTTGTTTTTATTTAGGAGGATTTAGGATCGTTTAAGCCTTTTTGTGTTTTTCTTTCAAAACTTTCAATTCAAAACTTTCAATTCAAAACTTTCAATTTAAAACTTTCAATTCAAATTTCAAAAATTTCAATTGGTTTAAAATCTCTATCTTGTTTTTCAATCCTTTCCTTCAATCAAATTTTATGCCCGTGCTATTTTGATAATCCCATAGGTGGAGATTTCCTTGGTTGATTGGGGGAGAAATTTTTCTCTCATTCTTTGCTTTACTTTTCAATTTATCCTTTAAAGCATGCCTTTCATTTCAGTCTTCTTCATTGCTTGTTTTGGTGATTGTGATCATCAAAATAGGGGGAGATTGTTGTACCCCTCTCTCTTGGATTTTAATGATCACAATCACTCTTATTTTGTTCTAACTTGTTTTCAAGTGTTTTTGTTGATTGGAAAAAGGTTGCCAAGGAGTTGGGCCAAGAAAGACTGAAAATAGACTCTCTGAGTCTACCGGCCAACCGGTGGTCTCTGGCAGTAGCAATGGTTTCTGTCCAGAGCCACCGGTCAGCCGGTGTGAGCTCCCCGGCCAGCCGGTATTGTCACCAGCCAGCCGGAGGCTGACCACCGGCCAGCCGGTAGAACCTGGGAAGAGAGCTGCTCTCTGTCTGGAGCACCGGCCAGCCGGTGGCCCATGACCGGCCAGCCGGTGGACCACCGGCCAGCTGGTGAGACACCACCGGTCAGCCGGTGTGCCCAGTCAAACTAGCCGTTGGGCTTTGACCAGACTTGTACTTTTGACTCCCAACGGCTCCGAAGGCCTCTCCAATGGCTCCGAAGACCCCCAACGGCCATTTGAGTGTTCCTCTCTTATAAAAAGAGGACTAGGAAGCCCCGGAAACATATAGTAGCCCACGGGAACATTTTTCGATCATTTGGCGATCCTCCGGCGCATTTCTTCAAGGATCCCCACCTGCTCCAACTCACTTCCACAACCAAGGAGCACCACCATAGAAGCTTGGGAGCGCTCTTCATCATCACCAATCAATCCATTGGCGCCCAAGACTTCTCCTCTTTACGGTTTTTATTGCTTTATCATTTTGAGCATTATTTTGAGTTTGTGCATACAAACCATTCTTTCTCTCATCCTCCCTCTGCTTGGGTTTTCACCCCACCTTCAAGGTGTGAAGAGGTTATTCAAGATTTCCCTGTAAAAGGCTTGAGTCATAGGTGAGCTAGCCTTCACCTGTAAGAAGGCTAGTGGGTTTCTTTCTTCAACCAATAAAAAGCAAGCTGTAATAGGTTTCTAGGATGCCTTAAAGTCTAGTGGGTTTCTTGCTACAACCATTAAAAAGCAAGATGTCGTATAAATCTCTCAACGGTTGAGTTGGGAGCGGAGACGTAGGCCTTGGATTTAGGCCGAACTCCGTTATCAATTTTGTGTCTTGCCTCTTTTATTTCCGTTGCGCTTTAACTTTTTCTTAAATTGTTAACCTTTTTTTTAAAAAGGCAATTCACCCCCCCTCTTGCCATCACTCTCCGCCCCAACAATGATTCCCTCTAATTATTGAAAAAAGTGGAACCGTTGTAAATATGAAGACTTTTAAAATATAATAAATGTATACCACATGTAATGTGGATGAATGTTTTTCCCAATTTACATGCTATGATAATTTAATGTGTAAATATATTAAAACTATAAATTTTTTTAAAAAATAGATATACTTGATGCCTTATAACATAAATTAATCCCCTTGTTAACAAATTTAACCTTTACTAATGTAATAATGTTTTACAATGATAACGATTAATTATGATTAAAAATTAAATTGAAATCATAAAATAAAGAAAAAAAGATCCAAAATATTTAATCATTTTTTTGATAAATAGTTTCCATAATTTTTAAACATTTCTTTCAAATTTTTATTACATAACCTATTGAAATCCCTTTTTTTCAAAAAAAATATGTATTAAAATGAATTTATTCAAAAATAATTTATAATATTGATTTTAATGTAATGAATTATACTATGTTAAATAAAATTGGACTAGTATAAAATTAAAAACAATCACAAACTAAAATTATACCTCTAAAAATTTTATCAAAATAGAATAATTGAAAATGTGTTTTATTTTCATACAAACATTACTTTTATTTATAAATTTTCAAACATGGATCTCCACATTCAGAAATAAAATTATAAATTCATTATAAAACTTATTAAATATATAATTTTTCAATAAAATAGGTTTTGTTAACATTTATATTATTTTGATATTGTGAAAAAATCATTAAAAAAGACATAATTTGTAAAATATATATATTTTATTATGGTTTGAAAATAAATTGTTTCATAAATATAAACAATTATTATCTGAATCATATTTTGATATGATTATATCAAAAATAAGTGAATCTTATCAATATAATTTTTTAAAAATAATAATTTTATCTTTCAAATTAAAACACTTAAGATATGGAAAATCAAATTAGGTTAAATAACACTTTACCTTTTCTAATTCAAAATCATATATTTTTTTATAAAACCATAATGAATATGAAACCAAAAAACTGAATACATATAAATTAACAAAAAAATTATTTATTTCTATGATCCCCTTATATTCCACATTCTTCCACCCATAAATATATCATGTACGCACAATTTTATTCATTATATAAACATTTAGGGATATTTTTCCCACAATTTATTTTTGATTCCCATAGTGTTCCTCAATCATATGGTTCTTCATTTAAATATTAATAATATGATTAAAATTATTATATAATAACCAATATTTTTTATATATAATCATTATTTTCTTTTCATCGTAATAAATGTTCTCCTTAAACTAAACTATTTCAAGGTTCAAAATTTTAAATTAAAAAGCTACATATTTCATTAACATCATGCAATTAAAAAATGTTCTAAGGTAAGGATACTTGGTAGAGAATTTATTACACTTTATATGGAATTTAATAAGGTCTAATAATCCATTGAATTACTTTTTTTATTCAAAACACCTATAAACATTCCAAATATATATTTCAATAAAAACATGATATCCTACTTCATACATGAGTAATTCTCTTTCGTTACCTATATACCTCTTCTACCTTCACATAGTTAGCCTCATATATTGATGAATCATCATTACCTTCTCAATAATCTATTCTATCAATTCATTTTCCAATAAAAGTTTTTCTCTAACATGGTCTAAAATTATTAGAGTTTGACACCGCCTTACATATATTTTCTCAAATGGTGATATTTGAATACTTAAGTGAAAATTATTTTTATTATACAGTTCAAAAAATTAATGTATTTCATCCCAACTTATTTGGTAATAGATTAATATATAATAAAAAATATATTTTAAATTGGAAATTTTCCACTCAAACAAACTATCATATTTTAGAAGAAAATATGTACTAAAATATAATTTAAATATAATCTACTTATGATTTTTTTTCAATAAAATTAGATATTAATATGAAAATAGATTTACCAGATATGGGGACCACAAGTAACCTAACTCCATCTCTAATATATATTATTGAATGTTTATGGAATAAAATAATATCTTGAATTGGAATAAAATTTATAGAATATTCAACAATTACCCAAATATCAATAATACATCATCTTGTCATTGGTAATAAAATATCGAATTCCTAGGATATATTGAATCATTTATTCTTACCACTAAAAATTACTAATGTAAAACCTACATTATGACCAACATTAATAGGTATAAAACTAAAATATTTCATTGTAAAATATACAATATTATTTTTCATGTCATCAAACCAATAATATTTTTCATGTTCCCCAAAAATCATAGTGAAACTGAAGTGGATATAAAAATTGATCAATAATATTCAAAAAATAATTATTTCTACAACCAGAAATAATTCTGTATACATGACCATTATCCAATACTTTTACACCTTATTTTTCAATTTTATTGCCTTATTTTTCCTTAACCTAGTTTATCATTTCTTACAATCCACAATCATTCATTTTATGTTGCTTTATTTTATCCAAAAGTGAAAACTGCAGTAAAACATAAATCGATAAAGATTTTTATGAAAACAAAACTTCCTATAAAATATTCATTACATCTTTAATTAATTTATAATATTTTAGAAATAACATAGTTAATGATACATTATCGTTTTTACTCATAATAAAAAAAAATTAGTTTTAGTTTTAATTTGGTGATAGTAATTATGAAATCGTATTCTATTATAAATTATAACGATCTATTAAGCCAACATTGTAATTACGTTTTCCAATAGACATACTTAAAACTTTTATGATATATATAAATTTCAAATTAATTCAAATATATACGGTTCCTACACATTTCTCAATCATAAACCATTACTTCAAGTTTGAGATAATGACTTAGAAAATTCTTCTTGTGAGGTTGAAATTGGCAAACATCATTGCAATTACCTAATCAACCAGCATCAAGACACTACCAATTCCAGTAAATAAAGAAAAAAAATAAATAATAAACTCCAAATCTAAATATTACAATGATTTGTTTTGGATTTGAATAATATTATTTTCAATTCCTGAAAAAATTAAACACATTTAAGGATCTAAATAAATTTATCTCAAATTCTAATCAACTTTTTAATTATTCTAGAAAACTAAGAACTATTTTCCAAAAACAATATCTATTAATCATATAGTGGAAACAATAAATTATCAATGTTATTTTTAGGCATTTTACACTATTTAACAAAATTATAGTTACTAGGACCAAAAAATATTCAATATATAGAAATAATATTTTCATAATTAGAAATATATTTATTTATAATTTACATTTTCAAAATTTCCCATTGAACTTATTTTCAATTAATGTGCAATGAAATTTTTTATATGTTTCTAATGTTCCAAAATTTCTTTAAAATACTCTATAATGTCACCAAAATCATATCAAAATTATTATATTAATATATATTCTTAGTATCCGTACATACTATAGGTGAATTTTTTATCCTAAATAGCATAAAAACTCATAATGAACATACCTTGTATGAAACATTAGATACATAACATCATATTAAATTACATTCATTTTATGGTATCTAGAGTCTTTTTCTATCTTGAAAATATACTGGTAATAATGGAGTTAATTGAACCAGTCATAGCTATAAAGAATAAATAGTATTTCTCAATAGTAATGTTATAGAGTGATCTATAATCAATATAATCCTTTATAAAAATAACAATATTTTTAACAAAAAAAATCAGAGAAACCCATTATGATGTGACCGAGAAGAAGAAACACTTACTATATAAATCATAAAATTTCATTTTTAATTTATTCGTCTTAATAATATCCATTCCAAAATATGGATTTTAATTTGACATAGAATTATAAAAGAAGACATAAATAAATTAAACACCACCATCAAGAATAAAACCTAGATTATTATCATGAAATAAATCCAAATTTTAATATACCAAAATAAAATCATTATTTGAAATAACCAATATAATTATAAGGAAATGATCAAGATAACTCGCACCCCTCAATATTTAAACAGTTTCATATCTTATTAATATTTTATCACACATATGATATCATTATAATACATGAATTGAAACTCTCTCTAGGAATTTAGTATGAATTATTTATCTCTGAAATATAGTACTTCATGATGAAGTAAAATATATTCTGTATTTAGTATAAAATCGAACTCCACTAAAGTTAAGAAAAATATATTTTCATGGAAAATAATTAAATATATTATTATTATAATGTTGTCTTATATATATGATTCTTTAATAAATTAACAATGATTTTTTTACCAAAAATTATTCATTAATTTATTGAGGTAATATTTCTGTATTTGTATAAAAATTTTAGGATATAAATGAATTAATTGAACCAGTATTAAACAAGACATTGGTATAATTGGAGTAAACAAGTAATATTCTTGACACTTAATCATTTTATAGCCTGGTATTTTCTGTGGTAATGAAAAATGATAATTCAACACCCTTCTTTTTATGATCATGATGATATCTTTCATTCATATTTTTCTTCAATCTTTCACTTTCAAAATAGACAATTTGATTATAAATAAAACACTTTACATACAATTTTTTCATCATTAATCTGATTGATATGATTTTTATTTTCTTTACAGCAACCTATGAAATGTAGGAACCTAATACACCATTAATAGTTGGTATATATTAAGGGAAATGTACTAGAAATATAGTTATTAAATTTTCTAAATAATGGATTTTAATTTTTAAAACCTTATTATTTCATCAATGTATGTTTCCCTATTTCTTTCCGCAAGGAATAATTATTTTATTTATTTTTATGAATTTTAATTAAATATATATCAAACATTTCAACACATCAAAATAATTATACATAATATCAAAACTAATGAGTAATAAAATACCTTTTTTATACTTGGTTTTAGTCCTGGGTAAAATCTATCAATTTTTTGTCATGTTCTAAAAAATATTTGGTCGATACATAGAGAATGTAATAAACATTTCTTGATACATTGAAACATAATACTATTTCATTTTATTTGTTTACATGATTTACCTTTCGATTATTAGTATAAAAACTATTAAAAAATATTTCATAAGAAGAAAAATCTATAAATTACCTCCAGTTCATAGAATCTGTCTCATTAGTATCCTTAACACTCTTGAGAAAAACCCATTATTTATTGTCTTCACCATAAAATTAATAAATGGAATGAATTAAAATTTATTTCATCTAGCATCCCAATACCTTAAATATATTTTCCAAATCATTAATACATATTTTATGTTCTATTGAGTTTAATATTAAACCAATGGTCGATGGGGGGGCTGTTGGGACTCCTTTTTTATAAGGGAAGAAAACATGATTATGAAGAAGCACCTTGAATATCTTAAATTATCAATTAAATTTAAAGGAAGTAAATAAATATAGTTTAAGTGGATCTACGTAGCATACCAAGGCATAAGAAGGCCATCACAACTATTTCCCTTCCAGCATAAAAGCATAGGGTCCTCTGTGTCACATATATGCATCATGTTCCCAATATAGGCCCTACCCATGTAGCCTAATGCGTATCCCCCTACGTTGAGGACCTACATGACATCATTATTTTTTCACTCCTACTTGGAATTTTTAAGCTGTCGTGCTACGTCGAAGACCTATGTGGACAAATTCCTCTCAATGATCCCCCTTCTTGACTATAAATAGGACCCTGAGGCTCTCCATTTTACTAACTGAATAAACTAGAAAAACTCTTGACGCTCCCATTGCATAGATATTTCAGCTAAGTCCCCCAAACGTTCTCAGGTAGCTCTCTAAAAATACTATATGAGAGATAATTATATGGGATAAGAAAGATAAAAATCATTTTAGAGTTTCAAATATAAAAAATATGATTAGGGACTCTATTTCTATTTGATGAAGTCATCTACGCATGGTCCTTTCATTATGAAAGGACCTGCATAGGATGCTTCCAAGGACATCAAAGGACACATAGGGTTCCTAAGACAAACCCTCACCTAACTTCTTTTGTCCCTAGTCCATTTCCTAGGGAATATCATTCTCTAATAATCTTATACTTCATATGTTAATCATTTTTTAGTTCATCATAGGACATTCGTGATACACCTGCATGGTACACCGACATGACAAACCTACAAGGAATACCATGACAGAACACCTATGTGAGCCATATTTTATGGTATATTCTAATACACCCATATAGTGGTATCTCCTTCCTTTACTCCTTTATATGAAAGGGACCTTGTTAAAACCCCCACCAAATCAACCTGATTTACCTAACCATTCGAAAAAACACATCAGTGTGTCTCCCATATGGGTTTATATTTATATAGTTAGATATTTCCCACTTTTTTATTCTAAGGGATTCAAAATTATTGGGTTGTATTAAGGTTTTTATATATTTAGGCACATGGACCCTTACCCAAGAGACAATTTTGGGAATTTCCCAGTTCGGAGGATTAGGGTTTCATCCATGTCCCCCCCCCTATTGGATCTAATACTCAGAATCTTGGTTCCCCTATATGGAAGGAACATTTCATGCTTCAATATTCTTTTGACATAGGTAATGATATCCTCACTCCATTGTGGGACCAATTTTAGGGAATCCCCCTTAGAATAATATCATAGTCTTTTGGTCTAGACCCAATGACCTTCACCCTCATTTCACATTGAAGGGTAAGTTTGTCCACACCCTTTCCAACTATCACCCTGGCTTCATTCACTGTAGGCTCATCCTATTCCATCAGTGGAGGAGAGATTGTGTGTATTGTTAAATAATCCACATCCAATTGTTTTTTTCACCAAGGATGACTCATGTGTTCTTTGGTATTTATGATGATCAGACATCTTTACAATCCACCTCACTTCAAGAATTAGAAAACGTATGATTCCCAGCTTAATTGGGATATGTATGAATCCTTCACCCAGGGCTTGAGCTCAATAGATTACATTCTCAAGAGTCCAACCCTAATTACCTTACTTCGAGTATTCTCATTCAGAATAATCTCTGAATTACATACCCCTTGAATCTCCATGAGTTAATACATCTATCACTGACCCTATTATAAGTGGATCCACTTTAGTAGTAAGCCTCAATATATTTATCTCAAAGGGAATAATCCCCCTATGACACATATCGAACTGTGTGGGAATTTATTTACATCAAATTAGGGTTTGTAAGAATCTTCACTGAGGTTCAAACACAGTACTCCATACCATCCATGTTCCTTCTAGGGAACATTCCTAGGAGGGACTAATCTAACTTGTAAATTCGTATCCTTTCAAGTTTCCTTGGACTGCATTGGAATAATTCCCACACCAAGCTTTGACTAGGCCCTTTCAGCCTATATTTCCATACCATATTACATTAAACTATAAGGTTATTTCCTTATCACACAAACTTAAATGGAATGATGTGTCCCATTAAGTTGCCCCAAACTATAGATATCTCCGTTGATGAAGAACCTCGAATATATACAGATGGTTCTGAATTCCACACATGAAAATAATTGATTATAAATTTCAAGGGAATCATTGATTATACATGGTAAATTAATAAGGATTAATGAACAAATATTTAATATATAAGAGTGTCTTGGAGTATACAAATAATCCCCCCAAAAGGGATTGATGATGCTAACCTCTCATCCTATCGGCCAATATGATTTGTCAAGTATTGTAGCACAAGAAACCTATGGAATTCCTGTATTTGGAAAGCAGGTCCCTTTAGATACAGAACTATTGGGTGTTTCTGGTTCCATAAAAAATATGATAGAAACCATCTTAAAGTAGTGATTACTAATAAGAAAACACATTCTTGGGGAAACAGAAAATGGTGGACCCAATGTGAATCCTTAACCAAGATGATAGTGTTACCCATCTTTTATCCCCTTATCATTTTATAATATAGGGTCATACAAGAGAATAAATCACGCATGTATTCATTTAAAAAAATATGATTAGTGTATTTTATTGTTTTTTATTTTTCAAATATACAAGAAATTTATTTCTAGTAACTCCATTCTTTCCAAAATGGATTCCTTCATGTTTGCACCTGTGAATGCCCAAGTTGATGCTCAAGCTGGATCCTAATCTAATATAAGGATGTCATAACCAACTCAATATCTTCAACTTTGGGTCTTTAATGAATTTTTCTAAGTGTACCTTCAACATGGTTATTCTTCGAACATTGAGGCTGCTCGATAGGCCCTCCAAATCTTAAATATCCCTTGATCGTCTGGTCAACCAAGACTGGTGGTCCGAAAGGAGACAATACTAACCACTGTCTTCAATTATTTCTAGAGATTATCCCCAGAACACAATCATTTATCACTCTTATATTCTATGTAGGTTAACCAAGAGGCCACCCATGGAATCATCCCAATGTCAGAGGTGTCTTTCCCAAAGGCTCCTTCCAATAGTCCCCACCGCTAACATCACGTAGAAGAAAACCCTCAACATGATGAGGGAGTTATCTTCATATGTCAATCCCAGGTCCCTCGGACCTATGTGTGCAAGACAAAACACTGGGGGAAACAATTAGCCAACAGGGAGAAAGTTCCTACCCTTCCCCCATCTTGAGAATTCCATCAACCATGTTTGGTATAAAATAGAAAACATGAAATACACCTATCCACCTTAACTCCTCCATCTAGCAGACTCATTTGTAAGCACCCAACCAATCCCTCCAATCAAATCTAGTGTAGTAACATGAAGAGCCATATACACTAAAGTTAAATATATCATCCAGTCAGCAGATTAATATTCCTACATTCTAGGAATCCATATAGTCAAATGTGGTGGCAATTAGCTATAAGACATATAAACATGCTGGTATCCATCAAATATTCCAACAATCTCGTTTGGAAGAACTTGGAGAATTTAGTTAGAAAGCTCTGATGACAAACTTGCAGAAAATCTATATCTATTCTTGAAAACTTGAGTATTGTCAGTAACCACTAATAGGAAAGGGAGGACAAGAGTAGGTACATAGACATTCTCTATATATAGAATGAAAGTATATTCCCGTTTTAGTAGATGAAGTCACCAAACACATTTTAGCAATAGTGAATGGGCAAAAAACAATTCCTACACATATCCTAGAATATTTCAAGAATATCATAATAGAAACTTCAATAGTATCATATGGATGAATTCATAATTCATTCACTATACATTGATGACTCTTTAGCTTTCAATCCAAGATTAGATACTTACATATATCCTAGTCCATGGGGTTATGTGGCATAATCCCCTATATCATACGAAAAACCGGATTGGGAATACGCACTCATTCCAATTAGAAATAATTAGTCTATTTTGAAAGTCACTCCAATGAAGCGACATATACCTACTAATGATAACCACTTTTCCTGTAAGTGGTCCCGACTATATGTAATTGAGAATCTATGAATGAGTCTTACCATGGGATGTTGGATAATCAAGAGTCGATATGTGATCTGGCTCCTCTTAATGCCGACATTCTTGATTCCATTAGACATATATCTATGGAGATCAAAATCCTAACCACACATTATTAAATTTTTGGAGAAGTATAATTTCTTTTTATGTTCCTCATCAGACACTTCATCATGAAGTCTTAATTCATTAAAATTCTGTTAATCTTGATAACCAATCTCTGGATGAGATCCACTAAAACCATCCATGTGGCGATAAGATAAAGGAGAAATATGAGTTATCCCTTGCAGTAATCCACCATGGTGGTCTTTCCCATGATGTAATTCACTATGAATGTTCTCTTCATTGTAGTGTTTTTCATTATCAAGAAAATTCTCCAACTAAAAATGTAGTTATGAGAAATCCCTCTTATCTTGAAGAACTTGCAAACACAATTCCAGTAATGTTTGAGTCATTATTACTGTAAGGTTAAGTACTTCATCATCCAAAAGACTTCCTAAAGAGATGGTCATTCTCCGAACCTCCCTTGGGCCATTTGCCTCCAAATATAGTAGAGGAAACACCAACTGATTCTATCACTTGTGATAAAGTAATCAAGAAGTGTCCATTATGGTCAGAACATGTTGAGAAACAACTAGTAAAATATGAAGATGATGTGTTGAATATGAGAAAACAACAAGATAAAGGTGAAATACTAGTTATGTTCTTGCCATTGACAACCTCTCAATACAACATTCTAGAGATGTTGATAGAATGTTGTAATAATGATATTAGACACAACATATGAAAGACTCTTCCCCATCTTAAGACCAAAGTATTACCATATGATGAATATCAAAGTCATGTTAAGGTAATAGTAGGATTAAAATTAAAAATTGACCTGGCATCACTCCATGATTCCTAACATCCATTGATCGAGAAGAAACATGAGGATCTTTAATGTTCATTTCTCAATGCATTATATAGGATGAGATAATTGATTGAGGAAACATTATCTCGTGTTCATATCAGAGGATAGGGTTCACCTAGAACATTTCATTTTACTCTACTAAAAATCATCAAATCCCTTATAAAGTGGTCTCATGGAATGTTATTTCCTCAATCCATCTACAAAAACCAAATTCTAGAGATTCTTAGAAAGAACATGCCTCGATTGGTTCCCACTGATGTAAGCACAAACAAGAGAAATCTATTGACATGCTTTTATATAAAGCATATGAAAAAATTGAACATTCTTCTATCTTATAGGATGTCACCCATAAGATCACACAAATGTTTGGAATATCACAATAGTCTTCTAAAATAGGTGATTTAAGTGGGTGTCAGATAATGCCCCCAACCAATGTTTGGACTAGAATTCGTATAATATAAAGAGAAGCAACACTGATATCTACCATAACAGTTCTAGAACTACCCCAGCCAATAATGATGTGGTATTTTTTAACCCAACCATTGGAGTCAAATAAAATAAAGCCTAAAGGGTTAATAAAGAAAAATAGGAACATCCCCAGCCTATAGGGTCGGGGGATTTTCACATTTACAATTCCTTCTTCAATGGAAGTCAGTTTTCTCCCAATTCAGGATGAATCCAAAAAATAAATGCACAAATGAACTATTTGAGGATTCTCTTCACATCATAGTCCATCAAACATTTCTTGGGGAACAACCAAATATAATAATATTATATCCTAAGCACAAATAAGAATGAGATTTCACCAAGATAGTGATAGAATACCATCAATGCATTATGCTTCAGTAAATGTCAATAATGCAATTATGGAAGATCCCTTAGAAAAATGAGTCCAGTTCAGTGAAATTAAAGTATGAATTTCCTATTCTTGATATAGTCAATACTGAAGTAAATGAAAGATGTGTGTCTGCCATAAATAAATGGGTTTTAAAGAATCAAGGTGTTCCCTCAAATAATCCACTTCAACCTTTTTGAAAGGAACCTAACAGGGAAAATGGTAATAGTAAAACCATGTTTCACCTTCCATATGCAGAAGTCCAATCTCTTTCTATTGAAGAATGATTTTTCCAGAAATAGGAGGAAATTAAGGAGTTGAGAAGACTCAATGAAGAGTTACTATGAAGAAATATTACTACCATACATTCTTCACATGTTGATCCTCAACTTATGCTTCAAATAGAAGCCCATAAACAATGAGGGTATTGTTCAACTAATGATGTGGATAATTAATTCTCTCCATTGGGTACACATCTATAATAGATTCAAATTCATCCTTATAGGATTATCCCCATGGGTTATCCAAGGAAAATACAAGTAGTACTACCACTGGTGGTCCTACTAGTTTTTTGCACTAGACCAGGCTCTAATTTCTACACGTGTACAGGTTATAGCTCATTATGATTTTCCAAAAATGTTTATTAATAACATTGTTTCATTAATGTCACAATTTGAAGCTATGGAAGAAAGTTGCACAACACTACAACTAGAATATAAGGATTACCCCGAATTGGAAGATCCTATTCCTCCCCCACCAAACATTTTGAACACCACATTTCCAATCATTAATGGTTCGGTATATTCATAGAAACACTTGAAAGATCTTGTTTCTCACTATTATCCATTTTTGGGGACCCCTCAACAACATGAATTAGTAAAGCTCAGATATTTTGTGCAATCACTAAAGTGCTAGCCTTTGTCTTGTACCCTAGTTTTTAGTATAGTTTAATTACTGGATGGGATTTTCTCATTAATAAATTATTTTCCAATTCATACCAATTATATAGAAGATAATAGCCTCCGATCTTACAAACTGCATACAAAGAAGGAATGAACGAGTTTTATATTTCATTTCTCAGTGGAAAGGATTATCATATTCCATGAATATACCACTTCTCTAGAAGATTTTCAACCCCTTTTTTGGCGAACCTATATGATGAGTTACACAAAAATTTAATCCCTGTGAATTATAGAGTAGGGTCTTAGGAATTGGCCATGATTTTAAATTGAGTTTAAAACACCATAACATATACTAATGAAAAATCCTGTTAATCCCATCATATTTAGAAATGAGAATAGGAAAAGCATTGGCTACTACAATTACACTCTAGAAAGCACCTATACCAACTATTACTTCAAAAACCTCATAATTCCATAAGGCTCTACCTCCCAAGTGTCACCAGAAATGACTACTACATCAAGATGATCAAAAAATCAAATGTGAAGATAGTCTATGGAGTTGAAATACATGGACTATTATTTTTTTAAATGTCCATGTTCTGGTCTACTTTATTTCATCTTTAGAAAAAAAACTTAGTTCAGTTTCAAAATCCCATGAAACTGAACAAAGAAGGGAGTGTGTACCTTCCAAACTATTTTCCCCTCCATCAAATTTGGGGACACCCCATAGAAGAGTGTTTTTTTCAAATATCTTGTAAAAAATATAGTAGACTCTAGAAAATTGAAATTAAAATGTTCATCATCTAGGTAGCATGTTTTACTATTACTAATCCAAAGGAAGAAAGAGAATGAAAGAATATAAAAATAAAGGATGCACAAAAGTTTTATGATTAGATGTTTAGGAAAACAATCAACCAAACTCATGCCATTTTATGAATATATTTGAAACAATCAACTATACTCCTTGCCTCTTCCATTGTAACCAAGACATCTTCATCAAAGGATCAAACATCCAAATTCCAATCCTAAAAGAACTTATATGATCATAAGGATAAAGATTAATCATAAGAATAAGAGCTCTTGTTAAGGAAAATTTTTTATTTGACATCAGTTTATTTCATTCCATTTGTTTCAAAAGAATAGGCACCGGCCCACTAAATAGAACCATAAAAACCAACTTTTTAGGAATTATATTCATTATATGAGGAGTTTATATTCATTTTAGTTAATGTTGTCCACCTAATGGACCCATTTGAAAATTATTATTCTAACTATGAAACTGGATTACCTATACTTAATTGAGAAATAAGGGGAATAAGTTCTTAAGTTCTAGGATACAGGTGAAGACGTGGGTGTTCTAGAAGAAACAATTTTAATAACACCCTTGCTCGAACCATTTATGCAGTAGAAACTCATGGAAGAGCCCTTCAGTAGGATCAAAAAGGAAAATATAATTCCCCCACACATGAAAATATCATCCCCAACATGATCATATTGGAAGACCAATTAGAGGCTGTAATACCACTTTCTCAACAAGTGGGAATATCTAGTCTACCAAATCTGCTAAGAGAATAAGTATTTACATCTTCTGCCCTGATAAATGGTCCATCTACATTAGGAGTGTCAAATTCCAAGGTATTTAGAAAATCACATCTCCATACTAGGAAACACGGACCTTTGTGGTTGATGTATTACATTCTGAAGCAATTGTCCCATGTACTGACCAATTTATCAATTTGGGATACATTAGAACTATCAAAAGATCTTCAAAGATCACTTATTGAGGATCTTTAATTTCTTAAAGAGTTTCAAACATGTTTTTTTCCACACATATAAGGGAAAAATTACTCTCTCTCAAGATCATGAAGAATGCGAAGAACCGGGGAAAATGGAGAAGCACAAGAGAACCAGAAGAATGATTCAAGCCTTTGTTCATGTCGGCCTTAGTTCATTCTTGTCAGTAGGACCACAAAGAATTAATATGATAATAAAAAGTATATAATTCCCATTTGTACCCCATATTCTTAATCCCATACTACATAGACAATTGTCCCATGGATCAACATGTTAGTGAGTTCATACATGTTTGTCATTTAGAACGAGATAACAGTGAAAGAAAAATCATATAGAAATTTAACCCATACCTCAAGGATTAGATCGATCAGTGATGATGAATGAGTAATATATTCATCATTCGTTAATCTTATATCACCTGATCTGAATCTAATTATCGATCTGCTGGCATCTATCATCTCTTTCCAATAAGGGGTTCCACCAATGACTTTCCTCTTCAGAGTCTTCAGTGGAGTTTTCTCTAGGGTTATGAATGTAACTATGTATCTATATTAATATATTGAATGGGGAAAAAATTTCAGTGTTTCAGAATCTCTACACTGTTTCATTTATGAAATAAAATGGGTTTACTTGTCACATCATCGTCAGGATGTGGAATGTTAAAAATAAAGAAAACAAACTCTTTTATGTTTATTTTATTCTTCTTTAAAATGTAAAAAATTAACATTTTCAATCGACTGGCACCGGTCGATATTATGAAACTCCTACGGAAGACTCCACATTACAAACTCAATGGTGGTCTCAGATTACCAATCCAAGTAACCATTCATGAGTTATTATGAATTGAAAATAACATAATTTTATTTAATAATTTAATTTATGGTTACATAATTTTTATGTTTTATCACTAGAGACCAACACCGACAAATATTAATTCGTACCTATGGTAAAAATACCATCCTAAATGCAACCATTCCCCCAAATTTCTAATTTGGGCACCCATTTATGAGTTCTTTATCTTTTTTAAGAAAACACCTCATGATTTCCATTAATACTAACATCTTGAATGCAACCAATCCACTACATTGTTGATCTAGGAACTCGTTAATGAGTTATTACACTTTTTCAAGAGAACCACTCATGCGTGCTATTGAAAAATTAACATTTTTCTTCAATCCATTCTAGGTACACCAGGCCTCGAAATCGCATGTGGTCTCACCCTCTAGTCTCAGAATTTTCCTATTAATTTTTTCAAATATAAAACATGGAAAATACGATTCATTAAATTATTCCCACCTTAGGTATTTACATCTACAAAACCCAACCCAAGGGTTACCCAAACAGATGTGGGTATGATTGCAAACCTTATCCCCCCCTGCTCTAATTTTTACTTACAATGATTCTCTTGTTTCCACCAGGAAATCACTAAAAGAATAGACTACCCATAGAGGGTCATCTCCTACCAATCCTTGATCTCTATGATAAAGATAAAAATTCAACATATCGATCTGAAACTATTGTATATGGATTCCATGGAGGTGATCTATCTTCTATATGTAGAGGAATCACATGTTCTCTAATGAGCTATTCTCCGCAAAAGCTAAGAAGTTATGGACTTGGTGAGTTATCCAACGATCCCCCAGATGGTATCGTGTGCCCTAGATGTAAGTGGGAAATCATTCACAAATTCCATCAATATCCCTTTTAACTCCCATCCAAGAACCCCATGAATGAAAAGAGAAACCATGTCTAAGAACAGGGGCTTAACATGGTGAGTTGACAAATCATTAAACTGATTCAAACCAGTTCTCATATATTACATCAATAGGTAAGCCCAGTTTCAACATACTCCATCATACAATATTTCTATCTTGATACCCACATGTGTATCCTGATGCATCTCACCACTCTAGGCATCCAATACTTCTATTCTGAATCCTTTGATAGGGATGAAGTTCTCCCCACCTTTAGAATATCCACTATGGGAATTCCCCATGGACAACGTAGCATGTAAAGTCTCGCCATAGGTATCACTGAGCCATGCCTCCTAGACTCACTATGTGTGTTGGGGTAAGAACCCCTGAATGGAGGTTAGCTTCATCATCTCTATCCATGATGGATAATTGTAATGAGGCCATCTGCTCCATTTTCTTATTCAGAAACTACGAACTAGATCTCCTATTGAGAGCATCTACTACCACGTTTCCCTTACCAAGTTTATTGAATCTATCCAAGTAAATGTCAAGGAGGAACTCTATCCAACACATCTTTCTCTTGTTCGGAACCTACTTATAGAAGATATACTTGAGACTCTTGTGTTCTTAGTAGATGATAAACCACCCACCCATCAGAAAGTGTCACCACATCTTTAATTCGAAGAATAATGTTTCCAACTCAAGATCATGGGTCAGGTAGTTATACTGATGTGGTCTTAACTAATGTGAACCATAGGCAATCACCTCTTGTCTCTGCATCATGACACATCCAAATCAATCACCGGAATCATTGCAGAACACAACATACTCAACCCCCTCTAGAAAACTCACGATTATGGAATTCAACAAAATATTTCATAATCGTTGAGAAGCCTATATGAACCATTTTATCCATGTGAAAGTCTTACCCTTTTAACTAATCAACGTGTTCATCCACCCTTTGGTAGTGGATACTCATTCTCCATGGTCACTTGGTTAAAGTGTTAGTAATCCGCACATAACCTCGAACAATGGGTCTTACTAAGACATTCTTCTATAATTCCTCCACATTCACCCTGAGATCATGAATCTATGTAAAATCCATCTAATATACAGTTTTTGACCTCAGTTTTATCTCATTGTGTAAAAAAGTTCAGTATTATATCTCTCTATAGGGAAGTAAACATTGAATCATCTCCAGGAAAGTGTCCTCATAATACTCCACTACTACGAGGTACTATAAACTCATGAAATCCACTACCCCGAGGGTAAGGCTAGAAGATGCAAGAGTGATCGGATGCACCCTCCTATGCATGAATCTATCCCATGTTGTCTGGGTTTCCATTTTATCTGATCATGGAAAACCCCATTCCATCGTTGCGGACGTACCACACCATTTTTCCTAAAACAGTAAATCTAGGAATTGACTGTTGATAAACAATTCATACCATGAATGATGTCATAAGGCCACAACACTACCACCAAGAGGTTCCAACAGAATAACTCTCCTCAAGGGTCAGAACAAAATCTCTACACTAGTGTGATTTTTGACTGTCCTAACATATTTATCTCCAAACATTAGGGTGAAGTCAATAGTTTATCTATAAACTCTCTAACTCAATGAATATTCGTCACAAGTATGAATGATTAGAACATGTGTCTAGTAATATAGAAGATAAGAGTAGATGTATATTTTTCTTTGAATCATTCCTAGTGCCCTTGGGTCATATTCCTTGGGTACATTCATTTATCCCTTCCCCTTTACTCCAACACTCATATCCTGGTATGGACCACACGGGAATGTTGGTGGTAACATGTCGAATTGTATACCACCTCATGTTGCTCTCACAGATGCTTCGTCACATCTATCACCATATAGATCTATTTGATCCTCTCACTATAACTTCCAAGTGTCCTATACACCATTTCCCTATTAGTATCATGATAAACTAGAAATTCTCTAGTGAGATGTTCCCTATCGTCTCATGAAAGCAATCTCCTCTCTCTAGGCCAACTTGACCCACCCTATGAGCCCTATGATGTAGATCCCTTATAATGTGACCTCATCTCAAAACTTCTCACAAGTCCAAGTCTTTAAGACTGACATCAGCCTCCTTCTCATGAGGCATGTACTCCTTGTTTCCTGCTGCAAACATCCATTGGCTATATCTGATCATCCAAAGAACTTTCAACCACCAAGGTTCACTCTAGCACCCTATCATTAGTATGAATTCATAGAGGAATAGTTTTGGCTCATATTTCCCTAAAAACCACACTTTGAGGTCCAAGACCTGAAGCACTAGTTTTATCGTATCCATCGAGTACCTAGATAGTTCAGTATGCCATGATGAATACTCAGCTACCGACATGTCATCTTAACATTGTTGTAAAAGATCTTGGGCACACATAGACGTTAGATTTTATATTGGGTTTCCCTTCTCTGAGAAAGTGCATCAAACTATATCCATTAATGAGTTTCCTCATCATAGGATCGGGTAATCTAAAATCTGCCATATCTCTTTTAATCCATGTAGAAGGAAAACTCAGTCACCACCTTTAGGCAGTCCTAAGAAACCTGAAATTTGGGCTCTGTTTAGTACTTGAGGGGTGTCTATTTCCAAAATTTATGAAGTGAACTTATCATAAACCTCTCATCTACTGGTACTAAGAGTACCATGTGCTAATCTATAGGTTGTGGTATAGATGTCACACCACTCAGAGGTTCTATCTTTGTTACAAATATATATACTAATATATCGTCACCCCACAGATCATCCAGGTGATCACGTGGTGGAGTCCTGGCTGGCTGTCTACAGGGAATCATCTTGAAGTAAAAGAAGATATACCACATTCAATAGAGTATACCTATTGAGTTAACTCTAGAAGGACATGAAAAAACAACCCATTCATATATGATTCAGGAATTTTCATTTTACTCGTGAAAATAGTGTTTTCATGTATCAAATTGAAATCATGAATTCAAGGTTATTGAGTATGGATACGTAGGCCACCACAACAACACTAGATTCCCTGGACTAAAAGCCGAACTCAAAATATTTAATAATTTTTCACTAACCCAAAACACCCAGACTCGAAGTTCTTAAGGTAGAACTGAACAACTTTGATACCACTCTATCATGACCCATCCCCTTGGGTCTATTACATGACTACCCCAAGACTGGCTCCCATAGGCCAGGGGCTAGTGACTTGAACCGAGTAGGAATATCCCAAACAAATGGGAATAATTTTCCTAAGTACATGTACACACACATGACTCCAAGCCACAAATGCCAGAATGTGAAAACACTAAGTAAACCAACACAAGGTATGATAGTAGAAAACTAAAGGTAAAATGGGCTAGAATAAAATCCCATCAAGAAGGAAAATTACAATTACAAGTCTCTATAACTCCTCTGCAGAAAACCCTATATAAAGGGTAGGTACAGAAATAGTTGTCTAAAGCTGAAAAAGAACACCTCATCTATCGAGTTACTCTAATAACCACTTGGAACAGGTCTACCCAAGACTCCGTCAAAGAGTCGATCATTTTAACAAGACATGACACATGCATGAAAAGCGTGTGTTGGGGTGAGTAAAATAATACCCAGTAAGGGAGCTAAAAACACAAACTGATATATCATAAACAATCCACCACAATGAAGATACAATCAACTCAACACAGGTACGTATCAACAACTCCTATAAAAAGAACAGAAAATTATACTCATAAAGGATTCCAAGACTCGGGGTCTCATCCACTGCCAGCAATATGGTCCCGCTTAAAACAAGCTAGATTTGGGAGAACTCACTCCTTCGGCTATCTGATAGTAATCACCTCAAACAAATATACAAAAAAAATATGAAAAAACACCTAGTATCAGTACATCCTGAAGTCTCCCTAAGATATCTGGTCTCGCTAATAAATGGAGTCTCAATATCACATCCTATAGAGTTACTATAGACTTCTCACATAGGTACATGGCAATGAAACTAAAATCAAGATTAGACATAGCCCAAAAAACACCTAGAATTGATGAGACACGTTATCATGATGATATACTTAATTAAAATGATACACTTAGTCCTCATGATATACTCAATCTTGATAAGACACATATTTTCGGTAATTCACGTAGGCTCAAAGTCCCATACTCTTCATGTCACATATTCTCCATTTCATAGCATGCCACATGATTCCGTTCTTAGTGTGCTTGCTCCGGGAGAACCTACTACTCAATCCAATGTTTGTAAGTTAGTTTCCACAAAAAAAAGTTAGTGTATCTCAAAATAACAGGCTCATCGTGAGGATCCAAACACCCCAAATGGCTCGTCAAACAAATATACAGTTTGGAAATTATGGGAATTTTAGTAAAAAGGGGCTCATTGTGTCAATGTTTGGTCCGACCCGACCAGCTGGGACCAACCCATTTTGTCAGCCAGACCAGATATTAGCCCAACACACCAGCTCGATCCCAGCCTACCTGATTAGAGTTGGTTTAGCCCACCCGGACACAGCATATTCCATGTCATACCTTTCCAACATGGCTGAACGATGAGACATCCGCTCATCCCACACATGGTCCACATGTCCGTTTTCTTGTCGAATGACACAGCGCCCTACCGCATTGCCAGTCTACACCACCACAGCCCACCCCACCACACCCCTACGACCATCTCTAGCCACAGCCGCACCATCACGGGCTCCATCATCCATTTGATCTTGAGATGGTGGCCTTCATTATCTCTATCCATGACCCCCTACTACATGTTGTACCGCCACCAGGGTCCTATTGAACTATGAGTTTCCACAACCACCGAATCCCATGTCAGTGGTCATCCACCTGGCCAAGTTGTGACGTTGGGATAGTGCCACTTCTACCATCAGTCCTTTCACTGGAAGCCTCATCTTGTGTTCAGCTTGTCATCACACCTCTTCAGAATTGTTCTGGAATCATATTCCTAGTTTAATGTTATTTCACCACGAATTGATGTTGGAACAACCCATCACAGAAGATGAGGCTGTCAGTGAAGGGACTGATGGTAGAAGTGGCACTATCCCTTCACTGGCAGCCTCATCTTGTGTTGAGCTTGTCATCACACCTCTTCATGATTGTTCTGGCATCATATTCCTAGTTTAGGGTTATTTCACCATGAATTGATGTTGGAACAACCCATCACACTCAAGATCACAAAGAACGTAAAGAATACAGGGACAATAAGAAGCACAAGAACACCTAAAGAATGATCCAGGACTTTTTTCATGTCAGCCTTAGTTCATTCATGTTAGCAGGACCACAAAGAATGAAAATAATAATTACAAGTGTCTAATACACATTTAATCTCAAAAAGATAACTCCCATCACATATGGAATATAAACAAAGAGATCAACCTGTTTGTGGGATTATCAACGTTTTTCATTTAGAAATAAACAA
Organism: Viscum album; assembly: GCA_963277665.1. NCBI lineage: Eukaryota > Viridiplantae > Streptophyta > Magnoliopsida > Santalales > Viscaceae > Viscum > Viscum album. The sequence continues at coordinate 399,979,929 of OY728125.1, forward strand.
TAAGTAAAGAGAAATAATATAGAAATTAAACACTTACCTCACGGATTGGATCGATCAATAAAGAAGATTGAGTTCTGCATTCGTCGTTCATCAATCTGTTGGTGCCAGCTCTAAATCTGATTGTCGATTCAACAACATTCGTCATCACACACCAATGAGGGGTTTCACCAAGGACTTCCCTCTTCAGAGTCGTCTTGGGAATATTATCTGGGGTTATTAATCTACCTTCCTATCCCTGTTAATCTGTTAAATGTAGAAAATTGGTTTTAACATTTCATTTTCCACAAAGACATTCAATTATGAATGAAAACATGTTGAATCATCACTATGTCACAGTGTCACCATGCTATAAAAAGTTTAAAATAATGAAACCAAACTTATTTATGTTTATTTTATTCTTCTTTAAAACATCCAAAAATTAACTTTCGTAGTCTACCCATATAAGTTGATGTTAGGACCTACCTAAGGAAAATTCCACATTATAAACTCAACAATGATCTGATATTTCCAATATGATTCACCGTTCAGGAGTTATTAATATTTCGAAATAAAATAAAATAATTCCATTATTTTAATTATGGTTATGTCCTTTTCAGGTTTTATCTCTAGAGACCCATGATGACTAATGGTACACCTTTCTTATGGTAAATATACTATCCTGAATGTAATGGTGCCTACAAATTTATATTCTGAGAAACCATTTTATATTTATTCCAAATTTTGTTGTGAAACCACTCACACATGATTGAAATAACATATCGTTTTTCATTGAACCATTTAGGGCACACCAGGCCTCAGAATCCCAGGCCATTTTAGTGCCTGGTGTCAAATTTCTTTTAGTAATTTTTATGAAAATAAAACTGGGAAAAATTGAGTCATTGCAATTATATTGATTAGTGCATCAATTCCTCTTGAAGGAAATGATATTTACATTTAATTTCTAAGGAAACAATGATATGTTCTCACTTGGAATTATAATGAAATTATAGTACTAATCCCATATGTGGATATTCACCATCTAGGATTTCATGATGACCAGTGAGGTTTCAAGAAGGTGGTCAAAAGGATGCACACCTCTCATGATACTATTTTAGTGTTTGAGGATGAAAAATTGAATAAGTCTAATGTTTTAAATGAAGTTAAACACATAAAATGGATCACCAATATCATCCTTTTAATGAAATCAAACATTAATAATAGGGAATTCATTGATTTTAGAGACATTATTTGACACTTCTCAATGGATGAATTTGAATTTTTGATAACAAAACACATGATTGTTGCATATTCTTGATAATAATCCCCTTCCATATTTCATGTATATTGAGGGTATAATAAAATAATGATGGCCCAGAAAGATGAGGAATACATTATCATCATACTACCCTAGGGGATCCTCTTCCATAATTTCATTCCTATTTGATTAATGAATTCTCAAACAACAAATCAATTTTCAATGCATCATGTATTTAACCCCTTTATTTTAAAAAATTTCAGAATGTTGTTTCAAAGACATGGTAGACAAATATGAATAGTAGTATAATAACTTCATAGTTCATCAAATAGTCACAAACAAGCTACAGTAGCATATTATGAAGATGAATCTACTGAAATGAAAAATTTGTTTAGCTTCTAGGAAATTACATTGATTTTTGGGGTGCCACCATAACATTCTGGTCGACCCCGAAAAGAATTGATAATTTATAGAAATTTCACCTCTTTAGATTTTCATTGAGATGAGGGGGATAAAAGTGAACCTTTCTTATATTCTTATTTTCATAACCAATATGTCCAAGAAATCCCACCCCTTCACCAAGAATATAAAGAAGCGATCTACCTACCGTTGGGATGAGGATAGTCAAAAATCCATCGTGGGTATCAAGATGTACATTCTAGAACCACCAATCTAGATAAAACCGGTAGAAGTTAATGAACACATAATGTATGTTTCCACCATGGAATAATCATCAGGGGATCTCCTCACACACAAAAAAAAAAGAATGGAATGAGAATTGTACCCATTATCTTAGTCGAAAGTTGTCAGGAATAAAGACTTGATATTGTAATGAAATAATAACTACCTCATGCTCATATATGAAAGGAAAAAGTTTAGGCATTGCTTGTAGAAACATGAAGTACACATGGTCTACTTTATTGATCTACTCTTATAAATCCACGGATACCATGTATTGACCAAGTATTTGGCACAATTTGCTGTAATACTGCAAATGAATGACATTCAGTTCTTGTCACAAATGTCATTAAAAGTGAAGTACTTGGATAATTTTCTCACAAAAACCCCACACCAAAAAATAAACTAGTGGACATTTATCTTCAATAAGTAGAGTTATTATATACCCATTAAACTCCCCTAACATGGCAGTTATATTTGGAGGGTTACACGAGATATCCTCTCTAGAATAGAATAGAAAATATGATGCTCAAAGAGGTTGATATATAGATTGTATTTTTTCTTAGAGTTAATAAATTTTCCATAAGCATTGTCAGTGTTTGAAGGATACAAAAATAGTGATGATGAATACCATTCCCTCATCACTATATTGGAATTAGCCATACACCTATAGATACCATACCTAAACATGAAAGGGGGTTTGGATCTACTGATAAAGAAGATAAATGAAGAATATACAATTAAAAATGGAATAACTGACCACTCTTAGATTTTATATAATAGGAATAATGAATGATTTCCCCTCTAAATCCAAGTTACATCATTTACCTCATTCAAAAAATACTAAAGTAGATGCAATGGATAATGAAACCATTTTCCTAGACGACCCTAGTGAGGAGGAAGGGATCGTATGCATCACACAATGAAGGATTGCCTCCTCAACCACCATATATTTCAAGGAATAAATCAATTATATAAACACTTCCCTAGATCATGAAGAACTAATAACCACCCCTGGATGCATGAAGTTAATAACATATAATCTCTAAAATGGAACTATTTTGTAGAATAATCTAGAAGGGAACTAATTCAACATATAGTTGCAAAAACTACCCTCTAGGATGGGAAAAATGAGAAAAATAGGTTTAAAAGAGATGATTTGATGAAATTATCCTTAGATTCATATCATAAATAGATATTTCTAGTGTAATGGAAGAATTCCATGTAGGATCATGCATCGCTCATCTCTCTAGGATCAGGATCTCCAACTAAATTAGGAGGCTTGGATACTACTAGAAAAAGATGATACATAAGTGTGTCGAATTAACCAGTAAATTTTATGCATTATATATTAATTAAAATATCACACATAATCTCCTTAAATTTATACATATCGAAAAATATTTTGTGTTGTTTTTAGTATGGGGAATGTTTGTTTTTAGGACATATCCCTCAGCCACATCCATGTAGTTTATGTACAACCTTACTGGTACCAATTCATTTTTCAGATACTCTAAGGAAATACCCCTAAAAGAATTAGTAAAGGAGATTATCATAATATTCATGAAGTCCAATATCATCACTAGATCCAGAGTCCAACATGCAAAACTGGTGGAAATAATAACCAAATTATATTCTAATGAGTTGAAAAAATGGAACCAGGTGTACAATATTGAGTCCAATCAATCATCCAGCTATCATGCAGTGGAAATTTAGAAAATAGAGGCCTTCAATAATACTATTTAAAATATATTACATAACACAGTTAATAAGGAAATGAATTCAGGGAGAAACATTCCCCTCTATGATTTTTAGTCCCATCATACCACCATAGGTACTGATACACAAGTAACTATGTATTCATTAGTGTACGGAACTTAGGTAGTGCTTCTTATAGAATATTAGTTTCCATTGATTCTAATAGTTATCTATAGAAAATAATCAAATGATGATAATGGAAACATGAGGATTGATGAATTGGAGTTACTTGATGGGAATATGTTCAATATAGGACAAAATATTCAAGTCCCGGAGAATTAGATCACCTAAGAATTCAATAAAAAGGTTCAAATCTATTAATTTATTCAAAGAGATCTAGTATTACCTCATTGAACCCAGATGATATTAAGAATGAAACCAGTAATGATTCAACCCAAATGGGAAGGGACCTATATCATACATAAGTTCTATTTCAACAGAGCTTACTCATTTTCTACAATGGATGGGCATTACATTTCACCTCGTACCAATGTGAGGATTCATAAGAAATATATTACATAGAGGCAATGAAGCATTATTTTCATCATTGCATAAATATTTAAATTAAAAACAATATTCTATGGCAATATGTCATTAACAATTATTGATGTTGTCCTATAAGTAATAATAGAAACTACATAACATCTCACACCCTAACCACATGATGTTAAACTATATAGAAGTTGTTTTAACATCATAAAAAGAAACTGCATGGGATGTATCACCTCTCCAAATATTCATCACACAAAATTATTTTATTTGAAAAGAAAAATGAATTTACCCTATACATGTGCATCAGCCCGATCCACCTAGGGAATTCCCCATCTAAGAACGAAAAACATATTGATTCCTGTCATCACCTGATACATAGTGAAAATTATATATCAAATATTAGTTTTATCTATAAAATATTCATCACGTAGATAATAAATTAGACTATGATAAAATCTTTAAAACTTATTTTTCAGGTCGGGTTACATTCATCCTCCCTGCATGACATTAAGCTGCGCAGCTGGAATCTATTCATGAACTACATATGGCTTGATTCCTTCCATTATAGTATATGTAGTGACACCCAGATCACCATACCTTATTAAAAACATGACATTTCTTCACATAGAGTCACTTTAATCGTTATCTCTTGACATTCAAAGGACATGGATTATTTCCTCCCCTTATAACACTAAACCGCGCATTTTTTAAAAAATATTCATAACTTGATTCTGATTCCATTGAGATATATAGGGAATCCTAGAAACTATATATTGGATCATCTAAAACATGATACAAATTCTATTTTAATTAACATAATATGGGTGGAAATGTAATCATTTTGTATTACATGATTCTCACATTGATAATCAATAATGTGGGCTTTCTAATTTTGTAGGTTCTTCTTCGCATGGTTGAGACATACTAGCTCACGATAGGGATAGCATAGTACAGGGAGAAATACCATAATGGATTCTCTATATTCCCTTTCTATATGACATTAAACTATGAGGTTGATGTCCCTTCCATTTCAAAAAATGTTCAATATCCTGAAACTATATGACAGGTCAACAATTCTTGGTGTTTTACTTCTTCAACACATTATTTAAAGAACTAAATGTGGCTTTATTCCTTCTATTATAGTATATATATTAACACCATGAACTCTAATCATTGTTCTTTCCACAATATCCATTTTTTATTTTGGGGAAAATATGTCTATTCCACATGACGTTAAACTGTGTAGTCTCCTTGAAACTATGTGTGGATTTATTTCTATTATCATATGATATATAGTGATGCCACAATCACTAATAATAAGTCTATCTACAATAACAAACAATAACATTCCCCACCCCCCCTCTACATATGGGATAGACCTACCTATTGAGTATCCCATTCAAGAACTATCCTTGTCTTTATTCTTTTCAATGTAGGATACAGTGTGATTCTCATATCTCCAATCATGGGTCTAGCTAAAATACTCAATAGGAACAATTCCCAACATTATGTATGGGTCATACATGCGTAGAGTGTTACCTAATCAAGAACAATGTACGGACTGATTCCTTTCATTGTAGCACATATAATGACACCCATATCATCAATTATTAGGTCAATCCAAGATAAAAAACATCCCCCAATCCAGCATATGGATTAGATCATTGAAAGAAACTTTCATGCAAGAAGAATATATGAATTTAATCCTATCACCATTAATTATGCACAGACACCCAGATCCTCAATCTATGGTTCACCCACATCATATAAATTTCCTTTCCATATGATGTTAAACTACATGAAAAAAGGCATTCAAATTTAATAGACCATAAAACCAATATATACCTCTTTTCAATAAGGGTATTGTTATACAAACTCATTCTACCTACGTGCTAGAAAGATCAATATATAGATTTATTGCACACATCATAGACCTACGGACGAAGGTCTCAGACATATGAATACCCCCAAATAATCCAATGCATGGATAAAACGAAAATGATCCCATCATCTAAATTCCAATGGCTAGTGAAAAGTGTCTCCATGTAAAATTTTGGGAATTTTCATATATGTTTCCTTACCACATGATGTTAAACAGTAATGAAAAAATTCTAGTCACATTAAACTAAAAATTCATGAGAAATACATCCCCAGTATATGAAGTTAAAATTTGGTGTCCATCACCCATCATTATTCCTTATTAATGGATAACAAGATCATAAACTAGGACAACCAGATTATTGGCAACTTATAACATATTTTAAGCCCCTTATAAAATAAATAAGACTACATGCCTTCAAGACCTCATGTTACCTAAATATTCTATGGAACATTTATAATGATACCCATATTCAATTGACACATTATTTTAAATTTCATGTATACCTATGGATCATGCATTTGAGCTCCTGAACATCAACTAAATGCATCGTCACATTACAAAAAAGGATTTTCAGTCATATTGAGTGATAACATCACCATGGTATAACTCATCACATGAGGGTTTTCTAGTATATCCTCGATATGATTTTACCATATCATTATCTATGGTACGATAACCTCAATACATAATTTACTAAATATTCATATACCGATCAAAAGGATGTTGGAATACTCTTGACCATGTCTATCTTAATAAGTATTCTTTCATGATTCCCTCATACTAGGTCCATGTGGTAAAATCCTTAAATGGGGTTTTCTTTAGTCGTTGATGTTCAATATTGATCCATATTTTTTTATATTCCAAATCACAAGTCCTTAAAATTCTAGTGAAAGAGACAAAAAAATTGTTAGGTTAAAAACTAATGATGAGAGGCCTGACTAAAATTCAAGTCATCACTCACTATACTCTTCATTTTATGAGTATAATGAAATAGTATAGTGTAAATTCACAAGGAATAAATCATATAGGTCTTACTTTGTTGAACAACTAATTGTACTTCCATGATCACTAGACCCCCCATAATATAGGAAAAAGTTAGAGTAATGAATTTTCACATCTCCAGGATATGATAACATGTTCACAAGGGGTAGAAACAACTTTTAGGGTTCTAAATTTCTTCTCCATTGTTATGTTTTTCATATATAAGACATAAATATTTGAGCACCTAGGGTATCCACACAAAGTACATGTCCCTTGGAATAGGATACCCAGCGTTTAGAGACACGTTGATTGATAATGGATGTATGGTTGTGGCTACTATATATGAGATCTCATTCGTCTACCAAATGTGTTATTACCTTAAAAATGGTATTTCATATACTTGTGAGCTACAACTTCCTTGTTTTGGAATGTAGAACCTCGTGGTGTTTTGGTAAATCCCTGGCATGCTTTTCCCAAGTCACCCTCTTGACCCATGAACTTTGGACCATTAGTAACAATCCCAATAATTAGACTATTTTATTGTTTTAGACATCCCCAAAATTTTGCCTCCATGTTTTGTCTCATTCCTCATAAAAGGAATGTGACACTCGATTCTGAATGATTTTGAATCCCGACATCCCCTGACTCAAAACTATAGGGCGTAGGAGCCAATTTTACCAACTAGTTTCTAAACCGCACTCTAGTGCCTGAACACTTCCTTGATAGACATTTATGCACTTACCACTTCATCATACTGATGTTTGTGTCTTTTATATTCATTCATGGAGCCTAAAAAATTATGGGTACACACATACATGATGATGGTATTGATGTATACAGGATTTTAACTACCAAAAAAAGGCATCCCCGTCCTTGCAAGAAAGGAACCTCAATCCTCATGAGCCTTGGTAACATCATGGAAGAACATAGAACCTCATTATGTTATTGTTCCTTATTAACATGTATTTCCAATTCCCTACCCATTAACTCCAAAATTTTTCCTTAATACTTATTCAAACTATATCCAGACTATCCTGATAGACTTAATTAACATTTATTTTAAACATCCACCCATAATGTTTTCAAATTATCTCATGACATTTGGAAAATAGAAATAATACCTCTTTTTACCATATTATTGATGAATAAGGTCTTCGACATACTAACCAGAGTCATATCCTCATGGCATGAAAGGAGCTCAAATCATCTGTATACCTAGAAACAGTACGGTAGATCCTAGCACATCAAGGTGTTTTGTGAAATATACAATGAAATATAACTAGTAATTTTGATTAATAGTTTTTTTATAAATATCTATGAAAAGTTTTAAATAAAAATTTTATAAGATATTTTGTTTAATCAAGATAATATTGAATATTAATTTATTATTTTAATATATATAATGATGATTTATAATTTATTATATATTTTTTTGATTTTCATAATGAATTATGTTTTTTCAAATGGATTATAAACTTATAAAATTGTAATTAATATTATTTTTTTATGAAATAAAATTTATTGTAAATTATTATTAAAGATTTATGTTCTTATAAAAAAATTTATAAATTTTTTTAATATTAATAATAAATTTTAATATAGTTTCTTTATGAAATTTGTAATTTTGATGATAATATATAACAAATATACGAAAATATATTACAAATAGTTATTTTATTATAAAAATGAATATATGTTTATATGTTTTTTAAAATGATATTTTAATTAATAAATAAATGAATGGATGCTATTATATAATAATATATTAAAATACTTAATAAATTGACAAAAAAGAAGGGGACACATTAAAGAAAAGGAAAAAATGTGAGTTAATGTAGAAAAGGAAAATTTTTATTAAGGTATAAAAAAAAGATAAAATTTTTAAAAAAGGGAAAAGTGTGAAAGGGCTGGTAAAATATAGAATAAGGATTTGGTCAATGAGTCATTAGTGGGGAATCATAACGATTAAGGTTCCTTTATGGGTGAGGCTATAGGGTTTATGCAATAGGGTTTCTTTGTGGGAGAGGTCGAGAGAGGTCATGATCGGGGAGGTCTTCAAAAACACATAGAGATAAAGATCTGAGTTTTAGGTAGGCGTACATAGGTGTTTTTGTCTCTAAGTGAATAATAGTGTTTTATATGCTAATTTCTCATTTTTCTCCCCTTCCATGTTTGCCGCTCGACTGTTTACTTATTTTATGATATCTGATTATTGTTTTCCATTCTTCTTTTTTATTAAGAACATAGTATGAATGGATTTGGATCATTCGTGTCAATTTGATCGAAATTTAAAATATATATGATTTCTTTGTTTGATTTTATTCACTTTTTAATCTGTTTTGGGTGTAGACGCATTGATTTGCTGAATTATTAACCTATTTCATAACTTTTCAGAGAATCTTTGTTGTTTTGTGGTGTGAATATATATATATATATATATGAAAACCCCATTCCTTCTGCCTATATCTAGTTTGATATCTACTCTACCTTATGAAAACCTTTTACCTTATATTTGAGAGCTCTAATTATTGCATCTTTATGTTTTTTATTATTCTGCATTCTTGGTGAAGGTTGTGATGCTGGTTCGATTTTGATAGAAGGGATAATTTTATCTATTTAATTTATGTTTTTATAGCTATCTAAAACAAGTTTTCAAAATCTAGTGTATAGGGATTTTCTTTTAATCATTATATATACTAATTTGCAATAGTTATTTATTTTACAGTGAATTTATTTTACTTTGTTTTCAAAAGTTAATTTGACTGTTTATGTCATATTATGTCATTCTTAATTAAAATGTTTTATTTTCAATGTTTAACATTTATAACATTGTATTTATTATTTAGTAATAATTTTTTTATGTTCTTGTTTCATGAAAATTATATGTTTGTCAAATTTTCATGGTATTTATTTTCATGTTTCAATATTTAGAATTTTTTAGTTTAATTTTTGTATGGGAAGTGATAAATAGTTATTAATTTTATTTCTATTGATATATTAAAAATTTGATGGACTGTTATTATTCCAAAATATATTATAGCAATCAATTAATTATGATTTATTTCATGATGTCAATGTATAATTATTATTTTAAACTACCATTTTGAGTAAGCAGTTTTGTGTAAAAACAAGGATATAATTTAAGATATGGTCATAATCATTAAAATCATGATATAACCCAAATTAATCTTATATAATGATGAATTTTTATTTTATAGTCATATTTTTTTGTGACGTGTAAAATTATATGTTAAGGTTGTATTCTCATTGCATGAAATTGTTCCAAGGAAGTAAAATTATGTATGTATGTATGTATGTATATATATCGACATATTAGTCAATTAGTTCATGATTTGAATGAGAAGAAAACACATCTATTGATATAGGCTAAAATTAATATCAAGATCTTGAACAAAACCTTACTGGCATTTTACTCATGGATGATATGTTAATTGACATACTATAATTTTTATCATCATGTTTCTTATAAAATGCACATAGAATGTCCTAAATTTATATTAAGCTTATGGAAATCACATTTTCATGTAAACATGGACATGAATTTATGAATTACATCAATATCTGTTTCATTTATAAAAAATTCATGGTTCAAAATCAAAATTTAAGGTTTAAATTCTGAATTTAATAAGTACATGGATTACATTGAATTTTTTTAATGTTAAATAATTATCTTCTAATATCTTGTGAGTTGTATAATTAATTATTATGATTATTTTAAAAATATCGATTATTTATTAAGATGTATAATGTGTTGAATTCATGGAAAGTTTATGCAAAGGTTTATGGTATTGGTTGTTGTTGTAACCACACTCGCAAGTGTTATGAAAAGAAAGTTCATATATATATATATATATATGTATGTATGTATGTATGCACATACTTATAAATAAATATAAGTGGGAATGTGTATTTTAATTCAGTAAAATGTTTCCAAAATAAAAAACTCTATTGAATATGTGTATATATATTAGTAAAGAAAGCTCAAAATTTTTTTTTGAATACTCAACACTTGATCGTAGAAAATATAGAAGGTCATTGAGGAGTGAACTCATCTTTCACTAAGTGGGTAGGCCCAAGATAGCCTTTCAAGATTCAACTCAGCTTAGAATATTTTTTTTCAGAAGCATTCTTATTATTTTCAGAAAAACACTAGAATATGTTTTAATCAATTTTTGGGATAATTATTTTCTAAAGTGATGTGTTATTTTTAAAATAATATGCAGTTTCAAATAATATTCTCAAAAATAATTTTCATTATAATTTTCAAATAAATATTTTAAAATGATTTATCAACGGGTTTTAAACCTCTTATTGGGAATATCCAATGATCACCCCATGTTTTAAATCTTTTATACAGTTAATGTTTTCGGTGGAATCTGCTTCATTTAAGGAATCAGCGCATGAAGAGTCTTATTTTAATTTATTTTAATTTTTCACTCTTAAGCTATAAGGTTTATTTCAAATCCTACAAAACCTATACTAGTAAAATATCCCAATATTAAATTAAAATTTTGTGTATTTTATTTTAGTGTCTTTAAAAAAAATAAACAACATTTATAAGGGCTGAGTCTGATAGCTCGAGCTCGATTCCTTACAGTTGGTATTAGAACAAAGGTCTAGAAAACATTAGATATTAGATATTTCCATTTAATTGGTAGACTTTAGAGTCTAGAGAACCTAGTTTTTATTAATTCTAAAGACTGAAATTTAGAATTTTTTTAGTTCAAAGAATGAATTATGAGGGTGAAAATCATTTTAAGGGGGGATAATGCAACCTCTCAATAAATATAACTATTAATTTTAATTAATAGTTTTTTTATAATTATGTATGAAAAGTTTTAAAATTAATATTTTATATTTTTTTAATCAAGATAAAATTTAATATTAATTTAATATTTTAAATTATATAACAAATATTTTATATTTTATTATCTTTTTATTTTATTTTCATAATGTATTAAATTTTTTATCAAATGGATTATACACGTATAAATTTATTATAAAAATTATTTTTTTAAAGGTAATATATTATATATTTTTATTAAATATTTATGTTTATATAAAATTCATTTTATAAATTTGTTTTAACAATAACAATAAATGGTAAAATATATTCTTTAATCAAGTTATTATTTTGATGATAATATATACTAAATATATGAACATATATTACATGTAGTTATTTTATTATAAAAAATGAAAATATGTATATGTGTGTGTTTAAAAAAATGAAATTTTATTTATTTAAAAAATAAATGGATCATATTATATAACAATATATTAAAATACTTATTAAATTGAAAAATAAATAATGGTAAAATTTTAAAGAATAGAAAAAACATGAGTTAAGGTTAAAAAATGGGAAAATGATAATACAGGTTTAAAAAAATGATAAATGAGTAATTAAAAAAGAGAAAATATTGAATGTGTGGGAAAAATAGGGATTAGGGGTTTGTTTTGTGAGTCCTGAGAAGCGAATCATCGGGAGTAGGGTTCCTTCATGGGTGAGGCCCGCGGGTCTTTACATCATTGTTTCTTAGTGAGAGAGTTCTTGCATGGCTAAGATAGGTAAAGGTCTTCAATAGGAGATGTTGAGGTGTTGTGAGTGGTTCACATCGGGTTGAGACAAGGCATGGTGGCTTCTGAGAGAGAGATTTGTTTCTGTTCAGGTTGAGGGTAGGTACAAATGATGGAGATTCGGGATTTTTTTAAATACGTTTTTAATAATTTTTTTTTGAAAAAGTGCTTCAGTTAATTTCTTTTAAAAAAAATGCGCTACAGAGGCAGCATCTACAATGCGGCCTTTTAGGTTAAGTGGAACAACGTCAACCTCATTGCCACCTTTCTACCAAAACCAACAAAAAAAATTTCTTTTAATTTTTTTTGTTTTATTTGGTTTATATATATATATATATATATATATTACATAAAAAGACAAAACAAAAAAATTAAATTTTTTAGCAGAATTTATCCGCTATTTAAAATCCAACAGTACTACCATTACAACAGTTTGGATTCTGACAGAAGCTCTCACTCAGGGATCCCTTTTATAAGAGAGCTTATTCTGAAAATCATTCTGCATTTCTGATGTGGGATTATGGTTCTCTATTTCTTGAGCAAAACATTCTGCATTTCTGATGTGAGATTTTGTTTCAAGTACGTGACTTTGAAAGACTATAAAATATAAACTATAAGACTAATATAAATGAAACTTGAATAATGGATTAAACATATAAAAAATAGTTGAAAACGAAAATAATTTCATAAAAAATAATGTTAAAAAATAATTTATAAGATTTCAAAACTACACACTAGAAACTTAAAAAGTTTCAAGTACGTAACTTTAGAAGCCTATAAATTAAAAACTACAAGACTAATATAAACAAAACTTAATAGATGGATTAAACATATAACAAATTGCTGAATATAAAAAAATCGTAAAAAATGTTCATGGAAAATAATTTATAAGTTTTCAAAGACACCTACATGAAACATATAAATATTTCAAGCATGTGACTTTGAAAGCCTATAAAATATAAACTATAATACCGATATAAATGAAACTTAAAACATGGATTAAACATATAACAAATAGTTGAAAATAAAACGAATATCGTAAAAGACGTTCAATAAAAAAATTATATTCTTTCAAAATCACCTACATGAAACATAAAAATGATTCAAGTATGTGACATTGAATTAATTAGTAATTATTAAAAATTATTATATGATAATTAATTAGTTAATTGGTAATATAATTATTAATTATATAATAGTTAATTATTTAATTAGTAATATAATTATAAATTATCATTATTCCTTATAATTATTATTTCTAATTATTCATTATAATTACTAATTATAATTATTAAATATAATTAATAATTAGAATTATTAATTATTAACTATTAATTAATAAGTAATAATTAATAATATAATTATTAATTATATAACTATTATTTGTATGATAATTAGATACTTAATTAGTAATTATTAATAATTAATTATATAATAATTAATTAGTTAAATAGCTATATAATTAGTTAATTGGTAATATAATTATTAACTATTTAATAAATAATTATTTACATAGTAATATTATTATTAATTATATACTAATTAATTAGTTAATTAGTAATAGAATTATTAATTATATAAATTTTAATTAAGAACTTAGTAATCATTAATGTTTTATTAATAAGTTTGTATGATTATATAAATATATATAAATAAAACATAATGTTTCAACATAATTTATCATTTATTCAAGTACGTGACTTTTCTGACTTATATTATATAAACTATAACACCAATATGAATGAAATTTTAAACATTTTTTAATGATATAACTAGTATTCCAAAAAAAGGTAATTTATTAAAAAATCTTGGTAAAAATTTATTCATAACATATCATATCCACCGACTTGAAACCTAAAAATGTTTCGAGTACATGGATTTTCTGTCCTATATAATATAAACTATAAGACCTATATGAATGAAATTTTAAACATTGCTTAAACATATAACTAATAGTCCAAAATAAAAATAATTTCATAAAATATTTAGTGAAAATTTATTAATAACCTATCATATCCACCTATTTGGAACATAAAAATATTTCAAGTACGTGACTTTGCTGGCCTATATAATATAAACTATAAGAGAGATATAAATGAAATTTTAAATATTTCTTAATCATATAACTAATAGTCCAAAATAAAAATAATTTCATAAAAAATATTGGTGAAAATTTATTTATAACCTATCATATCCACCTACTTGAAACTTAAAAATGTATCAAGTACTTCACTTTTCTGGACTATATAATATAAACTATGAGACATATATGAATGAAATTTTAAACATTGCTTAAATTTAGAATCAATTAAACCCCCTCTTGAGATTCCACTTCGACGAACAAGTAATAATAGTATTTTGATTTCAGTAGTCATGAAACATGTACACAATAGTGTACAATCAATGCCTATGTCTATGGAGAGGAGATTTTGTCCCACATGGTGGTCTACAAATAGGACATTCGCGTCAAGTGCATAGTGGAGTCTGATGACATGGAGAAGGCTGATCCTCGGGCACTAGAACGTTGACTGTCGCATCCTCCATATATGTGTCAGTGTGAGGAGATGTCGACTGCATCTCATACGACCATCTAGATCCTTCTCCCACTAGGGTGGTGGAAGGGCATGCCACTATCATAGTGGGGAACAAAGTCTAAGATAGAGCTATACCCTAAGACAGCGATGGCTCTAGAATTCAATGTTGTCAAGGATCTGGAACCTGAGATGGAGAGAACTGAAGATATCCTGTCAGGAATGACGGTTCCCTTTCCACCTGAGGAACATCCTGAAATGGGTAATCCTGGACAACTAGAGGGTCAACCTCTGCATGTGGAATAGGTGAGGCCTCATGTGTAGCACGACGATGTCTGCGTCGTTGTGGTCATGACACCTCAGCGCCAGCAGTAGCTGCAGGATGTGCCTCTGGGGCAGGAACCTCCTCTCTTTGAGCCGAACACACGAAGATGCTCCCGAAAAGCGAATGAAAATATACCCTCTCCTGAAGCGTTGTAGCATGGACACCTGCCCGACTGAAGACCCCCTCCTCCTCTTCATCACTCATGTGAACAATCTGCTCTATGTGACTTCCCTGTAAATAGATTCAAATGGAATTAAAACATAATTCAATATACAAAATAATGGAAATTTATTGACTTACCATCATCTGCATCTCTATGCCAACTTGGGTAAGATACAGTATAGACCTCAGTCTATACCACAACGCACAGTCAACCTGCTCTGAAAGAGAGAATCGATTCTTAGGAACACCCTGAATATGTAACTCAGCACGTCTGAGCCAGCAGTCGATAAAAATAGCATGTATGTGGGACTAGTCATCATCCTACCTCCCTGACAGCTTTATCCCATGAAGCTAGTCTATCTGTCTCGATGGTAATGGAATCGGATGAGTACAGAAAAACTAGAGCATGACCCTATCAGGATACTGCCACTCCATAATATGGAAGTGAATGAGGGGTACTACAACCATAGTATCCTTAATCCCAATAGTATAGTATGTTGGAAACTAGTCCATAATACTACGGTATGGAAGCCATGAAATCTAAAATGACAAGTGATTTGGTCAAAAAAACACCCAACTAAAAAACCAAAATTGATGTTATTATTAAATATGATATACATTGAGTATATACATACATTATCAGGTAAGAGACAGTCCAACTATAGCCAATATACGCCCAAATGTTTTCTTGGAACCACGTCAAAATTGTGTCACTAACACCACCTGTAAAATACATCAACGATAGTGACAAATAATGGTAAATTATAGTCAATAACTCAAAATAGAATCTGAAACCAATAGACATGACATATCATACCAACGTCCACGTGGAGCATCGTGCAGCACCTCCATCTCGACCGGCGGACCAGCAAGGTCAGGGCAGAATGCTGGGATACGCTCTCATGCCCACATCTGAATAAGGATGACGCATCCTCCGAGACCTGTACGGTCCCTGTGGGATAGCCTGCATAATGATCTGTACATGTATGCCAAGTAGGCTAATACCCAACTCTACCTCCCAACCCTATCAAAGTCTGTTAATAGGGTTAGATACATCATATTCACATTCTTCCTCGAGTGATCAGTACGCATGGTCCCAACAATGAGTCATAAGATATATGCACGGGCGTAACGCATGACGGTCTTCTCATCATGATCATCCTATAAATTTGGAATCTGTGACTCCAACCAAGGCATAGATATGGAGGATCCATCTGTATCCCTACGGTCAAAAAAATATCAATGCCTAAAAAGCACTGAGTGAGGTCTGGCCAAACTTCACGAGTGAGTCCAATAATGGGTCTCCCCTAGATAGGCAGACCGAGAAGCACTGTGACATCCTCGAGGGTTATGGTCATATCTCCCTTAGGCAGGTGTAATGTTTGTGTCTCTGGTCTCCATCTCTCAATGAGGGTATCAACTAGGTGATGGTCTACAAATGTGAAATCTGATACTGTAATGCCATAAAAGCCTGTACGATGCAAGTAAGGTCTAATGGCATGTGGAGGCTCTATGTGATGAAAATGATGCACTCGACACACCTTCACCAATCGATCTGGAATACCCTCTAACACGGCCTACGAAATATGGTTATGCTGCTGAGTGAGTACTATGGTATCATCCATCTGCATATAAACAAAAGAAATGAGTCATATGTGTAAAATGTAAATATAATGTTATAGATTTGATTAAGATAAATCATGTCCATTATTAATGATTTTTTTGGAATTTATTTAAATGTATGTATTGAATAACTTATTATAATCATTATGATACTATAATTTCATTATAGAATAGTTTACTAAAATATCCTACATGTTTAGTTTGGGGTTTAGGTTTGAGGGTTTAGGGTTACAATTTTTAATAATAACATTCAGGAAACATGTTTATGGGTTAATAACATTTACTTTACAATAATGGTTAACTTTTCCACTTTCAGATTTATGAAATAAATTCTTTTATCTCAGATTTAAAGTTATTTCTTGTAAGCAAGAATATTAATATAAAATAAGTTATATTATCTATAATATTTAGTCTTGAAATTAGTTAAAAATATTTTGGGGGAGCATTATGATTAACTACTTATGGATTGGATTAAGATAAACCATGTCAATTAGTAATGATGTTTATGGAATTTATCTAATTGTATGTATTCAATAACTTATTCTAATCATTATGATACTATAATTTTGTTATAGAATAGTTTACTAAAATATCATACATGTTTAGGTTAGGGTTTAGGTTTGAGGGTTTAGGGTTACAAATTTTAATAATAACATTCAGGAAACAGGTTTAAGGGTTAATAACATTTACTTTACAATATGGTTTAACTGTTCCACTTTCGAATTTATGAAATAAATTCTTTTATCTCAGATTTAATGTTATTTCATGGAAGGAAGAAAATTAATATGAAATAATTTCTATTATCTAAAATATTGAGTCCGGAATTTGGATACACATATTTTGGGGGAGATTTATGTTTAACTGCTTTTGGGTTGGATTAAGATAAACCATGTCAATTAGTAATGATGTTTTTGAAATTTATCAAATTGTATGTATTCAATAACATATTCTAATCATTATGATACTATAATTTTGTTATAGAATAGTTTACTAAAATATCTTACATGTTTAGGTTGGGGTTTAGGTTTGAGGTTTTAGTTTTAAAAATTTTAATATTAACGTTCAGGAAACGTGTTTATGGGTTAATAACATTTACTTTACAATATCGGTTAACTGTTCCACTATCAGATTTATGAAATAAATTATTTTATCTCATATTTAATGTTATTTATTGAATTCAATAATATTAATATGAAATTATTTATATTATCAAAAATATTGAGTCTTGAATTTGGTTACACATATTTTGGGGGAGCATTATGATTAAATACTTATGGATTGGATTATGATAAACCATGTATGTTAGTAATGATGTTTTTGAAATTTATCTAATTGTATGTATTAAATAACTTATGCTACTAATTATGATACTATAATTTTGTTATATAATACTTTAATAAAATATCCTACATGTATAGGTTTGAGGGTTTATGTTTAAAAAGATTAATATTAACATCCAGGAAACATGTTCATGGGTTAATAACATTTACTTTACAATATGGGTTAACTGTTCCGATTTTGGATTTATAAAATAAATTCATTTATCTCAGATTTAAAGTTATTTCTTGAAAGAAAGAATATTAATATTAAATGTTATCTCAAATTTTTGGGGTTTATAAAACATAGGAATAAAGAAGAGATAACAACATTTAGTTTACAATATGGGATTTTCACAATGAAGACAATACATCATTTTGGATGATACTGGGAACTCGACCCAACAAAGTTATGGAATAGTTTCCAGTTATGACCTTCTTTACGACATATTGTTCATTGAAAACTCTGTCCTTGTTCTTGAGGCCAGTCCATCTCATTACGCATCCTAATCAACTTCGGTCTCCCATGAGGACGTAACCAATTCATGTCAGGTATCACTATCAGCCAGCCTTCAGGCATTGGTAAATAACGATACTCCCTAATAGGTGTCCATAGTGCAGCATATCCATTAGCAATGGTATCCATCTGGTACACTGGATCAACATATGCTTCCCATGATATTTTCACAGAGGCACATATTGTGATGGTGTGTGTACTTGGAAACCGTAAGGCATGAAAGCTTCCACATTGACATTGCCTTGTTTCCAGTAGTACCAACTTTTTTTCACCAATGAGATTTGGGATGGGGTTTGAATGATCTTGAACATCAAATCAGGAGTCTTCTCTTCGATAGAGACAGACGTGATAACCAAAATCTTCTTCAATATTCTTTTCAATCTCTCGTTGAAAGTGTCTTCCATATCTTATCCCCTGTTGTATTCCATCTGATGCTAGTTTTTGTCAATCCACATAGTACTTCACTCATCGATATAATGTCTCTAGAACTAATGCGGTTATAGGTAGATTTAGAATCCCTTTAAAGATACCATTGATTCACTCCACAATGTTTGTCGTCATGTGTCCGTACATCTTCCCCCCATCATATGACAATGTCCATTTCTCTTTTGGAATCCGCATCATATAATCAAAAACATCATGATTAGCCTGACGAATTTATTCAAAACGTTCTTCAAACCACCGTTGGTCCAGATCATATGCTACAAAGCATAGATGATATTTCACATAAATTGATGTCATCTTTATATTGAAATAGTAAAACAAAATGAATAGAATGCATACCAATCCTCGTGATTGCCTTCTTCATCGGTCCATTGTGGAATTTTTTATGCACATTGCAACTAATGTGTCCAATGAAGAACTGAGGATGTGCATTTGGGTATCTCCATGTATTAGGATATGCATTGATTGCCTCATTAATTGCTCGATAGCGACTATATATTAAACAAACACCCTAAATGTTGGTGAGATGGTTGCTGATACATGCCAGCAACCAAATCCATTATTCACAATTTTCTTTCTCTAAAATGGAAAAGGAAAGTGGAAGAGGTAAACGGTTTCCATCTTGGGTTGCCACAATCAACAATACGCCCTTTTATTTTCCATACAGAAATGTTCCATCAATATGAATAAACTGTTTGTCGAAACAAAATGTGGAGATACAAGTAAAGAATACCCAGAACAACTGATAAAATTGAACATGAGATGGATCAAGTCGGTTATTGTGAGAAACATGTTAGTTTGTATCCAGATGGAAGATAACATGGTTATGATACCTAAGTATGGATAGAAATTACGGCAAAACCCGATATGAGTCATCTCAATCACCATATACGTTCACAATTTCCTTCTGTTTCGCCATCCATGCCTTATTATAGGAAATCTTATAACTGAATGTTTGTTGATTCCTCTCTTGCACAAGGGATATTAGAACATCTTGAGATGTCCTAATCATCTCATCAATAATATATGACACAAAATATGCATCCAATGAGGTATGATCTTGTGTGAGGCTTGGATGAACGCAAGTATAAGCCCCCTTAATCCTCGAGATTCTCTAACCTCCAAATGTAATGTCTGGAATCTCCCATAAGTGAAATCTATATTCATCCCCATACATCTCACACCATATAACATATTTACTATGACATTATTCATGAACAACATAGTCGAAGTGTCTCTCAATATGACATTTCTTTAACGTGCTTTTGAAGGCATATTTACTTGGAAAATTCCTTCTAATATATGAGGTTTTGTCCACCTCACTAAACTGGTCTGTTACAACTCTAGGGAACTCAGTTGTCAGTGTGAGAACAATATTTTCAAATTTAGGAATGCGTTTCATTGCATCTGACCATGATAAAAATAGTGTTGGACTATTTATAGTAGGCCGAGGATGATGAGAAACTAATTCATTTCTCAAAACCTCATCTCTATCTTCCGTTGGTCCCTCCTCATCAGCATAGTTGTCACCATCTGATCTATCATTACAAAACTCCTCATCAGAATTCAGATTTATATGTATATACAGGAGATCATTTAGGTTGTCCTCTTCTACTACATCATTTTGAATATGCTCAATTTCATGGGGTGGATTATCCTCAACCTCTCTTGTAATTCTACGTGTTCATATAGGTGGACGTTTTTGTTGTACAGTAGCAACATCAACATATAACTCCATCATGGTACCATCTGACCATTGAGAAAATAAATTAATTTCTTAGACCCACTATGCATCAGCAACCAATAGAAAAGCTAGATGCCACAGTGTTCTCTGAAATTGCAAATGTCTATAGCTCATAGAAATGAACTCTTGAGCAAGTCCCATATTTAAGGAAACACGAATTCTCCCTTGAAGTCCACTTATGGTTACACAATAAGCTGTACTAACCACCATAATTGGTTGTGTAGTGTAAGAAGCTCCTTACTCAGTTTGAATAATCTCCCTGTAGCAGTACACACAAACAAACATGAATCTCTACATCAAAAATGTTTCTTTCATCAAAATTATGATAGTGTAACAAATATAAACAATTATGATTGACAATATGATGTTTATTAGAATTTAATTTTAGGGCACCTTTCTATACCCTAAACTAAGATACTAATGTTTGACCGTATGATATTTATTAGAATGTAATTTTAGGGCGCCTTTTTATTTAATGTGTTTATTTTTCTTCATTTCACTTTATATGTTCATCAGTATTGTTTGCTAATCATTATATGGATCCATGTTTTAATCCTATTTTATTTATTTATTATTCTATAATTAATTATATCTAATAGTAACTATTATTTCTAAATGATATAATCTTTATATTTTAAAACATTTTCTTCTCTATTTCATTTTAAATAATTATAACTGTCATTTTACTTCTCAATTTATTTTTAAATAATTATAATTGTCATTTTAAACAGATTTTATTCATACAATTTTTAATTAATCAGTCATTATTTATTCACTATTTTATCATTATTAATTTATTCTTTAATTATTAATTCTTTAATCGTTAATCATATTATATTCATTAGTTAATTATAATTAACTAATAATAAATTTAATTCAAAAATGATTATGTCCTTATTTGATTCTATAACATTATATTTATCATTTTATCATTGATAAATACACTGATTTTATTTTTCTTCTCTTAGATATTTAAGTAGTTTATAAATAAAATATGAATCATCTTAAGCATATTCCCCCAGAGTGTCAGACCAAGATGCATCAAGGCCCGTTATCGTGCACCAGTTCCCATTCAAGTATAGATCAAAGCGGTGTTTTTGGGTTTTAACCCTATGTACACCTATGCCAGACCCATATCCACTTGTTTGTATCCAGACAGTAATTTAATTTCTTAAATAACCACATAATCTTTAAGCTACCAAAATTTCAAAATACCTAATCCTAAGTTAATCTATACTTAATCTATACTACCTAACAATAATTATTTCAAACTATATATAAATAATTATAGAAACTAAATAAAAAAATATTAAGAACTACCTAAACTACTTAAAACTGAAATATTGAAAAATAAAATAAAATAAATTAATTAAATAAAAATTTTAAATTTAATAAAAAAACAAACCTCTAAATGAATCTTCGTAAAAACCCATAAAAATGATTTTTTTAGAGAGAGAAATAATTTAAGAGAGGTGAAGGAAAGGATCAAGTAAGGATATGGGGGATCCCTTTTATAGGGAGTTTCGGCCATGGTGGCATCGTAGAGGCCACCTTTGACATGTCATCGATCTGGGCCAAAGGTGGCGGGGGGGAGCAAAGGCGGCATCACAGATGCCGCCTTTGTAGAGCATTTTTTTAATTAAACCTAAGAAGTTTTTCAATTTTTTTTCTAAAAACGTATTTAAAAAAAACTCTGGACATTCGTGTTTTGTTATAGTTTCTAAAACACATGGATAAATTGATCTGATTTCAAGGTAGGTGTGCATAATTGTTTGTGTTTTTATGTAAGTAATAGTGTTTTATATGTTAGTTTCTCATTCTTCTCCATTTCTATCATTTTCGATCGACTATTTACATATTTTATGTGATATTATTTTTTCCCATTGTTATTTTGGATTATGAAAAATGAGTGAATTGATTTGGTCCATTGTTGTCAATTCGGTCAAAATATAAAATTTATAGATATGATTTATTCATTGGATTTTCTTCATTGTTTTATTCTTTTTTGGGAGTGTACAGATTGATTTTCTAAATTATTAACTCATTTCATGACTTCTCTAATACACTTCTCTACTTTATGGTGTGTGTATATATATATATATATGAAAACCTGATTCCCTTTGTCTATCTCTTTTTTCAGATCTAGTCTACCTTCTGAACACCATTGCACTAATATTTGAGCAATCTGGTGACAGCAACTTTATGTTGTTTTTTATTGTTTGTTCATGTAGAAATATGTTTTACTTGTTCGAATTTGATGTAAAGGATCATTTGTCTTTTTTATTTATTTTTTTATTACTATCTTAATTTTGTTTTGAAAATTTAGTGTAAAGTACTTTTAACTTAATATTTATATATACTAATTTTTAACCATTATGTATTTTCTAGTGAAATTATGTTACCTAGTTTTCATACATTAATTTGACTTTTTATGTCAAATTATTTCATTCCCAGTTAAAATGTACTATTTTCAAAGTTTAAACTTATATAACTTTGTATTTATTATTTAGTAAGAGAAATTATTTTTTCGTAAGGTACTTATTTCCTGAAAATTCCATGTTTTTGAAATTTGATTGTAATTTGTATTCATGTTTTAATATAAGGAATTTTTTAGTTTAATTTTTGTATGAGAAGTGAAATTTATAATTATTATTATTACTACTAATAAATTAAATATTTTAAAGACTCGTATTATTCCATAATATATTATAGAAATTAGTTAATTATGATTTATGTCTTGTTCTCAATAAATAATTATTATTTTAAAATACTATTTTGAGTAAGGAATTACATGTACAAACATTAATAAAATTTAAGATATGGTCATAATCATTAAACCCATGATATCACCCAAATTACGCAGATTAATCTTACGCAATGATAAATTGTTATTTTATGGTCAGATTTTAATTTTTGTTTGTGTCATATAAAATTATAAGTTATGTTTGTGTTCCCATTACTTGAAATTGTTCCAAAGAAGTTATATTATATATATATTCATATAATTATCAATTAGTGCATGTTTTAAATGCATAAACAAATCATATATATAAATGGACTAAATGTAATATCAAGATCTTGAACAATACCTTATTTTCATTTTACTAATGGTTGAAACATGTATTGACATACTATAATTTTTATCGTCACATTTCTAATAGAAAGCACATAGCATGTCATCATGTTATATTAAAATTAGGGACATTGTATTTTTATATAAACATTCCCATGATTTTATGCAATACATCAAATCGGATGGGAGAGTGTCTGGCACAGCGTGCATCGTTTCCCGTCATAATATTGTAGTTAATTCGAAGCCCTTTCTTCTATATGTGTTGCAATATCTGTGTCCTTTCTCGTGTAAGTGAGAAAGATGTGGCGTGTTCATAATAATGAAACCAAGGGAATTATAATAAATTCATGGTTGAAATTTAAATTTTAATGTTTAAATTCTAAATTTAATATGTAAATGCATTACCTTGAAAGTGTTTTATTTTGAATGATTCTATTAAATTTTTCTATGAGTTTCTTAATTAATTATTACAATTATTTTAAAAACATCAGTTATTTATAAATATGGAAAGTACTTTGAATACATGGGCAATTTATGCAAAGGTTTGTGGTATGGGTTGTGGTTGTAAAAAAACTCTCAAGTGCTATGAAAATAAAGTTAATACACACAAACACATATATATATATATATTGAAATAATTTAAAATAAATATAAACGGGAATTTTTATTTTAATTAAGTGACATTTTCCCAAATTAAAAACTCTATTGAAAATATATATGAAATAAATAATTCATAAAATGTTGATGGAAAACCCGATGCTTGATCATGATATATATGGAATGTCATTGGGAAGTGAATACATCCTTCACTAAATGGGTAGACCCGAGATAGCCTTCAATAATTTAAGTGGATTCAGAACAGTGTAATGTTTTTAGAGGCTCTACTACAAATATGGGCAAGGGAAGCGCCATCGTATATCAGCAATAAGAAAAAACCACTGATAAAGAATCCCAGTATCAACGTATAAATTTTAGAACTAACACAGTGTAGCATTTATCAACACTAAAATTTTAGTAATGATAAACCCATAGTCCCATATTTTATAAAATTGGTCACATAGTGTCCTCGGTTTATCACACCCTAAATCTCTCATGGTAATGTAACCCTACGACACCCCTCCACCACCCCTGATCTTTGTGTTTCCAGACATCCACCGCCCCCGATCATCGTGGTGTCGGACCTCCGCCGCTAGCCCTTATCCTAATCCTACCCCTCAAACCCCTTCGGCGGATCCTCCTCCCCAAAAACCTTGCTTCTCCTCCTCTCCGCTCGACCCTACTCCCCGCGAACCCTACTCCATCATTTCTCATCGGTTGGCGGCTTCTTCTGTGAAACTCCACCTCTAGCCGTCACACCTTCCCCTCCCGACGTAGTGCAGAAGGTTCCCTACCTCTCCTCCTCTAAGGTGAATTTTTTTCTCTTATTCTTGATTATCATCTTGAACATTTTTCTTAGGAATGATGTGACAATAATGCGGATTCGGTTTTTCTATTTTTTTGTTATGGTTTTAATGGTTAATGGTCATACATAGGACTTTTAGTGTGAATTTCTTATATGTCTTCCCTTTCATGCTACTATGTATGGGGTATTTATCCCTATGATTATAAGGCTGATGGTTGATTGATGTGGTTGGGAGCATGTGGTGTGGTAATTGATACAGTAGTGATGGATTGATTATTGTGTGGTTATGATAGCAATGATATGGCTATTTAGGTAGAAAATAAGAGGTTTTATGGATTTTATAATGTGTTTTGTTGTATATTATGTCATGAAATTTTAGTTATTATTGGGTGGTGTTATACTTTCCTTTTGGCATGGAATATGGCTGGAATAAATGAAAATAGTAATGAGTTATGGGTTGGAAATGATAAATAATGGTTTTTTAAATGATTAATGATAATGACTGGAATAATTATGTTTAATAAATGGTTAAAGATAGAATAAATGTTATTAATGATTAATTAATGGATTATAGTGGGTTTTGATTTAATGATTGGGTTTGCATTAAAATGGTTAACAATTGAAAATCATATGGTAATAAAAATCAAAGAATTTATAATGTTAAATGAAATGAGAAGTTGGTAATGTTGATATGGATGCTTATGTGATTTGTTGGGGATTATTTGTGGCATTATAATGGAAGTGGTTATAAGAGGGTGGTAGTAATAAGGAAATGGTTGACGAGGGTGTTTGTAGTGTTAGTTTGGTATAAACCCTTAAGAATGATTTATGTGTGACTATATACTTATTAAATTTTCTTATTATTTCTCACACACCACCACTTCAGTCGAGTAACCTAATTGAAATCCATATGGGTACTTTGGTTCTGAGTGTTTTTATCAATATCTAGTTTATAGAGGGAACACATATAGAACTTCTCTCTCTTCCCTTCTCCCCCTTCACACTTATTATGAGTTGTAATGGATCACAGTGGGTGTATTTATACAACCTATAATGATAATAGGTTTTGGTCTATATATATATTTTTTGACCTGATTATGTGTATTTGGTGTGGATATATAGTGAGGGTTGTGCATTTTATGAGGAGAGTATGATTTTTATATTCTTCATGTTCACGATATCATACTGTGATGATGATGTGATGTGTGGTTGTGATGTGGATATGGTTTTTTATGTGTTTGTGACATGTGTATGTGTGGATATATGGTTATGAGATTATATATAAGGGTTTGAAGCATACGAAATAATCCATTAGACTGTGAGAATGACCAGATTAGTGGGGAAGTGGATGTGGGGTAATTTATTAATACATATTCTTTTGATATTACACTTAAGATGGAGTTTGTAATTAGACACTCATGAGGATTTAATGGGATGATAGGTCAATATTATTTGTTAAACTTTTCATATATAATAACATGGAAGATCATCTATGACACAAGTGATTATCCCCCTGTGATTTAAAGTAAGTAACTTGAGATTACCAAAAATATTAAGCATGATGATATTGAATGAAGTCCAATGACCTAGGAGTGGTAGATGTATCATTCATGATTATTCTTGTGTTTGGACTAGGGTGATTTGAGGAAACTATAATTAATCTAATGTAATTATATTTAATGAATTCCATATTGTAGAGATTATGAGAATCCCTTCTTTACTTATAGAGCTGGCTACTGGTTTTCATTCATAACTATTTTAGTTTGGTGAGGTATAAAAGGATGGACTAGTCGACCATAGAAGGTTTGACCTGATAGAGGAGGATGAGCCATAGGGGATGATGTCGTGTGAGTTTTACCATCTATGACACAAGTGATTATCCCCATGAACCCCTTTGTGTTTGGAAACTATGTTGATTTTGATGGGGGGGGACTATCCTGGTTCTTTTGATTTCCAAATCTTTATTGGAAATGGTTAGGCTCTATTAATATCCATTTTTATAAGGAATTGGTTCTCTTATACTGTATTTAGAAGTCTTTTTTTGTGGAATTGAACCATAAATACTAATATTTGAGATTGAAATAGGATGGAGATGAATACAGATTGGATGGATGCTAATCATTTGACAATAGAGTATAACAACAGAGTGAAAGAGTTCATCAAGTTTGCAAAGGATCACACAAAGGATCCTTCTCAAATCCTTTGTCCATGTTTACGTTGTTGTTGTTATTATAGACTACATACTCCAGAGGAGTTGGAGGAAATTTGATATGTCACGGAATATATCGAAGTTATAAATTTTGGAATAAAAACAGAGAAAAAGAGAATGTATCTAATGGCTGGGATAAAACTGTGTTTTAGGTATCATCAAATTTGGTTACAAATATTGATAATGAGGAAGACCGTATGGAGGATGTGATTACAGATGTCAATGATGATGAAGATCGTATTGAGGAAATGACAAAGACAATTGAAGATGAACCGTGTGATTGTCCAACAAATTATTGAGAAGTTAAAGAGTTGTGCAAAGATGTGATTGTATGCTGGTTGCACGAAATATATAGCATTGTTATCTATACTGAAGTTGTATAAATTGAAATCAGGAAACATATGGAGTGATGTCATTTTTATGGATCTAATTTCTCTCTTGAATAACCTGCTCCTGGAAGATAATGATCTCCCAAGATGGACATATGTAGCTAAACGAATGCTATGCTCGATGGGTATGATGTATAAAAGAATACATGTCTGCCTGAAATATTGTATATTGTTTCACTAGGAGAACAAATCAATGATAGAATTCCCAATGTGTTGTGCTTCTCGATAAAAGAAAGATGTATCCAATCCTACGAAATTTGTATGGTGCATTCCAATCATTCCATGGTTTAGGCATCTATATGGAATTGAAGAAACTGCATGATAATTGTCATGGCATGTAGATAAAAGAAATAAATATGGGAAATTACGTCATCTGGATGACTCTCCTCAATGGTAGAAAATTTATCATGATTATCTTGAATTTGGAAAAGAGTCTAGAAACCTTCTTCTTTCGTTATCTATAGATGGAGTGAATACTTTTGTTTTTGAAACTAGCACTCATAGTAGATGGCATGTTATGTTGGTAAATTATAACTTTCCACCCTAGTTATTCATTAAGTATAGATTCATCATGTTATCTATGCTTATATCAAGACCCAAAAAACCAGGTAATGATATGGATTTTTATCTGGCTCCTTTGATCGAGGAGTTGAAGTTATCGTGGGATTCATGTGTTATGTTGTATGATGCTTATAAAAGTGAATACTTCATGTTGAGAGAGATGTTATATGGGACAATAAATGATTTCCCTATATATGAAAATTTGTCAGGATATAGCATTAAAGGAACTCAAGGGTGTCCCATGTGCGGAGAAGATATAGAATCAATTAGGTTGAAACACTCATCGAAATCTGTGTTTCTAGGAAATCGTAGATTTTTACCTCGTCAGCATAAGTACCGATCTTAGACGACATCATTCAACGGAAGTTTAGAACAATGCGCAGCACCGTCTACACTAAAACGTGATCAGCTGTTGGAGAATGTAAAATATGTGAACACTATTTTTGGTAAACCATTTTCGAAAAATATTACTAAAATTAGTTGGAAAAATAGATTAGTTTTTTTGAATTATCATACTGGAATTTTTTGTACATCATAAATTTTCTTGATGTGATGGAAGTGGAAATAAATGTATGTGAAAATGTTATCAGAATGTTTCTAAATGCCCTTGGAAAAACAAAGGATGGGATTAAGGAAAGGATGGACATGGTTGGTATGGGAATATGAGAATAGTTTGCTCCTATAAAGGCTGAAAATTGAATGTATCTTCCTCCATCTATTTATACTCTTTCTAGGGAAGATAGATATTAGTTTTTCAACTTCTTTAATGATGTAAAGGTTTTAGAGGGTTATTCATAAAATATCAAGAACATTGTTTCATTGAATGATTTGAAGTTAAAAGGTTTTAAATCACATGAATGTAATGTTTTTATGCAAGATCTAATTCATATATCTTTACATTGCATTTTTCCGAAGAATGTCTGTCATACATTAACCAAACTTTGTTTCTTTTTCAAAACTATATATAGCAATGTTTTAGACCTGGTGAAATTTCCAGCTATGGAAAAAGAAATTGTCATCATATTATGTGAATTAGATATTTTCATCCCGCCAAAATTCATTGATATGATGGTTCATTTGATGATTCACTTGGTGAGAGATATTCGACTTTGTGATCCTATGAACTATAGATGGACGTACCCCGTTGAACGGTATATGAATATTTTGAAAGGGTATGTCAAAAATCGATGTCGGCCAGAGGGTTGTATAGTGGAGATATATATTGTTGAGGAATCCATTGAATTTTTTACTGAACACCTATCTAATGTGGAAATAATTGGTCTCCCGAAATCTCATCACACTGGATGCATTGAGGGTGAGGGAATTTCGAGAATATATGTTGTGAAAATCAGTATTACATATCAGGAGCAGGCCCACCTTTATGTTTTGCATAACAGTTGGGAGGTTGCTCCATATATTGAAAATCATAAAGAAATTCTTAGGAAATAGAATCCATCAAGGGCTGAAAATGGTTATCAAATAGACATAATCACCAGTTTATAGGATGGTTTAAGGACCATATTTTTAAGGAGTTGGATGAAAATCCAAATTCAATTTCAAAACGACTTCGATGGATAGCCACCAGACCAAGTGTGTTTGTATTATATTACAATGGTTATGTAATTAATAGTTATACATTCTATACAGATGAACATGATGAAGATAGTACCATGAAAAAATATTGGAGTTACACTAGTGGCTGAAGCGATTCACGTTTTTGGTAGTAAGGAAAAAAAATCCAATTTATGCAAATATTTCATACTTTTGAATTATCAAAAAAATATAGGAGTTGGATTATACGACATTCCAATTGCTGATTTTTCAATGAAAATTGGTTGATAACAATAGTGGTGTCAAAATAGATGAATTGGGATTTCTGAAAGTTAATTTTAGTAAATAAGGGTACAAATACGAACAGTTTATAATGGAATCACAATAGGTACAAGTTTTTTATGTTCCAGATCCCACAACCAAAAATTGGTTAACTGTTCTGTTATCATCCAAAACTATTGAAGGGTCTGATGAAAATTCAGTTGAGGACAACCCTTTAAATGTTACATCACAATCATTTCACAGTCTTCCCAATGTAGATGATGTTTTGTATGTTATAGGAGATCACAATAAAAGGATTTGGATAATTGATAGAGGTGTCAAATCCCTTCAGCCTTTGAAAAAAAGAAAGATAAGTCAATAAAAATTTTATATTTTATTTGTAATAAAGATCTTTTTATCATATGTTATTATCTTATCTTTACTAAATTTAGGTAATCTAAATTAACTATTCAACCACATTTGTAGATAATGACTTCTGAACGTTCTGGACCTCTTAACCTTGAGGCTAAACTAGTCTCTCAAGCTGTTGTTGTTGCGGCTGCTGCTGCTCCTGCTGTGGTTGTTCACAGTGCAGAGCAACAAAAAGTTTCTGAACTTGTTGTTTCTCTTATTGTTAAGGTCCAACAACCATCATCACATGTCATTGCTTCCATCTCAGATTAAAATATAGATGATGTTGATATCGATGAAATGGTCGGGAATACAGGACTGACATCACAGAAAACGCAGGTGCTTCATAGTTTGATGGTGTAGGCAATGTCCTTAAGGGGAAAAGCAAATTCATCAAATATGATGTTGGATAGAATGCATGAGGACAACATGTGAAACCCAACAAGGAATTGTTTAGTAGTTACATTGGAGTTGTCACTTAGCAATGCATGCTGATTGGCATAGATTCATGGCACCATATTGTGTCTGGGCTGAAGGCTATGATCTGGGAAGCAATTATGGTAACATTATGATATTATTTCTTTAATTTACTAGAAAATAAAATAATGGAACAATTTCTTACTCTTCTCAATCTCATGTAGAGTACATTTATAGTAGACGCTTTACACAAGGATTACATACTAAGGCTTGCAAGAAAGATTCATCGAGGTTTTCACACTATTTTATCAAGATATCACCTGAATGATTCCAAAGGTAAAATAAACCCGCACCCACCCATTGTTTATGCTCACCTGATATCCTAAGAAGCATGATATTCATTTACTGGCCGTCGTTGGGATGAGAAGTTTCTTGTACATTGTGGGTGATAGTACGTTGTTTAATGATATGTGTATTCATCACTTTGATTGTCAATATTTAATTTATAAAATAGAAACTATGTACTGAAAATAAGGAACGCGCATCAAAACCAACATACCACTATCGTAATGAAAGGATGGGGTATGCTTCACTAGAAAAGAAAATGGTACATATTTTAAATTTATATTAATATATTTAGGTTCCAATAAACAACATCATAATTATCTTTGTATATTTATATGTAGATTGATGAGTGTAAAACCAACGACACTTACATCCCATGTCATGTGCTATGCAAGGAGGCATGTGTGAATAAGTAAGGGAAGATAGTATATGGGAACACACAAAAGTGTGGGAAATATGTGTAAGTATGACATGACGATAAAAATAGTTGTTTTAAATTTCTATTATATAAAAATAATTAGTTATTTTCCTATATCCAATAGTCATAGGAATCAGTTACTCATGTAGCGGATGCATACCTATTATCGATGGCTTTGAAACAGATAGAACAATACGGTTGTATCAGAGCTGTGGGGTTTGGGCTGACACCCAGAGTATTTTTTATGAAAAAAATTGATGATAGAGATGAAAAATTGAAACAAATGAGTGGAATACTAGAAACTCTTGAAGAATGATTGCAATGGTAGGGAGTGTTTTTAGTAACTTTTATGGGTGGTAGGCAAGGAGATGACATAACTCAGGAATAACGAGCGCGTGAAGATCCCGCCCCACCCCCACCATCTTTGAGGTGAGCCATTCCCCTCAAAGAGCTGTCTTAACCGTGTGAATCAATATTCTAATAATTGTTCCCATGAAATGGGAATCAGACAAACATTGATACCTTTCTTGTACTGATCTTCTACAAGGTGATAATGATTTTGATTTATATATTTCAACACCCACCTATCACCTTGTAGCGAGGGCTACAGTGTTCAACATCCCAGATGACAAGCTGCATAATAGACCACTTCTGAAAGATCATCTGAAAGTGATGATTACTATAGCTCATGAGCCAAATGCAGAGATACCTATTCCACTTGATGGTTATGATATTCATACGGTTGAAAAGGCTATTGGGACATTCATTTCATGGTCGTCACAACTTATAAGAGTACATACGGACAATGAGGTATTTATTTCCTTTTTTTTTCAAGCTAAATCGTTAACAATTAATAAAAAAGGGTCTGAACCAATGAATGTTATTATAGATGGAGAAAGGGAAGGGGGTGACAAATGTCATCTCAAATCCATTTAAAAGATCGACCAACTGGTCCCAAAAAGATACTCAAAGCACAATAACACCACATGTTCTCTATCCACATTTACTAGCATTGAATACTCATGTGGATACGAAGCTAAGAGGTTGTAGTAGTCATATAGTGGTTTTCAAAACAAATATATGTGGAGATGAAAGTCAAGATTTCATTGCTGTTGAAAATGTAAATGATATCCTTGATAACAGTTGGCTAGGAGTCACAGTTGTAAATATATATATGAGGTATGTTTTCATGAATTGATTTTTTAAAATCTGATCTAATGTAAAAATTATGACCAAATTCATTTTATATTATTTATAGACATATATATGAAAAAAAGTTGAAGTACTTTTCCCATGAGCCAAAATTTGGACTCGTTAGTCCTCACACCATATCAACACATCTAACAAAATTAGAGCCGTATAAAAGAATGAAATAGTGAAGGGCTTGCTGAAAACATTTGAATGAAAAATTACAAATGATAAACTCTTCCTAATACCAACCATATAGGGGTAAAACTCTACTATTAAATAATATAAATTATATTTTCATTTATTTTATTACTTATTCCTTTTTGTGTTTTTAGGAAACATTGGATGCTAATTGCGGTGAACATGGATACTACAAATATTTATTTTCTAGATTCAAAGCAAGGATAACCATCAAATCGACCACACATGATGGAGTTTGTGAATATGTATGACACTACATCCTACATTTTAGGTCTAAACATCATGTAATATAATTTATATTAACTTTTAATAAGGATTATGTTATGATAGGGTGGTGTATCATTATTGTCTTAAAATATGAATGCGGATAGGGTAAAAGCATAAGATGGAGAGAAAGAACTATGTCTGGACAAATATCAGGGTATATATAATAAAATTTTACTATCAAACACATCTCAACACAAGTTACTTATTCTCCTAATGATCATTTTTTTTTTTGCAGTGTCAAAAAAATGATAATGATTGTGATTATTATGTTCGTAAATTTCTGAAAGGTATCATTTTTCATCAACAAACTAGCATCCCTAAAGAGGTATTTTAAAAAACAACTACTATTTCATTTAATTAATTTATTAATTCTTTATTTTTATATTTTAGAGTACTACACTAACTACCAAAAATCCTTATACTGACAAGAAAATATAGATTTGTTCAAAAATGAGTGGTCCACGTACCTGATGGAATATTTTACACAAATATCATGAAGATATAACATGGGGACATGTACAATTTGTGGTCATTTTTTAGAGTGGTTATGGGGATCTAAAGATGAAACATTGTTGTATGTAAACGTTTTTAGGAAACTTTTAATTCATATTAAATAAAACATCCTTTATACAATGATTCATTTTCACATTTAGCAGATTATATGCACCAGCAACATGCAAGAATGATGAACCACTCATAGTGCTTCTCTCTTGTATAAAATTGATAGATTTTTAAGTGAAAACAAAAACTGATCTTTGAAAATCAGACCAAATGAATTCGGATTGTGTTGATCCTTTAGGAGAACAATCCATGGTTGCATTGGTGATGTGTAAAAGTCATCCTCGTCTCAATCCGAGGCATAGTGTTACCGGTATCACTCAAAGTGTATGTCTTCTATTTAAAATGGACTCAATTTTATGTGAATACAAAAACTGACGTACTAAAATCTGACCAAACGCATTTGGATTGTGTTTATCCTTCAGTATAATGATCCATGGGTCCTCTATGACATGTACGAGTCAACCTTGCCTCAATCTGAGGCACAGTGTGTCCAGTATCACTCAAAGTGTCTCTCTTTTGTTTAAAATGGACACATTTTTAAGTGAAAACAACAACTAGCGTACGTAAATCTGACCAAACTCATTCCTATTGTGTTGATCCCTTAGTATAATCATCCATGGTTCTTTTGTGACATGTACGAGTCAATCCCTTTTCAATCTGAGGCATTGTCTGGCCATTATCACTCAAAGTGTCTATCTTTTGTTTAAAATGGACACGATTTTAAGTGAAAACAAAACTAACATACAAAAATCTGACCAAATGCATTCTGATTGTGTTGATACATTAGGATAATTATCCATGGGTGAATTTGGGATGTGTATGAGTAATCCCCACCTCAATCCTAGGCACGTTGTGGCCGGTATAACTCAAAGTGTCTGTCTTTTGTTTAAAATGGACACAAATTTAAGTGAAAACAAAATCGACGTATGAAAGTCTGACCAAACGCATTGGGATTGTGTTGATCCTTTTGAGTAAAAATCCATGGGTCTTTTGGGAAATGTACAAGTCAACCCCACCTCAATCCGAGGCATGATGTGGATGATATAACTCAAAGTGTCTCTCTTTTGTTTAAAATGGACACAATTTTAAGTGAAAACAACAACTGACCTACGAAAATCCAACTAACTGCTTCCGGATTGTGTTTATACTTTTGGATAATGATCTATGGGTGCGTTGTTGACATGTACAATTCAACCCCGATTCAATCCGAGGCAAATTATGGTCGGTATCACTCAAAGTGTCTGTCTTTTTTTTTAAATGGACGCAATTTTAAGTTAAAGCAACAGCTGACCTATAGAAATCCGATCAACACATTCAAATTGTGTTGATCCTTATGGAGAAATATCCATGAGTGTGTTGGTGACATGTAAGAGTTATCCTTGACTCAATCTGGGGCACGGTGTGGCTGGTATCACTCAAAGTGTCTGTCTTTTGTTTAAAATGGACACAATTTTAAGTGAAAACAACAACTGACCTACAGAAATCCAACCAAACGCTTTCATATTGTGTTGATCCTTTATGAGAACAATCCATGGGTCTTTTGAGACATTTAAGAGTCAACCCCGCCTAAATATGAGTCATGTTGTGGTCGGTATCACTCAAAGTGTTTCTCTTTTGTTTAAAATGGACAAATTTTTAAGTGAAAACAACAACTGGCGTACGGAATTCCAACCAAAAGTATTTGTATTGTCTTTATCCTTTAGGAGAATGATCAACGGGTGCGTTAGTGATGTGTACAAGTCAACCCCAACTCAATATGAGGCACGGTGTGGCCGGTATCACTCAAAGTGTTGGTCTTTTGTTTAAAATAGACACAATTTTAAGTGAAAACAACAACTGACCTATGTAAATCTAACCAATCACATTAACATTGTGTTGATCCTTTAGTATAATGATCCATGGGTGTTTTTTGATGTGTACGAGTCATCCCCGCCACAATTTGAGGCACATTGTGGCTGGTATCACTCAAAGTGTCTCTTTTTTGTTTAAAATGGACACAATTTTAAGTGAAAACAACAACTGACGTACGGAAATCCATCTAAACGCATTCTGATTGTGTTGATCCTTTAGGAGAGCAATCCATGGGTCCTTTGAGACATTTATAAGTCAACCTAGCCTCAATCCAAGGCATAGTGTGGCCAATATCACTCAAAGTGTTTGTCTTCTGTTTAAAATGGACACAACTTTAAGTGAAAACAAAAACTGATGAATGAAAATCTGACCAAAAGCATTGGTATTATGTTGATCATTTAGGAGAACATTCCATGGGTGCATTGGTGAAGTTTAATTGTTAACCCCGACTTAATAAGAGGCACGGTGTGGCTGATATCACTCAAAGTGTATGTCTTTTGTTTAAAATGGACACAATTTTAAGTGAAAACAAAACCGACTTACGCAAATACAACCAAACACATTAAGATTATGTTTATCCTTTAGGATAACGATCCATGGGTATTTTATGATGTGTACAGGTCAACCCTGCCTCAATCAGAGGCACAATTTGGCTGGTATCACTAAAAGTTTCTGTATTTTTTTTTAAATGGACACAATTTTAATTTAAAACAAAAATGACGTATGAAAATATCACCAAACACCTTCATATTGTGTTAATCCTTTAGTATAATGATCCATGGATGCATTGGTGACATGTAAAAGTCAACCTTGCCTCAATCTGAGGCACGGTGTGGCCGGTATCACTCAAAGTGTTTGTCTTTTGTTTAAAATGGACATAATTTTAAGTGAAAACAAAATTTACTTACACAAATCTGACCAAATGAATTTGGATTGTGTTGATCCTTTAAGAGAATGATCCATGGTTATTTTTGAATGTGTACGAGTCAACCACATTTCAATCCGAGGAACGGTGTGGCTGATATCACTCAAAGTCTCTCTCATTTGATTAAAATGGACACTATTTTAAGTGAAAACAACAAATGATGTATGGAAATACAACCAAATGAATTAGGATTGTGTTGATACATTAAAATAATGATACATGGGTGTGTTGGTGAATTTTAAGAGTTATCCCTGACTTAATATGAAGCACGGTGTGTCCGGTATCACTCAAAGTGTCTGTCTTTTATATAAAATGGACTCAATTTTAAGTGAAAACAACAACTGACCTACGGAAATCCAACCAAACACATTCATATTGATTTAATCCTTTATAATAATGATCCATAGGTCTTTTTTGATTGTACGAGTCAACCCCGCCTCAATCTGAGGAACGGTGTGGCCGGTATCACTCAAAGTGTCTCTCTTTTGTTTAAAATGGACACAATTTTAAGTGAAAAAAAACAACTCACATACAAAAATCCGACCAAATGAATTCGTATTATTTTTATTCATTAGGATAATGATCTGTTGGTGGGCTGGTGTTGTGTTTGAGTTAACCCCAACTCAATCTGAGGCACGGTGTGGCTGGTAACACTCAATGTGTCTGTCTTTTGTTTAAAATGGACACAATTTTAAGTGAAAGCAACAACTGACCTATGGAAATCTAACCAAACACAATTGGATTGTGTATATCCTTTAGTAGAAATATCCCTGAGACTTTTTTGATGTGTACGAGTCAACCCTTCCTCAATCAGAGGCACGATGTGTCTGGTATCACTCAATGTGTCTCTCTTTTGTTAAAAATGGACACAATTTTAAGTGAAAATCACAACTGACATATGGAAATCTAACCGAACACATTCGGATTTTGTTGATCCTTTAGGAGAATGATCCATGGGTCCTTTTATACCTGTACGATTCAACTCTACTTCAATCTGAGTGAGGGTGTGGCCGGTTTCAATCAAAGTGTCTGTCTTTTGTTTAAAATGGACACAATTTTAAGTGAGAACAACAACTAACATATTAAAATCTGACAAAACACATTCATATTGTGTTGATATTTTAGGGGATTGATCCAGGGGTTTGTTGGTGAGGTGTACGAGTCAACCCCGGCTCAATCAGAGGCACAATGTAGCTAATATCATTCAAAGTGTATTTTTTTTTGAAATGGACACAATTTTAAGTGAAAACAAAATTGATTTACGAAAATCTGACCAAACGCATTTAGATTGTGCTAATTCTTTAGGAGAATGATCCATGCATCATTTGAGACGTGTTCGAGTCAAAACGCCTCAATATGAGGCACGGTGCCGCCGGTATAACTCAAAGTGTCTATCTTTTGTTTAAAATGGACACAATTTTAAGTGAAAACAAAACTGATGTACGCAAATGCAACCAAATGAAATAATATTGTGTTTATCATTTTGTGGAAATATCCATGGGTGCTTTTTTGACATGTATGAGTCAACCCCACCTCAATAAAAGGTAGGGTGTGGCCGGTATCACTCAACGTGTCTGTCTTTTGTTTAAAATGGAAAGAATTTTAAGTGAAAACAAAATTGGCATACAAAAATATGACAAAAAACATTTGTATTGGGTTTATCCTTTAGGAGAACGATACATGGGTATTTTATGATGTTTAAGAGTCAACCCCTCTACAATCCGAGGCATGGTGTGGCTAGTATCACTCAAAGTATCTCTCTTTTGTTTAAAATGGACACAATTTTATGTGAAAACAACAACTGGCCTACAAAAATCCAACCAAATGCATTCCGATTGTGTTGATACATTATTATAATGATCCATGGGTCATTTGTGACATGTACGAGTCAACCCCGCCTCAATACAAGGCATAGTGTGGCCGGTATTACTAAAAGGGTCTTTCTTTTGTTTAAAATGGACAGAATTTTAAGTGAAAACAACAACTGACGTACACAAATATGATGAAACACATTCGGATTGTGTTTATCCTTTTGGAGAATGATCCATGGGTTATTTTTGATGTGTAAGTGTCAAACCCACCTCAATCTGAGTCATGGTGTGGCCGATATCACTCAATGTGTCTCTCTTTTGTTTAAAATGGAAAAAATTTCAAGTGAAAACAAAACAAATGTATGAAACTATGA
This sequence comes from Viscum album, assembly GCA_963277665.1. Taxonomy (NCBI): domain Eukaryota; kingdom Viridiplantae; phylum Streptophyta; class Magnoliopsida; order Santalales; family Viscaceae; genus Viscum; species Viscum album. Next base: position 400,019,429 of record OY728125.1, read on the forward strand.
CCAAACGCATTCTGATCTTGTTGATCCATTAGTAGAATGATCCATGGGTTGTTTTTGATGTGTACGAGTCAACACCACCTCAATATGAGGCACGGTGTGGCCGATATCACTCAAAGTATCTCTCTTTTGTTTAAAATGGACACAATTTTAAGTGAAAACAACAACTAACCTATAGTAATCTGACCAAAGGCATTCAGATTGTGTAGATCCTTTAATAAAATTATCTATGGTTCCTTTATAACGTTTGTGTGTCATCTCTACCTCAATGTGAGGCACGGTGTGGCCAGTAACACTCAAAGAGTATCTCTTTTGTTTAAAATGGAAAACATTTTATGTGAAAACAACAATTGACATACGGAAATCTGACCTAACACATTCATATTGTATTGATCCTTTAGTAGAATGATCCATGAGTCCTTTTTGATGTTTAAGGGTCATACTTTCTTCAACTTGAGGCACTATGTGGCTGGGATCAGTCAAAGTGTCTGTCTTTTGTTTAAAATGAACACAATTTTAAGTGAAAACAACAATTGACGTATGAAAATTTGACCAAACGCAATAGGATTGTGTTGATCCTTTATGAGAACGATCCATGTGTACATTGTGATGTGTACGAGTCAACCCTGCCTCAATCTGAGGCATAGTGTGGCTAGTATCACTCAATGTGTCTGTCTTTTGTTTAAAATGGACACAATTTTAAGTGAAAACAACAAATCACGTACGCAAATCCAACCAAACGCACTCTGATTCTGTTGATACTTTATGTGAACGATACATGGGTGAATTGGTGATGTGTATTAGTCAACCCTGACTCAATCCAAGGCACGGTGTGGCCAGTATCACTCAAAGGGTCTGTCTTTTGTTTAAAATGGACACAATTTAAAGTGAAAACATCAACTAACCTATGGAAATCCAAAAAAACTCATTTTTAAAGTGTATATACTTTAGTTTAACGATCCATGGGACTTTTTATGTGTACGAGTCAACCTCGGCTCAATCTGAGGCATGGTGTGGCCAGTATCACTCAAAGTGTCTCACTTTTGTTTAAAATGGACAGCATTTTAAGTGAAAACAACAACTGACCTATGGAAATCAATCTAAAGTCATTATAATTGAGTTGATACTTTAGGAGAACGATCCATGGGTATTTCTTGACATGTACGAGGCAATCCTGCTCCAGTACGAGGCACGATGTAGCTAGTATCACTCAAAGTGTCTCTCTTTTGTTTAAAATGGACACAATTTTAAGTGAAAACAACAACTGACCTACAAAAATCCAACCAAACACATTTGGATTGTGTTTATCCCTTATTTTAATGATCCATGGGTCCTTTGTGAGGTGTACGAGTCAAACCTTCCTCAATCCAATGCATGTTGTGGCTAGTATCACTCAAAGGGTCTCTCTTTTGTTTAAAATGGACAGAATTTTAAGTGAAAACAACAACTGACATACGGAAATCTGACCAAACACATTTGGATTGTGTTGATCCTTTTGTATAATGATACATGGGTCCTTTGTGATGTGTATGAGTCAACCCCATTTCAATCTGTGGCACAATGTGACCGGTATCACACAAAGTGTTTGTCTTTTGTTTAAAATGGACACAATTTTAACTGAAAACAAAAACTGACATATCCAAATCTTACCAAACATATTCTGATTGTGTTGATCCTTTAGGAGAATGATCCATGGGTGCATTGGTGAAATTTATGAGTCAACCACGACTCAATCTAAGTCACGGTGTGGCCGGTATCACTCAATGTGTTTGTATTTTGCTTAAAATGGACACAATTTTAAGTGAAAACAACAACATACCTATGGAAATCAAACCAAACGCATTTGGATTGTGTTGATCCTGTAAGAGAATGATCCATGGGTCATTTGTGACATGTATGACTCAACCTCGCCTCAATCTGAGGAAAATTCTGGCCAGTATCGGTCAAAGTGTCTGTCTTTTGTTTAAAATGGACAGAATTTTAAGTGAAAACAACAACTAACCAACGAAAATCCATCCAAATGCATTCGGATTGTGTTTATCCTTTAGTAGAATGATCCATGGATCTTTTGTGATGTGTAAGTGTCAACCCCGCCTCATTTAGAGGCATAGTGTGGCATGTATCACTCAGAGTATCTCTCTTTTTCTTAAAATCGACACAATTTTAAGTGCAAACAACAACTAACATACGAAAATCTGACCAAATGCATTCGGATTGTGTTTATCCTTTAGAAGAATGATCCATGGGTCCTTTGAAATGTGTGCAATTCAACCATGTCTCAATCCGAGTCATGGTGTGTCCCCCAACCTCTAGATTCCCCCACCCCCCAAGACACCACCCCACCACCAGGACACCTTCCCCACCCCCTGGACACCCCCACCCTAATAGACTGCCACCCCCATCCCCTTGGACACCACCCACCCCCCCTGGGATAGCCCCACCAACCCCCTGAACCGCTCCCCACCCCCTTGGACACCAACCCACCCCCCTGGACACCCCCACCCCCTGGACACGCCCATGGAAAGCCCCCCCCCCCCCACCTCAAAAACCCCCAGATATCCCCCACCCCCTGGACAACCACCAATCTCCTTGACGGCACCCCCACCCCTCCTAGACACCACCCCCACCACTTAGACACCCCCACCCCCTAGACACTCCCCAACCTTGGACAGCCACCCCCACCCTCTCAGACACCACCCCTCCCCCCTTACACAGCCCCACCAACCCCCTAGACCAAACCACCCCCTGGAAATCCCCCTAACAACCAGGAGAACATCCCACCCCTTGTACACCCCATAGACAGCCCCCCCCCCACCTGGACACCCCCCCACCATGACACCCATCCTCCTTGGACACCACCCACCCCCTAGGACAGCCCCCCCCCCCCCCAACTCCTGGAATACCCCCACCCCCTGGACACCCCCACCCCCCTTGGAAACCCCTATCCCCCAGACACCCCCATCCCACCCCCTTGGACAACCCCACCAACCCCTTGGACCCCCCCCCCCCCCCCGGACACCCCCACCCCCTGGACACCCACCCACCCCCTGGACACCCCATAGATAGCCCCCCCCCCTCCCCCACCTGGACACCCCCTAGACACCACCCACCCCCCTTGGACAGCCCTCAACCTCCTGGATCACCCCCATCCCCCCTAGACACCCCTACCCCCTGGACACCCTTATCCCCCTGGACACCCCCATCCAACCCTCCTGGACACCACCCCACCCCCCTTGGACAGCCCCACCAACCCCCTGGACCGCTCCCACCCCCTAGACACCCCCACCACCTAAAAATCCCCCCCAACACCATGGACATGAGCCCACCCCCTGGACACCCTCATGGACACCCCCCCCCCCTCACCTGGACACTCCCACTCCTAGACACCACCCCACCACCTAGACACCCCCACCCACTTGGACACCCCACCCTCCTTAGACAGCCCTCCAACCTCCTAGACCGCCCCCACCCCCTGGACACCCCTATCCCCCCAGACACCCCCATCCCCCTGGACACCCCTACCCCCCTTGGACAACAACCCCATACCCCTTGAACAACCCCCCAACCCCATGAATTCTAAACTGAATTCTTTATGTATTTAATTAACTTATGTATTATGTGTTAATTATGTATGGGTATACTTGTTGTATGGGTATACTTGGTGTAATTACCTTATGATTTATGTGTTAATTTTTTATGGGTATACTTATTGAGATGCTGAATTGTTTACAGGTGTTGTCTGGGTGTGCTGCTGCAATTTTTTTTATTGTGGCATATAGGGCATTTATCAGTGCTTTTTTAGCACTAATAAAGGACGCCTTTATTAGTGCTAAAAAAGCACTGAAAAGGGATCAATTTATTAGCGCTAAAAGGGTTCTAATAAAAACACATTTATCAATGCTTTTTTAGCACTGATAAAGGGGTTCTTTATCAGTGCCTTTTTAGCACTGATAAAGTATCCCTTTATTACTGTGTTTTTATCACTAATAAAGTTTTTACTTTATTAGAACTTTTTTCGCGCTAATAAAGTGGACCCGCTTTATCAGGATTGAGCTTTACATCACTTTTTTAGTGCTGATAAAGTCCATTTTGAGTGTGAATAAATCCCATTTTTGTAGTAGTGTACATTAAAATGGTGAATTGTAAAAGTTATAATTCTTTCCAAGTTGAAAACCGGATAAATTATTTCTCAAAAAAAGTCAAATTTCTACTTTCTAGACATGCACATTGCATACTCTATGAAATATTAGAAACTCAAAAATGTAAAATGAATAAAATATGTTAGAATGAAAACCCAAAAGAGGGCTACCGAAGTGAAATCCACATCCTTTCTTAATAATCATTCTCATGTTTGAGTCTTTTGATAAAATGAGGGAAATATAATGAAAATGGTTCAAATATTTTTGGGTAAAGGATTTTTTCACTAGAAAAACCATAATATGATCAAAAATTTCCTTAAAATCAGCCAAAGAGATATAATTCACCCTTTGGGACATATATTTACCCAAATTATCCTTTTGTTAATCATGTTATGTCAATAAAACTAGAGAAGATATATCAATGTGAAAAAACATGTGGGTTGAGAATTCATGAAAATTACTCAAAAAATATCTATTATGAACTAAGAACTCATATAATAGCATTTTGGTTTACATGATATTATGTAATGGATGGGTCTTATGGATGATCAATGAAACCTCAGGTCAATGAAATTTCATTAAATTAATGAATTAAAGAAAACCTAGAAAGGGAATATAAATTACAAATAATATAATGATTGATAATAAGATATGAAATGTGGAATATCCACATTCTCGAGAATCTATGAGGATTTTATACAAAAATAATGTCAATAACAATTATACTACAATAAGAGTTTATCAGCTATATTTTCCATGTCGGTGAGATTCAGATGAGATGCATCAATTGAGTACTGAAGGACTACATGTACCACTTCTACTACTGACTCCCAAGAATTAAAGGTTATGATAAGAGAAGAAAGTGAAAAAACAATTATCTGCAGTTCTCAATTCAGATGATGACTTCCAAATATCTTAATTTTAGAAATCTATGATTTACTTATGTATTATTCTCTGTGAGGTCAAGGAATCAATATGTGTGTTAATCTCAGATATTATCATATTAATATCATCCAACCACTCTAAATATTCCCTCATGACTTCTTCTATAGGGGAAAATCATAAAATACATTTAATCCCATGTCACTAGTAGATTTTTTTTATTCAATATAATTTAAAACATGACGTCATATAATTCCTTGTGGTCTAATCTTCCCACCCCCATGTCATGAAAGTGTTGGTTATGTTTTTCTTCTTGGTCATGAAATGATTAATGAGGATTATCAATGTTCAAATTCTTTATATACTTCAAAATTATCCTATGTTGTGTCAGGTCCTATGAAACTACTAGAGTTGGTATGTTAGAAGGGTGAATGATTGGTTGAGCTAATAATGAGTCAAGAGAAGAAGCCAATTGTGTTATTCCCTCAATGGATTCATTATAAATTTTTCAAATATAAGGAAATGATTCCTTAATAAATGAATCCACAATAATTGGATGGTCATCACTATTATGATGAAAATTCATTGATGGATCTCCCAAATCTTGGATCAAATCTATTATTGTTATAGATAGGGGGTCATTGAAGAAAATAGTTTCCCACATAATGAACCATCCTACCTATCATACGTCTTAGGTAGGATTCCACACATGAATGAGAATAATTGTATGATAATAATACATGGGAACAAATTTACGGAAGGGTAATAACTATTATTTCATCCTCACACACTATTATAAAACAAAATTGGTGAATACTCATAGGATATTATTGTCCCAACACACCAGATGAGGGGAGGAGTGAAACCAATTTAATACAACCGAATTGGTAGGAATTCTGGTAAGGGTTATATGCCTCAAAAATAATTATCACACCTATATGATCCATAAGAAACCCATCTAGTAGAGTGATTTTGTATGATTTTGCATTGAAATAACCACTTCCATTATCGATATTTATCTCATTCGATGTGGGATAATGCATAATATTGAAGAGATAAGACCATATGATCATGTTTGAGAACTCATTAAGGCTAATGTAATTACCTCTACTATGGAAATGTTCATTATCATGGGGAGGAATAGGGAACCATGGATACTATTACTTTAACGATATTTGTAAAAGTATAAATGATCCCGAATCAGGAAAAATAGAATCTAGAAAGGGACACTGATTATGTATAGAAAATTTCTCTATTAGATATTTCACATTAGAAATTATGGGAATGAAATATTAAATACATCTTTATTATGATGTTTCCCCTATGCTAACATAGATGCAATCACCAGTGTGAAAACTCAGATTCTCAATATGCATCCCCAGTAGGGAAAATCCACCTGTTCATTAAAAGTCCTGGACACCTACTAAATGAAGGTTTAAGAATATCTACAGTCTCATATGATATACCCATGAGGTATACTCTCCATCTTCTAGTTTTTATCAATATGATCTAGAACTATCATGAACCTTCCTAAAAGGGAACTATAGCAAGAATATTGTGTTTTTCTAAGCTACATTATAGAATAAGAAGATGGTGATTCACTGTTTTAAGGAATTGATTAATCCCATTATTATTTTCCTTCAATATTTTCTCTTTAATAATGTTAATAATGTCAATTTAAAAAAATATAGTTTGTGCAGGGTCATTGCAAACATTTGTGGTATGAAAGAACTCATCGTACATCCCCCTAAAGAGGATATCCCCATGGCCAGGTGATTTCCCAAAACGATTTCTGTATTCACCTTGGGATTGATGGAATTAATTAGTTCAAGGGCACAAAATTATAATATTTTGGTTAAGTAGATAGAACTAGTGATGTATGATGAACAAGGAAATTCATATAGACTTTTAAAGGTGAATAACATGCAGGTGATTAGAAAATTATTATAATATATTCCTACACAAAAAAATCAACACCCATTTATCATAAAAAATTACACTAATTCATGTGTATCAGTAATAGTTATGTCTCCTTCTTGTATAATTATTGTAAGATAATAATGTGCTTTAATAAAGTTGATAAATGGGATGATGATCATAATTGCAACTGTCTAGACCTTAAGGGGAGTTCTCCAACATGCAAGACACTACATGGGATTGTACAATGAAAAATTTTCTTTCATTGAAATCCATTTCATCAACATAATATTGGTAATATAATAATTAGTAGTATTTAATATTACAGTTAAATTAAAGAATTGCATCATCATCTGAAAACCTGAATCCATATAGAGGAAGCTAGTGTAACAAGGGGCAACCCAGGAGTTCTGGGGCCAGAATCCTCTTTAGAAGCTCTTGGTCGGAATAAAATGATATGGAGGGTAAACATTATGATTCCCAAAAATGGTGGAACTCTATATAGCCATGGTGGATTATGTGGAGGAACTAAAATCAATATTTATAAAATAAATAAGTATATAGTAGGAAATTGAGAAATCCAATCAAAAGAGATGCATAAACCTATAAGCCTCATGCTAATAAAATGAACCATTGAGGGATTCATGATCAAATGTCTTAACATAGTTCTCAAAAACCTCCTGACCCATGGAGATCTCACAAATCACATAAGATGAAAACAATCTTGGGACCACACAATGATTCATAAGACTCATGATCACAAAACCCTGAGATGGTCAAATGAACAACATGATATCAAAGTGACCGTACAACTGAACCATCAGATCAAGAAAAAACTACAATTTGTAAATGTGATCAAGGACCCATGTAAAGGATTGAGGAATTATCCATAATATCATTTTTAATAGTTGTAATAATTACTAGGGGAAAACAAAAATTTATCCAGAGTACACAACATCATCTTGTGAAAACATTAAAACAATGTAGTCTTACATGGAGTCTTATGGAGGAAGTATTATGGTCAGTAACTTTAGGGAGTTATTCATAATGAGATCTTAAGATGATTTATTATAGGGAGATCACATTGATGATCATTGTTTTTATTTTAATGATCTTATCATTCTACACCAATTTATACAACACTATACAGAATACCAAAGGTCATATGGGAGACCAAACTTTTCCCAATACACAGATTCATGGTAGTCTCAAAGACATAGGTGGGCATTTAATTTCATTGTAAAAGAGACATTGTCCAAATAAACATCACTCATGATGGATGGGGGGAATTTTTTATTCCCCTCAAATTATAATCATAAAATATAGAAGGGATGATTTTCCAAAAACACGGGTGTTATTTTCTTTACTGTAAAGGAAGATAAGGAAGGTAAATTTTGTGGATCAAGTAATATTTAGAAGGATAATAAATCACATGAACTTCATAAGTACATAAGAATAGATCCCTTTCAGTGCCTCATTAGCTGTTGATCACACAAAACCCCTTTAACATCCCTTCTTATTATTGAGAAGGTGTCCTAATAAGCATTGGTGACCATGTGGAGTCTTCCTATTGAGTTCCTCTGAATCATGCGACTTATAAACCGACATACACATTCCAATCCCCTGAAAACCCATGATAAAATAAAGGAGAATAATTTGTATTCCTTATTCTAAATATATATAAGTTTATTATAATGTGACATGATCCTGTGGTTTGTACGACCTCACAATTCCCATTGAAATATGACAAACTTATCTTGAAGAGGTGTGTTGGAATGCCACCTTCATTATTTAAAAAATGATGACATGTCCATTTGATTATGGATTTCCCCTTCATCATTGTAGGTATTTTGAATAGATTTTAGTGACAATTGTTGTAGATAATCATTAGTCCCAAAATCAATCATGTGATGAAACATAGGCAAGTAGAATTATTGCCCTTGAAAATGCTTTCACAGCTTATTTAATTCTATTGTACTTGTAGATTAAAGAAAGAAATGAAATGGAAAAAGTGGATGATTCGTGAATATAGAAGATACATTGATATAAAATGAATGGATTTGTACACTGTGGGTGGTCACCATTTATCACGCAAGGAACCCTCAAAAAGATAACAAAATCTTATAAGAGATCCCAAAAAACTCATCCTTGATCACATGAAATCCTTTCCGCTGGTGGAATGATGACACGAAGAATATTATACATTTCATCCTAAGATTTTGAAATCACATTGAAATGACAACATGATTAATAGAGATCCCATTGATTAGACAGATTCCAATAAACATGGAGTTGATGTGACATTCTCACTATCATTTTCATCAGGCAGCGCCCTGAATAATCCACAAAATGATCATGAAAATAAAGTGATTTAATATTAATCCACCAAATCCATCTCAAACCCATGAGATACAATACTTTAAAATACTTTTTTTATTGGGGGAGAGTCCTATAATCCCCCCATAAAAAATAAAACACACAAGATAGATGACAAAAACACATGTGACCACTAGAAAGGAGTGTTGGAGCAGACTTCTCAAAGTGAATAGTCATGAGATCTCAATTGTATTACACTAGGTGGAATATGTGGGTTATCTTAATATACCACTCACCATGAATAGTTTTTTTATCATTAACACTTTATAGATCACCTGAAAGACATTATGAGTTTCATGGATGTCTTGTGAACGAGGTCCCACATGTCAACTATGTAACATTAAATATAAAATAATGATACACTAGTAAAACCTTGATTCACATATGTGATATAGTCGAGTGAAATACTAAAAATTTGGAATAATTATGTCAGTGATGATACACAATCTTCATTCTCTTCTCATGACCTACCTAGATCATGAAACACCACTAGTATATGTTACCCAATTCAAGCAACACTCCCTCAACATGAAAATTGGATCGTATAATGTGTCATGGATATGTTAATATAGTCATGTGACATTATATGATCATTCCACATAAATTTTGAAAAGCACTCAGGTATTTATATCCAAATATTGGGATTTCCACCACTCATATCCCCCATGTTATGTGGTGACACTATGCCATATACCCTAGTTCTATTGATGTCCCGGGGGAAATTATTCCAAATCATTAAATGTCCTACCAACAAGTTATTTAGATCATAATACACCATAAAAGTTTTTAGGAAGATCATGAGATGTCCTCTTGACCAGTCATCCAGATCATGAGACATCCTCCAATTATGCCACTTGGGTCATGAGATGTCCACCAGACATGTCTACCATGATCATGATACATCCTTGAAAAAATCGATTTTTATTATATGAAATGTTCTGGAAAACTCAAATATATGATGAATTTGTCCTTTGACACATCCTATAGGAAACTAGTACATGTCCATAATTCCTTCAAAATTCCATGAAGACAGTCATAACATGACAGTAAGGCAACCGGGGCATGTCAAGAAGATGTGTCGGGGCATAATAACATTGTCGAATGGATATATTTGGTCATAAAACCAAATAAACTATGAAAAATATGATTCCATCCATACCTATAATATTTATAATTTCTTTCTAATTCATTAGCTCAAATATTGAATAAATTTTAGGTAGTTCTCTTTATGTCCCTGATATTCCAACCATTAGGACAAAATCTCTCCCATGGGATTATCATCCCTCCTCAACCACCATCTCATTGATAAGGAAATAGAACTATAGAAACTCTATTTCCTTTCATACCTAGGATATGTAGGACACCTTACTAGGTCCATAGATCTACTAAGAAACTACTTTATTGTAATCCCCTCCATATCTCCAACCTTCCAAACATCGAAACCCAATCTCTATCATAGACTCGTCATTCATTCTCATCCACTACATGATTGATAATGCAAATGAACTATGAGAAATATGATTACTTTTACAGAAATGATATATTTGAAACCATTATAAGGCCCAATATTAAATGGACATATACTTTGGTGTATGCCCCATCATGTCTCTGATATTCTTACAATCAAGATCCAATCTCTCCCATGGACTTATCATTGCTCCTCATCCACTATTGGATTGAAAATACAACTAAACTATAATGAATATAAATAGTTCCATAACTAGTATATGTAGGGTTCCTTTATAAGGATTGATCTCAATTTTAATAATCCCAAATGCCCTCCCTAGTGCATAAGTCATATATCATTAATCTGTGAGAAAATGTACATTACATACATTGTTTCCGACATCAATTGTGCCTCACATGGTCTTAGGGATTTATAATGATCATATAACTTTCATTATGAATCTATATATATAGGGAAACCATAGTATGTAGGCTCCATTCAATAGCATGATGTGAATAAATCTATATAAGGTAATCTACCTATAGTATTATCAAGAGGGAGAGATCATACTATAATGATTGTGATTCTTTCCCTAACCCAGATAAATAGGTTTCCTCCCTAAGGGATGAGTTTAATAACTAACACCTAAGTTACCCTAAATAAATTTCATTTCTAAATGATATTAAACATCATAAATACAAATAACATTGTGGGTTTTTATTTCTATTTTAAGAAGGATACGTAAGACACTTCATAATATTTCAATAACATCAAATAAATATTAATCCTTTGTTGGGATAGAAGTAAACTATGGACTTTATAGATATACAGATTTAAAACATACTAAGATAACAATTTATCAAAATCAAATGAAGTGAATCAGACACATATTCATGGACTTGTTATTATATTCCTATTGACACATGGAAGGATTTAACTATTCATCACTTTTTACAGTAACTAATTCCATATTGGGATTAGGAATATATTCAAGAAAATATTATAAATAAATAAGAGAGACCCATAATAGGAAATAATTTCCCTCAAAAGTGTGTGATGGACCCAACCTCCCATCCCCTCAACCAATGTGTGTTTCTAAGAAATGTTGGGTCTAAAATCCAAAAGGACAGCCTGCCTTTCGAAAGAATTTTAGTACTTAGTTATAGTTGTTGGAACCATTGGGTTTTTATGTTAGGAATAATAATGGTGGACTGAACATGAATTAATGTACAAGACACTAACCCCCCAATAATTAGTAATATAGAGAAACCAAATATTTTACATTTTCCCGAAAAACAATGATATTCATTTCACTATGATAAATTTATAAAATTGAGATAAACATAATTATGAACTAATAAATTTATAATAAAAAATATATATTTTTTGAAATAATATGTGTAATGTTCCAAAATGTCAAACATAGGATTAAAAATATTACATAATATTGTTAAATGAATTAAATTTATTCTTAAAAATAATTATTCAAGGGACATTTTAGATAAATGTTTAAATATTTCTTATATTATTATAGCTAAAAAATACTTTTCATACATAGATATTAAATCATCATATATTAATATTAATTTAATTATATGAATTCATCCCTAAGGACGTCAATGGTTTAGTACGTTTGGAGACTAGAAATGCAGACTTTTTATTTCATGAAATATATTCATCATCTCTAAAAATGTTCTTACCACATAGTATTATTAATATTCATACCCTGCTAAAATATTTCATCACATACTCTGTAAAGGAAACATAATAATTGGTGAGATCAGATGCACAATAAGGGTAAACAAGGGAGATATTAGTGATAACTTGAGTATAACATGAGTATAAGGGTATGAGAACATGATATTAACATGTGAAAATCATACTCTAAATATCATTGATCATAATATTTAATCATGTAATAAAACATAGTAGTTAATATTATATAAATCTGGATTAAATTAAATATCATATTCCATGAGATCATAAAATTGTAATATTTCATAAGAATTTAGGATACACATAAGCATAAGAAATAAATTCCATATCTTTCAAGGATATCTTCCAAGACTATTACAGTGGATTTTGTTCAAACCCCAATCTATAGTAAATGTTTAGTCCCAGGACTATCATAAAGGATTTGGTTTGCACCCCATTCTATAGTAATATTTCACTCCCAAGACTACCATTGTTGAAAAAATCCTATGTTGATGATATTTCCCTCAACATTTTGTCCCTATTATCTCAAGAGATATCTATCATTACCTAATGAATTATGGGATATATAATTTCATGCCAACCCAACACATAATGAATATAATAAATATGCACTCCAAAACATTTAAAAAATATTCATTATATCATATAAAATTAACAGAAAATGGGTTTCATAAATATTTCATTATTTAATAATGTCACAACCCATCGAAAAGAAGAAAAGTTTATAAGTGTAACATCATATATTATTTTAGCTATGGTAATGAATTGTTTTCATAGAACCAAAATATTAATCTACATTACCCATACAATGAATAATAATGGATTTTTCAATTAGATAATTTCTCCAGAAAATAATACATAATATTATATTATGTTATCATTGAAAAAAATCCCATTAAAATATCATGTGAACATTTTTTAAGGAAAACACCCTTTCCATTTAAAAAAAAATTTATTTAAAATATAAAAAATTATCAAATATTGAAAAGAAATTTGTCCTTGAAAATAACCATGGAAACATATAGTATAATATTCAATTCACTATGAATTAAGGATAGTGGAAAATTCTATTCATTCTATGAGTGTTAAATGAAAACATTTTTTTCACAATTTCATAATAGTGTAAAAATCTGCCTCATTTTGAAAAATAAAAAAAATATTTATTTTAAAATTCTAACATAAAATAAATAATTTTTAAAAATAACTTTAAAAGGACATGGAAGAATAGTAAAAAAAAATATTGAAAATATATATTTTTAGAAATGGTGGACATCTAACAAAAATGTTTTCATTAATGATAAAAAAAAGTCAATTTTCCATTAAAAGAATATTTCAGTCAATAGAGTACATAATGAGAGAAAAAGTAAAGGAAAACATGTATTCTCTAAAAATACCCAAACTAGAAGAAAGATAGTTTTATTTTGAGTTGTAGATCCTGAAATTTCAATATCTGAAACTCAATGATAAAAAATATTGACAATATAATATACTATATAACAAACCACATACCTCATATTTTAAATTATTTAATGGCACTACATCCCTAGTTTTGATAAATTTAAATATTTTAGAAATAAATAAAAAATAATTTTAATACTTAAAAAATCTTATATTAATCTCTTATAATATTTCAACACTAATTTGTTAATAATTATTTATGAAAATTGTTGTTTCTGGTTGTTATTTGTATCTTTTTTCATGAAAGTTTCTTTTTGGTAGTTCTCATCCTTTTACTTTGACCATGGTTCCATCATATATATAATTTTAATTGTTAAATAATTACCATATATATGAATTCAATATATATGGGTATATATATATTTATATATACAGTTAACCCATAAATTAATGATATAGATTAATGGATTACATCATTCATTGTCATGATAGGTAATACATACCCAAGAATGTTGATTTTACATTTTTATAGATGGAAAAAAATAAAGATAAATAAAAATTGAAATTTTGAGAATTGTTATTATATCATATATATTTTTATATTCAATAAATATACCTGTATTACCATATTTTTAAAGTGTAAATTGGAAAATAATCACATCACTTATTGTAGGTGGTAGACCACACATGTTCATGAGTGGCATTTTAGCATTCCAAAGGATGGGAAGAAGTTGTATAAGGGATAATAATTTACATAATTACAATTGAAAATATTGAATATAATAGTGTAATTATTTTCTAATATATACCATAGAATTAGAGTATGTAAATAAAGATATATAATAGATAATACTTATGTAAGAGTTATATCGCTTTCTTGAGAAACCGTTTTTTATTAAAACATAAGCCTCAAATGGATGAATTTTGGAAATAATAAAAGCTCAAGGATGTGAGCAGGGAATTCATGAATGTATTATGGATGGGATTAAAATATATATAAGCCTCATGAAATGGGGATAATTAGGAATTAGAGTTTTTCTTTTATATGGGATAGAAATAAAACAAATGGAATTACTTACAAGATTAAATAATGCATATATCATAATATTGGAATGTGGAACCAAGTCACCGAAAATTCAAATAAATGTTAAGTTAGTGTTGAAAAATATTCATCTAATAACATGTATATATGTTATGGTTATATTTTATACCATCCCTTCTAGTTAAATTACTTTAAACTAATTTTAACCTTAACTGTGATAATTTTAATTTTTTTCATGATAAAATAATTATAATACCAAAATTAAAATAGGATTTCAATTTTTTTGAAAATTTTTACTCTAAATTTTGAGTCAGTTTTATCATATTTAACTTAAATTATTATTTATAAATTAATTTTAAAATAAGAAAAAAACGTTATAAAATCAATTTTTTGGAAAATAATTGATTCTAGAGTAAAAATAAAATCACCATAAAATAATATAATAAATTGATTTATGTATTTTTTTTAAATACTAAAAAAATATACTTGTGGGGTAATAAAAAATAGAATGGAATATGTTATCCATGAAATTAAATGAAAACAACCAATTTTTATAAAAATTTGAGCAAAATACAACTTACCTTCGTAGAAGTTAAGCTAGGGTTTGAAAAAAAATATAATGATTTAAAATAAATTATTCATCTTCATAAGGATAAATATAGTAATTAAACAATCATAAAAAAATCATGGTTTAAGGTTATTTAAAAATTGTTACCCATGGAATTAACTTACTTTTACCTCTTTTACTATGGTGAAAAATATTTACTATGGTTACTATTCATAATCACCAATAATTAAGTAGTTAATTATTATATTATATTAATTAAACAGATTCTAAATATAGAATTACAATTATCAAACATAATTCAATACTGATGGATGATTAATTTGACCTTAAACCAATAAAACAAAATGAGAAGAGTGTTATTGAATGTGTCTACTAAGGTATAAAAACTATTGTAACAAAATAATATATAATGTTTATTTAATGGTAAAAAATTAGATTTATAATAATATAAATGAACAGATTTAAATTTAAAATATTTATAAAATTAAATTTAATATTTAAAATACTTCATTTAAAAATGAATTTTCAATTATAGTAATTATTTTTAAATATTGATCAAAAATCATTATTTTCAATAAAATTATTAAACATTAATTCTAGGATAATTTTAACAAGATAATTTCAAAAATAATATTAATTATTTAAATTATAATATCTGAAAAATATAATATTTAATTACCCTATTTGATCTCAAGATGCAATAAAAATAATTTTCTTGGAAAATATTATTTTAAAGATTGTATAGTATTTACATAAAATTGACTACATAATTATCAATTTTAATAATTAATCTATAAAATTAATCAATATTTTTTATATAACGTGGTTATTACTATTCATACATTAAATTTTAATTTCTAGCTTATGTTTATCAAATTTAAATAATAATAAAATTTTAATTATATATTATGATGTGTTTAAAGTCAATGTTTAGTATAGTGAAAGCTCTCAAAGAAATAAAATTTATTGAAAGAGGTATATATTATAACTTGTTATGATATTAAATTCTACATCCATAAAAATAACTTATCCCTCAAAATCATTTCACTTCAACACTAAAAATGAGGATATATCTACTTCATCACGTCATTAGGTTTCTAAGTAAATTCATCGAATTTATTATTTCACTAGAGAACTTTAATAAAGGGAGTTTTCTTGTAACTTAGAAATTTATCTATATGATTAAATGTTTCTAACAAATGATCCTGATTGGGATGATCGTGATCCTATGGTATGGCCTCTTATTCATTAATGGTGGAAGATCCTGTATGTACTTCCTTGTGAAAGATATATGGATCACATTTTGAACCTGAGAGAGGTTTAGTGGAAGAACCTATATATAAGTTAATTACCCTATTTGATCATGAATATTAAGGGTATGATATAAATTGGGATAAAATTTCACTTATTTTTTGAATCTCATATCTATATTCAATGGATAAATTTTCAGTAACACATTGTCATCGATATAGAATTACATATTTTTCTGATGATTTTCAGCATTAATTTTCTACCAAAACATACCAACTATAATATGAAGTTTAATGGACATAAAATTATCTACCATTTCACTAATTGAATCCAGTTCCAATATATTTATTTATATAAATTCATCTCTTCACATTGAAATTATACACTTACTTCTATGGAGGGTTTCATAAGGATCAATCTTAACACTCTTGTGAATGTTATTGTATTATGAAAACTAAACTGGATGAACAAATTGATCCCAAACTACTTTGAAATACATTGAGAAAGTTATCAACATATCCTCTTTGGTTTGTATAGTTCTCACTGACTAAACATCAATATAAAGAATATATACATTACTACAACACATTTTAATATCTATATATTATGTCGGACTTCTTGAGAACATCGAAGTAACCCTCATATCTCAATTAGATACCATAGAATTTTATCTCTATTAAACTTTACCAAATTATAACTATATATTCTAGAAATATGATCATGATTGAAAAATCACTAATAAAAATTAAAGTTTCTGAATTTTTATGGTGACCAACTCTATCCCAAATTGCATCACTGCTATTAGAGGTTCGAAAGAGTCCAATGAAACAAATCCCTGATAATATTTCCCCATTTCCATTCTAGTATGGGTAATGGTTGTAACATACTCTTATAATTATATATATCAGCCTAAACATGTATAAATTATATGAGTATAAATACATGATCTAAAATATCTATCTTTATATTATCCTACTATAAATATAATTTTAGATCATTATACATTAAAATACATCCACGTTGAATAGAAAATTGTAAAGTATAGTCTTCATACAACAAATCCTTCTTCAAATATGGTATGAATATGACACATAAATAGTTGATAAACCTTATCAATCCATCACAATATATTTTGAACTCCTCAAAATTTCTCACATTCTTTTACAGCTATACAAATTCCTTCTATTCCTCCTTAATTTTCAATATGAAATGTTATGGAATAATAATTTTAGGGAGATAATATTTATCCACATACATCATGATTTTGAGGTGTAACATATGAAAATAAATAAATATTTTATCTCATTAAATAATAATCATGGAAAACTAGTATTCCCATTCGTAATCAAAGCACCATTCACCTTATTTTCCTTCTTCGTGTGGTAATGTATTGAGTAGTCATAATCATTAATCAAATATAACCATCTTATTTGGAGCATATTCAACACATTTTGAGTGAATATATATTATAATATTTTTTGATTACTATATATATCCCATAATTCGCCATAAATATAATGTCTCCATATCATTAATTCAAAAATTAATATATCTAACTCCAAATCAAGTGTCAGATAATTTTCCACATGAACCATCAATTTTCAAGAGGACTAAGCTATCACCATATCATTTTACATGAGGGAAAAACACGACCCCTTCTTCTAATATTCACTATAGATTAAAAATCCTTCTTTATTTTATGGTTCTGTAATCATAGGTGTGATATCTGACCTACACATCTGTTCCATGAAATTTTCTTCACATTCATATGCCCAAAGGAACTTGGATCCCATCAGAGTTAGCAGACTATTTTGTTTAAATGGCCTTGAAATAATTGTCCATATAGGGTTGATAATGTCCAACCAAACTAATAAAACTATTGATATTAGTCATAGTTGTCTATCTAGTCTAACATTAAATAACTTCCATCATTTATAGATCCATCGATATACTATCCATTGAATTTATATGTCCCTAAAATGAAACATTCTGTAAGAAATAGTTACACTTGTTAAATTTTTAATATAGCTACTAAATCTTCAAGGTCTTAAAAATAAACCTCAAGTGACCTTAATTATATTCCTTAGTACTCCAATATATAATAATTTCATGTATAAAAATAAAAAAATCCAACCATAGTAATATCAAAATACTATATTCAATAAATCCATGAATATAGTCGGGGTATTTATAGAGACCCTACATAACATTAAATTTCTATAGTGCCATTTTTTAGACAAACAACATAATAGAGATACAAATACAAGATCAAAATTTTTTGTGATAGGGTAAAATTAGGCTCATATGTAAAATGAACAAAATAAAACATATCAATTTATTTAAATACTTCTTCATTAATATTATCAAATTATTCACACTCCTTGGTACATATATTTACCTAAGGATATACATCAATGAAACTATAATCTAAAGTCCTAGTAAAATGATGAATTAGAGGAATAAATCCATATAACATGGTTTATCATAATCATAAACAATATATCCTAATCATAGTATCGACATAAAGATCATGTGAAAATATTATAAAAATTGTATTCAATGTGGAACTATATAAAAATGTAACATCATATGTTAATGGTTAAATACCACACATAGTTGTTAAAAAATGTCAAATCATATTAACTTATAACATATCTGCATAATCATAACTTTTTCATGGTGAAATAATATATCATAATGTTAATTCAAAATAAAAATTATCTCATGAGAAACATTATATTACCCAATGCATTAGAGGGATATATAATTCAGGTCCCACCAATCAAATAATAATATTTATAAAATCATTCATGCCACATAGAAAAAATAAAAATCATAATCATGAAATAACCCATTAAAAAGAATGTGTTTCATATGTATTAAAATATTTCATGAATAAATGTTGGGTTACCAAATGAATATGGAAAAAAAATCCGTTGTCGGAAGTGTGGGATAGAGAAGTTTGAAACATATATTAATGGAAAAAAATGATACATAAAATAGGTTAAAATAATTAATATAGTGTTAAATTACTCCTATTTAATATTATATGTTTTTTTATTGAAATGGTTTGTGAAAAAAATAGAATATTAAGAAGCAATTAAAATACGACTCATTAACAAAAACATACATAATCCTTAGTGTTTCCTCTCTTGTATAAGAATAAAAATCCATTGATGTTTGGAGGGGGTTTTCCAAAAAACATATTCGGTATTATAAGGGGATTTAAATGGAGGATTATGGTACAGGAATTTACTTAGTATGAGTGGTATGAGTGATTTTCCATGGAGAGGGAAATTGGTTATTTATACTTAAGGAGAGGGGTATTGTTAGAATAAAATATTGAATAAAATATTATATCAAAAATAAAAAATTTAATAGTTAATTTTTGTCAATATAAATCATAGATAAATGTAATATAATGTGTATAGAAATTTAAATATCCTTTATAATTATAATTAATTAGTTTTCTAAAAAATAAAGTCAAAAAAAAGAGATAATGTTATACTAGGGATTCACTTTTGACATTAGCTTTCGGAATGTGATATTTTACATTTGGAATTTATGTTTTTTATATTTTGAAGTACAATTTATGAAATTTAATATATATAGGTTGAAACTCTTATTCAATAAATTATTATGTCATTATTACATCATGAATGATGCAATTTGTGATAAACCAGTTAGGTGAAAAAAAATCATATTATTCGTCAAACAATTAAATTATTTAATAATATTAACAAAAGTAACACTTTAATAAATTCAACATGATTAATTCAAAAATGATAATAATTTTATTAAAATAAATTTATATAATAGTTACTTTTAAATTTTAATATAAAAATTATTAATTTTATAAAATACTTTAAAATAATGTTTATTAAAAATGTTCTGATATTTACATTTATTTTTTAAATTTTTCTATGATTTTTTCATGTTATAATATTTATATTTAATTATATTTTTCATAATAAAAGTTATTTACATTAAAATACCTTTTTCATGTAAAATCACTATTCCAATGGTCAGGTTACTATTCTAATGGTTAGGATAAAATTCAAAGAGTCATTTTACCTCCTATAATTAAAACATTATTCTTTCACTCAATATTCAACTAAATTCATATCAATGATATATATATATCCTTTTCTTTTGATGTTTCCTAGTTTGATATAGTCATGTTATATTTTGATAGAGTTTGAAGTGGGGTAGTTGATTCTTAGATATTGGGGAGATCGATATTTTCAAAGTTTTTATTATATATTCTATTTTTTTAATTATAATGTTTTGATATTTAATTGGATTCATTAGTTATGAATGTAATAGTATAAAATAAGTTTTTGTTTCAGTTTCTTTGTGTGTATAATTCTATATATAATATTTTAAAACACATTTATCTCAAGATGAAAATACCATTTATAAAATCATAGTTGTTACATTCTTCCACCCTTGAGAGAATTTTCCCCTAAAATTCATACTCATATTCTCATATGGTAATAGATGTGGAAAATTCAGTTTCATTATTTACTATTTTTCCCCTAATTACACTTCTTACTTACGGTTCCTCCAAAATACCTTGATAAGGTCGGTTATCTTATTACATAGAACATTGTCTCTTTAGTAAGATATCTTCACCAGATGATATTTGTAAGAGAGTTTATTCCCCATTTTAATAACTCTAGATTAAATATATTTGAAGAATTAGGTATGTAGTTCTTCTAGATTGATAAATTGATGATTTCATGGACTTGATCAATACTTGGTGGATGTGAAAGCTGATATTGCACTGTTCTTATGCGATAAAGGATCTCAAATGGGCCAATGTACCTTGGGAAAAGATTCCATTTCTTTCCCAATAATATTAATCTCTACCATTGGGATATTAAAAGGAAACAGAATTCTTCGAAATGGAACTCCATGTCCCTTCAATGGTTTTCATCACGGATTTTTCTCTACCAAATCTATGTTACTTTTATATGTTGTTGGATGGATTGAACATTCTCTTTAATCTCTTTCACAATGTCTGGTCCATGTTTCTTTCAATTTCAAACATCATCACAACATGATGGAGTTCTACATAACATAATATATAGAGCATCATATAATGAAATATGAATACTTTAGTTGATGCTATTATTATAATAGAACCCAAAAATGGGAGTTGGGAATCCCATCCACCATTTATTTCTATTTAGTATGATCTTAGCATGTCCTAGAGTGTATGAGTGGTCCTTCCATATTGGCCATCAGTTTGAGGGATGATTGGCCATTATGAAATTCAATTTGGTACCCAATATTAGATACCACTATATAATTTAGATTTGAACCTTGGGTAATGGTCAGAGATGATCAAAAGTTGATCCACATGCATCCACCCAACATCGTTAACAAATATATCAGAATGTATTTCAAGTGTAAAATCATCCCAAATTGAAATTAAGTGGATAATATTGGTTATTTGATCATCCAAAAAAAATATCTCATTATTTCATTTGGATATATTTGGGTGACCAGTGAAAATGTTCCTGGGGACATTATCACATTTACACAAGGGTATAAAAATTACTGGATCCCCCCTTTGGAATTATTTAGTTCTTATTTAAATTATTAGTATAAAAATACAATGTTATATACTTTAAAATATATTTTTTCATGGTGTCCCATAAAAAATGTTCTCAATGATGTTGGTATATCATACAACTTCTAAGATGCATGTAGAAAGATGGTCTATGTGAATTTCAAAATAAATCATTATTTATCTCAGATGATGGAGGATCACAATTCATTATTCCAAACTAAATCCATCAATACCTATAAGTGTTTAAATCCCATTGATTCCATTCATTTATTACTTTCTCCTTTTTTTATAGATCACGATCATCCCCTTGTGCCTCCTTGATCTTCTCTTTGATTGATAGTTTGGAAATCATTTGGGAATGTTAGTATGTATTCCATACCATTAAGATTTCATTATCCATGATTTTCTTTTCCATAAAGATAGTGTATTTCTCAATAAAAATAATGAATATAGTAGTCGGTTCATTTCTACCAAGATAATCTTCTTCCCTGTTCTTCTTTTTCCGAATGGTAGTTAGTAGTGAAATAATAGTGACTTAATATCTATAACTATATTATTAAATTAATTATTAGATCCTTCTATGTGAATATATATATTAGACATATTTTTTCAGTATATATATCACACTTTTAACCATATAGGCCATGATTCCAAGTCATCAAAGAAATAACCACTCTATCTAATTCCAGATCATTCATATTTTAGTTTTACTCATCGATCATCAATTATTGGAAACATTGGATATTACTTTATCATTATAAATTAGTAAAAAACCCAATAAATTATTTATTGAATCACTATATATCACAAAAACCTATTCCCTTGTTGGTAGTGTGATTACGGATGTAGTGATTAGTCTCTCCTTGAGATTTATAAAAATTTTATATCATTGTTCAATATATACATACATTTCCCCTTTCCATGTTTACTTAGTTAGTGGTCTAGACAATAATTATAAATTTCTAAATAAACTTCAATATTACCTAGAAATTCCATAAAAGATAAGGATTTTTATGATACAAGTGGGTTTGAACCATTCCTAAATTTCCTTTTTTTTCTTTTAGTGATCCACATAAATTCCATCAAATGTGATCACATTCTCTGAAAGTGTGATGTTCTACATCCAAAATATACACATTCTAAATAGATAATGAAATTTATCCTTCTTGAATTTAACCAACAAAATCTGTATTTGATCTTTATGTTCCACCTTTCTCTTAGATTAGATGATAATTTCTCCAATAAACAATCCATTTTTTTAGGTAGGATCTAAAGAATATATTCATAAAATCCATTAAGATTCCATGAGAGTTTTTAATTATGAACGAAATCACTATGATCCCACATTGCCTATACAATGTACTATATGTTTTCTTATAAATACATTACTTCTTCACATTCAGTTCATGGTATCTAGATTGAGGATCCACATTTTAGAATTAATGATCTATTCATAGTTGATCAAATATTTCATAAATCATTTTAAGAGGATATTTTTTCTTTATGGTGATCATGTTTATTTCTCAATAATTGATACACTTCTGCATTGATTCATCATTATTCTTGAAAATAGGTAATGGAAACCCCCAAGGTGACACACTAGGGCTTATAAACTAATTGTATAATTGATCTTGAAGTTTCATTATTAACACCTCCATTTCGATCTTTGATATCTTATAGGGAAAGTTTGAGATAGGAGTGGATTTGGGTATAAGCTCTATTGATAAATATACATCATGATTTTGGGGATGTTCAAGAATACCATTATAAAATACATCATTGTATTACCTAAAATAGTAATTTCTTCTAAGATTATATCTTCCTTTGACACAAACATTTGGTAAATATTTTACTATCCATAGGGTAGAAAGACTCGCACAATTTATGGGTTTTCCAAATGAGATTCACAATCTTCCTTGAGATTATATAGAAGAATGGGATGGTGCAGAATATGAAATGATATTTTCATTTCCAAAAAGTTGATGTGTGATTTATATAATGGGAGTGAATCCACAACCAATATAGTGTTTAATTACACTATGGTATTTATTATAAGATTCTATAGAATAATATTACCACGTATTCTTATAATATAAGAGTCCAAAATATGGATTTCAATTATTTCAAAAATATGTATTCTTAGAAATATATCTACATCAATGTATTGGTTCGTTGAATCAACAGTTCTAAAAAACAAGATAGATATACATGAATGCATAAAATATGTTTCAAATAAAACATTTTCATTATTAAGAGAACATAAAGTCTACATTGTATGACTTCATTCTGATGCGTCTCCTCAGTAATAAAGATGGAATAAGATTTCTTTTTCTCTGTTGGCTTAGGTGGTTGCTGAATGAGAATGACCTTGGAGACTTGTGGTTTAGTGCATTGGTTTGAATAGTTCCCATAATCCCTATAGTTTAAGTATTGAACCATGGGTGGTGTATTTTTAGCTTCCTTCCATTCCAATATCTTGTTGGGTGAATTATTCATGTCGCTTCAAAATTCATTAGATTTTTTTCCCTCCCTCTAATACATTAAGAATTTCCCAATCCTTTTATGATAATTCCCATTATGTTTTCCCTAAATTTTTATCATGTGGGCAGTTCAATCATTTTTCCACCTTTATCATTTCAACCACTAGATTCAAATTCAATTATTATCTTATTATCTACAAAACATTTGGACAATTATATAAACACCATCTCTACTACAAGATAACATTGAATCACTTATTAATTACCCTCAAAGTCTCTGATATCCAAATACATTCAAATGTGTGGTTTGAAAGAAATAAAAATCTCTATATTTTTCTATAATTGTTGATAAAAATCCATGGAATATCATGTAATCATTGTGATTTTTTCCTCATAATCCATAAACTATTCATCTTATTTTCCCCGAGATCATTGAATTTTATCCTCATATTTCATAGAATATTATGATGTAAATACTTGTTATTAAATATTTTCCTAAAGTCCTCCCATGCCATATATTCTATTTCAACATTCGAAATAGTGTTCATAATAAACACCAAACACTGATCATCCTATTTATCTAAATGATAAAAAATTAGAGTCATCTTATCCTTCTGATAATAATGAGTCACATAAAAGATCTTCTACATTGAATTAACCCACTTTTACCTGATAAGTGAATCATGAGAGACACTAAAGTTCAGTGGCCATTACCTCATAAAGGAAACATTGGCTAGTTTCCCCTTCATAGGTGAGTTTGGAAGTTCCATGTGGTGAAGGTTATTTTTTGTACCCTGAGACATACGAGTAAGCATCTCCATAATGTGTTAAAATCTATCTCACATTACATTGGGGATGTTTTTTGAATAATCATTGCATTTTACCTCACAAGGTTTGTTTTCCTAGTTTCTCCTGGTTCCCCCCTTTTCTAAAATTGAAACGGTTTAAAAAGATGACATTCATAAATTCATGGATAATGTATTATTTTATGTAATTAAATCTAAAGGAATATCTAATGAGATCTTGTGTTTTTTTTGTTTTTTAAAATGATATTTTTTTGATGTTTACCTATAGTGTATCTTATCCTGTGGGTTTTGAATAATTTTTTTAATCCTAATTACCAAATGTAATAAATAGTGTTCTGATTTCAACTATAGTGACCCCAATTTTCATTTCATAACTATTACATATTTTTTAAGATAAACAATGTAATTTAGATACAAATACATGATCAAAGTTTTAGGGTCCGAGGAAAATTAGGATCATAAATAAATTTTACATAATAAAAGATAAACATTAATTTAAATAATTCTTCTTTATCTTTTTAAAACCATGCATTGTCATTACTACATGTAATCACTTAAGTATATACAACAATGAACGTGGGTGTTAATTGTATAGTAATATGATGAATAAGAAACATGAATCTATATATCACGTTTGAGAATAATAATAATCATCATATCATAAGGATAATATCTTCCTCAACACTATTATTGAGACATTTGATAATGACATGGATTGTGGAAGTGAATAAAAATGAAACATCATGTCATAGTTGTGAAATAATCCATATATTTGGAAACAAATCAAGAATCATATTCACTCATAACATATGTTCATAATCATATCATCATCATTATGAAAAATTATACCATCATGATTATTAAAATTAGAAATTATATCCTGATATATATCACATTTCCTAATGAAAAAGAGTTCAATATAATTTCTGGCCCACACATCACATCATAATATTTTCATAATCAATCATGACACATAGAACAAAGAAAAATCACATTCATTAAATAAACCATGGAAAGAAACATTTTTAATATTTATTTCATAATTTACTAAATTAACTTGGTGTTCCCAAATTATTAATGTAAAACATATTTGGAATAATCACCATAATTCTTGAGTGATGGAGAAACAGCTCAAGAGGAGTAAAAGATGTGTTTTGGAAAGAATGTATTTTTATAAAATACATGTATTTGTCTTATAAGTCAAAGTGGAATCATGTATATAAAAAAATGGGAAAAATAGTGAAATTTTATTTAAAGAACAATATATAAATATCAATACTTTGTATGTAGAGAAATTGAAATATCCCAACGAAAATGAGGTGGGTTTGAGAATCCCATTACCTTTATTCCGGATTTATTTCGTCACTTATGCACCTCCTAAATGAATAACATATATTTATTAAAAAATTGATACAAAATTTAATTAGGAAAATTTTTATAACTATTTATATATTTTAGTTATTTGATTATATTTCATAATTTCATTGGTTATAGGGTAGTCATTTATATATCATGTTTTACATAACAATTTCATCTTTTTCCTTGATTTCTCTGCATTGTTCAATGTAGTGTATATGTTAGTATAATTAATTGAATGAGATTATACTAAATGTAAATAATTTTTTATATGTTTTTATAGTTTATAATTTTCATCAATGATAATGGTTATACTTTTAAAAATAGATATTTCTTCGTAAGTGGTTTAATAAAATTTGACTAGAAAGTGTCGAAAGTGGAGGAAAAAGATGTTTGATATATATATATAGTAAACATGATGCGTATAGTTGGTTAAAAACATTTATATAAAGTTAAATTACTATATAATTAATGTTAAATGATTTGGTTGCGAAAGAGGTGGTGAAAAGTGAAGGAAAAGAATTCAAAAAAAGTAGAAGATTTGATTGAAACATACTAAATACTCATTGTATTATCTCTTGTATGCCACTAACAATCCGTTGATGATTAAAGGTTTTTTACTCCTAAACATCAGTAGGAATTCTAAGGGGATTGAGAGGGATTATTTCGATGAATATTTACATTATAAATATAGGTATGAGTTATTTTACATGCGGACGGAGTGGTGTTATTTATATAGGTGGAGTGGGTATTTTTTGAATAAAATATTGAATAAAAATTTCTATCAATGTTAAACTATGTTATAATGATTTTTTAAAATATATAATTCATATATAAATATAATATAATTTTTTTAATAATTTATATCAAATTTATAATTCATCTTCATTATCCTATTAGAATGAAATGTAAAATAAGAGAAATTCTTATTTTTAGGAATAACATTTGACTTTAGGTTTTGAAATGTACTTTTTAGGTTTGGAATTTATGATTATTTCATATTAATGAATTAAATGTGAAATTAAATATATAATAGATGAAACCTTATTTATTTGAAGTTTTATTTAATTATTAAATCATGAATAATGTAAATTAAGATAAACTAGATATGCAAAAAAAAATATTTTTACCATTCACATGAGACTTGAAGTATTTCAAAAAATTGAAAAAATTCACGCTTGAAAAATTTAGATGTTATAATTTATAAATTAATATTAATTTTATAAAAATAAATATTTAATGTTATTAATTTTAGTTTTTAATATAAAAAATATGACTTATATGAAATAATTTAAAATATAGTTTATTAAAATTATGTGTATATATTCATTGTGTTTTTAAATCATTATATTTTTTTTATAACATTATAATTTTTATATTTACTTAAAATTAACATCAAAAATATTATTTATATAAGAATTTTTTATAGGAAAATTTCTATTCCAATATTCATGTTAATATTCTAAATGGTTATTTTACTATTCTATTATTCACCTTAACTATTATAAACACCACTTAATTATTTCACTCAATATTCAACTCAATTCAGCTCAAGGTTATATATTTCCATTTTCTAATCTTTTTATAGGTTTAATAAAATTTTGTTTCTTTTATATATTTTGGGCAGTGGGGTGGTGATTCTAGTAGATTGAAGCGATCTATATTTTTCCATTTTGTATTTTTTTTATTTTATAATTGTGTCTAATTGTAATGTTTGAGTTATAATTAGTTTAATTTCTGATTAATGTAATAGTATGAAATAAAAAATTTCAATTTATTTGTAACACCCCGAGATTTTGTGAAAAATATTCTTTATAATTTTATTGATTTCTTGTGTTGTACTCTACACCAAAAGGAGCTTACACTACACTCATTCCTGACTTGGCTTGCATTACATGCAATTACGATCTTCCACGATAGCGTGTGTAGTACGCAATACCGAGTTTCACTAAATCAGATATTATTATAATATTATTATGAACTAGCTGTTATGAATAGTAATACACACTTTGAAATTTTATAAATTTTATCTTTCAAAACGGACTTCATTTTTTGATTCGAAATATCAAAATTAGCTTCGGGTGAAATTTTTGTACTTTTCGGATAACTTTCATATTCTGATGAATAGTGAAAATTCCTAAATTTTAATTAAAAACAACTTTTTTAATCGAAATATTTAATAGTAATAAATTTTTAATTTTAGTGATTTTAAAGTATATTTAGTATATATTTTTAAAATTTAATACAATGTTGGTCATTGGATATAATTTCACATTTAAACCAGACATAAACAAGTGTCAATCTTTTGATATTTATTATCTCTTAAAAACACCCTATTTGTCTTGACGACGGGAATTAATTTTTAAATTAGTTAATGTAACTAATATGTTTTGAATTTGGTAAAATAAATGTCATTTTTGAATTCATAATATCAAATATATCTTAGGCCTAATTTTTGGTATTTTTCTGTAAACTTTCATTTTTGATGAATAGTGAAACCATTAAGTGGTAGTTAAAAAACTGAATTTTTTCATAAAACATAATTTTACCGCTTCTGAGAGTGGGATTTCGAAAATCTGAGAGACACGGTTAGTATCAAGGACTAAAATGTGGTTCAATGAGATGAAAATAATTTTTGGTGAATAGTAACTTTTTACTTTTTTTTACCACGATTAAAAGTAAATAGGGTAGTTAAGGGAAAAAATGATATTATTATTACCCTAACACATGTCCTAATTCTATTGGATAAGTGTAATTTGACATAAAACATCCTTAGGAATAAAATATTATCATTTAGTCCCACTTGGATTAGATTAGGACATTTATTATCAATTTATTTAAAGAAGGGTTAAAATAGTTAAAATCAAAATTTAATAACTAAATAATTTTTAATATAGGGTTATAAATAAGAAACATTCGACTATAAATATTAATTAGAAAGGTAAAAATATTTCCAACATTTATTTATAATTTTTAGACATTAAATAATTTAATTTATTTATGACACAATGATGATGTAGTAATTATCTTATTAATGAAATATTGCCACAATTGATGTTATAAATACCCAAATAAATGTAATTTGAGACTTTTATGAATTACAATAATTTTATATGTTAATATGACATGTTATTAATTATTTAATAAATTTTATCAAAAAATAATTCTGTTATGATTTTCACAAAAATCAATTACCAAATAGTGTCAAAATTGACATAAAATTGTTTTTAAAACAAATATTATATTATTAGTTGTTATTTTATTCCTAAAAATCTAAGTTTCGGAAAAATGAATTAGATAAAGTTATATATATTAATAATAAATAACATGGGGTTCTTTTGGCTTGATATAGTACATTTATTAACCTTATAGTGTAAGAAAACAAGAAGACACGGTAAAAGTTAAATTATCTAACATAAAGTTAAATCTAAATGGTAAGGTTAAAATTGATACCTAAACTTGTCTAAATTATATTGGATGAGAGTATTTCGACCCATCCCCACCTTATCTTCGAAATATATCAATTTGGAGCTATTAAAAACCGAATTTGACTTTATAATAAAATAATATGTTTAGTTATTCCGAAGGTGCCCCTCTCCTCCCTTATAAAAGGGCACCTCCTCCCTCTCCTCCTCACACCAATTTGAGCCTTCAAGCTCGGAAAAACCCTGCCCATTTCACTTCCCCACTTCCCTAGAAACATCCTAGAGGTCCTGGTCTTCTTCAAAGACCAATTGTAGTGCCCTAATAGGAGGTCTCAAAGAGGCATTTCAAAGAACAGGTAATGCCCGTTACTGATTCTTTCATCTTTATTTCTTCTTCCACTTATTCTTCTTTAATTATTTCATTATGAAGTAAAAACATAAGTATCACTCATATACTGATATGTTATTATAAGTATGAAACAACCATATTTTACCATCTATCCATCCAATGGAAAACGAAATCACCGTGCGTGCGTACGTACGGAATACCGTCTCCACACCACGGTGTAATCTATTTTCCACCACCACCTTACATGGATGGGTATAATGGTGAAAGTAATGAATAAATATGATTATTTTAACGTGATATTGATTCTTTAATATTATACATACACTTTAATACAATTCCTCGATCTTGGGAATGCTATCATCGCTCGTGCGTACGTACGGACTATCGTCTCCACGACGCGATGAGATTCACTCCCCATGTTAACCATTCATGAATGATTATAATTTATATATAATGAATAATAATGAAATATATGAAATAATAATGATACTTTATTTATGTATATATATATATATGTATGTATGTCATTTACTTAATTCCATTCAATTCAAAAGGGAAACGAAAACAGCGTTCATGCGTACGTACGACCTACCGTCTCCATAAACGGTGTATTTCATTCCTTTTATCAATCTATAATATATATGTATATGATGAATATATATTATATATAAATCATGTTTTACATTCTGAAATTATGTAAATCATGATATAAGTAATAATATCAAGAATGATAAGTCGAAACACATACGATAAATAAAATGATTTTACCCAAAACGCTGCTTTAACATGGAATTTACAAAAGAACGGGTAATATAAAGTCATAAGTGAAACATATATGATATCATAACAATGAATATGATTCTTTAATAATTCAATAACATTATTTAAATCATTATACAGGAGGTTCGGATACATACGAAGCATATTGGACCTAAGGTAAGGGATAAATTTTCAATCTCATTTTTATCTGAAATTGCTTATACGTAAGTATTTACTGGGGTTACGTTTATCATCCATAACCATGTTTTCTAAAAATGTTTTCATAAAATTTTTACCATTATTCCATGAATTTTTAATGTCAGTTTTACCATTTATTGACTTTTTACCACATTGAATAAATGGAATCTTTCCTTTAGCTACCACATATGGTAGTTTTTGACTTTTCCAGCAAAAGTACAAGGAGAATGTTATTTTTAACTTATACGGCATGAATGGATTTTTACGGTTTCATAATGCCTCATTTTCAAGAATCATCCTCTACAATATTGCATGATTATTTTCAACAAAACCCTTATCTTCTAAAATTGCATGGAATTTTGTGAAAAGAAAATGATTTTAAAGAAGAAAGGATATTTTCCTCAAGAATTCATTTCAAATGTTTTATCAAAACCATTATTCAACTAAGATGAAATTATTTCATATGTGTATGTTTTAAGTTTAATTTCTCTATAATTTACATGGTTCACTTTTCTTATGATGAAATGTCCGTTTGTTTTATATGGATTAAGAAATGTTGGGATGATGTTTATGAAACCCATTTTATTCTTTGGGTTATGATGAATGTTTTATGTTTATTTTGTGGCACAAGTAAGAATGATTTCATTATGAGATGGGTGGGACCTATATCTCCCTCTAATGCATTGGGTAAAGATTTTATATCTAATGAGATAGACATGACTGGAATGGTAAGTTAATCCGGTTCAGTGTTACAGGACTAAAACGAGGAGTGAACTCAATTCAGAGTGGGACTTTGTCCACTAATATGGTCTTGGCAGCAATGCCTTGGCTACTATGGAAATCATTACATGTGCTTACTGGATTCCACAGTTACATGTTTTATTCCCATGGTATTTTATCATGGTTTATGTTCCATTATGATCTATGCCTTATGTAATTCCATGTTTTATATCGTTGCTCATGATTTTGATGTTTAAACATTATGTTCATGTTTTTAAGTTCAAATGTACATGGTATGTTTTATTTTATCCATGCTTACCCTTACTAATAATTTGAGCTCACCCTCTTTACGTTTTATTTTCCCTTAGGATCAAAAGAAAGTTTTTAGGTAAGGAAACAAAAAGTGGAAGATCTTTATGGGAGATGTTGAAGATCTTTCACCACGATTAGAAGATTACGTTCCAAGTTTCCAAAGACAATAAACTATTACGGTCCTTGTGTGTCTGTTTTTGTTATGTATTAAGTATTCCGCAAAAGTAATGTAATGTCCATGTACGTCAAGCTTCAGTTCTCTACGTTATTTTTATGTATTGTACTATATATAATATTATTCCACTACATATTATCAATAGACAAATACCATTTATAAAATTTTGGTTGTTTCACATTAATAAAAATAAATTGTGTAAATATAAATTCATAGTGTCTATAACTCTTACAAAATAAATTTTGGTGAATGTATTTCCTTTTTAACAATAATTGAAACTATCCATATATAAAATAATGTGAAATACATTTATTGTTGTAATTAATCTAAGAAATCACCAATATGTGGAAAGAGTGACATATTGTTGAATGTGATATTGTTTACTTATATATAATCAATGCAGATTACAATTGATACATATTTATTATTAGAAAATAATCGGTGCAACCCATGGTCATGCACATGGATGAATGAATCAGTTATATTGATTCTTATTATGTTTCTTCTTTACTACCTACAACTCAATCATGTCTATTCTCTTTTGGTTCTTTGTGATAAATTTCACAACACATATATGTTTTATTAAAAATGAAAATTCATGATTTTGAGGATGACTAGTAACTTCATAAAGAAATACATCAATAAACACTTACACAATTAGTATATGGGTTTAGTTTCTACACAACCATTTGTTATGTACAACCCTTTTGAGTGATAATCAAGTATCATTCAATATATTTAATTTTTCAGTGGAAGTTTATATTTTTTTTCTTGTTGGTAGAAAATCATTGGTTTGTTTAGATTACATCCTTTCATAAGAAATTAATTGGTGATTTATGTAATGAAATCCAATACAATCCCAAAATATCAAAAAATATGACTAGATTTTAAATATTGATAATTAAAGGAATTATATTCTTACATAATTAAATGAGATAAAAATCATAGATATGAGTTGATATTATAGTACCACTAGGGGTTTCACTTTTAATTAAACATATAAACATCGAGGCTATGAATTTCAATTCCTAGATACTTATCTTATATAAATTAATTCAAATAACTAATCTTATAAAAGGTACTTCAATATGTGATCATACTTATTAAAACATTAGATTCATTGTTTGATATTCAATCTCCTAAAAACCAAAATGTATAGTATGACCGTCTGTAAATATTGATTTGAGTTATGAATCATGGAAAAAATTAATAGGATTTTTAAATCATGAATGATTATTTTAAATATAATAAACCCTTCGTTTAATCTTGTACATCCAATAATTAAATCTATTAAAATATTTTATAATAGTAAATAAATAAAATGTTAATTAATATACTAAAATCTACTAAGAATGTCAAATCATGTTTGAAACATGGGGAAATAAACTATACACCATAATGATATTCAATATATACATGACCATCAATTTTCATGGTTATAAACTAGAGATACATCTATTCTAAAACCATATAAACATTTTTTAAATAGATAAGGATTTTTTTATAGGAGAATAACATAATATCTTCCCTAAAAAATATGATAATATTATCTTTTACTAAGACATATATCTATGATTTATTCAAATTTATATAATATTAACCTCCCACCATTCACTAAAAACATACTCTGATAAAAACTATAGTGACCAATACCATTAATAAAAATATATTAGATCTTAATATATCTATATTCAGGACATAATAAAAACACAATCATGAGGACTAGAATGGTTCAATGTATTCAGTTATTAGATAAATTATCTTATTATTTCATGAAAGATATTCAATATCTCCCATAAAGATATTGACACACTGTATTATTTATAAATATACCAAACATAAACCTTTCATCATGACCATGACAAAAAGAACATAACAAATAGGGGGCTCTGACAATTTTTAAAGCTAAATAAGGGATTTTTCATTGATTAATTTATTATAATAAAGGCATTAGGGTATGATACAAATATGTGAACATTTAAAAACCATACCATACATATCATAGATCATATTATTGAGTAACAAAATTCATACTTGTAGTTAAGAAGGAATGAATCATAAATGAATCCAAAAAAAATTATTGATGGGAGAATAACATTGGTATAAGACTTATTTTTCTCAATACACATAAGAAATGAAAACAAATTCCTTAATAGTCATAGTTCACTTCGATGATTATAATAGTAGATTATGTTCACTCCATATTCATTATTCTAATTTCACTCTCAAGACTATAAGAGTGTATTGTGTTCACTTCCCATATTATATTCAAGGTTCACTCTTATGACTATTATAGTGGACAGATCCCCTGAACTAAGTTAACTCACAATTCCAGTCCTTATTATATCATGATATATCGATCTTACCCACTCATTGGAGGGTTATATATTTTCAAGACCACAAATCATATATTGAAAATAATAAAAATTCGTTCCACATGAGCATAAAAATCATTATAGAAAATACAATGGAAATAAAATGGCATCATAAAAATTAATTATTTCATTATAAAATTTCATATAAAGTAGCAATAGGTTTCATAAAGGTTTCAAAATAACTTAATTAATCCATGTAAATGAATCTAGTTTTATATAGTCATCCTTAAATCATCATAAGAAGTTAAAAGAATCAAATTTGATGTTATCATTAGAATATATCCATAGTAATGAATATCTAAAATTATAAGATGCACATCATTTAAGAAAAATAAATTTTAGGGATCATTGGAACATTTCTTTAGGAATATAAAATTTTCACTTTAGAAAATAGAACTATTTAAAATTTAAAATTGTAAGGAATTATAATGAAAATATTATATTTAAAATGAACCTTGGGAAATTTTAAATAAGTATTCAAATAATTTATCAAACATGAATGGATAAAATTTCATTCATGTATTATATATTAAATTAAAACATTCGATTCATACTTTTGTAAAGAAGTCAAAATTAAGTGATTTAGAAAACAACATGAAGATTAATTTTAGTCCATTTAATGAAATTGAAACAATATGTTAATTTTTCTTTCCAAGAAACATCAGATAATATTATAAATATTTTGAAAATGTGTTTTTAGAAAATATATAGAGAGGGGAAAAATGATTTATGATAGAATAGATAAATTATGTCATTTTTCCATTAAAATAATATTAGTCTATTAATTACATAAATTGAGGAAAATTAAATGAAAACATTTATTCATTAAAAAAATTTAGAGGATAATAAATTTGACATGTTTCATTTGAATTAGATCATAAATTTTTATATTTTTAAACTTATTAATAAACAATCTTGATAATCAATAAGATAGTAACATATAATTGTTACATCACGTTTGACTATATTCAGAGGAACTATAACCTCCAATATAATATATATAATTTTTTTATAATTATATAATAGAATCATATACATACTTGTAATATTATATATGTTCCTGCTATAATATTTGAACCCATATTTAATAATAGTTTTGTATTAATCTCATCATTTTTTTGTTAATTGTTTCATTTTTACGAGAATTTTGGTTTGGCATTTCCATTCCTTGTACATTGATAACAATAACATCAAAAAAATATTAATAATGATATAAATATCATATACATTCATTATAAAAGTTTGTAGGGTTCCATAAATGGTCAAGATAGAAAAATGAACTACACCGTTCATAAATATGGTAGAGCATACATATTCATGAAAGTTGTATTAAATTTCTGATGAATGGAAAAAATAAAGAAAAATAATAATTAACCATTAACGAATAAGAAATATATCATATATATCACATATATTTATTAAATATAACCTTATTACTATCATGTAAACTGGAAATGAAAAATCAATCACATCACATTATGGAGGGGACAATGTACACATACACACTAGGGATTGTATCATTTTTCAACGGATTGGATGAGGGGGAATAATGGGTTTTATATTCGAATAATTTCAATTAAAAACAATTTATATACTTTAAGTATATATTTTATAATGTATAACACATATTAAAAGACGTATAATAATAAATTAAATTGAATGTACTTGGTCAACAATTATACATCATTGTTGAGAACCCTATTTTATCTTAGACATTATGAATTGAAAGGATGTTATTTTTTAGGAAAAGGATGATCTATTATATAGAAAATGAATAAGGGAAGGTATTATGGTAGGAAGTTTCCATGATAATAGGATCATTAAGTGTGGAGAATATAGGAGAGGTGGTATCATTTTATAGGGGTGCGAAAGGAAACACTTGGAATTAATAAAATAATATATATATCACAGTAAATTATGGTGGCCAAAAATTTGAAAACATTAAAATTTAGAATTTTATGGGGTTTAAATAAATATATCCAGTCACATTTAGATAATTTTTTGTTACGTTTTATCATTATCTACTAGATAAACTACATTAAACTCATTTCAACCTTAACTATGATAATTTATCATTTTTAACATGTTGCATTAGTTTTGGAGAGAAAATATAAGAGGGAATATAATTTATATTTAAATTTTGGTTCTAAATTTGGAATCTATTTTATCAGATTTAATTTCTACACATGGTCGAATTTACATTTAATATATGAACACAAAATGGATGAGAAATAGTTTTTAGAAAAATACCCAATCTAAGAGTAAAAATAAATTTAACTGAAAATTTATTTATAAATTGAGATTCAAGAATTTCTTGATAAATAAATAAAATTATGATTTTATACATTTGTTGAAACACAAGACCAAATTTAATCATCCAACCATGCCAATATATGAGAATACTAAAAATAAATTTTAATTTGACTATAATATAACTAATCTTCACAAAAGAAGATATATGGATCCAAAATGAAGAATTATAATTTGAAATAAATTATTAAATTACATATGGATAAAATCATGAGAGAAACACTAATATAATATGATAAATTCAAGGGTAATGGTTATTTTAATGCTTTAACTCATAGTTTTATAATAATTATACCATTTTTAACTTGAAGAAAAATATTTATTATGGTCACTCTACCAAATAATGTTTCATTTTCTATCCCTGTTATAATAAAATTAATTATTATGACTCCCAATATGGAAGGAATTTTATCAAATTCAATGCAAATATGTGGAAAATTTTAATTCAATGTTTAAATATCAAAACATGATGAAAATCCATATTTTAGAAAAAAAAATTATTATGTATAAAATTTTTTCTATCAAAATATTTTTTTCCAATTTCAATAATTATATTATTAATAATATAATTAAAAAAATTTACTAGTAAATAATTAAAAAATAAATTCTTATTTGAATACTCTTGAAATGAATTGAAAGGTTGCAAAAAAAATCAATTTCCATTATTCATCGACAAATAAATCCTCTCAAAAAATATTAAAAAAATAACTTAATTTAATTTTCAAAATATTATTTAATCATTTAAGGTCATTTTTTCAAAATCATTTTCTATAAGATTTTGAAATTATAAAATTTATTTTTTCATGAAAACCAGTATAAATTTTTTAGTGGAAGATTTTATTTTAAATTTTAATAAGATATTACTAAATATTGAATAATTAATTATCAATATGATTAAAATATATAAAAACATTATATATTTTTCTTTTTAATGTTCTTATTAAAAATTTTTACTGATAATTTTAATTTATATGTTGCAATGATCTTGTTTAATGAATAATAATATTTTAATTGTCTATTGTGGTATGTTTACACTTGGTTTTTCATGTAACACTAGATATCAATTTAATAAAATTAATTTCCTATGAAATAAATTATGAAATCTATTGGTGTTATTAGTTGAATGATTTAATAAATGTAATTTTATTCACAGAAAAATATACATTTTCAATAATCACATACAAATTAGTCTTTTTCAGGAAAATCTAAAACAAATTACCCTAAGATAATACTAGAATGTTGAATAAAAAATTGAGTATATTTTATAAAATTAAAATTTTATAATTTAAGAATTTATATTTTAAAAAATAAAACATAAACAAATGATATTTTATAGGAAATTTAATTTTTAATCATTATGTACTCTTAATATTATCAATTAAAAAATATAAAAATGTTAATATATTTATTTTTAAATTATATATTTTATTAGAATCATACATTACAAGTAAACAACATAAATACAAAACACATTTAAAAAAGACCATAAAAATTATTATTTTCTAATAATAAATTTATTTAATCTTATACCATTAATTATTTAAATTATAATCATTAAGTATTAATAATTTAATATTTATTATAAAGTGAAAAATCATAATAATAAGAAAATAAATAAAAATTTTATTTTCCATAATAATTAATTTTTTTATTATCTTATTTTCTTATGGTTTTATACTTATTATAATTTTTATAATGTTTTTTTTCACATTATATATTTGTGATTTAAAAATGATTTCATTTCATTGTAATAAAATGTGAACTAATTTTACATTGTTATTGTATATATCACATGTTATCAATCACATGGAATATGGTCCAAAGGGAAATATACAGTAAAATCAATAGGTATCATGATATCTTCGATTGGATGGTATCTGAAAAAATACTACAACCACATTTCATATTTAATTTATAAAAATTAATTAAATAAAAATATTAAAGAAAAATGTAAACAATGAATACCATGTATTGGACTTTATATCATCACACATTTCCAACTATTATGGAAAGCCTTATGATAAAGACTATTGGTTCATGAATTTTAAAAAGACCCTCAAATACAACTAGAACCCCGACTTCATGAACCTAATAATGTTAGGGTGTGACTCTTCTGTTCATATCATGAGATATCTCAACATAACCATCATCATAATCTACCATCTTCACTATGGTTAGGTCTACTACCATCCTAGAATTTAATAATATTCTATGATTTTTTATTCTGGGGACAGAAAAAAAAATATTTTTATGCACTGAACATTTTAACCTGTTGAAAACAATCATTATACCTTAAGGCCCTTGGTTGCAACATAGTCCTCAACAAACCCAAAATGTTAATTCCTTATAAAAAACTTAACATGTCATTCCATTAATTAAATAAGTTATTACTATAACCCTAAAACAAAAAATATATAATATAACCACTCACCATAGTATTATCCCTCATAATGTGACATGGTTTTCTAAAACATATATAATTTTACATCTTCGTGAAATAAAATTCCCAAAATACGCTAAATTCAAAGAAACCCTTATAGGGACCAAACAAATATGGCTAACCCATGACCAATTCATAATTACTTTTCCTGAATAATAGGTTTACTACTCTCACACAATATAGGGACACTCAAATGGACATGCATTTTTACTTAATGTATTTTTATTAATAAATTTATGTAGATAACATAAATATTCTTCGTTGATTACTGAGGTTTTCTTGTTGGTTCATGTATTTTGTATCCATTTCATCTTAGGGAAAGGATCCATATTTGGAAAAGGGAGTGTCAAAATAATACCTTATTTATTTGGTTATATTGAGTATGTTAATTATTGTGTGTGTGTGTGTGTATTTAAAAATATATGTTTTTTAATTCATTCATATATATATATATTATGTTCTATTGGATGATTTTTTATGTATCATGGGAACATTAAACATATAGATTAAACACACTAATGTGTTAGAGGATCATGGTTATGTATTGTAATTTAAAAAATAATGGGAAAATAGTTCCCCATGGGTATATTGAGAGGCACGGAACTATTCACTGTCCCATGGAAATGAGGCCCACCATTTGGGTTAGTGACATTCCTTATTTTATTTTTTTCAAGAATCTCAATTAAATATATTACACATTGCATGCTGTAATTTTTTACAGTATATTATAACATGTCAAACAATGATTCAATGATCATTTCATAGAGTTTCAAGAAAATGAAATCAAGTTTTAATATTTTTAGAATGTGAAACAGTTGTTTTAAGGTGATATTCTAAAAAATACAATAAACATATAATGATAATAAACACATTATATTTATTTTTTATATCATATTTCATGATATGATGATATTATATGGTATAATATCCATGCATGTAATATACTATTTAGATGTATTATCTCTAATGATAACAAGAAATCATAAAGAACCTCATCGAAATATAATTTTATTAAATGATATATTAATATCAATATATGTGACAAACATTATATAAAGTCTAGATATCATACTAATTTAATCAGTTATAATTAAAAATAAATCCTATTATTTGTTATCTAATAAAAAAATTATCATTTATCTTTAATGTTTCATTTGATGAAACATATAGATAATAAAATTT
The DNA here is from genome assembly GCA_963277665.1 of Viscum album. Classification (NCBI taxonomy): domain Eukaryota; kingdom Viridiplantae; phylum Streptophyta; class Magnoliopsida; order Santalales; family Viscaceae; genus Viscum; species Viscum album. The sequence continues at coordinate 400,060,627 of OY728125.1, forward strand.
ATTTTTTAACATAAATCATGTACACTCTATTTTGAATGTTGGGTAAAACTAATAGATATTGGATATACTTAAAATTTAATGCATTAACACCCATTATTTTCTCAAATATAGATAATTTCATGTATAAGTGGTGAGGGGATGAATTGTAAGCCTTAAATAATTATATTAGTCATGAAAAATGAAATTTTATCAGTGATAAAATTAAAAAAAATACATTGTAAATATGTGTTATAAGTGTAAAGATTTCATAGAGTATAATAAAATAATATATAACACAATTATTTCTAACGTTTTTGATTAATTTGATCCCACATATAATCCTTACACACTCTTTTACTCTTTAATTGACACAATAATTCATTATTACCTCTCCAATGAAGGGATTGAAAACCCTATTACAAACCTACCTTTCAATGGTCCAATGTAATACTAAATATCATAACTTTTTCAAACCTAGTGGTGCAACCCAACCCCCTTCCATTATCATAGATTTATAAACAACTCATCCTCTTACCTTTTTCTAGGGACATGGTAAAAAATATGTGATCATTCTTTTTAATCGGTTTAGCATAATTGAGACACATCATTTCAGTAGATTAAAAAAATTAAGGGACTTGTGTTATAACCAGAAGAAAAGTATTAAATATAGAATAATGCATCACATTCAAATGTAAAATAATGATATCAGAAAAATATATTTTCAAACTTTCTCATCTGGGGACAAGAAGGTTGTTCCTTTTGTAGTGTTTTAGAATATTGTAGGTGTATGACAAGAATTATAACATCATAAACCTAGAACAAAACTAGATAAAAATAATTTTACTTTTGAACTTAACGAACCTTATTTATCTCAAATATGAATTCTGAATATCTCAAATTTTATTTTCTTCAGTGATATTTATAGATGAATTCATAATCACAAATATTTTGTGGAATAATATCCCTGGTCTAAATCATATGTTTTCCCCTAAATTATCTTCACAACTGGTAATCACATTGGTTGTATATAAAACATGGATCTATGATCTATACCATATTTTAAAAAAAACACAAATATCGTCAGATAAATTATTTCTCTACTTGGAGATTAGGATTTGTTCTCTCAACCATAACTTGAGAATATTAATTAATATTATGTTTACTAAAATTTATTCTCATGGTCTTATCTTAATAATTATATCTACCATAACATATTCTAATAGTCCTTTTAGATATTATGTTCTACATAAATGTATCTTAACCTCCAATGAATAGTGATTTATAACTTCTTCCTATAACCAATTATATATTTTAATAAAAAATTCAAAAAAACTAAAAATAAAATCATTTTAATAAGAAAATAATTTATTAACTTTTAAAAAAACCATGAGAGTCTATTGTGGATAAAAATAATAAAAGAGTAATGAATTATAGTTTTACAAAGTTGATTTATTTAGAAATTTTTATAATATTTTGTTTTCTACTTCAGAATTTGTTGGAATATTCTTAACCATGTGTTTTAAAAAGGAAAATAATTATTCCATTGATGTATCATCAAGTTTATACGTTAGATAATATTACTATGATAACATAATGTATATTTCCAACTTCATATAATGTTCTATCTAAAAACAGATGTTTTAGTTCCCTCTAGAAAAATAAGTATAAAGAATTTTTATTTTAAACTAATAATTTGATTAAATAAATAAAAATTAATCTTTATAAATAAAAATTAATCTTTTCCTCACATATAAGACATTCCAAATCAAAAAAATCATAAGATTGGTTACTTTAATTCATAAGACCCACTACTAAAAATGTAAAGGTAAATACTGAAAATTTATACAAACTAGAAAAATAAAGAGTTATAAGCAAGTTTTATAAGGTTCTATTAACAGATTGTAAGGGTCAATACTATATAAAAAAATATAAGAGTAGGAGTACAATGTTTCAGTCTAATATTTTCTGTAAATTTAAAGTAAAGGCCATACATTATATATTCTATAATGTGTAAGATAATTAATTTATTTAATGACCAATACATAATAATTAATATCTACATGTATTATTTTATGAAGATTCATAAATTTTTAAACATAGACAAAAATATAAAACCATTGATGCATAAGTCATTTTAAAAAGAAAATATGATACATAATATTTTTAAATATGGGAAAAAAATCATGTATATTTTATTATACATAGAAATAAATTCACCAAAATAGAATAAAAAATAGAATAAAAATAATAATAATAAACAAAAATCAATAAGTAACTATATTTAAGTAATTAAATAATTAATGTTTTTGAATTTATAGTTACCAAAATTGTTAAATCCAGTACCAATGAGCCACTCAAAAATCAAATATTTTGATAATAACAATACCTTATCACACTCTCCTCATTTTATAAAGATTAAAATGATAAAAAAATATTCTATCATATTCAATAATAAAAATAGATATTATTTTGTGACCAAGATATATTAAAAACAATAAATATCATGTTCTAAAAATTTATAAAACATAAAGAATTTTATTATTATTATATATTATATAGTAAAATGATTAAATCTACTAAATGATACTCTAAAACAATATGCATCAATAAATATTTTAATTAATGAAATAATTCCTCAAAAAATCTAACAAATTAAAAATAAATTAAAATTTAATAATATAAATATAATTAATTGGAAATATCCCCCTAATTTATGCTTATTCTCACTATAAAATTAATAAGGTAGTTTTTACACTGTTGTTCACTCCTCTTATACAAATGATTTTTAGAATTATAAGGATTGGAATATCCTTATTTATGATAGTGAATATATTATAATTTTTTTTAATAAATTAAAAAAGATATTTGATGAATCAAAATAATAATATATTAGTAATTTCCAATAATTATAAAATAAAATAATAATATCATTATTTCTTTACCAAAAGAAAAATCATAATGTTTAACATATGCAAGCATGCCATATTAAATAATTAATAATATATTCATACTAGTCATACCATATCCTCTTACACGGTTAGGTAAAGATTCATAGTTCAAATTGTATTTTATTAAGATAATTTAGTAACCCATGATGTATATTAGTTAGTCCTTTTATAATTGAAAGTATATTTAGATAAACAATTCTTCTTTGATAAACAGATTGAAATAATTTATGAAAAAATCATATTTATAATTTCTAAAATGACCATAATTATAAAATTAATCAAGATAAATATGTTACCTTTTTTCCATTGGTGATTTTTTTGTTGACTGTAGGAAGTATTCCATTAAAACCATTAATATACATTTCATGTTTAATTTATTTATAATTTACATCCACCAAAATTCATTGAAGTTTTGTCTTTCAATATCGAATTTAGATGAATCGTCCTTCATGATTTTTTCATCCTTAATAAAACTATTCTCCTTATTTAATGATAAAAAAACCTTCTCATTTATACTAGATTTAGTATTCTTCATCTTTCTATTTTCTTCTTTCATCAATTTATTTTTCACTTTGACAATTAAAATATTTGAATCCAATTTATTTTTCTCCTTAATCAAACCTTTTTAATATTTCATCAATATTTGAACGGAATCAATAATAGTGAATATATTAATCAAAAAAACATCAACATTTTCTTCAAACTCATTAAAACAAGAAATATTACATCCAAAATAATGGTTGGAGTCATAATAATAATGTGAATTACATACCACTTGCATGCTAATAATTAAACATATATTTCTATGATTCTTAACTTAATTCCCCCTGAATATAATAGAATTTTAGAAAGAAGGTAAAAAATGAAATATTATTAAATTTATCGATAATAGAAATATTATGAAACAACTTTATTCTTAAAAAATCCACACATGGAGTTTTATTTTAAAAAATTCTTTTAGAACCCAAAGATTTATTCTATATATTGTTGATCTTTTTTCCTTCCTTTGATTCTTCATCCTTGTCCAGTTTTTATTGATATAGCCTTAATTCCTACTCTCATAACATATAGAATCTGAATTAATTATATTAAAATTTTTAAAACCTTTCTTATTATCCTTCATCATCATATTTTGGTCTACAATGGACTATTTCATCTTAATTTCTTTGAATACATGTTTTATAACTATATTTTTCATAGCCTTTGAATCATTTGAAGAACCGAATTCATCATTTTATGAACTTGAAGAAGTAAAAATAGTTTTCTTCTTTTCATCAACATTATTCTGAATGATTTCATCTCAATATCATACTAAAGGACTGATCCAATAATCTCATCAAGATTATAATCCAGAAAATTATTTATTTTATTAATAGAATTGTTTTTAGAATGGAAAAATATAGGGAAAATATCAAAACAAATAATCAACTGTGATAGTTTTTTCCAATGTTTTATGAGTAACACTCATTCCATTAACAATACTAATAAATTTGTGGATTATTTCATTAAATTTTTTATCCAATCATGACGTCATGATGTTCAAATATCAATATCCCTTGATTGGTTCTCTGTGATTTTTTACCATTATCAGTGATTTATAAATTAATCATATCTCATCAGATTTTTTATATGCATATACATGACTAAAAATATTCTTACTCATCAAAAAATATAATATAATCATAAATTTTTATGTTAAAACATACTTAGAGGCATTATTACTCACTATGTAATCGAGGTCAATGTTATGTAGCTTGTATTTTTGTAACACAATAGTATAGTGTTCAATGATATGGTGCTTTTGGAATATATCCATTAGTGATTTTAATTAACCTTTATCATTTCCATCAAAGTAAGTTAGTCATTGAATAATCTAGCCATCATTCTCATTAAGACCTACAATCTATAATTTGATCATCCAATTAGGCAATTAATTTAAGCATAATGATTACTATTATAATACTTCTAAAGTATTCATTTCCATTATACCATTTTAATATAAATTTATCTCAACAATATTGAGAATTTTAAGCTCTAATTCTAATTTTATTTCTTTATATATTAATGGAAAGTATAAAGGGGGTCAATTGTATACTATAAATAAATCAGATTAATTTATATAATAATGAAATTTATATTGGATGACAATATTAATCAATTTAATCAAAAACATTTTGTGTAGTGAGTGTGAATATTTTATAATGAAGAATAAAATAATATAAAAAAATTTAATTTATATAATTTTGTATCAAATTTATCCTATATATTCTCTCAACATGTTCATTAACTCATTCATTTTTTTGTGAATACACTTTAACCATGCCTTTCAAAAGGGTGAAAGTGAAATTACAAACATTATTTTCACTAGAAAAGGGCACAACCAAATCTCAAAAAAAATTCACAATTAGAGGAACAACACAACCTTATTCCTTTTTCTCAATAAGAGGAACAAAAAGAACTCTTTCAATTTTCTAGGTATAACTAAGAACCAATGTGATCTTGATTTCATTATTTGGATAAAAAACTTGATGCATTTCCATTTAAAAGAAGAATAAACACATGTTTTTTTAAAATCAATAAAATCTATTAAATATAAAATAATATAGCACCTAGAAAATAAATAAAAAACAATATTTTAAAAGATTAAAATGGTTTAATAAAGTTGAGATAAGAATCATTGTACCTTCAATATTTATATTGAATAAATATATTTTAGAGAACTAGTAATGTATTAATAGTCCAGAAGCCTAATTGATAAAAAAATCAAAATTTTAACATAGCTTCACATTAGTATCTCGAATATGAAATATATATCTACAACTACCTATTTTCATATAACATATATATAGAAAATTTAAAAATGAAAAATATCTTTATTATAACATATTTGATATCCATCACATTGGTGACTCTTAAATTATCTTAACATACTATAATCACAATTATTAAATATGAAACATGGAAATATTATTTCTATTTATGATTAAGTTTTTGATGCATATTGTCTGATAAAATGTCACACTATTACAAAATTAAGTATAATTCTCTTTAAATTAATATTGTGATGTAATTTAACAATTTGTTTTCTAATATATAGTCCCATGGTTCAGTCATGATAATATTTTGTACCAGAATGTATTCTCATAAGCCTCCCACATATTATGTATGTCATCAATCTAATATTATCCTCCACAAAATAATGATTGATGTTTTTATCCAATAACTCTATCAACCTTAAAATAATACAATCTACAAACTATGAATACCATAATTATTATAAAACAATAACATAAGAACTATTAAAAAAAGAGTGTAAAACATGACAATCCATAATGGATAAAAATAAAAATAATAATAAAGAAATAAAGTTTCATAATTTTTTCACAATATCATAAACTTATGTAAATACATTATAATAAATTGGTATCAACATAAAAATTAATTATATCTGAATAATCTTTTATTTTCTTAACATAATATCATTTTCAGATAATTGATAATTTTATCTTAATATCACTATGTTGAGCTTTATAATAAGATAACGTTATATCCAAACACATAATAATATGTTCCTTCTTGAAAAGGTGTTGTATTGAAATCATAATTTTATGTACAAAAATAAATGTAAATATATAATATATAATAATTGTATTAAATTCATAAGATTAAATCACATATAAAAGTTTCCAACTATATAAATGATTAAGATAAATTACATCAGTTTTTAATAATCAATACTTAAAATTTAAGGGTAATTACTACAAACATAAAAATAAAATAACAAAAATAAAATTTATATGAAGAGTGATTATGGGTCTTACAATGGTTCAAAAGGTTTTGGATTTTTTTTCAAATTCCAAAATATAATAGTAAAACTACAATTCACAAGATCTAATACTTATCAAAATTTTCAAATAAAGAGTGAGAATAACATATTCTTCAATGGGTAAAATATTTTTATTAAAAAAATGACTTTGAAATATATTTGATATGAATGAAATCAAGAGTTGTAAATTGTTTTTTCAAATAGAAATCAAAAAACATAAATGTGTATGATATTATAAAAAATAATAAAATATTTGAAAAATTATTAATTATAAAATTATTTTCATATGATATAAAATATACCTAGAAAAACATTCAGGAAAACCAACTGAACAAAATAATAAAAATAATAATTTCATTTAATAACACGTAATAAATTAAAACTAATATAAATAGTTTAATATATAAATATTTGGAATAAATAATTATAAAATAAATATATCTAGAAATAAATAATTTACATAACTCATGTGGCCAAACATTTAGAAAGAATTTGGAAATTGAACTAATTACTACGACACAACAAAGCATTTTAGTAATTTTCATGGATATCTCATCAGTTCTTATAGGAAAATATTGTTGTCATAACTTTTGTTACGGTGGTGTTAAAATGAGTGTTAACTTATTGTGTGTTCTCCTATATAAATCTCTTTACCTCTCCTTTATTTTCTATCTAAGGTACAATCATACCATGGTTATGAGGACAGTTAATATTCAGTGTTATTTAATTCAGATCGATCCATGGTCACACCATGAAGATGAACTCTATTGGTAGTTTCATCAAATATTCCTCACATGTAGTATGTTTATTAAGACAATAATTATGAATAGTTAAAGGTAAATAGTTTTATCATATATATTTATATGGTTTTGGATTCAATTTAGGGTTTTCATGGGATTTTTGTTTCTTTATTTCCCCTACTGTGTTGAACTACTATTTTTCAATCTATACAAATCTATAAATTTTATTATACATAAAGTATAAAATTGAATGGGAAATTTTTTTGTAATTCTAGAAACACCATGCATCAAAATGATTTTTAGTTTATTAATATAACTCAAAAAAAACTGATATCATTTTTCAATATTTTCATAACAGTTCTATCATTTTTACATAGTTATGGTAAAGAAACATGTGTTTTTAATTTGGTTAATAAGTAAAGTGGAAGAAATATTATTAGTCATATATACATCATCACACATTAAAATAAATTTTTGTCTTTTTTTTATGTAATAATCAAGAAAAAATAATTTTATAAATGATTCAAAATAGTTCATGAATATTATTTTAAAATGATAATATGAGGTATATTTTTAATATAGAAGACACTTTTATCAAAAAAACAAACATTCTATCACTATAAAGACAACACATAAGATAATTGTTTTTAGAATGTTAGTTGTGATGTCACGACTCAGGTGCCACTCAAAGGTTCCCCAAGACGGTGGGAAATATAGCCTCAAGCATGCCTCCTCGTATGCTAGAGGTTATTGAATAGTAGTAAGGGACTATGGTGTGACTATGTGGAAACTATTCCCTCATGTTTGATTAGAAAACATTGGATAAATAATAACAAATGAAATAGATGAATCATGATATAAATGAATAAGAATAAATCACATTAATAAGAATCCAACAATAATAATACACTCATAACATTAACTATACAATATAAAGAAGGTTATGATTTAATGTTCTATCTCTATAAAGAATAAAAACATGTGTATAAGGTAGGATATGATATAGTAAAATAAATTTTGTAAAAAATGACAAAAGAAACCCAAAAAATAAATGAGTATCTCAAGCACTAAACCTTTCATCTAATACAACATGTATCATAATGGATGAAATCATTTTAGGTGTCCAATGAAGGCTTCTTACACTTTAAAAACTGCATACATATGACTCTCTCGGTTACCAATGGAGGCTCGAGTAGTGTGTCATATAAATATAATTAGGCCACCAGAAACAAAATATATACCATTATGTTTACATATACAAATTAATAAATAGTTTTTTAATATATATAAATGTAATGAAATGATGAAATCATAAATCTGAAATGATTCATCCTCAAATAATAATTCATCTTAACATTATATAATTTAAAAATTCATTTATGTTCATTTTATAGGAATAAGTCACATGATGTGTAACATAATTGAAAATATGTCATAATAATAATAAAATATTTCCCATGGTATTATAAAGGAATCCTTGACCTCAGGGGCAACCATCTCATAGTAGCAACTCATGCAGTCTAGAAGTAAAAGGGGTCTTACTGTAATCCATGGGTCATCTCCCAAGGCATGCCACTATGATGATTATAAATTCTCCCATGGTTCTTGTCCCTATTAATCTCATTTTAGTCATTATTGGACCTAATTAGGTGAATCAATGGAGCAAAGTGTCTGAATATGTCAAGCTGGACCCAAGGAGTGTATCCAAGCCATCCTAACATTCATAAAGATAGTGAGAGGCATCCTAAAATGTCATGAGGGGATTATGATAGTAGACATGGACTAGGATTCATGGTGAGTAAATACCTTTTAAATAATATCCTTGAATCTTAATTGATTACTTTGAGTTCTCAATGCATTCACTCAGAAATCAAATTCTGGGTCAAGTACAACCACCCTTTTTAACATAAAAATGTGTACATAAAATAGGAACCTTATACTTATTATATTAAGTTAATTAATTCATATAATACTAATTATATTTAATAATTTATTTCTTTCATTCTATTTCCTTTTATATTAAGTGGAATGGATAAAAATTATGAGCTACCATTTATTAGTTTAGTTACAAATTCATTAATTAGATTCATTCCCTTACGTTTCATTACCATTCCCTTACATTTCATTTCCATTTAATTAAATTTAATAGAACCATGTGATATATATATATATCTCTGTGTGTGTGTGTGTAAATTCTATTAAAAATTTATGATTCATTTATTAAATGCAGAACACATACCTTATACTGGTGAAGTTATAATTTTAAACACACTACTTGTGCTAACCATACCACATTCATAATTTATTATCAAAAATAATTACATACCATTAACACGGTAAAAAATAAACACCTTAATTATGTTTTAAATAAACCCAAAAGGATTAAAAATCCATTATTAAGGAACACTTGTACTTGTGGTGGTGGGAATTGAGGTCACAATATCCTAATAAATCTAGATCGTCAATATAATGTTGTCTATAATATGAGTTTAATGGTTATAGTAAAGGCATAAAAATTTAATAACCAATTCCTGGTGATAACATAGTGTGAACAATTATGATAGTTTACTAAAACTTTGATACTATATGGATGATTCATAAACAAGCTAATAAATTATTTAGGACTAAATTCATATAGTATTAACCCTTAGATTGTCCTATATTAAAATAAGATGGATCCACTGATCAAAAACCTAATAATAGTGCATATGAGAAAGCATCAAAATAGTATCATTGAGAGGAATACGAAATAATAACAATCCTAATGACTAAAGTGATTACATGGAAGAACCCAATGAGACAAACAAAAATTGATTCAACATATTGGAAGGGAAGAAATCAAAGAACCCATATAAGTATGTTTGAGAGAAATCAACAGGAGAGGGGAGGATCAATTCTATCAGCTTGATTAATTGGGACAAATAATTAATTTTATAAGGTTATTAGGGTAAACATACACATTTTTATCATTTTAACTTTTTCTCATTGTTTGGATACATAGATTTCAAAACGGCACACAAACAATTCCCACCTAGTGTCCTAAGATATAACCCACACGGTTTTTGTAAACAATTTTAAATAGCGTGCACAAAATGTATTTTGTGGCTCTGCTAAAATTTCAAACTACTCGCAGGGGTGTGAGGTTCTATGGACATGGTTAGTGGAAAATGTATGCTCATATTTTCCCATTCAAAGTCCCTACACTATTAGAGAAAATAGTGTGGGTGGGTAAACACAGTGTTGACTAACCATTTGGAAAAGTAATTATCTCCCCTTTCTAGGGTTCTAAGCTCCAAAAAAAAACAAACACCCTCAAATCATCCATGACCTCATAATGAATCTATAATAATTCAAAGATAAATAATTAAAGAGAGATTTATAATATCCTAACCTTATATAGAAGCTAGGATCTTAAATTATTCCACTCTTAAAGGAGATTGTCCCCTAGTTACTCTTCCATGGTAGGAAAAATATTGTCTTAGAATAACTCCAGCCACTGGGAACATATGTTAGAATCCATCTCCAAGGTAAGATATTATAAATTCCAATACTTCCATGTAACCTTCACTAATCGGATAGACTATATTCATAGGTCTTTTGTTCTCTGATCAATGAATCATATGTGATACTTATCAAACAATTCATTAGAATCCAACTCAATATCATCCGGATAAAAATCATGAGGCATATAAACATGATATAGGAAAATCATTGATAAGTGGAAGATTTAATTCATGGAAAAATACCTCTAAGGTAATATAAATCAATATAAATCCATCTAGACTCTTTCCATTATATTAAATGTCTTGACTGAATGAGGAAACAACATACCTTGCATCTATATCCATCTATTCAAAGGTATAGGTTATAACATTAGGAAAACATGATCATTGTCCTTGAACAAAATAGTTATTCAATGGAGATCAACATAAGATTTAATCTAAGTCAAAGTAGTAGACATATGCTTCTAGATCAACTAAACCTACCCCCAAACAATCCTTCATGAGATGATGACCCAGTTGTGCCTCCTCTCTAGACTATAACTTAGAAATGGGTGAACATTACAACCTATAGTATAAGGCCTCATAAAGATTCATCTAAATCATTACAAGAAATATATTATTATATATGAACTATACAAGAGATATATGATTCTGCCGTGAATTTACATAATCAAGGATACATGATCTGTGAATTTCCTCTAACACCTGTATCATCTGATCTAACTAGTCATCTATTTGGGGGTGAAAAAGGTGCTCAGAAAAACCATGGTACCCATAGATCATTATAACCGCTATGAGAATTATGAAGTAAATCGTGAATCCCTATCTAAATTTATTTTACAAGGGACCCTGTGTGGATGTATAATAACATAAACATACACATTTCTTATCTCATCCACTGATAAGGTCTCCTAGATAAAAATTAAGTGGGATAATTACGTCAATTGGTCTATAAATACCCATATTGTGTTGTTGCCTTGATTCAACCTTAGTAAGAAAACTGAAAATCCATAGAATGATCTTCAAATTTCTAGTACAGGACATGTATGATATGTAACGAGACAATAGGTCATTGGTGATCTTCCATCACTTGTAGATAAGTGGAACAAATTGTGATACAACTGTTATTCTAATGATTTATCCCATGAAAAAAATAATGGTGATTCATATCATGATAAATCATTGAAATTCCTGGATGAACTTTCCACATAAATGTTTTATAATCTCAAATTAGTTTCTCTCTCATATCTATAGGAACCCAGATAGTCCCATGAATATGTATGATTTTATCTCCATCCACAGGAAAAAAATTGGCTGTGGGTCTACTCCTAAAATTCTCTCTTGGAGAACTATGTCTTCAAGACCATAGAAATTTATTTCAATATACCTATCAATGGGTGAAGAGGTAACTGTGAAGTGTGTAAGATAATAATTCTCATGAATCTCAGTAAAATATTGATGTATCTCAGAAAATAGTGCCATCAATCTCCATTCATCACCGGATTCTGGAAAATCATGTGCCTGAGTTTTTGGCTCAACACATCTGCTACAAGAGTTCCCTTTCTAGGCATATATGCATGATAAAAATCATAATAATGATGATATTCAAACCATATTCACTTTCTAAGATTAATCTTACTCTATTTAAATGTATATTTTATATTCTTTTGGTACTTATGAACCCAAAATTTCCCACCCATATGATTGTGTCTCCAATATTGTAAGGTGTGGAAAACTACTTCTAGGTCAAGATCATGTGTTAGGTTACTAAGATCATGTGGTCAAAAATAGAGATACATAGACACAAAGACTTTATCCTTCGTTATTAGAACTAAACTAATATCAATTCCAAAAGTAACACTGAAAACTATATAGACTCTGTTAGAATTTGGAAGAATTAGGATACGGTTTGTAGTAAGCCTTCCTTTTGGATTCTTAAAGGAATTATACAATTTTTATGAACATAGGAACATCACACAATTATTGGTAAGATAATAAAGTTATGAATCAAGGAATGAAAATTCCTATATGAAATTCATATAATGTCTAACTATTCCCAATAAATTTCATATATCTAACATGTTCTTGGGATACTCCCAGGGAAAAAAGTGTTCACATTCTCTATGATAATAGATACTTCATATTCTGAGATGATATATCCCAATAAGTGAACTTTTTAAATCGATAAGTGGAAATTAGAATAATTATGATAAAGGGGTTCCTCTATCAATGTGTTCAAAATGAAATCAATGTGTTTAGAATGGTCTCTACAAGTATGACAATTCAATATGATTTCATCAATGAAAACCTTGAAAATGGAACCGATATTGGGATTAAAACCCTATTCGTAAATTCCATTAAAATGGTGGGAAAGTTCATAAGACCAAATGGAAAAATAATATAATTATATAATCCATACTGACTTCAAATATACGTACATGGTAAATCCGAAGGCATGAATTGTCCTTCATGATAACACAATATTTGGTCAATTTTTACGAACACCCAAGATCCTTGGATATAGTAAAATCAATCATCTCTCTGAGGTAGTAGATACTAGTTCATAACCATAATAAGGGTCAACATTCATTAATAAAATCATATTCATAAGCTCTCATCTGCCTTCCTACAGAAAATCTTGGTGTAACCCCAAGAAGAAGTTCTAGGTAAGATAAAGTGCTTTGATTCTAAATCCTTAAACTTATTTTTGAGCTCCTGGTGCTCAGTAGGTTCCCTACTATATATAGTAATAGATACTTTAGCTACTCCTATTACAATATAAATCGTAAACTCTACCTCTCTCTCAAAATGTCATCCACAAAAATCACCACGAATGATATACATTAAATGATCTACCATAGTAGGAAACATTTTCAAATTTATTCTCTAAACCATGAAAAGGCTGTAAATCTTGGTTGTCAGTTCACAAATCACATGATTCTCTAGTCCATATCTACCATCCTAGACATTCCACTCACCCTTTTTTATATTAATTCCAACATCTTTTGATGTAAATAACACCCTATGGTTATTACAATCCATAAAGTAAGGATATATATATTCAATCGATCCACCTCAAGAATGACTTAAAATAATATCATATCAAGGATAAAGATGTCCAATAGGAAGGGATATCTACTTACCTCAAAGGGGAAAATCCTAGTATTTGTGTATTACCTCTATCCTTACTTCAAAGAGTGCGTTTATGGTCATTAAACAACATAAGTACTGAATTTCAATCCTAAAACATTCCAAATTTGATAAAGAGGAAACATATTAAGATTAAATTTTATAAAACAAAGTGGATACAATAGAAGAGGCTACATGAATAGTACCTTATAATTTATATGGTATTGTACTCCCAATCTCGGGTATCTACTATAAATCATGCAGTTGGAATGATATAGGGACCTATTCTATAGCTATACTACCCTAATCTGGCCCACACTACTATTTTTAATAATTATAATCCCAGATACCATGGTTATGACCTCCTATTTGGCATGTTCTATTGATGCTTCTCCAAATCCTCACCTAATGTGACACAACTTATCCTACCCCTGATAGTGGAGATGGTATGGATGCTATTACAATGGAAGTAGGGAAAAATATAAGGCCCCAGCCTTAAACCTTACTTAATCTTGAGTTATTACAAGATTACACATTTAGGATCTTTTCGGGTTTAGAGTTTTAGAGAATTAGATCATAAAACATTCATTACATTCCACATATAAACAAAGTGTTTACATAAATATATTATTCATCATTCCCACAAATGGAAACATATTTAAAATAAAACATGGATTCAATCTTGACACTTCCTTGACACTATCATCATATCATGTACCTTTCCCTTGACCTGTGAAAAACATTTCAAAAAAACTTGGGATGAGCATAAAAAGCACAGTATGAGTTATAAAAACATGGAAAGGAAACATGGGTACATATATACATAAGAGTGAAGTCATACTTTACCCATAAAACATAAGCACATTAACATACCTCATCAAATCATGAGTAAATCATTTAAATCATAAGACATAAAGGTAACTTGAGGCACTCATAACATTATTACGTAGGGAGTAACCCTCTTGGTTACGTTTGGAATACCCATCATAGTATATTCCCTAAATATCTTTGGAGAAACCTTAACGTTTCACTCCTTCGCGTTACCCAATGCATTGGAGAGTTATATCGGGCTTACCCGCCCTTAGTTTATCACGGAACCACCCGTCTTCATAATAATGCCCAAGAACCATAACATAATCGTATCACATAAAACATGCATAAAGGAAACATAAAATTTCCACATTTCAATCACAAGATATCAATACCACACAAAAAACATTGTAAAAACCATTTTCAATACCAAAATAAAAGAAAAGTAAAACATGGTATTTATTTTTCTTTTAAATAGAATGTATGGCTTGTAGAGGAAGCTGAAACTCAAATAACGGTCACGACGGCGGAGAAGTCGTTGTCACCGCATACGTACGACAAAAACATTCCCTTTTTTCATTTAGTAAACGCTTCGTATAAAAACGATTCCTTTTGAATAAACGTAAAAGTCAAAGGGGTTTATACACCGTATAAAAGAAAGTTGTGTATAAAATAAAATATGCCTCAATGAAAGGAGATTGAGACGAAGTCTCATACCTCGTATCCGACTTGACCCGGCCGTTCTTTAATCTCCTGAATAATAAACTTGAGTTAATCTCTACTTGCTTATGAACCTTTTTCAAGTTCATTATTCCTTTTATACCATGTTATGAACATCATGTAATCATTTAAGTTAATAACGTTCATTTTGTTGGTATTTGGTTCTTAAGTAAAAAATAGACTTCTTACACTTACATGTTGTTAATTTGGTCAAAGGTTCGTTATATCCAGAATGATATTAATGATTTGGATAACATATATATCATATATATTCATAATATACATGTATTTATATTATTACATCACATTTAGAGGTAAGAAATGAAATGCACCGTTCATGGAGACGGTAAGCCGTACCTACGCATGAACGCTACTTCCATTTCTATTTCGTATTTTCTAGAATGGAATCATAATTATATAAGAGTATATTATAATTCCAGTATAATAACATATATAATATCATTAACTTTATCCTTTACACATCCCAAATATGGTATTAACGAATCAAATCACTTTTAGGGGGTGGTAGTCCGCACTTCCTAAAATGAAGATATCGTGTTTACCCATACTGGAAACCATAAAGGTATGCCCAAAATGAAAAAAAACAGAAGCTTAAGGAAAACATAAACATATTATATATCATATATAAAAATAGTTACATCATAATGGCCACCTTTGAATGTGTTAAATGAGTATTGAACAATCATCGTTTCGGGAGGCAGAATTTCTCCATCAATGGAAACCATATGTTCTTTAACCATTTGATGTAGTTGTGTGAGAGTGTAGCTCAAATTAATAATATAACAACATCCTAGTATATTGAAGATACTTTTGTGGTTACAAAAGAAGTAAATAAAAAGAGTTTAGGGGGTTGGAGAAGCAAAATAAAACAAATGAAAATGAGAGAATGAATTACCTTTAAAAGTGTAACTCCTTTTGATTTGAGCCTAAAGGCTTCCTTCGAAAGGATTCTTCCCAAAGGGAATCCTATAGGATGAGGAGAGGTATGTGGAGAGAGTAAATGGGCAGGGTTTTGCCGAGCCAAAGGCTTGAGGAGTGTGTGAAATGAGGTAGAGGTGGGGGCCTTTTATAAGAGGAGAGGAGGGGCACTTTTGGAAACCATGAAACTATTATTTTATTTGAAAATGTGTATCGGTTTTTAAAGGTCCCACATTGATATACTTCGTGTATAAGGTGATAAGGGTTCAAAATAAACTCATACAATATGTTTTGGACATGTGTAGGTTTTAGAGTTTTCATTATCTTTCCATTTTATTTAAATCGTTAAATAATGAGGTCATCGTTGCATCATCATGATGTCATAAATACTTTAATTTATTGAAAGTCTAAAAATTATAAAAAAAATACTATGATGTAGGAAATCTTTTTAGCTTTACAATGACTATTTATAATCAAAACTCTGATCTTTATAACCCCATGTAAAAATTGTTTTCGTAAAACATATTATGTTTGTGTCATTTTTACTTTTACATTAAATAAAAAGTTATTTATGTCATTTCCCTACCAAAGTGGATCCATGGGGTCCCTAAGTTGACCCATGGCTTGTCTTGGTCGGCCATGGCTCAACCAATGAGTTTAGGACTTGTTTCAAGCTCATCTTCTTTTATTAAAGCATTATTTTTGCCTTAAACTACACTAATTACCACTAATCGCGATTAAAACTTAATAAGTTACTATTCACCAAAAAATTATTTTAATCTCATTGAACCACATTTTACTTTCGAATGACAACCATGTATGTCGGATTTTTGAAATTCAAAACACAACGATGGCAAAATTTCATTTAAACGGAAAAATCAGTTTTTATAAGTACCACTTAGTGGTTTCACTATTCATCAAAAATTGAAGTTTTTCAAAAAATTACCAAAAATCCACCCTAAGCTATATTTGATATTCCGAATTCAAAAATGAATTCTATTTTACAAAATTCAAAACATATAAGTCACATTAATTAATTTAATAATTAATTCCCGCTGCCAGAGAAAATAGCGTGTTTTTATGAAACAATAAGTATCAAAAGATTGACACCAATTTAAGTCCAATTTCAAAGTGAAATTGATTCCAATGACCACCATTGGATTAAATGGTAAAAATATATTCTAATTTCACTTCAAAACCAATTCAAAAGATAATATAATCATATAAATAAATTAGATTAAAAAGCAGTTTTGATGTAAAATGCAGTATTTTTCACTATTCATTAAAAAATGAACATTGTCAGAAAAATACCAAAAATTCAGACAAAGTAAATTTTGATGTCCCAATCATAAAGAATAAGTTTATTTTCACAATCATAGTTTATAAAATTTTCAAAAGATAGATTTAAAAAGGGTTCTCCATCATAACGCAGTAAAACAATCTTTTAAGAATATTAGTGTATTCCATGCTTAAAATTGGATTTATTTTCATTTTAAGCCTCTAAAACACTATCTTATTCATTAATAGACATAGATAAAAATATCTAGTATTCATTACTTACTTGGGATGTTACATCCTTCCCCCTTTAGAAAATTGCGTCCCCGAAATTTATTTACTTATCGGGTAAATGGGGGTACTTATCCCTCATTGCATTTTCAGATTCCCATGTTGCCTCTTCAATCATGTGGTTTTTCCACAAAACCTTTACCTGGTGAATCACCTTATTCCGTAACACTTGCTCCCTGTGGTCAAGAATCTCGACCGGTTGTTCCTCATAAGATAGGTTCTCTTCCAGCTGAACTACCTATGGACTCAAAACATGAGATGGATCTGGAATGTACTTTCTCAACATCGAAACATGAAAAACATTGTGTACCTGAGATAAAATCGGAGGTAAAGACACCCGGTATGCAACTGATCCAACTCTCTCCAGAATTTCGTATGGTCCAATGAACCTTGGACTCAACTTTCCTTTCTTACCAAATCTCATCACACTTTTCCAAGAAGAAACCTTGAGAAAAACATGATCACCTACCTCGAAAGATAGATCCTTCCTCCGGTTATCCGCATAACTCTTCGGCCTGCTCTGAGCTATTCTCATGTGTTTCTGAATCAGCTGAACTTTTTCTGCCATCTATTCTACCAATTTTGGTCCCATCAACTTCCTTTCACCCACTTCATCCCAGAAAGCTGGAGTTCGACACCGCTTCCCATATAATGCCTGAAATGGTGCCATCTGTATACTGGAATGAAAACTGTTATTATATGAAAATTCAACCAAAGAAAGATGTTGGTCCCAACTTCCCTGATAATCCATAGAACAAGCTCGTAGCATATCCACCAATGTCTAAATTGTTCGTTCTGACTGCCCATCTGATTGAGGATGAAAAACTGTACTAAAATTTAATTCAGTACCCAACAACTTCTGAAGGCCTTTCCAAAAGTTAGAAGTAAACCTGGGATCACGATCCGATACAATGGAGAGAGTAACTCCATGTAACATGACTATCTCTTTAAGATACAAACAGGAAAGTTGATCAAGAGAGAAAGTATCTCGTATAGCAAGGAAATGAGCAGATTTTGTCAAGCGATCAACAATAACCCAGATTGCATTATTACCTCGAGATGTCTTCTGTAATCCAACAACAAAGTCCATGGATATATTCTCCCATTTTCACTCTGGCACTGGTAAAGGCTGAAGCATCCCTTTCGGTAACTGGCGCTCTACTTTAACCTGCTTACAAGTCAAACACTTCACAGTAAAATCAGCAATATCTCTTTTCATTCCATCCCACCAGTAATACTCCCACAGATCTCTATACATCTTAGTACTGCCCAGATGAACTGAAAACGGAGAACTATGAGCTTCACATAACAACTCTCTCTTCAACTGTGAATCACAAGGCACACACAATCTCTTCCCAAATCTCAAAACACAATCATTATCAATGTTGAATTCAGGCAACTTACCTTTCTGAACCAGCTCTACCTTTTTCTGCAACTCACTGTCTTGCTTCTGTGCTTGCTTGATTCTATCTGATAGAGAAGATCTCACTGAAACCTGAAACAAAATAGAAGGACTTCCTGCACCAACAACTTCTATGCCAAATTTCATCAAATCCTTAACCAAAGGATCACGTTCCAAACGCAACATTTCTAATGAAGCATTGCTTTTTCGACTCAAAGCATCAGCCACTTTATTTGCTTTTCACGGATGGTAATGAATTGTACAATCATAATCCTTGATAAATTCTAGCCATCACCTCTATCTCATGTTTAACTCTTTCTGAGTGAATATATACTTTAAACTTTTGTGATCGGTATATATTTCACACTTTACTCCATACAAATGATGCCTCCAAATTTTTAAAGCAAAAACAATAGCAGCTAATTCCAAATCATGTGTAGGGTAATTTACCTCATGAGTTTTCAACTGTCGTGAAGCATAAGCAATTACCTGATCATTCTGCATTAGGACGCAACCAAGTCCTTTCAATGAAGCATCACTGTATATAACAAACTCACCATTCCTGGAAGGCAGTGCCAAAACTAGAGCATTCACCAATCTTCTTTTCAATTCCTGAAAACAATCATCACATTCTTTTGTCCAGATAAACATAACACCCTTCTGAGTTAGCTTATTCATTGGACTAGATAACTGTGAAAAATTTCTAACAAACCTTCGGTAATAGCCCGCCAAACCAAGGAAGCTACCAATCTCGATTACATTTGTGGGTCTTGGCCATTCTTCCACATCTTTTGTTTTTGCAGGATCAACAGTTATTCCATCTTTAGAAACAATGTGACCAAGGAAAGAAATTTGTTGCAACCAAAACTCACACTTGCTGAATTTCCCATACAGTTTCTTTTCTTTTAAGGTTTGAAATATAACCCTTAAATGTCTTTCATGCTCCTCTTTACTTTTAGAAAACACCAAAATATCATCAATGAAAACCACCACAAACTTATCCAAGAACTCATGGAAAATTCTATTCATTAAGTCCATGAATACAGCAGGTTCATTGGTTAGCCCAAAAGGCATTACTACAAATTCATAATGGCCATATCTCGTTCGGAATGCGGTCTTCAGAATATCTGCCTCCTTTACCTTCAGCTGATGGTACCCCGATCTCAGGTCAATCTTTGAAAAAAACCGAGCTCCCTGGAGCTGATCAAACAAATCATCGATATGAGGCAAGGATATTTGTTCTTAACAGTGATGTTATTCAAGGCTCTATAATCAATGAAAAGTCTCATAGAACCATCTTTCTTTTTAACAAATAAAACAGGAGCACCACATGGTGATGTGCAAGGTCTAATGAAACCTTTCTCTAATAAATCTTGCAATTGCTCCTTCAACTCTAAAAGTTCAATTTGTGTCATTTGATAAGGGGGTTTTGAAATTGGCTTAGCATCAGGAACTAAGTCAACAGTAAACTCAACTTCTCGATCTGGTATTATTCCAGGAAACTCATCAGGAAAAACATCAGGATACTCATTTACCACTGGCACATCATTAATCTGAACAGTACCTTATTTTCTATGACGTGCGCAAGGTAACATTCATTTCCATCTTTTACAAGTTTCTCGGCCTCTTGATTTTTTATCAAAATTAAGGGTTCATTCTTGTAAACAAACTGAAAGTCTTTATGAATAGAAACTTCTTTAGCTCTACAGTCAATCTTAGCATGGTAAATAGAGAGCCAATCCATACCCAGGTAAAACGCACGGCCGATTGTTGCCTATCGACCGGTCAAACTTCCGGTTCTCTGCTAATGTGTATAGCAGCACTCGGGTCGAATCCTCGACGATGGTACTTCGTAATAGTCGATTGTTTTTAGTTGATTGTATTTTGATTGGGGGGGTTTGTTTGCAGATCTTAATTGAAATATTTAATGAATAATGTTTAATTTAACAAGTTGATAAAGATTGGGGTGAGTTCAGCATTGGGGAGTTAAGCATGTGATATCCTTGAGCCTTACTTTGTATTGCATTAAATTAACACCCATGTCATAAGTTGACGTTGATTGGAATTCCTAAGTGTGAAGGCTTTAATCTAAGCCTTAACTTAACTTAGGGTTCTAATCTCAATCAAAACTTATTTATGGTAGTGTATTTATGGTTCCAATAATCCATGGAAACCACTCTTTAAACAAAACATATCATTAATCCATGACATATTGAGTTTAACATACACAATATTAATTTAAAGAATACTCATCGAGCAAAACTCTCAATCACTTAACATCCCCAAATTATAACTCACCCCAATGAGAGATTTACTCAGCCATTATGATGTTTATTAATCTGGTAATATATGTTTATGGTGATTAATTATAAAGAGAATAAAAAGAAAGGTACAAGATAAGAGTAGTGTGCCGAACACACACACGAAATATTTTGAGAATCAAAAATGGAATTTCGATTGAATGAGGAAGCAAGATAAGGTACTGTAATTTAAAATGATTCAAACTATTTTAAGACCATGAATATTATACTACAGAAGGTGGAGGAGAATAAGAGATATTGAAGAAGTAACTTGCATTAAAACAGAATTACAAAGAAAGAGAATTACAAGATTACAAAAATGAAGAACACAAAAGTAAGTGAAAACAAAGAGAGGAGGAAAGGTCTATCAAGTGAAAACTTGAGTATGGCAGGTCCTCCCAAGCCTTTGGCAAGTATTTGGTCGTGCCAATATGATATCCTCTCTTCTGAAATGCCAACCCCTCTCAAGGAGAGAAGGGGAGAGTATTTATAGCCCAAGGAGTGGACTGTTTGCATTCCCAATCTGTCCCTCCACTTGCATCGCCAATTTGGCTATTCAGAAAGCCGAAGATTCAAATATCTCCTTCTTCAAAGTTGTAGAAAATGATGTTGGACGACTACTGTAAAAATATGGAGGCATTTGGACAAGTGGAGCCAACGTTATGGCGGTTTTATTAAATAATGGTAAACTGTCCATTTCTATCCATGGTTTTTCGATGGCCATAATGTGAAAGGGTTTTTGAATATGAAGATGCCTTCAAATCCGAATTGTTTCTTCAACACAGTCGGCCACCTATATCTCCTCCTTCACACTGCAAAATCGCAGCTCGATTTGATGCTTACATCAGGAGATATGTCATGCATACTATACTGAATTTAATTCTCGGCCAGAATGGTGGGCTGGACTTCAAAGATTTATTTGGGCCCATTGTACTTGGATTTGGGCCTTGAAATTTTTATCCAAGATGACATGTAGTTTCCCCCGAATTATGGTGGAGAGGTAATGTTTTTGGACTTCAGTATTGAGCCCAGTAAATCAATCTTCAAGGTTGGTCCAGTTTGTTCACAGATTCTTTGGTCTTGTTTGTGAGGACCATATAACCCTTTAAATGGCATAATTGGACCATGGTTCCTTCTAATGAAATGTTGTATATTGAAAGGAGAATCCTAAAAAACAAGAACCACACAATTTGGATCAGTATAGTGACAGTTATAATTAAAACATTAAACTGACTCAATTGGACTACTTCTAAAAATGCTCAAATATTATACTTAATATTAAAACATTAATATTTCACACAAATTATGCACATTTCATATAAAATAAGTAAAGGGGGAATATAATAAGTCATGAAAATATTAATAACATCAACTCCCCCACACTTAGATTTGCGCGTGTCCTCATGTGCAACAAATATAAAAACATGACAAAATTATTTTCACTCACCAACAAATATTAAAATTTTGTTTTCTCCAATCAGGGGAGGTTTGGAATATTTCACTCATCCATATTGAATTACATCACAAATTTGGTTCACAATAATGCATCAGAAACAATTCATTTTTTCATGTTCAAGGTTTGAATTAGAAAATGTAGGCACTCAAAACTTACTCTTCTCAAGATGATAAAAATGTATTTTAGGAGGTTCACTCATTCACCAACAAAAAGTGAAAATCAAGAGTTTGTAAGAGCTCTCAGCTTCCATTCCCAAATCTAATGTGTACAAGAATCAAGAGGTCTTTTAAGGGGTTTTTCAGTGGCTATGGGACGGTAGGTATATAATGTCCAAAGGAAAAGAGGGGTTAAAAACACCAACATGGAAAAATCAATGCACATTTTTTTTTTTGAAATTTGATTTGAAAGGAAATAGAAACACATATTTACAAGGGCATGAATGTGTGATGAATGAAAAGTGAGGGAGATAGAAAATGGAATAGGGTGAGATGATGGAATATGTACAACATGGAAGACTTACAATAATGTCACAATACAAGATGATTAAAGTGTTCTTTTTTTTCTCTTTTTGCTCTTTTTTTCGAAAGTTGTGCTTGAAACAAGTCTCACAGTCATCTCCCAACCCATGTTTGATCTTCTCATGGAACTAATTTTAGTAGTTATAACACGATCAAAGGTTGATGATGAATGATTTTTGACCCACCCAATACACAACCCATTCCCTTTTTTTCATTTTTTTTATAATTTTTTTTCATTTTTTTTGAACACTTTTCAATGACTTTTGTACAAATGACAATTACACATATACACCCCAAAGCTCATAGAATTACAACCTCTCCCCCACACTTTAATGGATGCTTTCCCTCAAGCATATGATGACACATTGGAAATCAATGAAAGTACGCCCAAAAATGAAGTCCATTCCCCCACACTTAAATTTCAATAAATTTTACAATGAAAATCCATGAAGATGTTGGGTGGGACAAGGTATTAGGCTTGTAATGTGGCTATAAAAAGAAAGGTTCTCATAGGCTCAAATGGGCTTTCAAAAGTAGGATCAATGTAAGGGTAACGGGAGGCTATTTGGCTATTCTGATTCTCATGTGGCTTAGAAAATGCCTCTATCATATTAATGCACACAAAAGATGGAAATTCAGCTCGAAGGTCTACAAACTCAAGACTCACAATCAGTGATTAAGACACACAATAAAAAATATGGCCATAGATGACCTTGGCATGAAGGTTAATGTTATTCCACACGGTAGGGGAGAATCATTTTCCACCAAAAATTGTTCATTCAAAATGTTTGTTATTGACACAAAATTGTTTACCCATTTTTGAGATAAAAATTCAATATATTTGAGTTTAAAACAAGCCTTTTGACTCCCCAAAATGGTTGGACAGAATTTCAATATTTGATGATTAGTAATTATGACACCCCTTTTTTTGTTAATTTTCATTTTTTTTAATTAATTTTTTTTAAATTTTTTATTTTTAATGACACATCCACACAAAAGAGAAAATAGAAAAAAGGCTGTGGAAGAATGTTGTAAAAAAATGAGAGGGAGAGAGGAAGAAGAAGAAATAGAGAGAAGAAGAGAGGGAAGAGAGAGAGAGTTAAAGGGAAAGAGGTGCCCCTGGTTTGGATTTGGTGGGTTGCCATCTCCATCTAGTGGTGGGTCGGCTAGAGAATTTGGGGATTCGGTGGAAGTCGAGGTGGTTCCAGGACAGTGGGAAGTTACCTGAAAAATAAAATTCATTATTCATCTAATGAAAATCTAAAAAGAAATTGAAGTTTCATAAAAGTAAAAGAAAACATGGGTTTCCTCCCAATAAGCGCTGCATTTATTTGTCTACAGCTGGACAATTTTAGTGGACTACCCATAGTCTGACGGTGGCCATCGTATTTTCTCAACTCCAGTGTGCTTCAAGAAAACCTTTTTCTTTGGGAGGCCTGATGATTCATTGGATAATTTCTTCCCATCCTTATTGGTGTGCTTGCAATTCAATGGGGGTGGAAAGAGAATATGACTATCCTCCCTTTGGTCTTCAATGTGAGGAATGATTTTATCCACAAAGTGATGATTTTCTATTCTTGGAAATTCAGGAAGATGTCTTAGTTCTGATGGTTCATTTATGTAAGGTTCGGATAACACAAAAGTAGAGTATGAGATCCCAATTTTTTTTGACTCATTTATTTCATCACTTACCGATGTAGAGTAATGAGGATTAGTGGAGTCATAAGACTGAATAAAATTTTCAATATCCTTTACTTCAATGTTGTTCGCCAAAGAATGGTCAATTTCAACCTCACCAGTGATCACTTTATTAATTAGGGTAAAAATATCACAAACATAACTACCATCAGGACAATATAAACACATTGGTTCAAGGTTCACTTCACATATAACAGAATTTTCAGAATCATGGATAGGAAAGGATGGATTTGGGATAATCTGATCTGAATCAACAAATGAGCATTCTAGTTCATTTTTCTCATTACCATCCATGTTGGAGAATTGGAGGTCAGAGGTGAGATGATATTCCAAAGAGTTTTCAAGATCCTTTAGATCAATGTAGTTTGCATTTGTAATGTCAACATCAATTTCACCGTTAATCACTTGGTTAATGAGAATACAATATTCACAAACTCCTCTATTAGTAGAACAGGAAGAACATGATGGATTAGGATTCAACACACTCTCAGAGGGAGTTTCAGAAACATGGATTGAGAATGCAGAGTGATCCTCATATGGGTATCGCATGGCTTGGAAAATGTTGAACTTGACCAGTTGGTCACCGAATTCCATGGATAAGATGCGAGCATGGACATCAATTTTGGTTTTAGATGTCATAAGGAATGGTCTTCCTAGAATTAGGGGAGATCGAGAAGAGTTCGTCTCACCTTCCATGTCAAGGACATAGAAATCAGCTGGGAAGATAAGATTATTGACCCGAACAAGAACATCCTCAATTATCCCCTCGGGACTGGTAGTGCTTCGATTGGCTAATTGAATGACAACACCCGTTGGGTGCAAGGGACCTAGACCAAGGTTGGAGAAAATGGATTTGGGCATGACATTTATTGAGGATCCAAGTTCTATGAGTGCATCATCAGAGTTGGAACTCCCTATTTGACATTGAACTGTGAAGGTCCCTGGATCTTTGCACTTCCTGGGAATGGACTGTTGGGTTGAAACATTTTCAATGTTCCTAAGTTTCCTCTTATGGGTGCACAATTCCTTAAGAAACTTGGCATACTTAGGGATTTGTTTGATGGCATCTAAGAGGGGGATGTTCACTTCAAAACGTCTAAACATGTCAAGCATTTCAGGATCAGGTTCAAAGGAATTCTTAGGCTTGGAGATGGCTTGAGGAAAAGGAATTGGGTTCCTTAGAGGAATGGAAGGAGGTGAAAAAGTGGATTCAAGTTCCTTTTCCAGCTTTTTGTTCTTTTCATTTTCTAGATCAACATCGAAAGGGGAGGTAGAGCAATCATCATGGGCATAGCAATTTTCTTTCCCGATCTAAGTGCAATTGCACTTACATTACCCTTAGGGTAGGGTAATGGTTGAGCTGGGAGTTTGGATGAATTGGATGGTTGTTGCTGGCTTAGGTGGGATGCAAGTTGGCCTATTTGGGTTTCAATGTTCTTGAGGCTAGAACGGGTGAAGGAAGCAAGATCCTCTACAGCACTTTCCCATGGTTGTTTAGAAGAAGAGGCTTGTCCCAAATTGGGTTGGCCTTGATTTTGGTTCTTGGGAAAGCGATTGTATTGGGTGGGGAATTGGGAAGTCTCGTTAGGATAGTGGAATCCAGGAGGAGGATTGTTCCTTTGGGGTTGAGGAACAAAAGGATAAGGTTGATGGATGTTACCACCACTTTGACCATATTGGAACTGGTTTGGATTTTGATGAGGTAACTGAGGAGGATGAGAAATGGGATTACCATACCTCAGAGGTGGGATAAAGGTAGAAGAGAAGGGCTCAGAGTGGGGTTGGTTGAAGTTTCTAACAAACTGACCTGATTGTTGAGGGTTGAAGTTTCACTGAGCATATGCCGTATTGAGCTCCATTAGACTAGATGAATCAGATGGATCATCTTGAAGTTGTGGACATGTGTCAGTCGGATGAGATGGAGAGTTGCAGATTCCACAATTCTTGATAGGTCCAGGGAATAGTGACTGTGGAGAAGATGAGGTTGGGGCTTTGGTAGCCACCGCTAGTTGACGCACAAGACCTGTAAGTTCACTCATCCACTCAGTCATCTTGTTGGGCTCTATGGATTGATTCTCTTGGGCTTGTTCACTTGAGCATGTGCTCAAGTATGGAATTGCTGCGTGTTTGCAGCCATGTTGCTTATGAGTTCTCGTGCAGCTGCAGGAGTTTTGTCAACAAGAGTACCGCCACTTGCGGCATCAATGAGAGTTCGCTCCATAGCCAATAACCCCTCATAGAAGTATTGGATCAGGAGTTGGTCAGGGATTTGATGGTGTGGACAAGTTGCCACAAGCTTTTTGAACCTCTCCCAATACTAATGGAGTGATTCATTAGGGAATTGACGGATGCCGCTTATTTCCTTTCGGATAGAAGCTGTTCGAGAAGCAGGAAATAATTTCTCAAGGAAAAGTCTTTTCATGTCAACCCATGAGTTTATGGAACCAGGTGGGAGGTAGTAGAGCCAAGACTTGGCAGAATCCGCTAGGGAAAAGGGGAAAGCTCTAAGCTTGATTTTTTCTTCAGAAACCCCTTGAGGCTTCATGGTAGAGCATACTACATGGAACTATTTAAGGTGAAGATGTGGATCCTCACCGGCTAGCCCGTGAAAATGAGGGAGAAGATGAATCAAACCCGATTTGAGTTCGAAGTCAGCTTCAATGATTGGATATTGAATACCAAGAGGTTGGTAATTCATATCAGGGGCAGCAAGTTCTTTCAATGTTTGTTCCCTAGGATTGGCCATATCTAATTCAATTGGTAGGGAAATGATTGGTTCTTGGGTGATTTGGTTATCCCTAATGGTCCTCCTAAGTCGACGAAGAGTTCTATCAATTTCAGGGTCAAAAAAATCCGAGGGATTGTTTGGGAGGCTGTAGGGCAATCAGAGAGATTTAGAAAGGATGAGGAAGATGGGTTTTCCTTTGTGTTTTTTTTTCAATTTTTTTTTTAAATTTTGTTTTTTGTTTTTTTTTTTTTGACAATAACCAGAAACGAATGACTACTTAAAGCACCATCCCCGGGAACGACGCCATTTGAAACGCACGGCCGATTGTTGCCTATCGACCAGTCAAAGTTCCGGTGCTCTGCTAATGTGTATAGCAGCACTCGGGTCGAATCCTCGGCGATGGTACTTCGTAATAGTCGATTGTTTTTACTTGATTGTATTTTGATTGGGGGGGTTTGTTTGCAGAGCTTAATTGAAATGTTTAATGAATGATGTTTAATTTAACAAGTTGATAAAGATTAGGGTGAGTTCATCATTGGGGAGTTAAGCATGTGATATCCTTGAGCCTTACTTTGTATTGCATTAAATTAACACCCATGTCATAAGTTGACGTTGATTGGAATTCCTAAGTGTGAAGGCTTTAATCTAAGCCTTAACTTAACTTAGGGTTCTAATCTCAATCAAAACATATTTATGGTAGTGTATTTATGGTTCCAATAA
Source organism: Viscum album (assembly GCA_963277665.1). Lineage (NCBI taxonomy): Eukaryota > Viridiplantae > Streptophyta > Magnoliopsida > Santalales > Viscaceae > Viscum > Viscum album. The sequence goes on from OY728125.1 coordinate 400,089,609, forward strand.
TCCATGGAAACCACTATTTAAACAAAACATATCATTAATCCATGACATATTGAGTTTAACATACACAATATTAATTTAAAGAATACTCATCGAGCAAAACTCTCAATCACTTAACATCCCCAAATTATAACTCACCCCAATGAGAGATTTACTCAGCCATTATGATGTTTATTAATCTGGTAATATATTTTTATGGTGATGAATTATAAAGAGAAGAAAAAGAAAGGGACAAGATAAGAGTAGTGTGCCGAACACACACACGAAATATTTTGAGAATCAAAAATGGAATTTCGATTGAATGAGGAAGCAAGATAAGGTACTGTAATTTAAAATGATTCAAACTATTTTAAGACCATGAATATTATACTACAGAAAGTGGAGGAGAATAAGAGATATTGAAGAAGTAACTTGCATTAAAACAGAATTACAAAGAAAGAGAATTACAAGATTACAAAAATGAAGAACACAAAAGTAAGTGAAAACAAAGAGAGGAGGAAAGGTCTCTCAAGTGAAAACATGAGTATGGCAGGTCCTCCCAAGCCTTTGGCAAGGATTTGGTTGTGCCAATATGATATCCTATCTTCTGAAATGCCAACCCCTCTCAAGGAGAGAAGGGGAGAGTATTTATAGCCCAAGGAGTGGACTATTTGCATTCCCAATCTGTCCCTCCACTTGCATCGCCAATTTGGCTATTCATAAAGCCGACTCTTCAAATATATCCTTCTTCAAAGTTGTAGAAAATAATGTTTTCCGACTACTGTAAAAATATGGAGGGATTTGGACAAGTGGATCCAAAGTTATGGCGATTTTATTAAACAAAGGTAAACTGTCCATTTCTATCCATTCTTTTTCGATGGCCATAATGTGAAAGGGTTTTTGAATATGAATATGCCTTCAAATCCGAATTTTTTATTCAACAAAGTCGGCCGCCTATATCTCCGCTTTCCCACTGAAAACTCTCAGCTCGATTTGATGCTTACATCAGGAGATATGTCATGCATACTATACTGAATTTAATTCCCGTCCAGAATGGTGGGCTGGACTTCAAAGATTTATTTGGGCCCCTTGTACTTGGATTTGGGCCTTGAAATTTTTATCCAAGATGAAATGTAGTGTCCCCCAAATTATGGTGGAGAGGTAATGTTTTTGGACTTCTGGATTGAGCCCAGTAAATCAATCTTCAAGGCTGGTCCAGTTTGTTCACAGATTCTTTGGTCTTGTTTGTGAGGACCATATGACCTTTCAAATTGCAGAATTGGATCATGGTTCCTTCTAATGAAATGTTGTATATTGAAAGGAGAATCCTAAAAAACAAGAACCACACAATTTGGATCAGTAAAGTGACAGTTATAATTAAAACATTAAACTGACTCAATTGGACTACTTCTAAAAATGCTCAAATATTATACATAATATTAAAACATTAATATTTCACACAAATTATGCACATTTCATATAAAATAAGTAAATGGGGAATATAATAAGTCATGAAAATATTAATAACATCACCAGGATAACATCAAACTCTACTAGAGGTAGAAAAATAAGGTTTTCAAGTAGGTTCTTTCGACAGATAAGGATATGAAGATTCTTATAAATTCTTTTTGCCTCAACATTTCCCCCAGGTGTTTTTTCCAAAAGTTCAGGAGTCATTTCTTGAGATGGTATTCCCATTTTACTAGAAAAGGTTTCTGAGATGAAAGAATGTGTAGACCCCGAATCAAACAACACACTGGCATAATCTGAAAAAACAAACAAAGTACCTGATACAACTTCATTTGATGGCCCGACATCTGCTGAAGTAGTTTCAAAGGATTTCACCACCCCTTTCTGCTGGTAGTCTAACTGCTTCCCATCATTCAATCTCTTTGTCGGGCACTCGTTTTCATAGTGACCCATCTCATTGCACTTATAACATTTCACTAACTGTAAATCAAATTTGTTCTTACCTTCACCTTGATCCTGTTCAGTGAAATCACGAGCCTTATGTCCCATATTACCACATTGGTAGCACTTTCCAGAATTCAGAAGACATTCCCCATCATGCATTTTTCCACATTTATCACAAACTGGAAACTTAGTTTTCTTACCATCAGACTTTTTTAAAGAATTCTTACCTTTCTCCTGCCACCTCGGTCTCTTCTTCGATTGGTTGTTATAGAACACTTGGTCATCGGAAAACTCCATTTCCACCTTCTCAGCACATCGAACAAGCTTTTCATAACTTTTAAACTCACGATAAGCTAATTCCCTTCGATATTTTGGCTTTAATCCTGAGTAAAAACGATTGATTTTACTATCATGGTCTCGGATAAAATTTGGATCATACCTTGCCAATCGAGTGAACCTTTCTTCATAGGTAGCCACTGAGTCTTCCTCTTGTCTCAATTCCAAGAATTTATTTTCCATCCTAAGTCGAACAGCCTTAGGAAAATACTTCTCATGAAACATACCTTTGAAGTCATCCCAGTCAAGAGCATCAATCTCATCGGCGTCCCTGATATTTTTAACCATAGACCACCACTGATCTGCTTCACCCTCCAAACGGTAAATAACAAGACTAACCTTTTGATTATCTGAACACCCCATGACATCAAAAATCTTCTCCAGTGCTTTAATCCACCCTTCAACTAGCACATGGTCAGATGATCCTCTGAATGATGGTGGATGTTGCCTCATGAAATGTTCCACCACTGTCATGTTCCTCTGCGGTTGATCTGGCTGATCTCGTGCATGGATACCACCACCATTTATCGCTTGAGTCAACTGCGCCATTACTGCAACAAACTGTTCAGTTCCAATTCCGACCATTTCTGGATGCTGATTCGGAAGGTTATTTCCTTCTGTATGCCTTCCTAGCACTGCTTCCCTATTTCCTCTGCGGAAAACCATTCTGAACAAACATGTCTTAGATGAAGCAACATGGTAATCTTCAAATGCTGTGTCATTTCAAAAAAAATTGGATAATCATTAAATAGAATTCTAACTCCTAAAGTTATCTAAACCGACCTTTGATACCAACTATAAGGTACCAGCCTTAAACCTTTCTTAATCTTGAGTTATTGCAATATTACACATTGAGGATCTTTTCGGGTTTAGAGTTTTAGATAATTAGATCATAAAACTTGCATTACATTCCACATATAAACAAAGTGGTTACATAAAGATAGTATTCTTTATTCCCACCAATGGAAACATATTTAAAATAAAACATGGATTCAATCTTGAAACTTCCTTGACACTATCATCATATCATGTACCTTTCCCTTGACCTGTGAAAAACATTTCAAAAAAACATGGGATGACCATAAAAAGCTCAGTATGGGTTATAAAAACATGGAAAGGAAACATGGGTACATATATACATAAGAGTGAAATCATACTTTACCCATAAAACATAAGCACATTAACATACCTCATCAAATAATTAGTAAATCATTGAAATCATAAGACATAAAGGTAACTTGAGGCATTCATAACATTCTTACATAGGGAGTAACCCTCTTGGTTACGTTTGGAATACCCATCACAGTATATTCCCAAAATCTCTTCGGAGAAACCTTAATGTTTCACTCCTTCGCGTTACCCAATGCATTGGAGAGCTATATCGGTCTTACCCGCCCTTAGTTTATCACGGAACCACCCGTCTTCATAATAATGCCCAAGAACCATAACATAATCGTATCACATAAAACATGCATAAAGGAAACATAACATTTCCACATTTCAATCACAAGATATCAATACAACACAAAAAACATTATGAAAACCATTTTCAATACCAAAATAAAAGAAAAGTAAAACATGGTATTTATTTCTCTTTTAAAAATAAGGTATGGATTATAGAGGAAGCCGAAACTCAAATAACGGTCACGACGGCGGAGAAGTCGTTGTCGCCGCATACGTACGACAAAAACATTCCCTTTTGTCGTTTAGTAAATGCTTCGTATAAAAAAGATTCCTTTTGAATAAACTTAAAAGTCAAAGGGGTTTATACACCGTATAAAAGAAAGTTGTGTATAAAATAACATATGCCTCAATGAAAGGAGATTGAGACGAAGTCTCATACCTCGTATCCGACTTGACCCGACCGTTATTTAATCTCCTGAATAATAAACTTGAGTTAATCTCTACTTGCTTATGAACCTTTTTTAAGTTCATTATTCATTTTATACCATGTTATGAACATCATGTAATCATTTAAGTTAATAATGTTCATTTTGTCGGTATTTGGTTCTTAAGTCAAAAATAGACTTCTTACACTTACATGTTGTTAATTTGGTCAAAGGTTCATTATATCCATAATGATATTAATGATCTGGATAAAATATATATCATATATATTCATCATATACATGTATTTATAATATTACATCACATTTAGAGGTAAGAAATGAAATGCACCGTTCATGGAGACGGTAAGCTGTACGTACGCATGAACGCTACATCCATTTCAATTTCATATTTTCTGGAATGGAATCATAATGATATAAGAGTATATTATAATTCCAGTATAATAACATATATAATATCATTAATTTTATCCTTTACACATCCCACATATGGTATTAACGAATCAAATCACTTTCAGGGGGTGGTAGTCCGCACTTCCTAAAATGAAGATATCGTGTTTACCCATAATGGAAACCATAAAGGTATGCCCAAAATGAAAAAAAACAGAAGCTTAAGGAAAATATAAACATATTATATATCATATATAAAAATAATTACATCATAATGGCCACCTTTGAAGGTGTTAAATGAGTATTGAACAATCATCATCTCGGGAGGCAGAATTTCACCATCCATGGAAACCGTATTTTCTTTAACCATTTGATGTAGTTGTGTGAGAGTGTATCTCAAATAACTCATATAACAACATCCTAGTATATTGAAGATACTGGTTTGGTTACAAAATAAGTAAATAAAAAGAGTTTAGGGGGTTGGAGAAACAAAATAAAACAAATGAACATGAGAGAATGAATTACCTTTAAAAGTGTAACTCCTTTTGATTTGAGCCTAAAGGCTTCCTTTGAAAGGATTCTGCCCAAAGGGAATCCTCTAATATGAGGAGAGGGATGTGGAGAGAGTAAATGGGAAGGTTTTGGCCGAGCCAAAGGCTTGAGGAGTGTGTGAAATGAGGTAGAGGTGGGGGCCTTTTATAAGAGGAGAGGAGGGGCACTTTTGGAAACAATGAAACTATTCTTTTATTTGAAAATGTGTTTCGGTTTTAAAAGGTCCCACATTGATATATTTCGTGGATAAGGTGATAAGGGTTCAACATCCACCCATCCAATAAGTTTTGGACATGTGTAGGTTTTATATTTTTCATTATCTTTCCATTTTATTTAAATCGTTAAATAATGAGGTCATCGATGCATCATCATGATGTCATAAATACTTTAATTTATTTAAAGTCTAAAAATTATAAAAAAAATACTATGATGTAGGAAATATTTTTATCTTTCCAATGACTATTTATAATCAAAACTCTGATCTTTATAACCCCATGTAAAAATTGTTTTCGTAAAACATATTATGTTTGTGTCATTTTTACTTTTACATTAAATAAAAAGTTATTTATGTCATTTCCCAACCAAAGTGGATCCATGGGGTCCCTAAGTTGAACCATGGATTTTCATGGTCGTCCATGACACAACCAATGATGGTAGGACATGTTTCAACCTCATCTTCTTTTATTAAATCATTATTTTTACCTTAAACTACACTAATTACCACTAATCGCGATTAAAACTTAATAAGTTACTATTCACCAAAAAATTATTTTATTCTCATTGAACCACATTTTACTTCTTAATGACAACCATGTATGTCAGATTTTTGAAATTCAAAACACAACGATGGAAAAATTTAATTTAAACGGAAAAATCCGTTTTTATAAGTACCACTTAGTGGTTTCACTATTCATCAAAAATTGAAGTTTTTCAAAAAATTACCAAAAATCCACCCTAAGCTATATTTGATATTCCGAATTTAAAAATGAGGTCTATTTTACAAAATTCAAAACATATAAGTCGCATTAATTAATTTAATAATTAATTCCCGCTGCCAGAGCAAATAGCGTGTTTTTATGAAACAATAAGTATCAAAAGATTGACACCAATTTAAGTCCAATTTCAAAGTGAAATTGATTCCAATGACCACCATTGGATTAAATGGTAAAAATATATTCTAATTTCACTTCAAAACCCATTAAAAAGATAATATAATCATATAAATAAATTAGATTAAAAAGCAGTTTTGATGTAAAATGCAGTATTTTTAACTATTCATTAAAAAATGAACATTGTCAGAAAAATACCAAAAATTCACAAAAAGTAAATTTTGATGTCCCAATCACAAAGAATAAGTTTATTTTGACAAACATAGTTTATAAAATTTTCAAAAGATAGATTTAAAAAGGGTTTTCCATCATAAGGCAGTAAAACAATCTTTTAAGAATATTAGTGTATTCCATGCTTAAGATTGGATTTATTTTCATTTTAAGCCTCTAAAACACTATCTTATTCATTAATATACATAGATAAAAATATCTATTATTCATTACTTACTTGGGATGTTACATCCTTCCCCCTTTAGAAAATTGCATCCCCGCAATTTATTTACTTATCGAATAAATGGGGGTACTTATCCCTCATTGCATTTTCAGATTCCCATGTTGCCTCTTCAATCATGTGGTTTTTCCACAAAAACTTTACCTGGTGAATCACCTTATTCCGTAACACTTGCTCCCTGTGGTCAAGAATCTGGACCGGTTGTTCCTCATAAGATAGGTTCTCTTCCAGCTGAACTACCTCTGGACTCAAAACATGAGATGGATCTGGAATGTACTTTCTCAACATCGAAACATGAAAAACATTGTGTACCTGAGATAAACTCGGAGGTAACGACACCCGGTATGCAACTGATCCAACTCTCTCCAGAATTTCGTATGGTCCAATGAACATTGGACTCAACTTTTCTTTCTTACCAAATATCATCACACTTTTCCAAGGAGAAACCTTGAGAAAAACATGATCACCTACCTCGAAAGATAGATCCTTCCTCCGGTTATCCGCATAACTCTTCTGCCTGCTCTGAGCAGTTCTCATGTGTTTCTGAATCAGCTGAACTTTTTCTGCCATCTCTTCTACCAATTCTGGTCCCATCAACTTCCTTTCACCCACTTCATCCCAGAAAGCTGGAGTTCGACACCGCTTCCCATATAATTCCTGAAATGGTGCCATCTGTATACTGGAATGAAAACTGTTATTATATGTAAATTAAACCAAAGAAAGATGTTGGTCCCAACTTCCCTGATAATCCATAGAACAAGCTCGTAGCATATCCTCCAATGTCTGAATTGTTCGTTCTGACTGCCCATCTGATTGGGGATGAGAAGCTGTACTAAAATTTAATTCAGTACCCAATGACTTCTGAAGGCCTTTTCAAAAGTTAGAAGTAAACCTGGGATCACGATCCGATACAATGGAGAGAGGAACTCCATGTAACCTGACTATCTCTTTAAGATACAAACGGGAAAGTTGATCAAGAGATAAAGTATCTCGTATAGCAAGGAAATGAGCAGATTTTGTCAAGCGATCAACAATAACCCAGATTGCATTATTACCTCGAGATGTCTTCGGTAATCCAACAACAAATTCCATGGATATATTCCCCCATTTCCACTCTGGCACTGGTAAAGGCTAAAGCATCCCTTTCGGTAACTGCCTCTCTGCTTTAACCTACTGACAAGTCAAACACTTCACAGTAAAATCAGCAATATCTCTTTTTATTCCATCCCACTAGTAATACTCCCGCAGATCTCTATACATCTTAGTACTGCCCAAATGAACTGAAAACGGAGAACTATGAGCTTCACATAACAACTCTCTCTTCAACTGTGAATCACAAGGCACACACAATCTCTTCCCAAATCTCAAAACACAATCATTATCAATGTTGAATTCAGGAAACTTACCTTTCTGAACCAGCTCTACCTTTTTCTGCAACTCACTGTCTTGCTTTTGTGCTTGCTTGATTCTATCTGATAGAGAAGATCTCACTGATACCTGAAACAAAACAGAAGGACTTCCTGCACCAACAACTTCTATGCCAAAGTTCATCAAATCCTTAACCAAAGGATCACGTTCCAAACGCAACATTGCTAATGAATCATTACGTTTTCGACTCAAAGCATCATCCACTTTATTTTCTTTTCCCAGATGGTAATGAATTGTACAATCATAATCCTTGATTAATTCTAGCCATCTCCTCTGTCTCATGTTTAACTCTTTCTAAGTGAATATATACTTTAAACTTTTGTGATCGGTATATATTTCACACTTTACTCCATACAAATGATGCCTCCAAATTTTTAAAGCAAAAACAATAGCAACTAGTTCCAAATCACGTGTAGGGTAATTTACCTCATGAGTTTTCAACTGTCGTTAAGCATAAGCAATTACCTGATCATTCTGCATTAGGATGCAACCAAGTCCTTTCAATGAAGCATCACTGTATATAACAAACTCACAATTCCTGGAAGGCAGTGCCAAAACTGGAGCATTCACCAATCTTATTTTCAATTCCTGAAAACAATCATCACATTCTTTTGTCCAGATAAACATAACAGCCTTCGGAGTTAGCTTAGTCATTGGACTAGATAACCATGAAAAATTTCTAACAAACCTTCGGTAATAGCCCGCCAAACCAAGGAAGCTACGAATCTCGGTTACATTTGTGGGTCTTGGCCATTCTTCCACAACTTTTGTTTTTGCAGGATCAATAGTTATTCCATCTTTAGAAACAATGTGAACAAGGAAAGAAATTTGTTGCAACCAAAACTCACACATTCTGAATTTCCCATACAGTTTCTTTTATTTTAAGGTTTGCAAGATAACCCTTAAATGTCTTTTATGCTCCTCTTTAATTTTAGATAACACCAAAATATCATCAATGAAAACCACCACACACTTATCCAAGAACTCATGGAAAATTCTATTCATTAAGTCCTTGAATACAGCAGGTGCATTGGTTAGCCCAAAAGGCATTACTAAAAATTTATAATGGCCATATCTCGTACGGAACGTAGTCTTCATAATATCTGCCTCCTTTACCTTCAGCTGATGGTACCCCGATCTCAGGTCAATATTTGAAAAAAACTGAGCTCCCTGGAGCTGATCAAACAAATCATCGATATGAGGCAAAGGATATTTCTTCTTAACAGTGATGTTATTCAAGGCTCTATAATCAATGCAAAGTCTCATAGAACCATCTTTCTTTTGAAAAAATAAAATAGGAGCACCACATGGTGATGTTCTAGGTCTAATGAAACCTTTCTCTAATAAATCTTTCAATTGATCCTTCAACTCTAAAAGTTCAATTTGTGCCATTCGATAAGGGGGTTTTTGAAATTGGCTTAGCATCAGGAACTAAGTCAACAGCAAACTCAACTTCCTGATCTGGTATTATTCCAGGAAACTCATCGGGAAAAACATCAGGATACTCATTTACCACTGGCACATCATTAATCTGAAGAGTTCCTTTATTTTCAATGACGTGCGCAAGGTAACATTCATTTCCATCTTTTACAAGTTTCTCGGCCTCTTGATATGTTATCAAAATTAAGGGTTCATTCTTGTAAACAAACTGAAAGTCTTTCTGAATATAAACTTCTTTAGCTCTACAGTCAATCTTATCATGGTAAATAGAGAGCCAATCTATACCCAGGATAACATCAAACTCTACTAGAGGTAGAACAATAGGGTTTTCAAGTAGGTTCTTTCCATAGATAAGGATAGGAAGATTCTTATAAATTATTTTTTCCTCAACATTTCCCCCAGGTGTTTTTACCAAAAGTTCAGGAGTAATTTCTTGAGATGGTATTCCCATTTTACTAGAAAAGGTTTCAGAGATGAAAGAATGTGTAGACCCCGAATCAAACAACACACTGGCATAATCTGAAAAAACAAACAAAGTACCTGATACAACTTCATTTGATGGCCCGACATCTTTTGAAGTAGTTTCAAAGGATTTCACCACCCCTTTCTACTTGTAGTCTAACTGCTTCCCATCACTCAAGCTCTTTGTCGGACACTCGTTTGCATAGTGACCCATCTCATTGCACTTATAACATTTCACTAACTATAAATCAAATTTGTTCTTACCTTCACCTTGATCCTTTTGAGTGCAATCACGAGCCTTATGTCCCATCTTACCACATTGGTAGCACTTTCCAGAATTCAGAAGACATTCCCCAGAATGACTTTTTCCACATTTATCACAAACTGGAAACTTAGTTTTCTTACCATCAGACTTTTTTGAAGAATTCTTACCTTTCTCCTGCCACCTCGGTCTCTTCTTCTGTTGGTTGTTATAGAACACTTAGTCATCGGCAAACTCCATTTCCACCTTCTCAGCACATCGAACAAGCTTTTCATAACTTTTAAACTCACTAGAAGCTAATGCCATTCGATATTTTGGATTTAATCCTGAGTAAAAACGATTGATTTTACTATCAAGGTCTCGGATAAAATTTGGAGCATACCTTGCCAATCGAGTGAACCTTTCTTCATAGGTAGCCACTGACTCTTCCTCTTGTCTCAATTCCAAGAATTGCTTTTCCATCGTAAGTCAAACATCCTTAGGAAAATACTTCTCATGAAACATACCTTTTAAGTCATCCCAGTCAAGAGCATCAATCTCATCGGCGTCCCTGATATTTTTAACCATAGACCACCACTGATCTGCTTCACCCTCCAAACGGTAAATAGCAAGACTAACCTTTTGATTGTCTGAACACCCCATGACATCAAAAATCTTCTCCAGTGCTTTAATCCACCCTTCAGCTAGCACAGGGTCAGATGATCCTCTGAATGATGGTGGATGTTGCCTCATGAAATGTTCCACCACTATCATGTTCCTCTGCAGTAGATCTGGCTGATCTCGTGCATGGATACCACCACCATTTATCGCTTGATTCAACTGCGCCATTACTGCAACAAACTGTTCAGTTCCAATTCCGACCATTTCTGGATGCTGATTCGGAAGGTTATTTCCTTCTGTATGCCTTCCTAGCACTGCTTCCCTGTTTCCTCTGCGGAAAACCATTCTGAACAAACATGTCTTAGATGAAGCAACATGGTAATCTTCAAATGCTATGTCATTTCAAAAAAAAATTGGATAATCATTTAATAGAATTTTAACTCCTAAAGTTATCTAAACCGACCTTTGATACCAACTATAAGGTCCCAGCCTTAAACCTTACTTAATCTTTAGTTATTACAAGATTACACATTGAGGATCTTTTCGGGTTTAGAGTTTTAGAGAATTAGATCATAAAACTTGCATTACATTCCACATATAAACAAAGTGGTTACATAAAGATAGTATTCTTCATTCCCACCAATGGAAACATATTTAAAATAAAACATGGATTAAATCTTGACACTTCCTTGACACTATCATCATATCATGTACCTTTCCCTTGACCTGTGAAAAACATTTCAAAAAAACTTGGGATGAGCATAAAAAGCTCAGTATGGGTTATAAAAACATGGAAAGGAAACATGGGTACATATATACATAAGAGTGAAATCATAATTTACCCATAAAACATAAGCACATTAAAATACCTCATCAAATCATGAGTAAATCATTGAAATCATAAGACATAAAGGTTACTTGAGGCATTCATAACATTCTTACGTAGGGAGTAACCCTCTTGGTTACATTTGGAATACCCATCACAGTATATTCCCTAAATCACTTCGGAGAAACCTTAACGTTTCACTCCTTCGCGTTACCCAATGCATTGGAGAGATATATCAGTCTTACCCGCCCTTAGTTTATCACGGAACCACCCGTCTTCATAATAATGCCCAAGAACCATAACATAATCGTATCACATAAAACATGCATAAAGGAAACATAACGTTTCCACATTTCAATCACAAGATATCAATACAACATAAAAAACATTGTGAAAACCATTTTCAATACCAAAATAAAAGAAAAGTAAAACATGGTATTTATTTTTCTTTTAAAAAGAAGGTATGGCTTGTAGAGGAATTCGAAAATCAAATAACGGTCACGACGGCGGAGAAGTCATTGTCGCCGCATACGTACGAAAAAAACATTCCCTTTTGTCATTTAGTAAACGCTTCATATAAAAAAGATTCCTTTTGAATAAACGTAAAAGTCACAGGGGTTTATACACCGTATAAAAGAAAGTTTTGTATAAAATAAAATATGCCTCAATGAAAGGAGATTGAGACGAAGTCCGATACCTCGTATCCGACTTGTCCCGACCGTTCTTTAATCTCCTGAATAATAAACTTGAGTTAATATCTACTTGATTATGAACCTTTCCAAGTTCATTATCCCTTTTATACCAAGTTATGAACATCATGTAATCATTTAAGTTAATAATGTTCATTTTGTCGGTATTTGGTTCTTAAGTCAAAAATAGACTTCTTAGACTTACATGTTGTTAATTTGGTCAAAGTTTCGTTATATCCAGAATAATATTAATGATTTGGATAACATATATATCATATATATTCATCATATACATGTATTTATAATATTACATCATATTTAGAGGTAAGAAATGAAATGCACCGTTCATGGAGACGGTAAGCCGTACGTACGCATGAACGCTACTTCCATTTCTATTTCGTATTTTCTGGAATGGAATCATAATGATATAAGAGTATATTATAATTCCAGTATAATAAAATATATAATATCATTAACTTTATCCTTTACACATCCCACATATGGTATTAACGAATCAAATCACTTTCAGGGGGCGGTAGTCCGCACTTCCTAAAATGAAGATATCGTGTTTACCCATAATGGAAACCATAAAGGTATGCCCAAAATGAAAAAAAACATAAGATTAAGGAAAACATAAACATATTATATATCATATATAAAAATAGTGACATCATAATGGCCACCTTTGAAGGTGTTAAATGAGTATTGAACAATCATCGTTTCGGGAGGCAGAATTTCGCCATCCACAGAAACCGTATGTTCTTTAACCATTTGATGTAGTTTTGTGAGAGTGTAGCTCAAATAAATCATATAACAACATCCTAGTATATTGAAGATACTGGTTTTGTTACAAAAGAAGTAAATAAAAAGAGTTTTGGGGGTTGGAGAAGCAAAATAAAACAAATGAACATTAGAGAATGAATTACCTTTAAAAGTGTAACTCCTTTTTATTTGATCCTAAAGGATTCCATTGAAAGGATTCTGCCCAAAGGGAATCCTCTAGGATGAGGAGAGGGATGTGGAGAGAGTAAATGGTCAGGGTTTGTCCGATCCAAAGGCTTGAGGAGTGTGTGAAATGAGGTAGAGGTGGGGGCCTTTTATAAGAGGATAGGAGGGGCACTTTTGGAAACCATGAAACTATTATTTTATTTGAAAATGTGTTTCGGTTTTAAAAGGTACCACATTGATATAATTCGTGGATAAGGTGATAAGGGTTCTAAATCCACCCATACAATAAGTTTCGGACATGTTTAGGTTTTATATTTTTCATTATCTTTCCATTTTATTTAAATCGTTAAATAATGAGGTCATCGTTGCATCATCATGATGTCATAAATAATTTAATTTATATAAAGTATAAAAATTATAAAAAAACACTATGATGTAGGAAATCTTTTTATCTTTCCAATGAATATTATAATCAAAAATATGATCTTTATAACCCCATGTAAAAATTGTTTTCGTAAAACATATTATGTTTGTGTCATTTTTACTTTTACATTAAATAAAAAGTTATTTATGTCATTTCCCAACCAAAGTGGATCCATGGGGTCCCCAAGTTGACCCATGGCTTGTCTTGGTCTTCCATGACACAACCAATGAGGGTAAGACATGTGTAAATCTCATCTTATTTTATTAAAGCATTATTTTTACCTTAAACTACACTAATTACCACTAATCGCGATTAAAACTTAATAAGTTACTATTCACCAAAAAATTATTTTAATCTCATTGAAACAAATTTTACTTCTTAATGACAACAATGTATGTCGGATTTTAGAAATTCAAAACACAACGATGGAAAAATTTCATTTAAACGGAAAAATCAATTTTTATAAATACCACTTAGTGGTTTCACTATTCATCAAAACTTGAAGTTTTTCAGAAAATTACCAAAAATCCACCCTAAGCTATATTTGATATTCCGAATTCAAAAATGAAGTCTATTTTACAAAATTCAAAACATATAAGTCACATTAATTAATTTAATAATTAATTCCCGCTGCCAGAGCAAATAGCGTGTTTTTATGAAACAATAAGTATCAAAATATTGACACCAATTTAAGTCCAATTTCAAAGTGAAATTGATTCCAATGACCACCATTGGATTAAATGGTAAAAATATATTCTAATTTAACTTCAAAACCAATTCAAAAGATAATATAATCATATAAATAAATTAGATTAAAAATCAGTTTTGATGTAAAATGCAGTATTTTTCACTATTCATTAAAAAATGAACATTGTCAGAAAAATACCAAAAATTCACACAAAGTAAATTTTGATGTCCCAATCATAAAGAATAAGTTTATTTTGACAAAAATAGTTTATAAAATTGTCAAAAGATAGATTTAAAAATGGTTTTCCATCATAAGGCAGTAAAACAATCTTTTAATAATATTAGTGTATTCCATGCTTAAGATTGGATTTATTTTCCTTTTAAGCCTCTAAAACACTATCTTATTCATTAATAGACATATATAAAAATATCTATTATTCATTACTTACATGGGATGTTACAAGAAAGGTCCAAAAAAATAACTGAATATTTCCCTTATGGAATGAAGAACAACACTCAAGTGGGTCTGTATCACACTAAGGGTTCATATTTCTCGTCCATCCAGACTGATGACATATAATTGAGCTGCTTGTTCAGATACTCTGGACACCACTACTTTGACAAGAAATCATGAGGCTACATGTAACATCCCACGTAAATAAAGAATAATAATTTTTCATATTTATTAATATTTGTGAATTAAATAATAATTTTACTTTAAAGGGGTTGCTTTGTATGATACCGTACCTGATATGCAAAAAAGAGTTTCTTTGAAATCTTACGTTGCACAATAGTAATATAATAATATTATTTTAAATGGTAGTTAACACGTAGTCGTTGTTTTGGTAGGAATGAATATAAATAACTAAAATATGATTATATATGTTTTTTAAATGTTTTCTAAATGTTTTTACATTTATCTGATAAATTATAAAGGCTTAAAATAAGAAAAGAATTCAATTTTAGGCATAGATACTCTAATATTCACTAAAAGGTCGAATTTTTTCCCTGTGATGGTGAACCCTCTTTAAATATAGTTTTTTTTCACTATTTCACATTATATTGGACAAAATAAAATTATTCTTTAGAATCAGGACATCAAAATTTACATTGTGTAAATTTTTGGTATTTTTCCGATAAAGTTCATTTTTAATGAATAGTGAAAAATGTTGTATTTTAATTCAAAACCACTTTTTATTCTAATTTATTTAATTGATTGGATTATCTTTTGAATTGGTTTTATGGTGCAATTAGAATATACTTTTACTATTTAATCCAATGGTGGTCATTGTAATTAATTTCACTTTGAAATTGGACTTAAACTAGTGTCAATCTTTTGATATGTAGTGTTTCTTAAAATCACGCTCTTTACTTTGACAGCAGGAATTAATTATTAAATTAATTAATGCAAAATATATTTTTTGAATTTGGTTAAATATACATCATTTTTTGAATTTGGAATATCAAATATAGCTTAGGGAGAATTTTCGGTATTTTTCTGAAAAAATTCAATTCTTGATGAATAGTGAAACCACTATGTGCTAGTTAAAAAGCTGATTTTTCATTTAAATGAACTTTTACTACTTTTGTGAATTGAATTTCAAAAATTTGACATACATGGATGTCATTAGGATGTAAAATTTTATTCAATGGGATTAAAATAATTTTTTGGTGAATAGTAACTTTTTATTTTTATTAATCGCGATTAGAGGTAATTAGTGTAATTTAAGGTAAAAATAATGTTTTAATAATATTAAATAACCTTGAAACATGTCCTACCCTTATTGGATGTGTCATGGACGACCATTAAAATCCATGGATCAACTTGGGGACCCCATGGATCCACTTGGGTAAGAAAATGACATTAATAACTTTTTATTTAAAGTTAAAATAAAAATGTCACAAACATGTATTGTTTTACTAAAAAAATTCATGGGGTTATACAAGTCATATTTTTGACAATAAATATTCATTAGAAATATAAAAAGATTTCATACATCATGATATTTTTTGTAATAATTTTTAGACATTAAATAAATTAAATTATTTATGACACCATGATGATGCAGCGATTACCTCATTATTTTACTATTTAAATAAAATGAAATGATAATGTAAAATCTAAGACCTACAATTGTCAAAAACCTATTGGATGTTTTGATTTCGAACTCTAATCACCTTATCCTTGAAATATATAATTGTGTTACATTTAAAATCTGAAACTCATTATATAAAATATTAACATTTTATAACATTCCAAGAGTGCCCCTCCTCTCATCTTATAAAAGGCCCCCACCTCTACCTCCATACCCACACCTCTCAAGCCTTTGGTTCGGCCAATCTCGGATCATTGTATCTCTACACATCCCTAAATTCATCCTATAAGCCTTACCTTAGGAATAAAACTTTTCAAGAAACACTTTTGGTTCAATCCAAGAGGAGTTACTCGATTTAAAGGTAATGTCTTCACATGTGTTATTTTGTATTATTTTGCTTCCCCAACCCCATAAACTATTTTTATTCCTTTCTTTTGTAACAGCACCAGTATCTTAAATATACTAGAATGTTTTTATGAGAAGTATTTGAGATACACTTACACACACCTTCGTCTAATGGTTAAAGTAGATACTGTTTCTGTGGTTGGCGAATTTCTGCCTCACGAAACGATGATTGTTCAATCTTCTTTTAACACCTTTCATGGTGTCCATTAAGATTTCACTCTATTTATATATGATATATATTATGTTTATGTTTTCCTTATGCTTCTATATTTTTAATTTATGGCATACATTTATGGTTTCCATTATGGGTAAACGCGATATCTTTATTTTAGGAAGTGCGGACTATCGCCCCCTCAAAGTGATTTGATTCGTTAATGCCATATGTGGGATGTATAAAGGATGGAGTTAATGATATTGTATATGATATTATACTGGAATTATAATATACCTTTATATCATTATTATTTCAATCCATTAAATATGAAATAGAAATGAAAGTAGCGTTCATGCGTACGTACGACTTACCATCTCCATGAACGGTGCATTTCATTTATTACCTCTAAATGTTATATACTATTATAAATACAAGTATATGCTGGATATATATGATATATATCATATCCAAATCATGAATATCATTCTGGATATAATGAACCTTTGACCACATGAACAACATGTAATTGTGAGAAGTCCATTTTTGACTTAAGAACCAGATATCGACAAAACGAACATTATTAACTTAAATGATTACATAATGTTTATAACATGGAAATAAGTGATATTAAAGCAATAATAAACTTTAAAATTGTTATTAAGAATGTAGAAGTTAACACTAGTTTATTATTCAGGATATTAAAGAGTGATCGAGTCAAGTTAGACACGAGGTAAGGGACTTCGTCTCAATCTCCTTTCATTGAGACATATTTTGTTTTATACACAACTTTTCTTATACAGTGTATAAACCCCTTTGACTTTTAAATTTATAGAAAAGGAATCTTTTTCTATGAAGCATTATAATAAATGAAAAAAATGAATGTTTATTTTAACGTACGCGGTGACAATGACCTTTTCCACCACCGCGAGTATTATTTGATCTTTGGCTTCCTCAACAAGCAGTAATGTTTTTTAAAATGAAATAAATACCATATACGCTTTTATGTATTTTAGTATAGAAATTTTTTTTTATAATGGATATTTTATGTCAATATATTTATGTTATATATTGTGATCTAAATGTGGACATGTTTTCTTTCCATTATATGTGTTTTATGTCTTATGATTTTATAATGGTACTTGGACATTTAACGGATGGTTACGTGATAAACCATCTGACAGGTGGTGTCGTAAATACTAAGACGGGTGGTTACATTATAACCTCGAATGCATTGGGTATGGAAGTCGGCCGTATGGTTATTCCATTAAGTGATATGTGTGGAAGTTGACCGTATGGTTATTCCGTTTAAGTATATTTATGTCCCAAGTTACCTTTATATGTTATGTGTTCTTTATATGGGTTTTATGGTAATTGGTTGTTTACAAAAGGGTATGTAATGATCCTTTATTCAGTGAATAGTTTTTACTACTTCATAATGGTGAAAAATATTAGTTTGATAAAGTATTCATGGTTGACTTGTTGTTATAAAAAACTAACAGTTTTCCTTCTATTTGTATCCCTTACTGAGCTTTTTATGCTCATCCCATGTTTTTTGAAATGTTTTTCACAGTACATAATGTGGAATAGGGTCAAGGATGGGATCAACTAAAATTCATGTTGCCTTAAACATGGAACTAGACATGAATCTTTTTTTCAAGAGTTTAAGTTTTGTAAAAAAATAAAACTATGTAGAAGTGACTACTTTGTAAACTTTTGAGATGTAATAGTTATGTCCTAGTTCTCTAAAACTCTAATCCTGAAAAGATCCTCAATGTGAATTATTCATTTAATTCAATATTAAGAAATGTTTAATTCTGGGGCCTTATAGTTGGTATTAGAGGTCGGTTTAGACCACATTAGGAGTTATAAAATTGTTAAATTTATAAATTAATTTATGGTATGATTGAAATGATATAGCATTTAAAGATTAACATGTTGCCTTGCCTAAGATATTTCTATGTTCGGAATGGTTTTCTGTAGAGGAAACAAGGCAGCTATGTTGGGACGACATCAGGAGGAAGAACCTTCCAAATCAGAAACCTAAGATGGTCGGAATTGGAACTGAGCAGTTTGTTGCAGTGATGGAACAATTGAATCAGGATATAAATGGTGGTGGTATCCATGCACGAGATCAGTCAGACCTATCGCAGAGGAACATGTTAGTAGTGGAAAATTTCATGCGGCAACATCCCCCATCATTCAGAGGATCATCTGGCCCTGTGCTAGTAGAAGGGTGGATTAAAGCACTGGAGAAGATTTTTGATGTCATGGGGTGTTAGAACATCAAAAGGTTAGTCTTGTTGTTTAACGTTTTGAAGGTGAAGCTGATCAGTGGTGGTTGATGATGAAAAATATCAGGTATAGTGATGAGATTGATGATCTTCACTGGGACGAATTCAAAGGTATGTTTCTTGAGAAATATTTTCCTAAGGTGGTTCGTCTTAGGATGGAAAAACAATTCTCAGAATTGAGGCAGGAGGATGACTCAGTGGCTTCTTATGAAGCAAATTTCACTTGACCGACAAGGTATTCTCAAAATTTCATATGAGATCTTGATAGTAAAATCAACCGTTATTACTCAGGGTTAATTCCAAGGTATCGAAGGGCTTTAGATTCTCATGAGTTCAAAAGTTATGAAAAATTTGTTCGATGTGCGGAGAAGGTGGAAATGTTTTTTGCCTATGATCAGGTGTTCTTTGACAAACAACAAAATAAGAGGTCCAGTTGGCTGGAAAAGGGGAAGAATTCATCAAATAAGCAAAGAGGTAAGAAAACCAAATATCCATCTTATGAGAAGTGTGGTAAAACGCATCCTGGAGAATGTTTATCTATGTCTAGAAAGTGATTTCGATGTGGTAAGTCTGGTCATATTGCTTGTAACTATAAAGAAGATGATCAAGCAGAAAATGAAAATCCAGCGGTAAGATGTTTTAAGTGTAATTAAATGGGTCATTATGAAAATGAGTGTTTAACGAAGAACTCAACTGAGGGAAAGTAGCCAGACTACAAGCAGAAAGGTTTGGTGAAATCCTTTGTAACTACTTCCGCAGATGTTGGGCCATCGAATGAAGTAGTATCAGGTACACTGTTTGTTTATTTAGATTATTCCAATGTGTTGTTTGATTCAGGGTCTACACATTCTTTCATTTCTGAGAAGTTTTCTAGTAAATTGGGAATTCAATATCAAGATAAGAATCATGAACTTATGGTAAAAACACCCGTAGGTAACATTGAGAAAAAAATAAATTATAAGAACCTTCATATCCTTGTGTGCAAAAAGAATCTACCTGCAAACGTTATTGGTTTGCCTTTAGTAGAGTTTCATGTTATTTTGGGCATGGATTGGCTTTCTGTTTATCATGCTAAGATTGAATGTAGAGTTAAAGAGGTTTCTTTTCAGAAAAATTTTCATTTTGTGTACAAGAATGAACCCTTTCCTTTGATAACATATCAGGAAATTGAGAAACTAGTAAAAGATAGAAATTAATGTTACCTTGAACATGTTGTTAAAAATAAAGGAACTCATTAGATTAATGATGTTCCAGTGGTAAATGAGTATCTTGATGTTTTTTCTAATGAGTTTCCTGGTATTATTCATGATTAGGATGTTGAATTTATTGTTGACTTAGTTCCTGATTCAAAGCCAATTTTAAAACCCCCTTATCAAATGTCTCTAGTTGAACTTTTAGAGTTAAAGAAGCGATTGCACGTATTATTAGATAAAGGTTTCATTCGACCTAGCACATCACCATGGGGTTCTCCTGTCTTGTTTGTTAAAAAGAAAGATGGTTCAATGAGACTTTTCATTGATTATAGAGCCTTAAATAACATCACTGTTATAAATAAGTATCCTTTGCCTCATATTGATGATTTGTTTGATCATCTCCAGGGAGCTTAGTATTTTTCAAAGATTGACTTGAGGTCGGGGTACCATTAGTTGAAAGTAAAATAAGTAGATGTTCTGAAGACTATGTTTCGTACTAGATATGGCCATTATGAATTTTTAGTTATGCCTTTTGGGTTAACTAATTCACCTGCTGTATTCATGGACCTTATGAATAGAATTTTCCATGAGTTCTTGGATAAGTTTGTGGATGTTTTCATTGATGATATTTTGGTGTTTTCTAAAAGTAAAGAGAAACCTAAATGTCATTTAAGGGTTATCTTTCAATCCTTAAAAGAAAAGAAACTGTATGGAAAATTCAGCAAGTGTGAGTTTTGGTTACAACAAATTTCTTTCCTTGGTCACATTGTTTCAAAAAATGGAATAACTGTTGATCCTGCTAAAACAAAAGCTGTTGAAGAATGGCCAATACCCACAAATGTAACCAAGATCCGAAGTTTTCTTTTTTTGTAAGGTTATTACCGGAGATTTGTTGAAATATTTTCATGGTTATCTATTCCAATGACTAAGCTAACTCATAAGGGTGTTAAGTTTATCTGGACAAAAGAATGTGATGATTGTTTTCGGGAGTTGAAAAGAAGATTGGTGAATGCTAAAGTTTTGGAACTTCTTTCTAGGAATGGTGAGTTTTTTATCTACAATGATGCTTTATTTAAGGGACTTGGTTGTGTCCTTATGCAGAATGATCCGGTAATTGCTTATGTTTCACGTTGGTTGAAAACTCATGACGTAAATTACCCTACACATGATTTGGAATTAGCTGATATTGTTTGTGCTCTAAAAATTTGGAGTCATCATTTGTATGGAGTAAAGTATGAAATAT
Source organism: Viscum album (assembly GCA_963277665.1). NCBI lineage: Eukaryota > Viridiplantae > Streptophyta > Magnoliopsida > Santalales > Viscaceae > Viscum > Viscum album. The sequence continues at coordinate 400,111,332 of OY728125.1, forward strand.
ATATTGATCACAAAAATTTAAAGTATATATTCACTCCGAAAGAATAGATCATGAGACAGAGGAGATGGCTGGAATTAATCAAGGATTACGATTGCACAATTAATTACCATCGGGGAAAGCAACTAAAGTGGATGATGCTTTGATTTGAAAAATTAATGCTTCATTAACCATACTATGTTTGGAATGAGAGCCTTTGGTTTTTGATTTGATGAACTTTGGAATAGAAGTTTTTGGTTCATGAAGTTCTTCTGTTTTGTTTTAGGTGTCAGTGAGATCATCTCTATCAGACAGAATTAAGCAAGCACAGAAGCAAGATAGTGAGTTGAAGAAAAAGGTAAAGTTGGTTCAGAAGGGTAAGTTGCTTGAATTTAACAATGATAATGATTTTGTTTTGAGGTTTGGGAAGAGATTATGCATCCCTTGTGATTCATAGTTGAAGAATGAGTTGTTATGTGAGGCTCACAGTTCCCCGTTTTCAGTTTATCCTGGCAGTACTAAGATGTACAGTGATCTGCAGGAGTATTACTAGTGGGATGGAATGAAAAGAGATATTGCCGATTTTACTGTGAAGTGTTTGACATGTCAGTAGGTTAAAGCAAAGCGACAATTATCGAAAGGGATGCTACAGTCATTACCAGTGCCAGAGTGGAAATGGGAAAATATATCCTTGGACTTTTTTGTGGGATTACAGAAGACATCTCGAGTAAATAATGCAATCTGGGTTATTATTGATTGATTGACTAAATCTGCTCATTTCCTTCCTATTCATGATACTTTGTCTCTAGATAAACTTGCTCGATTTTATGTTAAAGAGATAGCTAGGTTACATGGTTTTCCCCTCTCCATTGTATCTGATCGTGATCACAGGTTCACTTCTAACTTTTTGAAAGGCCTTCAGAAGTCGTTGGATACTGAATTAAATTTTAGCACATCTTTTCATCCTCAATCAGATGGGAAGTCAGAACAAACAATTCATACATTGGAGGATATGATACGTGCTTGTTCGGTGGATTATTAGGGAAGTTGGGACCCATATCTTTCTTTGGTTGAGTGTTCATATAATAATAGTTTTCATTCCAGTATACAGATTGCTCCGTTTGAATCATTATATGGAAAATAGTGTCGAACTCCAGCTTTTTGGGATGAAGTAGGGGAAAGGAAGCTAATGGGACCAGAATTGGTAGAAGATATGGTAGAAAAAGTTCAGTTGATTCAGAAACACAAGAGAACATCTCAGAGTAAGAAGAAAAGTTATGAGGATAACCGGAGGAAGGATCTATCTTTCGAGGTAGGTGATCATGTTTTTCTAAAAGTTTCACTATGTAAAAGTGTGATGCGATTTGGTAATAAAGGAAAGATGAGTCCAAGGTTCATTGGACCATATGAAATTACAGAGAGATTTGGATAAATTTCTTACCGAGTGGATTTACCTCCATGTTTGTCCTAGGCACACAATGTTTTTCATGTTTTGATGCTGAGAAAGTATATGCCAGATCTATCTCATTTTTTGATCCCATAGGTAGTTCAGTTGGAAGAGAATCTCTCTTATGAAGAACAACCAGTCCAGATTCTTCACCATAGAGAGCAAGTGTTGTTAAATAAGGTAATTCACCAAGTATAGGTTTTATGGAAAACCCATATGGTAGAATAGGCAACGTGGGAATCTTCAAAATGATATGAGGGATAAATAACCCCCACTTATTTTGATAATTGAATAAAATTGCGAGGACGCAATTCCCAAAAGGGGGAAGGATGTAACATCCAAGTAAATAAAGAATAATACATTTTCATATTTATTAATATTTGCAAATTAAATATGAATTTTACTTTAAAGAGGTTTCTATGTCCGATAGCATACCCAATACGCAACAAAGAGTTTATTTGAAATCTTACGTTGCACACTAATAATATAATAATATTATTATAAATGGTAGTTAACACGTAGCCATTGTATTGGCGGGAATGAATAGAAATAACTAAAATATGATTATATATGTTTGATAAATGTTTTTACATTTATCCAATAAATTATAGAGGCTTAAAATAAGAAAAGAATTCAATTTTAGGCATTGATACTCTAATATTCACTAAAAAGTCAAATTATCGCCTTTTGATGGAGAACCCTATTTAAATATAGTTTTGGTCACTCTTTTAAATTATATTGGACCAAATAAAATTCTTCTTTTGAATTGGGACTTCAAAATTTAGTTTTTGTAAATTTTTGGTATTTTTCCGATAAAGTTCATTTTTTAATGAATAGTGAAAAATGATGTATTTTAATTTGAAACCTATTTTTAATATATTTTATTTATATGATTATATTATCTTTTGAATTTGTTTTAAGGTTCAATTAGAATATAAATTTACCATTTAATCCAATGGTGGTCATTGGAATTAATTTCTCTTTGAAATTGGACTTAAACTAGTGTCAATCTTTTGATATATAGTGTTTCTTAAAAACCCACTATTTGTTTTGACAGCAAGAATTAAATATTAAATTAATTAATGCAACTTATATGTTTTGAATTTTTTAAAATATACATCATTTTTGAATTTGGAATATCAAATATATATTAGGGTGAAGTTTTGGTATTTTTCTGAAAAACCTCAATTTTTGATGAATTGTGAAACCACTAAGTGGTAGTTAAAAAACAGATTTTTCGTTTAAATGAAACATTACGAATTTTGTGAATTTAATTTCAAAAATCCTACATACATTGTTTTTATTAGGATGTAAAATGTTATTCAATGGTATTAAAATAATCTTTTGGTGAATATTAACTTTTTAGTTTTATTAATCGCGATTAGAGGTAATTAGTGTACTTTAAGGTAGAAATAATGTTTTAATAATATGAAATGTCCATGATAAATGTCTTACCCTTATTGGATGTGTCATGGCCTATCAGTAAAATTCATTGGTCAACTTTGGGACCCCATGGTTCCACTTGGGTAAAAAAATGATATTAATAACTTTTTATTTAAAGTTAAAAGAAAAATGTCACAAACATGTATTGTTTTACTAAAACAATTCTTAAATGGGGTTATAATAGTCATATTTTTGTCTATAAATATTCATTAGAAAGATAAAAATAATTCCTACATCATGATAGTTTTTCTATAATTTTTAAACATTAAATAAGTTAAATTAATTATGACACCATGATGATGCAGCGATTACCTCATTATTTAACAATTTAAATAAAATGGAATTATAATGTAAATTCTAAGACCTAATCTTCTCAAAAACCTATTGGATGTGTGTATTTATAACTTGTATCACCTTATCCTAGAAATATATAATTGTGGGACCTTTAAAATCCAAAAATAATTATATAATAAAGTAACATTTTATAACTTTCCAAAAGTGCCCCTCCTCTCCTCTTATAAAAGGTCCCCACCTGTACCTGCTTTCCCACTCCTCTAAAGCCTTTTGTTAGGCCAAGATCTACTCAGTTTATCTCTCCACATCCCTATATTTATCCTAGAAGCCCTACCTTAGGCATAAATCTCTTCATGAAACCCTTTTGGTTCAAACCAAGAGGAGTTACCAGATTTAAAGGTAATGTCTTCACTTGTGTTCTTTTGTTTTATTTTTATTCTCCAACCCCCTAAACTATTTTTATTCCTTTATTTTGTAACAACACCAGTATCCTAAATATACTAGGATTTTTTTATGATAATTATTTGAGCTACATTTACACACACCATCGTTTAATGGTTAAAGGACATACTGTTTCTTTGGTTGGGAATTTCTGCCTCATGAAATGATGATTTTTCAGTATTCTTTTAACAAATTTCATGGTGGCCATTAAGATGTAACTCTATTAATATATGATATATATTATTATTATTCTTTTCTTATGCTTCTGTATTTTTAATTTATGGAATACCTTTATCGTTTCCATTATGGGTAAATGCAATATCATCATTTTAGGAAGTCCAGACTACCGCCCCCTCAAAGTGATTTGATTCGTTAATGCCATATATGGGACGTATAAAGGATGGAAATAATGATATTATCTATTATATTATACTGGAATTATAATATACCTTTATATCATTATGATTTCACTCCATTAAATATGAAATAGAAATGAAAGTAGCGTTCATGCGCACGTACGGCTTACCGTCTCCATGAATTGTGCATTTCATTTCTTACCTCTAAATTTTATATACTATTATAAATACATGTATATGATGGATATATTTGATATATATGATATCCAAATCATTAATATCATTCTGTATATAATGAACCTTTGACAACATGAACAACATGTAATTGTGAGAAGTCCATTTTTGACTTAAGAACCAGAAATCGACAAAACGAACATTATTAACATAAATGATAAAATAATGATTAAAACATAGAAATAAGTGATATAAAAGGAATAATAAACTTGAAAAAGTTCTTAAAAAATTATAAATTAACACTTGTTTATTATTCATGATATTAAACAGTGATCGAGTCAAGTCGGTCATGAGGTAGGGGACATCGTCTTAATCTCCTTTCATTGAGGCATATTTTGTTTTATACAAAACATTATTTTATACAGTGTATGAACCCATTTGTCTTTTAAATTTATACCAAATGAATATTTTTCTATGAATAGTTTTATTAAATGAAAAAAGGAATGTTTATTTTAACGTACGCGGTGAAAACGACCTTTTCCTCTACTGCGAGTATTATTTGATCTTTGGCTTCCTCAACAAGTCGTAATGTTTTTTAAAATGAAATAAATACAATATAATCTTTTATGTATTTTGGTATTGAAAATGGTTTTTATAATGTATTTGTTATGTCAATATATTTAAGTGGTATATTGTGATCGAAATGTGGAAATGTTTTCTTTCCATTATATTTGTTTTATGTCTTATGATTTTATAATGGTACTTGGACATTTGACGGGTGATTACGTGATAAACCATATGACGGGCGGTGCCCTGATTAACAGGATGGGTGGTTACGTTATGACCTCCAATGCATTGGGTATGGAAGTCGGCCGTATGGCTATTCCATTAAGTGATATCTGTTGAAGTCAACCATATGGTTATTCTATTTAAGTATGTTTATGTCCCAAGTTACCTTTATATGTTATGTGTTATTTATATGGGTTTTATGGTAATCTTTTGGTTAAAAAGGGTAAGTAATGATCTTTTACTCAGTGAAGATTTTTTACTACATCATAAAGGTGAAAATTATTACTTTGATAAAGTATTCATGGTTTAGTTGTTATTTTGAAAAACTAACAGTTTTCCTTCTATGTGTATCTCTTACTGATCTTTTATGCTCATCCCAAGTTTTTTGAAATGTTTTTCACAGGACATAATGTGAAATAGGGTCAAGGATGGGATCAAAGAAAAATTCATGTTGTCTTAAACATGGAACTATACATGACTCTTTTTTTCAAGTGTTCATGTTTTCTAAACAAAGGGAGACTATGTTGAGGTGACTACATTGTAAGCTTTTGAGATGTAATAATTATGTCCTAATTCTCTAAAACTCTAAACCTGAAAATATCCACAAAGTGAATTATTCATTTAATTCAATATTAAGTAATGTTTAAGGTCGGGGCCTTATACTACACATCCTGATGGATGAAGAAATTATTCTCTTCCTAGGAACTAGACCACTTTTCCTTGTACCATCAGCTTCTCTCTGGTTGTTCTTAGTTACAATATACTAAATAATGATCTCAAAAAAGGTATGTAGGATAAAGACATTAATCATTAAGAAAATGACATACATGGTCCCATCTATAAAATGTTGTGCTCACAATACATTATCATGAGCTAAATGTGGTGAAAAGATTTGAAACATAAGAAAAAAGAATGAATAGTCCCTGATGGACATAGAACCCTAATATAGGTTCATAAAATCTATACCATAGTTAGCTACCATTGTTTTGAGGTAAAACGTAATCATAGAAGTCAGTTTGGAAGTTCACTAATACTATTCCCTGATGACGGCTATCCTCAATAATTTCATCCACCCAACACTATGGGGTACACAAACTATATAGGTGGAAATCTTGACCCTCTTATCAGGAGGAATCTCAAGACGCTATAATTTATATAGGATAGACTGCATCCATGAATCAATAACATGTGGACTAGTATCACCTAAAAATTTGGGAGGATTCCACATTTAGAACTCATGAGTCAGATCAGCCATAATTGGTGCTTGTCGTGGAGCACCCTGCATGGACTACATCAGATGTATGAAATATTCATTGAGTTGATCCTAAAAGATATGATTGGGAATAAAATGTTCTTACCCCAGTGGACTTACTAGAGGGATCATATGTGGCTCGAGCCCAACACCTCTGGAATGTGGTGCTCGCCACACTCCTAGCACATGACTCGAGGATGTCATGTTAGTATATCCTTAAAAACTCTAGGAACACAAATCAGATTAAAATTTAAGAGAATATATGAGCACTAATAGAATAATTTCACAATAGATAATTGATATCAACACATGGTACTACCACAACTTCCCAATTATAATTCCCAGTTATTATTAAGTGCCTAAATTTAATTTATGGGAGTTCTCATTGGTGAATGGTCAATTGCACTTTTCCTCTTCATTTACCGGAAAACATTCATTTTTAAATGTAAAAAAATTACATTTAGAGTTTTCATTTTTTTTATATACATATAATATGGATCAATTGAATGGATCATTATTCTCGTCTAATAAAAGCCAATACACTTTAAAAGTAAAGGTGTCACTTATTTTTTTTAATTTCCTTCCCTAGAATCGGTCTCAAAATGTAGAGGGAGATATTTGACAGATCGAATTGATAAATTACCCATTCTAGTTTGTGAGGTTCCATACACATAATGAACTAAATTTGGTTGTCACTCAATCATAGAAAAATACTAACTCATGTAACTAGATATATATATATATTGCATGGGCATAATATATCTATTTAATAAACCACCTTCAGCATATACAGGAAACCGAAATTAAGATTGATGATGAAAATTTAAATAACAATATGTTTAAATCTTAATAATATATATATAAAAACATTTCTCATTCAACGATCACATGAAATACAAGAAATGAATGTATCTAAATGCATCTATATGTCTTGTAAAATGCATATCATGTGAATTCTAGTGCTTTTAGTGATGCGTATAACAATCAAGATTTTTATACCAGGCCATGTGAAAATCCAAAAAGCTTATAAAATACCAAAAAACATGTGAATCACCCAACGATGAATGTAGATCAACTATAGTAAGGAAAAATAAGAACAACAATTCTTCATTCTAAGAAACAACGTGTTTACCTTGAATGTGGGTCAGTTACTCCCATGAATAGATTATCACCAATTACCAGCATGTTATTAACCTCACGTCTAAATTTTCCAAAAAATAATATAAATGAAATTAAAATATTATCTCATACAAATTTATGAGGTCCTGGACTGGGTTCCATTCAGAAGTTCCCCATGTCATTGGGTTATATTCTCTCAAGTGAACCTCCCTATATGCCAGAGGCTACTAAATAAAAGTAGGGGCCTAGGTGTGTCTATGGGGACATTATTACATCATTTAATAGTGGATCATAATGGATAAACAATAGTAGATGAAATAATAGAAGCATGATATAAATAAATAAAAAGAATAAAATAGGAATGAGTATCTAACAATAATAATATACTCATAATCTGAACAATATAATAAAAAAAGTTTATGATTTAATGTTGTGTCTATAAAAATTAGGAAAAAAGAAGTACAATGTAACAAAAAACATAACACATTATTTGTTGTGCAATAGAAAAAAAGACAAAATAAAAATACAGGCATCCCGACCAATGGCCTGATCATATTCTAAAATGATCTGTCAAAAATAAATAAATCAAGTTATGTTTCCAAGGTGGGAAGCTTCCTATTTTCAGAAAACACATACATATAATCTTTATAGATATCACCAGTATCCTAGATAGTCAATGAGATAATTCTCAGTAGTACACTGTCAATGACATCAATACAATCCATTATATGTATATAAACAGATATAGAGCATAGGTATATGATAATATAATGTAATGATGAAATAATAAATCATACCTTATTTAGGATTAGATGGTAATGTATCTGAATATGATATCATTTAATTAAATACATTATCTTTTATCTATATAAAGAAGTCACACGAGGAGTAACAACAAATAAAATATATAATAATAATAATATGAAAATATTATCCATGGTATAACCCCTGCATCCATGAACCTAGAAGTAAGGAAACTGAAAGTAGTAACTCATGGAGTCTGGTAGTAAAGGGGTCTGTGTGTAATAAAAGGGGAATCTAGTTGGGAATTCCACTATAATGATTTTAACTGATTCCATGGATCCCATCCATAGTAATCCTAGTAAAATAATGATTGGTCACAATGAGGTGAATCCATAGAGCCACATGTTTGAATACATCAATTTAGATCCATGGAGTGTATCCAATGCATTTAAATATCCAAAACGTTAGTATGAGGGATCCTAAGACATGATGTATGGAATCATCTATTATAGAATAAATTATTTAAAAGGTTGGTATCTCCCTTGGAAATTGGATACTTGAATAATAGTGGAATCCTTTGAGTTCCCATGAAATTCCCTCGTGAATCCAATATTGGATCAAATCTGATAACTCTAGTAAAGATAAAAAGGACCATATGCAATAGGAACTATATACTTATTCCATTTATTTAAATAGGAAATGTAATACTCATTCAATTTAATAATTCAATCAGTCCATTCAATTTCATTTCATACTAGGTGAAAAGGCCAACATGTACATGAATTTGTTTATTAGTTTAATTAAATATTAATTTATTAAGATAATTCTTTTACCCTTAATTAACATGTCAAGGACGGTTAATGATATACAACAAAATATCATTATATTATATTTAACTTGGGCAATATATATATATTAATTCCATTAAAAATTTACAATTCATTTATTAAATATTGACCACTTACCATATATGGTGAAGTAATAATTGTAAATACTATATTTGTGCTAGCCATAATACTTTCATAATTAATTATCAAAATTAAGTACATACCATTAGTAGGGTATTGAAAACACACATGAATAATGACCCAAATATACCCAAAATAGTTATAAAGGAATAAATAAGGAAACACCCTACTTTGGGTGGTTTTTTGGAGGTCACAACATCTAAATACATCAATTCAATGTATAATAGGGATCTAAAATACATGTTCAACTACTATAAGAATGGAATATGGATTTAATAAGCATCATCCTATGATACTAGTGTGAGCATAATGGTGATAGTTTGTAAAATAAGGATACATGAGGAATGATTCATAGACCACCTACATTAATACTGTAGTACTCTCCTCATCTATTATCATGAATTCATTTTCTATCAATAGAAGAAAATGAAGGAATTCATCAATGACCTAAAAATATGGCATATGATCCAGCATAAAAATAAAATACTTGTGAGGGAGATAAACCAAAAAAGATCTTATAGACTGAATAGATTATCGGTAGTAATCCATTGAAACAAAAAAAATTATTCTAAGTTGGGATGGACATGAAATTCAATAACCTAAGAGGATGGTTCTTGAGAGGCTTCATCATGAGGGATGAGGTTCAATTATTTCTGCTGATGGTAATAGAATATTGAATTAATTTTATAAGGGTTTTAAGTTGAAGTAGACATTACAATCATTTTTTAATGGGTCGTAAGGTTTGGCCCCACGGTTGGCCAAATTGTGTGCCACCTAATATCCTAAGAGGTTACTTTCCTAGTTCATATGCATGTTTTTTCCAGAAATTACCAAAACCATCTGATTTGGATGTGCTACATTTTATAGATAACCTATAGGAGAATGATTACATGGGAATATTCTTAGGGAAACTCGTGTTCCCTAATATTCCCTCCAAAGATCCCCACATGGTCAGTGGGATCCATTCTAGCTGGGTGGCATTCTTTATTGTAACTATGAGGCCCATTAAATTTCTCCAGCAGTTGGGGTTTAAGGCTTTGAAAAATCCATGAAAACCCCCAAAACATGTAGGACCACATTGGTCATTGATAATAGGTACAAGATAAATAATTGTACCAAACTTAAAATGATATGTACCTCATATAAAATACTGGTTATTACATTCATAAAATTATCTAATGAATTATCAATATTTTCCCTAGTGCTACAAGATAATCTGAGCCTCTTAATTCATTTTTGAGTCTGTAGAATGAATTATTAACATAGATAACTCTTTTGAAATATAAAATAATACATTTGTTTTTAACAAACCACATTTTAGAATAAAGGGAGTTTAATTACAAACTAAAAAATTGAAATTTTAATAATTTTCATATAGCTTCATAATAATCTCAGTGAAGTTACTATATTTTGATAATATGATTTTTTTTTAATATAAATAACTCTTAAAAATATATTTTTTATATATTTTACCCACACAATGTGTTTAAATGATAAGTTTTTATTTACAACTGGTTAAAATGAAGTATATAAAATTTTACTAGAGTTTTATGAATACTTTAACTCGATTTCCTAGTTAATTTAATGTGAAGGTAATTTTTACGTTATATAACTCATGAATTTTTTAAACAATTCAATCCATCTGAAAACACAATACATATAAATGAAATTATATTTATTTCTAAATCTCACATTTGATTTTATGTTCAAGCTTTCTAGAGTTTCACTATAATCTATGCTTATTTTCTTATATTTATGCCTTTGTGCACATATATAAATTATATAACATATTTAAAATGGAAAATTACATTTTATGATATTTTTTATATACCAAACATTTGAATTATATGTCGTTCATTTATCAAAATAAAAAAGGAATCAAAAATTGTTATAATATAGTTTCACAATAATATAATTTCATTTTTTATCTTTTGCATTTGTTATACCCTCTTCTAAATTATATACCACATTTTTAATAGAAGAAATATTTATTAAAAACATGCATAACATGGTTTCTGCCATATTTTTTTTGTTTAAAATTAATTGATGATCATATTTTATGATTTTTTATATAAATTAATCTTGTTTTCATGGTACTAATCATGTAATTCATATTTAAAATGAATATAAATTTTAATTTTAGTGGTAAAACATTTAATCATTTTTACCACACTATATTTTAATTAAAAAAACAATATTTAATTCAGGGTATTAAAGAAATAAAATTATGTAACTAAGAGATAAAAAATATTTCCACAATAATTTTATTAATCTTTCAATAGAATGAAACCATATACTCATATCATAATGTATTCATATCATCTTCTAAAAATGACCTATCACTAGTATCTATATCTTATAAAACTAATAATTGATGAAATTATTAAGAAATATTTTTAATTGTGGTGTAAATAAAAATATATATATATATATAATGTATATGTTTGTGGGGATGTTAGTTATTCTATTTTTATGACTTCCTCAATAAATTCAGATATGTAACATCCCCTATTAAGTCTATTTGGTTGTTTTGTATACCTCAAAAATATTTACAATTATAAAAGAATTTTAAGATCTGTCAATGAGGAGTTAAATGTTGCTAAATATTCCGTAAAATATTTCAGTCTATATATATATAAATTGTTTTTTTATATAAATTTTCCATGAATCCTTTTTGTATGTAACATTTTTACAACTTTACTATTGAAAATATAACAAAATAATGTATTTTATGAAATAAATAATTTAACTATTTTAAATAAAATATTAAAGATGTAGTGCATTAATAGTTTTGAAAATAAATTTTATATTTCCAATATTCAAGATATCTATGAATTGGATTGATACAATATAACAATGGATTAATCATATTTATCTAAATTACCATCCATTAAAACATATAAAATTTTAAAAATTAATCAGCAGAATATCATAAAAGAAAAGTATTATAAAAGAACTCAATGTATCTATTATTACATTTTCATCGAATTAATTCAAAATATTCGTGAACTTATTTGTTTCGATGGAAAAAAATTTAAAACATGTTTTTATTTTCTTCTAATTTCATTTTTCTTTATTTCTTATTTAGAACTAATATACGAATGTAAAAATATAAAATCACAAAAAAAAATTCTACGGCTACTAATAAGATAATATGAGTATTTAATGTAAATTGAATAATAAAAAAATAATATATTAATATATTAATAATTAAACACATGAAATAAGACAATCATATAGGTCACAAACTTACCTTGGTAGACCTTGGATTGGGAAAATGATCTAACTCAGGAGAATCCTGAAATACACATTCCCAGTCACCCTAGGATGGAAAAAATAAATGAGGTATTGGTTGAAAATATTAGTTGGAATGACTTCTAAAACAATATATAAATGTAAAATAATCCACTTTAAGTAGACGTAGCATGAAAAAAAAACATGTTATAAAACAAAAAACATATGTAGGAAATATCACATATATAAATAAACCAAATACTTTTAGAGGATAGAAGAGATATACCAAAATAAAATAATAAATAACTAAAACACACAATCTCTATGTGACACATGACTTCTCTCACCAACCCATCCCAAACATTCTAATAATAATTCAATCTTTTTATAAAGATAGAATAAAAAAAATGATACTAATTTTAAACCATAGAAGAATTATACCGCAAATGGTATTTTTAGGGTGTGAGTGAAACAAAATACTCATAAGATTCAACAATGGAATTTTTTTCATTTAATTTCAAATGAATTTTCATTTATTCTATTTTAAAATAAATTTATAAAACAATACATTCATATGTATTTATAAAAAATTTAATATTTTTCTATAATAGAGTCATAATACTTTTTATTTATTTTTCTAAATTAGAAACAATTACTTTGAAAATATTTAATTAAAATAAGACATCCCTTGAAAAATATCCATTTAATATTTTAAAAACCTCACTAAAAACATTACAAATTGATTCAGAAATCTTACTCATGTCTCATAAATAAAAGTGGGTTAATAAAATGAAGGTATTTCATCAATAAACTGATCAAAGAAAATAATTTAATATATCATGTGTTCCAAATTCCTATCCAATAAAGAATAAAAAAAGTAATAAAAATGTATAAACTATGTGAAAGAGAAAATATAATAATGTGTGTTGTAAACTATACCCTATGTCTTCACATTATAAATTCAACGCCATTAACAAATAAGGAAAATATACCATCCTATGACGTTTCATAACACAATATCCACCAGATAGGATTTACCAGAAATACTTTAGGGAACAAACCACAGAGTCTTATCTCATGCTGGAGGGGAAACTACATGCATTAAAATTACTAATTAAGTCAAAATATAGATATACCACTTTGTTATAAATATTCTCATGCCTAAATAAAATTTTGTTGAGAATACAATCTAAATAATTAAAAACAAATCCATAAACTATGACTCACCCTCACTATATCTCTCTATAAATAAATATTCAATTTGTATCAATCAATCAATCATCACTTATATCAAACACCACCCATGAATCGGAAAATAATTCCACAGGGTAATTTGGAGGGTCTCACACACTCACACACATACAACCCATTTAAAAGTGAAAATGAGTCTTCCAAAAAAATAAACTTGATAGACTAAGTCTTTTTGTAATAATTTTTTTATATTTTATATATTTATTTTAAAACCCACTGAAAAACAAAATAAAAAACTTTTTATACTATCACATTTCCATTAAAAACATCTTTACATCCCTAAAAATATCCTTTCATTTAATTAATACTATAAGACCAATAAAACATCCATTTATTGAACCCAATGGTCTAAAATACCTATAAATATTTTAATTAAGTTTAAAATAATAAAATTCAATATTTTTTAAAAAACACTTGGCTTGAGAACACATATACATAAATGAAAAAATCATTAAATTATTTATTTATCCAATAGTAGAATCACTTCAAGATATTTATAAATTCTATTTTTCTGCATATGTGGGAATATTTGATTAAATAAAAACTTTTTAAACACGAAGTACCAAAGTTTATTACATATAATTGATATGAAAAATAATTAATATATATTCGAATTTTAATAATTATGTAATATTTTCCTTCATTGGTGAACAATAAAAAATGATTTTTAGGGATCCCAAAAAGCCATAGATAAACTAAACGACAAATATAATCACCCATGAAGCATAATATCATATTTAAAACCATCCCAGGCTATGCGGGAGAAATTAAAATCCATGTAATATGTTTAGGGAAGAGGAATTAAGTAAATCCTGAAATGGGGTTGATTATTGAATTTTGAAATCAATTGAAAATGATGATGATGGAGATAAAAATCCACAATATGGGGGTAATTTAGATCTCTCCTCTATTCCTCATTCTGGATGATGGAAATATAAAGGATAAATTGTGTAAAAATATGAACGGAACTTTTTAGATGATCAAAATTTAAGTCACCTAGAAAATTCACATGGTCAACCAATGTGGTCTAGTAAATCATTAAAAAACTATGTGATTATAAATATAGAGGACGAACCCTCCATCATGACATGGTTGCATGTTTTTTAGAAACCATGAACCAACCACAAAATTATATATGAAATGATACAAAGCTATGAAATTTTTTTCTTTATTGGTATTCCTAACCATGCAATACAAACATGAGACTAAAAAAACATCAATGTTTTTTATTCTAAACATGAAACTCTAGAACAAGGCCACACACCAATATATAAAAAAATAAAACATTAAATTAAATTAATCATTTAGGGTGGTATGTTTTTCCCACTATGAATTCATAATATCCTACAATATCCTATATAATATGGGGACATGAAAAATATAGAATACCTACCAAAATTATGAGGTTAGTGGGAGGGGAAATCATCTAGTTGATATCAGGAAGAAGAAAACGTAAAATAATAAAACCTTTATGAAAACACGTATATTTAATAGAAAATAATTTATGACTTATTACATAAATAAACTCATAATAAAGTTCCAACAGATCACGAGGTCTACTGAATTTGGGAAATTAGGTATATGGATAGTAACATGAAACATGGGCCTAACAACATTATTTTAAAAATCCATAACATTCCATTATATTCCATCAATATAATAATACATCATGTGATAACATGAATATTCATATAAATATTGTGAGCTATGAAGCCCAGTAAGGGAATAATCAAAGCACAATATGGTAAAATTAATACAGGTTAGTCAAGAGGCATATAAAAAAGACTAAAATGGGGTGGGATTAAAAATAATGGATCATTAAATCATGATATAAGGTGAAAACATCAAGGCAACATTAGAATATGGAAATAATATAAAACATGACATCATAGGCATAGGTAAAGGTTGACCATTGAAAATAATAAATTAAAGTGTTTTTGATAACCTCTCACAAAACATAAATGGAACATATGGTGTTAAAAACATTAACTAATAAACTGGTGGTCTATACAATCTTGGCCCACCCTTCACATTCATATTATGTGCATTCATTTCTGAGACACATGGATCTTACAAAAAAATAATGAATTTTATTAATATTATCCCAATGATTAAGGGGTGTTTGTTAAATATACGGAATTAACCTATAAATGAATGATAGGTAGAACTTGGTGAATACCCTTGAGTGGAACTAAGAATAGGTATTCACTATAAAAATGTATGTCCTGGAAAGTTAGGGGATAATTTCAGCATCATAATAACTATAAAAAATGGTTTATTGAAGTATCTAATTATAGATAATTATGGTCTCTCATTATATGGTCATTATAATTTAAATAAAAGGATTTTTTAGAACACAATACAACATTTACCACTGGTATTCCAAAGGCCCTAATAAAAAAATGTACATGAAATAAAAAGAAGAGAGATTCCCTTACAATGAGATGGAATATATAAAATATTGGGATGAGAAAATTAATATCTTAGGAACACCTTAATATTGTTTTAAATTGGGATATAGAGAGTAACTTCACATTCAATGAGTTTTGAGTGAAGTGTAATGTAAGGATTGTGGGTATATTGAGAAAAATAGTGGGGATTGCATTGTTAATTTCTAAAAATACTATTTCCACTATATATATGAAAATTATCAAAATTTAAAACCTTACCATGTTTTTTCATTTGGTTCTTCTAAATTGGAACATTTTTCAATAGTTTATTTGATAAACAAACAATATCCTTAAAATAAAACCCTTGATGGTGTGGAAGTTATTCATGTTTATAAGGAACTTATTTGAAAACATTTTAATATAATATAGTTTTATGAGGATTCATAAATGGTTTATAAAATTATTCAAAATTCCTAAAAACAAATTATTTTAATTGGAAATATATTGTTTTCGTAATTTATTTCCTTTATAATATTTATTACAACACTATTGGGATATTAGGATTGCATAATATATACCTTATATTTATATAATATTATACTTTTATAGAAAAAACCTATGCTCTTAGAAAATATGAACAAGTCACCAGTAGATAATTTTAATAAGTTCATTTGGATAAAAGTATTGATTTTATCAAGAAAATATCTATATATGGTAATTCACTCCATAAAATCAGAATTTTATTTTATTTAAAAATATTTGTTTCATAACAATACAAATTTTTTATATCTTATAATTATTTTATTACAAATCCAAAAATTACATCACCATATATATATATATATTATAATATTATAATATTATATTAAATTTTAATTTGTTTACAAATTATTTAATTAATTAAAAATCATATTTTGATTAAAACTGTATATTTTCTAAACAACATTTTTTCTTGGTATCAAAATAAAATATTCATCAAATCAAATAAAATTATAATAATTAAAAGTGATAAATATTATCGTTATTTTACTAAAGAGAGAAATATAAAAATCCTTACATGTATGATCTAAATATAAATCACCTTATTACATAATCATACACCATAAGGGTAATATATGTAATTGTGGGACATTATTTGGGTGGTTCGACAAAATGTTTTCATTAGTGAGCTTGATAAGAATATAATTATCCCATGAACGGTTTCATTCAAGGATCAACTTTTTAATTTCAACTAGGGAGTGGTCAAGGGAAAATAAAAATGATTCAATGACCCTTCGATGGTCTAATAATTGTGTTATATAGGGGATGATCATATTGGTCAAGGACATCATTATAACCATCTATGAAAATTCGACTTTTTTTAACCAATAATATTAACTAATCTTATTGGTCACCATACAGTTGCCATATAATCCATAGTCAATATTCATAATAATATTTTATATTTTAATGACTATATTATATAAAATCTCTAAAATTATATATGGTTATTTTTTTACTATAAATATGAAAATTTATAATGGATTTATTCATTCAAAAAAAATATATTTTATAAATGTTTGTGATTTTACATTATTCACACCTTGAGGGCTCCATTGAAATCTAATTACATAATCTAAAATATATGAGATTTTTTTTCAACACCTATTCACATTCCTGAGTTTCTCCATCAAACTCTTTATTCCACCAAAGATCATCAGTAATGTTATTTTTATTCATTCTTTAAATATTTTCTCTATTACCCTCTTTTATTCATAGGCTATTACTCATATGAGTGATCATTCAAAAATGGATCCAAATTTGGATTTACCGACTATTAGGGTTCTCATATCTATATTAACAATAGGGATACATATAACAAATTGTGTATTTGTAAAAATTTAGTTTGGAGTGTTCATAAATTAGTCATTTCTTTGATGTGATCAAGGATTAAGAGGGAATGATATATCTTAGACTAAGAATTAACATCCCACTAAAAATCATTACATTCTTCTATAATGATATAAAAAGGAACACACTAGATTTTACCTAAAACACATGGTCTCATCAATGATTTTACGGATATATTTTTGATACAATATCTAAGGATTTCATATAATGATCTATGGTTTGAACCTTCTCTCTCATATTATTGATAAGACAAAGTCCCATCAACTTCTACTCTCAAAATCTCTCCTATCATTTTGGAGTATAAAACCACTTCCCATACAGATCATGGTTAGGTACCATTTGAATTCTAGATTGGAAACTATAGTAATATTAGAAATCGACTATGTGATGGTGCTAATCCCAAAATTCATAAAAATCCAGTGCACATGACCGCATCATATCCACTATAGTTCAATTGGTTATTTTAGACAAGAAATCTATATGAGTGTTGTGAATCATAGTAAAACATAATTATGTTTCCATTTATTTTTTTGTAGGATTATACATAACATCAAGTTAAACCTCATTTCTCAATTAGATACAATGGAGACCATCACACCATGTAGTCTATCCACACGACCTATCTATATCAGGGTGATATTATGAAGAGATAAATCATATGAGATAAAAACTAAATTTTTTGACTTTTTAAGGTCATGGAATACAATATAGATGGTTTTATTTCATTTAAATATATTTGTAAGTTTAATAACAATGTCTGTGGATATGTTTTACAATTTAAAAACATTTATGGGAAATGGTTGAATAATAACATTTTACTTATATCATTCTTATGTAACATATTAGTATAAAAATAATTGAGGTAAAAATCATTAATTTCCCTCATCATGCTATCCCTCCATTTTTTATCCATATCCCCATGGATCGTAGTTATTCTTAGATGAATACAAAAAAATGAGATATGAGCATCATCCATAAGATCTCTATACATTTTTGATTTTTAGGGGACACATATCCACGTTCCAAAACAAAAAACTTTATCCTTATAGATGTTGATCTCTATAATATTTACAATTTTTTTTTAGAAGCTGATTATCTAATTGGGTGTCCTTGATCCCCTCAAGAATGGATGGTTGAAATTTTATTTTAGAATTATTTAAAAAAATAATTTTATTATTCTCTTGTCAATAATTTTCTTGTCTAAGAAGATTTGATCTAATTCAATCTTCAGTATCGATATTATTGAAATATATTTTATCCTCAGATTACATATCACCTTTTTCACCTTCCCAGTATAAATAATTGATTTTATACTAACAATTAATTATAGACTATAATTAACATTATTGGTTAAAATTGAGCAACTATTGTATTAATATAAACATGGGGATATTTTGATCTGTATATATATCACACACCTCTCCATAGATATAAATTTTAAAAGTTATAATTTTTAATCTCACTTTCGTGAATTCTAGATCATGTGTTGGGTATTTATACTAATGGAAAATTAATTATTAAGAGACAGAGGCTATAAAAGTTTCATCTCACATGAGTAAATAGCCAAATAACTTTTTGGATGAATCATTATTTGATCAAAAATCATTCCAAATTGGTGGGTAATGTGAGAAAGAGTGTAGATATTAGCTGCATTTTTAACTCTTTAGATAACTTTTTCAATTTTACATTCTATTATAACACTACCCAATTTTGGTTTTCATTAGTTATTTTGATTGACCATCAAGAGATGTTTCAATAACAATTGATAATAGTACCCATCTAATCTAAGAAAAATTTGGATTTCCAACATAGTTGTAATTTGGACCATCCTTAAATTTAAAATATCTTTTGATGGATCCAAACAAATCCCTTTACTAGTGAAAAAATGGGCCAATAATGTTACTTTATCGATCTAAAACAAACATTTTATGCACTTTACATACATATGTCCTATGTGAAAAATCAACAGCGCATCATTAAAATTATCCACATTATCATCCTTTATATTGGAGTAGATAATAATATCCATTATAAATTATACTAAAAATTTATAGTGTAAATCCATAAACACTCTATTCATTATGTCTATGAAGGTAGTTTGAGAAATATTGAGTAATATTTGAGACACTATGAAATCATAGATTCTATACCTTGTATGAATAGTGGTATTAGGGATATCCATATTCTTTAACATTACTTAACAATATCTAGAAGAATGATCCAACTTGGATAAGTATTGAGATCCATATATTTTATCAAACAAGTCATCAATCCGTGTTTGTGGAAATAATTTTTATTAAGACCTTATTAATAACATGATAATCAATTCATAGGACCATTAACCCATCATTCTTCGTGATTTAATAAATAAGTCCCCCCATTGAGGAACCCATGGGAAAATAAACCATTTCTCTAGATTATCATGTAACTAATTCATCATAAAAAAAATTTCATCTATGTCTGTTATATTTGGGTAATTAGATATTGTCCATGTTTTAGGTATAAGTTCGATTAACGACGCAACCTCTTGTCTAAGTGTAATACTAGTGAATTTTTTGGGAAATGCATCAGTGCATTCCCTCACAATTGTCATGTCATCGACGATTATAATTTCCTTAGTATAAATCCTTTGATCTATGAATCTTTCTCAAATTGAAATAATATAATTTCTTGAGATTTTTATTTGAATGGAGACCCATATTAATCTTTTCAATTGTATTGTATCTGACTAAGGATTTTTATATAGTGTGTGAATTTCTTATCCCAGCAATCTATGATGGATTTATATGAGGAAAAAGAATACATAATTAAAAATTTGATTGACTCTACAAAATTAATTATCTCAAAATTTTCCATGACACCAACACTAGTAGCATGGAGGATATGTAGGATTTATTATAATGGTATAGGTACAATAGCTCAAATCACTAAGGAATGTTAATTTTAGAAGTTTTGGAGAACCATATACATATTTGATACCCATTTTAAATTGGGAATATAAAATAACATGTAACACATAAAAATAGAATAAAAATGAAATCTATGAAAACTCATTCCAATAATTCTTCTTCATATCCATTGTAAATGAAACCAAAAAGGGAGGGATAAAATTTCCATTAAGGGATATTTCCTTCCGATGATATACCAAATAAACTAGAATAATTAGCATAGAAAGGTAAATAATTAAATACACATTCCCATTAAATAACATTACTCTCAAGAAAATATATAGAATAATCTGTATGGAATGGTAAATGAATAAACACACATTATATTTAATTAAATTGAATATGATGGTAAGATAAGGAATAATCAATTGTAAAGTAAACTAATGTACACACATTCCATCAAATCAGTAATACCTGAACAAAATGAATCCATAAGTAATATCATAGAAAAAATATCATGGACAATTAAAATAAATGTATATTAAATAAAGGAAGTGATAAAATATTTGACATCATGATCTCATGAATCATGATACCTCTAATCAAAATATATTTCCTCAGTATATTTTAAATTTACTGGTTGAGAACCCATTTGATTTTTTAAACAGGTTTGTCTTATGAGACCTCTTGATGGATCAAGAGAATAAATAAAATTATTCTCGACCATATTAGTATTTCAAAATCATTAATTATTTATTTAACAGTCTATTTGTTTTATGAATCAATATGCCTTATCAAAAAAATATATATCTTGAGTAAATTATTCTAATTTACCAAGATTTTCCCAGTTGATTAAATAACATTCAATATAAACACTATATTTAAAAATGATATACAATTTTGGAAAAATTTGTATAAGAAATACCATAATCTTTATATTTAAGAGAAATTTACAATCAAATGAGAAATTATCAAAATAATGTGTTTGTTTCATGATAATTTTAATAATCACAAAAGGATGTGATACTGTTCAATAACTTTTACCACTACGTAACCATAATGTAAATAACCATAGATGAAATAATTAAAATTATAAAATAAAATATCATTATTTAGGAATGAATAATGATATTAAATGTAAAATTTTAATTATATAAACCATATAAAGGAAATTAGTTGCATAATATTATAATATTCCTCAAATATGGGAAATTGAGGTGAAATCCATTACCTTATGATTCTTTTTGGATGAACTCACATTGACCTCTTTTTTAGTTGTTTAAACATGTTATTAACTTATATAAGATCCATATTAATATTTATATTATGTTATATGTCATTTCTATAACATATTATATAATTTCCATTAAAATTAATTCATTATTCTCAATGTATTAGGTGTTAATTTCCTTACCTTTTCATTATTGCTTTATCAGGAAAGCTCTAGTTCATGTGCATATTATAGACATATCATCCAAAGAATAATAATAACTACATAGTTATAAACATTTAAATGATATATAATTTTAATTCCAATTATCAAATATGTTTTGAGAAATTATGTATGTTATGATCTTGGAAACGGTAGGTTGTACGTTGGCAAAAATAATGTTTGGAGTTTTCAATGATCAATATAGAAAGAAGGTAAGTAATATTTTATCTTTACAGAAAGATAATAATGTCATAAATAAAATATTAAATAAATAAATATACTTATATATATCATCAATGTGGTGTGGTGATTAAAATATAGTGTCATTAGTTGGTAAGGGAAGTAGTCTACACATACATGAACAGAATCATCCAATTTCAGGGATAGAAAAGGTAAAAAATAAAAATTTTAATTATATTTTCACAATGATAAATATTTCCATATTATATAATTATGTGATTTATATCACATATTTTCATTATATCTATCCTTATAACCATAAATTTTAATTGATAATGAAAGATGAATCACATCACTTTGTTAGGTGATAGTCCGCCAAACACATGACATATGTTATTTGTTCGCCTATAGAATTAACTGTGAAACATAATATATTATATTATTAATTTATATGTATAAATATATCTTAAATATCATATATATATATATATTATATCAATCATTATACCCAACTTTTATAGGTGGTAATAGAAAAACGAATGACATCGGTTTGTGAGGTGGTAGCCCACTGTACACAAGAATAATGATTAAATAACCCATTTTATGGAAGTGGGAGTGGTTTTATGTCATTAAATTAACATAGAAAATATCATTAGATTTTACATTCTATTTTATTATATCATAATGATATAGAAATAGATTCTAGGGGTGGAGTAATACATAATATTAAAATGATCAATGAAGAATATTACCTCTTTCTCAGGTATCCTCCTTAGGTTTGCACCAAAATCCTACCAATGGTGGATTTGGGACCAATATAAGGGTTACTATAATTATGGAATAGAATATTGAATTTAATTTATGTCTTTATTATCCAATCCAGAAGTTTTATAAAGAGTGAAGAAGGGATAAGATGGGGTTTCCTTTTTTAAGAGAGGTGAGTGGCACAATTGTAATTTTTGAAAAGAAAAAAGTGTACACACATTTCTCCAGAAAAAAGTGACCCAGATGATTTATTATCTACCTGAATACATGCTGTTTTTGAAATATGGAAATTTAATAAATTGTTTAATATTTTTTCAGCCATTTTTATCCATCTCTTCTTATTTTAAGCCCCTGTAAATCCATTTTTACCTCAACTGCAGTAAATACAATTTTAAAATTTTACTATTCATTAAAGTAAAAATATTTATTTTACCATATTATATAATATAAAATTTTCTTATTTTAAATTTCCAATCCATTTTTTAAATTCTTATTTAGAGAATTAGAAAATTTTAATTTAAAATTAACTTCACAAATATAACGAGAAAGTGGGTTTTCAAAAAAAGGTCCAAATTATAAAAAAGTATTTATATCTAAATTAAAGATGAAAATTATGACAATGAAACAAATAGGATTAATTTATATAAAATTAAACTAATATTACATTAAAATAAATTTAAAATATCATTTAACATTATAAATAATTAAACAAAATGAAATGTTCAATTAAAATTTAGTATTTTTCACTATTCCTAGAAAGAAGAGAAATTTTAGAAAAATATATCATTCAACCTAAGGTAATTATAATATTCTAATTTAATTTTTTTTTCATTTAAGAAGAATAATTTTAATATCTTTTTAAAATAAAATTTATATTATGTTTTTGAAGTGAGATTAAACTACCTTTTATAAAATAGTGTTTTTTTGAAATCATATCTTTTTCGTCCAAATGAATCTTCTTTTTTATTTAAAATCATATAAGAAATAATAGTACACCTATAAAATATATTTTTTTTATAATTTTTTAGATATATTATTACCCTCTAATTTAATGTATATTTTAAAATGGTTATATATAAATAATATTTTATTAGATTATCATGTTATATTTAAACGTGGTGTTGCATGCATCTTAAAAGATATATGAAATGAAATTTAGTATAATTGTGATATATTGTAAAGTCATGTGGTGTTACATTATTCCATACTACAAAACAATCATCCACAAAATTTCATGGATGTTACCTTTAAAACATATTTGGATAGTTAATCTTCATAATGTCCTCTAGTTCCCATATTGAATCCTCTATTTTTAGATTTCTACAATGTACCTTTATGATCCAACTCATAAAATTCCTAAATACCAACTATCTAGAAACAAGAATTTGAATTATTTATTCATATTATGATAGATTTTTATCCAATTCAATTTCAACAGAGTTTATCACATGCATTGTGTCTGTCATGTACTTCCATAACAATAATTTATGCAACACATCATATATTTTTGATATATTTTTTGTAATTTATATATGTTAAGAAACAACACTAATTTATTTGAAAACATCATAGGGTATTTTGTACCTGGGTTTTAGTATCCCTTTCTTTGTGAACAACACAACACCATTCGGTGGAGATACATTTAAAAAAACATGATCCCCAACTCATAATTCTAAATAATTCCTTAGAATGTATTCATAAATCTTTTCCCAACATTAAGTTATATTAATATGTTCCTAAAATGAATATAACATTGTTGTTGTATTTTTAACACATTCTAAACCTATGTTTTTCATTTTAACAACTCCATACCACCAATTGGAAGTATTACATCTCTTACCATATAATTATTCATGCAATGCCATTTGAATAATTTAATTAAATGTATTATTATAAGAAATATCCACCAAAGGTAAATAGTTGTCCCGCATACCCTGAAAGTCAAGTTATAATTACCTCAACATGTATTCAATTTTTCGGATCATCCTTTCACAATGTCCATCATCATGTGGATACTAAGAATTTATCAAATGAATCTATGTATCAAGATCCTTCTGAATACTCTTCTAGGATATTGATATAAAATTTGGATCACAATCAGCACACAATTGTAAGTGGTGTTCCATTATGTCTTGTGAATTTATTAATATAGATCCATTTGTAGTGATCTAGAGGTTAATCTTCTCTTTTTGTGAGTAAATTTATAGATATTTTAGGTAATCAATGATAACCCATATTTAATTATTATTTCTAGGATTAATAGTCAGTCATGTTACAAAGTAAATATTATGGTTAACCCATTTTCACATATGAATAGTATGTTGTTACATGAATTCACTAAGATGATGTCTCATATAATTAAATTGTTGAAAATACAAGTATCTAGACACTAAATCTACAATTTTTTTATCATGTTATCCCGCTATAAATTTTCCATCAAATGCCAATACGTCATTTTACTACCACGACATACAGAGAAAATTCAGTTCTGATCGCCATCCTATAATCCAATTTTTAGATATTGTATAGATGGACCAAAAAATTATTTTTCTAATTTTTTAATATTCTTTTAATAAATATGGGTTTTTCATCTATTTTAATAATAAGCGATTTGTCTTCTTACTTAATAATTCAAATACAAATTTTGACTAGTTCTACGAACACGGAATCTCTCTTAATCCTCATTTGGGTCAGAACTCCATGATATTTCTTGATAAATGAATCTATTACATTATTTATATTACTTGGGTCTTATTGTATTTTGAAATCATAATCCTTGAGTATCTCAAGACATCACATTTTCCTCATAGTGATATTTCAATATGAAAATATTTATGGTAGGTTTTTATTTTCTAGGTATATCTCATATATCTCACTATATAGATAATGTATCTATATAATCAAATAAAATATTACTTATCCCAACTCAAGATCAGGGGTGGGATAGTTAAATTTAGGAGTCATCATGTTCATTGATGGATATAAAATAACACTATAATTTTGCATTCAGACACAACCAAGTCCCTTCTTTAATGAATAACGATATATCAAAACACCATCATTTTTAAATGGAAGATTTAAAATCAATGAATTTTACAATCAAATCTTTAGTTAGTCAAAATATTATTTAAATGCACTTTTGAAGACAAACATAAAAAAATTAGTTGTAATCATGGTGTACGGAAGAGATAATTGGGAATATTCTAAACAAATAACTATTAGTAACATACCAAAATAATGAAACTAAATTCCTATGTTATGTTTACTAGTATTGGCCATTATTTTACTTCCATCTTCATCTCATGGTAAACTAATATTCCATACATGAATACAATATTTCCTTGAAAATAAAATTCAACATGCTAGAAATCACACTTAAATAATTTCCTATATAACATGTTCCTTCTAGGATTCTCTATAATGATATGTATGTGATTATCATGGTCATCAAAGATCTTATAATACAAGAAAATATATTCAATGAATTGGAAGAAAAAAATCATTATTATATTCCTTGAATAATATGGTCTTTAGATTTATGAAAACAGAATAAGTATTAGTTTGTCGAAATTGAATTACATTAAACTCATAATATCCATTCCTCATTCAAAATGTTGTCTCTATAATTTCTTCGTTTTTTACTCTTATTTGATGATATCGTAAATAAAGGTAACTATTTGGAAAATATTTGGCTCTGTGAATTTGATCAAATACTGCATAAATTAGACTGAGAGTATAAATATTTGTTACTATAAAGTACTGATTTCCCTATAAATAGTGGATACTCTCATAGGACTATCCATCATCTTAACAAGAGAACATGTGCTCCCCATGGTTAAAAACAACATCCAATATATCACTTATCACCCAAATCCCCTAGTTATTTCTTAAACTACACTTATTCAACATTTTACATTCCATAGGAGTTCTATAGTATGGATGTTTTATCAGGTGTTAAATCAATGACAATCTCAACTTCATCCTCTGGGGGATGTCCATGTAATTAATTAAGAAATAGATAAATTTATTCTAGTATAATAATTAGATCATAAAATTGAATATTACCATATCCATCATAATATTTTTTTATTCATCCACATCAATCTTATTAAATAAAGCTACCATGGTAGATATATATTTTACTCGGACGATGAGGCATATAATCTATATATGTGGAAATCTACACCTCCCTCAAAAATCATAATTTATTTATTTTTGAAATAAATTTTTTCATCATATTATGCATTCAAATATATACCTAGAAATGTATTTATGTCAACCATATGAATGATAATAATGTCACTAAGTAAATCTCATTTATGTATCATAATGGGTACTTCCTGACACATCCTTGTTGCAATGATACTTATATAGGAGTTTTAAATTATATCTCCCATTATTAAATAAAAAATAAATGATTAATTTTGAGGAATAACTGGGTAGATATAAAAGAGTGTGAGGATATAGAATTCAATAATGTATTATTTAATTTTAAATATAGGAAAAAAAACCTTCCACCATATAATTGGGAATATTAAATTCAGTTTTAGTGATTTCGAAAGAACAATCTTATCCCCTTGGCCTCTTATGTGGTGAATTCCCTCTAATATTGGTTAATTAAGTTTTATAGTTCCCCATATCAGTGTTGTTAAAATAGTAAAGATTAGTTTTTTGTTTATTCACTTTTAAATCCTTGTTTGGGAGCCCCGTATCTCTGTACTAAAAAAATTCCCAATAATATCAATAATTTCCTAGGGTTATTATTTTCATAGTTGTAATTCCCCGACCCTATTTACCCAGAGTCAGTGTATTATTACATAACATTGTCATGATCACAAAGGATTAAGTTTCAAAAGACTAATTAGTTTAGTATCCCTGGAAGTACTAGATACATACATAATTTTTACATTACATTATGAAATGAAAAACAACAACATTGGGTCCCCTTTGAAAATAGTCATATGCCTTACCCAATTCCTAGAGGTTAATCATAATATACTTCTCCACATACTAGAAAAAATAAAACATAGAAAGGGGTGAGCTCATATGCTCATTAAAGATAACAATATTGCAGAAACTATCATAAATAAGCATAAAAATTTAAGGCAATGTATAAGACTACAACTCAAGCCTTTGAAACATAAAATTCAGCACAATATGGAAAATATAAATCAAACCATTCCATTTAAATATTCACATGGATATTCTACTGCTCAAATAATCACATGTAATATCAATAGCCAATTTCATAATGATGGAATGCATAATGTCGGACATCATAACCGCATAGTCAAGGCTTCATGACAAGACTACAAATAATATTTTTTCAAGGCCTTGTGCCAAGAAACTAGTATGTCTCATTCGACCTACCAATGCATCAAGATGCTATAGAGGGCTCCACCCGTCACTTATAAAGTCCAATGTATTCCCTATATAAAAGTGTTTAAACATGACATAAACATTCATATTAAACTAGCATACGAAATGTTAATACTTTAACCATAAACGACGAATGGTATAAAAATAACACATCCATATTAAAACATATCACAAAACATTAAATACAATATGGAAGATTGTATAATAATAAATCAACTTCAAATAAACCTATAATCCATAAAAGGATGTTAACATAGATGAAATCAAAACTATTTGAGAGAAATATCTCTTTCTAATTTGAAATCATTTAAAAGTCACATAATTATAAAATAAAACATTTATTTTGAAATTATTAATGTAATATTTGTATTGATGCTTCGAAGGTGTTATAACGGAAGAAAATAGATGCACCCTCCATATAAGTTAAAAAACGTCCTTACCTTAATTTGTTGAAATGGTCATAAAGTACCTTGTTTGGAAAATGACCAAAAGAGACCTTTCAAAAGATTTTATAAAAAGTGAAAAAAAATTTATAAAAGAAATAATCACTTATTCATGGAAATAGTAAATTTTTTTGAAATACATTTTTAAGAAATGAAGATGTGGATTATAAAGAGGGCCTAGTAGATACTCAAATATAAACAAGCTCGTATAAAAAAGATAAAGTAAAATTAACCATTACCATGTACTTTTACATTTTTGAGGGTAACTTAACCTCCTATACAATAGTTAAATAATTGTTATTATATTATAAAATAACCACAAACATAAATATTATATCATATATGATCTTTTAATGTTGCTTTGTAAATAATATTTCAGTAGTGTCATTGTTTCGGGTGTTAACTGATTTGTTATCCTTTTTATGTTTTGTTACATAAGTCATGTTTTTTCAGATAGGATGTTTTTTATTAATATTCAAAATGATATTATGTTCTTAAAAATTGTTTTTATTATAAAATGAAAATTATTCTTGAATGATTAGTATGGGGAATGAATCTCACCACGTTCGTGGAGATGGTAATTAGTACGTACGCACGAGCAGAAATATCATACTATTGATGGTGAAATCGTATGTAATTGTATCATATATCTTATTTAAATAATAATTAACATGCCATATTTATTATTTACATCAATTATACTCATTATTATACCCATCCAAATAATGAAGTGTTGAATAACAAACTACACCATTCCGTGGAGACGGTAAGCCGTACGTACGCACTTATGGTGAATTTATCATTCATTGGATGGATATAATAATTAATATGGTTGTACCATATTTATAATAACATCACAGTAAGTATAAGGTACTTGCGATGTTATTTTGGTATGGAAACAAAAAATAAATAAGAATAGTATTATGAAAAGAACTTTGAAAGAGGTGATGAAATTATTACCTCTTCTTCGGGTGATTCCTTTTGATTTGATCAAAAGGGATCCTTAGGTTAGATTATATAAGGCCCTAGCCTTAAACCTTACTTAATCTTGAGTTATTACAAGATTACACATTGAGGATTTTTTCGGGTTTAGAGTTTTAGAGAATTATATCATAAAACTTGCATTACATTCCACATATAAACAAAGTGGTTACATAAAGATAGTATTCTTCATTCCCATCAATGGAAACATATTTAAAACAAAACATGGATTCTTTCTTGACACTTCCTTGACACTATCATCATATCATGTACCCTTCCCTTGACCTGTGAAAATCATTTCAAAAAAAACATGGGATGAGCATAAAAAGCTCAGTAAGGGATATAAAAATATGGAAAGGAAACATGGGTACATATATACCTAAGGATGAGATCATACTTTACCCATAAAAAATAGGCACTTTAACATATCTCATAAAATCATGAACAAATCATAGAAATCATAAGACATAAAGGTAACTTGAGGCATTCAAAACATTCTTACGTAGGGAGTAACCCTCTTGGTTACGTTTGGAATACCATCACAGTATATTCCCTAAATCTCTTCGGAGAAACCTTAATGTTTCACTCCTTCACGTTACCCAATGCATTGGAGAGCTATATCGGGCTCACCCTCCCTTAGTTTATCACGGAACCACTCGTCTTCATAATAATGCCCAAGAACCATAACATAATCGTATCACATAAAACATGCATAAAAGAAACATAACATTTCCACATTTCAATCACAAGATATCAATACAACAAAAAAAACATTGTGAAAACCATTTTCAATACCAAAATAAAAGAAAAGTAAAACATGGTATTTATTTTTCTTTTAAAAAGAAGGTATGGCTTGTAGAGGAAGTTGAAACTCAAATAACGGTCACGACGGCGGAGAAGTCATTGTCGCCGCATACGTACGACAAAAACATTCCCTTTTGTCGTTTAGTAAACGCTTCGTATAAAAAATATTCCTTTTGAATAAACGTAAAAGTCAAAGGGGTTTATACACCGTATAAAAGAAAGTTGTGTATAAAATAAAATACGCCTCAACGAAAGGAGATTGAGACGAAGTCCCATACCTCGTATCCGAATTGACCCGACCGTTCTTTAATCTCCTGAATAATAAACTTGAGTTAATATCTACTTGATTATTAACCGTTTTCAAGTTCATTATTCCTTTTATACCATGTTATGAACATCATGTAATCATTTAAGTTAATAATGTTCATTTTTTCGGTATTTGGTTCTTAAGTCAAAAATAGACTTCTTACACTTACATGTTGTTAATTTGGTCAAAGTTTAGTTACATCCAGAATGATATTAATGATTTGGATAACATATATATCATATATATTCATCATATACATGTATTTATAATATTACATCACATTTAGAGGTAAGAAATGAAATACACCGTTCATGGAGACGGTAAGTCGTACGTACGCATGAACGCTACTTCCATTTCTATTTCGTATTTTCTGGAATGGAATCATAATGATATAAGAGTATATTATAATTCCAGTATAATAACATATATAATATCATTAACGTTATCCTTTACACATCCCACATATAGTATTAACGAATCAAATCACTTTCAGGGGGCGGTAGTCCGCACTTCCTAAAATGAAGATACCGTGTTTACCCATAATGGAAACCATAAAGGTATGCCAAAAATGAAAAAAAAACAGAAGCTTAAGGAAACTATAAACATATTATATATCATATATAAAAATAGTGACATCATAATGTCCACCTTTGAAGGTGTTAAATGAGTATTGAACAATCATCGTTTCGGGAGGCAGAATTTCTCCATCCACGGAAACCGTATGTTCTTTAACCATTTGATGTAGTTGTGTGAGAGTGTAGCTCAAATAAATCATATAACAACATCCTAGTATATTGAAGATACTGTTTTTGTTACAAAAGAAGTAAATAAAAAGAGTTTAGGGGGTTGGAGAAGCAAAATAAAACAAATGAACATGAGAGAATGAATTACCTTTAAAAGTGTAAGTCCTTTTGATTTGAGCCTAAAGGATTCCTTTTAAAGGATTATGCCCAAAGGGAATCCTCTAGGATGAGGAGAGGGATTTGGAGAGAGTAAATTGGCAGGGGTTGGCCAAGCCAAAGGCTTGAGGAGTGTGTGAAATGAGGTAGAGGTGGGGGCCTTTTATAAGAGGAGAGGAGGGGCACTTTTGGAATGTAAAGATAAGTTACTTTATTATAAAAAGATTTTCGGATTAAAAAGGTACCACATTGCTATAATTCGAGGCTAAGGTGATAGGTATTTGAAATACACTCATCCAATTGGTTTTGGCCATGTGTAGGGTTTATATTTTTCATTATCTTTCCATTTTATTTAAATCGTTAAATAATGAGGTCATCGCTCCATCATCATTATGTCATAAATAATTTAATTTATTTAAAGTCTAAAAATTATAAAATAAATACCATGATGTATTAAATCTTTTTAGATTTCCAATGACTATTTATAATCAAAAATATTATCTTTATAACCCCATGTAAAAATTGTTTTCGTAAAACATATTATGTTTGTGTCATTTTTACTTTTACATTAGATAAAAAGTTATTTATGTCATTTCCCAACCAAAGTGGATCCATGGGGTCTACAAGTTGACCCATGGCTTGTCTTGGTCAGCCATGACACAAACAATGAGGGTAGGACATGTGTCAAGCTCATCTTATTTTATTAAAGCATTATTTTTACCTTAAACTACACTAATTACCACTAATCGCGATTAAAACTTAATAAGTTACTATTCACCAAAAAATTATTTTAATCTCATTGAACCACATTTTACTTCTTAATGACAACCATGTATGTTGGATTTTTGAAATTCAAAACACAACGATGGCAAAATTACATTTAAACAGAAAAATCAGTTTTTATAAGTATCACTTAGTGGTTTCACTATTCATCAAAAATTGATGTTTTTCAGAAAATTACCAAAACTCCACCCTAAGCTATATTTGATATTCCGAATTCAAAAATGAAGTCTATTTTAAAAAATTCAAAACATATAAGTCACATTAATTAATTTAATAATTAATTCCCGCTGCCAGAGCAAATAGCGTGTTTTTATGAAACAATAAGTATCAAAAGATTGACACCAATTTAAGTCCAATTTCAAAGTGAAATTGATTCCAATGACCACCATTGGATTAAATGGTAAAAATATATTCTAATTTTACTTCAAAACCAATTCAAAAGATAATATAATCATATAAATAAATTAGATTAAAAAGCAGTTTTGATGTAAAATGCAGTATTTTTCACTATTCATTAAAAAATGAACATTGTCAGAAAAATACCAAAAATTCACACAAAGTAAATTTTGATGTCCCAATCATAAAGAATAAGTTTATTTTGACAAACATAGTTTATAAAATTTTCAAAAGATATATTTAAAAAGGGTTTTCCATCATAAGGCATTAAAACAATCTTTTAAGAATATTAGTGTATTCCATGCTTAAGATTGGATTTATTTTAATTTTAAGCCTCTAAAACACTATCTTAATCATTAATAGACATAGATTAAAATATATATTATTTATTACTTACTTGGGATGTTACATCCTTCCCCCCTTTAGAAAATTGCGTCCCCGTAATTTATTTACTTATCGAATAAATGGGGGTACCTATCCCTCATTGCATTTTCAGATTCCCATGTTGCCTCTTCAATCATGTGGTTTTTCCACAAAACCTTTACCTGGTGAATCACCTTATTCTGTAACACTTGCTCCCTGTGGTCAAGAATCTGGACCGGTTGTTCCTCATAAGATAGGTTCTCTTCCAGCTGAACTACCTCTGGACTCAAAACATGAGATGGACCTGGCATGTACTTTCTCAACATTGAAACGTGAAAAACATTGTGTACCTGAGATAAAATCGGAGGTAAAGACACTCGGTATGAAACTGATCCAACTCTCTCCAGAATTTCGTATGGTCCAATGAACCTTGGACTCAACTTTCCTTTCTTACCAAATCTCATCACACTTTTCCAAGGAGAAACCTTGAGAAAAACATGATCACCTACCTCGAAAGATAGATCCTTCCTCCGGTTATCCGCATAACTCTTCTGCCTGATCTGAGCTGTTCTCATGTGTTTCTGAATCAGCTGAACTTTTTCTGTCATCTCTTCTACCAATTCTGGTCCCATCAACTTCCTTTCACCCACTTCATCCCAGAAAGCTGGAGTTCGACACCGCTTCCCATATAATTCCTGAAATGGTTCCATCTGTATACTGGAATGAAAACTGTTATTATATGAAAATTCAACCAAAGAAAGATGTTGGTCCCAACATCCCTGATAATCCATAGAACAAGCTCGTAGCATATCCTCCAATGTCTGAATTGTTCGTTCTGACTGCCCATCTAATTGAGGATGAAAAGTTGTACTAAAATTTAATTCAGTACCCATTGACTTCTGAAGGCCTTTCCAAAAGTTAGAAGTAAACCTGGGATCACGATCCGATACAATGGAGAGAGGAACTCCATGTAACCTGACTATCTCGTTAAGATACAAACGGAAAAGTTGATCAAGAGAGAAAGTATCTCGTATAGCAAGGAAATGAGAAGATTTTGTCAAGCGATCAACAATAACCCAGATTGCATTATTACCTCGAGATGTCTTCGGTAATCCAACAACAAAGTCCATGGATATATTCCCCCATTTCCACTCTGGCACTGGTAAAGGCTGAAGCATCCCTTTCGGTAACTGCCGCTCTGCTTTAACCTGCTGACAAGTCAAACACTTCACAGTAAAATCAGCAATATCTCTTTTCATTCCATCCCACCATTAATACTCCCGCAGATCTCTATACATCTTAGTACTGCCCGGATGAACTGAAAACGGAGAACTATAAGCTTCACATAACAACTCTCTCTTCAACTGTGAATCACAAGGCACACACAATCTCTTCCCAAATCTCAAAACACAATCATTATCAATGTTGAATTCAGGCAACTTACCTTTCTGAACCAGCTCTACCTTTTTATGCAACTCACTGTCTTGATTCTCTGCTTGCTTGATTCTATCTTATAGAGAAGATCTCACTGATACCTGAAACAAAACAGAAGGACTTCCTGCACCAACAACTTCTATGCCAAAGTTCATCAAATCCTTAACCAAAGGATCATGTTCCAAACGCAAAATTGTTAATGAAGCATTACTTTTTCAACTCAAATCATCAGCCACTTTATTATCTTTTCCCGGATGGTAATGAATTGTACAATCATAATCCTTGATTAATTCTAGCCATCTCCTCTGTCTCATTTTTAACTCTTTCTGAGTGAATATATACTTTAAACTTTTGTGATCGGTATATATTTCACACTTTACTCCATACAAATGATGCCTCCAAATTTTTAAAGCAAAAACAACAGCAGCTAATTCCAAATCATGTGTAGAGTAATTTACCTCATGAGTTTTCAACTGTCGTGAAGCATAAGCAATTACCTGATCATTCTGCATTAGGACGCAACCAAGTCCTTTCAATGAAGCATCACTGTATATAACAAACTCACCATTCCTGGAAGGTAGTGCCAAAAATGGAGCATTCACCAATCTTATTTTCAATTCCTGAAAACAACCATCACATTCTTTTGTCCAAATAAACTTAACACCCTTCCGAGTTAGCTTAGTCATTGGACTAGATAACCGTGAAAAATTTCTAACAAACCTTCGGTAATAGCCCGCCAAACCAAGGAAGCTACGAATCTCGGTTACATTTGTGGGTCTTGGCCATTCTTACACAACTTTTTTTTTGCAGGATCAACAGTTATTCCATCTTTAGAAACAATGTGACCAAAGAAAGAAATTTGTTGGAACCAAAACTCACACTTGCTGAATTTCCCATACAGTTTCTTTTCTTTTAAGGTTTGCAAGATAACCCTTAAATGTATTTCATGCTCCTATTTACTTTTAGAAAACACCAAAATATCATCAATGAAAACCACCACAAACTTATCCAAGAACTCATGGAAAATTCAATTCATTATGTCCATGAATACAGCTGGTGCATTGGTTAGCCCAAAAGGCATTACTACTAATTCATAATGGCCATATCTCGTACGGAACGCGGCCTTCGGAATATCTGCCTCCTTTACCTTCAGCTGATGGTACCCCGATCTCAGGTCAATCTTTGAAAAAAACTGAGCTCTCTGGAGCTGATCAAACAAATCATCGATATGAGGCAAAGGATATTTGTTCTTAACAGTGATGTTATGCAAGGCTCTATAATCAATGAAAGGTCTCATAAAACCATATTTCTTTTTAACAAATAAAATAGGAGCACCCCATGGTGATGTGCTAGGTATAATGAAACCTTTCTCTAATAAATCTTGCAATTGCTCCTTCAACTCTAAAAGTTCAATTTGTGTCATTCGATAGGGGGGTTTTGAAATTGTCTTAGCATCAGGAACTAAGTCAACAGTAAACTCAACTTCCCGATCTGGTATTATTCCGGGAAACTCATCAGGAAAAACATCAGGATACTCATTTACCACTGGCACATCATTAATCTGAATAGTTCCTTTATTTTCAATGACGTGTGCAGGGTAACATTCATTTCCATCTTTTACAAGTTTCTCGACCTCTTGATATGTTATCAAAAGTAAGGGTTCATTCTTGTAAACAAACTGAAAGTCTTTCTGAAAAGAAACTTCTTTATCTCTACAGTCAATCTTAGCATGGTAAATAGAGAGCCAATCCATACCCAGGATAACATCAAACTCTACTAGAGGTAGAAAAATAAGGTTTGCAAGTAGGTTCTTTCCACGGATAAGGATAGGAACACTCTTATAAATTCTTTTTGCCTCAACATTTCCCCCAGGTGTTTTTACCAAAAGTTCAGGAGTCATTTCTTGAGATGGTATTCCCATTTTACTAGAAAATGTTTCAGAGATGAAAGAATGTGTAGACCCCAAATCAAACAAAACACTGGCATAATCTGAAAAAACAAACAAAGTACCTGATACAACTTCATTTGATGGCCCAACATCTGCTGAAGTAGTTGAAAAAGATTTCACCACCCCTTTCTGCTTGTAGTCTAACTGCTTCCCATCACTCAAGCTCTTTGTCGGACAATTGTTTGCATAGTGACCCATCTCATTGCACTTATAACATTTCACTAACTGTAAATCAAATTCGTTCTTACCTTCACCTTGATCCTTTTCAGTGCAATCATGAGCCTTATGTCCCATCTTACCACATCGGTAGCACTTTCCAGAATTCAGAAGACATTCCCCAGCATGCCTTTTTCCACATTTATCACAAACTGGAAACTTAGTTTTCTTACCATCAGACTTTTTTGAAAAATTCTTACCTTTCTCCTGCCACCTCGGTCTCTTCTTCTGTTGGTTGTTATAGAACACTTGGTCATCGGCAAACTCCATTTCCACCTTCTCAGCACATCGAACAAGCTTTTCATAACTTTTAAACTCACGAGAAGCTAATTCCCTTCGATATTTTGGCTTTAATCCTGAGTAAAAACGATTGATTTTACTATCAAGGTCTCAGATAAAATTTGGAGCATACCTTGCCAATCGAGTGAACCTTTCTTCATAGGTAGCCACTGAGTCTTCCTCTTGTCTCAATTCCAAGAATTTCTTTTCCATCCTAAGTCGAACTTCCTTAGGAAAATACTTCTCAAGAAACATACCTTTGAATTCATCCCAGTCAAGAGCATCAATCTCATCGGCGTCCCTAATATTTTTAACCATAGACCACCACTGATCTGCTTCACCCTCCAAACGGTAAATAGCAAGACTAACCTTTTGATTGTCTGAACACCCCATGACATCAAAAATCGTCTACAGTGCTTTAATCCACCCTTCAGCTAGCACATGGTCAGATGATACTCTGAATGATGGTGGATGTTGCCTCATGAAATGTTCCACCACTGTCATGTTCCTCTGCGGTTGATCTGGCTGATGTCATGCATGGATACCACCACCATTTATCGCTTGAGTCAACTGCGCCATTACTGCAACAAACTGTTCAGTTCCAATTCCGACCATTTCTGGATGCTGATTCGGAAGGTTATTTCCTTCTGTATGCCTTCTTAGCACTTCTTCCCTGTTTCCTCTGCGGAAAACCATTCTGAACAAACATGTCTTAGATGAAGCAACATGATAATCTTCAAATTCTATATCATTTCAAAAAAAAATTGATAATTATTTAATAGAATTATAACTCCTAAAGTTATCTAAACCGACCTTTGATACCAACTATAAGGCCCCAGCCTTAAACCTTACTTAATCTTGAGTTATTACAAGATTACACATTGAGGATCTTTTCGGGTTTAGAGTTTTAGAGAATTAGATCATAAAACTTGCATTACATTCCACATATAAACAAAGTGGTTACATAAAGATAGTATTCTTCATTCCCATCAATGGAAACATATTTAAAATAAAACATGGATTCTTTCTTGACACTTCCTTGACACTATCATCATATCATGTACCCTTCCCTTGACCTGTGAAAATCATTTCAAAAAAAACTTGGGATGAGCATAAAAAGATCAGTAAGGGATATAAAAATATGGAAAGGAAACATGGGTACATATATACCTAAGGATGAGATCATACTTTACCCATAAAACATAGGCACTTTAACATATCTCATAAAATCATGAACAAATCATAGAAATCATAAGACATAAAGGTAACTTGAGGCATTCATAACATTCTTACGTAGGGAGTAACCCTCTTGGTTACGTTTGGAATACCCATCACAGTATATTCCCTAAATCTCTTCGGAGAAACCTTAAGGTTTCACTCCTTCGCGTTACCCAATGCATTGGAGAGCTATATCGGGCTCACCCGCTCTTAGTTTATCACAGAACCACCCGTCTTCATAATAATTCCCAAGAACCATAACATAATCATATCACATAAATCATGCATAAAGGAAACATAAAATTTCCACATTTCAATCACAAGATATCAATACAACACAAAAAACATTGTGAAAACCATTTTCAATACCAAAATAAAAGAAAAGTAAAACGTGGTATTTATTTTTCTTTTAAAAAGAAGGTATGACTTGTAGAGGAAGCTGAAACTCAAATAACGGTCACGACGGCGGAGAAGTCGTTGTCGCCGGATACGTACGACAAAAAAAATCCCTTTTGTCGTTTAGTAAATGATTCGTATAAAAAAGATTCCTTTTGAATAAATGTAAAAGTCAAAGGGGTTTATACACCGTATAAAAGAAAGTTGTGTATAAAATAAAATATGCCTCCATGAAAGGAGATTGAGACAAAGTCCCATACCTCGTATCCGACTTGACCCAACCGTTCTTTAATCTCCTGAATAATAAACTTGAGTTAATCTCTACTTGCTTATGAACCTTTTTCAAGTTCATTATTCCTTTTATACCATGTTATGAACATCATGTAATCATTTAAGTTAATAATGTTCATTTTGTCGGTATTTGGTTCTTAAGTCAAAAATAGACTTCTTACACTTACATGTTGTTAATTTGGTCAAAGGTTTGTTATATCCAGAATGATATTAATGATTTTGATAACATATATATCATATATATTCATCATATACATGTATTTATAATATGACATCACATTTAGAGGTAAAAATGAAATACACCGTTCATGGAGACGGTAAGCCGTACGTACGCATGAACGCTACTTCCATTTCTATTTCATATTTTCTGGAATGGAATCATAATGATATAAGAGTATATTATAATTCCAGTATAATAACATATATAATATCATTAACTTTATCCTTTACACATCCCACATATGGTATTAACGAATCAAATCACTTTCAGGGGGCGGTAGTCCGCACTTCCTAAAATGAAGATATCGTATTTACCCATAATGGAAACCATAAAGGCATGCCCAAAATGAAAAAAAACAGAAGCTTAAGGAAAACATAAACATATTATATATCATATATAAAAATACTGACATCATAATGGCCACCTTTGAAGGTGTTAAATGAGTATTGAACAATCATCGTTTCGGGAGGCAGAATTTCTCCATCCACGGAAACCGTATGTTCTTTAACCATTTGATGTAGTTGTGTGAGAGTGTAGCTCAAATAAATCATATAACAGAATCCTAGTATATTGAATATACTGGTGTGGTTACAAAAGAAGTAAATAAAAAGAGTTTAAGGGGTTGGAGAAGCAAAATAAAACAAATGAACAAGAGAGAATGAATTTCCTTTAAAAGTATAACTCCTTTTGATTTGATCTTAAAGGCTTCCTTTGAAAAGATTCTGCCCAAAGGGAATCCTATATGATGAGGATAGGGATGTGGAGAGAGTAAATGAGCATGGGTTGTCTGAGCCAAAGGCTTGAGGAGTGTGTGAAATGAGGTAGAGGTGGGGTCCTTTTATAAGAGGAGAGGAGGGGCACTTTTGGAAAGTAAAGATAAGTTACTTTATTTTAAAAAGAGTTTGGGATTCAAAAGGTCCCACATTGCTATAATTCGAGGATAAGGTGATAAGGCTTCGAAATCCACTCATCCAATTGGTTTTGTCCATGTGTAGTTTTTAGATTTTTCATTATCTTTCCATTTTATTTAAATCGTTAAATAATGAGGTCATCACTGCATCATCATGATGTCATAAATAATTTAATTTATTTAAAGTCTAAAAATTATAAAACAAATACTATGATGTAGGAACTCTCTTTATCTTTCCAATGACTATTTATAA
The DNA here is from genome assembly GCA_963277665.1 of Viscum album. Lineage (NCBI taxonomy): Eukaryota > Viridiplantae > Streptophyta > Magnoliopsida > Santalales > Viscaceae > Viscum > Viscum album. Next base: position 400,151,885 of record OY728125.1, read on the forward strand.
TAAAAAATCTGATCTTTATAACCCCATGGAAAAATTGTTTTCGTAAAACATATTATGTTTGTATCATTTTTCCTTTTGTATTAAACAAAAAGTTATTTATGTCATTTCCCAACCAAAGTGGATTTATGGGGTCTCCAAGTTGACCCATGGCTTGTCTTGGTCGGCCATGACACAAAAAATGAGGGTAGGACATGTGTCAAGCTCATATTATTTTATTAAAGCATTATTTTTACCTTAAACTACACTAATTACTACTAATCGCGATTAAAACTTAATAAGTTACTATTCACCAAAAAATTATTTTAATCTCATTGAACCACATTTTACATCTTAATGATAACCATGTATGTCGGATTTTTGAAATTCAAAACACAACGATGGAAAATTTTCATTTAAACGGAAAAATCAGTTTTTATAAGTACCACTTAGTGGTTTCACTATTCATCAAAAATTGAAGTTTTTCAGAAAATTACCAAAAATCCAGCCTAAGCTATATTTGATATTCCAAATTCAAAAATGAAGTCTATTTTTAAAAATTCAAAACATATACGTCACATTAATTAATTTAATAATTAATTCCCGCTGCCAGAGCAAATAGCGTGTTTTTATGAAACAATAAGTATCAAAAGATTGACACCAATTTAAGTCCAATTTCAAAGTGAAATTGATTCCAATGACCACCATTGGATTAAATGGTAAAAATATATTCTAATTTTACTTCAAAATCAATTCAAAATATAATATAATCATATAAATAAATTAGATTAAAAAGCAGTTTTGATGTAAAATTCAGTATTTTTCACTATTCATTAAAAAATGAACATTGTCAGAAAAATACCAAAAATTCACAAAAAGTAAATTTTGATGTCCCAATAATAAATAATAAGTTTATTTTGACAAACATAGTTTATAAAATTGTCAAAAGATAGATTTAAAAATGTTTTTCCATCATAAGGCAGTAAAACAGTCTTTTAAGAATATTAGTGTATTCCATGCTTAAGATTGGATTTATTTTCATTTTAAGCCTCTAAAACACTATCTTAATCATTAATAGACATAGATAAAAATATCTATTATTCATTACTTACTTGGGATGTTACATATTATGATAAAATTAAGGCCACTAAGATGAATTGACGGTAGTTGGAAAGATATTTTAGAAGGTTTTGTTCAAGACAAATAGATTTTGAGGTGTGTGTTTTAGAGAAGGGGAAGTGCCCTTTTATAAGATAGGTGAGGGTCAATTTTGGAAAAATATAAATTATTATTTTATTATACAATAATATTCAGTTTATAATGGATCCAAAACGATTTATTTAAAAGATAATGTAGGGATGGGTCTAAAACCTTTCAACCAATATGTTTTAGATAGGTTTAGGTGACCATGTTCACCTTATATTTTTTATTTAACTATTAGTTAAATAGTTTATATTTTACCATGCATTCTTGTATTATTATAATAAATGGTTTATAAACATACTATAAAAAGTCATCCAAGCCCCAAGTGGTTAATTACTGATATATATAACCTTATATATGTCCTTTTTCAGAACATAATATTTTTAGAAATATTATATTAATTAATAATATTGTATTCATTTTAAAAATAAATTTATGTCAATTTTGAAACTATTTAGTATTTTGTTTTTTTAAGGCATAAAAACTATATAACTTAGAAAAAAATTTATTTAATCAACCCTAAAACTTCATATTAACCTATAAAATTCGTGGAATACATCAAAAATCTCAATTTATAATTGTATTAATACTTATAATATCAATTATTTTAATCATTCAATAATAAAGTAATTACAACAACATTATTTTGTCATAAATAAATTTACTTATTTAATGTATAAAAATTATAAATAAACTACCATTATGTAAGAAATATTATTATCTTTCTAATGAATATTTATAGTTGAATTTATCTTATGTATAACCATATATTACAAATGGTTAATTATTAAGCTTTGAATTTAACACTTTTTACACTTCTTTAAATAAAATAATAATAAATGTACTAATATAATAAAATTGAACCAAAAGGATCATATTTTATTCCTAAGGATTATTTTGGACGAAATAAACTTATCCAATAGAATTAAGGCATGTGTTAGGGTAATTATATTATCATTTTTACCTTTAATTACCCGATTTACTTTTAACCGTGGTAAAAAAATTTAAACGTTATTTTTCACCAAAAATTATTTTCATCATATTGAACAACATTTTACATACTTATGTCAACCATGTCTCTAGTATTTTTTAAATTAAATTCACAAAAGTGGTATTATGTTTTATGGAAATTTGCAAATGTGCCAAGAAGGAGGGTAAAAGATGTTAAAAGTTCAATAAATTGTATATATATATAATATTATTATAAAATGACTCTAATGAATTAAATTGAACATATATAGGTATTATGTATCTATTTTGGCATAAAATAAATTTAAATAAAATAATTAATTATTCAAATAAAATGTTGGTTTTAAACAATAACGTAGTGTTTTTCACTATTCATCAATAATTGTATGTTTTCATAAAAATACCGAAAATTAACCCTAAGCTAATTTTGATATTATGAATCCCAAAATGAAGTCCATTTTAAAAAAATTTATCAAATTTCAAAAAGAGGGTATTATTATTCATAATGGCTAGTTTGATTGGTCGTGGTGTGCTGAAACTCGAAGTTGCGTATAGCGCAAGCTATTACATTATTCCAGGAGAAACATATCGTGGCAGATTGGGGTGTTACATTCTTCCTTCCTTCAAATAATTTCATTCTCAAAATTTCTAGAATAATACTACATAAAATTATTTGATTGGTTCTTCATCATAAGTTCCTCAGTTTTCCATGTTTCCTCTTCTATCTTATAGTTTATCCATAGAACTTTTACTAGATGAGTTGTCCAGTTTCTCAACACTTGTTCCCTAGTATCAAGAATCTTGACAAGATCATCAAAATAATACAGAATGAGTTCTAGTTATATTTCTTCATAGGTGTGTACAAGTGTTGGTTCGGGCATGTATTTTCAAAATAGTGATACGTGGGACACATCATGAACTTTGTAAAGACTTGGTGGCATTTCCAAATGATAAGCTACAAATCCAATTCATTCTAGAATTTCAAAATGTCCAACGTACCTGGGACTTAATTTACCCTTCTAATATAGTGGTATAAAACCCTTCCATGATGATACCTTCAGGAAAACATGATCTCATGTTTGAAATTACAAATCCTTCCTTCGGTTATTGACATATCACTTTTTCCTACTCTGAACTGCGTTGATGTGGGTTTGGATAATCTTCACCATTTCCATTGTTTCTTCAACATTTTTTAGTCCTATGAGTTTTCTTTCACCAACATCATCCCAACAAGTTGGTGTGCGATATCTCTTTCCATTTAATTCTTCATATAGTGCCATTTGAATACTTGAATGAAATCTATTGATATAGGAAAATTCTAACAGAGGTAAATACTGATCCCACATACCTTGAAAGTCATGTGAGGAAGATCTCAACATGTCTTCTATGGTTTGAATAGTCCATTCTAATTGTCCATTAGTTTGAGGGTGGTAGGTAGTGCTCAAACGAAGTTCAATATCGAAGGTCTTCTGAAGACTTTTCTGGAATCTTGGTGTTAAACGGGTATCATGATCAGAAAAAATCAATAGGGGTATTCCATGAAGTCTTAAAACTTCATTAATATATAGTCTTGCTAAATGTTCAAGTGTAAAATCTTCTCTTATAGAAAGAAAATGTGTTGAATTGGTAAGAATATCAACAATGATCCATATTTCATCATTCCTTATTGGATTATTTGGTATCCCCATGAAAAATTACATCGTAATATTATCCCATTTCCACTTAGGTAAGGAAAGAGGTTGTATGGCTCCTCTAGGATGTTGTCTTCCAACCATCACTTTTTGACAAACCATAAATCTTGACACATAATCAGCAATCTCCCTATTCATGTTGTCCCACCAAAAATGTTCCTTCAAATATCTATTTATCTTAGTGCTACAATTTTTTATAGAGAAATTGGAGCTATGATAATCATCTAACAATTCTCTTTTTAGATCAGGTATGTTAGGAACAAAAAGGCCCTTCCTAATTTTTAAAATTCCATATTTTTATACAAAGTCGATCAATCTCCCATCATTCACAGGTTTAATTTTCTTTTGAAACTCCTCATCATTAGTTTGAGAAATGTATAACCATTCTAATAAATATGTTTTGGTAACCATTTGAAAAGTTATTGATGTTTCACCTTATAATATTATTTCCAAATCCATATTTATTAGATCCATGAATATATGATCTCATTCAACTCTCATCTTGTTCAAAACTAAATGTTCCATTCTGATCAAAGCATCTAAGACCTTACTTTCCGACCCTGGGTGTAAGTGTATAGTGAAATCATAATCCTTGAGTAGTTCCATCCATTGTCTTTGCCTCATGTTGAGTTCGTTTTGTGAGAAAATATGATTCAAACTCTCATGATCTATATATATCTCACATTTTTCATCATTGAGATAGTGTCTCCTTATCCTCAATGTAATGATTACAACTGCTAATTCAAGATCATGTGTGGGATAGTTTTGTTCATTAATTTTTAGCTATCATGATGAATAAGCAATAACACTATCATTCTGCAAAAGGGAACCACAAAGTACTTACTTTGAAGAATCACTATAAATAACTAAACCATCCTTTCCTAATGGTATAGTCAAGATATGGGAATTAATTAATCTTCTCTTTAGTTCTTCAAAACATTCTTCAAACTCTTTTGTCTCTGAAAATTTAACCCATTTACATGTGAGCTTGGTTAATGGGTAATCCATCGCGCAAAATTCTGGACGAAATGCAGATAATAACCAGCTAAACCAGTAAAAATACATACCTTGGTTATAATCATCGGTTCTGGACATTATTTTATTGATCTTGTCATAGAAGGATCAAAATATATTCCATCCTTAGAAACAATATGGCCATGTAAATAATTCTCATAAATTCAGAATTCACACATGCTAAATTTCCCATATAATTCATTTCTTCTAAGATTTTTTGGAATTGTGCGCAAGTGATTTTCATGATCTTCATAGAATTCAGAGTAAACCAGGATATCATCAATAAATACCACTACAAACTCATCATTATATTCATTGAAAACTCTATTAATTATATCCATGAAGATAGAGGGTGAATTAGTCAGTCTAAAAGGCATTACTGTAAACTCTTAATGCCCATACCTGGTACAAAATGCTATCTTCAGAATTTCTTCCTTCTTCACACACATCTAATGATATCCAGATTAATGTTTAATCTTTGAAAAATATTGAGCTCTATGAAGTTGATTTAATAAATCATCAATGAGAGGTAGGGGATACTTGTTATTTATTTTTATAGCATGTATCTCCTTGTAGTCAATTCTCAACTTCATAGATCCATCATTCTTATTAACAAAAAGAATAGGGGCTCCCCATGGAGAAACACTATAGTGAATAAATCCCTTATTACTCAATTAATCTAGTTGTTTCTTTAGTTCCACTAATTCCACAATGTCCATTATATAAGGGTTCTTCGATATGGGCCTTGAACCGGGAATTAAATCAATGGAAAACTCAATTTATCATTCTGGAGGATGTCTAGGTAAATCTTCTAGAAACACATAATAATATTTTTGCACAATAGGTACATCCTATATTTGAACATTACTTTCCTCACCCAAAGTTATTTCATTATCTTCCTCCCAAATAATTGAATTTAGTAGAGCTATTGGTGGTGGATCTAGATAAGAATCAGATAATGACGTTTCTGCACTAAAGATAAGTTACTCCTTATCAGCATTAAAAATTGCAACGTCATTCTTCTTACAATAAATTTTTCCATCATGGTCTGAAACCCAATATATACTGAGGATTATATCAAATTCAATCATGGGTATGATAATGAGATAATCAGATAAAGTGAATTTATATTCACTAATGGGAAATGATTCATAAAACTTTTTTGCATTGATAATTCCCTTATGAGTTTGGACTGACAACATCTTTGTTCAATCAAATAGGAAATAGCTAATTTTCTTAGAAAAGTGGGAAGATATGAAATAATGCGATGATCCAAAATCAAATAAATTATTAGATAAATTGGAGGAAATCATTAAATTACTTGCCACATCTCATTCGGAGCATCAACCTCATCAGTTGTGATCTAATAAGATTGGCCTTGATCCCTTGGTCTTTTCTACGGTAATTTTCCATGGTGATTAAGACATTTATTTTAATAATTCCCCATTTCTATACAATTTTAGCATTCAACATTGACAGCTACTTTCTTTCCCCTACAATCACGATATTGGTGGACTTTTTTTAAAGACTTGTAACAGACTCTCATTCCCTTGAGGAACGTAACTGGGTGTTTCATCCCATATTTACTACAGAATGTAAATTGAACTTTTCCCTTCTACCCCTTATTTCATTTTCTAGAGTGTTCAACAGGTCTCTTCTTCTCTTACTTTTCTTTAAAGTTGTAAGACTTAGAGAATTCTTTTCCTGTCTTGGTGGAACATAAGACAATATCTTTGTACAATGAGAAGGATTGTGAGGCTAATTATCAATGGAGAAATGGTTTTAACACATAAAATAATTAATCTATCATACTCTTTGGGTTATGTATATAATCTGTTGTATGCCTTCCTAACCTTGTAAAGTTGGCCTCATACTTTACAACATTATCATCCTCCTTTTTCCTCAGAATTAGAAACTTTTTTCCATATCCTCTCGATGGTCATGAGGAAATTATTTTTCTAAGAAAAGTTCATTAAACTCCCTCCATTCCATATTTGATAGTTCATAGTCCTCCTTTGTGTTTTAAATTAATGACTACCATTGATCTGCATCTCCCGTAAGGTGATAAACTGCCATGAAAACTTTTTCCCTTTCACTACTCCCCAAAGCAAGAAATATTTTCTCTACGGAACTTGTCATTTTCTCAACTACAAATAGAGTTTTAATTCCATTGAATGTTGCTGATTTTTGCCTCAAAAAAAGTTCTAACATTGATCCTTCGCATTGTGGATCAGGTTTCTCCATATAGATAAGGTTATTATTCAAAACCTGAGTGATTCATCCCAGTATAGTTATATGTTTTTCAGAACTGGTTGCATCTCCATCTCCTCTATAATTATCTTGAGTAGGAGGAAAATAACAACATGGTTTATGTGTGTTGATACAGTTTCCATTCCTTCCACTAGGCGTTATTTCTAAACTATGGCATACACTAGATTAGTTTATGAATCGCAATACATTAATCCAAACTATTTAAATGCCTAAAATAAATTTAACAGTTTATTCATATAATCCATAATCATAAAAAAATCATTGAAGAGGTATTTACTCATAAATACTTCATAATGGTTTGTAAATAAAATGTGAATAATCCTAAGCATATCCCTTGGGAGTGTCATAACCAAGAGTGAAGCCATGCCCATTTTTGTGTACCAGGATACCTCGGGACTAGCCCAAAACTCCTTTTCAGAGATTTCACTCCAAGGTACATTTATGCCAAAGCGGCCTTTACCTGCTCGTATCTAGACAAGGATGCATTTCTTGGAAAATTAAAAAAATCTCTACATTACCAAAATTCTAGGAAGTTATTCTATACTAATCCTAAAATTATATCATAGGGTAATGTTGTCTAATCATAGTTTTTCTAAATATTATTTCCAAGGATTGTACTAAACTTCCTCTGATACAAACTGTAACACCCTGACTCTATTTACTGAGATTCGGTTCATTATTACATAATATTGGCATTATCAGAAGAGATCAAGTCTCGAAAGACTGATTAGTTTAGTATCCTTTTAAATACTAGATACATACATAAGTTTTAAATTACATTAAGAAATGAAAATCAAATTTTTTTTTCCCATTTTAACACACTCATATCCCTTATTTTATTCATTTAGGTTAATCTTAATATACTTTTTCGCATCTTAGGAAAAATAGAACATAGAATGGGGTGAGCTTAGACGCTCAATAAGGATAATAATAAAGTGGAAACTATTATAAATAAACATAATCATTTATGCCAATGTATAAGACTAAAACACAAGACTTTTAACATAAACTTCCGCATAATATGGAAAATATAAATCAAATAATTCCATTTACTTATTCACATGGATATTCAACTAGTCGAATAAACACATGTAATATTAATAGCCAATTACATAATAATGGAATTCATAATGCTGGATATCATAACCACATAGTCAAGGCCTCATGCCAAACTACAAATAATATTTTGCAAAATCCTTATTCCAAGACCCTAGTTTGTCTCATGAGACATATCGATGCATCGAGGATATATAGCGGGCTCTACCTGTCACTTACTTAGTCCAATGCATTCCTCATGTGAAAAGGTCGAAACATAACATAAACTTTTATTTTAAAACTAGCATACGAAATTTTAATACTTTAACCATAAACCATGAATAGTATTAAAATAACACATCAATAGTCAAACATATTACAAAACCTTTAATACAATATGGAATATTGTATCCTAATAAATCAACTTTAAACAAACGTAAAATCCATCAAAGTATGTTGACATAGATGAAATAAAAACAATTTGAGAGAAATGTATCTTTATATTTTGAAATCATTTAAAAGTCACATAATTATAAAAGTAAAAAATTATTTTGAAAATATTCTTATAATATTGTAACGGAAGATTTGAAGGTGTTATAATAGCGGAAAATTGCTGCCCCCGCCGTATAAGTTAAAAAAACATTCTTACCTTAATTTTTTGAAATGGCCATAAAGTACCTTGTTTGGAAAACAACAGAAAGATTACTTTCAAAACATTTTATAAAAAGTAAAAAAATGGTATAAATGACTTTAAACCATATTCTTGAAGATAGTAAAAATGTATCGAAATACATTTTTATGAAACACAAATGTCGATGATAAAACGGTCCTACTAAATACTCATATAAAAAACTTTAGATAATACCGAGATTATAAAATTAACCCTTGACTTATAATTTTCTTTGATCAAGGGTATGTTAACCTCCTGTATAATTGATAAATCATTTTTATTAAATTATAAGATAACCATATACATAAATATGATATCATATATGACCTTCTAATATTACTTTGTTGAAATATTTCAGTAGTATAATTGTTTCAGGTGTTAACTGATTTGTTTTCATTTATATGGTTTGGTACATAAGTCATGTTTGTTATGGATATGATGTATATTTATTCATATCAAGAATAATATTAAGTTCTTAGACATTATTTTTAATCATAAAATGAAAATGCTTCTAGAATGATTACAATGGAGAATGAATCTCATCACGTTTGTGGAGATGGTAATCCGTACGTATGCACGAGCGACAATATCATTCTATTCATGGTGAAATTGTCTGTAATTGTATGGTATATCATATATATATAATCATTAAAGTTTTATATTTATTATTTACATAAATTATACTCATTATTATACTCATCCAAAAAATGAAGTGTTGAATAACAAACTACACCATGACGTGAAGACGGTAAGCTGTAGGTACACACGTATAGTGAATTTCTCATTCATATGATTGATAAAATAATGAATATGGTTGTACCATATTTTTAATAACATCAGAGTAAGTATATGGTATTGGAATTATTATTTTGGTATGGAAAAAACATAGAAAGAGGAAGTGGAAGAAGAAAAGAACTTTGAAAAATGTGATAAAATTATTACCTCTTCTTCGGGTACTTTCTTTTGATTTGATCGAAAGGGATCCTTACTTTGGATTATAATCCATATAATGCCTCTAGGTGGAAGGAGGATATTTGTGTAGGGGTTGTCTAATCCAAATGGATTTGGAGGTGTGATTTTGAGAGAAGGGGAAGTACCCTTTTATAAGAGAGGTGAGTGTAACTTTAGGAAAAGCTTGAAATATTATTTAATTATACAATCATATTCGATTTATAATGTCTAAAAAGGATTTATTTTGAGTCTAAGGTGGTTCTGGGTCAAAAAAATCTCAAAAAATAGGTTTTAGACAGATTTATGTCACCATATTAACCTTATTTTCTAGATTTAACTCTTAGTTTAATAGTTTAACTTTTACCATGTATTCTTTAATTATTATAATAAATGGTTAATAAACTAATAATAAAATACATGAAAACCAAAAGAGGTTAATTATTGATATATATAACCTTATATAACTCCATTGAAAAAACCTTATATTTTTATGAATATTATCTCAATTAATAATGTAGTCATTGTTTTAAAAACTCATTTATGTCAATTATGACACAATTTAGTATTTGGTTTTTTTGAAAGTCATAACAACTTTATCACTTCTAAAAATATGTATTTAATCAACCCCAACACGTCATATTAACCTAGAAACTTTTTTTAATACATATAAAGTCTCAATTTACAATTATATTAATATTTATAATATCAATTATTTTAATCTTTCAATAATAAGGTAATTACTCCATCATCACTTTGTCATAAATAAATTTAATTTTTAATGTCTAAAAATGATAAATAAAATACCATTATGTAGGAAATATTTTTATATTTCCAATTAATATCATAGTGGAATTTATATTATGTTTAACCCTATATTAAAAATGGTTTAGTTATTAAACTTTTAATTTGACACTTTTAACTCTTCTTCAAATAAAATAAATATAAATATCCTAATCTAATAAAAGTGGACCAAAAGGATCTTATTTTATTCCTATGGTTGATTTTGGTTGAAATATACTTATCCAATAGAATTATAAAATGTGTTAGGGAAATTATAATTTCATTTTTTCCTTTAATTACCATATTTACTTTTAACTATTGTAAATAAAATTCAAAAGTTACTATTCAACAAAACATATTTTCATCCAATTGAACCAAATATTACTTACTGATGTCAACCGTTCCTCTCATATTTTTGAAATTCAATTAACAGAAGTTATAAAATTAGGTTTTATGCGAATTTAAAAATGTTCCTAGAAGGTTGGTAAAAGACGTTAAAAGTTCAATAAAATTTTATATATCTATGATGATTATAAAATAACTCGAATTATTACATTGAAAATATATATGTATGATGTATGTATTCTTACATAAAATAAATTTTAATAAAATAACTAATTATTTAAATAAAAAGTTGGTTTTAAATAATAACAGCTTGTTTTTTCACTATTCATCAAAAATTGAATGTTTTCAAAAAAATACCAACAAAAAATCACCCTAAGCTAATTTTGATATTATGAATCCAAAAATGAAGTCCATTTTGAAAACTAAAATTTATAAAATTTAGAAAAGTGGGTATCACTATACATAATTGCTAGTTTGATTGGTTTTGGTGCACTGGAACTCGAAGTTGCATACAACGCAAGCTATTAAGATATTCAAAGAGAAACGTATCATGGAAGCTTTGGGTGTTACAATAGTAGCCACACTGTGGAAATTATTTGATTATCATATACTTCATTGATGAATTACCTCATTCAAATAATTAAAATGAACACTTCTTCTCTTGATTTCCATTGAATATGCAATATCTAGAGAATTCATTCTCCATTTTGATGGAACATTAAACTATTCCACCATAATATTAAAATATTTAAGAGACTAATTCCCTTCACAAACTTGTCTTAAGACCATAAACTAAATGTTCAATCTTTTACTCTATATTTATTATGTAATCTATATAGTACGTTAATATACCTATAAAGGTATCTTTATAGTCTCAACAATTTCTTCTTATATTTTATCAAATTTTAGGAACCTTCCCTTAATATAGGTTTTTCTCCTATGAAAAATAATGTTGGAATAATATCTCCTTAAAATCATTCCATTTTATGTGTCATATTTCCTAATACTCATTAGTATACTGGATCAATGAACACCATTTATCAGAATCTCAATCAATACAATACATTGTAAGTGTAACCTTTTCCTTTTCACCACATCCTAAGGATATAAACATCTTCTCCATAGAAATAATTTATTACTTATATATAATTGGATTATTAGTCTTACAAAATTATGGGATATTGTTTTGCATAAGGATATCTAACATTGGATTATGTCACTATGTAATAGGTGGCTCTATCCATGAATAGTTATTTTTCATAACTTTATTTATCTTTCTTAATGTAGACATAAATGGATTAGTTCCAATATTAGGTGTATTGAATTCCCCAATCATGAAATCTCAATATCTTACATGAATAATAATTACCCTCTTCCTTCTATGATCCATTTCTAAATTGTGTCATGTACCAGATTAGCTTATAAAATTATGAATTTTAAATGATAATGTATAACTCCAAATATGTTCTAACACTTATGGGAAAATAAAATTAATTAATTATTATTCCTAGAGTCATACAATGAGCTTCATTAGGGATATCATTATATTATAATCCATCAAAAATTTTTAAAAATAAAATTTTAGTTACACTAATTATATCTCGTGGGTGTGTTAAACTAGGTGTGAATTAGGGACCATTTTCATGCACTAGGTGATGATTATTTAATTCACAATGCACCCATTTTATATTTATTTACTATAGGCACATCTATGCCAGAACCATGTATACGTTTAGTATATATAATGTGATTAATTGATAAAAAACCACAAGATCCTTTCCTTACTAAATATTTTGGGATTTTATTTTATAAATATCCTCAATGTATTTAAAAGGGTTATGTTTCCTAATCAATGTTTTCTATAATCTAGTCATGAATGTTTCTTCTAAAGTTCATCTGATGGAAAATATAACAATCCCAAATTAAGTATCTTAGAGTTGGTCTCTACTTTATTACATTTCCATAAGTAAAATGGTTCAAATATCGAAGGGAATATTTTTTTAAGTAGCTTTAGAGAACAATATATAGACATGATACTCATTTTACATTTGGAATAGAAAATAATACATAATTCCTAATAGAAGAAAATAAAAAAATCATTGAAAAACTATTCTTGAATTATTATTGATATATTGTTGAAGGGAAACACAATAAGGGTTACCGAAAATTCTCTATAAGGTTTATGTATAGAGGAAGCTGTCATGAATTGATAAGTATAATCAATATGGAAAAGTAAATTACGAAGCACGCATTCCATATAAAAATATTTAGTATCATAAAAATATTAGGCATAATAAATATAGAAATTAAAATATCTAAACACACATTACATTTAAATTAAATTTATATCATGAAATGTTAAGTCATAATCAGTACGGAATGGAAAATACTAAAAACATATTCCATTTAATCAATAATCGAATAATTAAATGCATACATAGAAAATATCACCGTGGAAATATCATGGATACAGATAATAAATGTATTCTCAGTTAAGGAAATGGTTAATTATTATAAATCATGATATTTGGCATTGTCATGCCTCTACATTCATGATATTTGTTTAAGACATAATAAAACTACTAGGAACAAACTGCTCTAATTTAGCCAACTAGTTTGTCTCATAACACCAATTGATGCTTCAAGGGACTTTTTATAAATTATTCCCACCCATATCACAATTTCCAAAGAATTCATCATATATTAGATAATTTATTTCATTCATGAATCAAAAATCCTTATCATAAAATATCCATATAGAATTAAGGATACAGATTTACAAATTTTCTCAAAATAATAAAATAAATTGAAATGAAAACACCATATGTAAAAATACAATTTAATTTAAGATATAATCATATAGATCATAAAATAATATTTATATTTAATATAAATGTAATTTTCAATTTAATAAATAACATAATGATATGATTGTATCAATATAAATCTATTAATAAAAAAAATAATATTTTATAATTACTTTTACAATATGGTAATTTTCATGTCATTGACCACATATGAAATATTTAACAATGAAACATAAAATACAATGAATTCTGAATGAATGATAATAGTAAATTTAAAATGGGTATTATATACACCTTATAAAAGAAAATAGGTGCATAAAATTAAAATATACATCAATGAAGGGAAATTGAGACAAAGTCACTTACCACATACTAGAATTTGGTTGAATGTTATTTAGCTTAATGTATAGTGGCTGTAAACATGAAATTATTTTATTACATAGACCTAATAATATTTATAATACCATATATTATTCTTCTTTAACATCATATCATCCGATCATTAATAATCATTCATTGGTCTAGTTGTTTTGAGTGTTAAGTGACCTTTTATGTCATTCATTTTTTGTCATGTATGTTATGGTTCTTGGGAATATTATATTTTTTCATCATATACATAATAATAATTAAATAATTATTATATTTATAGATCAATTACACTTTTAAAACCAATCATGGATAGTGGTTTTGGTTAATGATGTATGTCATGATAGTGGAAATGGTAGGTTATACATATGCAGGAGTAATATTTCCATTATTCAACGATCATTATGGAAAACATGTATGTAATATTTCATATTTAAATAATTATACTAATATATTAAATAAAATATTAATTATTTAAAAATACTTATATATATCATACATCTATTGTGATTATGAAAAGAGTGTAACATCACTTTGTAAAGGCGGTAGTCCAGACGTACAAAAACATTGTTGTCCTCTTATAGAGTGTCAAAAGTTTTAAAAAATAATAATGATGTTTTATATTTAAAGAATGATAAAAATGTCACTAATATCATAATTATTTAATATATATCATATATATTAATTCTTTGTATTCTTATGACCTTCTATATAGATTCTTAGTGAAAGACGAATCACATCACTCAAAAAGTCAACAGTTCACTGTACACATGAGAGACGTTATCGTATCCCCTAAAAATTGAATGTAAAAATGTATTTATTATATAATTACTCTTGTGGTATAATTTTGTTATTAATAATATATATATATATAAAATTTATATCCATTATTATACATATCTATGTGAGGTGGTGATGGAAAAGTGGATGGCATCGTTCGGGTGGTTGTAGCCTGCCGCACACAAAAATATTGATTTCTTAAGAAATTTTATGTAAGGTGAGATGGTTTTCAGTAATAAACATAAAATAAAAAAATATTATATTTAATATAATTATTTTATTATATAATAATAGTTTAAAAATAATTAAATTATTACGAAAAATAAAGAAAATAAACATTCTCGATGTATAACGTTTCATTTTCCTCTAATAATCTCTTTAGGTTTGCACCAAAACACTTACAAGGATGGATTTTTAAAGGATATAACAAATATATAATGACAGGATTGGATTTTGGATGTGATTTGGAAAGGTTATGGACAATCCAAAATAGTTTTGAATTATTGAATAAGGGAGGAGAGGGTGTGCTCTTTTATAAGTGAGGTCAGTGTCACACTATTAATTTTAAAAATAGGAATATCTACCCAGGAATTTAAAATTAATAAATTGTAAAAAATGAATTTTTAATGAAAATTATACATTATAGGGTCTATATATGTCCATTTAATCGATATTATAAACTTTTATAGGTCATTATTACCCTTATTTTATTATTTTAACCCCACTAAAAAAACGTTTTTTACTTTCACCAAGGTAACAAATTTTTACAATTGTTATTGTTCATTATGTTAAAAAGCAATGTTTGCCTTATTATATTTTATAAATTATGATGATTCAAAATATTGAATAAATTTTTCTGATTCCAACCCCATAATTTGAATAATTAGATATAAAATTAAACATGTAAATGTGACGAGAAAACATTTTTTCAAAGAGAAATTGTTCAAAGGTTTAAAAATATTTTATATGAAATCTCAATATAAAAAATTATAAAAAATTTACTTATATTAATTTATATATAATTTAACAAATTTTAATGTGCAAAATATTCAAAAATTATTATTATCTTTATAAATAATTTAAATGAAAAGGCTTTTTTCAATTAAAATTCAGTATTTTTTACGATTCACTGAAAATTGAAAGATTTAAAAAAAATAAAAAAAAATAGTGAAGATATTTTTGATGTAAAAATTTAAAAAATTATTTAAATTTTATAAAAAAATATAAATTTTGTGGTATATAATTTTATGTCACGTGTTTTATGCACTAGGAAATTACCCTTTTGAAAAATATAGTTATTCAGAAAACATTTTTTTACCCCAATTATTATTTTATTTATTTTTACTAAATAGAAAAAATGTACATGTGTAAACTAAATATTTTTATTAATTTATTTAGTCCTATTAATACCCTTTAACTTTATTATTAGGTTAAAATGGTTATTTTTAGTTAATATTTTTATATAATATCACGTTTTGTTTTATCTCATTATTTTGTGCATCACAATATATCAATGAAATTAAATTTTTATAAAAGAAATATATTTTAATGAAATATGGTTTTATATGTATATATTTTAGATTTTTATAATATATTTTTATAAGGGATGTGTTATATTCATGGGATTGAATAATTGACCCATTTTGCTTCTTCACCTATAATTCAACTTCCATGTTTTGATGTTTTATTTGAATATTTCTACGAAAATTGTTTGATATGATAGAAAGTGTAGAACAATGGAAAATAATCATGCCTTTTACTAATATATTATTTTTTAAATATACTAGTTCATCTAATAAAGTCTAAGGGATGGAAATTATCAAATTATTAAACCCATAAATGGGAAACCATGAACATTAAAGTGAGAACTCATATATGATATATATTTGTTAGCTTATGAATTTATAGGATTAAATTGAAGTTATCTATGATCTATTTACAATCCTCTAATTTTTGGGGAATTTTTTTCCCATTAAAATAGTTTATAAAACTCTACCAAATTTAATAATGAATATCCTCTAGAGTTTTAGACTTTGTGGGAAACAAAACCTCTTTTTCATGCACCAGCTAACATTCGAGTTGATCCTAAAATAAACATTTCGAGGTTCTTTCAATTCTATGTAACTATGTTAGAGAAATATTTAAACCTAGTATACATACAAAGATTTATTTTCTTGAATAAAAATTACCATATACAATACCTCAATTTAGGGATTCTTTCCCAGGTTTATTCTTATCCATATTCATTTCACTAGTGATTTATAATCCTAATTCCCAAAAAATAATTAGTTATTCCTATGATAAAAACTATGAAAACCCATGTCATTAATACTTAAGAATTCTAGATTAATTATATAAAGACACTCATAATATAGTCACATTATATTGTGAGGCATATTTTCATTGTGAAATTATTTAATGAACATATTTAAAATAATCTTAGGTACAAATAAATCACATAAAATCTCAGAAATATGCCCTCATATTCTATTGATCTTTTAATATGGTATGGTATAATCTGGTGGTGTACATTGGAAAATGGTTTTCTATAAAGAACACGCATGGAATATTAAAAGCATAAAATAATGAAAGTAATATAGGTTATCCAATAGGCTTGTCAACATGATAGAAAAGTGGTGATAAATATAAAAATTATCAATTAAGCATGAATAAGTTAAAAACATAAATGGATTTTAAGAATTTAGGGACACCATTAAAAATTAAATCATATCTATAAGTCAAGGATGACCACTAGGATATCATATAATTATGGTATTATGATAACCTAATATGAACCATACATTGTATAACATGAGATAAAAACAATACTCAGTGCATTAGAGGTCTATATAATTTTGGTCCCACATATCACATTCATATCAGGTACATGAATTTTTGCAACACATAGTAGATACAATGTAATAATTTCATTTATCAAATTTGACCCCTTGATTACTGATTTAGGGATAAATAAATTGATGTCTCAAATCATATAAGGATAAGTAAAACTAGGTGAAAACCCTTGAATGAAAATGATTCTGGATATTCATTACACAAATGTTTTTCTTGGAAAATCGTAATATAATTCTAGTATAATAACTTGTTTGGATAATGGTTTTTAGATGTTTTTAATGAGATTTAAAGTTGGTATATTATTTTATATGAATAAAATAAGAAATAATGGAATTTGTAATATAACATTACATCTTTAAAACATTGAATTCAAAATGTATTAGTACAAAGAAAATACATGTAATACAAAGAAGATGTGAGATTCCCTTACAATGAGAGGGTTCTTAAAAAGTAATTATAGGATCTTATTAAGAATATAAAACACATTTTGAGGATTTATATTGGTATAGGGAGAGTAAGTTCATGATTAATGAGTTTTTAGTAAACATTAGTGCGGGTTTGACTTGGTATTTATAAAAGAATATGGGGAAATCATTATTAATTTCTATCCATAGGTTTGGGACTCTATATGATTAAATAATTTAAAAAATAAACCATAACATGTTTTCTATAAAGGTTTTTACCAAAAAGGATTGGTTTTGAAAATTTTATAAGTCCGAGAATTAAAAACTGAAAATAATACCCTTAGTGATGTGGAAGTGAGAAATGTTTATATAAAATTTATTTTAAAACATTAAAATATAGTATTGAAGTTGGGAGATTAAATATGGCTTTATAAAATTAACCAACTAACTTACGAAACACATTATATTAAAGGGGAAAATTTTTTTGGACTTTTATTTCCTTTTTAGTATTTATTACATCCCATTTAGGGTACTATGATGTCATAATACATAACATATACTAATATAGTATTTAGTTTTTACCCAAAAAATCAATTTTTCTCAAAAAACAGTAAAATGTTAAATTTTGGATAATTAAAATGTGTTAATTTTAAAAATATATTTTTATAATAAAAATAATTCTTTAAATATAAAAATATAATATTTTAAATCAATATTATCATATATTTAAAATCAATTTATTTTTTTGACAATAACAGTTTTCTAAACCTATTAATGATTATATTGGACTACACTGAATTATGTTATTATTTTTATTTTAATATTATGTAACAATAATATTATATGAAAATAATATTTATTTCAATTATCAAGAATTTATTAATAAGTCTGTTTTAATTAAAACCATATATTTTATAAATGTAAAAATATTGGTTTCTTCATAATAAATTCTAGTTCTCATCAATAAAAAAGTATAACAGTTAAATATAATAAATTGGATTCTTATTTTTTTTAATATTTATATTATACAAATTAATACAGCATTGTTCAATACAAATAACCCATTATTACACCAGCATACCCCTAAGTGCCTGATGTGTGATGGTAGTGCTTTCATGAGGTGGTTTGAGGATAATGGTTTGGGAAATGATCCTGATATGATTGAACTTATCCCATAAGTGGTTTCATTCATACAGTAAATGTTGATTTTAATCCTAATATTGGCCATGAAAATGGATTTGTTTTTCCATTTCCCATCAACATTATAATAAATGGGCATTTTAGGGTATAATCATACTCTCTACGATCATCAATTTTTACATATATGAAAATTAGAATTAACCCAGACCTTGATATATACTAATATCATTTCCCATTATAAAATGGTTATATTTTCCAATTCTATGATTCCTAAAAGAAATTTAAATTCAACAGCCTATATTTTATAATTTTTATAAAATATCCAAGTAGTGAACATGTTTTTTATAACAATAATACATAATAATTAATTAATTAATTAATATAAGAACATCATTTGTAAATATTTGGGTCATTACAAATATTGTGATATACTATTTAAATCCATAGATTCTAGGAAACAAATCATAATGATACTCATCTATTTTAAAGGGATAAAAACCTAAAGTATTAAAAAACTATTCAAAAGTCTCCCCACCATTTGGAATTTCTCAAAATGTTGTTATGATGAAGAACAAACAACTATAAAATCACCTACTATATAAACACACATCCATAATTA
Source organism: Viscum album (assembly GCA_963277665.1). Classification (NCBI taxonomy): domain Eukaryota; kingdom Viridiplantae; phylum Streptophyta; class Magnoliopsida; order Santalales; family Viscaceae; genus Viscum; species Viscum album. The sequence continues at coordinate 400,171,759 of OY728125.1, forward strand.
TAGGATCGAAATAACAATGTAGATACTCAATATACAAGAGGGGGGTGAATTGTACACTTTAAAAATTCCTTTCGAACCTTTAAAGTTGGTTACAGAAAACTATGTTTTCCTTAGACAATGAAAAATTCTATGTTTAACAAAGTTAAACTAAGAAAATTCACAACACCACTAATCACCAACTGATGAATTTAAACAAAGATTTACAATATAAGATTCTACCTTAAAGCGTATAGAACCTTAAACTAATCAGAGTACAAGTGTAAGGAAATATAAGAAGGTTATACTTTCCCTACAATACAATATGCAGCAGAAACACAAGTAGTAAAACTAAAAGTAAACAAGGTATGAATCTTTTAACCCAAAGAGAAGGGTATCCAGCAACCTTGGACAAAGTTCCCTTGATTTATACTTTCAAGCAAGTCTGTCTTACCCACACCAGGGTAATCCCTCGATACAAAGATCGGAATCTCTGTCTTGCTATCCCCGCAAGCCCTCAACATCAAGGTAGTTGGAACCTCTGTCTTCCACAGCAAGGAATCCCTCGAAATTTAAGGTAGTCAGCACCTCTATCTTCCTGTCCCCAGAAGTCCTTGAATGTAATCACCAACATTCGGAGTCGCACGAAGCAAAAACTGAACGAGCGGTTCAGTACGCACAAAGCATGAAAATCTTTCTCTCTCTATAAAACACCTTAGCAGCGTGTGGTCACTAGATCAATCAACTTCCTTGTGTCAGTTGTTGTGAGATCTTTCATATGAGATCCTATTTATAGGAAAATATCCAACGGTTGGCTCCCTCCTATAACGGTCATATTTTCCATGAAATTTGGAGGGACCTGTACATGTGTAACTCAACCAACGGTTAATTAGAAACAGAATAGATGAGATCATTTTATAAAAAACTATCTATAACAGAATGCACAACATTGTTTTGAAAATAAACATATGTAAGTAAAAGCTGATTAATATTTCGGAGTGTAAGCAAGTTAAAAGTTCGGAGTCTAACCAAAATAAAGTTCGGAGTCTATGTTAAGAAATATTCGGATTCTGTTTTATAGGAATTCGATGTCTAGTTTCACCAGAGATCAGATTCTGTACTTGTAGAATTCGGATTCGAACTACTTAAGAGTTCGGAGACGAACTGCTTAAGAGTTCGGAGTCGAACTGCTTAGGATTTCGGAGTCGAACTCCTTAAGAGTTCGGAGTTGAACTACTTAAGAGTTCAGAGTCAAACTTCTTTAGAGTTCAGAGTCGAACTAGTTATGATTTTGGAGTCGAACTTCTAAGAGTTCTGAGTCGAACTTCTTCAGAGTTCGGAGTCAAACTACTTAAGAGTTCAGATTTGAACTACATAAGAGTTTGGAGTCGAACTTCCTCAGAGTTCGGAGTCGAACTGCTTAAGAGTTCGGAGTCCAAAATTCAGATTAGAACTACATTACAGATCACATCCAGAATTCGGATCCTAAAAACAGAATGCTCTAAATCGTTTCATTTTATGGCTCCGGGATTTTGGGTATGAATCCGGTTTTTGAATTTAAGAATAATATTGTTATGTATAAGAAAATCTAGGTTAGGGTAAATTTCCTTTATGAAGTAAATTTTCCTTATTGGGGTAAAAATAACATTTATATAAGTATAATGTGTTTGTGATTTTCAAAACAAGAAGGAATGGAAAAGTCATAAGGAAAACCTTATTGACTCAACAATCTCCCCCTTTTTGGAAAACACAAACATCCTTTCGAAAAAGCATATAAGGATTTTGAAAATTTTCATTAGACATTGAAATTTAAAACTTATCTCCCTTTGATCATGGATAGAAGGGAATACAAATAACTCTCCCTTAGGCATTGAAACTATAAGGATTGTATTTTGAGTTTCCGGAGTAGAGTTTTCATTATTTTAAGAATGAAAAACTTCGTAGTGGGAAACTCCCCGTTTCTTTAAGGATATTTCACTTAGAAATTTTTCCTTTCACCTCCTTAGGAGTAGTTCTTTTTCCTTCTCCCCCCTTGTGATTTTCAAAAAGAATTGAAGTTAATGGAAAATAAAGTATGGTACCTGAAACATTAGTATATAACACGATACAACCAACCAAATAACAATTTCATTAGAGTTGTAAAATAAATTAGAAGGAAAGAATACTACAATAAAATATCGGAGTGGATTCATTTGTCTTCCTTTTCCTTCGGAATGAGTTGCTTTAACAAGGATTTTATTTTCATCAAGTATCTTTGATCTTCTTCTCGTTGCCTCTCCAAGGCCTTTACCTTTACTTCTTGAGCTTTTAAAGCCTCTTCCTGAGCCTCCAAGGCTTCTTTCTGCAAATTTATTATCTCATCTTACTTTTCCATCTTCTTCTGAAACTCCATCTGGAAATCTCTTTCAGTTTTCCAATTTTGAGATACTGATTTAAGCTTCCCATTCAGATCCCTGACCTGTTGATTCCCGAAATTTTACTCCTGGGTCAACTTCTCACAAATCTCATCAACCTTTTTTATCCTCCATTTCAAAAGCATTTTGAACTTCCTCCTGACAATTCTCAAAGTGAACTAAATCTTCATCAACTCTCTTATACCACTTGGTTACCTTACTGCACGACTTCTTATGCACATCATAATCGATCAGAAAACTTTTCTGTTCAACTTCCAACTTCACAAACTTATACATGACCATGGATAAAGAATCCGATTTCTGATTCATAGATTGTTGCAACATCTGGCATCTGGAATCTATTGTCGGGATAATCCGAATAGTGTCCACCAACTTCCTTAGAGATTGAAATACAAAATAATGACCATGAGATGATGATTCCGAATCAAAAACTTTGCTTAGAGATTGATCTTCTTCAGCTTGCACCAACTTTCTTCTAGAGGTACCACCAAAATCTTTCCTCCTGATGAGATCTTTTACAGGTGTCTCCATGAGAGCTTTCTTCCCCTTATCAGATCTCGGAACAGGTTCTACATTAGGAGATACTTCCTCGGATTCAGAAAGATGAACGATATGGTCTTCATCTGGTTTTTGTTTTTCTTGAACTTCCTTAAGAAAATTCCTCTCATAGGACTCTTCTTCATCATACAACACATTTTCTTCTTCTTCTTCTTGATGTTGCTTGCTAGCTTCCTCATCTCCCTTACTTGAGGTAACTATCTTTGCGTATTCAGCCTTGTCTTTTTAGTTCTGTAATTGCTTGATCAAAGTATCCAGATTCTCACTCTCCTCTTCTTCTTCTTATTTTTCAGCTTCTTCCTCTACTGCTTCAGCAACTACCTTCTCAGCTTCTACAAGTATTCCTTTAACCTTGTCCTTTTCCGGAGTGACATAGCTCTTAGCAGGAGTTTCTGGTAAAAAAGGTTCAACACCAAAAGATTCCGGAACTGGAAGAATTTCGGAATCCAACTCTGTATCTTTCAACAAAGATCACACGACTTCAGCTTCAGACACCTTCTTTCTCATTTTCTTTTCCTTCGATTGTCTCTCTAGCTCCTCAGCAGCTTTTTCCTTTAAGGATTTTGCCTCGGCAGGGTCCAGTCCGAATTGAGGATCCCTTTCCTTCCTCATTTCTTTATCTCCCCTCCACTTGGCTGCTACTTCATCCGTATATGTTTTCTGCTTCTTCGGCTTGGGGGAGCAGATTGAGTTTTCTTAGCCTGAGGAATTTCTTCATCAGTAACCACTTCCTTAGCCTTCCTCTTCTTCCTTTGCTTCTTTTATGGTTCTGGAGATTGTGATACTTTTTCAACTACTTCAAACTCCTCCACGGATAGGGGGTAAAATTCTCTGGACTCACTGGAAAAACCCATCTTCATCCTCTTAAGAGCATCATCACTGACCAGCATGAGCTTACAATTCCAGATCATTGATTTTCAGGCAACCTTGAAAGATTCTAAGCATCGAACTATCAGCTTAGATAACAAGGCAGGAAACATAATAATCTGAGCTCTCAAATTTACTTCTTTGATATTCTTGATTGTAACCAAGATATCCCTCATCATATTTATCTTTCATAGATTTACCAAGAAATCTAAGACATAGATATCACTCTTCTTCAGATTGTCTTTATCTCCTCTTCTCAGAACCAGAAAACCTTGCACCCATAGTTGAAGGATTATATTTTTCAGATTGAGATGAGCAATCTTAGTTGTTGAATCATCCTTAAGCCCAAGACACTTCAGTGCCTTCTCCTTATTGAAACTCCCTTTCAGATCCGGAAGTTTGTGAGAGCAGAACTCAGCTTCTCCTTCATATGATAGACCAAACAAGCTCACGTGCTTAGTGTAAGAAAGCTTATAAGTCTTCCCATAAGGCTTGAAAGAAAACCTCTCTCTTCCATCTTCCACCAGGAAGGAAACAGACTCATAAAACTCTATCAACAAATCATTATAAACCAGATCCTGTTTATCTGACTTTTCTATACAGATATCTTCACATCCATTCAGTCTGATATTCATTGAAATAAGAGAATCAAGCTTATAGAAATTTGGGTGAACTAACCTTTCCCTGAAGACTAACCACTTTGAGATAGGTTTCACAGTTGAAATATCTTGAGAAGTTGTTTCAGCAGACATTTGGAGTGAAGTAAACTGTATGATTCGGATCGACTTCGCAAGGTTCAGAACCGGCCTTAAGAGGAGCAGCAGAGCTTCGAGACACAAAACCTTGAAAAACTGATGTGGGATGAGTCTTGGGGTCCCCTTTATATAGGCAAATAATTTGACCGTTGGTCTTCCAAAAACCATCTAACAGTTGAAAAAACATTGATCAGATCTGACGGTTGAGAAAAATTCTCCAAGGAAAAATTTGACTCCAATATTTTAAGGCTTTTAAAGAAAACATTCGGATTTGAGGAAAAATTAGAATCCGAGCTTTTTAAAAAACAAGGAAAATACCAGTAAGCAAAAAAAATTATTAAAAAACTATAAGTAAGAAAATCATAACTTACGGATTAGCATGGAATATTATTCATAATTGGTAATATTCTTCTTGAAGGGAAAAAAACTTCATTACGAAAACACCAGTACGAAAACCTCATTACAAAAACTCCAGTACGAAAATCTCGTTACAAAAATTCCAGTACAAAAAATATCCATTCCGAAACTTATCAGTACGAAAATTCCATTCCGGAAGTTTTCAGTACGAATACCTCCATTCCAGAAGTTCTCATTCCGAGAATTCCAGTCCTAAAAATTTCAGTTCCGAAAATTCTCATTCCAGAAATTTTGGTTTTAGAAAATTCCATTCCGGAAGTTCAGTTCCGAATGTTTTTTTAAAAAAAATTAGTTACACTACCAATCAAATGTACTCCCCCTCTAAAGAGGATTTTATAACTGTTAGGATAATTGTTCAACAAGAATTTAATGAAGAATGATTACCTTACAGTTATCATTCTTAACTTTTATTTAATGTATTCAAATCTATCAGGGGGTAATGATTTTGTGAAAATATCAGCAAGTTGATCTTGCGTTCCGATAAACTGAAGAATGATATCTCCTTTAAGTGTGTGATCCCTAAGAAAGTGATGCCTAATATCTATGTGCTTTGCACGAGAGTGATGTGCAGGGTTCTTACTTAGGGCAATGGAACTTGTGTTATCAAAAAATATTTGAGTCTTTGTGAAACTCAAGCAATAGTTTGTGAGTGTGTGTTGGATCCACAACACTTGAGCACAACAACTTCAAGCTGCTACATATTCGGCTTCAGTAGTGGAAGGTGCTACAGAATGTTGCTTTTTGCAAGACCAAGAAACTAATGAATCTCATAAGAAATGACAAGTTCCAGATGTACTTTTTCTATCTATTCTACATCCACCAAAGTCAGCCTCAGAAAATCTTTTTAGAAGAAAATCATTTCCAGAAGTATAAAATAATCCTTGATCTATGGTTCCCTTTAGGTAGCAAAAAATTCTTTTCACTGCCATTAAGTGAGATTCCTTAGGATTGGATTGATATCTTATACATAAGCACACTGAAAACATTAAGTCTGGTCGAATAGCTGTTAAGTAATGTAGGCTTCTTATCATACCTCTAAAAGACATTTGATCTACTGGTTTCCCAGCTTCATCAAGATCTAAAGAGTTTGAGGTACCAATGGGAGTACTTATACTCTTAGTTTTTTCATAACAATACATTTTTAGAAGATATATAATATACTTATGTTGATATATATAGGTTCCTTCAAGTTTTTGAGAAATTTGAAAACCAAGGAAAAAAGTTAACTCACCCATCCTACTCATTTCAAACCCAGACTTCATTAGACTTGCAAAAGAATCAGTTAAAGATTGCTGAGTTAAACCAAATATGATTTCATCAACATAAATTTGAACAATCAAAACATTTTTCTTATCTTTCTTTATAAAAAGGGTTGGATATTCATTTCCCTTAACATAGTTATTTTGAATAAAAAATCTTGTGAGTCTATCATACCATGCTTGTGGGGCTTGTTTAAGACCATACAAAGCTTTGGTAAGTCTAAAAACATGATCAGGATGTTTTGTATCTTCAAAAACAAGAGGTTGTTCAACAAAAACTTCCTCTTGAACATAACCATTAAGAAAAGCACATTTCACATCCATTTGAAATAGTTTAAAATTGAATAATGATGCAAAGGAAAGTAGAATACGAATAGATTCAAGTCTAGCTACTGGAGCATAGGTTTCTTCATAGTCTATTCCCTCATGCTGATTATAGCCTTTAGCAACGAGTCTAGCTTTATTTCTTACTATGAATCAATTTTCATGAAATTTGTTTCTGAAAATCCATTTTACTCTAATAAAAGATGTTTCCTTAGGTCTTTCAACCAAGGTCCAGACTTTATTCCTCTCAAATTCATTTAGTTCATCTTGCATGGATTTGATCCAATCATAATCACCTAAAGCTTCATCAGTGCTTTTTGGTTCTAATTGGGAAAGAAATGATAGATGTTCTACTTCATTTCTTAAAGAATTTCTAGTCCTTACAGGTTGATTTACATCACCAATGATATTATCACTGGGGTGATTCTTTAGAAACACCTGATTTGGTTTTTGTAAAACATGTTCATCAACATAGGGTAGAAAGTCTTCTGGGGTAAATATTTCAGAAGTATCTTCTTGAACATTTTCCTTATCAGTAGGATCTTCTATCAAATGTTGATAATCAGTTTTTGAAAACACATCTGAGGATGTAGGTTGGGATAGTTTAAAAACAAAAGGATCAGACTCATCAAATTTTACATGAATTGTTTCTTCAACAGTATAAGTATGTTTATTAAAAACTCTATAAGCCTTAGAAGTTATTGAATAACCTAAGAAAATTCCTTCATTCGATTTTGGTGCAAATTTATGTAAGTTATCTTTAGTATTCAGAATGAAAACCTTGCAACCAAAAACCTTGAAGTAGGATAATCTTGGTTTTCTACCATTCCATAACTCATAAAGAGTTTTATTAAGAAAAGGTCTAATCAAAACTCGATTTATAGTATAACAAGCAGTACTTACAGCTTCAGCCTAGAAATGTATAGCTATAGAATATTCACTCAATATGGTTCTAGTTATCTCTTGAGGAATTCTATTTCTTCTCTCAACTACACCATTTTGTTGAGGAGTTCTAGGTGCTGAAAAATTGTGAGTAATACCTTTCCTTCTACGAAAAGTTTAAAAATCAGAATTTTGAAATTCTCCTCCATGATCACAATGAATAGTTTTCAGTGGAATATTTTTCTCATTTTTAACTTGAGCTATAAAACTTTTTAAATAAGAAAAATCTTCAGAATTTTTGCTAGAAAATAGACCCAAGTAAATCTGGTGTAATCATCAACTAGAACAAACACATAGTACTTGCCTCCAATACTTCTAGTTTGCATTGGACAGAAAAGATCCATGTGCACTAACTGTAATGCATTAGTCGTTGAGACTTCACCAATTGATTTAAATCTTGATTTATGTTTCTTGCTATATTGACAAGGATCACAAACTTTAGAGGAATCAAATCTAAGCTCTGGTAGATCCTTAACTAATTTCTTATTAGAGAGTTTATATAAGTTTCTAGAGTTACAGTGTCCTAGTATTCTATTCCATAGCCAGTAATGTTCTTTCATTGCACTTAGGAAAGGTAAATCTTGACTCCTTAGGTCTTCTAAGTTCAAAGTGTAAACATTCTCTTGCCCATTGGCAGAGAGAATAAATTTTTCCGTGGAATTGTGTACTAAGCACTTATCATTCCTAAAATTCACAAGGTACACATCATCACATAACTGACTTATGCTAATGAGGTTGTTCTAAATACCCTTAACAAACAAAACATTTGAAATCAATGTTTTACCTAGAAGAACAATATTACCAATACCAAAAATTTCTCCCTGTGCATTATCTCCGAAAGTTACCTTTCCTCCTTTCGTTTTGATAATCTTTTCAAAATAGATTTTGTCACCAGTCATATACCAGGAACATACACTATCCATATACCATGTATTGTTGTTGGTACTTCCTCTATCTTCCTAAAAACAAGAAAAGAATTAGACTTTCGGAATCCAAACTTTCTTGGATCCGGAATTTCCAGACAACAAAATTTTAGGAACCCACATTTTCTTAGAAAAATAGGCATTATGAAATCCTAGAGATTGGGTTTTATTTAAAGAACAATTCTTTTCCCAGTGACCACCACATTGACACTTGGTACAAAATGGGGCACTTTTTGGAACAATGTATTTGTTACTAAAAATTTGTCTTTCATGGGTATAACCAAATCCGGATTTGTTTCTTAGAGGTCATATTTGAGAATAAATTTTATCAAAATTTTCCTTACCATGGGTAAAGTTTGATAGACACTTCTTTAAGGAAAAAATTTTGGACTTGTATTTGATAATCATTTTTTTATCTTCAAAATCATTAGATTTAGAACTAGATCTAGGCTCGAAAATATTTTTCTTAGAAATTACTTTTTCTAACTCTTTAGAAAGTTTGTTCCTCTCATAACATACTACCTCAAGATTTTTTGAAATACTTATAAAATCAACATTTTTCCTAAAAAGATCTTTGGAATGATCTGATATCTCTTTTGTAAGAATAAAATTCCTAGAGTTTGGCTTTTCAAGTTTCCTATTGAGTTTAGAGTTCTCAATCTCAAGAAGTTCAGAAAACCTAGAAACTTCTTCATAGGTAGGTGAAGTATTTTCTTCATCAGAAGTGGATTCTTCATCTGAGGTGTTATTATACTTACTATCATTACGATTTAAAGATATATTGGTCAACGATTCAGCATTTCATACCATATCCATAAAGAAGTGATTGTCAATAGGTAATCTGGCTATAAATCCAAGATTCTTCTTTCTTGAAGATTCATAATCAAAAGATTAATCTGAAGAGTCACCACCACTTGCACTCCAGGTGTCATTTGATTTTGGAACCTTTTATCTTTTGTTTTGTAATACTTCTTCCTTCTCCTTTTAGAATGCCTTTCTTTCCTTTATTTCTTTTTGAGTAGAGGGCAATATGGTCTAATATGTCCAGCTCTCTTGCATTTGTAACAAGTAACTTCTCCATCTTTCCTTTTTTCATTTCCTTTTTCTTATACTTGGATTGGAAATTTCTCTGGCCGGCTATCTTGTTCATCCTTCGAGCAAGATTTGCTAACTCATTTTCTGAGATCTCACTATCACTATAATTTGATTGAATAACCACCTTCTTAGACTTGGATCTGGTTACTCTCTCAGGATTCTTAGCTTTCATATGATTTGATGTAGTTGTAAAAGCAACAGTACCATTCCCATTCTTCTTTTTGATATTGTCAGCATCTCTCTTCATTCTGGTTTAATGTTGAAGAAGAGTTCCAAATAGCTCATCAAGAGAAATTTGAGTGACCTTCCTGTTCTCATCAATAGTTGTTCTCTTTGATTACCACTCATTGGGCATAACATCAATTATCTTATCTATAAGGGCTTCATCATCTAACCCTTTTTCTCCAATAGACTTTAAGCTGTTGACTATAGTCATAAATCTCTGTTGAACTTTGTATATTGGTTTTCCGAACAGAAAATTGAATCCATGGTATTCATCTCTAAGCATAGCTCTCCTAGTTTCAATCACTTTAGAAGTGCCAAAATTTGTAACATCTAACTTCATCCAGATACAATTAGCTGCTTTACAAGAAGAAATTTGGCTATATATATTTCTAGTCATTGAACATAGTAAAGTATTGTGTACCTTATAATTGAGTTTACACTCTTGCTTTTCTTGGTTAGTGAATGTTCTAACTTCTTTATCAAGAATTTTATAATCACCAGTAAGAATAAAAAAATTGTCCACTCCAGTGTTGATAACAAAAGTATTCATTCGATCTCTCCAGTATTCATAGTCATTACCATCAAAGATTGGTGGTCTTGTAGGATTTAGATTATCTATAGAACCAACATTCATTCTATCCATACTAAAACAACTTGGGAAACCAAACTAGTTAGTAGAAAAAGTTCGTAACCACAAAGCTCGGAATGAAAAAGTTCGGAATGACAAAGTTTGGAATGACAATGTTCAGAATGAAAAAGTTTGGAAGAATAAACTTATACGTGAGTATGAGTATTTCAAAGACCTGATCTGATACCAATTTTAGGATCGAAATAACAATTTAGATGCTCAATATACAAGACGGGGGGGGCGAATTGTACACTTTAAAAATTCCTTTGGAACCTTTAAAGATGGTTACTGATAACTATGTTTTCCTTAGACAAGGAAAAATTCTAATTATAACAAAGTTAAACTAAGAATATTCACAACACCTCTAATCACCAACTGAAGAATTTATACAAAGGTTTACAATATAAGATTCTACCTTAAAGCGTATAGAACCTTAAACTAATCAGAGTACAAGTTTAAGGAAATATAAGAAGGTTATATTTTCCTTACAATACAATATGCAGTGGAAAAACAAGTAGTAAAACTACAAGTAACAAGGTATGAATCATTTAACCCAAAGAGAAGGGTAACCAATAACCTTGGATAAAGGTCCCTTGATTTATAATTTCAAGCAAGTCTGTCGTACCCACACCAGGGTAAGCCCTCGATACGAAGATTGGAATCTCTGTCTTGCTATCCCCGCAAGCCCTCAACTTCAAGGTAGTTGGAACCTCTGTATTCCTCAGCAAGGAATCCCTCGAACTTCAAGGTAGTCGGCACCTCTGTCTTCCTATCCCCGAAAGTCCTCGAATATAATCACCAACATTCGGAGTCGCACGAAGCAAAAACTGAACGAGCGGTTCAGTACCCACAAAACATGAAAAGATTTCTCTATCTAGAAAACACCTTAGTAGCGTGTGGTCTCTATATCAATAAACTTCCTTGTTTCAGTTGTTGTGAGCTCTTTCAAACGAGCTCCTATTTATAGGAAAATCTCCAACGGTCAGCTCCCTCCTCCAACGGTCAAATTTTCCATGAAATTCAGAGGGACCTCTACACGTGTAACTCAACCAATGGTTAATTAGAAATAGAATAGACGACATCGTTTTATAAAAAACTATGTATAACTAAATGCACGACATCATTTTGAAACGAAGCATATGTAAGTAAAAGCTGATCAATATTTCGGAGTGTAAGCAAGTTAAAAGTTCGGAGTCTAACCAAAATGAAGTTCGGAGTCTATGTTAAGAAATATTTGGATTCTTTTTTATAGGAATTCGGAGTCTGGTTTCACCAGTGATCGGATTCTGTACTTGCAGAATTCGGATTCGAACTACTTAAGAGTTCGGAGTGGAACTGCTTAAGAGTTCGGAGTCAAACTGCTTAGGAGTTCGGAGCCAAACTTCTTAAGAGTTCGGAGTCAAACTACTTAAGAGCTCGGAGTCGAACTTCTTCAGAGTTCAGAGTCGAACTGCTTAAGAGTTCAGAGTCGAACTTCTTAAGAGTTCTGAGTCAAACTTCTTTAGAGTTCAGAGTCGAACTGCAAATAGTTCGGTGTCGAACTGCTTAAGAGTTCGGAGTCGAACTGCTTAAGAGTTCGGAGTCGAACTTTTTCAGAGTTCGGAGTCGAACTACTTAAGAGTTTGGAGCCGAACTTCTTCAATGTTCGGAGTCGAACTTCTTAAGAGTTCGGAGTCCAAAATTCGGATTAGAGCTACATTACAGATCACATCCAGAATTCGGATCCTAAAAACAGAATGCTCCAAATCGTTTCATTATATGGCTCTGGGATTTTGGATATGAATCCAGTTTTTGAATTTAAGAATAATATTGCTATGTATAAGAAAATCTAGGCTAGGGTAAAGTTCTTTTAAGAAGTAAATTTTCCTTATGGGGGTAAAAATAACATTTACTTAAGTATAAGGTGTTTGTGATTTTCAAAACAAGAAGGAATGGAAAAGTCATAAGGAAAACCTTATTGACTCAAAAATAATATCCCATGATGTTACAAAATTCCACTGAACACTAACATCACCAAATAAAAAACTATAGACCCCTTAACCAATATGACTCAAAGAAAAATCGATATATACAAATTAAAACCATCACCAAGATCAACACACATATAAAACACAAAAAAATAAAAACAAAATCCACCAAATATGCCACATCAAGGAAAAATATGGGACATAGACCCAAGGTCACTGTTCACAAAATGTTAATTGGGGCCTTAAGCAGGGAAATTTATCTCACAGTGATCCCAATAGAATAAAAATTACAATTTTACATTCTCATAAACCCAAATAAAACCCTCATTCTAGTCACTAAATCTTATACACATGGAATCCCAAACATAAACAATAAAGGTCCTAAACTCTGTATATCATAATTGCATGAAAAATTAAAAAGATAATTGTACCTTGGGAATAAGATATGAATGAATTCAGAATTCAATACCGCCTAGAAAATAACAAATCATAGTTAATTAATAAAAAAAAGTATAATCCTAAAAATACAAAAGTACCAAAACGGGACCACACCAAAAATAGTGCTTTCTAATAAATCATCATTCAAAACATATGAAGGTGACGTAACCAAACTCATTGAAAAAACATCATAAATTCAAAAAATTTATCTAATAATATCCTTGATTCCTTCAATTATATCAATATACTAAATTTCCTTGATAAAATTGTGGTCATCACCGAAGGAAGGTGGATTATGGAATATAAAGATGTGTTTCGAGTCCTAATATATTGAGGAATGCAACTCCACTAATTGATCACAATTATAGGTGGAGGTTAGGAGAGAAAGGACGACTCATAAATAATGAAAGGAGTTATCCTGGTGATCATCCCAATGAAAAACAATAAACTTATCATCAATTTAACTTTAGGATGCATGTTCCAAATCAACCTTATATAATCTTTAATTAGTCGAAATCCTAAAAATTTAATCACACCCTTCCTTGATAAATTAAAAAAATACAAAATGAATCTCACTTAAGAAAACAAATATAAAATTTTAATCATTCTTTTCAAAAATACTACCTAAATATCCATTTTAAAAAGGATTTTCAAAAAAAATAAAACATATACCTAAGAGAAAAATACTAAATAATAGACCCGAAATCAAATAATCAAAAAAATTATTCATTATTTTTTTTTATAAAATTCCATTATTTAAATACACAAAAAAATATGAAGTTACAAAAAAACATCAATTTTACAAAATATTCCTTTGATGTTTAAATGTTAAGGAAGAACCTATTTTTTAAACAAAATCATCTTATAAATATTTTCCATTTTCTGAAAAATATTTATGAAACTTTTCATTCTTGTAAAAACACTCATGAATATTTATTTCAAATAAAACCCCATTTGAAGCACATAAAAATGATGAATACATCCATCAAGATTATTTCTCATCTCATACACATTAAAATTTTAATTTTAAAATCAAATATATTTAAGGACATTATAATTATTTTTAAACCATAAGTTAATGTAAAATATTCTTTCAATTTTTTAAAAAATCTAAATTTTAAAACTAAAACACCATTTTACACATATAAAAAATATCATAAAACCATTCCAAACAAAAAAAAACTAAATTAAATAATTACTAATAAAATTAATAACAAATTTATGAAACATTAAACCGAAATTCCAAAGATGAAAATAAAAATTCATAATTTAAATATAGACTTGATAATATCACATCGCCTTTAAAACTGCCTTATTTAATATCACCCAAATGGTAGTCACAATTAGAATTGTTTTGGAAAGCATGGGGTGGAACAAAACTTCATTATGAGAAATACCACTACCCATGGTTTGGATATGTGGGTCAGTAAACAATTTTCAAACCATTAAATGGGATCTATAATAGTTATATCCCCAATCATTTTATAATCCACTTGATTTATATGATCATGAATAAAAACCATGCAACCCTGGTTCATTCACCACGTTTTCCTTTAAATCAAATGTTATCCAAAAAAATCACTAGTTTATTCACCCAGGATAAAAATATAATTTAAAAATATCAAAATCCATTACTATTTCATAATAAACTCAAAATCAAGAAAAAAATCATTACAACCTATGAAAACTCAAGGATTTTCATAATGAATGTTTTCCTAGGGAATTCATTAAACCTATTTCACTGATTCGTGAAAAATTATTATTATCCTTTCTATAGTGATGCACCCCAGATGAAAAAAGGGTTTCCTTATAAAATCTTTCATCAATCATCTCATTTTAAAGTTTGACATGGCACCCCTGTTAGCCTATTACAAGACCTTAGGTGCATTATCGATCACCCATAATAGGAATATATTGAATGGGTAATAGTAGAGGAAATAGTGGGAACAATTTCACCCATGATATAAAAATGAAAACGCATCCACCTAGAGTAAACGTGTCATGAATAAATAAAAAATATTTTAAAAATATAATTTTTAAGAAATATCACATCAATAAATACACTAAATAAGTCCAGACGATACAAGCTCATTCCCAAATTAATATAAAATTTAACCACAATCTACCATCTCCCTATGAACCTTGGTCACTCTCCAAAACCCATCCCAAACATATAATAAAATATACTTTATTGGAATAAAAATCTAAATACATAATAACCATAAAAGAAACTATGAAATACGAATACAGTGAATGGTGTGTGCAAGGAATGAGAGAAATAAATCATTGTACGATCCCACCATGGAACTAGGTTGTTATATTCAAATTAATATTATTTTTTTATAGTATAATTTAAATTTATAAAATATAAATTTCAATTCATCTATCCAAAATCCAATAACATTCCAAAATGGATTTATAAACATTACATTTAATTTTTTTAAATGAAAAAAATAAAACATGAATGTTTTCTTCAAAACCTGACATGAATTATAAAACATACCTTTTAGATTTTAAGATACCTTATGTAAAATATTTATAAAATTAGTTATTAAATGAAATAATATTAAATAAATAAAAGGGGATCAATCAAAAGGAACCCTAATGTCAATAAAAAGACAAGAAAAATCATATATTTAATCACTAGGTCCATATGATAATCCAATATGAAATAATATTATGTGCGGTTATTTTGGATTAGCTGGTTGTATTTTTCTCACATAACCTAGCCACACCACAATGAATATTGTATATTACTATATAAATGGTTACATAAGAAACTTTACTACTACTATAGACTTATAAAATAGTTATTTTATTTGAATTACTATCATAGGAATTATGTCCACTTTCCAATAGATGTGTACAATAATAATTCTGATTTTCATGTTACAAACTCTATGGGGTCATATAATTATGTAAAAATGGTACCAATTGGGGTCATACTTCATCCTGTGGTGTAAATCCTCATGAAAACCCTATGAGGTGGCCTCCATCCAAGTATCCCATATGGAAGGTTGGACACATGAATTAGTGGGGTTGAATAGGTGTCACATGGCATGCATGAGATAATAAAAGAAGATATTCCTGGTGGTTAGGTATGTGAGGTGACATGAGGATATACTATCCCATAGGTTTATACTAGAATGATATTAGGATTCCTTCACCCCTAGTATATTTTCTTGGATGGTTGATGAACAAAGTATATTAAATCATATAGTGTTTACTATGAAGATATTGATATGGGGAGCCACATCACATGGTGGATATTCATATTTATCATAGAGAAGTTGTTCATCCCACACTAACACAGAATATCCCTTAGATTCCTACCACACTATATATTACAACTGATACATCATGAAACCACCATTATCATCCAGTTTGAAAGATTTATACCAATACATTTTTTTGATCATCATTATTCCTAAACCATGGTTATATGTTTTTTTCATCTATATATCTCAAAAAAAATGAAGAACATCAAGAAATATCACCCAGACCATCCAGCATGTCCATAAATGTCTGAGTTTTTAGAGAAATAGATGTGTCATAGTGCATAGTTATACATATAATATGGTATTGCATGAGAAGGGTCAACAACATCATTAATCATTATTACACCATGACTCCTTGTGAGGTAGGTATTTGTAAAGGTTGCAACAAAGGGTGTAAAATAAATCATGGAGGGGATGGAAATGACACCATTAGGAAAATAAAGGAGGAGGATAGAAACATGGGTGGATGGAAATTTCATATCCATGTAGAGGATTCATGGAGGGTAAAAAATTGGAAAGGGAATTTACTCATAGGTAAATCTCGTAATGTTTTTTTCAACCTAATATGTCCACAACTGAATATATTCGATCTAAAAACATGAAAGATGGGTGCGTTAATGTGTTTAAAAAGAAATATTCATATGGGGGGATTGACTACAAATAATGTGTCAACAAAATCTATAATAAGAAGGTACATATAGTCGATTTGTGAAAATTAAGACAATTTTGTTTATAAATAATTGATTACTCAACCAGCACGCGGTTACCTTAATGGATAATGAGTGATTTTAAAATGCTGAGAATGGGGTATCATCCCATTATGTAATTCAAGATAAGTGAAAATATGAAAGATACATAGATAAAGATAAGAGAAGTTTTATTGGAGGAGGAGATTTTATATTTTATCAATTAAGAATTTTCTGTTTAAATATATATGGATAACCAATGTGGTGAGGGATCCAAAACTATTCTACATGGGGGGGGTTCCTGATAAGAAGGAGATTAGCATCAAGTACTCACAATGATAGTGTATGGAGAAGTATCATCATAACATATCAAATTAACATAGATTATGATTTATGTTCTCACTTTATCTATTAAATATGAAGTAGTGGTCCTATTATGTATTTTATTTCATTAAATAAAGAAATAGTATACCTATTTAATATTATATTTTATTTTATAATCACTATTCTACAACACATAATCTACTCATTATTTGTTGATATGTAGATTATGGGTTCCTTTTATTTTAGAAGAGGTTAGAGTTGATGGATGATGGTAAATTCCCAATATATAATCCGTTATAGATTATGGTATTATCTTATTATTTTAAATTACATTGAGAGTAATTTTAAAATCATCCATAATCACTATGATAATGTGATGGTAATTATGGGAGGAAACTAAATGTGATTAAAGGAAGTGGAATATATTAAATAACATAAGTTCTCCTTTCATTTAGAGATTGAACCTATTTCAACTAAACTGGTTATAGACATACGTCCAGAATGGGTTTGGATATATAGGTGTTTTATAGAAGATATTGAGAGTATAAGATATATAACATAAGAACTATGATGATTATTAATATGATTTAGTAACAAAATTAATGATTGAATTGTTTTTATTTATGGAATATATGATTTCATATTAACTCTAATCTCTTTATCGTTATTTTATTTTTTATTTTATTTTATCCAATCCCACATCACAAAGTTATTTAATTAATTTTTATTTTATTGATTCATGAAAAAATCAACACTATTGAATGTTATATCTATTTTCCTCAAGGAATAGACCTCATCTTACCACTATTATACATTATATTATTTGGTGTTGTTTAGGATACAATAAATTTATAAAGGTGATTTTTTGAAGGATTCAAATACATCCGTTCATAATTCCAAATTTAATGAACCATTTTTGGGGAAAAGTATCCTATAAATTAAATAGTAATATGATACATTATCGACCATGATTTTCTATTTTATGATTTATATTAGTTTTATTCATTTATCTTTTGTTCTATTTTTGGAATTAGGTTTTTTGGGTTTTGATTTTGATATAGGTAATAATTAATGTCCACATCCATTTCTCAATAAATAATTCAAAACAGTCCAAAAAATTGATTAATTTAATAGGGAAACTCAATGCTGATTATGGGAGAATCAAGATAAACCATGAAAAAAACTAACACACCCGAGTCTAAATAATCACTCCAAACCCTAGAATCTGGGTTCAATGAAGTTATTATATTTACGGAGAACATGAATTTGGAATCTAATGATGTGAAGTGAGTAACCCAGGATTAGACTCAAGTAAACGATATATTTGGACCTATAACTATCCTTGAGACAAATATTTAAGTAATTTTATATTATGATTCTTTTTCTAAATTTTATAGGGATAAATCCTACTAGTGTGTCTGGGAGAAAGACGAACATGAATTTTCCATGTCTAAAATATTAAGATCAAGATGAGGAGGAATATATCAGGCTTTCTATATTTTGGGAGTTTATAATAAATAATATGGAAGAGAATCCTAAACAATTAAAAGAATAATTGGTTTCTAGAAATGAAGATTTAAGTGTCGAACAAGATGAAAATAATCCACTAAAGGAGTGAAAATGGGTGGTTCACTGTGTGGATATCCCATGTCAATTTAGTCAAATCATCAAAGTGTTCAACCATAGATAACCCTTCACCATGCATTATACAGATCATAAATATTAGTAAATGAAGATGAGATACACAATAAAAATATAAAAAAATTTGTCAAATACAAGATGATTGGCATCATTTCATAATGTATTCATATAATTAAGGAGTAATGTTTCATATTAATGACCATAACCAAATAACATTGGGAAAGGTAAACCATTTTTTAATTTATATTCGTTCTTAATCACATTTTCATAAATTTCATTTATGATTTAGTGGAAACCTCTTCCGCAAATTATTTTTAAACATTAATTACATTGAACTTATTTTATGATTATTGTGATTTATTTTTTCAGTATGTGTTGCAAAAGGGACAAAATAAATGGAAAAAATTAGATTTCCAATGATAAGATAGATTAAACATTAAATTCAAATATTTGTTTATGATCAACAATTTTAGAATATATTTTTATATTCAATGAGAAAAAATGCAAACCCACACTCCGGATTTTTCTTTATTTTGATCAATTGTTAGTATAATTTATTAAGAACCCCATTATTCTATGATTTATTTTTAATATTGATATAATTCATTATATATGTTGCGTATATTAAACTAATATATTGGGGAATTGAAATTCGGATTCAATTGAATCATGATTTCATATTTTAGTCACATTTATATGAATATACATGTTATTTATCATGCATTTAATTTTATACATTTATGGTTTTAATTATTTTTTATTAAAAAATACATGAGTGATTTTATTCAAAATCATATAACACAATTATTGTGATGTTTATAGACCAAATGTTTCCAAATTATAATTGTAAAATTATTGATAAAATAAGGTTTGTGTTACCTATATGGGAATTCATTAAATATTTTCAAAATGGTGATTGACCAAACTCACTATGAACATAATTTGGACTTTCAATACTTATAAAATATCCTTAATAGACACTATAAAATAATCTAACTTTTTCCCCATAGCGACCATGATTAGATTGTGATACGAATTTTCCACATTAAAATACATCGTTAACCATAACATTCTATAATCTAGTTTTATCTTTTTATCATAGTTTAAAAGAGGGGGAGAGTGAATTCATTGATATATGGAATTCAATAACTTTGAGATACATTTTGGTTGTATCCATGGGACTTAGAAAAGGGTAAAATTCTTTATTAATTGTATTTTTTTCCACACCTACATGTATAAAATTGATTTACTTATAGAGAGTAAAAAATCACCATCACATGATGAATGATTTTTATCATTTTGGTTTGTGTGGAAGATGTGGGATTTGTTTAAGATGATTTTTTAAAATATTTAAAAAATTCAAATGGAGGAAAATATATATAGATAAATCATTCTTTATTCGTTCATTTTCTTTTTGAACTGAAAACGTGATTTGGGATGTGTATGTTGTAACTTTTTTGGGAAGATAATTTCATTGGATATAACATATATTACCATACATTATAAATATATATAAAAAACTTTTTAATATTTTAATGTTATTTCCATAAATAACCTATTTTCCATTATCCTTTGATTCATATAATGATAATGTTCTGATCCATTATAATTTTTATTTATTTCTATCTCTAAAAAGTGGATAATGTCAGCCCTTTTCATGTTTTATAATTTTATATGAGTACTCATGGTATGAGGAAAAATCCATTTAATATGTGACAATGAGTAATTATTGAAGAAATATATAGTGAGGGAGATAATTATTCAAATGTTCATAATTATAAATTTAGAATCCTGAATGGAATAAATGTGAATTTTGATAATTTTTCAAATGGAAGAGTCAAATACACTGTGTTTATTAAGGAGTTAGAATCAAATTTTTCATGGAAATTAAAAAAATCTATCTACCCCATTGATAATAATTTAGTACAATGAATTTAAAATCTTAATATTTGTAGCCTAACTAATCCTTGGAAGTTTATAGTAGAGATATATTTTTCATGGCTATATGGATTAAAATTGGGGGATTTGATGATGCTATTTTAAATTATAATTTTGTAAAATTTTAATTTAAACATTATATATACTTTTAATTTATTATATCTAATTTGTAATTGCTAATATTTATTTGGTGGTAATTATATTTTATATGGAAATTAACAAAATGAAGTAAAAAAGAATTAAAATACAAATAATTTTAGTCTTAATTATTTAGAACTAAATATATATATATTTAGGATTAAAATGGGTCAAACAAGGGCCAACATTCAACCCATGGGAGTAAGACACCAAGAATCCCAATGAGTGGGCCACTAGAAATGAAACTCGTTGGGATGTTAAACAACATGTGGTGGAGGGGATGCAATGGCTTTTCATGGAGTACATAGCATCAAAGCAGCACTGGCCCATGGGATTTAGGTCCGTGTGGTGGTGGGAGGAGGGACACACCTAGAGGGGAGGTGGTCAGACCCAATTGATTTTAGGTTTAATTTGTCCCAAGACAATATCAATATTCTATTGTGGAAAATAGTTTATTAAATATTGGAGCATTGGATGTGGAATGAAAAATGTGGGATGGTGGATCACCTGAATACTATTAAAACATAATGAAGTGACATCCTTCTACCCCAACTAATTTTTCATGTTACTCGGACACCTCTTCCACTATAGATGACACTTTCTGCATAATGGTACCACCATGGCATGCTAGCATATAATCTCAATGACACTATTTATTTGAGAGTCACTATTCCACAACTGTATATGTGATGGGTGGTCAACTCTGAAAATCGAATCGATGAATAAGATACTTCATTATTGTCTGAATGCATCATCATAACCATGTTGGCTTGAAAATAAAATGAATGATACATGACTTGATGTGCAGTGCTACACCATGATTATATTTAATTGAGTAGAGGTTGTATAATCAAGTGAACTTGATCCACCATGGCTTGTTGTGATGTAGTTATGCATGATTAATTTGATCAATGGTGTGTAATATGTCATAGAGATATTGAAAATTGAAGATCTTGTGAAATGAATAAAGAGGAGATGGTGGACTTGGGTGGATGGATATACCACATACATTTAGCGGCTTACATGGAGGTTTAGACCCATGAGAATGCTACGCCATAGAGGTATATCTCATCCCTTTGGGTTTATTTATGATCATTGTTTCAATATATTGATATATTGAGGGTATACATGGAATAAAGGTGATCCTTGTGGGGTGTAAAAGTTATAATGTAGCACCTCGAGAGTTTTTGAATTATTATCTTTTGAATTAATTTAATATTTTTATATTTTTTATTTCACATAACACTAAATATATCTTTTGTTATACGAAATCACTATGTATGTATTGCGTTGTATACAAAATCATGTCAATATTATACTACATGAAACACTTATATTTTATATCAGTTCATGGAACACTATGTTTAGATTGTATTACGAAAAATACAAATTCCCTTTGATAGACTGTGTTACACATAAGGTCATGTTTTACCCGATACAATTAATATTATTATTGAAATATTATTATAGCTACCACCTAGTTGTTGGAATGAATGTTATGAATAAGATTAAATTTTTTTGTTAAAAATATGATTTAAAATGTATATAAAATTAATCTTTTTATTATCAATTATTTTAGGTGAATATCAGAACTATTGGAAAATAATGAAATTACTATCATGAGAAAACTATATTTCTATATAAAAAGAAATTTTTATCTCAATAATTTTTACAAAAACACTTGATTAACATTTTCAATAAAAATTACATATTATATATTTAATAAATACTATTTCTACTCATCATATAGATTTTATAGGTGAAATATAATAATAAATCCACTTTTAGGAATAGAAAGATGTTTTTTTCAAAAAGGTAAATTTAATGCCTTTCAATGGGGAACCCATTTTAAATATAATTTTTCACACATTAAAATAATTTATCTGAATATATGATCTTCATATTTTAAATAGAAACATAAAAATTATATAATGGTTAATTTTTCATATTTTTATGCGAGGATTCATCTTTTGATGAATATTTAATAATACTAAATTTTAATTCAAAACTACAGTTTTTATAATATACATTTAAGGGTTAATTATGTATTTGATTGGTTTTAAAGTTAAATTAGATAAATTATACATAAATTAGTCTAATTTATGTTATTATATTCAATTTCACATTGAAATTAGTTATAAAACCATACCAAACATTTGAGGATTTATACGTGAAAAACATATTGGGTCTTCCCATCTATCAGATTAAATTTAAATTAATTTTAGACACATTTGTTTATGAAATTTGGTAATATGGATTCCATATTTGGGATCAAAATAATTTATAATTTCAGGTAAGTATTTTCTTTACAAACAATATTTATTAAAGGTGATGAAAATTAATTATAGTGACTAAAAGAAAAAATAGCTTAACAAGGGACGAAACCTTACACTTAAGGGATAAATAACGAAGACACTTGTTGAAAGTCAATTTATTATCCTTATTTACACCCTATACTCCCTTGTATCATATTTATACTATTATTAGACCCATTTTTCATGGGGAAAACATGTTTGGAATTTACTTTTCAAAAATTTTCAAGAATGTCACTTATCCTCCAATATAAAAAAGAACTCACCCCTCTTATTTATTTAGACACCCATTTCCCTTTGTCTTTAAAAAACTCTGATCATATAATCTCTGAACATAAATACTATGATATAATAATCCTCCATTTTAAAATAAATCCAAAAATGGAATTCCTTTGATGCAAAACAAGAGGACTTACCCAAAGAGGAGGTAACATCCTTCCTCAACCTCCTTTATATTATTTTCACAACCCACATAACCAAATAATATAATTACATGATTATATAATATCATAGTTATCCTGAATATAATGATATGTTTTAGTACTAAGGGGTTTTCCTACACTTACACATAGTTAAATCTAATGGGCAACGGATTTATAGTTCTTGTGTACTGTAAACTATAGCCTCATGAAAAGATGTCATATGTTCTTCCTTCACCACCTATCATGGTTCGGAATTATTATAAACCCTATATTTTTATATTATATATATATAATATAATATGTCTTAATTGTAATTTAATTATTATATAAAACATAAATTCCTTCTTTCCATTTTTGGTAAATACAATATCATTGTCTTTGGACGCGGGGACTACTGACATCTCAAGGTGATGTGATTCGTTCCCATCATACGTGGAATGTTTTAAGGATGGATTTATTTAACCTACATGATATATATGACATAAAAATTCTTCATTAATGATATTATATATATGTATACATATATTTCATATACTTTTTATCTTTCAATATGAAAATAAAATCGGAACAATGCTCATGTGAATGTACGGCCTAGTGTCGCCATGAATGGTGTATTCCATTTCATATATATATATTATATATATTACTAAAAATAAATATACAAATAATATATATGATATTTATATCATTATTTACATTATTTAAATAATTAAATTGTGTTCAACATAAGAGTATTAATAATTAAAAGCCAAAACATATTCAATAAATTAAAAAGATACAACTTAAAACTTAACAATAACTTGGAGTTGTAAATAAATAGGTAATATAGAGTCATAATGAAATAATATATGGTATTATATATAATAATATGGTTCTATGGTAGATTTATAAAAAACAAATATTTATTATATAGGATTTTTGAATGTGAAGAAAGAAAGTCAAGACTTAACTTAAGGTAACTTCATCTCACTTTTTATTTCTACGAGATACATTCCGTATTAACCACTCTATTAATTTTTTTGGTGTATATAAATAACTATTACATGTTATATGATTAATTTAAATTATTTAATGATATTAAATTATTTAATTTATGTTATTATTTTATCGGTGTCATGATTCAATGGTTACTCATGTAGTAAACGGATTTTTTGGTCTCACTTATATTTATTTGATATTTTGGCATTATTCGCAACTCATCTAATTTTTGTGATGTATATACATACTATAAATATATGATATGAATATTAACTTTGAATAAATGGGTATTTACATATCAATTTTATTATCTCTCTTTCATTAGGTTTATTTTTCAAACGTAATGAAATCAGTAATGTAGTTTTATCTCAAATTTCCTTCTTTGAGACACATTAAATGAATTTCAAGAACCATGTAGTCAAAAATGCATTTAAATATTATCTTCTGAGATAATTTTCAAGGAAATGTATTTTACAAAATATTTTTTTTTCTAATAATCCTTTTTAATTTTTGAAAGTGTTTTCAAATAAATGGGTTTTAAAATGTTTCAAGACTCCATTATATGTTTTCAATGTGTTTTCATGGAAATGGGTTTCAAAATGTTTTCATGAATTATTTAAAGGTTTTAAAATAGTTTTCAAATAAATTTATCTCAAACCTTGTTCAATAGTTAATTATACCATTTCAATGCTTTTTACAAGAAATTATTTTCAAAATAGTTTCATGATTTCATTATAATATTTCAAGAATATTATAAAAAAATAAAGGATATTTTACTCAAGAAATGTTTTCAAAAAATATTTATCAAAATTACATTCCATATATGATGAAATACATCGATTTACTTGAGAGATTTTGGAGATATTATCCAAATATTGTATTCATATTCATTCCCTAAATAGTGTATATTTTGATGGAATAGTGTTTATGAAACATTTTTCTCCTCCATGGGATACATGTATATGAAACATAATTATTCTTATTGAGTTATATGTATATGAAACCATCTTATTTCAGTGGGTAATTATTTTGATGAAATTGTTATGAAACATGCCTCATTTTCCATAGGTTATGATATGATTACATGTTTATGATATTGATTCCATTTCATGGGTTATGAAATTATTTTTTTATGATATTCCGGCACACATACATATGATTTCATTATGAGATGGTGGGACCTATATCTCTTTCAATGAGTTGGTTTATGATTTATATATTAGGATATAATGATGGGAATCAATTCGATAGGCTTGATCCACTATGGAAGATGGGGAAACTAGATCAACTATGGGAAGATGGGTAAACCAGATCCACTATGGGATGATGGTAAACTCGATCCACTATGGGAAGATGGGAAACATGATCCACTATGGGAATATGAAAAAACCTAATCCATTAATGGAAATAACTATAACAGGGGATAGTGGTGTTTGTTTCGGAGTATGTGTAGTCCACATGATGTGCCCTAATATGATTTTTTCAAAAATCCTTGAATTATAGGGAATGATATTATATGATCTGTTTTTTGACACAAATTATATGTCTTATTCCTTTGATATTCTCATATAGTTCAAGTAAATGATTATCTTATGATTCATGTATCATGAACATCCAACATTTATCTCATGTCTCATTTTTTAGATCTTTGATATGCATGGTATGATCTCCTAATATAGTGATCACATTCACAAACCCTTATACTCATGTTTATATATACATATCTCCCTTGTTTACCCTTAATGATAATTTTATATCAGCCCTTTACTTATTTCCTTACCTAGGTTATAATGATATATTTCATGTATGATATGTCGATGATGGGTTATGGTCTTAGAGAACTTATTTGGAGATAATTTAGCTCACTCATGTACTAGAATTTACATTTTCATATTTATAAAGTCACTAAAATAATATGGTATTTGGGAAACTACTTATGGAATTTTCGGAAAACAACTGTCAAGGTGATTTCTCGGTGTTTCTATAGGAATTTTGTTTGTTAAAAAAATCCATATGAAAGTGTTTCAGTTTGGTCATTTTTTCAAAAGAAATTTATTAATGTGGAGAAGTTTCCAATTGTATGCCAAATTTTTGGGGCTCAAAATAAAGAGTTTGTTTTATGTAAAAGAATTTTGTTTCTACAAAGGACTTAGTAGACTATGAATCTTTGATTCCATGGACTATAAATCATGGATTTGACACACCGAATTTCTAGGACTAATAAACACCATTCATAGAACAAAATGAATGTTGTTCATAGACCTTTGTTCAAGGACCATGATTTACCGAGTTCTTGGACAACAGTACATAGACCTCAAAGCATGGTTGTGGTTAGGTCATCATTTGTATAATTGAGGTGATGATTTGAGGATCCAAAATGGGTTTTTATTTTCATATTAGGTGGACTATATAACTATTTTGTAGCCATAAGAAGATGGTGTTTGTTATAATGTTCCATCCAAAAGTGACTAGAAGTTTGAAAACTAGATGAATCAAAAGATTGTTGATCGAGTTCATGCCACCATGAGAGAACATCTGCATAAACCCACAATATCTCCACCACCTAGGGTAGGAACATCATATATTCCTCCCAAAGGAATGAGAGACCATTATAATCAGGATTAAATTAAAGAGTTGGATAAATATTTTTTTTCTAACACATGCTCTCTCTCTTAACAATTTCTTCCCTTCAATATCCTAATCCTTGGAACTACCCCACCAAACAGAACCCTCATTGGAAGAATATCTCAAATTTGGTTCTTCTTACATGACACACATCCTATAACCCCTCTATGATGATGAATATTCCTCAAAAATGAGTTTTATGTACATAACTGAGGAATAGGTGGCCACATGCATAGGATCTGAGGATATAGGGGACAATGTGAGTGTGGTTTGTCCCAATATTCTAGTAATATCCACAAAAATAAAATATATACAACAAAAATTCAATGTAACTAACAACAATATGCCCAAAATTTTCTTGGAGGTGTCTCATAATCCTCCATAAGAAATCTGATCCAAGTTTTCTTACATAAACGCCTTGTGGGGATCTAATTATATGAGTAGCCCGGGAAATAGGGATTGTCGACATAACCCATGCCACTAGAAAAATATGGTCCAACATCTTTTACACCAACACCAAGACCTTGCACCTAATGTTTCTCAGCTCTTAGGCCACATGTAAATGAGAAACCACTTCTTGGGAAGGGCCAATATCTAGTACAATATTATGAAATTCTTAAATAGATGGATGTTTTCCTAGTTGAGAAATCAATTCTGGATGTGCTATATTTTTCAAAATAACTGAGGGATGAATTCCTATAATCCCTCTAGATTTCACAAGAGTTTTATATAAAAGTTTTTGTCGTCGTG
Source organism: Viscum album (assembly GCA_963277665.1). Taxonomy (NCBI): domain Eukaryota; kingdom Viridiplantae; phylum Streptophyta; class Magnoliopsida; order Santalales; family Viscaceae; genus Viscum; species Viscum album. Next base: position 400,199,639 of record OY728125.1, read on the forward strand.
GTTTACCAAATTGAGTCCATTCTATCACAATATCCTGTATATATCTCTTTAACTAAATATGATCACAAATAGGTCATACAAGGGCATATCAAGCCTCTATATGATTTAGGTAGACTCTATAATGTTGAAATCCTAATTGATCTATTTGATAATGTTACTAATATCAACCTTATATTTGTTCAAACCCTCTGACGCTTGGTATATGGATAGGGGAATTTGTCTCCCATAAAGCTGACCACTCAAGGGTGTGATACATTTTGGAAAAGACTTCTCAGGATGATCAATATTGATAACTAGTTTAGGAATCCCAAATATGATTCTGATTTTAAGGTTATCCCTGATGATGCCACATAAAATTTACTTCTTAGAATCTCTTGGATCTATATCTGGTTGGTGGTACCATCGACATTCCAACTGTGTCTGAAATACCCCATTTATGGAGAGGTAAAAAAACCATATGGTGATAGAGACCCTTTATAGACTTGTTCAACCACATATTCTGACATAGATTTCTATAAGTGGGGGGACTATTTGTGGATTATTATATATTGGTTGAAGTCCCCAAAATTCTTTGGGACTGCCCCTATAAATCCCCGGAGTACTCTTGAAAACAATTATGTTCCCCCAATAAATTTGGCTGAGGTATCAGAATTGGTCCCATATATCCAAGATCCTTATTTCCCCTATTATACTTTAAAATACAATTAGATTTGGCTTATATCTATAACAACTCGGTAAATATGGGATTATAATGTCTCTTCTAATGGCTTCTCTCACCATGATAGTGACATAGAATCCCCTAGATTCCTAACATAATATAAAAATGTATCCACAGTCTAAGAGATGGATGAAGAGGAAGATAATCTTAAGAATTCCCCTCTGGTATTTGAGGAACTATCTCCACTACCATTGATGAGATCACACAAGTAAATTAGGAATATTATAATTCTCATTAACTATACTAATTATCTCTTTCATGACCCTCAAATACAAATATATGTACAACACATTTATAAAGAAACATCGATATTTTATAACATGGAACTAAAAAAAATCCTATTTAGAATCCAGAATTGGATACTCACCATATCATCCAACCCGATGAGTATTAATGATTCACGAATACATCTAGGAGGATTCACACATCTCTCTCCACTAATGTAGAGGCAGAAGTTGAAAAATTGATAAAATCCAATTTTTAATGAGAAGTGTAATACCCAAGAAGGAATACCAATATCAAACTGGTAAAGAAAAAGAACATGAAAATTAGTGTCTACATAAATTTCAAATACCATAATCATAACTTTCCGAAGAATAATTTCCAATCACCGATCACAATTCTATTTATTGATGCAATTTCTAGATTCGAAGAACTTTCCCTCTTGGATGGGTACTCAAGGTGGAATTAGATAAAAATGGATGATAAAGAAGAGGAAGATACATCCTTCAGATTGCCTGAGGAGATCAATTTCTATCAGGTTATTCCATTTGGGAAAAAAATGTCAGTGCCAACTATTAACATGACATGCATCATATACTTAAGCAGTTTTTGGGAAGGATAACTAAATGTTATGTCGAAGCCCTAGTGGTCAAATATCTATAGAGATGGGATCACTTCATGTATACTCAATCTATAATTAACAATATATGAAAACAAATTCCAATAAATAATCCACTAAAATGTTCTTTTGAGATAAATTAGGGATGCTCTTTGGATTTCTGGAAGGCCAAAATGACATCAAGGTTAAAATAAATATGACTACTTCCATTTTTGAAATTTCATCCCCATAAATCACAATGAATTGATGTTGGTCTAAGTTAAAACCACATTCTTCATCTTTCATAGCCAACAGGGAAGGAAAATCTATCCCCTTCACTAGGATAATGAATAATCGAATTTCCTATCAATGGGATGATGACTTCTAAGAATCCTTCCAAATTATTAGTATTACCTACTACACCCATTACTTATGATACCTCTCATAAAAAGGAGTACACTAATATTGTATGTGTCCACCATTGAATTCTCACCGGGCTCCCTCCTCACACTAAAAAAGGACATAGAGAGAAAAAACTATATCTATTACATTTTCTGAATAATGATAGGTATTGAGATCCAATACTATGTTGATATGAACTGTATTGAACTAATATTCATAATGAAAAACTGAGCGATTACATACAGAATCATGAATTAAATATGTTTTTTCATATTGATCCACTAAATTACATCCTTGTATTTTCTATATTGAATGGGCACTTGGCTTGACATGTGTTCGTTCTAAAGCAATATGATATTCAGTTCGTATCATAGAAGTCGGTGAAAGGTCAAGCCCTAGATGATTTATTTACGTCACATCATGACCTATAGAATGAAACAATGGGCACCGAGCTTCTACATGAGGAGGTATTCTATTATCATGACACTCCCTATAATTTTTAGATGTATTTAAATGGAACCTTATAATGTTCTATTGAAAAATGGAAGCAAAATCCAAAGCTCAATAGTGCTGGATAAGGGATGGAATTTTTCACTCAAGAAAAAGAGGTTTCTACCTAATCTTTCCTACTATTGGATCCCTACATGAGTAATGATGTAGAATACCAATCCCTCACCACTAGGTTGGAATAATATGCACAAATAAAAATATCCAACTAGTATATCAAATGGGACTCAAAAAACTAGTGAAAGTAAATCAATGGTATTAGTCTATGAAAAAAGGAAGAATTGGACCCTACCAGTAGTTCAATTATGAAATTGGTGGCATAGTTCCCTTTTGATCCCAAATTTCATAATATTCCCCAATCACATAATGCTTACGATGACACATTAGTTAATTCAACCATATCCCTTGCCAACCCTAACCAATAGGATGTAATATTCCATCTCACTTACAGAATAATGGGGTCATCAATAATTATTTTTGATGTGAAATTAATCAATAATTTGTCCAATTCCCTAGAGCATGATGAACTGGAATCTATCCCTAGATAGATAGAATGAAAATTCAGTTATCTCGAAAATGGGAATCTCCCTATAAATAGAAATGGAAGGGAATAGATTCATTACTATACAACAATATTTATCCTGTACAGTGGTCCATATAAACAAAGGGAGCACTAAAAGTGTGTCCTCAATAATATCCTATTTAGATGAATATTATAAATAGATATTCATAACATCATTTAAAAAGTCCATTCACGATCCTATGGTACTCATTAGTTTGGGACCAGGCTCTCCCATTAAATCAGGAGGCTAGTTTATAACTGGAAAACATTGATATAGGACTACATGGAATTAAGAAATAAATTTCATTCCTTACATATCCATCAAAACATCATCCAATGTACCCCCCAATAATTACTACATAAAGGTAAATATTATTGGTTTTATTCCCTTTGAGGAATGTATTTTGTTGGGGAATATCCCCCAACCGTAGACAAGTAGTTCCAATATATCCTTTCATCTACCTACATGTTTTTCAAAATGGGATGAAGAAATTCCCCTCAATGAATTCATAACAAGGAATATCATTATCTTCATAAAGTCCCATATCATCACTAGGTTTGTGGTACCTCACACAATATTGATGGAAAATGACACCAACCTCTATTCTGAAGTTTTACAGAAACTATACCAAGAGTGAAACATTGATTCTAATCACTCATCTTGCAATCACATAGTAGAAAATGGACAAATCTAGGCCTTCAATAAGACTATGTAATTTTTAATCCAAAATACGTTGAATAAGGATAGTAATTCCTATTCAAATAAGCTATTAAATTCTATATGGGCCTACCATACCACCAAATTTACTGCTAATCAATCAACAACATACTCATTGGTGTACGATACAGAGGTAGTGTTACCTATAGAATATTAGTTACCTTCACTCTAAATAGACAGTTCTCATATCCTTTAATAATGATAAATCACAAAAGCAGTAGGATGTATTGGAGTGGATCAATGAGAACATGTTACTTACATTTCAAAATCATGAAGTCCATTATAATCGGATTTCATGGTCCTTTAATAAAATGAATATCATCCATTCATTCCTCCAAGGAGAACTGGTGTTGGATCCCATGAAAATAAGGATTCTAAATAAGAATCCTCCATTGATAGAATCCAAATATGAAGGGACTTATCTCATATATAAGGTTAATCAGAATGGAGCTTACTCACTTGCCACAATATATGGGGATTGTGCCACACCCCACAAAAATGTGATATTTCTCAAAAAATATTTTTATACAAGTCATCAAGCAACATTAATCTGGGAAGAAATATGTGAAACCACACAACATCTAACATCTTGGTAGTAATATTTTAAACTGCATGATATACAATGATATTGTGTACGAAGTCATCCTAGTAGAAGGATGTGAACCATGACATCATCTAATTTCTTGGTTGTAAGACATTAAACTACAATGTATCTCATGTCCGGACCATATGACAATAAACAATATGATGTCATCCTAGAATCAAGACATTAAACTACTTGGTATATCTCTTCCTTACCAAATGACATTAAACTACGTTGTTAATATCCATACTGCATGATGTAAAACTTGACAGATCCATGAAATCCATTTATATACATGTTGTGTGATCCCCATCTATACCACAAGATATGAAACAACATGTTTTGTGTCTTTTCTGCATGACATTAAACTATATGAATTTTCTAGAACTATGTATGTCTTGATTCTCATTTTCAATTTGATACATTGGGATTCATTAATCATATCTATTTTTCTAACCAACACATGATAAAATATTTCCTCTATCATATCATTAATATACTCAATATGGTGAAAATATCCCTTATAATACCTTTTTTCTCGCACCAATCATAGATCACATGAGCTTAAGAGTTTTAGTAAGTACTTCCCTACATAAACAAGGAATAACATCTCATGACAGGTTCTTCATAATTCAAAATGAAATACTTTAAAAGGCATACCTTGTGTCATCAAAACATGAAATAAAACTGCATGATTTATTTCCCTTGTATGACATAAAATGTCACATTCTTATGGAACTTTTTTGTGAAAGACAACTATTGATGGGGTTGGTCTCCTACCACAACTCCATTCAAGAACTACGTGCAACCTGATTCATGACATCACATGATATGTAGTGATTCTCAAATATTCATTCCTTAAAATATTCAAAACAAATAGGAAAATTTCCCCTCTCTACACATAGTCCAGAGGTGTTGCGGAAGGTCCTACCTCAAGAAATAAATATGGATATATTACTATTTACACTAGATATATAGTGACACCCAGATTTAGATTCTTCTGTCCAACCACAATAATGTTGTTCACATTAAGAATAAAAATTCCTTACTATGTGACATTGAATGCATGGTTCCTCAAGAACTACTTATAGCTCGATTCATATCATCACATATTATGTAGTGATTCCTAGATCTCCAATCTTGTTCCTAGCTATGACAACCAATGAACACAACACCCACCTCTCCATATAGGTTATAATTTCATAGTGATTTCCCATTTAAGAATTAAGTGTGGCTTGATTATGTTCATCACATTATACATACTAACGCCAAGATCTATAAACCCATTCACACCTACAACAACTGAAAAAATACACCCTAAATACACTGGGGGTGAGTCCTAAAAACTGGTTTTACATACACATGAGCCAGATCTATCTATGTATTGTTTGTGTATATAATATATAATACATAATTTTTTATATCGATTCCCACATCCTTACCACATGATATTAAACTACCTAGAAAATATCCTAGTCACGTGACATAAAAACCACAAAACAAAAATTCCCTTACTACATGATGTTGACCTGCAATGAAATATAAAATACCTTAATGCATAAAAATATAATACAATAAAATTTTTCTCATTACATGACATTAAATTGGACCAAATCAAGTACTTCCCTACTAGAAGACATTAAATCATGTAGACCATCATCCATTAACATCTTTTATTAATATACCATAACATCATTAAATCATTCAGTAAATGTACGAGTTTCTTACTCTGTCTTTTAGTAACCTCAATAGATAAATCACACCCTATGTATAGAGTGCCTTGGGATTCCAATAACCATTATAAAGCCCATTGAAAAATACCATACTTAAATTATCCCTCTTTTTTTCAGTGCATGTATTCCTTTGGATTCTACATATGTTCCAATTGCCATTAACCAAATGCATCACACTACAAAAGGGATTTCCGATCCTTGTAATCCTTTACATAACCAATAAAGATCTCATATCCTCAGTTTGTTTTGTTCCATTCTTATTAGTATTTTCCCATATCATTACTAATGATCTCAGACTCTTAATCTGTGATTTCAAACATTTTTATCTCCCTATCAGAAGGATGATGGGGTACTATTAACCCTAGGAATCCAAATTAAACTCTTATGTACCATCCCCCATATTAGTCCCATGTGTTTCATGACCATAAACTAAATTCACTTTAGTTAAAGTTGTATGACCTTTAACATTCGTCCATAATGGGAAAAATCAAAAGACCATAAACCATAAGATAAAGAGACACAAATATTGTTAGGTTGAAAATAAAAAAAGGTAATCCTAAGAAAAAATCAATTATTGCCTCAACAAAATATCCATCTCCATAATTTAGGAAAAGATTAGGGAATAAATAAATAAGGCATAGTTTTCATGGGTTATACTTTATTTACCTAGTAAAATACAATTTTTTATCACTCAATCCCCTATTTTAGGAAAATGGTTTAGTAATAACTTTTCAAATATCCTCACCTTGAGAATATGTTCACTAGGTGGTTACACAACATTTATGGTCCTCAAACAGTTAATGGATATTACACCTTCCAAAATTCACACATCATGATTTGACTTCATCATATCTCTACAACATTCCATGGCCCTCAGAAAAGATAGTGGTCTATAAGGGGCCCTTTTCTTGACTATGTTTGTATGGCTATATATCCTGCATATGTTCTTATGGTCATCAACAAGATTAATCACTCAAAAAAAGGGTTTTTTGATCCTTGTGGTCCTTGACATCAATATTGAAGAACTCAAAACCTAAATGTGATTTGTGTCATTATCGTTATGATTTTCCCACACCATCCTCCTGACTGAAGAACATTGGAATTTGATTTACAATCTTCTTACCAAACTGTTCAAGTGGAATCAAAATCCTTGATGTAATGTCACCATGTTTTATACCCTTTATCAAGGTTATAATGTGAAAATAAGTTCTTGTACCATGTATGGCCCACACCTTATGATTTGAATCCACCTGGCATAGGGATGGAGCTTCAAAATTTAAGATATCTGTTACCCTAGTGTTTCATAACCCTTCTTGGAAATCATTCTTGTATTCCAAATTTCATAAACTGGACGTTTGAGTCTTCAAAAAAAATATCCCACATAAATGAGTGGATATCATCTATTCATGGCCACATTATCAATGAAAAAGGTATTTGACCCACCAACTAAATGAATATCCTCCTTGTATGAATGGATATTCAATCCTTGTGAGCCCTGAAAACACCATGGTGGATCCTAGAACCTCAGGGTATTATGTGAAAACATTGGAATGACTTCCCCATTCCATATTAATGGACTCTAACTTTTAATTTATGAGTTATATAGCCCATATTCTGACCATCCATGAAGTCCTAATGTCCCCATTATTTCTCCCTCAACCAATAAAACCACCATAAATCTTCCACGGATCCTTTAAAAGAGTATAGACACCAATATTTGGAAATGATACCAATGCATTAGGGATTTTACCTACCAACTCGATACATCTACTACTTGTAGGAATGTAGATCTTCTCCTCACAATCCTCAATAACACCCGGACAAATCACAACACCCGATACTATTTTTTATCATTCATGGAATTCCTTCACCTAATTCCATATTCATTAATCAGGTCTAAGCTAAATGACCCTAGTCTATAGAATTATATGGTCCAAGCTAAAACGCCCCAAAAAATGAAAATAGAAAGTCTGAACATAATAAATATAATCTCTAAAAAAACTGTTCGACTAAAAATAAAATAAAAAATATAAAGAGATATAAGGTCCATGTTATGAGACACCATGTTAATTTAATAGAAGATATGAGGTAAAATGATCTAAACTACAAAAAAATGATTTAGTTAAAAGTCCCTAAACTAATGTAATTGAAGGTACAAGCTAAAAAACCTTAAATTAAATCAATATACGGTATATATGAAACACCCTAAACAACAACGATTTAAGGACCAAGCAAAAAAATAATAAATTAATGTGGTAAAAGTTCTGAGTAAGAGTCCCTACACTATAGATATAGAAGTTCTGATCTAAAAGAACCTAAACTACCATGATAGATGGTCCAAGATAAAAGACCCTAAACTACAATGATATAAGGTCTCAGATAAAACACCCTATACTCAAAAATAACAAATATTTAGATTGCAATAATAGAAAGTCTTGCATGTCCTTCCATATGGCCTTGATAAAAATAATGTTTCTCCCACAAATCATTTTTACTATGAAAAAAGATAGTCAACTCTCCCATAGAGGTATACATTCTACCTAATTATACTTTTTTGTACTAGGTAATTACAACATAGATGTAATATAAATGTCAGTATGGGATCTCATGTTAGTTGGAATCTATGATTACATCTCAAAAAAATCTATTATGATGTAAATATTCAGATATAGGCATTACGGTTTAGTTTATATTATGAAAATGATGGAAATAATTGGTGATTTATTTAATATCAGATCAAAAAAGAATCATTCAAATCATGAATGAAATGAAAATGGAAAAAATATAGATGTTCAAAAAATATATGCATTGATAGTGCGAAAAATAAGATGAATCTTGAAATTTAGGATTCTCTTCAAGAATATCATCAAAAAGAAAGTGTGTACAAACGGTCCAAATGTAATAATTTTAATTTAACTTTTAACTCAATTAGATTATAGTTATATTCATCAATTAAATGCTAATGTATCGCTCATCATACCTCTTCTACATCTACCTCAAGATGGAGTGTCTTGACTAAAGTAATAACCTCCTCAACTCACTTTCAAGAAGTTTCTAATGAGGATGATGATTTTGAATGATAAAATCTAAAGAGATATATATTTTCCTCATATATCCAAATTTTTATGGTCCATTCATCCATCTAGTGTTGTAATTTGGATATTAAATTAAGACTCTAATACAGTGCCTCTAACACATCCTTTAGTTACTTAACAATGGAATCCTCATTATCAAAACCATTAAATCCTCCCTCATTGGTGAAAAAATATTTCTAATTCTGGAAAATTTGATTCATGATTTCATACAGTGCTTTTTGATCATAACCACCCACCCCCAAGTTGTCAAATATCTGATGAAGTTATTATCATACGTTTGGAAATGTTTTCAAAGGAGTCTCGGTAGTCATGGTTTGAATCTGATTCTAATGCATATGGTGACATGTTTCTGATTCTGTGACTGATGGGATAGTCCCAAAAAAATAAGGGATAGCTAACTGAGTTTCCAAGGTAACCGAAGAGGAGGCCTCATATACCCTCCTCTAAATTGAATAATAACTTTTCACTTATACTGGTGGGTTAATTTTCATTGATGGATTTGATACACCTATCGTGATAGACATAATTAGAACAATTGTGATTCCATAAGGTTTAACCCAAGTATTTAATATAATATATCGTTTCCATGAATATATGGGTTGGTAAGGAAACATTCTTGTCCGCATGAGGAACCAACTGGCCTAGAACACCACCCAAATAAGATTCTACCCAAGCTTGGGAATAATTGTGAGTGAGATAAGATGGTGTGTTAGTAGGTGAATGAATGATATCTTGATTGTTTTCTTCACATTCCAACATTATCCAAAACTAAAATATGATCTTTGGGTGTCTCTCTCCTCACAACCATTCAAAGGAATTTGGGGGAACCTTTTGGTGAATCCAAAATGAATAGAAAACTAATAATGTGTATATAGCACGTAGATGATTACCTTGCCCATTCCATCCATAAGAACCTCCTCTAGAAGGGAGATTATATAAAAAACTCCATCAAGGGAGTCAATGCCAATATAATTGATCGAACCATTCAGTGCCCTGAAAGGTGTTAAACCAAAGTTATTAAATTGACTCAACAAATTTTCAACCTCATCGAAGCTTAATGAAATATCCCCAACCCCAGATATCTTTTTCAACCTTGGATGGGATGAGGTATCGGGGTTTATGGAAGCATTGTATTATTTATTTCAATGGACATGATACCCTATCTAGACAAATAAAAACATGAAAGGAACACTGATCCTGTAGAAAATAATTCCATGTTTACTGAGTCCCAAGAGTAGGTAAAGGTGTAAAATTGTCCACACCACCAGATTAAGGATTCTTCCCTCTTCCAGACATGGTACAATTACTAGTATGTTGGACCAAATCCCCAAATGCACCACCTTAGTTGGTAAAATCCATTTGTTCAAGAACATGTCCATGAATATCTCTAGCCAAAGGATCTTGGAGATATTCTAATTCACTTGATATCCACCATCGTGTATGATACCCATCTTCCAAAATGGCCCAATAAGAGACGAAAATTTCACAAACAAGGTGGGAAGGGATCCAATGTTCATGCATAGCAGTTTTCTATAACTTTTCTATGATAAATTAAAATTTAAATCTATTCTTTAAAAAAAATAAGTGGTAACATCATTAGTCTTTTATCTTAATATCTGTTAAAATGGTGAGAATGACCCTTTCCAATAATTGATTCTACAATAGATTATCCCAGATATCTATGTTGGGGAAGAATTCATCATACATCTCTCTGAGTGAGGGGATCCCCCATGTTAGTAGATGTACCATAAGCTAATTCCCAATTCACTAGGGGATGAATGTAATGAGTTGGTTCCTAGAAACCAAGGGATAACCAATTCTTTAAGATAATCGACCTATAGATATAACATAAATTTATAAATACACACTAATTACAAAATATGGAACCTATATAGTGATCAGGGAACTCTAAGTAGCTTTTCCTAACACAAAATGGACATACCCATTCGTCATAAAAATTACCACTAGGTATGAGATCCCACATTGGTCTTCTTTTTCCACCAAGGTTGTTCCAGGAAGAGAAATATTTACTAATCTATCTCAAAGAAATAGGTTTTTGAGTGAAGTAATAGCCTTCCATATTCAAGGGTGAGTCTTCCAATATATAAGAAAACCCCAAGGATCGAGCTATGACTAGATGGAGATCCTCATAAATTTTTATTCGAGTACAATCAATATAAGATTAAACCCAAAAAGATAGAAAATTGATGTTTGAGTGAAGGTATAAAATATCATCCAGAAAGCTCGACAAGTATTGAAAAAGTTGGTACAATAAATGATAATTTTGATGCTCAATTGGGAGAATCTATTTTAAAATGTAATTGTCAGTGTTAATTTTGTAATACAGGTTAGTAATGAGGTTTCTAACAATCATGGACCTTTGATTAGCTAAAAAAACAAAACCTTGAAAAGAACAATAATCTATATGAACAATGTATCTGGCATACATCATATAGATAAAATAATATATTATCAAAGGAAATATATAATGTTTCAGTGGCATCTTTCATGTCGCATGAATCATAAATGAATTTGTGAATCACATTAAGGACTCATGAATTGTGTGATCCATAAAGATCCTCTCGGTCACATAAACCCACACAGGCACCATGACACTACATGAATCCTTATAATACATACAATCATGTGACTTGAACATGGTCATGCGGGTAGCATGATATCCAATGTTTCATGTGATCAAGATGGTAGATCATGAAAATCCTTCAAGATGATCAAGTATCCCCAGGACCATTTATTAGAAAATTATAGAATCATTGTTCATAGTTTATTTATCTGATATCCTGGGTGAAACAACATTGTAGAGTTTTTCTCGTGATTTAGTATCTTAGTGTTGTCTCGCAAGAAGATCATGAGGGATAGTCTTATGACAAGTTTACACAACTGAATCAGATTACAAGAGATCTTTAGAATCAAGTAGTTAGTAAAAAAATCCTACTTCTAATCTCCTATATATGGGGAATTCTTAGGAACACAAAATGTCAACAGAAATACCATGTTTCACCCAATACACTGATTGGAGACAGTAAAAATGTCTCATTAAGGCAATTACATTAAATTTAATCGAGCTCATGTCCACAAATATGTTACTTTCGATGGGGGAATTAGTCGATTCCCAAAAAATGAGTGTCAGAAAAATCACAATGAAATAAAAAACTATATATGGATTATATTTTCCCCATAATGAAAAGGAAGAAGAATGATTATAAGAACACATGGGTCATGTTAAACCATAGATACATACAATTTCATGGCTACTAGAAGGTCATGCATATGCTCCCGTGTTGTGCATAACTAGTGGAAGACCTACAATGTGCCTTACACAAGTGATTCACCTTTCATGAATGCATCTTGAACAATCACTGATCATACAACATCAGCCTGTTAAGATCCCCTAGGTCACATGACCTATCCAATAGTATATTCTTGATGAAACCTCCAAAACATCCTTCAAAATATAGGAGGAAAATATCCAAATAGAGGGGGCCTCTTTCATTCATAAATTTCACACGAGGCATCACTGATGAGGTTGGTGATTGTCCTAAAAAATACCCATACAAAATCATGAACTCCCTAGACACTTTAAAATAAAAAATGTTTTAAAATATTGAAGGAAGGTTCCTCTTGTGATTGCAAAATTTATACGATGTGCCCCCGGTGATCCACAAGATGCTACACGTGGCCATAGATGTGTCTAATGCATCTCACAAAATCCCACTAATATGTTATCCTCGTCACATGAAGGGCCTTGGGTATGTCTAAATGACCTTGTGCTCACCCTTTTGGATTCATAAGGATAGACATATTTATTTTTCCATGAAACTCATGTTCATATTGAAAGGACATTATATTGATCATGTGAAACATGACCAAGAGGTTGAGTGATTGTAATCTAACACACTCATAAAACCTCAAAAAATCCACCAGAATTTTTAATTAAATAATTGAATTAAAAAGTGGGAGGATGAGGAATCCTTTCACAGTTTTAAAAATCACGCGACACTCCTAGTCTATCTAAAATATTGTCTTGTAAGACCCCTCGACCAGCTGACAAGATTTCAAGAAGGCCCTTGATAATCCATCATTGTCTCACAAAATGTACTAGAAAAGTCACCTAAGAACATGCGAAAGAGTTTTAATAGGAACTATGATCTTGAGAAGGCCCTTGAACATTTCATTATGATAATATTAAATTACATTTTCATATACTCTTTAGAAAAAAGACCCCATTGATTGGATATATTCTAATTAATGGGGCATTAATGAGATTATCTTTCAATTGTTGAAAGACATATGATTCCCCTAGAGTGATTCAAGGAAGGACCTCATGAAGATGCATAATGCATAGTTCATTAACCAACTCCATCCTTGGTTCGTGTTATATATGCCACAAAAAATGATGAACAAACTATATGGAAAATCATATTCATCTCCCACCCTAGTATGAAAAATCATCCACTACTACGACATGGGAGACCATGATTTTTCTTATAAAATTTCACTGGTGTCAGAGCATATTTCATAGATTTGATAAACTCGTGAATGGAATGTTTCATTAATATATGATATGGAGAACAACTGTAGTGATCATGCACCATTTGTATAGCACTTCATGTGATCAATCATAGACCACATGAAGGACAACTAGAAGGATACATGAAGAAAATATCACATATCTTCTTGATCATGTGAGACATAGAAATATATGAAACTGAATAAATATAAGGTATTTTCCACAAAATGATGAGACAATGAATAAAGGATGACAAATATAAGTATAGAATATATTATTTGATCTTCATGCAATTCACATAAACTACCCTAGTCAGGTGACAACATCAGGACATGTCACTTAGATCTTATAGAGCTCCCTAGGTATGCAATTTGGATCACGAGAAGTCCTTCAGAAATGTCAATGTATGTTGTGTGGTGCCCCAAGAGCATGCCACCCTAGTTCATAAAATCCCTATGGGCTCCCCATATGATCCTTGTGGTGTCATTAAGATGTGTCATATGACTCATATGGCGACACCAATATATGTCAGATAAGTCTCAATGTATCCCCCATGAATATCAATTGGCTCTTGTGACACCCTTTCGGAATGCCATCCAAATATCATGATGTCCTTCATACATGTCATCCTCGATATGTATCACCCTCCAAAAAACTTCATGTTGACTCTCATGATTCCCTCCCAGAATTTCATACATCTCTCATTATGACAGTAGGGTATGTTAGCCAGATCATGCGACTCCGTCTCAGCATGTAAGTTGGGATCATTCAATGGCTTCCTGTAAAATCCATCCATGTCTCGTAATTTCCACTGAAACAATCATCCATGATCATTATTTAATCATCAAAAATTCCATATATGTCATGTGGTGTCCCTTCGGAAAACCAACTCAGTCATGAAATTATCTTTGGAGATATTTAGTAGATATAAACTTACATGTCATTAATGAATTCAAGGAATGATGGGTGGAAAATCAATGTATGTTAGGTAGGAAAACATTAAAGGTCATAAGGTTGTACTAGGAATTGATATACTTATTTATCCTCAATTTTTAAGCCTCGATTATAAGGTAAAAATTAGTGTGTATGGGCCAACTATAAGTGAAACATTAGTGTGTATTCCCCAAAAAATTAAACATTGAGATCTTTGATTCCTACTGTAACCAGGATAAAATGGATACCTTCCAAAGGCCTGAGACCAAATACAAATGGGCATCCAAATCAATTTAATCCCTACTATGTCTTCCATATTTCAACAATTATGAACTATTCATTCCCATCCGTTGATCATTATAAATAATCTGTTAGTTGACTAATAAATGAATTAAACTATGAGAACTTCGATTCCATCCATACCAGGATTCCTTTTGAAGGTATGATCCTAAACACAAATGGATATCCATTTTAGAATTATCCCCAACTTTTCTCTGACATTTTAACCATTGGGGCCCTATCATACCAATGGGATGACAATTCAACCCCATCTGTCAACTGATTGTGAATGCAATGATTTATTATGACTCAAATTCATTCAATAAACTAGATAGATTTAATACCTTCCTTAGGTGGTAGATAAATATTAAACACCTCAAGGTTTTCCCTAGTATATAAGACCGTTATCCATATGTGGTGAGATTAATGACTTTTTATCCCGTGTTTCTCACATCAATCATAAATCACAAGGGCATAGGAATTTAATATGGTCATATTATTCACATCATGAATCCCCACTAACTAGGGTAATCTTAGAATATAATCCCCAATGAGTGCCATGATATGAAATCCCCTATATGAGGGAATCTGCTATAGGTCCTGTCCCATGGGATGAACAAACATTGATGACTTTGATTCTTGTTATAACCATGATACATAGGAAGTATCCTCAAGGACTCAAGCTCAAATATTCAGGACCCAAGTTCCCACACATATTTCCTATCTGAGTGATGTTAAATTTCACAAGCATAAATAACTATGTTAAATTTGATTCTCATAATAAACATGATATATAGAATTCACCATAATGTTTCAATCCACTGCTTGGAAAATTAATGGCCTCACTTCATGGAAGAAAATTCTAAAGTTCTTGGTTATACTGCTTAATAATATAACAATATATCCATTATGAGGAGATTGGTGAAGAACCTCAGATATATATAGTTGGATTTACTAATGAGATCCCCTTCTTCTGTATATAAAAAGTGTTAACCCAATATCATTTTATTAGGGTAACCAATAATATATCAAGATTAGGAAGAGATTATTGAACATATCTTATGTAAATCCTTGACCTTAAAGATTAAAAAATCTTTAATTAAGTTAATAATTCACATTCAGGATCTTTTCAAGTTTAGAGTTTTAGAGAATTATGCCATAACTATTACATTACATCTCAAATATTACCAAGTAGACATTTCTTCTCAATATCCATTTTTACATAAAATAAAAACTCTTAAAAGAAAAAATAATTCTTTTCATGATATAAATCCTCTTGAATTATTCCTTTCTATTACCCTTCCTTATATCATGTGAAAATAATTTCAAATACATGGGATGAGCATAAAATGCTCAGTAAGGGTTATAAAATAAATAATGAAAACACTACTCCCTCAATACATACAAAACATAAGCTCTTTAACATACCTCACAAAATCGTATGATTTATGAATAACACAAAGAAATCATAAATCATAAAAGTAACGTGTGGCATCCATAACATACTTACATTTATCTTTCACAGCTATATAGGGATTTAAATTTGGAATCCCCATTACAGTATATTCCCTAAATATCATAGTATAAACATTAATGTTTACCACTGTCACATTACAAAATCCATTGGAGACCTATCTCGAGCGCACGAACCCTAGTTTTATCACGGAACCACCCGTATATGTTAACAATGCCCACGAACCATAACATATTCATAACACATAAAACAAACATAATAGAAAGACAAAGTTTCCATATTTCAATCAAAATATATAATTTAAATATATTGACATAACCAATACATTATCAAAACCATTTTCAATACCAAAATACATAAAATAGTATATGGTATTTATTTTCATTTTAAAAGCATTACGGCTTGTTAAGGACGCGAAATATCAAATAACGCTCACGGCGGTAGAAAGGTCATTGTCACCGCGTAAGTTAAAAAGAAACATTCCCTTTTTCGTTTAGTAAAATGATACATAGAAATAGATTCCCTTTGAATGAAATTAAAATTCAAAGGGTTTTATAAAATATATGAAATAAAGCCGTGTATAATTCAAAATATTCCTCAATGAAAGGAGATTGAGACGATATCTCTCACCTCGTGTCCGAATTGACTCATTAGTTCTTTAATCTCCTGAATAATAAAATAAAGTCAATTTTTACTTTCTTAAGAACCTTTTTCATTTTTATTATTACTTTTATATTACTTATTACCATGTTATAAACATTATATAATCATTTAAGTTAATAACGGCCGTTTTGTCGATATTTGGTACATGAGTCAAAAATAAACTTCTTATAATTACAAGTTGTCTATGTGGTAAAAAGTTAATTATCTACAGAATGATATTAATGATTTATATGTCATATATATCATATATATCTAGTATATCTATATATATTTATAATAGTACATAACATTTAGAGATAAGAAATAAAATGCATCATTCATGGAGAGGGTAATACATACGTATGCATGAACGCTAATTTCAGTTCAATTTTGAATTTAATTTAATGAAAACTTAATTATAAATAGATATATAATAATTCTAGTATAATATATTATATAATTTCATTAAATATATCTTTTATAAATTCCACGTATGGAATGAATGAGTCATGTCACTTTGAGGGGTGTGGTAGTCTGCACTTCCTCAAATGAAATTATCGTATTTACCCATTATAGAAATCATAAAAGTATGCTCTAAATAAAAAATACATAATCATAGATACCATATAAATATAATATATATCACATATAAATACAATTCCATTATAATGGCCCACATGAGAGGTGGTATGAGATAATTGAACAATCATCGTTTCGTGAGACAGTAGTTCGCCGTCCACAGAAACAGTATGTTTGTATCCATTATATGGAGGTGTGTAAATTTTTAGTTTGAATATTCCTAATAAAAACATAATTTTATATTTATTATACTTTTGTTGTTATAAAATAATGGAATAAAGAGAGTTTATGGGGTTAGAGAAGGAAAATAAAAGAAAAGAACATGAGAGAAGACATTACCTTTAAATTGAGTTACTCACTTTGGTTTGAACCAAAGTTCATTCTTGAAGTGCCTTATTACTATGTTAAAGCTTCTAGGTAGAATAGAGATATGTTGGGAGCTTAATTAGGAAATGTTTGGATGATCCAATGGTGGTTTAGAGGTGTGAGTAAGGGTTAGAGTTGATGAATTTTTATAAAGGGGAGGAGGGGCTCTTTTGGAGGGTTTGAAAGTATTATTTTATTATAAAATTATTTTCAGTCTTAAAGGGTCAAAAAAATATTTAATTTTACTATAAGGTTCCTATAAGTCGAAATAAAATCATCCAATAATAATTGGACAGGTTTTAGATTATTTTTAATCCTTATCTTTTTTATTTAACCCTTTATTTTCTTATTTAACTTTTACCACTTCCTATTATTTATTCATACTATATGGTTAATATATTTACTATAAAATAACAAGAGACCCAAAATGGATCAGTAATGAGCTTTTTAACATAATATATGTTTGTTGTCCAGATCATAGATTTTTAGGATTATTTTATCATTTAATAAAATATTAATTGTTTTAAAAACTCGTTTATGTCAATTTATAAACTATTCATATCAAGACTTTTAAAAATATATAACAACTTGATTGTTTTAAAAAAAACTAAATTTATTTAGATATAACAAGTTATAAGCTTCCATAAAATTCTTGTATGGCATAAAATATTTCAAAATAAATTTATTTTAAAATTTATAATCTCATTTATTTAAAATATTCATTAATGAGATAATCATTACATCATCATTGTGTCATAAATATGTTTATTTATATTATTTATAACAATTATAAATATAATTCCATGATATAGTAATTCTTTTTAGATTTATAATGATTGTTTTTAGGGGAAAATATCACTTATATAACACATTATAAAAATTGATTTACTAAGTGATATATTTTTTTGTTATATTTTCCTTAACATTAAAATTAATTTTTTTAAAGTGTCATTTTCACTTACATGTGGCTCCATGGGGTCCCAAAATCGACCCAAGGATTCCCATGGTCATACATGTATCAGCCAAAAGGTTTATGACACATGTTAGGGTAATTTAATATTAGTATAATAATATGTTTACCAATATTTACCAAATTTACCTCTTAACCATGGTAAAAAAATATTTACTGATGTTACTATTCATAATGTCTAAAAATGAAAGATACATATTTACACAATTTGGACCTACTAATTCCGAATATGGAATCCATTTTTCTAAATTCAAAACACAGAACCTTCAGAAGTTAATTTAAAATAAATTCCCATTCTCAAAAACAAAAAGCGTGTTTTAAAAAAATAATAACTATCAAAAGATTGACCCTTGTTTATGTTCAATTTCAAAGTGAAAATTAATTCCAATGAAAAACATTGGATTTAATGGTAAAAATATAACCTAATTAAAATTTAAAACTAATTAAAAATTTAATATAACCATAGAAATAAATTATATAAAAAGGAATTTTTGAATTAAAAAGCAACATTTTTCACTATTCATTAAAAAAATAACATTATCAGAAAAATACCAAAATTTCTTCCAAAGTAAAATTTCATGTCCGGATTATAAAGAGGGATTTTATTTTGTAAAATAATGCATATAAAAGTGAAAAAAACTAGATTTAAAAAGGTTTCTCTATCAAAAGGCGGTAAATCGACCTTTTAATGAATATTAGAGTATTTATGCTTAAAATGAGATTCATTCACATTTTAAGGCTCTAAATTTTATTGGATAAATGTAAAAAAAATTAACAAACATGTATAATCATATTTTAGTCAGTTTTATTCATTCCTGCCAATAAAACGGTTAGGCATTAACTACCATTTAAAATAATATTATATTACTGTATATTTTTTCAGTATGACTCAACATTGTGTGCAACATGAGATTTCGGATAAACCCATTGTTGCATGTTGGGTACGACATAGAACATAACATCCCATTTAAATTAAAATATTTATTTAATTCACAAATATTAATAAATATAAAAATATCATATTCTTTATACACATGGGATGTTACATCCTTCCCCCCTTTTGGGAATTGTGTCCCTGTAATTCTATTCACATATCAAATAAGTGGGGGTATATATCCATCATAGAATTTTCAGATTCTCACATTACCTCTTCAACCATATAATATTTTCAAAAAAAACTTTTACCAGATGGATTACATTATTCCGCGACACTTTTTCTCTTAGGTCAAGAATCCGGACTGGTTGTTCTTTATAAGAAAGATTCTCTTCCAACTAAACTACCTCTGGACTCAAAACATGAGATGGATCTGGGAAATACTTTCTCAACATTGAAACTTGAAAAACATTGTGTACCTAGGACAAACATGAAGTTAAAGCCACTCTTTACACAACTGATATAAATTTCTCTAGGAATTCGTAGGGTCCAATGAACCTCAAACTCAGCATTCCATTCTTACCAAAATGCATCACACTTTTCTATGGAGAAATATTTAGAAAGGCATGTTCACCTACCTCAAAAGAAAAATACTTCCTTTGATTATCTTTATAACTCTTCTACCTGCTCTGTGATGTTCTCATGTGCTTCTAAATCAATTGAACTTTTTCTGCCATCTCTGCTACCAATTTTGGCCCCATCAGTTTCCTTTCACCTACTTCATCCCAAAAAGATGGTGTTTGACACCGCTTTCCATATAATGCCTCAAGTGGTTCAATCTCTATACTGGAATGAAAACTATTATTATAAGAAAATTCAACCAAAGAAAGGTGTTGGTTCCAACTTCCTTGGTAGTCCATTCAGAAAGCACAAAACATATCTTCCAATATATGAATTTTTTTTTCTGACTTCCCACCTGATTGTGGATGAAAAGATATAATAAAATTTAATTCAGCACCCAATGACATCTAAAGGACTTTCTAAAAGTTATAAGTTAACTAGGATCATGAATAGATACCATTGAGAGTGTAACTACATGCAACCTTACTATCTCTTTAATATACAACCAATAAAGTTTATCTAGATAAAAATTATCTCTAATAGGAAGGAAATGAACAAATTTAGTCAATCAAAAATAATAACCCAGATTTCATTATTACCTATATAATTCATTTTTAATCCCACGATAAAATAAATGGAACCATTCTCTCATTTCCACTCTGGGACAAGTAAAGGCTGAAGTATTTATTTTCGATAACTGCCACTCTACATTAACATGTTTACAAGTGAAAAATTTCACAGTAAAGTCAGTAATGTCTCTTTTCATTCCATCCCACCAGTAATACTCCTAAATATCTCTATACATCTTAGTACTACTGAGATGAACTAAAAACGAGAACTATGAGATTCACATAACTACTCATTATTCAACTGTGAATCACAAGTCACACATAAACTCTTCCCAAATATCAAAATAGAATAATTATCAATGTTAAAATCATGAAACTTACCCTTATGAACCAACTCTAATTTTTTTTTAAACTCACTATATTCCTTAAATGTTTTCTTAATTCTTTCTTATAGAGATGATTTCATTGACACCTAAAACAAAACAGTGTAATTTCATGCACCAACAACTTCAATTCCAAATTTAAAAAACTCTATAATCCAAGTATATTGTTCCAAATTTAGCATGGTTAATGTAGCATTACTTTTTTAACTCAAAACATTGTCAACATTATTTTCATTTCCATGATGGTAATGAAGTGTCCCATCATAATCTTTGATCAATCTAGCCATATCCTCTATCTCATGTTCAATAATTTCTGAGTGATTATATACATCAAATTTTTTTTCAGTATATATTTCACATTTTAATCCATACTTATGATGCCTCAAAAATTTTATGAAAAAAAACAGATTATAATTCCAAATCTTGTGTTGGGTAATTTAACTCATCAGGTTTCAACTGATGTGAATAATATACAATTATATGATCATTCTGCATTAGGAAACAACCATGTCCTTTCAATGAAGAATCACTATAGATAATAAATTCATCATATTTGGAAGGCAGTTATAAAACTAGAGCATTAACCAATCTTATTTTCTATTCTAGAAAAAAATCATCACATTCTTTTGTCCAAATGAACTTAACACCTTTTCAAGTTAACTTAGTCATTGGACTAGATAACTTTGAAAAATTTTCAACCAACCTCCAATAATAACTTGCTAAACCAATAAAACTATGAATCTCAGTTATATTTGTGGGTCTTGGCCATTGTTTAACCAATTTTTTAGCAGGATAAATAGTTATGCCATTTTTTGAAATAATGTGTCCAAGGAATTAAATTTTATGTAACCAAAACTCACACTTTCTGAATTTCCCATACAATTTCTTTTCTTTTATAGTTTGAAAAAAACCCTCAAATAACTTCCATGCTGATCTTTACTTTTCAAATAAACCAAAATATCATTAATAAACACAATCATAAACTTATCCAAGAATTCAAGGAAAATTATATTCTTAATATCCATGAATATAGAAAGTGCATTAGTTGATCCAAAAGGCATAACTACAAAATCATAATGGCTATATCTAGCATGAAACACGATGTTTAGAATGTATGCTTCCTTTACATTCAACTAATGGTACCCTGACCTTAAGTCAATTTTCAAAAAATATTGAGCTCCCAGGGTCTCATAAAACAAGTCATCCATATGAGGAAAAGGATACTTGTTCTTAATAGTGATGTTATTCAATGCTCTATAATAAATGAAAAGTCTCATTGAACCATCCTTATTTTTAACAAACAAGACAGGAGCACCCCATGGTGATTGCAAAGGTCGAATGAATCCTTTATGAAATAACTTCTATAATTGCTTCTTTAACTCTAAAATTTCAATTTGAGCCATTCGATAAGAGCGTTTTGAAATTGGATTAGCATTAAAAACTAAGTCAGCAATAAATTCAACTTCCCAATTAGGTATTATACCAAAAAACTCATCAGGAAAAACATCAAGATACTCATTTACCATTGGAACATCATTAATATGAATAGTTACTTTGTTTTCAACAATATGTGCAAGGTAACATTCATTTCCATATTTTACTAGTTTCACAGCTTCTTGATATGTTATCAAAAGTAAGGGTTCATTCTTGTACACAAACTAAAATTCTTTCTAAAAATAAGCCTCTTTAGATCTATAGTCAATCTTAGCATGATAAACAAAAATCCAATCCATACCCAAAATTACATCAAACTGTACTAGAGAAAAAACAATAGGGTTTTCAGGTAGATTCATTCGGCACACAAGGACAGGAAGGTACTTATAATTTTTTTTTGTCACAAAATTTCCTCTCGATGTTTTTACCTTAAGTTCGGGATTCATATCTTGAGATTTAATTCCCAATTTACTAGAAAACTTCTCAAAAATGAATGAATGTGTAGACCCTGAATAAAAAACCACATTGGAATAGTCTGAATAAATAAATAGTGTAACTGATACTACTTAATTTGATGGACCAACATCTTTTGAAATAGTTTCAAAGGATTTCACCACCCCTTTATTCTTGTATTCCAGTTTCTTTCCCTCATTTGAGTTCATCGTTGGATACTCATTTTCATACTGACCAATTTCATTACACTTAAAACATTTTATTCACTGTAAGTCAGATTTTTTCCATACCGTTACCCTGATCTTTTTTCATGAAATTACGAGCCTTATGTCCCATTTAACAAATCAGTAGCACTTACTCGAATTCGAAATACATTCTTCCATGTTATTTTTAACACAATTTTCACAAACTATAAACTTAAGTTTCTTACCATCAGACTTCTTTGAAGAGTTATTACATTTTGTATGCCACCTAGTCGTCTTATTAAGTTGTTTTACAAAGAACCCATGATCATCGAAAAACTCCATTTCCACCTTTTCCACACATCGAACTATTTTTTCATAACATTTTATCTCATGAGAAGCTAAAGCGATTTGAAACTTTGGATTTAATCCTGGGTAAAATGGTTTATTTCACTATCAAGATCTCATATAAAATTTAGAGCATACCTTTCCTGTCGAGTGAATTTTTCTTCATAAGTAGCCATTAAGTCATCCTCTTGCCTCAATTACAGGAATTGTATTTCCATCATAAGACGAACCACATTAGGAAAATAGTTATTAAGAAACATACTATTGAATTCATCCAAATCAAGAGCATCAATCTCCTCAATATCCCTGATATTTTTCACCATTGACCACCGTTGATCAGCTTCCCCTTCACAATAGTAAATAACAAGACTAACCATTTGATGTTCTGAACACCCCATGACATCAAAAATAGTATCCAATGCTTTAATGCACAATTAAGCTAGAACATGGTCAGATGATCCACTGAATGATGGGGGATGATGCCTCATGAAATGATCCACTATTAACATGTTCCTTTATGGTTGATATGTCTGATCTCATGCATGGATACCACCATCCTTTATAGCCTGAGTCAATTGTGCCATCAGTATAAAAAACTAATCAGTTCCAATTCTGACCATCTCAAGTTACTCATTTGGAAGGTTGTTTTCCTCTTGATGTTGTCTCATCATAGCTTCCTTGTTTCCTCTATAGAAGAGCATTCTGAATGTAAAAATATCTTAGCCAAAGAAACATGGGAAACTATAAATACGCTATCATTTAAATCTTATCATAAATTAATTTTTTAATTTAACAATACCCTAACTCCTAAGTTGTCTAAACCATCCTTTTACACAAATTGTAAGGCCTCGACCTTAAACATTACATATTATTGAATTAAATTAACAATTCACATTGATTATCTTTTTATGTTTAGAATTTTATAGAATTAAACTGCAACTATTTTGTTACATCTCAAATATTACAAAGTATACATTTCTACTCAGTATCCAATTTTCATAAAATAAATACTCTTAAAAGAAAACAAGAATTATTTTATTGATATAAATCTTCTTGAATTTTTCCTTTCTCTTACTCTTCCTTATATCTTATAAAAAACATTTTAAAAACTTGGGATGAGCATAAAAATCTCAGTATGGGTTATAAAATAAATAATGAATACATTAGTCTAGGAATATATAAAAAACATAAGCAATTTAACATACATTGTGAAATTATAAAATTTACAAATAACACATAGAAATTATAAATCATAAGGGTAACTTATGGAATCCATAACATACTTACATTATAGCTTTAACAACTACATAGGGAGTTACATTTGGAATACCCAACATAGTATATTCTGTAAATGTCTTAGTAGAAACATTAACATTTAACTCCATCATGTTACCCCATGCTTTGGAGAGCTATCTCAGGCTCATAGGAACTAGGTTTATCATGGAACCACCAGTATACATAAACAATTCCCAAGAACCACAACATATTCATAACACAAAAAATAGACACAAAGGAACGATAAAATTTCCACATTTCAATAAAAATATATCATTTAAATATATTGACAGAACCAGTCTATTATCATAACTATTTTCAGGACCAAAATAAGTAAAAGAGTATATGGTATTTATTTTCCTTTTAAAAACATTATGTATTGTTAATTAAATCAAATATCAAAATACACTCGCAGTAGTGGAAAGGTCGTTGTCACTGTGTATGTTAAAAAGAAACATTCACTTTGAAATTTTGTAAAAAACTACGTTGAAAAATATTCCCTTTGAATGAAATGAAAATTCAAATGGGTTTATACACTATATAAAAGAAAATTATGTATAAATCAAAATATGTCTCAATGAAAGGATATTGAGATGATGTCCCTTACCTCGGGTCCGACATGACTTATTCATTCTTTAATCTCCTGAATAATAAACAAAAGATTATTTATAGTTTCTTAAGAATATTATTCATGTTTATCATTCCTTTTATATTACTTATAATCATTTTATAAACATTAAATAATCATTTATGTTAATAATGGTCGTTTTGTCGATATTTGGTACTTGAGTCAAAAATAAACTTCTTATAATTTCAAGTTATCCATGTGGTAAAAATTCCAATATCTCAAAAATTATATTCATGATTTAGATATCATATATGTCTTATATATACTATATATATATATGTATTTATAATAGTACGTAACATTTAGAGATAAGAAATGAAATGCACTGTTCATGGAGACGGTAAGTCGCACGTACGCATGAACGCTACATTTATTTCTATTTCATATTTAATGGAATTAAAACATAATGATATATAGGTATATTAAAATTCAATTATAATATCATTTATAATTTTAGTAATTACATCATTTATACATTCCACTTATGTCATGAATGAGTCATATCACTTTGAGGGGGGCGGTAGCCCGCACTTCCTCAAATGAAATTATCATATTTACCCATTATGGAAACCATAGATGTATGATATAAATTAAAAATAAAGAATCATAGAGACAGTATAAATAAAATATATATCACATATAAATATAGTGACATCATAATGCCCACTATGAGAGGTGGTAGGAGATAATTGAGCAATCATCATTTCGTGAGACAGTAGTTCACCGTCCACAGAAACAGAATGTCTATATCTATTAGATGGAGGTGTGTGGATGTGTAGTTATAAAACTCATGATAAAAACATCCTAGTATACTGAATATATGGGTGATTTTATATAATAATGGAATAAATAGAGTATAGTGGGTTAGGAAGGAAAATAAAAGAAAATATCTTGAGAAAAAATGTTACCTTTAAATTGGGCAACTCCCATTGGTTTGAACCAAAATGATTTCTTGAAGTTCTTTAGTATTAAGTTAGGGCTTATTGGTGGAAGATAGGGATGTTGGGATATTATTTTTGAAGAGTTTGTATGAACCAATTGGGCTTGAGAGGTGTGAATAAGGGTTAGAGGTGATGGTTTTTTATAAGGGGGAGGAGTGCCACTTTAGGAATGATTGAAAGTATTATTTTATTATAAATTTATTTTCAGTTTAAAAAGGTCAAAAACTTATTTAATTCAACTATAAGATGAATATAAGTTGAAATAAAATCATCCAATAATAATTGGACCTATTTTGGATATTTTTTAATCCCTACCTTCTTCATCTAACCCTTGGTTATCTTATTTAAGTTTACCGTGTCCTCTTATAAATTCATAATTTATGGTTAATATATTTACTATAAAATTACAAGAAACCCAAAATGGAAACCTAATGAAATTTTAAATATCATATATGTCATTTGGCTGAATCAAGATTTTTAGGATTATTTTATCATTTAATAAAATATTAATAGTTTTAAAAACTCATTTACGTCAATTTATAAACTATTCATATCATGTGTTTTAAAAATCAATAACAACTTTATTCATTAAAAAAACTAAATCCATTAAGAGATAATAATTTATAATCATCCATAAAATTCTTATATTGGATTAAAACTTTCTAAATAAGTTTATTTTAATTTTTATAATCTCATTTATTTAAAACATTCATTAATGAGGTAATCATTACATCATCGTTGTTTCATACATAAATTTATTTATATGATATATCAAAATCATAAATAAAATAACATGATGTAGGAAATATTTTTAGGTTTACAATTACTTTTTTGAGTGAAAACAATCACTTATATAACCAATTATAGAATTTGTTTACTAAGAGATATATCATTATGTTATATTTTCCTTAACTTTATATTAATTTTAATAAAGTGTCATTTTCACATCCAAGTGGCTCAATGGGGTCGCAAAATTAATCCAAGGATTCCCATAGTCATCCATGTATCATCCAAAATGGATAGGACACATGTTAGGGTAATTTTATATTATTATTATAATATGTTTACCCTTATTTACTGGATTTACCTTTTAACCACGGTAAATAAAATATTTACTGAAGTTACTATTCATAATGTTTGAAAATAAATGTTACCTATTTATAAAATTTGGACCTCCTGATTCAAAATATAGAATCTATTTTTTCATATTCAGAATAAATAAGTTTCATAAATTAATTTATAATTAATTATTGTTTTCAAAACCAAAAACTGTGTTTTTATGAAATAATAACTCCCAAAAGATTGATAATTGTTTATGTAAAATTTCAAAGTAAAATTTCTTCTAATGAACAAAATTAGATCAAATAATAAAAATATAATCTAATTACACTTCTAAATAAAATAAAATGATAATCTAACCATATAAATAAAATAGATAAAAATGCAGTTTTGAATTAAAATGTAGTGTTTTTCAGTATTCCTTAAAAATGATCAATATGAGAAAAATACCAGAATTTCATCCAAAATATGTTTTTATGTCCTAGTTTTAAAGAATAATTTTATTTTGTCAAATATATTATATAAAAGTGAAAAAATATATTTAAAAAGGATTCTCCATCAAAAGGTGATAAATAAACCTTTTAAATAATATTAGAGTATTTATTCTTAAAATTTTATTCATTCACATTTTAAGAAGAAATATTTTATTGGATAAATTTAAAAACATTTAACAAATATGTATAATCATATTTTAGTTAGTTCTTCTCATTCCTTCAAATACAACGGAAAGGTGTTAAATACCATTTAAAATAATATTATATTATTATATATTTTTTCAGTATGTCTCATAATTGTGCACAACATGAGATTATGGAAAATCCCATTATTGCGTGTCGGGTAAGACATTGAACATATCATACACCTTAATGTAAATTTAATATTTAATTCATAAATATTAATAAATAGGAAAATATCATATTCTTTATGAACCAAGGATGTTACATCTTAAATCTATAAGAGAGACTCAGATTAGGTAACAATTCCCTCCAAATGGAGGTGATGAACCTAAAATCCCATCCTCTCAACCAATGTGATTCCCTAAGCTTTGAAGGTTATGAAACACCAATTTACCACCTACCTTTAGAAATAAGTTCCATACCAAGATATGGATGCGGTGACTATTGGTACTTTCTTTTAAGAATGAAAATCATGACCCAACATTACTGATTGTTTAAGAAATGAACCCCCAGCAATCAAACATTGGTATAAACCATTCACACCCAGCAGTACTCTCTTTCATTTTGAATCAGTTATTTTAGTTGGTTCTTAGTGTCTAGAAAAGAGAAAACAAGAAATATCATGATGATTAATCTAATGTAATATCCCATGTAGTGAATGATTTTTTATATAAGAGAAGTCAATCTTTTGAAATCAACTCTATTATCTTCATTTTTTTCTTCTTTTGTGTTAGTCTAATCACAAATCTATATATAGTTTATTTAATGTTTTTTTAAATCATGATAATGTCAGAAATACTTAATATTATACAACATTACGTCATGGTGTTAACCCCATAGTACCACTATTATGTAATCTAATAGTTAGTATTATTTGGGTAACTATAGATTTCAAAAATTGATTCAGCTAAAGTATTAAAAAACAACCTATAGGCATGTCATTATATGTCTACACCAGAGGAATGATGTTAGAGTCACGGTATGGATATTCGTGGATTTAGTGGTTCTATCAACATAGATATTTCATTGTCATTGAAGAAGTTCATGTCATAGTGATTCATTATGTAAGAGTTTATAATTTTGGGAGTATATGATATATCTTCATAGTGAAGGATGTTGTGTTGTAGTGCACATGGAAAAGTAAAGTCATATAATTTTCTACATTATGTGATCTGAGGAGAACAAGATGAAAAATTCAAATAGATTGAGTGATACAATGAAAAAAAAAATTACACAATGAAATAACTGATTTTCTAGTATTTTGGTATCATAAAATGTAGGTTTCACCATGATACCATAGGTAGCTCCAAAAATATTTCAACTCAATTAGTTTCCTATATTTTAAGGGGCCAATAATTCATGAGAAAAATAAATGTATCTAATGGGTGAAATTTATTTTAATTTTAAGGTGATTATATGAAAATTTTCCACAATATAATCTAGGTGAATTGATCACATCTAATGACAGAAACATGGATATTTTTTTAAAATAGATTAAATAGCTATTTGAAAATTTAGAATTATAGAGATATCTTTATTCACAAGTATTAGTAGTTAATACCATTTGAAAATATAGACATATAATATTGGTAAATTTATATTTCTATTATAGAAAATAAATGAATATAATTTTTATTTGGGTTAAATATGGTTTCTTGAAATAATAATAAGTAATGATTGAATTATTGACACATCCATTCACATTAAGTACAAAGCATAATAAATATTTTAATTGAAACATATAACTTCAAGAGTAAATAAATCAAGAACATAAAAAAGATAACTCAAATTTTGGATTATCTTCTTCTGTAGTGGTTGTTTACAGTTGATATTAGGTAGTATACAAATTTTAAATCCTCATAGAAATAGGGTATTATCACCAGGGGTGGAGAAGATGAGTTATATAAACATGGATTTGAATAGATGATCTAACTGAACTTAATGAAATTAAAAAATCATTATTTCTATGGGGATAATGGTGAGACCATGTTCCTATAAACTAATCAAGCATTCCTCAAAGTAATGAACTGTTGAGATGAAAATGGAGTGACCCGGTGATTGATAGTGTATGTTACCTAATCCATTTTTATATATATACTGATTAGTGATATCTACAATTATTCTATCGCATTATCAATATATGATAAATATATTAACCCATTATGGTGAAGCAAGTAAAATCATTATGTCATATGGGCACATTAAACTTTTTATATGTATTGAATAATTTAGTGAGAATTCAATGGATGGATTTAGATATTGAACATGTTTCTTACAATAAGGGAACATAATCCATATAATATAGTGGAATAAATGAGGTGAAAAATATTAATATGTATGCATACTGATTCAACCCCCTCTCAAGGTTCCTACATTCATCTTGGTCCTAATAAAATGGACATTTCCAAATAGTTATGACGAAAAAATATTTCAATTTAATAATGATAACTAATAAATTTTATGACTGCGTGTATATTTTTCTCTCTGTTTTTCCTCGATAAAGGACAATTTCATGATTATTATATTGAGAACCTTGATCTTATAATAATTCTATGTTTTTTCACAATGATGATATAAATTTTCATATAGATTAGTTGTTTGTGCTGGTTTTATACATCCAAATACTTGTAGACATAGTTTTCTAATCATTTTTATGGAATAATGGACTCGGTAAATTGCATGATCACATATAATAGTTAGTCTAATTTATTTGAATATTCATGGTAACTAGTGTATGATATATTTAATATTAAATTTTTAAATCCAATTCAATTATGGGAGTACATTTCATTATTTATTGGACAACATAATACATTTTCCCCCCATGTGACACAAAATTTGGTTTATACATATCAATTTAAGAGAAATATTAGTCAACCCCACCCCCAAACTCTCATTAAATTGGAATTATTGGATTTGGATTTGGTTATAGTGTGATAGGGTTAAATTGTTGATATATATCCAATAGATGAATCAAAATTTGGATTCACATGTTTATTATATTGGATGTGTTAGATGATGTTGGTAGTTTGTGAAATATATGTTACTGGAAGGTTGGAATCAGTTTATCCCTTATATATATTAATGTAATATTTTAGAAAATAATTTTACATCCCCTTCACCCCCTCCATTGGTACCCCTACAGTTTTGGTAGTGAATATGAGGATTACCCATGAATCCCACCACTAAAAGGCCACAATTTGGTGAATATAACATAGTATCTAGAATTCATATAATAGGATACATGACCCTCAATATATGATTTTTTAGGATAATATATTAGTTGGACCATAGGATATTATTGGACACCCTCTGGTTTTAATAATCACAAATAATGTCAACTCATATTAATCATGTAAAATCATATTAATCACATTTAATCATTAAAATAATTTTTATTTAAGTTTCAATATGTGTAATTATGATTATCTATGATCAAATATAAGTGTAATTATGATTATCTAGGATCACATATAAATTTCAAACATTTTGATAATATTTATATTTTAAGACATTCGAAATAGAAATATTTCCATGGTATGACAAGCTAACATGGACCTATAATCGAGTCATCAATTCCGAAAAAATAAGTCTGACTCCCCATTACCAACATACAGGATGTCTCACTGATAGTTCAAATGAGTCACCAATAGATCAATTGTCTCACCGATGGATGAATTGACCTACCAGCACATGGGGCTACTGACGCATGGTGCTACTGACACATAGTGCTACAGATGCATGGTTTTTCCTACGTAAGGACTCACCAAGATAAGGACTCACTGACTCATGGATAGACCGATAGAAGGAGACACCGATATAATGATACACTGATACTAATAGAAGGATTCACTAATTAAATGAGTCACTAATGCATTGCCCAGTGATGAGGGAGTCACTGATAGACTTTTTAAATTTTAATTTATTTAATATTATTTCTAACAGTTATATTTTGAGTGTTTAAATGTGTCATATTAATTTAATGCTTTTTAGGACATCATAAATGAGGATATTTGGAATACAGGGTACATAATCTACCTCAAACATGCATATTTTTAGGTTGCAAGAATATAAAATAAAGGGACTCAAGATGAAAGATATATATATATATATATATATATATATATGCAGAGCAGCATGTGATAGAAAAACATAAAAGAAATATATGTGTAGATATCATAGCAGAACCACATGAGTAACATATAGAAAGGAAGAACACATGAGAAACTCTTCATTCCTGAATGCTATGAACCAAATAACTGATACCCATCAAAGTTCTAACATCTCTGCAACATTTTACTAATCTTATGGAGAAGAACATCTCATATTCATAGAAGATAGAATACAGTTCTCTACAAAACTCTGTTTTCAGTGTCTCCTTCCAGAAGGGGACTCCATATCCAACTATGATACATCAAAGAGTCCATTGATGAACTTTATAACACACAGAGCCTTCTAAAATATATCTAATATTTTTTTCTATAATGTTTTCTTTTTATTACATTTTCTAGAAGTGTGTGAATATATCTAAAAACACACACTTTCACTTGTGTTGAACATGATAATACTAGGTATCTTCAAATGATTATCTTTTACACTTGTCTATCCCATGTAAAATTGTGGAAGAGGTAATGTGTGACCTGGTTGTATTTTTGTTCCCATGTAGAACTATGTTAGAGGTCATGTGACCTAGACCATTGTAAACTGTTGTGAAAACCCCAATCTATGGTTTGGATAAAACATTAATCTATATATACTTCTTGGTGGAAGGTGATCACCAAGTGGAGATGACTAAGTCTTGGCTTGAGAATGAATGGCTTGTTTTATATCCGCTATGTTTTCTAAATTAGTTTTTTTATTTTTATCTGTATTTCATAAAAACATAATTTCACTTTAAAAGTTACTATCATCTAGTGTTTATCACTATTCTGGATTATTATATTAGTTTTAAAAGGTGTATCTATATCTCATATTGTTACAACTAAGAAATAATCAATTTTTTGAGAAATTATTTTAATAGTCAGACTATTATAAATTCAATACTTTGATTAATAGGCCTGTAATGTTTTAAAATTGTGGGAATATTTTTAATAAACTTTTTAACAAATGTTTTTATTGGAACTCAATTCACCCCTCGCTTGAGTGTCCTACTCTTTCCAACAATTGGTATTAAAGGATTGATTAAAATATTTTTCAAATATTTTCAAATGTGATTTAATTTTTTTAAAAAAACTCAAACTTTCTGTTATTTCTGAATTTTTAGCTCATTAAAAATATTTTCTTTAGTATGGATAATAGATTGGAAGGTGTGTCTACAAACAGACCTCCCTACATTCTTGGAACAAACTATGCCCAGTGGAAGATTAACATGAATATTCATTTAGAATATATGGGATTTTATATTTTGATAGTTATAGAAGATAAATACGAAATACCAAAGACTGTAAGGAATACTTGGAGTGATTCCACAAATACTACTTATAATAATAATTTCAATGCTATGAATGCTGTTTTTTTTCACTAGGACATGAATACATTAATACAATATCTTCTTGTACATCTGTCTGTGAAATTTGGGACACTACCTATTTCACATAAAGGAAATTATAATGTTAATGAAATCATACTTAACACTTATACTATTAAGTATGTAAATTTTACGATAAAACCTGATGATCCAATTTTTGACAGGTACCTTAGGTTTAACAAAATTGTGAATACCATGATCTCTCTAGGAAGGGCATTTACAACCAGGGAGTAAATCATGAGAATACTCTGATTCATATCGGATATAGAGGGAGGGACTTCTGTATCAACGATAGAATCTTGTGACTTCAACACTTTTCTAGTGAAGGAGATGATAGGAAAGTTGATGATGTATGAGGATGTACTAAAAGTAAAAAAAGAAGAGGATGATGAACCCAAAAGAAAATATGTTGCTTTCAAATATACTACTTCCAAACAAAAAGAAAAAAATAAAGATGAAACTGAATCTTCAAGGGATGAAAAATAATTAATAGACAATGATGAATAGATGGCTCAAATAGCCATAAGGTTTAAAAAAATTTATAGAAATAAAAAAAAATCAGAAAACCCAACAATAAAGGAATGTATGATCATAAGGGCCATTGAAAAAGGGATTTGAAAAGAGGTGTTAACTCAAATGAGATAATATTCTAAGAGTTCAAATGAATGAGACATGTTAAGGTTGACTGTACAATGCTAAATTATAAGAAAATGTATGATTATAAGGTTAGAGAGTAAAAAAATTCCATGGAGGAAACATGGAGTGCATCTGAAGACTACTCAATTGACTCAAAATCCTCTAACGATGAAAAGGATAATAAGGAAAGAATATTTTTTAAGGAAAACAAAGTTAAGGTAACACTAATCACAATTGAAAAAAATTCTTACTACTCTAAAGATGAAAGTGATTGTAATAATATGACTGAGGAAATGTTTGAATATTAAAAAATGTTAGAGGGATATTGTAATGAACTAAAAAATAAATATAAATTCTTGATGAAACATCATTATTTTACTGCTAATGTTAAATATGAACTAGCTGTATAAAAAGAGAAAAATTCTCAATTTCATAAGGAAAACAATGAGCTTATGTTGTCAAATGAGAAATTGAAAAAGGATTTAGAAATGTTTAACAATGGTAAATATATCTAGGTTCAAATGGTTGGTTAATAATATAAACCCTAATACACTAGTGGTATTGTCTACCAACCTGATAAAAGAAATTTTGTAAAAACTAATTTGGTATCTAATTATAGAAAATCAATTTTTATGACCAGTTATATAACATTTTCTCCATGTTCCAACCATGAAACATATTCTTCTATTTCATGTTTTTCTGGACCTAATAAAGTCTTTTTTTTAATATATTAGAAACTACTTATAAGAAACCCATAAAGCACATATGGGTTCTAGAATCTCTTATTACTAAGGTTGTTGGACCCAAACAAAACTGGGTACCAAATTAATTTCTTGTCAAATATTTTTTTGTAGGAAATCATTTTGAAGATATCCTAAAAAAATTTGGGACTTGGACAGTGGATGTTCAATACACATGATAGGAGACTATTCATGATTTATTAACTTGATAAATATTGATGGTGGGTATATCTTCTTTGGTAACAAAGTGAAAAGAAAAATCAAAGGCATTAGTCAGATTGGTAATTCTAATATAGTTTTAATTTATAAATAACCTTTTGTGGATGGATTAAAATACAACCTATTGAGTATCATTCAGTTATAGAATGATAATTTTAATGTTACATTTGAAAATGATGCATGAAATTTTATTAATTCTATAAATGAGTTAGTATATTAGTTGGGAAACAATTACTCAAGGTGTCATTGAATCATTTTTGAGATGATTGTGATTGTTGAAAATGAAGGGCTCCATGTTGTGTTTGTTGAAAAAGCGAGTCTCAATGACTCAAACTATTGACAAATGGAGTTTTCTTGGAGAATGTGGAAAAGTGTTTTTGGAAAAGGGAGTTGTGCTCTTTTGTTAAGGAGGTTTCTAATGTTGTATGCCAGGAATTTTCAAATTTAGAACATCAAAAATGTGGAAAAGGAAAGGTGGAATGCAGTTCCAAAAGTGGCACACCGATGTTTGGCGTGCAGGTGTTTGGCG
This sequence comes from Viscum album, assembly GCA_963277665.1. Lineage (NCBI taxonomy): Eukaryota > Viridiplantae > Streptophyta > Magnoliopsida > Santalales > Viscaceae > Viscum > Viscum album. Next base: position 400,235,646 of record OY728125.1, read on the forward strand.
CGCAGGTATTTGGCGCGCAGGTATTTGGCACGCAGGTATTTGGTGCACAGGTTTTTGGCACACAGGTGTTTGGCACGCAGGTGTTTATCGCATAGGTGATTGGCATGGAGGTGTTTGGCATGTAGGTGTTTGGCATGCAGGCCCTCAAAATGCCTATAAATAGACGACTACCCACCTCATTTCTCAACGCGCTCAACACTTAGAAAAAATACGAGCTTTGAGCGCGCAAGTAGAAGTTTTGGCGCGCAGGTGTTGGCGTGCAGGTGTTGGCGCGCAGGTGTTGGAGCACAGGTGTGGGCGCACAGGTGTCAGCATGCAGGCGTCAGCACGCAGGTATTGGCGTGCATGTTGTGGCAAACAAGCTACTGACAGAAGGTTGTGGCACACAGGTTTCAGACAGCAAGTTTGGGCCAGCAGGTTACGGACAGTAGGTTGTGGCCAGCATGTTACGGACTGTAGGTTGTGTCCAGTAGGTTTGGTCACGTCGGTTACGAATAGAAGTTTGTGGCACGCAGGTTTCGGTTAGCAGGTTTCAGCCAGCAGGTTGTCGGCCAGCAGGTTGTCGGCCAGCAGGTTGTCGGCCAGCAGGTTGTCGGCCAGCAGGTTGTCGGCCAGCAGGTTTAAGCAAGGAGGTTTTGACCAGCAGGTTTTGGCTAGAAGGTTGTGCCCAGTAGGTTTGGGTAGCAGGTTTGGCCATCAGGTTTCGGCCAGCAGGTTTCGACCATCAGGTTTCTGCCAGCAGGTTGTCGGCCAGCAGGTTGTCGGCCAGCAGGTTGTCGGCCAGCAGGTTTAAGCAAGGAGGTTTTGACCAGCAGGTTTTGGCTAGAAGGTTGTGCCCAGTAGGTTTGGGTAGCAGGTTTGGCCAGCAGGTTTCGGCCAGCAGGTTTCGACCATCAGGTTTCTGCCAGCAGGTTGTCGGCCAGTAGGTTGTCGGCCAGCAGGTTGTCGGCCAGCAGGTTGTCGGCCAGCAGGTCGTCGGCCAGCAGGTCGTCGGCCAGCAGGTTGTTAGCCAGCAGGTTTTGACCAGTAGGTGGGCACGCAGGTTGGTTTTTCCGCAATGAAGGAAGAGGTTGTGCACTGGTTAAAGACAAGTCACCCCAGGGTTGTGTGAAAGTTAGAATTTTCCCAGAAAATTTGTGGTCAAGAGGTATTCATCAGTGGATGAACATTGAACTTCAACATAGCATCTATCAACAGTTGAGGATGCATTCTTTCATGAAAATAAAGAGACCATCAAGTCTATAAACTGTGAGTGGATCCTTTCCGGAGCAGTGAGCAAAAAAAGAGGAAGAAGGTGGTCCTCTCCACCGATAGTGAGCCAGAGGGAGAAATAGGGAGTGACCCTTGGGAAAGCAGTGAGCTAACCCTAAACATTGTTAAGGTAGTGAGTCTGGGACATAGTGACTGTTCTTGAACCTTTGTATCCACATCCAGTTAAGCATGGTGTAATTTGGTATGACCGGCATCTTTTCGGCGTATGCTTCTTGGACGTAGCCTAGTGAGGGTGAACCAAGTAAAAATCTTTGTTTATGTCTGCTTACTTCCCTGCATCACATTTAAAGTATCATCATCAGATAAAGAAGAAGATAAGTGATCATAATTAACACACAAGTGCAGACAAAGTGAACCTTGTAATAAAGAGGTCAAGATCCAGCGGGACAGGAAGAACATTGAAAAACAAATTCCTTACCCTGATTCACCCCCCCTCTAAGGGTATATAGGCACCTATTGGTGCTAAAAATTGGTATCAGAGCGAAGGTTTCTTTTATCAGATTTGTTTGCTCCGAATTGGTGTAGTCGATCTGTGTGGTTAAAGAATCAGTCCTCTCTTATATTTGTGTATCATGGAAAAGGGAGAAACACCAAAGAAGAATCAAAAGTCAGGTGATATCCCTCAGTGTGGAAGTGTTTATGGAAAAAGTGTGATTCAACTTAAAGAATCAAATAGATTACTGATGGAAGGCCTAGATGAATCTAATAATGAAAAAATTTATTCACTCAATCATGATATACGAATGAGTGAATTACATGAACATAAAAGTGATATTGAAACAACTGATGATGAAGATGTTTTAAGAATGAGGCCATCAGTAGATGTTGTCAACTTGACAAAGAAATTGGATCAGAAATTGGATGAAGAAGTTAAATCTAAATATATCTAGATCTAAGTATTGGAAATTGATGTCAATATTTTAAGAGGTTTAAATGAAAGGATTATTGATGTGTCTACTCATCTAATGGAGAAGAATGATTCTCAAGGTGAAGAACTACAAAATATGGCTAAAATTAATGGAAATCAAAAGGCTATTGATTATGAAGAGAATCAAATGTCAGATGAATTTTGGAATCAAAAAACTATAAATTATGATATAGTAACACAGTTTTCTAAAGAAATTAAGAATAATTAAAGGATCCAACAAGATAATGAACATATATTTGAATCTTTTTCTCAAGAAAAATTGAAAGTAAAGGAGAAAAGTTGTATGGTAGAAAAGCTCACACAAGAACTGGTAGATGAGATGAGTCATGGAAAAATCTCAGAAGAGAATTCAATGCCCAAATTGAATCAAGTGATATAATGATTCAGAAGTTGGAAGACAATCTAAAATCAGTAAAGAAGGATGTAGAGAAATTCAATGCTAGAGTAAATCCTAAAATTAAGTATGCCATGCACTTACTATTTGATTAGCCTTCAACATGTGATGATAAAATGAAAAGAAAATTCGCTATTTCTGAAAAGAGGAAAGAAAAAATTTTCTCAACTCAAAGACCATACAGTTTGGGAAAAATTGGTATTTTATTTGATGAATCTCCCCCATTCATGATAGAAAAAGGACTGTGAATAGTTTTAGATGTGGGGAAAATCCTGTAGGTGTTGGAGATAGGCCTAAGAGGACAGTTACAAGAAGTAGTGAAGACATATTCTATATCTGCAGGATTCATTTTCCACACATCAAACTTCTGTTCAGAGGCTCTGGAATACATTTCGGGCTATTAAAATAGAAACATTGATAAATCTGAGAATAAGAATATGTGTCCTGAGAAGTCAGAAAGAAGAGTCTCTCAGAGGAATGAATTTTTCAGATTCTATTATTGTGGAAGAATGGGACACACCATGAGTATGGTTTAGCAAGCTCAGGATCTCAATACCAGAGGAAAAACATAATATGCATCAAAATCTCGAAAAATATATGATGAAATGATTTATGCATTTAATGAAGAAAAAAATTATATGTTCTGATTATGGGCGTTTGGCAAGACATTGCTGCAAGAATAAAGCATGAAAGGGAAAGGAACTTGAAAGGAGATTCACGACTCCAGTGGTGTATAATGAGAAATCATACACTGGAAGACAAACTGGTAAATTTCAAAATAGTCTTAGAGCCTTAGGGGAATCACATGAAGCTGAACGAAAGTTCTATCAGTCACACTCACAACCGCCCTCTAAGAAAGAACATGAAAAAATCTGGAAGAAAAAGGGAGGAAATGCTCTAGATGGGGGTAAAGAATGCCTAGTCATATGGCTAGAACAGTTGAAGTTGGCTAGACAGCTAGAAGAATAAAGGAAAGAGTGTGATGCTCTGCAAGAAAGAATCAAAGGGTTGAACCATCATGATCAACTGCAATCCTCTTCCTGATGATTCCAGAAGAACCCCTATCCCAATGTATATAAATTCTATTAACTGATGATTAAATTGTTTCAGGTTTTATGGAGATACAATCCAAGGGGAAGTGGCATCTAAAGATGCAATGTTGACAAGATGATATGCTTCAGAGAATCGATTGTCTCAAATTAGGTATTAGAGTTGAAGAATAAAGGGAGAAACAGAGCACAATAAGAAGTGATTGTGTTATTACCTTTATCTCTTGTTTACTACACCGAGTTCCAACTAAGTAGGATTAGAGATTTGGTAAATGGCTCAATGTTGAGTGATAGATTAGAATAAATGATACATGAGGAAGTGGTAAGAGACTCATTTATAGCAGAAGTGGCAAAAGATGATTCAGAAGAAGATATTGATGGTGAGTACGAGGAAGTAAAATCCTTATATGCACAGATGAAAAAGAGTCGAGATGAAATTGACAGGCAGAATATCAACAGCGGTTAGTCTGCTCCAGTTCAGATATGGAAAATGAAATCACTACAGTAGGCATCTTTTCTATCTTAAGTTGAGCTAAAATGCTTTTTTGATGCAGTTGAAGATGAAAACTGGGTTCAGGCCCTGGATGAAAAGCTAGATCATATTGAGAAGAATCAGACATGGGAGATTGGTTTGAAGCTAGCAAATAAGAATGTCATCGGGACTAACTGGGACTTTTGCAACAAGATGAATGAACATGGCATAGTGATTCGAAACAAATCATGACTGGTGTGCAAAGGATACTCCCAAATAGAGGGTATTAATGTTGATGAGACATTTGCACCAGTTTCAAGGCTGGAGACAATCAGATTATTCCTAGCCATTGTAGTGCAACAAAAGTTCAATGTGTTCCAGATGGATGTCAAATCTACATTATTTAATGGGGTTCTAAAGAAGGCATGTATATCGATAAATTTGATGGTTTTCTCATTTATGAAGATGAGAACAAGGATTTTCAGCTGTAGAAGACATTATATGGGCTGAAACAAGCACTAAGAGAATGGTATTCAATGCTGGATCAATATTTGAAGAATCATTGATTCAAAGGAAGCATAGTAATTGTGGTTTTCCAAAATATGAAAAGAAGGTTCTGATGAGATTTATAATTTAAAATTCCAAGGGTATGAAGATTCTAGTTTCTACCAGGATGAAACTATCCAAAAATGAGGATGACAAGGCAATTGATATCATGGAATACAAGCAAATAATTGGAATGTTATTGTAATTAATAGCGACAAGGCCTGAAATTGTTTTTTCCACATGCCAAGAAGCATGATATCAGAGTAATCCCAAGGAAATCCACATGATTTCAATTAAAAGAATACTTCGGTAAATCAAAGGCACTGTGGATTTCGGTCTAATGTATAATGACAAATCTCAATCAGTTTTATTGGGTTACACAGATGCAGATTGGGCCGGATCAGTAGATGACAGAAAATCAACTTCATGAGGTGCATTCCATATTGGTGGATTGTGTATTTCTTGGCTAAGCAAGAAGAAAGATTTCCTTTCATTGAGCACTGCGGTGGCTGAGTATCTTGCGCCACTCAAGCATGCCCACAATTATTGTGGATGAAGTAGCAGCTTGAAGATATGGGAGCTGAAGTGACATCTTTGATCGGAATCCAGTGTGATAACTCAAGTGCTATTAATCTTATAAAACACCCCATCCATCACTCAAGGACCAAGCACATTGAGATCAAATATCATTTCATCAAGGATAATGTTGATTAAGGAATTGTGAAATTGGTGTATGTGCCGACAGAACTATAGGTTGCAGGCATTCTGACAAAGGCCTTACCCAAGGAAGCATTTGAAAGGCATCGACTAGCTCTGGGAGTTCAGTCGACTCACCGCACATAAAAGAGTGTGGATGTGGAACCCCCCTCTCCCCGAGGTATGATGTGTTTTTCTACAATGTGCTGATATGTGTTCTATAATCTGTTACAGACTGAAAAGGAGTGACCTTTGGGTTCATTGACAAAGGGGGAGAAAATAGTGATTGTTCAAGGGGGAGACAGTGTGGCAATTTGAGGGATCATGATTGATATGGGGAGAAACTGATAGTTCGAGTAGTGAGATAAGGGGAGAGCAATGCGATCAGGTGAGAATATTAAATATTACGATGCTAGAAGTGATAGATCAAAGAACATATATCACAACAGCTGAGGATTGTGATAAAAACAGAAGAGTGGTGTTGGAATGAGGTACGAATATTTCCCAAAATTGGTATCAGTTTGGTGTCAACAATGGGTGTCAGAGTAGAAGTTTTTCATTGATGAAATTTTCATTTAATATTTTTTTTCATGCCATGAATTGCTCATGTGGGCTTAGAGTATGTGTTGAGTACATCTTTGATTTCTATCTGTATTGCAAGAGGCGAATGGTGGCTGATGATGAATGAAGCTTTAATGAGGTATCAAAGAATGGAGAAATGTTTTGAGAAGAGTTTTCAACAAATAAAAAGTTGGGGATTGTTAGGAAAAATCCCTCAAGGTATCATTGAAGCATTTTTGAGATGATTGTGTTTGTTGACAATGCAGGGATTCATGTTGTGTTTGTGGACAAACCGAGTCTCAATGACTCAAACTATTGACAAAGGGTGTTTTCTTAGAGAATGGGGGAAATGTTTTTGGAAAAGGGAGTTTTTCTCTTATGTTAAGGAGGTTTCTAATTTTGTATGTGACAAATTTAGAAATTTAGAACATCACAAATTTGGCAAAGGAAAGGTGGAGCGAAGGTGTTTGGTGCGCAGGTGTTTGGTGCGTAGTTCCTCAAAATGCCTATAAATAGATGACTACCCTCCTCATTTCTCAACGATCTCAAAACTTAGAGAAAATCAGAGCTCTTAGTGCGCAAGTGTAAGTTTTGGCGCGTAGGTGTTGGCTTGAAGGTGTTGGCGTGTAGGTGTTGGAGCGCATGTTAGGGACAGCAGGTTGTGGCGTGCAGGTTACGGACAGTAGGTTGGGGCCAGTAGGTTACTGACTGCAGGTTGTCGCTAGTAGGTTATGAACAGCAGGTTGTGCCCAGCAGGTTTGGGCATGCAGGTTACAAACAGCAGTTTGTGGCATGTTGGTTTCATCCAACAGGTTGTGGACAGTAGGTTTCAGCCAACAGGTTTCGGCCAGCAGGTTTCGTCCAGCAGGTTTCGGCCAGCAGGTTTCGGCCAGCAGGTTTTGGCCAGCAGTTTTTCGGCTAACATGTTTTGGGCAGCCGGTTGTGGCCAGTTGGTTTTGGCCAGTAGGTTCTGGCCAGCAGGTTGTGCCCAACATGTTTGGGCCAGCAAGTTGTGGCCAGCAGGTTTTCGCTAGCAGGTTTCGGCCAGCAGGTTTCGTCCAGCAGGTTTCGGCCAGCAGGTTGTCGGCTAGCACGTTGTTGGCCAGCAGGTTGTCGGCCAGTAGGTTGTCAGCCAGCAGGTTGTCGGCCAGCAGGTTATCGGCCAGCAGGTGGGGCGTGCATGTTTTTTTTCCACAACGAAGGCAGAGGTTGTGTGATGGTTAAAGACAAGTCACCCTAGGGTTGCACGAAAGTTAGAATTTTTTCAAAACATCTGTGGTGAAGCGGTATTCATCAGTGGAAGAACATTGAACTTCAATAGGGCATCTATCAATAGTTGAGGATGCATTCTTTCATGCAAATGAAGAGACCAAAAAGTCTATAAACTGTGAGTGGATCCTTTCTGGAGCAGTGAGCAAAGGAAGAGGAAGAAGGTGATCCTCTCCGCTGGTAGTGAGCCAGAGAGAGAGAAATAAGGAGTGACCCTTGGGAAAGTAGTGAGCTAACCCTACACATTGTAAAGGCAATAAGCCTGGGATAGAGTGACTATTCTCGAACCTTTGTATCTACATCTAGTGAAGAATAGTCTAATTTAGTATGACCGAAAACTTTTCGGCGTATACTCCTTGGACGTAGACCAGTGCGGGTGAACCAAGTAAAAATCTATGTGACTGTCTGCTTAATTCCATGCATCAAATTTAAATCATCATCATCAGATAAAGAAGAAAATAAGTGATCATAATAAACACACAATTTCAAACAAAGGGACCCTTGTAATAAAGAGGTCAAGATCCAGTGGGGCAGGAAGAACATAGAAAAAATAATATCCATACCCTGATTCACCCCCCCCCCCCCTCTCAAGGTGTATAGGCCCATATTGGTCCTAACAATATTCTACGTTTCTAAATGAAAAATTGTTTGATGTACATTTAGATTATCTACTGTATCAAAATGTTTCTTGTTTAAATGATTTTTATAAAGAGTTTTTGGATTTGTCATAGGATATAGGGTCACTACAATATATACTCACTTTGAAATTTTACTAGAAAAGGTTTAGTCAAGGATCTACCTAAAATTGACTTTCCAAATGACATTGTCAATAATATTAGTCAAAAGGGTAAAAAAATTATCTTTCAAACCAAAGAAAGAATTTTCAACTTCTCAACATCCCAAGTTTGTTCACATAGATCTATATGGACCTTCTAGAGTTTCAAATCTATGTGGTAAGTAGTATATATATGTTATGGTAGATAACTACTTTAGATATACTTGTACCTTCTTCTTGTCTCAGAAAAGTGAATCTTTCTCTCATTCCACCAAGTATGCTAGGAATGTAGAAAATCATAGTGGTCATAGAATTCAAACACTAAGAAGTGATCTTTGTCATGAGTTTGAAAATAAAGAGTTTGAATCATTTTTCTCACAAAATGGCTATAGTCATAACATCTCGGCTCCAAGGACACCCTAGAAAAATGGAGTTTGAGAAAGAAGATATAGAACACTACAAGAAATTGATAGAACCATTATTAGTGAGTATGTCCTACCTATATAATTTTGCAATGAAGCTGTCAATAAAACATTCTATATAACCAATAGAGTTTTTCTTAGAGATATCTCTATGATAAATATGTATGAGTTGGGGACTAAAAGAAAACCCAAGGTTAACTACTTCAATGATTTCTGTTCAAAATTATATATGATTAACTCTAATGATAATCCTGACAAATTTTCCTCTAAAAGTGACGAAGGAATTTTCCTAGGTTATTCAATTTCTAGTAAAACCTATATAGTCTTCAATAAGAGAAACAAATTTGTGGAAGAATTTTTACATGCCAGATTTGATGAGACATATCCACATGAGTGAAATAACCCTTTAGTAAATCTTGAGGAGGATATGTCGGATCTAGACATCAATACTAAATATTCTAACCATCCTTTTAAGGATTATATTAAAACTTTTAGTTCCATAAATTCTCTAGAATCTAGTCATGATGAACCTAAACTTTTAAAAGAACTTAAAGTGACTATCCCATCATATTCTAGACCTATTATAACACTCAAGAACCAAACATTAGATGCTATAGTTCTATATTTAGACAAACAAACTCAGAATATAGCTTCTCTCAAAAATCAGGTTGAATATCAATCTTTCCTGCCAGATATTAAACCTAAGAACATCAATGATTCTATCAATGATGAAATTTGGGTGATGAATATGCTACAAGAATTAAATTAGTTTGAAAGAAAAAAAGTCTAGAAACATGTAAATATACCCAACGACAACTTGAATATAGACACTAAATGGGTGTTCAAGAATGAAGTAGATGAATCCGGTAATATAGTTAGTAACAAATCTAGATTGGTTGCACAATATTGTAGTTAAGGAATTGACTATGAAGAAACTTTTTCACCAATATCTACAATTGAGTCCATTAGAATCCAGCTTGTTTATAAATCATATATAAATATCAAACATTATCAAATGGATGTTAAGAGTGAATTCCAAAATGGTTATATAATTGAGGATGTTGTTTTTGAGAAACGCCCATGTTTTACAAATCCCCACTTTCAAAATCAAGTTTTTACATTTAATAAAGCATTATATGTTTTAAATCAATCTCCAAGAGATTGGTATGATATTCTCAAAACTTTTCTTATTTCTAAAGTATTTAAAAAGGAACTGATTATCCAACCTTTTTAATAAAACAAATAACTGAATATTTTTTATTATTAAAAATCTATGTATATTATATTATTTTGGGATATTAAAAAAATTATTTATGTGTTTATTTTTCAAAGGCGATGAAAATTTAATTAGATAAGAGTTTTATGGGGAACTCAAATTCTTTCTTGAATTTCAAATATTTCAAAATATAGAAGGTATTTTTTTTGAATAAAAGAAAATATACTATGGTTATTTTAAAAATATTTGGCTTTGAAATACTTAAGAGTGGTGACACTCAAATGGGTACCACTTCAATGTTGGACAATGATAACGATGATAAATTTGTTGATCAAATCACTTACAGAGTAATGATTGGGAGTTTACTCTACTTAACTACTAGTTTACTAGATATTATATTTAGTGTTTCCATGTGTTAAAGTTTTTAAGAAAACACAAAAAAAACATATTTAAATTCTACAAAAATTATTTTAATACCTCAAATATACAGACAATTTAAGATTGTTCTATTAGAGAGGAAAAACGTTTAATTTGGTGAGTTATTCAGATGTTGAATTTGGTGGATGTATGTTAGATAGAATGGGAACCTTTGGAAAATGTCACTTTTTAGGTCAGTATCTTGTTTGATGGTGTAGTAAGAAATAATATTTTGTTACAGTATCTACTGTTGAAGCTAAATATGTGGTTGTTGGTAGTTTTTTGGGCAAAATTTTGGATGAAACACACTTTACTAAACTATAGATATCAATTCAGACATGTCCCTATATATTGTGATAACACAAGGGCTATAAATATTTCTAAGAATCATATTTCACATTCTAGTACCAAACACATTGATGTAAGACATCACTTTTTTGAGAGACCATTATAAAAAAGGTGATATAAATTTAGAATTCATTGGCACTACACATCATCTTTCTAACATTTTCACTATTCCATTGAACACTTAATGAATGAACTACATCAGACATGAGTTAGGAATGATCAATATATAAGACCTAATCTTGTTATTAATTTGAAAATATTAAGTTAAGTTGTCATACCAACACATTCAATGTCAAACAGATAGTGTCATACCAACAATGACGCTATGTCATACTGACACAGTTGTCATGGTTACAATGACTCTATGTCCTAATGATATCGATGCAATGTCATACTGACATAGTTATCATGTTGACACTGACTCATTGTAATGCCAACACCATTAGTGTTATGAAAAATCTATAATGAATACATCGATGACTCGTTGTTTTTATCTGTTTTATGTTTTTACAAAAACGAAGTTGTTTCATTTATTTTTTTGAACCTGGTTCATGATTTTGTGATTTCAAATTCCTTAAATGATATATATTTGAGTTGATCCACTCTAATACTTTACCCTTGCACTCACTCACCCATTGCTCTCTCTCTACCCTTGACCTTCCACCTTCTGACCTTCAAACAGAACTGTTTGAATGGTGTGTGTGAAGCAAGCTCTTAAAGTTGGAGAGTCTTGTGAAGCTATGAAATTGAAAGGGGAATCAAGAAAATATTCTTATACCTGTGAATCCAACTCTGGTGAAATGTGTAGTGACTCCACAAAAAGAGGTTCCTATAGAATGGTTGTTGTAAAGCAAGTCTCCAATGAATAGGCTGTTACAGTATTAGGGATGGCTTGAGCGGTTTTCAGACAATGAAAGAACTTTCTATATGAATTTAATTAATAAATTTTATATGAATGCAGTGTTTATGCTAGAAGGAAGTGAATTTTCTTGGATTAAGTCCATATTGAAAGGAAATAGAATTTCCTTTTCATCTAGACAGTGGGATGAATGTCTTAAGGTACCCCATGAGGGTGTGTTTGATGACTATCATGGTAGTTCTCCACCTGATAGTGACATTTTCTACCTGTAGATAGCTCTTAAAGAGCTTACTGATAATGATGAGCATAGAAGGTCTATTTCTACATAATTATATAGGGATCGCGTAATTTTGTTCAAGTTCATACAACATTAGATCTGTCCCAGGAAAGGCGACTTTACATATATAAAGTATCAATATGTATATTTTATTTATTTTCTAATAAAATGGATAAAGTTAAATCTCTGTAGATAACTTTTTTGCACATAAATGAAATGATCAATCCTTCTTGAAAAAGAAATTTATTGTTTTATCAAAGGTTAATCACAACCATATTGATAGTGAAAGGTTGTGTTAGTGAACGAGATGAAATTGTCTCTAAGTGAAATGGGATATGACTATGTAAATAGATCTGTTAAGGATGAAGATCAATTGGAACCCATATAAGAAAGAATGGGTTGGGGATGAGGATAAGATTAATGATAAGGTCAATTCAAATGACCATCCAACTGGGCTATGAAATATGGTTGATCATGGTCAGGGACCAGATGGGGGATTTGATAACTCTTCATATGATTTAGAAGATATTTCCAAAATATTTAGAGATGAAGGTTCACCTATCGGTGATGGGAGTTATCCTGAAACCATAGAAGCTCACAATGGTTTTTCATTTCGACCTACTAGTCCACCACATTCTTACCATTAGATGAAAAAACTCTTGGAACTAATGGAGAAGAGGAGACATAAGTATCATGCAGTGTAGAATATGTTAGAAATTCCGAAAGCTCTAAAGATGAATTCAAACTAGAATAATATGATGATAGAGAGAAGAAGAATCTAGTAGTGATGAAACTAGCATTGGCAGTGGTTTTAATGTGGAAAAAGGTGAATAAAATGATGATAGAAATGGAATTGAAGATCATGCCTTTGGTAATGATGATGATGATGCAGTTAGTGGTAAAGGAAGTGAAGGTGATGGTAACCATCAAGAGGATGATCAGTGTAGGGATGTAGATATGGTTCATGTAACACCCCAATATTTCATAGTGTGTTATTTTTCAAAGTAATTCAATAATTTGCACTACACGCAACACTGAGTTCAAGCGCACCACGACATACCAAACTAGACGTTCAAAAGTGGTTATGAATAGTATTAACTAAATTTTGAACTTTATATAATCTTTATAGTTTTAGAATCCATATTATGAGTTTCTTAGACATAATGTAAGAACAAATTCATTTTTTTCAGATAAAAGAAGTATTTTTCAAAAAATGCACTTTTACCGACTTTTAATGGTAAACACATTTTAAATCCAATATTTGAAACTTTTATATATAAAAGTTGACAAAATAAATTTCTTCTATATAATTGGGACATAAGAAGTTAGTTTCAATAAATTTTTGGTGCTTTTCTGATAACATTCATAGTTGGGTGAATAGTGAAAATTACTAAATTTTAATTAAAAACAACTTTTTTAATCGAAATAATTAGTAGTGATAAATTATGAATTTGAGTTATTTTAAAGTATAATTAGATTATATTTTTACCATTTAATAAAATTTTGGTCATTGGACATAATTTCACATTTAAACTGGATATAAGCAAGTGTCAATCTTTTGATAATTATTATTTCATAAAAACACGCTTTTTGTTTTGACAGCGGGAATTTATTTTAAATTAATTTCTGCCACTTCTGTATTTTGAATTTGGAAAAATTGATTCCATATTTAGAATCAGGATTTCTAAATTCTGTAAATAGGTAACTTTTATTTTTAGACACTTTGAATAATTACTTCGGTATATATTTTATTTTCCATGGTTAAAGGGTAAATCCGGTAAATAAGGGTAAAAAAATAATATTATAAAAACATTAAATTACCCTAACACTTGTCCTAACCCTACTGGATGATACATGTCCGAACATGATCATATTTGGGTCAATTTTGGGACCCCATGTAGCCACATGTAAGTGACAATGACACTTTATATTTGTTAGGTTAAAGTTAATATGAAAATGACATAAGCATATATCTTTTAGAAAAACAATTTTTACATAAATTTATATATGTTATATTTTCAACTATAAATATTAATTAGAAATCTAAAAATATTTCCTACATAATGGTATTTTATTTATAATGTTTATACATTTAATAATTAAATTTATGTTTGACACAATAATGATGCAGTATTTTCCTTATTAATAAAGAATCAAATAATTGGTATTATAAATGTTAAAATATATATAATTTGAAAGTTTTGATGACATACACGAATGTTATTGGTTAATATTACATGATAGGATTGATTAAATTAATTTAATTTTAATAAATAAAGTTTCTAAGACTTTAACAAAAAACAATTATTAAATAGTGTCAAAATTGACAAAAAGGAGTTTTTAAAACAAATATTATATTATTAATTGATAATATATTCCTAAAAATCTAACGTTTGGCCAAAGGGCTTATATAATGATAGTTGTATCATTAATGGACCTCCTGGGGGTCTCTTGTATGTATATAGTAAGTTTATTAACTATATAATATAAAAATACAAAGAGACATGGTAAATGTTAAACTATTTAACTAAGAGTTAAATCAAAAAATAATGTTAATATAGTGACCCAATCCTATCTAAAAACTATTCGTTGAGTGGTTTTCACCTTTCCCAACCTTAACCTTTAAATAGTCCAGTTTTGAACCATTATAAACCAAATATGAATTTATTATAAAATAATATTTCTAGCTTTTCCAAAGGTGCCCCTCACCCCTCTTATAAAAGGGCACCCCCACCTTCTCTCTAATTCACACCTTCAAAGACATTTGGATCAACATACCCATACCAAAATATCCTCTCAGATTCCCTAAATTAAACCTAGAGGCATTATTTTCATCATAAATCCAACCTAAGGATCCCTCTTGATCAAATCAAAAGGAAGAACCCGAAGAAGTGGTAATGTTTTCACCACCCTCTTTCATGTTCCTTTCTCCTTCCACTTCTTCTTTAATTGTTATTTCCATTCTAAAATAATAACTAAATTATCATATATATACTGTGATGTTATTATAAATAGGTTACAACCATATTCAGTATTCTATCCATCCCTTTGATGACATGTCACCATACGTGTGTACGTACGACTTACCGTCTCCACGTCGTGGTGTAATTGTTATTCAATACATTATTATTTGGATGGGTATAATAATGATGTGTAATTCTTGTAAATAATAAATATAAAATGATACTTATTCTGTATATATGATATACCATCCAATTATATATTATTTCAATTTCAAAAGAATGATATTGTCGCTCGTGCGTACGTACGGACTACCGTCTCCACGAACGCGATGAGATTCCTTCCCCATCGTATCCATTCAAGACTAATTTTCATTTGATGATTAAAAATAGTTTGTAAGGACTTGATATCATTCTGGATATGAATAATATACAACCTACGGATAACAAACATGACTCATGTAACAAAACATATAAAAGAAATTTAGTAAGTGAACACCTGAAACGACGATAATACTAAAATATTATTAACAATGAAATATTAAAATATCATATATGATATCATATTTATTAATATGATTCTTATATAATTTAATAACAATTATTTTACTATTATACATGAGGTTAAACTACCCTCGACCAAGGAAAATTACAAGGTAAGGGTTTATTTCACAATCTCTTCATTATCCGAGGTTGTTTATACGTAATTATCTACTAGGACCTCTTTATCATCCACATCCATGTTTAATGAAAATGTATTTAAAAACATTATTAATAACTTATAGACTACGGTTTAAAGTCATTTATACCCTTTTTTTACTTTTACAATATATTTATAAAGGAATCTTTTTGTCGTTTTCCAAACAAGGTCCTTTTTAACCTTTTCGACAAAATTAAGGTAAGAATGTTTTTTAACTTATACGACGGGTCCTACTATTTTACACCATTTTAAAATCATCAAAGATTACCTTAAAAGATTTTAAGAATATTTTCAAATTAAATGTTTTAATTTATAATTATTTTACTTTTAAATTATTTCAAAAAAAATAGATATTTCTCTCAAATAGTTTTGATTTCATCTATGTCAACATCCTTTGATGGATTTTAAGCTTAGTTGAAGTTGATTTATTATGATAAAAAACTTCCATATAGTATTGAAGGTTTTGTGATATGTTTGACTATGGATGTTTTATTTTTATACCATTCATGGTTTATGTATAATGTATTGACATTTCATATGCTAGTTTTAATACAAATGTTTATTTTATGTTTAAACCTGTTCATATAAGGAATGTATTGGACTTAATAAGTGACGGGTGGAGCCCACTATATCTCCTCGATGCATCGGTAGGTATCATGATACAAACTTGTGTCTTGGCACAAGGCCTTGAAAAAATCTTATTTGTAGTCTTGGCACAAGGCCTTGACTATGTGGGTATGATAGTCTGGCATTATTAATTCCATCATTATAAAAGTTGTTATTGATATTGCATGTGATTATTCGACTAGTAGAATATCCATGTGAATAAGTAAATGGAATTATTTAATTTTATTTTTCCCATATTATGATGATTTTGATGCTTAAAAGGCTTTAGTTTTAGTTATACATTGCCTAAAATGTTTATGCTTATTTATTAAAGTTTCTACTACATTGTTATCCTTACTAAGCATCTGAGCTCACCCCTTTTTTTGTTTTATTTTTTTCGAGGATGTGAAGAAGTATTTTATGACTGACCATCATGGATAGTCTGAGGGGATATGATTGTGGACTATGGAGATTATGTTATTGTAGTTTTCATTTTATGATGTAATGTAATATTTATGAATGTATCTAGTGATTCCAAGGCTACTAAACTAATCGGTCTTTCAATACATGATCTTTTGTGATCATTCCAATGTTATGTAATAATGCACCAATTTCTAAGTTAATGGTTCAGGGCGTTACACTTTATGCTTTGGTTTAGAAAGTTGTAGTAGAACCTTCTATAATCACTGTTGTTGAAAGATGGGTTGTTGAAACTCAAAGGGATGTGGAAGCTGAAATGATCATGGCACCACAATCTATTTATTAATGAAGGAGAGCACATGTTGAGGCTGATAAACTTGTGAGGAGAGCACAGATTGAGGGGGTAGCATCAATATAGGAGTGATCAAACTAAGGGGGATCCTCAAGCAGGAAGTGTGATACTTGACACTCTCACCCCTTTGGATGATGATGTTATGTTTGAATTGGAATTGAATCCTGGTTATGTAGCACATGGAATGGACTATAAAGAATTAGATGATGAGGTGTTTGTTCTTGTTGCCAATGAATTAGTGGCTAAGACTATTTGAAGTGACTCTTTCGTTAAGGAATACTTTGAAAGATTATAAAGGAAATTTTTTCAGCTATGAGTTTATCAGTTCAATCTTAGATGGTCCATGATATTCAAAAAGATAGAATAGAAAACACTCAGTTGAGTAATTATTTTTACTCTTACAAATCTTCAATATAATAGATTATTTAGTCTATTCATGCTAATCCTGCTCTAGTTCAGGCAGTTAGTGTGGATGAGGCTGATGCAACTAGAGTTTTAGAGAAGTTTATAGATGAAATTCAAGCAAAGATAATCACAACAGCTGAAAAAGTTGTTTCCAACACCACCATACTTAGAAAAAAATGACTGGTCTGGTCTCCACAATAAATCATCTAAAATTAGAGTATAAAGGCTATCAGGAGAATGTTCTTAAAGCATTGAATACTAATTACTCATCTACTTTCACTTCTGGTCTCTCTTCCCATGCCTTAGAGATTGAGGCAGTAAGAAATGTTGTTAAGGAAGATATTCAATCTATATTCAGTGCTTCTAGTTTGAAAAATCAGTCAAATATATATATAGGAATAGTGACTATGTTAATGTTATGGTTAGGATATATCCCATGTGTGGTGATGATGCAAATTCTCAGATCACAGAAATGGAGGATTATTATTTCAAGATGATTATTATGAAGAATTAGATGACCAAAATTTTAAAATATATTATAGAGAACCTGACAGTGCCTCCAGTGAAAAGGGCATTCAAATATCAAGTACATAAATTGAAATAATTCACACCTCTTCTTGAAAAGTTCTTGGAAACTAAATATGAATTTGAGAAAGATATGAATTATACTGGTAAAATAATTGAGGATTTCATCATGCTGTTGAAGCCATACCTTCATGTGCGGAGTGAAGCAATTGTGCTGCCTTCTGTTACATCTATTGGACCTATTGGATCAGTGACTCCACCTCAGATGATAGTTGCTTAGGATTTTAGTCAAATTCAGCATGTTATTATAGAACAACCTCAACCTCTAATGTTTTCACAACACAAACCCAGACATTCACCTATTGTTCTAGAATGAGAGATTCAATTTACTATGAAGATCCATTCAGACACTCCTACCTCTCAACCTCCATCTTTTTCTGAACCATCGATTGATCCCTTTGAGAAAGGGATGGAACCTCTTGATCCTCATAAGTATAGTGGATGATTTTTGATAGGTATTATTTATATTAATTTTTTTTCTGTCATTAATTATTTGTAATACCTTATACTTCACTATTTAATGGAATTCAGTGTTTTTGGTTTTAATCGATTTGTGTTCTATTTTTTATTCTATGATGCATATTATTCCCTTCATACATATTTACTTATTGATTGGAATAAAAATGGGGAGATCAGTCTTTGATACCCTTGAAATTTTTTATAATCCCAAAAGGGGGATAACAGATTGGCATTATCATTATTTATTTTACCATTTATATTAATCTTATGTATTTTATTTTGGAATTATCTTTATTGATATTACTCTTTTTTATTTTATTTCCATTACATATGATTTCATATGGGAAAAAAGGAACTAGTCTTTGATACTGTTATTTTATTCCTTCATTTTATAAATTTACTATTTATTTTATCTCCAAACCTTATATTGAGAAAATTCATCTATAATTGGTGATTATAAGTGGAATTATTATATTATACATCAAATGATTATACATTCTAATGCCACGATTTGTGATCATCAAAAAGTGGGATACTTTTTTACATAGGATATTGTTGGCCACCGTCTTTGGTTTTAATAATCACAAATCATGTCAAATATTATTAATCATGCCAAATCTTATTAATAATGTCTAATAATTTCAATCATGTTTATTTAAGTTGTAATATGTATAATTATTACTATCTATGATCACATATAAATGTAATTATGATTATCTGTGATTTCATATGTGTTTAACACATTCTGATAATATTTATGTGGTACGATAGTCCAAATAGAAATATTTCTAGTATGAGAAGCTGACACCGACAAAAAATCGAGTCACTGATGCTGACTCAATAAATATGACTCCCCGTTAACAACAGATAGAAAGTATCACCAATAGTTCTAATGTGGCACAGACGGTTCAATTTTATCACCAACAGAAGAACTGACCTACTGATGGATGGTGCTACCAACTAATGGTGCTATTGATACATGGTACTACCGATGCATGGTGCTATCGATGCATGGTGTTATCGACACAAGGACTCACCGACACAAGGAATCATTGATGCACTGATAGACTGATAGAAGGAGACACTAATAGAATGAGACACCATTTTCTGATAGAAGGGCTCACTGATTCAATGAGTCACTGACATGTTACTCACTAACAAAGGTGTAACCAATAGTCTGTTTAAATTTCCTTTTATTTAATATTAATTATAATTTTTATATTATGAGTTTTTTAATGTGAAAATTTTATTTAATTCTTTTTGAAAACATATTAAATTAGGATATCAGAAATAAGATGTACAACATCAACCTCAAACATTTACATTATCGTCCTACAAGAATACAAGAGAAAGGTACTCAAGATGAAATATATATATATATATATATAAATAAATAAAGAGCATCACATGAAATAAAAAAACAAAAAAAAAGATACCAGGAAAAATCATATCAGAACCACATGAGAAACATACAAAAATGAAGAATAGATGAGGAACTCTTCATTCTTAATTTCTATGAACTAGATAACTAGCAACCCTCAATGTTCTAACATCTCTGTATCATTCCACTGAACCTAAAGAAATGAACATATCAACTTCTTGGAAAACAAAACACAGTGCTCTATGAAACTCTATTTTCAGTGTCTTCTTCTAGAAGAGGACTCCAGATTCCACTCTGATACCTAAAGGAGTCTAGAACTAAAATTTATAACACACATATCATTCTCAGCTCTATAAAATAATTATTTCTCTATTGTGTTCTTTTTATTGAATTTTCAATAAGTGTGTGCATCTATCTAGAAAAACACACATTGCCTCCTCCACTAAACTCGGGGATACAAGATATCATAACACAACTATATTTTACCCTTTTCTGTCCCATGTAGATCTATTGTAGAGGTCCTATGTGACCTGGTTGTTTTTTTTTCATGTAGAACTTTGGTAGATATCATGTGACCTAGAAAGTTGTAATATGTTCTGTAAAACCTGATCAAGGGTTTGGATAAAACCTTTATGTATATAGATTTCTTGGTGGCAGGTGATAACCAAGTGGAGAGGACTAAGTCTCAGCTTGAGACTGAACCTCTTGTTTTATATCCGCTATGTTTTCAAATATAGTTTTCTCTATTATGAAATTTTTTTTCATAAAAACTGAATTTCACTTTGACAGTTAGTCTTGGAGAGTGTTTATAACTATTTTGGATTATTAGATTAGTTTCAAAATTTGTATCAATATCTCATATTGTTACAAATGATAAATAATAAATCTTCTGGTAAATTATTTGAAAAGTAAAACTATTATTAATTCACTTCATTGATTAATTGTCCAGTAAAGTTTTAAAATTACGGAAATCAATTAAATTAACTTTTTAATATTATTTTTTATAGGAACTCAATTCCCCTATTAAGATTCATACTCTGACCAACAATATTTGATCCACTGGAAAACAAATAACATTAATATTAAATAATCCTTCATAATTTATGAATATTATTACATACAGGAATGAATAACTAAAACGTACTGAAAAATATCCCAAAGAGTGACAATGAATATCACATGACCTTGAAAACTCCATGAGATTGTAATTACCTACTCAATTGTCTTTCAATAAACGCAGCTATAGATAATACCCCATATGAAACCCAAATACAACCCCTATGGTCTAGGAATGGAAATTTCATATTATCATACAAGAATCTCGATTAAAAATCATTAACCATTTAATATAGTAATTTTGGAAATTAGAAATCATTCATTAACCCCATTAAAAATACAGGTTCATTAATTCATTTTCGTCCCAAGAAATCCCATTTTAATAATTTTTATATCAATTTTGTTTTATCATACCCTCCTCTTATATTATAAATTAGAACTAACCCAACATTATTTTTTTCAATATTTCATTACTGACATCATCAACAAAAAACCATGGGTTGAATTTAAATTAAATTATAATTCCCCAATTTATATCATTCTAAGACATGACCAAAAAACTACTTGCATGATTCAATCACGGTGAATTTGAAAATTACAACAAGAAGCTGGAAATAATAAAATTATTCACTGATCATCGAATAACTAGAAGAAGATATTTTAAAAATTAGGGAATCCCTACTCTCCAACCATATCCATCAATTAATCAATACTCTAATAAAACAATCTGAATAAATGGAAAAGACCCACTCTCAACCAGATATATCAATCGGAACATCCACCTCATTTTAATAAAATATAATGTGCAATACCAACTATCAACTAGTTCCATAAATCCCTCATTTAATATTACAACCATACCATTTTCCACAAAAAAATAGTCTAAGGGACCTAAAAATGTCACGACATAAATACTGTGATAAAAAACATACTTCTATAGTAATAATCTCATGTTGCAACTAATAACATCACATAAAGTAAAAAGATACAAGAAATAAAAAATAGGCTTAACATCCCAAAAAACAATTTTAGTAAATCAACTTTTATATTTACATTCATGGATTAAAATATTAATTATGAGTGTGAATTTAAATAAATAATACTAAATACAGATGATAATATTGTTTTTTAAAAATTATAGAATTCTTTATTAATGGTATTCATATTTATATATTTTCAAGGATGTATGATAATATAATTCATATAAAATAGTTATTATTCACTTCAACTTTACATAAATACAATGTTTATAAAAATTTCATCTATATAATCATCTAATAATAATAATAATAAAGTTCTCAATGCCTAGGAAATATCATGTGGAATCTGATATAACATAAATCACACTCGATAACTGATTTCCATTCCATATTTCAGTATTCACTACATTCTTTATTTTCATAATTATTAGGTTGATTATACCATTTACCCAAAGAATCTAATACATTTTAATTACCCAATTTCATTTTGAAATGTTTGGAATTCATAAATATAATACTTCAATGAGAAACATTCACCATTATTCACGAAATAATATAAGATCTAGAAATGCTCTATAACATCCTCTCTCATGAAGAACTCATGTTACCTAATGATATAAAACCAATGTTAATTTTCAATCAATCATAACTAATATACCCACTAATATAAAAGGAAAAAAATTGTAGTATAGAAAAAACAAAATCTGAGAGAAGAACTATATGGAAGGGGGAAAATCAATATATATCACTAAATAATGACCCCGATAAGGAGGGGGATAAATACCAGAAACGAGGCTCAGTACAAGTGTTCCTTGTCCTCCAATGGGTCATGGTAAAAGGGAGTAATTTTTAAGACATCAAGGGAATAACTTAATATATATAGAAATTAATATTAGATGACAAATATGTAGCACTATTATCCACATCATAGTAGTTTGGGCATTCACCCAAATTCTTTTGCATCAAGGAAGGCCATACCACAAAGGATATTGGTCCAAAATCACTCTATAATATAGATAATAAATCCCCAAATATCTCTCACACTCTAAAATATGGTCAAACTGGATCCTATAATCTTGGGTTGGGGCTGTGACACAACCTATTTATAAAATCTATATGGACCCCTAAATAGATGATAGAAGGTCCCAACCATTAATACTCCACATTACATCCTAAATGATATAATGCAACCACACTCTATATATAAGATAAATGATACCCACTCACTAAAATTTAATATGAATCCCTAAGTGCATGCCCTAATTCCAAATATTTTAATAAAATCCCCAAATATTCTTCTCAAGAAATTATTTATATAGACATTTTCTACACTATATACCATCTATATATGAGTAATTTCCTTAAATGTAATCATGGTATACATTGTGTATGCCAACCATCCACAATTTAACAAAAAAAATATAATAGTTATTCTCTTTGATAAAATTCCACCTCAAAACTACGATTCCAAAACAGCCCTCCGTTATTTGAAATGTACAATACATCTATGTTAATATTTTTGTTTAATATTGTTTTAGTTTTTTTACGAGGTGTATTATGTTTCAATATTTATTAAATCATAATAATTTAAATTTTATAAAATATTGGGTGTTTCATGAAATGATAAAAATTAGTATTAATCATACATTAATCACATGACAATGATTTAATTCATGATATTGTAGTTTTTCACAGTCGTAGAACATTTTACAAAAACCATAAATGTGTCACAGTAAAACATGTGACCAATTTTTTCTATTTTATATTTCATTCATTGTTTATGAAAAAATTATGAAAAAATTGTTTCATATAACCATAATGGTTCCCATTTATTTTTTAGCCTAAGCATCACCTTTAATAAACCATGAATCTAAACCCTGAATTCTACCATGAATCTTATAATTTTGATTTTTCCAAATATTCCCCTTCCATTTTTATTTGTGTGTGAACTCTGCTCCTCACTTTATATCACATCTAAATTGGGGGTCCTAATAGATGGCTTCCCACTAATATGTAATGTATAATTAATTTATCATTTCAAATCTTGAGTTGTTTCTAACATAGAATACCCTCATACATATCATTTCAATTGTACTCTATTTTCTCTTTAATTTTATATGGGTTTTCATTCTCTTGGAACTGTAATTCAATGTATAGTACAGGGTTGAGGATTGGGTTGATTCTACCCTTGGTTTTTGATATATAACATCATATAGAGGGTTATTTCATCCTATTTTGAGTTTTTTTCATATAAAGTGAGATATTATTACTTAATTTCACTCTGGTTGAGGTATATGATTCTACAATATTCCAATATTTTGATTTTAATAGAATTATTTATTTAGGGAAATATGTTTTTAATTAATGTATAATTTTCGTGTATTATTATAGGTTTAGACATAAATTTTCTCCACTAAATTTTTAGTATGATATAAATGATTTCTTATTATTTTTTAAATTATGATGAAAAATTTAAATGCTTCAATGTATGGAGAATCATCATAAATAATTATGTTATTTTAAATTTTGGGTTCTATGGTAAATTTATCCTTAATCTATGTTTTTTTATAAAAAGTTACATTTATTTTAATGAATGGTTCTCTTGTGGTTAAAATATTTTTGTTTCTAATTTCTTCCAAATGTTATTAAAATTATAAATTCTAAAGAAAGGGAATGGAATTGAAATACTAAGTTACTTTTCATGTTATGTCTCATTTGTAACTTTATGTATAATAGGGTTTATTTCATGTGATATTCATACCAATTTCATATAGTAATTGTTTTCACCTTAAGGGATTATTATCTTTTCATTGATAAGTGTATATTGTGAAAGGGTTCCTTATATGTGAGGGTGATGGAGGTAATGTGTTGGACAATTATTATTTTTTTATTTATATAATTTTCTTGATTATGGTCTCACCACCTTGGTTGTTTCATAATAATAAATATATTTTAAATTGTTAGGACTTGAATGAGTGCACCCCCTTTTTTTAGATTCCACACCGTCCAAGGGATAAGGGTTTAGATACTGAGAACTCTTATAAGGATAGTGTTTATGGTATTTGAGTTATGATAGTGGTGGTTATAGGATGATTAGTTATGAAGTAGAACCCATGAATTGATGGATAATTTAGTATCAGTCTAGGGTTCTAGTTTCTAGTTCGAGATCATATTACTATAGTACCTATGTTTATATCCCATGAAGATTGTTCCTCAATATGTGGTTCACATAGGGGTTTTCCATGTCATATTTCAATATTACCCAAATTATTTTTATGAATACTATTAGTATTCATATTTAGATAGTTGTTTTTTGTTCATTGTTTCCATTTATATATGGGAAGGTTTGTTTTCAAAATGGTTTTATATATTTCATTAGAAATTTTTTTTGGTAAATGGAAAAATGATTTTTAGATCATTTTTAAATTTTATTTGAATGTTTTGAAAGGGATTTTAAAAATTAATTTTTCATACATTTAATAATATGTAAAATATTCATACCATTCTAAAACTGATTTAAATATCACTATTTTAAAGTAGAAATGATTTTTCATAGTAAATATGAAATTTTCATTTTTTTAATATAGACCAATATAATATTAAGAAATCTTATTTTATTTAGATTATTTTATAATTTCATTAAATATATGTATAAATAATATAATCTCATTGACTCTTTACTGAGGTCCTACTAGGTTTTTTTACTCGCACCCTACTTACACACTTCTATGCGTGTTTGTATGAATACTTTATTATCTAATATAGTTTCCTTACTGTATTATAGATTTTATATTATTATTCATTGACAAAAAGGGTTTATTGGGACGTGTATGGGAACCATGGGATTCAATGAGATTGTTTATGAATTTTTTACATTTTGGTTTAGATTTTATTCAAATATATTTATGTATTGGGAAAGATAACTTTTATATATTTATATTCAGTTCATTTTTATTATAGAATGTTATGTGTCATTATATTGATTATTTTAGTATATTTTTTTATTTTTATGTTTTTAATTTATGAAATCGGTTGAGTAATTTTATTTAGTTATGAATTTTTGGCCTTGTATGTTTAATTTAGCGCATTGTAATAATGATTCCAAAATATTCAATATGGATATTCAATAAGTGATATATTGGGTGTGTTGACTCTAATTTGATATAAAACAATTACAAATTATCATCCATAATTCCAAGAAACTAGTTTCCATCCAGTATGGATTGTGAATTCCCATCAGGTCATTGTTCCAGGTCAGAGGACATGTTATGTAATCCTTTGATGGTTATTTAGAAATGGTATTTAAGCCTATGTTCTTGGAAAGTGTCCCAAGTTATTTAGATTTCGCTATTTTTATTATTGGGATAATTATTGAAAGAATTGAATGTTTAACATGGGTATATAGATTGATTATAGGAAGTATTGGGTAGACATCTCTTCCTCTTTATGAACATTATGTTTTCCTGAGTTTATGTGGGTGATTCATCACTTTTGATTCTATTCTGGGATTGGTTTTTTATTTCATGAGTGGAAAGATGTTATTTTGATCCTATATGAGTTTTCATTTGATTTTTGGGGTGCTATTACAATTTTTCATGATGGTGAGATGTTAAATTAGGTATGCATTGATAAACTTCAATATCTTTAAAACTATATGAACCATTTATAGATAGTTTAATGAGCCTCTTGGACGAATTCATATAGTTGGAACATGGCCTTAAAAACTATGAATTCAACCCGTTAACAACTCATCATCACTTAGATATTTTTTTCAATATCTCTTAGTCATATATTTCTTTTAAATACAATTTAACCTGCTATAGATGAATTAATGAGGGCCTTATAGGATATTAAGGTGAATAAGAATGATTTTGTTTCATTTATATCATAAATTTTTGTCTTTGGGGGGACTAGGGATTATGGTGGATTGTCTTGAGTGAAAATGGGAACATTAATAAACAAATGATTTTAAAATATTTTATGTTATTTTTTAAAGTTTGTTGTTTTATTTCATATGGTAAATTATATAAATGGGTGATTTAATTTTGTTGTTGGAAAATTGTTTTGGGAAAAATGAATAATTTTTTATTTTGATCACATAAAATGATTTCATTTTTCATAGGAGTAGTTTTAAAGTGGAAAAAAAATTAATAATGATATTTTTTGGTTTCAAAAAGTGAATGAGTCATGTTAATAATAATTATATACATTATATTAAGGGTTTTTAGGGTTTTCCATTTGAAAATAAACATTAAAAATTTATAGTAAACTGGTGGTTTTAATGAATGTGGAGATTTTTTTATGAATTATGTATATTTTTTATTCAATTCTGAGAAAATAATAAACATGTCTCATTGATTTTATGGAGATTCATAGTTTTAGGTTTGAGGGAAGAATTTATTAAGTTTATGTCTCATATTATTCATACTATGTGAAACGACCCAAACTTTTGAATAATATTTTTTTCCTAAAATTTTATGTTTTACTATGTCTCATTAATTAAAACAATATAAGTGAAAAATGAAATGTAACTATCAGTATTATACCATTATATGACCATTGTTCAATTATGATATATGATTAATATGACAGTTGCAAACAATAATAGTTTTAACATTGTAATTATTTTTTATAAATAGAAATGATAATGGTAAAATTAATTCAGAAAGAAGAGGTGATGGCCTCATCTAGTATACTGGAGCCATACATAGCTCATTTTTCATAGATCAAAAAGGAAGTAGTGTCACTGGGATCCAATATTGATGAATCCTAAGTCGAACTTCAACACATTAATCTTGAACAAAATCTACTGTGGGATAAGTTCAAGTTAATATATATTACTACCTGGGTGATGTTATCTGAGCTGCCCCAAGAGTTTTTCACCATCGCATACCTTATCCATAGGTATTATGAGGGTGTTATAAGGGGTTATGTAATAAGGTATTAGTTACTTATTGTGTAATACATTTTTATAAATAAAATACTTATACCATAAATTCCATTATGATAATATTTTTTCGTAAAAATATAATGAACTATATAAATTGATTTTTGAGGTAAAATCATAATTTTTAGAAATATATAAATTATTATATTAAAATTGTTTTCTATTATTAATGTTATAATAATAATGTTACAAGAACATCAATTTTAATTAAAAATGATGATTATATTTATTTTTTTACTCTATAAAATATTAAATATTCAGTTTGATAAGAATTATATTTTTTAAAAAGTGTTTTGTTACTATGTTATTATTATTATTATTTATAATTCATATTTCAATTTTTTTTAGGAAGGTTTGAATTAATTTATTGACCAATAATCTTTTGAATGTGAGCATTTTGGAGAAATAAAATATTTTTTTGAGGTTCTTCGAAGAAAAATGTTTTATGAGACACATTTCATTTGATATAGTAATGTACATAGTGATCTGATAATGTTTTGTTTTCTCATTAAAATCTTAATTATTAGTAATGTGCATTCTAAAATAAAAGGTGACTTTTATGTTTCATAAAATGGATTATAGATTCTTTATTTATATTATGATCTAGTGGTTTCTATTTTGAATGGTTTTCAAAAGATTTAATGGTTTTCCTGATTTATAATTCTTTAAATGTCTAGGTATTAAATAATAAAACTCTCATATATTAAATGAATTTTATTTTTAAAGGTTCTTACAATTTTTGTTAAAGTGGTTAAAATTGAAGAAATTATTTTTTTGTTTCCTTTGAAGGGTGGTTTTGTTTAGTTAAAAGGGTATATGATTGAATTGGGACCATTATATGTGTTCGAATTATTAATACATGATTTAATAATTTTCATTCATCAAATAACCTTGTTGATTTTGAATCTTGGGTGAATACGTGGCGATATATAAACATTAAGGAATTATGATCAGGACGAAGAAAGAGTCATGGGATGAGGAAGTTTCAATTTTTTACTATAATTTAGTGCTAAAGAACATTGGTGGAGTGTTTATTATTATATATTAGGAGTAGTTAGACGAAGTATGATTTTTTTAAAAAATTCTAGAACACTAGACTGGTTATGTGTAGTGGGTTTTCTTCAATGGGTGGCTCGATCATGATTTAAGACATTCCATGGTAAGATCAAAAGAGTTTTCTATAGTAAATTATTTGAATTTTTCATGAAGGAGTTAATATACCAAGTTAGGAAGAATAAATTAGTGGTGGATCAATTGATGCTCCAACAAGTGGAATCTGATGTATGTGATCCCATGATTCTATTTTTCTCTCAAATTTACCATTTTATATGAATATAAAATGGTGAGGACCTATGACTCAGATAATTTTTGTCAGAATTATGTTCTAAGATGCAATATATGTTGGTGACCATATTGTTAATGTTTATCATAGATGTGATAGATTGTTTTGAGATAGTTGAAATAGGTTTCCTCTAGGATGATGAAGTGTCTAAAGGATAAACATTGAGTTTTGGAGTTTTCATTAAGAAGAGGAAAAAAAAGTGGTCTCATCAGGTTTAACCATGACTTTAGGCCTTGAGTTTACACATTTCATGGTGACCTATAATGGGTATAAAAATATAATTTAGTTATAACGGTGTGGGGAAACATGGGTTTCAGTGCCTCGTGATCTATAGTGTTTTTGGACATAGGTAATGATTACGTGTATTTGTTACATGGATGATAGTATGGTAGGGTTTTATGGGTCATCTGGTATGATGTGGAATTTATTTATTTATATTATGTGGACTTATTTCATTTATTAATAATATTCCTTTCATGAGGCACTTCGTTTCAAAATGATCTCCTCCAAACATCAGTTTAATGTGCCATTATAGGAATATTTAGTACCTTACCTTATTGACATGGATCCTGATATTTGAATTAAATTTTTTGATGAATGTGTTAAATTGAAGTGAACTGATTTTTGTAGTGTGAATGATTTTTTTATTTTTAAATATATAATTTTAAAAAACAAAAAATCAAGATTTTGGTAATAAATTGGTTTTATTAAACAGAAATTTAAAAATTCATTTCACCCTTATCAAATAATTAATGGTTTGTAATGGGGTGGTTGAGATGGGACTCAAATGAAATTTTTTTTAATTATCCTATTTTCTTTATTTTTTCCATGGTTGTGATATTTATGTTCACAATGTTTTCTAAAAGGTTGTGAATTCGACGAAGTTGTCTTGTCAAGAGTAAGATAGTTTCATAGATTGACATCTACAATAATTAGAGGTGATGATATATTTTTTTATGATTGATATGTATCCCATGTTATTGATAGTATCTCTGGTTATTCTTATTATATTAATACTAGATGATGAATAAAAATCATTAATACAATGATCATATGTGAGAATTGAATAACCTTCTTCAAATATAGTA
The DNA here is from genome assembly GCA_963277665.1 of Viscum album. Taxonomy (NCBI): domain Eukaryota; kingdom Viridiplantae; phylum Streptophyta; class Magnoliopsida; order Santalales; family Viscaceae; genus Viscum; species Viscum album. The sequence continues at coordinate 400,265,428 of OY728125.1, forward strand.
ATCCCTATTTTTGGAAGGTGGGAGATTTTTTTTCATTCCTTCATGGGATTGGGGAGTCGTTAATTTGATAGAATTGGCCTTGTTAGTGTATTTCTATCCTTGGGGGGTTTCCTTTAGGATTCTCTTTTCATCAATCAGGTGGAGATTTAAGTGATTGATTCTATATTATTATGATTTAGTTTTTTGTTTCATGAGTTTATTTGGTTTCCAATATTGGATAAAATTTTATTGGAAATTTAATTTATATGCCTCACATTCAAGATATGTTCTATTAGTAGTATAATTTGTAATTTAGAGGTATTCTAAATAGCTAATTATTTTATGTGTTATTTTTTCATGTTGTTTTTCAATTCTCGAGGATGAGAATCAATTGAGATGAATTTAATTAAATTACTCAAACATTCTCAAACCATGAATTGGTTTGTTTTTGGATATTTCAAATTTTTATAGAGTCTTGAGGAATAGAATGATGGAGTTGGAGATGAATTTCAGATAAGGGAATTTAATTTTGGTGTGAATTTTATGTTTATATAATGGATTGTGATTCAAAACATGATGAATTTGAGGTTTACATTTAGGGGATTCATTCAGGAGTGATTCAAAACATGTACTCACTATTCCTAACATGAATCCTAGGGAGTTATATTTTGTTAGTTCCACATAATTTTTTATTCTTAAAATGCATATCATATTTACAAAACGAATTATATCCATCATTATAGGATCTAGAGACATAAAATTCATATAGGGTTTTATTGGAAGGTTTAATAGTGTGATAGTCTTAAACACATTGTGAATTTTTAGTTTTGTGAAATAAATAATGGTTTGAAGGTTAGTGTCACATGAGGAATGTAATGTTTAATAGCCTATATATATAATGATATTATAATTTTATTTGAATCAATAATCTTTTAACTATTTCAATTCCTCGGTTGATATTGGGAATTTTTTATACGCCTTCCATCCCCTATTACTTGGTTTTAAATCTTGTCTTTGGGTGATCAATTTTTATTGGATAGAAAATATTTTTTTCTTATCCCTCATGTTTCCCCATTATTTCAATATTTAGGAGTAAATGAGAAGAAGTTAGAAAAGTTTCATTAACATGGTTTATAGTTTTGATTATATTAATTTGGTTTAGTTTAGTGGTGTCCCATCTATTGATTCAGGAAAATTGATCATTGTTTCTCCTATTTGGACCCCACATAAGGATTTAAAATGATTCAATTATGGTAGGTTATAGGATATATCCCATCTTTATTTTTTGAAATTTCAATCTATGTATGATTGTTTCTTTCATTGGTTAAATATTAAGTATTGTATTAATGTTGATAATGAATTAAACCAAATGAATTGATGAGAACATGACTAAAATAGTGTGAATTTTTTGGGATGCTATTACATTATGACATTATTGTTGGATTTTTTCATGAGAATTGATTTTTATTTATTAAATATATTTTCTTTCTAGTTATTTTTAGTGATTTAATCCTTGATAAACTTAACATAAAAGGATTATCTTGTAAATATGGTAAATGAAATGATTTTTTAAAAGTAATAATATATATATTTCTTCCTGTATTAGAAAATCGTAATTTTAGTGATGGATATAAAATAGATATTTTTATCATTAGTATAATTATATAATTTTTTATATCATTTTAATAAAAAAATACTATTCATACATGGTAATAAAATTAAAATAATTCATGAATCACATGGGAGTGATGTGAGTTAAAATTATATTACCTGGTGAAGGGAGTTTAATGGTTATATGTGAACATTTAAAATGAAAGACTTTACTAAGAAATATTACTAAAATTAGGTGTTTTTTAATATTGAAATGATTAATGTGTTTTTTTTTGTTTTGTGGTATGTCGTGCAGTGATGGTTAATATGGTTATTAACATGCATGTGTTGGGTAATGGGGAAATAATGGAAAGACGCATATAACATGAGATGTGGTAGATATTTTTATGTTAAGGAAATGTTTCAATGGAGGTTGTTATGTATAGTTCAAGGTTATTTTATTATAAAACCAATATCTATATAATGAAAAAGTCTAAATTCTTATTAAATTATATGAGCTGGAATTAGATAGTTGAGGGATGAAATTGAAATGTAAATTCCATAAATGGTAATTAAATGAATGTGAATTATTGTGGGTATTATTTGGAAATGGTTTTCCATGACCTATAGTAATTAATGGAATATATAATCTCATGTATAAGGTAACATTAAATTTTTAATCCACTGAACCTTTTAAAATAGGACATTTTGAGTTGTTTTGTGCCATTTATGGGTGGTTTGAGTGGGATTGGTTGTATTTTGTTGGTGGAGTATATTTTGATATGTTTAGTTATTGTTTTTTGGTACATTGAAGGTTTTTTGTTGTGAACCCATAGAATAGAATTTAGTGTTACTATTATACTATTATTTCTATGAGATATTGTAATTCCCCTACCTCAGACGCTCGAAGACGATACATTATTTTAATACATTGGCATGATATATGGAATCATGTCCCAAATGGTCGATCAGTTTAGTAGTCTAGGGAAGTAGATTACATTCATCAACCTTACATTACAATTCAATACATAAACTAAAACGTAGATAATTTTTTGAGAGTTGCATTATTCTCCAAGATTAACCCTTCATATCAATCAAAAAACACTTCTTAGCATCCTGGAAAAATAAAACATAAGAAAGGGGTGATCTCATATGCTCAGTAAGGGTAAACAATATAGTTGAAGCTATCATAAATTACCATAAACTTTAAAGGAAAGTTATAAAACTGAAATACACACCTTTTAAACATAAACATGAACACAATATGGAATGAATAAATCAAATAGTTCCATATATACATTCACATGGATATTCTAAAGTCGAATAATCACATATGATATCAATAAATAATATCATAATGAGGGAATTCAAAATTCAAAACATCTGAAACATACCAACAAGGCCTCAACAAAGACATATAAAAATAAATGGTTAAGTCCTCTGCCAAATCCATATCTGAAAATAAATGGTCAAGGCTTCATCCAAGTCCATTTCTAGTTTGTCTCACAAAACCTACCGATTCATCAAGGGGTTATAGTGGGCCCCAATCCTCACAAACTAAGTCCAATGCATTCCTCTTATGAAAATGTTGAATCATAAAATAAACACTTTTCTTAAAACTATATTATGAAATGTTAATACTTTAACCACTAACCATGAATTGTATCACAATAGCACACCCATAGTCAAACATATCATAAAACCTTTAATATAATATGGAAGATTGTATCATACTAAATAAACCTCAATTGTGAATAAAATTCAACAAGGATGTTGACATATATTAAATTAATATAATAAAATTATTAAAACGTTTTTACATAAATATCCATTTTTTTACACTGAAAACATTAAAAGATGAAAAATTGATAAAATAATTAATATAAAAGTGATTTTGTGAATCAAATTTCCTCATACCACATTGAATAATTTTAAAAGAATTAGTATTTTAAAACATTCTTGTACGTATTAATAAATCCTAAATACCATTTTGAAACATGGACATAAATGAGAATGGTTCCGAAGAATAAATATTTAAAACATTTAAAAATTTGTTTTTGTTAAATAGTCCCTTACATAAAACCGAAAAAAGATTCATTTTGAAAATATTTTTATGAAATATGGACATGGTTGATAAATATGTCCCAAAAAATACTTATACATATACAATATCAGATAATTATTAGATTGTGAAATTAACCCTTACCGTGTACTTTCCATTAGTCGCGGGTGTGTTAACCTCCACTTATTCATTGAAAATCATTTGGATCTCCCCTTAGTGACACTAGGGATGATATTTTTGGAAAACCAGGACCTCAAAATTTAACAATGAATTTTTATAGGAGAATTGGTTAGGGTTTACATGATTTAGAAGGCCCATGGAGGTGTGAGGACGTGTGGGAGGAGATGCCTTATTATAAGAGACAATAGAGCCCCTTTAGGAAACTCTAAAAATATTAAAATATAATAAGAAAATTATAGATCTAAATAATTAAAAATAGCCCATATATGAAAATTATAATACATGTTTGACCATTTCTTATCCCATTGTGATTTTTTAACACTTTTTGATTTTAAAATAATTTAATAATAAATTAATTTAACAAGACATTATTATTACCAAATTTAATACTATTCATATAATATGACTTAAAATACAGTATGAAAAAGTGTTAATTAAAATATAATTCTTTCAAACATATATAATATATCATATAGATCTAGTAAATTTTTACACGCATTATCAAATCAAAAATATAACAAAATTAATATTATTAAAATCATTTATTCTATATTTATGTTTTTTAAAAAGGTCCGGGATGAAGCCTCGTTTTATTATTAAATAAAAAAGACCTCTTTCAATTGGGTAAAGGGAGACCCATTACATAGACCAAAGGCCCTATAGGTATTTATCCCAATACATGGCTCGTAGTCCTAATTGTTTGGCCCGAGGCCCATTCTGTGAATAGTACTACAACAGTACCCGCCCCATACTATAGTGCAATGCAACTTGTATTGTGCCTTGCTACCACTACATTACCCGTCATTGCTATAGTGTGTCGCTGGTACAATACTGCTATAGTACCTATGCCCAATGGGTTTTCAACCCCCATTTTTCATATAGGATTATGGGGTGTTTACCACTAATACAAACCCCATTCTATATTTATGTTAATAGAATAAATATAGTTTTAAAATAGATGATACTTTAAAGGTTATTATATAATTTCTAAAAATTAAAAATAAATATATACAATGAAATTAGTTTTATTTATATCAAAATAGATAATTATATTCATTCATATCTTGATTTTGGCCCTATGTGGAGACATAAAAGATATTAAAATACAAGATAGTGATATTTAGTAACTGTCTTTGATTTAAATTATATATAATTTTTTCTCATGTACATGTGTCCATTAAACAACTAAAAATCGATCATAATGTGATATGTATTGAATTATATCCGTCCAATAATTTTTTGGACATTTTTTGGGTTTATTATAAACCATATAAATTTGATTTAGCCTTAATTAATTTTTTTAACTCTTACCATGAAAACATGTATTTTTATTACAATGGGATAATATATTCACTATAAAATGCCCAAGGAGGCATAAATGGACCATTGGTGACATATTTAACTTCATTCCAATTAGTTGGTCAATGATTATATATTTATAAATTTTATATAATATAATAAAATATTATTTATTTTATAATATCAATAGTGTCAATTTTGACACTACTCATTATTTGAATTTTTTAAAATATCATAAAATTATGATATATTTGAACCAACTACTTTAAACCATCACTAATTTTTCAAATCCATCCATAAACTATTGGATGACTAAAGAAAGTCTATAGAAATAATTTTTGTGTCACTATTAAGTCATCGTTAATTGTAATTATTTAACCTCTGAAAATTATAAATAAATTTATATGATATAGGTAATTTTATTAAATTTATATAGACTAAATATAGTGGATTTTATATCCTATTAATCCATATATTAAAATCAATATACTTATAAAAAGTGAGAGTTTGACATTTTGTCACATTTATTCATTTAAATATTATTGTTGTCATATTCATGGGAAAGTGGCCATTAAGTGATTAAATTTAGAAAAATATATTATAAGTGTATAATTTAGTCATATAATTGGATTGTGATGGCTGATAAGGTATTTTATAAAATTAAATTTAGATTTAATTACCCAATTTACCCTTAATTGCGGTATTAAATAAATTATTAAGCTATTATTCATAATTCCCAAAAATGAATGTATCATATTAACATAATTTCAACCCACTAATTCCAAATATGAAATTCATTTTAAAAAATTTAAACGAAATAATTTATTGTGATAAAATTAAAATTAATCCCTATTCTTAAAATGAGAAAATAGGTTTTTCAAAAGTAAAAACCATCAAAATTTTAACATGTGTTTATTTCTAATATTAATGTGAAAAATATTAAAATAACCTACATTATATTAAATTATAAACATATAATATATTTATAATTTAAAACCAATAAAATTTATAATATAACACTATAAATTATTTCTATTAAAAAAGTTGTTTTCAATTAAAATTTATTATTTTTCACTATTAATCAAAATATGAAAGTTATTAGAAAAACAATAGAAATTTATCCAAACTAAATTTTTATATACCACTTATTAGGAGGCGTTTTATTTAGCCAAATTTAATTTATAAAAGTTTCAAATATTTGATATAAAAAGTGTTCTCCATTAAATGTTGGAAAAACCACATCAGTTGAAAAATAATTCTTTTATCTGAGAAAATTGAATTATTTCTTATATCATGTCTAGAAAATACATAAAATTGCTATGAAAACGATATAAAATATCTAAAATTAAATATGTGGTTGAAAATATTCACAACCACTAAATTAATGGGTATGTTATAAATTATATTAAATAATAATATTTTATTAATATTTTAATGTTCGATAAAACTAGGTGTAGCGTGTAACTCAAGCCATCTCTTTGTAGTGTGTAGTGTAAGCATAACATGGTGCTGTGTAAAAATATATCAGCCAACAAAACTAAATTAATATTGTAATGTCTCGGGGTGTTACATTCTCCCCTACATCAATAAATTGCATCCTTGAAATTTGAAATTGCACATAGAAAATAAAAGGTTGATAATAAAAAAGTTCCTTTCTAGAAAACCCACATCAGAAATTAGGTTAAAAAATATACTCCTAATAAAAGGGAAAGGGAAATGTGGTGTTCTCCACCAAATTAGACTTTTGAATAAGAAAACAATAGTATAAATTAGATATACATACACAGAGGGGAAATGTAAATATTTATAGGAAGTGATTGAAGTCATCAATTACAAACAAGTGAAAAATCAATGGAAAATTCGGGGCCTCAAATACATAAATCTATAATGATTGAAAATTAAATCGGTTCAATTTATTGTTAAATTGAGATACATATTTAGGATAACATGATTTTTAGATACTTTTTCCAAGAGTTGAGGTATTATTTCACTATACAGATAAGTAATTGAGAAAACATACTTTATTCCATCAATGTTATCCTATAAATCATACTTTAACCACATACAATAATATCAACTATTCAACTTACACTATTCCAACCTTAAGATTCTATGTAAATACATCCATCCAATTTCACTATCCAAATGTTCTCTAAATATCCAAAACTAATCATAACATTAGATTCCCAAACAATGTAATGTAGATCTTATTATCATGTAGAGACCCAATATTTACGTACATATAAATTACATTACTTTTCTGAAAAAATTAATACATGGCACAAACAGACACCCAATGATCGTATTAGTTGAGTGTCTTTGGAAACTCGGAACATGATATTCTAATCGTGGTGAATGATCTTCAACATCTCGCATAAATATCTACCCCCTTTTTCAAACTAAAACCTTCCTTTATATCCTGGGGGAAAAGAAAACATAAAACGAGTGAGCACAAATGCTCAATAAGGGTAAACATGGAGAACATAAAAAACCACATACATTTGAACTTAAAAACATGAACATAAAGTTTAAATATCAAAACCTTGAGTCGTGAAATAAATCTTGGCAATACGTAAGGCATAGATCACAAAGGAAACATAATCATGATAAAATATCATGGGAATAAAACATGTAATTGTAGAAAACCATTAAGCACATGATATGATTTCCATAGTAGCCAAGGCATTTCTCCCAAGACCGTCATAGTGGACAAAGTCCATTACTAAACCAGGATTACATACCGTTCCAGCACTATATTACTGAACCTTATTTACTTGTCGTTCCATCCATGTCTATCTCATGATATATAAATCATTACCCAATTCATTTGAGGGAGATATAGGTCCCACCCATCTCATAATGAAATCATTCATTTGTGTGCCAAAAAATAAACATAAATCATTCATCATAACCCAATAGAAATTTTATAACAATGTTCAAAAACATGAGGTGACTCTTTAAATAAATTAGAAATTGTGTTCAAGTTCAATATAGTGGAATTAAATAAATTTTTATCATAGAAATAAAGAATATCCATATAATTGTCATTTACAATGGATTTTAATTCAGTTTCATCAATTTTATGCTCATTTCCAAAAAAAATCAGATTCTTCAGCAGTAAAAGTTTTTCAAAGAATTCAGAAAATTCCTCATTTATTTGAATATAATTTTATGAAAAAACCATACTTATCATGTTCATAAATCCCATAATTTAATTTAATTTTTCCAAAATATATTTATTTTTATTTACAACACAAATGAGAATTTTAGAATTTACTATTCAAATAGACTCACTTCAGAAGAAACTTTATTTCCTAATGAATATAGAGGTTGGTTATATTGAATAAAATCATGA